>OW388263.2:4018349-9018349 GCA_936450705.2 Protodeltote pygarga
TGTAGGTTGAATATTATGATGAACAGGTAACTCGGCAGGAGGGGCAGTGTCCAGTGACGCTAGCGAGCTGGCGCCAATCGGGCACATGCTCCCCTTTTTTACAAAATAACAATTTTTTTTAATGGTCGTCGTAATATGCCTGCTGGTGTCCGAACATCCACTACCCGCACAACCCCGTCACGCCCCGGGTGCAGAGCCTCAATGACACCGCGTGGCCAAGTACCCCTCGGTAAGTCGCCGTCGCCTATGAGGACCGGATCTCCTACATTAACGGTGACATTTACACCCGGTACACGGCGGGGCGCCAGGGCAGGCAGATATTCGGACACCCAACGACGCCAAAAATGATCGCTCAGCCGAAGTGCCTTTCTCCAACCGCTCCGACCAAACAAAGCTTCATCCGTTAAATCCTCGGCCGGAAAAGGGCGACCGGATGAATCCCCCAACAAAAAGTGATAGGGGGTCAGCGCCTCCGGGTAATTTCCATCTGGGGAGACGTGTGTCAGCGGGCGCATATTCACAATAGCTTCGGCTTCAGCCAGTAGAGTCGCCAGAACCTCTTCTTTTGGTGCTCGTTCTCTTAGAGTTACCCTCAGGGCGGATTTAACCGACCGAATCAGCCTTTCCCAAGCACCACCCATGAAGGGTGCTGATGGGGGTATAAAACGCCACTTAATCTTCTCGTGTGCTGCGAATTCCGGTACAGCGGCATCATATAAAGCTCTTATCTCCCGATTTGCTCCGACAAACCAGGTCCCGTTATCCGAAAATATTTCTGTCGGTGTACCACGTCGAGCAATAAAGCGTCGTAGGCACATAATTGCGGAGTCTGCCGACAAGCTTGCTACGATATCAAGGTGGACAGCTCTGGTTACCAGGCACGTAAATAAGGCCACCCACCGCTTCTCACGCCGACGTCCAATGGAAATAGTTACGGGCCCGAAATAGTCCACGCCGGTGTAAGTGAAAGCACGACGATGATGAGCAAGTCTCGCCTCTGGTAGATCACCCATGGGTGGTTGTAGGGTTGGACTCTTCAGCAACTTGCATAGCTGGCAACTATGTACTACTGCCCTCACGGCGTTCCTCAAACCGATTATCCAATACTGTTGCCGCAGCTCGTTTATAACGGTTTCAGTATTGGCATGCGCAAACTTCTGATGGTAGTGGTTAATTAAAAGACGAACAGCTGGCTCTTTTCCTTCTAAAATCATTGGCTGGTTGTTAGAGACGGATGACGTTCTACTTGCAAGGCGGATCACTCCGTCCCTGAGAACTGGTGACAATTTGGCTAAACGACCCTTTAATATGGGCTGCCCTCGTGACAGATGAATAAATTCTTCCCCGAAGGCGCTAATCTGACTGCTAGCCAAAATGTGTAGTTCCGCTTGAAGAATATCTTCCGCGACCAAAGCTTCTGGAGCGGTAGGAGGAAGAGTGCCATCCGGCTGTAAATTGCGGTTAGACCTTTCTCTTAAACAAATACTCCGAACCCAAAAATTTTTAAAATCACGACCCCGATGATTTTTGAAAATGGCAGCAATGAATTTATGGGTTCTAGCTGTTGCCCTTACCAGCCTTATCCAAGAACTAAAATGAGTTATGTCAACTACAACTGGTAAGGGTAACTGATGGGAAGTAATGACATTAATGAAATCTGTGTCTCGTGATTGTGACTGACGAAGAGACGGCTTGAGTTCCTCCTCACCAAGAGCTACTGGCTGTGAAACTTTGGGCTCTGGGGGCCATTCAGACGTGGGAGCCAGGAGAAAGTTCGGGCCACATAGCCAACGTGGTTGAATTTTGGCCTTCTCCCTCGTCGCATCGTCAGCCACGTTAAGCGCGGTTGGAACCCAACGCCATTCACCTTTACTGGTTATTTCCAAAATCTCTCCTACACGATGCGCCACAAACGGCTTATAATTCCTCGCATCGCTGCGCAACCATCCCAATACTGTCATGGAATCGCACCAAAATAAACGCCGATTCGGCTTAAAGCGGTGCCATTCACAAATCCTAGAAGCAAGTCGAGCGGCTATCAATGCACCTTGGAGTTCCAGGCGTGGGATCGAAGCTGGTTTCAACGGAGATACCCGTGCCTTGCTAGCTATCAGTGCCAGTTTCACGTCACCATTCGGAAGCACAAATCTCCAATAGGCAACAGCGGCGTGTGCCAGCTCGCTAGCGTCACAAAACACGTGCAACTCCAGCTCCGAGAACCCACACAAATTATAACACCGTGGAACGTTCAATTCGGAAATAGATTTAAGACACTCAAACCATTCGAGCCAAGATTCTTGATCAACCCGTGATAGCGTCTCGTCCCACTCAAGGTTCTTGCGCCACAAATTTTGGAATAAAATCCGGCCTCTCACTACAATGGGACATTCAGGTACATCCACATTCACCTCCTACTACGAGTGCATTATCAGTTGCGAGCCGCTCTAGCCGCACTAGCCGCACTAGTCGCTCTTCCGTCTTAGTTGCTGCGAGAAAATCCGCAGCGGAAGCTCAACACGTTCGACGCGTAGCTCAACTGGAAATTGCCCAGTTGCGTTCGCAGGTTGAAGCTAAGAAAGCGGAGATGCGTGCGCAGCTAGAGGCTAGGCAGGGTGAGCTAGAGCGCGAAGCTGCCGAAGCCGAGTATAAAGCTGAGCTCGCAGCAATTGAGGCGGAAGTCAGTAACCACGGTTCGCACAGTGGAGGGAGCCGTGCGAGTGTCCAACAATGGCTGGACACTGCCCCTCCTGCCGAGTTACCTGTTCATCATAATATTCAACCTACAAATATATATGAGGTAGGGGCTTCTAACGTTTTTTTGTGTTCCCAGCCTTCACGTAACGTCCGAAATGTCATGTCCCATGATATCGCAGTACAGGATCTTGGACCTTTGCCTCAGCACAATTTTAGCGGGGCAGACAGGACCGCTGCCACTGATATTCATGGAGATAGCGGCGATTCAATTGGTGTTGCACAGCTAGTGGAGGCCCTAAAGGCACTTTCGAAGAATAACGTCCCCAATACTAATAAATTTTTTATAAAACTTCCGTGTTTTGATGGTAGTTCTCCCCTTGACTGGCTTATGTTCAAGCGGGCATTTCAGGATACTGTAGGTGGATTTACAGAGGCACAAAACCTTGCACGCCTCAATCAAGCTCTTAAAGGTCCAGCACGCGAAGCCGTCAGCATGCTGTTGGTGTTGGCACCTCACGCCAACGATGTCATTGAAGCACTGGATCGTCGTTATGGTAGACCTGAGCAAATCGTTCTACAAGAGGTGAACGCGATCAAGGCGCTGCCGAAACTGGGGTCAGAGGTAAAAGACTTACACGTATTTACCACACGAGTGCGCAATTGTGTTGAGGTTGCCAATTTGTTACAGAATACAGACTATTTACGTTCTCCGGAGCTGTTTGGAGCCCTATTAAGTAAATTTTCTCCACTATTGCGTGCGCGTTGGTTAGACTTTGCCGAAAGGTATGAGAACATAAGCCAAGCTAGGGTCGAACTATTATCTAGGTTCTTAGATCGTGAAGTGGATTTGGCCATGAAGTTTGGCGCTACTTTCGAGACAACATCAGCCGGCCCTACACAGAAACAGCGGTCGCATGCCGTTTCTGAGTCGGAGGTGAGAGCCACAACCGCATCAATCTCTAAAACGAAACCTACAAAAAACATATCTCGAATAGACAATAAAAAATATTAAATATAAAAAACATAGATATTATCAAAAAGGTGCCAATCGGGCACATGGCCGTCAGCATGCTGTTGGTGTTGGCACCTCACGCCAACGATGTCATTGAGGCACTGGATCGTCGTTATGGTAGACCTGAGCAAATCGTTCTACAAGAGGTGAACGCGATCAAGGCGCTGCCGAAGCTGGGGTCAGAGGTAAAAGACTTACACGTATTTACCACACGAGTGCGCAATTGTGTTGAGGTTGCCAATTTGTTACAGAATACAGACTATTTACGTTCTCCGGAGCTGTTTGGAGCCCTATTAAGTAAATTTTCTCCACTATTGCGTGCGCGTTGGTTAGACTTTGCCGAAAAGTATGAGAACATAAGCCAAGCTAGGGTCGAACTATTACTGGAGTTACATGTGTTTTGTGACGCTAGCGAGCTGGCACACGCCGCTGTTGCCTATTGGAGATTTGTGCTTCCGAATGGTGACGTGAAACTGGCACTGATAGCTAGCAAGGCACGGGTATCTCCGTTGAAACCAGCTTCGATCCCACGCCTGGAACTCCAAGGTGCATTGATAGCCGCTCGACTTGCTTCTAGGATTTGTGAATGGCACCGTTTTAAGCCGAATCGGCGTTTATTTTGGTGCGACTCCATGACAGTATTGGGATGGTTGCGCAGCGATGCGAGGAATTATAAGCCGTTTGTGGCGCATCGTGTAGGAGAGATTTTGGAAATAACCAGTAAAGGTGAATGGAGTTGGGTTCCAATTGGCAACTAGTGCCCGATTGGCACCTTTTTGATAATATCTATGTTTTTTATATTTAATATTTTTTATTGTCTATTCGAGATATGTTTTTGGTTTTACTGTTTTGACGGGAATAAAAAGATAAAATACGAAAAATACTAAGATTTTATTTTATAATAATATCTGGTGTATTTTAACACCCGTTCGTTAATAAGAGGTCGCTGGAGCGGTAGGAGGAAGAGTGCCATCCGGCTGTAAATCGCGGTTAGACCTTTCTCTTAAACAAATACTCCGAACCCAAAAATTTTGAAAATCGCGACCCCGATGATTTTTGAAAATGGCAGCAATGAATTTATGGGTTCTAGCTGTTGCCCTTACCAGCCTTATCCAAGAACTAAAATGAGTTATGTCAACTACAACTGGTAAGGGTAACTGATGGGAAGTAATGACATTAATGAAATCTGTGCCTCGTGATTGTGACTGACGAAGAGACGGCTTGAGTTCCTCCTCACCAAGAGCTACAGGCTGTGAAACTTTGGGCTCTGAAGGCCATTCAGAAGTGGGAGCCAGGAGAAAGTTCGGGCCACATAGCCAACGTGGTTGAATTTTGGCCTTCTCCCTCGTCGCATCGTCAGCCACGTTAAGCGCGGTTGGAACCCAACTCCATTCACCTTTACTGGTTATTTCCAAAATCTCTCCTACACGATGCGCCACAAACGGCTTATAATTCCTCGCATCGCTGCGCAACCTTTCGTCTTTTATTCCCGTCAAACAGTAAAACAAAAACATATCTCGAATAGACAATAAAAAATATTAAATATAAAAAACATAGATATTATCAAAAAGGTGCCAATCGGGCACATGCTCCCCTTTTTTACAAAATAACAATTTTTTTTAATGGTCGTCGTAATATGCCTGCTGGTGTCCGAACATCCACTACCCGCACAACCCCGTCACGCCCCGGGTGCAGAGCCTCAATGACACCGCGTGGCCAAGTCCCCCTCGGTAAGTCCTACATTAACAGCGACATTTACACCCGGTACACGGCGGGGCGCCAGGGCAGGCAGATATTCGGACACCCAACGACGCCAAAAATGATCGCTCAGCCGAAGTGCCTTTCTCCAACCGCTCCGACCAAACAAAGCTTCATCCGTTAAATCCTCGGCCGGAAAAGGGCGACCGGATGAATCCCCCAACAAAAAGTGATTGGGGGTCAGCGCCTCCGGGTAATTTCCATCTGGGGAGACGTGTGTCAGCGGGCGCATATTCACAATAGCTTCGGCTTCAGCCAGTAGAGTCGCCAGAACCTCTTCTTTTGGTGCTCGTTCTCTTAGAGTTACCCTCAGGGCGGATTTAACCGACCGAATCAGCCTTTCCCAAGCACCACCCATGAAGGGTGCTGATGGGGGTATAAAACGCCACTTAATCTTCTCGTGTGCTGCGAACTCCGGTACAGCGGCATTATATAAAGCTCTTAGCTCCCGATTTGCTCCGACAAACGAGGTCGCGTTGTCCGAAAATATTTCTGTCGGAGTACCGCGTCGAGCAATAAAGCGTCGTAGGCACATAATTGCGGAGTCTGCAGACAAGCTTGCTACGATATCAAGGTGGACAGCTCTGGTTACCAGGCACGTAAATAAGGCCACCCACCGCTTCTCACGCCGACGTCCAATGGAAATAGTTACAGGCCCGAAATAGTCCACGCCGGTGTAAGTGAAAGCACGTCGATGATGAGCAAGTCTCGCCTCTGGTAGATCACCCATGGGTGGTTGTAGGGTTGGACTCTTCAGCAACTTGCATAGCTGGCAACTATGTACTACTGCCCTCACGGCGTTCCTCAAACCGATTATCCAATACTGTTGTCGCAGCTCGTTTATAACCGTTTCAGTATTGGCATGCGCAAACTTTTGATGGTAGTGGTTAATTAAAAGACGAACAGCTGGCTCTTTCCCTTCTAAAATCATAGGCTGGTTGTTAGTGATGGATGACGTTCTACTTGCTAGGCGGATCACTCCGTCCCTGAGAATTGGTGACAATTTGGCTAAACGACCCTTTAATATGGGCTGCCCTCGTGACAGATGAATAAATTCTTCCCCGAAGGCGCTAATCTGACTGCTAGCCAAAATGTGTAGTTCCGCTTGAAGAATATCTTCCGCGACCAAAGCTTCTGGAGCGGTAGGAGGAAGAGTGCCATCCGGCTGTAAAACGCGGTTAGACCTTTCTCTTAAACAAATACTCCGAACCCAAAAATTTTGAAAATCACGATCCCGATGATTTTTGAAAATGGCAGCAATGCATTTATGGGTTCTAGCTGTTGCTCTTACCAGCCTTATCCAAGAGCTAAAATGAGTTATGTCAACTACAACTGGTAAGGGTAACTGATGGGAAGTAATGACATTAATGAAATCTGTGCCTGGTGATTGTGACTGACGAAGAGACGGCTTGAGTTCCTCCTCACCAAGAGCTACTGGCTGTGAAACTTTGGGCTCTGAGGGCCATTCAGAAGTGGGAGCCAGGAGAAAGTTCGGGCCACATAGCCAACGTGGTTGAATTTTGGCCTTCTCCCTCGTCGCATCGTCAGCCACGTTAAGCGCGGTTGGAACCCAACTCCATTCACCTTTACTGGTTATTTCCAAAATCTCTCCTACACGATGCGCCACAAACGGCTTATAATTTCTCGCATCGCTGCGTAACCATCCCAATACTGTCATGGAATCGCACCAAAAGAAACGCCGATTCGGCTTAAAACGGTGCCATTCACAAATCCTAGAAGCAAGTCGAGCGGCTATCAAAGCACCTTGGAGTTCCAGGCGTGGGATCGAAGCTGGTTTCAACGGAGATACCCGTGCCTTGCTAGCTATCAGTGCCAGTTTCACGTCACCATTCGGAAGCACAAATCTCCAATAGGCAACAGCGGCGTGTGCCAGCTCGCTAGCGTCACAAAACACATGCAACTCCAGCTCCGAGAACCCACACAAATTATAACACCGTGGAACGTTCAATTCGGAAATTGATTTAAGACACTCAAACCATTCGAGCCAAGATTCTTGGTCAACCCGTGATAGCGTCTCGTCCCACTCAAGGTTCTTGCGCCACAAATTTTGGAATAAAATCCGGCCTCTCACTACAATGGGAGCTAAAATGCCTAGTGGGTCGTAAATGCGCATGACGTGGGCTAACACTACACGTTTTGTCAAATGATGAGGTATGTCCTTGAGGCCTTTTTTTTTTTTTTTTTTTTTTTTGAGAGTTGAAACTTATGATGTCCTGAGATGGTTTCCATATGAGGCCTAGAGTACGTGTGGTGGTAGTAGAACATGGTGAGCTACCTAACTCTACACTACGACGATTGGCTACTGAAACGTCAGACAACAACTCGAATGGCAGCAGATTGAGTGCGCTGGGCTCATTTGACACCCAACCTCGCATCTCGAATCCTCCGCGTTTATGAACCTCTACGATATCGGCTGCCAATCGAGCAGCTTCCTCCGTAGAAACATCTACACTTCCGATATAGTCGTCCATGTAGGTATCTAAAGTGATAGCTTCTACAGCCTGCGGAAATTCAGCCAAAAATTCCGATGCGTTTCGGTTAAGGATGAAAATCGCTGTAGATGGACTAGAACACGCCCCAAAAATCATAGATGACATGCGATAGGTCTTTATTGGACCCGCTGGATCATCGCGCCAAAGAAATCGTTGTGCGTCGCGGTCACAGGGTTGAATTTTCACCTGCGGGAACATCTCCTTTATATCGGCTGTCAAGGCGATTTTGCCCTCCCTAAAACGCATCAAAATTCCTAAAAGGGGTTGTAAAAGGTCAGGGCCCGAAAGAAGCATAGAATTTAGTGACACACCCCGTACTTTAGCAGCTGCGTCATGAACAACACGAAGTTTTCCCGGTTTGTTGGGATTCACCACTCCGAAATGTGGCAAATACCAACAAACTGATGTTGGCGATTGACCTGTACACTCTTCTGCAAAGCCTTTAACCCGCATGTCGTCGATATTAGCCCTGTACTTTTTGGCAAACTCTAAATCTTTCGACATTTTTAGCTCTAAGCTTTTATAACGTGACAACGCCAAAGGATAACTGTCAGGAATAGGCTGGTTGTCTGATTTCCACAGCAAGCCAACCTGAAAATGTCCATCCGGACGGCGCTGGGCAGTTTGTTCAAGAATGGACAAAGCCCGGTGGTCATTCGCGCTGCGCGGCTCATGTTTAGTTATGCCAATTGAATCTAACCTAAACTGTTCCCTTATAAGCACTTCTAGTTCACGCTCTGGACGCTCACGCAAGTGACAAGACTTCAGCCGGCATTACACAGAAACAGCGGTCGCATGCTGTTTCCGAGTCGGAGGTGAGAGCCACAACCGCATCAATCTCTAAAACGAAACCTACAAAAACATATCTCGAATAGACAATAAAAAATATTAAATATAAAAAACATAGATATTATCAAAAAGGTGCCAATCGGGCACATGCTTATTAACGAACGGGTGTATTTTAAAATATTTATAAAATAAAATCCTAGTTTTTTAGTAGGTATTTCGTCTTTTATTCCCGTCCAAAACAGTAAAAACAAAAACATATTTTTAATAGACAATAAAAAATTAAATATAAAAAACATAAATATTATCAAAAAGGTGCCAATCGGGCACATGCTCCCCTTTTTTACAAAATAACAATTTTTTTTAATGGTCGTCGTAATATGCCTGCTGGTGTCCGAACATCCACTACCCGCACAACCCCGTCACGCCCCGGGTGCAGAGCCTCAATGACACCGCGTGGCCAAGTCCCCCTCGGTAAGTCGCCGTCGCCTATGAGGACCGGATCTCCTACATTAACGGTGACATTTACACCCGGTACACGGCGAGGCGCCAGGGCAGGCAGATATTCGGACACCCAACGACGCCAAAAATGATCGCTCAGCCGAAGTGCCTTTCTCCAACCGCTCCGACCAAACAAAGCTTCATCCGTTAAATCTTCGGCCGGAAAAGGGCGACCGGATGAATCCCCCAACAAAAAGTGATTGGGGGTCAGCGCCTCCGGGTAATTTCCATCTGGGGAGACGTGTGTCAGCGGGCGCATATTCACAATAGCTTCGGCTTCAGCCAGTAGAGTCGCCAGAACCTCTTCTTTTGGTGCTCGTTCTCTTAGAGTTACCCTCAGGGCGGATTTAACCGACCGAATCAGCCTTTCCCAAGCACCACCCATGAAGGGTGCTGATGGGGGTATAACACGCCACTTAATCTTCTCGTGTGCTGCGAACTCCGGTACAGCGGCATTATATAAAGCTCTTAGCTCCCGATTTGCTCCGACAAACGAGGTCCCGTTGTCCGAAAATATTTCTGTCGGAGTACCGCGTCGAGCAATAAAGCGTCGTAGGCACATAATTGCGGAGTCTGCAGACAAGCTTGCTACGATATCAAGGTGGACAGCTCTGGTTACCAGGCACGTAAATAAGGCCACCCACCGCTTCTCACGCCGACGTCCAATGGAAATAGTTACAGGCCCGAAATAGTCCACGCCGGTGTAAGTGAAAGCACGTCGATGATGAGCAAGTCTCGCCTCTGGTAGATCACCCATGGGTGTTTGTAGGGTTGGACTCTTCAGCAACTTGCATAGCTGGCAACTATGTACTACTGCCCTCACGGCGTTCCTCAAACCGATTATCCAATACTGTTGTCGCAGCTCGTTTATAACCGTTTCAGTATTGGCATGCGCAAACTTTTGATGGTAGTGGTTAATTAAAAGACGAACAGCTGGCTCTTTCCCTTCTAAAATCATAGGCTGGTTGTTAGTGATGGATGACGTTCTACTTGCTAGGCGGATCACTCCGTCCCTGAGAATTGGTGACAATTTGGCTAAACGACCCTTTAATATGGGCTGCCCTCGTGACAGATGAATAAATTCTTCCCCGAAGGCGCTAATCTGACTGCTAGCCAAAATGTGTAGTTCCGCTTGAAGAATATCTTCCGCGACCAAAGCTTCTGGAGCGGTAGGAGGAAGAGTGCCATCCGGCTGTAAAACGCGGTTAGACCTTTCTCTTAAACAAATACTCCGAACCCAAAAATTTTGAAAATCACGATCCCGATGATTTTTGAAAATGGCAGCAATGCATTTATGGGTTCTAGCTGTTGCTCTTACCAGCCTTATCCAAGAGCTAAAATGAGTTATGTCAACTACAACTGGTAAGGGTAACTGATGGGAAGTAATGACATTAATGAAATCTGTGCCTCGTGATTGTGACTGACGAAGAGACGGCTTGAGTTCCTCCTCACCAAAAGCTACTGGCTGTGAAACTTTGGGCTCTGAGGGCCATTCAGAAGTGGGAGCCAGGAGAAAGTTCGGGCCACATAGCCAACGTGGTTGAATTTTGGCCTTCTCCCTCGTCGCATCGTCAGCCACGTTAAGCGCGGTTGGAACCCAACTCCATTCACCTTTACTGGTTATTTCCAAAATCTCTCCTACACGATGCGCCACAAACGGCTTATAATTTCTCGCATCGCTGCGTAACCATCCTAATACTGTCATGGAATCGCACCAAAAGAAACGCCGATTCGGCTTAAAACGGTGCCATTCACAAATCCTAGAAGCAAGTCGAGCGGCTATCAAAGCACCTTGGAGTTCCAGGCGTGGGATCGAAGCTGGTTTCAACGGAGATACCCGTGCCTTGCTAGCTATCAGTGCCAGTTTCACGTCACCATTCGGAAGCACAAATCTCCAATAGGCAACAGCGGCGTGTGCCAGCTCGCTAGCGTCACAAAACACATGCAACTCCAGCTCCGAGAACCCACACAAATTATAACACCGTGGAACGTTCAATTCGGAAATAGATTTAAGACACTCAAACCATTCGAGCCAAGATTCTTGGTCAACCCGTGATAGCGTCTCGTCCCACTCAAGGTTCTTGCGCCACAAATTTTGGAATAAAATCCGGCCTCTCACTACAATGGGAGCTAAAATGCCTAGTGGGTCGTAAATGCGCATGACGTGGGCTAACACTACACGTTTTGTCAAATGATCAGGAATGTCCTTGAGGCCTGAGTTGAAACTGATGATGTCCTGAGATGGTTTCCATATGAGGCCTAGAGTACGTGTGGTGGTAGTAGAACATGGTGAGCTACCTAACTCTACACTACGACGATTGGCTACTGAAACGTCAGACAACAACTCGCTTGGCAGCAGATTGAGTGCGCTGGGCTCATTTGACACCCAACCTCGCATCTCGAATCCTCCGCGTTTATGAACCTCTACGATATCGGCTGCCAATCGAGCAGCTTCCTCCGTAGAAACATCTACACTTCCGATATAGTCGTCCATGTAGGTATCTAAAGTGATAGCTTCCACAGCCTGCGGAAATTCAGCCAAAAATTCCGATGCGTTTCGGTTAAGGATGAAAATCGCTGTAGATGGACTAGAACACGCCCCAAAAATCATAGATGACATGCGAAATGTCTTTATTGGACCCGCAGGATCATCGCGCCAAAGAAATCGTTGTGCGTCGCGGTCACAGGGTTGAATTTTCACCTGCGGGAACATCTCCTTTATATCGGCTGTCAAGGCGATTTTGCCCTCCCTAAAACGCATCAAAATTCCTAAAAGGGGTTGTAAAAGGTCAGGGCCCGAAAGAAGCATAGAATTTAGTGACACACCCCGTACTTTAGCAGCTGCGTCATGAACAACACGAAGTTTTCCCGGTTTGTTGGGATTCACCACTCCGAAATGTGGCAAATACCAACAAACTGATGTTGGCGACTGTCCTGTACACTCTTCTGCAAAGCCTTTAACCCGCATGTCGTCGATATTAGCCCTGTACTTTTTGGCAAACTCTAAATCTTTCGACATTTTTAGCTCTAAACTTTTATAACGTGACAACGCCAAAGGATAACTGTCAGGAATAGGCTGGTTGTCTGATTTCCACAGCAAGCCAACCTGAAAATGTCCATCCGGACGGCGCTGGGCAGTTTGTTCAAGAATGGACAAAGCCCGGTGGTCATTCGCGCTGCGCGGCTCATGTTTAGTTATGCCAATTGAATCTAACCTAAACTGTTCCCTTATAAGCACTTCTATGTCACGCTCTGGACGCTCACGCAAGTGACAAGAAGTTTCGACTAAAGCCGTTCGACTGCTAGTGCATCCGAATAACACCCACCCGAGTGGTGTTCGAATGGCGACAGGCTGGGTATTTTTTCCCTTCCGAACCTCCGATGCAATGATAATAGGCCAGTTGTCAACTCCTAACAAAATGGTGGGCTTTGCTTCGGCATAACATAGCTCCACAATCACATCAGAGAGGTAGGAAAAGGGACGTAGAGACTCGCGAGTGACCGATTGACTTTGCAGCCCTAAGTTCTTAATTGCCCTAGCTTCCTTTATTGAAAATGTTTGCGGAGCAGATCGGCCTTTTAATTGAAAATTAACAAATTGTACGCTGCTGTCTCTAGATAACCCTCCCACACAATCCAAATGCAGACTACCCACTGGACCCTCGGCTCCAATTGCGGAGGCGATGTCAGCATCTATAAAAGTAGCCGTCGAGCCATCATCTAAAAGGGCAAAGGTATCTACACTACCAGCGGGCCCAGAGACCGTGACGGGTACTACTTTTAATAATGGACGATTTGTAATTTCAACCTGTGAGTTGTTGACAGCTGCAATAACCTGATAATTTTTTTCGGTCTCAGTTTTCATTGGTTCGGGTTTTTCCTCCTGAACATAAGTCGAAGTTTCATATTTGTCGTTGTGTAAAACAGTATGATGCCTACGCTTACAATCAGCTATTGTACAACCAACCTTATTTTTATTACAAAACCTAAAGTTGTGCGGAACTTTTTGGAGGCAACGATAACAAATTTTATTTTCTTTGACAAAACGCCATCGGTCATCGACTGTCAAAGATGTGAATGTCGGACAATTTGACAACTGATGTCGCTCTTTGCAAAATATACAATCATTTTTCTGATCCGATGTTTTTGTAGGTTTCGTTTTAGAGATTGATGCGGTTGTGGCTCTCACCTCCGACTCAGAAACGGCATGCGACCGCTGTTTCTGTGTAGTGCCGGCTGATGTTGTCTCGAAAGTAGCGCCAAACTTCATGGCTAAATCCACTTCACGATCTAAGAACCTAGATAATAGTTCGACCCTAGCTTGGCCTATGTTCTCATACCTTTCGGCAAAGTCTAACCAACGCGCACGCAATAGTGGAGAAAATTTACTTAATAGAGCTCCAAACAGCTCCGGAGAACGTAAATAGTCTGTATTCTGTAACAAATTGGCAACCTCAACACAATTGCGCACTCGTGTGGTAAATACGTGTAAGTCTTTTACCTCTGACCCCAGCTTCGGCAGCGCCTTGATCGCGTTTACCTCTTGTAGAACGATTTGCTCAGGTCTACCATAACGACGATCCAGTGCCTCAATGACATCGTTGGCGTGAGGTGCCAACACCAACAGCATGCTGACGGCTTCGCGTGCTGGACCTTTAAGAGCTTGATTGAGGCGTGCAAGGTTTTGTGCCTCTGTAAATCCACCTACCGTATCTTGAAATGCCCGCTTGAACATAAGCCAGTCAAGGGGAGAACTACCATCAAAACACGGAAGTTTTACAAAAAATTTATTGGTATTGGGGACGTTATTCTTCGAAAGTGCCTTTAGGGCCTCCACTAACTGTGCAACGCCAATTGAATCGCCGCTATCTCCATGAATATCAGTGGCAGCGGTCCTGTCTGCCCCGCTAAAATTGTGCTGAGGCAAAGGTCCAAGATCCTGTGCTGCGATATCATGAGACATGACGTTTCGGACGTTACGTGAAGGCTGGGAACACAAAAAAACGTTAGAAGCCCCTACCTCATATATATTTGTAGGTTGAATATTATGATGAACAGGTAACTCGGCAGGAGGGGCAGTGTCCAGCCATTGTTGGACACTCGCACGGCTCCCTCCACTGTGCAAACCGTGGTTACTGACTTCCGCCTCAATTGCTGCGAGCTCAGCTTTATACTCGGCTTCGGCAGCTTCGCGCTCTAGCTCACCCTGCCTAGCCTCTAGCTGCGCACGCATCTCCGCTTTCTTAGCTTCAACCTGCGAACGCAACTGGGCAATTTCCAGTTGAGCTACGCGACGAATGTGTTGAGCTTCCGCTGCGGATTTTCTCGCAGCAACTAAGACGGAAGTCAGTAACCACGGTTTGCACAGTGGAGGGAGCCGTGCGAGTGTCCAACAATGGCTGGACACTGCCCCTCCTGCCGAGTTACCTGTTCATCATAATATTCAACCTACAAATATATATGAGGTAGGGGCTTCTAACGTTTTTTTGTGTTCCCAGCCTTCACGTAACGTCCGAAACGTCATGTCTTACGCTCTCTTGCTTATTCATCTGTCACGAGGGCAGCCCATATTAAAGGGTCGTTTAGCCAAATTGTCACCAGTTCTCAGGGACGGAGTGATCCGCCTTGCAAGTAGAACGTCATCCGTCACTAACAACCAGCCTATGATTTTAGAAGGAAAAGAGCCAGCTGTTCGTCTTTTAATTAACCACTACCATCAGAAGTTTGCGCATGCCAATACTGAAACGGTTATAAACGAGCTGCGGCAACAGTATTGGATAATCGGTTTGAGGAACGCCGTGAGGGCAGTAGTACATAGTTGCCAGCTATGCAAGTTGCTGAAGAGTCCAACCCTACAACCACCCATGGGTGATCTACCAGAGCCGAGACTTGCTCATCATCGTCGTGCTTTCACTTACACCGGCGTGGACTATTTCGGGCCCGTAACTATTTCCATTGGACGTCGGCGTGAGAAGCGGTGGGTGGCCTTATTTACGTGCTTGGTAACCAGAGCTGTCCACCTTGATATCGTAGCAAGCTTGTCCGCAGACTCCGCAATTATGTGCCTACGACGCTTTATTGCTCGACGTGGTACTCCAACAGAAATATTTTCGGACAACGGGACCTCGTTTGTCGGAGCAAATCGGGAGATAAGAGCTTTATATCATGCCGCTGTACCGGAGTTCGCAGCACACGAGAAGATTAAGTGGCGTTTTATACCCCCATCAGCACCCTTCATGGGTGGTGCTTGGGAAAGGCTGATTCGGTCGGTTAAATCCGCCCTGAGGGTAACTCTAAGAGAACGAGCACCAAAAGAAGAGGTTCTGGCGACTCTACTGGCTGAAGCCGAAGCTATTGTGAATATGCGCCCGCTGACACACGTCTCCCCAGATGGGAATTACCCGGAGGCGCTGACCCCCAATCACTTTTTGTTGGGGGATTCATCCGGTCGCCCTTTTCCGGCCGAGGATTTAACGGATGAAGCTTTGTTTGGTCGGAGCGGTTGGAGAAAGGCACTTCGGCTGAGCGATCATTTTTGGCGTCGTTGGGTGTCCGAATATCTGCCTGCCCTGGCGCCCCGCCGTGTACCGGGTGTAAATGTCACTGTTAATGTAGGAGATCCGGTCCTCATAGGCGACGGCGACTTACCGAGGGGGACTTGGCCACGCGGTGTCATTGAGGCTATGCACCCGGGGCGTGACGGGGTTGTGCGGGTAGTGGATGTTCGGACACCAGCAGGCATATTACGACGACCATTAAAAAAAATTGTTATTTTGTAAAAAAAGGGAGCATGTGCCCGATTGGCACCTTTTTGATAATATCTATGTTTTTTATATTTAATATTTTTTATTGTCTATTGATGATATGTTTTTGTTTTTACCTGTTTGACGGGAATAAAAGACGAAATACCTACTAAAAAACTAGGATTTTATTTTATAAATATCTTTTATTAATAATCCCGTTCGTTAATAAGTGGTCCTTCTACGTTTGAACTAGTACCGATTATCAACTTTACTAGTCCACAAGCTTCCAAAATGGTAGTCACCAGATCTCAAACCAAACTGCTAGGAGAGGAGCAAAATGTACCTGCCCCATCAGGTAGTGAAGTTCCAGCACCACACCGGGACATTCAGGTACATCCACATTCACCTCCTACTACGAGTGCATTATCAGTTGCGAGCCGCTCTAGCCGCACTAGCCGCACTAGTCGCTCTTCCGTCTTAGTTGCTGCGAGAAAATCCGCAGCGGAAGCTCAACACATTCGTCGCGTAGCTCAACTGGAAATTGCCCAGTTGCGTTCGCAGGTTGAAGCTAAGAAAGCGGAGATGCGTGCGCAGCTAGAGGCTAGGCAGGGTGAGCTAGAGCGCGAAGCTGCCGAAGCCGAGTATAAAGCTGAGCTCGCAGCAATTGAGGCGGAAGTCAGTAACCACGGTTTGCACAGTGGAGGGAGCCGTGCGAGTGTCCAACAATGGCTGGACACTGCCCCTCCTGCCGAGTTACCTGTTCATCATAATATTCAACCTACAAATATATATGAGGTAGGGGCTTCTAACGTTTTTTTGTGTTCCCAGCCTTCACGTAACGTCCGAAACGTCATGTCTCATGATATCGCAGCACAGGATCTTGGACCTTTGCCTCAGCACAATTTTAGCGGGGCAGACAGGACCGCTGCCACTGATATTCATGGAGATAGCGGCGATTCAATTGGCGTTGCACAGTTAGTGGAGGCCCTAAAGGCACTTTCGAAGAATAACGTCCCCAATACCAATAAATTTTTTATAAAACTTCCGTGTTTTGATGGTAGTTCTCCCCTTGACTGGCTTATGTTCAAGCGGGCATTTCAAGATACGGTAGGTGGATTTACAGAGGCACAAAACCTTGCACGCCTCAATCAAGCTCTTAAAGGTCCAGCACGCGAAGCCGTCAGCATGCTGTTGGTGTTGGCACCTCACGCCAACGATGTCATTGAGGCACTGGATCGTCGTTATGGTAGACCTGAGCAAATCGTTCTACAAGAGGTAAACGCGATCAAGGCGCTGCCGAAGCTGGGGTCAGAGGTAAAAGACTTACACGTATTTACCACACGAGTGCGCAATTGTGTTGAGGTTGCCAATTTGTTACAGAATACAGACTATTTACGTTCTCCGGAGCTGTTTGGAGCTCTATTAAGTAAATTTTCTCCACTATTGCGTGCGCGTTGGTTAGACTTTGCCGAAAGGTATGAGAACATAGGCCAAGCTAGGGTCGAACTATTATCTAGGTTCTTAGATCGTGAAGTGGATTTAGCCATGAAGTTTGGCGCTACTTTCGAGACAACATCAGCCGGCACTACACAGAAACAGCGGTCGCATGCCGTTTCTGAGTCGGAGGTGAGAGCCACAACCGCATCAATCTCTAAAACGAAACCTACAAAAACATCGGATCAGAAAAATGATTGTATATTTTGCAAAGAGCGACATCAGTTGTCAAATTGTCCGACATTCACATCTTTGACAGTCGATGACCGATGGCGTTTTGTCAAAGAAAATAAAATTTGTTATCGTTGCCTCCAAAAAGTTCCGCACAACTTTAGGTTTTGTAATAAAAATAAGGTTGGTTGTACAATAGCTGATTGTAAGCGTAGGCATCATACTGTTTTACACAACGACAAATATGAAACTTCGACTTATGTTCAGGAGGAAAAACCCGAACCAATGAAAACGGAGACCGAAAAAAATTATCAGGTTATTGCAGCTGTCAACAACTCACAGGTTGAAATTACAAATCGTCCGTTATTAAAAGTAGTACCCGTCACGGTCTCTGGGCCCGCTGGTAGTGTAGATACCTTTGCCCTTTTAGATGATGGCTCGACGGCTACTTTTATAGATGCTGACATCGCCTCCGCAATTGGAGCCGAGGGTCCAGTGGGTAGTCTGCATTTGGATTGTGTGGGAGGGTTATCTAGAGACAGCAGCGTACAGTTTGTTAATTTTAAAATAAAAGGCCGATCTGCTCCGCAAACATTTTCAATACAGGAAGCTAGGGCAATTAAGAACTTAGGGCTGCAAAGTCAATCGGTCACTCGTGAGTCTCTACGTCCCTTTTCCTACCTCTCTGATGTGATGGAGGAGCTATGTTATGCCGAAGCAAAGCCCACCATTTTGTTAGGAGTAGACAACTGGCCTATTATCATTGCATCGGAGGTTCGGAAGGGAAAAAATACCCAGCCTGTCGCCATTCGAACACCACTCGGGTGGGTGTTATTTGGATGCACTAGCAGTCGAACGGCTTTAGTCGAAACTTCTTGTCACTTGCGTGAGCGTCCAGAGCGTGACCTAGAAGTGCTTATAAGGGAACAGTTTAGGTTAGATTCAATTGGCATAACTAAACATGAGCCGCGCAGCGCGAATGACCACCGGGCTTTGTCAATTCTCGAACAAACTGCCCAGCGCCGTCCGGATGGACATTTTCAGGTTGGTTTGCTGTGGAAATCAGACAACCAGCCTATTCCTGACAGTTATCCTTTGGCGTTGTCACGTTATAAAAGTTTAGAGCTAAAAATGTCGAAAGATTTAGAGTTAGCCAAAAAGTACAGGGCTAATATCGACGACATGCGGGTTAAAGGCTTTGCAGAAGAGTGTACAGGACAGTCGCCAACATCAGTTTGTTGGTATTTGCCACATTTCGGAGTGGTGAATCCCAACAAACCGGGAAAACTTCGTGCCTGGTAACCAGAGCTGTCCACCTTGATATCGTAGCAAGCTTGTCCGCAGACTCCGCAATTATGTGCCTACGACGCTTTATTGCTCGACGTGGTACACCGACAGAAATATTTTCGGACAACGGGACCTCGTTTGTTGGAGCAAATCGGGAGACAAGAGCTTTATATGATGCCGCTGTACCGGAATTCGCAGCACACGAGAAAATTAAGTGGCGTTTTATACCCCCATCAGCACCCTTCATGGGTGGTGCTTGGGAAAGGCTGATTCGGTCGGTTAAATCCGCCCTGAGGGTAACTCTAAGAGAACGAGCACCAAAAGAAGAGGTTCTGGCGACTCTACTGGCTGAAGCCGAAGCTATTGTGAATATGCGCCCGCTGACACACGTCTCCCCAGATGGAAATTACCCGGAGGCGCTGACCCCCAATCATTTTTTGTTGGGGGATTCATCCGGTCGCCCTTTTCCAGCTGAGGATTTAACGGATGAAGCTTTGTTTGGTCGGAGCGGTTGGAGAAAGGCACTTCGGCTGAGCGATCATTTTTGGCGTCGTTGGGTGTCCGAATATCTGCCTGCCCTGGCGCCCCGCCGTGTACCGGGTGTAAATGTCGCTGTTAATGTAGGAGATCCGGTCCTCATAGGCGACGGCGACTTACCGAGGGGGACTTGGCCACGCGGTGTCATTGAGGCTATGCACCCGGGGCGTGACGGGGTTGTGCGGGTAGTGGATGTTCGGACACCAGCAGGCATATTACGACGACCATTAAAAAAAATTGTTATTTTGTAAAAAAAGGGAGCATGTGCCCGATTGGCACCTTTTTGATAATATCTATGTTTTTTATATTTAATATTTTTTATTGTCTATTGATGATATGTTTTTGTTTTTACTGTTTTGACGGGAATAAAAAGATAAAATACGAAAAATACTAAGATTTTATTTTATAATAATATCTGGTGTATTTTAACACCCGTTCGTTAATAAGTACAGCTTGGCAAAAAAAGAGTCTGAGGCGGTGACAAAACCTAACATTAAGAGTACTAAAATAACTTTTATGTGTTTTATTTGATTATAATTAATGACAAAAAACTCGTCATAGAAATATGTACAGCTTGGCAAAAAAGAGTCTGAGGCGGTGACAGTTGGAACTAAAAAAATATAATAATGACAACACTGTTTTATTTGTCAACTGCAAGTAGCTTCCTTGTCATCTTTACGTAGTGCAAGTAATTTTCTTTAAAATTTAAAAGATTCGTGTAATTTGCGTGTGATATTCTTACATAATACTAGTTGATATAGTTGTTAGTAATGAATAAAACCGTTTGCAGTAGTGGAAGATCTGTTATATATCAAGTTTTCTTGAGATGTTTGGCCGAAAGCAAAGCCGGACAAATTTTGTCTGAAATTGACAATGTTTACCTGAGAACTGCTCGAATGACAGGTATAGTCCATGCAATTTTTCTTCTAGAATGTAATTAAGTCGTTATATTTACTTTCTGATAGCTGTACCACCAGTTTTTGTCGTCTTGTGTACAAATAATTATTGAGGTTATGTTTTGTAATTCGACGAATCGCGTGTAGTTAAACTGTTTAAATTGATACTTGAAACTTAAGAATAGAGTTAATACAGAGTTATTATTGTTTATTTCAGGTAAATCTGAAAATACAATCAGAGCAATTGTCGATGAAGGTGAAAAAAGTAAGAGTATTTTTTCGACACCTGGAAAACACCGAAAAGGTCGCCCGAAGAAAGAACTTGATGATTTTGATTTATGTTGCAAGTTGCCGTTCGTTGTGGCGTTCAATGGGGGAGGCCTTTGTTCAACAGTGGACGTTTTCCGGCTGATGATGATGACGTTGATTTTTGTGTATTTTAATAAAATCTAAAATGAAACATGTTATTTAATTTCCCTTGTTGATAATGATGATTTATTATCATAATCCACAATCCATAAATGACTCTCTGATAGGCCCGCTATAATTCTAACTCTTGAGATGACCATTCTCAAGAGTCTGAATGATAGCGATTACGTACTTACATAATGGGACTATGCATTGCGTTGTCAGATTTTTCTTATTCTACTTAGATCTCCCACAGAGCATGCCACCAAGCTTTTTTCTTACATATAAGTAGTTATTGCCGCCAATGTACAATCTTCCTAAATATAATTTGGATGATATCTGTTTTGTACAATGACTACTACCAGACCATGACTATTACAAATAAAGTTTAAATCTTTCTTAATTTTAATTATGTTCAATTTACTTTTTTAATTTGATAAATATTAAAGACAAAAATGATCAAGTATCTTGTCAATTTTAGTCGTGGTATATGGGGTGGCAATCTAAAAGATAAAGGCGCCCTCAATTTATCCAGACTCTTTTTTGCCAAGCTATAAGCACCAAATAACTTGTAATTTTAAATTGTTTTTTTTTAATTTTTTGCCAAGCTGTGTTTATGTAGTAAAAGCAGTGTTGCCACACTTGCCAAGTTGCCACCTTGCCTTGGTTGTTTTTGTAAACAATAATTATGATTTGTACGTATTAACGGCTAGGTACGGTAGGCCCCAAAAAGTGCCGTTTGAAAAGACGTTAGAAAGGACTAAAAAAATATTTTACTTTGATTTTGCTGTAATAATGTTTGTGTTTGCGACACAGATACACGCACTCGTCCGTCCTTTCCCTCCAAATTCTAAGTCGGATGATGTTAAAAAAAAATGAAATGATGAGTTCGTTTATGCGACCTAAGCACAGATGACCATAACATTCGGTCACGATTTCACGAATTTACTCCAATCCAATTCCAATTTTAATAAACTGGCTCCATCGCAATTACAGCTTGGCAAAAAAGAGTCTGAGGCGGTGACAGTTGGAACACACGATGATTCTGCCAATGTCAAGGTTGAAGTAAACAATAAACATAGAGTAAAGGAAGAGCAGAAAGTAAAAGAGTGAAGTTGACTCAATCTAGACTCAATCCTCAATCAATCAGATTTTTTCGGTCTCTTTGTGGTTTGACATAGGTGTGACACTGACACTTGAAGATTACAAGTCGTGAAAATTATAAGTTTTTATAATGGAGTATTGTAAATAATGGCCATTTCTTACGTGTATTTATTTTGAGATCTGCTAGTGAAAATCAAAGAAAAACTTATACCAACTACTGTTTTTGTACATTTTGGAGATTTATTATTGCTAATTTGGGATAAATACATAAGATTTAGCGAAAATTCAAAATTACTATTGCAACATTAATGATTGAATGTGAACTGTTCGCTATAAAATTTTGCTTCCTTCCCTAAATCCCTTAGATTCGGTCGTCGTTCGGAATTCTGATTAGCGCCTTGCGGTGAATATTTTGCTGAAAACAGTAATATTTTTATCTGAATAATACGAATCGAGTCAGTTTCGTGTAGTAATAAAGTGAGATTTGCGGAGAAGTCCAGTTTAAATCCAGGATCGCTTATATGTATGTATTAGCTTCTTATTTCTCAACAACTGATGTTGGTTAATTTTCTGAATGATGTCAACTTTTGCTGTGATACTTTCACTTTGAATCATTTTATGCATTTAATCCAAAGTTTTATAATTAAACAGTGAATTTGTGAATGCGATGGTCACAATTTTTATGCTTATCCCAAAGTTTACATAAAGTGAATGCGATTCCAAGAATTGATTATAATGTAAATAATAACTAATGAATACCTATTATTTATCACACATGAAACGGTGATCTACCCTCTGCACCAAAATTATATTCAAAATAGTCGCTTATAATATGTGAGAAAATAATTTAGTTAACAAAATATTAATTCTATGTCACTAAAATTCTATTACTTACCTAGAATAGATAAGATAGGTAATGTACATTCACCATAGAAATAAGTTAGGTACCCCAACTGGAAGGTTCGAGGGTATGGACTCATATGGAATGACAGGGATACAAAAGTGCCTATTGACTGAAATAAAATCAGCTAGAATTAATGAATAAGTCATTATTTGTGTTCCTAATAGATCCCACCAACGTCGCAAAACTGAATTTGTGTAAAATAGTAAAGGTTGTACGAGTATAAATTGCAGGTGCAGGTGCAACAGGGTAGTTGCTTACTGTTAAAAACATAACCCATCCTTAGCAGTCGGGTAAAAAGGTGTACATACAAGTATCCCCTTGAAGAAAGTTTAAAAATAAAACAACACATGAAAAAATTAATGCTTATTGTCTAAGTCAGTGGTTCCCAATTAGATTTTTCTATGTACCACTTCAAGAAAGACCCCCTTTGCGTACCCCTTATTGCAGGATCATTAAATAAGAAATGAAATCAGGTGTATTTTATATTTATTGTCATCAAAAGAGATTGCTGCGCCGCATAGGTATTCCTTGATCCAATTGGTATGCAATACCCCTGGGGGTACACATATCACTAACTGGGAAACACACTTTATAGGAGGGATATTCCTGCAAGATGAAAATATGTTTAAAGTGACAGCTCTTTGAGTTTGATTTTGGGATAAGTAAGTTATGTCATCTGTTCTCTGTGTGGTCTGTCTAGTAAAAAATGTTAAAATCCTTTTAACTAAATATTTTTTGGAATATCTAAATTATTTATTCACTGATTATTTAATTTTTTAACAAGATTAAAATAAAAAATAATCGACATCCCTATTTTTATAATCACTTTCTGTGACTATTATAGAAATAAGGATAGTGACTATACCATGTCTATCATAATCTTACTACAATAACATTGTACAATGTTGATTATTCAAAATAAACCAAGTACTCATATATACCTCGTAGACAAATATTTACAATCTGGACTCTTTGAGGTCCTCCAAGGTCTTGGGGTTTGACTAAGTTAGGTAAGATGTTATTAAGTTTAAATTCTCAGTAACAGAATCGATGCTGGAATTGTGTTTGGTAAATGGCAATAGGCTCACCCCCTTTGTTGTAGTTATCATGTCACAGTTGCCATAGCAACCCATTTGCAAATTTTTTCCATCATTTTACTTAATTGTGTTGGATAGGTTAGGCTGTCCATAGTTTCGAAGAGGTGATTTCCGTAAAGTGGCAGAGCGAGAGAGAGAAGTATCAACCGCACTTCTCTCTCGCAGCAGGTGCCGAAAGGCGAACAACGACCTCCGGTCTCCATGAGTTACCGCCCTGTGGGCGTCGGACATAAAGGCAGTCTGACCAGTAACAGGCCCGAATGAACGGCGAGTCGTGTTCCACGCGCGCCTCAAGAGGACGTCGTCAGTCAGACCGCCGAAAACGGTGAGACCTACCTATACCATTGGCTGCCAAAACCTGACAGGAGGGCGGTGAATTCACAAGTGAATCCCGTACTCCAATCCCCTCTGGACTATCCTGGATATCCGTCGAGGAACACCGTGTGGTTTTTAGTCTGTTCTTCTCGTCCATAACCCCATCACTGCCCCTTGGTTATAATGGCAACAAAGCAAACTTGGGATACCCAATGGGTAACGGATTCTGGGGTCAACAATCATGCGCTCTGCCGTAGCCTCCCGGTAGGACTGCACCACTCATTTCATGGTCACTGAGGATGTGGTTACCTACAAGGTGTGCCGCTTGTTGATTACTCGGTTTGTAACTTTGCACAGAATGGTGACAATCGCGATAGGGCGATACTTTGTGGGATCAACACTAACACCCGTTTCCGGTATTGGTTGAACATTATTTTGTAATCTTCTGTCGGGACTCTAAACTGTACCTGTCTTTGAACCATAGACAATACAGACGTTTCAGTATAGAAGAGAACAGAAAAGAGAACTAAATGCTGTTTACAAAGTAACTACACACATCAAAAGTGTCTAGGGATCAACATATATTTTTGCAATAACTTTTCTCCTGATTGATATTAATTAAAATTTTCTTTAAGGATTCATCAAATAAAGTGTTTTCGTTTGTCACAGTAACGATAAACCAAGTCACCTTTGCATTAATAAAGAAATTTGCCATTTTCCTAATAAAGGGATTTTTGACATTTGAACCACTAACATTAAAGTTCAAAAAAAAGACTGAAATAACAGTTTTCTTTAAAATTTTATTGGGTAACTTAAACAATTAATAATCCGTGTTTCTACCGCGAACACTAACAACACAAGAACATCGGTTTGGCATACTCAAAGTGAGTTCATCCAAATCACGCTGTGGAATGGCCGCCCATGTTCGTTGCAACAACAAAAAAAGGTCTTCTTGCGACGGGATACCCTCCATATTCGGCAGAGCTCTTCTCTGTAGCATATCCCATGCATGCTCAATCGGGTTCAAGTCTGGCGACTGAGCAGGCCAGGGCAGGACATTGATGTTAGCTGCGGCGAGAGTATGTCTTACAACTCTTGCGGTGTGCGGTCGTGCATTATCATGCATTAACTGAAATAAGGGACCGATTTGCACTTGTAGAGGAACGATGACGTCTGATACAATCGTCTCAGCATAAATTTGAGCGTTGAGGTTGCCTCTGATCCAAATCAACTCAGTTCTTCCGCCGATCCAAATACCCGCCCATACCATGATGGTTCCACCACTATAAGGATGGACTTCCTGGCAGGATTTTAATCGCTGTTGGCGTCCAGGGGTTCTCCAGTGTCGTATACGTCTTGTATCCGGTCTCATACCAAAACGAGACTCATCAGAAAAGCACACGAAACGCCATTGTTCTTCTGCCCAATTTCTGTGTTCAAGAGCCCATTGATATCGAATCCTACGATTGTGCATTGCTATAGGTGGTACCCGTAGCGGTCTTCGGGAATGAAGGTTCACTTCATGCAAGCGGTTTCTGACTGTTTGGTCGCTAATTAAGTTCCCTGAAGAGTGATGAAGCCTCACGGCTAACATCATGGCGGTTATTGTTGGAGCTCTTCGAGTTAAGATTTGAATGTATCGGTCTTGTCTCCGTGTGGTGCAGCGATACCGTCCTCCATGGCGCTCAGCCACGGTACCAGTGCTTCGGTAACGTGTCCAAAGTCGACTGATAACACTCTGACTTGTATTCAGAGCTAAAGCCACAGTACGTTGCCGGGAACCAGCTTCTATCATTCCCACGGCTCTGAGCATTTCTTCCCTGCTTAAATGACGTCGCCGCTCCATAATAACGTTGGTTTTAATCAGTAGTAGGGAAACAGTAGCACTAATAATGTCTTCAATGCGTTGTATGTTTTTATAGGGAAAATATTGACAGCTGATTTTCATCTTTTACTCGAATTTGATTCACAGTTCCTGATTCAAATTATGAAATGCACCAAAAAGGATCCATATAAATTTATAAAATCATAAATTTATTACAAAGCCACATCTCAATCTCAAGAAATCCGCATAAAAATGCTTGATCCCTAGACACTTTTGATGTGTGTATTTAGTAATCTGTGGTTTAGGCAGTAATGCGGTTATAAATAAACTATCCATTCCCACATCTAAAGAACGGATATACCTACGTATAATTTTGGTTTTAAATTTCGTGCATTACGGAACCCTGTTGTGAGGGTTCACGCTAGTTGAGCGGGCCTTCAGGTGGGCATTGGACGGGGCTGCGATTGCGAAGCGAGGTTGCACTACCCGGCCCCGTCCGATACAGTGCGAGGAACACGCAGGGGGAAGACGTTTTTAGTGAGTGCGAGCCCCACATAAGCGTACGTCCTCGGACGATACGGTATGCGGAAGGCATTTTTTACTCCCCCGGGCCACAAAAAAGGGGGTTCACGCTAGTTAAACGCAAGATGGACGGATGCTAATGTTGGTCGAAATCATGGTAGGTTCGATGCGACAATGCTAGAGTTAGTAGGCTCGGAAATTGGGGCGTCGGAAATTGCTAATATAGGCTCTAAGGGGACAAAGGATGACCATTCCCTTTGTGTTAGGTTTTTTTCAGACCATAAAATACAGAAATAGGTCGACTTAGTCAAAAATAGTAACTGCACTATGATAATTTAGAATGCAGGAGAGATAGAAATGCGAACTAGGAAACTGTGGCGCCCCGAAGCTATATTAATATTTTCTATTTCATAAACATCTCTTTAATAATAATAATATTCTCCTGACCGAATTTCGGTCACAGCGGCCAATCTCAACGAAGACTAGCCAATTACGCAGGAGATATTATAGTGCACACAGTGCAGTGAACATCTCTTTATTATTTTTGCGTATGTGCACCGAATAGCTAGTTCTAGATTACTAGAGTATCTTATCTTATATAATATAATTAATCAGCTACTTCATACTTGTGGTTATGTGAAATTCCACATAATAACTTAGGCAATCATTACACAATCATTTGCCGTACTAGTTTACAAGTATGTAGTTTTGTGTACATAACAGTATATTGGTATCATCGTGTGGTATATAGCGATGGCCGCACCACTCGGCTGCTGGTAGTCCCACGCCCGTCGATTAATTAATAGCTTCATTGTTTCAAATATTCAATATATCGAACGAATGCCGAGGCTAGCGCTACCTTGAACATTACTTTTGCAATATCGAAATGCTGTGTGTTTGACCTTTTTTATCCGATTTCAAAAAAGGTGGTTCATTCATTTGATCTGTAAACTCGAAATAACACAAAATTATTTGTTTTCGAGGCGGTTCCAAGGCTTAGGTGGTGGTTTAATCTAGAACTCGTTTAGCTTGGCATCGCCTCCAGTTTGTTTGTGTTGTGTGACTCAAGTTTTCGTGATATTTCTAGCTTTTTCGTGTTTTGCAGTCGCGCCGGTTAATTTTTTTTTACTTTAGTATCACTTATGCGTCACTGTTCGCAGTACCTATAGGTATCTGTGAATAAGCACCAACTATCGTTCGGGAGCATGTCCATCAATCCCAAATTCCCTGCCCGACGTTATTCGGTGACCCAGACTTTAGAAAAAACATTATAACCATTTTGTTTGAACTTTGTTGATTACTTACTCCATTGTCTTTGATAGCATCGTACTGCCAATCAGTATAATGTATATCTGTTGCTTTCAATTCAAGCAATAACAAACATGATATACCTAGGTAGGTGTTCAATTTACTTTACAATATTTATTCACACATCATTGCTGATATATAAAATTACCCGGATAAGATCCGAGCGCCGCAAAACCTACTTACCTACATTATAGTGTCAAACCTAAGGCGTGGGCTGCACAGAAGACACGTAGTGCGAGGACGAGGTAATTCTGTGGACGAGGTGCGGCGGACGCGCTATCTCCGATTTTCGATCGGTGGTCGCGTCAGACGCGACGCTTCGGAAATGTAGGTGTACGTAAAGAAAAGCGCGCCCGCACCTCATCCGACCTGCATAATTATCTCCTGTGAAAAAATGTCTATCGAGACGTCCGTTGGGTCATTATTACCGACTTCAATTAACTATTTCCAAACCTTTTCCAGGGATCTTAGCTTTTTAAAAATTTAAAATTTTTCTTATTAAATAATTATATCTTAGCTTTTGCCGGACGCTTTAAAGTTTGAAAAATTGCCCTACGTCATACTATTTTCTAATCGCCAGACCGATCCAATGGTCTATAGTCCCCTTGGACTTGGTGATGGGTCTGCTGAGACTGCGAGCGTAAAGGCATTATCGCGACATGCGACGATGCGAGTATGAGAATTAATTTTATCAAATTTGTTGCCCTATGCCGCTGTCTAAGCCTCACAGAATATTCGTAGTAGGTCGAGGGCGAGGCGCAGTGTTTCACCATACATGTTTCCCGGTCGTGATCGAAAATGTACGAAGAAAGCGCGTCCGCGCCTTATCCTAGCATAGTAAGTAATAGTTTTTTTTGCTCTAGGTAGGTTAGTTAAAAAATAGGTATATTTTTATTAGAATCACAACTGTTTTCTCATGTGCCCATCCCATCCTTCTTTTCAAGAGTAACATACTTGCGAGTTTGCGACATAAGCCTTTAAATTCATAGCTTCTTCAAAAAACAATACTCAGCAGTATTTCTCTCTAAAAATCAGCTATGCCAAACACTTTAACTAACCCTAAAAATATCTGATCATAAATATTTGAGAACTATTGACGAATATTAAGCAAAAAGCCTGCTTTTTTCGTTGACCATTTAACTAAGTGCTCACTAGTATAGTGATTAAGTTGATATTTGTAAATCACAGTAATTGTGACCCGACATTTGTATGATTTATTGTTTTAATGCATTTACACCGTAAAATTTTACCTTTGTACCAAAAACAAATAATATAATCATATGAAATTAAATATAACACCATAATTTTTTTATGTATTGTGGACTTTTAAAGGTGTTACGATGGTAGGTTACAATGACAATAGACAGGTGACCTTACGTCTGACGTCATCGTACCGCTGATGGTCTCCGTCTCTAAATTTTAGGGTGCCTAAAAGGTTTATGGCGTAGCTAATGTCCTCCAAGCGTTCCCTTGTTCAATTTGATGACCTAACGAGTTAATGGCTGAATATAGAGGCCATGGAGTTGTAAACGATGTTCATATCGAATCGACTCGATTAGGCTATCCATGGTCGATTAGATTTTTTCTCTCGGCGACAATATTTTGAACCAATGCCACTGAGTCTAAAATTCGTTGGGCTAGCGTCTTGGATCATCATTGGATCATTTCAAAAATCAAATTCGTGCAGTGTTAGAATTTATTAAGACTTTTAGACCTTATTGTTTTTCTGATTCTGTAACTTGGTTCGACAATGGCAGAAATAGGTGGCTTGAAGTCATCTTAATTGCCATAGCCAAGAAAGAAGAAGAAGAGTAACGTTTGTTAAACATATAAATATATTGTAACTGGTATAAGTCAATAAATTGGCAGATCGATGCAATGGTTACTTCAAGCGTTTATCGTTGCACCTGAGCTTGCGCATTGCAAACCTCCAAATCAGTTATTTCAAAAGTGTTCCAAATTGAATTATCGAACCCTAGGGATTGACTAAGTCCTTAAAGATCCTACTGGACCAGTAGTGAATGAAAATATCGGAATGTAATCATGTAGGTATGTCAGTAGTAGGTCCACTAAAGTGAATCCTGTATAGGTAGGCAATCCCAACTTTAACTTTCTGTAAATCCTGTAAAACTCTTGAAGCTATCAAAGCACTTCATACGTTTTAAATCCTTTTTGGTAAAAATCTTACTGTTACTAGATACACACATCAAAAGTGTCTAGGGATCAACATATATTTTTGCAATAACTTTTCTCCTGATTGATATTAATTAAAATTTTCTTTAAGGATTCATCAAATAAAGTGTTTTCGTTTGTCACAGTAACGATAAACCAAGTCACCTTTGCATTAATAAAGAAATTTGCCATTTTCCTAATAAAGGGATTTTTGACATTTGAACCACTAACATTAAAGTTCAAAAAAAAGACTGAAATAACAGTTTTCTTTAAAATTTTATTGGGTAACTTAAACAATTAATAATCCGTGTTTCTACCGCGAACACTAACAACACAAGAACATCGGTTTGGCATACTCAAAGTGAGTTCATCCAAATCACGCTGTGGAATGGCCGCCCATGTTCGTTGCAACAACAAAAAAAGGTCTTCTTGCGACGGGATACCCTCCATATTCGGCAGAGCTCTTCTCTGTAGCATATCCCATGCATGCTCAATCGGGTTCAAGTCTGGCGACTGAGCAGGCCAGGGCAGGACATTGATGTTAGCTGCGGCGAGAGTATGTCTTACAACTCTTGCGGTGTGCGGTCGTGCATTATCATGCATTAACTGAAATAAGGGACCGATTTGCACTTGTAGAGGAACGATGACGTCTGATACAATCGTCTCAGCATAAATTTGAGCGTTGAGGTTGCCTCTGATCCAAATCAACTCAGTTCTTCCGCCGATCCAAATACCCGCCCATACCATGATGGTTCCACCACTATAAGGATGGATTTCCTGGCAGGATTTTAATCGCTGTTGGCGTCCAGGGGTTCTCCAGTGTCGTATACGTCTTGTATCCGGTCTCATACCAAAACGAGACTCATCAGAAAAGCACACGAAACGCCATTGTTCTTCTGCCCAATTTCTGTGTTCAAGAGCCCATTGATATCGAATCCTACGATTGTGCATTGCTATAGGTGGTACCCGTAGCGGTCTTCGGGAATGAAGGTTCACTTCATGCAAGCGGTTTCTGACTGTTTGGTCGCTAATTAAGTTCCCTGAAGAGTGATGAAGCCTCACGGCTAACATCATGGCGGTTATTGTTGGAGCTCTTCGAGTTAAGATTTGAATGTATCGGTCTTGTCTCCGTGTGGTGCAGCGATACCGTCCTCCATGGCGCTCAGCCACGGTACCAGTGCTTCGGTAACGTGTCCAAAGTCGACTGATAACACTCTGACTTGTATTCAGAGCTAAAGCCACAGTACGTTGCCGGGAACCAGCTTCTATCATTCCCACGGCTCTGAGCATTTCTTCCCTGCTTAAATGACGTCGCCGCTCCATAATAACGTTGGTTTTAATCAGTAGTAGGGAAACAGTAGCACTAATAATGTCTTCAATGCGTTGTATGTTTTTATAGGGAAAATATTGACAGCTGATTTTCATCTTTTACTCGAATTTGATTCACAGTTCCTGATTCAAATTATGAAATGCACCAAAAAGGATCCATATAAATTTATAAAATCATAAATTTATTACAAAGCCACATCTCAATCTCAAGAAATCCGCATAAAAATGCTTGATCCCTAGACACTTTTGATGTGTGTATTATGCACTTTGAGTTGTTTTAATAAATAACAAATGTTTATCTAAGAAGCATTTTTTTTTCCACTGCAGTAGAATCTCAAAGGGAAATGTAAGTGTTTCTGGTGTAAAAAATGTACAATGATCATCCAATATATAAAAAATCGGCCATGGTAAAAAGCATTTAGGGACCTTGGCTCTAAATAGAAATGAACATCCCGAATGCTGTCTTGGTGAGAAAACCCAACGGTTAACACTGATTCGGCGTGACAGATAACTAAACTTTCGCATTTCTATTAAGCTTAGGTAGGAACTTAACCAATCTTTGAATTAGGTTTTATTGGACTACGTAATATATCAAAATGTCAAGGTAAGGCACCGCGGCAGAAGCGCGAGCATGCGAAACGAATAACCCGCAAAAGCTCTGAAAGCTATTAAGCTTTTTCGGTTATCAGCGACGAAGGTAGGTTGGGCTGCTTTGTTGCTTTATCCGAAAATGTCAGGCGGGGCTTGTGACGTCATCGCTAAAATGGCGCGACATTTCGCGGTGCGTCCGCCACGCCCGTGCCCACCCTAATCTCTGTCATAGCAGGGTTGTCCGAGCGAATAGTCCCTCAAGCATAGTGCTTTCTTAGAACCGACCTCATTTTTACGGTTAGCAATATACTGATAGTTGCCATTATAGGGTCGGTTTAATCACAGAAAACATAAAGATTATGAGTGTGAGACGATGTATGGCATTTTATGGTATGACGTGTATTGAAGATTAATTTATTGTAATAGTATGGTATCAGGTATGTCGAATAGCGTTAAAGTGACACGTTTATCTTAAGAAGTAAGGGAAAATACCATTACCGTATTAATTAGTCTCACTCAGGTGGTTACAATCTCATATAATAATAAAAACGTTAGCATTGTAGCTGAGTTAATCTGAATATAATATGTAATCTACTAATGACATGACGCGGACGTAGAGTAATTAATTTGTTAACTTTCGCATTAACTTGGGTTTTCCATGTCGTAATGGTGACGTTGCGAGGCAGTAGATATAATTTTTTAATTAGTGAGGTAAGGTGCGAAGATAGAGAGTTAACAGAAGACTCGCATAGGGCCAAATCGGCCATGATTAGAAAACAATAGTATAACGTGACAGCTGTCAGTATTCAAAGTTAAGTCCAAACTAAGTAAAACTAGCTATTGTCCGCGGCCTCGCCCAAGTGAGGAAAGAACTGAAATAAAAAGTATCCTATGTGTTAATCCAGAAAATGGTCTACCTGTGTGCCATAACCTAAACGTGATTAGGAAACTAACACCTTCACTAACTTTTACATTTTTATATTGTTAGTAGGATAGGCTTAGTATGATTTATGTAACCTAGACATAGTAATTTTTTACATACTTGTTGGCGGAACTCACAAATCTGATATGAAGCTAGCAGCTCTTTAAATCCAGCAAGTACGGCTCTGTGCTTTTCCTCTAAGATTTACGACCAAATCTACCGGGAAAGCACAGAGCCGTACTCCCATATTTGCCATTTTAAAAGCTCTTCGTGTATCTTTATCTCGTGACCAGAGCCATAGTTCAAAGCCGCTCACACGTTTTCCGTAGGGGTAATCTAGGATGTAGGAGAAGGGGGGAAGAAGACGCTTAATTGCCTCCTAAGCTGTGACTATAGGCAAGCTGGGGCAATTTTCTGAATGTATTTAGGAGGCTCTTAATGGTCATTTCCACCCCTACACCCCAAATTGCCCTTGTGGTAGGCGCAAGCATGTGGCGCAATCCTGATTTTTTTAAATAGTGATATTTCTATGCGTATTGATCTGACAGTATTGTCACGGGTGATTCTGTAACCATTTATTTAACGTGTGTACTTAAGTCGTACGAGTCACTATAGGGTTCATCATCATCAGCCTGTATTAGTCCACTGCTGAACATGGCCTCTCCCAATGCGAGCCACTTTTGTACGCTCAGTGGAGGTATTTGCCCATAATCGCCGCGCTGGGCAAGCGGGTTGGCGATAGTAGCAGATGATTGCTGTTACAAAGAAGGATGCTGCTTCCCATTCTTTCGGATCTTTCCCTTTGTCGCGTCTTACGACACCCGTGGGACGAGTAGGGGTGGTTATATTCTTAGGCCGGAAACCACACTGCACCATAGGGTTAATATGAACCAAATCGGCACTCACGTGATCATTTTTGGGTGCACTTTTAATTTAGTAACATGGTTTACTTGTTAACAGGTAATCAAAATGACAGTGATGGCTGGCTGTCTGTAAACGTCGTGCTATTTCGGCTTCAGGTGAGTTATTAGTCTTTCTTAGTAGAGCTATACCTACATAAAAGTTGTTGCCTTAATTTATTACTTCTATTTCCATTCCCCTGTAGATCTTCCAATCTTCAATGATATCAAAAGACGATCTTAATCACACAGGTTTGCTCAAATATGCCAGTATGCAAACTTGCCTTTGTTGTTAGTTCAATTATGTCACTGAGACAGATAGATAGATGAAGACTACTAAAATATGAAGTTATTGTCTAGGAGCAGGTGACCATTGTTTCAGACGTCAACAATGTTGATGGATGATTTCGCTAACTTTTGCCCAAACGCAAAAACGCGAGCGAATGCGGAAGAAGGGTGTATTGTCTTCGCAAGGCCGGGGCTTCGCGGGTGTGGTCGTCACTCGTCACGCGTTGATGTTTGCCAAATTAAAAACAAAATGTTTGTGTCACTAATTAAAAGTGTATATTTACTTAATTTAAGTTTAACAGCACTTATAATTTACATACTTAAATTCGCGAACGAAAAATATTAGTCCTCTAGCACTTCACTAATGGTAATTACCTAAATATACTTCGCTTGCTTTTATACTAGTTATCAGAAAATTTAACTCGCAATTATGTTAATTACTCGAATAAAAGTAATGGATGAGCATTTGGACGAAATTGTAAAATAAACTTTATTTGATTGTTCGTTGTTACTTCAAATCAAATTCAAATGTAAATAAATTATTAGATTAGTCACCGCTAAGAGTTGAAAAGTTCTTGAGAAACGAAGTGCGGTATGTAACGACGTATAAATCAATAAACTTATTAATATTACATGAATAATATGCTGACTAATTATTACTTAAAGACTGTCATCGTCTTGGATTGAAACCATCAATCTAAAACGGCCATTATTACATACAATGAACGTCATATTAAAAGATATTTTAGGTACACTTCAAAACATCCCGCGTCCGCTATCTGAATTAAATTTGCTCTGTTAGGTACTGTAATATTGTAAAAAACAAGCTTAACATTGTCAAGATTTGGTGGTGAATCCTAATGATTTCACTTTTATTTATTTTTTTCTTTTGCTGTCTTCAACATTAATTGTCTTGGTGTATTACGGACATTTAATACTTGAATTTGATCTCTATTTTGCTGATCTTCGTTAGACTTACTGACTTTTCAGCCGTAATATCTTTCCTGTGTCGACGTTGTATAGTCAAATAGTTATACATCGTCTGTGACCTGATTACTTGACAGTAGATAAGGCCATCCAACCCTATCAGTTAATCATCTACGTTGTCGAGTATTGGCAGTGGTCCGACCATAAAAACACATGGGGTGCCTCGTGCCCCGTGCCACGCCTTACTCAATCACGACCGGGACTAAGCTATAATGTTCCTGAAAGTGGAACGCGAAACACGTTAAGGTTACGGCAAACTAGTTCTTCTATGTTGCTGTTAAGGCTCTTTGTCAAAGGTTTATGTATTGTTTAAGGGGTGGCTCTGTTTACTCGCTCTGTCCGACTTAATTTGACGATTTGATTTTGTTAACCGGCACGATGCCTTCATATATTCCATTATAGGGTTATATTATACCAAGACGTCGTGGTAGAGTTACATGCAAATTGACGCGTTGAATATAGTTTCTATAATGGCCCATTATATCCGCTCCGTTTGACGTGTTTACATAGCATTTCGTTAGACTTTGCCGTAAATATTTCTCGGAAGTTGAAACCTTTTGAGTTTCGATAATCCGGTAATAATAAAGGTTTTAAAATTCGAGGCTTTAAAAGTTTTACATTTACCTCAAACAGCATTGTTTTTCTAAGTGATACTTTCTTGTTAATTTATTTTTCATAAAATTATCGGACGTTCAGTAAGTTCACGATGTCAATCATGAATATCCGTGTCGTGACTCCAGTCCTAATAAGATATACCTAATTCGTTTGTCCAGAACAAGATGCAAAGAACTATTATGTTGGATTGTTGCCAACCACTATGTGAATGCTTTCACTGATATGATGATTATTCGCCGATTTATTTTTATTTTTGCGTATGGCATCGAATATTGCGATAATAACTTCATCCTACTTGTTTCACGAAATAGAATACTACAGGATATTTTTTTAAAGAGTGCGAAAATTTTGAAGGATTACTAAGACCATGGTCCTAAACAATATCATTTACTTATTCAATCCTATATTCAAGTTGAAAATTTACCTTCCCACACCGTTCTAAGTTACTAAATTGTACTTACACCTGTTCACTACAAAATTAGTGTTTCGGTTCAATGTTTTTTAGCCTAGAATTACCGCTCTTAATTCCTTAGATAAATTCGCTTGCTGCTTGCTCGCTTGACTCCAAGTCATGGTTCGTGATAACATTTGTTTTTATAATAGTGATGTGCTCAGTCTTGTTGGTGCTAATCAGCCTTACCTATTATATTCCTTTTAAACATCTCTTTTTTTTGGCCGGGGAAAGTAAGGAATGTTCCTACCGCATACCGTAGTCCGAGGACGTTCTTTCTTGCACCCACTAAAAACCTGCGTGTTTCCTTTTAAACACCTTGTGACGAGCGATATATCGTTATTCATGTACAAAACTAATGCTAGCTAACTATGCTATTCTAGTTTACAAATATTGGCACTAGCTTCTAATGCATCGAGTTTCAGTAGTATCAATTTCAATAGGAGATAAAGTTAACTTAATCAAATCAGCCAAGATAACTGAAACTCCATTGGATATTTGTATTATTTAATTCTTGTTTTTGTGAAAATCTTGTCAGTTCATTTTAATAATCTTGAAACTTTTCCGGCATGTAGATGTAGACCTGCTCATTATTTAAGTTAGGGCAGCAAGTTTATTTGTGGTTTAAGCGTCAAAGCAAAGTTCAAGACCCTTGTCGTTACGTAGTTTAAACCGCTCATGAACTTTCAGGTAAGACTAAATGGGTATCAGTAGTATTTCAGTTCACAGTCATATTCACAGTTTTCACCTGCTAATGTCATAGTGCATTGGTAGTCATCTGTTGTAGTCAAAGATATTGGAATATTTCTATGGTTGTAGTATTATCTAGCCATCCGTGTGTGCAGTTGCACAAGAGCTATCGACATAATAGTTCGTCGTAATAAGTATTCAAACGAGGTAGTAGGTTCGTCGAAACAAAGGCACGCACTTCTGACTTTTTGGATTTATGTGCGTATTAGAAATTAATATCACTTGCTAAAACGGCGAGGGAAAACATCGTGAGGGAACCAGCCCATTTAGAGACTTTCAACGTGTGTTAAGCCATGTCAAAGGCCTACGGGTGGTTTTAATTCTGAAACCAGGTTGATCATTAACCATATGATAAAGAAGAATTCAAACGATGCATGCAAATGTTTGCTATTTTGACTACAGGAAAATTAATTCCACCAAATGAAGGAATATAGATAATATATCTATGGAGTTTATATTATACGGCATGGTATCACTCCGTTAGTCAACCCTCGATAAAACTAACTTTTTCGTTTTTGTATTGGATAAGTACATATTTTTGATATTTTCTTACAGTGCTTTGATAATATCTACATGCTAATAACCTCGTCTAAAGATGGTTTAAATAAGTTGATGTAATCTGAACAAAAAAAATGACCTAAAACTATGTAGAATGTAAGTTAAGGATTTCAAGTTTTTACATCTTCATTAAATATTCACATTCCCTTTAAAGTTTTAAGACCACAATACAGACATCGCATAAAACGAAATGTTAATGACGTAGTTGTTGATTGCTCTGATTGGCTTAGTTGTATATAAGTGATTCGGTACAAAAGCAGCACTGGACGTGGAAGCGAACAAACTACTCAATGGAAGCGGGTATCGTGTGCGGTGTTTGGTAGGGTTCCAACTCACCTTGAGGTTTGCTGTTACGTACGCTAAAATACACTATCAAAACAGTGCGTTTCGTTCACCGTTCCGAGTCACACGCTCGCTTGGCGGGCGCTCCAGCCATATAATTATTGTTTAACAAATAATGCTGTGAAAAAAGCCACGAGGAATTCAATGCGGTTTAATACTGTGCCTTATAATGTTTAGTATTATAAATATTTGATTTCGAATACTAATAAAGCCGTAAAGTATTCAGTAATGTGAATGTGACGTGTAGAACGCGGACTCAGCGTCTCATTGGATTGTCTGAGATTCGTCTGGGTGAATCTTAAATCTATGATGTGAGTTCTACATTCATTATTAATTAGATTATATTATATTTCGTAAATATGGGAAATTGAATAATAAATTATAGCTGAAAATTTAAAATGTAATATCACTCTGACTTTAAATTTTTATAGGAAATTCGATTTCAAAGAAACCAACTTTCGAGAAAAATAAAAAGTGCATTGTAATCGGAGAATTCGTTTAAGAACTAGAATGCCACAGACTTCGGCTTCAAATTTTTAACACAAATTTTATGTCACTCGGGGTTTAAAATGTACGTTACATGTGTCCTATCTAAATAGATTTGTGTTTGTGTCTGTTCGTTGGTAAGCTCTTTACTTGAGAATTGTTGGACCGATTCAGCATTTTTCTTAAAAAGATTCGTTATAATCCGTATAAGGTTAAATTGCCCGGAAAATTAAGTAAAAACTGAAAGGTGCTTTCCATGAGATTTTTACAGGTTAACATCTGTAGATTCAGTATGTTATAGGTATTTGAGAGTTACAAAATTAAAGGATTTCTAAAGTAATAACAGCAAGATAGCCCTGTAGATAAATGTACCAATGCACTCTTGAAAAATCCTACGATATAATTTTATGTTTTTCCGATAGAGTCCAATTTAAAATAGATTTCATTGTTGCACACAGTCACATTGTTGGATCATCAAACTAGTTTTATCAGTTTCTTAATTATTATTAAATTATAGTCTATTTGTCTTACAATTCGATTGCTTATGTAATTAAGTAAAATTGAAAAGCGATTTAACAAAACACTTTTGTACGACGACGAGGGCACGAAGAGCACTTCCGCCCAAAGGTTCGTTGAGGAACACCTTGTGGTTTTTATTTCGTCGGATCGGACGTAACCCCCTCATTTGCCCCTGGTGGCGAGGTACCAATAAGGCGATTTCCATACGCAAAAAAAAAAGAATCCGCTGATAATAGATATCGGCGCTATAAATCATGATATAAATCAATTGATATGGATATTATATCAATTGATATTTATCGTCTAAACTAGAAAGTCGACTGAATATCTATACACAATAATCTATACATAAAACTTCGAATGTCATTATAAGAATACTAGATGTCGCCTGCGACTTAGTCAAATTAAATATTCTCTTATATCTCGTAAAAATAGCCTGTGTCGTTCTCCAAGTTAAAGCTACCTCTTTATCAATGTTCTTTAAGTAGGTTCAAACTTTCCCGTTCATCCCGTAAAAGAAGCAATTATTATGTTCTTCTCCAGGTCAAATTTCATTAAGATGGATTTAGGCTTTCTGTCAAGTTTCATTATGATCGAATCGGTTCAGTTTTTCCTCAAACCAAAAACTGTTATCGTGGCTAAAAAAAAAGTGGTCTTTTTGTAAAGTTTTTATATCTACATTTTATTCACTTATTTCAGATTTTGCACGTCGATAAAGCAACCAGATGGCCAAATTTTTCTGATTTGAATCCCAGATATTGTTTTTCTTACTGAAAATTATTCACATCACAATAAATTTGGTCTATACTCGAGTGTCTTATAGTAAAATAGTTATAAGAATCAGTTTCGGAGACAATTTGTCGCACTTCAATACTTACGAATTTCCCTTACCAACTTTATCCGCCTTTTTCAAAAATGTTTGAACACGTATTTTACATTTGAGATTAACTGACTACCTTAATTAATATAATTTTATATAGGTACTAACTTAAAAATAAGGAATTTCCCAAAGAATCTCTCATCCCCCTATTTTACCCCCTTACTTGCCAAAAACGTTAAAACAAAATAGTTTTTTGATTTGTGACTTCGACTTCAAATTTTTTTTAACTTATTATGATGACGTCACGTAAAAGTAGCCATGACTGAATAAAAAAAAATACATATTTCAGCCGGGTTTCCGCAGAATTTATGACAATTTTTTTAAATTAAAAACAAATAGGTATGATTCCATTATTATGGATCGGTACATAAAATTGAAAATGGTTCTTAACAGCTCTTATGTACTATCGTGGACAAAGCCGGTGCACCACTCTTAGATTTAGAATCGCTTGCACCCGGCGTCCGATCGTAGCGCGTAGGGGCGGTCTACGCACGTAGCATTGTTCAAAGCATTTTGATCGCAAAGTGGTGCACCGTTTGTGTCCACGATAGTACTTACAGCACCCATGTCGCCGTTTGACGTCAATATTAACAACCCAGTCATAATTTTGAAAAAATACAATACACTATTAATATCACGCTTGTTTTTTTTTGTGATTACATTGAAATTGATGGTCTTATTATAATAATAGTGTTTTATTAAATTATATTTTTATTTTTAACCTTATCTTGGTATCATTTACATTTTTGCATTGCATTCAGGCAAAGAAAAATCGCTAATATTAAACTGGATACACAGTCACATTAAAACGACGCAAATTTATTTAATTATTTATATAAATTTATTAACCCCCAGAACCAACGCAAAAAGAGGGCTGTTTTAAGACGTTGACTTGTCTGTGTGTCTGTTTGTGGCGTTCGTATCTCCTAAATGAATGGAGCGATTTAATTTTGTTTTTTCGATCGAGTGTTCTTAGTTTAAAATAATTGAGGTATTTGTGTCGAGGGTTTTTAAACTTTTAAATTTATTGTCATTAACTTTTAAGAGTCAATAGGGTGGTAGCGAACTTTAGATAAGTCTACATATTTGATATCACCATAAATGTTAAATATTTGAAAAAAAGAAGTCAATCAGTCGCTAAATGCCGAAGTTTTAAGCTTTCTAAAATTTTGGAAGGGGTTATCGCTATCCTCTTCCTGCAAAATAGAATTTTTGGAATATTTTATTATTTGGGAAAAAATAGTCAACATCCCCATTAATTAGTTCTCCTAAATTAAAATTAAAGTATCCGCTTTATAAATGCATTACATCAGATGTAACTAACACGGTCGAAATTGTTAAGTATTGATTAAATCTGATATGATTTTGATAAAGAAAATGCTATCTCCCTCACACTAGTTGGTACGATTATATTTTGGTAGTGAATGTTCCATCAATAACAGGTTAAATGGGGCTATCGCCAAAACTACCTAGTCATTGACATTTCAAATGTTACTTCACAACGGAATAAGGTAATTTGGGTCGACAGTTCGATATCATGTTGTTTTTATTTATTTGTTCATGAATTATGTAACATTTATGAAAAATGTAGTGTTGTTTTATGGACAGCGACATTATGACAGAACTAAAAGCATGGGTAAGGAAAATCTTTACTGAGTCATCAACGCTCAAGCCAAACCCTTCGACCTACAAACGCTGAATTAAGGTTGCCCCTCGCTCGTCAAAAATGTAGGCCAACCCTAGAATAAAAATCTGATATTTATTCTGATGTAAATATGAAGACAGACAGTGCGTGGTTTCCGGCTCAAGAATAGAACCACCCCTACTCGTCCCGCGGGTGTCGAAACGACAAAGGGAAATATCCGGAGGATGGGCAGTCATATCCTACTGTGTACAGTAATTATCTGCTACTGCGATCGCCAACCCGCTTGCCCAGCGTGGCGAATATGGGCAAATACCTCCAATGAGCGCATAATAGTGGCGCGCATTGGAAAAGGCCTATGGTCAGCAGTGGACTAAGGCTGATGATGATGATGATGAAAATATGAAGATGTTTTTTTTTGTTTTAATGAACGATTGGCGTAGCAGAAAGACGTAGAGATTGGCCTGTCTGCTGTTGATGTCTTGGGTTCGATAAGTACAGACAAAATTTTTTGCTAAATCTGAAGGTTTGGTGGACACTACTGCGGCTGCGGATGTTTAAAAAAATAAATTATAAAACTTTGTATCTAAAATTCTACGTCATTATTGACTAAAAACCAGGTATTTTTTATTAAAAGTAGTAGCAATGTTCTCAAGTAGCGATCAAACATACATTTTATCGTGCTAGTGGTATGTAAACTTCGTTATTGGATACTCTACTTACGTATCCACGTATTTAATTTATATTTTTATGTCATTTCCGCTGCGACTGCAACTTTACTATGGTAGAGCAAACGCTATTAAAATGTTTAGTATTGAAGTGTCTTATCTATCACGTAATCGTGATTCAATGATTAAAGTATGTACGCGTAAAATGTACAGATCCCTAATCACAAACATAAATGGATCTTTCTATTAACATTTTTTAATATTTTCAAAGTTTTCCTCCTAGAGTTTTAAGGATAAAAAATGTGTGGGTGATGTCCGGGAACCTGGACGCCAAAACATCGTCCCCCCGAGTGCAAATTTGAGCAGGCCAACAGACAGGCACTACCCGGCCCCGTCCGATACAGAGCGAGGAACACGCAGTTGGATGATGATTTTAGTGGGTGCGAGCTCTACATACCGACCTCGGATTACGGTATGCGGTAGGAACATTTTTTACTCCCCCCGGCCACAAATGTGATTTCGTTTATGATTTTATTGGTTTTATCTGTAAGTTTTAGCGTCATACATTCGATATCAGTCAGAAACTACTCTTAGTACCAATGATATATTACAAAGTAGATGCTTGGTACAGACTCGTCAGATTCGTACAGATTATTAGATAGTATTCGTACAGATTCCCTGAATAAATTTTCCTTATGTAAACTGTGAACGTTATTGATATAGATTACCTATTTATTAAATAACATTCACTGTATTTAATCAGTATCAATATAGCTAGTAGGTAGGTACACTTAAGAGTATAAACATGTAAACGTACCAATAATATCTCTGGCATGTATTATTAAGAAAATTAGGTACTTATGTAACACAAATAGAAGAACCATCCCTTCTACACATAGACATACATTCGTACTTATATACCTATTATTCAGATAACTATTTTTAAGGAGTTTCAAAAGCGCCAAATGTGTACGCGTGACTGTACTTAAAAAAAGTACTTAAGTACCTACTCTTGAGTCATTGGCCGTTTCATCCGTAGTTTTATGAGAACATAAACTTTTCTTATTGATCAGCGTTTTTAGGGTTCCGTCAGGTGCCAATGCCAACGGGACCCTATTGTGAAACCTACGTCTGCTGATGGCTGCCATCTGTCTATCTATCTGTTTACCTTTAATGAGCTCTATCTTTTGAACCTTAATAGTTCAAAAACAAAACTTCACTTATAGGGCGTCCTCATCCCAGAAATGTGTTTTTTTTACACGTGACTCTACCACCCAAATTTTGCCTAGCCTACCACGTAATATATGACTCTTCCACTGAAATATATGACTACCATCTAATATATTAGTCTTCCACGTATTATATGTCTCTTTTACCACCTAATATGTGACTCTACCACCTAATATATGACTCTACCAACCTAATATAAGGCTCTACCACCTAATACATGGCTCTCCCACCTAATACTTGGCTCTACCAGCCAAATAATGGCTCTACCACTCAAATGATATATGGATTATTGTTTTCAACAGTCGTTTTCTTTTAAAGTTGAACGCAAATTTTGCTCCAGAAAATAGCTAAAACAAGACATTTTTCAGAATTCGTAATTAGGAACAAAATGCCAAATATTTAATCAGACTTTAAAACAGACAGGTCAATAACAGAATGCACCTTACTCGTCCTAAAAACGCACCTCGATGATGGTCACCCTGAAATACCAGAACATACATGCTTTATTTCTCATTCGAGTTAAAATCCATACTAAATATCGACATAATTTGAAAAACAGATTGGCAATACTGCTAAGTTCAAAAAATGACAACCAATTTCATCTTATTTATAAATATACATCTCTTAATCCCCGAGGTACGTCTGATGAGAGAAAACCTATGGGAACTGCGTAGCAATGAAATTGACATGGTTATAAGCTTATTTAATAAAAACAACACGTATTCGATCTGATAAATAAGAATTATTGTGTTTTGCAATAAAGTCACCGTGTAACTACTCTAGTCAAGGTTTATGACTGTCATATGATGTCACCACAATACAAGGACTCCATGGTTTCGTATACCTGTAGACGTTTTGTTTTTTTCACCGGACAAACAGATCGACGAGAAATTTACAATTGTACACGGCATACAGTTGCTAGAGCGATGTCCGGACAAACACTGCAAATCCGGTAAAATACACGGTCCGTTTTTCAGTAAACATTAAAAAGTAAATAAATAAGTAAACTTAGTAGACATAACTTAACACCATATTACATTTAATTTATACAATGAGGGTTAATGAGTTGCAAAAGATACGCCCTGTTTCATAAACATTGCACTTCGAAAAATTACTGTCAGAGTAGTTAGTAGTGTCAGAGAGGTTTATGTTACCGGTATTTAAATACTGAAACTAAATTGAAAATCGAAAATCAGTCGTGGTTTTCTCAATGTGGTCTCTAGTTTCTGACTTACGAATACGATTCTACGGAAATTAAATTTTATTCTGGATCGTAAGTTTAGAATTAAATATCTCGAATATTTATGCGATTTAAACTATCCATTAGTTTTAAATTTATCATCACTTCCAGGGTTTGATCTATCCGGTTGACGGACCTACCGATATTTTATGGCAATATTGTTGTCCCATTCTAAACATTGACAGAAACGACGACGTTTCTGTCAATGACGATATGACGATGGAGACATTACCCTAAAATTGAAATTGGAATTGGAAAATAACGGTTTATCTCGCGTTGGTTACTTAATGATTTTATTATTCGCATTGTCCATTAATAACATTGACATAATTCATTGTATCGTTCAATATGTTTCAAGTCCATCGTTGATGTGAGATGATGTCGCGATGTCGGACACGTGACTGTATCAAGCGGCGCATCTCAATTCTCCCAATAAACCTTAATTGCTACATCATTAGCACTGGTTGGCGTTGTCTCTAGGACTAAATCATTCCGGTAAAGTTTTTAATGCATGATATCAAATATTAAAAGTTTTTTTTTTTCCCGAAATTAGTTTATTTGGCAACTAGAGTCACTCTTAAAATAAACAATATTAGAATTATGACTATTCATAAGTGCCTAATGGTCTAAATGAATAAAAATATTTTGATTATGATTTTGATTTTTGAAACGATCAATTGATTAAAAATTCCTTGTACATATTCAATTTAATACGGGCAAAAAAGAACTTAAAGTAGCAATGTGTTCAGTAGTTCAAGGGATAAAAAAGACTGTACTACATTTATTTATGTATCTTATACATAAAACCACGGGCAATAAACGTACGTCCTGATATCTTTATGTCAACCGAGGGTTAGACCTATAGCCAGCCAGAGAGTCTGATAAATCCCAAGGGCGGAGGTGTTACGCACTTTTACAGCTTTTGTAGACTGTGTGACAGAGCCTGCATAGGTAGGTATTATACCACCATCAAAGCACAGTAGAGACTGTTGGCTGGTGCAGCTGTTATATTTTATTTAAATATCGGTCAAGTATATCTCGGGCTCTCATGATAAGGTGTTTCTTATCATAAAATGCAATTGTTGATTGACAACTCATTGTATTTTATGCAAACCATTTGGCGTTGTTGGAATTTGCCTACAATATTTAATAGTGTACATAGTTAGATAAGATGCTTAAATATCTGGTAATGATTTCTCTATTATTTTTCTTTTAAAATCTGGTGCAAATCTTTACTTTATTTTCCACCTTAGCTTGCCATAATTGAAGACCTTTAAATAAGTCTGTGAAGTTATTAGTTATCTACATTCTGCACATTCACCTAAATTACATTGGTCTTAAACTGTATCAATTACTTACTTAAATAAATAGGAAAACAATAATTGTAAATATTATTATTATTTTCTTTAAGATTAAGGGTCGGTCAACTAAGAGCCTTGATCAAAGAGCACCAATCAAGCGAAAGGGTCAAGAGTCTGGTATTGAAAGCATTGAAAGCCCTCGACGTGGCACGCTTTGTTACGCCCTTATCTCTAGAGCCCTATCCATCATCAGAAGATTGGGTACTGTTTTCTTTCCTGGTATGTGTTTTTGTAAAAATGAGGAGAGCTAGAGAATATTGCTTTTGTCTTCTGTTTGCACTTACTTATAACTATCAGCTCTTGTATATAGGTTTATTATAATAAACCTATGGATGTATGGAGCCTCCGCCATTGCTACCTATACGAAATAATTGATAGAACTGGTAACAGTACTGTTATTGTAAGTTCTCAAACAATGTTCCTCTTTGAATGGTGAGACTTGTTGCGTGTAGGTGTGATTTAAGGTGTTAAAGCGCCTAACTTAACGTTTAATTTATTATTCTGGCTCAGTCTTCTTAGTTATGGCCTTACTGGTCAGTTTTATTTCACATATAATCAATATACGTTGTTGTCTTTTTTTTAAATTAAGCATAATGGCCGTGTCATGTCGTACTTTAGAAGAAGGCAGGCGGAGACACTGCTAACATTTTCCTCTTTATAACCGACGGTTCACGGTCTATATGACCGTGAAGTGGTTGGCTGTTGCCACATCACAATATCCGTCCGAAACTAAGACTTATCAGAACGTTACTCAGCAAAATAGAGCGGATGCAAATGTGAACGTGGTAATTAGGGCTTAGTCGCAGAATGCTTACTTCGCAAAACGTCCATTTCTCAGAATGTCTCTTTCGCAAAATACCCCTTTCGCAAAATTACCTCTAAAGCTCTCAAGTTTCCGTTTTATTCTATCTTTGGCAACGTTAATTAAACTAGATTTCAATATCAAACACTTGAGCTTTATCGCACTGGGTAAAATGTTTTATAAATGACCATTGATTGTAGCATCGATTGACAGTGTTGACCAATGAATGCATGACAGCTGGGACTCTTCTGACGGGGCGTAATTTAACCTCGTTGAGTTGATCGATCGGTATGCGCCTGGACTTTTTGTTACTTACGTATTTGTTTGTTTGTTTCAGGAAGACGAAGTGCTCTGGCGGTGCACAGAATGCCGATCGCGCCGCGCGGCCCTCCGCCCTCGACGCCACCCTACCATCCGCTTCTCCGTAGGAGACCTAGCTTAACCCTCAAGTGTCCTTCGATAATATAACGTCTAACTTTTTGTACGCCTCTTTTATACCAACCTATAAGTATAAGTACGCACAGTGTGTTAAGTGTCGCGCGCAAGTGTGAGTGTATATGTGTGTCGATGGTGCGGCCGACATGGGAAAGTCCTCGGCGAGAACACATGGCCAAGGTGAGTGTCATCCCGCCCTCAACACACCTGTCTCCAAGGTCACTTTTGCTGTTTATTTATTTGACGTCCTTCAGCAATCTCTTTTTAAATTTAATACACGCTTAATTCATATTAGCGGAGCTTTTCTCGATATAATCGTAGTTTGAGTCAGTACAAAATGATTCATTCATATTTGCTATTTGTACCGTGCACGTAATAATGCACATTTAGATTTTTAGAAATTGATGGCATTTATGTAAGTGCAATGTTATAAAAACTGGCTATAAAATGTTTTTGACATGTCTCAATCTAGACGAAAATACTTGACTCAGCACTTTAGCGAATATAGAGTAGACGTAGACAAATGGAAAGATGGAGGCACATGCAATGCAGTAGATGAGTAATTGGCTAATCATATATTTAATACGTGTAGCGAAAACTGGATCCCTTTTTAAGAATATTGCGCGCACGGAGGAGTGTGATACTCATAGTAAAAGTTTAAATGGAGAAGAAGTGCAGAATGTTAAAATAAATAAATATATACGAGTATGCTCGAATTTTGACCACTGACTGGGTCACTACTTGGTTCTCCTGCAAATTCCCCCAAAAACCTTAACTAATAAAGTATACATATTTTCGAAAATAATAACAATTTAAAAATAAGACATTAAAAAGATAATAACATTAGGATCTGCCAAGAGAACTTATCAAACTCGTAATCAACTCTTTCTTGATCATTTGGAAAATTAAAAGACGTTTCAACTAATATGACATCGAAACGCGAATAAAGCCTTTCTATTCAAAAGAAGTTCTAGTTTAAATAAATTATTGATTGATTATATTGTTATTGTTGGAATATTTAATATAAATTCTATTGTTTCGAGGAAGTTATGTGTACAATAACAATTGATCTTCTATCGTTTTACTTAAATTTTGCTATGAAGGAAAAAATATTTTAAATACATAAACATTTTTATAAAGTCGATTAAGATCGATCGATCGATTATAAGCGGGATTTCAACCCATAACATTTTAGGTAAAGCCCGCAGTCCCTCGGCCACTAAGCTAATCGTAACCCCGCACGTGTTTCAACCTTTCAATAAAAAATATTTCTTTATTGAATAATTAATGAAAAACTTAGACTTACTTAACTTAAATATAATTATGTTACTTACACGTGCTTAGGCTTAGTGGTATCCCTGTCAGTATAGCGCAACTGTCAAACTTGTAACTTCAAGGACAGAGACGGGAAGGGGTTACATGAGTTAGGCAAAGCTTGTTGTAACTAATGTTTATTTTACTCGGCCTAAGTTTTTCATCAACAATTCTATTAAGAAATATTTTTTATTGAGAGATTTGAAATGGTTGAATGTAGAAGAGAATTTCTATTATACGGGCGGGGTTACGAATAGCTTATGCCTAGTATTTGTTGTCTATAGGCTTCGGACATGGATTTAGACACAGATCTCTTAAGTGCGCTGAGTTCCTCACAATGTTTTCCTGCACTGTTTAAGCATCTGTTGATTTACAATACGCACATGATTTAGAAAATTCAGAGGTCCGTGCCTAGCTTTGAACCTTCAACTTTTGCTTAACTAATCTAAGAGTCTTAGTACAAGGCTATTACTGCTTCTAAATAAAAATATAATATATCAGGACCGAATATAAACCAACATGGTTCCGACAGTTGAACACGTGTAGAATTGTTCTAAATACTCCAACTATCCAAATTGTCTACTCGAATTTATTGTATTAATTGCTTTAATAGTTCTAGTTTATCGTTACCTTCACTTACATGTAAAATATCGATCACGTGTGATATTGAACCTATAATTGCATGTTAAGCTTGACATTGACCATATTTTGTTATTACTGTATTTTTTCTCACTTTGTAGGTTTATGATAGCAAATCGATACATCACTTTCCAATCTATCTTTCTTTTTTATCGTATGGTTGATTAACAACCTAGCGTCAAAGTTTAAATAGCCCCCCGTAGGCCTCTGAACATGGCTTTACACTCTTTAAAAAATCTCTCAGGCGTATTGGTTTCCTCACAATCATTTTCTTCACCGTTTTAGCAAGTGCTTATTAATTTTTAAAACGCATATGAATCCGAATTTCAGTATTGGCTCAACATAAAAATATTTATTTAAAAAAAAGTCATAAACCTGCTGTTGTCCTAAAAATTATAATCGACTATATACTGTATATATTCATGTTCGAAAATATCGATACCGGAAATGCATATCTTAGAGCTTTATCGCATTCCGCAGACGAGAAATGCAAATCATTTTGTTTAGTTTTATTGGCTTCATCGAAGCCTTTATTTGACATTCTAGTCTGCTTTGATTTAATTACTCTTGAAGTCCTGACTGTTGTGAGGGTCTGGTTTGTAAGCTTTTTAGTGTTTTCTACGTTCATTTATGTGTTTTATATACCTATATCTTTATATCCATGTAGTTGTAACTCGGCAGATTCTAGGCTATTGTACCGAATCGTATCAAAGGACAAAGACCGACAATCTCCCTACAGTTTAAACTATAATTGATCTTACGGCCCTTTAACAAAACAAGACTTAAAAACTCTTTCGACATGAACATAAGTTTGACATAACGCCTCTCACTGCGTGTGTTGGACTAGGAAAACATTATAAAATATTACCTAATGATATCGAAGCGTGTATTACATGGTATACACTTAATCTACCTGTTTACTGAATAGCCAGAAGTGCATTTACTTGCTATCAATGTAGCAAGAGAAGTAAAGGTAAGAAGCTAATAAGATTCACTAGTTTGATATAAATATCGCTTGGTGACGTTGGCGACGCGTCCCCTAACGCAGTGAGAAGTGCTCTTGCACGAATTAATGAAGCACAACTGCACAAGCTAATATTATGTTTTAAACTACTTCAATGGAGTATCTACTTAGGACGCAGTTCCTAATGTAAGTAATCAAATTGTTACTCACATTCACAATAAATGCCAGGTATTCTGGATCTCTCTTAGGCGTTTGACACTGCTTCTGTCCCAATACACATCAATAAACTGTATCGAAAACGGTATTCACGGTGTACCTTTGGAAATCTTGAAACCCTACCTTACTGACCGTGCCCAGAATTGTCATTATTGTCAGAATTGGTTCAACTGTGAGTAATGACTAGTGATGAGGAAAACCTAATGTTCGGAATTCCTAAAGGCACCATTTTAGGTCCCTTTCTAATTTATATTAATGAACCGTGTGTCCTGTCAATACAAATTATGTATATTTTATAAAAATTAAGTAGGTACGAGAATTTAGCTATGTAAATGAACATTATTATGGTGATATTTGAAATTGTCATCTCTTCGGAAGTATTCTAGCGCGACCATTGTATTTCCCAAATCTAAAGGGTATATAATTGCAAAATAGGTGCTAATAATATAGTACAAATTCTAAATCATATTATACCGTCCAGAGATATAAGAACATTAATTTCTGCACGGTCGTGCTAGATAGTATTCTTTTTAGCTCAATCATCATATCTCCAAAATCTATTGTGTAGAGTACAAAATTGCAAAATAGTAGTACAAAACTACAAATTCTAAACTTTTTTATACCGTCTAAAGATATTTATGTTAGGTGTTGTGCCACAAAGCACGACACCCCATGCGCGATGATGTAGTTACTCCATTGTTCCTCATCGCAAGGACTTCTTTTTGAAATTTTGCCAAATATTCATAACTTTGAAATACCTGCTATAAATATCTGCATTACTTAATGTCTTTGTTAATATTTTGTTTGCAATTCTTATACAAAAACACGATAGAAGTTTATTTGTGTCATAAATTAGTGTGTTAAAGACATTAGGCAGATTATGGACATCGAGCCAGATGCCGTCGTAAAATGTGTCATGGCATCATTTTTAGTTTCAATATTCCGGACAATAAAAAAATATATACACTAGTTCAGTAGTACTAGTAATACCTAACTAAGAATAGGCACATAATAGATCCTTTATTATCTATTATGTCCCCTATTATCTATATTAAGATAAGTGTTAATTAAAAAAACAAAGTTAACAAAATATTTAAAAGGGAATTTACCTTATCAAAATTACTATTTATGACTGGAAATAGATGCACTTGAATTTGATCGGGTGGTCGTCGACTCTATTTCTTGGCTCGCACATGTATTATGTTAGTTGTAAAATAGCGACATAATTAGACAACACAACTTACAACTTCTGTATTATTTTTCCTAAAACTTGCTCTTTTGTCTTTTGATAAAAAGGGATGAATTGAAAATTATTGGAATCAGTGTAGTTGCACATGGGTCCTGGCTGCGCCGATTCAAATTCTATAGTCACTATTGCCCGTTTGCCACCGCTTACGATGCTCCTTAAAACCTAGATTGCTGTTAGAACTGATTCTATAAGAAAACTAACCATTAGAAGTCAAATGTCTCTATTGTATCATCTTATCATTTATTATTATATGCAGTAAAATATAAAATGTTATCTTTTTTATAATTAAAACTGATAACATAATTATATTATTTTACTGCATACAGTCTTTTCATTTTAAGTGTTCACTTTACAAATATTATCAGGTTTTCAGTGTAGTAATAGTATATATTCTTTGGCGGAACTTAAGGACTTACGAGTATGTCTAATAACTTCCTGTTCTAATAATTCAAAAAACATTTTATTTTTTTAGTTTTGATTTAATTACCAATGAAATAAAACTCTCTCCCTCTTGTGATTTAGAAAATGTATGCTTGTATCGGGACGATCTCTTAAACAAGGAATTTCGTAAAACTGTTTAAGTACACCACCAGCCTGTGCTTAATACTTACAGGTATTGGAAACGTATTAAAGGTATATTGTATATAGTTGTAGACTGTAGTACAGTTGAGATTTTAAAAATCCATGAGTGTTTGAAAGAAACACGATGTAAAATTTATTGTTATCGGATGCTGGCGTCAGATCATTACAGGCTTTTTAACAAGTACAGATATATCCAATTTTCAACCTATTGATAGGTGCATAATCTTTGTGAAATATTGTGTCAAACTAAAATAAGCATAGTAGTCAAAGATCGTATCAATGTACCAACATATTACTTGGATATCCAACATGTCCTAGCTAGAATATCATAGGAAAATGCTCAACTTTCTCGAGATCGCTGAAATCGCTGCAGATTGTTTAGAGGCCGTTTCACTTGTACGAGGTCGGAAGTCTTTTCGTAAACGATTGTGATTTCTCCTATTTCTATCAGTTTTATAATGGGTAAACACTGAGAAGAATCGGCAACACTAGGGCGGCGGCGGTGTTTTAATCAGTAACCGTGCGGGATGCGCGCGCCGCCGGGCGGGCGGCGCTAGTGTGTGCGGCACACGAGTCTCGGCCCTGCGACGGGTCAGAGCGCGCGTGGGGCGCGTGTCGCGAGTGGCCAGGTGCGTGTGGCAGTGCTGTGTCAGGGTCCGTAGAGGGAGATCTGCCGGGCCAGCGGGCCAGCCGGCGGGGTGGCCGCGCGGAGCAGCCGACATGGGGCGGCGGTAGCGGCGCGGATGTGCACGCGCTCCGAGGCCGTGGAGCTGGAGGTGCTGGGCGCGGACGGCGGAGAGCCGCGCATACCGCCGCGCCCGTTGCGCCTGTCCCTCCTCGAGCTGCTGGGCAAGCTGGTCCGTCGTGACCAGCCGGCCCCGTCGCACCGCCGCGCCAGGCATAACCATCGCTTCCGCACATTTGTTTCTTGCGGTTGGTAACCATCGATTATCCCATAATGTTAAATCGTATCGATAGCAAATCTCTTATTGAATTTTCATTTGTTTCATTCGACGTCGGCGTAGCACTGCGTCATCGTGTACGTGCCTTATAGCGTGAATGCGACGGCGATGCACGATGTCGTTTGCGTAACGCCTTGCTAATCTAAGTACGCGGGCGGCCACCGATATGTTTTCGTTATGACCGGCTGGCTATGAATGGGAGAGTGTGTTTTCCTCGGGTTGGTCATGAATTAATTTTAGGAATTGAGAAGATGTGCATAGTGGACAAGGTCGGTGTCGGCGCGCCCCCGCACGGTCAACGGCCGAGGCGAGACGGCGCTTCAGCGTTTCGCGTATGACCCCGCGCTATTGTATCGATTACCCGCCTGTTTCACTTCACTAAATTTAATTAGGATGCAATTTTCCTGGGTCTAGTTTTGTGTACAGAATGACAAAATTAACAGTTAAACATTTTCCTAGTAATCAATACTAGGATAGCATAACTACCTGTTTGCTTGCTCTTATTGGATATTCTAGTATTTTCCCTATGACCGTACCTACGCGCAAATGGTTAAAAAGTAATTAAACTAGGTAGTGTTTTATTCGTAAAATTATTATGTAGGTACCTACCTAATGATTATTTGATGAACCATTGCATCAGTTTGGGTATCTAATAATCCACCCAGAATTACAAATCTGAATTTCGGCTTTTTTATAGAACTTGAACCTTGCCTGGATATTGTGAATTATGTCAAAAGATTTTATCACAGTTTACTGGTTTAGTACAAGCGCAATCCGTAAATAATGTCTTGATGGAAAGTATGGATATGGATATCATATAATTTTCAGTAAAGAGATAGGTACCTAGATGTACAAAATTAATACAAATCTTAATCACATATAGTTGATCCCGTAAATGCTGGTCCGCTATCCGCAGTATCCGCATGCTCGCGCTAGGTAGTCTTTCTTCTAGCAAGACCCGATGGACTTGTTATACAAAACCTGAAGAGTATACCATTGCAAAATATTGGTACAATTAGTACATGTTCTAAATCGTAAATACCGTCCAGTCTAGACAAAACAATACAACAATTATACATTTAATGTGGTCGATTGATCATATTAAGAAGTACCTATTCTTTCTAGTACGACGAGTTTCAAATTCAAAATGTAGAGTACAAAAATGGTAATTGGTGGTACTAAACAGTACCAATTTTTTGCTATTTTATACCATCAAAGGATAAAAGAAAAACTTCCATACAACACAAAAAAATAAGACAGACGTGACTCAAGATTTTTATATTTATCTATACGAGTATACTTAGTAACTAACTTAGAGGCTTAGAGAAGTTAGAGAGTGAGAAACAACCACTCGTCATTCAATAAAAGTTGGGTCACTGACTCTGGAAGAGAAACCTGGATGAGACCCGGCATATATTAATGACGAACAACAAGAGGATTATTATACTGTGGGCGGATAACAGCTGAAAATTGCCATGGTGATTCATTTATACGGTATTCATTTCATTTTAGATTGTTTGATGAAACCATAACAATAACAGTATGTTTTTATTGAAACCTAATTCATTACTGAACAAACTCCAGTCTAAATATAGGTTTCATTTATAAAACTAAATTAAACTGTCAAACAAATTAGTCTTTACCCTTGACGTAAGTGAGACTTTAAGTTCTTTTCAAGATCAGGGGGTCGATTTTCTAATGTCATACGTCTACTCAAGCTTCTGTGGTATTTAGTGCTTTTCATATTCATCGGTGACTTATTTATATTAGTCCTTTACATAGCACTCGAATTTCGTTTTTGAAGCAAATATTACATTCCACATAAATAGGTAGGTACGTAAAATTATCAGCAAATTCAAAAATTTACTCCTTTGCTCAAATTTTAGTAGTAATGACTCTTAATTGGTATAGACCGGTGCTATAAAAGTAACGCCATTGTCTTCCTACAAGTTAGAAATGTTTTGATTATAGGCTCTAAAATACTATACACATAGCCTTTTCCTACATACCTACTGACTAACTACAAATTGGTATTATGTTACATAACCAGCATTACAAATACTTCCAATGAGCGCACAAAAGTGGCACTGGGAGAGGCCAATGTTCAGCATAGTGGACTAATACAGGCTAATGATGATGATGAAGATGATGAATCAGCATTGATCATTGTACCGTGCTTGCATTAAAATTTGTTTATGCCTAACAACGAAGCTAACAACACAACAAGCTATGATTATGGGAAATATGCTGGGGCGTGCAGTTCGTATAGGCAAAGAGGTATGAAAGGTATCAGGGTAGAGATAGATATGATGCAGACGACAAATTAGTGGAATTAAGTAGGATTTGTAGGTACTAATGGAACTCTAGGACTCTGGTCCAGGAGTTACCATACTAGGAGTTACTGCACTTGGAGAAATAAAACGACTGATTCATCTGCGAGAAGACTGACGACTGGTTAAAATATTTATTATTATAGAATTTCATCACAGAACACACATTTTTGATTTTAAAAAGATGACATCCGTCACTAGAATAAAAAAAAGAAATGGAGCTGCTCATTGCATTATGTCTCAGCGCAAGCAGTTTCGTACCTCTTCATGTAGGTCGTATAGGCATCCCACAGTACTCACGTAGTACCTTGTCCAAAATGTCTATGCACGCCCAAGAGATATGCCACTAGTGATCAAAGATACATTGGTCAAAGCAATTTTGACCATTGGCATACCACCCTTATGGAAAATTGTTAATCTTGTTTATGAAGTTTTCTAAAACTTATGAAAACCATAGCTGAATAATAAAAACAATTGAGTCGAAAAAAGTAACTTTATCGTCTGTCCGTCGCACTTCGTCCTTGGTTCTTGAACTTGTCCTTGTTGTACGTTGTGACTGAAATCTTGAAAATTTCTTCAATAATTTAATAATTAGTATAAGTACGCTAGTAGTTTTCATCTATTTCGATACACATATGTAAATAAACGTGCACGTGTACTGTTACAATATTTTAGTTAAATATTTTGAGGTATTGTTATTCAGCATACTTTGTATGTAAGAAATAATTGAAATTAGTTACATACCTACTTAATTATGTATTAGACTAGGTCTTTGTCTCATGTGGTAAACTTGGTTTAATGTTATTTATGTCTTGCATTGTAATGTAATGTAACCCGACAGGGTGGATGGAGAGAATGTCCCTGAAAACGTTATTAGTCGTAAAGTAGAAGAAGATCGATCGCCGTTCGCGTCCCCTCGGCGCCCTGAGCGACGAGACGCTCACGAGAGGGTTGATATTTGTTCATGGTGGTAGTGGTACAAAACCACAAACCTCCAGAATTTTTTATTTTGAATCAACCTTTCAGCGTTCAATCTTCATAATAATTCTACCTTTATATTTTTTGTGAATTTTTTTACATGTTATAGCACATGATAGCTTATTAAATATAATTATTTAATAAGAAAATTTGAAAAAACAACTGATACGGATGGGATTCGAACCCACGATCTTCGACATACCGTGTCGACGCTCTAACCGCTGAGCCACCGTATCCCATCGGCATCAATCGAAATTTCAAATCTCTTTAACACGCCTAGGGCGTGTGGCGACATCTATCGGAATACATTACGTATCCCGACTCAGTGCTCCAAACTTTGCAGTTATAGTAGACACCGATGCGATATTACCATTTTTCTTAATATTTTTTGTGAATTTTTTTACATGTTATAGCACATGATAGCTTATTAAATATAATTATTTAATAAGAAAATTTGAAAAAACAACTGATACGGATGGGATTCGAACCCACGATCTTCGACATACCGTGTCGACGCTCTAACCGCTGAGCCACCGTATCCCATCGGCATCAATCGAAATTTCAAATCTCTTTAACACGCCTAGGGCGTGTGGCGACATCTATCGGAATACATTACGTATCCCGACTCAGTGCTCCAAACTTTGCAGTTATAGTAGACACCGATGCGATATTACCATTTTTCTTAATATTTATTATTATTATTAAATAATTATATTTAATAAGCTATCATGTAAAAAAATTCACAAAAAATATTAAGAAAAATGGTAATATCGCATCGGTGTCTACTATAACTGCAAAGTTTGGAGCACTGAGTCGGGATACGTAATGTATTCCGATAGATGTCGCCACACGCCCTAGGCGTGTTAAAGAGATTTGAAATTTCGATTGATGCCGATGGGATACGGTGGCTCAGCGGTTAGAGCGTCGACACGGTATGTCGAAGATCGTGGGTTCGAATCCCATCCGTATCAGTTGTTTTTTCAAATTTTCTTATTAAATAATTATATTTAATAAGCTATCATGTGCTATAACATGTAAAAAAATTCACAAAAAATATTAAGAAAAATGGTAATATCGCATCGGTGTCTACTATAACTGCAAAGTTTGGAGCACTGAGTCGGGATACGTAATGTATTCCGATAGATGTCGCCACACGCCCTAGGCGTGTTAAAGAGATTTGAAATTTCGATTGATGCCGATGGGATACGGTGGCTCAGCGGTTAGAGCGTCGACACGGTATGTCGAAGATCGTGGGTTCGAATCCCATCCGTATCAGTTGTTTTTTCAAATTTTCTTATTAAATAATTAAATTCTACCTTTATTGTACTGTAATAATGTTGTTACTTCAAAGCTAGGAAGCAACTCTATATTATACTAAATGTGTACAAATTCTGAGAGTAAATCAGCAGTGTATCTTTACAACTGATAATTACATATAAAGGCATTGAAGAAATTAAATAGAAATAGAAAAACGTTTTCGCCTTTTAGTAGAAAATTTTCTTTATATTAACATCAAATTAGTTAAAACTAATCTTTATTATAATAATAAGCAGAAAGTAGTCCAGGGCTTAACTACTGCATTTAAAGTAGTCTTTATGAATAGACGGTTAAGTAATTATCCTAGCAGCAGACGACAGGGCACGATCTTTTTAGAGATATGCAATTACGTTGTAGAACTATTTATTAGTTCCGGTCCTCTAATAGTTCCTATATTTACTCTTTCATGAAAGGGTATTGCCATCGAGTAATGCACATGCATTTAATTTTATGATCGCTTCATCCAAGTAGCTAGTCAAGATATCAATCTATTCAGGTCAATGAATAATTAAAAAGAATTTAATATTTACAAGCATGTACCATTGGAAAAAAGATTATATTAGCGCTAAATACAGAAAATTAGATTTTGTGTCATATATTATTAAATATTGTGATTTTTTATACATGTTTATGCCTTCAAGTTGACTTTTCAAATGTTTTTTAGTAGCGGAAGTAATCATTAATTGTTGGTGCCTTTCAATTTAAATTTGTTTTACCTAAGTCGCTATAAAATTGACATTAACATGAGCTATAAATGTAAGATATTTAAATTAAGAGTTATTTTAATTTAAATTAAGTATCCTTTTATTATGCAAGAAGATAGCATTAGCAAGCGATAACGTAATCGACAAGGAATGTAACACATATTCCGATTTTTTTCTGACTAGTATAAATGGTCCTAAACCCGACAGGCATACATGAAGAACCGCGAATTCGATTCCTAGTTTAGAAAAAAAAAGTTTTTAAACCACAATTTTATTTAGGTACAAAGGAAAGGAGCTAATGAAATGTGTAGGTTTTTTACGACTGAAGAGTAGCGATGTAGATATTTATTATTTTGTAGCATTGAACTACAGTGTCATCCACCCAAATAATTGTAATCGAATCAGCGACTCTTCGCCTTCGCAGGTGATATAGGCCACTCATCTAGGTTATTCCCTCAGAACAACATAAACAAGTTATTTCATTAGACGATTTGAGTGTTTGTAATTCCACTAACACGATTTCTTAGTTTGGGCAATACAGTTATAGAAAATTATACCTGATATTTTCAGAGTTCTCAGGTTCGAACCTAAGGCTCTGACTTTTATGTTTTTATGTTATGTGTGTATTATAAATTATTTTTCACTTGCTCCGTGCTTCGGAAAGCACGTAAAGCATGGTCATGCGCCTGATCTCTCTCCGGTCGTGTTGAATTGCTGTCCAATCGGATTATTGGATTGTGTTTGCGCACACATTTGTGCACTATAATATTTACTACGTACTCGTAGTAGATTAGCCGCTGTGACCGCAAATTTGTCAGGACAAGAGGATATTATTATATTACAGTACCTACTCACTACTACTAATTACCTATACATATGTATGTATGTATTCAGTGATGATTGATACAAGTTTGTAAGTTCATTACCATCAGTGCAAACAACAAATATCACGTGTGAAAAATCCTTTATTTTGTAAACCCAGAAGTTATTACAATGCAAGACTATGTGTAGTGACTAGTGAGTCCACGAGAACAATGACGTGATGATAAATAGAAACAATCACTCACTATTTAACTACATGTTGAGATAAATTATGTCAATTAAGTACATTCATACTTCTGCTTGCCAGTAGCTTGTAAGACAAAGTCTTAAGTTACATGTTTATTGTTGCAGAAAATGAACGGAGAATCAAAGCGAACAACAGGGAATACAACGCGCAGTTCCGATACGCCGTAAGTTATGCATATTTTTATAATCTCAAGAGGAATGGCTCTCGAGCCGCTCCATACAAACGAAGTTTGATCTTACCCAATTAAATTCAATGAAATTTTGTAAACAAGATCGAGCAGTGGTGTCCAACATAATTCAGTGAGGGACCAGTTTAATCATTTCAAGTTTAAACATTTTATGGACAGAAATGGTGATGCGATTAAAACTAGTTTTCCAGTGTTATGTATTTTATTTATGTTAGAAAGCAATGGAAAATAAAAGTTAAAATAGTTTCGCAGAACAAAAGTTTGGCCCATGATCTCTGTGGTTTGTCAGCTTTCCTTAAATAATATTTTATATGTTTATTACAGATTAAGACTCAATATCTTATTTAAAAAATTTCATTGATTTTAATTGGGTAATATTCAAATTAAGTTCAAACTTAGTTAACGTTTACTAACTTATGTTTTTCCTACATGCCTTCAGGAAAAACATAAGTTAGGGATAAGTGATGGCCTATATTTATAATATGACTAATATAATGGTTAAATAAGAGTTATGCTGAAACAACTTCACGGAAAATTGTTGTTGTCTTACTCATTTTGTACTTTTTAAGAACGTTTTCCTTAATTTCTTTTAAAACAATGAGTACGAGCTCATGGTTCAGAAAATGCTGCAAGTTGTAAATACCATAAAGTGAAACCTAATGACTACTATTTATCTTATCAGTTTAAAGTGGTATCTATTAAACAAAGATGTTTTTATCTGCTTGTATAATAAATTAATAACAGTTTATAAAATTATGCAATAAGTATTCAGATTTTGAGTAGCGTACGTGAAGTAACATGCTTTAAGAAACGAAAATTCTTTTGTAACATGTTTATAAAGTCTACATACAATATCTTACATACCTATATCGTTATGTATATGTCTAGGTCTGCCTAACGTGTAGAATTGTTTAAAAACTAACGCAGACAAGATGAGGACTATGATCGAATTATAGTTTGGACATTATTGCAAAAGTAAACTATGATTCATAATGATCGCAAATTGTGAGTGACGCGATAGTCTTAAGACGAGAATCCCTCGAGCGCGCTCTATACAAAGTTTGATCTTAATTTGAATATAGATAGGTAACTCAATTAAAATCTGATAAATCACAGACATGATATTATAATATCTAGAATGGTATGACCGTTTAACTGCCATGTCAAAGGTCACGCACCTCTGACCTTTCGGATTCATGCGCGTATAATAAATTGTATATCACTAGCAAGCACCACTGCTGAACACGAGATCCTTGGTTCGATCCTCCCGGGTGGGGTATTCTTCACAGCAGCACGGAGTCTGGATTTGTGCCCGGTTAATGGCAATAGGCTCGCCCCAGTCGCCCCTTATTACAAGGGACTTATAACATAGCCGGCGAAACGTGGGTGTACTGTACTGCATACACCTCTGCCTACCTACTCTGAGGAATACTGGCGTGAGTCTATGTTATGTTGCTTAAACGGTGAGGGAAAACATCGCGAGGAAACTAGCTCACCTGAAAGATTTTTCAAAGATGTGTAAATCCATGTCAGAGGCCTACGAGCTACGGGCGGTTAGTACCTTGAGTTCATCAACCATACGATAAAGAAAGAAGTTTATACCGAAGAAAAAGAAGTTTAGTTGGGTAACGCGAAATCTCGCTCCATGCGCTCGGGGGCACTCCTCTTAAGATTTTCCGCGACCAATGTCTAATGAGAATTACGTGTAGGCCAGGATGTGTGAACAACATGAAATCATACTTTGATAAGATTATATTATATCATAAAATGAGACACTTCGTGAGAAACTTTATTTACCGGGTAGTTCATAGTAATTCATAGTGATTTCATATTGATAACGGGAGTGAAAGAAACGCCTTATTTTTTTGTAAGGTGGTTTACTTAGCAGTTTCTAGTTTATTTATTCTTTGTATTATTACCTCTTATAATAAAAATATTAGAATTACGACTATTCATAAGTGCCTAATGGTCTACAATGTAGACCATCAAAATCAAAATCAAAATATTTTTATTCATGTAGACTCTACATGAATAAAAATATTTTCTAGTTTTTACATGTCGACCTTTTTTTTTGTCGTGTGTAAACCTCTTTATGAGTACGTCGTTTTTAAACCCCGACGCAAAAAGAAGGGTGTTATAAATTTGACGTATCTGTGTGCCTGTATGTCTGTGTGTCTGTCTGTGGCATCGTCGCTCCCAAACGGATGAACCGATTTTGATTTAGTTTTTCTTTATTTGAAAGGTGACTTGATCGAGAGTATTCTTAGCTAAACAAATGGAGGTTTACCTAATTGTGTCGCGGGTTTTTTAATTTATAGTTATTCACACTTGTTACAGAGCAACTACATCAAAACATCGAAGTATACGATCATAACGTTCCTGCCGCTGAACTTGTTGGAGCAGTTCCAGCGGCTCGCGAACTTCTACTTCTTGTGCCTGTTGGTACTTCAGCTGATCCCGGCCATCTCTTCGCTGACGCCCATCACCACTGCGATACCTCTAATTGGAGTACTCGCACTCACTGCCGTCAAGGACGCCTACGACGACTTTGTAAGTTTATTTTCTCATACCCGTCTATTCTTTAAACATTTCAGTCAACAAAACCTGCTGTGAATCTGTGATACTTTGATACAAGTGACTCTTTGAGAATTTCGGCCAAAAATTAAGCATACCATTTTCCTGTACTCGAAGTTAAGAATAAGCAAGGAATGTAATCAATATGCAACGAACTGTTAAGGAAATAATATACCTACAACTGACTCCTGAGAAATGTAAGGTGATGAGACGAATACCAAAACCTGAAAGTACTTTAATAATTAAATCTTATAGATGAAAATAAGTAAATAATTCAGGTCTCTAATCTCGCTAAACCGCTTATATCTCGCTCGCACATTGGAGATATAAAATCACTGAATTATACAGCGTGTAACAGAAGTCCGAAATAATACTTAAGGGCGTGTATGTATATCATGAAGAGAATCACCTGTGAAAATATTGAATGCAAAAGAGGCATTTTTTTTTTCATATGAAATAATTCTTTTGATTTTATTTTCTTCAATAATGACAGATTTCATTATCCTACGCGTGCCTACTGCTTACTTAAAGAATTTATTGAAGGTAAATAACCGGATTCGTGTTGATTTTTGTTTCAGCTGATTTCTAGGGCTGTATTTGAAAGATTTTGGTGAAAACTTTGACCGTGGTTCACTCGAGTATTGTTTGGGGTTTGGTTCCAAAACCTATACTCAAGGATTGTTTATAGGGTACTTTATACGCCCTTGAAGTATTATTTCGGACTTCTGTTACACGCTGTATACTATGAAAAATCAAAAAAAAAAAAGGAATGAGAATAACATTACAAAGTTTCAGCATAAATATCAGTTTGATCAGAACATGTTTTCATGTATAAAAATTACCTAAATACTTAAATTCTTTTTAGGTTTTTATGTACAGGTTAAAGTTTAACGAGGTAGGCGCCAGACAGACACAGGTTACTTTCTGAGGCTTTTCTACAGTTAAATAAAATTAATTCCATGAATAATAATAGTGGTCCGTATGCTCTGAGGATAATAACTCCTATTTTCCGTATTTGTATGTATTATAATTTATTATAGACATATTATGATATAATATAATAATATATTCTTTGCACAGACATTACTTAATTAAATTATAAAATAAACCTAAAAAGTGCACTATCCGCACTTTTTTATTAATATTTTTTTTTTTAATATAAAATTAGGTTAGATTGTTAGATAAATTTAGGATTTTGTTGACATTCTTATAAGTAGTTCTCTTTCTTAAATAAAAATTGTTGACATTTTGGGAATTGGTGTTTTGGGAAGTTAACCATATAGATTTGAAAGAATAAATTGAATCATAAAGTACAGTTTGTGCGTACTATTGCCGTCCTTGTCGACGCGAACATTGTATAGTAGCTTTACTGACCTATTATGTCATTTTATTCTAGATCAAGGACGCAGACGTAATTAGTGGTCCGTAGCAATATGTCCATAATGTTGAGAACGTTTGTTTTATGATGCAAGATTTAAATAACACTTATCTAACTCTTAGATTATGCATTTCAAAGATTCAAAGAAAAAAAAGAAGATTTCAAAATAAGAATAACAAATGAAATAATATTTTGATAAATGTCTTGAACATTAAAGCATGTATACAGGAAGAAAAATGCATTAAGTGGTGTAGTCATAATTTCGTAATTTCAGCAAATTTATTCAAGGTTAATTTTTTTAGTATTTCCATCCGAATATTTCCGAATACCTATTTCTGTAATAAACAATGAAACACCACAAGCCGGAAACATTACAAAATAATTTTATGCGCATACTTACCTATTATACACATTTAACTAACGATTCGCAATAATTTGTGAATCCTAAGTATTTATTAAAAAAAACTTAGTTTTGTCTTTCAAACTAGTTCTTCTTTTACAGATTTTAATCAAAATTTTGCACTGTTGTTGGGTACTAAGCATGCCACGGGGTGGGAACGACACTACGGCAAAATTTGAATTTAGAATTTAAGATTTACTGCGTGACATACGATGCGCACGATGTGGTACAATAACCGTCAAAACGTGAAATCACTCCATTTTGGAGTGATTTAAGGTGCTTAGCTTTTTGTGATTTGACGGCTTAAACTGTACATAAATATAACTTTTATAATGTTCTATTTCAATTTTAAGAGGGAAAAATATGTTAGTGTCAATTCGGAAATCACAACTAGAAATAAAAAGTTCTCCTTTACTAATGAGGTACAAAAGAAAGAGGCGAGACGTGTTGTCGGCGTGAATTGTTAAATACGCCTTGTTGGTACAATAATAATTAATCTGTAGTTGTACGTATTTCCTACTTATAACATGACCTTGTCTATGAATAGGCCCCTTTATATTCTTTGTAGTTTTTCTACAAATGAAAGCAAACAAACCTTATATGCCATTGCCAAATTAGGAGTTCTGACACAATTTGTTTATGTCTGTCTTCGAGTCTCTAAAAATACGTGAGTACAGTAACAAGCAAAACATGTAAACACAAACTTACCGGAAAAAAATCACTGGGCCATAGTTACTCAGGTAATTATGTAACAGATAAATTATGACTGTATGTGTAGCAGAATTCAATTGAATCTTTTTTTTTGTACAGGTTGAGAAGATAAATCTACTGTTACCATAAATGCAATAATACGTACATTTTAAATAGGATTTTTTCTTGAATTGGCTTCTAAAAAAATATTAATTTACATTTATAGTCACGAGACTGTACAAATAAAAAAAAAGATTTATATTTATTACGAAATAGTTTCCAATTCGTTATGAAAACGTACTAACGTATCTACGAGATCAAATTAAACACCATGTTACTATTTTAATTCATTATTCATCGTCCTCTGTCTCAGATATTATGTCATTTTGTTCGTCTCGTTCATTTATGTGTTTATCGTTTAATTTTCTAGGCCAAAGAGGTATTAATTGAAGCTCAATCTTTAGCTTACTGTAATATACATATTATTAACCGACTTCTAAAAGAAGGTTTTCTGTTCGGTGCGTATTTTTTAAAATTGTTGACTGTGTACTCCTTGACTATTGGACTTTTTGGTTTGAAAGAGAATCTACGATTGGTCCCATATCTGATTTTTAGTTATTTCGGAGATACACTGATTTCGGAGAACGGAAATCCTCATTATAATGATTGCAAATTAAAAACTAATTGGTTTGTTTGTAAATTTATGTGTAACGTTACCGTTCGTTTTGGAGTCGAAGCCAAGCCAAGTAGTTTTGAAGGTACAATTAACCAACTAATCATATGCCTTAATACCGTCCCCAAAACCAACGTTAGTGTTATTTTTAGATCTTTAGTGTAGTTTTTCTTTCATTAAAAAGCTAGCTAAAATATTTTTAATAATTTTATCTAATTATTTTTTTGATAAAACGACACTAATAAAAAAAAGTCAGTCAGAAAAAAAACCGTACCTATATAATACCTCATGTAGTGAAGATTCTGTTTATTACTCATTCCTAAAAACTTGATGAAGTAGGTGTACTATAAATCTTTAAGACAATACCGGACTTGAATCCACAGTCAGTGATTGCCAGGAAACTGAGAAGGGTTTCCCTTATACAAAACGGGGTAGACCACAGAAATTTCCAATCTTTCGGGTAAAACAAAAAATTTACCTACTTAATTCCTCATTCTAAATTTTAAATTGTCTTTCCAGCAACGTCATCAGAACGATTCGCAAGTAAACCACCGTCGTGCTAAAACATTGCGTAATGGCAAGCTTGTGGAGGAGAAGTGGGCGTCTGTACAGGTGGGAGACGTCATCAGGCTGGAGAACGACCAGTTCGTCGCGGCAGACATTTTGCTCCTCAGCAGCTCGGAGCCCAACGGTCTCTGTTACATAGAGACTGCCGAGTTAGATGGGTGAGTTCATGTTTATAAGTTTCATTATGCTACTGTCCTCCTCTTGTCCTGGCCTCTAGTAAAAAAAAACTTAATTCTTGAATAACGCACAACTTGACTCTTATAGTCGCCATTTTTTTACTATTCAATTGTGGTTAGCATTATTTCGAGCTCGTGTTTAGCGTTTAGTAGGAATACATTGATTTGGATAAGCGTTATTTAGGGCTCGCGTACTATTAGAGGATTAAGTGATACAGGCTTTTGTTTTTGGGTATATGGCATTTATGTGATTTTTATTTTTTTGTTCACAGGGAGACGAATTTAAAATGTCGTCAGTGCCTTATAGAGACGGCTGCCATGGGCCAGGACGACGCACAACTGGGCGCTTTCGACGGTGAGATCGTCTGTGAAACGCCCAACAATCTACTTAATAAGTTTGATGGTAAGTACTTTAGAAGGGATATTTATTATTAACCCCTAATGCAAAAAGAGGGGTGTTATAAGTTTGACGTGTGTGTGCTGTCTGTGGCAACGTAGCTCCCAAACGGGTGAACCGATTTTGATTTAGTTTTCTTTTATTTGAAAGGTAACTTGATTGAGTGTACTTAACTAAAAAAATTGAGGTTATTTTTATGTCGGGGGTTCTTAATTTGTATTGTAGTTAGATAGTCCAGTCATTTGGTAGTTTTACCTGGAAAGTTTTTAGGGAGTCATGAAAATTGGTATCTTTATAGATTTTGATGTGCTCTTTCCGAATTTCGACTTTGCCACCTCGTAACTTTTGCGCATACGCCGCCATCTTGGAAAAATGGCGCCAAATTGCAGTTTTTCGACAATATCTCATTTCCTACTCATTTTACGATAAAAATACTTTAGACAACATTAAAGCTGAGAAAATTTCCTACAATTTATGCCTTAACATTATTTTTCTACAATCAATAGTTTTGGCGTACGAGCGCCGCAAAATGTACTAATGAATTTCAACTGTCGCTTGCAATTTGCATCCAGCGGTTACCTACGACTCTTAATGATGTCGTCGGTCTACCTAGTGGGGGCTTAATCGGTTATCGGTTAGGCCTACCCCACCATAGAGTATAATAGCACCCACTTATAACATCCCAAGGGTGACATAGAAAGCGACTAAGGGAACAACTGCAACAACTACTCTGCGATCCCCAAGATCCCCTGTCCCAAGCGTTGGGAGAGACTTTTTTTTTTTTTTTTTTTTGCAAATAGTCCACGGCCCCAAGCAGCAGTGTCGTAAAAAAAACGCGCCGTGTACCGTTAGTTATAAATAAAAAAAAATGGAAATACGTTTTTAGCCTAAACGCATGGTTAAGTACACTTTGCGGCGCTCGTATGCCAAAACGATTGATCGTAGAAAAATATTGTTTAGGCATAAATTGTAGGAAATTTTCTCAGCTTTAATGTTGTCTAAAGTATTTTTATCGTAAAATGAGTAGGAAATGAGATATTGTCGAAAAACTGCAATTTGGCGCCATTTTTCCAAGATGGCGGCGTATGCGCAAAAGTTACGAGGTGGCAAAGTCGAAATTCGGAAAGAGCACATCAAAATCTATAAAGATACCAATTTTCAAGACTCCCTAAAAACTTTCCAGGTAAACCCCTTTTTTCGTACCAAATGACTGGGGTAAGAATAAGAATAAGAATAAGAATAATTTATTAAAAACTTTTTCAACATTACATAGAGTTCATTTACATTATAAGTATAATTATTAACAGTAATGGTAAAGGCTAATTGAAACAAATATAAGACTAAACATATAGGTTATCGATGCAACAAAAATATTGAAAATAATATACCTATTTTCTAATTCTAATTACATGTAGCGACCTGCCTGAGCTAGGTTTATTCAAACCTGTGTTTCAGGCTATCACCAGTCTACGCAATTTATTGTAGTATTACAATTCTACAGTCTACGCAATCTGCAGTCTACGCAATTTTATTAATAGTACAATAATATGAAATTAATAGTAATTACAAGCTAAAGTTATACATAAAATATTATCATTAAAGTCACTCTAAAATTTCTAATAGTTTTTCTGTGTCTGTGTAATTAAGTTTTCCCAAATAATCCGACAATATAATTTTACAATTCCTGCGAGTTAGTCTATATATGGTTAGTAATTTATTAAGTTTGTTGTATAAATAAGGTCCCAAAAACACATAAAATCTATTTACAAAAGCATGATTATTTTGTTTTTTAGTGCACCTTAAGTCTATCCTCCTCTTGTCAGAAGGTATTGAGGGTAACGTAAGCTGAGAATGTTGATACAGCATTATATTTAGTACGAACAATTGCCTTACTGTTAGTACCTTGCATGCTGTATAAAGTTCGTGTGTGGGAAATATAAAAGGACGAAAGGTAGCTACTTTGAGAATTGCTCTTTGAGCACGTTCTAAAGGCTTCAGAATTGTATTTGCAGCACCTCCCCAGGAAGTAATGCAATATGTAAGAATGGATTGACACAAAGCCAAATAAACCTGTTTAATTAATTTATATTCAGCTATATTACGTAAGTTCTTAAATATATATATTAATTTGCGTACTCTAGTACAAAGTAAATCGATATGTTTACGGAAATTCAGATTTGTGTCAATCGTTACACCTAGATATTTCACATATTCGGTTTTAATTAAAGTGTTACAAGTGCATGCAGTGTCAGCAGTTTTGCAGTTATGTGCAAATATGTTTAGGTTAGTAATGTGATTTTTAGTATTTCTCATTTTAAATATTATGTAATTGGTTTTGTCTGCATTTAATGTAAGTAGATGTTTCTGAAGCCAATGAGACACATTATTAAATCCGTTTTGAGCATGTTTAAATACATCATCTTGTGATTCTGCAGAAAACAAGAGAGCTGTGTCATCCGCGTAAGACATTATAGACCCATTTCTTAGGTTCAAACTGCAAAGGTCGTTAATGTAAATTAAAAATAGGGTGGGTCCCAATATACTACCTTGGGGAGTTATATGGTTTATGATAATAATTCTCTATTATTTTAAAAAAAATAACTCTTAATTTAAAAAAAACGGAAATTCCATTGACAATCGAAAGAAAAAAACAATTTACATTAGAATACTCGATACTTAGACAATAAACAAGAATAATTAGAAGAGACTTCTAATTATTCTTGTTTTTGCTAATAATAGTTGCTAGCATTTGCGTAATAGGTTGAAATCAGCAGGCTATTGCCAAGCGCTTGTCGCGATTAAGTAACGCTAAGGAAATTGCTTGTTAATAAATGTCTACATGTGTCGGTGCATCGAGTCGTAGCACTTCACCGTCCTTAGAATGTGTGTATGTATGCACACTTGAACGTATGAATCATACAAACTCAACAATTTTTTTCCATTAACACGGTCAACTGGAATTATCTACATTTCCGACATTATTGTTTTTCACAATTATTCTAATTGCTCATAGATAATTGGTATTGTGAGTGTATGTCAGTAGTAGGGTTGCCAACTCTATTTCTGGAAATACTCTGAAAAATATAGTTAATAGCGAAAAACTAAAAAAAAATATAGTAACTAGGTTTTAAAATATTTTTTTCTTAAAATAATATTTTTTACCGCTTTGTGCCTTGCCTAGCCAAGTCAGACCTCAGGCCACAATATATTATCCTAAGTTATAAAAAGCAATATTATTTTAAATTGTTATAAAATATTTTATGTTGTAAATAAATTTCAGGACTGACCATTGAACTTGGCACCCATTAGATATCACTCATTTTGTCGTTGAAGTCATCAACCAAGGCATATGCTGAACTTGGCTCTCATTTTACATTTATGTTTTTGATGGGATTATGAACACAGATCTACATCATGTTAAAATAATACGAAAATGAAAAATAATTTCCTGTGGCTAAAGTATTTGTTGGATTTGATTGATTTTTTGTATACGGGTTAAGGACTTGATACTCTTTACGTGGTTTACAGGAATGTCAATCGTCTTGTAACACATTGTATAAGGTTGGCAACCCTAGTTATAAGTAGTGTCGTTTATTACTTAACCTAATTCCAATCACCATATCAATTGCTTGATGTTTACAAACTCTTCAAATTATTGCATCGTGTTTTAAAGTCTGATTTCAACTGTAGTGTTTATTAAATAAAACAATAAAGGACTTAGTTTACCACTCTGTCACGTGCAAATGTTTGTACTCACTGAATAAGGACAGACAATGTTGTACAACTAATTTACCTTTTAAAGTGTAGGTTATAATTGAAGACCTTATTTAAAAATTAGGGCTGCCTTGCTCCTGTAGCGCATCAGGGATGTTCGCGGAAATGCGAGTAGATTGCTTTTTTGCTGCTATGAGAAACTTCGAATTCGAGTTCCTCTAAAAGAGGTAAATAACTAGAGATAAAGAGATAGTAATAACTAACTCTTATCATGAAATTTTTGACAAAGGTGATTTTTTAAATAAATTCAGATCCTTAATCCTTCATAAAGAGTGTTCGGAGTTTGTTATAAGATTAAGATAAACTAGGATTTCAGATAATAAAAGATTAGTAAAACAGTATTAATGAAACAATGAGGTGAATGAATTCGTGCCCGATAGTTAAATGCAGACTAATTGTAATAATACATAATAATTACAATGATCGAGCCATACAGCGCGGTGTCGCAATTATGCTGACTCGGCCATATTATACCTATTTTACGGTGGTTGACCTGTAACTTAATAAATACCTAACTAAATAAACTTAACAAAGAGTTAATGATTGATTAGTGTTGGCGATATTATTATTGAAAATAATACCTCAGGAATTTATTAAAAAACTGTTGTTCATGTTACATTTTTAACCAATATTACTAAAAGTTTCCAATTAATTTAATGCTTACATTATATGCCTTATCTAGCTTAATATATTACTCTACTGATTAATAAAGTCATTTACGCACGAAATAATAGAATTCTGAACATAAACTGTTTTATGATAAAATTATTGGGAAGAGTAATAACTTTGTTATTTGGTCCCAAAGCTAGAATGTATACAGGCTAATGATGTTATAAGGAATAAAGTTTAGTAATTGACCCAATTGTGTCGGTGTTTCACTCCAAATTGTCGCTATCGACGTAAAAGTCGAAGGCTATAAGAAACTATAGGTTTTACTCTATATACCTATATTTTTCCAGTAATCGAAATAGGTATATCTCGCTTGACTTAACACGACCTCGATAGCTTGCTCTGTCTTCACCTGACCGCGTTTGCCATCAGTCTATTTTGTAGTGACGTCATAGGCGCTAATGGCTGGATTTTCCTCTTTATCAATACTGCCTAGGTACTTATATAATTGTGAATTTTTTACATGTTAGCTTATTGAATATAATTATTTTCTTACGTGCGTATTTATATACGGTTTTTTTTCTAATTTGTATTTAGGTTGAACTCATTCCTGAACTACATTTTCGTTGTCCTAACATTGATTCTTTATTATGATTGTCATGCAAACCGCACACGCACTCTCTTAGTCATTACGTTAGTGTTTAATAACAACATAGTTTTTTTTAAATGAATTGTTTAACAAGTAAGCATGTAAAATCCTAGATACAAAATACCCTCGATCAAGTTGAGCTGTCACTCAATTCGGGAAGAAGATTGCAAATACCCCCTATAAAAAGCTTATAAGCCTATTCCGAATGCTTATAAGTAACTTGATCCTTTAGTGAATTTCACTAATTAAATGTTTTTTTCCACACATGTCGTATGTATTTAAATCTTCTGTTGATATCATTTATGTTTACCTTTTTTTACAGTATGCAGTTAGCACATTTAGCCAAGTGTTTATAAAATTAAAATAAATTTTAAGAAAAATAATGGTGGTACAGCTTGGCAAAAAAGAGTCTGAGGCGGTGACAGCTGGAACTAAAAATAAAAATCTTAAAAACTAAGTTTGTGAGTACTAAAATAACATAAAAATGATTCATTTGATTATAATTAATGACAAAAAACTCGTCATAGAAATATGTAAGCACTTAATGACTTGTAATTTTGAATTGTAGTGTGAAAAGAGCGCCAGCGGCGCCCCCAATTTTTCCAGACTCTTTTTTGCCAAACTGTACATAGTTAATTTGTTTTAAATTTAAACCTACGTATATTTGTCACCAGGTACGTTAAGCTGGCGCAACCAGCACTTTTCTTTGGACAACGACAAGATCCTGTTGCGGGGCTGCGTGCTTCGCAACACGTCGTGGTGCTACGGAGTCGTCGTGTTCGCCGGGAAGGACACTAAGCTCATGCAGAACTCTGGCAAGACCAAATTCAAGCGCACCAGCATAGATAGGCTACTTAATTTTCTTATTATAGGGGTAAGTAGGAATCTATATTATTATTTTTGGCACATTTACTGGTAAAAATAAGTATAAAATTAGATAAACACCAAAGGTTGACGATATGTTTCAGAAGAACTAATCTAATTTAATTAATTTTTTGTATCACTTTTTGAAGATATCGATAAGAAGTTGGTTGGAATTCTCATCACTGTTGGGTAGATTATGCTTCCAAATAATTTGACTCTCAAAAAGTTAGTTAAACAGATAGATGTATTTCGAAAAATTCTAAGAATATTGTTCAAGGAAAGTCGTTGTGTTACAGATAGTATTCTTCCTGCTATCGATGTGCGTGTTCTGCACGGTGGCGTGCGGCGTGTGGGAGTGGCTGGTGGGGCGCTACTTCCAGGCGTTCCTGCCGTGGGACACGCTGGTGCCGGCCGAGCCCACGTGGGGCGCGCTCGTCATCGCGCTGCTCGTCTTCTTCTCCTACGCCATCGTCATGAACACTGTCGTGCCTATATCGCTATACGTGTCTGTGGAGGTGAGTGTACCACACGTATAGGGGGAGGGTGGCTGGTGGGGCGCTACTTCCGGGCGTTCCTGCCGTGGGACACGCTGGTGCCGTCCGGCTCAAGTTTTCATTAAACATAATATAGTAAAAATTATGTTTTAAATCTTTCTTTTTTGTTGTTGTAGGTAATAAGGTTTGCCCAGAGTTTCCTCATAAACTGGGATGAAAAAATGTATTATGATAAGACTGGAACAGCGGCGAAGGCGCGAACAACCACATTGAATGAGGAACTCGGTTAGTAGTAACAGTTTAATATAATTATACTAAGTTTTAGTCCGAATCCGAATTAATATATTTTTTATTGAAGCATAACCGTGGCCCTTAATTGGTGGTTTGATTGATTAATGTTCCCTTTATCCCTAGAAGAAGCAACCAAATAAAAATATAGTATATGTTCCCAAAAAAACGGACTGTTGGATATCTGTAGGTACCTACCACTGAAAACCATGGGGGGCTGTCCAGGAGAAAAGGCTGATTGTAGTCATATGTCACTGGAAATAATAGATAGATACGGAATTATAAGTTATACCTCTATTTGCAGGCCAGATCCAGTACATATTTTCAGATAAAACGGGTACACTTACGCAGAACATAATGACGTTCAACAAGTGTTCGATAGCAGGCGTCTGCTACGGAGACGTCGTTGACGAATCCACGGGTGAAACGATAGATCTCGCCGAGGTACGTCATGTACGTTATCTTCTTACTGATGTCACAATCACAAGTACCAACTTTTACAATTTTACATAATTATTTGATACGCACATACCATAGATAAATAGTCACAAATATGCATGTAGGATGCAGTCTTTTGAATATAATTTGAGCACTTGGAGACCTTATGAGACTCGCACGTGCCAAATACCACATCTCTATTATTTTGCATGTGTTTGAGTTTGTTTTATCCGAGAGTATTTTGAAGTTTTACGTTTGGTATTGCAAATAATGGAGTTTTGTCCACGTTCGTCCATGCTTTCGGTTCATGTGAAGTGTTTGAAGTTAATGTCATGTCATTATGTTTGTGTTTGTTTTACAGTTAGTTTGTGGATCATAGACCCACTTGAGTGTCATATTTGTGTTATTAATACGCTCATTACATCGATATAATATCACATCTGAGCGCTCGACCGTCCACCGGTCGCCTCACTAGAGTTTTTATTTTTGTTTTGTCTTTTTTGCATGGTTACACACCGCATTAGTGGTACAGTAATGTGCCTCGCAAACAGTACTTACACGTAAATGGACATAAGCGATAGGGAAACACAGTTTTTAATTACAAGAGCGATAATTTCGTATATGAGGGTCTCGATAGTACTAGTAATACGTAGCGATAGTAATGATCGCGGCTAGATGACGAACTTTCCAGCTTTGTGGTTAAAGGTCGATCATCTAGTCGCAAGGAATGCTAGGAGTTAGAAATGATAGTTCCTAGGTAGTAAGGGTAGGTAGGATGTGAAGTAGGGTTGCGACTTGAGCGGAGTGTGATGTGTGTGTGATGCGCAGCGGCGCGGGCCAGCCAGCTCAGGCGCGGCGGGGCGCGGCGCGGCGCGGGCGCGCCTGCTGGACGGCGAGCTGGAGGCGGGCCGCAGCACGCCCGGCGCCCGGCGCCCGCGTGTACGCCAGCTGTCGTAACTCTCCCCCCGGGGCCCCTCCCCTTGCCATCCGTCGCTGCCCCGCAAACAATATGACCGCGCTGAATTTCTTAATAGGGACCGCTGCTAAATCACGCGGTATCCAAACGTGCGAAACTAAATTACAATACCATGGTAACGGCGAACGCACTTACACACAAACACGTACGAAGTACACGGTGTAAGAAATAAACTAACTAAAACTTTAACGAGAGATTCAGTAAATACCATAATTCTCGAATCAAGATTCGACTGAAATTTTAAATCGGTATTTTTTTATTTATCTTATGGGTCTTTTTTACTAAATAATGACATACAAAATTATTAATACTATATCTAAAGGCGATTTTGAATTAAAATAATTAATTAATTAATGTCAAATCAAATTAAAAAGCGCTTCTTATCAGTTATTTCACTAATAATGTACGCGCAGGATTATTTCCTTGCTCAAAGCGCTCGCGTCACAACTTTATTGATAATTTCTGTCCCATAAAAAATCCGATGTGTGAAAACCTTTATGTGAAAATATAGCAATAAAGAAAAATCCAACAAAAATTATCAACCCTGGGAATCTAGAATCATCTACTGAATTCATGTTTTAAATTTTCGTTGGGTTGACCCTTACACCGTGTGTACGCGCGCGTACACGTAGCGTACGGAATACGCGTGACTTAACAGTAGTCCTAAATCATTATTATTTTAAATTGATAGATGCGCCGAGCTTGTTTTCAGTTCCCTGTGTGCATCAGCATACATATGCTTGATTTTGGTCATTAATTTTAAAACATCGACGCAGCATCAGTCAATGTTAGAACATATTATTTCGACGCGACTCGTATTTCGAGCGGTGCAGTGGAGGTCCTTTATTACTGTCTAGCTTTTATTACCGTCCCTGTATCTATTTGACCTTCTAAACTGTTCCCTTCTATCTCTGGAATGGTTTCGAGCTAACGACACGAGTAAAGTAGTGAGTCACCATGTGAGATCGTTTCCGGCACCACTTTTTACGAGTCCTTAAATCCTTCAGCTATTCTGTGATCTTATAAAATTTTCTATATTTTTATTCGTGGCTTACTAATAATTAATATCCCGACAAAACAGTAGCAGTTCAAATTAAAATGTCCTTATTGAAAATTTATTTATTTAATTCTTACATTAATAGATCAGAAACGAATTTTCAATAGATGATATTATACATACTGGCATGTCAAATTACATTACATACACACACGAATAAATCATAATACTTTATTTCTTTTCGGGTTTATTATACGTATACATTAATATACCTATATTCCTTGTTTGTAATATTCCGCATTCACTACCCGCTTACGTGTAAACGTGTCCATTTGTAACTAACGGGCGCCTTCTATGTTTGCATGTGCTTTGCATCGTGTGTTTGTTGTGTTTACGCTTTTTAACACTATATACTAATGTACAGACAAATCTACGTTGAGAAGCTTTAACATCAGTTAAAATTGATAAATGTGTTGATGGGGAAGGTAATTTAAAAGTCCTGAAAAGTCCGTAAAATAAAAATATACGTAAAGAGAACTTGTAAATTCAACACACGAGTGTTCAATAAAAATGTTTTGGTGTGTGGTACGTTAGAGTTGAAATGTAAGTCAGTTGCGTAAATCAAATTACAATCTGATTAAATAAAGCATGAAATATCTTACTATAATAATAAAGTCGCAATGTTTGCCTACCCCATTTTAAAATCGCGTAGATTTGTCGCTTCAAGGTAAATTTCACGAAACTAACAGTGTATCTGTACGCATAACAGAGTTCGGAGCCTTTGGACTTTTCGTTCAACCCTGAGTACGAACCCGAGTTCAAGTTCTTCGACGGCAGTTTGTTGGAGGCAGTGCGGCGCGGGGACAAGCAGGTGCACGACTTCTTTCGTCTGCTTGCCCTGTGCCACACTGTCATGCCCGACCAGAAGAATGGACGGCTGGAATACCAGGTAATTTTTATTTTTAAACCCCGTCTAATTTAGAGACTAAAGTCCATTAGCACCCTATGTTCATATTTCTTTGCACTTACTAATACAATAATTTGAAATACACTAATTAGTGCGAGTTAATGGATTATTTAAGTAATTCATTAACGCGAAATATTCATATTCTTTGGCACATATTAACACGCAAACTAATTAGTGTGAAAAGTGCAAATGAATATAAACACAGCATGCCAAGGGATGAATGGCCTTTACTGTACAATGCGTTAGGTAAACATAAAAAAAAACCTTCATAACAGTTAACTTAGAAATTCCCATTGTCTCTGTTACACCGTGAACATTAGAAAGGAACACCATTCATTCAGTTTGGTACAATTTGTCGTTATTTCAGGCTCAATCGCCCGACGAGTCTGCCTTAGTATCAGCAGCCAGGAATTTTGGTTTCGTGTTCAGAGAACGCTCGCCTAATAGTATTACAATAGAAGTAATGGGTAAGACAGAGGTAAATACATTTATTTAAATTTATATGTTATTTTACTTTATGTGCCCCTTTTCTTCTTCAACTAGTGAAGATTAGACATTTTGCGAACAGTTCTTGATCTCATACGAGATAAAATAAGTTTACTGTACTTTTTGCCTCCTACAACTTTGTCTCTTACTACTTTTTTGTCTCTTACTACTTTTTTGTCTCCTACTACTTTAGTTTCCTACTACTTTTTGTCTCCTATTACCTCTCCTCCTACCTCCTATTATATCCTCCTACTATTTTTTTGTTTCTTACTACTTTTTTGTCTCCCGCTACTTTTCCCGTTAACACAATTTATAGTAGGTATACTGCATGTATCCTGCCATTGATATCATGATTTGTGTTATTTATCCGTTATTATTACTTAATTAATAAGGTTTTGTCTTGTTTCAGGTGTACGAGTTGTTATGTATATTAGATTTTAATAATGTTAGGAAAAGAATGTCCGTGATATTGAGGAAGGATGGTGAAATTAGGTTATATACAAAAGGTGCTGATAATGTAATATATGACAGATTAAAAAGTGGTAACCAAATGGAAGTGAAGTCAAAGACGCAGGAACATTTAAATGTAAGTTTTAATTTTATATACAGTTACAGATACCGATAGAAAAAGGGTTTTTGAGCTTGCCAGTTATCTGTAGCTTAAATACGACCTATATAGACCCATATTAGTTAATTTAGCCCAGAAAAATTGCATGAAACCCATTGATGATTGGTATTACTCTAATCTTGTCTAAAATAAACTTAAATCGTCATGTTACCCGATATTTACATTTCCGTCTATTATTAAACATTGAAATATTTATAGAAATTCGCTGGCGAAGGTCTTCGTACCCTAGCGTTGGCATGGCGGCCGCTAGAGGAGCGAGGGTTCGCGGAGTGGAAGCGGAGGCATCAGGCCGCCGCGCTCGCACTGCACGACAGAGACGAACAACTGGACGCCATCTATGAGGAGATCGAGACTGATCTGCTGCTCATGGGTATGTAATAAGTACTGGTCTAGGTCTCAGGACAGGCTGCCGTCACTCGTTCGAGGTTAAACTTTGAAATACCGAGAAATGAGACACAAAAGGAAATCAATCGTTACTAGACTGTCCTTGCGGGAGTCAAAGGCTTAAAAGGCAGAGGCCTAAATCGCGCGATTATCTGAAGAATCACAATTTAGTCTCAAAAACGTAATTATTGAGTGTTCTTGGAAAATTTTAGCACACGAATTTTGAATAAAAAATTATGGCGATAGGTATTTTCGTAAAAATGATTAGAAATCTGTGGTCCTATAAAATTAAACGTTGTATGAGGTTATTTTTTAAATTTTTCTGACAAGAGATCTACTGCATTTTACATCTGCAATGTTTGCGTAAGTTATTATTTACGATCAACGGCAAAGTATGTACCTTGTCTATTGAAGTCATTTTATTCAAAAATCAGCCTTATGACTATTGAGAAACGTATGATTTATTATACAGTAGAGTAGATTTATATAGGCTGTTTTGGCCCCAGTTATATACAAATATATTAAAAATATAATACTTGATTACAGGAGTAACAGCCATAGAAGACAAATTACAAGATGGTGTACCAGAAACTATAGCAAATCTCAGTATGGCCGGTATCAAAGTATGGGTCTTAACAGGTGATAAACAAGGTACGTACATGTTTATTACGACTTATTTCAAGTCCATTAATTTATTAGCTTTCTGCGCTTGTTGTACTGGCTTTACAGATATTGATTTCTGTCTATTGTTTGTGCATTGTGTACATATTTAATCCAATACATTAACACGTATTATTAATCAAAATTTCTAAGTTATTCAACGAAAAATATGGATTGGGAAACTTTTTTTTTTACCTGTGAAATTAATGCTAATAAGTAGTTTAGCTGTTTTTAAAAAAACCCTTCAATTAAATACTAAACTTTCTTTCAAGTCTAACCAAAGTTATTTTCCTAACATTCATAATGATTTTTATTTTAAAATTGCAGAGACAGCAATAAATATCGGCTACTCTTGTCAGTTGCTGACGGACGACATGGCGGAGGTGTTTGTGATTGACGGCTCATCGTACGACGACGTCGACAGACAACTTGCTAAATGTCGGGACTCTATAAGAGTCGTTAATACGTTTTTGCCTCATGGTAAGTATTTTCTACTCAACATTAAAAATTGATTATAAAAAGTCATACAGGCTAGATTGTAGCAATTTCAGAAGATATATTATATTTATACTTGACTTGTAGTTGTAAACAATCTTATTATTGGCATATCTTTGAAACAAATATATTGTTTACAAAAATAAAATAAAATGAATATGAAAAATGAAATTTATATCAAGCCGTGGTGGCACTTTGGTTACAATGTCGTATGTACTTTCTTAGTTAATCTAAGACTCCACAAACTAACGGTGAAGGAAAACATCGTGAGGAAACCTGGACTTATAGTCGGAAATCGTCAATCCGCAGTGAGCTAGCGTGGTAATTATTACTCGATCCTTCTATGTAAGAGGAGAGGCCATTGCCCTGCTGGTTAATGCTGTAGTTACGCCCGTGGTGCAGGCTCGCCGGCGCCCAAGGCGGGGCTGGAGGCGGCCAACGGGCTGGCGGGCGGCTCGCGCCTGTCGCCCGGCCGCGCCAACGTCAAGCTCAACGCGCCCGCCGTCAGCGTCGTCACATTTAGGTGGGGACATTACACACACTCAGCACGCAGGTAGAGAGACAAAGACACACTTATACTCCCTCCGCCTCCGCTACACGGCCTGTGTCTGTCGCTCACGCATACCCATACTGAAGTGTTATGAATCGCAACCTGAACTACGATCTTAACAATCATTTTCATGTGCCATTAATATTCTCCTGACCGAATTTCGGTCACAGGTCAGGTGCCATTATTCCGCATACAAGAGAATTTTCAATTGTAGCGAGAAATTTAATTTATATTAAGGAGATCGTACATTATGACTCGCATTTAAATTTTACAAAAATAGTTTCTAAAGGAATGTAGTAGGTAATGACTTGTTGAATGAAGGTGCGGTTAATCGACGCAATATAATAGAGATAAAAGTTCTCGTGCGATGACCGCGCAGTCGCTGCTCATTCCAGTGTTTTCCTTTATAAATTGCGAAAATGAACTCTATTAACTAAGTGATAAGTTGAAAATATTAATTCCTTGAGGTTATCTAACTTAAACTAAATCTAAACATCTTAGATAACTGCAAGTAATTTTAATCTTATTTTCTAGTGAATAGAGTTCACATTTGCCATTAATAAACACGGGAGCGCGGCTACCACGTCGCGATCGCGTTTAGGCGAGACTTTGAAAATGAATATTTTCAATGTAGTTAGATAACATTGTTTGTTGTTGTGATTCATTGTACTTGAGTTGTTCATGCTATATTTGTGAATAACCTGCGACGATAATCTGAAAAGTTATTGCTTCATAAATTCAGACACTTCTTAAAAATTATAATGTTTAAAAAAATCTATAAAAATGTATAATAATATTTATTTATTAACGACTCATTTTAACGTAGCTTTATTAGTTGTTGTGTGTGTGTGGCTTTAGCTAAACAAATTATACCATTTTCCGTATTATATTGCATTAAAATATTCAGGTGTTGTTTAATATTAATAAATAAATGAATAAAATTTATTAGATCCATTAAATGTAAAAAGTTCTGTTTTAAACAGACTACATAAATAGTTACACTTCAATTTGAATTACATTGACCGCTGACAGATGACAGCTGTCAGATACACACAGATAATTTACACATAAATCGTCATAACTTTTGACATATCGTGCTTGTTTAACTCCTGTGTGTCACCTTGTACTTGAAACACTTCCCTACTAATATAGCGTAGTACTATCTACACACTTTCTGTTTGTACACCAAGCTAGAGTGCTCTTTCTCTCTCTAACCTGTACCAATCTTTTAATCTGACACCTAGAATAGTGTTGTAGTTATCACATGCCAATCTGTTTTAAGCACGTTCGTTGTCGCTGACTTATGTATTTTTAATGCCGAGTGACATGATTTCTTTAATGTTTAAATTTTGTAAAAAACATTTTTAGAATATCCCTTGTCTATGACTTTTCAGATTCCCAAAAAAATAATAAGTTAATAGAGTTTACAAAATTTTATTGTTTTGAATTGGATAATGTTTTAATTCAATTTTATTTCCCACCCGGAAGCGCGTATCTATGTTTTCTTATTGTGTCTTATTTCTCGATCTTTGTTTAAACAAATATCGTGTCTCAAGGAATTAACTGTCATAATTCAATCAGCAACGAGCGTGATTTTGCAATTAAGCCGTGTGACGTGGCGCTCAGCGATGTGATGTCCAAGCCTTGTTTGTTCGTCTTGATGTCGCAATTGACTTCACGTCAACCTATTCTCATGAATATGTTCAGAACATTCAGGGGGGTTACTCTTGAACTAGGAACCCAATTCTAGTTCTAATTTAGGTACAAACTCGTTGCTATGTTGGAGCAACGTTCGTGCCAATGCATGTGGCTGATTGAAGAATTAGCAACTCTTGTTAACCTGGTCCAACGCAAGTTCGTATCGTTCAGGTTCGTAGTTCAAGAGTAAGCCCCCTGATTCTTTTTTGAGCTAAGTGGCTTTCGACGGACTACTATAGTGATCATTTATCGCCTCTAATAATTTTATTCATCTCTTTATACTTAACATCATCGAAAAAGGACAGAAAATGTACCGGAAATTAGAGCTGTCAAATTAGTCTATGGCTTTGAAACTATCACGCAAATAGACTATTTTGAGAGCTCTAAAAATCTTCTATCCTTTTCGCATAATGTGTTAGAAAGAGAAGTAGCGAGTCTGTATTAATAGAGCGTGTGCAATAGCGTTTTATTGTCTTTCGGTACACGTAGGAATAAGTTGGATCTATTAGTAACTTATCTCTTTAGTAGATCATCGAAGCCACTGAGTTGCGAACATGTCTGATAAATAAACCCTTTTTACTTAAAACATCTGTTAGTGTTTCACCGACTCAACAACTTAATCAGTATAGTGTTGCCTTAGAAACGACTGTGTCATTATGTTTCACTAACAAGTGTGCGACATGTCATAATCTAGACTGGTCATTGAGAGCGACAGGTTGTTAACAGTGACATGGCAAATATTAAATCAGTGGTTAGAGGGAAATGTCACATTAGACCGTTTGTTGTAGCGACATGTCAAATATTAGGCAGATGTTTAGCGAAACTCAAATATTTCACAAGCTGTATGTACGACAAATCAAATATCAGGTACTTAAGCTTTTGGAGCGACATGTCAAATATAACACAGGTTGATAGAACGATAAGACAGGTTGTTAAAATGTAATATATTACACAAGCTGTAAATGCAACATTACGACATGTTAAGACAAGTTGTTGAAGCGAAAGTCAATGCTTAAGTAATCATACAGTATTTTGTTAAAGTCTGCTTCTATTATTATTGTCCTGTCGCTCTGATGATCAATCTATTGACGTGTTAGCGCATTCGTTAGTCGAACCTCTGTATGACATACGGTGTATAAAAACAGCAAATGACAATATGTATTTCAGTTAGCTCACCTTCCTAGAGTAAGGTTAGCTACACACAGTCGATTCGGCACATTCGGTTCGGTATTTTAAAAGAAATTTCATCGGAACTTCTTCGAAAATACCGAACCGAATGTGCCGAATCGACTATGTGTGTAGCTACCCTAACAGCGTCCCAGAGTATAACTTCATGCGATACGGTACCTGCTTTGTACATGAAGTATAAATAAATAAATAAATAAGTTGGTGTATTTGTGAAACGCTTTTTAATGTCTTTTGACAACTAGCATCTTGTATCCAACAAAGTCCTAACCCATGTGGTTTAAAAATTAATTTTCCAATAATTATTTTTAACTAAATATGTCCCTGTAACGTTATGTGTAACATAGTATGAACAGTGTAGTGAGCCAGAATGTTACAGCAACGAGTACGTATCGGGCGGGCCGTACTCCGCGGACTCGCACGACCACAACGACGACTCGAACGGGTTCGCCATCGTCATCAACGGACACTCACTAGTGCACTGCCTGCACCCTAAGTTAGAAGAAAAGTAAGTACTATTATTATTTTCCCGAGAGCCAAGTTTTATGCAATAATAATAATGTCCTCCTGACCGAATCTTAACGGAGATTGGTCTCGGCGGCCTATGTCCCAATTTCTATTGAAAAAATATTATTCAACTAATAGTTTTTCACCGTGCCGATAACTGCAAAACCTGCGATAGATTCTTTTTTGACAAGCTGTCAAAGAAGGTGTATCACTTCGCGTCACTGAATGTAGGTATTTTAAAGAAGTGGTTAATATCCCCATTATACCGGTCATAAGTAACAGTGAAAAACCTGTGTATAGACTTAAGTATGTGTACACTCATTACACATTACGCAAAAAAAATGTTTTATTTTGCTACTACACAAAAGACAGAAAATAATCATAAAAAAATGAATTACTGTGAATTAAATCAAGGAAGCCAGGATCAGCTCCAAAACGAACTTCTAGCTTTTTATTTCATTTTCCTGTAAAATATACAAATCTAATTATAAGTACATGTTCTAATGTACACTAATGAGCATTAATTTGTGTGTTCCAGGTTTTTAGAAGTAGTTTTACAATGTCGATCTGTGATCTGCTGTCGCGTAACGCCGCTGCAGAAGGCGATGGTGGTGGAACTCATTAAGAAGAGCCGGAAAGCTGTCACGCTGGCCATCGGGGACGGGGCCAACGATGTGTCTATGATCAAAGGTATGCATTACTATGGAATCTTATATGCATGCTGTTTGCATACTCGCCTGACAGTTCAAACGAAGTTATAACAATTCATTTATAAATTAAATATTATTATTGTACTGCATAATTGGACTGCAAGCCAGCTACAAAATCTTTGCAAATCCCCTTCGTAAGCACGCGGGTGTGGGTTCGAACCTGGCATGTACCAAAGTGACTTTTTCAATGTCATATGTACTTTCTTAGTTTATCTAAGACACCACTGACTAACGGTGAAGGAAAACTACGTAAGGAAACCTAGACTATTAATAGTTTGAAATCGCCAACTCGCAGTGAGCTGACGCGGTGATTAATGCGCAATATTTCTCTGTATGAGAAGAGGCATTTGCCCTGCAGTGGGACAATTACAGGCTGATTTATTTATTTTATCTGTTTAGTTATCTGGAGTCAGGAACTCTGACAAACCACAGACATAGACATTAGTCCCTAGATCTTAATACTTTTTGTGAAATTTTTACATGTTTTAGCACATGTTAGCTTATTAAATATAAATATTTAATAAGAAATTTGAAAAAACAACTGTCCACTGTTTGAAAATCCCATCCGTATCAGTTGTTTTTTCAAATTTCATATTAAATATTTATATCCCTAGATCTTGTTTTAATATTCAAATGAAGATCAAACTATTTGTGTGGAGCGAGCTCAAGGGTCGAGCTCTTAAGAGGAGTGCCTCTTAAGAGTAAAAGACAACGACAAAGATTTCGAATTTTGCTGTTTTTATGATTTTTATTTGTGGATTGAGTCTAATTGTTTATTGGACGTCATAACCGAACTCTATTAAAATTTGTTCAAATTGTACAGATCAGCTTAACAGTACTATTAACATCTGTTACAGCGGCTCACATAGGTGTGGGCATCTCTGGACAAGAAGGCATGCAGGCGGTGCTGGCGTCGGACTACTCCATCGCGCAGTTCAGATTCCTGCAGCGACTGCTGTTGGTGCATGGCCGCTGGTCTTACTACAGAATGTGCAAGTTCCTCAGATATTTCTTCTACAAAAATTTCGCGTTCACCGTGTGCCACTTCTGGTTCGCTTTCTTCTGTGGATTTAGTGCACAGGTTGGTTTTGTAATTCTTCTTTTTCTATAACTATAATAATGTTCTTCTGACCGAGTTAGGGTCACAGTACCCAATCTCAACAGACATTGGCTATCGACGCAGAAGATTTTATAGTCCATAAGTGTGTGTGCAAATAAAGGTATTCTCTCCCTCACTTTCATTGTCCGATGTCTTACATTCTTTCCGAGGCTCGGTGCAAGTTACAATTATTTTATAATATGCACATAATTTACGGAATCAGAGGTGCGTGCCTTAGGTTCGACCCTGTGACCTCTGGCTTGCCAGTCAACGGTCATAGATGAGTCAAATAATATTTATTTTATAAAACTGCCAGCTAGAGTTCGTTTGACATGAAATCTGGTCCTCATTTAGTAGGAAAGAATATATCAGCTCTCAAGACTTAACTATAGGTGATAAGATAGGAATACCGGGGTGGTTTTAGCTGGTTAGAGTCTAGGACATCCTCATGGAAATTATCCTCCGCGAAGGTCGTAATAAACAGATTAATGAGTTTTAACATCTAAATTAGAAATATTCAAATAGCAGAATGTAAAATGCGTATCGTTATTCCAGACAGTGTTCGACGAGATGTTCATCTCGGTGTACAACTTGTTCTACACGTCGCTGCCCGTGCTCGCGCTCGGCGTGTTCGAGCAGGACGTGGCCGACACCACCTCGCTGCAGTTCCCCAAGCTATACGCGCCAGGACATACTAGTCAGCTGTTTAACAAGACAGAGTTCATTAAGTCCACGCTACATGGCTGTTTTACTTCTCTCGTCCTATTTTTGATACCATATGGTAAGTGTTACTTGTTTTTTCACATTGTTCACTTGTACGCGGGGTGAGAACATTATTATAAAATAATTAAAATTATTTAAGCTAAAATGCTGACACTAATTTTATTTCAGGCACATATAAAGACGGTCTAGCGCCCGACGGCAAGATTTTGTCAGATCACATGTTACTAGGAAGTGTAGTAGCCACAATATTAATTATAGATAATACCACACAGGTAACTAATATGGCTAAATAGATATGTTTTAAAAGGTTTAATTTTGAACTATAAATAAAATAAAATAATATTACAGATAGCCTTGGATACAACGTATTGGACGGTGTTCAATCACATAACGATATGGGGCTCGCTCGTGTCGTACTTCGTGCTGGACTACTTCTACAACTACGCCATCGGCGGGCCGTACGTGGGGTCGCTGACGGTGGCGCTGACGCAGGCCACGTTCTGGTTCACGGCCGTGCTCACCATGATCATCCTCATGGTGCCCGTGGTGTCGTGGCGGCTGGCGTGCTCGTGGACGCGGCCCACGCTGGCCGAGCGCCTGCGCGCGCGCCAGCGCTGGCGGGCCGCCGCGCCCGCGCCGCGCACGCCCTCCGCCCGCCGCGCGCGCCGCTCCGTGCGCTCGGGGTACGCCTTCGCGCACCAGGAGGGCTTCGGCCGCCTCATCACGTCGGGCAAGATCATGCGCCGCATCCCGCACGCCGACGCGGCGCTGTCGGCGCTGGCGTCGCTGCCGGGCAAGTTCCACGCGCGCCCGGCGTCGCCCGCGTCGGCCGCGTCGCCCGTGTCGCCCGTGTCGCCGCCCGCGTCGCCGGCCGAGGCGCGCGCGCCGACGCAGAACTTGGCCACGGTGGACTTATGAGTGCGCTCCGGCGCCGCGTGCGCCCCCATTGTGATAACGTCGGTAGAGTTAAACTTCGTATTGTCCTACTATTGCCTATATTGAATTATATTTGTTGATCGAGATTATATATTGATAGATATTTATCGCGGCCCGCGGAGGGTCGCCGTTGTGTACCGGCGGCGCTCGTGCGACTCCGTTATTTTTTACTCGTGTCGTTTCGTTCTATGAGTTTGTCGGTCGGCGCCCGGTCCGACCGGGCCCCGGTGAAATGTGCATTTAGACGAGCCGTCGATATCGCCGGCAGTGAAAACGCGACATGAACTTGTAACATTATTATTTCGCAGAACGTTATGTTAGTGCCAAAGGAGAATTTTTAAAGTAACAAACAATTGAACTGTCAACAAATGCAAGATGTCATGTATCAATGTTATGTTTAAACAATAATATCTTAGCCATATGTCGAGAACCACCATATTTCGAGTCCTAAGTCAGAATGGCTGTTTCGCTGAATATTATAATAATGTAATAATATCAGTTCTGAATGTTACACTTAGGACATCAAAAACTAATTTAATTGAAAAGATGTATTGTAATGTATGGAAATCATTGGAAGGATTATGAAACATGTAGCGTTTTAACTGCATGTGAATATTATGATCAACATTTGCTTTGGAATCAGTTTTTTAATAAAAAAAATAATTCTTAATTATCGCAGTTTTAATTGCTTTTTTTTACATCTGAAATTCGGCTTATACAGGGTTATTTATAAAACACCAGCATCCTCAAAAGGGGTCATTAATCTCATCATTTTGAACAACTTTTACTCTAGCATGGGTTTTCAGAATGGGACCAACCCTGAAATCGCAAAAAAAATCAGCTGTGCCATACATTTTGTCGAGTCATGTGAATGTAAATGTATGGAAGAGATGGTTTTTTTTTTATACAACCCATGCTACGCCACTGACGGGACCTCGTGCTGCACAGCATTCGCCTCGAAGCAAAGTCGGGCAAAGACTGTACAGAATCCTTGTATTTGCATGTGTGTTTACGCACACACTTGTGCACTTTATTATCTCCTGTATAGTTGCCTCAAGATTACTCTGTTTAGATTGGCCGCTGTGACAGAAATTCGATCAGGAGAATATTATTATTACCTAGCTTCAAGTTTTATGCTCAATATGACTTCATAATCAAGCGATGAGGTAAGTTTAAGTTGTAAGACCAATGATTTTCCCATAATTATGTTAATTGTGAAAATTTGTGAAAAAATTACTTATTAGAAGAAAATTCAGACCCCAAGTCCACCTTTTTACACCTTATTTTGTATAGGCTGCAGCTGTGCATAAACTAAACGTTTGTCCTCAGCTTCGCTTGTGTGTCATACGGTCATAATCTAAAACACCCCATTCTGTCATTGTCACTGTCAGTTGTCACATGTCTCGATGATGTCAACGTCAGTCAGTAAATAAGGTTATGTTGAATAATGAATTAAAGATTGTTTGTAGTAATTGAAAATGAGTGAACATTATCATATTGTCCCTTGGTACAACAGTGAAGAATGGCACAGGGCCTTTAATGAAATTGCTGATCCATTATCTAGTAAAGAATGCGTACTTAAACTTTTACTTGTGTGGAAAGCAAGAAGTCCATCGTTGCCCTCCGGTATCGAGTCAACGCTCAGCTTACTCCAGGTTTACGTCGAGGATACTAAAACTGACAATGTAGCTAATGATCAGTTACTACGTCTAGCATATTCGTCTGCCATCATGAGATTTGTTAATCACATGTTAGATACAGAAACAGTGAAAGGTACCAGTTTGTACCAAGCGGCAAAAAGCTTAGGTGTACCCGACTGGATTGTCGACTTGAGGCATGATACTGCTCATAGTAATTCACTACCATCTATAACATTATTAAGAGAGGCATGTGCCATAAGTTTACAATGGCTACAAAAAAACTATTGGGATAAACACAAAGAATATATTCAGGATTACATCTGTGGTCAGAAAAATGTCTACAATAGAGATGAGAACAAAATAGCTGCATTGATGAATTTTTATCTTTGTCTCAGCATATGCACACATAATAAATTGAAGATTAAAAACTTGTCAGAAATACCTGACTTAGCTATGAGAGATTCAATTGTAAATGATGCAAAGGAATTGCTTCATGACCATATTGATCTATCTAATTTGAAAACTGTATCTATTATGTCAATAATGAACATAATGGATAGTCACAGTAAAAGGCTTTTAAAAGTTAAAGATGCTTCAACACATGTGAATAAGGCGTTGCTTGGAGAAGATTCAGTGTTCTTATCAAAAGAGCTTTTATATTTCTTTAGTGCCAGTGACTTTAAGTATAAGAAAAAACTGTACAGCAGTTATGTTCAATGTTTTGAAGTCTTACTAACATTTTTACACACAAATGATCTTCTGTTGGATTTCATTTTGGCTCTTATAAAAATAACACAAAATGATCTAAGTGAAACATTTAAAGCTAAGTTGGCTGCATTATGGGTGTCAGAAATATTAGTTGCTCTGAAAAAATCCCAAAGCTTCCTTAACAAAATTAATAGGTAATTATTACAATTTATATTGCAAGACAGTCTGTCCTTCAAAAGTAAAAATTGATATCTAGTCCATAAAGTAGATGGAGATTGTCAAATATTGAGTAGGCTTGAGGTTAATAATTTTAATTTATTTTCAGAATGACTGAAGATGGAAAGGCCAAAAAGAAAAAAGACTTAAAACAACTGTATCATCACTGGTTCCCTAACAATACAGGAAGTACCCTAATGTTGGATCTTCAAAAACCTGTCCCAGAAGACTTACAAGATATTAACTTTGTCCATCCAATCATAGCTAAATATAATCCTTATCTTACTTACTTTATTCGGAATCTGTTAGATTTGCTTCAACCACTTCTCCCAGATTCAGTTGCAGACAGAGTTTGCTCCTTAGCAAAGCTTATATCATCACCTAATCAATTTCCTATGGCCTCTTCATCTATTATATACACAGCTAATGACGTAAAAATGGCTGTTGACGAAGTTGTAATTGTTGACAATGATCATGGAGATGATGGAGAAAATGATGTAGAAGATACAAAAGAGCCTGAAAATCAAGAACAAATAGTAAATAGTATTTGGAGGTTAGCATCCAAGGAACATTCATGGTCTACTTGTCCTATTGGTCAAGTCCCTTGGCACCATAAAGTTGATAACTTGATATCAATGGAAACCAATCAAGTTGAAATGAAATAAAAAACATATTTCTCATTATTCTTTTTTTTTATTTTCATATTTTGTATACAGTATAATGTTTTGGTTACATTTCATTTATATTGACACATTATAGGATCCCTAAAAATAGTTGAACAATATACATGTTTATATGATACAAGATTCATTATTGATTAACATGTAGGACAAAGTTCACAGTCAAATGACATACAGGCATATAAAACGACAATGTGTAAACAGTTAAGTATTGGTCCTTAACAACAAATACAATTACAGATTGAATAAACACATGCCGGTTATCCGATTCTTAGTAAAATATCCAACTAATATCTTATAATGCAATACATCAGTTCCATATACAAAGGTTTCCATTAAAATGAACTGATAGTGGCAACAGAAATAAAATGTGATGTTGCACAAACATTTTAGATAGAATCTTAATTTTCAATGATAATCAACTTGAAACGACAAACTATCATAAAATCTCAACAATCCAATGATTTAATGCACCAATAGAGAATTTAAAATCAAAATAAAACATCAATTGATAGGCACTTACAAAAAATCTGTGGCAAAGACTACAGCAGTTCTTAAGATAAAAATAGTACCTTGCTAAACTTGTTAAACTAATAAATTATTTACATAATCCTTATGCGGAACTGGCGAATATCTACATACACTTCTAAAGTGCCAATATATTCCTAGTTGGTAGCCACATTGCACATTCATTTACTTTTATCATTTGTAAAATAACTTACTTTAAATTATGATTATGAGTATGTTCGCTAATGGGGAGCTTGGAAAACTGACAATACAATTATAGAGACCTAAACACATCTATATTCATATTATCTTAAAATAATGGAAAATGTATGTGGCTAATATAAATTTTGACGCTAACAATGCTATACAAGAATGCTAATGTAAATCATCAACAATAACAGCTAGACTTTCAGGCGTGTTCAGGCTAGTCGTGGACTGCTGAAAGCAAACTAGTCGAAGGCACAGAAAATACACTAAATTACTGCGACACAGCCCCAACCAAAGAGAACCAACAGCTTTTTATTTTTTTTATACATAAAAATATAGTATTTGTTCGGCACCTTGATGAGACATGCACTTTCTAAATTTTTATTAAATGCTTGTAAGAATATATTTTTACCATAGCTAAGCTTAACAATTGCTCAAAAGGGTCGCCTCGGAGTGTGAGATTCAAATAAACGTATCTGTAAAACCGTAACAGATAAATGTGTAATCTTATCACATTAGAAAGTATATTTAATTACAGTCCATCATATATATGTATTGAGTTATATAATATGTCCACAGACGACAGTTAAAGAGGCTTACAAACAATAAATTTGTCACAGAGTAATTCGTTGTTTGAATTGTAAATAGTTACGAACTAATTAATAAAAAGCGGGTAAAATATTTGTGACTTAATAATAAATTCAATAGCTTATTTTAAGACAGTCTTTTAGAATATGAAAGCAAATAAAGATAGGGGCAAGGTACTTGGTGTCTACATTAACTTTTTGGATAATAAATGTATTATAATCACAGGAAAATGTCGTGAAAACAAGTATCGTAATAATGTTAAAAGTTTATATGAAATACATAAAATTATATTATTATAAATACATAAAATAAGCACTGCATGTCTCTTAGACCTAGAATAATAACAATAAGTACACAGGCAAATAAAACATTAAAATAATTTTATAAACATATCAGATTATGAAATTTAGAATGGATCACAAACATTCATTATTTTAAAAGATTTTTTAAATTCGTCTAATATGAGGTATGAACCTAAATATTTATTTTGGTTTTTACATTTGATACCTTGTTTAATTTGGAATCGAACTTGACAATTAGATTAATCACAAAATATTTAATTAAAATTGCGTACTCCTCACTCACTCATTAGGAGCGCGGACACGTCATTCCTGTCATCGCGACAATTTCGTCTCTATCTTTTAAAGATCCAATTTTCAATTAAGGGCATAGATTTGACCATAAAGCAAGTATCCAAGATTTGACTCATCCTTGACAGTCACCCGTGCGGACTAGCTCTGAATGATGTCACTATCCTGTATTTAAAAGCAGATTCAATTCTAAATAATAACAAGAGTTGTGGCGATAATTAAATGACGAGCTAGATTCTATAGAATTAAATTAAATTGGAATGAATGACTTAATAATTTAGAGCCTGCATGTTATACCTACTAACTAATCCAAAATTTAAAAAATACAGTCGCATGCTTGCCTTAACATTTTTATTGACAGAATCAGAACAATATTGCTATAAATTTAAAATCACCAATAGACAAGATTTACATATTTACACGGAGAAAATATATCATAAAATATGTCAGTGCAAAGATGAATGTAAACATTCTTATGTAAGAAAAATACTTTCATATACAAACATCACGTTTGGGCAGTCGCCGAGAATGTGGCGGTGTTCATTCGGTAAGGAAATAAGCTCATAACTACGTCTAAGTTCAGTAGTACACCGGCTACAAGAATACTTAATGTTGTCGCCGTCGACCGCGCACGCGCTAACTACTGCTACTATACTACATGTATACTTGTCTAAAACAGTTGGGTTACATAGTACATACATACCTGCTTACATGCTGGAGTTTCACATCCATCTTTATAAGTAGTTACGTCGTTTGCAACATTAAGGAAGACGTCGCAAAAATAAAATAAATACTTGACGGTCCGTTTCATAAAACTTAACAGTAACGTGGCATTCAATTGTACAATAATCAAACAATTGAAAATAAGTAAAGGAACACGCAGAGGAACATTTAGCTTATTTGTTTTCACTTTACGATGTCAGGAATGTATATATCTGCGAAACTTATCCAATAACGCATTGTTACAACAATTCTTATTATCATGGCAAAATGTGGACATGTTTGCATAAGATTTGATTGAAGGCTGCCGATTGTTCGTGAACTTGCGAACTACAAATCGGACGTTATCATCAATGTAGAAAAATATCTGGTCAAGGTTAAACCATGATGGGGTCGTCGGAGGACAGCTGGCGATGCAGCAGTCGTTGCGAGCGCATGGAGCTGGCTCCTGTGCTCAGGTCGTCTGTACTGCCCAGTTCGCCGTCGTGATCCGTTGTTGATAGTAGATCGTCGTCTGATGTCGCTCTGATTAGGAAGATTTGAAATATCAGTACATTGTATTTTCTATTAAACCAAAGCCAACAGAATTAAAAAAAAATTTTTGCGATATTTTGGCCTTTTGCGTTTGAAAAATTCGAGGAAATTTTGATATTGGATCTCTTTTTTAAATTCTACAATTTTTTCTAAGATATTAGAAATTAAGGTAAGATGGCAAATTAATAATTATATATCTAAGTAAAAATAAACTTATTGATTCGCAACCAATAAGTTAATACTAAAATTGCATCGATGTTAGCAAAAAGCTGTTCTGTGTAAGCATGTTTTGATTTTACATTGGAGACACGCGTGGTACCTGATGAGCGTGGGCAGGTTGGAGGTGAGGATGGCCTTCTCCTTCTGTATCTCGTGGATGTGGCCCACCAGGATCTGCTCCTCGGGGCGCGGCGCGTGGCTGTGGCTGCGCAGCGTGGACAGGCGCGACGTGGCCGTGTGGCACGCCGTGTCCAGCGTGGCGATGTCCTGCAGCATGCCGCGCACCTGCACACAGCACAGTTAATGCCGGCTCTGCCATGTATAAGCATATGCAACATGCACAGGGACTCACGGTGCGCATCTTGTCGACGAGGATGGCCTCGAGGCAGGCCGTCTGGCGCGCGATGTCGTGCAGCGAGTCCTGCGCCGGCTGCACCTTGTGCGTGCGCAGGATGCACGGCGCGAACACTATCGCCAGCGCGTTCGGGCCCATCCTGGGATGAAAAAAAATATTATTTTATAACAAAACTGGATGTCACTCGCGACTTCGTCTTCGTGTAATAAAATTTTAAAATTAAATTTAGTCCAAGTGTAATTCTTAAACTTTTGATACCTTTTATAAAATACAGTAAATAATATTTTTAAATACTTTTTAAACTGAAATACAGCCCATGTTATAATGTGGTTTTTAAATTTATCCACTACAAATAAACAAAATCAAATCTTTTCTCATTATAATATTAGTTTAGATTTAGATAAACAAATCACTTGCGAGTTGCGTTAAGCACAAAAAAGTTATAATTTGGTTAATTTGAATATGACTCACCTGTTATGATCAACACCTAAAGCCACCCTCGCCAAGTGGAATATTAACCTCTCAACAAGGTCGAAGTTTGGTTTAGGTAGCTTTCTTAGTATCGTGAAGATCGTCGACACTCGTTCCTAAAAATATTTATAATTGTAATTAGCTTTTTTATCAATTTAGCAAATGACCTTCATTTTTTTTAGTTTTTTCTTCTGTATTCTTTATTTTATTTTTAAACACCGAAATATCAGTTGATCACTCAAATATTTGTCTCACGCGGGAATACAAACCCTGACATCAAGTGCAGAAGGTGAATCGGTTAGCGGTTGCGCCAATCGTATCGATCCCGAGTGGGGCAAAATGTTATGATACTAGCAAGAAATTACTAAATACTACTAGAAATTGATTTACCCCCTTTTAAAGCCGTCGCGAGACTTCATGACCGTCTTGAAGTTGGGTTTCCGATGCGCAAGGCGCGCCGCCGTGCGCTTTTTGTATATTGCGCAGCCATTGTAGCCAAGTTCAAGGCGGTCATGAAGTTTGACGAGGGCTGTATACAGGACTTAAAACCGGTGCCGTGTGTCCTATACATTTTTCTAAAGCCAGTCACACAAATGTATTAATAAAACTATATTATATAAATATTTAATAAGCTAACATGTGCTAAAACATGTAAAAATTTCACAAAAATATTAAGACCATTGGTAATATCGCATCGGTGCCTTCTAAAACTGCAAAGTTTGGAACACTGAGTCGGATACGGAATGTATTCCGATAGATATTACCACACGCTGGCGTATAAAGAGATTTGAAATTTCGACTGATTCTGATGGGATACGGTGGCTCAGTGGTTAGAGCGTCGGCACGGTAAGCCGAAGATCGTGGGTTCGAATCCCATCCGTGTCAGTTGTTTTTTCAATAACATGTGCTAAAACATGTAAAAATTTCACAAAAATATTAAAACTATATTATTTCATTCATTTTTTTGTACTTTAATGTGACCATGAAAAAAGTAGTTGGGCTTGCACTGTGACTCGGCACGCTACTGCTTGTAACATAATAAGGGTCTTTGCTTACTCCTCTGGGAAACAAACGCGAGTGTATGCATGTTAGAATACCTGTTGGTCGGAGATCTGCGAGGCGAGTATGAAGTCGTCGTACAGGTCGAAGGTGAGCAGCGGCTCGGGCAGGTCGCGGAAGAAGCTCTTGAGCACGGAGGCGCGCACGTGCACGGCGTACGAGTCCAGCCGGTCCACGCCCAGCTCCGGCGACTCGTCCAGCAGGCGCCGCAGCTCTTGTACCTAGCACGGTACACAATACGGTTGAGCTAGTGGTATAACAATCCGATCTGGTAACCTTATAGTTGACTAGACAAAGTACTGTGGTCATAAAATGCACGGATTGTTGAACGCAATCACCATGTGTTGTCGTTCAACAAACACAACGTCGTTCATCAAACCCGGCGTCGTTCAACAAACCCGGCGTCGTTCAACAAACGCGGCTTCGTTCAACAAACGACGTCGTTCAAAAAACAGGACGTCTTTCAACAAATACGACGTCGTTCAACAAACACGATGTCGTTCAACAAGCACGACGTCGTTCAACAAGCACGACGTCGTTCAACAAACACGACGTCGTTCAACAAACACGACGTCGTTCAACAAACACGACGTCGTTCAACAAACACGACGTCGTTCAACAAATACGACGTCGTTCAACAAAACCTATTTCGTCAATTCACTTATTTACAAACGACTAAAAAAAAATTCAATAGGCACTTCATTGAAATGTTTGTAAACTAGCAAATAAAGGCTGTGTACATTCTTACCTTCGAACTTAGTCCACTCTTCCTATACAAGCCCTCCGTATAAAGGCCTGTCATTTCTATCGTGGTTATTAGCCTGTCTATGACTATGGGTATGTTACTGTCGCCTGTAGGTAAGTCACCCAGCGGTACTCCAAACACCTGCAAAATGGTTAAGGTATTATTAGGTTTTTTCTTACCTTTTCACACCTAAACTACTGAACCGATCATCCTGAAATTTTGTATACACGTTGTCAGGTGTACAGAAACGGACATAACGACCTTTCATCTAAAAAAAAGTACTATTGCTGAGAAAAATGACAATAACGTTCTTATAACAATAGATGGCGCCACGTGTCTACTGTCTATCGAATCATGCTTGAATTTAAAATCATTTCCAATTCTAAATTAACGCGAGCGAAGCTGCGGACAAAAGCTAGTTTTACATAATTATATCCTGACATAGGTAGGTATATATGTCTTTCTGTTACAACAATAATTATGTTTTTGCATGTCATGTATTAATAAGTAATTGTGGTAGAATATGCTGACATAACATTACTTGTAATTTCATGTACCTATCATATTCTTGTCAAGCAATTAAATTTTGAATACTGCGTTCGTGGACGCGATGTCAGACAAATTGAAATGATTAAACTGAGATTACAAACAGTTTTGTTAATGTGAGGTGATTACGAAAACCAAAATAGGTACGATATTTCAAGATTTCAAGATCAGTTACCAGAATTTTATGAGGGTATTGACTTCCTGTATCAACAGTTGTTATATAAATTGGGACTTATGATTTTATGTCAATTCCGAGGTAGGATTTTGGCGATCTTTTATTTATAAAAAAAAAACGTTGTCCCATACTAGGATTTTCTCCTGTTTCATGACACCAATTGACGGACATATAATTTCACAATGCACAAACAGCCAGCCGAAACATATTTATCCCGTGCGGGAATTGAACCCACGACGCCAAGCTCAAAAGGCGGATCGCTTAACCGCTACGCCAATCAAATTTCAACTTTTCATTTACGCCTTACCTTTCCCCGTGTGACGACGCCCATTTGTTCTCGCCCGCCCGCGTCAACAGCGCCTACGATTGCGGCCGACGGCGTCGAATTTTCTTTCCGACATATTGTTGACACCTGTAGAAATATAAAAAAAAACCTTTAGAAATGCAAGATAACCATGACCCCGAGAACCCAGAACGAGAATTTTAATTTAATCAAAGTGAGCAATAAACGATACACATTATAAATAAGTAGATTGATTTGATATATTAAACGATGCATCAAAAAAAGTTTAAATCAATTTATTTTTTTACAGACGTGGGGGCAAACAGGCGGATCTCGGATGGTAAATGATCACCGCCGCCCAATACGCATCCGTAACATCAAGAAATGTTTTCGATTCATCCCAAAAAATATGATCTTGGAAAATAACTTGTAAAAATAAAATAAATATTTATTTAAAGAATTAATTTCAAGAAATCATCTTACCTTGGTGTAACATTTCTTATGTGACGCAAGTTTACATGTCTGGCATATAAGCGATCTTTCGATGGGCCACATGAAGAAAGTCTTACAGATTTCACACTCCGTCGGTATGTTGATCATAGACAATATGAAGTTATGACCTTTGTATTGGATAGGATCGTCCACCTGAAATTGGTATAAAATTACATTCGGGTCAAAATAATATTACGGCTGATTTTATTTCAACTTTGGGAGTATTTAGTTTCATCATCATCATCATTTCAGTCATAAGACGTCCACTGCTGAACATAGGCCTCCCCCAATGACAATAATTTGATTTAGTTTTTTTAAAATCATAGCCTATCACAAAATTTGATATAGTTTTTTTTTTTTGGTGAAGCGTAATTTGTCCACAATGTTGTTTTATACAATAGTTTAGGACATCCCCGTACTGGCCCAATAACAAAAAAAAATAGTAATGTTAGTGTTGTCAAAATAATTACCTTTCTCTTTTTATCCTTTTTTCTTTTAGTTCTCGCTTTATCAGTTTCGTGTTGGCTCATGAACTCGTCCATGAAACCTCTGAAGGCGTTGACTCCCATTGTGATGGAGAGAGTGGACCCTTCCCTTGCACACACAGTCTCCATAACGTGCAGGAAGTTTCCTATGAGATCTTTGTACTTGAGCGCCGACCCTCGAGTCTCTACGATACTGTAAGTCGCGACTAAGTTGTCTTTGAACTCTAGTAGCGCGTGTTTAAATACCCTGTCCACCTGTGAAAGATTTAAATAACGGTAAGGGCTGATATATACATTTTTGGTTCGGCTTGAATCAACAATACCGGGCGGTAAAATCGAATTTGTGTATATGAATAATCAGCCAGCCAGCACACACTCAAGCCGAAAGGGGTGTTATTCTTGAATGACGAACCCGATTCCAATTTAAATTTATATAAGAACTAGCTTTCGCGCGCGGCGTCGCCCGCTTAGAATGTTGATTAATTGTAGCCAACACGTGGCACCATCTATTATCATAAGAACGTTATTGTGGTTTTCCTCGGGAACAGTACTTTCTTTTTGGGATGATAGGTTCCCTATGTCCGTGTCTGTACACTTGTCAATGTATTTGCGAAATGCGGCTTTATGTGCTTTTCGAGGAGCAAGTGATAATTGATTTCTAATACGCACATAACTTACAGAAAATTCAGAGGGTTGGGTTCGAACTTGAGACTTCTAACTTGGCAGTCAACGACCTAAAAAGAGGTTACATAGACTAAAGAACCAATATAAACTTACTTCTGATTGTTTTTTGTTCTCATTCGGTTCCATTTCATAAATCTTCTCCCTAATAAAATTCTGCATTGCTTGCAACTCTGTAGCGTCTGAAATGATCTTGTCAGTTCTGTCCATAAATTCCGAAGTCCCCGTCAAATTGAAGTTTGAACTAACTGAACTTTTAACGTTATCTAATAAATTATAATTTGAGTTAGAAATAATTCGCTTTCTATTCTTATGGCGGCCTCTGTTGGCGACTGTGACGGGACTGGAGCACGGCATGGTGATTACGCCCTTGTTTTGAATACATTTTGTGTGGTACAGTTGTTTGCAATCGATACACCGCTGTCCTTGTGTGATGAACGCGTCGATAGCTTGATGGCAGTATACACATTTGTCACCCTTGGCGAACCTAGTGCCTTTGCGAAACCTGCGGAACAAAAAGTAAGGTTTATTTATGTTTAGTAGGAAAAATATGAAGTATCAATAACATGAAATAATTGAGCATAACACTAATTTTTTTTCATGTGATTCATACTACATATTTTGTAAATAAATATAAACAAAAAATTATATTTTCTTTCATTTTTTTTACTTAGGTTGCCAAAATAAGTATAAATTAACTAGAAAATAGATCGAAAAGTGTATCGTAAAATTTTTAATCCAAAACAATTATTTTAAACTTAATATGATTGGCCTTGATTTAAAAAAACCTTTATTTAAAAAAAATCGTATTCAAAATGTGGTTAATATATGTATATTGATAAATTTTAGACTGTGTTGTGTTATTCTGATGTAGTTTAGTAGTTTTTGCGTGAAAGAAAAACAAATATCCATGCAACCATCCGTAGATCCTCACTAACTTTCGCATTTATAATTATTTTAGTAGGAAATTCAAATTTCACGGAACAGCTTGTTACAGTGACGAAAAGTAATTTATCAAATTCTTATTATTATTCTTATCTTGTCACACATGAAGATTTTATGTGAGATGATCATTTGTTATCGAATTGACCTTGGTAGTCATTTGGATGATGCCTATTATTAAAATGAGTACAGAAATTAAAATCAGTCAATACACACAAGATTAAACTTTCGTACTATATTGATGATCTCCTTTTTAAAAAAAAAAATTACATCTGCGAAAAATGTTACTTAAACTTGTTAAGGCTTAAGAAGAAGAAGAAACCCAAAAAAACGAATAAATAGTGTTTTTGAAGTCGGTTTTAATAATTTGTTTTTAAATTTAATGTGGCAGTAAGCGAATTTGAGTATAATCGTATACATATTATATTGTTTGGGTGGCTTAGGGTCGCTCTTTAAATTACACACGGTATATTTAATTGAACTTCGGAGCAAACCTTTATTTCATTTTGATTACAATTACAATCAATTTAGACTGTCTGTTTACAAAATATGATTACACCTTTTTGAATATGACTCTCCTTTTCTAAGAGCAGGTTTGCTGCATCATAGACAAAAACCTGCTTACATAGTCATGGTTCAAATCACCTTTTTTTAAAAAACAATTAAATAATTAAAAGACTAAATAAAAGATTTTAGTTTTAAAGATTCTGTTACTACGTATTAGACTGGATAAAAAATAAGATAAAAGATACGACTCCGCTCGTATATATAAATAACATCGACGTACAAGTCGCTCAGTTATGTAATAATAATACAGTGATAATGGTGTCCCTTTGGTGTATTTTGTTGATATTCATCGCGTATTTAGTGTATTATTATATTAAAACATCTTTAAATTACTGGAAAAATAGAAATGTCGCCGGGCCGAAACCATTACTATTTTTTGGCAACCTAAAGGAATCTACTCTTCGACGAGTCCACATTGCAAACGTGATGAAAAATATATACGACGAGTTTCCTAATGAAAAAGTTGTGGGCATATACAGAATGAAAACACCATGCTTGCTGATAAAGGACTTGGATGTTATAAAACAAATAATGATCAAAGACTTCGAACTCTTCGTCGATCGTGGCGTCGAGTTCAGTAAAGATGGATTGGGTGCCAATTTATTTCACTCCGACGGAGATACATGGAAGGCACTTAGAAACAGATTTTCTCCAATATTTACAACGACTAAGTTAAAGAATATGATGTATCTACTGACTGAGCGTGCAGATAAGTTCGTGGAGCATGTTCGTGATATAAGTGACGGTCATCAGGAACATAGGATACTAGCACTTATGCAGCAATATACTATAGCGGCGATAGCTGCGTGCGGGTTCGGCCTTGACGTCGACCACTTCAATGACGATGCGAAAAATCTTTTACGGAAAATTGACCGTTTAATCTTTGATCTCAATTACGCTCACGAATTTGACATGATGTTCCCCGGGTTTCTGAAAAAACTCAACTTATCGCTCTTTCCCGAGGAAACTTCAGAGTTTTTTTATAATTTAGTCAGAACCGTTATAAGTCAAAGGGATGGCAAACCTACAGGAAGAAAAGATTTTATGGATTTGATATTAGAATTGAAACAAGAAGTTCACACCAAACAGTCGCAAAAGTTCGAGACTTCGGAGAGTAATATTGTGGAGTTGACCGAAGGAATAATAGCCGCGCAAGCTTTTTCATTTTACGCGGCAGGTTATGAAACCACCGCTACTTCGATGACATTTTTATTGTACCATCTAGCGGTAAACCCAATGATACAAGAAAAGTTGATATCTGAAATCGATACAGTTCTTAAGAAATACGATGGGCAGCTAACATACGATATAATTAATGAAATGACATATTTAGATAAGGTTTTTCTTGAGGCGCTTCGGATGCACCCCGTAGTGGAACCGTTACAGAGGAATGTTAAGACAGACTACAAGATACCAGGAACGGATGTTACGCTTAGAAAAGGGCAAACTGTGATAATATCGCTACTTGGTATTCATTACGATGAAAAATTATATCCAAATCCTGAAACGTTTGATCCTGAAAGATTTAATGCCGAAGGTATGGCAGACCGTCACGTCTGTGCATACATGCCGTTTGGTGTTGGACCAAGGAACTGCGTTGGTGAGTCGTATTTGCTTTTAATACCGTCGAGACGTAATTTGAATTTATTATAATATCCAACGAAGTCTTCAGTCATTTATGTTATCAAATAAAAAAAACTAGTTTAACTACTACTACTATTTAATTAAAAACGACATATTAAAGTGAAGCATTTATTTTACATTTATTAAAGTTTATGTTTATTTATAATGCCTCGTTGGTCTAGTGGTAGCAAGCGCGACTGCTGAGCACGAGGTCCTGGGTTCGATCCCCGGGTCGGGCAAAAGTGTTATTGGGTTTTTCCATTAGGAAATTCTCAGTAGCAGCACGGAGTCTGGAATTGTGCCCGGTTAATGGCAATAGGCTCGCCCCCTATTACATGGGACTTATAAAATAACCGGCGAAACGTGGGTGTACTGCACACCTCTGCCTACCCCCTCTGGGGAATACAGGCGTGAGTCTATAAATAAATAAATAAAAAAATATAAAATAAATTATTTATAATGATGTAGGAACTACATACCTAGGTGTGATGTGTCAAACTTATCACCGGCCTAAATTCGTATTGGGGAAGAATAAACGAATTATTAAGGTTATTATTTTCAAGTCGCTCGGTAAAAACTAGTTGGGTCCAAAATAACCTAGGCCAGTGGCCTAGGTCTTTTAGGATGGCTTAGCGAGATATCGGAGCGAGAAGAGTCCTCTAATTGTGTCCTCTAACATCTCAGTGTAGCAAAAGACATACAAACGTTCTCTTTGTTGCTGAAATTACATCCATTTATTTTTTTGTACTCTATACATAAACAGAATAAAACGCTTCGCCTTAAGTATATTTTTTTAGCATTTATATTGACATGACCAACGTGTGTAAAAACGTGATAAGGTCAAGATTATTAGACTTTACAATGTCCTTGAAAATTATGAATTAATATTTGCCTTAAGTATAATGTTTTTTGTTTGCATTTATATTGACACGAAAAGACGTTTTCGTGTGTAAAAACGTGATTAAGGCAAGATTATATTTTGACTTCAAATTAATTGTTTCATTTACATATTTATTTTGCTTCACTTCAATATATTTGTAAAAAAAATAATTAATAAATAAATCAGCCTGTAACTGTCCCAATATAGGGCAAAGGCCTCTTCTCATACAGAGAAGGGTCGAGCATTAATCACCACGCTAGCTCACTGCGGGTAGGCGATTTCAGACTATTAAAGTCCAGGTTTCCTTACGATGTTTTCCTTCACCGTTAGTCAGTGGTGTCTTAGATTAACTAAGAAAGTACATATGACATTGAAAAAGTCACATTGGTACATACCAGGTTCGAACCCACAACCACGCGCTTGCAAAGCGGGTCCGTAACCAATGTGCCACCACGACACCATTTGTAAAAAAAAAACATAATTATATTGAAACAGATCCAAGAAAGAACAAGATCTAATGTAATCTAAATGATAAATGATCTAAATCTAATGTAGCGCAGGGCCCGCGAAGGTGGATAGGTGGCCGACCGCGCCCTTGCGCAGTGGTATGGTAGTTGGTACGACGGACATTCGAATGTACGCATGCGCATCTGTGAAGCTCGTGGTGCAGTTCGCGTCATCATAATTACATGCGTTGTTATTAGTCTATGTTACATACCTAATTCTGCAATTTGCAATTCAGTTAATTGTATAATTTATGATAAATCGTCGTTAAAAGGTGCTTGTGTTTTTACAAGGAAAATTATAATTATTTTTTTTCTACTGTAGGGCAAAGGCCTGTAGACTTTAGAAAATCATGAATTAATACTATTTTTTTTGTTTACAGGTTTACGTTTTGCAAAACTCCAGTCCCGTATCTGTTTAATTAAGCTTTTGTCAAATTTCCGCGTTCAACCATCAGAAAATACCTGCAAGAAAATCGAAATAGATCCCCGGAGGTTCGTCGTATCACCTAAAGGAGGAATTTATTTAAATCTTGTGCCGAGGAAAAAATGAAATAATTAGTGTTAATTAGATTAATTAAAGTTAGATGTAATAAAAAGGATGTTTTTATTTTTTAAATATTTTTATTATTTTTTAAATAATTTACTGGAATTGTATGTGTCTAATGTACTAAGATTTTTTATACGAATTATTAGGTATTGTACAAGTCATGTACATGATGAGCTTAAAATTGTTTTTGATTTAACTTAGTTGTGTTTTTACAATACACTTTTCTATTAAAACTTGTGTCGAGATTGTCAACTACTTAAAACAAATTAGTAAGGGACGATAAGGTACAGGAGTGAGGGTGGTTGCGTACCTGTGGCCCGCGATGCGGAACAGGCCGTTGCCGGTCTGGCCGATGAAGTCCGTGGAGCGCGGGTCGCTGGGCCGCACGTCGCCGGGCGCGGGGTCGGAGTTGCGCCGGCGCAGCGCCGCGCCCGCCGCCAGCGCCACCGCGCCCGGCGCCAGCGCGCTCATCTGCTCCGACGCCGCCCTGCCGACCAGCTCACATCTCCGCCAAGTGCATACTGTAGCTAGCTCTGTCGCGACTCGAGCCTCGGATGTGTGACTCGAGTCGTGACTTGAGCTTTGGATATCGGATTCGAATCTAAAGCTCAACTTTGGATATAAGTCTAAGTTTAAGACTAAATACAGCCCAATATTATCATGACGTTTTGTGAATGAAACTAATCAAGCCTAATTTTAAAAAATCTCGGTTTTATTTTATAATTTCATGTCTATTAGACATGACTAATACGTGTGCAATGCCCGGATGTAGCTCATCTTAAAATGAAAATTCGCAGAATTGTGTACACAAGCATAAACATGCACACTTATGTATATTGTTCTATTTAAAACCGATCTATTCAAAGAGTACCTAAAGTAATTTAGGTATCCCACCATTTCACGTAATTTACATTAGGATACGGATCACAGTAGCGCGATATAGGCCCAGTTACCTCTTGATGTCGTGGTCGTGCAGCGACAGCGAGGCGTCCACGATGATGTCGGGCGGCGGGCCGCGCGACGAGCGGCGCGGCGAGCGGCGGCCCGAGCGCGCGGGGGGCGCGGGCGCCGCCACGTCGGCCGCCGCCAGCTCGCCCGCGTACGTCGCGCGCACCGAGCTCACGTGACCTGCCCGGACGTAAGTTAACGCTACATTCACATTCAGACTTCTAGCATCCGGAATGTCAGGGACCTACTGACATACGACCGCAGATAAACCACAGTATAATAATCATACAGTATGGTAACTACGTACAAACACACAAACATGCGTAATATTGCGTAACGAGGAGACTCCTAAGCGAACGTCGCAGTACTCGCAGTATCAACGACGCGTCGTTACGCATGTTTGTGTGAGTGTGTCATTTTCGAGCGTTTGTACGTAGATCATACTGTATGATTTTATTATACTGTGGATTAACCCGGATGTAATCTATCTGAGTAAAAATCCAACATCCAGAAAGATTCCAGATCTCCGAAGTCCGATCTTAAGAGGACAGTGTTGCCGTAAAAGTATTAAAAAATGCATGAAAATAAACTTACTATAGTAGTACAGAACAGATTTAAAAAACTCGAACACATAACCTAACACATTTAAAATAGACAACAGTCTCACTTTATAACAGAACCAAATAGCCATCTTTCTTTTAAAGAAAAACACAGTAACCGACATTTTATCTCTCTAAATGTTAAAACACAAATGAGACAAAACCTTCTACGACTCTACTACGTTCTTTGCCATATAAATGGTATTTAATTAAGGGCTTAAAATCAGTGATAAAAGATGTTTCACTAATCACTACCCGGAAAGAAATCAATAATTTATCAACAACCAATAAAGATTGTAAATATTTGTGGGTGGCAACACGGATTATCTTAATTCGGAGCACTATTTAGTTTAGATAAACAAACTGCAAACAGAGTGGTCAAGTCTGCGACAAGTTTGGTTTTTTAAGCTATTGCATAGATTTTATAGCGGGCTTTGAGCGCGGCGACCGAATCAAGAAATTCCTTAACGAAATTAAAAACCTAACAATAAAAGCATTGCAAAATAATCTATTTAAAACCTTACTAACTAACAAATAAGGTATATTTTACTTTGAAACATTAAAAGACAAAACATTTAGAAATATAAACATTCGAATTTCGAAAACTAATTATTTGCTTAGATTTTTAACCCACCAGCAGTCCCCGAGTGCTACACGTTTTTTTTTTACTGCATCGCCACCAAAAGAATCTTTTATTTTGAACGTTTGATGTACGTTTTCCATAAGTTTAGTGTAGTTATGTTGTCCTGGTACCCTTAAATTGTTGCGTGTAATACATACCAGGGTCGGAGAGAGAGGCGGGCACGACAGGCGGCGGCGCGCGAGGGTCGCGTCGTACGGGAGGCAGCGAGTGTAGTGTGCGGGACTCCAGCGTGGCGCTGGATACGCTGCGCTGATACACCGCCGCTGAGCCTCGTCTGAACAACACAGCACTCAGTCAGCACCACAATAATATAACTCATCCTAGCCTTTTCCCAACTATGTTGGGGTCGGTTTCCAGTCTTACCGGAAGCAGCTTAATACCAGTGTTTTACATGGAGCGACTGCCTATCAGATACACGATACCCCTTGGTAAGACTGGTTGTCAGACTTTTCGGGCTTCGGACTACTCGTAACGACTGTCAAAACCTTACAATTGACAGCCGGGGCCAACAGCTTAACGTGCTATCCGAGGAGAGTGATAATTAATTTATAATACGCACATAATTTACGAAAAGTCAGAGGTACGCGCCTTGGGTTCGAACCTGAGACCTCTGACTTGCCAGTCAACGGTCACCACCACTAAGCCATCACGACCACAATAATATAACTATTAAAATAAAGATAATTCTCTAAAAATAGGCCATTTTTAATCTTAACCGACCAATTGCCTAATTCGATGTCTGTAAGAGTCATAATGAAGCTTACTTTAAATGTAAGCCGGGGAAATATACCACTCATAAATCTGCTTACGTAACAGTTGATTGGCCCCTAGGGCTCCTTTTGGACTCTTCGGGTACGGAATCTTTGAACTTACCTTACAGTAGCTTTACTGGTCTCTGTGTTTTCAGAAGGATTCCACTTGCCAATCTGTCTGAGGTACTCTTCACTACTACTTGTTATCGATTCTAACAATTCAGCCAGTTCTTTCTCCCGTTTTTCTCGTTTCTATAGAACAAAAAGCGCTTTGACTGTACTTTAAACTTAAAAAATGTTAAGGATGGTAAATCACTTACGAATTAAAACATTTATTTTACATTGTGTTGCGAGGGCGGTAAGTACATAATTACTATCGAAGGGACATTGGAAGCCCGAGCCGTAGGAGAGGAAAATAATGGCCCGATATAGTTGTCGTACGGCCTGTGTGAAATACAATTTTTTTCATCATCCTTGCAAGGAAACAAAAATCAATAATCAACAAATCAATAATCTACAATGTAAGTATGTTGATGCATAAAAGTTAGATTACGCCCTAGGGTCGTATTTTAGATTTAGCGCTCGCTTTGTAATAGCACTGTTTACGAGCAAGAATGATAAAGGAGTGCTTGACAGCTTGATTGTACATTTTCAATATACTTTTAGGGTAAAAATGTGCCAAGATTCATGTCATGTAAGTTTACCTTTGTAATAGCTTCTTTCGCTTCTTTTTCAGTCATGAGATAGTTCTGGTCGAGTCTTAGCCATAACATTTCGTTAGCGAGGTCTTCCGGAGTGATCTTGTTGGGTATCGTGACGGCGGTCTGAGGGTACTTGTTTGTTGTGACGCACCAATTCCGCTCGTCTTCGGGGGAGGACTCACCTGCTTCTTTGTGTATAAGGCTGCGAATTGTATAAATTTATTTAGAATATTATAAAGAATATAGAACAATAGAATATATAAGAAGATGAATTTTATAAAGAAGATGTCGTGGTGGCGCATAGGTAACGGACCCGCTTTGCAAGCGCCTGAGTGTGGGTTCGAACCTGGCATGTACCAATGTGACTTTTTCAATTTCATATGTACTTTCTTAGTTAATTTAAGACACCACTGACTAACGGTGAATGAAAACATCGTAAGGAAACCTGGACTTTAATAGTCTGAAATCGCCAACACGCAGTGAGCTAGCGCGGTGATTAATGCTCAATCCTTCTCTGTATGAGAAGAGGCCTTTGCCCTACATTGGGAAAATTACAGGCTAATGTAAAATGTATTATAAAGAAATTGACAAATTTTACACGACTGTCTTTAAAACTGAATTTCTCAATTGGTCCTTCAAAATTAACTAAATTTTACAAATTTTATGTGATATTAACATGGCTTTATATGGTACAAATGAATAGTCGGTTTTACATGTACGTTTTTTACAGCATTAATATTCTTTCAAGCGTGATAGATCGCATTAAAAAAATAGAAGACACCATACAAATGATACCGCATTCCTTTCTGCCCTCTCCTCGTCGCGTGTAAAAGAACGTGTTGTGTAAAAGCTTTAGAATTTCATATACCTTGCACTGGTTTGCTTCAAAGTGACATCTGTTTTTGGTACTCTCTTCTTCACTTTTTGTACATTTGAGTTTTCCAAAGTGTCTATTATGATATCTCGTTTTTTCTCGACCCTATAACAATATCATAATGACTATTATTAGAGTACCCTTTTATTAAAAAATTCGACAACATTCGACAATGGATTTTGAACCTTTATACTACTTTATAAGGCTGATTATTCCTTAATCAAATGTAAGTCGGACACCTAAAAAGTAGTGTGCGTTGCTTAGTTTCACACAGTAACTCTCCAAAGTTATAAACAAACGAAAAAACAACAATTTTTACAAAAAATACTTTACCTTGGTATCGGTAATGACTGCGTCGCCCTCAGCTGTCTTGATTTTTCTTGATCCATTCGTAAGATATACCTACAATTTTTATTCATTATTTTAGAAATTGTCTTTCTTTTTTAAAGTCATTCATCATTTTAGAATCATCATCTTCCTGATCTTGTTATAATTTTATTTAAATTCGGTGCAATAGGTATTCTTCCATTCGTCTCCATTAGACGTCATATCACTGCTTACAGGGAGTATGCTATTTCTTTGTTCTATTATATCCATATCGTTTACACAAGCCATCCATATTTTTTTGGTCTGCCATCCACATTCATACTTAATATCATTCTAACAACAAGTCATTCATTTTAGGCATTCAATTTATGCTTAGAAAGTTAGAATATTCTCGTTTATATTGTCCTACATTCATAAAAACACTACCTATCTGACCCCCACAATCGATATTAATCGCAAAGTTATTTAGCCTCTTATAGAGACTGGGTTTAATGAATGTTATATTTGTAATGGATAACGTTTTTGCAAAAAAGTATTGGCACTTTTTTACCCGACTGCCAGGAAGGGTTATGTTTTTAAATTCCAAATTTCTTCGCATCGCTTACACGCATCACTTTTTTTGAAAAGCGATATAGGCCTGGTTTCACCGCTTACTGGTAAAGTGACACCTGGCACATAATTTCATTAAATTCTGTTCAATTTTTAAATTCTAATAAAATAAAAATTAACTTTAAAAAATTTATTACGCCCTAGGGTAGTATTTTAGATTTACCACCCGCCCAGTTGTTCATGTAACAGCATTGTTTACTAAGTCATTCAAATAATTTAGTGGAACTGGCACTAGATTGATACTCACAGCTGGTTCGCCTTCGCTGATAGCCTCTGGGACAAATTGTTGTCGGCGGGAAGCGCGGCGCGACCGTCATGCTGTCAACACAAACACCAACCACAACGTTGTATGCGCATGTGTATTACAACACTTTTACTGACGCCGTTAGTTACAAGAATCTATCATTAGTTTAAGGGCCGGTTTTAACACACGTTCAAGATTTCAAGAGCTTTATTGGTTGTTATACTTTAATGTAATACGGGACTCCAGGAACTTCTTTTTGAACTATTAAGGTGGCAAACAAGCATACTAAAGACGCCAGCTAACATTAGGGGTGTCACTTGCGTGTTGTCGGCACTGTGCGTGATTGGGAAAGGGGTATTAGGAACAAGGAGAATAGGAACAAAACTCAACAGTGCTAATACTGTTACTTAACGACAATATTTTGAAGCGGTGGTACTACTCTGATTAATTCGACCCATTCAAATATTTTTAAAAATGCAATATTTTTGTAATAACTCGTTTTCTGGTAAGTAGGAAAGCTTGCGCTCTGTAGTGGGGTAAAAAAGGGTTGACAAGGGGAATAAGGAAAGGTTTTGAATTATGAGCCTAAGACAGCGGTTTGAGAATAGGTAAGGCTAATCAAGTGTTGTAGGTTAATAAAAGAGGGGTTTGCCAGCAGTGGATTGGAATAAGGAGTTGTTTTATGAAAAGAGGTAAAACCGACCCTAAGAGTTAATTAACATCAATTGGATTATGGTTACACACCGAGGTCACTCAATGAAATTCGGAAGTTTAATTTATTCAGCGAGGTTTACCATGAAGTTAATTTGTGATTTATTTATTAAAATGGTTGTTTATAGACTCCATAAATATTGGATTCTTTACACAATCAATTGTTTGATAAATTAAAAATAAAGTCTGTTACCTTAGTTAACATTTAATGTTATTATTAAATGTTCACTAATTACATTTAATATTAAAATTGTATAGTGCTAATTTCCATTTTCAAGTATCGCTATTTGTCTGGTGCAATGTTCATAGATAAACCTCGCTTGAGCACTGCAAACCTTGTAAGGATAATGAAAGCATGCGGTAGAAGTAGTGGGGGCGTACCTCGGAGTCCCCTGGCGGAGGCGCGAGCGCCCTGCGCAGCAGATGTCCGCGCGCGGCGGCCTGGAAGGCGCACAGGCCGCGGCGCAGGCGGCGCCACCAGCGCCGCACGCGCACGCCGCGCCACCACGCCTGCACGCGCTGCGCCGCCGCCGCGCGCGCCGCCAGCCACTGCCTGCACACACGCATTGTACTGTAGCTGTACTATATCACCTAACGCTCCATTTTAATTGTACTACCATTCAACAATTTGTCGAAATTAGAGAATATTTCTTTTTCAATTTTTCCCAAGAAAATCAAACTATCGATTATTGCATGCATTCTACATCCAACAAGTGCACCCAATCTGCTGGATGCACACTTGGGTTGGTCGCTATTTTTGACGCTGATCGTTATTTACTACATAAAATACTAGATACTGAACCTGTTTCACAATCTACAGATAAGCATTAACTACTAGATAAATTAAAAAAACATGTTAAATTATCTATCAACTTACTAAAGCGCTTTGCTGCGCTTTTATGTAGCCTTTATACTATCCCCTTATAAATTGATTGAGCAACTAGGAGCATACATACCTGTAGAAGTACTGTATAACTAAGGAAGCTCGTCGTAGCGCTAGGAAACGTCTTCGTTCTAACACGGCGCGGAACCACCGTTGTATAGTAATAATGGACGCCATAATTTGTTGATGCAAACGATACTCCAGCTTCGTCTGCTCGCTCTCACGCATGAAGATTTTTGAAGCACCTATGTTTATAATATATTATTGTACTATCGCGGACACGAATGGTGTACCACTTTGCGATCAAAATGTTTTGAACGATGCTACGTGCGTAGGGCGTGGCTAGCGCTACGTCCGGATGCCGGGTGCAAGCGATTCTAACCTTAAGAGTGGTGCACCAGTTTTGTTCATGATAGTACTTATTCAGACATTAGGCAAACTTATTCTTTTTTTACTTATTATATTAAAGTCTTGGCATCGACTCCCAAAAGTAATGTTTTCGTAATTTTTAGCTATTTAGTGTATTTTGAAGGTCATTTTTTATTTGTAATGTGAAAACGTTATTTTTTTTAATTTTGAGTGTTACAATTAATTATCACATATATAACAAAGTCAACATCTAAAATCTTAAATCGCAAAAAGCGCAAAAAGTCACTGCAGTGAGTTTAACTAATGATCTTATTGATAGAAAATTCTGAACAGACCATTTTAGTTGACGAGCTTTGTAACTAGTCATTTTAAAATACCAAATGCAAATTAAATAATTTCCTTGTTAGGTGATTTGGCTATTTTTCAAATTATAATGTTCATAAAAGTCTGTATAAGGTTTTTAATAAAAGAAAATTTCTCGGAAAAAGTTTAGAAGTTGCAAGAAAATTCGGGTAAAACTGGTAGTGCTTTTTCTTTGAGATTTTAAACACATTTACAGAAATTTTCGACAGGATATTCAATGTCTGTGAGGTATTCTTACCTAGTTGATAGTTATCCCTATCTAAATTCAACGTAGCTAAGAAATTGCGGACATCAGTCTGGGAGCTGAGCAGTCCTTTCGGCAGGAGTATTCTGTATAGTTGTATGAATTCTTCGTAGGTAAGCCGCACGTTGTACCCGGCCTGTCGAATACGGACAGTTTCCAACATGCCAGTGTATCGGAGCTGACGCTGAACTGTTTCGTCGTCGAACACGTGAGGCACTTTCTCGCCGTTCGATTTTATACATCTGTGAAATAAATTTTTAATGAAGAAAGAAAAAAATGGTTATTGTTTTTAAATATCAGCTGAATGCGAAAGAAGATATAATGTCAAAATAAAATGTTATACATTTTGAGATATTTATTTCACTTTTTAAAAGAGCAATCATGGAGTTTCTTGCCAGATTTTGCTCATGGAGGGTAGGCTACCCTAAGAACTGTCAACTATAATAATAATACTCACTCTTATAATAATATTAGAATGATGACTATTCATAAATGCTTAATGATTTACAAGAATATTAATATTTTGACTAGTCTTTGACCAAATTGAAAGAAATGAAAAATCTGATAATCGTATTTAGGTTTTATGTTCATATGTTATGTTCATTCAATACTACATGTGATGTTCACACTATTCGATCTAAAATGTTAAAATTCTTTTTTTGCTACGTGGTCGTGTTCTGCGTTTTATTATGTCCCACCACCCGCTTCGCGCCCAGCTAATACTTGTTTAAAAAACTTATTAGAGAAGTGCTTTACCTAATAAAGAATGGGTTAGCTTGATTCAAAGTATCCATGAGTGCAGACAGTGAGTGTTGGAACTGCGCCGCGACCGTCTGCGGTTGTTTCCGTTTGCCCGCCGGCGCCGCCGTCCTACCCGCTAACGTCTTTACACTTTGAAGATTCTTCAGACCTTTTTTCGCGCGCTCTCTAGGCCTAAACGATTTGTTTTTCCTGTGTAAACAACAAACTATATAGAGCATGAAGATTAGAGAACAAATCTCTAAGAGATCGCAATGTGGAGATTGAATTTAAAATAATTTGTCAATTTAAACTGTCCACAATTTCATGAGATCTCTTAAAGGGGCAACACCGACCACCTAAGGTAAAGATTGCTTGGTGAAAAAGTGCGAATTATTTACATCATGCTTGTAAATATGTGTTCCTACAAAACTTTTTGTGAGCAATTGCAATTCAGAACAAGCCGATATAAAACATTTTATGTATTTGCGATTCAGATAAGCTAATATGATAGAAATATGATTTAAAATTGATGTATTGAATTGTTTTTTTTTTTTTCAAAAATTCTGCAGAAATCTGTTAACTACGAAACCCATACAAAGCGTCAAAGACAATTACAGCATCTATGTACTGCGTATTTTTGCATTTGTCTATGATTTCTAGATTGCAATAGAAGATGTAATTGTGTGCGTGTGGCCGATGAAAGCCACTATATAAAATATAATACACATATGCTTTATATAAACTTCACAAAAAGATTGCGACAGATAGGCACGAAAACTTAAACCCATAGCCATCACCGTGAAAAAGAGAAAAGTGAAGAGGAACCCCAACCGAAACACGCAAATTCATCAAACAAAATAGAAATTATTAAATTAAATGAGTACAAATAAAATGACTTCATGTTTTTAGTGAATAAATAAATATGAACCGAAAGGCAATGAACAGAAATATCAAAGTGCCTTAAACTCTGTTAACACAAAGCCAACCACAATCGGCCAATGAACATTATATTAGTAGTGGTGCGTGCCGACTGCCGAGCCTGATACAATTTGTACTCATTGGCGTTGTAATACTTTGTTTGAGGAGCGTGTAGTGCGAGACAGAGACAGAGCATGTCACAGTCGTAACGCGCGCACGTACATGACGATCTGGCTGGCGCGCTGCATAACGTCGGTGTCGTCGAACGTGCGCTCGTCTCGCTCTCGTTCGACTCTCCGCGTGCGAGTCTCGGCGATTCTGTAATTTTTTGTCCCTTTCCCACCCACGCGCGTCGCGCTTGGCGTCTCTGTCCGCAGCCTAGTGTCGGCGCTGGCCCGGCCGGGTGTCTCGCGAACCTTACTCGCCGCTCTGTGAGGCGTTCTGCTCGTGGTTTATGATGACGGGTGAGAAAGGAATCGAGGATTACAAAATTAATGTAACAAAAATAAGTCAGTAAACCAAGTAATAAAATGTTTCTGTGAAATGCATGCAAACCTGCTTAGTGTGATCGCGTAGTGAGTATGAATAAATTCCTATTAGAGAACTAACAGATGGAAACTAATTGCCTTTGTTCTAATAGCGGGTCAACAAGTAGACATGAGGTAGACTGTGGCTGGGTGGTGCGAGGCGGCTCCCCGGCCACAGTCTAGTCTGGGCACAGTGTACGCAACAAAAGGGTGTTACAGGTTGACTAAAAACATGGATGTCCATGCGTTAGGTGCACATAGAACATATAACAAAGCATGCCGTAAATTCGGTGACTTACGCAATGCGGTTGATTGCAAGATTGATTGACGATACTGTCACCAGTTGGCTGAGCAACAAGACACATTTCATTACGTCACATAACGTTGCTTGCATAAGCTATATTGTAATACATATTTTATACATAATAATATATTCATCAAGGCCGTGTTTTAAACTGCAAGTGATTTATTACAATTTAATGCTTAATTTGAATACACAATTATTGTGCATTGTTTAATTTATATTACACATTAACATAATTGTGTGAAGTGAAATACTCTTAGAATACATATATCAAAAGTATAGAGCGATCCTACAGAAGTATGAATAGTAATCACAACGCGGCCGCGATACGAACTCCGCCTTTACATTACTACCGACTTCGAGTCGATGATACAAAAATATATTGATATTCGAGTAAAATATTTTTGGTACAGAAACATTATAAAACCAATGAAGAGTTGCATAACAAACTGACGCAGTGTAAGGGGCAGTAAAATCAAGATTATATTAACTTAATTTTTCTTACTGTTGCTCTATTCTTTTTGAAACCTCAAGGTTCCCTTTCTTTATCTATAATACCGAGAACAATTGATGAACAACGCTTATTGACTTATTTTTCAATAAACAGGAAGTCATAATGGATCGTATGGTACACTATGACTCCTACTAAAAGACTATGACATCTATGAATGCAACTATAAGCTACCTGCTCACGCTCCGTACGAGGTAATGTTATTGACGATCACTCTATAATTTTTATATTCTAAGGACATAAAAACAAATTCTGTAAAAAGATATCCGAGATCTCACATGTGTAAAATAGGTTTATTAAGATCTCGTTTGGTAATAAACAAACAAGTAAAATGTTTCGCAAAGCATTTGCGGTGTAAACACTACCTAAATAGTACAAATTCAAATCATTTTAATCTGCCAATTTCATCATAAATAATAAACGGTAATAATCATGCCTTTCAAGTTAATATGTATGTCAAAATTTGCAGTTAGTAGATATGTACTTCATCATATAAGCTGTATTTCACTTGCGATGTAAGTTGGACACAATGACATTGCAATAAGGTGTATTTTGGATTATCACTTACTTAATTATGCTATCATTGGGAGCGTGTATGGACGCGCGCGGAACTCTAGACGCACCGTCGACTCTATGGACGCGATGTCTTCTGCCCGCTTCCATAAAAGCAAAGTAACCTCTGTAAACAAGGAACGTTATTTACGAGACATTTTAGTACTGCGTCGCTATGCATAATCAACTGCTCAGCAAAGTGTTGACTTTGTGTCGTGTTTGTAACAATAGCTGTGTTGGGCAAACATCTCCCTCTCTTTTCTCCACTCCTCTCGGTCCTAGAGCTTTTTAACATACTTCAAAAAGGAGGAATTCGACGCGTATGACGTATTTACCGATGTTTCGGAAACGATTCAGACAGTATAAAACTATATTCTAGTAGCTGGTGATCAAAGAGGTCCCTTAAAGTTGTCTATGACGTAATATATAGCGTTTTTCAAAAGGAGAAAATAAACTGCTTTTTATTTGTTTAATCTTTGATTTTAAGGTCTTTGTAATAATCGTAAAAAAATCATCTTTATTCGTATACACATAAGTATTATAATTACTTACCTGAAGAAAGCTCGCACTATGGCCCATCGAAATACGGCTACAGGGTCAACTCCCACCAATTCTCTTACAAATGCTAGCGACGAGTTCTTCAGAACACTCACGATATCTTGACGCATTAGGTCCAAATTCTTCTCGCGCATCGCCGTCACCTGATAATTAAAAGATAAACATAATAACATCCTCCAGAACAAATTTTGATCGCAGCGTACGGGTAGCTAACTATGCATGGCTTCAATAAGGGCGTAAAAAGATTCTTTACAGGGTCGGCAGCTATTGAGCGGGCCTACAGGCAGGCACTGGACGGGGCTGCGAGGCGCGTTTGCGGTACCCGGACTCGTCCGATACAGTGCTAGGAACACGCAGGGGGGAGACGTTTTTAGTGGGTGCGAGCCCCACATAACCGTATGTCCTCGGACGTGCGGTATGCGGAAGGCATTTTTTACTCCCCCCGGCCACAAAAAAAAAAGGGTCGGCAGCTACGCGCAAGCCCTGCGCACGCGCACCCCTGGTGTTACAAGCGTCCATAAGTTTTGCTACCATCAGACGCGACGTATGCCTGTTTGGCCATCTTAATGTTATAAAAAAATTGAATAATCTAAACTCTTTCAAATATAATTTAGTCTGGTGCAGACTACCACTTGCCAAACAGAATATAGTGATAAATCATATTATATATATTTTTAGCCGTCTGATATGCAGTCTCCGAGCTCTTGAAGCAGTGATAGCCTAGTGGTATGACCGTTGGACTGCCAAGTCGAAGGTCGTAGGTTTGAAACCCAGGCACGCACCTCTGACTTTTTGGATTCAAGTGCGTTTTAGATATTAATATTAAAACTTGCTAAAATGGTGAAGGAAAACATCGTAAGGAAACCAGCACACCTGAGAGATTTTTCAACGGTGTGTAAAGCCATGTCAGAGACTTACGGGCGGTTTAAATTATAACACCAGGTTGTTCATCAACCGTACGATAAGAAGAAGAAGAAGTATAATTATAAACTGAGAATGGGTTTACAGTTTGGCAAAAAAGAGTCTGGAAAAAAGAGTCTGGGGGCGCCACTGCCGCACTTTTCATACGAAAACTCAGAATTACAAGTTATTTTGTTCTTTTATGTTTCAATGCCGAATTCTTTGTCATCAAATAGAATCAAATGAATCACTTTTTAGTTATTTTAGTACTCACAAACTCAGATTTTAAGATTTTTATTTTTAGTTCCAGCTGTCACCGCCTCAGACTCTTTTTTGCCAAGCTGTATATGTCAAGAGATTGCTCAAAAGCGCAATACTCCAAGTCACCACTAATCATTATTCGTGGGTCTAATATCAGTGTCTTATCTCTCACCTGATATTTGACTCTGCCAGCATAGTGTCTGACTACGAACGCGGGTTCCCGTCGCTGCGGCTTCTCATAGAAGGGGTTGTTTTCATGCACCGAGTTGAACTTCTGTAATAACGTCTCGTTTGTCGCCCAGGGGAAACTGAAAATAAAATTTATTTAATGACTTCCGAACTAATATTAAAATTGCGAGTGTTTATTGGTTTGTCCTTTTACGCAGCAACATCTGATATTTGAATGCAGCACATGATATTTAAATAGAAATAGGTTATGGGCCAGAGAATGGAATAAGATACTTTTTAACCCGGATTTTTTTAAACTACGGGTACGAAGCCGCAGATAAATGCTAGTAGAAATTAAGATTCACGTGATTTTTTAAAAGGAATCTTAATGTGTACACACAAAGTCTAATTTCCTCTGCAACTTTATCATTATTATGACTTTTCAAAAGTTGCAGTCATTCTGAAATGAACTTTACCTATCGCTTATTTGAGACAAGACAGACATCTTCAATAAAGACGATTTGATAAAAAAAGCTATTTAAAAACTAAGACGTGATACAACGCTTTAATTTAAATTTAAAAAAAAAATGTATCGACTAGAGTAAATGAGCGTTCGATGTCAGTAGAGTCGATATTTGTATGAATAAAATCAACACGTATTTCAATTTGATTGATAAAAACATTAGTTATATTCACACGTAACAGTGATATGGTTGAAAATCAACTCACTTGCATTGATCATCGAGCAAGCACAACAGCCCGTTGACTTTCCCTTCAATGAGCTGCAAGCACCCTGTATTGTCTGAGAACCCGATGTCCGTCCAAGGAATGCCTTCCCGCTTGTACTCCTCCTGCTCGTACTTAAACACGTGTTGGTTGAAGTAATGCTGAAGATGCTCGTTCGCGTAGTTGATGCAGAGCTGTTCAAAGCTGTTGCTCAGACCGAAGTCCTCGAAGCCGAAAATATCGAGAACGCCTGTGGAGGTAAAATTAGCTTTTATGAGGCACTGTTGAAGAAATAATTTGATTACAAAATTGAAAGAAAGAAAGCAAAATAGGTCGCGCGGCTTCTCGAGAATACTCGAGAATTCACCTAGCGTTCGTTAGTGATTTGTATGTTGTGCTTTAGGCAATGGAGATTAAGTTCAATATACAATGTACAGGCTCAAAAATTCTCATTACTTCTCTTTCAATGTAAATAAAATGTTCACACCATACGTTACGCGGGCTCACAATCAGGCACGGATGTATGAAATATCAGTGAGCCGCATAACACCCGCCTATTTCTCACACATCAAAGACTATTAGCCTGCCGTAACGTTTGGTGTATACATAGCCTTAGCCGAAAACGTTAGCCGGCTCTGAAAACGTTATCTCTTCTCGTATCCTCAACACGACGTTAAAGCGCGTATTTCACGTGCAAACACCAAACCATAAATCGTATGTCTATAGACAATAGCGAAGAAAAAAGGTAGCTAACCTATACTATGTCCCTGATGTTCTCTAAGCGTATCCTTTTTAGAGAGCAGCGCGTGATTGACCTGCATCACGATCCAGTCGAACAGAGCACCGTATAAGCACTTCGCCATAGCGTCGCGAGTCGCTATCGCTTCAGGCAACCTGCAAGTGTTATCATAAACAATATTAACATTTGATTATTAAAAAAAATCGGTAGCCTATCCGATACAGATATTATGTCGACTATATTGTAGTTTTTCTGTTACCTAATATCGGAATGGCAATCAGTGGCGGAGGCTTCATACACCTCGAATCCTACCGGCTTCCCATTGAAAAATGGCGCAGTCTATAATGCCTACTGACTGTCATCATCACCATCGGCATCTACCTATTAGTCCACTGCTGAACATAGGCCATTCCCAATGCGCGTCACTATTGTGCGCTCATTGGAGGTATTTGCCCACAATCGCCACGCTGGGCAAGCGGGTTGGCGATAGACTGTGTGTGTGTTTTTCTACGTGTAGAAAAATTCACCCTCCGCCACTGATGGCTATATTAATTTGGTCGATACTCGATAGGTTTATACTCAATAGGTTTCTCATCAACTATAATATTTATTATGAACACAAGAGCATACCTGTAATTTATAACGAGGGTTTCTCCCGAAGCTCTGGCGCGTTTGGACGTTAGAGCAGCCAGTAATGTCTCCTGTTTGACCCTCAACAGCGAAGATATGAGGGAAACTACTTCTGGGTTCCGCACACCGACCGCCTCGTCGTGATGGTAAGACTTCCGCTGCGGTTGGAATTCTACATTACCTGGAAGTAATACGATTTATGTTAGAAATATTCATTTGCACAGGTTCAGCATGGATCGGCAAAGAAATATTTATGTTGTATTTTTTATGGGATCTTCTCTCTATTCTATACGATGTTCATTGGTTAGAAAAGGATAGCAATTACACCCTCCAGAAAACTACCTCGGCATTAATTTACCAATAATTATTGTTGTATTGTTTTTAAAATGTTTAAAAATACTTATAAATACTTATAACGTTTATAACGCCATACCATGCCAGCTATGAACAAGCAAACTTATGGGAAAAACCCTAAAATCGCAAAAAAAAAATCAGCTGTTCCATACATTTTGTTGCGGTGAACATATTGTATGAAACAGCTGATTTTTTTTGCAATTTCAGGGTTGGTCCCATAGTAAAAGTTGTTCATAATGATGAGTTTAATGACCCTTTTCAGATTGCGGGTGTTTTTACAAATAACTCTGTATAATATAAAGGCAGTGTAGAGGCACGAATTCGTTTGGCTTCTGTAGGTGTCCATAGTGGCGATATCAAAAATATATATTTATTCTAAACAGAATAATGAAAAACAATAATGTTAGTTACTAGGTTTTATATCCATATTTAGCAGCCTATGTTCAGCAGTGGACGTCTTATGGCCTGAAATGATGATGATGATGATGATATCCATATTTGTACACCGCTGACGGTTAGACATAGTGACCAACATTTATAATATTTCATGTATCTATAACATTTTATATCTATTATTTTCGGCACGGTACGCCGAAGATCGTGGGTTCGAATCCCATCCATATCAGTTGTATGTCAATTATTTTTATGAAGACAGTAGGTATATAACCTACTGTAATGTAGAACACTATCGAGTATTCATATAAGCTTTAGGGTAAAACAAATGTATTCATTAATTGCTACATTTATTCAAGAATTCAGTGCCTGCAGGGTTTAAGAGTAGGAGGAAAAGGCAACCATTTCCTATTATTAGCACAACAGTGTCAATGAATTATGTATATAAACGATATACAAATGTACATATTAGCAATTAAGTCGTGGTGGCGTATTGGTTACGAACCCGCTTTTTAAGCAAGTGGCTGTGAGTTCGAACCTGTATGTATGTATGTACCGTGTAACTTTTTCTATGTCATATGTACTTTCTTAGTTAATCTAAGACACCACTGACTACGCGAAAAAAAATATCGTATGGAAACCGGGACTTAAGTCTTAAATTACCAACCCGCAGTCAGCTAGCGTGGTGATTAATGCTCAATCTTTGTCTATATCAGAAGAGGTCTTTGCCCTGCAGTGGGACAGGTACAGGCTGATTTATTATATTTATATTACATCAGCAAAATAAATATCGAGCATGTAACAAAACAAAATAATGTTTGTTATTAAAACAAAAATTATAGACACAACTGCAGTGGTCTATTAGTTTGAAATACTTCCTATGGAAGTTGATAAACATGTAGTGTTTACAATTTAAAAAAAAAACATAAAAAATCAAACTTAATCTGATTTACGTCGTGTTACTTTTGTTAATTTGTCAAATCCTAATGTTTCAAGAGGTTTGTAACTCTCGTGGTCGCAGGCAGATAACTTTAAAACCGATTAAAGTATGTTTTATTATGTTTGGCGTTCGAGAAAGTTTAAGACTATTAAATAATATAAGTAAATATTTTTTTTACGTAAATCGGTTTTATCAATAAAACTAAAGCTGTATACCAAATATCAGATAAATCTGTCAACAGGAAGGGGTGAAATATCGATTACTAAATTTGAACCAAATAATAAACAGGTCAAGCTAAATAAAACCGTAAAAAAACACCTACCTAGGAGTAGGACAGCCGACAAAACCGCAAACAATCTCCGCTGCTTATCCATCGTGAAGCCCACCATCTCCATAGACTGTTTTAACCGCGAAAATTCATACTGCTCGTCAATACCCGGCACCTCACTACAACCAGTCCTTGATAAGTAATTATATTTGTCCACACTGAGTAAATGCAACTGTTCCTTCTCCTGCTCCGACGCACCAGCCAATAAATAATAAAACACATGATAATTCCTCTCATTACGACCTTGACTGCATATTCTTGACTTTTCCAGAAGATATTTCTGCACAACTGCTCCATGGACCATACCATTTTCTTTATAATTCACTTGAATAAACTTTCCAAATCGACTCGAGTTATTGTTGTGGGCGGTTTTAGCGTTGCCGAAAGCTTCTAGCACTGGTCCTGCACTCAATATAGTTTGTTCCACACCACTGCCATGAGATCCTTTTTGACTCAGAGCTGTTAAATGGTGCAGAAGAAAATTTGTACTCTCAGTCTTTCCCGAACCACTCTCTCCACTGATCACTATACATTGATTCGTTCTCTCTCGGAGCATACAGTGATACGCGGCATCGGCCACTGCGAATATATGAGGCGGAAGGCTGGATCCCCCTATCCGTTTGTTCTGATATAACTTCACATATTTCGGATTATATATCGGGTAGAACTTAAACGGATTGAGTGCAATCAATATAGAGCCAACGTATGTGTAGATATAGCCCGCACCGAACCTCGCTTTCAAGTTATCTAATAACGTCTGTTCATTGAGCTCCGGCAGCTGACACAAGTCGGGATATTCTCGATCCTTCGGCTGGTACAGGAATCGCTGGAAGTAATCCTTTATCAGCTGCGGGTCCACCGAGAAGTTCTCCATCCATGGTTCGTCTGGAATTTTTTCTCGAAGATAAAATCTGTAATCAAAAATGAAGCACTTTGACTAAGATATCGACTCTAATGAACCGAGAAAGTGTCTAAAAATATTTGTTTACTTTTGAGTCATAATGACGAAATCTAAATATTTGCGAGTATAATTTTAGAAGTTATGTTTAATCGAGCGGCAATGTTTTAGTTTGATTGGCAGGATGGGGACGCCGTTATCACGCCGGCTGCCGCAGGAAGAGTGAGTCATGCGCCACACTGGTATTTTATCCCCAATCACTGCTACACAACAGCCCTTCATTAAACAACTAAGTATTAGTCTAAACAGCACTATTTTTATTCCAACTCAACAAATACGCTTATTTTACACATTCATAACGGGAGATTCGATAACGCTGTGACTGTGACGTAATTACGATTACTTAGGAATGTTTGAAATACAAATAATAATATAAATTCAATGACAGGATTTAGCAACATAAACTTGTCCATTTATTGTAAAGTTGTAAATTGCTGTAATCACGCCGCGTAAAATAAATTGAGATGAATCATCACAATGGAACATAGTACAAATAGTATTGCGGTGATAGGACTAATGGACAGAAGTCAGAACACAACACAAGTATAAGTAAAGGCACAAATACACAACATGCAGGTGTTTAAGACAAGGTTAGACGTATCTCTCGTAATACATAATTGCAGGAATAAGATAATTATATAGAAAAACCTGATTTGACATTGTTGAACTTGCTACTGGCTACTGTTTGTCGAGGAAAAATTATATTGAAATAGGGTAGGTATGTATGTATTATTTATAGACCGTTTTTAATCATTTAATCAGTTTTAATGAGACTAGAGTGTTATAATGTTAATTATAGGAAACAAGCCCATGCAATCGATTTGGCGAGTAAATGTGCAAAGCTAATTAAACACTTAAATGTCTCTAACAAACGTCATAGTTCTTAAGTTACATTTTTTTTTTAATAAAAAAATACGATTACGAGCAGGAAAGTCCGCATCATGACCGTTAACTGGCAAGTCAGAGGTTTCAGGTTCGAACCCAAGGAAACCTTTGAATTTCGTAAGATATGTGCACGTATTATAAACCAATTATCACTTGCTCCGTGCCTCGGAAAGCACGTAAAACCGTTGTTCCTGCGCCCAACCTCTTCCGGTCGTGTCGGATTGCCGTCCCATCGGACTATGGGTGGGAGAATAGGGAGTGCACTTGTGTTTACACATACACTTTCACGCTAACTATAGTATTTCCTGCGTAGTTGGCTATCCGTTAAGATTGCCGCTAATTAATGTTAAATGCGGCTAATTAAAATAAAAATATTAAAATTTGTCACAATTCTTTTTATTTGGCTATGAAATTGTCGAGTGTAGACGATATCGATACTTAGACTAATTAAGAAGTTGAAACATGCACATGAAGGGTTTCAAACTCACCTGTTGTACTGTCCCGAGCCGGTGTTGTTGGGCCACAGCAGCATGACGGCGACAGGCGACTCATTGGGACCAAGCCGTCGCTCTTTGCACTCGCCACTAAGCATGTCCCCCACCACCTAAATAAGGGCACATTTTTATAAAATTTGTTTTTTAAATCTATTCAACTTATGCCTCTAAAACAATACCGTGACTAACTGACAGTCTGTATACATACATACATAGCCTGAACTGGTGTACCTAAAGATTTTAAATTTAAATGAAATATTCCTTGAATATCGGTGTAATTATTTTATCGGAATATTTTTGTTGGAAATAATCGATGACTTGAGATAAATTATTGTAGCAGCTTATATTTAAACATTGTAGTAAAATTTAGGTATCTGATTCCTTATATGAAGCCCTCAAACTAATAATTTATTCTCAAAAAGCTCATCTTAACCACATAATGTTCTGACACTCGCAACTTTTCAGTGTATACATTAATAATTCCAGACTAAGTTTCCGCCAATATCTTCCTTACAGGAAATAATTGAAATTGTAATAGCAGCCATACGCAATCCCACAATCCAATCAATATCAAATAATATAACAAGGCGAAAATTCAATTGCCTAATAAAGCGTTAGAATGTATTCTATCTAATCCAAATGGCATTACCAGGAAAATTATTTATAACAATTGTTACATTAAAGAGTTGAACAATACTCACTTCTGCCAGTTCATATGGCCCGCCGGATCCATTGGTCAAGCCGAGTTTGTCAGTGATGCAACAGACTATTTCTTCAGAGCTTGTCTGCTTGGAGGCTTCCACTGACAAGGCCTCGTAGTGCGGTGACAACGCACCCACATACACCTGTATTCATTTTGCTTTTTAGAGAGTATTTAAGTTGGTAATAATGTACTACACTAATATACAGGGTGTATCCAAATTCGTGTAGTTCCCTTAAACGGTAGGTTCTATTGCTGATATAGATTGGCCTGATAACCTGGAGAAGCTTATTGTGGTTGATCACATGGAAGGAAAACTGAGTTGTGGTAGATCACCAACACGATGGACAGATGTGGTGAAAGACATCAGCAGAGAGGACTTTCAGACATCTGTCTGGATGGCCGAAAACCCTACCACATGGAGAGCTGTGTTGGATAAAGCAACAACCTCATGTGGCCACGACCCTCAGTTATGAGGAAACAATGTAGGAGGAGGACGTTATAATGGAGAACAATGTTCAGTAAATGTGGAGTATTCTGACTGAATAAATAACCAATTACCAATTCATATTTTTATATTTATGAAATATTTATTAATTCAGCATGCAATATACTTAAATGAACATAAACAGCTTGTTTTACTAATATTGTTTATTTATTTTTTATGTTGTTATGGGTATAGTGTCACTGAGACAATAAATAGCTGATATATTGTGATTTCCATTACCAATCACGTTGGTGTGAAAAGAGGTTATCACACAGAAATATTTCAAATAGTTCAAGAATTTTTATATTATTATTATTCTGCATGTATATAATACAAGCAAATAGAAATTATCAGAATGCTGTACACAATGTACCTTAATACATATTGAAAACTTATGTATTCTGGTATGCCCTAATTAACTTAATTACTTTTATCTATAAAACTAAGCTAATCTTCAACTTTTAGGTTTATTCATACAAGTAAACAACATTTAAAATGTAGATTGTTTTCAAAAGTTGTTTAAAAGTCATTGCCTTTTTTGTTTCCTTACTGTTTTCCTTTCTTGTAGTAGGAAGTTAAGTTTTAACATTCAAATAGGTGGGGGCACAGTTACTACCCTGACATTTGACTACATTGTGACCAATTTATTTGTTCATATGAGGTTGTCACTAGTAGTGGTTATAATATTGTCATTGTAAGTATTTACTATGGAAATTGGTTGGTTCCAATTTGGTCCAACTGAACATATAAGTTGGTGGGACCGTAAATACTTTCAGTTAATCATTCCCATTTAAAAGTAAATTGACATAAATGTCACTTCAGTCTATTGCCATCTCTATTCATTGGCATGAGAATGACCAGAATAGGTATTGTTTAATCAGTGATGATAGTTAATAAGCTTTTTATATTATGTGAGGATTTTTTACTCAATTTTTTTTGACGACAATTTGCTTCGCCGCTGCATGTCACTATGGATTTCCTTGTATTTTGTATTGTGGTCGACACTCAATTTTGATAAATGTTGCTAACAATTTTCTTTTATCTAAAAGCGTGTTTAGATGCAAATATGTTACATCATAAGCAATTTTAACTCTATAGAGTTTAAGCTTAAAATTGCATTTTGTTTATAAAACACTTTTCTAGTCAACTAGAAAATAAAGGTTTTATAATTTAAAAAAAAAAAGATAACAAACAATATAACAAAATCTACAAAACACTGCATTACATAACATTACAGCATAAATATCTAAAATCATAGTCCATATAATTAAAATATTCTTTTGCTTTATTGGTTCACTTGATGACTTGTTAAACATTGGGAAAAACTGCGAGCTTGGCACCCATTTACCATTTGATAATAATAATTAATGCTATTATCATAGTTAGAAACCATACACACTACTCTTCAAGCATACATATTTATGGACACATTGACAATTCATCTCCTAAATAATTTAATATTTGTATATGTTCTTGGATAGTTTTACAATGTTCATGCACTATTGTGTTACACACCCATTGTAAAACAAAGATAAATAAATTATGTTGCTAAAAAATATGATCAAAAACATTACTGACCTGCACTATATACCTGTGATTTTCAGAATGAGCCATTTTGCAACATTGTCCTACTCTTCATGACCCAACTCAAAATAAATACAGCTGATCTTCATTTTGGACCAAAAATTTTTACTTGTTTCATACTTTCTCGTGTTTACATTCATTTCAAGTAAACATTGCTATAAGCTTCTGCATTATTTTCCACAGCTTCATCAAATTTCGTACACAAATTTATAATAAATAATAATATTCAGTCGATATTTTTCAAATAAGAGGATATTCAGCGTATGTACTGCACCTGACCCCCACTGAGTTGCACAGGTATTCAACCGTGACAAGTTCATAAAATATCATGTCCTTATTTATGATCGCCGCTCAAATCACTCCTTAACATATTCTTTGCTGATAGTTTTAGCGTTTCACAGCTTAAACAGGACTCCAGCAGTAAAACACAAAGAAGAGAAATCTCAGATTTGGGTCACATGCTGATTGAATAGAGCAGTTGCTCAGCTTACTTCAAGGGTTTTGGTGAACTTTCTTCCAATAAAGCTCAAATAATCATTGTATATAAACGTTACTTGGTTGATTATTTATAAGACTCTTAACTTTACAAACTTATTGAAGTTAAAAAACAACACATTAGATACAAAACTGTAGCGAAATCGGTGTCTCCGACAACCTGTTATTTGTCAAACACAACTCTTCCCAACGCACCACGTAATCGCACCAGTAATACACTAATACAGGAAAAAAATATTAAAAAGTTTATTATTCCTCGCACACTTTTAAAAATAATCGCGTGTTATTTCAATAAACAGTTTGATCAGAGAAATCTAATCTATTGAACCACCATTTTTATTTGTGTCCGACTTGAATCGTGTATCAATGTAAAAATAGACGATTTAAATTATATTCAAAACTTCATAAATTCTACTAGTACAGGGGTCTTCTGTAACGGGTCGTATAATATCATACAAAGACAACTACTGTCAAGTATAGACAATTAAGTGTTTGTTTTTAATTTTTCTACCAGGTTAGGCAAAGACATCTATCTGACTATGTCATTGTCGCGTCTGGTTGCGTGGGTCGGGAAATAGACTGAGTGAGTGCCACTATTTCAATAAATTCTTGCCGTCACACAGTCACACTACATCACACAACCACATGACAAGTTGACGACTGAAAAACTTTGGACGGCCAAGTTTTAAAGGTCGCCGCACGTTTGATTTTATTTATTTATTTATTTCAATAAAAACATAGTACATGTATCACTTGAAATAGAGACTGGTGTCTGATATAGGTAAAACCTGTATTTCAGAATCACCAGTCTTACCAAGTCATTGCAAAATAACAAATGTTCATTAACAAATTTAAAATACTTTAACATTGTTGAAAAAAATAAAATAAAATGAGATGAAAGTTACATCTATGAAAATAAAAGAAAATAAGAAAAAAATTTTGGACAAATGCACAAAGTATACTTTTGTCCAACATTATACCTATACATCTATCATTTAATCATACATATTTATTTATTTATTTATAGGTAGGTACATCATTTTATCTAGGTATACTTTTGTTTTAAGAAATAACATAGTATATAAGTATTTATTTATGTACAAAGTTAGTTAGTGTGGTGTGTGTGAGACGTGTGAGTGTGAGAGGGTATGTGTGTGAGTGTATTTGTGTGTGGGAAGGATGTAGATATGTTTAATTAGTTATTAGGACAGAGGGATTAATAATTTTTCTGTTTCATCATAGTCTAATGTTTGAAGCCATGTAAAAACTAATTTCTTGCAATTATTTTTATTTAATAGGTAGATTGATAACTCCTTATTCATATTATTATAGAGAAAAGGACCAAGGAAACCGAAGAAATTATGAGCAAGACTAGAATTAAATCTGATTTTGATTCCAAGATATAACTAAAATGTAGAGTCTTCATGTAGAGTCTACTAATAACGTCATCGGCACCTTGGAAGAATCATCATGGAAACATTTTTTCCTCCAAGATCGGCACCTTTAATCTTTTAATGAAGTGCCACCTACCATATCACCATGTCCTATCTATTACATTTTTTTGGATTTTCTTGTCAATAATATATAATAGTAGCCATTGCCACGAAGTACAGCTTGGCAAAAGAGTCTGAGGCAGTAACAGCTGGAACTAAAAATAACAAACTTAAAAACTCAGTTTGTGAGTACTTAAATAACTTAAAAGTGATTCATTTGATTATATTTGATGACGAAAAAATTGTAATAGAAATATGTAAGTACCAAATAACTAGTCATTTTAAAATTGTAGTATGAGAAGTGCGCCAGTGGCGCCCCTAATTTTTCTAGACTTTTTTGTCAAACTGTAAGCCGAGCTCAAAACTATAATATTCAAGAGTCAACTCCCTTTTATTGATGTGCAGCATTTTGCAGTCTATCATCTATCATCTATATTTTATCGAAATTATTTCCTTAACTTTCCTTTCACTGATTTATAATCTCTAATGTGATTATGTAACCATTTTGTACAAGTACCTACAGAAGTACTACCTGTACAGCTCAACTACATTTTAATTTTAAAGTAAACATAAAAACATAAAATACCTTCGATCTTAGAGTATTTATATAGAAATAAATATATAATTCTATAAATACTCTAAGCCTACGATAATACACTGGAATAGAAGGAACATGAACGACGAGGTCCGGAGATAATGTTATCATGTAATGTAAAGGAGTTAAGTTTCTTCAAGCAACCCCAAATCCGCAAAATGGCGGTTACATGTCTTTGGCGGCAAGTTTGATTTGTTTTATTCATGAATTATTTAATTTATATCCATCGTCTCTCGAAAATCTTGAGAAAACAAAATTGCAAAATTGTGGTACAAAATAGTATCTTCCTCTATGTTCTATATAATATATAAAGGATTTTGCACAAAGTTACGTTTCCAGCGCAAGTGGCAGCGCATAGTCTGATCCACGGAGCAGGATACTAAGGACTGGGAGTGCGCGTATTCACATTGGATGAGGGATGGATCTATATTCTTCCATTTTACCAAATAGGGTTTGTTTGACTTCTCACTAAAACCGTTAATATTCCCATAGTTTGTTTTTTTAAACTCGTATTACCTAAACCCACTGATAGTCCGATAGCGGAACGTCGTATTTTGACCGTAACTTATAATTTTATTAAAGTCATTTATTTTTGCACAGGAGATTAATTACGTATATTTAGAGCTTCTATTAAAAAGTTAGAAAATTTGGACCGTTGCTTTAAGTACAATTTAGGTTTTTGCAAAACTGCATGACAAACCGTGAATATAAAATTTAAGTCAAATATTCTAGTCCTGTGTGATTAAGGACAATGTTATCTTATAGTTATTAAGTTATTAGAAAGATTGAATACATGGAACTGATGTAACCGATGTTTTATGTCCAAAAATTGTAAAACTAAATATTACAATTGTGTCCTCAATAAATTATTATAGTGTCTGGAAATAATTTTAATGAATTGGTATTGTATATTTTTACGTACTGTAAAAAGTTTAGAAAATTATCTAAATAAATTTCCGAGTTATTTGAGTTTTCAGTTTCATAGTTTTATGGTCTGAGTAAGTGAGTAACATAAAATTTGAGTTCAGAAGTTGGTGGTTATTTGACCATAACAATATACTCTATCATCATTCAAAAGATTAGAAAGATTGGATACATGGAACCTATGTTATAAGGCCAAACATTTAAAAACTAAATATTACAATTGTGTCCTCAATAAATTATTCTAGTGTCTGGAAATAATTTTAATGAATTGGTATTGTATATTTTTACCTACTACAAAAAGTTTAGAAAATTATCTAAAGAGCTTTCCAAATTATTTGAGTTTTCTGTTTCAAAATTTTATGGTCTGAATACGTGAGTAATATAAAATTTGAGTTCAGAAATTGGTGACTATTTGACCATAACTATGTACTCTATCATCATACAAAAGATTAGAAAAATTGGTCCATGGAATTGTCAGAAAACTTAAGATTTGTTAGCACGGCATACGAAAATAATACGAGGGGTTGTGCGGGGCGTAGGGGGTTTTATCGCGCTCACTTCGTAGCCGGCCGCGCGCCGTGCTTTCGAATCGCTGACAACAACATCATAAAAAAATGTAGTTTAAAAAATTATAATATTAATGAGTTTATGTTCTTAGCCTGTGTAATATAAAAAATGTGTTCCAAAGTTAGAGGCTAGTAAAGATAATAATATAATATACAAAATAATATATCGATATAAAACCGTTTTTTTATTTTGTTCAACCAATACCTACCGGTTTTTATCAAAAGCTTGTATACATTCAAACCTTAATTGAAATTTGAAACAAATATATAATTTAGGGGTAATATTCTTAGTTAAAAATTAGGATATATTTGAGTATTATTATAGATATTTGAATCCAGAATATTCTTGTGTAAAAAACAAAAGGAACGAGTAATATAAAGAAAGACAAACAACAACAGATAAAAATCAAAAATAAATTTTAAGAAATATTTATTTAGAAATTAAATATTTTTTTATAAAGTTTTCTAATTACAATAAGATAAGATCTCCTATAAGAATAATTAGCTTAATTAATTAATTATTTATAATTATTCAAAGAGAAAGAAGTCAAGAAAGAGGTCGTGGTAACAACGTGATTTTTTCAATGTCATATATGTAAATTTTTAGCTAATCTAAGACACCACTGACTAACAGTAAAGAAAAACATCGTGAGGAAACCTGGATTTAATAGTCTGAAAATTGCATTGCACCCGCATTGAGCTAGCGTGGTGATAAATGCATTCAATTAATTTAATATATTCTCTGTATGAGAAGAGACTTTCGCCCTAAAATGGGACAGTTACAGGCAAATAAATAAATAATATATTAATTATTTCCGAAATTTTATAAACTTAATCCAAATGTACCAGGCAATGTCAAACAAAACAGTCAAAACATGACAGTGACACTGTCATGTGACAACATTTTCTATAAGATCAGTTAAAGATACATCATCCAGTACGGCCTATAAAATCACTTATAACATAATGAATTTTTTTTTTATCTGAATAATTGTGTAATTTTTTCTAAGTAACTAGCAGTTTTGGTTTATTGGTATGGCCAATTAAAATGAATTAATTAACTAAGCTTAATCCTTTTTTTATAAATGACGTGAATTTTAAATTATTTTCGTCTGAGTAATATTATTATTTGAGTTCCGAAATTAGAGGCTACTTAACAATTATAAAATGCTATACCGTCATACCTACAGCAGATTAGAAGATTTTGTGTGAGAAAAGTTATTTATTATAAAAACATGGTTTCTATAATAAGAAAAGCCACGCGGAATTCATGGATAAGGAATGAAAAACCGGTGTGATATAAAACCGGTTTTTATATTCAGTGTACTTCCAATTAAACCTTTAAAATTAAGCTCTGCCCGAAATTAGCTTTCTTTGTCCTATGGTTGATGAACAACCTGGTACCCGAATAGTAATAAATATTTACTATTAATTTTGAACAACTGTGTTTGGGATTAATTGTACGTTAGTTATGTACTCGAATCACCTTGTTCATCTTCAAAATAAAACCCACAAAAAATATTTTTTATAAATATAATATACCTACATATAAACAAAACCGTAACACTCTCACCGTATTGTACATAGAGTCCACAAAATTAGGTGATCGTCAATATTCGTCAAGAGGGCTGGTCGGACAATTGGCGTTGAAACATATTCGAAAACCTGTAAAGTCTATTGAATAAAAAAGCAATTGTAAAAATATATATACCTAGGTACAAGTCAAATTGAGAACCTCCTCCTTTTTTCCGTCGTTGGTTAATAAAGAGATTTTATAGGTTTTATAATTTTATGTAGTTCACATGGAAATCAAAAACAAAAGAACAATAAAGTACCTATGTAGTTCTAAATTTAAATAATTAAAGATTTGAGTACAAATAAATATAAAAATTACTAGACATGGAGATAATACATTCGGGTGATTTCGGAAACCCGAAGACTACCGATGTGTTCACCGTTTGTTATGGATTTTGCAGAAACCTAAATTATACCTAAAGCATTGGTCTAAATTTTCTAACTTTTTAAACGAAGCTTTGAATACACGTAACTAATCTCCTGTGCAAAAATAAATGACTTTAATGAAATTAAAGGATAGAATCTTACTTCTACTGGGCTATGATAAGATGGCACTTCTTTCCAATATCTTTGGATGGCACTGTACTGATAAATACTGAAGTTAAAGCGTACCTAAAGCTACAAAATAGCAACCTATCTATCGAAATATTAGATACAAAAACAAATGAATCAGGCACTTTTAAAATGCTTGCTAAACATAAAAACTGGCGAGCAAATTGAGCGAACATCCCCTTTTCTGCTATCAATTATATTATAATACTTACTAACAGCAGGTATCTATTTAGTAATCTGTGCTAACAGCCCCATTGATTCGGCAAATCTGCGTTGATTGATTAGTCTTGATTGATTAGTAATGAAACCTAGACTGAAATCACCAACCCGCGATTTCAGTCAGCTAGGGTGAATAAATGCTGGATCCTTCTCTGTATTAGAAGAGGCTTTTGCCCTATAGTGGAATAGTCTGTTAGGGGTTGGTTTATTTATTAATATATATATCACCCTTAACCGCAGACATGGTGAACGATGCCGAGTTGAAACTGCCGTTAGATTTTCTTTATGCAGCGCATCTAATATTAAAATTATTTGTTTTAGTGGATCTAAATAAAACGTTAAGGACAGATTTATAATTTATACCATATTTATTAATACAAAAACAAAAAAGGCGGTATTTAGTCAGAATAATTTAAAAAAATCAAGGATGTACTTTTAAGAATGGAATTTCTCTTTTATAGTGGCCCTAAAAACAGCCGCGTGTTCACTGGCCTTCTCCCTATACATGTTAGAAGTACAGATCTACATTTATAATTTTATATAAAAAATATGGTGTTTAACCTAATAATAATAAATGCTAATACACAATGATAATATCATACTATACAAATCTTTCACAGTCATATTTTTTTGGTATTAAGTATTATAGGTAGGTGTAAACCTACTTTTTATTTAATACACCTACGACCTGTACTTATTTTAGTACCTTATATCTACAATTAAATAAATCAGTCTTCAAGATGCTTGAAGAAAATCGCTACATTACTTAAAATTACATTACCTTATTCTGTTAAGTACTTCAATATTTTATTTTAAGCTAGATAGTAATTTGATAATATTATCAACTAATTTAAATAAAAAAAGTACGTAGATTTATTTACAGCACATAAAATAATAATATAAGTAACTTATCCTGTCTTAGGACATTATGGGCATTGTCTCTATATAGTGGAATTTGAAATCACAATAGCATTATGCCTCTCGATGATCTCCGATGAGTATGCGTGGAAGCATTGCCGGCTCGCCTAGCGGCGGCGGCAGCTGCGGCGGCTCGCCGGGCGTGCACTCGCCCGTGCTTGGTGAGGTGGTCAGACCGCGCGAACCGCTTACCGCACTCTCCGCACCTGTACGGCTTGTCCCCTGAGTGACTCCGCCTGTGGCGGGCCAGCTCGTCCGACCGCGCGAACCGCCACGTACACCCTCCCCACGTACATCTGTATGGCTTCTCTCCACTGTGACGACGCAGGTGAGCACGGACGTGTGATGCCTTAGCGTAAAGTTTGCCGCAGTCTTCAACCGGACAACGAAATGCACTAAGCTCAGGACAAAACTTTGGTTCGCCAAACGAACGCACTTTCACATCGGACTTCTCATAACCATGCGTTTGGTCAGGCCAATTTTTTTCCACTGTGACATAGTCATGTGTTTCCAGCGCACACAGGGATTCGCTACTGATCGATGAGTCAGTGCCTGAATGTGGAGAATGTGGCGAGTCATTAGATAGATCACTACTCAAAGCTTCTAATAGATATTCATCGATTATACTCTTATCCAGATCGGCGAAATCGAAATCAGAAGATCCATCAAGTATGTTAGAGTCTTCCTTGTTAAAATCACTAACACCATTAACAAAACTATCACAATTGAGATCTAAGTCACTGAGCTGCCAGTCACCATCAGAGTCCAAGGATGGAAGCTCGAAGTTTATAAGGCTCTCCGCCGGCGAGTACTCAAACAGCAGTTGGTCGTTGAGAAGAGCTTCTTCGAGAAGTGGTCCCGTGTCGTCACAATACATTATTAACCTGAAAGTAAATACAAACACCATTAGGACTAGACAAAAACAAAATGATGAATGAAAATTTTGAATTTATTACTTACAGTTTAAAATTCCTTGTTGTGCCGCCAGTTTTATATTTGGTCCGTCAATAACAGTAAGGTTAATACCGACTAGCTATTGCTATTGTTAACAAACAAAATATCAGGATGAGCTGCAGACAGGCGGCTGGGTCGCGTCCTGGGTTCGGAATGAGCGTGGTCGAGATGGACCGTTGGACAGCGCGACGGACGTCGCGCGATAACGACGATCGCCGATTATCGGCGGATCCGCGCTCACACATGTCCTGCACGAATACGATCCAATACAAACTGTAACCATATTTATAAAAGTATCGATACGACTATTATACGTGTGTAAATAAAGTACAACTCACTATATAATAATTATAAAAAATTACATGCAAGCCAATCTACGTCGTTCGGTTAGGTTAGAGAAGAATATTTAAGATGAATCCAAGCATTGTTTTTGTCTACATTTTAATACGGTTTACAGTTAAAAAGATAAAACTATGCAGAAAAATATCAATTAACAGAGCCATTTATTGTTTTAATTGAGACTCAGATCAATCGTTTTCTGCTGTTATCGGTTATTTGCCCTGCTTGCCCGACAGTTCTTTTACCTAAGTTTTATAACAATAATAACAAACAGTATCACTATAATTTATTTAATACTGTTTTAAACCCAAGCAATCAGAGTACGAGACGTATTTAGCAGAATCATGTCATAAATAATTAGGTATTACCATCTAGATGAATACTTGAATAGTGCATAAATAGAATTATAATTTTTGAGATGTTTCTAATTAGGTATATAGTTATAGTTTTGTGTCATGTTATCTCTATATCATAAGATGGATTGGTAGCGATTAGAGAATACCTATGGCTTTAACTCAGCCTCTGTATTTAGTTATTTCCTTAATTTCTTAACACGTTTTTGCATGAAGTATTACTTATACTAAATAAAATTATTTGATGAAATTATACTTTCCACACTCCACTTGAAAAAACTTTCTTTATTACTTCGGTAATTCGGTATTAAAAAGTCTAATGATTAAAATTAGATGTTGTTCATTGGTGAAATGTGCATAACAATGGCTAGGGGCTGGACCAATTTATTCTCTTAAAAAAATTAAAAAGTTGACCTGAAAATTGGGAAAATCGGGAATTTACAATATGCTTTTAATCGTGTTAGCTATTAATCTAATTATAATTTGCCTTGTTATATTTATCTACAAGATTGTTTATACTGACCTTTTAAGAATTAGAAACTTGATTTTTATAACATAATTTTTACAAAACTATATTTATTATGTAGGCTCTGGAATGTAGAATCATGGCATTAGCTAGAGCATTCCGTTTTTTTTTCAGGTTCTAATAAGGTCAATAATTAGAATCCTTTAGGTACCATAACTTTACTTAATGTACTATCGCGGACACGAATGGTGCACCACTTTGCGATCAAAATGCTTTGGAGGATGCTACGTGCTTAGAGGCGGGGCTAGCGCTAGTTTCGGACGCCGGGTGCAAGCAATTCTAACCTAAAAGTGGTGCACCGGCTTTGTCCACGATAGTACCTACCTAGCATACAAATAGCATATTACAAAAAAAATATTTATCCATTATTTAGTTCTACTTTACTTACCCAGACGTGTAAAATGTGAATGCTTATTTACTTTATTTTAAGATAACACAATATTTTTAATAATAGAGCTGATATATAGTTATTAGTTAGACTTAATAGTGACCAGATTAGAGTTTAATGAATACCTAACTTGAATATAAGAAATTGTATTAAATTTCCCGCGAAATTAAAATGCGCGTCAATCAATCAGAGTTAGCGGCGCCGGCGCACACGACTGTTTAGTCGCAACTCAACAAACTTCCACTTACGCGTTACGTACAATGCTCCACATTTTGATTGGACTTTTCGTTAATCAATTTGATAACATCAACAAGCTATAAATAAACATCTCGCTGAACTGTAATAATTACTTACCGACCGGTATATAATTTTGTTTTAAATAAAGTGAGTTACATACTTTTTCCTATCTGTTTCACGCATTGTTGCAGGATAGCAATTAAAAAAGCATTCATTCATAAATTGCCTTCGAATTCAATCAAGGATTCTTATCACTATTTTTTCCGTTACGATGTTCTACCATTGTAATATAAATAATTCTAGTAATATAAATATGAATTTGTGTATATTTTGTAAATTTGTAGTACCTAACTGACTGAGTTAGTCATCATCTGCCTAGCCTTTTCCCAACTATGTTGGGGTCGGCTTCCAGTCTTACCTTATGCCGCTGAATACCAGTGTTTTACATGGAGCGACTGCCTATCAGATACACGATACCCCTTGGTAAGACTGGTTGTCAGACTTTCGGGTTTCTGACTACCCGTAACGACTGCCAAAGATCTACAATATTGACAGCCGGGGCCAACAGCTTAACGTGCTATAATATCCGAGGCACGGAGTGATAATTAATTTAGAGTTAGTAGGTATGGTAATAAATTAAGGGCCTAACTATAAATACTCTAAGGCCTAACCCTATGTCCTTCTTCTTTTGAGTGAGATCGTTGCGCGTTGTGATATTACCTACGTGTATGTAGAGAGTTATGTGGAAGCAAATGAGTATGTTTAATTTAGTACTTATCACTTTACAATGTATTTCCGTCAGCAAAGTAGAAGCATCCGCAAAAAAAAGATAATTTCGCCTTGCGTGAATTTAAGGCTTGCGAGCTTGTTTGTTATACGAAAAATAAGGTCAGTCCCAAAGCACTGCCTTGCGGAACGCCATGGATACCTAATTAAAATGATAGTGCTTTGACTATCTTCAAGTCGGACACACTAAAATCACCTAGATAAGTAACTTAAAAAAAGTTAACTACGTAGGTACCCCAATTACCAATCTTTTATTTGTAAATAAAAGAGGGAAATAGAAATCATTGCTATATCGTCAGTTGCCGTAGTCAGATTGCCTTAGATCTAAGAAGATGAAAATTATTTCTCCGTAATAAATCTTCATTATCTATTGAATCATATCATTTTTCTGTCATTAACTAAGTATCTTACGAGCTTAATAGCGGAGAAAGCGGTGGTACCTACACAGGCGTTCTCTCATGGAAGTCCTACCACCAGTTTTCAGAATTAAGCAACTTTAATCAAAATAATGAAAAAGTTTAGACCTCATTTTAATGTTAACCACATTGTCATATTAATCTTAATTAATATTATAAAGAGATTTGATTTGTTGTTAATTTGTAATGTATAAACGCAAAAACTGCTTAACCCATTTTTGAATATTCATTCACTTATAGAAAGCTACATTAGCAGCAGTTGATATTATATTATGTATGTATTATATTCTCTAAAAAATAGAGATCCCTATGAATATTGCAATGATGTAGGGAATCAAAATTGTAAGAAATTGACAGACTTCTAATACAGGAAAATTTAATTTCACTCGGACTAATCTCAGGTGACCTGAGTGACATATTATAGGTAGTTAAAAAAAAATATATTTATGAAATTTATCCATAGATATTTTTATAGTTTTTAAACGTCACATGTAGTATAAACAGTAATAGAAAATACATAATAAGGTACAAGTTCAATTAACAGTAACGCAGAATGCGTAATATAATCACAAAGAGTACAATGTGCGGGAAAATATTATCAAGGTTTTACGCTGATGATTTTTTTTTCTGTTGCGTCATGTTTGTACGTCTAGCCAGCGCTATCGGCTGCGGCGGTGGCTGGCACGGCCAGCATCTGCTCAATCGAACAACCTGCTCACGTTACACACTGACATCCGATTTTACGGCGAACCGATAGCCATTTATTTGAAATAATAACTAAGACTATTAATTGCGAATTTCTTTGTTAATGTCATTCTAGATACAGATAGATATGTACACTACCTACCTAGAAACATAATTATGTTTATTTTATCAAAGTAAGTTTTTATTAGGTGTCTTCTTGCATTTTTTAAAATATACATATTTTAGGCCTATTACGCTTATGGGCTTAGGTATTATTTATTACTTTTATAAGCTATTTAAGAGACTAGGTGTACGATTTCGCGGTAGACTCAGAATAAGATGGTGGGACTTCTATCAACAATAGTACAGTTGATTAAAGTGACGCCAGATGGGAATCTGGTGTAATATATAGCAAATAACACTATAACAAATAGCACTAGAAGGAGACATGTGGAAGGAGGCCTCTGCTCTGCATATCTGCAGCTCTGCATCTCTGATAAATATCTGGAATAGTTAGCGTTCTTTGGGGGAAATCTACGTTCAGCAGTGGACGACAGAAGGCTGATTTGATGATGAGAGACTAGAGAGATAAATAGCAGGAATGACAGGCCTAGTTTTTAAACGGTTTTACTTAGTTTGACCTGTTTATTATTTGGTTCAAATTTAGGAATCAATACTTCATCCCCTTCCCGTTGACAGATTGATCTGATATTTGGTTTACACACAGCTTTAGTTTTGATGACAAACCGTATTACATAAAAAAAAATACTTATATTATTTGTGAACAAATCCGAACACGGGGCCACTCGGGGCATATTTTTTTAAATCAAGTAAACCAGAGCATAAAATACCCACTAAGTAAATATTATGGGTCCTTGGAAAACCCGTAAGAATGCTTAAATTTCAAAGCAATGAGTCCTTAACCTTAGCGAAACTTCCGTTTCTGGCTAGTACCTAACTGTTGATAATTACCAACTTGTTTTTGTAAATCGCTAATCTACTAAAAAATAAATGCTTAAGTGACCACAGACTATAATAAATATAATTTAAGAATAACTGTCTCGTAGACTTCTTACATTAATCGCGCTATTGACCCAGTGATAGTATTCCTACAGTTACTTTCGATACAAAGTTGTTTAGACTAACATAACATCACGCTGCTTTTTCCCAAAGGGTTAGGCAGAGGTCCTGTTGGAGTATCCCAGATTCACGTATTGCTAGTATACCTACCTACAGAAAAACTTAATAACACTGCCCGAGAATCGAATTCGAATTGAATTTGTTGTAGTTGTCTTCTAATCTAACTAAATGCAGCTGAATATTAGTTTTCTACGAAGCGACTGCCTGTTAGACCCCCTGGGCAAACCTCAAATTTTGACAACTGATCTAACATTAGAATTTCTTATCTAATGTTACATCAGTTGTCAGGATTTTATGAGAGTGACTGACTGTCAAATCATCATGACAGCCAGGACAACGGCTTATTTATAATAACTTCCAAAAATTCTCCTTGGATTCCTTGGATTTGAACCTGAGACCTCTGACTTACCATCACACTGCTAGCGCTGCTTCTCATATACTTATTAATAAATATTTAATTTAATAGTTGCAATTTAATATTATTTTAAGTTTAATTGTAGTATACATCTGCACTTATCGATTTGCAATGAATTACTTAATTTGGTAACAAAACTGCGCACTCGCAACACGCTTGCCGAATATGTGTCACACAATAGAAAAGGAGATAAAACGAATATAGAATCTGATGTGATTTTATCGTATTAGTGAATATGGATGGACGTTATATTTATACATGTGTCTGCGTGATAACCGCCGGTGGCAGGCGGTGCCAGCATCTGTTTGTAGCTCTGCACACTTTGAACTTATAGGTACTTACCTACTTAAATATACCAGTACCTATGACGTAATAGCTCATTGGTTACGGGCCCGATTTGCAAGCACGTGGGTGTGGGTTCGAAATTGGCATACCAATGTGACTTTTCCAATGGCATATTATGTATTTTCTTAATTAACCTAAGACACCACTGAGTAACAGTGAAGGAAAACATCGTGAGGAAACCTGGGCAAAGGCTTCTTCTCATACAGAGAAGGATTTAGCAATCACCACGCTATCTCACTGCGGGTTGGCGATTTCAGATTTAAAGTCCTCACGATGTTTTCCTTTACAGTTAGTCAATGGTGTATCTAATACTAAATTAATTATGAAAGAACATTATGACATTCAAAAAAGGCACATTGGTACATGCCAGGTTCGAACCTACACCCACGTGCTTGCAAAGGGGGTTTGTAACAAATACCATAACACTTATACACATATAGGTAAAATAATATTCGAATTCAGTTCCGTATCTATCAGCTTGCAAAAACTCGCAAACATTTCAAAAGCGTTTAGATAAAATGGTCATTAACTACGTACATGTGGTATCGTTTCGTTAGTAATTTGTTTTGGTCAATTGGGTAGTGAGAAATAAATTGATATCATCTTGGAATCATGTTACAAATAAAATAACACGATGATAAATGACAAACAAACAACCACAATGGAAATTCTGAATGGATTTTACCCTGATTGCATGTAATTCCCAGAATTAGATGTAAAAATGTTAGGTACGCGATTGCGCCGTTACGAGTTGCAGTTTTATTGGAATTTGCTGTCGAAAAGATACAAAAGACTTTATCGTATGGTTGATGACCAACCTCGTGTCAGAGTTTAAACCACCCGTAAGCCGTATATGGGTTTATACACCGTTAAAAAATCTCAGGTTTGCTGGTTTCCTCACGATGTTTTCCTTCACCGTTTTAGCAAGTGATAATTAATTTCTAATAGGTACCAACGCACATAAATTCGAAAATTCAGAGGTGCATGCCTGGTTTGGAAGGGCCGAAGCTAGTATTACCTACATCTGCTCACATTTCTAGTCTCTGCTTAAGTTCAGAAGAACACAACTCTCACTAGTCTTGTATTACGATTGTGGATTACTTACATGTTTAAACTGCCTCGCTTAAATCTTCACGATACTTTCCATAAATAAATAAGTGATTATTTCTAGGTACGCGATGGATTTGGTAAAGTAAACAATATCTTAAAATCTAACTGAGACGTCCAAAAATCAAATCAGTCTTATTTAGACCTGACGACGTAGTATCTATAATACTTACACTACTATTATCACTACTCGTAATTATTATAATATTAACTTCAATTTGGTCATTATTTGGGCTGTTGTGATTTATTGTACCTATAATTTTTACATTCTGCAGCTGTATTTTTTAAGATTAGCTAGAAACCCTCCTCAGAACCATCACATAATAGTAGGTAAGTATTTCTTACCCTTGCTTCATACGGTCAGTGAGGGAAGGCCTTTAAGCAAAATCCCATAATCATAATCCGATAATCCCGCACAGGATCACCATCGCAGAAGTGATGAAGTGATGCTTTGGTGTTACAAGCGTCTAATTTCATTTCTTTAGGTTTAGTAACCGCTTTCTATCAGGCGCGAGGCGGGCAGTAACTTGATTGTCACTTTAATAGAATTTAAAAAAAGTATTGAAAAAATCTCAATTAAGTAGTCATTTTAGCTGAAAAAAACAAAGAAAACTTTTAAATATTTTCTTCACGAACATACTTACCAATTAATTTGCGAAGTGCCCTGTTCAAAGTGGTCTTCAGTCTGGCTTGTGAATTCACTGTCGGTCGCACTATCTGAGAATTTAATGAGGTCGTGGAGATAGAATCACACGTGCTTCTAAAACGCAATACGCAGTTTACTACGACAACTAAACTGTTAAAGGAGTTTACTACGTAATAATGTCCTAGTATTAGGTAAGTACCTAATACTGGACTATTAATAAGTATTAATAGTCTTTTTTTATCGTATGGTTGATGAACAACCTGGTGTCAGAATTAAAACATGACATGACACACGGTTCTCTCACCTCTCACCATCTCTTAGGTGTGCTAGTTTCCTCACGATGTTTTCCTTTACCGTTTTAGCAAGTGATAATTAATTTCTAATATGAATTCTAAAAGTCTAAGGTGGGCCTGGGTTTCGACCCTACGATCTTTGACTTGGTCATACCACTAGGCCATCACTGCTTTTTATTATTAGATAGTGTATAATATATACGTGTGTGTATACGTACATTCTTTTTTTCAGTCAACAGCCTAATTATTTCTTTAAATATCTATCACATAGGTTTACATTTCTAATTCGTGACGTGGGGTCCTGTTGTCAAAGGCACTTCAATATCGACTATTTTTGTACTTGATGCTTGATACTTTTAACTAATTTTTCAAGTCATTCCAAGTATGAAATGTATGTATGACGTATGACGTTTGACGTGTCAAAAATCAATTTTGTATGGAAGACAATTTCGCAAGTTCGTAATATGCAAGATTTGAAGCATTGAACGGCGATTGGTTGAATGCCTTCAGAAATCCTTCTTACGGCCACAGCAGACTTGTTAAGTTAGCTAGGTAACCTAAGATCATCTTACATAATTACATAATAATCTTACACAAGTCCAAAAAAAGAGGATCACCGAATTATGGATTATTTTTTTCGCTACGAAAGTGCTACGACGTCATTAAAGGATATTTTTGTAAAATTTCCCTTTTACTTCGAGTTTTTTAAACTTCGCGAGGCACAGCCAGATAGCATCCTTATCATAGTAGATGTTTCCTCTGTTCGAAACAAACGGTTCGCTCCTACCTTATGCGTATTCCTTATCATACGTAGGTACAGCTAGAGTGGAATAATCTTCCAGCTTTTATATTGCCGGAACATTATAATTTGGGGATCTTCAAATCAAGAGCAAACAGGCTATTTACTCTTGATTTGAAGATCCCCAAATTATAATGTTCCAAATCCAGAATTGAATATGCATCTCAAAGGCAGGTGTGCTTCATCGTAAACCACAAATCCGTTTACCATCAGGTGGGTTTCTGGTCAACTATCTTTTTCATTGTTAAAAAAAAAACTTTGAAGAGTGTCGGTAAAACAGCTAGTTTTTGACAAAATTGTTTTTTAACTTAGATACTACGACCAATAAGTTGTCGTTATTTGTTTATTGGTGTGCTGGGTGCTGGAAGTAGGCGTTATTAGCTAACACTGAGGAAAAACATTGTGACTCAGACACAAAATTTTACCATTGCTCATAATCTGGCACGCTCTACTACAGTAGTAGGTACTCCGCCACGTAATAGGAAGTAGGTATCTATAACAAAATCGGCGCAGTTGATTCATTATGGGATGAAGTTTTTTCGCCAAACTGTAATCTATTTCATGACATTCAAGTAACTTCCGCCAGTTATTTTATGACGTTTGGGTAACTTCCGTTAGTTATTTAATGACGTTCCGAGTTACTTCCGCCAGTTTTGTCTTGTGAGACACAGATCAGTAAGGGGTATCGTGTAATCCAGTATCTGGGTTGTGGAGGTCTGATGGGCAGTCGCTCCATGTAAAACACTGGTATTCAGCTGCATCTGGTAAGACTGGAAGTCGACCCCAACATAGTTGGGATAAGGCTAGGCAGATGATGACTATGCCATTGGTTTTTCTGTGGGTCGGTTCTGGCTTACCTCTTGGAAAAATTCACCATCCACCACTGATACCTAGGTAGTAAAGTAAGGGTTAAATATAATAAAAGTTCGACTATTACGGGTTGCGCATATCTTTTCTTTAATACGAGCATTTTACAACAATATTGAAACGAAATCATCATTTTGAGATCTGCTGCCAACGTACACTACGGCGCTCAACAAATAAACATAAATCGCGCACACTAATCTATATAAACAAGTCGCATAAGTACATACAGGCTTCCCGATATATTCTATACATACACTAAAGCTATATCACCACTTTCCACTCTACGTTCCCGGAACGTTCCACACTCACAGATACACAGTCACTTGTTGATCAGTTTTGTTCGCTTGTTCAACTGTTTGTTAGTCTGTTGCACTAGTAGATCACCTCATACACTGTGGCCTTCTTGTCGCCGGAGCCCGTCACTATGTATTTGTCGTCTGATGAGATGTCACAGCTGAGCACTGATGACGATTCCTTTGACTGTAAACAAGAAAATAAATAGAACGTCAGCATTTGACTTTGATATTAAAACAACAATGTAAGCAATAACAAAACAATTAAATAAGTAGCTCTGTAATGCGCAGGAGTCGGTCAATTTTATGATTCTAATAATTGGATTTTTCCAAGTTTAATTACTTATATTGCTTTTAATATAAATTATGAACAAGTTGATACCCGACATTATACAGATGTTTCTAAAACGGGCCGTAATGTAAAACGTAAATATTAAAAATAATTAATTGCAAGCTGGTCTGATTTTGTCTTTAGGCAGATTAAAAACAAACAAAAACAATGACAATAATAAAAATATAAAAGAACTTGGGATGAGATAGAGATAGGAGAGATAGATGGTTTAATCTGCAACACTAGAGCTTAGTACAGTCAACAGCAAATGTAGATGATCAAAATCAGAAATTCAATACTAATGAACGAAGTTCGCGTCAGAACTGTGTAGCGTCGAAGTGATTCAAAAGTATGTGATTGTAAATTATACCAAACATTGCTACTAGTACAGCTGCCATATATTTCGCGAACTCCGTTCATTAGTATTGAATTTTGAATTTTGATCATCTACTTGCTGTTGACTGTACCGACTCCAAACCAATTTTTATGTTATTAATTTTGTGTTATTTCTAGCATTTTAGCGCCACACGCAATATAATTTTATTTGCTCTTTTGAAATATTGATAGTAACTTAGTAAGTTGTGTTTACCTGGAATATACTGGCGCCGTAGGGCGTGCGCCAGGCGTTGAGCAGGTTGTCCTTGCCGGTGGACACGAACCACTTCCCGCACGACGCGAACCGCAGCGACAGCACGCACGACTCGTGCAGGTGCAGCTGGTACTTGTCCGGCTTCACCGCGTGCAGCACCTCCACGTTACTGTTCTCCATGCCTACCGCTAACCATTCACCTGCAAATATAAGTCGGTTATAGATATGTGGTGTTTCACTAATATACCTGTGCTTCCAACAAAAAAGAAATGATTCACAAACAGTAGTACCCCTAGGAAGAGTTAGCAAACTACGCAAATACTGACAGTTGAAACGAGAAGTAATATACCCTTCTCGTTTTTATTCCTCAGGAAACAGAGACTGCTATATTACCTCTCGCTAGAACTGACAGTTTTTCTGAAAATGGTAAGTACTGAACTAATTTAGTATTTGCCAATACAATAAATTTCTAGCTTTTGCCACGTAGCGCCATCTAGTATCATAAGAACGGGGACAGTACTTATTTTCCTATCCTATGTCCGTTTCTGTACACCTTACGACGAATATCTGAATTTTATGACGATCGGTTCAGACGTTCAGTGGTTTAGGTGTGTAAAGGTAACAAACAAACAATAAATCAAACTTCTTCTTCTTTCTTTCTTAATAATAATAAAAATTGTCAAAATTATAAACTTATAAACAATATCGCAAATCAGCTCACCTGTCGGACAGTATCCTAATGAGAATATTTGAGAACTGAAGTCGTGTTGTTGTAATTGTCTGCCTTCTCTCAAATCCCAAGACCTGTGGAAGAACAAAAATAACTAATTAATTTTAGTGACACTATTCTTACAAGGAAGAAGAGGATTCATCATCATCCTCTTAACCTTATTATTCCCAAACTTTGTTGGGGTCGGCTTCTAATCTAAGCAGATGCAGCTGAATATCAGTTTTCTGCGGAGCGACTGCCTATCTGATCCCCGCAACCAAAAGGGATACGATATTCTAAGTTAGATCTATTGTCAAGATTTTATGAGGGTACTGACTCCCTCTATTAACTGTCTGTCCCTATATCGATCTTCCCAGACACGGAGCAGATGGTGATAATTAAATAATAATACGTCAGAGGTGCGTTCGGTTGGGTTCGAATCTGACACTTCAGACTTGTTAATCAATGTTTATAAATACCATTGGGCTATCACGGTTTCCTCAATTTGATTATACTACTATCATGGTTACATGACTTCCATCATATTTATAATAATCTTAGACTATATTTTATAATATCGCCAGGAGGCGGTACTATATTTATATAATCTCAAACTATATTTTATAATATCGCCAGACAAACATTTGAATGAAGTAAAACACATGACGACGACGACGATGATAATAAATTAATTGTGACCTCAACTTGAGATAATGAGCGAAGATTTATGTCAGCGTCGAGTAACAATTGATTTCCTTTTGTGTCTCATTTCTCGGTGTTTGACGGTGAAACACGTTAGGCACTTTGCCTAAGTATCGTAGGGATGTCAATGGGAAGATTTTGTACATAATATTATCGTCTTAATTGTGTGTGGTAGAATAAATTAATATCCATTATTTATATTGTATTCTTCATATAAAATACTAGCTTCCGCTCGCGGCCCTCTAGCGTGGTATATTGGTAAATTGTAGCCTATGGGATATTCTGATGACTATAAGCTACTTACATTACTGTTAAGTTTCATTCGAATCGGTTCAGTAGTTTTTGCGTGAAAGCGTAACAAACGCCCTCAGAAACTTTGACATTCGGTATCCCACCTAAATGTCAAAGTTTCTGAGAATGTGTCGGCCTTTAGATTAATTCCTCAATGGTTACTACAGCGTACTTAGCATTCAGCTACTCAGGTAGGCCTATTGTGTTTTAATTATCGCGCTGCCTATACCGTTCCACAATCACCACTTCAATCGTAATTACTAATTATCATAGAGTTTGAAACTTACCGCACAGTATTGTCAAGTCCTCCAGTCCAGAGCTTCGTGCCGTCAGCTGAGATGTCGATACAAGAGGCGCCGTCCGTGTGTCCTTGGAACTGTCGCACGAGCGTCTGATTGTGGAGGTCCCACACCGCTATGTTGCCGTCTGAACAGCAGCTGAAGCATACCTGTGCAAACGAATAAACGAATTAGTATAGGAAGTAGGAACATCCATCTATACCTATAAAATAGTATCGTGACTGACTGCCTAGTAAACAGGTAGGTACGTTGATCCTAAAGACTTGACATGTGGAGGAAATAATTCTTGAGGAGGTTACCCTAGAGGTGCACTAAGGGTTTTTGGAAATTCCGATGACTATGAACTAAGTTTAAACCAAATTAAGCAAAGAGAAAGTATTTTCGCGCGGGCCAGGCCACAAGCTAAGAAAATAATGTATCTGTTATCAGTGCCGTAAGTTATCGTATCTGTTATAAGTGCTAGAGAGGAGCGATGCCAGCGATGCCCAGGTGCAGGGCGCATACCCTGGAGGGGTGCATAAACGACCAGGCGAAGCAAATTAGCTCGCGCACGGGCGCATAAAAGGGTTACGGCACTGACCGTTATAACTAATTCGTGGGTCTTCTTAATTTGCTTAGTGTCTCGTTTCAGGCAGTCATTGGCAAACACTTAATATGTTGACCAAACAGTACGACGACTAAGTGCTTGACAAATTCCAAAAAACTTTCACCAAACATTTTATCAAATATTTAAGAGGACTTGTAATGATTCTACATATCCGTTTTTTACGATACATATTCCTAAATTAAATATTGACATAATTATCTACTACCAAAAAGTCAATTTTACTAAGCTAGTAGGTAGGTACTAGTTACTACTGTATAATGTGTATTGGAATTAATTTTAGCCTAGAAGAACTTACTTTTGAGTCAGGGCTTATAGCAAGTGCGTAGCACGCAGGTGCTGACGAGGTGAGTTCAGCCTTTATCCTAGGGGTGGGAGACGCCAGGTCCCATATCGACAGGTTGGACGCCTCCCCGCCTACGATCAGCGTGCGCCCGTCCGGCAGCAACTTCACAGACCTTATGTAGTTATCCCTTTGCTGAAAATAACACCAAATGTTTCAACAAACTTAGCATTCGTATTGTTCAAGTAATAACTAAATTAATTTTAACTAAAGGATTATGCAGTTCAATTGAAATCTCAATTTTCATATCTTTAGCTTTGGAATTTAGGTAGTATAACTTTGTTATAAATAATAAATTATTAGAATCTAGGACCAAAATAAAATACCAAAGTATCATGAATCGACGACAGTTACCCACTCACCAAACAATCCAGCTGACTGACGGGCGCTTTACTGGGCTGACTGATATCCCACACCTTGACGCAGCCTTTCCCTCCCGTGTACACATACTTAGTGGGCGACGACACTGTGACCGCGCACACCACCTCTCCGTGCGCGAGCGCTGAGACCTGACGCGCGTGACGGGGGATGCCCGGGCCCATCAGCGCGTCAGGCGGAAAGGGCACCGGCTGCATTTGACCCTCCGCCGACACGTGGAAAGAGTATGCCCTGAAATTAAATACGTACCCGTTAGTAACTAAGACTAGTCTGCAGAAGTCCATTGCTCAATTAAGATAAAACGGGGGAGTAATGCCAATGTCACCGCGCTGGGCAAGCGGGAGGGTGACTGAATGAGTCTAAGAAATATTATAAATTATTGTAACGGTGTGAAATAATTTGAATTCTAACAAATTTTGAATATTGAACGAGTATGAGCTATGATCACTTACGGCTTGCCACCCGATATCGGATTTAGTGAGGCCGGCCCGATGGGAGGCCGCAGCGGCTCATATGCCAATGACGCGGCCCGCGCCGAGTACCCCGCGAGGCCGTAAGCGTCGTGCGCCCCATTGCCCAGGTAAGGGTACTGCAGCGCCGGGGGCTTCACTGCGGCCTTCAGCGGAGCCCCCGCAGCCCCCGCCCCGCTCGCCCCCGACGTCGGAGTGACAGGCTTCGAGATCGGCGTGCTAGGCTTCTCGTCAAGCTTTTTAGCTGAAGGCGTCGACGCGTTGCTAGACGTGCCCGATCTGATGATTGTTAAAATTGAGTTATCAAGTGCCCCGCTTATTGTACTGATCAAATAATGTCCACGCAAAAAAAAACGAATTCAACCAAAAAAAAAATCTGAAGTAGTCGTAATAACACACCTTTTTAAAGTATCTACAGACACGTTTCAACAATATTTACCTATCTAGAAGTTTTTGTAAATACAACTCCGGCTATCTATCAAAGCGTCTAATCTTATTGGTGTAAATGTAAGTACGAGTGAACCTCGACCGTGTATTCGTAATTGATTCAGTACGGAGGCGGATTAACTTTCGACTTGGACAACTTGTCTTTAGCGTACAATGACCTCACCGGGTACACGTAGTTTTCTCACTAGGGCTTCTGTTAAACGGATAGAGCGATTATCACGAATTAACGCACAGCCAGCAAGCAAGCATTACGATGGAACGCCGCGGGGCGTGCGGCTTAACGTGTTGATACTAATGTACTTGTTGTTATGTGTAATTACAGGTAAAGTGGGCCACGGTTTAGTATAGTATTTCAAGCCCTGTCATTAGTACTTTAATACTCGGTTGATAGATAGATGTTACTCCTATTAATGTTAGTATTTCGGTAAATTACCTGGGACTATGTGGCGGGTGTTCTTTCTTAGGCTGAAGTTTGTCCAGTCCATTCTCTCGTGGTGAAGGTGCACCATTGTGTGGTGAAGTGGGCTCCTCACTGCCGTCATCAACGACCAATTCCTGAAAAAATACGATATTAAGTTTAGATTTTTATTGTACCAATTTTATGATTAGATTGTAATGGGTCGGCAGAAAATGTTCATTTTAAACCGACTTCCAAAAAAGGTCTTAATTCGTGACAATCGTGACTGAATTCGATGCGTATTTTATTTTGTTTGTACACCGATTAATCCGTGTTTAGTGGGCTGATTTGGGTAATTCTTTTTTTGTCCGAATGAGTATACTCTCCGATTGGTCCCATATAAATATTGTAATGATCTGCTGATAAACTTTGAAGATACAGAATGGAACTCCTCATCGGACGATAGCCTCTTATAACAACTAATTTCACTTGTTTGAATGTGTTTTTGATAATCGACTCCCGAAAAAGTACTGTTGGCCTCAATCTCGGATTTGTGTTTTTGTTAAACATTTTTTTATTGTGATAGTTGTTTTTCCTCTCAGAAAAAGTAATAAAATAAAAAATATTGTTTGTTAAAACTTACATGGCCCATGTCTTTCTCTTCTTTCTTTAGTTTTTTATGATCGGGTTCTGCTGGACTCCGCGTCCTATACTTCTCTCTCTCACCGGGTGATATAGAATTTCTCTGCAACAAAAACCGAATACAATAAAAACAAACCGCAAGACCATTAATATTGGCAGTATCGGTCTGTTAGTTTAACAAATACCAGTAGATAAACATAATCAAAACGTTTACGGCGAGCTTACGTACCTACAGCAATCAATCGATCATTGTTCGCAAATAAATCGGAGCGCAGCGAGGCGAACGCTACGGTCAATATCAATATCAAAACACGCTGAGGCAGAACAAACTGACCGCATGATTAGCTCCGGAAGTGGTCATCGCCCCCTCTGGGGGGAGCGGGAGGCGAGTGGGGGGAGACCGCAACATTTGGATGAGCGCGCAAATACGGACTAATGAAATAATCATATACGTGACGAACGACCGCGCCGCCCGCGCTTCACTGATTCCGCTCGTGTTGACACTGCGAACTTTCCATACATTCTGCATGTGGAGTGTGGACTGAACTTAATTCTACGAGAAAAAAAAACAAAGCAAGGTTTTTACCATGATTCCCTTTTTTTGAAGATTTTTTTTGTTATTGTTAAGTATCTTGAAATATAATAAAAAATCCAATCATGAACATAAAATTAAGTGACCCGGGCTCTATTTAATTTAACCCTTAACATTACAAAGTACCTACTTTTTATAAAAACTTAAGTTAACGTTTAATAGTTTGGAAATTTTTATAAATAGAAATTGTTTAGAATCCCTGAGTTTTTGTTAACTTATTTATTTACAGCTTTCCATGGCCGCGTCACCGCGTTGATTGTTACGTAGAGCAGCATACTAGCCACCATTTCGGGAACGAGAATAATTTGAGCGGAATTAAAAATAAAATGTTTCATTCATACAATTAAGGATGTATGGAATACCAAACATTCTTAATTGTATCTGTCGACGCAGGGAAGCTGTAAATTATGTAAACAAAAAGTCAGGGAAACTAAACATTTTGTTTTACAAAATAAATATATCTTTATCTTTATCTTTAAATTTGTAGAAATTCAAACGTCCGAATTTTTTTCTTTATTGTGAAATAATTGGCTAAGAATTTTAAAATAGACATTTGTACGAAACAAACTTACTTCGTTATTATATTTATTTACTTTGTAACTTAGCTAGACTTTAACTTATGCAAAATTTTTATCGAACACGCGAACTAACAAATAAACAGACATAAAAAAACTCAAATATAAAAACGTGTTACAATTATCCGACTAAGACCAATTTGCAGAATGCTGAGTTTCAATCTGAATTAACCAATATGACATTTGAAAATTGTGTTATGTAAATTAATCAATTCGGGCCTGGCAATGCTGGCAACACATGCAATAATACGAATGTATGTGGCGTAGGTACACGAGGTACCATGTTCGTATTATCAGTGTTCGGTCGGATGCCCGTGGCCAGTTATGTGTTAGACAGATGCTATTTCAAGTGATCGCGCAGTGAATGCAGTTATTCGAGCGAAAAGTTATTCCGTATCCGAATAGGTACTCAATATTGCGTTTTGATGTTTTCACTTTACACATAATCGTTGCTATGATATCCATATCGTTATTATAGTTTGTGGTACAACCGTTGACTGGCAAGTCAGAGGTCTCACCTCCTTTAGTAAGTGTCCGTATTATAAATTAATTATCACTTGCTCCATGACTTGGAAAACTCGTAAAAGCCGTTGGTTATGCGCCTGATCTCTATCCGGTCATGTCGGATTGCCGTCTCATCGGATTATGCGAGAGGTAATAGAGAGTGTACCTGTATTTGGGCACACTATATCTCCTGCGTAATTGGCTAATCTCCGTCGAGATTGGGCGCTGTGATCAAAAATCGGTCAGGCCAGAAGGATTTTATATTACAGTTTTAAACAACTGAGTTTAATAATGTAATCGCCCGCTATTTGAGCTTAGCTTAACAAGTTAACATATTAAATTTTGATGTAAGACATAAGTGGTGTTAAACGTGAAACCGCTTCGGAGTTCGGACTTAGACTGTGAGGTCGTCCCCTGAGTGTAGCAGACGTTGCCTAGAGGGATCTAACGGGCCTAATTTTACGAGGCACTAAGTTAGAGGCTAGTGGCAAACGGCTGTTAATTTGTTCGGCGCGGCGAGACGCCGACCTGTCGCCACCCGCGGTGACTTATCGCCCTCCCGGACTCCCGGCACGATCCTACACAATCATACTTTATGTGCAGATCGCATCTTTATGATTGTAGCAATGGCAAAGTGTAGCGGAGGTCTCATTTTACACCGCACGCGCACGTAAAGGATAATTTAAAGATCAAGATACAACAAATATGAATTTATACCATTCGTTTTTTTAGGCGTATTACCCAAAGAGTCAAGAGTGCTAACGTAACCCTATTACTAAAGGCTTCTTTGTCGGTCCGTCTGTCGCAGTGGCTGTATCTTTTAAACCGTAATAGGTAGAAATTGATAACAACAAATAATACAAAAAAAAAAAAGTTAAGTAGGTATACAAGAAACGTGTTTTTTTCCGGCGTTTTTTACAGAACCCTTCGTGCGAGAGTCCGACCAGCACTTGGCCAGTCTCTCCAATACAATTTAGGTATATGGAGAATGTGTGACCGTTACGGGAAGTCACGTTTATACGTCATTGACCGAGATAACGTCACAAACACAATTGATCGTTTCCTTCAATAATCTCGTATGAGCATAAAAATAAAATGTCTTTTCATTTACGGAGCCAGATTTTTATGACCACGAAATAAGATAATAACATGAGGACAAACCATCATCGTGTTAGATAAACAAGTAACACGGGTTATTGCGACCGTTGTTATTGGATATTTGATAGGCAAGATGTAACCAATAAACTTTTATTATTGGCACAAGTCGCGCAGCGGAACGAAATATGAAAGTACCCACGTAGCTAACGTATGTACGTATTTACGATGTTGGATGTACGTTGGATAGACGATAAAGGTATGTAAACCGAGCATAGGTGCCACATATGTAAGTGACACGCGTTTAGTGGGGGTCGAGTAGGGTTGTCAGATGGTCGGGATTCGTCTGGATTGTCCTGACATTTCACACGATCTCTAGACACCCGAAGTAGAAAATATCCCGACAACTAAATTAGTTAACAGCTCAAAATAACAAAATAAAAATTTTAATTTTATGATTTTTATTTCTCCCGAGACAGGATACCGTCAATTTGATACTTAGTCCAAATATTCTGATAACCCTAGGACCGAGAAGTCGAAGCCTAATTTTACGATCGCCAGTCTCCACAGAACTCGACATCAAATTTCAAGTGACGCTATATCGACTATATCGAGGACCCACCATGACCGTTGCCATAATGTGACGTGTCGGATTCGATTGGATGGATTTTATGTTACACACACGAGTCATTCACTCGAGGGTAGATCGTTTGTGGTTAATCGTTAATTTAATAGATTGAATTTGTGGTCAGCTGACGAATAGTTCGATGTGGGCACGTACGAGGCTATACCGAACTGTAATTTACTTTGAATTTATTTACATAAGTACGTAACTCATATGTAGTATTGTAGTAGGTACTATGACATTCCTATAAAACATGTATGTAGGTATTTATGAAAGAACATTGTGTACTACCTGACGTATTAACAACATTAGCTACACGACTCGAAGCGTAAACATCAGTATAAATTAGCTGTTTAACCACAGAATAGATAATAACATAGGTACTTCTAATTTCAACTTTGCATGTGTGACAACTAATGACAATAGTTTATACTAATAAAATGACCGTATATGCATAACAACATAATACGAATAGGTACTCGTGATAATGAATACAACGAAAGAATAATTAAAGTGTCTATTCTCTCTTTTTGCTCAAACAAAACACTCAATAAGAAGTTAGCAACCTTTTCTATTTTCAACAGAAAAGCGAATAGAGCTAATCTTTACTTTATCCCATTACGCGGGTCGACCTCAAGAAAAAAGCAATTGAGCTAGGGACGCGCGACTGGTAGGTACTCGGGTAAGGTGACACGCTAAACTAGTACTAGAGGAGCTACCAGCTTTACAACAGCGATTAGAGGCCACTAGCTTCCGTCCGCGGCTTCGCCCGCGTAGTATGTTGATAAATTGTATCCTTAAATGTATTATTCTGAAGTATTTACAATAATAGATTTTGCGTAAAGGCGTAATTGATGTCCATTCATCCAAACATCCTCACAAAAACTTTCACATTTATAATATTAGCAGGACTGTCGCAAGTCGCGAACTCGCGAGTCGCGGGTTTCGCATACCTACGTGTCGCGCGGAGTCGCCGCCGGTGTGGGTTCAGCGCTATGTCGCTATGACGTAAACGTAACGTATAAAGTGGCAACACACAGGCGCGCTGTTAACGCCGGCCGGGCTTATTGTCTGCGGTCACGCGACGAGCCGTTTAGCCGCGCGCCTCGCCGCCGCCTCCCGGTTAACCGGAAGGGGGGCGGTTAACCGGACGCTCTGGGGCGGAAGCGGGGGAAATAGATAAATAGACCGCCCGCCGCTCGGAAATGTACGGATTGAGTTCGGACTATATTTCAGGCATAATAGTTTTGAAAGTTACGTGATTTACACGCGACGTTTTCAGCTTTTATCGAGACTACCAATTTTATATGACTTCGTTTTATGATACTGTCGTCGAAAAGTTTTATTGCGAACATTTTATTTTTTAAGTCGCTACAATGTCAATTTATATTATAGGATACCTATTCTATAAACCATAATAATATATGATAGCGCTACATGACTCCGTACAACCACGTCGAATTAATTATACACTCATTCATTCATGGATCGACGCATTTACCTTAACCCTTCACTACCAAGATCTCCTTTAAAACGTAAAACATAATCGCTCTCAAAGGAGAATCCGCGCTCGTCGGAAACCTGGTCCACAAAAAAGTTACAAAAAATTAATCGTCTGCGAGCGCATAAACCGCGGGGTGCTGTGCGACTTTAAAATTAACTTTACCGGTTCATTCGTATACATAAATAATGGAGGAATTTCTGAATACACATTAAACTCCTATAAAGAATACATTAGCATAAATTTATGGTAGCGAGTCGGCGTTTCGAGCGCGTTTTTACGTGACTCGTAAAGTTTATAGTCGCGAGTGGAGGATTGCGTTTACTGCGCTCGCTATCGCTTTATGGCCGACCCCAAATAACCAAATTGCCTGTGCTCGTTGTCGAGCTGACGTGCGCTGCGCCCGGCCGACCGCCAGCTCTACAATCTGGTCGCGAGCGCTCATTATGCCGCCACTCGGCGTTTTGAGCACTCGCGGAAACTCCGCCGTACGCCACTTACAAATACACTTGGAAACTTGCCCGATACAATTGATGTTCATTACCGCACTGTTTGTTAACTCGCAGTAAACCGAGCATGAGTGCGAGCGGCTGTCGACGCTCACAACTAAACGGCTCCAATATGTCTAATGTAAAACGGCAATTCAAAACAGAAGTTCCGATACATGTGTGGAGGCATAACGGTGTCAAGTGGAATACAAATTATATCAAATTAACGCCCGTCGGGCAGCAGTATCACACAAAGTAAATTCCGATAAGCAATCTCACCCAGCCCTTTTGCTCTATTACAAGAGTAATTAGCACAATTAACAGGAACAGACGCGGGGGCCTCCGTGGAGTGGCGCAGACGCGGGGGGAACGATCGCTTTCACGCACGCAAACAAATGTCACGTGGCACGGCGCCTTAATTAAAACGATAATTGAGTTGACTTGCGAAATTCATCCGCCATTTCGACATTCCGGGAGAAATTTCACGGAACTCCCCTCGAAACTACGAAGCCCTTAAGTGTCGACGACTTTAATTTTGTGTTTGCGTCTACTTTGCGGTTTCGAGGCAAATTTTAATATGGTGTACGCGGCTTCGCTTTGTAAAATTACTTAAATAAATTACCTGGAATCGAGTTTCGCCGCTGAAAGACAACTCGTTTGGAAAATTGGCGTCAACAAAATAAAATATCCACCTTTACGAGGTTACATAATTTGTTATAAGAATATTTAATGTACATTGAAGAAGAATGGTACAAAGTAGGTGCAGTAAGTATTTATTTTAGATTGATAAATAATATATATTGCGCCAGTGATTCTTGTTGACAAAGTCACCCTCTTAATTATGATCCCTACGTTTAAATCACGTAGGGTGCAGAATGACGCCCTCGCAAAGTTCTCCTTAGCTAGCCGGCAATATGTGCGTCGAAACTGCCGCTACGGCTTAATACTACCTATAAAGAATTCGTTCCGCTTTAACGAACGATTCGATTTAATAGCGTGGATTAAAGCAGTAAAAAGTTATTTGTAAGAAAAAATCGAAACTAACTTTTAAAAATATAGGCCTGCAATAAAATGTAAAGTAACCCTAAGGCACCAGTGTTACGCATCTTGTTAACCAAATTAAGATACAAGATAAAATAATTCAAGTTTATGACGTTGAAATTGAAAACAAATTTAAGAACCTTTTTAATATTTCTTAAGCCAATCATTTATTAAAATGAAATCAAAGTCAATAATAAGCATGCATAGGTGACACTCTATAGACTGGAAGCGTCAATGCGATCCTTCAAATGCCCTATATCATGGATAGTCGTCGGACAATGGTCCTCAATTTCACAATTCGAGTGATCAACACGAGTAGAGTCGTGGCGCGCGTGCGGAAAGGGCCGCAGGCCGCGCGGTTATTTAAATGAGAGCTCCCTAGCCACCCGTCAATAAAACATTAAACACGTAACAAGTTTATGCGCAGCGACAACCCTAGCGGATTCCGCCACTTCGTTAATCCGGGGCGGGGGCAGCCCTAAATTAGGGTCGAGACAAGCCGTAATCCCCCCCGCTCGGCGCGACGGGGGATTTATATTGTTATTGCTCCGCGTCCGGAATTATACGAGGGTTGAGGGACTAATGAAAGGGGAAATTTAATTCCTAATGATTCTCGTCTTAGTCCGTAACGAGGAAACTCGAAAAAGGGCTGCGACCCGCGCACTTTTTATGATTAATCGTTTTAAGCGAACCGAAGATTATTCGATCGGATTCCCTTTGTTTGTTTACTGGTGTTTAGTATGTTTGTTTTATTGTGAACGAGGCGGTGCGGTGTCGACGTGTTTGTGGACTCAGAAGCTAACGACCAAATTGGATTACAAATTTATTCATGAAACATTTTCGATGCTGGTACACGACAGTGAGCGGGCGAAGCATATGTAAATGTGTGATAAGCACGAAGGGGCGAGCTGAGGCGTGCGGAGGCTGGCGCTACTTGCTGTGAGCGCGACATGCGACAACTGCGAGTTGCGACAAGGCGACAGGCGCGAGGCGCCCCATGCCGCCGCAACACCACGCGCCGCTCGCCTCCCGCATTGTTAAACATGCCGCCTGACACTGACGACACTGTAAGTGCTGTACACCGTACACCACACACTCTAGGAATATTATCATAATATTTCCATTCTTTATTGCATTATCTACAAATTCAGATAGAAAGTCGTAGCAATGACAAAAACCGAGGGCGAAAATAACATTATTATCCTATAAACCTACATTTAAAATGGATTTGTAAACAGTAAAGTGCAAATATACATAGAGTAGCACAGCGAAAACAATGAGTTAAATAAATATGAGCCGTCAGCCATTAGCAGAATGCGCTGTTACGCTAACTGCAACAACAGTAGCGTCCGCCCTTCCGCTCATTACGCCGGCGACTAATTGAGATAAATTATGAAGACGTGCAGCGAGCCGCGAGCTATCGCACCCACCTTACCTGCTAATTACCAGCAGCGATTTCAATTACCTGAGCGCTCTAGCGTGTTTTTTGTCTAACAACAAACACGCTTGGTCTGGTTTTATTAAGTTTATCTGCTATTGAGCATCATCCGAGGCGATTAAATCACAATTAACACACGTAATAGCGTGTTGTAAAGATGTTATAGCCTTACGGATGCAATTATATTTTAGTGGCTATAGGGGGTCGTAAAATTTTAAAAAAAGCTGATGCATTTTATATGGTGGTGTGCATGTGATGTGTTGTGACTTGCGTCATCGTCGGTAGCGCTGTATGCGAGAACGGGGAGGCCACACACGTGGCAACAAAGAGCGCGGTGGGATCTGTGATTGTGACGCGACCGCAACAGAGGCGCTGCCAACCGCAGCTCGGCTCGGCCGGCATGCTGTTGCTGATGCTGACTCGTCAGTCTGTGGTCACGGCACACTTATCTACGATATGCTAGTAGGTACTACTACCTAACTATTTATTACTAACGCAATACGCCTACATGTATTGACACTTGTATAAATTTAATAACGCATGCAAACCACATCTTAACACACTTCAAAGCTCCTTCGCTGCGAGCAGTAGAATGCAATACCTATTGAATATTTCATTTCAAATATTGAACGTGGGGAGTGGCAGCATCGTTATTACGGTTAGTCACACATCAATACCATTCAGTTTCTGTCTGAAACCAAACACCGAATCCAACAGCACAAATTGAATTAATAAATAAAATAGAAATAAAATTTATTAGCTGCTGTTAAAGGTTTAGCTTAAAAGTTTAGACTTAGATATTGCTAAAGGTTGTACACGATGTATTATCAAGATGAAACTGGTCTGTGTTTGGAGAATTGCCAACCCTACGAGGGAAAAGAGCGTTGTTTGTAATAAAAAGATTAATATTTCCATTGCAAATTAAATAAAATTGTATTATTTCAGCATCAAAATCCAAGTATCGCTTATTATAAAGTATGAATATTAAATTGTGTTAACAGAGTGCAGCGACAGGGCCAGGTATTGTTATGAAGCAAGGGGGAGGGTCGACGGGGGCAGGCGCGATTCGATCAAGCTTGCATAAATCGATGCGATACGGCCGGGTCGTGAACAAAGCCACAAGCCCGCTCCGAGACGAGCAATACCCTACCTACCCACGATACACACGTCTATTGAGCGTTCGTCGCACAAACGATATTAAGAAAAGAATTCCAACATACTTTAAGACTTTTTGCGCTTACAAAGCGTAGGTGGATTGTTACATCGCAGGCCAAGTTTCCAACAGGTAGCTTTAGAATTTCTTACTTTGAAATTCAATAAACATGCCTGAGATTGTTAGATGTTTACATAAATTTGTTTTTTATTTTGGTAACATGATTTCACTACTTTAAGCTTAGATAGATTATAAGAATATACTAGCTTCCGACCGCGTGTTAAATATAATAATAAATTGTAGCCTATTATTTATCATTCATTATATGATGTATAAGTAATGTAAAGTTAGATCAAAATCCGTTCAGTAGTTTTTGTGTAAAAAAGTACAAACGTCCATCCATTCTAAATCCTTACCTTTCACATTTATATATGAGTAGGATAGCTATTTATTTACAGACTAATAAATTAATGAAACAAAACAAAAGAAACGAAAGTATTAACACGAGAAACTTGTTCATCTAGTGTTTTTGCTACTAAGTAATGTTTAATTCTGTAGACAGATTATAAATTCAACTTGGAACAGAGATCCTGATTGCACGACTCACGACACGACAGATAATCCGCGTGGAATAATATGGATATACCGACATAATCTATGTGTTCCTATCAAGAGACAGTAAGGAGATTAACTATAGTGCCTCAGCTTCGACACTGAGACAGGACTTAACCATTCGGTTGAACAGAAGCCATGTACAGGATTACGAAAGGATTCGCCTTGCCAACAGCGAAACGATATAACAATGTTCCAATCGAATTGATGATGACTTGAAAGTTTTAGGGGGATTCGTGACGTTGTGTTATGTTTATGAAACAGCAAACTGGTGGCACTATTTTACGAAGGTCTATACTATATCTACTAGCTTTTGCCCACGCTTTCACTCGCGTTAATATAAAACACATGGCGCCATCTATTATCATAAGAACGTTATCGTTGTTTTCCTCGGGAACAATACTTTTTATTGGGATGAAAAGTACCCTATGTCCGATTCTGTACACCTGACAACGTATATGCAAAATTTTAGGATGATCCGTTCAGTGGTTTAGACGGGAAAGGTAAGAAGCAACCTTACTTTTGCGTTTATAAGATTAGTTAGGGGATGTGCTGAGAACAAGCTAAAACTAATTACCTCTAAGTAAAGATTGTCCTTTTTATAATCGATAGCTACAAACAAAACAAGAATTGTTTTTTGGATTTGTTTACCTGCGTCTCTCTAGCATCAGCTATAGCATATAGATATCTATCGACTATTCTCACATTAACTGCCCTTTAACCTGTTCGTTATCTGATCAAACCTTCACAAAGTAGCTAGTTCCATCCTGGTATCTACATTTGTTCAAGAATAATTTAGCAATTTACGACTATTCACATTATACCCGTCATTTTATACTATCCACGACGAATGCAATTTGTATAATTTCGAGAAACCTCTTTAGAATAACAACTAAGAAGACGATCACGAAGTCAAATAATATAAAATGAATAAACTAGAAAGTAGCATAAGTTATTCGTTTAAACGTTTTAGTAGCGCCAAGATTTAGTTTTTCAATAAACAAACCGCCGCGCCGTCCGCCGTTGCTTTAGATAGCCAACGGTGTATAATATAAAATGTAAAAAAAAAATGAGAGGACGACTACCGCGCAATCTGTTTCACTTTAGGGCGTCTTAATAATTACAAGTGGCCATTCTTTCCAATTAAGAAAAGTCTCGAGCTATAAATTGTGAGGGCTGTCGCGGGCGCGAAGCGAGCGAGCGCTGTTACAACGCGCGTAAACATGCCGCTAGGGCTGCCACCCACCGACTAAAAAGGAAAATCTCCCATTTTTGTTTTAACGGTTTAATAAAGTAGTCAGTCCTCGCCTGTATTTATGTAAGTCATTTATACTCGCCGTTTCTACCTTAATTAAAGGAGCGCACCTTTAAAACGCAACGACCCCAGCATACCGAAGAACAAACGCAAATTTATTCTGACCGGAGTTTTTTTTTGGTATCTATTAAATAAAGAAGTCGAGGAGAATGCTAAACAAGGTTGAGCGGCCCTCGCCCTGTGAGTTTTCCACTTGAAGTGGTGTGCGGGCGCGGGGAGGCGCGGGTGGCGCACGGGGTGTGTTATTCAGAGTGGCTTAGATAAGGTAAGGAGGATGAAGAGGCGAGATGCGCGGCGTAATGAACCGGCTCCGAGCAGTTTTTGTGTGGTTCGGGCGCCCAAATTGAATATTAGGCGCGATTTGAGAGCAAATGAGCGGGCGGCAGAAATAAATCCGCGGTTATTATGTTACTCAAATGAGATTGTAGAAGGGCTCGCTCTGTTAGGCTTACAGCGGCTGCTCAATTTCGTGTCGGTGTAAATTGCTAGTCGTAAACTTTGTTATTCTGTGGGAATTTAAACACCTTTCTAGAAAATAATTTATTTATAATGTACGACCGCTAGGTAATTATTATTTTACTAGATAACTTCGTGAACGGACATATTGTGACCGTCATGAACATGGACATCTTTCATAAAGTTCGTAACCGTAATTAATTTCGCATAAATATTTAATAGGCATAGAATGTTATTTAAAAAAAAATGTTCAACTATTTTAAAGTGAGAGGTACACATAGTAGTCATATAAATAAAATGGTTCTCCCAACAGAACAGTATCGAAATGAAACGTTTCCCTACACTGTAATGTAAACATGGGTCCGATGTATCGGAAAATCAAATATACGGCGCGCGATGTTTGCAAATAAACAACGTGCTGCAACTGTGTAGCACCTTCGTGATTTGCAATAAAAACAGTGTGGACAAACGGGTGCGGCTCGGTCGACGAGTGTAACCAGACGCCCCCGCGCGTCCGCGGAGCCGCAGCCAAGACGCGCTCGGTTTATGTAAACTTTATTACGGAGTGCACTTCTCCCTGTTCCCCCACATCTCCCTCGTTTCAAATTGTAAGGCGCGTCCGTGCATTACTCAGCTCGCCGCGTGTTTGCACAGATCGACGGTTCCGTGAGCGGACTGCCAACACAGCCGCACCGTATCGAGGTCACACTGCAAGATAAACTCTTCACGTGCTGTCGTCGAGTTATAAACTCGCTCACCTCACCCAAGTTTTCCAACAAACTTGTTAAAGTATGCGGTACGAGCTGATGTGCGGTAATATGATCGCTACGTGACTGATTATGTACGGTCTAGTGGAATTAGTGTTAAGGGAGGATGGCTACCGGTCAGGTAATGAACATGAAGTATATTTTATACAGGACATGTGACATATTTTCAGCTAGCTATAAGTATAGTCAGCAGGTAAGATGAATTTACGAAGAAGAAGAATCAGGCGTTACTTTGCGTAAATCCATGATTTTTAGAATTAACACTACATATTGTTTTTTTATAATTCTAAACTCTCACGCAAAAACTACTGAACGGATTTTTATAAAACTTTATGGTAATATAGCATAACGCGGGGGAAGCCGCGGGTGGAAACTAGTTCTCTATATTCAAGACTTTTTCTGAACTTATTGCCAAAACAAAACGTCTATAAGTTGTCTTGTAACATCTAACAAAGGCGTGTATAACAAGCAACCATTGCAGTTGTCAAAGGTGAATAATTGTTGTGATGAAGTGGGTTAGTGCAACAAAGACAGTGTTAGGTACAAGTAGGTGCGGCGTATCGATTCGCATGCATTTCTGGGTGTTCGTCGGTGGCACATCTGTGCTGTGCGCCACTGTTCAGCCCCCCTCCCCCCATGGCGGCGGCAGCACGATAGCCGACATTCGCAACACCTCGGGAACGACGCACTCGCGACCGAGATCACTTCACTATAGGGTTGCTACTATGTATGTGACATTGGTTATTTTTTATGTTTCGAATAAATCTATGACTCGTTAGGCACACATCATTGTAGCATTTATAGTACGCTAGCGACACGCCCCGGCTTCGCACGGGTGCAATATACATATAAACCTTCCTCTTTAATCACTCTATCTATTTTAAAAAACCGCATCAAAATCCGTTGCGTAGTTTTAAATATTTAAGCATACATAGGGATATAGGGACAGAGAAAGCGACTTTGTTTTATACTAGTAGTGAAGTGTTACTTTTCAATTAGTTTAATAAATTGTAAAGATTTATAAACAGATTTTTCGATAAATATACACGTAATGCCTTCATTCCCTAATGAGGAACAGAGTTACATTTTGAAACTCCCCTTTTACACAATGACAGTAGCAGGCCCCAAAGGGATGGGGGAGCCCCAATTTCGTGTACTTTAGCTGCCTAAGTTGATATCGGATGCAACGATTACGTGACGTGTATTTGGCATAAGGGTTACAAACAACTGTGTTTAGATTTTATGGTATTTTTTACCCTAGTAGATAAGTTCATTTTTTTTTTCGTTTTGGGGAGGTTGCCCATAGCGCAGCGGTCTATTAGATTAAGTTTTTCAATTTAGTTTAGTAATAATTTAGTTGTGAGTTATATTATTTTTAATAGTAATTTCCATTATATAATTATTTAAATACATTTAAAAAAAAAAGAATACGGATACACGATCTGACGTACCGTGTCGACGCGCTCTGAGCTAACATGTGCTATAATTTATTTTATGTTTGAATAAAATTTTAATCCCTAGTATAAAAACAAAGTGTAGGGCGACATCGTCAATGTTCACGAAGTTAAAAAAAAATTAAGTTTCCCTTAAATAAATATTAAAAAAAAAACAAACGATTATTTAGATACAAATATTGATCGATTGATTTACCGTATGATCGATGTAATCACACACTATAAATTGAATACCAGATATTTGTATTAATATAAAATATCGAGCGCGCGGCATCCCTGACGGGGTGCGCCACTTGCACCACCCACTTGTTTCAGTCAGGGCCGTGTTATGAAATCAACGTGTTCGAGCGCAACACTACTCTCCGCGTTCACATTCCCAAATGGAAAAGGCACTACCTACCTACCTACGTAAGCACGTATGTACGCTTGTTGGGGAATTTTTCAAAGCAAAATTGTGCCAACGGAATTTTAACAACCCCGGCGAAATTGGAAAAACTTTTTCTATACTCACATGTCGCTCCTCTGCTGAACTGATACCTGAAACCAAGTGGGATACGTTAGTGGATTAGATTACACGTTGAACACATAAATTTAGTTTACCGCAACATAAAATTCTGATCTTGTTAAGATAGTAAATTTCTCTGATCTATTTTCCTCAACAATATATCTGTAGATGGATTTCTTTGCGAGAGCAAGTGAACTTGGATTATATTAGGAGAAACATGAACAATCACATTTAGGAAAATCATTAGAAATCATCATGTAAAACAAATAATTTTTCACCGTAGCGGAACAAAAAAATCGTAGCACTTGAACTCGTAGCAGATAGGTCGTAGCACCGTAGCCTATTCATTTCATCGTCAATAAATGAGAGAGATTAGCCGCCGGGATGCAAAAGATCGTCAAAAAAAATCGTAGCACTTGAGCTCGTAGCTCATAGGTCGTAGCTCCGTAACCTATTATTTTCATCGTAGAGAAATGAGAGATTATGCCGCCAAGATGCAAAAGATTGTCAAAAAAAATCGTAGCACTTCAACTCGTAGCAAATAGGTCGTAGCTTCGTAACCTATTAATTTCATCGTAGAGAGATTAAGCCGCCGGGATACAAAATATCGTTTATAAAAAATCGTAGCACTTGAACTCATCGCTAGGTCGTAGCTCCAATTTTAACATCAAAAATGTTAATGTTACGTGGAAGCAAAAATCGATCATAAATTCCTACGCAACAATCACAATAGCAAGATTCTAAAAAGATATCAGTAAAAAGAATAACAACTAACAAACGAGTGTCTATGCTAGAAAAACAAGTAACATCTGAAACTACGCATACCACGAACTAGTCGTATATTTGTTTTATACATTCTGAGTAGGAGGGGTGCGAGTGTAATTGAGGTGGATCCGATGAGGAGCCGGGTAAAGTGGTCGATGAATATTGCAGAGCCTGTCGCCGGCTCGTCACGCCTCCCACGCTCACCTACCACTGACACCTTAATGCTATCACGCTTCTAAACCATTGTTTACTTTAGCATACGTTACGGAATAATATTCCCAACAATAATTCCACGATGTAAAAGCATTTATCGATAATATAATTATTTAATAAGAAAATTTGAAAAAACAATTGATACGGATGGGATTCGAACCCACGATCTTCGACATACCGTGTCGTTTTTCAAATTTTCTTATTAAATAATTATATTTAATAAGCTTTCATGTGCTATAACATGTAAAAAATTCACAAAAATATTTATCGATAACTTTCCTCGAGTGTTTACCTAATAAAAAACTCGATTCAAATCACTTTTGTAATCGATATTTTTTTTGTTGTTCACAAATTTCAACATGATTTACGACGGTATTGCTGAGATCTAGACTTTCTCTTGTGTACACTTTCTATTACGTACTACCTACTAGTAATCTGAGTCATACAATAGTATTGTTGAGTATAGTTATCAATCAACTTCGCCGACTAATTTAGTCTACATACGCTTGTCAATGGACAATGGTCCAATGTTCTAATTCCGAGATAATTTGTATAAAATATTACAGGCGAAATTAGACCTAGTACACAGTACGAACCGTTTTCCACAGCGCTGTGTAGCGGGTTTAATCTGACAGAATAAATATTTGTATAATCCTCTGAAAATTGCTTGGTTGAATGTGAATTATACATCTGTAAACCGTCAAAGCGGAGAGGAAAGGAGATGTGTTTCCACACAAATGACACATCAAGCGCTGTCGAGCGGCGCCGCGCAAGTGGAGTCTAGGCTTTAAACAGGAGACTATTCTAGGGTTAGACGATATTAAATACAAATAAGTATAAAGAAGAAAAGTTGTAATAGGAACATGTTAGCTGTGTATTGTGATATAGGTATGTATTTGTGAGTAACAATTAGTTGTTATTGTGATGTTCTTGTTTTGCGCTTTGCCGTTATTATTTTTACTTAAAAAGTTTTTATCTATGTGAGATCGCCATGTTATGGGTGATAAACTTTTGATAGATACTTAAACATTTTTATAAAGTATTTATGCATAGCGAACAATAAAAATCGAAATTTTTGTAGAAGAAAAACTATTTTTTTATTTCTTTTGATAAAAACGAACTTATGGGTAACTTTTAACTTTTAAATCATGTCTGCTAAAAGGCCGCAAATTGTAAACAATTGTAACAGTATAAATAAAATAAGATTGATTTTTTAAAGTGAATATGTTGTTGGGAACTTAGTTCAGTATAATTAAACTATTCTAAATCGGCTTCATAGGAACCTACGTGAGATAAGCGTGGCTATAAACCTTTCATTCTCTGCAAGTGAAATTAGCATCGTACTCGTCACCACGATCAATCAGGACTATACACGTATACAAGCCGATAGTGTCGCCGTTAACGACACCGCCATTGTTACAGAAATAGTCGTTTTCAGTCCAGCCATTTGCAATGTGAGGTACTCAAGTGAAATCACGTGAGACCTAGATTATATTCGCAGAAGAACTAGAACATAAATTATTTAAATGACTGACGATTTGATTGTTAGATATACTCGTAGGTACATCAAAACTTTCTCAAAAAGTGCATTAAAACAAATCTCAAACCACAAGTTAGACTCTAGCTCTAGCTAGCTCAAAGTGTCGTTAATTTTATGCCCATAATATAGTAGGTACTGCTATTCCGCCGTCACTGTCAGAATACGTTGCCACAGTTTAATCAAAACAGCAAATCCGATGTAGATTACGTATGTGCCATGTACAATGTACCATACCATAGTTATACTGAGTACTGCATACATCAAAGGCATTATCTCCGTCGGCTGATTTGTCTCAAGTTTGTGAGCAATTGCAGCCAATCCCATTACCATTCACGTGGTCTACACATGTACGTACCTATGTACATATTGCCAGACGCGTATTAGCACTGCATGTATTGCCACAATTAATTTAAACGCAATAGCCTCAATTATTGGCCGGCTGTTCCCCTACATTGCCTGGATGCGCATGAACGCTTTGTGCACATCGATTCAAACAATGCAATCACGTCATAATCATAACAGACAAATTAGAGGTTGGATTTGTATTTCTATTTTTAAGCTACTTAATATATCGTAGTCATTATTTTGAGCGTGTGTGTGAGAGAGAGAGGGGGTAGTGGACATGTCGCAAACTACTAGGACGGTATATTTACTCTAATGCAACGCGTGGATGTAATTTAGTTAGAGCGCGACTTACGTGTGGGTCCGCGACCGCACACACTCAAGTCAGCCGCAAAATTACGTTACTAATTGACTAAAACACGCGACGCTCACACCAGCAAGGAATAATTAATTGAGCTCGGGCAAGGTGCGGGCTGGGAGGGGGCGGGGGGGCCATCTGCGCGGTAACTCTTACATCAGTACACCGATAATGGCACAAATTAGCCGGGGAAGTGGCAGGCGGCGCCGCGCCCGGGGGTGGCAGGGGGCGCTAAGCCGGAACATCCCGGAGCGCAGATTACCGCTTGCTTTTGTAATTAACCGGAGCGACGGGCGGCTTCCAAATCCATTTCTGTGTTACATTTTCATTTGTGGCGCGCTCGTCCCCGCCGCACCGGGATTTCTCACGCTGCTGTGAAAACTGGAAACACTCTCGTTGTTTGATATTAATAATACTCATTCCCAGCTTGCTCTCAAATTGTAAATCGCCCATTCGTTTGATCGATATAGCCGCCTAACACGAAAAGTGTTTTCCACCAATCTGTTCCACATCTGTTTACATATTCTGTCCAAACACGCGTAGATGGATACCATTTCTGAGAATTGACTTATTCATACTCTCAAAGTAATATCGGGCGAGCCGTAGCCGTCAGCGATCCGAAAACACGCAAACAGTGAGCTCAAAAAGCCACTCGAAGATTGTAAATATTGAAACAGAAGTGGGATCGGAGACGTCTGCCTCGGAGGGCGGCGCGGGGTGAGGGCGCGGGGTGCGGCGGTCCCGGGGAGGGACGCACTAATAGTCTTCAGTGGCACACAGCAAACAAGACGAATACACAAATACGTGACAGCCTCTTAAAATATTCATCTTTGTATCGAACTGTTAGATATACAGAACGTTAGTCGAGGAAGACTTTTTTTCTGCATCAGTAATTTGGTATCTACAGATTATGTAAGGTGTGTTTAATTTACTTTTAAACTTTGTGTTACCTATATGAAGAATATTTTACTTACCATTGCCTTTATCATCTGACCGATGTAAGTCAGGCGGTTTGGCGAGTACTGACAAAGGATGGTGGGGTACGCCGAGTCCCAGTAGACCGGCAGGTGGAAGAGCACCCTGGCCTAGGAGAGGCAGAGGAGGCGCGCCGTGTGCAGGCAGGTGTGCCGCGTGCATCTGTTGCAGTAACCGCGGCAAGTCTGGCCTTTGTTGCTGCAACAATAAAAACATATCATGTTACAACTTTGATCGAACTAAGATTACAAAGAATAATCCTTTAGAAAATCGAGTGAGACTTTAAGCTGTTAATTTTCAAGCAAACAAACTCGCAATCTTGTCCAGCGTAGGCGAAACCACTGCATTATTTTAGGTTATTTATATTAGGTATTTATATTATATCGTATGCTTTACGTTAAACATGGTTTAAGAGTCAAACCAGCGCCTGCCTCTCAAGTGTGATTTTCAAATTACCGGTTTTAGCTACTTATGAGATTTTTTTTTTTAATCTGTGATTTTTGGGTTCATACGTCATGCGACCTTTACCTTACCAGTTTAACGATATCACTAAGCTATAACTCCTCCTATTCCTCTAATAAAACTCCTCAACGCTGTTAACCAAAATAAACTTCGCCAAATAAATCACACAACACAATCAAATTAAAACGTATTGTTTTTTAAAACGACTAATGCATTTTAGTTCTGATCGTCAACATTCAAAGTGGATTGATGTGTCACCGCAGAGCTCCGTGAATTTTTTAAACGAAGCCGAACCAAATTAAAAAGTCCTCCACGGGACCCCTCCGTGCTGCGATATTTTAAATTTTAAATGAGAGCTTCGCCGGCGGCGGCGGCGACTGAGCGAAATTGATTACTCCTTCCCCATTATTCCCCTTTTCTCACTTTTCCTGTTTTGCCTCACATCCCGTTTCTATCCAGTCTCGTCTAACCTTATTATTCCAATATTCTGCGAATCGCTTCACATCTCTAACCAAGTGCGAGGATGTTTAAACAGCTTATCGCTTTGTCTGCTTCCATTGTTTCATCACATATTATTGGAACATGCATCCCGGCAACATTTGCGATACGAGTTCCTTGCGTTCTGCATCCGCTTGAGTTACCGCTCGGCTAACCGCTGATCGCTCATTACTTGTACAGAGCGCCTAAGCTTTTTCCGCTCGGACGGGCAGGTTCTTTTTTTAACCGCCGAAAATTAATTGGATTTTCGCCGAGGGTGGAACATATTTTTTATTGGCCGCTCACGACTGTGATTTATTGTGTGTCAAAAGGTGGCGAGCGGCACTTAGTTGGGAGTGTTTTTTTACAGAAGGGGATTTTATAAATTCAAATTATTTCTATTTGGCCATTTACACGTCTTGTACTTAATGATTAAAATAAATAGTTTTTGTCTAGCGTTTTTAAAGTTTAAGAATAGGTATTCGTCAAACTTTTTTACATTTATTTGATAAATTACCTAACGCAATGTATTAAACAATATAGGATCATTTTTATTTTTTAAATATTTTATTAAAAATAATTTAGATAAACATTTATTTAAGAGACAGAACAACAATATACCTTTAATCGTTTAAAGTTTGTGATTTTAGTCACTAGCGTTTAATCTGTGTGAAAGCGTGCAATTAGTATTTGTTCCATGCGGGTTTTAGCGGGATCTACACCTGGGATATAGAGTGCTATGGCGATTAGTGATTATACCTGCGCTTAATGGCGTGAAAAGCGTCATTTCCGAGAGAGTTAGACTTTTCAGTGAACCCTCGTCCGACGACGTGACAAACGACCCAACCTATCGTCGCTCTCAAAGTAATAAAAACTTTTGGAATATATCATTAATGTGTTCTACCGCGATGTTCCTGTCCGTATTTTGTTTTGTAATTCAAGGGGTAAATTACAGTAAATGAAATATAATCTAGCTCGTTTAAGGTAAGGCTTAATAAGTAAAAGGGACTTAAGTAAACATGAATGATAGTGAGCTACAGAGATAGTTTTCTCGCTATACACTCGTCGTAGCTCACTTCAGATGAGCCAGTTTACATTTTCTGTTATTTTCTACATGATGTAGTGACCATCTTCATACTTTTATGTAGATGTAACGTGATCTTTATTTTTTCTTAAAGAAACACTCAAAGCATTAGTCTTGTTCAGAATGGAGGTCTCGTACAGGAACCTTCAGTCATTGTACGTGGACATTTTTATTTATCGCGAGATTTAATTACGTATTTCTCGTCGTATACCAGTGTAAGACATATTTGAACAAACATTTCGCTCGAGGTAACTGTTCCCTCGTTACTGTGCGGTGCGGTGTGATCCCGCAGCTATCGCTATCGAGAGCTCACCCCACACCTCCGCGCGACACGCCCGCCACCCCACTGGCTCCCACCAGCCTGTTATGAATGACAATAACCGGGTGTGATACCTCACCAATATTTTTTCCATATTTAGAAGTGATTAAATAGCGTCGATACGGTCTCCCCGGGATTAAAACTCGTTCCCCTAACGACTTTTCCATCCGTTTACTTATCTCTGAACGAACTTTGGTGTTTATATTATCGACCGAATTTAAGTTTGATTAAGTTTACCCCTCTGTAAAGGAGAGCCGACAGATTTTTATGATGAATTTGCGAACTTAAAAAGTAATGTATATTTAGACTGGTAAGTGGTAACCCGATAAGCGGTGTGAATAATTCCCACGTAGAACAACACAAGGCACGCGACTTGAACAGACTAATGATACAGTAATAAATCCTGAACAAAAACTACTAACCTCAAATTCTTGTAGATAAAGTGTTAAATAGAGTATTGTGTAGGTCTATTATCTATTCCATGGTATTGTACTGTTTTTCTCATGCAAAAGTGATGAGAATAATTTTATGTTTGACGCAAACCTCCATATAAAAGCTGTATAAAGATTTGTGTCAGTTGAGTGAAAGAAAATATCTTTATACCGCTTTGATATGATACAAGACGTGGTATTATATTTAGTGTGGTGGTATCTATATCAGCATGTTCAGTTCGTACGTAGTGTATGTAATTTGCGCGTGTCGGTGTGTGTTCACGAACAGACGTGGGCTGTCTCCAAAGCTATTGTCAAGAGAAAAATGCTTCGGCGCGTTTGGGTTTTCACGGCACATTTACCAACGACTATACGCGAGGGATTATTCTTCATTTTTAAATGGATAGCGCACGCCATTCGCAAAGATTTACACGCATAAATATTTCACGCGGTTTTGCAAGTAATATTTTTTGGTAGAAACAATTTTCTGGTTAATTCTGCAACTAATTCGAGAGAATTGGCACAAAGCTAAAATGTTAATCTTTTAGTCGTATAACCAATAACCGTTTTAAACAACCTAAAAAAAGTACGTGACAGATTTCAGTCACGATTTCAATCATTGAACACAGTTTTCCTGAAGGCTGGTTTTTTTTTTCTGAAGTGCGATGGGCGGTCTGCCTGTGGCATGAAATTAATATATTTTTCGAATGAGTAGTTCGAGTAATCTAAAGAATAATTCAAAAGAATTTTCATTTTACTGTTATAAAGTGTTATTATGCTTTAAGGCTAAAATTTATGGTTAAATAAATTTACATTTAAAAAAGGTTTATACTTTATTAACATTCTGTGAAAGCGTTTTATTGTATTTTTTAAGTCAATGAAAAGAAAATCTACCAATTCTACAATTTTCACAAGTAAAAAAATAAAATAACTACCTTTACTTTACGATTATCTCCTACTTCAGTACAGTTATGACGTATGTATGTACTTGAGCCCTTACCTAAAATATGACCTAAGCAACATAATTACAAACCTATTTATTTTAATGTGGTAGGCAATTAATAAGTGGTTTAAGCATTTAAAAATAATTACTGTTTACATAATTAGTACCTGAAGACGTAAGTAATAAACTCGTTAGTGGACGTTAACCTACAATTAGTTGGTTTTTATTAGTACAATGAAGAAATTTCCACTACAAGCTATTAGAGTTAATCCTTTAACAATATCAAACTTAATGCTTGACTAGAGATCTTGATTTTAGCACTAGGTGTCAAATAACTCGATATTGTTCCGGAAACAAATGGCAAATCGAAACTTCATCCTGTCTGTCAGTGTGTTATAGTCATTTTACTCGGAAACTACTGGCACTATATTGATGAAATTGAAGTAGCAAGTGTTTTTATGAAAGGCTACAGAATGAAGTAGGTATTGGAATTAATAAAATTGTGTTTTTGACACGAATCGTATTTCTTACTCGTCATCGAAGATTAAACCTTTTGTCTATCCTATCGATTATTTCTTTAATCAATTTTCTTTTACAGATGCACTCTAATATTTCTATATAATAAAATTCCTACACTCAATACACTTTTCTTTAAAAAAAAAACAAACATGTTAATATAAAGGATTATGTAACATGCGCCAACCCGTTTCTAACACTGTTAAATAATTAATTAAGAGTCAATTAGTTCGTGGCGTGTGTGGAACGCCAGATTATTTGTTACAGACATTGCCTTTATTATTTATTATTTATTTATTAAATTAATAAAACATACAATATACATATTATTATAATACTTAAACCCCACAAAACCGCTTATCGGTTTGACTGTGGGAGACCGCCAGGTAAATCTTCAAGTTTAGACTTAAAGTTTTTAAAACTTACTTAAAAAACAAAAAACAAACTTAACAATTATTAAATAGATATTATAAATATTAACAATATTAACAACAAAGGTTTAAGAGATGTTGTTTTAATTTCTTTTTAAAACTCTGTTTTCTAGGTTCACGCCTAATGCCCTCCGGTAGAGTATTTAATATATATGGTAGTCTTTTTTTTAAGGTTCTATCACCAAAGTAGTTCGTAACTCTGGGAACATTGTATCTACCGGTGGTCATTGATCTCGTATTGTGCTCATTAAGTACATGCGTTAAGTTATGTTCCCGAGTGCCATGGTGCTTTACAGCTAATAAGTATTTTATTTAACCACCACTGACAAGAATAGATTATTGTAGCATTGAACTTGAACCCCACCTCGGTGTAAAACTGTAATATCCGATCTCATTATAAAATCATAGCTCTCAGAAACGCGTTCAAAAGGGTCTGACTTACGGAAGGGACCTACTATGATATCAAATTAGATTTGTATAATTATTCTTAAAAATCACCACGATTTTGTGGTGGCGCATTGGTTACTTATACTATAATACGAGCAATATTTATGTATATTTGTAATCGTGTTCTTGAAAACGGTTCTAACGATTTCGATAAAATTTACAACAGTTTACGGAGGCGATAAATCGATCTAGCCTGGTCTCATTTTATGGAAAATTAGTTTTCTCTGTGTTTTAGTAATATCAGTAGCAGATATATTTAAAAAAAAATTAATGGTTTTGTAGCAGGTAAAATCTATAAGACTACAATATTCAAAGGAGTCTGTTCTTAAGAATAGCTCGGTTGCCCAAGTACTTACTTAATTTGAAACACGCACATAATTTCCTGATTAAGTTGAACCTGTGACCTTTGACTTGACAATCCAACAATCAAACCACTAGGCTATCACTGGTCACAATTTGTATATTGATAGTACCAGTGCGGTATTTATTCATTAAGCAAACCAATGACCAAAATAGATTCAGTGGGCTTTGGTAATTTGCAATTAAACGTTACAGCATTACTAAAATTAGCATTGATGTATTCATATTCCTGGCTCCAATGTTTTAAACATTAAACCAGGAAATGGTAAACCACGCATGACTGCAACAGTAGGTAGAAACTTGAAAGGCATTATACTTAATACTAATGCTTAGACTCGAATTTTACGACCCATAAAACAACACAACTCAAAGCTGTAACTACATTCTAATCTTCCAATGGCCACCATTAAGTACCATTGTGACGGACGTGTGAAGAAAAATAATAGGAATAATATTATTTGACGTCTATTGGCAGTAGAACAGCGCAACTAACTTTACGTCATTTTACACATTCGGACATTTGACGATCGTAAAGTTGCGACACTAACGTTTGTCATGCTAAGTGCCTATGTAAGGACACGAGCTTGATATCGACACGGAATACATAATTTTGTATGTTTGATAATATCTATTATGCGTGATAACATCTAATTACTGACAATGTTACAGAGAAGTAGTAGCGCAGACATACGATGTGAAAAAGGTAGTTTATCGAGTCTGGTGAGGGAGGCAGCCGGGAGGGACTCACGCACCATTAGGCAGGAAGCCTCGAGGCGGGTCGACACGCAACGCCAACACGTGTTACACTTTCAACATAATTGCTTCTAATCATATTATATTATATGTAAACTATGTAGTAACATAATGTTATTCATTTACATTATAAATACACAAACAAATTTTACCAAAAAAACAATATCATTGTAGTCCATCAAGGTCCTTCAAACGAAGTTAAATTACACGGATAACGTGTACTTATATTTTACGACAAAGTTTAGAAATATGTAAACAGTAGATTTATTAAGTAGTAAGTATAGGTAGGTGTAATTGCTACATAAATATGAAATGTTTCAGTCTCCATATCTTAAAATAAAATGCGTTTATGTATTTATTTTTAAAACCTTGATGCGTATACATTTTCTGTGCCGCCGACTGTACATAGCGTCATTTGACATAATATGATATTTATATAGCTTTAATTCTCAATGAAAAGAACAAAAGACAATAACAAAAACTTGTCTCACTCGCGAGCCGGATGAGTTGTAAAACTGATTACATAATTTCATTGGAAGCGACGACAGAACGGGCCCTAACTCACTTTTCCGCGTTGAAAAACAAGGAGCTTCTTCTAAGCGACAGGGGAAAAGTTAATGCGACTCGTTGGAAGGACGCGTTGGCGCGTAGAGTCGCGCGACTCACAAGAAACGTCGAGGGCCTGCAATGCAATATTTATCACCCGCTCGCGAACGTGCCTGGGAAAAAATGACAAATTCATGTTTCCTCGACGCCCGGCCCCAAAGCGCTTCTCGCCCCGATTTATTCTCGTCGTAATTTTTATCAGAGGGCGCGGGACCCAACGTAAACTAGATAGAAATGTTTTCACGACTCGCTTGTTTATAAAGCCATCGACGGGAAAACAGATACGCTCTATTTACACGGCTCCAGCGCTCGTGTTTGCACATCTATCTCTCGAGATAATGTTGCATAAACGTTGTACGCATAATACACTTGTATATTTCGCATACATCTGCCGATTCGGCTCTTCAATCACGGCCGCGGCGAAGGCAATCGTAAATATGTATAAGAATGAGATTTATTAACGGATTCGTAACGCGTATCTGTGACACGAGGCCGCACGTTCGTATTGATCTGCACAAGTTACGTGAATATTGTTTCAATGTGAACATTCGTGTCATGTAGAGGTGAGGATGAAAGGGAGTTTTCGTATCTGGAAGATATTACCTCTGCGGAGGTCGGGAGCCACCCCTCCTCGGGCGACACGACGGTGTGGAATAAAATCAGAACGAGAAATGATTTACCCGCCGATAACGCAGCGACGACGACGCGCCGCGTCTCCCTGCTTATTGACGACGAGCCCTCGCATGTTGCTCATACACAATACCGAATCATTTCGCCACCTTATCTATCATTTTTGAATACTATCACACTGCCGCAATTCCTTCCAGGACTTATTCGATTACAATTTTATATAATTGAGTTAACATAAGCAAATAATCTTGTTTCACGCTACTGCGCTAGATTCATATCATAAACATGAAACAAATTATTTCAAAGCATTAAAAAGGATTTGATAGCACAATCTGATTAAAATACAAAACGTAGCGGTTCAATTGTAAGTGATTTTAATAGGTACGCAAACTGTCCTCAATTTGAGAAGTATTCCCTGTTCACAAATCGGCGCTCTCGCGTACGCTCGCAAATCAGACGGAGGCAGGGCGGCCACTCTCTGGGGAGAGCCCCTTTGATCCCTAGCTGACCCGAAAATAAAAAAGGTACGTAATAAAAAAGGCCCGACATACGGAAGGTGGCGCCGCTTTTTTATTTAAATTAGAGTGTTTTATGGGGGGAGGGTGATATTGCGTTTTGCCAGTGTCTCGAAGGCTGTTTGGTAAGCTATACTCGTACGTGTAGGTACCTCACGGTCCGGGGGCGACGAACCTTCCACAAATACTTGGGGCTCTTAAGGTATTTTCTCCTATCCGGTGGGTGTTATCCGATCGTAGTCACCGAGCAGAGGTTCTTACGGCTTGAGCCGCTTGAATAATGATTTACGAGGCAAACGCCAAGAAACTACAGGCAATCACATTTATGTCAAACGAACACTCGTTAGTTAATTAATGTGAGCTTAATTCATTAATTAAATACACATGCAATAAAACAGTACCTAGTTTGAATGGTAAACAAAATAGTTGGTTGGCAGCCAAACAATATGATCGGAGGTATTTGTGTAGATAATATTTGGCGTCTCTAAAGTCTGAGTTTACGTAGTAGGTATTAAGTTGAGCGTTTGGTGCGGGTAAGGTGAGAGGCGAAGGGGCTACATAGAGTGGTCACGTCGCGGTCGCTCGTGTGATCGAGTTGGCAACGCGCCAGAGCGTTCCATCCGCAACTACACTCTATCGTCGGCCGCAGACAGACGAGCGACGAGTGACTTCCACTTTATTTTTGTCCTCATTATCTTTAAAGTGATTTATTTTAGTCGCGGTACATCTATTCACGGTTTTCGAACGCCAAACGTTAACACATACAGAGAATAGGTCACGCTGACGACTTGGCACCCGACTGCGAATGAGCCTATTGAAATAATAGACGGCAATGAAGTCCTCACGACACTTGCTAGCTAAAAAATACAATTAGAGTGTTGTGAAATTAGTTAGAACCGCAATTTGAGGACAGACACTAATTCACAGTTCACAGTCCGGGAGGTGCTATTAACATCACGTATGCAAATAATTGAAGTAATATGTATAATCCATTTTTTCTTTTTTATCTTAACTTGTAAACAATCTTGGCAAATAAGTTACGCTTTTTTTCAGTTGAAATTGCTTTTTTAAAAACGCAGTTTTTTTTTCAACTATACATATTTTCTTGTAAAAAAAGATGTGTCAAGATTGTTTACACTTTACGACAAGTAAGAAAAAATGGATAACAGTAGTCATTACGTTTGGACACTGTCGGTAGCAATATTCTACGTGTCTCACCCACGCCGATGACAAATGGCCGCTCGAAATTATAAAACATGCTAATTCGCCGCGAACGTGGTCGTTGGTTTAATAAAATAATTTTCTATACATATAATGTTAGTAGTTAGTAGCAATTTCATCAATACCTCGTAGTTGGAACGCCGCCAACTCGTCTTGCACGGCTTAGATCGTTTAATTAACGACCGTCGAACTTTCGACCTGTTGAAAGCCGTGCTTTTGGCGATTCAACTTACTTAACACGTAAGTACCGCTTGTTTCAAAGTAGAATTTTCGTTGAACTTCTGTACAATAACATTTTACCCACGCTTGCGATTTAGCCGAGAACGATAATTGGAATATTTACGTTTATTTGTTGAAAGCATGTTTTAGATACGACGATAGCTTCTGTGAAAAACGATTATGTTCGGATGAGAGTGACTCATCGGATGTATAAGCATGTAAAATATTACATTTTAACCGAAAGATGTGATTTATGCACGGCTATTATAACAACATCGACCTTCCCACCATTTAGTGTGCGTGCAACAAGCGAATAACTAAGCAATGACAGGTCGGAGTCGCGAGTGTTTGGACAGATGCCACACTCATACTCGCCAGCGCAGGCGCGGCACACACTGGGCTCAATTTTAAGTTTCATAAAAGTTAGGTTTTAGTTAATTAAACACGTATTAAATAAGTGTTGTGAGTTTTGACTACCTTGTACCACATCACGTCTCGAAATGAATCTTTAATGGCAATTACAAATAATTCTACGTATGATTCTGAAATGGGTCAGCGATAATACCTAGACCTTAAGGTGGTCAAACAACTTTTGACCTTGACTTTTTATATCTGACCTTTTTAAACCTTATAAATTATTCAAATTTTATTCGTAAAAATTACAACCGAGAACAACCTCGATTAGGTTCTCTAACCCTTCTATGCAGCCAGTTCCGTTCGCAAAGTTTATTGAAGAGTACAAAATAAAAATTAAATAAAATACAAGATAATTTAATTTCCACGAAATTATAAATCCAGCCCACTGTGCGGCGCTGGCGCACTGGGAGCCGCCAGCTAAACATTCCACGCCACATTTACAACAGCCCACTGCTGTACAAACAAGACACGTGTTGTTTAAATCGGTCTTGCGTGAAATATTGCCTACATTGAAGAAATTAAACTGTGTTTTACACTATGACCAACTTGTTTACTGGGAACTCTAACGATAAGGCTCTTTCAGTACATGAATTGATAAGTTATGTTATTTTAAATATTCGTGTTGTAAGATTCTTGTTCTTAGGCTCACGGAGTACGGTTTAGCAAATTTTAAGGCTTATTTTTAAGGTAGACTAAATCTTATCAAGTCTCATTAGGATGCCGGCGATGCGTAACATTTTGTGTCTCATTTCTGGACACCTAGTATGAGTTTACAAACCATGTGGATATTATAGTTTTAGTAAGATGCAATATATCTCTGTCCTTCCACTAGAGTAAAAATGAGACACATATTATATACTAGCTTCCGCCCGCGGCTTCGCCCGCATGATATGTTGATAAATTGTAGCCTATGTGTTATTCTGATGTATAAGCTATATTGTGGTGAAGTTTCATTCAAATCCATTCAGTAGTTTTTACGTGAAAGAGTAACAAACATCCATACATCCATACATCCATACTTACAAACTTTCGCCTTTATAATAGTAGTAGGATAGTAGTAGGATTTCTCACTAAAACTGCCCGAATACGCGTTTGAAAACTTGTACAAGGCTAGGCCCCTTGGTCGTTTAATAGGTTAAAGAATGATGAATGAATGATGAACCCAGCTTCATTTCCAGCACAAGCTTAGTTAAATGTTAGTGTTTATGATGTGCAGTACGCCAGCCAGTACCGCACCGGATTTTGTTAACAAATGCAAGCAGGCAATGAGTACTCACCCCGATAATGGCATTAAGTTCTGTCATAGTGACCTGTTTCGCTCTCTCCACGGCGGACGCCACCTGCTGCTGGTGCTCCTGAGACAGGAACGGTAGGATCTGTGCTATTATCGCGTTCAATCTTTTCGCTATCTCCGTCTAAAATAAACAGTAAACATATTTTAATACGTAATCTATATGTAAAACGATCGTGTGTAAACATGACACACACGAGGTCATCGTGACGAAATTAAAATATCATCAAGAACGAACAGCGATATCGCGCTGAATGATTAATTAAAATTCGGCAATCTATTTTCTGAATAAAATCAACATTAACATAAATATATAGTTGGCTATATAACAGCGTGCAACGGACCGCTAACTGCAGAACTGCTTTACAAACAAATAAACCGAAAATGTTTCCACATTCCGAAGCAGATTATATTCAATAATAACATTTATAATTAGTTGATAAGCTGAGCTCGAGCAACAAATAAAATTAACACGATAAACAATAATACGTGCGGTGCGGCGCGGGCGCGGTATAGGGTTGTCAACCGTACTATAACATAGTTTATTTAATTAATAAATAAACCAGCCTGTAACTGTCCCATTAAATGGATATATTATCTATGTGTGTAGACTTATGTATGGTTTTATGTATATATTTATACTGATATTTATGTAGTAGTCCTAGTTGAAAAGTATTTTTTTTGATTAACTTAGATAATTTATTATACTTTATTTTGTACCTTTTTCGAAGGCCTTTCTATTGACCCAAAGGTTGACTGTTAGATAATGCCTCAAGGCATTGAGTCCGCCTTATGTACCTGCTTTGTACATGAAGTATAAATAACTAAATAAAGGGCAAAACCTTTTCTCGTATAGAGAAAGTTTCCTCACGATGGTTTCCTACACCGTTAGTCAGTGGTGTGTTGGAATAACTAAGAAAGTACATAATATATGGTACATGCGAGGTTCGAACCCACACGCTTGTAAAGCGGGTCCGTAACCAAAGCGCCACCACGACCTACCTACGATAATGTACCTATAGTGTTGAAGAAATATACATACATAGAGAATATAATTAGAAATAGGTATTTCTGCACTACCGAAACTAAACAACAATTCCCTTTTGTTAAGAAGTGCAAAAACACCATTTTTATTATAATAAATAAGTAAGAAACACCTTTGACTTCTGTTTTACGCTTTTTTCATACAATACTATATATTTTTAGGTGTACTTAATTTTTTTATATAGCTTAAAAAATGTTGGCAACCCTAGCGCGGTATGATATGATAAATCGCCGCGTTACCGAGCCCACAGTATTTATTGGCTTTGTTCGTATTTTCCGTTTAAATGCACATTAATTTTATTCGCAGATTCGCAGTGAATCGACTACGAATTAACATAATTGAGTGTATTATTATATTGGCCCTTGTCAGCAATGTCGGCTCGTGTAAACAATCAACTTGTCTCTGCTGTTTATTTTTATTTTGTGTCATCGTCGGCCTATCATAAAGTTTTTAAGTGCCATTAAATGTGATAATTTGTCATTGACTATTAAACATAAACAGTAATGCTATCTGTAAAATAAACACATAAATATACTGCTACGGTAATTATTTTGTAAGATAATTCATTAGTAATAGTAATATGAAAATGAGGATCTAAACATCGATATTTACAACAAGTCCGTAGACTGGCACATGTTTGCTGCCTGCTGGAGTGCTTCTAAACACGACCCACGCTAAATTACATTACCCAAAGCTGTCCCACACATCTCAACATAATAGCCACAACATAACTAATTGCACAGCTACTCGACACTTCCCTCTTCACATCTGCCAAGTTTCTGTTATTTTTCAAAATAATTTGTTTAATTTACTGATTTTGAGATTTGATGATAATTTAGTCAGAATTTATTAAATGTCTAATCTTATAGCTTTTCCTTGAGCAAGTTTTATTATCTCACTGAACCCGTAATTATCAGTGTTTTGCAATAATCAAAGATCACTCATAGAGATTATTAAAACAATAATTCTAATTACTTGTAGATTATCGTACGAGGTAAGGCGTGTTCCGCAAATTGCTGTTCAACAAGTCATGCGATAATGTTTTAGAATTCCTTGAAACCGATATTATTGTATAAATCTAGATAATACTCGTAGAATATAATCATGAGTTTGTTAGTGTTGCTCGCGGGGTGTCGCGATGCTGAGTTTAAGACTCCTTTGTTCGGACTTCGCGTGGGATTTGCGGCCACATTCTGACATTTATTTATCTATTTCCCAACTTTGCAGTGTCACGACACTGCAAAGTTATGAGTAAGTAAGATGAAAAATGCTTTTAGTTTGTCTTTTGAGTCGATCGCGGTTGCGATAGTAGCATTTGGTTTCGTGAAATTGTTATATTTTCGTGTTGTACAAACGAATTACGATATACAATGTAAATTTGTTAGAGGTTTAAAGTGGTCTAATGATGATTTGATCTTTTAATGTTGGCATATGGACGGAGTATGATTTAAAAATAATAATTTCAACACATAGAGGCTGACGCTTTTAAAACCTTAACTCCAACGTACAATAACGTAACTGTGATCAAATCAACGTACAATCCAGTCCAATTTTTGGGTAATGCTTTTGAAAACTGTTGATACAAAACATTTACCCGCTCTGGTGTAAAACATTAAGCCTTACGTATTTAAAGGTACGTATATGGTGTGTGGTGCATGTAGGCGAGGCTGCGAGGGCGCGCGGTGGACCGCAGCGATCACCGCAAATTGTACTTTCATTCCGCCTCGCTAAATGGACTGTTTGTCGCGTCCGAGCTCAAACGAATTTTCTCTACGGTATGCATATTTGTTTATTGTTCCCACTATTTATTGTGTTAACTGATACCTTTTTGTAAAAATATTTTACAATAGATTGAGAAGAAAATTGCAAATAACAACATTTTGAAATCGTTATAAAAACAAATGAGGGCTTTTGTAAAAGCATAACATTATTAATTAATACAGCTGATGATATTTTTGATGAGACAACGACAAAGTTTGGGAGTCGTGTCGTGTTGGCAACTAAAGATATTGTGCGTAATACAAATTTTGATTTGTCGGTTTTCAAATGTCATAGGTACCTACATAATTACGAAAAGCATAATAGGTACGGATTTTTGTTTACCTACCCATGTTTGAATTAATATCGATCGATGGCTTGAATCAATCAAATTTCAATTTCTGTCAATAGAAATATAAATAAATAGGTAAACGATTATTTTCTCTTATCAGTGAAGGACCAATTAATTATTTACTCTTTGAGCGCCGCTAGTCTTCTAGAGAAGTCTCAAGCGTGCTCTAGCGTTCAAAAGATTAAATAAATGTTTATATTGAACGTTACGGTTCATGAAAGTTTATAATCATCGTCTGATAATGTCAGACTTGATATCATTAACTGGACTTTAGAACTTAGGTAAGTATATTTTAATGAGAAATAAAAGATAATAGAGCTATTTTTAATTTTATGTAATAAAATCTTCATAATAATTAACAATAAACGCAATTTTAGAGCTCAAAGTAATAAAAACAATATTGAGAGAGCGATTCATTCATAGCATACGTTGCTGACATCATCGCACGTAGTGAAGCGGGCGCGGCGTTGTGTAGCTCTCGTCGCGCGGTCGTGCAGCGGTCGTGCCGCGCCGCAGCGTCACCGACCGACGCGCCCGAATTACCGCAAATTACATTTTCATTCGCCGCCTCTACCACCAGATTATTATGAAAATTTACTACTAAACTGGAAAATACCGCCTCTGAATTTAACGCTTTTTATGATAAACGACTTTTATACTCCCACAGCACAGCAACGAATATTAATTTTTACACTAACGGACCGTGAATTGCAGAGAATTGTAGTGAGAGTTAGTTACATCTGCGTTTCTCAGTAAATCGCACATTCCTTACAGCGCATGATTCAGACAGTTGCGCGCTAGCAGCCTCTTTGACAACCAGTGAGAACTCTATATGAATTCATAATTAGCCGAGTAATTAATTGTATTTCCAGACGTGTGAAGTTTTTTTAACAAGTATGCTATATTGTTGACGAGTTCGTAAAAGTGAAATTTGTGTTTATGTAACATAATTTGCAACAGTTGTGATGAGTAAGCTATTAAGTTTAATTAACGGAAGTTAAACCTGAATATTTATATGCAATGATTATCAAATATTTTTTATATTATTCTGAACAAAACAGTTGAATGTCACAGTAAATTTAAGTTTGAAAATTATCTTCATGCAATTAAAAAATTCGTGCGACTTTATTTTTTCCAAATTGATAGTGTAGCATTTGTACCCGTAGTTGAATTCGTCCGTAACTTAAGTTCAATGCATTCCTACATCGCAATGTCGAGATTCAATCAGAAAATAGCACCATTGAGCGCAAAATATCGACAAAGGGTTTCAGATTAAAGCAGTTTTTCTTATTGTCGTTACGAGGCGAACAATCCCCGTCCCATCTGCACCTCGTATAACTCTACAACAGTAGCTACGAGTACGAACGTTGGAATAAAAAGCGGGCGTACAAAAGGGCCACAAAATACGTACTTTTGCGAGCTCTCCACAAAAGATATAGTACGGTTTGTCATTAAGGAGTTCATCCCCGCGCGAGAAATAAAAGAGGAACGTCGGGTTTCGGGGTGAGCAGGCTACGGCGGGGTGTGAGGCGGGGTGCGCGGGGGATGGCCCGCGAGGCGAGGAGGTGCACTAATGGCTCCGACACTCATCCGCTAATGCCGCGGGTGACTCCTCTTTTTGCGCGATTTTCACGTGGTTTAGTCGGTGGAGCTTTTAATCTGCGGCCGCATCTTGCCAACGGTGCTCCATTTGTTTCGCTATTATTTATTGTTCCCCACCAACAACGCTGGAATTTATTTCAAACATCTTTTTAATGAAGTATACGAGTCAAGTCAGAGTCAATTCATTAAGCATTTTATCGACTGCTACATCTCGTCGAGGTTTCGAAATTTGCGAGAAATTTACATCTCATAAAAGCGTTGGGCAATAAGCGACCACCAATTTAAATTAATAAATACATTTAAATGTAAATTATTCGTAGAATAGGTTCCTTTATTTGGTCACGAATTGATTTGAAAATTAAAATAAATTAACTATTTTTAACACTAACGGTGTAAAATTCTAAGATAAAAACTTCGAGAATCATTAGTCGGTAAATTAAAATTTATACATATAAATGGAGATAAGATTGTATCAAATGCGTGAAAAAATCAATCAAATATAGTTCTCACAGTTTTGATTTTTAACAATATACCTAAATTATACAGTAGGGTTCCTATAAGAGCCCGAAGAACACACCACACTATACGTGCATCTTCTGTCTATAACAGCAAATAGGTATTTTTTTAACCTTAAATTTTTTACACAATAAATGTATGTTAGTAAAGGCCACTTTTATGAAATGTGATAAAATAAAATAAGAAGGCAGTACCCAAGGTGGGTTGCAAGTTGCAACCCTAAGTGCGTGAAACCAAACTTTTGTTTTTCTTTTTTAGAAAGCTGATACAGTAGACGGCGGCGCCGATTCTGATTCAGGTGTCGTAAAAACATCAGGATTCCTTACGACACAGCACAACGGAATAATATGGCACATGAGGACACGAAAGTGCACGAGGTGCATGAGCGAGGTGCGAGCGGCTGTGACCTGAATGCGGGCCGCGGTTCCACGCCGCAATTTATTGTCTCCCTTTTGAATGCTCGTATGCTCACGCTGCGGCTGCGTACATCGTGACCTGCCTAGCCACCACACGAATACTAACCGATTACATCTACATACGTGTGGCCTATGCACAGAATTTAAATGACAGGCAAAGTTTTCACTTAAGTTATAATCCGACAAAAGGCCGAAGTATTAAAAAAAATAACATTAAATCAAACCGAAGAGGTTAAACGGTATAACCATTTAGTTTTATAAGTTTCCCGGCGCATCCGAGCAGGCGAGGCGGTCGGCGGCGAGCGCCTCGGCGAGGAACTTTTACTGCTTTTACCGCGATTGTGTTGTGGAATAAACTGAACGGATGCCGCACTTCCACTGCGGTTTCGGCCTTCATTAATGCTCGACTCTTTTATGAATTATTTATGCACGCCGCGTTCTGCTTATCTTGCCCTCAGCGCTCTCGCCAAGTTTCCACTTTATTAAACAAAACAGTCGCCTATCGAAAAGGCGCGCCATTGTATTGAAAGCGACGTCGCTCTTATGGCCCCGCAATAAATAATTCCTTCAGTGAAATGGCAATGGAGTCGATAAATGGACTATTATTGCAGCAGACAGAGGCCAACATTATCATCGATTCGTATCGCATTCGCGGAGCAATAATTGTTTAAACATAGCCTGCCGTGGAACATTAGTGGCTGGCACATCGATAATGCATACTACCGACAGTACCGACCGCTGTCGCCGCTTGTAGTTAGCTTTCTAATTACTCACTGCCGTAATTGTACCTTGTAGGGTACATTGTGAACTTTTACACCAGTTTGTAAAACAACAAATAAGGGGGATTTTGGGGTAGGATTGCAGCTAAAATATTTAAACAGGGTTCAATTATCTACGCAGTTAAGTGAAGTGCTCGTGAACGACAATATAATTGCCTTTACTTAAAATAATTGGTACTCGAGCGAGTTACGCAATCGACCGGACGTATTGATTGCTGACCGAGCATCCGCTGCCCAAACTCCAAGCGCATCATTTAGTGCATAGTTAGCAATAAGTCAAATGTAGAATTAATTTTAATATTATTTTGTAATTAGTCTTGTAAGAACATTTCTGAAGTAAAGTCCTTTGTTATTCTAAATAAATATATTTTTTAATCCAAATCCTTACCGCCGATACTTAACTGGCGCAGTCGGTAGGATCGCGACACTCGAATATCGATATAACTCTCCGAATAGAGTGAACGGTATCTATCGTTATCTTCGCGATCCGATATTACGAACCTGTACGGCGGTATCCTGTGGGAGTTCCGGAGAATTGGGAGTCCTGCTGTTCTACAAGGCCCGGCTGGAGATGCAGAGGTTCCTGGGGTAAGTGCGAATCGTTTTCCCAGTTTCCTATGCTATATTTCCTGTCGTATATTTATTGCATGTATGCATATCGTGTTACGTGTGATTGTCTGTCTGCTATAATCGCGATAGGTATTTAGTTAATATAATTTATTTGCGTAATAATCGAGTTAGTGTTCAATATCACGCTACGTTTGATATTACGTTATAGGCAGTAATATAGGCTTTATTTTAATTGACGTGTATTATATTATAACGCTATCCTTTAGGGGTAGGCAGAGATATTAAGTATTTAAATATTTTCATTTTACTGTATTAGATAATCATGGCAATGGGTGGTTCAGATTTAGCTACCTTTAAATTCGTTAGGGACCTTATGCCCAAGTATGACGGTAACCCTAAAACCCTTAACTATTTTATACGGGAGGTGGAAAACGTCTTGCTCTTACTGGACCCACCTGCTAGAACGAACGCGGCACTTACAAGTCTTGTTAAAAGTAGGCTAAGTGGAACCGCGATTGATGCTATTGCTTACGAAGAGTCGCTGGATAGCTGGGAAGCTATAAAGGCAGCATTAATTCGTAGATTAGGCGAACCGCGGAATGAGATCCAAGTTATGCAGGAGCTAACCCGCGTACGGCGCAATAAAAATGAAGACGCAGAGAGTTTCGGTAAACGCCTAAGAGACATATTAGACACCTTACAGTCAGTGGGTAAGCATAGTGATAAGTCGTACTATGAAAATATGGTTATAGACCAATACATTAACAATTTAGAGTTCCATGTATCCGTAGGGGTTCGTATTTCGAAGCCTGCAACTTTAGAAGTAGCCATAATCACAGCAAGACAAGAAGAGACGCGATTAGCCTATAATAAATTCAATAATAGTTTTAGTAATTCAACACCCATGCAAGCCAAACCAAAAGAGACACCTAGGATGAATTTGCCTACACCTTTTTTAAGCCAACCATTTCAGTTCAATAATTCACCCCAACAAAGAATTCCCGACACAAATTTTGCACCACATCGTACCAATAACACCCCTGAGCAGAGACAACAGTGGGTTCAATCCGCACTTCCGTGGAAAAATAAGCCGGCTTCAGGTAATGTAAGACCTAGTGGTTCAGGCAATTTCAGGCAATCAGGGAACTTCAGAAAGCAACATAATATACCACAACAGGTAAATCCACCCCAGAAAGTCTCAGATGTTACTATGAGGTCATTAGATAAGCCCGCTAAACCCCAGTTCGATCGTGGGGAGTTCTTTTATACGACTAATGAACCAGAGTGTTCCCAGGACAACTATGACCCCTACCCAGAACAAGGTGAGTGTTATAACACTTATTATGACCAGGAATATTTAGACCCTACAGCACAGTCAACCTATGAGGATTTTCCCGAGGACAGAAGACAGGAGGACAACAGCTAATAGACACAGTCAAATTAAACACCCAGGGTAAAGGTCATCTCCCTTACATCGAGTTGCCGGAGTATAAAGGTAGGTTTTTGTTAGATACAGGAGCAACCCATAGTTTGATATCACCTGCTGCTATTGAGGGAACTATTTTCGAACAATGCATTGAACAGGAATCGTATCTAATAAGGACCGCACATGCTATGACAAGACATGACTACGTTGCATATCTACCCCTTCCCCCGCAATTTAATACCGATAAATTTTATAGATTTTTAATATTCGACTTTGACCCAAAATTTAAAGGACTTATTGGCATGGACCTTTTTAAGGAATTAGGTTGTACTATTGATTTGCAAAATAAATTACTAAAATCCCCCTGCTGCGAAATACCCATATACTTAGATCACCCAGCTAGAAAGATTAGGATAGAACCTAAATGTGAGAAGTTGATTACTGTCAAAACAAACTTTACTGATGGGCAGTACATTTGCGACGACTTTTGCTGGTCTAAGGACCTTAAGACCCCAGCTGCAGTAGTTACAGTTAAGAATGGTACCTTTAAGACTTCTATTATCAACCTTAGTGAGGAAAACAAATTCATCAATAATGACCGTCCTTTATCACTTGAACCATTACCACAAAAGTTAGCTAAAAGTAGTGAAATTGAGACCTGTAAATTTAATAAACTAGACACCATAGATGATATCGACCAAGAACTTAAGCAAAATTTAAATAAAATACGCACTGCCCATATGAACGAGGAGGAAAAACGGGAAATAAGTAAAATTTGCTATAACTATAGAGACATCTTCCACTCGGAAAATATCCCATTATCCTTCACTCATACTGTGAAACATGAACTAAGACTTACTGACGAGACCCCGATCTTTGTTAGGAGCTATAGACAAGCCCCTAAGCAACGCGAGGAAATTCAGAACCAAGTCGACAACCTTTTGAAACAGGGAATCATTAGGGAAAGCATATCTCCATGGTCATGCCCGGTCCACATAGTCCCTAAAAAACCAGACGCCTCTGGAAAGGTTAAATGGAGACTAGTGATTGACTATAGACGACTTAACGACAGAATTATAGAAGACAAGTATCCACTGCCAAATATCCACGACATACTAGACAGACTAGGCCGCGCACAATATTTCACCACCCTAGATCTTGCTAGTGGGTACCACCAACTTGAAATGCACTCTAACGACATAGAAAAAACCGCATTCACAACGGAGAGAGGACATTACGAGTTTCTGAGAATGCCCTTTGGTCTAAAAAATGCGCCCAGTACATTTCAGCGTTTAATGGACCATATTCTCAGAGGCATAGAAAACGTTTTTACGTATTTAGATGACGTCATCATAGCTTCAACATCATTACAAGAGCATATAGAAAAACTACAACAAGTATTCGATCGTTTTAAATTCCATAACTTAAAGATCCAATTAGATAAGTCCGAGTTTTTACAAAAACATGTTAACTTCTTAGGACACGAACTGACTGACCAAGGTTTGAAGCCGAATAAAGATAAAATTAAAGCCGTTCTAAACTTTCCATTACCACAGAATCAAAAGGACATCAAATCTTTCCTAGGCTTAGTGGGTTATTACCGCAAGTTCATAAAAGATTTTGCCAAACTGACGAAACCATTAACATCTTGCCTCAAAAAGAATGCTAAGGTAATTCATAGTAGAGAATTCATAGACGCAGTAGACAAGTGTAAACAGATTCTCACAAACGCACCAATCTTACAGTACCCTAACTTTGATCAGCCCTTTATATTGACAACTGACGCCTCTGACGTTGCCATAGGAGCCGTTTTATCTCAGGGAAACGTTGGATCAGATAAACCCGTCGCCTATGCGTCTAGGACTTTATCAGATACTGAGTCCCGTTATTCGACGATAGAAAAGGAATTGTTAGCCATAGTATGGGCGATCAAGTATTTTAGGCCGTATTTATATGGTCGTAAATTTACCATCTATACTGATCATAGACCTTTGATGTGGTTAATGTCCTTGAAAGACCCGAACTCAAAGTTAACTCGCTGGAGATTGAAACTAGCTGAGTACGATTACAAGGTGGTCTATAAAAAAGGTAGACAAAATACTAACGCAGACGCACTCTCTAGGGCCAAAATTTTTCACAATAGCATAGAATCATTAGTTGTAAATCTGGACGATAATGACGATGACGATATTATAAATAGAATTTTTGATAATGCGCGTAGAGAAGCGGAAGCACAACAGGCTGACAACGACAATGCTCAACAGCATAATGAAAGGGAAATGGACGTTCAAACACAGACTGACATGACAGAACAGGCTGACACAGATCAAATGAGCGTAGAAACAGGTGACCCGGAGCAGTTAGTTTCCACAAATCATACCCAACCGGATAATGAAAATCCAGGTATACCGATCTTATCAGACGCAATAGATAGACAACTCAAACAATTTCACATAAGGTCCACACCAGGTTCAGAGTATAGAGTAGATGATAGGTCAACCAGTTCCAGAATCGTTATTAAAGATGTGTTCATCCCAATAAATAACACGGAGTCTGAGATAATTCGCTTCCTTAAGGAACACACCATAGCAGATCGTATCTTTCACTGTTACTTTTATGATGAAAGTTTATATTTAGCTTTCTCTAGAGTCTATACAACCATTTTTAATGATAGAGGTCCTAAATTAGTAAGATGTAATTCTCGTGTTACTTTAGTCGAAAATAAGGCAGAACAACAAGAATTAATAAAGAAGTACCACGAAGGCAAAACAATGCATCGCGGTATCCAAGAAACTCATAAACAACTTCATAGAAATTATCATTGGCCTAATATGCTACTTACCATACAAAGATTTATAAACCAATGTGACATCTGTTTGAAAGCTAAATATGAAAGAAATCCATTAAAACCTCCCCTAACCTTAACTCAGACTCCTACTAAACCACTTGAGCATTTATTTATGGACCTCTATTCCACTGGAGGAGCCACATTTTTAACTATAATTGATAATTTTTCCAAATTTGCTCAAGCTATTCCTCTAAAAGCTGCAAGTAGTGTACATATAGCTGAAGCGTTATTAGAAGTGTTTGCAGTAATAGGACTACCACTAAAGATAACAACCGATTCTGATAGCAAGTTTGAAAACGACGTCATAAGGGAAATTTGTGCTTCACACGATATTAACATCCATTTTACGACACCTTATAACCCTAATTCTAATTCACCCATAGAGCGCTTTCATTCGACAATTGGCGAGATTATACGGATACAAAGAATGACTAATAAAGATGACCCGATCCAGATAATTATGAACTACTCTATTATCGCCTACAATAACTCGATTCATTCCGCAACAGGTTATACACCACGAGAGCTGTTATTCGGCCATACAGCTTCACGGAATCCCTTAGAATTATTTTATCCTAAGGAATTTTACCAGGATTACGTCCTTAAGCATCGTAGAAACGCGGAGGCAGTGCAGGAGTGCCTAGCAGCACACGTATCCAAAAATAAAGAACAGGTGATAGCGAAGCGTAACCAGGCGGCAGAAGAGATTACTTTCAAGGTAGGAGAAATGGTTTATAAACAGGTGGCCAAAACAGCACGCAACGACAAAACAAAACCAGTATTCAAAGGTCCGTATAAAATAATCCATCTTCACCCTAATAACATCGCGGAAATCATAGGAAGCCACCCAAATTCCAAATCTATTAGAGTGCACTATAAACTTCTACGAAGACCACATCTTGTTCCAGGACCCTCATCGCAGGAGCCTGCGTGCTCTACGCAACTGCCAACCTGACCCTTAATCCTGTTAATAATGATAACGGAATACTACTTTTGAAGCAGGGACAAGTCCTTAAACAGGTTGATACTTTTAGTCTGGCTTGCGTCTATAACATTTCGTATTTACAGGAAGTTACAGTTAGGATAATATCTTTATACTCTAGCACAAAGGCTGCTGAAACAAGTACTTTTAGTAGTAACGATATTCAATTTAGAACATATAAAGACCAGATAGAACTTAGTTTAAACTTAGTAGGTAAGAAAATTATGTTTATGGCACCCCATTATAGAATTAGACGTGGTATAATTAACGGATTAGGATCAGTTGTCAAAGCTATAACCGGAAATTTAGATTACGAGGATGCGGTTAAATTTGAAAATGAAATAGCAAGCTTACGAAATTCGGTAGGTAAAATTCAAAATTCCCAAAAGCGATCTTTATTCCTAGCAGAAAATACTACTAAGGAATTTAGCAAACAAGTACAGATACTCAACGATAATCAGAAAAAATTATCTATCCTACTTAAAAATACCACTATTAGTAATAATTTAGTAACAAATAGAATGCACTTCTTAGACTTATATATTCAAATAGATTTTAGTTTACAGCTTTTATTAGATAAACTTATAGTTCTAGAGGATGCGATGACTTTTGCGCAATTAGGCGTTATGCACCCTAGTATAATAGCCCCACATAGTTTAATACATGAAATTCAGAACATGCAAAAGTTAAACCAGTTTAGAGCAGTAGATAGTATAAGCATAAAAAATATACATAATATAGAAAAATCTATTAGTGTAAAAGCATATAGCACAGAGCACACGCTAACCTTTATCTTAGAGATCCCTTCCATTGACACAAACCTATTTGACCTGCTCCACATATATTCCATCCCTGATAAACAAAACCTCACTATTATTCCTAAGTCCAAATACCTAGCACTGGGAAGCGAGGAGTACTCATACCTGGAGGACAGCTGTAAGAAGATCACGCAAGATACACACCTCTGCACGTCGCTCAACACACAACCCATAGACACCACTGATGACTGCATAATATCACTCATCAAACATCAGAAGACAAGCTGTACACGAGCGAAAATGAATCTAAAACAAGGGAAGATCCAGAAAATAGAAGACAACAAATGGCTCATCATACTGAATCAAGAAGAAATCCTAAGAAACCACTGCGGACCAAAAACCGAATACAAGAAAATATCTGGTATCTACATCGCCAGCATCACCAACGATTGTCAGCTGGACATACTTAACAGAACCCTGAAAACAAACACCAACACAATCACGATAGATGAAATCATTCCATTACCAAGTACACCATTCATCCCGGAAGACAACATTCACTATCAACTGAAGCTCGAAGATATCTCACTAGACAGCATACATGAGTTGATGGACCGCGCTGAAGAAATCCAATACAATGATGACATCGATTGGCAAGTCATAATGGCTACCCCGAGTTGGTCAACGATTGGACTGTACCTCATCCTGGCAGGAATCGTTATATGGAAACTGCGGAACTGGATATTAAGCTTACCAAAGAAGCAGAAGGACCATGATCGTACCGAGGACGCTACGGGAAGCTGCGGGACGCGCTTCCAGCTTAGGGAGGGAGGAGTTACGCAATCGACCGGACGTATTGATTGCTGACCGAGCATCCGCTGCCCAAACTCCAAGCGCATCATTTAGTGCATAGTTAGCAATAAGTCAAATGTAGAATTAATTTTAATATTATTTTGTAATTAGTCTTGTAAGAACATTTCTGAAGTAAAGTCCTTTGTTATTCTAAATAAATATATTTTTTAATCCAAATCCTTACCGCCGATACTTAACTAGCGTCGATACTTATAATAAACAGAATCGTCGGGCGGGGGAAGGCGCGTCATTAATATTCATTATAAACAAATGGATATAATTAGTTGGCAAGAACAAGTTGATTGGAGAGTCGTCGAGTGGGTGTTGTGCGCGGGACACGTCGTTATCTCGGTATCGAGCACGGCACGCTGGCCGCGGCTCCGGTACTCCGGTACTCCGGTACTCCGGTGTCACCTCGTAATCAGATTGTAATTGCGCGATCAAGAGCCGGCTACGCTCCACTACACTACACCTGTCAATTTAAACCTTGCTGCGATATTAAATAAAAACAAGAACAATATTCTTGTCGGCATTCATTTAAATTTACATGTATGGTAGGCACCTTCGTGTTTATGCATGTCTGATATTCAACTGTTTCTTTTGTAGTTATTTTTTTGTTGTAAATATTAAGCATAATATTCGACCGAGTATAAATTATGTATATCGAATTATCGAAATAACACCACAATTATGCCACATTTTGTCGAGCCCGAATAGTTTATGTTGCTATTCAAATCTTAATCGTTTGCCTAACAGTAGATTGATAACATTGATTATTAGCATTGATTAGCAAGATAGCATCGGCTCAAGGAATCATTCTTAGAGTGTAGTAGTCTGACATGACTTAGGTATATCACGGTCGAACTCATTCAAACATTCATCATTATCAAGTGGAACGCAATCGGAGCACGTCGCGTCCGGTCGATTCTGATTGACAGATTAGCGTCGACGTCGACATAATATCACGAGAGCCGCGACGCACAGTTTCATAACAGCCAGGGCAGGCAAGCGTGAGAGCTCTGTTGACTCGCATGTTTCTCGCCAAACAAAGCGCCAGCTTCCTAGCTACCCTTGTTTATTTAGGTCCACGCCAAACGTTTATTGCCCTTTGTGTATCTTACCTCTCGGCATAGCGTGAAGCCTTTTTGACTCGGCACTTTTTACGAGAGCGCTTATAAACGTGTATGTTACTTGACATTCCAAAAACAACGCAGTCAGATATTTATATAAGTGAAAGAACCATTGTTGTATAAATGCAATCGAGGTAAAAGCCGTAAACAAACAAACGTGAAGTGCTGCTACATCATAGTTTATTGGCGGCGAGCGAGGTGAAACCGCACAAGCGCTTACGTGATAATAAAGAAACAAACAGGTTTCTCGACGCACATGAATTGACCAATTTGTAGATGCTATATAGTTTCACAAGCGGTTTCTATAGATGAATCAATCATCGCGGTGCACACTGAGCTTTTTTGTCGACATAACGAGCAGCGCTGTAATGACTTCGCATTTCCGGCGCCTTGTGTTCCGCACCTTGTAGTGGAACACAATGGCACCGAGCGCTCGCAACAACGCAAATACTAGTGTATTCGGTAGCGCTATAGCAGTGTAATTAGCGCTGTTAATACAGTCCTAATTTATGCAATGTGCAACGAAGCCTTCTCGCCTCGCTAACGCTGATTGTCTGAATATTCGTGTTGGCATCTAATTATTTTCGGTTCGACGCGCACCGATTATTATGATTTTTAGTTTCGCTACGTTGATTGCTGGTTAGCTATCGCGGATTATTATAATGCTTCATATCAGCTGCTTGTTATAAAGAACAACATTATAAGTACTTACTATACATCGATAAGTTCATCCTTAATACTCATTGTTATCACAAGTTTTATCTGGTCGATAATATCTAGTATGATTTTTATACTCAGCTGTCTTGCTTTCGTTCAGACACGATAACGAGTTATCACGGATTTTGTACTAAAATTGATTGGACTGATTACGCCCGGTCCTTCGATAAACTATCTGTATTATTTTTCGTATGATCAGAAAAGTAGGCGATAAAAATATCAGATAAAATAAAAGCCATGTTAAGTTGTGATAAACTATCAATAGTAAATATATAATAAGTCGATTTTGTTATAACTGAATGGTGTTTAAATCAAAACAAACCGAACATTACAATGTTGCAGTTGGTGCGACCACTTTCTAACTATTTGTGGTCATGGAGAACGTTTATACTAGGCGGTATATGTATGTACAAAATCCATACGACGACGTCCAGTTGCGATGGAAGCTTGCTTATTTACGGAGACCGTTTGCACGGTACTGTTTACTACCTCGTTGTCCGGACTACCGACTCACTGTGAGTTCTTGCTATTGCTATACGATACGACACGACAGAAACACGGCAGGCACACATGCACACACAACTCAACAATATTCGTGATCAAAGAACGTAGAACAATGATTTCATGAACAATAAGTACGACTCGCAAGATTTACTGAATGATTTCAGAACGATGTTATGTTATCTAGACATGGAATCGGAATTAAAAGAAGCAAGAACAGAGGTCGAAAGATCGGATGCATAGAGGTAGGTATGGGTATACATGACGTTAAATATTTATTACTGTTGGCATCTATTTGTGCGTAGTCGCAGCGGGCAACGGCCATCGGACATAGAGCCGAGCGAGGGCTGGAGTTTGCGAGTTTACACAGGCGAGGCGGTGTTTACCCAGCGTGTTTGCGAGCCCGATGCTTATTGTGAGCGCTAAGCGTCTGTCGGCTGCGGTCACAGAATACAGTTTAATTTGTTAGATTCGTCAAGTAGCGCCCGTTACCGGGGTTATAAAGTTCACAAGTAAAATTTCACGCTCCTTGGAAACTAACAACGCTCTCGGAATTCCTGCGCTAATGTTTGGAACGTCTTTGTGAAAGTTTTAAACATTGTTCATTTGTCATAGTTAGCCAGATCGTAATCTTGTTTTATGAATCTGATTTTGTGACTGTTGCGCTGCGATTTCACGTCTAATTACACCGTTATTGGACATTATTATTAAAAATCCGTATACAGCAATGGTTATTTAAATCAATTTCCATTTTCCACGTCAAGAGATTAGGGTGTAATTAATTTAATTGGTTGAAAATATCCATTCAATACACATACAGATAAACAAAGTACCTAGTAAGTATATTTGCGTGGGTAAAGGGAGCAAGTGCGGGTGCGTGCGGTGTGGCTCGCTCGGCGACCGCACACCGCAGCGGCGCGGCTAACCACACCCGCACGGCCCCCACCCCCACCTCTTATCTCCACGGCTGCTAAGCTGGACTTGTCTCTACACTTGATCTCTACACCCTCGTAAATGGTTTGGTGTTTAATTAAAATGTTTTAGTGGACATTATTAGCATGAATAACAACATAAAAAAGTTTAACGCAAAATTTACTTGGTACAGATTTGTTTGCTTGACGATTTTGTAATTAGTGAAGAACGGAAGGTTGCGTGGCGCGACATAATGAGACTGTTAATGAAACAACACGTGGTGTAACATGCGACGCCACGAATGCAACCTCCGCCAAACTGTTTATAATCAAAACACGGAATTTAATATAAACAAGGGGTGTATATTTGAATTAAATTTTGTTAATATTAAGCTGAATTTATTGCGATTAACTGAACTACATTTATACGATTTATACAAACAAGGCAAAACACTATACATACAAATTTAACAATATATTTCATTATTTTTATTCCATAACTGTTACACCAATTTAACTTAAATCGAACAGAACTGTCGTTTTAAATTTATCGCCTGTTTTCAATTTGGCCTGGTAACGGTACCTAGTGCCTGGTGTAGTAGGTACCTAGTATTCTATCTAGATTAGGTTTACTATTTCGAAATTTAAAAAATCCTGATAGGTACCTATATTATTTGGTAGCGCACGCACAACAACACAAATCGCGACAAGGGATACCGCGTAGATGTTCTATTTTCAAACAAGTTTACAATAAAAAAAAAAGCATATTCGAATAAGTAATACAATAAGTATTGATTTAAAAAAATCGGTTCCATAAGTGGCAAATCCGGACAATGAAAAGTCTGGATGGTGGATGGGCCAAAAAGGACATGTCCGACGAAATCTGCACGGTTAGTAACACTAATTTAGACCTACTAAAGTACACCTATTTGTACAGCCTGTAGGTGTCCCTACATCTAGTTCTAGATAGACAGGGAATACAAACATGTGGGCTCTGTATAATGCGGATCGTGTACTACCAGTGTAAATGGGCGATCATTTGTTAATTAACTATGTATTTGATGTTGCCTAAACCGATAATACCTAAATATTTAGTTATGACTAGTCATAGACAAAATTATGTTTACGTAGGTTTTACACACCTTTTCCTCTTACCTGTCTGTTGTAAACAATCTTGTAACTTCATTTATCCAAAAATATTATTGTAAAAAAAGAAAAAAAAGGTGTCAAAACAATGTTAATAAGTTTAAGCTTGAAATCGCTTTTGTAAAGTCGTATTTTTATAAAACACTTTTCATTCAAAAAAAAAATTTTGTTATTGTTTACAACTTAGGATAGGAAAGAAAAAAAAAATAGACTTGTTTGCTTTTTCCACCAAGTACACACAGCCACAATGTTGGGCGAAGGTTTTCTTAAAATAACAGTGATTTATACCTATTATTTAATAAAGTAACAAAGTGTCAGTGATAATTAAAAATAATACTATCTTATTTTATATATATGGTACTACGTATCCAAGTAATGAGGACTTCGTGCCGACTTATAATAGTTTCGAGTGCACTCAATTCTAGTTTCAATAACGATCGCATCTATCAAAGCCTCGTCTGTCGCCTCCGTCTGATAATGATCTCAGTACTCGACGCAATCGAATGTTCCATAGCCTATACTATTACAAAACCACGGCACATCGAGTGCTTGCTATTAAACGTTCGACAGAGCTACCTGTATTTTATTACTAAACCTTTAAGTCACGACTGGTAAATGTCATTTATAAGGAACAGTGAAATAGTGTCACAGATCTAAAGACTGAGTACCAGGACCATGTTTCAATCTAATATACTACACGCACGCTTCACTAAAACTAGTATTAGTCTCTTTGTCGTGATAAAGCTGACATTAATAGTCAATCGTCTATACGGGCTATACTTATACATAAACTATACATATAATACGCGACAAGACATAATTATGATAATTTGTAAACATACCTAAATGCATAAAAAGTAATTATCTGTCATGTCATGAATATTATATTAAATTAGTATATTTTACATAAATTTCTTGTTAAGATTTAGGTAAAAAATTTGAGGTTAGAGGTTAATAACGCCATTTGGTGGTTGATTAATTAAAATAGCGTAATTATTATGCGATTTTAAATGGTACCCGTATCATATATCAATGCTAAATGCGTATTGTAGGCTAGTATTACTAGTAATAGACGGATGCTTTAATAATTCAACATGTCGCCTGCGTAATTACGTTAACTATATAATTTATTCTAGTTAAATATTCATAAAAAGCATAAATGAAGGGATCATTAGACGCGTCGTTTGACCACGAACCGTTATTAAAAGCACTCCAGTTCCTTTGATGGCGTCGTAAATATCAATCTGTGAACAGTGAACCCTTCAAAATGTTTTATTTTATATCTGGTTAACGTCTCCCGTAATAACAGCTTTACTCACTAGATAGAGGGGGAACATATTTCAATTACAATAATAATTTTTACTCGATACGAGACGGGAAAATGATTTTTTTTTTTATTATTTTGCACTGGAATTTTGCAATCATAGGGCAGCAAATAAGTAAGTAGTTATATTTTTTTTAATTAGAGAAAATTGAAAAAGAGACGATGTAGGTATATGAGCGGGACTTGAACCCGCGACACTAGTTTTCTAGGACAATACATGGCCTTAACATGTATTAAAAATCAATATAATTAATTATGATTATTACTTTCATTTCAATCCAACATAAAAATTAAATTCAAAATTAGTAGATTATGGCTATCAGATAGTCAACGATATTTCAAATAGTCGGTCAAATTATGTGATTACATCAAATTGAAGTATTAAATTAAAGTTTGTACGGAGCATCACTTCAGAACACTAATAAAGTGCACTTAAACACAAATCCAGCAAGTGATTGTGGGGAACTGACAGATAGCGAGGATCCTGCCGTCAATAGCTCCGAGGGTCGCCACCCCGTGTTTGTTCTTACCCCTTCGCTCTGTTTGCATTGTTTCACTTTATTTGAATAGAGCGCGCACCCGCCGCCACCGCCCTACAACTGTTACCGTTTTCATGATAATGTAAGCGAGATTTAATGATACAATCTATGTGATTGTGAACCACGAGCGCACGTACTTTTAATACGTAGTACATGTAAATTGTAAACAACCTATGTAAATTCTTAAACACTTTATTTAGTACTATGCTAATATGAGGCCGCCACTTTAGAATTCTTACAACGCTGGGGATGCAGTTTTACGGGTTATTACATTGAATGGGAAATGAGTGAGTCATGGGCGTGTAGTTTACGAGTCGAATAGAAATCGTCTGTTTTAAATGGAACTCAAGGAGCGAACAAGGCGTCCATTATTCATGAGAGCCGTTTCACGCCCGACCACCACCGAGTAGCTCCGAGCAGCGCCGAGTGTCAGATTCCAAGCAAGAGTCTCGGCACCTCAGGGCCGGCGTACACGCCAACTGTTTTGAAATCAATATCCGTGTCTCAATCAGAGCAATTAAGGTGGTCCGTGGCACAGGGGCCGTATTCAGTGTAATTAGTTTGACGCCCGCGCCGCCCGTGAGGGGCGATAAATAGGGTGTACATAAACTTGTCGTAGAGTAGCGTTAAATATTTACGCGGAGTCCACTGACTGGAAGCGCGAACTTTGCCAGACTGTACCAAACTGATGCGCCTGTACAGCCTGATCGAATTATGAATTAAGAAAAATGTAGTAACCTAGATCTTCAACTAGGAAACATTGACAAGGATTAACTGAAACTAAGTAGGTAATAATAACAGTAAGTATAAGGGTTTATAGTTTAGAATAATAGACAACCAAAACCGAATAAATGTTTAGTTATTAATTATTATTATGAATCAAGATGATGACACGCGTATCGCGGCTCGAGTGTAGACTAATTTGTGACCAATTACATACATTATTATGATGTTTCATTGCGTGGTTAGACTGACCATAAAACTATTTATTAGTCACGAGCATTCACGGACATATTACACGAAATACGGTCACGAACACTAGCTTTTCTATATTACCCAATTTTGATAAATGAAACGCTATTGTAACGGAACACGCTGTATTGTATGTATGGTAAGAGCAAATTTAATAAAGCAGCGAGGGTGAGTACGCCCTATTTTTTCACATGCTACAGGAATATCACGTCCCTCGGTATTATAGGGGTCGAATTTGAAAACACAATTAGACTTAATACAGAGGTGATTGTTGGCGAGCGAGGGTCGCAAGCGAGGGGTTACGGCAAATCCTTTAATTTGGCTCCCCGATCAAATAATAAAGCGGACGGAGGGGCAGCGAGCGGCGATATCGCGTTTAGTGGTTTTATTGCAAGCGCCATCTGCCGCGCGACGCACCCTGTAGATGGAGAGATAATTTCGCTTTTAAAGCGAGGGGGCGACGACGCGGTGGAGCGTTCATTGTGAGTTGTTGCGTTCGTTTAGACAATTCACAGCGCTGTATCCGCCAGTAGATGTACGAGATAGCGCTCCCATTATGCGGGGACCCTTAACGACTACCTGCATGTTGATGTGAACACTCAACGGCTATAATTTGATAAGGCACACCGCCTCCAGCCGACATACTCCAGTGCTTACTATTGTTTATTATACTTCTCGTTTTATTATGTTACGCCTTTTATGAATCGAATAACAGGACGTTGAGTCACATAATAATTAAATAGGTGTTATATTTTTGTTATAAAGTTTAACAGAATAGGTACTTAGGTAAAGGTACGTGTTTTGATAACAAATTATCCAATATCTAATTCAAATTAGGATTATAGATTACAGCTTTGCTTGCTTTAAGTATTAAAGTTATTACTGGAACGATAAGCTAAATTATCCAAATTTGCCGACTAAATGTAAGGATTAATTCGAACATCCGAATATTTTGATATTCGAAGCTAATAATCCCAAGTAGGTATCAAATATTATAATCGTTAATACCAAAAGATACCTAACTAATATTATATGTAATATACTACTTTTAGAAAGCAGTCTACATCCTATAGATAAACAAACAGGGTTATGTGATATCCATCCCCCGGTTATTATAATAAACAGTAGGTAAGCGGCGGTAGGCAAGCACGTGCACTGTTTTTATCAATGAAACATTGCGCGGGTGTGCGAGTGTGCGGGCACCCTAATGCAAGGGCAAACAATCCTTGGGGCCGCGCATGAATAAATTCGAGCTGTGTGAGCGGTTTGAGCGCATCGTCCTCCGGGCTCCGACCCTCCCCCAGCTGAGCGGCATGGAATGGATGGAATCGCAATAACCCCGGAGATTATTAAATTATACGGACACGTACAGCTTTCGAAAGTATTGAAATGGATTTTTCGCTAGAATGCTTTGGTGATGAAATGAGTTTTAACTGCTCTGACAGATTAATTGTTTTTGTATGATGCGGGCAGATGAGTGGATTGATATTTACTATACATACGTGCTCATGAATTTATTGTGAGAACTAGGTGAGTAAGACATAGGTATTATGTAGGTACTTGTTATGTTGTGATTATCTACTTTTCATTGTGATAGATCGGTCTGGTAATGTACCTACCTACATCAAGGTTTAGAAGTAATAACTGTAATTAAAAGACTTCAGAAGACTATTTTTTTTTTTTTTTTCATTTAGTTATTATTATGTTAGTTGTAAATTACACGGTAGTTCGAAAAATATAACTAAGTTATAATAAAAATAAATTTTAAATTGAACTTAAAACAAAATAGAGTAAAACAAAAAACAACAAGACATATTTGTGAAAAGTCGATAGCCTCGTACCAAATAACTCGTAACAAAAATATCGAAAATCACTAACTAAAGGGCTTGTAACAAAGCAACGACCGCGCCATTGACATATCATAACAAGCGAATGTCGGAGGGTGGCGAACGACGCAGCTCGACATGACGTGCAGCCCGCAGGGGTGTCGACGCTCGTAAACCTCGACAAAGTATTTTATCGACATACCACCGAGCGTGGAGCCGCGCGCCCGACCCTATTGTCTCTTTCCACATTCGTGACACTTCATGAAATCACTCAACCGTATGAATTCACTCTTCAACTACTCGTTATCAGCATTACGACATACTTATCTAGACTTATGTTTATGAGTGCACATTTATGTCAGTAAAGGATCTGCGACTGCGACACAGTCGATTCTAAGTAAGGAAACCGTTGCCATAATCGGCAGCGTGAAAGTCAGTTCGGGCGTGAATAATAGCTTGAAGCACAGAACAATAAGTCTCCGTGTCGATACTGCCACACAAAGACGAAACAATCAATTCACAGCGTAAGTAGGTGTGATTCGGCACGGTCTCACTACGGTCCGGCCCCGCGACTAACAAAAGAAAATCTAAGCAATTAGTCGTCGTCAGAAAGAGCGGAAAACGCGCGTTAGTCGCGGTCACGCCGACGAGTGCGACTCGGTCACGATGCGAGGGAACTTTGTGTTGACTGTTGACACGACAAAACCGACCTTATCGACCTTATATAATATTTGTAAAGCGAAATAATCTTATAATAACACTTGTGAAGCCGATCTTAAACTTACAATAAATAAAAAGCATCGGACACACCGTAGTTTAAGCTCACTCAATCGTAATTAGCTAATTTCAATATCTTTTTATACTTAGTCGACTGTTTAATAAAAACCTGCGGCGAGCGTTGTGAAAAAAAAAAAACAAGCGCGATAATATTGAATGAAAAAGCAAAACATTACTTGTTATTCTATTACGCTCGCATGCAACACATAAAAGCTTAACAAAGTCGACGGGGTGCATTTCTGGTTCTCGCTTGACTGAGCGTGTTTAAGTGCTAATGTAATATTCCATTACAATGAAGCTCGGCGCTGTACGCTAAATAGCGCATTCAAGCATTGAACTAGTGGATGGAGGCCGGCATCTGTCCGCCGGCGGCAAACAATACGACCCTTCGTAATCACCCCTCATTTGCTAGTTTGCGAGAACCTAAACAAATATCACCGGTCGGTTTAACGTTCCGAGATCTTAAACCTCGGACCTATTGTCCAAGAGTTTATCAAACAAATCCATAAACCATATCTATCCAATTTCTTTTTAATTCCCATATCATTTTTTATAGGCTTTAGCATCTTGTTTCGATCTCGTGGACGTCGGAGAATGAAAAAGTATCTTATGTGAATTCAGATCATGGTTTTTTAAGAAGAATGTCAGTTTCCGCGACATTAGACTACGGTTGATTTAGCTTTAGAGACCAGCTTACCCCAGGGTGGAGAAAGTCCATAATGATCCCCTTCGTCCCCCCAAAAAAAAGATGGTCTATCTTTGTGCAAGTTTAATCTAAATCCGTTCAAAGTTACGCGTGATTGAATAATAAATATCTTCATTAACTTTCACGTTTATTATGTACGATAGGAATTAATTAGCATTAGTAAGGTAGCTTAATTGTTTATTTTTGTACTTAGAGGTTGCGTTAAAAGCCACGATAAGGGTGGCATAAAATTCAAAACCCACTTTATTAAAAAATAAAGAAAAAAAACCTCTTTTAATTGCTTTGGTCTTGACTTTGACTGCCTCGTTGGTCTAGTGGTAGCAAGCGCGACTGCTGAGCACGAGGTCCTGGGTTCGATCCCCGGGTCGGGCAAAGTGTTATTGAGTTTTTCCATTAGGAAATTCTCAGTAGCAGCACGGAGTCTGGCATTGTGCCCGGTTAATGGCAATAGGCTCGCCCCCTATTACATGGGACTTATAATAAAGCCGGCGAAACGTGGGTGTACTGCACACCTCTGCCTACCCCCTCTGGGGAATACAGGCGTGAGTCTATAAAAAAATATAAAATAAATAAATTTAATTGCTTTGTCCTTAAAAAAACAAATGAACTATACGACCTGAAGTGTCTTGTTAGTTTAAAAAAATATAGTATAAAAACTAAAACCCGACTACTTAAAATCTAAAAACAAGCTTCTTAGATTTTAAATAAAATTCTGTAGTCGGAGGCCACCAAATTACAAAGTATTTACCCTTGGAAGATTATCTAGTACCTATTTACCTATAATACATTAAGGCCTCCGACTACAGAATTTTATTTAAAATCTAAGAAGCTTGTTTTTAGATTTTAAGTAGTCGGGTTTTAGTTTTTATACTATATTTTTTTTCAATGATTTTTAGTGGTAAAGAAACCAATAAAATTCATTTTAATCACAATTTTTTAGAATGTGGTAGTTCTTAAATAGGTAGATTTCTTTAACTGTCAACTTCGGTTCAAACCTTTAGTCAATGTCATGTATTTTTTAAATTAAATTTATTTCTCGCTTTTTATTAATAGCTCGAAGTCGCGGACGACACAAAGGTACTTCGAGCTATTAAAACATGGCCTCATATATTTCTTAGAAGTATACATGAAAAGTAGTAAGAAGTACAGCTTGGCAAAAAAGAGTCTGGAAAAATTGGAGGCGCCGCTGTCGCACTTTTCACACTACAATTCAAATTACAAGTTATTAAGTGATTACATATTTCTATGACGAGTTTTTTGTCATTAATTTTAATCAAATGAATCATTTTTATGTTATTTTAGTACTCACAAACGTAGTTATTTAAGATTTTTATTTTTAGTTCCAGCAGTCACCGCCTCAGACTCTTTTTTGCCAAGCTGTATAAGTACACATGAAACCTTTTTTGTGGGATATCATCATAGATAGAGTACATTTACCTAAAGTTCGAGGAAGTAAGTAACATGGAGTTGATAATACCTGCTCTAAAATCCCGAAATCATAAACATTACAATTAATTCCCGGGAAATAAGAAATTAATTTTACGTATAATTATTTAATAAGAAATTTGAAAAAACAACTGATACGGATGGGATTCGAATCCACGATATCCGGTGTACCGTGCCGACGCTCTAACCGCTAAGCTACCGTATCCCATCAGAATCAGTCGAAATTTCAAATCTCTTTCTACGCCTTAGGCGTGTGGTAATATCGAACGGAATACATTAATTATCCGACTCAGTGTTCTAAACTTTGCAGTTTTTAGAAGGCACCGATAGATATTACCACACTCCCTAGGCGTAGAAAGAGATTTGAAATTTCGACTGATTTTGATGGGATACGGTGGCTCAGCGGTTAGAGCGTCGGCACGGTACGTCGGAGATCGTGGGTTTGAATCCCTTCCGTATCAGTTGTTTTTCAAATTTCTTATTAAATAATTTATTATATTTAATAAGCAAACATGTGTTAAAACATGTAATAAATTCTCCAAAATATTAATTTAACGTTTTAAATACATATGGACTAAATTATTACAATAAAAAGTCTTTATTATGTTTTTAGACATCGGTAACAGATAATGTAATACTTAAGTAGTTCGGTACTAAAACTGTTAAATTAATAAGTTTTATTTTACATACAGAATTAATTCTAATAAAAACTATAGGTCAAAATCCAGTCCATATTAATAAAATCCCGGGATTTAATTGTTATGTTTACGATTCCGGGATTTTTGAGGAGGTATTTTTAACTCTATGTTACTTACTTCCACAAAACCGCAAACCAACGCCATCTAGTTACGAAAAAGAAATCTCAATTTAATTAACATTATATTAAAATATAATCATAATTTAATAGGCAATGATGTGTAGAAACTTTAATTTAATTAGTAAATATTTATTGTTATCACGTTTTCACATTGTATGCAGTGTTATAATCACATATACTTATGATAGTCGTAACGGGTAGTTAGAAGCCTGATATTCTAAGAAGTGGTCCAGAATATATAGATAATATATACATATTCTGAATGTGCTCATCAAGACCTTCCATTTGATATCAAACACGATAAATTTACCTTAACTTTATTTTTTTCGAGCTGATTAATTTATTTTTAAAATCCACCTTATTTGATTTTACGAAATTTCATAAATCCTATAACCCGCAGACCATTAAGACGCATCGATAGACACCTTATTTATTGAATTACAACAAATAGTTTAGGAGCTACGAGGGAACAGATGAACAAACTTACATACATACAAACATACATACATACATACATACATAGACTGCTAAAATCATAACCCTCCTTTTTTTTGTAGTCGGGTAAAAATCCACGTGAACCACGTGTGAATATTTATTGTGCGAGACGAATGACTGTTTCTTATTGCTCGCGTAGCTTTCCAAGTAGTAAATTGATTGTGATTCCTTTTACAGTACGTGTTAAAATACAGGGTGATATTAATAAAAACGGGGTTCGAGACAAGCTGGCGAGCGTAAAATCAACAGATTACCATGAAGCCCCCCACGGCACCCTCGCTGTGGCACCCCTGTGTACGAACAGACCTATTTGTTACGATAGCTATTGTTACGGGCGAAACCAGCGGTCAGGGTTGTCATGCAGACCAAATATAATATTTACACATAATTTATTTAATAAACACAACATGTATAATTCATTTCTTTTCATTCCTATCTTTTATCGCTTACAAAAATTAACTGCGTGAAAATTAATTAGGTATTATTATTTTTCAATCAACTCAAACACATGTATTTTCGGTCAGAATAATATTTCAATTAACCTGCGAGCTCTGTGAACACATTTCACATAATTAAACATTTTGTTACTTAAATTTCAATCGACGATCAAAGACGTATCCAATTAACCATTGCTTATACTTCCAACTTTTAACGTTTCTGCGTTTGTAATTTTAATTTAATTTACAAAATGATAAAGTATGTTAGACAACCCTGTAAAAGTCCCCTTTTTGTGAATCTACTAAGCGTCTAATTCATAGATATAGTTTCTGCGCTTTAGTCACGCGTATTAGGGGAGTCTCTACAACTTTCCCGTCCCCTCAATATTTCGATAATTATGTGTCGTATTCGCATTGAAATGAAACGCCGTCATAATATTAATTCAAGCGCCATCGACTGTGATTTAAAAAAGATATAATAGGCTACAACGTAAATTGTTATTGAAGGAATAATAACAGAAAGTAAGTTACCGAATTAAAATAGCAAAATAGGTGCAAATTAAAAACCGAAATGTCAACAAAGTGGCTTGACCAGGCGGGATTCCCCCACCGCCTACCACCCCGGGCGCGGGGGTGCGCCCGCGGGCTCGCTGTCAAACAACGTTTATCCAACAAACAGGCGCAGCGCAATAACACGTTTTTTTTTGCTTTTACAACATTTCCCCGTGCGCCTATTCACCCGACCGCTGTTGTTAAAATATAGCCATATTTTCCCCTCCATCTTCCTTTTGTATTACCCAATTTTAAACAATGTTTAACATCTGCTATCAGAAAGTGGAAACACTATTTTTCATTCATAAATAAACCAACTATTTTATACAAAGGTTAATTATAAAGATAGATGGTACATACCTGTTTATGCATTTCCACATTGAGGCCGTACGACATTTCATAGTACTGAAACATAAATAACACGCTTTAGTTAAATCGATTACAATTTACGCCCGTAAATGTAACGTGCGAGCAGTGACACGGTACGGTTTTGGCACAGATTAGCTTCCTCAAATTATAGGAGTCGAGTGACTAAACATCCGCACTGGTACTGGCATAGTTTGGACGTCAGCCAGAAGTGTTTCCGACACATAAAAATTCTCGCGAAAATTTCCTCTCGAGCGTATTAAAATAAATTGCGAACGATTTGGCAACACTTAATCGTGATTCATATCTGAATGGAGCGAACATGCGGGGGATTAAGGCATGCCAAAATATATATGTTCATTTGAAATATATTGTCTGCTCTTCAACTGGCCACTAATACGTTTCCTACGCACGCTTCTGACAGATCGGTTGGCATTGTGAATGATATTGCCCGATATTAAACATTTATTACCGTATTTTAACTAAACAACATTAATTATTTTTTACTTACAGGCTTAAATACTTTCGGGATAAAAAAGGTGAACTTGGGAAAACTTTTAAAACAAAGAAAAAGAAACTGAACAGAACTGAAATTACCTCCATCAGTTGGATGGTAAATTTTGGCACGGCAAAATTAATAGTTTCGCGGGTAAAAAGCTAATGAACACAAAACGTTAAGTTATCAAAGGAAATATTTCTGTAGATACAAAAATACACAGGAATGGAGTAAGTTATTATTTTATACGGACAATTATCTTAATAGGAGGGTGAATTCGAGCCAATCAAACAGAAAACATGTGACATGCGGGCGGTGAACAAAAAAACATTTATTTATTGATTTCACACGCAACAACAAATGTTACATGTGATAAACATCTCCATTTAGCTGTTAAATTAACTGTCCCTTTAAATTAAACTATGTAGCTTTATTAATAACGACATGCGTTTAAAGCCAGTTGCGTCAGTTTTTATTTAACGCAATTATATAGTTTTTACCAGCGATACATTAACCTCGTGGTATAAAAACATTCCAAATAATGTGTACACAGTAGGTTTTTTAGTAAGTTATTCTCCATAACACTGTTATTTATTATAATATCTCTGTTTAAATAGCACTAAAACTCTAAAACGAACAACATTGCCAGATATTATAGTTTAAAAAAATGTTTACTTACCATAACATAATGCCTTTGTATTTCAATTTTTTCACTAGCCAGCTTCTCGCATTCTAATTTTAAACTGAAACAAAAGAGAAAATAATGATTCAACGCGCTCTTTTTTGCAGTAAAAATGTTTGGTTTAATTTTATAGCTGCAAGTTTATGAGTTCTTGAACAGTTTCAGACAACACTATTTATCTACGTTTGATCTATTAATTTACGCCAGAGATGTGATGTTTGAATATTCTATTTCCTGCATAATATTACGTAAATCCATGTGTTTCACGAACTTTCTAGTTATTAATCTTATTACTATCAGTTTCCCGAGTTTTCGATCTGATAACCTCCTCGAAATAGGTCAAAACAATGACATTATATGTACCTATACAAACATACACAATTGTTTAAGGAATTATTTTCATTGTCCCGTATAGTCAAGGAACTCTGTTTGCCGATAACTATATTCCAGACTTCCAGAGTGAATGGTTACGATTATGCACGAGTGCCTCATTGTCGACCACACATCATCCAAAATGTAGGTGATAGTAATCGACTGATGTAAAGCAAATACAACTATGATGGTTTTAAAGTAAAATTTAGTAAAAGACTTTAAAATACAACTGCAATATTTTTCACACGACAAAACACACTGACAGTCAACCACGCGAGTTATTGATGGAACGCAAGCCAAAAAATATTAATAAAAATAAATTGGTAATAACAGCCAGTCACACTATTCTCTAATTCGCTTCCAAATTTGACCTCGTTTGACGATTAAAAAAAAAAACAAAATAATACTCAAGCAGGCACTCAATAATATAACACTCGAAGTTCTATTTAAGGAGCGCTTGTAACATTATTAAGATAAGAAATATATATAAGCGAACAGCTTGTTTTATAGCTGTTATCGCATGCATAGTGGGTCAGACCTGTTATGGTTATAGTTTTTATCGTCGCTTAACTACACTGTTCAATTTCAATTCTAGAGTATTACCTACATACTTAACGATCACTGAAAACGTAGTCCGATAAGAGTTTTATAACATAATAACTTTGTAGTAAGTAGGTACGTAATATGTGAGGTCGGCATCGAACGTACATAAATTACATATTGCTTACAATCACTAGCTAGTCTTGCTACTCTTACGAAGTCTTGCTAAACCTTTTTGTTAACCACTCAGGATTTGTTAGCTAGTGATTTACACACTATGTACTTGCTAACAAGCTTACTTCTGTTACAACTTCGATGTAATATCCAATCTTTTATGCGTATCTACGATAAATAGGAAGGTCAATGACCTCAACTGTCTGAACTGAATATTTTGTGTTCGTATCAACTGTACCTATAACTTTTTTCTGCATTATTTACTTACTGATATTTATTATTTCAATTTTTTTATTAGCAGTTTCATCCATATGGGTCATACAATACACCCATAGCTGAAATTGCTAAATAAAAATGATAATTATAATATATTAATTGCGTTTTATTTTTTAATTTGCCTAGTAGTAGTAGATAATGCCTTATAACCCGTAAACTGTGAAACAAGCTTACACAGGCCCTTATAAAATAAAAAGTAAAACTATTTTATGGTCGACTATACAATATTATAAAGAAATTATTTCAATATAACATAGTAAATATAGGTATAACAGAGAATAATGATAATGCTAATGATGATATTAAAAGAGGATAAATATTTATCGAGAACAACTCAGCGATTAAGTCCTTGCCAACTAACTAGGAAAATCCGGTGGCCAAGAGGGAAGGAAAATCTAGCAAATTGTATCTAAATTTAATAACTAACTATTATTATAATAAGTTCTAACTTAGTTTTAACAGTAACTACTGGGGATTTCTGACCCGATAAAGTAACTTATCGATGCATTATACGTAATTTAATTAATGCATTATAAAAGTAAATTATAATATAATTATTATAATTCCTAATCATTCAATTTACTTTTGAGTAAAGAAATTTTTACCTAATTATGTAGTAATAAGTAGACTAGAGGCACTTAGGTACCATTTAATATTATTAAGGCACCTTAGGTATAGGCACTTACTAGACACTTACATGAATCCTAATCCTAACTAAGGTCTGCTCAGTGGTTTAGGCGTGAAAAGGCGCCTACTGAACCCATCATCCTGAAATTTCGCATATACCTACGTTGTCAGGTGTACAAAAACGGATATAGGGGTACCTTTTAATAGGAAAAAAGGGCTGTTCCCGAGGAAAACAACAATAACGTTCTTATGATAATAGATGGCGCCACGTGTCTTTCGAATCATGTCAAAATCTAAATTACGCTAGCGAAGCCGTGGACAAAACTTAGTTAATGTATTTTTCCGTGACATAGTAGGGTAGGCTCACCTAATTCTGTGACTATCGTAATTTGGTAGTATTGACTTTGAGACCTACTATAAATTTCTGTACTCAAGTGTAACACTGCCATGTGTGGGCTTCTGTAGTGTCTGTCTATGAAATCTAAATAACCTATACATTTTTACATAAATAGCTAGCGTGTGACCGTGTATGACGGCTTTAAACAATAATTTGAGTCGAACATAAATATTTAGGTATTGTATATGCGGGTATTTTATATATTCTACTATATCTAGTACATATACAACTGTCCTGTCCTTATCGTTTCAGTAGATAAGTCATTGATCGATTATTTGTGTAAATCCTCAACCTACTAAGGGATTATGTATTATCAGTCGGTATTTTGTCTACAATATATACTTATTTGTTTTTACATCGACTCACCTTACTTACGAGTATCTATGGTTGTAGTGGATTTTATGAAGAGTTATTGAAACAAGTGCTCGAGTCAGTGGTCGAAATTAGACCTTTCTTTTTATGAGTTCTAGCTTTCTGCACTTCTCTATAAACTTTTTCACACTCCTCGGTGCGCGCAATATTCCTTAAAAGGGATCACAAAGGGATCACAGTTTTTGCTCAATGCTCATGTATTAATTAGTCTGAATCTGAGCCTCTGAGGGTGTAGGTATCTGCGTTATTTAAATCTCTTTTTTCATAAAATCGAATTTAAAAAATATATCGAATTATGACACAAAATCAACCTTAATTTTCCTAAAATCTTACCCATGAAATGTGATGTAATAATAATTAAGTAATAAAATATTGGCACGAACTGGCAAAAGCGACTGGAAAATGGCATGGCACGCCAGTTGTTTTCGCGTGTTTCTTATTAAATAATTTCTAATTTTGTACAACAAACAACCTATCAAATACGTATAACCTAATCAAGTGTTAATTGAGAACTAATGAATACTAAAGGATTTATGGCGCCTCATTGCGCTAATCTGCTTTAAATTGTTTTTTTATTTGAAAATATGTTTTGATCAATTTTAAATTTTTGCTGAAACTTTGTAATGTTGTTTTCCTTCAATTAGTACCTATAGTTCGATTTTTTATAACTACATAATATATTCATTGATTTTATATCTTCAATGTGCAAGCGAGATAGTAGATTAGCCAAGACCGCGTGTTAACTTGCAAAGTGACATATACATAGTATGATATAACCACGAAGCAAATATGTCTTGTTTAGTCACATTATAAACATGAGGAATCGTTAATGTAATCTTCGATAAACGATTCACAAAAATGTGGACGAAAAAGATTAAAAAGATATTAAAAACATATTTGGATATCACATTTTTCCGAACCGTACCGTGCGCGTGGGTGGTTCTTTAAAAATTTAGTCAAAAATTAATCCTATCATCATATCTTCCATTCAGAGTTAAGAATGGAAAAACAACCATGAATTTACTATAGTATACTATTCTTTTTTTCTTTTTGATTTTTTATATTTTAATATTTTTGTGATTTTTTTACATGTTAGCTTATTAAGTAGGTATAAATCTTTAATAAGAAATATGAAAAAACAACTGAAACGGATGGGATTCGAACCCACGATCTTCGGCGTACCGTGCCGAACGCTCTAACCGCTGAGCCACCGTATCCCATCAGAATCAGTCGAAATTTTAAATCTCTTTCTACGCCTAAGGCTAGGGTTTTTCCAAATTTCTTATTAAATATTTATATTTTTATATTTTGTTAACATTTGAAGAGTAACAGCGAATATTTAGCTACGATCTGCTTGTTTCAGTATACATTATCTCAATGTTTCAGCTAAATACAGAACGTGTTTTCCCAAACATTTTGCGCGGAACCTTTTACAAGACTCGTCTAAAAACCCTATTGTATCTTTTTACATTCAATGACAATAGCAAGTCGCAAAAACCTGGTAAATGTAAGGGTGTTCTCTAATACAGGTAAGGGTTGAGTTTTGTGATCCCCGGCGACAGGGGATCCGGATAATGCCACTTTGCTTGTTTTATATTTGTTGTAGTAAATCCTAAAGCCTTGAGCTTCGATTCTTTGATAGAATATTTTATAATGTTCGGATAAGTGGAGACTGGTGTTTACATTTTATAGAGGGTCATTAAACTCTGATACTCAGGCAACAGTAGCTAAGTTATTAAATAAACTACTGACAGAGGACTTTTAAATAATTCTTGAAGGTAAGTATTTATTTTTCCTATGATTTAGTAGGTACTTTATACCTACATCAATACATGAAAGAAAGAAAGAACGAAAAAGGTTTTATTCCCTCTGGGCAGAGGGTACTTACACAATACATACACAAAAAAGAAAAAAATATGATAAAACAAAACATAAAATAAATAAATAATAAATACATTTGTGTATATTACTAATAAAACTTTTATTATGCTACAAGGCTTAATTTAAAATTATACCTTGTAGCAGTTGTAGCCCTTTTTAAATCAGTGTCGTTTATAATTTTTTTTTAAATTGTAATTGGAGCTTGAAATCGGATGATTTTACTCAGCAGTGCCCAGTGAGCAGACTACAGGCTATGAATGATGATGATAAGTCAATATCTACATTTAATTTGTGGGTATAATCTACATTAGACACAAGATGAGTAATTTTAGTTATTTTATTAAGATTTAAATATGTACTGACTTGTGATATTGGGCTTGTAGAAAGTTAAATTCCTCTTTTATCCTATCACAGGACTCTCCCACCGTAAACTTGATGGGTTGACCGGGCTGTGGGGGACCCTGCGAACAAAACAACATACAATTAAATACAAGCCAACATCAACTAGTTCCGTACAATAAACACTTCCTAAAACTTAAACACATAAATGACCATTTACGAACGTTTACTAAACACGCAACGGTTGAATATTAGACGCATACGATGTAAGTCATCAATCTCACTCTCAGTACAAAAACATTCCTATCACGAAACAAAAATTACACCCATCCCAAATTACCATAATACAAATTATCCTTTAATGACCATAATTCGGTGTGAGCCTCGATTAATGGAAAAAAAAACAACGTCGACCGCTCGCCTCTTAACACAAAAATAAAGTAACGCGAACACGCGAGCACGTAATAATAAAGTAAAAAAAACTAACTCCATAATAAGAAGCACGAAAATAAAAATAAAGCGAGGGACACAACAACACACGGTCGCCGGGAGGCCGACGGCAAAAAATAAATAACCGCCGCTCGGAGCCGGCGCGAGGAACAAACGGACTTTAAAAATAATAAAAGGAGCGTAAATAAAAGCGTAAAAGGAACTGGCGCGGCGTGTAGACGTTGTAAATGGAGCTGCGGACAATCGGGCTCGGGAAAAATGTGGCCGGGAATTTAGTGAATGTAACCACCGGGGAGACGGCTTGCGGTTGCGCGCCTCCGCGCCGCCGACGTCTCACGCTCTACGTAATGGGTGATCGCACTTAATAACGTAATAGGTAACATCGTGGATAACCCAACCGCAAAGTCTAGGTAGTGTTCGCAACATTCAAAGTTAATTTATACACCGCAAGTCGTGCTTATTTACATCACTCATTTATAGCCGTGATTGTCTAGCCGCAATCTTGCATGCCATCATCACAAAAACTCAAATTAATTTTGGCACCAATTATTTTTTCTGATAATTGCTTTATTGTTATTATAAAACGTTTATTATTTAACGAAAACCACACAGGCGTACTGGGAGATGTAAATCGACACAAGCAATTACTTATCCATGTTCATATCGTTGAATCAGAAAGTAAAAAAGCAGTTTAAAGTTACGAGCTAACACAACGTATGTTTGGAGGCAAAAACAAAACGATATCGACAGTAGCAGTGTGAGAGCGAGCTCGCGTGTGGCGAGGATACACGACAGCACTCCCGATGCGCTCGCTTCAGAACTGCTTTGACACTTCAACCTTATTTCTCTGAATTAAGGCAAAAAGAAATATCGGAGCACTACTGCTAATGTGCACTCAGCTTAATGACACTCGGAGCACGGCCACTTGAGATTTAGTAGATAAACACATCAAATAGTAATTTATTTCTGCTTCAGTTTATTTTTTTACAGTTACCTAGATACTTATCTATTGTATTGATTTTTAGTGCATCTTTCTTTACAGATTACTTAATTGGTTAGACGATTTGTTAAAGCCTTCACACACGGCAGCTATAATGTTAGAAATGTCTATTAAACAACATTCCAATATAGGTACCTACTTTAAATATCTTGCCATAAAACCCTGCAGGAGATCCCTCCTGCACGTATCCACGTGGAAGCGATAATGTATGATCTTTCTCTGATACCGAACGGTATGGAAATTTATATTAGCTAGCTTTTCGCCCGCGGCTTCACTCTTGTAGACTTTAAGATACGTAAGGTGTAAACATGAAGCAGAAGCTGTATAAACACCGATAACTGTAAGAACAGTGGCCCCTAAACTACTCTGGATAAACGGGTTGAAAATAAACAATTATTCTTTTGAACAAGAGTTCAGAAAACTCTCCAATCGCCCCATATACCTACCTAGGAATTTATAAATATTGTGTGTGTCGCATTCGTATTCATTTATATTATATCAAAAGTCAAAATTTGAAGTAAACTCGACGTTTACAGCAAACAAATGATAAAAAGATAATATGAATAACATTACTTTTTTTTATAAATAAAAAAACCTAAAACCTATTTGACTACGAGGCCTTTTTATTTTTATATTAGCTCTTTAGCGGGTATAGGTATCATCACGACCTTTGGCCTTTCTCTAGAGAGCGCAGTATTTCCAGAACCACGTGCCTATGAGTATGTGTTAAACCTTCATTTTTATACAAGCGCGAGCAACAGGATCCAGTGATGATATGTCGTTATTTGACCTAAGTAAAAACATTTCAATCCAGTATCCAGCACTGAATTGGTATACTGGATCAATGTAAATGACCCTTAACAAAGCCTAAGTGGCCTAAGTACCTATATTTTTTTAGTCACATGCAACAACTTTTACCATACGTTCATTAAAGTCTCAACTCAACAAGTACACGTGTTCTAACCGGATATTATTTATGTTTGTGTGAGTGATCGGATTGGGGATTGTCGAATACAATTTCGGTGCTATCGGCTAATCCGGTAAAGCGGCTCTGCTGCTCTCGCTGTCCAACAAGCTCGATACGACACCTCATTATTCGTTAAGTGTTTTATAGCCACAATTAAATCACCATATAAAATATCATTACGACTACGGATTAAATTAAACGCTTTTGTGTAATAAAATTGTATAACATGCCAATCACTAGATCTGATCTATCGTGAAATCTAAAAGTATTAAATAATCGCAAATTATTTTAGTAGTAATAGTATTAAACTTCACATGATCAAAAGTAATTGGCAAGTTAAACACGTTGTTGTGCTGTTAACTGGTTAGTTAACAACATGTTTCCTATTTCTAACTGAAATTGAGTAGGTACCTATTTTTGTTGTTCAGTGAAGCATATTGAAATACTACACAACTCAATTCAAAAGTATTTTAAGCTATTGATTCTTTTTTTCCCACGGTCTAACAGATTAAATATACCCCTCGATACTAATGGTCTAAACTTCGATCCAAACTTCAAACCAATCACAAAAGAAACTAAAATAATCCTCGGCAATAATAGACTGAGTAAACGTTCCCCTCGATAAAAAAGATTCCCATAAATTATCGCCGAAAAGGTCAAATTAAAATACAATGAACAGTTTTTGAGTGGCAGTATTGTGTTGAGGGTCCGGATGAAAGGCCCGCATCCACCGGCCGCTCACAAAAACAAAACTAAACAGAATGCGTTTAAACGGATATAAAAAGAAATAAGTACGTGTTCTTATTTAAAATTATTGAATACGTCTGCCCACGTCTACCTGCTGTACGCTCCACAGAGTATTTTCTTTTATTGGATTCGAAATTCGAATTCCGAAACGACTGAATGAATTCTGTTCGAATAAGAAATTGAAATAAGAGTTTTGGTGATTTATATTAACGACGACGTCCATTTCGGGGAAATTTCGGAGAATTGGATCGATGTCAACTGTTTATTAGTAATATTAGAAGCTCGTCCGCTCACTCACAAACTCACACAAGTTCAGCGGCTCGGTAAACATCTAAACACCATTCGCACTTACAAAACAAACAAGCATAGACAAATATTTGAACGTCGAGATTAGCTTTGTAACGTAACGCTTCAACGTCAAAACCTCGCGAGCTAATTTCTGCTTTATTGTGTTCGTTGTAGAGCTCATAAAAAAAACTTAACTCTTGGACTTATTGCCCTTTGTACAGGAGAAATAAAAAAAAATGCTAGTAAACTAATATGGTAGCGCGGGGATCAGAAAGCTGATTTTATTTTCTCAGAAACACAACACCATTTGCCACCCGATGGGAGTGCAGTGGGCTGGCCGATTGATATTGGCTGTTCGACGAAAATACGCTACAAATAACATCACCATTCTGACTAATTAGCCGTGAACTATATTCGATTATTTATGTAAGTAAACTAAAACGAAAACGTATAGTATTCAACGATTCGACTAAAAGTAAAACTATTTACATGATTAAACAAATCTTGTTTCCAGTGCCACCAGTAATCTCGTTCAGTAAACAGATTACTGTAATTCGAATGGACGAATAGCGTCAGAGTTGTTGAAACAGCGAAATAATAACCCATTCAGCGGTTTAAGCCTAAGTGTGTCATGCCAACCCTCCCTCTATTCCCGCGCAGCTAATAATTATGTTTGATGGCATCTTGATTATGACGAACCATTGTTTGCGTACTCCAAATGCGGTGTTTGTGCAAACTGATAGCATTATCTAAGTACAAATATCAAGCATTATTTTGGGTGAACATTTACTCAAGGCACTTCACATATCAGATTGATAATCCTCACGAGACGTTTCCGTTGATAAATTCATCTCGACCATATCAAAATAATCGTCATTGACACAGATTTATGATTTCTAGAACTCGACGTTATGTTTGAAGAAAACTTGGAATGTTTGACGAGACGCCATCTCATTTGTCCGTAGCGGTAATTCTGTCAGTTCAATATTTACAGAGAAGGACGCGACACGGATTTTAAGCAAATAGACAAATAGGCATTTACATTAACACCCGGCCCGCCCCTCCCGCACCCCGCAGCGCCACCCCGACACCACTCTATGACGCTCATAAACTCCAACACTGAGTCGTAAACATTTTTTGATGTTTTGTGGTAAAGAACAGTCAGTCAGTATGGAAACTCCGATGGTATTTACTAGTAAAAGAAAGATTATGACGTTCGCTAGAGGATAGTTAGTGTTTGTTTTTGTTTACGTTTAGAAGTAGAACAAACTGTTTGAACCGTTACGTATTACAACAAACTGTAAAATTACTCAGTTTGCACGTCATTTCCATGTTTTTATTTAAATAATCCTTGCACAACTAATTTTAAAAAGGTTCTCCTGACTACTTATCGATGCGAAGAAGGTGTGTATTTCTTTGAAAACGGCATGAATGCATCAATTAGGCGACAAGCGTAGCACGACTTCCTGCATGTAGACCAGTCGAGGCGGACACCGAAATTTATGAACACCGTTTCTTACATTCAAAAGGACATTATAACCAGAAGAGGTCACTACACACTGGTCGTGGTGACCATTTATAAAGGCGAGTACGCGCGCGTGGGAATGCACTGACTAATAACTACAGTATTGTGTACATTGCTTATTATCTCAACAAAATACTCGCACCTGTAGAAAGAAAGGAGTAATGGTCAGGCAATTATCTCCGAAGATGGAATACGCATTATGGTAAAACGAAGTATTGTCATGTCAGAATGACTTTTCAAAATACATAAAAACATTCGATTTGGTAAAAAAAACACCTAAGAAACGCGATGTTAAGATAATGATTAAATTTTATAGGTAATGAAATTAGGTAGGTAACACAAAAGTAATACGATGCGCGTAAGTAATACATTAGGTAATAAATTAAGGTAAGGTCACACCACACACAATATTGTATTTAAGTTATTCTAAAATAAATTGTTCGGCAATTTTTGAAAGGTATGTTGGGATTGTTTTCGTATTGGTAGGTAGACATAGGTAGACAGGTGTACTTAATAGAATGGATCATTATTAATAATAAGTCAATAAGTATAGTATTTCAGCGGAAATGGTGAATGAATCATACCTACTTGTCAATTTGTCAGTTCATTTCATGAAACTATCTGAAAAGTAGGTATTTATTGAAAGAGTTAGGTGCTATGTTAACCGCAGATGGCATTCAAACAACAAGACTTTTTAAGCGTGTCTCTTAAAAAATATACCACTAATGTATTCTTGAATTGTGGTTAGTTTTCCGTCGGGTAGCGACGACAGATGGGTTGCGGTCGCTACTTTCAAAATGGTTACCTATGTACTTTATTCCTACAACATAAAGTTCAAAATAGCTTAACATACAAACTTCGTTGCGGTTTTAACGGGCTGCACAGTGCACATGGTCAGTTTCGTCATAAAGTAAAAAGTTTGAAATGCCTGTTTACCACGAAGACTGAAGACCAAAAGACGATTTATGACCAAAAATATAAAGTCCCTTTTTTATACCAAGTTAGGTAAAAAAGTCCTTATTTTTGCCTCTCACTTCAGAATTATTTCACAAAAGAAAGTTTTAGTATTTTTCAAATTACACTAGCCTTACCTACAAGTTAATGAATTCATTGACCTATCAACTATTATCTACCTACTCGTATTTATCAATCAGTGGAATTTTAAAAATCCTATTTGATCAGAAAAGATAATAAATATCTACGTATAATTTAAATGAAGTTTATACCCCGTTAAAGTTATGATTGCCATGAATATCTAACATAGAAAGTAGGTATAGAAGAGATCTTATCAGCTAGGAATTAAAGTAAGACAAGTTTATTATCATATTTGAACATATTTTAGTACCTAATCGAAAACTGATCAATTTTAAGCATCAATAAAACGTTATCGACTTTATTTATCTACATTCGAGCCGTAGTTACAAAAAAAAAACATGTAGGTAGATAGATTCCTAATCTTATCAAGAGAACGCATCAATAACTGCTTTTTTAAATGTTGATCATGTGTAACACCGTAACACGCTCAATTTTGAGAACCCGGTGTCAGAAAGGAAGGACTAAAAGACCTTTGTTAATCTGTCGCCGAGATTTCGGAGTATGATAAAATCCTTTGCAGACAATTTCACGGGTAATTGAGCGCCTGACAATGATCGGCGGTCGGCCCAGAGCCCGGGGCCCGGGGGGTCGGACAGCGCCTGTTTGTATCACTCACTGTTTATTACTTTTATGCTTTTATTACCACTCGCAAGTTTCAAACTAATTCTTTTACGCGCAATATTATGTTGTAAAATTTTAGTACCGAACCTATTAGTAAAATTATCTAAAGAAAGTTATTATTTTCTATGGTGTTTCTCAGTTATAAAGACATCAACGAGCTTCATTGTGTTGTCATTTTGATCTACTTAATTTAGCGTGGTAAAATGTTAGGCGTGCTTGGATTTCTAGTTCTCGACTATTATTAATTATTCTATTATTCTAACTTAAATAGGTATTTTCAAAAGAATATGTACCTACATTGAACAGAAATTAGTTATGAGTTTGTTTGTTGATTGAACTTTAACTAAACTTTCTTTTGAGACGTATTTCAAAAAAAGTTCTTTCTCTTGAGAGAAAATCTAGGTAGATGTTAGTTTCAGCGGGGAGGTGCTTTGTGTACAACTTGTACAAGTGCCGTCGTTCCCTTACCGGATGCCTAGCGGCCGCCACGGCAGCGGCGGCAGCGGCGGCGTTCATTGCGCCCGCGCTCGGATACATCCCTGCGTCAAACACACGCTCTCATGGTCTGCAACACACTATAAGTAAAACAGGGCACAGCACACACTCCACTGGGGACACACAAAAACACAGGATCCACGCACGTACTCCGAGTCAATCACACGCGACGAACCGTTGTTCAAAACTAGCGATACGCGTCGTTCTCGCGCGAGAGTTGCAAGCGAACTGGCGCGAGGGGGGCGCCACCCGCCGCTTCCCCCGTCGGCTGGGCGGTCGACCGACCCTCGCATGCCGATTGCCGCTGCCATACATATTTCTCCACTCGAATTTTTCGTCGACTATCTTCATGTTTGAGGAATACTTTAGCCGAATCGGAGATATACGCTCTAATAGATACGTATTATCTGGGGATTTTCTGCGAGGGGTGGTGGGTCGGTGTTACGGGTTGGTGGCTCGTTGCGGTTGACTTGCCTGATGTTATTTTGGCAAACAATATTGCATTGCAATTCTGTCTGAGCTAGCCAGCCTTATTCTCTTGATACCTAGTCACGTAGTAGGTATGTAGGTCAAATGTCAGACTAATAAAGATTTCTGCAGACATTTATCACAAAGTTGCTGTGTACTTACGCGTAGACATATCGTAGACCTACCTGTAGGTAGGTACTACCTACATACTTTATCTACTTGACACAAAAGTACAAAATAGAGTATATCTACTTATCTAATATTATTAATCATCTCTGAATAGATGAGTAGGTAATGAAAATGTAAATTTTATTTAGGTAGGTACACTGTCCGTAGATTTAATTGGTCATAGCTACTGTCATAATTACTTGTAGGTAGGTAAGTAGTTGGTTTTGTTTTATGATATTATACCTACCTATACCTACATTAATGAAACTGCTCTTATACGCTAAAATATACAGTATTAAAATTAATTTTTAACTAGGTACGACAATAAGCGTAGCCGCGAGAAAAAGCATCATACCTATATTTTTTTAGGAAAATCTTTATTTTTTTTTAAAAAAGTCCAGAGAAGGGCTTCGGGCTTTCGGGTAGGGTAGGTATGTAGGATCCCAGTTGCAAGACGCACTGCACAAATGGTGAATGATCCGTCATCAACTCGAGGTGTGACGAGGGGTACGGAGTAAAAGAAAGGCCGGGTTTCCCCCTGGGGGTAAGGTTCTTAAAGCGTTCACAAAGATATATACAGAATATAAGGGTTTGAAAGAAGAGAAACGACTTGAGCACAGAATTCCGAAGCAAATAGTATTTCTTTTTCAAAGAACGAATAAAAAGCGGATGCATATATTCTGACGTTCGAATTTATTAAGAAACTCCTCAGTTGCATCAAGGAAACAGACATTAGTAGGTATAATCAAAGATATTGGATGTTTAATATTTCTACGAGCAAAAATAATCCAGAAAAAAAAGTGAAACTCAGAAGTAAAAATATGAGTTTTAAAATTAAAGTTGTACTTACCTACCAGTTACCACCAATTGTGGATAATACCACAACAGGTGAGAATCATTATACCTACCGAATTGATGGTATTATCTAATTTCTTTAGATAAATCTTCAGCTTTAAAGAGTCTGAATAACTGCAACAAAGTAGTCTGCATTTTATAGAGATGATAGTGAGTATTATTCGCTACTTCGCTACTAAAAATTTACCCTCCGCCACTTATATCATCTATTTAGTATCAGTCTGCAACAAAAAAAAACTAAGCTCCTTTCTTATTAAGTAATTCTTAACATTAATAATCATGGAGCAGATACTAAGTCCATGTTAGTAACAGTAAACTTAATTATTATTTTAATTTCTAATCCTACTTAGGTGATATTTACACTAATCCTAATAAAAAATTATACAAAATATGTACAAAAGTCTCAAATGAACGTCAAAGAATTCCTCTCCTTCACTGTTATCTGCAAGGTAGGGCTTAGGAGACTGCACTGGCAGTATTGCCACGTTGAATAGAAATGTTGATTCTACAGGGTTATTTGTAAAACACCAGCATCCTTGAAAGGGGTCATTAAACTCATCATTATGAACAACTTTTACTATGGAACCAACACTGAAATCACAAAAAAAACAGCTGTTGCATACATTTATGTTCACATGACTCAACAAAATGTATGGAATAGCTGATTTTTTTTTGAGATTTCAGGGTTGGTCCCATAGTAAAAGTTGTTCATAATGATGAGTTTAATAACCCATTTTAAGCATGCTGGTGTTTTACAAATAACCCTGTATAAGCAAAGAGCCACCACTCTTGGTCACGCGTGCTGTCCTGTCGACTAGTCTCCGAACAATTTCCTTATAAAGGAAATTAACCTAACGTTAATGAATTAAGTTAACGTTAATTGTTATTCAACCATGTATCGAAATGGCTGTGGTCAATAAAATAGATCGCATACTGTATCGAGTACGTACATTTGTGGGCATAGATTAAAATATTAATGTGGGTGGTTAATTTGGTAGTCCGCAGAGGGGCAGGTAATTGATACAGATAGCTCGATATTGGCTCGCTCTAACGCTGCTACCACACTTTACGTATTTACGAGGACGTCCGTACACTCGCGCCCGTATAGACACTATGGTGTAAATAGCAATGTTGTGATACTGATACCATTGTGTGAGATTGCGCGCCGCGGCAGTTTACTACAAATCTCGAAAAAAAGTTAATAAATGTTCATAAATTGTGTGTTCACAAAACTATTGCAAGCGTTTTTTTTTTCTTTTATTGAACCCTTTTTTTTGTTGCACTTGGGTGTAGGTTCGAACCTGGCATGTACCAATGTAAATTTTTCAATGTCATAGGTATTATGTAGGTACTTGCTTAGTTAATCTAAGTGACTAATGGTTTAGGAAAACATCGTAAGGACAAACTTGGATTTTAATAGTCTGAAATCGCCTTCCCGCAGTGAGCTATCATGTTGTTTAGGTACTATCGTGGACAAAGCCGGTGCACCACTCTTAAGGATAGAATCGCTTGCACCCGGTGTCCGACCGTAGCGCTAGTCCCGCCTCTACGCACGTAGCATCTTTCAAACCATTTTGATCGCAAAGTGGTGCACCGTTCGTGTCCGCGATAGTACCTAATGCTTGATCCTTCTCTCAGTCTGGTAAGTGAAGAGGACTTTGATTTATGATGATTATAAATATAACTAGAAGGTATTTTAAAACTGAATATTCAGGATAAGAACTATGAACCTATTGTCGTAGTCTAAATTAACTTTTACAATACATTTTACTATGTCGTGTTCGTAGGAGAACGATACCGTCGCTCGGTGTCGTCGCTAGCAGCCGTGTTCAATCTATTTACTAACTTGTACCTCGGTAATTGTAGTTTGTACGCTACTGATGTAGTAGAGTTGCACTATTATAGTAGATAGGGCTACTGTATGTCTATAGGGCTACATTTTTGCGAAGCCCGGCCGTAACCCGTAATATAGGTAATAAAATTATGTAGAAAGGTATACCTAATACATTTTTACTTCAATGTTGTTGCACAACATTACTCAATGTGGGCTCAATCTTCAAGTACTAGGCATGTCACTAATTACTATAAGTAGATTTTATCTTATAGTATAATGCTGCAGTAGAACTCAAAAAATAGAGGGTAATATTTGAGTCTACTATTGAATTCTACACCACATTTTATTCGATACTAGGTACTATTTTAAACTTGTAGTACCTAAATGTGTTCTACATATTTCTAACATATTTGTTTTATGATTTTAAACTACCTACGTGTTTTAATAACTGGTATACCCGAATAAAGTACCTAAAACTGAAATTCCAGAGTTATTCGAGTATTAGAGAATTTTTTGTACGTAGGTAAATACAAAAATTCGAATAAAGAGGGAGAACTACAGGAATAAGCAATATGTACCCAATAAGTATAGGTACAGTGCATAGACATTTTCGACAGGGTAGGTAGTAGTACTTACATACGAATCCCACTTAGTTTCCCTAATTCCTCGTCTTCGACTAACCTATCTGTCAGGGTAGGCAGTGCTTTTTTGCCTATACGAACTGCACGCCTCTGCGGCAATATAATTATAACAAATATTTAAAGTAAATATAGGTACTACTGCGATACAAAGAATGTTACAATTTATTCGATATGAACTAAAACTACAACCACTCGCTGAAACATAACAAAAATCCAATTTGATACGTACGGTATGAATATTCTAATATTTACCAGTGGTTTTTTTCCTGCTACAACTAGAAAATGTTCAATTCATATTTGTTTTAAACAAAAAAAGCATCGGATTTAAACGAAATCCCTCTCTGTATTCGTTTTGAAACGAAAACAGTCTTTTTTCCGGGAAAGCTTATATCTGACGAAAGTATATTTTATTATACCTACTGTGGTACACACAATACAATAATAACTTAAAAACTTGGATTACTAGGGATTATTAAAGCTATATAATTAATATAAATAATAATTTGAGATGTAGAATAGTATAATTTTGAAATATTTTTCGTGGTTGATGAACAATCTGGTGTCAGAGGTCAGAGTGTAAACCGCCCGTAGGCATCTAACATGGCTTGGCACTGTCAGCACTGGGTTTCGAACCTGCCACCTACCTAACTTTGACTTGGTAGTCCATGATACCACTATACCACTATCATACCACTAGGCTATCGCTGCTTAAAAAATGTTTCTTTAGAAAATTATTAGATTAGTACATTATAATTCTTGATCAATCTTATGTATATAATGTACTTAGGTACTATCTTTATTTAAGAACTTAGTGGCGAAGACTCCATATAACTCAATTCCTACCGGCTGTGTCTAGTGACTGAGCTATTTGTTTTTGCCAGTTTAGCACCCGGCAACAAAAGTTGACCCTTCGCCGCTGATTACGATACTGGTAGGTATATTGCCAACACATCAGATCGTAGTTTTAGAATAAGTTTCCCGTAAACATATTTAATTATGTTCATAGCATTATCAAAAATGTTATCGCGGTGGCCCCATAACCGCAAAGGAATGTACAGCCTCTAAATTCCGTGTTTAAATTTCGTGACTAAATGAGAGTCGTAGGTTTAGCACACTGTATCGCGTGTAAATAAGGCTATCGATCATAGCGATGTTGACAACCCTGAAATAATTAACTGTTATTTGAAACAAGGGGTCTTTGCTCAGCTCTATGTGTGGCGAACTTCACTGATAAAGTCTAAACGTCTTTATTGTATTAGTATTTAATACAGATAGATCAGTGTTACTGATATCAAGTTTCAATGAGCGACAATTTGATGAGTTGTTTGGTACCAATTTTATAAACTTAGGTACTGGTGTCGAAGAGTTCTTCCGCCAGAAATATAAGTTTCCCGCGTATTCCGTATTATAAACCTTCGATTACAAAAGGGTTATTCTTTAAAAACGCTTACATAACGATTTCTTAATCATTCTTTACCGTCACAGAGGATTTAAATATTATGTATTTTAAATATTATTTCTACTTTCTCAGCACCTTATTACAAACAGGGGAGCGGTTTAGATTTTCATAATAATAATATTATATTAGCAATATAATTGATTCCATTCTTAGGTAACTTTCAGCTTTCAGTGACAGGAATAACATGTTTAATAAAACATAAAAAAAATCAGTTTCATATATAAATATTAGTATTAGGTATAAAGTACTTATTGATTACTTTTAGTACGTAGGACCTACCTACGTTTTTTTAAAGTACCTATCGTAAAACGAAGTTATTTGCAAACCTGGGGGCTATTTGGGACTATAATATATATTATTGAAATACTTTACACCTAGTTTAATTCTGTAAGAATTCTTAATGTCAATACCATACAATGTAATTATGAGTCGTTGTAGAATCCACTCAGTTTCTATTTGCTCAGTTCTCTATTTGAATTTTAAAATTCTCTATGTAATTTTAGAATTCTATAGTACTAAATAGCCCCTTGGTTTACAAATAGCCCGGTTTTACCGGTACCTAAAATATCTAATTACAATCAAATGGGGATGAGGTTAACACTCACATTCAGTCCTAAAACACTTTTTGTGCTTGGTCGGAAAGTATTTTTACGGGTCTCACGAAAGTTTTCTCGCGCGAGTAAAGGAACAGCGTGTTTAATGTATTGGTATGGGTCCATGGGACCCAGGTAGTGAATTAAGGGTTAATAAATTCCAATAACGGGTGGCCACAAACCCGCCTCCAAGATTCAACACACACCGAGTTAACTTGGTGGGATGCAAGTTGCAACCTGAGACCTCTTCCACCTCAACTTGTAGGAGAAGGCCTGTGATTTTTTAGTTTCATACGTAAGTATACGAAAATCTTTGGAGCATTATACCTAAGTACATACCTACAGCTTGGCAAAAAAGAGTCTGGAAAAATAGGGGCGCCACTGGCGCACTTTTCATACTTCAATTCAAAATTACAAGTTATTTGTTACTTACATATTTCTGTGACGAGTTTTTTGTCATTAATTATAATCAATTGAATCACTTATAAGTTATTTTAGTACTCAAAAACTAGTTCCAGCTGTCACCGCCTCAGACTCTTTTTTGCCAAGCTGTATGTCAAATTTTCCTATTTTTCAATCAAATTCATATACCTACCTAGGTAGTTGAATCATGGTCGCAAGTGGTCCGAACCACTCGAATTTAATTTCTACCGATAGAGATAGATGTTATTATTGACCGCAGCATCTCTATATTTAAAATTGTCGATGGCAGTGATTTTACAAAAAACTTATAAAAACAAAAAAATAAATTTATAATATATTCAAATAGGTTCATGAATAATTTGCGCTAAAATTACTATAATACGTCCATTACTCACAAGTACAATGCGGTGCCAAAAAAAACGTAACCTCTATCGTTAATTAATCTATCTGACCATTCTGAACACTTCACAATGGGATATTGTGGCATTTATTTTTGTAAAAAAAGTTAATGAATAAAAACGTTGTGTGTGTATTGTATGTGGGCAAGTGAGGCGTAGTTAGCAATGCTTTATGTTTATTCAACGCATACCGCGCCGTGCATACGATGCGGTTTTTGTGACGGAGCGCGGCCGGCACGTTAAGTAGCTACATTTTATTTTGCTCGAACCACACACGCTCACAATAACATACGGCTTTAGTTTTTATTGTAACACTTCGCAAGCTGTGATTTTCTTTGTTCAGTTCTGTAATTTTTATACTTAGTTTGTTTATTATACCTACATCATTATAAAAGTTCAGAATAGCACAGATAGCCTAGTGGTATAACCGTCGCGTAGACTGACAAGTGACTTCGTAAGTTATGTGCGTATTATAACTTAATTATAAATCAGTTGCTGAAACGGTTAGGAAAAACATCGTGATGAAACCAACACACCTAAGAGATTTTTCAATGGTGTGTTAAGCCATGTCAGAGGTTTAAACTCTGACACCTGGTTGTGGTATTTTGTTTTTCAACTTCCGGAGTAGAGACAATGCAAGACATGCTAACGACAAACTAAACATTAGGTGTAACTTACAAGCTAGATTATAGGTAATTATTATTTGCTTATTGACGCGCGAAGCCTTCTAAGGATAAATAGACTGAGGAAACAGTATTCAAGATGCAGAACGATGAACTGCGCATCATATTAAACAAATCATTATTTCCTTATTTTGAATCAAAATATGAGTGTATTGTGGTTACCCCGACTGGTGTCATTAACCATAATAACCATTATGGAAAATAAAACACTATTTCTTAGTAAAGTAATTCTCGTGTAATGTTTTTACGTCATTTTTTATGAAGTCTTAGTCCTTAGTCTGTTCTATTTGTCAACAAAAACAATATGTGCAAAAGAAAATATCGATTGCTCCAATATTTTATTCCAGTTCGACCTAAAACTGGAAAGGTCAGTTATTTCAGATGTCCAGCCTAGTTAATTTGCCAAATCTGGCTGTGAAAATGCATACATTGTCCACAGTGCTGTCAGTTGCAGCGCTGAAACTGGGGCAAATCTGTACGTGGCATAGCGACAACATTCCCCGAATAAATAAGTATAACAAGATAGAATGGAATATTATTTTGTACATACATTAGGAGAAGACCCATTTCTAGTTAAAGAAAATGTTTTGCTTACTCATAGATTTAAAAAAAAGCCTTACAAAACTATTCATGCCACGCAGACAGGATTATACCTAAATACTCTTACCTACGTATTTACGAGGCTCTGGAAATATGAAGCTTAGTCTTTGCTAAGCTTCATACTTCCAGAACCTCGTTTGCAAAGTAGCCGCCTTTCTGTACGTTACAGCTTGTGCTTCGGCAAGTGTAAGTACGTAGGAACCAGTATCAAAGTACAACTCGATTCCTGCCAGTTTCCCAATAAAAAATGGCAGCTAATAGTGATTTCAGCTTACATCTTTCAAAAAAATACTTCGTTCTACCACTGTTGATGGATAATTCTTATATCAAGGCTTGCCAAAGCATAAAAATAAATGGTCTACAAAAAATAAATTCATCTAATTGGAATTGCTTTACACAGAAGCTGTTAATCGTAAATCCGGCGCGCTCACTCCAAAAGCCAAAATGCTAACCCCACTAACTTACCCTTACTATGTGTGCTATAAACACAACATCTGTCAAATTCAAGTGGATAGTTGGCTCTGGGTGCGTTCGTGTTAACTCAAATATTTTAATTTAGAGAGGCGTATCGCGTGGGGTAGCTGATAGCTCGTAACTTTATACGGGGGAGCTTCTGCAAGTCTTGGATGGATAACGATGATGTATTAGGTTCCTATTTATTTATGCACCGAGAATATCGTATCTAAGAAAAGAAAACATAGTGCAAGTTACCTAGTATCTATACTATACCTATTACCTCGACATCAGTGGCGGAGGGTGAATTTTTCCAAGAAATAAGTTGGAGCCAACCCGGAGAAAAACCATTGGTACCTTTTTTTTGTTTACGGGGGGAACCTTCAAAAGGCACCCGGCCTCTAGGGGTACCTACCTATAGTCAGTAGGCATATCTAATATTAACTGTGCCATTTTTCAGTGGGAAGCCGGTAGAAATCGAACTATATGGAGCCTCCGCCACTGCTAGATATCGAATCGATCCAGAATAAATTGTGAAGGCGCACTTGCTCGCGCTGCAAAAGCCGCAAGCGCCGCGCCGCAACCAATGACGTTAAAAGATAGCCGCAGCCATCAAATTTGCTGTAAGCATCGCGCACCTAATTATATTCGAGTTTACTCCGATTTAGTGTTGCTGATGACGTTATTAGCATTGGGATGAATTTAAATAACTTCGCTTCGGTTAAAGACTTTAAAAGAGATTCTAATTAATAGTCGTATAAGATTAGTAGGTACCGAATGGTATTAATCGTCAATATTGTCAATCGATCCATAATAAATAACCATTGTGGACCGTGACCGTCTCTAGGAATTAACCTTTCTTGGTCTACTCGGCGCTATTGGTTCTGTTCACAGCCGAATGTAGAGCATCGTGATTCGTGAACGGTGGTATTGAGAGTGGTGCTGGTCCGTCCAACTTGTCAGACTTCTTCCTCTTGACCTCTTTCCTGGTACTTTGCCTGTAACCATAAGTTTTCATTACTGCCAATATCATCATCATCGTCTTTCGCAATGCCGTCCTTCCTATAACAATGTGTTTTCAAAATATACTACGAAAATATTTGAATTTAAAATTCACTTTATTTAATTTGATCTACTTTATAACGATCTGTGGTCCAACGCTTATAATTTTAAGGACTAAAAACAGCTTGGCTCAGACAACGGTGATGAGTTAATGCGACATCTTTAGAGTTCAAGTGGTAGTGGGTGCTCTATTCCGCTACTTGTACGCTGTAGTCTGTAATTTACGAGGCGGCGCACGAGTATAACGAACTACACGAGTAAAAAACGCGCAAACCGCGACGCTAGCTCGTTTTGTTTCTAGCCCCATTGTAGAGGACTCTCGAAATTTTGGCAAAATTTTTTCCTTTTTTAAATTCGGCCAGGACTCTTTATTTTACCGTTTTTTTTAAATATTAAAAGCGCAGAAATGACGTTAACCTTTTGAGTCTAGATTTAGGTAGGTTGTTAAACGGATGTGGTCTAGAGGCTGTTAATATTATTTGGTTAAAGTGTCTTCATACCTAAGTTGATGAGGTATGTATGCATATAAGCTGTTTTTTTATGTTCTTACTATAACACGCAGGGGGGAGATGTTTTTAGTGGGTGCGAGGCCTACATATAACCGTACGTCCTTGGACTACAGCTACGGTATGCGGTAACTAGGAATATTTCTCTCCTCCCTAATTTAGCATAGAATTTAGGTATACTATCGATACATATACCTAATATGTTATGTAGGTATTCATTCTACCTACTTATATCATAGATTTAGAAGAGAAAATTTAGATGTCTGTTATTGTCTATTTTACGCACGTATTTTACTTTAACGGTTGAACAGATTTAGATGAAATTTGACCCACAGGTAGATCATGACCTGCATTAGTACTTAGGATCATTTTTATCCTAGTCCGACGTCCACGCGTGCGAAACCGTTGGCAAAAAATAGTTTTTAATTTATTCATGGACACAATTTTTGTAGTTAAAAAAAGTAAAAGTAAAAAAGTAAAGTCAGAAAGGGTTGTAAAGCTAAAACCGAACTCATAAGTTAAATTAATTAAATAAAAGCACTTAAAGTAAAACCTACTATGAATTCGACACGTTTACGAGGCCACAAGGCGCAAGCGCAATCCTAGCTGTTTTATTTTCTTATTTGGAATTGGTCGTTTTGTCCGACAGCCGCCACATGTCGTGTTCGTGTCCTCGATGTATGCTAACAATGGACGAGGCATTTTATGGTCACCCATCACTTTACCTACCTGCTTATTGTGGCATTTATTTACTTACAAAGGTTAGCTGCATTTTTTTAAAGTTAATAAATGTCATTTTTACCTGGGAAGTTTATTTTTGTTGATACAATCTTAATTGTATTTAGTAAGTACTTCGATTTTTTTTCATGCCCGTATTTTCCGAATGCGGGGCAAAGCCGTCCTACTCTCTTTCCATCTCTCTCTATTGTTTTTTAGGCTTCCGTAATTCGTAACCAAAAGGTACTAATGGGTGCTAATACTAAGGGTGCTATGAGGTACCTATTATGCTTCCGCCGTCGTCAGCCCGTCTATACTTAATCCCAAGCCACGTAACTTTTGACTGTAGGTGATAGGTAGATCTTTGGAATTTTCCCAGTGTGTAGTACCAATGTGCACTCTACCACTATGGCCGATACCTATTAGAGCAAATAATAAAACTCGAAATGAAGTTAAAATAAAAATAGACTCAGCATTTGTATTCATCCTTTTGAATCCTTTTTTTGGCATTTTGTACGGAACCCTTTGTGACTTTTTTTTTGTATTTTAGTAAGCATACGTAAAGCTCCTATTTGGGTTGTTCTAAATGTAGCTCTGCTCTAGGATTTTCTCCTGTATCGTGGGTAAAGATACAGACATGTTATCACAATGCACAGACACCCAGTCCGGGACGAAAACCTGCCATTCACACAAATATTTAATTGTCTTGTGCGGGTATACCTAGCGAGAACCTGTGACACCAAGTTAGAAACCGAATGGCATAACCTCTACGCCAATTGTAAAGTCGACATGAATTGTGCTTTCTTTAAAAAAAACGATTTGCATCGTTTATTTTACCTAAATACGCAACAAGAAAAATCCATTACATTGGGGACAGGATTTCCTTCCCTTAAAAAACCACCGCTTCCGTTTGAGTAAATCGGTGTAGGTAGAGACTTCTTTAGAATCTTTAAATCACAATAAAGTGAATCACATCTGCAGGGTTCACAATCATTATTTCAGAGCACGTCCTCAGATATTTTTGACGCGAAAGCTACCTAAATAAGAAAGCATATAGGTTCTTAATATAAGTTAAGTCTGGCAGCAAGAAATTAAATTCCAAGAGAAATATGGGCATTTCATATATTCAGTTATAATTGAAAAATAACGTAGGTACCTAAGTTGAATTACCTAAGTTGCTTACACGCCTGCAGGGGACAATCTATGCTGTTTCTGTTTAGGAGGGGATGACCCTAAATTGTCTCCTAAGTTCATTCAGGAAATTTTCACTGCAAGCCTACTCACATCACAAACTTAGGAGAAAATTTAGGATCATCCTTTAGGATCATCCCCACCTATAATACTCTAGATTGCCCCTGCGGCAGGCGTTTGAGTAGCCGGTTTTAGACATGATGATTTATTTATCAGCTGTTCATGGACGCGATAGGTATAGACGGCTCTCGCGCGATGGCCGGGCGGCGAGCGGTGGACTCGCGATCCGCCGATAATGGATAAATAACAATCAAGCGGTATCGCACGACATCGCCGCGCCGCCCCCGCATCACATCGCCTTATCTCCCTACCTGACTAAAACAAAATTTTTACGATCCCATTGCTTTAACGTTGATCGCATCGCGCAAGATAAGCTTTAATTAATTGGGTAGGCCCGCTTAATCGACCCGTTATTTTCTTGTCCATTTAATTTACACACTTGATGAGTGTAATAAACACCTACAATCGAGATTGTTTAACCCTAATTCGAAAGTTTCGAGCTTCTATAAGTTTGAAAATGTTCGGTCGTGTAGGTAGTTCTGTAGAAGACCATAAAAAGAACGTTGCGCCCACGCCACGTATACCTATTGACTTTTATTTCAATTAATTGGAATGCCTTTCGTGTTTCAAATATCATTTGGTAGGTATAACAGGTCTGTAGACGGCAGACCTCCGTAAACGTGTCCATGCATTTATAACATCGTTCCACCAAGAGGCAGTACATCAAACATTGACTTCGTTACCGGGACAACATAAACAACTGTGGATTAATTGGCTAGTCAGCGCGCGGTCAATGCAAACTTACGTTATCAGTGCGCGGTGCGACAGGACGCGGTTCGGCGCGGTACGGCGCGGTTCGGCACGGCACGTCGCCGTCGGCCACACTGCCCAAACAAACAAAACAAGCTGCATAATTAACCGGCGCGAACAATTAGTTGTATAACCGGCCATTGTGTCGCGTAAAGGCGACTATTTTTTTAAGTCACTCCGTTTCCCAGAAGGCTCGGATTCTGTCTCGCTCTGAGCTCGGTTTTTTGCTCTGGAATTAATATTTAATGGCTGCAGTTGGAATTGCATGCGATCGGTTTTCTAGATATCCCGGTTTATTTACTTTTGCGCGCTTTGGTGGCGTGAATCATGGTTTTCAAAATCACATCGTCGCGACGTAAAAGGGAATCTGATGACTAAGATAGCGCACGTTTGGCTTCGTTTGTCTAGATACGAGTACTTAACAGATACGCAGATACTAACAACAAAAGGATCTTTTGTGAAAACAAGCTTTTGTGCTGACGCAGACCGGGAGGTTAATTGTTATTAAACGTAGATACGTCTTCAACGGCGCGGGCGCGGGCGACCCTTGATAAATAAGTACCTACTGAACGTTTTTGCAGATTTGAGTTAAACAATAAAATATCGTTGTTAAATAATCCTCTATAATTAATAATAGGTATAATTTCTCTTTTCAACCTTACATATTATTACTTATAAATTACCTACCTATAGAGCGACCTTACCTAATTATTTCAAAAGACAATTGGCACTCTGTAACCTCAGATTTATGATGAAATGATTAGGTAACATTAACTATCAGCGTACAAGCACCTACTTGATATTAAATATAGGTGCGAAACCCCGCCATAATTAAACACAGCACTCGAGTGTTGATTGACAATAAAATAAAACTCATTACACAAGCCATCAAGTACACAACTTGTACTTATATTTATTATAAGTTATAATAAATATATAAGTATCTATTTAATATTGATATCGCTTCTTATGTTTGTTGGGGTGTCTATACCTGATGTCATAAAATATATCTGGCTTAATATTTTGTATTTTTTAGAAAATATAGGTAGGTACGTAGGTAGGTACCTGCCTAAGTTATTTCAGATCAGAATATACATTTATACCTACGTAGTAACTATTTAGTAATATGTGGTTTAGATATAAGTTGGTTTATCTACCTAAGATTTCAAAGGTTTTAAAATCGGGGTTTGCTAATAAATAAGAGCATTTTTTTCTTAAATTTAGCGTTAAATTATGTTTTTTTTCCAGCATAGAATTTAAACGTAATATAATATCCTATTAGTTACGCTTATGGAGTATTTATTCCCATTGCCAAATGCCAAGGTGTTTAACTTTTTTAAACATCTGTTTCAATATAGAAATTCCCCAGCGCTGACTTACATGCAGGTATTGAATATTGAATAAAGTATTTTGTAGACTTAGGTATTAGGTACAACTTGCCTAAAATTTATATACAAAATAATAGCAGTATAATCGGAACATTCGTCACGCAAAAGTTACGGCTTTGTTATTTAATTACTAACGGAGAGATAGTAAAACAATACTGTGACTTGAATAATAAGTATTAAATGGAATCGAGCTTTGATTTGATTAATAGCTGTATAGTACCTAATTTTATCAAAAGTATAATAAGTCTTATGTGTTTCTGCGTGTACCTATCTATGTTTAGTCGACTCGCATTGTTCTCTAATAACACCTCAGAACAATGTATCAAAAAATATTGTAAACCATTAGGTATTTAAAAAAGCAACCATGGAGTTTCTTGCCAGATTCATCTCCATAAGGGGTAGGCTGCCCTTGGAACTGGCAACATATAATATTCATAAGTGCCTAAACTAGGTACATGAATAAAAAAAAATTAATCAGAATGAACACTCGTTCAATTAAAAACTAAAATACTTACTTAACTATTTTTTTTTACTCTCTTGAGACAAAAAACCTAGATTTCTCAAAACGAGTGTTTTTAGCTAAAAAAAATTAGGATCAATTCACCTTTCAAATAAAAAAACTAAATCAAAATCGGTTCATTCGTTTATGTGCTGCGATGCCACAGACATACCTATACACAGATATGTCAAAGTTATAGGTAGGTACCTAACATCTCTGTCTTTTTACATCGGTCGGGGGTTAGTATGGGCAACATCGGAACATTTATATCGCAACATTTTTATGACTAAGTATAAATGTTAAGGTTATATGCATATTCCTACAATGTTACATATTCCTATAATGGTTAGGGTATCATGTACCTATGATGTAACTGACAACTACAGCTATTCGAGCCAAAACTTCTTGGCTACTCATGTCATTGGCATCGTTGGCTCGCCATCTACGCGAATTTAAATCACTGTCGGTCGTCTGCATAATGGTTCCGTATCGTAAAGCCGTCAGTTGCCAACAATGAACGTAAATATCGCACTTGCATCGCGCCCCGCAGCCCCACGGTCCGCGCAATGATTGACACATCAACTCATTGTGATAACTGCCTCATGTAAACTACCGTCTACTTACCACCCGCCTCAGTTACGCATACATGGCCGGTTGCAACCGGATATTGTTTAATTATATCGTATAATCATATCAATGGATAGCCATCAAAGCGATCCGACAAGATACGTCAGTTATGTGGCAGTAACCGGAGATAGCTGGGAATAGTTTTGCTATTATCTAATTAATAGATAAAAGACGTGATCACGTGACCATTACTTGATGAAGATGCCTTGCATTTGCATTGCATTGCAGTTGATTGCTCGGGGACGCTTCCGGTCACTTGTGTTTATTTATAAGTCCTATCTCTTATTAATAAGTACTTAACTAATGAAATTGATAGATATGTTACGAAGTTAAATAGTTATCTAAAGAAAACGAATATAGGTATTAACTTACTTGGAAAACCACGTACATATTTAGTCATCGATCCTGATTCTAGATAGCGTTATAATCAACTCGAAAGAACAGGCAATTACTCAGTTCTAGATAGGGAAAACCGCATTAATCATTCATCTATGCAGCACGGAACAACTTCACAAGTGGACATTAGCTAGATACTTACCTAGATAACTACTTAAGTGTTAGTGTCCAAAACATAAAAGAAGTAACAGTTGTCTGAGTCCGCAAGGAACTAGGGCTGTCAATTGCCGTTCGAGCTTTGTCGTCTAAGTGGGCAATTCGGGAATATGTTCCTTAAATGCCCGGAAATGCCCATCATTTAAAAAATGAATCAAACCTAAAGCTGGGACTAAATTTTAATGTAAAAATACTATGAGATATTATATAAGGTCCTTCTAAAATATCTGCCACGGCTGCAATGGGAGATAATATTGGTTATTTATATTACAATAGTGAAGTAATTTTTTTTATCTAACGTCATTTTTTTTTGCCTGCGTTTTATTGCGTAGGACTAATTCTACTCCATGCTCCAATTTTTTTTTACTGTTCCGGGGTAAGAAATTTTATCACTATTGTAATCTATATACCCAATACTTTCTCCCATTGCAGCCGTGGCAAATAATTTAGAAGCACCTTATATTTACAAAATTCATTATTTCAATGTAATAATATTAGCCAACTCTTGCCAAATGTCGTGAAATACGAATGATCACAGATTTTGTTTGCACATTTGAACCATCTCGGGCAGACAGATTCCTGTCAGGCCAATCTGGCAGCCCTGTGAGTGGCGGTGTGCAGGTATGTTCGTACGTAGTTATTTTTTACACGAAGTGTGGCCTGCCGGCTACCGGACAAGCTTGCCTTATCCGATGGAGGTCGCTTGGCGCGCCTATACTTATGTATGACTGCCTGTCTCAGCCGTCTTATTGTGCTTTTAATGTCGACGATTTTGTTGCCTCATTTTCTGTATTGATTATTTTTTTGTTGAATAAGAATTAGCTTTGTACGGATTTCTTGAATTGATGTTGAGTTGTGTAGAGTAGGAACTTTAATGGGTTTAAAATAAATGCTTTTAGCACATGAGACTCATGTGTTTTTAGTAAGTTTTAGGGTTTAAACTTTAATTAGGAAATTGATTAGAACGTAGCAAGTACCATCACCTGTAGAAGTGCACCTGTAAAAAAAATATCAATTCAATGATATGCGATACAGATTAGCAGATAGTATCGAATATCATGGATTTTATAGGTAAATTTAAACCATAGATACAGTTACAAGACCAAATACATTCTTGCACACTATCCAGGCACTTTTACAGGTGGTAGGTAGAACGATAGATATCTAGAACGATAGGGAACATACCGGTGTTTATCAAATCTGACCGCGATAAATAGGTAGGTAAGTGTATTATGAGTACCTACTTAATTACTTATACTTACCTACTTAAATAGATTGATATTAATGTATACACCAGTCCAGCAGTAGGTAACGAATACAATACTTAATTCAATAAATAATTAGGTAGGTCCTACACGTACCGTATCACAACCTAAATGTTTTAACGATATAAGTAGGTAAGGTATACATGATACATGTGCTTAGGTCTATATAAGTTACCTAAGTACCAGTTTAAACCCCAATTAACATGATAACTATACCAGGCATTCTCGAAATTATCATCAATTTCCACATTTCATTGCTACGCATACCTACCTTAGGTCTATCTATGCAATGCTTGACCATACCTACCTATCGACGTCTAGGTAGACCCCTTGACTTCATGACCAAAAAATGCTCAGTTAGTCTAATTTGTCAGTGCATGTTACTCTACACTTGATGAAAATCTATTTAAATACCTATCACAAACTCTTGATAGTGATAAAACTGTTAATATGACTTTTATTAAGGATTTATTGTCCATTTAAAAGTATGTTGACAAGTTTTTGCTAGTTGGGGAGGTACTATTTAACTATTTTAGTTGGTAACGGTAGTGAGGTCGTCACCTGTGTGAGGAAGGCGTTGTGTCGCGACCCGCGCCTTGCCATTAGCGCCGCGCATTCAATAATAATGAACGAGCCGCACCGAAATATCCCCTGTTTACACCCACTCGCTCGCTCCGCACCGACCGACCGCATTTTATTTTTTCGCTGTCGCACATTTCGCCGTCATAGCTATTTCCACTCGAGGCATTATACTCGCGTCAGTGTGTGCGTCAGTCCACGTGGACCGCTTCGTCGTCGGTGAGTAGAACTTGACGAATACGCCGCCGCGATTGGCTCAGGCGCTCAGATCGCTTATTAAGGGCGGGGTTACACGCTTTCCGATGCCACAGTTGGCTAGAGTAGAGTGCGGAACGTGTTGCATTGGTCGAGTCAATTTTTATAAGAGCTACAGTCCACGTGGACTCGTTTATCTATTCAGACGCCGGCGGCGCGGTCGCGGGGGGAGGCCGGGGGGTATACGGGCAATCAGTAAAGGGGGTATTACACTATGATCTTTTTACGAAATCTATTTAGTAAAAAGGAAGATGTAATTGAAGAAAGAGCGAATCGATTCCGATTTAGAACGAAAAGAAGGTCCCGACGCACTACTTCCTTAAATTGTATACACCTATTACACTATTCACTTTTTACAAAATCTATTTAGAGGCACTCTTAACATCAAAAAGAGGCCAGTGATTACACTAGACTAAAAAGAATTCTTAATATGACAGACGACTCGCAGTAGGCATGAGCTGATACTCGTAAAATTAAATACCAGGTATCGAATACCAGGTTTAAAAATACTTGAATGTATTTGGAAGTATTCGGGCCTGTTAGTAGTTCGTAGGTGGTGTATCGTACGTAGGTACTGTATCGTAGTATCAAGTATTAAAGTATTAGTAAGTAAGTAGTAGTAAAGCTCACAAACACCAGAACCAAAAATAAATACTTTAATACTTGCAAGTAGGTATATATCTCACATACCAGGGCGCCGTACTTTGAAGCAAAGCCCTGGTATTACACCAAAGAGTATTATACTGGGCTTGTGCCGATGCGATGATCGAAAGCAGGTACCTAGTAGTTAGTAGGTACCCAGTGACTTACCGTAGGTAGGTATACAAATTTATTTATCGATATAAGTTGTCGACTAAATAGTTATCTGTAGAAGTATCGACAAAAAATTAAAACTTAAGATATAAAATATGTTTATCCTCATAATTGGCCCGCGCATATATAATTATTTATTTATTTAATTATTATTTGTACACACAACATAATATATAAGTAACAAAATAAGGCATTAGGTAAGGCGATGTACAGGATAATGCTTATTCCAAATGGAATTTCTTCCAGCACACCCGCGATAGGAGAAAGTAGTTTGAAAATGTAGACCCAGTGTGTAAGATAAACTATAATTACTAAAAACTACAACTAATATAAGTATAATACCTACTATATGGTATAACTACATAATATATAATATATTGAATAAAAGACACAATATAATTAAGATATGATACAAATATTATGATAAATAATTGGTATTTACTCAAAGTACGAGTATTTAATGCGTAACTGCCCATCTCTAAATCATCTCATTCGTAAAAAGAGACCTTCTAAATCGAAACGTCAATTACATCTTCCTGTTTGCTTAAAAGATTTTCTAAAAAGTGAACAGTGTAATAGCTGCTCCTAGTTCCTTAGTGACTGTTGGTGCATCGCTACGCAATTTGCAACCCTATGTAGTTCTACTACGACTGCAAGTTGTCTGTCCTATTTAAGCTTCTAAAAAGTGTAGTGTAATCGCTGGCTTTCGATTTTCCGTTTAGAGTGTTTCTAAAAAGATTTTGTAAAAAGATCATAGTGTAATACCCCCTTAAAGGCGGGAGGAATACGGCCATATTTATAAGAGCTGCGGGGATGCAATCACGAAGCGGCGCGGGGGTCGGCGGGCGGTCGGGGGGGAGGCGGCGGCCATTTTGAGGGCAGCTCTTTTTATTCGTTTTTCGCGCGGGGTGCGTCGTCGTCGGCGGGAGCGCGCCGTGCGCTAATTGCGGGGGTAATGAGGGCGCTCGACTCGACTCGCTCACTCTATTAAACTCGCTCGGTATCGGCTGCCTTATTGATTTGTCCTTAATCGAGGCGCTGTGGAGTGGCAGCCGCGGCTCGGTGTAATGTAAACAAAGCGGTCGGGTGGCGCGCGGGCGGCGACGACGTCCGCACAAATTGAATTAGAATGATTACAGCCGGCGACACAGCACTGACCCAGTCGCCGCGACCACCGACCACAGCGCGCTGCCTGTGCCGCGACCAGTGACCAAGCGCTACGCTAGCTACCATACTAACGCATCTCCATCTCTCTCACCACTCTAATAATCCCTCTGATTCAAATCGACTTTTCTGTTGTTTTTATCATACCTTCTGTGTAACGAGACCCACTTCGTCCACTAAAAGTTACAGCGAACTTTTAAATTTTTTTTTTTCTGCTCTAGTAAATTTCTTTTATCTGTAAGTAATGATATTGTTGAGAGCTACATAAATAATAGATATAGACTAATGCTAAATAATTCTTTTAAATTTAATCTTGTTACATTTGAATGTGATTTCCGCAGTTGCCCAAAAATGTTGGGCAAAAAGGGCCTAGTTGACTTGTGTAAACACTAGAGACTATGGGCAATCAGAGGGAACCAACATTTTAAATTATAAATTAAGTAGCCTACCTACATACAGTAAAGGAATCTTACTAGACGCGTAAAGTAGGTATCCGCTAATTACGTACCGTACCTACTATTTTTAAACAGTGTAGGTAATTAGTAGATTTTTCTATTTACTTACCAATGTTTTTTTTAGTAGACTGTAGAGTAGGCTATTCACTATGTTTTCTTTCAGATATGGTTTAAAGTATTTTATCACTAATTTGACACCTTAAATCTACTAATAAAACTTAGATATAAATTTAAGATTTCTCATTTTGATAAATGGACGTAGGTACGTACATATTTACCTACCTATATTGCTTATAATTTAGATAATGATATCTAGAGATATTTCAAAATTAAATAATTTACGTACGAATGTACTTACGTGTGTACGGTATTTGATTTATCACATGTATAAATACGGTATGATAAGCGTTTGGTAATTCGCTTTGGCGCGTTGTGGCGGAGGTGTGACGAATCGGCGCGCAATAATAGCATATTTGTTTACGCGAGCGACATCTGTTATTGATGTTCTATAACTCGCCCACGTCGAACCGGGCGCACAGCCGCTGGCCCTCTATGTAAATGCCTGTTCACTTTGTTTGTTTTTGAGTTTAGTTATCTGAGGGGTTGCACCGCTGCACGGCTCACCGTGTGCTCATATTTTTGTTTATTGAAAAGCAAGTGATTACTAAACTATTTTTATTCTTTCGTCGATCTTATCAGCTGGAAAGATATCAACCTAGGCTTATTTTAAGATAAAGATAAGTAGGTAAGTAGCTACATAGATTTTATAAATAGATTTCATACCAGACATCTGGGTACCTAGATAATCTCTAATTATGCCTTTCCAGCTGCAAATAAGAACATTCTGACACGAAAACATTTTATAAATAATAATCCTTCGTAAAATACCAAACTAATCGATCTACGAGAAGCTTTAGGCAGTGTTTCTCAGAAAGCCGACTATTTATTTTTACTTTTTATTTACTCGTCTATTGTTTGTGGACATTCTTTGATTTTAATTTAAGGATTCAGGTAAAACGTTCTGAGAAGTGCCCCAGCTTCTCAGTTCACAGTTTTTTGTTTAATACTTATTACTTTTGTTTTATTGTTTTTTAATCAATTAAATTTCATTGTAAAGAAGGCCAAGGTCCCATTGACATTATTTTTGGCTATGGTTTAGCTACTTCCTACAAGATGTTTTAAAAACTGCGTTAAAAACAAATCTTACAGATAATAGGTACAAATATATCTACAGATAATAAAATTGAGCATTGATATGGAATATTGATAACATGAAATCATGTTTTTATTGGGCATGAACAGGATTGTGGTGTTTGTCTGTATGTTAACGGTTCGAATTCGCTTTTAATCCGATAAGTATAACATTTTTTATATCAGAATCAGATAAACTTAATATAAGCTAATATTCTTTCCAGATGGTCGCAGGTAATTTTAACCTCCGATGCAAAAAGAAGGTTTTAGGTATAGTTTGACGGATCTTTGTGTCTATCTGACTGTGGTATCGTAGTTCCCAAACGGATGAACCGATTTTGATTTAGTTTTTTTTTATTTGAAAGAAAACTTGATTGAGAGTGTTCTTAGCTGAAAAAAAAGTTTTTCTGTATAGTCTTTTTAATTTTTAATTATTTATAGTTACCTATAAATCGTTTTCTAAATTATTACCTTTACTAGACTGGATACTTATACTTTTTTCTATTAAATAGGTACACAAGTACTATGATAAAAATACTTTATCTATAGACATCTGTGTCAATACTGCATAATATTATCGTGGTTAACAATGTTACACGACATGCACAGCGCTACAAGTGACGTAGCGTAGTAATAAGTAACACATGTTCTGTGAACAGTACACACTCGCAACTGTGTCAATTGCACACATTGTCCAATACACTATCGCTAAGAAACACAGCGGGGGTGGCGAACCTTTACGTGTTTTAACTGGTGGATATTTATAAATGGAATAGGTACATATTTTAGTACACATTAGGATTATTTTCTGTGTCGTGGGTACGATTTACAGACATAAGTTCACATGTACAATCACGAGCAAAAACATGTAAACACAAACTTTTAACCCTCTATTGCATGAATTATTAAATTGAAAAGAAAAAAAATATGTTTATGTTTTAATGTGTTTTATTAACGCTTAGAAGACAAAATATAAAAAGAAAAGAAAAATAAGTTTCTTATTTTGGAAAAAAAAACAGAAGCCAAAATTGGCTTCCCATGTAATAACGTCTGTGTATGAGACTGCCATTTTTGGCTTCCCATGCACAAAAAGTTTGAAAGTCATACCAGGTGAAATTCTCTAAAACAGTTTCTTTTCTCGTTTAAGCAAAGAAAAACGTCACATTTCTCACATTTTATATGAGAACGCAAAAAACAATTATTCTGGCATAATTGACGATTCTTTTGGTGAATCGGTAAATGGTCAATTTTGTCTGTACGTACTGAATCTAGAGGTAGGTCTTGCACTTTTGCTGGGGTTTTCCGGGCCCTTTTCCGAGGTACGGGAGATTCATTTCTACTGGTAGGAGTACCCGTTCTGGTTGACGTAGGAGTATTTCCTCTCGACGTAGGTGTACCAGGATTATTGATACTAGGACGGCCTCTTTTTCTTGAGATGCTTTTGCCAGCCTTGCAATAATGTTCAGAAATGGCGAGTTTGAAGTCAAATAGTGACATGTTTAGATCAGTTTTGCGTCGCCACAGTAACCAAGCATTAACGGCGCACATATCAACCAAGTGAAAAAAAATTTTTTTATACCACTGACGAGACCTTATTTTGATCCTATATAGACCTAACAAAGAATCAAGCAAATCAACTCCTCCCATGTGTCGATTATACACGTCTACGGATTGTGGCGATGTTATGTCCTTGTACTGTTTATCTTTTCTGAAATATCTAGTCTTAGTCGAAATCGGTTCGCTTCCAACAAATGCAGACAGTAAACTGACCACTTTATTGTCATACCATGATACCAGACTTAGTTTTACGTCATCGACGATGGCGATTTTCTCAACCATAGCACCACGACCTATTTTCTTCAGGTCTTTTTCTGAAGGCATATCAGCGTTAGGTACTCGGTTCATTCTTACGGTTCCCAATGGCAGCAATCCATTCTTATACAGGTAAACTTGCAGTTTTATGCTATTGAACCAGTTATCGAAAAATATTTTATGGTATACGTTTCGAGGCACAGTAGATGTGAGTCGTGTAACAACGTTGGAGCTGACACCAAGATCTGGTGCATCACTTGGAAAAACGTTGCTCTGATCGCCAGCAAAAATATCGAAATCGTAACTGAACCCAGATACGCCACTCAACACTTGATTTTTGTACCCCCACTTATGAGGTTTAGCTGGATTATACTGTTTGAGTTGGTGCCGAGCTTTTGTGGGTATAATTTGCTCATCTACGGCCAAATATTCTTCTTTGGGTATCAAAAGTAAACGGTCTCTTACTTTATCTAAGAGGCCGAATTTTAAACAGATTGTCATGACCTGGTGTACCAGCTGGTTTGAAATCATCATTATTATTGAAATGAAGATGACGTTTTATCATTTCAAACCTATTACATGTCATTATTGAATTTACTTGATGCTGACCAATGTTGTTGGACCAATACATCCGTGTAGATGGTAGGTGGACTAATGAGGTGAAGATGATAATACCTATAAATTGTTCAATCTCAGCGGTTGTGATATTTACTGGCTTACTCATATTGACCTGAAGTGATTTTAGATTCGACTGTTCCCTAATAAATGTAAGCAAATCTTCAGTGAAAAAAAATTTGAAGAATTCGGCAGGTGATTCTAATTCTTGAATGCACTCTGGTAATTCCAGGCTACCACTAAACTTGAAATTGTTTTCATCATAAGCTGGCATTTTTCCTTCTGTCCACATTATTTTTTCCTTTGCTGCTCGCTTCTGTTTGAAACTTTTAGGTCTAGGATCAGCTATTTCGTCATCGGAAGTATCGGTATCGGATGGTGGAATAATTATTGGTTTTTTACGTGTTTGGTTGCGCAAGCGTGAAAGCGGAACATCGTCATCGGAATCAGATAGTGAATCATCATTACTAAGAGAGCCATCACCAGGAATAGGCTTAATGCAGTTAGCAGTGCCATAAAAGCGTGAAGGTAGCATTCTGGAAAAATAGAAAAATGCTGCCCTGAATGCATGCGAAGCCATTTTAGGCGCAACCTTACTTCATCGTAATTGCATACGAAGCCAAAAATGGCTTTCGTAGAAAATAGTAAAAATGAAGAATAAGGAACAAATATTTTGAATAAACTGTAATAAGAGTCAAAAACAGAGGCTTTGTAGAACATTATTAAAATTTTTGAAAATCAATTTTCTTACCTTTTCTATTTAGTTTTCACCAACAAAGCTGCTGTAAATTTTACTAACAACGACTTTGCGTACGCGCCGGAGAAAAGTGAGGTTATAATGACATGTGACGTTAGCCATAGATATTAAAAATTGCGTTTCGTTTCACTTTAAACTCTTTAACATTACTACGATAAAAATGTATAAATTTTGTTTAAGATTATGGTAGAAAAAAATTACTGAAGTTTACCAGCCAAAAATGGCTTTGTATGCAATAGAGGGTCAATGACAATATACCTAACCAATTCTTTATTATTTATAATATTATTATAACCAATGGTTTTATTCTCTTTGCTTTTAACAAACGTACCGATAAAATCTCTAGCGTATATTAGGTACCTATTAAGAAAATTTGGTAAGTACCTAACACAGATAAAATTAAGAACCATCCATTTTACATATTATAGGTACATAGAATAGTTAGGTACATTATGATGAGATGCGTGATGTCTGTAGAAAGAACCAGACCGAAACAATCTAGGTATGTCACACAAAAAATGTGTCGTGCGGGAATCGAACCCGCGACACCAAACGTAGAAGGCGAATCGTTTAACGTCGTGTTATAGCCAATATGAAATTATAAATCTAAGTATAGTGACGCTACAGTAATTAATTTTTTCACGATGTTTTATTGTGAAACCATGTCGGAAGTCTACACCCCACGGACAGTCACACACAACACAAGGCTGTTCATAAACCACACGACAAAGAAAAAATAATGAAACAAGCTTAGGCATATTATAGTTTCAGTACACTTCAACAAATTAAAATCCATATTTAATTCATTAAATTTAAGGTCAAGAACATCTAAAACAATTTTTCTTTATAATTGGCTCGACTTGAAAAAGGTTGGCATTCCCTGCTATACCTACCTCCTCAGTACTCACCACATGTGTTCTTGCCAGAGAATGAACAGACATAACATTTCCTTCCAGGGGTGGCAACTCGGTAACAGGTGCACTGTGAACCACAAAACAGCAATTATACTTATGAAAGATCGTTATTATTATTATACATAATTATAACTTTACTGTCAATTTATTGATATGTACCTACCTATGTAACGTCAAACTTTATTAATGCTAAATATTTTTGGGACAGTTCTATGTAGTAAAAGCGCAGTATTTTTTATACTGCGTTATAAGGTCGCCAGTAACTTTTTGAAATTAATTTGTATATTTACCTATTTGTTGTTTTCGTTAGCATTAAATGTACCTATATCTTTATTCTTCTCTGAATTACCTGCACTAAGAGGTTATGAACTCTTGACCACCCTTGATCCGAAGTTTTCGCTTAAAACATAAATAGGTACCTAATACTTGTTGCTTTTCCAATAAAAAGAAAAACAAGGGGCTCAGCAAAAAACTGATTTCTGTAATGCTTTTGATCAATCAGTGTTGGTAGCGCTACTATACTGTAAGCAGCAATAACCCTTATTACAGTATAGTTTATTATACTGGGCCCTTATGATGTAGGTAGATGGTCAGATGTATTTGGTAGTACCTACCATAAAAATGTACTTAGATTTAATCAAACTCCTAAAATATTTCGCAATATTATATAAAATATTAAGCCAGATAATACGAGTCCATTACAATAGGTAATTAGGCTAATATAACACGATAATTCATAACGCGTTGAAAACAATTGGACGCTCTATCACACTTGTTAACGATTAGCGGCGACACGTCGCGTCTGTTGTAATGAGATCGTTCAATTGCCACGTGAATCGTGATACTTATCGTAATATTATGGACTTGTTTATTGATATTGAACCTTTTTAAATGTAATATTATGGAATGCCATAAAGTATTGAGAACAGAATAAATTGTGCTGTAGAGTATTGTTTAAATAATAATGTCTTATTGATAGAAATTCGGTCACATCACTCACATCACAGCGACCAATTTTACTGAAGATTGGCCATCGACGCAGAAGATTTATTACCTAGGTATTGTTATTGTTAAAAGGTAGGTAATTAATTAATGGTTCTATAACACGTCTATGCAGGGGCAATCTAGGATGTAGGGTTGTGATGTGAGTAGGCTTACAGGGGCAATTTTTTTTATTAGCCTATTGTGTCCCACTGCTGAGCAAAGGCCTCCCCCATATCCTTCCAACTACTTTTTTCCTGAGCCACCTCGAACCAGTCCTCGCGATAGGCGTCCAAGTCATCCCGCCACGCCAGTCGCCACCTCTTTCTAGGCCGGCCTCGGCGTCTCCGGCAATTTTTTGAATGGAAAAAAAATTTAGGATATAGGAACACAGATATTTCGTAGCGTCTTTTGCCGCCTATTGTACACGAGACAAAAATATGTTCACATATGTAGAGTTTTTTAAAAGCCAATTGTAAAGGAACGCGTATCATACATATCTGTAAGAATATACAGGGTTATTTGTAAAACACCAGCATCCTTGAAAGGGGTCATATTACTCATCATTATGAACAACTTACCCCTCTGGGAAACAGGCGTGAGTCTATGTATGTATGTATGAACAACTTTTACCATAGTAAAAGTCCCATAGGACCAACCCTGAAATCGCAAAAAAAAAATCAGCTGTTCCATACATTTATGTTCACATGACTCAACAAAATGTATGGAATAGCTGATTTTTTTTGAGATTTCAGCGTTGGTCCCATAGTAAAAGTTGTTCATAATGATGAATTTAATGACCCCTTTTAAGGATGCTGGTGTTTTACAAATAACCCTGTATACCAATATTGGGGTTGTATATTATCTTTAAAATCAACCTGTAGTTTAGAAAATGAGTCATGAATTTCGCTAAATGTATACATAATGTTCCTCGCGGCTGTACCTACTCATGTTCCCCACAATCAAGACAAGTTAATGGTGCGACTGCGATGCGTAGATTAGCGGTTAACAATTCATTAAATAAACATCAATTTACGAGCACCTAACAGTATCTGGTAGGTATCTACATAGCCGAGAATCCTTGCCGTCCGCGTCGCGGCGATGCACTCAGCATTCTAAATTAGGTAAATTGATGGTTACCGCCTGACTCCATATTACGACTTAGTATGTGGTTATCTACAAGCCAAAGGCTATCAGATATCTAATTATTTAGGTAACGTAAATAAGTTTTAGCTATTTAGGTATTTCGATTTGTATTATCTATGGTAGAGTACCTATTAAGAAAATTTTTCTCTACTAGAATTTTCTACACAAATAAGAATCACGATGAGGATGGTAGGTACCTATAGAATTTAAAACCCTTTCTAATAAAAAAAGAAAAATAAACCAGCTATAACACCAAAGAATATCAACTGTTAGTAACATAGTACTGGATCACATAAATATTTATCCCACACGGGATTGAACCCGCGACATTGCACTTATCGTAGCAGGCACTCGATTACCCACCGCGCCAATTCCGACAGCTGGCATGGACCAACGCAGTCACACAATAGGGTGCCGTCTAATTACGTTACCAATGACGCAGCCGCGATGAAAAACACTTATTGCTCTACATAATCTTTATTGCTTATCAGCACGACAAGAAACGTCTAGCGATACGCCTCAGTGTACGCCAAACCTAACAAGAACATCTACTTAAATTAGTAAGATGACACAATTAATCACCTGACGGTTGATGCGTAATGAGATCGTTAAAACTAAAAGTTTCACACCAAAAAAAGTTATTGATTGCTTTTGCCTCGTTCGCAATAATTCGCAACTTTACCGTTATAGGAACCACAAACCCACCTTAATGTAGGTAAACGTATTGTCGAATAACAATGAAGTAGACGCCTACTCATTAGGAACAGTCAAGTGTAACAGTCCATCACTATCCAGTAGTTTGAATAGTGATGTGCACAATGGAACGCGTCGCAGCGGCGGGAACGATATGAAATTTCATTAACGAGGGTCGGCGCACCACTCCACAAGACGGCGCGCAAACAGCGCGCGTGAACCCACGAATAATTCACACGCGAGCCCTACAAATAACACCCCCCGTCTCCCGTCTCACCCCCGGGCCCCTCCGGCCGCAAACTGAGTTATTTATCGCCCCCGCCTCTCCCCAGCCGAGGCTGTCGCGGCACAGGAAATACCCGCACGTATTTTTACTGCCGGCTGAAGACCGCACGATCCCTAGCGACATCTCTTGCGGGGTCGCGCTACGATCGCACTTGACGCTCACGCTATCGACTACGGATGGACACCTTACTGAATGATTTATCTGTCAGCTTTAGGTATTTGCAGGTGCCGTAATTGATGGTATAATTAATTGTATACTTTGTTGCTTAATTAGACTTATTACCAATAAGATTATAGGTAAAAGAGAGTTTTTTTAAAACATTTAATTTTAAAAATAAAAATAAAAATCCTCCATCATTAAATTTATTTCTAAATAAGGTTTATTATTTATCATGTTTGTACGCAATTGTGTTACATGTTTGTAAACAGGTAACTGTACTAATTAATACTCCACGTAGGTATTGTATTGTATTACCAACGGGTAGATTAGTTTCCCATTTTAGCTACATTATCAGAATAGGGAAGGAAATCTTAAATATAATTAACAAAACCGTTCGATAAATGACACAATGTGACTCATTGTTTGGCAGTAGAGCTGTAATATCTCAGTATTTGCGGTCTCTATGGGTTGTTTGTGAGTCAATTAGTGGCTTGCGCCGGCCGCGGCCCTCGCACCCACCGGATACATGCTATGGAACTTTTATGGCGAACTCCAAGTAGGTACATAAAGGAAATACTTACTAGCGTTACTACGTAACACGTAGGTATAGTATAGCAAAATTGTTGATAGAGTAGTGCGTATTTTTATTTTACCAATCGACTACAGTAGGTATCGGCGTTCTATCGAAACGAAATCATAAAAAATTAAAAACAAAATCCGTGCGGTGCCTCCCAGCGGCCGGCAGCGAGGCGCGGTGCGGCTCACCCCCTTTTTTTTGCGGGTAGGTAACGTGCTCGGTGACACCTCGCGCGGGTCAAGTGCGGGGCGCGCGGCGGCCGGGGAACCGCTAATTCCGAGCGCGTGACCGCACCCCCCCGCACCTCATCCGCCTTCACCTCTCCGCTTGCCTAACGCCGTTTTCCCGCCGGATTTGCGTTCATACAGTAAAATAAAAAGGGCGATTTGGCGCCCTCCATCGACGCGGCCCGATTAGCGGCGCCCGGGGAAATTAAAAGTATTTTATTCCAGCATTTATTCCCTTTTTGTTTGTGTTGAGTAATGCGAGCGTGTCGTGCGGTGTGTCCGACAATGTCGAACAGGCGCAACCTCGTATTGTGTTATGATTATGAATGACCGATGACGTGATTCGTGATATTGATAAGCTTGTTGCATGTCGGTGCAAATTCAAGAAACATAAACCACTATTTCTAAGCATTATAGACATACCTAAGTACCTATTTATTTACTCGGGTGTCTCGATTGAGAGCCCAAGTTATTTAATCATAACAGTTTTAATTCACGTTTAAGAAATTCGTGGCTTCGTTCGTGGTAAGAAATTCGTTGCCTTAAATTTTACCAATTTTTAAGTAATTGCCCTATAAGTTACGTAGTAACTATTTAGTAATCTGTAAAGACTTATTTTCTTTCACACTGCATGATGTATCTACTACCTACTAGGTAATTAAGTATCTTATAATTTAATCATTTCCTCACATCTAAAATAAAGTTTTTCAATTGTAAACCTAGGATACCTATACATCTATTAATTAATCATTTGAGTCGTCCAAGATTTTACACGCGTAGGTAAATTAGGAGAAAGTAGGTACTATAAATAAATACTAAGTAGGTACTCTACCTAATTTAAGTTATATAAGGTTCGCGTTCCAGTCTTATCAACTCCTAAGTTTCTCACAAACTCACGATCCCGATTAGCATTTCTTCTGCCCCGACTCTACCTGCGCCCAACGCGCGATAACTATCTTGCTGTCTCTGCTGGTCACTATAGCGTTGACAAAGACAGGAATACAATTATCGCGTTAATTAACGCTTTAAGACACAGGTGGAGCAGGATAGGAGCAATATAGTAATTAGGTTAGGTGCCTATTTAATTAAACAAGTGCTACCCTATATATTAAAGTTAGGTTTACTTACCTAATATAACTTGACCTAAGTTGTTAAGGTAATAATATCCATTAACTGTATATAAGAGTGAGTTTTTTCCCTATATTCTATTTAGGAACTAATCTTCTTTAATCCTCGTCGCAGCCTATAAAGTCAAAACTAAAAAACAAGACAAAGCATTCATATCTATTCAGAGACAAAACCGTATTCAGCATTTTTTTCTTAAGGGGACTGCTCCGGACTAATATTAACAGTTCGTCTATAAATCAAATATTAGCTCAAATAAAGCGGGGAACATTTTATCCACGCGGTGATACCGTTCCTCCAGCTGGAAGTACATAATTTACAAAAAGCTTCCGATGTTGAACGCGTCGGTAGCCACAAGCCGAGGCGCTTGAAGTGTTTCAAGCAACTCACTTGACAAAAAGTGAGTACGAGTTTGTGTGATAAAGCGCTGCAGCGCAGCGGTGGGCAGCTGTTCAATCAATTTATGAGAATGAGCCAATTGACGCGTATAAATTTGCCTCCACGCTAATAAAAAAAAATACTTCGTCGGACGGACATAGTGGACGCCTCTCATGTGTATCTAAATTTTATTTTTATTGCTACAGGATGTTCTAACAACTAATTAATATTTATGTAAATTATTTTGATGTATACCTAATGTTAAATGAAGAATAATTAATTGACAATCTAATACCCGGTTATAGGCTACGTTCATTACGTACGAAAAAAGATAGTAGTACAAATTGGCAATTTATATTTATTTAATATTTTTAATTTAACTTTGGGCTTGTTTTTGCGACACTTGATAATTCAGAGTTCAGTACAGGTTCAATGCATGAGTGAAGACGTAATTTGGGTCGAGGGGAATAGCGCACACTGAACGTCTGCGTAATATGTATATCCGGGTGTACCATCGACAAAAGACTCCCTTTCCATTAAATCAAAAAAAGTAATCGTAAAAGAGCTATTAAAGAGTCGATTTGTATAAAGGAACGGCTTTTCATTTGAATCTCGTTATTTTGTTTTTTCATAAAACGATGCCCGATTTGGTAAGCGAGGGTAATTTGTGAGGAATGTTGGAAGATAATAAGTATTAAGAGCTTTTTATAAAACTTTTTGTAGGTAATAACTTAAAATTGCGTTTGATTGGAGAAATACCTACTTTTGTTTACAATTTAGTTAAAAGTTTAGTTAAATAGGCATCCAATTAGTTTAGTTACACTCAAAGATGTTGGAAATATACATGGTTACACTGGTTATGGTTATAAACTAGGATTCAGATTTCCAGCTGTTTGATATTATCTACCTACTTTTACTTAGGTACTTTACTTACATAAGCATTCATGCAAATAGGAAAAGCAAGTTATTATCATTTACCATTTATCTATTGCTATAAGCGAAATTCCTTTGTCTATTGGTCAAACAAACGTTATAAAACATAAAAGTGTAGCATATTGCAACAGCAAAATATTGCCAGCGTTGAGTGCAGCGGCTGGCGGCTGCATGCACCTCTCGGCTCTCGGAGAGCTATGAAAACGTCGTGCCTCAGCACAACAGTTGACTCTGAACAGACGTACACACACAGACTTATACATTGAACCTACAATAAAGGCGGGAGAGATCCGGGGTGGGCCGGGGGGTACGCTGCGCTGTGACGATGCAGTTTGCACCGCGGCCTCCTCCAACCTTCACCAACTTGCGCCCGTGTTCTTGGGAATCGTTTTAAATTCAAGAACCGCAGAACACTCCACGCTCAACAATGTACCCTACACCCTTGTAATATAACCCAAAATCATAACATCACATTTTTATAAGTCAGTTCGAAAATGGAATACACCTTTACCTTAACAACAGATTCAAAACTTTAGGTGGACGACAGAAAGTTTAGAATCGCATAAATAATGTAAAAATGGCAGCTATCCTTGGTGTGAGTGCGGAGGTGAGAAATACATTAGCGGTACCGTTTTCTATTGGTCGTTGCTCCTGTGTTGATATTAAGCAGTCCACGTGGACTGTTCGGTGGTCGCTTGTCTCGTTTTTTTCAGCGGGTAGGTCGCTATCCGTCCCGTTCTAATCTACAGCGAAACGTGGAATGTCATGTCCGGAGTTGTTCAGAAAGTCGTGAGCGTGCATCGTGCTTCCAACTTTACCCTTCTTCCCAAACAGCACAAGTACAGTTAGTTGTATTTCGAATTTGACTTTTATGTTGTTTTATTAAAGTTCAATTTTCCTAATAAGCCTCTATGATCAAAAGTTTTTATTGATACGTCATATTGATAAGCATTTTTAAGTCAATTAAGGTTGTAAGCTAAAAGCGGTTGTTGCTACATTTAAATTATCGGCCGGCATTCAAATAACGCCATTTTTTCGTGTCGGCACGAATTTATTTAATAGTAAGATATAATATGTTATGTTCGGTATAATAACGTAGCGTGGGCGATGGTACCTATAGTATAGTAGGTAGGTACCTACGTGTCGGTGTGTCAGCCAGATACCGGCCGAGGTATTCATTCACTTAGTCACGGATATCGGTTTAGTAATAAACAATATTGATAAGTTTTATTGAATGCCGTCGTAGTTCATTTGGTAGGAGTAGGTAGGTATATCTACTTACGGATATTTGTATGATGATTATCTTAAGCGCGTTTTCATTCAACTGATGGATAGTCATAATACTAACGTTAGGTAAGTAGGTGCTTTACCTACTTACAAACGTACCAAGGTAGGTACTTTGTCGATTATTATCTTTGATTAGAAACCTACTTAAATGGATTGATACTGCACCTTAATTCAAATTTAAAATTATTTATTTCTAAGAAGCACAAAATTTATTATACAGGGTGAAACCATAAATGTACTGCGCCTTAACTCAAATTCAAAATCACAGAACAGAACAGGTTTCTTATTGCATTTACCTACTATTTAAAGACCTGCCAAATTTTAGAAGGTAATAAGGTCCATGAAACTGAACGACTTTCCCCAAGAAACATAGGTCGAAATCTCCTACTACTTACTACAAAATCTAGTACTAGGTAGGTAGGTATACATTGAACCAAAGATAAATTTGTCTATGCAATAATCAGTACAGTTTACTTGTGCACTAATTCTTTTTCTCTATGATACTTACCTAGTACCCTAACACTGTTGTGAGACAGCAAGAGGAAGAAGCAGATCGCAATTTAAATAGCGGAAACTATTACAACACTATCTGTAGACAACTGTCACCGTTATTAGGTCTCCCCTTGATCCCATCACGTCGTTAACAAATGAGAAATGACTGCCCATCATTGTCCTGTAACAATCTAAGAACGCAGTAGAAGCAGATAAGCTGCTGTTAAAATATGATCTGTTAGTCTTTTCAGTCAATAATTTCATAGGAAAAAGCACTTTTAGTTTTTTCCAATTTTTCTAATTTTCTGGGCAACATTTCCAATTTTTCTTGCCAATAGAGGTCAACGTCAAAAAGGTCAATATCTTATTAGGACTACTTATTACGAAAATTAAAAGAAAAAATTGGCCAAATCAGTTCAGGTGGTACAGTCGATCTCAACTGATAGGTATTCATATAACCAACATTTCATATTATAGGATTAAAGGGACCAGACGAGGTTATTGTTACTTTGTTTCTTTAAGGTTTTATTATTAAAATTAATGCAATATTACCTACAATATTTATCTTAATGAACGATAGCAATTAACAATGGATTTTCACATTTCTCGACGAATAAATGAATAGGTAGGTAGGTATTTCAGTTTTAAATTAGGATAACCGTATAATCTTTGATTTATACTTATTAATTAATCAAAGCTGTTAGGTTAGGTTAGATAATATTGCCACCAACATAAAAACTACTTTTTATTTTAAATTTCCCGCCTCGGTGAGTGCTACCCCTAAGAACTAAGCAGTTAGATTGTTGAGTCCCTACCAAGTCCTTTATTTAGATTAGACACCACGTTTTTAACCGAGAATTATTAGCTTTGAAAACTAGCCCAACCTATTTCGTTTTGTATATAATTTTTTATCTCCATGTTGGCCGCTGCTGCACGCTAGCCATAGGCCGCAAGCTCACCAATGTTTCACCATGCTGCCATCTGTTGAAATTCTTTGTAGCTAAAATAAGTAAAACAATGTATTTTGCATATTATATTCCTTGTAGCAGATTTCCAATTAAATTATCATATTGCATATTAATTCAAGCAGACTTTATGAATAAATAATATGGAAATAACAAGGCGATAAACTTACGTTTCTCATTGTTTTAATTTCTTTATATTTATAAAAGCGCCATCTATGCTTCAGACTTGCTATTTATTTGCCACTAGTTTTAAATTGATACAATAGGTGGCATTTTATGATGTCCAAACATATTTTAAACAACAATAATAGTTTATTATTACTGTTAATTATTTTTGATAAACAAGTTGACTATCGTTAATTTAAATATTGTTAGAATTAATTGAATCTTAACCAGTTCGTATGGAGTAAAAGCCAACATTTTAAGTTCCAAATAAAGGTAAAAAAGTTTTTCTGTTACTGTCACTTGCGTTGACTGAGTCACTTGCGTTATCACTTCTGACATTTGTTTAGTGTTGCCAACATATGACTTTATTACTAAATTGGTGTTTTTGATTCTACTGGTGTACATTAATTTATATGATCTCTTGCGCTCAAATCCTTGTCCAGATCGGCACCACTGGGATTCAGTACCAACTATACCAAGTCAAGCATTAGACCACTGCCCTGCCACATTCCGGGCACGGCCCTAATGTGTCTAGGTGGACCTTTAACAGTGGATTAAAGATATTTTTATGTGGTTTTTTACTATGATGGTTGACAACACTACTTTGACATTGACATGTTTATCTGTCAAGTTTAAGTATCAGCTGTCAGTGTCATGGGCTAAGGGCTTTCATTTCAAATCATTTCATTCATCATCATCATTCCTGCGGTCCGCTGACCCCCCTAAGCCACAAGTACAAAGTTTTCTCCTCAATAATAATTAACAGTAGATTTCTCACTAGTACTCACTACTGTCTTCCAACAAAACAGTCAACAAACAGCCAATAAACTACAAAATAGTAAGATTCTCTGGAAAGTGATATAAAATTGTTTACTGTTATTATTAAAATGCCACAGGTAATATTATTATTCAGTGGTAAAAGAAAATCTGGAAAAGATTTCCTCACCACTCATTTACAAAAATTGTGAGTATGGTTAACAACATAATTATAATTTGTGATTTTTACAGTCTTAAAAGTGGGTTTTTAGGCGAATATTATTATTAATGATAATAATTTATGATCCTTTTAAAACATACATTATTTACACAGCATGATGATGCTACGATAGCATTTATTTATTTCTGCTGTAATAATAAAAATATAGTACTTACTTATAAAATAAAATGAAATACCTAGATATTTATTCCCATTTAAAGCTATTTTTTTTACAATAAAAAAAATGGCTTAGCTTTATTCAGATTAGAATTCAAAAAGATTAAGGAAAGAAAGTTTTTTGATTTAATATGATAGGTATTCGCTCATCATAAACTTTTGAAGAAAGTATGTCCAAAGCGCCAGATACAAAATATAATTATGCTTTGGCAATGAGCAAAATTAAAACCTCATAAACAAGGACAAAAAAAATTAAAACCTAAAATTTGTGTACAAAACAGTAATTTGTAAATGTATAATTTTTTTAGTACCTAATTGGAAATATTTTACATTTGTGTACGTAATTCCCATCACATATCATAAGACATTACATTTACGTTTTTTGTTTTAGATTAAGTGATAAATGTGATGTATTAAAAATATCACAACCCATAAAGAGTCATTGGGCCAAGAAGAAAAATTTGAATTTGAATGAGCTATTGAGCGACAGTGAATACAAAGAACAGTATCGTAAGGATATGATCAACTGGGGCGAAGAGATGAGGATACAAGATTATGGATATTTTTGTAAAATTGCCAGTCAAGACGGTATGTATTATTCATAACATAGCATTAGCTATCCGTGCAAGGAATACGGTTTAATCTAATATGCTGGTTTCCGTTTCAAATAATATTGTCCTGCTGGTTGTGCTCATTTTATCGTGCATTCTTCTGTAAACTCGATTTTTGATCGCATGTCTGTGCAGTAAATAATTTCCAATGTTTTTTTTACTAATTTTCTGATGAGTTGAATCTTTATCTCATCATTTATCTTATAACTCAATGACAATGCATGATTAACTCTCATGTCTGTCTGTTTGTTTTTGAATAAATACAATTTTTTTACTCTTGTTAAAAACTCCCAAATACAACACAAACTTTAGAGATCTTTCTCACATTTCAGCTGCAGAAAAACCAGTATGGATTGTAAGTGACATCAGAAGAAAATCTGATATTCGCTGGTTCAAAGAAACATATGGTAATCTCATAAGAACTATTAGGATATCAGCGGATGACGAAACAAGAAGAAAAAGAGGGTTCGAATTTAAACCTGGTGTTGACGATGTGGCGTCTGAATGTGACTTAGATGACTTTATTGAATGGGATCTAGTGGTAGATAATAGTGAAGGCAAACAGACATTAGATGAACAATTACACAGCTTATTAAGTCTTTTGTCTTAGTTGCGGAAACAAAATATGTATGCAGGTCGTTCTGGCAGCTAATATTTCTACGGTATGGTAAGCTATTTATATTATTGAGAAATAAGGACTTGTATGTGGTGTGGTGAGTTTTCGTTAAATACACAATCATAGTGGTTCAAGTTTCAACTAAGGATAGGAATGTCATAGCCTCTGTCAATAATCACAAAAGTATGCTATGCTTTGGGTTAGAAAAATGATATTTTCTTCTTCATTATTTAACTCAAGTCTTGGTTTTATAAAACCCTATTGGAGGTTTAATTGGCTTTAAAGATTATTATTTTTTTTTCCAATATGGCAGAAACTTCTTCATATTCTTAGAGCCGATTTCACCACTGACACCAAACGCGATCAATCAAGTTAAACTCGGTTCAAGCGTTTAACTGAGTTCAGATTTCAGAACTGCAATTTGCGTAGCTGAGCTTAGTTTTATTAAACTAAGTTTATAAAGTGAATGGTGAAATTGGGCCTTGGTTGAAATGCATTAGTGTTTTGTTTAACACTTAACAAAACACATTATGACATTCAATTCAATTCAATTCATTTAATAGCATTATGTGTCCCGGAAGGTGTTAATAAGTTTCATTTGAATGTACTATGTACCATGAAGTTAGCTAATGTTATTAATATTCTATGAGGTGATGATTTAAGTAGAAGAGAAAGCAATAGCATACCAAATACCTACCTACTTAATTATTCACGTGATGTGGTTTTATGTAATGAAATGGTTTTAATACAGGATGTCTATATGACATATCTATAGTTTTTTTTACCTGCAGCTATCTTATGAGGAGGGGCTTCATACAAACAAAGTTTGATCTTAAATTGAATTTGTTTTTTTCTTGTTCACCTAATTAAAATTTTGTAAAATATCTAGTAGGATAAGATGTGCTTAGATTGTTTACAACTGTACATTACAACAGTATATTCGCCTCTTCATACAACAAGATGTCAGCTTATACTGAATAATTATAAAGCTTGATGTGTAGCCGTGTGTGAAAAGTCGTGATAGCCTAGTGGTGGTGACCGTTGACTGGTAAGGCAGAGGTCTCGGGTTCGAACCCAAGGCGCGCACCTCTGACTTTTCGTAAGTTATGTGCGTTTTATAAATTAATTATCACTCTCCGTGCCTCGGATAGCACGTTAAGCTGTTGGCCCCAGCTGTCAATTATAGATCTTTGACAGTCGTTACGGGCAGTCAGGAGCCCGAAAATCTGACAACCAGTCTTACCAAATTACCAAGGGGTATCGTGTAACCCAGTATCTGGGTTGTGGAGGTCTGATAGGCAGTCGCTCCATGTAAAACACTGGTATTCAGCTGCATCCGATAAGACTGGAAGCCGACCCCAACATAGTTGGGAAAAGGCTAGGCAGATAATGATGTGTAGCCGTGTGTAATGTCAAAATATCATGAATATGATCTCTATTTATATGGAAATGGGTGAAAAAAACATGTCTTTTAAGATGGTGGCGAGTGGTTTGTAAATTATTGTAATGAAATCAATTGATATGTTAATTTATTTATGTATTATAATCATGTTTCTGCTTTGACAACTGATTAGATTTAAACTATGGAAGGTATTATTATTTATGAATCTCTATTGTTAAGTGTTGATTCCAGCAAGGTTGTGGGTTATTATTATTGTAATTGAGGCGTGGAAATTGTTTTGTATAAAGCCTCATTTTCACGTTGGCCAATATATGTGCCAAAAGCATTGGGACTCAACAAAACCAGTGAACATGATGATCATCATTCCGGCAATACATAGGCGTAGTGTGGTGCAGGGGCTATGGCCCCGGGTAGCATACGAAAGGGGTAAGCGCTACGATTTTAAAATAAAAAAAAAAGAATAACTAAATCGCGCCCGTAGACATAATGGCTGTAAGTATTGCATTTGCATGTCACAATATTAACCAACGTGAAGAAGGGGCACAGATATAAAATTGTATTAAAACAAAAAGTAAAATAAAGTATTAATGGGTTTTGGATATTCTGTTTTTTTTAAAATGACCATTGACTGGCAAGTCAGAGGTTCGAACCCAAGGCACACATATCTACTTTTCGTAAGTTATGCGAGTATTATAAACTAATTATCACCTACTCCGTGCCGCGGAAAGCACGTTAAGCCGTTGGCCCCGGCTGTCTAGAAGATCTTTGACAGTCGTTGAAGGGAGTCAGTCAGTACCCAACAAATTCAAGTTTAACTTTAGAATATGATATCCCGTTGGGTTGCGGAGATCAGATAGGCAGTCGCTCCGTAGAAAACTGATAATCAGCTGTATCCTGTTAAATTAGAAGCCGACCCCAACAAAGTTTGAGTAAGGTGAAAATCAAATTAATTCATAGTAGGTACAAATTTTAGACAAAGATTTTATAAAAATTATGAAGAATTGGCAACCAATCCCCTCTATTTATTGTATATCATGCCTGTGTTAATTATCCTTTAAATCCCTTAAAATTAAATTACCCAAAGAAATTCTTACCATTTTTTGATAATTATCATGTTTTTGCGCCATCTATGAGTAAGTATTGGTACTAGTTTGTTTTGTAATATGAAAGTTGCGTTCTGGGAGCCTGCGTTGCGCGCCGCTTCTGGTAAACAAGTTTGCATATCTTTTGATAAGTTTCATGAAATTTCGAATGATTTTCATGAAATTACTATTTTATAATACCTTATAGTTGATTTTTTGAAATATTAATATTATATTATTGGTCATTTCGAAGGATCTTAGCAGACAAGTCGAAGTTTGTTTTAATCCTTAAAAAATCAGTCTAAGTAATGAAAGATGATTTAACGAATGTAAAAAACGAACAAAACATACGACCCGCCAGTCGAAGCTTTATCGTTTGAATTATGAAGTAACCTGTATCTCCGAAGTCCATAACTTCAATAAAATATTTATAGGTATGGGACCAAGCTGTTTCAAACAAAAAAAAGAATTCAAATCAGTTCTAGTCACGGAGACAAAAAAAAAAACTACATCAAAATTGAGAACTTTTTTCGGAAGTCGGTTAAAAAAGGTTGTTATTTAATGGTTATTTCGAAATCAAACGCTTCAATTATATTTATTTGTTTAATTATGATGAAACAAACATAAAACATACCTATACCTATGTCTGTAAGTCAGTACACCTATTAATCCAATGGTCTTTACGTCTGGACATAAATATTGGGGACCACACAATCACCTAACTGGTTGTAACTCGTACTAGTAGTCCTATGGCCAGTATAGAATAGTTCTAGTGAGAATCACCGTTAACGAAACCGATGTGATAGGTACCTTTTTGCAAATCTTATCCTACTTACAGCGGTGCATCGCGTCGTGCACAGAAGCGCCAACGACAACACTGATGAGTGATGAGCAGTTAATAGATGGCGCTGCGCTGGCCTATAGCTATCTAAATGATGATGTACCCAAAGTATTTTTTTAAATTCTTCATAAGATGCACATAGACTTTAGATAGAAAGTTATTGTAGGTATTATAATGTGACATTTGTGTTTATTTTACCTATTTAGTAGACAAATGTGAAACATGAAAACCAATTTTTTTTTTACATTTGACAGTCGGGGTAGTAATATTTCATGTCTTATTTATTTCTTTAACAGAATAATAGTTCAATCCTTTACCAAAGAAAGAGAAATATTGTTAAAACGGTGAGGGAAAAACATCATGAGGAAACAGTCCACCTGAGAGATTTCTCATCGGTGTATAGAGCTCTGTGAAATACCTTCAGGCGGTTTAAACTCTGCGCCAAGTTGTTCACCACTATACGAAAAAAATCTGTATCCTGTAAGAGGGTAGTACTACCCTGTCGAGCCAGCGCATTCGTCAAAGTTCAGCTTTACCGCCTATCTGGTTCTGTTCATTAGTTACATATTTTTTTCGAATACCTGGATCGTAAATCTGGAAGAACTTCTGTAATATAAATAAGCGTTTCTTTTATATAATTTATAAATAATGTCCTCCTGACCGAATGTCGGTTCCAGCGGCCAATCTCAATGGAGAACGCAGTAGTAGTATGATTCCATCACACTCATAGAGCAATGGAACGCTAATTAGACTCGAGCAGAGAGAGATCAGGTCCAGGACCAACAGCATTACGTGCAATCCGAGGCACAGAACAAGTAATAATTTATTTATAAAACGAAAAATCTGGAATTGCGCGCCTTGGGTCGAACTTGTGACCTCTGACTTGCCAGCCATACCACTAAGCTATCACGACACAAATTATTTAGAAGCAAACACTGACAGTGCGAAGGTATGGCTGGCTAACCACTTACCATCAATTAAACAAATGAAAATGTTCATCCACTCCGCATTCTAATTGAGTAAAGTGACACGTTTATTTACAATTATTGTCCTATTTACGGACCGAGTGAAGCCATTCATGAAATTGTATACTTGATCTGGGACCACAATGCCGGCGGCGAGTGACACCCCGTTCGCGAGATAACTATATTTAGTATCACTCGACTGTCAGATAGCATGAATGGTATTCAGAAAACTGTGCCACTTTCATCGAAACCTATAGGTATCTACCATATTTTATTAATTATTATTATTAGTTTGTACTGACCCATTTCTGAGCCAAGGCCTCCCTCCATTTTATTAATGATGAAATTTCATTTTAAGACGGGCGAAATTTGTTATAGCTTATCTTAACTAGGAGCCTAACTAACATATTTAAAAAAAATGTTATAATAATATTTCTTTGTTCTCAAGTTTCAATTCTAGGACAATATAACATTGGCGCAGACAGCGCTCGTTCGATCGCCATGGAACTCCATAATCAGGTCACGTACGAATGACCTTCGGCGCCAGGCTTCCTAGAAGCGCTAACTTTAATTAGGTACTAGAGCGAAATCCTTGGCAAGCCGCTAACGTAAACCGACCGTTCAGCTTAACTTAGCGATCGTGTCAACGGCTTATAGTTCATAACTTTTTGTCTTAAAGGATCTGAATTTAGTTTAGACTTATTTTTATCATTCTGTTAAGAATTCTGAACATACGTGCTTTACCGCAACTAGAAGAGTAATTTCTATCATGTTTTCGTAATTAACTAAGTTAGTTGTGCGGAACCAAAATAATGATGTCTGTCGAACGCGTCCGGCGGCGAGAACAGCTCACCGGACTATATGCGTAACGTCCAGAAATGAGTGGTGTCTCCGGTGTAATGTCAATTGCGGATGGTGGTGGTCGTGAGGGAGGCACTGCGGGCGGCGGGCGGCGGGGGGCGGGGGCGTAACGCGGCGGCGCGGTATCGATGCGGGTGCGCGCGCAGTCCCGCGCCCCTCGCGTTCGATTTTCCCCGTCCGGGCGACAGTGGCGGCGCGTTGCATAACTGTGTAGCGGCACTCCGCGCGCGACCCCGCTACGAGCGCCCGCCGCGAGCGCGCTACACGCGCTAATACGCGCAACGTCGCGCCCTTTACGTAACGCGCGACCACCGCGCGCTCTCGCGCTCCTCACCGCCCGCTCGAGGATTATTGTTGGAGTGAACCACTGTTAGTGTAGCAGGATATCGTCGCTGCGAGTCACGGACGTCGGTGCGGCCGGGTGCGGACCGCCGGTGCTGGTAGGTGTCGCCGCAGTGCGCGCGCTCGCCCTTTGTCCGTGCGCGTGGTGGTGGTGGCTGCGGTCGCGTGCTGAATAATTGACGCGGAGGCTGGCCGGCGCGGCGGCCGCTATCGACCTCGTCGCGTGACTCGCGCGTATTACCCGTGGCAAGGACGCCGCGCTGGCTGCGCCACTACACCGCCGCCGACGTTGCCGCTGCCGCCACCGCCGTCCAATGCTTTTAATATTGTGCTCTATGCTATTGATCCTCCTCTATACTTAACCTATTTACAGCCGTGCTCGTTATTTCCAAGATATGCTTTCCATTCTCGAAGCTACACTGCTAGCAGGACCTAACCTCCGCCTCCTGCTACGTAGGAAAGAGCTTTGATCCTCACAAGGAAGCTTGTTGTTCCTGATTATGTTATTGACAGCTAGGTAGATCAATACACTTTTTGACGCAAACCGCTCGCGGTTCCATAACAATCTTTTCAGTTTGCCACAATAGGTACTAATAGTGTTTAATGAGAAGTTAATGTACACTTAATCGGATTACTTTTACACTTTACTGGTTACGTAAAAGGATAACTGTCACTTCATTCAGCTTTCGGTATTCCAGTTTGGTATTCGTATCGCGTCTATAATTAAACATTCATAATGTGGTCGTAAGTAATAGTAATGGTAGACGTAGTCGTGCTCTAGCTACGGGTTTTGCTACAGCTGCGTGCTACGAGCTACGTAGCTCTATTCGTAGACGTCGTAGGCGCGCTACGCTAAGTTTGTTACGTTCGCTACGAAGGTTTAACTAGTTTATACAGCTAATAACAAATATCACATTATTTGGTATTATATCACGTAATCCTACTACGTACTAGAACCTGACGTTTAGTTCCTGGTTATCAAGGATATCTAAAGCCAACTTGAGTACTGTCAAGGCAAAGAGCAGCAGCTTTTATAATAAAAGTAAATTTACTTTAACGCCTATTATTATTATCGCCTATTCTTCTTTTACACAAAGAATACTTCCGCCTCTAGTGTCTTAGATTTTCCTACATTGGGTTACAGCCTGTCAAACGGCTTGCGCCAGTGCGCAAACGTTGTCACATTAGGCATGCGTAGATCAAAGTATCAACATTAATACCACAAACTGTGTGAACAATATCATTTCTTGTACCGATTTTGAAATAAGAAGTTAATATTTTCGAGCTGATATCAATGACTAAACACATCTATAGGCTTTGGAATCCCGTTTGAGTAAAGTTTCGGAAGTCGCGACTTGACGGAAGACTGACAGTTGATAAGGATGGGCGGAGTCAATGTATTATTACTCGCGTAATTACTCGTAACGGGTTATTCTTTAAAAACCTTAAACATTTTTTAAATAATTCCTTATCGTACAGACATTTTACTATTTAAGTTTATTTTAAATGTTATTTCTATTATGGGAGCAATTTAGGTTTTTATATAATAATAATTTATTATAAATAACATGCTTAATTTTTTGCTAATATTTTTAAGGAATGCTGCTGACTGCAACACTGGATTGCACTCTTTAAAAAGTATTTTTTATTTTATTAAATAATATAATATCAATAAATCAGCCTGTAACAGTCCAACTGAAAGGCCTTTTCTCATACAAAGAAGGATCGAGCATTAATCATCACGCTAGCTCACTGCGTGTTGACGATTTCAGAATATCAAAGCCCATGGTTCCTTACAATGTTTTTCTTCACAGTTCTTCAGTTAGTGGTGAGGAGCTATAATTTTGCGGGTAGTCCTGAAATGACCTTTATCTCGAAATATCCTTAAATTCCTTAGATTTTTTTTGCTTACCCAACATTTTTATAGCGAATAATTTATTTATTTCTGGTAGACTGTTCATTACCATTACGTGTAACTAATAACTACCGTAAAATGGGGTTATTTGCAAACCTGGGGCTATTTGGGACTATGGGATTAATATTATTGAAATACTTTCATCTAATTTCATTCTGAAAGAATGCTCAATGTCAACTCATAAATATGTGTTTCTATTTGCTCAGTTTTTTATTTGGATTTTAAAATTCTATAAGTAGTACCAAATAGCCCTCGGTTTACAAATAGCCCTCGGTTTACAAATAGCCCCATTTTACCGGTATGTTTTTTAGATTATTACTTTAATGAAATAAAGAATTATTATTATTACAATCTATTGTAAATAACACTTATTAAGATAGATATATAGATCAATGTCCGAAATATTAGTCAGAGTTTTAATGGCAAAAGAGTTAGATGTAGCGGGCGTATACGAGTATTTACGGAATATCTTTGTAAATATAATCATCTAAATCGTGTCTGGTTTTCTCAGAAATCAAGGTTATATTTTACTATCTCAAGTAACTTTGTAAACTTTTACAAAGTTACAAAGTCGCTCGTTCCAAAGGTTTCAGGATTTAAACAAATTTGTTTTCAGTAACAATTATTTCATGATTTTAAAACCATTTATTTTGCTACACACATTTTAGAACAAATTAATAGACAATACAATATAGTAATACAACAAAAAAGTGTAGCAGGGATCAGGGATGAAAAAGATATATATTCAGTAGTGTCTTAGATTAACTAAGAAAGTACATATGACATTGAAAAAGTCACATTGGTACATGTTAGGTTCGAACCCACTTGGCTTGCAAAGCGGGTCCGTAACCAATACGGCACCACGAAAAATAAAATGAAATTTTACACACTTTTACGGAATCTCCCATCAAAGTAATCTGCTGGCTCAGAGCCTCTTTTATTCGTAGGTATTTTACAACTTTCACTTGAGGTAAGCGATCAAAGGTAAATAGTATCCGAAGGTTGAATTCCTTCGGATTCCCATGCCCACGTATAATAATATAATGTCTTCCTGACCGAATTTCGGTCACTACGGTCAATCTAAATGGAGATCATCCAATTACGCAGAAGAGAATATTATGCACAAGTGTGTATGCAAACACAGGTCCACTCTTTATTCCCCCTAACAAAAGTGATAATAATATTAATTTATAATAGATTACTTATTTTACTTATTATAGAGACATTTGTCCACACCAAATTCCATTTTGAAAAAGACAGAGAATTCGAGAAAAGTTTTAGTTACTTTTAGTAACTCTATCAAATGTGAATTGCTGCGAAAGAGTAGTTTTAAACCATTTATGTACCTAAAGAAAGTTAAGTATCGAGCCTCAAAAGCCTAGTCTCGAGTCCTCCAGCAAAGTGCTAAATCAGAGATAAACATAACCACATTGGACTCAGGTTATCGCCCTGATATATTGTTGTTTCTTAGGTGTTGCCAAGGTAACATGTTACTTCCTTATTTTGCCATATTCCTGTCATATTAGTACACCTTTCCGAACCGTCAAGGCCATACTACATAAAGACAAGCTTTTACTTTTTAAATTCAAACCAACTGACGATTTGTTTGTAAAATTAGTCTTAAAACAACTGTCCGACTTGTAGTTCGAGTATTTTTAAGCCCCGACGAAAATAGGATAGGTGTTATAAGTTTAACGTTTAAGTTTTTAAGTTTAAGTTTAAGTATATGTCTGTGACATCGTATCTTCTAAATAGATGAACTGATTTTTGTTTACCAATTTTTTATTATTTTGGAAGTTGGCTTGATCGACTTGTTCTTAGCTTTGGGGAGTTTTTTAATTGTTTATTTATTCTTGTTTTATAAGACTGTTGGTAGAATTTATGTTAGTAATATTCTTTCAATACATAAGTCGCAATGCTGTATTTCAGCTTAGACTTATGCATGTTGTGTTAAGTATTTCTACGTTGCAGGCAAAAATATGTGAGCTAGGTAGAATTATTATATGCAACACCACGTTAATTGAACCTTAATGACGAAAGAAAGTATACAATTTTCTTCAACACGATTACAACGATTAAATTATGGGTAAGCCTAACATCGTTCAAAGTAGTAAGACCTCGGCCAAGCGTAAAGAAATGACAAGGAAATTAGAAAATTATAAACGAAATTATGAAGTTCCTCTTGGAGGTACGAAAAATACAAAAATAGTGGTTGCTAATACACACAAATTGTTCCAACCTAATTGAGGGAAACTGTTATGACGGTCCTTATAGCTCTTAGAAGGCCTACTGGCTACCACTATTTCAGTTTTTCATTTATTTTTTTATGATCCCAGTCTAATTAACTTAGCAACCGCTCTGTTCACTCTACCTTGTAAAAGGTTAGTAAAGTCTGATAAATTTTCTATTATAAGCTGGCTATCGCAGTTTTTATAAGAGAAAGTTTTGTAATCTTTTTGTTTAGCGCCTCGGTCCAAATCCATTTGTCAAGAGAACAAGCTTTTGAGAGCGGATTAGACCCGAGGTTAGCGAATGGCCAAAAATATTTATTGTTCAGATCCTTTTCTAGTTGGAATACCTCGTCTATATAAGAATGATAACGGTCTATGCCGTTTCGTAGGTTTAGGTTTATTGTCAATAATGGAATAAAAGTATTTAGCTTATGTACTTATACTTTCTTATCTATGTGGTGTCGGGGAAGAATATCAACTAGTCTCTCCCTCGACTAATGATAGGATCGACTAATGATAGGATCGGCTAATGATGGGATCGACTAATGATGGGATCGACTAATGGTGAGACAAAAATCACAAACGAGCAGCGATCAACATCCAAGCGGCTCCAGCAGTGGTTGACTGCCTTGCTCCGGACAAAGATTTGCTGCCAAGCGTTTTTGTCGTGTTCCGGTATAATTTTCAGTGAAACCTATCATGGGGACGCGTTTGGACGTTCGTTGAAGACAGGTGTTCTCTCCCGCAGACCAGAACACCGCCTACTATCCTCCTTTTCGAGTCGGTTTCCTCAATGCTGAGGGTCGTGACCGCTTTTTGATAGGACTTTCTCATTGACTATCTGGCGCCAGCTGGTTCTGTCGCCGCCTATATTAGGTGGGCACAAATACACTTTTCTTTATACATCTATAAAAATATTTCTAAAATATTCATACGGATCCCCTTATCCATGCGATAGTATATTTCAACAAAGAAAAATAATAGATCAAAAGAATAGCTTGGGTATTCGAACAAAGGCTGCATTCTGTTTCACTTTTGGAGTTTTATTTTTGTACAGAAAATGAACTATTTACGGTTTGTGCATTTTCGATGTAAGAATAATGTCGAGTTTATTTAATTTTCAGTCTGAATAAATCCTATTCTTGTGATAGAAATGATTGAGGTGTATAAAATTGGCTTATATTTGATAGGTGCCTACTTATGTCTGCAATCTTCACCAATAAATGGGAATTTAGCAAATTGGACTTCTAGTTCCTGAGATTACCGCGTTCCATTTTTATGCTTCACATAATGATCGTTGACTGACAAGTCAGAGGTTTCAAGGCTTTCGTCTTTTCGTATTTATGCGTATTGTAAATGAGGAATCACAGCTCCATGCCTCGTAGAGCTCATAAGTCCGGTCCTGCACCCGATTTCTTTCCTGTCATGGTACTGCCCAATTCTTGGAGAAAGGTTTATATGTATAAAACATGCATATTAGAGTAACCGTGCGAAGCCGGGGCAGGTCGCTAGTTATATAATAAAAATAAACCAGCCTGTAACTGTCCCATTGCTGTCTTCTCATACTGAGAAGGATTGAGCATTAATCACCACGCTAGCTCACTGCGGGTTGGCAATTTCAGACTATTAAGTCCAGGTTTCCTTACGATGTTTTCCTTCACCGTTAGTCTGTGGTGTCTAAGATTAACTAAGAAAGTAAAAAGTCACATTTCTACATGCCAGGTTCGAACCTACACTCATTGCTCTCAAATCGGTCCGTAACCAATGCGCCACAACGACGCGCATTATGTAATTCAAGACCTATTTTGTCTGGAGTTCAAAACGAAGAGAGAACTCAAGTATGAATTCATTCCCGGCGATTTAGGACATAGACGATCTTATGTAACTTTAACCCAAATAAGATATATACTTTTTTCTATTTTACGAGCTCTTGGCATGGATGGCATAATGCCATGTTTTGCTAATGATTTTAACATATTTTTTTTTGTAACAGCAACATCGCGTTGAGATGTATAGCTGTAATGTGTTTAAACATGATTTAGTAAAAAAGACCCAATTTGCTATATATTTAAAAACCCTCGAAACAAATACCTACCTCAATTTTTTTTTGAAAAACACTCTCGATCAAGTACCTTTCAAATAAAAAAAACTAAATCAAAATCGGTCCTTTCGTTTAGGAGCTAGGATTCGTTTAACCGATGCAAAATTTTAACGCTTTGAAGAGTATAGAATCGTTTAATTACACATTTACCCAGTTAGGTATGTATAATGCTTATAATGACAACAAAAAAGGAGGGTTATGTTTTCTATGTACGAGTATGTTCGTTTTTTCATCTGCTCCCTCGTACCTTCTTGACTATTTAACTTCGTAGTCAACGAAATATTCACAAAAAAGACCTCCGACAACAGTATTTTATTTCAAATATGAAAAGATGAACAAACTATGATAACTAGGTACTTACTATATATGTTTTATTTCTATGTTTTTTGGTGGGAAAGAAGCTTAATTTTATTTTTCTATGTGAACATGGCAATTCTTAAGTCTACTCCGCAAAATTTGATTTAAATTTATGTATTTTTATATAAAATTATATATTTTAATATGTTAAGTATTTCGCCGTATGTACTTAGGTATTTCATTTGGAGTACTATTATTATTTACATATAACTAGTTTAGTTTAGTTGTCTCTAATTCGATTCAAACTCATATATTTTTATATAAAATTATATATTTTAATATGTTAAGTATTTCGCCGTATGTACTTAGGTATTTCATTTGGAGTACTATTATTATTTACATATAACTAGTTTAGTTTAGTTGTCTCTAATTCGATTCAAACTCATATATTTTTATATAAAATTATATATTTTAATGTCCTAAGTATTTGGCCGTATGTAGGTATTTCATTTGGAGTATTTATAGTTTAGTTTAGTTGTCTCTTGATTTATTTAAATCACCTACCACTTCATCTCTGCACCACCCTATGGTTGACTGTTAGAGAATACTTAAGGCATTAAGTCCGCCAATGTGCACTTTTGTGACATGAAGTTTAAATAAATAAAATAAAAATATATACTGATGACCAATTCACCCCAAACTATGAAGTCCTAATAACGATTGTCACTTAGCTATATTAGTTCACGACTCCGGTCCGGACTCGTGTTAGTTCAGTGGAACGTAGGTACGTCAGAGTCGTTTGTAAGGACAATACATTAGACGTCACCCTCACATGTGACCTCAACGTGTTTACTGCGCCATTTCTTTGTAAAATTGACATTTATTATTCGACTTATACCTTACGGGATAGAAGACCTGCGTTTTATTTCCTTATGTGCACGAGTAGGTGGTACTTATTTGTAATTTTTTTGCAAAAATTCTCTTTAAATAAAAAAGTAACTAGATATTCTGAACACTTTGACTGCCACGCCGCAGGCACAATGCAATTTTTATTGTTTGTCGGTCACCGGTGACCGCGGAGGTACAAAAGCTTAATTTAAAACTTTATTCTTATTCCAATTGCAAAATTTTGAATATCCATTAAAAAAATTAAATATTCTTATAAATAAAAAGTGCCAATTTTCTTAAGAACTTAAAGACTCAAACGAAAATAATTTTACTAGATTAACGTAAGTGTATCCTAGAAATTATTTAATTTTCCTGTTAATTTTGCCACATAATTATATTACGTTATGTTGTTTGTTATTCTGTTGTTGTCAGTATCTGGGTTGTGGAGGTCTGACAGGCAGTCGCTCCATGTAAAACACTGGTATTCAGCTGCATCCGGTAAACCTGGAAGCCGACCCCAAAATAGTTGGGAAAAGGCTAGGCAGACGATGATATTGACTGTTATTCTGCTATTCGGAGCGGAGACGAATCCAAAAAATAAGAGATCATTAAAATCAATCCAGCTCTTCAGTCGATTCGTCAGTTCTCGAGTTAAAAATGGTGTTAACCCGACATTGTTTTATTTATTTAGATTTGATAAGACAACAAACAATTAATGTCTATTAAGCTAAAACTTTGAGCTTACTTTCAAACTAAGCACAAAGTTTGTGTTATTTTAATTCCAAATGTCTTAAACATCAACCGATAAGTTGAAGATGCGACGCTTTGTTCATAGTTAATGACATCTTAAGCCCGCATGTTAATTAAAGAGTTTATGTTGTCAACTTATAGAACCTTCCTTGACATTACACTGTATACAAGCCAGACTATACTAAGTTAGTTTATGCTTTTTTTAGGGAAGGTTCATATCTGACGGAACATGCGTCGCGTATTATCGGTCGCGTAACGCCAGAACCGATGAACCGATGAACGTATCATCGGTTGAGTGTGAACGGTCAAGTGTTTTTCTATACATTTGTCTGTTCTGGCGTTACGCGACCGATAATACGCGACGCATGTTCCGTCAGATATGAACCTTCCCTTATAGGTTTTTCTCTCTCTTCCGTCCGTTTAATAAAAGTATTTACTTTACTTTTCTAACTTTTTATTTATAACATAGAATTAATTATAATTATAATACAAACTTATTAATACTTAATCTCTCTCTTATCGTATGGTTAATGAACAACGTTGTGTCAGAGTTTCCGTAGGCCTCTGACATGGCTTTACTCACCGTTGAAAAATCTCAGGTGTGCTGGTTTCCTTACGATGTTTTCCTTCACCGTTTTAGCAAGGGATAATTGATTTCTAATACTCATATAAATCCGAAAAGTCAGAGATATATGCGTGTCTTAGTTTCGAACCTACGATCTCTGACTTGGCAGTACAACGGTCATACCATTAAGCGATTACTGCTTATAATATTGTAATGTCACATGACCTAATTTCTGTTTAAAATACATTTGGTGTTAGTTAATACAATACGTGAGTGTCGTTTCACCTGTGTGCGTGATTGTGTCAGGGCAGGCAGGCGTTTCATTTACATTGCCACACGCGACCCGCGACTGCTCTGGCCCGCTATTACAGTCGGCATTGGAATATATCGTGGCGATATACTCGTAATTATTACTAGGAAAGTTGCTTAATATAATTTAAATAATAGTTTGTTTCTGAGTATTTATATTGCTAATTGTTTAGTTGTGATTAGTGTTGAAAATGACTGACCGTTTTTTACGGTCAAATTTAGTCATGATCATTGTCATTAACTGTCAAAAACAGTCATTTTCAGTCATTTTAATTTCAGTATTTTTAAAGTTTTATTTTAGTTTTCTTGGATTTTGTATAGGACTTTAGTTGCTTTTTTGGTTTCTTGATTTGACTTAATTTTTTAGTCTTTTTTTTATTAAATCGCGTATAAAAGGACACCGGGACAAAAGGATCGTGTACAACAGGAACAGAAGTGTTTCATCTTCTGTTCTTGTTTATTATTATTTGTTATTTTTATTTTATTCTTTTTTATTTATATTTATTTTAGTTTTATTTTATCTTATTTTTTTCTTATTAGTGTATGTATGTATGTATAGTGTACCACTGCCCAGAGAGAATAAAACCTTTTTCTTTTTTAAAAGTATTATTGCTGTTTATCTCAACGCGTTTTTATTTACTCTATTGACTTTAGCTCTATTTCGCTCCCTATATTGGAGGCTAATTTTGTCTAGGAGCTCATTCTTCTTTTAATAAAAACGTTTTCTAAAGTTTACGTCACTGGCGGAGTAATTTACGAGACAGCCCCAGTAAAACACACAAAGAGATTTCCTTTGAAACTTATCAATCAAAACTTTACAAAGTACACAAATGTCTTTAATGAGTTTTTTATTGACATAAAGCCATTTACCGATACCTAATGATAATGTTCTAATAAAACTGGTGTTTTTAGTTATAGGTCAGTATATCTATATATTTGCCCTTTTTTAACCCCCGACTTAAAAAGAGGAGTGTTATAAGTTTGACGTGTCTGTGGCATCGTAGCTCCTAAACGAATGGACTGATTTTGACTATGTTTTTTTATTTGAAATTGACTATGTGACTTAATCGAAAGTGTTCTTAACTAAAATTTACTAACTAGAGGTTTAATTGTGTCGAGGGTTTTTAAATTTATTATACATATTGCACTTTCAAGCGAGAACTTTGAATAAAAAATAATGAAATAATTAGGAAATTATTTCATTCTTTTTTATTCAAAATCGCGTTGAAATAGATAGTAAAAAATATTTTGTACTCAATTAAAAAAAAAAACAAAATGGAGTCTACAATCGTGTGCTGAATTCATAATTTTCCTACACGTGTACCTATATTTAAAGGGGCAAAAATAACTTTATGTGTACTATGTTTTGGTAAACATTAATTCAATCCTACATTCTCACTGAAAACGTGGGCTCATCATACTCAAGCAGGGTTTTTAAAATTGTGTCACACGCCCACACTGAACCCTCACGTGGTACAAGAACGACACACACGTCACACTTTCGTATAAATTGTGTGTACAGGCCTCGTAAATGTACCCAAGAAGTACCTACGAGTCCTTGGACTCCGTGGGTAGCTTATGGGAATTGGGACTGAGAATCTCTCTAATGGTTTGATCCTGTTTTTACTGTTCTGTGGTTTCATCGAAGAATGTTACTATTGTCCATAGGTTAGTATTGTACTGAGTGATCTTACAAAAAGTAGGTACCTATTTTTAGTAAACTTTACCTTAAACAGTTTTTTGAGTTTTAAGATGGATTGGGTTACCTTAATTTAAGTCAGAATTAAAATTACTTTCTCCAAAATTGTTTTCTTTGGCGTTTTTGCACGGCACCTTTGTGTGCGAATCCGACTCGCACATGGCCAGTTTTGTATCCCAAAATAAAGATTAATAAGTTTTTATAAAAATTGTCGAATGTGAATTGTGAATTGTCGTGGTGGCGCATTTGTTACGGACCCGCTTTGCAAGCGCGTGGGTGTGAGTTCGAACCTGGCATGTACCAATGTGACTTTTTCAATGTCATATGTACTTTCTTAGTTAATCTAAGACACCACTGACTAACGGTGAAGGAAAAACATCGTAAGGAAACCTGGACTTTAACTGTCTGAAATCGCCAACCCGCAGTGAGCTAGCGTGGTGATTAATGCTCAATCCTTCTCTGTATGAGAAGAGGCCTTTGCCCTGCATTGGGACAGTTACAGGCTGATTTATTTATTTATTTATTTATATAAAAATTACGTTTTTAACCAAGCTTTTATACTGGGAGTATAAAAATTTAATGTAAACGTAAAAAAATTGTATCTGTGCTGTTGACTGTTCAACAGTTTCTTTATCTGGAGCCAATCCTGAATGACGATCTACGTTAGGCTTGCATTGTCATCGGAACTGAACTAACCTGCATAAATTCAACTCTATAGGATAATAGGAAGTGGTCCTAATTCAGCTTGCAAGATTCCACCCGGGCACCCAGACAAATATACATTGCATGTTAAATAAAAACTTGTAAAAACGAAATCGCGTATTGTGGAGCTATTCTAGCGCATTATTGGGCCAGTCTTTATACTACTTTTGTTACATATGAGACATAACACGAATTTTGAGATAGGTATGGATGTTTTACAATGACCACAACGCGTTGAGAACTGTTTTTTCGCTCAATAAGTGTTTTCGATCTTTGAGCGTAACATACCTATAAGTATATAGATTAATTTGCACTCGTTGAATTCATACGACCATGAACTGTTGTTGACAGGACGCGCATATCCTGACGAGATTGATATATTGAACATTCATTCACAACACAAAAGTCGAGAAATGAGACAACAGGAAATTCATTGTTACCGCGCTGATGCAAAAATGGAATGGAACATTTTTCATATGATAAAATTACAGTTATCTGTATATAATGATTGCAATGTTAATAATATTTCTAAAAGATAATATTATTTTTCTAATACATATACAGTCGACTCTCGATAATTCGAAACTCGAAGGAGTCCTAAAAATTATATATATATACAGTGGTGGTCATATAATTAAGAACGATTTGTAATACTTGTAATTTTTTTCAAAACCAATGTCGTGCGTACTTTTATGTTCCTCCTTAAAAGTAATTAGTTGTATTATGGAATAGCTACATGTATAGAGTAAACGGGATTAGGAGTAAATATTAAAAACTCTTACTATTTTTCTTACAAATTTAATTTATTATCGATAGTTACTAATTCAAATAGTAGTAAAGCTGGACAAATAATTAAGAACGATTTTTAAGCTGCTCGAGAGTTGTTTCCGTAGATACATAGATTTAAAAAATCACGTTAAGTAAGAGGGTGATAATGTTAAAAATTGCAATTTAATACATTTTATTGTAAGTTAATAGTTTGTAGCGTGTCCACGGCTTTTAATGACTGCCTTACACCGACGAAGCATTGACTCTATCACTTTTTGAAATTTTAAAGAGAAATAGAGCACCATTCTTCAAAAAAAATCTTTTATAATTTACTTCGACTACCACATCGTCGATTTGAAACCTTTTTCTTGACTTTGCACCAAAAATGCGCTATAGGGTATTTAAATCTGGGCTGTTTGGTGGCCATTCTAAGACAGAGACTGATTGAGATGGGAGTTCTATAGCGGTGCGTGCAGTGTGCTTCGGATCATTGTCGTGTTGGGATGTCCAAATAAATACTGAAGACGTGCTTCCGATTAGGAAGCACGTCTTCAGTATTCTTCCTTCCAGTATATTTTTGTACTGGAATTGATCTATATTTCCTTATATCAGACTAACATGTCCAACACCATGACCAGAGAACCACCCCCAAATTTTCACATTTCCACCACCATGTCTTAATGTCACTTTTGTGTAGTTGGGGTCGAATGCTGTATTCGGAGGGCGTCGAACATATGGTTTCCCATCAGAACATACTCTGTTACTTTTTGTCTCGACAGAGAAAAGAACATTTTTCCACTGTCTTGCTGTCCAGCTTTCATACCTGCAATTGCAAATGCAAGCCGGGCTGGCCTATTACACCGTTTCAACATGGGTACCCTTCTTGCTATCCTTCTGTTCAACTTTGCTTCTACTTTATGCCTTTGGATAGTGCGCGCTGAGATCGCTGAAGGGTTATTTTCACCAAAATATTCTTTTCTCAACTCGTTAGACCCCTTAAAAGGGTATTATTTTGCCAAAAGCACGATATTTCGATCGTCTCACCGAGATGACTTTCTTTGTTTAGGTACCCACGGAATATTTGGAGTTGTTTGTTACGTGTTAAAATGCTTCACAGCGTGGAATATCATCGTTTTTGAGCACTGCAGATGATTGGCTACCCTTTTATATAATGAATTCTTATCACGAAGTTTTATTATCGCTTCACTTGTACCTTCATCACAATTTTTATTTTTCCCCGTTTTTTTTTATATGAAACAATCGACTTTTTGACTTTTTCAGCACTAAATGATGGCAAAATTACGCAAATAGTGGCCTATATACAGAGTGTCTCTATAAAAATTTGAATAAAAAAATTTACTATCCAGCGTTCTTAATTATGTGGCCAGCCAGAAAGTTTTCTATAAATATGTTAAGACTTAAGGTTTATTATAAAAAGTTTATCTATATGTTATTGAATTAATTATGTTACAACTGTATGCCACGATAGTGTGGAATAGTTTTGCGATACCAAGAGAGATACAAAAAGGCTTGCAATAAGTGTTATTCTCGTAAGTTTGAAAAAAGCTTGTTTTTAAATAATCGTTCTTAATTATATGACCACCACTGTATATTAACGTTTCTCTGTTTGTGTGTTACATCTCGAATCTTGAATTGAACTTGAAAAATTTCGTACTCGAATTTTTTATCTATCCTATTTTACGAATAGCTTGGTTGGCACAGTGGCATATCTAGCCCGTCATGTTTCTTTTTCTACGAAAAACAAATGCATACGCATGCGATAATCATAAATAAAATAAATTCATTAAAATTAGTTGTTATTGTTACATACCTGTTAGCCCGCCTGTAGGCTTCCGACCTGCAGCGTGGCAAAGTTACAGCTGTTGTTAATTAATTTATAAACCACACCTGAAATAAAACATAACAACAAAATTAACATATCACCAACCGTAGCGGACTAAAGATTTTACGTCTTAATTTTCTATTAAACCTCTGTTATTGAGGCTATGAATACATTAACTACGTGAATTCTTTTTATGCTTGGCAAAAGGTAAAAGCAATTTCGCTGAGAGGCGCCATCACAGCGACCCCGCGTATGTAAATGGGAGTACGGAATGTACAGAGCATCGTATGCTAGAGATCGTACGCTCACCTAAGGCCCGATTTTATGGTTTATGTCAGGGCGTTTTTCAACCCGATATTAGGAGTGCAACAAACATGTTTTTCATGATATATGAACGTATGTTTGTTTATTGTAGGGTACTAAAACATAAGCGGTATCTCGTAGATGCGATGTTTTGATGATATATTTTGTATGATCCACAATTTTTTTTGTGTCGTGGTGTGACCATAGAAATATGAATCCAATATCTTTGGGTATGACCGTTGACTGGCAAGTCAGAGGTCTCAGGTTCGAACCCAAGGCCCCTGCGTAGTTGTGACATTATTATTATGATACATAAAAATACAGATATTATGTTCTTGATAATGGTGCTAATTCTCTTGTACATCCCACTAAACTAAGTTAAGTCTAACTATATCTCTTTCTAATAAACACCATTGAAACTACAGCAAATTGAACAATCAAATTAGTCTACGTCCTGGCAATTGACGTGAAATCAGGCGAGACCTCATTGACATGCCGACTTAATTCTCGTTAAAATCGCGCAAATGGACTAGCTTGACATCACTAAAAAAAAATTCTTATGATCTCTTTTAGAAAGAGATATATTGGTGCTAATTCTCTTGCACACGCTCTAAACTAATTTAGACTCGCCATCTCTCGATCTAAAAGAGGTCATTAGAAAAGGATAGAAGATTTTTAGAGCTGTCAAACTAGTCCATTTGCGTGATATCAACGAGAATTTAATCGGCATGTCAGAGGTCTCATCTAATTTCACGTCAATTGCAAGGACGTAGACTAACTTGACAGCTCTAATTATTTGCTGTCCTTTTTCGATGGTGTTTATTAGAAAGAGATATAGATAGACTAAAATTAGTTTAGCGGGTTATACAAGAGAATCAGCACCAGTGAGTCTAAATAAGTTTAGAGCATGTTCAAGAGAATTAGCATCATTACCTACCTACTTTAAAACTAAAAGCAATTCCACACTAACTAAACACTGATATTATTATATAGCACTGATAGCCTAGTGGTATGACCGTCGACTGACAAGTCAGAGGTCTCGAGTTCGATCCCAAAGCGCGCACCTCTGACTTTTCGTAAGTTATGTGCCTATTATAAATTAATTATCAGTTGCTAAAACGGTGAGGGAAAACATCGTGATGAAACCAGCACACCTGAGATATTTTTCAATGGTGTGTAAAGCCATGTCAGAGGCCTACGGGCGGTTTAAACTCTGACACCAGGTTGTTCATCAACCATACGATAAGAAAGAAGACTTACTAAACAACGCTTTAGATATTAAATATAATTTTAGATTTTTAAGTGCTTATTTGTACTTGAACATGTTATGTCTTGTAGGCGTAAGTTAACAACCTTTCAATCGATCAAATAGATTATAAGAACAATCTATTTAGTGTCCACTTGAAGCTTTTACCTAAATTGTTTTACTTCAAAGTGGGTTACTCTATCTATGTCTAATCTGTCAATAATATAAGTTACTACTTACTTCTACAAAGTACAGGCACTCAGGCTAGAGCGAGGTTCAGTAGTTGATTATTTAGTAACAAAAATTTTGGTAAATATAATTTTCAGTTGTAACGTAAAATTTAAACTCAGGTATTTCAGCTTTCATCCCAAGACTACGTATGGATATTATTATGCACAAAGGGATTTTTTTTCTATGTCGAGATCATGGAATAAGTTGTTATTAGTCTAAGGTCGAGATAAAGCTCTACTAACATGATATGATTTTTTTTTGCTGTCGTCATCAATATTAGTGGCCACTTGTCAATTTTCTTAATTTAAAATAATGTCTCAAATAAGATTAATTAGATGTCTACAAACTGTAATTAGCTAATCATAGTTAAGTTGTTCTTAGTAGTTATTTAGTAGTAATAGAGTTTATTTTATCTTTTGTTTTGGTGAAATTCTTTTAATACCTACTATTTTAGAAAACTATCTTTTTTTTAAAATTTTCAAATCGAGAGTAAATGGGCGTTTTTAAGGCAAGTGTGCTCTGACTACCACAATATCGCGTACCATCAGATTAGCCGTGGGATCATGGTGAAACACATGACTAAAAAAATAAAACAAAAACAAAAGTCGCATACATTGAGATTAGTAGAAATCTTTTAGAAGTATACCATCGTGTTACAGTTATAAAACGTAAATCCAAAGATAATTTTATTCAACACATCTAAAATATTGAAGTGAATCGTCATGATACAAGACACGGCAGAGGAATAGAATTTTCTGTACAAAAGTGAATGCTATAGAATCTCAGAGCATAATTGTGATGCAAAACTTTTATGAACGCCTTTCCACTCTCCCTCCGGCTCCGTGGAGTGCCGCCAAGAGCCTTTGATATCGGATTCAATGTAAATAGGAGTACTTCCCAACTGTATTTTAGTTAAAGATTTGCTTCAATAACATTTCTTATTAATATATAAACAGTTTATTAAGCATTTATGCATGTTTTGCAAAAAATCTTGTACCATATTGGACTTAGAAAGAAAAAACGTACGTGACCACGTGACCACGTATCCCCCTCTTCCTCATTACTCGTCAGCCATCGACTGCACGTATAAAAAAAGCAATATGTTACGACAATTCTGCTATTATCCTACGAGAAATTCCGTTCCATAATTATCTCCATGAGCTCCATGATCAGATCCTGACAATAGGTAGGTAGTCCTTGATCAGATTATGTTATTGTATGTTATGTTATTTCCATGGGATCAATCTGGAAAACTACAAACTGGAAGGAGGAAGTTCACAATTCGATGCGTATATTTTTTAATTTATTCGCCGATTACTTTGTTATTAGTTGGTCGGTTTGATTAATGAATTCTTTTTTTGTTGAAAAAGTGCACTCTCCGATTGGTCCCATAAAAACATTGGTACGATCTGTCTATGGACTTTTGAGATACAGAACTCTTGTAACAAAAAATAATATAATATACATATATGTATATATATATAAGTATATATAGAAACATTTCAAAGCAATCATCAAATTTGTGTAGAAAGAAAACTTCGCTGTAAAAGAAACTTTGACCACAAACATCTTAATTATTATTTTTCTTGTCTGTGGGTTATTCTATATTCAAAATTGATTAAGGCCCAGTATTTAAATGTTTTAGTCATAAAAAAAACAAAACAACCGCTTAAAAAAATGAGTGTACATTTACGTCCCCTTTGGTCGAGTAGGTAAAGTCAGGGGTCGTCACGGTCGGGTTATGTAAATTGGTATAAGTACCACACCTACACGTGAGGAAGGGATGTCCTGAATAACTACAAACGGGAAATAAACGTTTACGCTTCCTCGTAATAAACGAAAAAGTTGTCGACCGCATTATATAAGTACGTCGACCAGGGGCTCTACTCCGAAATTCGAACGTCGAAGTTTCGCCTGACGTTCGTTTCGTTTGTTCGTTAAATCACCTGTTATACGATTGTTTTTTTTTTATAGATTTCAAACATAGCGACACACGAAAGCACTAAGTACAATTAAACAGCAGTAATTAGGTGGTAAGGTATGCGTTTCATGATCTACTAATGACGTTTCGATCCGAAACATCGATGTTCGATTTTTAGAGTAGGACCCAAGGTACTAGCCACGGATATCTGACTATAAATTAGCTGCTAGTTGGTTTCTCTCATGGAATTGTCGCTTTTAAAACGCATTATACATAAACCAAATTCAATGATGAGAAATCCTAGTGCCCCTAGGTTCATTTAAAAACAAACAATACAATTACTTAATATAATTTATATTTCTCCATACGTATTTGAAAAAAAAAATCTTAATACGAGTATAATTAAAAAAAAATATTAATTGACCAAAGCATTAACTTTTAAAAACAATAAATTAATTCTAACCTTATACACATAGGTATGAGAAATATACACCTAGTAAAAATTAAATGAAAATAAAACCTTAATTTGAAAGGCGATTATACACAACGTCCCTATAACACTGGCTGGCTGGCCAGCTAGGATGGCTATAATAAACCTTTAGGCTAGGTACACACCAGCATCACAGGTCACGAATTGCTTCGATCCATCGATCGAAGTATGAAGTGCCGACTTCAAAATTAAGAAATAAAATTATGCATTCTTGATTTTTGTTTGTTTTGGTAATTACTCATCCAATACCAATTTGTCTTGTCGACATATTGTGTCAATAATCCTATCATCTGATGACACAATACTTAATGGGATTTTAGTCGAAAAATAAACGACAAGTTTATTTACATACTGTCATTCAAAATTGATTAGGTACTAAAGCTCAAGCGATCAACTCTGGTTGTTTAAGGTGTTGCGTACACTGTGACCGATATTTTTATTAGATCATATTATAAATACGAAATTTTGTTAATTTTACGACTTGTAATTTTTTCATATATATCTCTATGAAAAAATCACATCACACGCATAAGCTAAAGAATGACAGAGGATATATTTTTTCATCCCGAATTAGAATCATAAGTGCAAAGCCCCGGAAAACAGCTAGTCTAATCTACGAATGATTCTGGCGGTAAGTAACAATGGATTTCTTATTGTTTTCAATTTATCGACATTTGTCGAAAAAAAAAGTAGTTTTTGTTGATAACATCTTTACTCTTTCAAAGCATTTGTAAGCTGTGATATCGTGAGAAAACGGTGTAAAACCATGTCAGAGGGCTATGGGTAGTTTAAACTCTGACACCAGATTGAACATCAATCATACGATAAAGAAGAAGCCAGTCTTTGTAGGGGATTAGGCCTCCGGTTTTCGTCACTGACCGTACGAAACAACAGTACCAATCGTAATGAAACAACCCTTTTCGATTCAACTTCGACTCGATTCGAGTGCTTTCTCGAAACGTAAGGATTTGAATTTGACAAGTGATTAAAAATAACGCGACGTGAATCCGTAAAAGAGTTGTTTCATTATGTTAAACGTTCGCCAAAGTTTGAGATAGTACCATACAGTTAATTACGTCGATATTTTGTCGGGTAATAGTATCCCAATCGAGTATATGTGTTGAATTAAAACCTTAACAGCACAACAACAGCACGATCTCAAAATTGACATTCAAAAGCATCTCGGTACGAACAGTCTGGTTTATGTTTAAGCGCTGTAATTCTGGCGGCTAACAGTCGACATGTAGAAATACGCATCGTCCGCAGTGGCGGGCGCCCAACCGAACGAACTTAAACCTTGACGCCACCCCCTCCCCCACCCCACAACACACCTCCAACCCAGTTAACCCCCGAACAACATTTATTTCTTGTATTCCTTTTATAACAACGGGTAATTCTATTAGTTAGCTCCGTTACTTTCTGACTGCAATAATTTATTCTTTATGGTAAAGCTCGTTTGAAAAATTAAAATAGTCATTTATTTTCGGCCATGTCGTTTATAAAATCTATATTTAGAATTATGGAGTTAACAACCAATGAGCTTGGTGGGGTAATAATTTGCTTTAAACATTTTACGAACATTTTTAACTTAATATGGAACGTTTACGTACCTTGAAATATTTGAAGTTATTTCAGCACTTAGTTACAGCGAATCCTTGAAGTTTTACTTCATTAAAACAAGCACTATAAAGATTGGTATCATACTTCTTTACATACTTAGTATAAAACAAAGTCGCTTTTCGCCGTCTGTCTGTCTCTCAGACTTTTTAAATTACGCAACCGATTTTAATGCGAATATCATCAATAGACAGAGTAATTTATAAGGAAGAAAGAAAGAAAATCATTTTATTTTTGTAACTGCATGCACACGTCAAATCAATAAAAAGAATTGGGGCAAAAAAAATGTAGGTACACAGAAAAAATTAAAACAATTTACGTGCGTCGTAGCTGTCACAAAGGAAGGTACATACCCCCGCTTAGCATTGTGTTGCTGTGTGGCAAAAACAACGCAACAGCGCTGAGTTTCAGCGGAGACCTAAAGGACCTAGCGGAAGGTTTATACGTACAATTGGACCCTGTAGGTGGCGTTGCGGTCGGGTTAAATTAGCACCACGAGGGCGAAGCCGCGTGAGGGTCAGCCTAACTAATATAATATATGCGAAAGTAAGTTTGTTTGATGCTTACCTTTTCACGCCTAAACCTCTGAACGGATCATTCTGAAATTTTACCTATACGTTGTCAGGTGTACAGAAACGAACATAGGGTGCCTTTCATCCCGAAAAAAAGTACTGTTCCCGAGGAAAACTAAAATAACGTTCTCATGATGACACGCGCCACGTGTCTTTCGAATTGGAATTGGAAATTTAAATTTCACGCGGATGAAATCGCGAGTGACAGCTAGTATACTATAAATGCGAAATTGTAAGTTGGTTTGTCCTTCTTTAATATTACTTTGCATAGATATAGTTTATGGACCGAAGAATGATGTAGAGTATTTTATATCCCTAAAAAATTTTAATCACGGAAGCAAAACCGTGGGTAAAAAGAAGCTTACAATAAAATGAAATATTCATCCCTATTCCTCGAGAGGAGTTCGACACTTAGATGATAGCAATCTGATATAAACGCTTTATATCTACCGGAAAATGAGTCTTCAGAATCTTCAAGGTTGTGTAAAAAGATGAAACGTTCGTGAAACAATTCTTTTTTTTTTTCGCGCCTCTTATATAATGTGCCAAAGCTGCTGATATTCTGCCGCGTCAGGGGCCTACTCCGAAATTTTAACAACGAAGCTTCGATTGTATGATCGCATGTTTGTTCGTTAAATTACCTTATAATAGATTGTTTTTTTTTTATGAATTTGTAACGAAACGACAGATGAAAGCACAAACAGTGGTAATTTGGTGGTAATGATTGTGTTTGATGGTCTTCATTATTACGTTCCGATCCGAAACATCGTTGTTCAATTTTCGGAGTAGAGCCCCTGATGACTCAAGGTTGTCCTATAAAGTTTGACTACATGGAAATCTCAACGGATTTGATTAGGACAAAAAAAAATTAAGAAAAACATAAGATGTCACATTTTATTTTATATATTGCTTTTTATTTATTACTATTTATTATTTTTTAACCCCCGAAGCAAAAAGAAGGATGTTATAAGTTTGACGTGTATGTGTAGCTTTGTGTCTGTCTGTAGCACAATAGCTCTCAAACTTTTTTATTTGAAATGTAAATTGATCGAGTGTTTTTAGCTAAAAAAAATTGAGGTTATTATGTATTAGGGGCTTTTATTTATTTTTTAATTATAGTAATATTTTATTTATCCATTTATACTTTACATACAGTTGAAATCACAAACATACTTAAAATATTTATTGCTCTTAGTTCTAATAAATATTACTAAGCTTTTATATCTGCACTTACAAGTGTATAATATATGGCAAACTTAATGTCATAAGGCATTATCTCCCAGTCAACTTTTGTACCAGTAGATCCTTCAGAGGTATAAAATATTCATATTAATGTTAGATCCAAACTCTCAAACAATTAGCTATTAAAAGATCTGTTAGCCCAAAACCAATTTTTTTATAGACTCACGCCTGTATTCCCCAAAAGGTGGTAGGCAGAGGTGTATGCATTACACCCACGTTTCGCCGGCTATAAGTCCCGGCCGGCTATATTTACTAATGGAAAAACCCAATAACACTTTGCCCGACCATGTAATCGAGGAACCCAGGACCTCGTGCTCAGCAGTCGCGCTTGCTGACACTAGACCAACGAGGCCGCAACGAGACACCCATATATAACGCTGACAATACTATTGTATTCCTTGCGGTGAATAAACTTAAACTCAATTTGCCTAACCCTATCCGAGCGTAGTACGTGATGAAAAGATAAAACTCAACCCAACGGTAGAAAAGGTACTATGTAGGTAGGTTCTCGAAAACACAAAAACTGTTCAGCGTACCACAAAGTTATCTATTCAGGCGGACAAAATTGGAACTAAACGATTTCCATAGTAAATGATTATGTTATACTCACCACTAGCGCCGCCGTCAACTGAAGAGATAAGTTGGTGGCACTGAACCTTGCGTGACGCCTGCTGTCATGAACTCATGACACATGTCGTTTAAGGGCATCCACACACGGGCTCATTTAAAATTGAAGCATTTTTACATCAGTATTCCGGCAAGTTAAAATCTACAGCTCTATTTCATTTACGAAAGACTCTACACTATGGTTCCCTACCTTTGTCCGACAAGGGACTACCTAAGACTTTTACGATAGTCCACACTTATATTAAAATGGGCTATGAACACTTTGAGACTTTATTACTTGTTCCATGTCTGGTTACGAAATCTCTAAATAGTATGGTTTTTAAATGTAGAACTGACAATATTAATTGGGACTCTTTGTTCGGTGCAGGCACTCCAAGAGTAAAAAAAATGCATTCCTTATTTTTCGCGCGTCGCTCACGTAACTGCTAATAGCTTCATACCTTTTTTGGAATTATAACTGTTATACGCCGGAAATAACCGAACCGGACTAAGCCGTTAATATTTAATAATATATAATGTGCTTCTAAATTATCTGCCACGGTTGCAATGGGAGAAAGTATTGGGTATATAGATTACAATAGTGAAGAAATTTCGTACCCCGGAACAGTAATAAAAAAATTAGAGCATGGAGCAGAATTAGACCTACGCAATAAAACGTAGGCATAAGAAAAAAAAATATGACGTTAGATAAAAAAATACTTTACGCACATTGAAAATAATAATGGAACACTAGTTTTTGCCTGCGACTCCGACTCCGTGGTATATTGATATATTGTAGCCTGTGTGTTATTCTGATAGCTATATTACTGTAAAGTTTAATCCAAATCCGTTCTGTAGTTTTTAGTTAGTAGTTTTTTAGTAACAAACATCCATCCATCCATCTTCACAAACTTTCATATTTATATTAGTAGGATTAGTATGAAGAAAGTAGCCGAATTAGGATAGTGACATAGATAGGATACATAGCTTTATACGCTTTATATGCCATTTATGAATAGTTGTAAAGGTCATCTTGTACGCGTCATAAAAACTCATACACGAACTTTTCTGACTGTGATGTTCCACGTTCAAAAACTTAAATTAATGTCTTCGAGTCTGGTGAGTTCTTTATCTCGTGAATGTTATGAAACTGAAAATAATTTTATATTCAACTTTTTACATTAATATTTTCGTATGCGCATGGTAATTTGTGTCTTGTAAAAATGTAATAAGATATTATATGGATAAGATATTAACAAAAAATATAAATGTATAAGATATTAACAAAAAAAAAGGTGGCAATAAGCATAAGTAAGGTCTGCCTGATGGTAATTGGCTACGCTTGATTTAAAAGTGCTAGATAGTTGATTTATTTTTGCTGACAAAGCTAATCTAGGCGTATTAGGGTTTCTTTATTCTTGCAATACCGAGTATCACTTACCCGATCAGAAAGGCCCGAGATGTAATTTAAACAAAGTCTACTCTAACGACCTTTTTTCAAAAGGAACAATTAGAAAGAAAGAAAGCATTTATTCACACGCAATATTGCACAAGGCGAAATACACAAAAAAAGAACTAAAAACAAAACTAAATCTATGCCTAATATTGCCCATTGTCAAAACCGATCTATGTCTAAGATCTAAAACGTAATTTAAAAAAAATTAAGTACTAGCGAAAGAAAACAAAACTACCGAAAGGTTTAAACATAACAAAATTATTATTATAAGAATGGGACAGGAGACAAGCTAATTTAGCTATCTCTTTCTGGGCCTACCGCGTTCTCGTTTACAGCGGTCCGGGATTTTAACTACTTAAAAAAATAACGTAGGTACTCAAATTTCCAACCCTCAATGTTGGGCCCAAAAGTAAAATGATATTGTGTTAATTTTAATTACATTATCACTAGGTACCCATAAACAAAAGTTTTTAAAAGATAGAACAATATATTGTACTAGACGTACACATATGTCGGCAACGTACTCCAACGAATACAGAATAGGACAAAACATTATGGATTTAAAATTGTTAACTCTAAGTACAAGCTACCCGACAAAGGTCGATGAACTCGCCAGCACTTATTTAGAAAATGGCTATGCCCGCGCTCTGCACACTAAAAATTTATATGGAATGCTTGGAACTTAAAGAGTAAAAACTTGACGTTAAAATAAAAATATTACGCTATTATTTCTAAAGATATAAGCAGAGGTAGTACAACGTAAACTTATATTACTATGTGAATCATCTGCCTAGCCTTTTCCCAACTATGTTGGGGTCGGCTTCCAGTCTTACCGGATGCAGCTGAATACCAGTGTTTTACATGGAGCGACTGCCTATCAGACCTCCACAACCCAGATACTGGGTTACACGATACCCCTTGGTAAGACTGGTTGTCAGATTTTCGGGCTTCTGACTACCCGTAACGACTGTCAAAGATCTACAATTGACAGCCGGGGCCAACAGCTTAACGTGCTATCCGAGGCACGGAGAGTGATAATTAATTTATAAAACGCACATAACTTACGAAAAGTCAGAGATGCGCGCCTTGGGTTCGAACCCGAGACCACTGACTTGCCAGTCAACGGTCACCACCACTAGGCTATCACGACTCTTACTATGTGAATATACATTCATATATGATGTGCGAGTTCGAACTGTTATTTAAGTACCAACTACCAATGCGACTTTTTAATGTCATATTATATCCTTTGTTAGCCCGTCTAGACACCACTGACTAACGGTAAAGAAAAACATTGTGAGGAAACTTGGACCTAATAGTCTGAAACTAAAACCAGTGCAGTGAGCTACCGTGTGGTCGATCCTTCACTGTATGAGAAGAATCCCTGCAGTAGGATAGTTTCAGTCCGATTTATTTTATTGTAGTTCTATACATCTACAAGAGATGATTTATATCGCGTCCGATTATAGTTATAGTTATTTTATAGTTCAATATAAATCAGTCATTTTCCACCGTCTATCTGTCCCTTTGTACGCTTTTCATCAATAGATCTCTATCTATTGATTCTTGATTCAAGAGAAAGGTTTATACATACAATTAGATCCGGTAGGTGGCGCTGTTATCGGGTTTAATTAGAACCACAGAGAGCCGCGTGTAGATAATAAACTACAAATTGTTCATCTATTTATATTAATACGTGAAGCGAAAACTGTGGACCCCTTTTTAAAAATATTGCGCGCACGAAGGAGTGTGAGACTTGGCATAGTAAAAGTTTATATGGAAAAAAAGTACAGAAAGCTAAAATAAAAAAAAACGATCGAATTTTGACCACTGACTGCCAGTGGTCGAAATTTGTCCAAAATATTCAATTTGTCCTGTGTGTGTTAGAAACAATAAACAGTAGTTAGCATTTGATATTATAGTAAATAATATCAAAGATCTAATCATCGGGCGCAAATAGCCTTGTTATTAACAGTAGGTATTAATTAGTAAGTAGGTAATCACGATCGCGTGGTGTCGCTAGTGGCAAAAGCTGTGCACGATGCGCCGTTGCGGCTTAAACTAGGTCATTCCTATGAAACCAGGTAGTACACAGAAATATAGTCCACAGAAAATGCTTGTAAACGTATATTCTGTGGCGCCTCGATTTTTTAAAGGTTAATATAGTGATAATTTCCGTTACACCCACATTCTGCAAGTGACAGTAGGTACGCGGTACGGATCTGTGACGTCAGCTGCGGGATGATATTCCTTATGGAATAGTTGCTTTTAAAATATATTGTTTACTGTGATGCAAGGCCGTCTTTTCCCTATTGTAGATACTGGACGCTTTAGGACAATGAGGCTCTAACACTATGATATATGATATAGTCCTTTTTATTAATTACATACATCATCAGAAGACATTAATATGCATGCAAAAGATTTTTTTTTTCATTTTCATCATTATTTCAGCCATAAGACATTAATATACATGCAAAAGATTTAATATGATGAGATGTGAATAGATTTCAGTCTCACAAATGATATAAGAGATTAGATTTAAACAGTCTTATAAATAAATTTTACCTTAAAATACAATAAAAAATACCTTTCGGCCGTCAACGTAACTGTGTTTTGTAACCAGTTAACTAAGAAGAATTTTTCGTCTTTCCTCGTAACTAGGTACAAATGAAGAATTTCCTGTTTGTTTTCATAACTTTTTGGTATCCATGGTATTTTCATAACAATAACCTAAGAATAAAGTTTCGTCTTTTCTCGTAACCAGTTACAAACTGGGATTTTATTTTTCTTAAGAGTTTTTAACCACCTTTCTAAGTTACGGTAGCCGATTTTTTTTTCCCTATTGGGAACTTCATTCAAATCAAGATATAAAATTATTATTTCTGAATGACATGAACGTCTTCTGAATGTCTAAGTTGCAACTAGTACTTTATAGATTATAAAAATTAATTGATTTAGAAATTAATTTTAGAAAGTATTAAAATCACATTTTCTTAAAATTCGGAACACAAAAGCGGGGAAACCGTTTGTTCATCAAAACTGCAGCTTGTAGAGTTTCAGTAAAATATTACAACTTGTAAAATGTTTCTTGTAGAATTACCTCGTTCTGGCGACAAACAGGCTTTTATTCAAAATAACCACAATGGCGGCCGGGCTCGGAGAGCTCTTTAAAATTCTAAAAAGAAGTCGCGTGAAAATGATGCGTATGTTGTGGACGAAGCGATGTATCACATATCGTGTTGTGTGGCAAACCAGTTAACTAGGTCAGTTAATTAATGTAAAAGAACTAGTTTTTTATTTAGTTTGCTTTTGGTTTTTTAGTAGTCCATCTTTTTATACTATGCTAACTAGACATAAAGCTAGAAACACATATTCATAGAGTAAAACAGTTCTGGAAATAAGACCTTGGAATCACAAAAGAACTATTTTTTTTAAATTAGTTTCAGCGGCTATAGTGTCTTTCAGACTTTATACAAAATCATATCGTAGTGATCACAAAAGACCGTTTTAATTGGTCGATTGTGATCGCCACGATATGATTTTAAAGTTCACCACTAAACCCTGCAGCTGTGTTGAACTGCAGGATTTCTTTAGCGAGTGAGGTCCGCGACGCCGCAGTGACTACACTCGCTCTTGAAAATGGACTCCGTTTGAGTCTGAAACTAGTCGGGCATTCCCGAAATCAATCCGTGAGTATATTACAGTACAGTACATTTACATTATTTAAGTAAATGTTAAATGCCATTATAGTATTTAATAATATATTAATATGACTTACGAAAGTTATTATTCTAAAACATTACATAGAAAGTAACGCCACTTAAATCATCTTTTATAGATGTGAATAGGCCTGAATGATGATGATGACATAGAAAGTATAAAAATAACTAATTTGAAAAAAAAAATTACAAGCGTAATGCCAATGTTAGGTATAAGCTTCCTTTCTTCAGTAGATTTTTTGTAGTAAAATCCTGTTAAGTCAGTGACTTGTTGTATGTTAGTAAAATTAAATTGATTGTTTGACATTCAATTTATTTCGAATGGGAAATATATTGCTAATTGCTGACATCAATCAGAGTTAAATGAGGGTGATCGCTATTAATACTAAATGAAATATAAAGCTGTAAATCAATCCCTCCACTAATTAATTATCACAATACTAATAAATTACTTTCATAGTCAAATACACAGATTTTGATAAATGTATTTTGGTGACGTAACATATAAATTTAATTTTGAGGATACATGAAATATCATAATCATAAAATAAAAATGTTTATGTACTACTTACTCTGTCTTTAGAATTTACTCTGATGATGTAATATAACAAATAATAAACCAGCCTGTAACTGTTCCATTGCACCACTGACTAACGGTGAAGGAAAACATCGTGAAGAAACCTGGACTTAATAGTCTGAAATCGCCAACACGCAGCGAGCTAGCGTAGTGATTAATACTCAATCCTTCTCTGTAAGATAAGAGGCCTTTGCCCTGCAGTGGGACAGTTACAGGCAGATTTATTTATTATAAATGCGTAATAATGAAATACATCCAAAGTAGTTTGTGCCCATATGATTTGGTATGTGTCCAATATTGTCAAAAGAATCGTTTGCCAAAGGCTGAGACATTTCTTACTTTAAGTATTATCCATTGTTGGATGCATTTTGTCCCAACAAAGGACCAAATAACAATTCATATCCCGTTATTATTATTTGGTCCAAGGTATTTTCGTCACAGCTATTTGATAAATAGTCTTGTGAGTCTTGTGAGTTATCTGCGAAACTGTTATTGTCCGTTCTCGTCTAACTTTGGGCAGACAAACTGAGTGAAAGAAAGTGTGATGATTATTGAAATACTTTGTGGAGTTTTATTTATAATTCAGTGAGTAAACTTCCTTTTAGCGGTAGTTTAGTTTTGATTTTTGTTTTTTACTGCCTTGTTGATCTAGTGGTTGCAAGTGCGCCTGCTTAGCACGAGGTCCTGGGTTCGATCCTCGGATCGGAGAAGGAAGGAGGAAGATCATGGGCTTGAATCCCATCCGTCACAGTTGTTTTTTCAAATTTTCTTATTAAATAATTATATTTAATAAGCTATCATGTGATATAACATGTAAAAAATTCACAAAAATATTCGATCCCCGGGTTGGGCAAAGTGTTATTGGGTTTTTCCATTAGTAAATTTTTAGTAGCAGGACGGTGTCTGGAATTGTGCTCGGTTAATGGCAATAGACTCGCCCCTTACTACATGGGACTTGTAACATAGCCGGCGAAACGAGGGTGTACTGCATACACCTATGCCTACCCTCTCTGGCGAATACAAGTGTGAGTCTATGGTATGTTTTTTTGCTCTGTGCAAATACATGTCTATTTTCTGTTTTTTTTTTACCTTTTTAGTTTAACTAGTCAGTAAGGAATAATATTTCATTCGACGATAAAGACTGTTACTATCATTTAAAAAATACTTTCTGGTGGTCTGATCTAGGACTACTGTGACTCAATCAATGATCAATTTAGAACCAAAAACCCTAACTTACAACACAAATCTCAATCACCGACGCAAGTAACGTCATTCATTCACTGAACTGCAGTCTTTTGTTCCACAGACAAAAAATCCCGACTATGTTCCCATTCTTTCGACCCACAGAAACAATTGGAGGCATTATATTATCTTCGTTCCGTTTTACGTTCATTTGTACTAAGATAAAGATTTTCGTGTTACATTTTTTGAGATTTATCGCCGTATTTTCACGACCTACTTATTTAGTAGAAGTCGAGTTGTTAATGGCATATAGATTATTATTTTCATGTTTCCCGTCTTTTAGATATTTATTCTATGTATTATGTTGAACAGTTGAACCAGTATGACCGTTGACTGGCAAGTTCGAGGTCTTAGGTTCGACTCAAGGCATGTAATGTGTGTTGACTTGACTTGTTATAAGTTATATTCGAATTATTTTTTATCGAATCTTAACTATGTAATTCTAATCCTAACTATAAATGTGAATATTATAAATGTGAAAGTAACTCTGTATGGCTTTCTTTCTGTCTGTTTGTTACTTCATATGGTTAAACCACTGAACCGATTCGAACGAAATTTGGCAGGGATGTAGCCTAGAATATAAGAAAGGACCTATGCTATTTTTTTACGCGATAAAACATTCACGCGGGCGGAGCCTCAAGCAAAAGCTAAAACAAAATCAGCTGTTTAATAAATTTTTTCGCGATATCAGGATTAGTCCCATAGTAAAAGTTGTTCATAATAATGAGTTCAATGACCTCTTTTAGGGATGCTCATGATTAAAAATTCACCCTGTGTATGTATATTGGACAAAACAAAAAACTAAGTAATATTATAATATAGTTTGTATTCGCTTCGTAAAACGGGTTACTGTTTGAAGATGTAGTTGTAAAACAAAAACTCAGCCTTTGAACAGAATGTCTTGCGGCGACTTTGAACAAGCTTTAATACGTACAAGAACAGAATACAAGAACAGAATATGTAATGAATGGTTAGACATGTTACATTATCTACGTTGTTTGTGAGGTCGATACGTTGTTATCCCACTTATATTTTAAATGCTAAAGGCACACATTGGCGTACCCAGGATTTAGTAATTTTCCTAAATTGAGATCGAATTTTTATTTTACATAATGATCTATTTTAATTTAAGTCGTTTAATTTAATTTATGAGTCGTGATAGCCTAGTGGTGGTGACCGTTGACTGGCAAGTCAGTGGTCTCGGGTTCGAACCCAAGGCACACCTCTGACTTTTCGTAAGTTATGTGCGTTTTATAAATTAATTATCACTCTCCGTGCCTCGGATAGCACGTTAAGCTGGTGGCCCCGGCTGTCAATTGTAGATCTTTGACAGTCATACCTACGTGTCGACGGGTAGTCCGGAGCCCGAAAGTCTGACAACCAATCTTACCAAGGGGTATCTTGTAACCCAGTCAGTATCTGGGTTGTGGAGGTCTGATAGGCAGTCGCTCCATGTAAAACACTGGTATTCAGCTGCATCCGGTAAGAGTGGAAGCCGACCCCACATAGTTGGGAAAAGGCTAGGCAGATGATGATCTATTTTAATTTAAGTAAAATGTTTGCGAATTCATGTTATACTCGTAGCGCCGTAGTTATACTCGTAGCACCGTAGTTACACTCGTAGCGCCGTAGCTGCTACGTCACAGCGTAGCGTTCGTAGTAATGGCACTGCTACGAAACATTTTTAGAGCGAGCTTTTATTAACCAAAATAGAAACATGATCTTTTGAAGACATTTAATTTAATATAATATTATCACCAAACATGTGAAGCCGTGATAGCTTAGTAGTACCGTTGACTGGCGAGTCAGAGGTCTCAGGTTAGAACCTAAGGTGCTCTCTGACTTCTCGTAAGTTATGTGTGTATTATTAACTGCTCCGTGCCTCGGAAAGCAAGTAAAGCCGTTGGTCCTGCACCGGATCTCTCTCCAGTTGTGTCGGAGGGCCATCCCATCGGATTATGAGAGTAAGGGAATAGGGACTGCACCTACGTTTGCACACATTTATGCACTATAATATCTCCTACGTAGACGGCTAATCTCCGTTGAGATTGACCTCTGGCTGTGACCGAAATTTAGTCAGAAGGACATTATAATAATTACCTATATCGAACATTTCTTCATTTCATTTATATTTCATTTTTTATATTATTGGACATAAATTGTAGCGCTCTGACGTACGCGATATCGATCGTATTCTAGTAACTGCTAGTCGACGCAAACTTACGAATACTATTATATACCAAAATAACTCGACGTAAAAATAACGTTGAAAATTCGTTGTATCGACTTTCAATCAATAAATATTATAGTTTGATTAGGTATTTACTTAAATAATTATGTTCGATTTTTTTATAGACTCACGCCTGTATTCCCCAGAGAGGGTAGGCAGAGGTGTATGCAGTACACCCACGTTTCGCCGGCTACGTTATAAGTCTCATTTAATAGGGGGCGAGCCTATTGCCATTAACCGGGCACAATTCCAGACTCCGTGTTGCTACTGAGAATTTCTTAATGGAAAACCCCAATAATATTTTTCCCGACCCGGGAATCAAACTTAGGACCTCGTGCTCAGCAGTAGCGCATGCTACCACTAGACTACTAGACTAACGAGGCAGTTTAAATACTGCTCAAATTGTTTCAACGTTGGATTGATGTTTTACCAATATTCCTTTCGTTCAAGTCAAATCAGCCAATACGAAGTTACTATTACTGTTACTGTCAGCCCATATCATCCCACTGCTGGGCAAAGGCCTCTCCCTCGAATACGAAGTAAATAAAATTATATTTTTTGACTATCCGTGACAATGCAAGACCACCTGACAGGAAAACAAGCATATTGATCGTGCTAGCAGGTACCGTGCAGGGGTCAAACAGCAGACCGGTTGTCTACCAACCGTTGACCGGGTCGGCGCCTCGGAATCGATCGGCCGACCTGCAGCGATCGCGCCGGTAGAAGTTGAACCACCGAGCTAATTTATGCCAATTTAACAGTTTACGAAATTCCAACTAAGCATTCGTTAGATAAGATGCATAGAAAGATGTAACTTTAAGTAAGCTAATCATGATTCATCATCAAAGAAATCAAAATTACTAATTGAGAATTTGTGTCGTGGTGACGCATTGGTTACGGACCCGCTTTGAAACGCGCATGGGTGTGGGTTCGAACCTGGTATATACCAATGTGACTTTTTCAATATTATATGTACTTTCTTAGTTAATCTAAGACACCACTGACTAACGGTGAAGGAAAACGTAAGGAAACCTGGACATAATAGTCTGAAATTGTCAACACGCAGTGAGCTAGCGTGGTGATTAATGCTCGTTTCTTCTCTGTATGAGAAGAGGCCTTTGCCTTGCAGTGGGACAGTTACAGGGTGATTTTTTTATGACAATTTATTCATAACTAGCTGTCGGCCGCGATTTTACCTGCGTGAAATTTAACTTTCAATCATGATTCAAAAGACATGTGGCGACATCTGTTATCATAAGAACGTTATTGTTGTTTTCCTCAGGAACAGTACTTTTTTTCGGGATAAAAGTACGTATATGTCCGTTTCTATATCTAAAGTATAAGCAAAATTTCAGGACGATTGATTCAGTAGTTTAGGCGTGAAAAGGTATCAAACAAACTTACTTTCGCATTTAAAATATTAGTTAGGATTAGGATAATGACAGTAATTAGTAAGTTTCCAGTATAAATAGATTCTAAATCGAGTGTGATAGGGGAGGGGAGAGAGAGGATAATTCAGATTGAAATTATGTTTATCAGAAGGGGATTAATAGATGTCAGTAGGTTATGTGTCACGGCAGGGTCACCTATATAGGGGAGAGGGAGAGTAGTTTGTAATTTACTCTCTTAACGAAATATAAAAATGTTTCATCATCATCTCGTCTGTATTAGTCCACTGCTGAATAGAACTCTCCCAATGTGCGCCACTATTGTGCGCTCATTGGAAGGTTTTTGCCCAAAATCGCAATGCTGGGTAAGCGGGTTGGCGATCGCAGTAGCAGAATGATGATTGCTGTTACACAGAAGGATGCTGCTGACAATCCTTCGGATCCTCCTTTCCTCCGGACCTTTGTCGCTTCTTACGACACCCGCGGGACGAGTAGGGGTGATACTATTCTTGGGCCGGAAAACACACGGCATAAAAACGTTTGTGCTCAGGTTATGTTGGTTTTAAGCTCCAGTGCGAAAACAAATAAAACAAAGCGTTTGTAAAATGTGCTTATTTACACAACAGGGGCGTGCAGTTCATATAGGCACTGCCTACCCTGACAGGTTCGACGCAGGCGACAAATTAGTGAAACTAAGTAGGATTTTTATGTACTGCCAACCCTGTCAAAACTGCACGGTCCCGTTACATAAGAGCTAAAATAATATTTTCTGGTATTATACAACGTGGCCTTCCAGTCTATATTCGTATTTTGTTCAAAAGTTATAATGGGGAAAGTATAGGATAATTTTTTTTTTAAGCTTGATAGATTTCCTGTACACAAAGGAAGACAAATAAAAGATCCTGAAAACGCACAAAGCGACTCTAATAGTCGGCATTGAAGTCAATGGTGACATATCGTTCCAATACTTTCAATATTTGTTTAGTAAAACAACTGAATAAAGGTCAAGGACGGGGCGCTACGCTCAGAGTCGTAGGACGACGTGGGTAGGAGAGGAGAATACAGGGATTACTACGTAAGAATTTCACGCGTTCTGTCATGGGAGCCCCTAAGACATTTAATTGATTTATGTTTCAATTATAAATATGACTGTCTCGTTAGTTATGGTATCTCGCGACTACTGAGTACGAGCTCCTGGGTTCGATCGAAATCCAATAACATTTTGTCCCACCTGGGGGACAAAATGTTATTGGATTTTTACGTTACGAAATTTTCAGTAGCACGGAGTATGGAATTATGCCCGGTTAATGGCAATAGTAAATAAAATCAAATCAAGAGTGATTAGGCATCTTAAAGGCAGGTGTGCTCTATCGTATACCTCACCGCCACTTACTATCAAGTGGGTTCGTGATTAAACACCGTGCCTTTTCATTATAAAGTCTCGTTTCACCCAATTTTATAGGTGCACTTGATGAAGACACACTGTAAAGTCATTTTAAATAGTTCTTGGAATCGCAAATGGAAACATAATCTCGTGTCGCTTGCAGCGTTGTATTAAAACATTTAAAGTCTTGGATGCACATTTTTCTTTTAAGTAGAATTTTCCAAAAGAGTTGACAATCTTTACGAGGGCCCTTGTAGCCCGTTAAAATCTACCGCTCAACTCGTAAACTCCGGCTTGCTCGGGTTTATTCACGAATTCCTCAGAGATCATGAGAGAGGCTGCTTAAATATTTTTTTGTACTTTTGGTTTCAAACAGTTTTACAGATTTTTATTTGCAATTATTTAACGAGATTATTTGATAATAAGATTTTATTTATAATTATTTATTTGTTATTTTTTCTATTAATATAATTGTTTTATTGATTTTTATAGGAAAATGTAAAAAATAGTTATATTTAGTGTGTAAATAATAGTTATATTTAGTGTAAATAGTTATATTTACTTGTAAATAGTTATATTTACTTGTAAATAATGTAGAATCAATTTAAACGAAAATAAATTTAATAATAAGCTAACATGTGCTATATAGCATGTAAAACATTCTCAAAAGTATTATTTATATCTGATATGTTCTTGAAATACCAACCAAATCACGATCATTAAACGATTCAGCTCGTATATGATCGACAAATCTTTTTCTATTTCTATTCGGGCGTTTGTGTTTTGCAAAATATATCTGTAATTGCACCCAGTAGAGGTAAAAATCCTGATGTGAGGCAACATTAAAAAAAAAACAAAGAGCTGCAAGATAGAATGATATGGCAGAACCTTCCCATCGCTTATCAATCCTTTACATAGGTTGGGGAAAGTTATTTTCTCGACATTATCTTTCCAGGATGATTTTCTTTACCAGAAACCGCACTGCTCGCAACCTGAACTTGACCTAATTAACGTAACTTGGCGGAATTAATGAGAAAATTAACTAAATACGCTCTGCCTGCTGTAAAAAGCCTCATTAAAGCTAATAATTATAATACTGTGCGAATTATTCCTCAAGAAGTAATTGCTTGTCATAATAACAAGGGATTAGAGAAGCTTAGCTGCCGTTTCTGGTCGATATAACAATTTTTTCTGGGCAAGTGAGTCGGATAATGAAATGTCGATATTTTTTTTAGCTAGCAATAAAATATCAACGAACACATATCGTTCAAAGTAGAGAGCAATCCGGTTGGCTCAGTATAATTTCCGGAGTGTCGAAAATTTGAACACCACGTGGGATTAATATTGTGTTATTTTTTGGGATAAGAAATATATCTGTCTATAATCTAGGAAATACCTACATACCCACACAGCCTGTACCAGTCCACTGCTAGACCTCTAAGCCTCTTCTCATACGCATCACTTATTTTGTGCGCTCATTAGAAGGTGTTTGCCCTTAATCGCCTCGCTGGGCCAGCGGGTTTGCGATCGCAGTAGCAGATGGTTGCTATTAAACAGTAGGATGCTGCTGCCCATCTTACACATTTTTCCCTTTGTCGCTTCTTACGACATCACCGGGATGAATAGGGGTGGTTCTATTCTTAAGCCGGAACGGAAACCACACGGTACATTCTACTCGTATTACGACACAATCTAAGAGATAGTACCCACTACCCACTATACAGGAGAAAAATCCGACATTGTAGATAGGACGTAGTTCCAAAATAGATTTGCATAATGAAAATAGGATATTGATGATATTGGAATACTGATCAAATTTAATAACTTCGTAAATATGTATATCGATGTAAATAATATTTATTTACATAATAACAATTTTATGAGGACAAGAATGTTAATGTTTATCTGGAACAGAATATTGTTTTCATGATGATTTAAGAATATTTTATTACGATATTACTATTAGATACTACTAAATGTTCATATTAATAATATTTAACTTGCTTCTTTATAAGGTATGGCAGAAACTGTAGAACTTCATGTGCGCATAGCTGAGTCCTAAATATTCAAAGAAGTTGGCTTTTGGCAAAGTTTTTTGTATGGACTTAAAAATGAACAAGCAGACAGACAAGCGAGTTAATATTGCATTATCATCTAGTTCTGAATTATATTTAAAGTTTGATTATTATCTAAGTAAATATAGGTACATATATGCAAAGTTTAAAATCCGAGCTATGAAACTAAAACCATGATCACATGATCGCAAAAGAATAAATATTGCCATTGAACGTGGCAATCCTGCCAGTCTTTTGGGCACTTTGCCGGATAACAGAGATGCGAAGGAGTACGTTTGACGCATAATAATTAAACATTTTTTTAAATTTCTTTTTTTAATTTTTATTGTTTTTTTTATCTAACAGATCAGTCAGATAGGCAGTCGCTCCGAAGAAAACTGATATTCAGCTAGGTATATCTGGTTAGATTAGAAGCCGACCCTAACAAAGTTTGGGAATAATAAGGTTAGGAGGAAGAATGATGTTTTTTATTGGCAAGTGGCATAGTTATATTTAATTTATAATAATTGTATAATAATGTAAATAAAATATTTTTACTTTGATCACAAAACATGAGGGAAGTGACGAAACACCGAGGTATCGCTATGGAATAAGCGCCTACATAATACCTTTTTGTAAATATAATGTGTGTACAAACGTATTCACACATCTAACGCCGCCCGTGATGAGGGTAGCGACGTGTTTGTGAACTGACCGACACGTGCAAATATTATTATTAAAAATGGCCGTCCCTTTCAGGTTTATATTTTCTCATTCGCTGTGTTTTAAGTATTATTTTAACACGTGGAGCTTTAGTTTATTGTGTTATTAGTGTTTTACTTCATGAAAGTAATGAGGATTATGTAAGACGAGTAGAGTTTCTCTCCCGCAACAAAAAAAGTGATAGCTTAACACGATAAAGTACGAACAGTCAAATCCGAAATAAAGCTTTACAATTGACTCTTTACAATTCACTCAACATGTATCACTTGTAACCAATGACAATTATTTAATTAAGTATTATAGCATATTATAACTTCTAACTCCAATTTTGATTATTACGAGTATATTATTATTGTATTGTACTGCCTGAAATGTGTGACTAATATTAAATATTGTATGCCATATGGCGGAATATAGCTGCACACAATGTTTGTTCCATAACTGACATAATTATATAATCACCAACTGTATCAACCTATATTCGCAATAAACAAATTGAATTGAATTGAATTGACTATTTACACAAACCCTGCAAATATGTAGTTAAAAAAGTTAAAAAATTAAAAAAAGTTTTAATTACTTTTTTAAGTATTTTTTTTTAAATTTAGTAAATTTTACTCAAATTAAAAAAATATATATATTTAAATGCTAAGTAGAAATAGCAGAAAAAAAATAATGTACCTAATTAACAATAACAAGAATATAATATTTTTATAGTGTTCATTTAAATTTGATGTGAGTTATTCTCTGTGTCATTCTCTTGACTTTATTCAAACACAATTAACCAATTCCGGTATGTCACAGGTATATACATATATCGTCTATATCTGGTAGGCAATGTTCGCTCAAAGGCCGGCCTGACCCAGTTCGCGTGAGACGTCTTTAGATAGTGTCGTCAGCCGTATTCCACGCTGAACACCACGGAAACTGACTGTAAACATTCGATTTATATTACAATACTAACTGCCCGCGCGCGACTTCGTACGCGTGATTATCCTATTTCAACGCTTATTATACCCCTACCCTACTCTACCCTTACCCTACTCTACCCTTTCCCTACCCTACCCCTTTTTCTCACCGTTTTAACCTTCCCTAGACTTCCACATATATTTCAAAACCAAAATTATCCAAATCATTCAAGCCGTTCTCAGATTTTAGCGAGACTAACGAACAGCAATTCATTTTTATATATATAGATTACATTTGTTGTGGCCTCAGCAGAATATTTAGTAGGTACACAGTGAGCAGATGACAGCCGTGGCCGGTTTGAATGGGCTTTCACGTTGACCGTAGGCTATGTAGGTGGTTATTGTTATATCAGTACTATGGCAGTTATTATATTGATTCAGTTATGAATGGATGGATATGATAAGGTTGTTTATCAAACTTTATACTTGAGCCTTGATGTCTAGTGGTATGGTATGACTGGCAAGTCAGATGTCTCATGTTTGAACTCGAGGCGCGTATCTCTGACTATTATTGATTCAGTTATAAAAGGGTGGGTGTGATAAGGTGTTGTATAAGAAACTTGCAGTTTTTTAAATAAAAAATATTTAGTTATTTGTTTAAGGATGATCCAATTTACTAGTTGATATTGAGTTACTATTAGCTTGTGATTGAATCATCACATTGCTGGGCTGATGATTCATCATGCCATTTTCTACGTTATCACGCCGGCGCCCGCACCATCTCAAGTCTTCACTTAGAGATCCGCAGCTCATCAGGCATACATCAGACATAGCTAGCCCAATCCCGCTTCTGATTCTATAGTAATAGTAGTAATCAGTCTAAACAATTATCATACCTTATTTTCATAATTTTCGTCAGAAGTTTTGCAATTAACACCGATATCTCTATCTGATTAACTTGTTAACAGAAACCTAGCCATACCTAATAGACACATAAGTAATTAGTATTAAAGTGCCGATATCAATTGCCACTCCCACACGACCATTTCCACCTTAATGAAAATCTAATTACGTAAGAACGAACTGCATTCGTATAGATTCCTATAGCCGAGAAGAGCGCACCGACCTTGGTGGGAATGTACGACTACTTTGAAACGATGGCATTATTATTTATGAGCTTTTTCCCGCCGTTTTTTTTAATGGAAAAAGGGGGTAAACGAACAGGTGGGTCGCCTGGTGGTAAGGTATCACCTCACATAAGTTTGTAACATTGGAAGTATTGCGGATGCGTGGTCGGCCTTTATCGTCGTATATCTTATGGGCTCCACGTGAAAATCAGCGTCGAGTTAGCACAGAATAAGTATATCGAATTTATTCTTGTGGTATTAGTGCTCGATATGAAGCTCATCTGGACATCCGTTTAGTCCAGCCGTGAGATAAATTCTCATGTCCTGGTTATATTTTATCTTTTTTTTTAATGTGTTTCTCCTAAGTTCTACTTAATTTTATGTTTTTGTCGGGATGTCTCTGTGCTGAGTTCATTTCTTTCTTCTTTCTTTAAAAGGCATTGGGACTCTGGTTCTTTTCACTGGCCGTATGCAACACAATAGTAACCTAAGTACCACACTCGTTCCACACTAGGTGCAGTTACAGACATATAATTTCACAATGCACTAAACTATGCTAATTGTGTCGTATTAATTCATTAGTAAAATGTCGAGTTTCGTATTCGTATTCGTCTATATAAGATAATATAGGTACTATGCTTGTACAGGAAAAAATACCCAAGGAGCTCTTAGTAGATACTAACTTCGTATCATGATCCTGAACAACGTTTGTTCTACGACTGACCAAAACTCAAAAAAAAAAAAAATTTAGTATATTTAAAGTGTGTAAAATTTGCGTTTACCTAAAGCACGTGCCGCCCGCTTATGCTTTAAATGCCGTTTGTATTACTGTAGCCGGTCGATGACCCCGGCTGCTCGTCAGCCGTCTTATGTATATGCAAACTACAGACGTTTTCATACTTTTGTACAGAAAATAAAGTTTTGAATTATGAAAAGTCATAGAACAAACCTTGTTTATGATCATAATTCAAAATTAAAATTTTAAATTAAAAAATAATAATTACCCTTATTATTATTACTGAATATTCGTTTATTATTTAAAATGATATCTCATGGGAAAGAATCAAATCTGCAACACCAAGCGCAGAACTTAGCCTATGTCGTAATCTAATCTACGTACGTAAAACGAAAACTGTGGATCCCTTTTTAAGAATATTGCGCGCACGAAAGAGTGAAAATTTTGACATATTCAAAAGTTTAAATAGAGAAGAATTGCAGAAAGTAAAAAAACAAAGTACGGTCAAAATTCGACCAATAGGCGAACCTTCTAGTTTATGTAAATACACTACAGGAGATATGATAAGACAGGCGACGTCAACCCTCTGTGCGTCGGGTAAACCGTATCGATGAGTTGAGCCGATTATGGTCGTTAAGCCCGCAAAGCAGATCAAGTAACAACAACGGGAAGTCATAATCTCTTTAATCAACCAATCATAGCTCAGAAGTGAATATTGGAAGAGTAGTGTTGCTAGTCCGTTTTTACAAATTTAGGAAATTAAATGAAAAAAAAATCTGGACTCAGAAAAACTGCGTAACGTGGTTACAGTTCTTTAATTTATAATCACAGACTTTATTGAGATAAATCTCACTACTCAATTATGTTTTTTAAGTAGGGAAGGTACCACGCCAAATTGGTTGCTTCGATTAAAAATTGGGATTTTAGGCGTCTCGCTCAGGTTGCTGGTGGGACGTGTCTAAGGCTGTAACACTAAAGAAAAGTATCCGATTATTCAATTTCTGAAAACGACAAACTTTATATTGCATTATAGGTAGTATTATTAATACGTGAAGCGAAAATACCCCCGTTTCTAAGAATATTGGAGCAGTGTGAGATATGGCATAGATAACTAGAGAAGAAGTGCAGAAAGCTAAAATGTATATCTAATATGAGTTCTGTAAATAACAAACAAATCTTGTAAGTCAATTTTAACCAACTTCTAAATTGTTACTACAAAACCCATCGTGTTTAGGCTCACTTGATTTATTTGTTCCTTGAGTCCTTGAGTCCCCTCGGTGACGCAAGTCTGAAGTGTAGGTTTTAGTTTTTTAAACTATTCTGATTTAAAAAAAAACTCAGCCAAATGTTTCATTGAATAGTAGGAATTTTGCGAAATCTCTCACATTTTATGAATTAACGTTAAACAGTTGTCTGTGTGAGTGACGTTATAATTACAAACCCTTATTTCACGTCACCTGTCCCTGTCACTCATTCCTTGACCCGTAACATTCAGGAAGACCCCTCGGACGAAAGGTTCGTACAATGACGTAGGGAAATTAAGGGGAATTACACACGACCTTTTTACTACAAAATGACAACACGATGTTAGGTAGTAGTTATATCGTAAAATCATAGTGATATTACTATGAGATATAATTTTTAAGGTATAATGATATTTGTGTGGTGTTATTTTTATTTCTTGTACACTAATCAAAATAAAACTTAGAATAGAATAGAATACGTTTATTTGTAAAAATATAGTGCGAAAAGTTGTTAACAATTGGTGATATGTCTCTTATATTCTACCATTTCTGGCGTACAAATATTCAACTTAAATCGCACTTTCGCAATATAAAGTGTATGTGCTCTGAATAACTTTATTTAGAGTAATTTTCGGACATTACACTGATGCCCTATTTGACAGACTTGAAATACACTATATAATTATAGGTAAATTAAAAAATACACACACAATGGTACAGAAACGAAACAAAAACAGGATTTTTGTATAGAAACCCCTTTATTTATTAACTTTATTTTATTTTTATTAATTTATCGGCAACAGAATCATATCATGTGTGAACATTTCACCTGTCTAGCTATCACGGTTCATGAGATACAGCAACAGACAGCAAAGTCTTAGTAATAGGGTCCCGTTTTAACCCTTTGGGTACGGAACCCTAAAAATCATCCCGCAGCAAACTTATAAAAGATTAGTGACGTGTACTGTACTGAATCTAGCCATGAATTAGTATAGTACACTCCTCAATAGATAAAAATAAGCATTTATTTTTATTTTTTGCAGTAAAAGTACCTAGACGTATCGTACACGCTAGGCTTACTACTGAATCGGCTTAAAGTCTCGAGTGCTAGAAGAGTAAGTCGATGTAATTCGTAACTCGATACTGAGCTAGTTCGACCGACACTAACGTGATTTGTTTACTACAAAGGCGATTCTAAGACCGCGTTAACCATTAAACATTAGTTTTTCTTAACTATTTTGGGAGGCGTAGAGCCCTAGGCGTAAAAAAAGAAATTTGAAATTTCGTCTGATGCTGATATGGTAGTTTAGCGGTCAGAGCGTCGACACGGTACGTCGAAGATCGTGGGTTCCAATCCCATCTATATTAGTTGTTCTTTCAAATTTTCTTATAAAATAATTATATCCTTTAGGTAGCTTAGGACTTCAGTTGGGTTTTGGAGTCTAAAACATTTCTGCCTAGAGTTTTAATGATTTATTACATTAATATTCTTTATACGCGTTGTGTTAAAATAAATTTAATAAGTATACATTTAAAAGAATTAAACTCCTCCTACACAAAAAACCACAAAATCACATCACATAGGTAAAAACATGCAACATTTAAAAAATAAAACGGAAAAGCAAAATAAACAATCATCATCATCATCATTTGAGCCGGAAGACACCCAATGTTGGGCATTCATAGGCCTCCCCCAAGGTGTTCCATTCATGAATAAACAATACCTACTTATTCAAGAAAAAATAACTTAATTTAACATAATATGAGTTGTTTGTGTAAAACAAAAGAAAATAATGGGTGTTAGCTATGAATAAGTGCTGAAAAACTAATGATAGTGGAAATACAATGTACCTCACCACTGTCAGCGCCACCAACGCCTTATAAATATACTAAAATTTAAACTTCAGCAAATTGTAATCATGTTTATATTATATCACACTCAAGAAACAGGATAACAAAACCAGTTGAGTTAATGTAAAAATAGCTATATTTTGATTATTCTCAAACAAAATGTGTTTACATAGAAGCCATTTCTTTTGCTACTTGTAGCAGTATAGTTATGTTGTCATTATTTTTGATTACTTGTAATAAAAGTTTTTGTTACATATAACTAGATTTTTTTTTCAGTGCAGGTCTATTCGCTCACAGGTAATACGACAAAGAACTTTATTAAACTTACCTCCACGTTTAAAAATAGACTGTTAGATAGAGTGTCCAGACAACGATCTCAGAAGTCAAGACGAGCTTAACGTTTTTGTCTAAATAGCAAATAGTAAGGGAGTCAAGCAAAACAGAAACAGATAAAAAGCCGGGAGAGGACTGGTCTGTGTCTCTTCATCCCCGACACTGTGCACTTAATATCGTGCCCTGCGTGTTGTTTGTACATTACAGGACCTAAGGGGCGCTACTGAAGGTGGCAATTTGGTAGCCCAGTTGTGGGCTGACACAATTTAGATTGTCATCGACACGCTAAGAAGAAGACTGTACAGTCTTAGATTGACATGAGATGAGGTTCGTCTGTGTAATCTAAAAATGTACACGAGAAATCGTCCGTTAAAAGACGTGGTAGCAAGTTCGTTGATGTAGGTTTCCACCTACCAATGTCAAGTTATAATGTACTTTCTTAGTTAATCTAAGACACCACTGACTAACGGTGAAGGAAAATCGGGCGGAAACCTAGATTTAATGGTCTAAAATCGCGAACAAGCAGTGAGTTAGTGTGATGTAGGTAAATGCTCAATCCTTCTGTATTTGAAAAGAAGCCTTCGCCCTGTAGTGGGATAGTTAAAGGCTTACACGAGAAGTATACTCACTATCTCATTACGAACTATCAAAAAACAACTGAGTCATGGTTTTATGTACGTATGTCTCTTAGCTTCTAAGTGCTCATTAGAAAAAGTATTCAGAAAATTCCACGGGATCAGGATAAATTTAATTCATTTAGATTAAGAACATTAAGATACAATGATAAAATAATAATTGTTATCTGCAGCTGGCGATCGGATACGGCTAAATGAATTAAAGTCAAACATAAGCGTCGAATACTGCTAAATGAATTAAAAACATTACAAACATTAACAAACAATAACAAACATTAATCAAACATAAGCGTCGAATACTGCTAAATGAATTAAAAACATTACAAACATTAACAAACATTAATCAAACATAAGCGTCCGTAAATATCACAAAAAAGAATGCAAGTGTTTCATTTTATTTGTAACGACCATTAGGAACATCATTTACAAATTCTAATTAGTTTCCAACTCCTCCTAGTGAATGAACAAGTTGTGAAAGGGATAGAAATCAATAAAGTATGGAAAGGAAAAGTCGAGAGCGCGCAAGCTCTCGGGCTACGTAAGTTTGCTTTTAAACCTAGCCAGCGTGTCTTTGTAGACTGATAGCACTAAATAATTCACGTCTACTAACGTTCTATTTGTATATTTTTGTGAACACTCCCAAGGTATTACTGAAACTAAGTAAGTGAATTCATTTAATCGTATTTGATTAGGCTTTTTATCATGGTACTAGCTAGCAAATTTAAGTTATTCAACTAGGTTATCTGTTATATTAACAAATATAAAAAATAAATACAATAAGGGCATTAGGCATTTCGTAGAAGTAAAATTTTGCCTAGTAAAATACATAGTAGAACACATTTTTATATAAAACATTGAATTTCTGCTAACGTGGTTTTTAAAAAAGGAATTTGTTTTAGCATTCTATGACATTTGCGTATGAATATTTTAAATGTGGGATTCCTTTTTAGCAGAATTTCTTTCAAAAACATAATAATGACTGTCTGTAAAAATTTTAATGATGTGTCCGATCATTAAAATTGTAACTTCTGAAAATTATTTTACATTTTATCTTCTTCTGTTTTAATTATTATTACATTGTGGTTGTAAACTGTTGAAAATATTTTAATTACTGCCTGTTTAATGTTGTTAGTAGATCCTGCTAAAACGAGTAAGAAAATTAAAATGTGAGAGTAATTGCTATATGTTGAATAATTTGAGGTACCTAGATATTTAATCAAAAGATATATTATTCTCCCGTAAATTGAATTAAGTGAATACCGGAATAGGTATAATTTTATCAAAGTAAAATTTGAAAAAAAAATCACTTTGCTTAAGCATTTTACTAAGAAATTACTAAACTTTTATTAACTTAGTTTATTACAAAGCTTGACATTACTTTTCCGCTAGAAAAACTCAGTTTTTATGCAGTTCTATGTAAATTACAAGGAAATTTAAAGTTCATAGCACGCATTTCGCCCGCCGTTACTGGCACTACAATTTTATTTATGACCTTTACAAAACAAGGACGTTTATATAAAGGTTAACAAAATCCTTGGAAGTCTATTAAAACTGTATAATCAATACGTAAGTACCTAACAATACATTCATGTTAATGCAATGACCTTATGACTTGACGTATTCATCATCCCTTTTGAACCTAACCTCGGGAAGTCGGATGTCCCAAATTTGGCATTTGACTGCCCCCTTTCAGTTGCTCCTAGGATGTAGATTACTTTCGTATCTTTGATTACAAAGATAAAAACAGATTCTTATTATTTACTTGCGACGTTTGACAAGTTTAGTTACTTCTAGAAAATATTAAAAATGAATTAGCAAGAATACGAGACATAAATCTGTTTTGGGATTTGTCGAAAAGCATTAGTCAAACATAATAGGTAAAAGAAAAGTCATTCCCCAGAGGGATTTCATATTAGCCTTTGCGTATAACATAAAAATATAGTGATTTTTCAACAACGGATGTTATTCTCAACCCAAAATGTGACTCAACCCGGCTCCCACCCTCTGTTGATTCATATGTTTTAGGAAAAGTTGTTGTCTAAACAAAGTATGACATCATCAATAATGTATGTTAGCTTCTGTTTAAAATATTCCGTAAACGTACGTGTCATAAATGCTAAAACGCTTCGCTAGCATCCATTCAGACTATGAGAGAAATTAAATTAACTTTCTTTGTAAACAATTTTCATAAAGGGTATTAACATTTTTATGTTTAAATGGAAATTGTATGACGTATTTCGCTGAGACATGCATCGTCATTTTTGTAATACAAAGTTGCAAATTCTTTTTATTCGGACTTATGAAAATCCTGAAAATTCGAGTCTTTCTTTCTCTATCGTATGGTTGATGAACAATCCGATGTCAGAGTTTAAACTGCCCGTAGGCCTCCGACATGGCTTTGCACACCGTTGAAAAATCTCTCAGGTGTACCGGACAGTCAATCCATCAAACTACGAAATTCGATTCGATCGTCGGATCCGTAACACCTTTGACTTGGCGTCCAACGATGATACCATTAGGCTATCGTAATTATAGCTATCGAAATTTTCTTTAAACTTGTTGGCACTTTCACAACTCAATGGCTACAGCAGCTAATCAGTGTCTCGTAACCAGCAACGGTGAAAACAAACGCTCTCATTTTCCGATACTTTAACTTGCTCCTTCATTAGTTCCCGAGTCCTTAATAAACCGTGAAAAATTAATCGAGACCTTTTCAAATTGGGGTGATTAATTACTGGAATCCGGAGGCAGATTCTATATACCTTATAATTAAAGACACAAAGTAATTGATTCTAATTTGTTTGTTTTGTTGCTTTGGCAATTTAAAAAAAAATACAAGTACGTCGAATGCACGAAAACATTCTAGTGTTTCGTTTCTTTCATAAAGTGCTGCAATGTACGGGGCGTTTCGCTCAAGCCGGTCGCCCTGTATCGATCTATGCGGCATTGGGTTTGTTCAACTCGCCCGCCCTACCCAGACCTATCTACCACCGCTCATTGAATTACAGACACAACCCAATGTTTATAACTTTCTCCTACACCCATCTTTAGGTGTAAGTATCTATAACATGTGTCAATTTCGGTACAATGTCCTTGTTTACGAATTGATAGGTACGTATTCGTATTCAACTACCGCTTTGTGTTATTAAGGTACATACATTGCAACTACAACGAGCTTTCCCTATTAGAGGCCTTGGGCGCTTTAGGATAATGGGGGCCCCTACTATGATATCCTATCCTAACTAATATTATCAATACGAAAGTAAGTTTGTTTGTTACCTTTTCTCGCCTAAACCACTGAAACTGTCATCCTGAAATATTGCATATATGTTGTCAGGTGTACAGAAACATACATAGGGTACCTTTTATCCCGAAAAAAGTACTGTTATCAAGGAAAACAACAATAACTTTCTTATGATAATAGATGGCGCCACGTATCTTTCGAATCACGATTTAATTTAGTATTGCGATCGATGGCATGGACAAAACCTTATAATTATATAATATAATATTTATGCTTTTTTATTATTAACAACATTTAAAAGGGGTAGGTAATTATTGATTTTCTAAAAAAAAATATTATTTAGGTAATCAGTAACTAACAGAATTACGGAGCCCCATAGAATTCGGGGTCCTGATCCATGAAAAAAAGGCACCGACAACGATTGCAACATCACCTATGTTATGTTATGTTATGATTTTATGTTTTGTTATCTTTGTTATGCTATGTTATGTGTTAAGCAGTAATATTTATTGTTGTAATTTTGCACTGCTTGATAGGTTAAGAATGCTTTGTGATATTTTGTCACATAACAATATCAAAGCGAATCGTGCCTCACATAGTTACATAATATTAAAGTGTCACCGTTATTAAAGCCGCTAAGATACTTGTCTGTGAAACAAATGTCTTAACTTGGCTGTACATTAGCGATACCTCTCTTGACAGGCCGCAGTTTTTCTGAAGAGTCAATGCAATGGAGTAATAAATATTTACTAGTGAATCGATTTGATTAAGAGTCGATTTCGCCACTGACACATAACACGATTAATTAAATTAAACTCAGTTTAAGCGTTTAACTGAGTTCAGAACTGCAATTTGCATAGGGCTGAGCTTATTTTTATTAAACTCGGTTTATATAGTGAATGGTGAAATGTGGCCTTAGTCGCTAGTCTTACTAGATCTTTCTAGAAAACTTTTACGTCATTCCTTCGATATCAGTTAAGCATTTTGTTAAAAGTGAATAAATAAATAATTACATTAGGTAATAAATACATTAGGTATTGATATACATTCATTTTTACACAATTATTGAGTTTATTGACTTCAGGTCAAGTTATTTTTAGAAATTGTATTTCAGTTGAAAGCTTGAAAAGCTTGCTATGAGGCTATCATAATATATACCAGTCAGACTGACTAAACGATCTTACAAAAGTAATTACTAATGAAACTACTGTACCTTATAAAAAGTTCTACCTTAAGTTTTAAAGTGATTTACCACTTGATTGAAAATTCTCAAATGGTATTTAGGATAGGAAAATAACAGTACTTTTAGATAAAAAAGTAAGTAAAAAAGTGTTTTCACGTTTCCTAAAATTTTTACTAATTTAGGTCGTTGATTTAATTAAGTCTCTAGAATATAAGGCTTTTTCTACTTAGAAGACTTTAATTGAAATTACCATTCATCCAGTCTAGTCCATCGTGTCCTAATTTTTAACCCCCGATATAAAACTTTTATATAGTTTTACGTGTAAATCTGTTTCTGTAGCATCGTAGCTTATAAACTGATGAACCTATTTTGGTTTAGTTTTTTTTATTTGATGGTTGACTTGATCAAGAGTGTTTTTAGGTATAAAATTTTTTTTTACTTTATACATTTCTTTCATTTGCGCAAAACGCAACCACCACGGAAACATTAGGTAAAGGTATCATCATCTTCTAGCATTACATACTGCTTCTAATGTCTGTTGGCCATTATGGGAGCCAATTTTTAAAGCTTTACGTAAGAGAAGTCCAGATGTAGATATCTAAAGAACATGTGAACGTCTCTCACGCGTGGAGTCGTAGGATTCGTCACGCAGTGGCTATTGCGGTGTGGCGGAGACAGGCTTGCGGGTAGATACCTGTTCTTGAAATTTAACAAGCTGTCCATAGTCAATAAGTAATGGTAAACGGAGGTCAGACAGCTAGGCTTCATAAAATTAATATTTAAACGGTTGACTCATTTTAGATCTGATAGGCTAGCACAATTAGTCGTAGTAGAGCACGCTGGTCACGTTATTTTAGGTATTTCACCATGTCGAGAAATGAGACAGAATAAAAAATCCATTGTTACGTGTCGCTACAGGATGCTTCTATTAATTCTATTAGAATTTGTAGGGATCGGATATATCGAATAATCGGATAAGAGATGTGATAAATAGATACCTACTTACTGCAGATTGCGGGCAGAACTTATAATTTGAAACACAAAAAAACTATATTTCCTTCGGAACCACGTCTTTACTCCTCTTGCGACCGCCATCAGTCTCCAAGTTCACCTACCTAAACGTTATCCAATTAAAAACGTAGATCTATACCAAAGCTCTTTTTGTTCCAAACCTACGTAAAGTTATGAAAATCTTTTACATTTAATCTACCTCGGGCAATGACGTTTTACAAGAACTCGGATATAATATGCACGTTGAGTTGTCAGAGGGAGGTATTGTGTCGACAAGATGAGGAAAATGGCAGACATGTCGCCGCCAGCGATAGCGGAATGGGATCGAGTTAATCTTGTCATGAATGAAAATGAAAACAGATTCACTAGTTTAGTAGTTGAGAATATTAAGTGATGGAAAACATGACTTGCTCTACCTATTAATATGTTAAAATTAAGACCTTAATACTCTGTTATATTTACTCATGTTTTAACAAATAAATGATTCTGATTTTTATAACGTGGATTCAGATAATATTTATATTAGATAGGTACCTAAAACACAACATTTTTTATTTTTTTGTCTTTATGATAGAATTTTATGATTTTTTAAATTTCTAACAACAAACGTTTTTAGACAGATTTTATCATGGACAATAATCCTTTCGATTAGTAAAATAAAATAGACTTAACTGTTTATTATTTCAATTCTTTCGCGTTTATTCCCGGTTTAGGTAGCTTTTCGAGAAATCTGTGAATGCTGGTATGTTTCTTAAAAAAAAAAAAATTTTCTTTTAAGTATAATAATCTGTCTTAAGGATTTAAAGTGCTTTCCCTTCAGGGCTCATGATTGAATTTTTTATCTTGTATAGGTACATTCGATTTGTATTATATTTTATTATTATAAACCTGTTTGGTCCCACTACAGGGCAAATGCCTACTTTTCCCCTTTCCATCTTTCTCTAAGCAGATCCTTCAGGAAGAAGTCCAACTCATCCCGCCATGTCTTTCTGAGCCTGCCACCGCGTTGTCGGTTCTATTTATCTGTGACCCACTCTATTGTTACTTTCGTCCAGAAGTAGATATATAATTATGCCATTATGGAAATGTTTTTGTCGAAGATGCGACGTACGACGTTTTCTCAAGCGACGAAATAGGGCACTATCGTAGTACTAGTCTCATCCCCACCTACCTAAAACGCAAAAGATTGCGCAGCGATGATATCATGACTGCATCGTTGAGTTCAACATACTTTCTGACAACATTTCTGTATCTTGTGCTATCGATTTCTTAAATTTCACGAAGCTTTTGCACTAGAAGAAAGTACTAAGTTAAGATATCTTTATATCTTATCTTGTATCTTTATATATTATGTTATCTCGCTCGTACAGTGAATAATTAAAATCAAAAGACAGAAGTAGAGGATTAAGCGTTAAAAGGGCTGTATAAAACTTTTTATAAAGCATTTATGTTGCAATGCGAGCACTAAAGTCCCAAATTTTTGTGACCGAGGATTCAAATCTAACTTGTTATCGATTTTTTCTTTGAATTTTTTCCAATATTTTGAAATTCCCTATTTTTGAGTGTAAAAATAGATTGAAACGCATTTATTGTTTTTGTGATTACACGCTTTAAGGGCGAAATAGCCGTTAGAAAATTGTCGCATATTTTAGTTGTTATTTTATTATTATAACACAAACTTTTCAATTTTATTTGTTTGTATAAATAATAAACATCTGTATGGATAATTTATGTCGACTTACTATAATTTGTCTAAAATGAAATGATTGAATTGAATGATACAGTAATATACGTATACACATTATTTGATTTCTCCTAAAAAATCTGCTGTAGTGTCAAGTTCAAACGCACACACCGACTAAAGCCACAAGCAACAATATAGAGCCACAATGTTGTATGCGGATCTCATACAAAATTAAGTAAAGCATCTCTTTCCTGAAGCGATAAAACCCGATGTGCAGTCAGCCTAAATCAAAACGATATTCTCTTTTATCCAACAGACGCGGCTGAAGGCTGAGGCAAATGTTGCGCGCGCGCCGAAACTGGAGAGAGGAGCGCGCGCGGCCAGCGGGCGACGCGGCCACCATCCCGCGCGCCCTCTAGACCTAAACACACACCTAGACATTGCACTATATACGGTACTAATTGTTTCTACTTATATTCTTCGAATTTGCATGTGTGTTAGGTTAAGTTAGTAAGGGTGTGTATTTTAAAGGCCTTCAAAACAAATAAAGTGTTGTGTGTGTGCAAAATATTTAAAACTATGTGCAATGTATCAAATGAAAAGATTTACAAAATTTAAATAGCTATAGGTTACTATTTTTAATTCGGTTTCACAAAGAACGATGTCTTATATTCTACACGGAAGCTTTTTTGTTCACAATTTTTTCTAATAAAGTTATGCAGATTTGGATAGTTTGGATGATTTGAACTCTTAGAGTATATAAGAAAAAAATAGAGCAACCCTATAGAAGTATGAACCGTGAGCACGGGTATGAACAACGCGGCCGCGACACGAGCTCCGTTTGCGATCATACCTCGATCGACTGCGATTCAACTAGGCTCCACGAGCGAAAAAGTTACATTTTAGCTTATATCATGGTTAATTGCGGAGTTAAATTTTGAAAAACGTCTAGAAAACTTAATTTGAAAAAATGACATTTTAACATTTGTATGGTGAGACCTGCTTTCGCTCCGCACAAGGCAATGTGGTTGACGTTATCACTCTATATTTTCTTGAATACTCTATGATTTGAACTGTATCATCTACTACACCCCAAAGTGTGGTTAGGTACATATATTAATCTAAGTTGTGAAACATACGTCTTTAGTTTTCCATACAATATTAGTTTTAACGTAACGTAAAAAAGTATTTTACGTTAAATATTTAACAAAAAAATAAAACCGAAATAAACGATAGGCGCCTCTCGCTTGCACATTGAAGATATAAAATCATAGAAAATAGTTATAAAAAATCGAACGAAATCAATTGAAAAACAACATTACAAAATTTCATTTAATAAGCAAAATTAAAAAATATGAGCATAAACATGTAAAAAACATACATAAAATAATTATAATAGTCCCTATCTATTCATAGACAAAGCGTCTGATCGAAGCTACTCAAGACGTAAATGCTGGTTTATACCTATACCTACCTAGCTTAAAGGTTTGCAAAACACTGGCTGCATCGCCATATTGCAGCCAGTGTTTTGGGGACGTTGCCGTATCATAAATTAAGTTTTTTTCATTCAAATTTGTTTGTGGTTCGTTAATAAGTAACGGTATAATTGTAGTGTTATATGTGTATATTAAATACAACCTGATTTTTTAAAGATAAGCCTAACTAGGAGGTAGTCCAGTTCATAAAACTGGATAACTTTCTTCAAGGATCGTGCATCTGTCAAAATCTAAAAATTGACTTTTCATACAAAGTGACTGGTCACGTGACACATTTACATGAGAATACGTTTTCGTTTTTAAATTTCGACCTGCATTTCTTAGGTTAAGAAGTTCCTATACTTTCATGTCTGTTCTAAAATTTCTTCTTCTAAAATTTAAATGTCCTTTAAAAAATCAGTTGTAAATTGTATGTTCATTGAAATAATTGATAATTTGTTTGTTTGTTGCAGGTCGGTCATGAAAAATCTTGCCCATTTGCTGGCTGTCCCTATCAGCGATCACGTGGTAACTTTCACCTCTCTAGTAGCCGCGGTCACACTGCTCTCGCGGACGACAGGTGAGTGAAAAAAATTCAACATTCCACTTATACCTCAAGCCGTTATGTTGTTGAGCCCGATTTCTGTGTTGCCATATTCGATTAAAATAATTTCCCTCAAAAGATGGAATTAAGTCGAATAGAAAACAGAATGGATAGTAGTTTTTGCAAATTTGATCAAGGAAAATAAAGCTTAGGAAAAATAAAGGAAAAATAAATATCGATAAATCGAGCCAATCGGGCCACAGCTAGTTTAACAAAACCACAATCGAAATAATAGAAATGACATAATTTATGTCACAGGTATAACAACTGTGAACGGACTATACATGCCGTGTATAATATTAGTTGAGATATAATATAAAATGAGATCTAAGAGGCGATATACTTACATAGACCGAGAATATTCGCGTGTTACTCGATTAGGATTTGTACCACTACAACTGCGCACTGGGACGCTCGTTGAACAACATATTTACCGATGTTTTCAGAGCATTTTATTATGTAAAAATGCACGCGGTCAATAACCATCTCTTAAGACGAGATTGTCGCTACGGCTTACACAAAAGCCAAAGTTAAAATGCGACGGAGGCAAATTTTAAGGATCAAGAGACGAGACGGCGTCGTTTAAGCTTCGTTTACATCATTTAACATGGTCTTTGGAAGACGAATACGTTCTTACACTAGTTCAAATTTAAATAGAAGGAGAGGGTTCCAAAAAAGCTTTTCTTATTTTAAAAATCGGTTATATAAAGGCACATTACCCGGGACTTGCAGCTGTATACCGATAAATTGAAATGTATAGAATTGAATTGAATTTCTTTCTACTTCTCTATTTCCTCACTCTCAAAGTCCGATAGGACGGCAATCCGACACTACCAGAGAGAGGGCGCAGGGCCAACGGCTTTATGTGCTTTCCGAAGCACGGAATATTTCATAATTAATTTATAATGCGCCCTTAACTTACAAAAAGCTAGAGGTGCACGCCTTGCGTTCGAACCAGAACACGACTCAACGGTACGGCTGTACCTATATATTTCTATTGTATCTGAAATTGTTAAGTCAAGCCTTGGCTAAAATTAATTCTTCCAACTCTATCACTATAGATCGCTTTATTCAACATCTATATATCGAAAGTACATTTCATTAGATTGCAATATCAATAGTTATAAAGGGTTTTATCTGGAAGCTTCCATTTACATTTTTCTCATAAAATGTGAGAGGAACAAATGAAAAAACCACAGTGATAAAGTCTTAGAATAATAAAAAGCGCAGTTATTTTAGGATTCGTTGCTATTCGATTGAGTTTATTTCATGTTGTCACGCCATATCTTTGTTTTTGTTAGCAATATTATGGTTTCTGAAACAATGCCAAATAAAACGCAGCCTGTAGACACTTATAATATGTTTTTTGTATTGTTAAGATACATTTGTATTCATATTTTTGTCAACAATACTTGTTCTATTATTAAACTTTAACTAATCTTTGAACGATATTTTTAAAAAATGTCAATTTTTTACTAATTTATCTAAAAACAAACTCGACTAATTGCTACACTCTACCAAGGTACCTATAATTATGTACCGAAAATACGTAAGTAAGTTAATAAATAAATAAAATTAATTAATTTAAAAAGCTATAGCTAAATGCTGTAAGCTTTGTTTATAAGCATTCCAAACAGAGAATCATAGGTACATAAGCATTAAATTAAACGCTTACCGACTGTTTCTCCAAATTACATTTTGAGACCTTTAAATGTCTCGTATTTAGACAAGCATTTCGACAATGAATTCGGAAAAATCAATAAATAACGGAAGGTTTCGTGGCATTTTATGGTTTGTAGCCTTGAAAGGTTAAACGGAGTTTTGAATAATTTTCATAATACAGACCTACGGTAGGTTTTATGACGTTGTCGATATTAATTAAGCCTCTGTAATGCCTTTCATGTTATATTCTGTATGACATTCTTGCTTAAGTAAGTATAAATGTACCAATAATTTCTGATTATAAATGATCAAAAGCAGCTTCTGAAATAATAATATTATTTTCTCCAGTACACAACAGCTTAGCGATTTGAAAGGTTGAGGTTTGCTATAATCTTATGACGAGTTATATTCTGTACCTATATCAGAAGAGCGTAATCAGATCATTTATATACAATTTACGTGGAATCAATCGAAGGAAATTATTACAAAAAATTGTTGGAATCATTTATGATGCCATGCCACTAATGTTCCAAATTATTTAGGAAGCATTTATGCAAACTCCAGTTAATATTTGTAAAAAGAAAAACTAATTACGAGCGGGATTTGAACCCGCGATCTACTGGGTCAAGTTTAGTCGTTCTGAAATCGAAATTCTCTTAAATTATATATTTATTCAACCATCTCAGATGGTAAAAGGAAAGTACTTTTTCAAACTAAAAATTATTCTCAAGATAGCTATAAATTGATAATCTTCTCCTTTTTGGAATTCGGTTAATAAAATGATTCGACATGACCCACCACTGGTCTTTCAGTGTTAATACTGTCCAATGTTTACTGGGAACTGGGACAAACTGGGCCAGAAGATCCGTGAATCTACACACCCCGTAACTTGCTCGTCCTTGGCCCGTAACTTATATGACGGAGAATGCGGGGAATGGAAAGGGTTCCATGGTTTTAGGTCAAGTATGGAAATAGTAAAACTTAATCACAAAAATTGAATCATCCGTTTGGAAACTATGATGCCAGACACACAGGTAGACACGTAAAACTTATAACACCACCAACAAGGGGCATTTAGATGAATATAACGACCCGAACGTTAGTAATTGTCGTACCGCTCGAGTGACAAAAATAATTAACAAAAAAACCTAAAGTGTTAGTAAATAAAATACAAAAATGTATAGGTTCGTACCGTGCATGACTGCTGCGCATAACGTACTTATATGTTTTGTTTCTTAGAATTTTACTTCACTTCTTTTTAATTGTATGTAAAATGTGTATTGCATGTAAAAGCCCAAAGCCCACAATTACGCCAATGACAGGTATTAAAGTCGGAACGAAAAACTAGTTGACCGAAAATCAAGGAGATGTTACCAAAAAAAAAAAGTTTGAGAAAAATATTTAAAAATAGAAATTACATTTTATTTTTATAAAGCTAATATAAAATTGAACGTGTCACTTTGTATGAAAAGTGAAATTTAAAATGTTAGATTTCGACGTTACTTGGAGAAAGTTGTCCAGTTGTGGGACCTGATTACCTCCTAAAATTTGGCTGTCTTTAAAATAATTACTTGTACAAAAAAGCTTCCTCTTATCACTACATAGTATAAAACAAGGTCGCTGCCCTCGTCTGTCTGTCCCTATGTATGCTTAGATCTTTAAAACTACACAACGGATTTTGATGCGGTTTTTTTTAATAGATAGAGTGATTCAAGAGGAAGGTTTATATGTATAATACATGCATACATGCATATTAACGCAACCGTGCGAAGCCGGGGTGGGTCGCTAGTAAGGAATATAAGAACACCTTGTATAGACAAACTTCCTTAGGAAAATATTATAACAACAATTTAGGGAAATATGGATACAATATACCTTTGCTTAACCCTTCAGGGTTAATATAAGCATGATGTCATGTTCTTAATATTATTGGTTGTTTGTACAGAAGGGCGCTCCGCCCGTAGGTGGTCGGCGGGAGAACGCGGGCGTAGAACGTGCGGCCGCGCGCGTTTCCCGCACCACACACACCCGCCCATTCACTGTTAGCAGGTAAATATTGTTCATTCAACCAATCTCTAGGATTTGGAGCCTTTTATAAATAACTATACTGCGTTTGAAATAAGAATAGATAAATAACGGCCGAATAACGATAGTTAACGTGTTATATTTACTGAGATAATTACATTTAAGTGTAATTTGTTTTTAAAAGTTGTGGTTATTAAAGTAGGTACACAGTTTTGTATTTAATATAAAATAATAGAGTTTTTTCTGCGCTTCCATGGAAATAGCGATGTCGTTCTAAGGTTATTTTTTTAATGTTATTTTGAACAGAATATAGTGATTCGCTCGCCACTTCGTCTATGTGGATTTCAGATTTTTCATCTCCTATTTTACCTACTTAAAGATGGAATTTACAAAAATCTTATCTTAGCGAATCTCGAGGGTACTCAAAGAATATTCCATTCAAATTTCAAGTCTCTAGGACCCAGACTAGGGTTAAGACTGCGTTATCTGTCAGGCAGTCAGTCAGTTTTATAGATATACATGTAGTAGCAATTAATAGAAGATGTACTTAATGTAAAATAGTGAAAGAATATTATAACTTTTCGGGATACACGAAATTCAATAGAAGTTAGATAATGTTATCACGTCGAAATGCAGGATGTGTCCAGGATAGAGCTAAATAGTTAATTTTTAAATTTTGTTTTTTTTTACCATCTATTAATCATAAGGCCTTGCTATTAATACCTTAGGCCTTCCGGATTAATAATTTTGTAGGTTGTTTATTTACTTGAAGGTAAGTAATTAAACATTTCAATGTTGTATAATTACTTTCCAAATTAATATATTCATTGCTGTCTAAGAAGTCAGTTTATTTAGATCGTCATTTTAGAGAAGCTATTGTTTACCTACGAAGATAAGATTAAAACAAAGAATTTCCTAGAGGTGTCACTACAAATGCGCAGTGCGGGGAAACAAATTTCCCCTCCCGCATTGCGTATTTGCTGAACGAAAAAAAACGGATAACAACTTAAGTATAAGTTGATTATCTCATTTTTCTTCTAATCTAAATAATATTAATATCTGCTATCAGAAAAGTAATTAAGGCCCTATTGCATCGTTTACTGGCAAGACTTAAGTGATATTTAATAACCCAGCAATAATTTCAAATAAATTCTGTTCTATTTTTGAATGCCCTGAATCTACAACGAGCGTAGGAGTCTGGTAAACAGTTTTAGTTACGCAAACCACAAAAACCCAATTATAATTATTATTTGTTCTAATATTTATCTTATGTAAGATATCCCAAAGCGATAAAGAAAAGGAATAAAAATATGTCGGGAGAAGTAACGCACAATAAGTGTGCCCTTGGCCTAGTTGCGTAAGGCACAAACAGTGTATTATACAAGGGTGGGGCGCCAGGCAGCGAGAAGGAAATTATATTGTTAAACCACATCTCATCTTTGCCACAATTTGTAAAAAGCTAATGATCTTTGTAAGTTCAATTAGGAAAAGACCTTCGTAAATATTAACAATAGCCTTACACTGGCTGATGAATTAATGAATAACCGAATTTAACTTTAATAGGATCTCAGTATTTTCATATTCTTTGACAATATGCCATAAAATTAAGCATGTTATAAAAATCTAATCTGTTCTCCCGTTGTAAGGTGCCAAGATGGTAGAAATGTTATTTGAAATATATTTTAATTCTAAAATATCTGTGACGGTAAAATATATAAAAAAATATGAATTACCATTAACAAAAAATATTTCTTTTTGTTTTGTTTTTGACTTACGAAAAGGAAATGGTTCTCAATTCGATGCTTATTTTATTATCTTATAAAAGACATAACTGGTTCGTAATTTTCTATGGGTATGTAGTTAAGAGGGTGCTTAATGGACGGTCTCTGAACACCATGTTCGCTCGCGGATGGGAGTGGAAATTTTTTTTCGTTAGGTAATACTAGTTTTAATTCGATTTATATATTGTGAAACGTTTGTCAAAATCTTCAATTATTGACTTTTGACGCTACTAGCAGAGGTATACATTTCATTTCATTCATACATTGTTTAAAAGTCCGTCATACAAATGTAGTAATAAAACAATATTATGTAATACATTTCTTTACACTTCAATATAACCTTTTAAAAGGTTGTACATAGAGCTTGCACTGTTGTTAAGTACTAGGCATGCCACTGCTTTCTAGTTTTACATAGAATAATAAGGCTAAATAGGCTTAAGGTATTTTTCAAACTGACATCAAAGATTCAAAGCTAAAGTAGTTCACAAAAGAAAAAATATCCACGAAGCAGAGACCGCATTGAGTTGCTTGTTCATTATCTTGGGTTAATGCCAACAGTATCATAAATCGTTACTATGTATAATTTCGTAGAGATATTTTATATCGAAACATCTAAAATAACTGCTTATCTAGAAGATAACTTAGCCACATAAAGTTGTACAATGAGTAACAAAAATCCTGTAGTCCCCTTTAGGAGGTCAATCTACACATGAAACTGAACCGCTTCGGTCGTATTCAAAACCAAGGTTTCGAAACGAAAAAAAAGTATCGAAAAGGAAAAATAATTCTTCTTTCGAAACTCGGTTTCTAAACAAGAATACTAATACTTGTTTCGCAACTGGTTACCAGTATATTAGGTATAAGAGATATTATTATGTTAAAGAAAAATAATTCCTATTTCGAAACTATTCGCGAAATCCCGAAGACCGCAATATAATAAGAGTAGGTGTATTTGAACAACTTGCAGAAATACCAGTTTGCAAAATTCGCAAATAAAATGTTGGTTCTTCATACTAAGAGCGTCAGCTGATAGGTAAGTTTGTATTATGGAAGTTATTATATTACTATTTAATGCAAACTAATGTTCTACAAGTTGTTTAGTTTCACGGGTAGATTGACCTCCTTAAGAGAAAAACAGAGTTTTTGTTACTCTTTGTATTAGCTCTATCAGAAAATGAAATCTATAGTTAAACCACAATTGCTGGTGTAAGTTGTAATTATGCGACCACGAACCGGAAGACGCAGCGTTAGTAGGCCTCCCACCAGATAGACCGACGACATTGTCAAGGTCGCGGGTAACTGGTAGATGCAAGCGGCAAGTTGTCGCTCGTAGTGGCGTTCTATGGAAGTGACCTTTGTTCAACTGTGGACGTCTTTCGGCTAATTATGATGATGATGTTCTAATTATGTTATTTTCTACACTACAGTAGGCAGTTCACTCGGGGGGAGTTCGATAGACAATGTCCGAGGACTTGGACTCGATCAGCGAGGAAGAACGAAGTTTGTTCCGACCTTTCACACGAGAGTCACTGGCCGCTATCGAAGCCCGCATAGCTGAGGAGCATGCCAAGCAAAAGGAACTCGAGAAAAAACGAGCGGAAGGCGAGGTGAGTGTTCTTTTTACGTCAGAATACAGTGTGTCTTCGGCATAAACACACGTGTGTCGAGTGCTGCTGATATAAAAACATTAAGGAAGCAATGTGTTAATCTTAGGTTGTATCAATGTGGACACGAGTGATAAATGTTAGCTAGCACACAAAGACTTCACTGAATATTGTGTTGCACACACAACATAGCAACATATACAAACAAAAGTAAAACTCTGACGGATAATTTTTAAATTATTCCAGAACGATTTGGGGCGGACGAAAAAGAAAAAAGAAGTAAGATTGCTTGCTTGCCCCTTTTACCTTTTTACGGCTCGTTTTTATTAGAGAAATTTTTCAGCAAGTTATCGCTTTCACAAACGAAATTTATTTCAACATAAGATATTGCAAGCTCCCACCAACATTGGCGCCACATTTGATCAAGTGCGATAACTTGTAGTGCATTCTGATGTATGCATTAACCGCATTTATGACATTATCCTTAAACACATCGCTTTGTTGGCCAAGTATTTGTAAAGAACTGTGTTTACAAGTTTAGCTGTTACTTGGAAACACGAGATTGAATGATAACGTAACAGCTAATCTTACGTAGATAAAAACGAAGGCTTATCATGTTAATTTGCATTTCTACAAGTAAATGGTAAGCAATATCTCCCCCAGAAATTGTTGAACAAAGTAAAAATGAAATGCGTATAAATAGCAATTCCTACCATTCATAAAAAAAGTGTCCCCTCCCTTTAGTAAATAAAAGAAACATTGATATAATTTCCTCATTTAGATAATAGCAAAGCCTTTAGCCGACCTTGAATCCGGTTATAGAAGTAACTGAAAGTATTGTTTACGGATGACCATAAGACATAAGAACTCCAGTTATGATAAGCGTTAGTAATCGAGTACACCAGCACATAACATTCACCATTATCAAGCATTGCACAGGATTGGCTCATATTCGTCACTTCATCATCGACTGCCGTCATCTAGGTCTAGCATGGTGGCATCACCTAGCTAGCGATTAGTGCATAATAGTTTACAATTAATAAATTACAGATGAATATATAAAATTATGTTGGTTATGATTCGTATTTTGTAACATTTTGGGCTTGCGCTAGTCACGCCTCCTATTCTGAGACCGTTTTCGAATCGACGCCAGTTAGATTTACAATTTCCCTGGTGATAAACACCTGCGGATCGAGGATTTCGGAAGTTTCTCTCGTACATTCGGAATGGTAACATAATAGAGGGGAATGTTTGAAAACAACCGCTTTTAGTTATGGCAGATACGCATCATAATCACACAGACAGCAGCACTACACTCAATAAAATTAGCTTTGAACGCCTTCACAAGACATGCTGACTCAGTAACTAACTCTGTAATAATACTTGTTGTGTGAGAGGCCAACAGTATTGTTACGAGTAAAAGTATCTAGCGTATTATTATGCTCATGATATGATCTGTTACATTAGGCTTACAGTAGGCTAGCTTGTTCCAGTCATTAAGTCGATACAATGACTAAGCGTAAGTAAGATGATCAAAGAATGATGGACGAGGAACGGTAAAGGAGAGTAACATGCGTGCCAAAATGATATTCTTTCATTTGCCAAATACAGATCCGGAAGTCTTTGCCAAGGTTAAATTAAATATAGTTTTCTTTGCTTCTATGTTGAAAAATTAATTTTTAAAATAACATATTTAGGTCGTAAGTTGACCTGGACTCGCAACCATGGAGAATTTTCCAATTAGCAGTATGTTTTTATTTTATTTTACACCGTTTTATTGTATTAAGCTCCCGTAGCCCGAGATATTTGGATCTGTATTTGTTCTTTGAGTAGATTATTCAAGTAATATTGTATGTTATTCTGATGATTGTGTTGTGTTGACATAGGTGCGTTACGATGACGAGGACGAGGACGAAGGTCCTCAGCCGGATGCGACCCTGGAGCAGGGTCTGCCGCTACCGGTGCGAATGCAGGGCTCCTTCCCGGCGGAAGTGTCCTCTATACCCCTCGAGGACATTGACCCCTTCTATCATAATCAGAAAGTACGTATATTATGTTTAGCGAGAGACGGGCTTTGAGCGGAGCCAAAATATTCTAAAGTAGGTAGTTCCTTTGTAGGTTGATAATAACTAACCTTGTAAGGTAATAACACGCTTCCGGAATTTCGTCATTAATGCCTTAATGTTGTCAACTAAGACAAAATTATTTAAATTAAAATACATAATAGATAAGGTATTGAAGAGGAATTATGTAATTAATTCTTAATATGACAGTTAATCTGTAAACCGGCTGTTATGACGCAACTCTGAAGTCTAGGTTTGGACATTCAGACTGTGGTGATTGATTAATTCTACTCAATAACCACCTACCACTGATGTATCGTAAGTACTATAGGAAACGTATCTAGATCATTACTTGAATTTGTAAGCTGCAACCTTAACGAAGTACCTATGCAAAAAGTGGCGCATTAACTGTACCTATGGTTTAGCAATTAAAATAGTTTATAATTTTATAATTAGTATAATCCACATAATAAATAAAGACACTGGAAACAGTGTGTCAAAAAAACTGTAATATCAAAGATAAAGTTTATCTCACATCATCAACATAAGGTTAAAATAAATAATGCAACAACGGCAATATAGGTATAAAAAAGGTTCTTTGTGTATGTTTTACCTGTGATAGATACATATTGGAACCGCTCATCTCGTCTAAATTACAATTCTACATACTAGCTAGTCTATAATTAGTGAATTTTGTTCCAGACCTTCGTAGTCATAAGCAAGGGTAAAGATATCTTCAGATTTTCGGCAACCGATGCCTTTTGGATACTAGACCCATTCAATCCTATAAGAAGAGTGGCGATATACATTCTAGTACATCCGTTGTTTTCGTTATTTATCATTACTACAATCCTAGTGAACTGTATTCTTATGATAATGCCTACGACGCCAACCGTCGAAAGTACTGAGTGAGTATTCATTTGATTACTATATATTTTTTTACATCTAAGTTCGATTACAATTAAATTTGCAATTTTGAAATACCACCGGACAACAGAACATATCCTTTCTTAGGTTCTAGAATATTAGTAGAGTGCACGCTAGTTTCAAAATTGTTAGTTTTTCAGCTAGTTTACCAATTGATATAACCAATATTTAGAAAAACGAAAGTAAATTATTAGAAATTGTTTATAGTAAATTATTGGAAAACATTTTAATATAAACATATTGTATATTTTATACATAGAATCCTGAATCGCTTTAGACAGGCGTATAGATAAATACAATATATTCACTGGCTGTACTGACCAAAATGCATTTTCATTTGATTTACGTAAAAAAAATCATTGTAACTGATACATAATAAATAATGATACATATATTACATTTAATTGTCTATGAACTAACGTTCAAGATATCATTTACAGAGAAATAGAAACGATTTTGTTAATCACAAACCGTATCAAATCATTAGACTCCACTTACCTTATCAATTTTGACACACCAGACAGAATTCCCATTAATTGTACATATCTACACCAGTTTTATTATTATCTTGAATTAGTCGTAATTATATTATATTTACTATACATATATTATTACTGTACGTACATCTATAGAAATAATGTTTTGTTCATACATATACCAACCATCTCCTACAAGTTGAGATGTCGAACTTATATAATGTTTCACATATTCTAGAAATATTTTTTATTATTTTACGAGTGGCGTTCCTCAGTGGAGGTGAATTTTTCCAGAGTTATCTTTACCGGGATCTACACGTTTGAATCAGCGGTGAAAGTAATGGCCAGGGGTTTCATACTACAGCCATTCACATACCTTAGAGATGCATGGAATTGGCTTGACTTCGTAGTTATAGCTTTAGCGTGAGTAGTAGACAATTTTATTGAATTATGTAGAAAGTTAAAATCGTTGAATTGTAGATTATATTATATCGTTATATTTGATGAGTCATTTCTAGTTCTTTATAGAGAAATGTTTATTTTTCTAGACGATACCGTTGATTTTTTATAATAAAGACAATGATACATGTAAAAAAAATGTAGTTAAAGAAAGTAAAGAAAAAGTAGGTAAATCAATAAAGTTTCCTGATAATGTAAAAGATACATAGGAATAATGAATTAGTATCAAAGTGTGTAGTGTTGTAGTGATGTTCATTAACGTAGATGTTGTTGTTGTGGGTATCTATTTGCAGTTATGTCACGATGGGCATAGATCTCGGCAACTTGGCCGCTCTCAGAACGTTCAGGGTACTCCGAGCGCTGAAGACTGTGGCCATCATACCGGGTAAACATTATTATATTATGTATTTAATTTATGTACTGATAAAAATAGATGTAAAGTATCTTATTTAGGTATTTTATTATAAATTTTGTAGATGTTAAAAAAGTAGGTATAATAGATACGTACAGTTTTAAATTTAACAGCTTCTAGACCACGTTACGCTAAAATGTTTTCTATATTCCTTACCATAATATTTCAAAGTTTAAACTTATTTTCGTTTCACAATTTACATAAATGTGAATACAGCTTTTGGAATGTTGATGAAGTCACAGAATGTGATACTAAAACCAAGAGCAAATCCTGTACACAAATCTAAATTGCGATATAAATTCTTAAGCACGAAGCGTGAGATATAGGAATCTTTATAGTGTTTCCAAACATAAATAACACATGAGGTTTTCCAACTTTCAGGTTTGAAGACTATCGTCGGCGCTGTCATAGAGTCAGTGAAGAATCTGAGGGACGTGATAATCCTGACGATGTTTTCACTGTCCGTGTTCGCGCTGATGGGCCTACAGATTTACATGGGAGTGCTGACGCAGAAGTGTATCAAAGTGTTCCCAGAAGACGGCTCCTGGGGTAACCTCACCGATGAGAACTGGGAGAGGTTCTGCCAGAATGAGAGTAAGACACGATTTAGAAATTGTGATTTTATTACTTAGCCATATTTCACTTGCTTACCTGTGTATGGTTATCGATTTATTAGAAGAAAATAGTTAAACGCTATTTAAATAAAACTCCTCAATGTTATACACGTACACCCAAGTTTATTTAATTTAGAAAGCATTTGTTTTATGAAATTCTAATGCATTTTTGTTTTTTAGCCAACTGGTATGGGGGCGGAGGGGAATATCCACTTTGTGGAAATTCATCAGGAGCAGGGTAAGAGAATACACCATCAGGTCATAAATCTATTTCAGGTCTATTTGATTTTTTTCTAAGGTAATTGTTTTTGTCTGCAGTCAATGTGAACCAGGATACATGTGTTTGCAAGGTTACGGTCCGAATCCCAACTACGGATACACGAGTTTTGACACCTTTGGTTGGGCATTCTTATCAGCTTTCAGACTTATGACTCAAGATTATTGGGAAAACCTTTATCAATTGGTAAGTTTCTAACCATCCACTTCTTATTTTATATATCTTCTATTATATCTTTGATGAACGACCTGGTGTCAGAGTATAAACCACCACATATTTACGTGGCTTGTCATATTTTCTTCAACATCTCCCTCTGAGTGAGTTCACTTTCTTATATTTAATTTAATATTTTAAGGTGCTGAGGTCAGCGGGGTCATGGCACGTGCTATTCTTCGTAGTGATCATCTTCTTGGGCTCTTTCTATCTCGTGAACTTGATTTTGGCTATTGTCGCCATGTCATACGACGAGTTGCAGAAGAAAGCAGAAGAAGAGGAACAGGCCGAGGAGGAGGCGCTACGGGTAAGAAATAGAGAATGATTAAAATTGATTTAGCTATTTAGGTTCCTTGTTTCAACCAGTTATAGAAAGTATTTATAAAATATTGCATGTTCATAGTATTGTTTAAATATATAATACAAAATGTTACCTCTTGTGTTTTTGTGTGTGAAAGGAAGCTGAACAGAAAGCAGCAGCGCGAGCAGACAAACAGGAGGCGCGGGAGGCGCATGCGCGAGAACAAGCTGCAGCAGCGGAAGCCGCCGCCTACGCGGAGGCGCACCCTGCCAAATCGCCCAGTGACTTCTCGTGTCAGAGCTACGAGCTGTTCGTCAACCAGGAGCGCGGCAACCAGGACGACAATACGCGCGAGCGCATGTCCCTTCGTAGCGACCCCTTCCAGGACTCGGTGAGCACACAGCCCACGCACAAGCCCACCGCCACCGAACCGCACCACGACTCCGCACGCCGACCTAGGAAGGTCAGCATGGTGAGTATGCGCCGCTCTACACGCATCATCTCGCTGACAATGATTCTGTTCATAACATTATCGTTCGTTTAGTATTTTCAAAACTTTTACTTAGTCATTTACGACTACATACATATTAACAGTAGGAAAAGATCCTATATCTCTGTTTACTTCCATTTTCATAATCGTATGTTGCGAAATCTTGGTTTCCATTAAAAATATTTTTATAGACTTGAATTAGGGTACCGAATAGTTTATTCTTTGATTTTTTAAGTGTAATGAATTATTGTCAGTCGAGCAGTATCTTTTCAACTTGAATTAAAGAGAAACACGCTGCTTTGTGTAAATAGATTACCGGCTTCTACAAAAAGAATTTATCAATCCACTTTTGTCTCACTTTCATCATCATTCAGCACTTTCAGAAACTTACTCAAGTTGAAAAGAACTATTTAATTTATTCGTGTTTACTGCTAAGCTTCCAATTTATTTTGATTTTGTTTTTGCTCGTGGTGTCCAAGGTTCTTCTTTATGCTAACGCAAATACGCAGATGAAAGTTTAGAATGTTTAGTAGTCTTAAGTTCGATGTATATTTTAAATATTTCTGTCTCGCAATCTGGATATTTGCATCTTCTCTAATTTCTTTTTCTTTGTCGTTACTACGTGGTCCTCTATCATTCTGATCTACTATTGTCTTGAAGCATGCGTATTCGTTACATGATCTCTGTTGAAACAATTTTTTTTATCTTACATGTACCTTCGTAACAATCTGTTTGAACGTTTATCTGTGCTCTCATCATTTCATCAAGAACATCCGACTCATGAAGTCCTGTAGAGTAACCGAGTAAACACATCCATTAGGTCGTTTACAAACATACAGCACAGATAGAGGTTTTTAGAAAATGAAAAAAAAATAGATGATGCATTACATATTTCCTCAATTAGATCTAGACTTTCTGTTTTATATACATTATTAGCAAGCACGATGATTTGATTTAAAGTCTTATTTTATTTGATATCTGCAAGAAAATCTAATTACGATCATTGATAGAATGTATTGTATTGTGGAACAGCTAATGTTCGCATGGTTCCTAGAAGTTGCATATTTACTCATTGAATGATGCACTGTAGTAAAACTTAAGTTCTACAGTTAGTCTCCAATAATATTTCTACAATATGAGAGCCGATATTGGTAGTATCAAAAATGACATGATTCGATAAAAGATAATCCATATCGGCATTTAATAAAAACAATGTAAGAATGTAAGGTTTGATTCTAAGAAATAATATTGGAGAGTATGAGTCTATTGTCATGGTAGATTGTTTCTTTTGCAATGTGAGTGTTTAAGAACGGGCCGTGCCGAAACTGAACATATCAACGATGAAGGTAGGTTCAGTCATAATATACCTATTATCAATAAAACTGGTCATATCAATATAGAAGTAACGATTCCTCAATTCGATTAGCGACATGCGGAGGCATCAGTATTTGGGATAACAAAAGAACAGTCGTCATGACTATAGAATGTAGATTAAATGAAGTAAATAGCTACGATAGGACTATGACTTAGTCGTATGCAAATATGCATGTGAACCCCACATTACTTCATGTGTTTATAAACAAAGTTACTTGACTAACTATTGCTTTCACCCATTATTTTCTTAGCTAATTTTTATTGTATTTCGTTCTACAATAAGAGTTTTATAATAGCATCCTCACTTTTATTTTGATGCGTCAACTTTTTTCTTTGGATGCGGAACTTAAAGGAAAATTCTTATTGTAAATATTTGTAATATCTTAGGCCTTTTAAATATAATGTTATCATTTGAAGCTAGTAACACATTACTCGTAGATTTCAACTAAACCTCTCGTATCACAGGAGTAATTTGATTTCTATCACGAGTCTCGCTTCTAAGCTGCAACATTCAGTTTTTGTATGCCATTTTGTTTTTTTTTGTTTGTTATCTGTGTACTACGGCAATGCCTATTCTCCGTCCTTTTATCCTAATTGTTGGACGCTAGATATTTATTCGTATAAGTTTCTAAATATAATAAAAATCGAAATTTTGTTTGTGTATTGAAGGTCCCCCACCCTGAACGCATAAATAAAATCGGCCAGTTACCATATGGGCCACTGCGCGAAGGCTCACAGGTTTGTCCTTCAATCCTCATTGGTGTTTGTGCTCCCCTACCTCTTCCTTGGCAATAGGGTTAACTCCACTTTTATTTTCTCTGTTTAGCTCTTATTCCTCTGACTTGACTGTTCGCAATAACCTATTTCTTCCACGTTTTTTTGCAGTGATTCTTATTATTTTTAATGTTGTTAAGGTAACAATTGAATTTATTTGAGCCTATAATTTTCAAGTAGATCATTACGAGCACATATCATTTACTTTACTTCACAATACTTTTCTATTTTCTACATCCTCGGTTTCTGTCTTTTATTTCTCGCTATTGTTTATCAGCACATGAAAGTAAAAAATACTGATTTAAGAGTAAGATTTAGGACTAAGTACTTACTTCAAAAAGCTTAAGCAAAAGCCTCTGCAACAGGTCAATATACTTAACTTAGTGAAAGCCTTTATTGATGATGGCAATAGTATCGACGAATTAAATAATCTGAATTGAGGAAAAGTATGTAAATGCAGGATAACTTATGATATTGACAAAATATAAATTGGATTAATGAAATGTGATTAAAATGAGTTTTGTATAATTATTTGGAACATGTGTCAGTATTTTGAGTGCAAGATATGGCTGCAGGCTTCATTATCACTGCCTGGTTCGCCGTTCAATTTGCGTCGAGGATCGAGAGGCTCACACCAGATGGCGCTTCGGCCGAACGGTCGGTCGCGGTACCCACCGGGTGCGGATCGCAAACCGCTGGTGCTGTCCACGTATCTGGACGCACAGGAACACCTGCCCTACGCCGACGACTCCAATGCCGTCACCCCCATGTCTGAAGAGAACGGTGCTATCATTATACCAGTTTACTACGCTAATTTAGGTCAGTACCGATACAATAAAATAAAGTAAATTATTGATCCTTTAAAATTGATCTACTTTAATGAGATTTTACCATTATGTATCTAGTAGCTATATAAACTATTACGTCTTCTCAGGGTCTCGTCATTCGTCCTACACATCACATCAGTCTCGGCTATCATACACTTCGCACGGCGACCTGCTGGGCGGCGGGAAGGCACAGACCAAGGAGGCGCGGTTGCGTAACCGCTCGGCATCCAGAAACCACAGCGTGACGTCACAACCGCACCCTTACCCGCTGCCAGGACAGGACTTCTCGTTAGCGACTAGACCCCTTAGGGAATATGTAAGTTCGATAATTTCTAACCATAATTCCGCCAAAACCCTTTTGTAAAATGGTTTTGCCAAACTAGAGACAAAAATAACATTTAAAATCGCAATCTTTAAAATTTGTACAAAACAGAAAAGTTTTCTAAATTATTCCTGCATTTTGGAAATAATCGCTGAAAGTATAGGCTGGCTAGCCACATAAGTATCCCCATATATTAGATTCTCAGATAGATCTACTTACAAATTAGAAATAATACCTACATTAACATAAGTAACCCAATGGTTTAAATACATAAAAGTAAAGTATTTATGCATAGATACTATGCGAACACAAAAGTTCGAAATTATTGTAGAAAGAAAATAAATTACGAGCGAGATTTGAACCCTTAAGGTTTAACTTTTCTAATAAACTTTTAACTGGTACTGAAAAACTTACGACTGAATATCAAATTGCTTTTCAATAATTTAAATCCTACTTAAAAGATTGAGATGTTCTATATTCTCAACTTTTAAGTCTGCTTGAACTAATTTGAATATCATTTCATTGTGAGGGTATAAATTGATAATGAGAAAAGTTACTTATTTTGTAATTTAAATGTTTCAGGAAATGAGCACGACTGAATGTACAGATGAAGCTGGAAAAGTTCTCAAACCATCGACTGACAACCCATTCATAGAATCGTCCCAACAGCCTAACGTAGTGGATATGAGAGGTACGTTACTTTTTGATTTTACGATGCATTTGTTTAGTTTAATCACTAATTTAAACTTCATAATCTTCGTTTAAAGATTTCATAGACAACACGATGTTGTTTTTTTTTTAAATATAGATTACTATACTGTCAATATATTATATTGTAATAAAAATAGTAAAAAAAAGTTTACAATATAGATTGGACTGGGCAAAAATCTTACGAAATTCTTCCACAAAAATTGAAAATATTATCCGAAAAAAATGCTGATTTAATAAAACAAAGTTCAACAGATGATCGCAAATAGCATAACATTCACAGAAACTACCAGAAATATTAATTTCATGACCATGTTGCAGACGTAATGGTACTGAATGAAATCATCGAGCAAGCAGGACGTCAGAGCCGCGCGAGCGATCAGAACGGTATGACCAACACTAATACACCTTCGATGTCGTCGTCTTGTTGCCTTCAGAACAACGCTATTTCTCCGCATCAATACTTTATTTTACAATGTTCAATGTTTATGTAATCTCGCTTCTTAACAAATCTACAGATTAAAAAACAAAAAGATAAATACAAATAAAACGAACACTAACACTAACAGATCACACTTGACCGGTATTTGCTCATTATGCAACAAAAAAGCATAATTGGCAAAAATTAAAAAATAGAACATTAAAATTTATGGATGTCATTTATTGGCGAGTCCAACAGCCGTCGAAATTAGAATTATTAGCACTCGCACGCACGATTAGTTGAAGAAAAATACTTTTCCAATAAAAATAGTTGGTGTACAGTCAACAGCAAAAGTAGATGATCAAAATCAGAAATTCAATACTAATTAACGGAGTTCGCGTCAGAAGTGTGTGGCGTCGAAGTGATTCAAACGTATGTGATTGTAAATTATACCAAACATTTACTACTAGTTAGTACAGCTGCCATATATTTCGCGAACTCCGTTCATTAGTATTGAATTTCTGATTTTGATCATCTACTTTTGCTGTTGACTGTACATGTACATTGTACACACAAAAATCTGGTACAGGGAAAAGTTCTAAAACGACTTCTACCAACTTCAGTAGCAAGTACAAACTTTTAAAAGTTAGTACCTTCGTTAGTACTTCACAAACAATTTTTCTTCAACTGCTAAGTGAGTGAAAGTAGGTAGTTGCCTATACACCCTACTTTGCGTACATACATTATCCTACAATGTTGATTACACTGACATGTGCTACACTTTAGTCGCGTCCATTGCAAATGTAACTTGTATTTTCACTGGCACCACCTTTTCCAATTCAGGATAAGGTTGTTCAGCAGCTTGTAGTATTTTTTGTTTTATGCATGGTTTTTTTTATTACTAAAACCTCTTTGAAGGCTTGTACTAAGTAGTTAAATCTTTTTTTTATTTTTATCGTACTGTAAATAAAATAAAACAATACTAAATATTGTCATGCAATAAGCTTCTGAGTTTTGCTTTAGTCATTGACTGGTAATGGATAATCACGATATTCATATTTTTTGATCAGTGAAAGTCAGTATTGACCGGATGAGCTCAGTATCATTCATGAGCATTTCGAGTAGATAAGCAAATATGCTTAAGAGCATTTGAAAGTATACGAATATTAGCCACCGCTAGTAATGTTTGAGTTTGATTTGCACGAGGTTTAAACCTGGCACTGTGGTGTGATATTCCTTTGGAGTGACTCCAGCAGCACCTGAGTGCCACGACTTTTCGCAGCCTTCGAATTATTTCTAGATAAATGACAGCCAGCAAAAATGCAAAAAATATGGATATTGGTGTCTAGATTTAAAGATTGTTTTGAAATGTTCCAATAAAAGAATGAATTGGTAATAAATAGAAACAAATCCAACCCAATCTGAATGCAACTCCATCTTTTATTGGAAACAAATTTGATTGTAATAAAAATAATGAGCGAATACTAACAAAATGATTTCTCTCTCTCTAACACACACACACGCACTTTGCCGGTAAACGGGACGCAACAGTGTCAGTGTACTACTTCCCAACAGCGGAAGACGATGAGGATGGCCCAACGTTCAAAGAGAAATTCCTCGAGTTCGCGATGAAGGGAATAGACTTCTTCTGTGTGTGGGACTGCTGTTGGTTGTGGCTGGAGTTTCAGAAGTATGTGGCGCTGCTAGTGTTCGATCCGTTCGTGGAGTTGTTTATCACTTTGTGTATTGTGGTCAACACCTTGTTCATGGCGCTCGACCACCACGATATGGACAAAGACATGGAGAGGGCGCTCAAGAGTGGCAACTATGTAAGTGTCAAACAATTTGTTATTATGTTCAAGTTATTTCTGGGATATTTTTGTCAGTAAAAAATCCAACTAATTCTAAAATACGTTATCCTTTTCAGTTTTTCACTGCTACATTCGGAATAGAAGCGATGTTGAAGCTAATAGCTATGAGCCCAAAGTACTACTTCCAAGAAGGATGGAATATATTTGACTTTATCATTGTGGCCTTATCACTGTTGGAGTTGGGATTAGAAGGAGTTCAGGGTTTGTCTGTGTTGCGTTCATTTCGTTTGGTATGTATCGCTCTTACAGTTATTTTTTATTGATATGCAAATCTCTATCAACTAATCAATTTATTTGATCAAGGGCTACACCTTGATACCTACTGTTTCTACTTATATTTCTAAAATTTTGTTTGCTAACCTACCTATATAATATCTCCAAGATAAGTTATAAAAATTGTATATCTACTTCTATACCATAACTTACTGATATGGTCTACATAGATCCCATGAACCTCAAGTATTGTTGTGACTGATACTATAACTAATTTATTTATATTTAAATTTATGGTGAAATATTTTCAGCTACGTGTATTTAAACTGGCCAAGTCTTGGCCGGCGCTAAACCTAATTATATCCATAATGGGTAGGACGGTGGGAGCTTTAGGGAACTTGACCTTTGTACTTTGCATCATTATATTCATATTCGCGGTGATGGGGATGCAGTTGTTTGGCAAGAACTACACAGGTTCTAATTTAAAAGAAAATTTAGCATCTCTAATTAAAGAATTAAGCTTCATTATTAATTATTCAGCTTCACACAACAGAACTTTTTACACTGGGCTTGATTCAACATTATTTTCATGACGGACTAATGTGTCCATGCTGTGGCTTTATAACACGGAATGTGTCTCGGAACCGCAGGCGAGCCTGAACGAGACACGTTATAAAGCTATGCCACGCAGCTTCAGATCATAATTTAAGCTTTGCATCGAGTAACATAGATTTGACTTGCAGCTTCGCTTCCCAAGGGTACTTTGATGCATCAGGTCGTCTACTGATGGGATCTATGTCGTTATAAGTGACAAAAAGGAAAATTAGAACCTAATACCTAAATTAGAACTATGAAATCAAAAAAATAAAAATTCTATTGATCCGGAAGCTCTCACATTAAAAACTAACATAAATCCCACTCATACAGAAATAATTCTGTGCACATCGATAGGTAACAAGCACACATTTGCTAATGTAAGGGCCCCCAATCACTCACGGCACGGCACTCATGAGACATTGGTGAGTGATTGAGGGTCATGGAAGGGTTTCGCAGTAGCATAGGTGAAGCGCCGGTAAGCGAGCTTGTGTGACGCCTTGTATCACAATTTGTAATTGCAGCTTCGAGTATTCAAATTGGCAAAGTCATGGCCGACACTTAATTTACTCATCTCCATAATGGGTAGGACAATGGGTGCCTTGGGCAACCTGACCTTCGTATTGTGCATCATTATTTTCATATTTGCGGTGATGGGTATGCAACTATTCGGGAAAAATTACGTGGGTAAGTGTAATTGGTGGGAGTGTTGCATGTACATTGGTGTTTGATTGGAGATGTTGGCTGTTGGTTCACGATGGCGGCACCCGATGTAAAGCAACAAATATATTTCAACAGACGAGTTATCAGTTCAATGTCTTCTTTCACCATGTTGGCAATGACGCCCAATCGCATTACTACACCTTTCTTCTTAATCTTCAAATCTTCCTTCTTCTTTCCTTAACGGATCTGCTACATTCCTGAACTATTTTCACTTTAAGCATCTTCATTAACATTTTATTTTACTTTTATCTAAAATCATCTTTTAATAAATTAAATCGGTTTCTGGCAATTTTTTTATTGAAATTACATAGTTAAGAGCTCATAGCTCCCGTGTTTAGAGCAAAATATAAAATGTTAAATACTGTTGAAGTATATTAAGTGTTACATCTGTTAAAGCGTGGACTATTAATTTAGACAAACTTGGATCAGGAATAAGAAATCGAGAGGCGTTTAGAATCAAGTTATCGTACCCATAATGTCATTAATTCATATAATTTATACATTCTTCTTTTTAGCGTGTCAATGACAATTTAAATTGTGTCAGCCCAGAACTGGGCCACGAGATTGGCGCCTTCAGTAGCGTCGTAATGAACAAACGACAGGGCATACAGGGCACGATATTAAGTGCCCCATCGTTTGTGGGACAGCACCACATTTACATTTTTATACATTCATTATAATATATCATTTTTCTCTGCGATATATCTTATAGTCACACCTCCAAAATCATTTATATAAAGCCCCCGACAAAGTCAATTGGAAATCTTACAGTCGGTAGGACACTCGAACTGTAATTACTTGCCTCAAATATTTTTTATTTGAGCTGAATATATCATGAAGGTTCCACAAGTAAAACAAAGAGTACTAATTTAATAACTACTGATGGAATTTAAACTCAAACAAAGTCTATACTAAATATGTTTATGTAAGTATGTATGATATGAAGTTACTTAAAACTCAGGCATTCCTACATCACATTTGTTTCGTTTTATAAACGGCTCTTGTTTTTACAATACAACGCGTTTGTAATCCGAAAAACGTTTAACAAATTCTAAACGACCTTGAAGTAAATTTCTATAAGTCCACGCTTTAATTGGAGCTCGCCGTCGTTGTTTGAATAGTGAATATTGTGTTTATGTGCGTCACACTGTTGTGCTCATTAGACGATTGGTAAGATTCGATGTGTCCCCTTCCAAGTGAGCCTGAAACCCTAAAAGTATGTACAATCCTCTTCTAAAAGCCCCATAAAAAGGCGCCTCACTTGTGAGACAAGCTAGCTACTTTTCACGTTTCCTTTATACATATTTTCTTTGTACATTCTCAATCTTTACGTTTTCTAAGCCTTCTGTCAGCGCTATATTATTATATATTATATATCTAATAGACTATAGTACTATTATTTAGCATGCTGTTATAGTAAGTACAATGTTTAAATTCTAAAGCTGATTATTTAGGTCCATAGCGTAGAATTGCATGATACATAAAGTATAGTACCAGCTTAAACACAATATTAGAAAAAGTAACAATTAATATATAGAAATGAGCTTTATATCGGTCGCAGTGTGAATATAAAGAACTAGTGGAATTTAATGGAATTACACTACTTTATCAATATTTTGAATAAATTCCAATCTTAACTTTATGATCACACCGCGACTTTTGCCTTACGTGACGTTATAGAATGCAAATTGCTTATATTATATATATAATATAAAATATATCTCTTTACTTATATGTATCTATATATTATAAACTTAAATGTTCACCATTTATGAATACTGTTTTAGTTGTATTGGTGTTCCTGTGGCGTATTGTTGTTGTCCTTCACATAGATTTAGTCTAGAAAAAAAAAACACATATTTTTGGCCTTAATAAGTAAAAAAAAAGGCCTTAATAAGTAAAGAGGGAATATTTTTTAATTATACGAACTATTAAAAAAAATCCAACTTTAAACTATTGGACACAGTCTAAAGTATTGATATGTATGTACAGATTACGTGGATCGATTCCCGGATGGTGATCTCCCGCGATGGAATTTCACGGATTTCATGCATAGTTTCATGATCGTGTTCCGAGTACTCTGCGGAGAATGGATAGAGAGTATGTGGGACTGTATGTTGGTCGGTGATGTCTCTTGTATACCCTTCTTCTTGGCTACTGTCGTCATTGGTAACCTTGTGGTGAGTAACTGCTTTACAAGCTTCAGCTAGTAAATTTATTGGGAAATTACATTTTCCATCAATTTTTCCTAAATTATTTTCGATTTTAAAATCAGACGTGTTAAACAAAAATCTGTCCCAATAATATTTTCTAATAATTAGTGATTGTTTATTTTGTCATACTCTTCTTATCCATTATTATTCCCAAACTATGTTAGTCCCAAGTCCCAAGCTTCTAATCTAATTATAATAATTTGCAGCTGAATATCAGTTTTCTACGGAGTCACTGTCTATCTGACCCCCGCAATCCAAAAGAATACGATATTCTTAAGTTAAATCAGTTGTCTGGATTTTATGTTTAACTCTCTATATCAACTGTATCCATACGACGACTGTATCCCTATATCGACTGTATCCCTATATCGACTGTATCCCTATATCAACTAAATCCCTATATCGACTGTATCTTTATATTCTCTGTATCTCTAATCCCTGTATCTCTATATTTTCTGTATCTCTAATCCCTGCATCGACTTTATCCATATATCGACTAAATCCCTATATCGACTAATTTCTTATATCGACAATATCCCTATGTCGACTGTACGATTATATCAACTTTATCCCTATATCGATTGATAGGTTCTTTAGTAGGTATATAAAAGCAGTTATTATAGCAAAAACATTTCAGGTATTGAACCTCTTCTTGGCCCTGTTACTGTCAAATTTCGGCTCATCGAGTTTATCGTCACCGACTGCTGATCAGGACACCAATAAAATAGCAGAGGCCTTCAACAGAATATCAAGGTTTATTGACTGGGTCAAACGAAACGTAGCCGATATACTGAAACTGCTGAAGAATAAACTGACCAATCAGATAGCGATCCACGCGCCCGGTAAGCTGTGTGTCCGATCGCCCTTATGTTGTGGCATGTCTATGTATGTATGTGTAATTGTGACTTTATGTAGATATAATATATTATGAAAACATATATATATACAGGGTTATTTGTAAAACACCAGCATCCTTAAAAGGAGTCATTAAACTCATCATTATGAACAACTTTTACTATGGGACCAACCCTGAAATCGCAAAAAAAACAGCTGTTCTATACATCTTGTTGAGTCATGTGAACATAAATGTATGGAACAGCTGATTTTTTTTCGGATTCAGGGTTGGTCCCATAGTAAAAGTTGTTCATAATGATGAGTTTAATGACACCTTTTAAGGATGCTGGTATTTTACAAATAACCCTGTATATAATTTAAAGAAAAACAAGATTCAAAAGCAATATTACTTGTTTATTGGTTAAATACGGTAATAGTATAATTTTCGCGTTTCATCAAATTATGATACCATTACAAAATATTTAAGACGATTAATTTTAAAGATTGGTTGGTAAGAAAAAAAATTGTCGGGTTGTTCGATTGTCCAGACAAAAAAAAATGTCTGGGTGTTGTAATATTTTTACAAAATTCGATTGATTAATGAAACAATAAAAAAAAATCGTCATTATAGAATTTACAAAAAAAAAATACTTTGATGTAAAAATATTACATTATTATAAAATATTGTTAATTTAGTGTTGTAGCATGATTTGTGTGTATAAATAAATATTTGGAACAGCATGGTGTATCTAAGAAATGTTTGAATTGCGTGTTTATACTTTGTGTACACTGTGCGTTGCCTGCGCCCTAGCCATCCAAGTGTAGAAAGCAGACCCTTTATGTATAAATGTTGTGTGTTTGACTCCTCTGTACACTGTATCTACTCCATTTAGTATATATTCCTTTTATTTATGTTGTAATTCATGTAGGTAATAGAGCTCTGTGTTGTAAAAAATATCATACAAAAAAAATATGAAATCAAATTTTATAAAGACACCGTAGCAACGTGCTACGATGTGCTTTGTACAAAAGCTCCGTAGCTACATGCTACGAAGTGTTTTACATAAAATTTCCGTAGCCACGTGCTACGATGAGTTTTACATAATATACCTACGATACGTTTAAAATAAAAGCTCAGTAACTACGTGCTACGATATGCTTTACATAGAAACTCAGCAAGCTACGTGCTACGATGTGCTTCCTACAAAAACTCCGTAACTACGTACTACAGTGTTCTTTGTACAAACCTCGTAGCAATGTGCTACGGTGAGCTTTATGCAAAGACGCCGTAGCTACGTGCTACGATGTGCTTTGTACAAAAGCTCCTTAGCTACGTGCTACGATGTGCTTTCTACAAAAACTCATTAACTACGTACTATAGTGTTCTTTGTATAGATCTCGTAGCTATGTGCTCGGGGCTACGGTGACCTTTATGCAATGACGCCATAGCTACGTGCTACGATATGCTTTATACGGAGACGCCGTAGTTACGTGCTACAGTAAGCTTTATACAAAGCCAGCGTAACTATTGCTAGATGTTGTAGCTACTATGCTATATGCTTTATGTATAGACGGCGTGACTGATAGCTAGAACGTACTCAATGCAAATAAGCTGTAGTTAAGTGCTACGGTGTGTTTTATGCAAGGATATCGTAGTTACGTGCTATATTGCGCTTTATGCAAAGCAGCCCCATACCTACGTGCTTCGGTGTGCTTCATGCAAAGAGGGCGTAGCTACGTGGTATGGTTTAAGCCAAAAACAATTTCATAAATCTATTCCTCATTGATTGAGTTACGTGTATTTTTTCTTACATATCTTATATTGTGTTATAAATATTGCTGTAAAAAATTAAATAAATTTTGTTTACGAAGCAATACTAATAATATTAATACGTAAACATTTTTGTTATGTTTTTGCACACTACGCGAACTTTAAAGTTCGATTTTTTTTTTAAATAAATAAAATTAAAATAAATAATCATATTTAACTTAAGTTACGTACTGGTCTGTCCATTACGCTCGAGTCCCTGCACTTCTGAAGACCTAATGCAGTGCAAAGACAATGCAGTAGTTTTTACTAGTTTCTGGGCAAGGAACCTTTATTATGACGCTCAGATAATCCGATACGAAAAAAAAAGATTTATTTTAAAATTGCTTTTAAAAATTATGCTGCTTTAAAATCTTAAAATTGATTTAAGGCGCCTATCTCGCTCGCACATTGAAGATATAAAATCACTGAATATATAATAATAAATAATATAATAAATCAGCCTGTAACTGTCCCAATATAGGGCAAAGGCCTCTTCTCATACAGAGAAGGATTGAGCATTAATCACCACGCTAGCTCACTGCGGGTTGGCGATTTCAGACTATTAAAAGTCCAGGTTTCCTTACGATGTTTTCCTTCACCGTTAGTCAGTGGTGTCCCAGATTAACTAAGAAAGTACATATGACATTGAAAAAGTCACAGTGGTACATGCCAGGTTCGAACCCACAACCACGCGCTTGCAAAGCGGGTCCGTAACCAATGCGCCACCACGACATAAAAATAAAAAAAACCCAGATAATAAAATAAACATAAGTAAACATTACAAAGTTTCAGCAAAAATATCAGTTTGATTAAAACAACTTTTCATGCATAAAAATTGCTTAAAATGGATTTTTGTTTACACAATTATGTGTAATATGTATAGGTATGTACTAAAATGCTTTTTTTGCGGATATTGTATTTTTACAATACGAACTAGTGCTTATAATGTTTATAATTCAAGACAGGTAAGAAAAAATAAATATTCTTCACGCTTGTGATCAAATGTGTTATCGTGATACCCTGTATACCTACGTATCTTGCTTTGTATGTGTTTCTGTGTTTGTGCATGATCATTATTGTGTGTATCCTGTTTCATGTAGATATCATTATGTCCTATTGTTGTATCATGTATTTAAAGTGACATTAAATTGTAAATTTAATAAGTTATTTGGTAGAATTTAGCGTACGCAATTACGCAAAATGCAAAATTTAATGATTGTACCAAATATAATTATTATTATTATATTTGGTAGAATTTTGCGTATTATAATCGAAATAGGTTTAAAAGTTAATTTTTATAAACCAAGTAATTTAATATATTTTTTTAAATTATCATCAATTTTAAAAATCATGTAATAGAGGATTTAAAAACCAAAAAACGTTAAATAAAATAAAATAATATAAAACTTTAACTAAGTCGATTCGTACTGGTCTGATTTCTATGCTTGGTCTTCGGGTGGCATCATGGCGAACGCATCGTGGGCACATCATACAACATGTAGGCTTAAAGGCGGCTTTATGTGGCCGCTGTGTCTCTTCAGAACGCGTTGACAACGAACTGGAACTTGGAACAGACCTTGATGACGCTGTACTATACAAAGACAAGAAACTCAAAGACCAAGTAGAAGTAGCTATAGGTGACGGCATGGAATTCACAATACCAGGTAAAGGTGCAGATTAAGATTTTGTTATAATATCATTTGAGCTACTTACATAAGAAACACCGTATGATGACTACTTATGATTTTCTAGGTGACAATAAATACAAAAAAGGAAAAATATTGTTGAATAATATTAACGCGATAACAGATAATCATAGAGACAACCGGTTAGATTGTGAATTAAATCATCATGGATATCCTATACAGGTAATTTTGATAACAATAGCTTTATACAATGCATTTAGATTTTAGACTGTGGATTTACTAACTCTCTTCACTTTCAGGACGACGATACAATTAGTCAGAAATCATACGGCAGTCATAAGATTAGGTCATTCAAAGATGAAAGTCATAAAGGTTCAGCGGACACGATAGACGGTGAAGAGAAAAAAGATGCCAGTAAAGAAGAATTAGGATTAGAAGAAGGTCAGGAAGATACTCATGTAATTTTTTAATATAATGAGAAGGACTTTTTAGTGTAATTTTAAATAATTGTTGTAGAAATGGTTGAAGAGGAAGAAGATGGAAAGCTAGACGGAGGTCTGGGCAAAACAGATATTATAGTAGCTGCGGACGAAGAAGTCGTCGACGATAGTCCAGCTGACTGCTGCCCCGAGCCATGCTACGCAAAATTCCCATTCCTTGCCGGAGATGATGAGTCACCATTCTGGCAAGGCTGGGGAATGCTCAGACTGAAAACATTTAGACTCATTGAGAACACGTATTTTGAAACGGCTGTGATTACAATGATTTTGCTCAGTAGTTTGGCTTTGGTAAGTTTATATCTGATCCCTTCATTGTACCTTCAATATGATATACTCTAAATTGTAATATTAATGTTTTATAAATTTTTGTGCGTTGCAGGCTTTAGAAGATGTAAATTTACCTCATCGACCGATTCTTCAAGACATCTTGTATTATATGGATCGTATTTTCACCGTCATTTTCTTCCTTGAGATGTTGATCAAGTGGCTTGCTCTTGGCTTCCAAAAGTACTTCACAAACGCGTGGTGTTGGCTCGACTTCATCATTGTTATGGTAATATATCTTCTGTTTTATAAGATGTTTTTAGGACAAATATACTAATAGTTTCCTTGCAGGTCTTAGTCAAATTTAAAAATTATTACAAGTCCTACAGATTCTAAGGTCAATATTTCTTACATTACACTGTGTCATTCGTTTATCGAAGAGTTTTAGCTGAAGACAAATATAGATAACTTAACCTAGGTATAAAATTTTTAAACATAATAATGACGAATGGTGTGGCGTTAGTTATCGCTCGTAAACCACGGCGCGGTGATGGCAGGCGCCGATGACATCCCGGCGTTCCGTTCGATGCGCACGTTGCGTGCGCTGCGGCCGCTCCGCGCGGTCTCTCGCTGGGAGGGCATGCGCGTGAGTACGCGCCACAGATCTCACTCGTGACTCTCTGTGTCGGACTGTTGCGTTGCACATCGATACCTTACAAATTCAGCTGACAATGTTGTCATCATGTAACAATAATTCGATACATTTTTGAAGCTGTGTGAAATGAAAAATTAACAGCAAATAATATTATAAAAAGTTATAAAACAATTCCTAATCCAATTAGAGGTTTTAATTTTAGAACTTATCTTGCTTCGAATACACCTACAGTTTTTATCCGTGTGAGATGTGCAGCGCAAGTCAGAGCGTGCAGCTTTGGTTGTTTGATGTCTATGGCAATGGAAACTCCAGCCGGCCTCACCTCGCTGCCTCGAGCTCTCGATGTCGTACGTTTGTTTATGGATACTGCTTCTATGTGACTCTCTTACCCACCCTGCTACCCAACGTTTTACCTGTGGCCACTATAATGAGACCTTCACAGAGTGACTTGAAATCCTGATATTTTCAACTGCATGAACCACGACTTCTGTCCTTGTGCTGTCGTACGAGACGGTGCCTTTTTCACATAACATAAAAATTGAAGAAATATAAGCTGAAAATGGCACATGGTCTTGAATGCTGTCAATGTCATACATAAGCATATGTACTGATTGGAGATTTGAGATGATGGGACATTAACGGCTGCTTTGAAGCTACAAAGTAACATTCTAATCCAAGGATTCCCTTGATTAAAAGTGAGCTGGCTCGATTAATTTTTTTGGTAAGAATAATAATTTAAAAAATCGTATATAAGTTATTGGTTTAGTAGATTCGCCTTCTAAATCCTGATAATAACAATTGTAGAAAAATATGAACAGCTATTAAAACGTTCAATGTTCTTTATAAAAACTAATTCGTCGATGTTGTGTCTTTATTTAAATAAGTGCTGGATGCTGCTCTTAGTGCCCCATCTTAAATCACCATCACGTATATGATATTTATTATAATAAATATAACTTGATATTTATTCTCGAAATGTGATGTAGCTTCATTGTTTGAGATATCAAATAATATAATGAATTAAACTCTAAAGTTATTTTAAGAAATTGTCAAGTATTCATTCTTAATATTCTTTGATGTCCTCAAACAAACTTCGGTGTATAAAATATGCATAATTTAAGTGATATACATTATTTAATTTTTATCTTTTCTAATATTCTGGAATCTGGCTAGTTTTAGAGTCTTTACCTAAGTCTTCATCTTAATAAGATTATACAATCCTTAGGTTTGTAATTCAGGTCGTGCGTCTTCAACTAAACTACGGAACGGTCCAATCTAATGTTACCCGGCAGTCAAAGGCGCTGGTCTGGTCATATCTTATCATTTTCTTTTTAGGTGCTGCAGTAATACGTCGAAATATAAATTAACATATAATGGTTGAAATATAATTGTCTGAATATGCAACCCTTGATTTCATCAGGTCTCGCTTATAAACTTCGTAGCGGCGCTTTGTGGCGCCGGCGGAATTCAGGCGTTCAAAACGATGCGAACGCTGCGCGCACTGCGCCCGCTCAGAGCCATGAGCCGCATGCAGGGCATGAGGGTACGTACCACCCTGCGCCGCCGACAACACCCTATCGCTCATCCATCCACCACACACTTCGCTCTACACTTCACATTCACATTTCTATTTTAACTTCTACGACCATTATTTACATTATATTATTTTTCCAATAATGAATACGGCTCCTTCGATATTTGTGCATCTATCACTTGATCTAAATTGTTTTAAATTGTTATTTTGGACGGTTGTAACCAAGTCATTGGCAGTAGCCGATTTCGGTTTAATTATTAGTGAATCATTATGAAGTGGTCGGTGGCACCCTTGAATGGCTTAGTATCATCACAGTTCGTCATAAACCTCTTTTAGAAATGGTTCAATTGGATTTATAGTAGGAGAGATTCATCCATGTTTTGGTCTACATTTCTATTGGTCTTATTATTATTAGCTAGACTAGTTTTGTATTACTTAGTTAATTGGAATGCTAATTTATATTCTGCACCTTAGATTTTTTCTACTTGTATCTTCATCGTACGAGCGGCAAGTCGCATGCATTGTTACTTCTATTTCCATACATTGTGGAAGGCTAACTTAGTCTACGAGGTAAGAGTAGTGTTATATCTATGTCGCTTTGAAATGTGCTTCAACGTATTCAATGGTATGTACAAATCATATTTTGTTACTTGTATTAATAATTATCATTGTCAATCAGCTCATATCATAATCACCCCAATAGAACGTAAAATTTAGTATCAAAATTTAAACTGAAATGCTATATAGAATTGCACAGTACTAATAAAACTAATGTCCTTGCTTCTAATCTAATTTCTTGCACCTACTAATAACATGCACGTCCAGAATTGAACTCTTGTTTAGGTTGATGTGAAATCGATATTGACTCCTATGGCCAGTGAATTAAACACATTATATGGTGGCAGGTGGTGGTCAACGCACTGGTGCAGGCGATCCCGTCCATCTTCAACGTGTTGTTGGTGTGTCTTATCTTTTGGCTCATCTTCGCTATCATGGGCGTTCAGCTCTTCGCTGGAAAGTATTTCAAGGTAAATGGCATAATTGTATATTTAAAAAATTTCAACCTCGTAAAAAACGAAAGAATAAAGAAATTCAAGCATGAAATTGAGTTAAAATCTTATTGCTTTACTTACGTAAAATTTCGTCAAACTTAAGTAGGAAATATAATTAATTTCTTGAACAATATTTTCCAGTGCGTAGATCTGAACCACACAACGTTGAGCCATGAGATCATACCAGACCGGAACGCGTGCATCTTAGAGAACTATACTTGGGAGAATTCTCCGATGAACTTCGATCATGTTGGCAAAGCATACCTGTGCCTCTTCCAAGTTGCCACTTTCAAGGGCTGGATACAGATCATGAACGACGCTATTGATTCTAGAGAAGTATGTTTAATTAAGTTACTCACATCAAAAGCTTTTGTAAAAGCAAAAAGTATGATCTGAATATCTGATTACTATAAACCCAACTAAAATGTAATCCTCCAATCGTTAAAATCTTTTGGTTAAAAATTGGTCCCAGGACTATTACAATTTTTTCAATTTTATTGTCATTTTCAGGTGGGACGCCAACCAATTCGAGAAACGAATATCTACATGTACTTGTACTTCGTATTCTTCATTATATTCGGCTCATTCTTCACCCTCAACCTATTCATCGGTGTGATCATCGACAACTTTAACGAACAGAAGAAAAAAGCCGGCGGCAGTCTCGAGATGTTCATGACTGAAGATCAGAAGAAATACTACAACGCTATGAAGAAAATGGGTTCCAAGAAACCGCTAAAAGCTATACCAAGGCCAAAAGTAAGAAATTATACAATTACTGATGCACACATACTTACATTTTATCTGATATCCAGTTAGAATAGACATCTGATTATTATTTTCTTTGTTCCAGTGGCGACCACAAGCTATCGTGTTTGAGATAGTGACGGACAAGAAATTCGACATGATCATCATGTTGTTTATTGGACTCAACATGTTGACGATGACGCTCGACCATTACCAGCAGTCCGATACATTCAGCATAGTGCTAGACTATCTAAACACGATATTTATAGTGATATTCAGTTCAGAGTGCCTACTAAAAATGTTCGCCTTACGCTATCATTACTTCGTTGAGCCTTGGAACCTTTTCGATTTCGTAGTAGTCAATTTCTCAATTCTTAGTGAGTATTTCTATTATATTTGTGTGTGTTTCATATAATTTATTTGAAAATATAATTATTTTTAAATCTGTATTGTTGACTCAAATAAACAATTACATTTTTTTTTGCTTCCAGGTTTGGTATTGAGTGATATTATAGAAAAGTATTTTGTGTCGCCAACTCTATTGAGAGTGGTAAGAGTGGCCAAGGTGGGTCGTGTGTTGCGATTGGTAAAAGGAGCCAAGGGTATCCGAACGTTATTGTTCGCATTAGCGATGTCACTGCCAGCTCTGTTCAACATCTGCCTATTGCTCTTCCTCGTTATGTTTATCTTCGCCATCTTCGGGATGTCGTTCTTCATGCACGTCAAGGACAAAGGCGGTCTCGACGATGTTTACAACTTCAAAACGTTCGTGCAGAGTATGATCCTGCTATTTCAGGTCAGTTATCCAAGTCATGTGTATGTAAAATGTAGGTAAGGTTATTGCACCAAAGCCAGGATATTTTTCTAGAAAAAATATATTTGATAAACTGGAGAAGTTATCGCTAACAATTTTACTGATTACAAAAAAAGTATTTTCTGGATATTTTTTATATATTTTGTGTTGTAGATGTCAACGTCGGCGGGGTGGGATGGTGTGCTGGATGGCATCATCAACGAGGAGGAGTGCGACTTGCCGGATAATGAGCGCGGCTACCCCGGCAACTGCGGCTCCGCCACCATCGGCATCACCTTTCTGCTGTCCTATCTCGTCATCTCCTTCCTTATCGTCATCAACATGTACATCGCCGTCATTCTCGAGAATTATTCACAGGTCAATACTATTACTTATTATAACTATTACGTATAATATCAATACGTGAGTTGTGCTATAGGTTGTATTTTAAATAATAATTACTAAATGTGTTAATTTTGTCCACAGGCGACGGAGGACGTTCAGGAAGGTCTAACAGATGACGATTACGACATGTATTATGAAATCTGGCAGCGGTTCGACCCGGATGGCACGCAGTACATCCGCTACGATCAGCTGTCCGATTTCCTGGACGTGCTGGAACCGCCATTACAGATTCATAAGCCCAATAAGTACAAGATCATATCCATGGATATTCCAATTTGTCGCGGCGACATGATGTTCTGCGTGGACATCCTCGACGCGCTCACCAAAGACTTCTTCGCGCGCAAGGGGAACCCTATCGAGGACCCCGGCGACCTGGAGGTGGGGCGGCCCGACGAGGTGGGCTACGAGCCCGTGTCGTCGACGCTGTGGCGCCAGCGCGAGGAGTACTGCGCGCGCCTCATCCAGCACGCGTGGCGCCGCCACCGCCGCACGCACGACTCGCCGGCGGGCCCGGCCGGCGCGCCCACGGCCGTGCTGCTGGACGCCGCGCCCAACGGCCACCGCGTGGTGCTGCAGTCGGGCGCGGCCCCGCGCGCGCCGCCGGGCCCGCCGCCCGCGCCCGTCTGACCCGCGCTGGCGCTCGCGCTGCTGCCCGCGCTGGTCGACGACGCGCCGCTGCCGCTGCCCGCACCGCTGCCCGAGCTCCTGAGCCCACCCAAGCGCACTTAGTTATTGTTTAGCCGGTCGCGACAGCGGGAGCAGCGACGCGAGCGCCGGCGCCGCCGCGCGTCCGCCTGGACATTGTTCTTTCGCGTTCTAGAGACGTTCGACGTGTTTACTGGAGTGTTTTGTATTCGCGTGGCCGAAGCTTAGTGATCGTTTGTTTTGCGACCGATGTTCGCGCGCGTTCACCGTGATTCTCGTTCCGATTCGATTCCGTTCGTTTCGTTCGTGTGCGGAACTGTTCCCGGTGAGTGGAGCCGTCGATCGAAGAGGATCGTTCTCGCGAGCGTGCCCTTTTTTATTCGTCACTAGTGATGTAATGTAAGGTATTGGATAAAATTGAGGAAACTCTAAAAGCTTATTTTTGTATTCGATGAATATCACTCTGTAAAATTCTAAAACAGAACTGTATTATAAATATTGTAAAGTTTGCTGATTTGTTACCGATTGTGAGATATCATTTTACTTCCCCGAAATGGTGTCTTCGCAATAGCACAAGTTGTAACAGTTCCGGTGGTGGTATGTGTGTAGTGGTGCGGAGTGTGCACAGTGACTGCTTGTTACGTTCAGCTTTACACTCACGCCGCATCGATGTAGCACGACGTTACGACTCAGCCTTTGTTTACATTACATACATTACTTCAACGACTCGCCCGCGTTATGGGGCGCTAGTATAATCGTATCTAATAGACGCTTAAGAGAAGCAATGGCTACGCCGATTCATATCAATTTTGTCCGTATAGTTTTTAATAGTTCCAATTTGTAAGCTTCTCACTGTACCGAATGACGCGTGGTCGCGTCTATCTATACGAGGATGGCTGCCGTCGATCCTCGGAATTAAGAGAGTTTAGAGAAATTTTTGCAACGTTATCTATATAAGCTTAACAAATCAGCTGTGAAATCGGTACCAGAATTCACTTCCGTCCTAATTCAGTACGCATCATAGGAATCGAGCCATTTTATGTAACGCGCACTTTCCACATCACCTAGTTAATGTAATTGCCTTCCCCTGATTACATTAGCTGCGGGAGCGGAGCGGCGGCGATCCCCGGCCGGCGCCCGCTCCCCGCGGCCCGCGCGGCCCTGCCCGCACTGGCACTCTGCCGCACACCCAGCTCTGGACGTGCCGTGGACATTTATCTGTAACAATACGACGTACAGAGGGCCTAAACATAGTTTATTCCGATTCGCAACGCTAACTCAACAGTCAAAAATGTATAGAGTTGGTTCTTGTGTTACCACTGCGTGTCGTGACTAGTGTCGTTGTGTACGCTTGAGCGTGCGAGTGCGGGCTTGGCCGGCGACGCGTGCGCCGCTACATAGTACCTATACATATATCTGATAATTGCGAGCGGGCTGGTTCTGCTTCGACGAGTGTTGTTCTTGCAGATTACATTTTGACGATGTTGATAATGTTTAACGTTCATTAACGATGTACAACCGATTCGGCTACTTGAAAGACATCAATGTAATTAGCAATAAGATAATATTGATATACCTAAGAGATCGAACGTCCCTTACCGAGTAAGGTAGATATTATTGAAGTATTGTTTATTTTTCGATTGACATCTCTCTAGATAGACGGAGGTCCCCGAGGCCCCGGATGTTGCCGTTACCTCACAACGGTTCACTTCTGTGACAGTATTGTCTTTTCTAGCACAACAGACTAATGAATCATTAAAATTTTGTAATTTAACTTTGGAAGTGGTCAATTTTTTACTACTCTGTAAATATTGAGAGCTTATTGCCGGGTAGATCCCAAACCGCACGTCGCAACACGTAATTTATTACTTATATTATGTCTACTATCTATTGATATCCGCGATACGTAATAAGCTTGAAGCAATAACGTTAACGTGTGCTCGACGAGAGGTTTCGCTTTTCATTACCTTGTACGGAACATGTCACCGAATAGTTGTGTGCCGGTTGTTTTCAATTTGTTTACAAATGTGAAAAAAATCTGAAGTGCAAGACAATTCTAAGTGTTGCAAAGTTTAAAGAGTCAGTGTATCGTAAACTAAATGAGACGCTTACCGTTTTGCACATATTTTGCAATAATTATGGTTACAAAGTAAAGATTATGTAGATAATTTTATAAACGAATAGTGCGGGGAGCGAGCGAGCGATCTTCCCCGTCGCTCGCTCGGCCCGCGCGGCCGCGTCGCGCGCATGTGTCGTGCGCGGCGCTCGGCGCGTTCCCCTCTTGCGTTACGTCTGACGTTTGTTTACGTTCTACACAAGAGTTATAGCTATCTGAGAGCCGTGTGGAGCCCTTCAAACTCCGTCCTTTAATATATAATATTATATTGCGCTTTGGAAGACTGATCGGATAAGATGATCTTGAACATTGTTTTTAATGTCCTTGTTGACGTGTTTGTAAAAACCAAAATCTGTAAATTTAAATCACGCAAGTATTTTAAGTTTACAAGTATGTTTCAACTCGACAATACTGATATTTTCACCTAGTTAGTGCCATGTAGCACTTATGTACTTACACCAATTGTTGATTAGTAGCTATGTAAGGTATCTTACCGCTTATCAAAGTATAGTAAATGTGAATATTATTACCTATAATTAGCCAGTAACGTTAAACAAGCTAGATTATTATTTGCTCTAATCACAACAAAAACAGTCAAGAAATCAGAGTTAATAAAAAACAGATTTCGTCAAAATAAACGGAAACGAATTTATCTACAAAAAATATCTAATTGTAATTATGGTTCAAAATCATTATCCCATTTAAAAATGTATAGTATTACGAGAAAAAAATTAAGATAGACGTGATTGAGTAGGTATGTATTATAGACATACTTAGATCAAATTGTAGATAAAAATATTTTTGATTTCCTTCTTTTTTAGTGTATTAGTTCATCACAAAAATGCATTTATGAACATTTTGAAGCATTTATGTGATCTACGATCTAAGAGTATTTATTATTTGAAAGCTCCTCATAGCGTTAGGTATTGAGATTGAACAGTTCCAGACGGCTCTAGACGACACTAACCAACAATGTTTGTCGTCAGTTTACGTTGGTGAAACCAAAGTTATATCTACTATTAGGCATATTTGCACAAAGAAGTTGTGTTTAATTAAGTTAGACAATAAGTTGTAATATCATCGTATTGTTTATTTTAACTATACTTATGACAAAAAAGTGAGTTCAGTTTGCTGAATGATAGAGGTTTAATTGAGTATTTATTATATATATATTGTTGAAGTTTGTACAAAATAAATTAAGTAAACGATAAAATATAGAACTTGACTGCTTTGTTTCGTCGTTTTATTTTTTAACTTTTTTACTTCATGGTATCTAAGGCGATTCAAATAACAATGCGACACGGATCGCCATTTTATTAATTTATTTATATAAGGAAAACCAATAGCTAATAAGTTACCATAGGCATAGAACCAATTACAGATCTCCACGAATATGTTTTTGTACACAAAAAAAAAGGTCCTAAACATGCAACTCTTTAACGTGTAAAGGAAATTACATTCTGATTACTAACAATTTAGGAGAATTTAGGTACCTACGATCTATTAAGAAATACAAAGTTACTTTTTATTTTTTATTTCGAGAACATTTTATGACTTCAATAGTTTTAAAATTAACAATTCCTATTGGTTCCAACCATAGATATAGAATTTAGGTACCCATTTTTACTTGATTACCTAACCTAATATCTAACCTCGACCTATTTAATAACTAGCGATATTAAAATTAAAACAGCCCAAAACAGAATGGAATGGAGGAATGGCCTACACCAAGTTGGTAGAAAATGGCTTAAGATGATGATGATGGTAACAGCTATTTTAAAATACTTTTTAGGTTGGTTAGGTGTAAAAAACCACCACCACAACCTAAAAAAACTAACTAAATAAAACGGCATTGTCTATTTTTATTTATGTTTTTTATTAATAATATACAAAACTTTCCTATACATTTTTATAAATTACAAAATGTCATGAAGTTTTTGGATATACTAGTATGTACCTAACAACCTAACTAGGGCGGCATATAATATTCACTAGTCTTTATTCACTTGTCTGATTTTATCTTGATATAGAAAACAATCCGAATATCTGAGTCGCGCCCTGAAACAGAAAGACCGTTAGTATGGAATACAGAATAAACTGTATCTAGATATTCATCACCAGTCTCCTAGCCATATTATTCCCGAAATTAATTTGGGGTCGGCTTCTAATCTAACCAAATGCAGCTGAATATCAGTTTTCTACGGAGCAAGTGCCTATCTGACCCCCGCAACTTGATACGATATTCTAAAGTTAGATCAGTTGACTCCCTATATTGACTGTCTAAGATTTTCGTGACAGCCAACGGTTTTACGTGCTTTCCGAGACACGGAGCAGGTAATAATTAGTTTATAATACCTACACACTTAACTAATAAAAGTCAAGTGGCTTTAAACCTGAGACCTCTGACTTGCCAATCTATGGTCATACCACTTCTTAATAAATTAATATTAACATATACAATAATACATAACACTGTATTACCTAGATACTTATTAAAAATCAAAAGAAAAATAACACTGTAGGGATAACTTCTGTAGCTAACGTAGGTACGTTGAGGTATATAACTTTTTTTTGGTATTTCAAGACATTATTTCAAAAGTCATATGAATTTTATTCTCCTCCCATTCTTGAGTTTATTACTATTATTAGATTTGTCAAGAGATTCTAAAAAACATCAAATACTTACACAAACAAAAGTTTTTTTTTGTATGAAGCAAATGCGTTTTTTTATGTTTTAATTCGAAGCCAGCCATGTTGGAGACATTTAGTAGTTATATTCCACTGCAGTAAAGCGAGCCGTAAGAATTACAACTTACGGCTCGCTTTACCGTAGTGGAATATATGCTGCACTGTTCAGGTCATGACGTTTAATTGATTTTGAAACTATACCAATTATTAATAAATAAAGATTACATACCTACTGATTAAATCCTCATCTTTCAAATCTTTATAATCCTCCCGACCAAATTTCGGTCACAGCGGTCAATCTCGACAGAGATTGACCATCAGCACAGGTGATATTATAGTGCGCTAACATGGGTGCACTCTCTATTCCTCGATCTGGCCCAGGACAAACAGCAGAACATGCTCTCCCAGGGTGTAAGTAATAGTTATTGTATAATAACACTTAACTTACGAAAGTCAGTAGCCACAAACCCAAGGTTGTGGCGAATCGATCAAGTATTCGATGTCGCATCACTAGCGGGGAGCTCCCGCCAAAAAGAAGTTTAGGCGGTTCGCGGCACTGCCTTCCCTACTCCCTACTTCGAGATACAATAATTTACTTACCGGTACTAATTAAGAAGTTAAATGATAATTCACTTTATTCTTATATTCTTGGTGTCAGTGTAAAATCTTGTACCGTGTTTATTGTGGAATAAACGATGAACGATATCCTTACTTACGGACAAATAATTTATGCGAAAGAGTGAATTCCCTCAGGTTCAAACCTGAGACCTTGCCAGACAGCGGTCATATCACTAAGCCATCACTACACCAAACACACCTTTATAGAATATAATTGAACGGCAATCAAATATGAAAGATCACTTACCATTCTATTGCTAGGCTTTACTAGGTCTCGTTGGAGACGGGGCCAGGGCATCCCTGCGACAACAAACCGATTCTTGTACGTATTGGGGGGTTATTTTGAGCTGTTATTGCCAGCTAGTTTCTAATTACAAGTAGTTATTTTGTATAAAAATATAGGGGTCCTACTACCAAAATCGAACGTCGATATTTCGGATCAAAACGCAATAAAGAATTCTATCAAATGCAACCCTTACCACCAAATTACTAGGTACTGTTTAATTGTACTTAGTGCTTTCATTTGTCGCATAAAAAAAACAATCGAATAAAAGGTGATTTAACGAACAAACGTTCGATCTGTCGAATTTCGGAATTGGGAATATCGGAGTAGGGCCCCTAACACCGGCAAACATCTAAACACAAAAAGGCGTAGTGGACGAAACTTCGCGCCGGTGAACGTCTGACAAACCAATTGTGAGGGTCAAGATAGAAATTTCCTCTCCCCTCCTTCCGACCACCAAAGACCTAAAACGACTATTGCAAGACAAGGTCATTTGCTAAGATGTTTGCCGGTCTCTGTAATTTTAATAAGCTATTATCTTATTTGGAAACTGGAAGGCGATTTCAGCAAGTAATAACCCCCCCTCCCACCCTCCCTTGGCAACAATAGTTACTAATGATCATAAACATCTACAATCACTACTATTTATAGGTATTCAATTGTGATCAAAGTAAATGTTTTTTTTTACTATAACACACTTTTGGGACTTCAGATGTTTTGTGACTGTTTGAATAATGTTCATTAACTTTTGTTGCCAACCTCAGTGTGTCGTTACTGTCTCGTTTACGAAGCAATGTTACAGCAACAATAATGGGCTAATCAACTTGCTATTAGATTTTACAATATAACAAAACTATTCAAAATGTAAACTATTTTACTAAATATTTAAAAATAAACTAGTGATTTATATTTTTTTACAAGTTTTAAGCAACCGCACGAGTATAACTATGCAAAGTACGTATCGTAGCTCTGCTACACGTGATTATAAGGTATTCTTCAAAGCTACGCTTATTATTCATAGCTAAAACATAGTTTTATTCAGTCTTTGAAAACGCGTAGCTCTATTTTATAGACAGTCCAAAACCCTTTTCTACAGACTAGCTCTATTCAATAGAAATACTTTGGTCTATACTACGAAGAGCCGTAACCCTTTCTACGATAAGGCGTAGCCTTACTCTACGAGGCGTAACTCTATTCTACAAAGATGCGTAGCTCTGATTTGTAGATAGGGCGTAGCCTTAAACTACGAGCCATAATGGAGTTCTACGAATCAACTGAATTCTACGACTCTTCGTAGAATAAAATTACATCTTGTAGAACACCTCTGTATGTGTTGTATTGTATTCTAAGGACAAGGCGTAGCCCTAATTTTCTAAGACTAGATCTATTCCACGAAAGGATGTAGCTCTTTTCTATAAATACGCGTAGCTGTATTCTACAAAAAAGGATATTATTATTTTATTCTACGAAAAGGCTTAGCCCTATTTAATAAATCGGCGTAGCCGTACTCTACGACGAGGCGTAGCCCTACTCTACAAAGAGGCGTAGCCCTATTCTACGAAAAGGCGTAGCCCTATTCTACGAAGAGGCGTAGCCCTATTCTACGAAGAGGCGTAGCCCTATTCTACATAGAGGTGTAGTAATGTTTAGATTGTTCTATACGAAGAAGCGTAGGCTTATTCTACACAGAGCGGCTCTATGGAGACGCGTATCTCTATTCACTACGAGGCGTAGTAGTGTATTCATTCGTTGCAAACTATCATTCGTTACTAATAGGCGAAATAGCTTCCGCCTTCATAGCACCACCGTAGACGTAGCGCTGCAACATTTTCGACCAACTCATTTAGAATCCCTTGGACAAGATCACTCCAGTGACAATTCGATCGATGTTCGACGTAATTATAATGATTATTACCGGTGTTAATGGTATGTTCTGATTTTATCTCAATGTTTTAATGTCCAAATTGGTTAGCCAGCGTTTGAGCTTATAAAAGTTGGTAGGCGCCAGTCGCAAAAGACTGAGATTTGATTTGTCTTCTCAAAGTCTTTTAATATTGTAAACAAAGTATTATTAATGACGCCCACTATACATTGGAATAATTATGTATATATTTTAGCTATGTAAAAAAAATCTGACGTCCGGTTATTTGGACCCGGAATAAGGTTGCGGTCCCTTCTTTTTTACCTCTCGTTTCAACAATAAAACAGGGGTCACTAAATGGGTCGACTTTAAGCGCCCCGGTTGCCAAATTCTGCCGCCCCCTGCCATCCCTTTGCCACCTCCTCCCATCCTCTTGCCAAAATCTGCCACCCTCTCTCATCCCTTGCCAAATTTTGCCACTTCATCTTATCTCTTTGCCAAATTCTGCCGCCCCCTCCCACCCTCTTGCCAAAATCTGCCGCCCCCTCCCATCCCTTTGCCAAATTTTGCCACCCCCTCCCATCCTCATGCCAAATTTTGCCACCCTATCCCATCCTTTTGCCAAATTCTGCCGCCTCCTCACACCTTCTTGCCAAATTCTGCCATTTCCACCTGAAGGCGGGGGCCTTCCCTTTGCCAATTTTTGCCACCCCCTTCCGTCCCTGATTCCCATCCCCGGGGAAGAAGGACCCCAGGTAGACGGATCAAGATCTTTGTTGTGGTAGATTTATATTTAAAATAGCTTCGTCACACAGCTTCGCTGCCGTGGTTCTGACTTAACCCGATCGCAGCACCACCTACCGGGTCTTTACTTTATTCTGTTGTGAATATAAACGATCCAGACCCACTCAAACACACACAAAATAATGAATCGAAACCGGTCCAGCCGTTCTCGAGTTTTGAGCTTAGCAACACATTTAGCCATTAATTTGTATTTATATGGAAGATTGCATGTACATTTTGTTTTAATTCATATTTTAGTCAGAAGATTTTTATAAATTGGATTTATATTATAGTATTAACATTATACTAAAAAGTTCTTGTTTTGCCAAATAATACCTTTATTCGTAGTTTCAATGATGGTTTCAAGGATAGGGCAAAGGTACAATGAGATAAATAACAAAAATTCTTTCGATGTTACTATTTTTATTTATTTTTATTTCCACCTTAGTCTTACTTAAGACAAGACAGTGTGTCCTTAACATAGACACACATACAAGATGCTCGTCAATACATAGGTATATTAACCATATAAATATCTATACAGCATCTATATGTACAGTAGTATGTGTGTACGAGACGAGGGCCTCTGAATTTACTAGTCCCGATGAGTCCGACGCGTCAGAGGACCTACTACACTAGATCAGTCCACTATGTGAACTCTCATACAAGCTTCTTATTTAATTAAATTTACGACATTTACTGGCAGTGCAACGGACTTGTGCACGTATCGTACCACAATTCACCGATTTTATTTTTTATTTATTATTCATTAATGACAGATATGTAGCGCCAGAGTTAATTTACAAAAAAGCGGATTATCGCGAATCGAAACACGTTCAAAAATAGTTATGTATTTATTTGTACGACTTGGCTTCGTTACTATTTAGCCTGAAATAGTTAATTGGCGTGAGTATGATTAGGAATTATGGATTTAAAACTTGACGGCCATTAATACTCGCGACTCCAACTCTTAATTTATTAGGGAATACACCTCTACAGTACCAGTCGTTAATTTGATTGGAAATATTTATAATTCGATTTAAATATTAGAATAGTTTGAATGAGTAAGCAGCGCGTGACGTCGAGCCGCACGCGTCGAAGGACCGGTCGCCGGACTGGTCGCCGGACCGATCGCCGGACCAGTCGCCGCGCCACACGTTAAATTATAACTTGATCACAGAATGAAAACATACTAAGTGCTGAACTAACAGTTTCATATTGATATACAGTACTCTAATAACAAAAATAGGATTTTTGGTAAAAATATTTTTTGTTTCTTCTTAACCGATAATCGTTATTATATCGTATTGTGCTATTTTTTTTATTAAAAGACTCGTTATCGAGGATAAAATCGACAATCGAAACAAACCACCTCTATGTGAACTTATAATACATCGCAATATTTTACATTACCATGAAATGAGGTCGTAATAATACAAAGATTCAAACTTTACTACACTAAGCGATTTACACGACGCTAACACGACTTTAAAATATCAAAAAATGATTAATATTAAAAATTATAAATTCTACGTTTTACAGTCGAAAAAAATATATAAAATGAACTCTATTAAAATTATTACAGGAGATCTGAACGTTTATAATGTGAGACTTATGTTACGAGATGTAGCGGAGTAGTACGCGAGGGTGTTGAGTACCTAGCTCACAACTAAATGCTGCTCTCACTAAATCACATTATAATCGATTCGATAACACCCGCGCTCAATCACCAGTGCTCCTCGACTCGAGAGGGGATTATTGTCGCTTTTTTTTCCTACTCAATTCCTACAACTGAAACATTTTGGCATATAGATCACAGTGCAATCAGTCAAATTAGTTTCGAAGACAAAACGCGAAACGAAAATATACAGCCGATTCCGAGTCGAGTATCACTGAAAGCTTGAAAGCGATGCAGGGAATTTTGAAGATAATTATCGACACATTTAATTATTATTATAATAATAAATTTATAAATAATCATGTATAGGTGCTGGTATCTTAACCAGTTTGGTTTACATAATACAAGGTGTAACTTAAATAGTGTAGGACCCCGTAGGAGGTCAATCTGCTGACGAAATTGAACACCTTGTAGAACATAGGTTTGCATAATAAACGAAAAAAAAATCAATTCCCATACTAACTTGCCGATCAGCTGACGCTCTTTGGATGGAAACCAAAAATTTTTTTGCGAATTTCGCTAACTGTTGTTCTACAAGTTGTTCAGTTTCATGAGTAGATTGAACTCCTAAAAGGTCCCACATTATTTATTTTACACGTTGTATAAACAATTAGTATTGATCTAGCTTTACATAAAATGATTGCGAAACACGCAAACTTTATTGCAGTACCCTAAGGCTGGGATCTATAGAGCGTATTTTGACCTTACAAGATCGGTATTTTTAAAACTGTCATCGAATGCGTCTGACTGCGTTTTTAGCAAAATCAAAGTCGTACCAGGTCGGTAGTCGTAGTAGTCGGTACAAGTCGTAAAACTTACGACTAATAATCTTTTTTTTCCGCAAGTTTTACTAAGTCAAAGTTAACGTACGCTCTATAGACCTCGCCTTGACAACAATATCTGCACCAACATAAAATGTCTTCGATTTGTTTAATTATTCATTTCTTATAAAAAATATTATAATGAGGAAACGTATGATAATTACAAAAATTCAAACATTTAAATTATTTAATGTCATGAGATCTCTTCATCCTGACATGAGCTATACACACACATAATAAGGTATTTGACCGTATTTATTTTATAAAAAAATATATCTGCTCGTAAAAATGTCATAATCAGTGAAAAAAAAATATTTTAAATTATTTTATCATTCATAGAAAAGTCAAAGTAACTAAGTACATTTTGCTGAAAGAGGATAAACGCCAGCCTCTTTTCGTATTATGAAGATCGCTCCTAATTTTTTTTTTAAGTTTTCTACATGTCTTATTATCAATGATCTGATTTTAGGGTGCAATTACCGGGACTTAACGATGTCATAATATGGATAAGACATTTAATTCCGATTATTCAAAATTCATGTTTGCTTAATTTTAACCTGTAATGAAACCTGACCTCTTTCACTCGATATACTAGCGCGCGCTAATTACCTAACGGCCAAAGCAGATCCGCCGGCAGACCTTTTTTTACTCGGTCGCATGCGCTCGACTTAGCATCGTAATAATCTGCTATAACGATGCTAAGTCAAGCGCATATTAAAAAAAAGTTGGAAAAACACTTTAATAATATTGATGCTCAAGAATTACATAATCCCGGAATTCCGGGGTTTTCATGGGCTTATCCATAGTAATGATGAAGTTTGAGGTTGTTGACCCTAAATTGCACTCTAAAATCCGATCACTGCTTATTATGTTTAAACTTTCTTTAAGATGATATCAACTGTGTATCCATTTCTAGCAATAGTCAAATACCCTATCGCGTAATCTAGAATACTCTGACTTACAAAACTTTCAAATATATATTTTTAAAGTTTGAAAGAAACTTTTATCTGATTTATATAAGCCATAGGTGTAAAGCTTAATCACGGGTGCATCGTATACCCGACTAGAAAACACTGAATTTTACAGGTTAGCCGGACTAATCACATTCAAACCCTCTTATGGATGCTACACACTGTGTCGTGCGTAACGGCATTGGATGTTGCAGCCATTAATCAATCCTTGGGCCTTTGGACTTAGACAAACTCACACAAAATATCAAACACCTTGATATCACAATAGTACCCGCTTATGTAGAATCAGCATGGATATATTGGTAGATATATCGGATTTTATCCAAAATTTATCAATCTTTAAATGTCAAATTTGACCAATGAATGAACTTATCAAATTTGACGTTTAAAAATTGATAAATGTTTGATAAATCCATGGTCTTGTTAAAACCATTGGTGTTACGTTTTAGGATTGATTTGTCTTATTTATATTTTTACTGCATTTAAAGATTAGAACATGCAGAATCTGCAATGAGTTTATGATTAATTAATAAGAGATAGACACCGTCATAATTTCTCGTACATGATAATCACTTTCTATACAATCAAACATAAATTCAGAATACACCATTCAGTGTCAAATCAAAAAGGAGGTTCTTTATATTCAATAAAAGCCTTAATAATGAAAATAAACTTATATTATTATATTGAATTCTGTCAAACTATAGAAAAAATCAGTGTGATCCTTCATGATTATACATAATGTATTATTTATTATAAATGCGACTAATTTAATAAACAAATTATATTCCGATTTCTCAATGGAATTATATTCCTATTATTTTAAAAGAAACTTATAAATCTCGCAAGGAGGATTTTAGGAAATCCCTGACTTCCTAATTACCGTGAAAAAAAATTATTTTCTAATTTTTTTTTATTATTTTTTTATTTTTCAGATACCTATTTATTAGATTTTTTTTAATTTTCTTTAGGGCCAATCAGAGTGAACTGTTTACATTTAAAAGTTACTGGCTAAATCATTTGCAACAGTTTTAGAAATCTGTAAGCGAATTATTCGGCAAAACTAACTGAACTTCCTGTCATATTTTAATTAAGATCGGTCCCCGAATAAAGAAAAGTGAATATAATGTGATTTTGTTCGCAGCGTTTAGTCTGTACACGATTTTAAAAAAAGCGTGACGCTGAAGTTTGTGTGAGCCCTACTGGCGCCCAAACGTGGGACACTCGTGGGTGTGGGGCGTGCGTGTATAAGTGTGTGTGTATTGTGTGTGTGTAATGGAGAGGAGGCAAGATTACTCTGTGTAGTCCCAGCAGTCCTTCTCGTAGCCCTCATGCACGTGCTCCAGCAGCACCTTGCGCCGGCTGTCACAATATCTGGGGACATAATTACAATTTGTTAAATGAGAGCTCAAACAGTCGACATTACACTAGCGTTTCTCCAGCGTAGGCGTTCGATATGCCAACATATGCGCAGCGCAGACGCCGCGACAACGCAACGCGAGCGCAATAATGCTTATGCATTCGTTACCGCATCCCGCCTTTCCCCGCTACAACTCAAGAACCATCCATATCACTCAAACAACACAAAAAAATATCATCACAATCGGTCCAGCCATTTGGGGCCCATTGATTTTTTCCTTACTGTATATAGATATAATAATGTGTTCTTTATTTATATCAATTAATATTAAGGCATTACGGTTGAATTTCACTGGATCACTGGTTAATTTATAATACGTATATACTTTCGAAAAGTCAGTAGTGCATGTTTGGGTTCGAACCTGCGACCTTTGGCTCTACAGATCAACAGTCATAACACTAGTCTATTATAAGTTGGACAATCACCTATATTTATCCTGGACTTTCTGTTTGATATCTGCCAGGTTCTCACTAGTGATGTCCCGCTCGAGGTACTCGGAGAGCGTCTCGGTGGCTGACTCCAGGTCGCGCTGGTTGTCCTCGAAGATCACCGACTGGTTGTTCTTGCGCAAGTAGTACGCGAACACGTACGTGTACATCAGTGTCTGCCGGCACTGGCAGAGGATGTCCACTGCCTTCTTCAGGAATTGCACCTAGATATGAGTTTTGTTTATTATGATGATATTGTTTTTCAAAAGGTGCCAACGGCGACCGCACTACTAAGGCGACAAAAGGTTTAGGGCCAAAGCAGACTAGCTACTTTAAGCATCGGCGATCGGCGATTTAGTCGCTATTTCGAAGCTTGATGCCGCGACCGAACGCTCCTATCCACACACATATGTATATATACACAGGCCCGCCGCAAGCGGGCGTGCAAGGCGTGCATTGCACGCGGGCGGCACACCCAGGGGGGCGGCAAATCAAGGGGACTCATCACATATTTAAGTCATTGTCATAATACCCACCCCACCATAAGTAGGTATAATAAGAAAATATGTCATAGCGTGGAAAAAATTCGACCGAATGACGAAATGCCCGCCACCTATTGACATCTGTTAAAATATTAATTATACTTTTTTTGACAAAACTTAGAGTAATAAGTAGTCGTAGGGCGGCATAATTGGTATTGCACGCGGGCGACGAAACAGCTAGCGGCGGCCCTGTATATACATTACTGATACGATGATGATTATGAATTACTAGTAAGTAAGTAATTCGCCCAAAACCCGATGTAGTAACGAAGCAATCACTAAAAGGCGTAATTTCGATATAACAATTGAACGCAGTATTTTGTCAAAATGCGATGCAGCATCGACACAGTCGCAAAATCTCAGAACGCCGATGCCGAAAGTAGCTAGTCTGTTTTGGCAAATAGGAGAAAGTTCGCGCAGGTCGACGTCTGATCAACCAATCGTGTGGACCCTCGGGATATCAATTTTTTCACCTCTCCTTCTGTCCATTACGGATTATTTATCGATTATGTAATAGAATCCTGTCCCGAAAATCACAAGACAAGTACGTACCTCAATCCAGCTCATGTTGTGTTGTTGCATTTCCTCCATCTTCTCTTTAACGGAGGCATAGAGCTTGGACTCGAAGCGCAGTGATTGCATGTGGTTCATGTAGCGGTTGCAGTAGAATAGATAGCGCTGCAGCGCTGCCCGCGACCGCTCTTGTGCGTCGCGCGCAGCCTTCGCTTCGTCTTCATCGTACCTACATACAAATTATTATTAGGCCAGTTTTAAACTTCAAACAATTCAGTCTATAAATAGACATACGTTTATTACTTCTGTACTAATCAAGAACATTTATTAATGACTAGCTTTTGCCCACGACTTCGCTCGCTATACGAAACTAAACAATTTTTCACATTCACATGCAAACCTACAAAAAACTTTATCCTTAACTAGCGGCCCTGTCAACAGTGTACACACAGCGAACTACTAAGCTATACGGCTTAATAGTTAGCTGTGTGTACATCTACCGGTATTAATGTCCAAACAGAAACATTACCTGTTACAATTGTACCAGCTGCTACCGTGCGGCTCCCAGGGTCCGAGGCAGACCCAGCAGAAGTCCGCCTTGCAGTTCTGGTTCTTGCACACCATGTGATTGCAGCCGCCGTCCTTCTCGATCGTCACATTGCACTTAGGACACTCCTTAGTGTTTGCCGCTATCCAATTCGACGTTTCCGAATCGTCGTCACATTTCTATTGTATTAAAGAAATTATTTTAGTTTTGTTACATTTTAAAAGTTTCTCTAACTATAAATTGAAATTTAAAAAACCCCCGATATTGAAAAATCTCAATATTTTTTTAGCTAAGGATAAGATTTTGGAAAAGAAGAAGCTCTCGATCAAGTTACCTTTCAAATAAAAAAATTAGTTTGGGAGCTACAAAAACATTAACTATTCTGTTCTACTTAAAATAAGAAATATTTTTATATTATTACATTTTTTATTATCGTGTATGTAAGCTATTTATCGATTCCTAACATTTCTGTGAAGTTTCGCCTACTCATTTCCTTTAACCCTATATAAAAAATAAATGTTATGCTATTTGATAAAATTACTACAATCAATATTCATTGTTTGAGCGAACGACATCCGCACACACGTGAACAAGGAATGGCTGTTGCAGAAAGAGGGAGAGCGGGAAAATGTGCGAAAGAGACAGTTAATTTTATGTTGTAACTAGCGACCCGCCCCGGCTTCGCACGGTTACGCTAATGTGCATGTATATACATACAAACCTTCCTCTTGAATTAGCCTATCTATTAAAAAAAACCGCATCAAAATCCGTTGCGTAGTTTTAATAAGATCTAAGCATACATAGGGACAGACAGACGCGGGAAGCGATTTGTTTTATACTATGTATAATTATTTAATAAGAAAATTTGAAAAAAAAAAAAAATACGGGAAGCGGGATACGTAATGTATTCCGATAGATGTCGCCACATGCCCTAGGCGTGTAAAAGAGATTTGAAATTTCGACTGGTGCTGGTGGGATACGGCGGCTCAACGGTTAGAGCGTCGACACGGTACGTCGAAGATCGTGGGTTCGAATCCCATCCGTATCAGTTGTTTTTTCAAATTTTCTTATTAAATCATTATATTTAATAAGCTATCATGTGCCATAAGTGCTATAACATGTAAAAAAATCACAAAAAATATTATACTATGTAGTGATACTGAACAGTTGAAAGTACTTACCTTTATCCACTTCTTGAGCAGGCAGCATTTGACAGGATCGTGCCAGTTCTCTCCGCACGCGAAACAGAACGTGTGACCGCAGCGACACGTGACGGGCGCCGCCTCCACGTACGCCACCTTGATGGCGTTACTGCAGTCCGGCGACGGACACCAGCGCAGGAGACGGTTGCACTGCGTTCATAACACGGAGGTGTACGGAGATACAATAGAAGAGTAGAATAAGGATTATTGCTTTCAGTACGCACATACTTAGCACATACTTGAGTAAGTTAATTGGAGTGGCAGATTAGTCTCAACACTTGACCTGTGATTTCTTATTTATTATATTTGTGTATCTGTAAGTAATTTATATAGAAGGTATTTGTGTAGTTTATGCTAGTAAATTATTTAAAATCGTTTTCCAGTTTAGTAGCTTATTAGTGTATCTACCATGTTTTTATCTCTGCATCACCCTAAGGTCAACTGGGAGAAAATGCCTAAGGCATTAAGTCCACCTTGTATACAGTTTTGCACAAAGAATAAATAAATAAATAAATTATTACTATCTCTATACATCTAAAAACACGATATAGTTGTTACTTTTATATTGTTTTAGTTTAATGAAGATTTTAAATAATAGATTTTAAATTACATATGTATAGTTACTACATAATATGTATAGGTCGTCAAGTGACCGAAATTAGGCCGTAATTCATTAAAAAAACCTGTTTCCATTTATTTGTGTAAACTCCTTCAGATAAAGGAACTCTTTAAGAGTCTGTTGACTTTTAATTTCGATTTAGATTCAGGTCATGCTTACCATAAAAATGCATTGTCATCAGAACTGAACCAACATGAATAATTCAGCTCCGTGCGATAAGGAGGTTTTAATATAGCTTGCAAGGTATGACGCGAACATACATACATATTACAAGTTAAATAATATTATAAGTAAAATTTTTCTTTACGTAAAACGGTTTTGTCATCAAAACTAAAGCTGTGTACCAAATATCAGATTAATTTATCAACAGGAAAGGGGTGAAATATCGATTACTAAATTTGAACCAAATAATAAACAGGTCAAGTTTAATAAAACCGTTTAAAAAGCATTTACAAAGATTTTTTAGAATAATAACTTTCGTGAGTCATACTAATACATAAATATTGATACGGCTTTACTCACGTATTGTATTCGGGGAATGCCCGACTAGTTTCGAACTCAAACGGAGTCCATTTTCAAGAGCGGGTGTACGCAACTAGTCGGGCATTCCCCGAATACAATACGTGAGTAAAGCCGTATCAATATTTATGTATTTACAAAGATGTTTACCTCAACAAAACTATTGGTGATAATGTGTTGGTACTTGAGTTTGACGCGCGGATCGCGCACCAGTCGCATGACAGTCGCGTCGTCCACGAGAATGTCGCACGCGTGAGCCGCGCACGCTATTGTCTGACCCTAAAGAGAGAAAAGTTGCTGAGAACTATCACGACCTGATTCACTGGGGTAAGAGGCACAACCATTCAAATCAACACAGAAGAGGTAATAATTACGAGTAATAATTGGCTACGAGTATAGGCTTCTTACAGACGAAAATAAAAATAAAATGCATAAGGGAATGCCGTGGTGGCGCATTGGTTACGGACCCGCTTTGCAAGCGCGTGGGTGTGGGTTCGAACCTGACATATACCAATGTGACTTTTTCAATGTCATATGTACTTTCTTAGTTAATCTAAGACACTACTGACTAGCGAACCTGGACTAATAGTCTGAAATCGCCAACCCACAGTAAGCTAGCGTGGTGATTAATGCTCAATCCTTTTCTGTATGAGAAGAGGCCTTTGCCCTACATTGGGACAGTTACAGGCTGATTTATTTAAGAGAATTCGATAGTACGGGCAAGATTGCGAACAGCTCAGTTGACAGCGACTGGTGACTTTAGCCAGTACGTCGCATGTTCAAATCCTGTTCGTAGCCAAATTTTTCTTTATACAAAAATAAAGAACAATACTTACTAGGCCCTCCTCCATTATTTTAGTTGTTAAATATTCACACCAACATTGTGTGCAAAACCTGTGGCCACATTCCAGACCTGTCATCATCTGTGAAAAAAAAAATTACTGACATTTTAGCATTTTGTCTCAAGCGTAGCTTTAAAGCTGCCTGTCCACTAGAGAGGAGAGATTATGTGTTTTCATGCAAATGATAAATCGAACGGGTTGATCTATCATTGTATTTGTGTTCGAAAATGATATTGAGCTGATTTAGTAAATAAATACAGGGTCTATCAACAAGCCGAAATCTACACATACTGCTCCTCATCTTAGGTATTAGAAAAAGCTGAGTTGTAGGGACGGGATACATGGGGTAAAGGCGACCTACACCACCATTGCGCAACATGTCAGGTATGTACCACATACGAAGATTGAATAAAGACAATTTGGAGTTTTATTTGGAAAAAAAAACCATAATGGAAACTTTGACCTTCAATATCTCGATAACCAGTCTGTTCCCAGAGTCTAGTTCAAGAAAATCATCGCAATGATTGGTTGAATATGTGACTTTTGTTTCTGTTATGGGTACTTTTAACACCCGTTATTTGATTTGCTTATAAACTATTAATATGCAATGGAATTTCGTTACGAAGAGTACCTCTAGGAATGTATTGATTTGCTTCCAAGGGTAAAGCAAGTAGTGAAAAAAAATAGCAGGGTTTTAAATTGTGTTTTAACATGTTAACTGCAACGCGCATAATATAATACCGCGGCTGCTTACTTGCTTCTAAATGATTTTTGTAACAAGCTAGTTCAAGAAAGCTATTTCGAATGATATGTTGCTTGTGGCGCGGCGCTGCGATTGTCGTGTAAGGTAAAGCAACGTTTAACGCGATCAGACCGTAGATGAGTGACCAATTCTGGCATTACATTTCGAGCGTCTCTGTGATTTGGAAGCACTTACAACTTGAAGCAGTGCCCCGGTCACTACGTCATGTGGTACGTCGTATAGCTATACAAAGAAAGCAGGAAGCCTGCGCCATCTACAGGCGCTTATTGGTATAACCGCTGTATCAAGCAAGAGCTATAAGAAAATTAGTATATAATTCTATGTATAAGCAAGTAATAGCGACCTACCAACGCTGTGGTACACACGGCTCCACATCAAGCTATAATTTCCAGTATGAACTGACATCGCATTGTATATAGGCTCTTCGTACAACAATATGTCAGATTTGCACAGCTTGATGTGTTGTCGTGTGTACAAGCACGGATATTTTTACCGAAACGACAAATTTTATTTAATTGAATGAACTTAATGTCAAACTTCAAATAAATCGATAAAATGTTTTTAGAACTTGTCGGCCACGGTCGGTGCATAACGCATGTAGTGAAAGCACCTTAGATTTAGTATCTATACTCTAAGGAAAGCACGGATCTTTTAATCGATTTTTGATCAATAAAATTATCAATTTGAAACATCTTTGACGATCTTAATGGGCAAACTTGACGATTTAAACTTCATCATCGTATGATTGATGAGCAACCTGGTGTTATAGTTTAAGCCTCTGACATGGCTTTACACACCGTTGAAAATCTCTCAAGTGTGCTGGTTTCCTCACGACGTTTTACATTGTTAAATGTTTGATAAAAAGACGACAAAAAGACGCGTGCTGTGAAAGTACTGCCTACGCCGACTGCCGTCGCGGAACGGTTCCGACAGGCACTGGTAGATCGGCGCAGGCTTCCTGCTTTCTATATTAAAACACCCGTAGTCACTTAGCCGAGTTGTAGGCTTTACAAACAGCTGATATATGCAGCGGCTGGCCACAAAATAATCTCCATAAGAAGAAGACCAGGCCCTCGATTTATAAAAGAAGGTGTGCCCCACAAAGGGACAGTCATTTAGATTATTATTATTCGCGTGTTACTAAGCAAGGTACGTGAATAAATGACTGATATTTCATGAATGATTCACGAAATTGTATGGAGCTCTTGTTTTACTCAGTCGCACAATAAAATCGTATCAAGGTCAAGTTTACCTATTAACATTTGTTTTATAAGGTATTTCGGTACGTAACCCTGGTTTTGTACGATCTTTTGCAAAAATTAAAAAGCTATTTTAATTAACTATACTAATTTACACTAAATATTGATAACTAGGTACATTTGTGGTAGCAATAATATATTTTACGCATATTTTCAGTAGGAAAAAACATCGCAGGTTTATTAAAATACCTATAACTAAAAGGGGAAAAATATTCTGACGAGTGCTAACGCCGAGTTATATTCTCATAAAATTTATGGAAAACAATATAATGTATCCTGACACATATACATATTATAGTAGTAGTGGGTACTCTATACCTAGGTCTGGAGTTAGTGCCTTACAACTATTCTAATTTAATTTACGACAATAAATAATTTATTTTACTATTATTAATATATTAATAATGTCTCTTATTAGAATATTAACAATCTCATTTATAAACAAGTATGTTAAAGGTGAACAACCTTGTATCATTGGTATCTTATCTATATCCGATTTAATAACAAGGTAATCATTAAATTAAAACTGTTATAAACCATGTATTAAAACAATAAAAACTGTCAAAGGTGTATCGGACTCATACCACCGAGAATATAAGTATGAGTATGAGTCCTCATCGCCATCGGGGTTACATACCTAACAATTTATAAGCAGAATTGATCGCAATGAATTTAAGTAAGTAATATTCAAATATGGAATGCAACTATGTTTGATTTTATTATTAAATTACTTCATCTCGGCTTCTGAACCAATTTCATTTTGTACATGGCTTAAACGCGACCCGGAAAGTGATATAGGATATTTTTTATTTTATTTATTTAACTACACAAACTTACATCTTCCAGGGAAAGCTATAAAAATTAATATAAATTAGTCAATAACTATTTGCTGTTCGTAAACTTTATTACTGATTCAAAATTCTATGATTTTTTTTTTTTGCCTGACTATGTTATTTGGGTCACAAAGTTCTAGCATCATGCAAAATTGAAAAGTAAGTCCTTCACAATCGTACTAGATTAAGGCTTAAGTAAAAACGTTGCGCGGCATACTGGCAAATATATTATACATTGGTGGCTGACTATAAGCCAGGAACATGCCAAAGTATCAGGAATAAAATTAGTTACAAGCACAGAGACATAAGTCCACTAGCATGCTATGTTTATATTCCTTTGCAGGTAACTAATGCGCAGTAATTAGCACGTTTTAATAATTATAATTAATTAGCACGCTATACTAACACATAAAACGACATATACGCACAAACGTAGCATGGTAATGGATTAATGTCGCTGACTGTACATTGGCCGCATTTGTATGTTAGGTACAGCCTATGAAACATACATTTACAAAAGAGTCTTAGTCTAAAATAAAATCACTAATTAGCAATAAGATAGAAAATATGAAGTTATTTATTTGTGGCTTTATTTTTCGGACCATTTTTTAAGTGTTTTTCAAAAATCTAGTACGATTGTTGATACAAGGGTGAAACGCGTCGTTTTTGAAATAAGAATAGAAAAGAAAACTTAAGATATTTAGATGCAAAAATGATTTGAGTTTGTTTTACCGTTGATGTAACACTAAAATCAATAACTTACCGAGGTTGGTAGGACTGAAAAACATATTTCACACTCTTCTGCCCCTGATGATGATATCCGTCTGGGTAACTAAAACAATTTGTAAAATATACAATCACATAATGTACATCTACAACACGATTTTGTAAAATAACCAAAGACAAAATAATTGCATTTGTAAAACTCATTCCCATACAGGCGGCTATGTTTCTAGCAGGTATTTCTGCTAACACTTATCAGGGTGCCTTTGTATTACTCCCCCGGTCACAAAAAAAGGGGTGCTTTTGTATTGGGGTCATTGTTCGAAAAACGTTCAAATTTTCTTAATAATTTTCCTTACCGTTATTGCTACTACTTCGGCACTTTACAATGGAGAGCAGAAAATCAATGAAATTATGCAAATAAGATCTTGAGAATAAAAATAAAATCGTGTCTAAAATATTTAAAAAGTTTAATAGAATTTGACAAAAAAATTGTAATAATAGAAATCTGACAAACCACAGATATTAGTCTCTAGATCTTGTTTATAAAAAATCATTGATCTTAATTGAATAATATTTAAATTAAGATGACACTTCATTCGTATGGAGGAATACACCTCTTTATCTTTGACATCATAAAGAATTATCGTGGACAAAGTAATTCTAATCGTGAAGAAAAGGCGTGAATTTATGTATAAATGTAACAAAAATATCAGTTTGATCGGAACACGTTTTCTTAAATAAAAATTATATGAAATTAATTTTTGTTAAGGCAATTTCACGACATAGCGATGTATATTTTATTACATTAAATTTAATAATTATAATCAGCCTGTAACTGTCCCAATGTAGGGCAAAGGCCTCTTCTCATACAGAGAAGGATTGAGCATTAATCACCACGCTAGCTCACTGCGGGTTGGCGATTTCGGACTATTAAAGTCCAGGTTTCCTTACGATGTTTTCCTTCACCGTTAGTGGTGTCTTAGATTAACTAAGAAAGTATATATGACATTGAAAAAGTCACATTGGTACATGCCAGGTTCGAACCCAAACCCACGCGCTTGCAAAGCGGGTTCGTAACCAATGCGCCACCACGACACGACATTAAATTTATGTAGTACTAGCGACCCGCCCCGGCTTCGCACGGGTGCAATATACATAATATAAACCTTTCTTAAGAATCACTCTATCTTTTAAAAAAACCGCATCAAAATCTGTTGCGTAGTTTTAAAGATCTAAGCATACATAGGGACAGACAGACGCGGGAAGCGACTTTGTTTTACACTATGTAGTGCTTAATGTTGCAAACAAACACCTTGACTTGTGAAAGAAGGCCTTTGTCCAGCAGTGGGATACAATGGTGCCAAACATATTGAGGTCAAACAAAATACATCTACTTCAAGGTATACAAGGTTGTAACAGGATTTTTGTAAGAAGGTCTTTGTTATTTGGGCTTAATTAGCAATAATAATATCAATAAGCTCTATAAGGTAAAGTTTGTATGTGTAGAAGGGTAATCCCCGGAACTACTAATCCGATTCTGAAAGTTAATTATTTAATAAGACGCTAAATTATCCTTGATGCTCCTGCTTCACCTGCGTCCTAACGCGTTAATTAACGCAATAATTGCTGCATAAAAAATTAACATTTAAGAAGTAACAGATTAAACGCAAAACCTCTCGTGAGGTGACTCAGCCCATGAAAATAAACATTTGTTTTAGGAGTTTACAAAATTAACAAAAAAAAACAATCGAAAAACCCATACACATTCATCACGGTCTTTTGAATAGAAAGTTCTCTTTCTTTTGCGAATTTCGAAAACTCGTTGAACAATTGTTGTTTAGTTTCATGGGGTGCGTGGTGACGCAAAAAAGTGACGTCACGTGAGGTGTCACGTGACGTCTTTATCTAAATTACATCCTGTAGACACTTCCGCTTATTTTTCCACTTTATTTTTACTTTTTAAAAATAAAGTTAAGTAAAGACTAAAAGGTTCTAAAGAACCTCTTACAACTTGTAAAAATAAGGTACTTTCAGATCCAATCCAAATCGTGATTGCCTATGAATATTTAATTTATCAATAATATTAGCAAAACAACATACATAGAGAGCATACGCTCTAGCGGACTAAAGGCTGGCGGAAGGGGCGGTCCGCCCCAGGCCCCCGATCCTAGGGGGCCCCCAAATCTCGAAGTCTACACCAAGCGTACTTTTATGTAACAAAATGTCACTACACTACAACAATGTCTATTTTTGAGGAGACCAAGGAGCCCATTTAGTTTTCCTTACAGACTAAATCCGCCCCTGCATAATACGCATATAATATATATTAATTATTGAATTTTTATTAAACCTGGTGAACCAACCTTGTACACTGAATAATTAAACATACTTAAACAATAAAAATAACAATATTGAAAGTATAATTTTAATCATACCTTCGGCCTTTGTATGACTGGTTTCCTGAATGGATTAATGACTCTAGCCTCAGAGAACAACTGGTCTTGGTCCCCATCATAGAATCTTTCCATGAGTTTTTCTTTGTCCCATTTGAAATGGTTTAAAAGTATGCGGGTTGTTGTTGCTGGTATCTGAAAAAGAGTATTGCCTATTTTATCGAATACAGACAGACAATCAGCTACTGATGTCGAAGCATTGATAGCTTAGTGGTATGATCATTGGAGTGCCAAGTCAAAGGTTGTAGGTTCAAAATCCACTTATGTAACTCTCTAAAACTTTTCGAATTCATCTGCTTATTATAAACTAGCGACCCGCCCCGGCTTCGCACGGGTGCAATGCTTGTTTTTGCAATATAAGCGCAAAAAAACGCGCTTATTTACGACATCACTTTAGAAACCTCTAAATTTATCAGTGTTGCTCTACTATATTATGCATGTATTATACATATAAACCTTCCTTAAGAATCACTCTATCTATTAAAAAAAACTGCATCAAAATCCGTTGCGTAGTTTTAAAGATCTAAGCATACATAAGGACAGACAGACGGTGGATAGCGACTTTGTTTTATACTATGTAGTGATTAATTAGCACTCCCTAAAACAATGAAAGAAAACATCATGAGGAAACTTGCACTTGAGAGACTTTTCAACAGTTTGTCAGTGGCCTTAAACTCTGACAACAGGTTGTTCATCAATTATACAATATGTTTATCATCTAATTACATCATTAACATCTAAGCTATGAAAGATCTATTGCATTCCTGTGGTACATAACAATGCATTGACTCATTTCTAGCTCTTAATTATTAATTATTAAATGATTTCCCTATAATTACACTTGGTCTACATCAACATTGCCTTTTACACAAAAATGTACTATAACTATAGTTTTTAATCATAAGCTTTCTGAAAAGAGGTCATTGGCCTTATCATGTTGAACAATTATGGCACCAACACTGAAATCGCGAAAAAATTTTTGCTATTCCATACCATATTGATGAGTTTCATAAACATAAATGTATGAAACAGCAGATTTTTTTTCACGATTTCAGGGTTATCACAATAAAATATGGTCATAATAATGAGTTCAATGACCTCTTTTAGGGATGCAGATGATTACAATTTCACCCTTTAGAAGCCAAACAATTAATTAATGTCCTCTGTGCTTCTATCTAATTCCAATTTTAGGGTAATCCTACTACTATTATAAAGGCGAAAGTTTGTAAGTATGGATGTATGGATGTATGGATGTTTGTTACTCTTTCACGTAAAAACTACTGAATGGATTTGAATGAAACTTCACCACAATATAGCTTATACATCAGAATAACACATAGGCTACAATTTATCAACATATCATGCGGGCGAAGCCGCGGGCGGAAGCTAGTGGTTCCATAATGCTTCTATCAATAAATGGTACTAGATTTGATACACTTCGAAAACAGCTAGAGAAATTAGAACACAAATAATTTGGTGGTACTATTTATTTGAAATTAGAATTGGCTACTTAGAAACTTTTTTCTACATTTCACTGTATTTTTTTTTAATTTAGAAGTATATGCAATCTTGGCCACTTGAATAAGGGTTTGTTCTTGATCGTTAATTTTAGTATTGTTGGTCAAACTCTATGCCATGACTAAATTTAAAGTTTTTTTTTTCAGTAGAAACTTTAGCATGGTATCTGAAGCCTGGAATTAATTTTCAAAAGTAAATTAAATAAAAAAACTTTGTTCAAATTGTTAGAAAGATTAACCAGCTGTTAATTACAAAATGCCAAAGTATAATAATATACAATTTAAATTAATAATTTTAAAACCCCTGACACAAAAAACCTTGAATATTTATTGGCCAAGAATGTTACAAAGTTAAGTTTCAAATAAAAAAAAATCCGTTTATCCGTTTGGGGGCTGTATTTTACCACTGACACTAAACGCGATCAATAAAACTAAACTCGGTTCAGGCATTTAACTGAGTTCAGAACTGCAATTAGTGTATGGCTGAACTTAGTTTTATTAAACTCGGTTATTAAAGTGAATGGTGCAATTGGGCCTAATACACAGACACATTTATAACAACCCTTTGTTTTCATCGGAGGTAATGAATCTTCTACAGCTTAAGCTTATACAAAATCTCCTACAAAACTATCACCAGCGGGATTGTAATTGTTTTCTAAAAGTCTTTTTATCTGCTAACTGTGGTGATGTAAGTCACAAACGGCTATCTTTAAATTTTACCTAAAGAGTAAAAACCAGGAATTCAATATAAGCAGACTTAAAATGCCTTAATTTAAACTTACTTAAAGCAAATTCTGAAATTTAAAAAATTTCTTTGAATTTATTAACCTTAAAATGGTAAGGAAATATGGAATTTATTTAAAAAAAATATTTTATAGATTGGTTACAAATAAGTAACTTGCATGGAGCACAATAGGTTTGAAACAAAAATATTTAACTATTTTTAAGCTATGCCTGGCTCTGTCTGAAACATCACCTTTACTAAATAGATACCTAAAGAATAAAATAGCTTTAAGGTAAAGTTTCTCTGCAAATAAATACACATTAAAAGATATGTATTTTTAAGGTATTTTTATCATTAAGTTAAAGCAACAATGATATCTTTTATGTATGAATCATTGTTTCAACAGTTATGGCATCAAATAATATGACATAGAAATATTTTTAACACATAAACAAAAAAAAATAGCATCAGTTAATTATTCCAGTCATCAATGTTATGAGTCATTGCTTCTATAAGATATCAAAACCTTTGTTACTTATTTACATTCATTCATACATTCATTTTATGCAAATATTTCCTGAACTGTTATTGATTTATTACCTTGAACTAGTAAAATTGGATTATAGGTATATAAAACCATAATGGATAGGTAACAAGATTAAAAAAAATAGATTTGTAGAAAATTAGGTTTGTGGAACAGCAATATGATACTCAAGCACAGACCATTTCCCAACTTTGATGGTACCTATCCATAACAAGGTAACATAAAATTTCACCATATCGAATACAAATAAATCGGAATGCGACACAAAAGAACTTTTAAAGTATGAGTCTACGAGAGTGTACGAGTAACCTCATTCGAATAGTCCATTGTTTACCACTAACATACTGACCTCGACAACAGTGTTCACTTCTTTGATGCAGTCAACCATATGCTGAACGATTTCCTCCGTAGATAACACTTCGTATCGATATTCCTCAAGCTCCGTTTGTCGTTCCCGTGTACTGTGTGTATCAACGTCCATTGCAAAGTCGACATCGTCTCCGCTAGACTCATTCCCAGAATCCACATCATCCTTTGTGTCATCTTCGGAGTCCATCGCCGAAACTTTGACAAAATATGTATACTAGATAATAAGTGTGCAGCCAGAGTACGTCTAATGATGAAATAATTACACCTAAGATTTAGGAAAGGTCAACAATGAAGAAAATAGTTCACCCGCGGGCTGCCAAAACCTCTGACGTATGGATAACCTAGTGTTACCAAGTTCAAAATTTGAAAATCCCTAAATCAGTAGCTCAAACGCCATTACAAAAATCCAAAGCGACAGCGAGCGGTAACCATTTGTTTTAAATTAGAATGATTCATCTCCTTACTTTTTTATGCTTACATTTCTTGTTTGTATTTTTATTCGTCTTTGAATTTCTTTAATTCTTCGTGGTTGTCGTTGAATTTCTTCAATTAATTAGTTTTCTAATAAATCTGTATTAAATCCTTAAAAGACCATGCTCTCTGTATAATTTGTTATTTTTAAGTCAGCCATCGACCGGCAAGTCTTAGGCGCCACTGTAGCAGCTCCATACTCACTTAATCGTAATTCTTATCAAATTATTCATTGCAACTCGCCCAGAGTAGTTTATTATTGGCCACTTGCCAATGATATTACTAAAATTTTAGATAATTAAGATTACCAATACATAGAACTTTAATATGATTTAAAACTAACTGGAAACCGTCGTAAATTTTTAAAATAATAACAACGCAGGTAATAATAGTAAGATCATATTAGACATAAAATTGTTTTTAAATACAGTAAGTATTGCTGATATTTAAAAAAACGAAATAATTCGAATTTCATATGGTGGGTTTGGTGGGTATTTATGTTTGGAGGGACACGAGTCTTTTGAGTCCTAATCCTGAAATGAGTCCGGTCCTCAAGAGATCAAGAATGTAGTTTAAAAATAGAAAGTACTTTCAAGTGGTCCAAACTGAGTCTAGTGTTCGTGTTCGCAAGTTCGCAGGCGCGACTGACTGCTGTGTAGGAGTTCCTGGGTCTCATTTCTAAGTAAAATGTTGTAGAACTTGATAAAAAATAAAAATTCAAAGTACAATTTAGTAATCTGTGGTACAGCCCAAAAGTAGCATACTTTTTACCCGACTACAAAAAAGGAGGTTCATACCCGAACAACTTTATGCTTCCTTCGGTAATTTGGTTAGTCATGCCTTTCAATAAGAGTAATCAAATTATCTAATAATCAAATAATAATTTACCATCAACAATCCTATCGACTGACCTTCAAAAGTCGCGGAAGAATGTTAAAAAAACGTCATTTTAGCCTTGCTAGGGAGGAAACAATAAAGGATTGTCTGTCTAATGCTAGAAGGTAAGGATGGTGTCATACTATCGCTATTTACTGTGCTATGAATCCTAAAAGAAAATTACCTACTACCATAAAATAATAGGTACCTCCTGCTGCAAAGGCCAAATCTCCTCTCTTAAAATGACGGTAGATGAAGTAGGCAGTAGCTGACTAAACCCCACAGGGGCCCGAGGCGGCATATAACTTATGGGGTTGTTCTCCTCAAAATGTACTTTTTGTAAAAAAAAGTTAGTTGCGGCTTACTTATCGAGATTTTGGGGCCCCCTAGATTGGTGAGCTTGGTGCGGACGTCCCCATCCCCCCCCTTAGTCTACTAACTAATTAACTATAGAGGGGTAAAAGGTTACACACACATGTAAGAGATCCTGTTCTTTTTGTATTTGTCCAGTATTATAATTTTATTATGAAAAATATTTATAGCTTTAGTAACAAAAAATATAGATAACATTCTTATATAATCGTATTGCTTTTACAATAATATGAATTAGACTGGGACACATCATTATCAATCCTTATCAAGTTCTAAATATGTGTTACACCTGTGAAATTCCAGAATATGCATAAGTTTTCTATTTAAGATCTGTTATACCATATTGTCATTGATACTGCATAACAACAAACAATGCAGCATAATGTAGATGAGACAAATTTTACAGAATAAAATAAAAAGCTACTATTGCATGCATGCAATATTTGCATTACAGTTCACGGTAGCTCATTTCTGGGCTGACACAATTTAGATTGTCATCGACATGCTAAGAAGAAGTTCACGGTATTGCAGTATCAACAATATTCAAACAAATAAATATTTGATTGATTATGTTGTTTGCACTATGTGGCATTCAGCAATATGCTGTACTCTGTGATTGACAATGTTTCCCTTGGCGGACCCACTCAAGTAAACTGAGCTAAAACTTTTATTTGCATAGATTTTTTGGGCCATACATATTCCTGTGTCATTTCATCAACTGTAGGTAGATCACACTTGAGGGCAAGCCTGTACAAATGCTGCACTGTATACATGTATGTTAAGTCATTAAATTATCCAATTCATTTTGAATAGACTCAAATTGCAAGAACATTGTATGAAGCTCTGGATGTGTCATTTCTATTTCAGTATCATTCTTTCCTCTTACTAATGATATGTAAGCTTTTGGTATTTTACACTTCTTCCGATAATCAGAACTTAATTCAGCATTTAATTTCCAGGAGAAATTCAAAGAATCACTGTCATTACTTCCTATAGATCCCAATTCATTAAGAGTTGTTCTTGTTTCAGCTGACCACACTTTTACTATAGAATCCGCTTTTTCATTATCCAATCCAATAGATTTTAAATTATTTTTAAGATCAATTGGCATGAAAATAAACTTGACCATCCGTTTAAATATGTATTGTAGAGTCTTAACGCTCAAAATCAAGCATTCTTGGTTTACACCGAATATTTTCTCCAGTTTTAGAAGTTCATCTTCTGTAAATATTTCCGTATTTTGTAGTTTTAACTTGACAACAATTCGCCGCAAAAATTGTTCAAATCTTGTTTCGTCAAGCTGATTGATTATATTGATACCCTTGCTCAAACTGCAAAAGAAACAACAACAATAAACACTTATCACAAGTATAATACAAATTCAAGAAACAATAAGGAAACAATATAATAAACTCGCCTAGGTGATATCTTTAACCAGTGGCAGTCCATTATTAAAACAAATATTAAATTTTAAGAAGTTATCGAAGCTGCAGGAAAAGAAATAATAAGTAATCAATAATTAAAAAACAAAATAACACAATAATAATGACTATTCTGTCTGGGTAACGATAAGTTGATAACGTCAACATGACATAAATATAGGACAACCTGAATTTATGACAGTTGTCATCATCATGTCACCTGTGTGGCACATGTGTGGCAGTATCGGGCAGTATTGTTTGGCAAAAAATCAGCAAAAATTGAGGCCGCCACTGGCGCACTTCTCATACTACAAAGTACAAATAGTTCAAAATTACATAGTTCTTTAACGAACTTTTTGTCATCCAATATCTCAAATATATTTTATTTTTAGTTCCAGCTGTCACCGCCTCGGACTCTTTTTTGCCAAGCCGCGTTTGTTTCCGACTTTGAAATTTAAAAAACAATCGATTATATCAAAATCATAAAAAGCAAGCAAAATAAAAAGTAGGTCGCCAACATGGTCCAGAGCCTTGGAATATCTTGGAACAAATATTGTAAAAGGAAAAAAATGTTTTGTTCCGAGATTGACCTAAGTTTTGAGGACTAAAAGACCGAATATATTTACAATCTTTGGGCAGGCCCGAACATTTTTTAAAAATAATTCTGAAAAGGAAAGGCGAAGAACGAAGTCCATACAGCCAAATCGAATTTTGTTTTTTTCTTTTCCATTTGTATCGTATAAATGTTTTTTACATTTCACATTTCAGCGTCTTAGATCATTACTTATTTCATTATTTATCTGAAGACCCTAAGAGGGAACCTAAATTAAATTGTGAAATATTGCATCATATTTTTCATGACCATGCATGACTCATAAATTATTAAGCTGTTATACATGCTATAGTCTGTTCGACCTAATCGATTCGACGAAAAAAAAATCTTGTTAATAGGATTACGATAAGAGACCAATCTATTGATAATAACAGATCCAGACACACACACCTTGCAAAATAATATTATTCTAATTAAGAAATTCTAATTAAGAAATAATGAAACCAAAGAAAAGATGGATGGAGTGTGTAATATAGTAAAAAAGGAGAGAGGAATGGAACACCAAGTAACATGGGACCAGATAACTGCCTCGTTGGTCTAGTGGTAGCAAGCGCGGTCCTGGGTTCGATCCCCGGGTCGGGCAACAGTGATATTGGGTTTTTGCCATTAGGAAATTCTCAGTAGCAGCACGGAGTCTGGAATTGTGCCAGGTTAATGGCAATAGGCTCGTCCCCTATTACATGGGACTTATAAAAATAGCCGGCGAAACGTGGGTGTTCTGCACACCTCTGCCTACCTCCTCTGGGGAATACAGGCGTGAGTCTAAAAAATAATGAAAAAAATTATGTAACTAACAATAGTCAACGTAGTGTGTTTAGAAGTTGTCTTAACAAAGTTATAGCTGAGCTGAATGTGGGAAATGACATAGGCGGATAGGCTCCTGAAAGCATCTGGTCTTGTTTTTGCAGACATCGTGCCGAAATGGATTCCTCGGTACAATTGTACGGCACTAGGTTTTTTTCTGTTATTCATGCTGGCCTGTCCCAGGGGTAAGGGGAGTATAACTTGCATTATTATATTGCAAATATTCATTAAATTTTAAATTTTTCAAAGACAAAATAGGAAATCACGCTGGAATGTAAAAGATTTTTCATTGTTTAATGTTCTAGGAAAGACCTATGTCCAGCTGTGGACTACTATAAGTTGATGATGATGACGATGACGAATGTTCTAAAAAATGAAAGACTGTCGGTATGTCATTGTCGTGTACGCCAGCTTTATCTGAAATGACAGTAATGTAATGACAGCAGTGTCAAATTGTGACACTGACAAATGACCGTTGCGTGACAGTAGTGTCGTGGTGTCGTGTGTGCGTCGATATGTGTGATGACGATGTCGTGGAATTGAATTGAATGAAAAAAGGTTAGAAAATATCTCAATAACCATGGCGAAAGAGATTCGAGTACCTGAAAGTATCAACTTTCCGAAAGAAGAGGAGAAAATTTTGAGTTTCTGGAAAGAGATAGACGCTTTTCATAGTAGTTTGAAGCAATCAAAAAATAAGCCCAGGTAAAACTAAACGTGTGCGAAAAAATTCCTTTTCTGACTAAAATAGCTTTTTATTATATTATATGTCGCTTTAATTTTGCTTAAGTACTCGCAATAATTAACCGATGAGTAGACCTAGCCTCGTAACATTGTTGTATACAATACTGATTTTCTAGGTTGTTTTAATTATTTTCTGACAGATCTACCTACAATTAACTTTAGGGCTGACGACATTCTGACCCCGATTTCATCTAAAAGGATGCATAGTTTTAGAAAAATCTGTCCTACATTTTTTGCCTTGTATATGACTGTATCTAATAAGTAGAAGGTAATCAAAGCTTTGAATAAAATCTGGAACCTGTAATTAAAAAACTGGATGTCGGATCCGCGCTCAAAAGTCCAAAAGTATTGTTATTTTTATATGTATAATTTTATATGTACTTACCCACATTCAAGTACCTAGGCTACCTGAGTACATTTTTTTGTGATTTTTGCACTAGATCTGCTCCTCCATATCTTTTAATGTCATTGAGTTTATGGTGTTATGGGATATCTTCTGCAGATCTTGCAGAGGTTTTCTGCATCAAGGTAATTTTGTCATTATTTTACAGGTACTCATTTTATGATGGACCGCCATTTGCAACTGGTCTCCCACATTACGGCCATATACTCGCTGGCACTATTAAAGATGTTGTTACTAGATATGCACATCAACAGGTAACAAATAATGCTATTAACTTTCCTATACCCACACCATTTAAAGTTACTCCTATATCTGCACCGGTCTGTTAGACCGAAAGTTCAAAAACTATTTGGCATTGGTTATTCCGTAAGCTAATGAAAAAATAAGTTGAAATGCAGAAAGGGATGTGCTTAAAATGAAAGTTATTACCTCAGTAATTAAAGTTATTACTTTCTATATTTTTTTAATGCGTGCATGTCAAAATGATCAATCTCATCACTATCTTTTTTTATTTGTAGCTGAAATTAGAGTTGACCATTGATTGAATTCTAGATTTGAAGTAAAAATGTATTTTGCCAGTAGGATCATAAATGTAAAATATGATTTAGAAAAGAAATATTATACATTCAATCTTTTTCCACTTGTGGCATGCTGCATGCATAATAATAATAATGTTTTTTTTTTGTTCTTTAGGGATATCACGTAGAAAGGCGATTTGGTTGGGATTGTCATGGATTGCCTGTAGAGTTTGAAATTGACAAAGCTCTAGGCATCAAGGGTCCTGAAGATGTTGAAAAAATGGGCATTGACAAATACAACGCAGAGTGTAGGAAAATTGTTATGAAATATGCGGATGATTGGGAAAATATTATAACAAGGATGGGTCGTTGGATTGGTGAGATCATAATTATTAAAACATTGAACTTTGGATATAATGTAGTATATCAATAGTGCATCTGCAGTGTCTTATTTTTCACTGAACACTGTCTCCCAAAATACAGGCTTCAGCCTAGTGTAGGAACCAGTACCAGTATTTTTTGTAGAAACTTGATACCCTATTTTAAGCTCATCTCATGTAAACAATTTTTTGTGACAATAAACATTTTTATTTTATTTATTTAATGTTTAAAAGAAAATGAAAATCTATTATTAAAAATCTATGTTTCAGATTTCAAGAATGACTATAAAACACTTTATCCTTGGTATATGGAGTCTATTTGGTGGGTATTCAAGGAGCTGTACAACAAAGGCTTAGTGTATCAAGGTGTGAAAGTAATGCCTTACTCTACTGCCTGTTCCACTCCTCTATCCAATTTTGAGTCTGGACAAAACTATAAGGATGTTGTAGATCCTGCAGTTGTAGTGTCATTCCCTACATCGGAAGGATTCGCACTTCTCGCTTGGACCACTACTCCATGGACTCTCCCAAGTAACTTGGCTCTCTGCGTCAACCCAAAACTGATTTATTTGAAAGTAAAAGAAAAAAATAGCGGTACTTGTTATGTACTACAAGAGTCAAGGCTACATGCTATTTTCAAGAATATAGAAGATTTTGAGGTTCTTGAAAAGTTCCCAGGGGAAAAGCTTAAAGGAATAAAATATACGCCTATATTTGATTATTTCGTAGAACAATGTCCTAAAGCATATCATGTATTGGTTGATAGTTACGTCACAGATGACTCTGGTACTGGGATTGTACACCAAGCACCATATTTCGGTGAAGACGATTTTAGGGTTTGCCTAGCCGCGGGAATAATCGCCAGGGACCAGGATATAATTTGCCCTGTTGATGCGAGTGGTAGGTTTATGGAACCCGTAAAAGATTTTCTAGGACAGCACGTCAAAGACGCCGATAAAAATATAATTGCTAATTTGAAAGCACGTAATCGACTTGTTCAATTAGGACAAGTAAAGCATAGTTATCCATTCTGTTGGCGGTCAGAAACTCCGCTTATCTACAAGGCAGTGCCTTCTTGGTTCGTTCGAGTTGAAGAAATGAATCAGGAACTTATAAAATCGTGTGAAGAAACATACTGGGTACCAGAATATGTAAAAGAGAAAAGGTTTAGAAATTGGCTCAAAGATGCTCGCGATTGGGCTATCAGTCGAAATAGGTACTGGGGTACACCAATTCCATTATGGATCTCCAGTGATAGACAGGAGATAGTTTGCATTGGTAGTATTGCTGAGCTAGAATCTTTGACTGGTGTAGAAATCAAAGATTTGCACAGGGAAAGCATTGATCATTTGGAGATCCCCTCGTCGCGTCCTGGGCAACCACCACTGAAAAGAGTGGCTGAAGTCTTTGACTGTTGGTTTGAATCAGGATCGATGCCTTACGCTCAATGCCATTACCCATTCGAAAACAAAAAAGAGTTTGACGATATTTTCCCAGCAAACTTCATCGCGGAAGGTATTGACCAAACAAGAGGCTGGTTTTACACTCTTATCGTGTTGTCTACAGCACTATTTAAAAAGCCACCATTTAAAAACTTGATCGCTAATGGTTTAGTTCTAGCGGGTGATGGACAAAAAATGTCAAAGAGGAAGAAGAATTATCCTGATCCTTTAGAGGTAGTTAATAAATATGGTGCCGATGCTTTGAGACTATATCTTGTTAATTCTCCAGTGGTCAAAGCTGAAAACCTTAGATTTAAAGAAGAAGGTGTTAGGGACATTATTAAAGATGTCTTTTTGCCATGGTATAATGCTTTTAGATTCCTAATGCAAAGTGTCGAAAGAATTATCCAAGAAGATAAAATCGACTACAGGTTTAATGAAAAGGCAGTAAGAGAAAACGTTATGGATAAATGGATCACATCGTTCACACAATCACTGATCCAATTTGTTAAGAAAGAGATGGCAGCATATAGGTTATACACTGTCGTGCCGAGATTGACGAAGTTTATTGACCATCTTACCAACTGGTATGTGAGAATGAATCGAAAGAGGTTGAAGGGAGAAAATGGTGTCAAAGATTGCCAATTAGCTTTAGACACACTGTTTGGTGTGTTATTCGATATGGTGAGGGTGATGGCTCCTTTCACTCCTTACCTTACAGAATTGATGTACAAGACCCTGCGTCAACTCTTAGCAAGAGATTCACTTGACAGTGTTCACTTCAACATGATATCAGATCCAAAGATAGAGTTAGTTGATGTTGATATAGAAAGAGCTGTGCAAAGAATGCAGGTTATAATAGAATTAGGAAGGGTATTGAGAGATAGAAAAACTATTCCAATGAAGTATCCTTTGCCAGAAATGGTAGTCATTCATCGTGAATCAACTTATTTGGATGATGTGAAATCCTTAGAAAAGTATATATTGGAAGAAATGAATATAAAGAAATTATTCTTAACTAGTGACAAAGAAAAATATGGCATTACACTAAGGGCTGAGCCAGATCATAAAATTCTTGGCACTAGATTGAAAGGCGATTTTAAAGCTGTCACCCTAGCGTTGAAAGATCTTAATAATCAGCAATGTGAAAAACTCATTCTTGATGGATTTATTGAATTACTTGGACATCGTATTGATGTTACTGATGTAAGGATCATATTCCAAGCTGAAGGAAACGATCAATACGAGGTGCATAGCGATAACGATGTACTGATTCTTCTCAATGTTACTCCTGACCAGGATATGCTTGACGAAGGCTTTGCTAGAGAGATTATAAATAGAATTCAGAAATTAAGAAAGAAAGGCCACTTGGTACCTACGGATGACGTGAATATTTATTTCTCTGTGAACAAGTCCAGTGATATTTTGCGTATCATAAACTCTCATCGCGAGTTTATTGAAAATACCGTTAAAGTGCCTCTGTTCCCAATTGAACAAATCAAAGCATCTATGCCCGTGGTTATTGAAGAAACACAAGAACTGAAGGGTTCTTCGTTGAAGTTGGTTATCACATGGAGGAAAGAAGTTGAACTGCCAGCCAATCCTTGGGCAAATATCGTTCTAGAAAATCTTACACCTCGGTTTGGAGTCTCGAGTAAGCAAGGGAGTATAATACTTAAGGATAAGACAAATAAGTTTATAAGTTTAGAGAAACTGTATAGCGAGGTGACTGTCCTGTTTGGACTGTATGGTGTGAAGTTTACATTATGGTGTAACGGGGCAGAGGTAAAAGACACTAAGCAATTAAATACTAAAACGTTGATCGCTTCTTCAACAAAACCGAAAGAATGTGAATCAAAAAGCAGTCCGTTCTGCAAATTTGTCAACATTGCAAATGGCACCAAGTCGGCTACTTTGTTCTTAGAAAATCCTCTAGGAAAGCTTACCTTAAATCAAGATGATGCTTTGAAGTTCGTTTCTGAATATTTGGGAATCAAAACGAGTGACGTCGATAAGAAATTGTTTAAGTAACAGACTATACTAACTACCTTAACTAACGCTCCATTCTTATTATATCATATATGCCATAAAAAGTAAATGAGAAACTAAAGAAGACCGACTTGATCTGTATCATTTTCAACGTAACATGTTAGTGTGAGGCCACACGGGCTTTTTGTGGTGTCGTACTACGACTTTGCAGCATCACCGCTAAGTGTCACAACTCATCGTATGGCTTTGTTCTTACAAGCAATCATTACGATAGTGTGTCGAGCTTCTCAAGTTTTTTTGACAAATCCCATTGACTGTATTAATTTAGTTATTTTGCTTGCCAATACAATATCGACGGGACGTCTCGCAAACGCATTCACCTATGTATTTCGGTGATCACGTCGCGTCACCATCTAGTATTATCGTAATGATTGTAATGTTACGCGAAAAGGATCGTCAAGATTGATAACCACCTTATGGATCAAGTCGGCGTATCGTAGTCCATTGCTGGACGTAGGTAACTCTATCCCAAATTCATAACATCCCAACTGCAGCCTTCCGCATTTACTCGACCCCATTCGCTTTCTGCATCCATTCTACGTCATGTCTTCCGTATCCATTCTACCTATTATACATATTTTATTATACATATATATATATCCATTCTACCCCATCCGCCTTCCGCATCCATTAGTTGGGTGCGGCCCACCCACGCGCCAGACCTGCGCGTCCAGCTTGCGTCTGCAATAGCGTGCACGATGGCGTCTTGTGTGTGCGTGCAGAAGCCGTTCACACGGAACTAGCGGTCAACTTGATTTTTATTTCGTTAGAATTGTATTAAAGCCTAAAAATATTCAATTGTGTCTAATGTTTAATAATAAGGGTAAAATGCTTTTGTGTTTGTGTCCAACATCATAAAATTCACTTCAAATAATGCAACGTTACGCAACGTGCAACGTGCAGCGTGCAGACTGCGTGCAGGACGGGAGCGTACGGCGCGTTCAGATGCTGTACTCGTAAACTGCTATTAATTTGCCCTAACAAATCGCCACCGTGCCGTGCATGCGATTGCGGACGCAAACTAGACGCTCCAGTTCGGACCGGCCTTTAATATTATCTAAATAATATCAACTCTGAGTACCTAGGTGGAGAATTAACAAAGTTAATCATGTAAGTATGTTTTAAACATAGTAGTGGTACTCAGTACTATTCAGGATAATTGAGCGATTCTTGTAGAAAAGTAGGTTATTTGAGTGCAGAGCTTATATTTATTGGTGATCCGAATATTCATAATGAGACTGTCAGAACCACTGTACCTACTCATTAGTCATTTACTAATAAACCTTAAACTGCTACACCAATTTCTTGGTCAAGAATTTTGGTCGTAGGGTAATTTGAATTAGGATATCAGGTATTTCGTTTAAGTGTTTGGGAATTGGCAGAATTGGGCACCTGGAGGACTAAGCGGAGCTCTGAGCAATCCAAATGTAGTGTCCTTTTTTTTTAAATGACATCCTTTTTCTAAGAAAAGAACATTACATTTGAATAGCATAGCATTTGGATTATTCAGGATAAGAGCTTCGCATAGCCCTCTGGTGTGTTCGTATCATATTTATTTTGTTATTTTCCACTAACGTTTACCTACAAGGACGCCATCATCGGCATTGTTACTAGAAAATCGTGACGTGTTGTTGTGTCCAGGTGTTTTTAATGATTGGTACAGGTGTGCTGACATCCTCATCTAATTTTAATCTGTGTGCATCTCGCATGTGTAATTTAAATAAATTATTGTTGAGCAGCTTTTATTATTTTATTAGTCCCAGATTCAAATTAAATTTAATAATAACAAAGAGCAGTCAATTTGAACTGTCGCTCGTGCCGGTAACATTCACCCTGGGGTATTCTACGCCACAGTGACTGATGCCTACCCGCATCATCTGACCCACTCTCTGCCAGAAGTAGAAGCCAACCACTCCCAATTTCCGACACATCTTTACTTAAGATTATGAAACTGGCAATGGCAAATGGTTAAAGTGGCGGTCTACCAATTAAAATTTTAAATTAAGGTTTTTTTTTAATTCCAACTAATTTGGTATTTTTAGTACCAAATTAGTTGGAATTAAAAAAAACCTAGTAGGTATAGTAAAAAGCATGGAACTATTTGCGTAACGTTAAGTATGATAATTAAATATTTATACGAGGTTCAATTGTTATCACTTTTGATATCGTGGTTATAAAAAGCTAAAGTTATCAATATCATTGCCAATAACAATGTCCAGTTCCCGTCCAGCTGTTACTCGAAATACATATTGATTATGAAATAAAACAATTACTATGAGTTAAACTTTATTTTAAATGTTTCCTTCATAAATAAAACAAAATAAGCATTGAACATTGTTCATTCAAATATATCGTAACAAGTGCAGCAATTACAACTCATTTAAAAATGGTGTCAGCTTTTCTAAGAAAAAATGATTTGTTGCGTACTCAGTACATATAAAGCAACATTGTAAAATTAATAGGTAGGTACGTAAACGCAATTGGCGGAGCTATATGAAGCAATCCGATAACATTTTGCGATACAGTACTTTGTGTTTTATACGATTTAACCAAAACTGAATAGACTCGATATTCACTTAAAAATATATCACCATAGGTTTCTCTCCCTCACAGATGAGACGTAATGTGATATCAAGTGGAAATGTTGGAATGACTCCACTTTTTTAACAAAATAAATGCCGCACCAGCTATATAAACATAATTATATTGTTTGATAACCAATAATGTTTATTACACAATAATTGACTTAGGTGTTTGTGTTATAACCGGTGTTCGGCAATACCAATCTTATTAAATTACTCAAATATTTGTTTTAGTATTCCATGTGTATTGTGCGATTACTTTTTAATAAATACTAATTTTGGTAACTTAGTGTATTGAATTTAATTTTTAAGTAAACGTAGCAGTTATACAATAATGTTCGATAGAATAAGCTTTGGTGTTCTTCTCATTAACCTAAACAATATTACAAATAGTTAACCAAAGAAAAAAAAACGAAACCAATGTCTTTTACTTCACTCAGAATAGGGTTTCATTTAAACGAAAATGTTATATTTAGTCAACGGATTTAATAATATGACTAACATCAATATTATGAATTATTTGCTATTATATTAGGTAGTGATTATTACTAACGTGTTAGTTAGATACATGGGACCGTGTTTGTTATTTCGCTAAAATTCACTATTTGCACAATAAATAAATTTTACATTATACATAAATATAAATTTAAGATTTAAATAGTTTTGTTAATATAATATTGGAAAATTGCTATAATTTGTTAGGTATATCACTGTTATGTATCACAAGCACAGTTTAGATACAGAACACATTGCAGGCTATACAATATTCAATAATAATTTCGTTATTATTTCCTTCACCACAAACAAATAATACTGTTAAAATAAAGCACAGGAAAGTACACAAAATATGATTATTTATAATTTTATTGCTTCTTTTAGAAATGCTTTCGTGGAACAAAATATTGCTTTAAAAATAACATGAATAAAACATATTATTATAATCTCGAATACATCACATAGAATACATAGATAATATAATACTTACGTCTACAAGTATGAGGTGCCATATAATTAGGATTGAGGATTAATATAATAATGTAATATGAAAATACGATGTCGACCAATTGATATTGTGTACGAGCCGCGTGAATAAATAGTTATAAACATGTTACAGTAAGCCAACGACGATTTACAAAGGGGTAATTGATATATACTTATGTATTTAATAAATAATATTTTATTATGCGTCAACAAGTTATATGCACTCACATCATAAGCTAAATCGTTTAAAAGAGCTATCTGTTATCTAGTAAAGGCATCGACGTCGTCTGTAGTCGAATTCATAAGTTAGCATTGAGTTATTGCACTTTACAAATACTAAAATACACCACATCATACAATATTATTACTAACGTATCCCTAGCGCCGCGCGCGCGATGTTTACATGCCGCGCGACTTAGGCCAGCCACTGCTAGGTCCATCGACTGACAGCGAGTGCAAATAAATAAGTTATATATTTATCTAGGACATATTTATTTAGACGAACGTTTTGTCCTTTATCTATTCATATGTTGGTGTACGAAATAGATGTTTAGACGAAAATTACATCAGTGTGGTATACATATAACAATAACTACGTGTATTTCTCTGATGTCAATTTTTTTTCAATGTCAATTTGATCTAATTCTAATAATAGTGTAAGATAAATTGAAATTTCCGCAACATTGTAATGAATAGATAAGAGACTCAACGTTCCACCTTAAATATAGTGAATATTTCAAACTAGAAATAACTAAAGGTTCAATAACATTTTAAATACATTATAAGATACAACATCGCCTACTCAGTGACTAGTCTAACGGCGTATAATGATCATCATACTCGTAACATTTGAATAGCAACAACGATAAATAGGTACATCACAAGGGGGCGTAAGGCTAAGCGCGGCGCGCCGGACCACATTATGCTCTTTACTGCGTCTAACCTGCCTGCAACAAAAATACATTTATAAATATTTAGTAAGAAAATTGAAAAAATAACTGATACGGATGGGATTCGAACCCACGATCTCCGGCGTACCGTGCCGACGCTCTAACCGCTGAGCCACCGTATCCCATAGCCATCGTATAATTTCTTAAAGTATTTACATCGTATAATTTCTTATTATATATTTCTATTTAATAAGCTAACATGTGCTATAACATGTAAAAAAATCACAAAAAATACATTTATTTACCACTAGCTTCGGCCTGCGGTTTTGCCTGCATGGTATGTTGATAAATTTTGATGTATGTAACTATGAACTATACAAATTACTGTAAAGTTTCGTCAAAATCCGTTCAGTAGTTTTTGCGTGATATAGTAGTAAACATCCATCTATAAATCCTCAATATCTTCTCTTAGTAGGAAATAAGATGACACCGCTGCGCGTGTACTGATAAAAGCAGCTAAATCTGTGTATTTGTAGAAACATTTTAAACAACTGGAGGAAAAGTAAGTTGATATTGTTTACCGTGTTTAACTCTGACGTGAGTGTTAGTACTGCGGCTGGTGCGGCAGCGGCGAGTCCCGCTCCGGCAACTTCCTCACTTTCATCGTGCCGTCCGCGCCGCACGAGAACAAACGGCCGGCGTTGTCTGGGTGCATGATAATTAAAGTATTACATTTCTTATTAAATATTGACATAATATAATGTTGTCATGGGGACACTCACTTCACGAGAGGCTTTACGTTTAATCTATTTTACCCTATATTCAGGATAGGAACTGCTGCACATAAACAAAGATGAGTTTCCACAAATCATTTCCTAATGTATGATTGAATTTACATGACCGTAGTGTTCATTTTGTGTAAGTCAAAGTAGATTTTAAATAGATTGGAATAGACTTAAATATCATATAGCACACAATGTGACATGTTTTAATTTCACAAAAAAAAAAATTGTAACTTACCGATATGTATTTGCGTAACGCCCTGGCCGATGTGTTTGAAGAAGGAACTTCTAGCATGTTCTCCGGCAAACGTGTACAGTAATTGATGCGTGGTTAACGAGAACACCTGCAAATAGTTACGATATTTAGACTGCATGCACTGAATAGGCGATGTTGTTTAAAGAAAACATTGCATTCATTGTAAAAACAACTTTGGTGTGTGGTGATTAAGTACAAATTGCACACCCCTGTGCACGGAGTGCGTGCGCAGGTCTGCATTAGGTGTGTGGTTGGGGTGGTACCTTGATGTCGCCGTCGGCGGCGCCGATGGCGTAGTAGTCCTCGCGCGGCGACAGCGCCACGCACTTGATGGGCGCGTGGTGCGCGTGCAGGCGGTGGCGCACGGCGCGCGCGCGCAGGTCCCACACCAGCACGTCGCCGCGCCGGCCGCACGACACCAGCGCGCCCAGCGACCCCGCCCACACCACGCACGCCGCGCCGCCCTCGTGGCACGTCCACGCTGCACATGGCGCACGCTCTTATGTTACTATCATGTCTCTGAATATGGCTCCCTATTATTTTATACAATTTTTTTACATCCAATTTCATGTCTTAGAATAATACTCCACGAATATTGTTTCACATAACTTTGAATTCTCATAATTTTATACTATTCTAGAAAAATTATTAGTGACGAAACGAATGTTGCAGACTTATCATTTATTGAGTGAAGAGTGATGGATGATGACGAAATATAAATCAATAATTAGATTTTCTGTAATAGCTACCTACTGAGAAAGCTGTATTAATAAGAGTAAGAACTTCAGTTCCAAAAAATTAGGACCTATTTAGGATCTATTTATTAGATGTATCATTTCAAGTACTTGAAAGATTCGATGAGAACAAACCCGCTACTGGCAATATATTATATTCTATTCATATTGAACTATAACAACTCCTTTTAACAGACTTAAAAAAAAAGTAAGATCAATTAAATAAGTATTTTTCTAATAAAATAAAGAATACTCACAAACCACTAAAGCCTTTTTGATGGGCATCAACGTATCCCATATGGCAACGTTTTTACTTTCCGAGCTATGGCCAGCTGTAATAAAAAGATTAGCATTAGAATTCTCGTCTAATGTTTAATTTAGTTACTTATACAGGTACAAACTTACCGGTAGCAACTAAACTGCATGAACCAAGGAAAACAAAATCGCTGATTCCTTTACTATGACACTGATGGGTCTGTAATAAAATTAGTCTCATTAATTACGTGAAAAATATAAACTGGTAAATGATACATATCTGTGGAATGATGATGGATGAAATGGAAAGTATGTACTTACGAGAGTGAACGAGTGAATGAAGGAACGAATGAATGAAGGAGTATAAAAAGATGGCAGATCCTGCTTACGACGAATGACGACGACGGTAGCATTTATACGACGACGAGGTATCTTTCTTAGATAAACAAACGTTTATCGAAATATAAACTTACGGCGACGGATCTATCCTCCGAAAATCTACTCCGTGGTGACGAGACGAAGGTCGAAGGATTCGTCCTTCGACCTGGGCGAAGGCAGCCAGGACAATCACCCTCGTTCAGGCCAGTGTTTCCTACCTTCTACCTCATATCTGGACTAGTGGTGGCAACAGAAATTTAAGGCAAATAAACGCACTTATATATTTTAAATTGGTGTCGTTAATTCGAACTTACCTACCTACCTACCTGCCGGCAGTGCCTTATGGGCAAGTGCCGCATATTAAAGAAGCAAATCTTACTCTTTTTCACATCCCGGTCCCACATATCCATAATTTTAGATACAGCAAGGCTGGCCTACGGGCCGCGCGCCCATTGACGGCACGGCATGGCAAGGTATTTTGAGACGACGAATAAAAATATAACTTAACACATTCACTGCCATCACAATATTGGCAGTGTAGTGTGTGTAATGGTTCTTATAGACACAATATATACTTACGAAAAACGGTCTAGGCGAGGCCTGCGAGTGTCCCGGTTGATGCGGTGCGGGATGTAGTTGCCACATAGCCAAGTTACCATCCGCATCGGACGCGGCAAACTTGTTCCCGTAGTCTGAGAAGCGCACGCGAGTCACTTTAGCGAAGGCGCCCGGCGCTCGCGGCGACCACACGCATGAAGGGTGGCCCCACTCCCATAGCTGAACTGAACCGTCAGCTCCTCCCGTCAGATCTAAAATATTCACATGAACAAAATTTGTTAAGAATAATAAAAGCCGCATGTATTATGAAATGTTACATATCTAGTTTAATACGTCTTATAAAACTATGGTAACAAAAAAGATCAGCTTACACAACGGTTGTGAAGGATGAGCTGCCATCCTTTTGATGTTGTCTATTTTGTGTTTCAGCACCTAAATATAACATTTAAATTATACAATGGTCTTCATATTTGTATGTCATTTAAGACGAAAATTAACATCAAAGTTTTATTAGGTTAGTTACAAAGACGTTAGACATGCTTTACATAATTTATTTTACAACATGTGCAACAGACGCAACGTACAGTATGGCAGTAAAGACAACAGAAACTTAACAAAATAATTTAAAAATACCGGTGACAAACATCTACTGATAGAGACCTCTACGACGAAAATAAAAAAAATGGCCTAAACGAAATTAAATCCCCTGATGTTGGCAACCACTGAAAAATGAAAACTGATGAGAAAACTAGCACAACTTTAACATGAACAGCCTAGTGAACTATTGTGGAATGAGAAACCAAATTATAAAAAAAGAAATCATCATGGGAGAAGAATAAAAATAATAATCCAAATAAATAAATGAATATCGAGCTAGAAATAAATCTTAGTGCGACCGCTGGCTAGGGATGTGACGTAAACGAAAGTGGCGAGGACTGGCTAGGGTTGTCACTGACCGGTTTCATGAGAAGCTTCGAACGATGCAGCACCAGCCGACAGTATTTCGGGTCGTGGCAACCCGGGAACTGTAGGCCCTTCACCTGTGACCAACACTCCGTTATACCGAACTTTACACTCATACACACACTTCAATACTAAATGATACTACGTATTACATTTTAAGATATTTGTAAGAAGAGATTTATGGGTTAACCCATGTATTTTGAGTACTCTTCAAACTTGATTGTGAGTTACCATACCTTATTTTATACAACATTATTAATGAATAGAACTATCCCTAGTTTTAATTCAGCAAATACCTAAGTTGACAAAGTTGTCCATCAACTTAAAATTATTTTTAATAACTTCGGTTCGAAAATAAAGAACATAATTAAATGTTTCACCATCTCTATGTCTCCTTTTAGTATAGTTTAGGCGACTCGGTATTTAAATAGAGATAGAAAGAAAGTGCGAGCGAAGCGCAAGGCGACACGAACAAGATAACAAGTACAGACACGCACACAATAACCACACCACGTTAATATTTGACCCAGCATTTTTAGAAGTCTACTGGGTGAATTAATGTAATTTCGGTTTGTTTTTTTGCATGAATTTTTAGGCAAAACATGAAGTGTAAAAACTTTTTTGTAGTATGTATTTAGCAAAAAGCCCTTCTCAGAATTAAGCATGTTTATTTAACATAAATATAACTTATTACTTTAATTCATGAGGTCATAAATGGACTTGTGAAACGAAACCGTCACCACGTGACCACAAGGGGCTGCATCGCTGCACCATCTTATGGTTGACTGGTAGAGAAAGCCTTTACATTATTTTATAACCTTAAGTTAAATTAAAATTAAGACTACTTGGGAAAATAATTATACAATTCATAGTCAAAGACATGATAAAACACTGCATAAGTTACAAAGCACTATTTGTCTAAAAAATCAGTATGTGTTTATACGAGCGAAATCTTGGAAATGGCTGACGATGTGGAATCTTTATAAAACGTAATAACCCAAGATCAACAATAGTACTAGATTATATAGAGTACTATACTTAGAAACTAATATACATCGCAGCAGGAAATGTGGCAAAATGTCACTTTTCGGAAACTAGATACTGCGACTGAGCTCTAAGCCCCGCATTCTTTTGGCATTGATCAGCGATTTAGTTGCTTCTCAGAAAGACGACAACTGAGTTCTAATGCATACTTTTAGCAACTGCAGTCAGCAATTTAAACGCTTTTCGGAAGCTTGATACAGCAACTGATCTCTAAGCCCCGCATTCTTTAGGCATTGATTAGCGATTTAGTTGCTTCACAGAAACTCGATACGACAACTGAGGTCTAATGCATACTTTTAGCAACAGCAGTCAGCAATTTAAACGCTTTTTGGAAGCTTGATACAGCAACTGAGCTTTAAGCCCCGCATTCTTTAGGCATTGATTAGCAATTTAGTTGCTTCACAGAAACTCGATACGACAACTGAGGTCTAATGCATACTTTTAGCAACAGCAGTCAGCAATTTAAACGCTTTTTGGAAGCTTGATACAGCAACTGAGCTTTAAGCCTCGCATTCTTTTGGCATTGATCAGCGATTTAGTTGCTTCTCAGAAAGATACGACAACTGAGTTCTAATGCATACTTTTAGCAACAGCAGTTAGCAATTTAGACGATTTTTGGAAGCTTAATACAGCAACTGAGCTTTAAGCCCCGCATTCTTCTAGCATTGATCAGCGATTTAGTTTCTTCTCGGAAACTTGATAGAACAACTGAGTTCTAATGCATACTTTTAGCAACAGCAGTCATAGATTTAAACGCTTTTCGGAACTTGATACAGCAATTGAGCTATAAGCCGCGCATTCTTTTGGCATTGATTAGCGATTCAGTTGCTTTTAGGAAGCTGGATCTAGGGACTTAGTAAAGTAAAGTATGCAGGGTACTTTTAGGACCAGCAGTCAGCAATTTAGATGCATTTCGGAAGCTTACAGCAACTGAGTTTTATATCCCGCAAGAGCCTGCTAAAAATATCGAGTCTGCTTTGGCATTTACTGCGGTAAATTATACATGTTTTAAATGCAGTACCACATTTTGACGTCCTTATGTTGGCTATCATTGGGCACACGAATTGGAAATAATACCAACTGTTCGTACTCGTTTCGAAGTATGTAACTTAAGTTTAACTGTAGTGACCGTTAGTGGATTGAAAAGAGAAAAAAAAAAACATTGATTCACCCAGTAAGTCAGTGCATAAGTTATTACGTGCACGTACTGTAACGATATACGCTTCTAGGCCGGTTGGCACACAGCTTGAACGCCGCTCCTGTTAGAGATTGTTATATTGTTTTGTTAGTAGGCTATCCTAAAAAGCCTGTTAACCTGTTAGCCCCTGTAACTACATGCCGCATGCGCCACAAGAGGTCAACGGATAAAATTTTGGTCATCGTCAAAGGCATGAGCGCCTGAGGGTTAGGAAGGTATTATGACGTCCCATTTTCCTGGCCCTAGTAAGTTTGCAAATCACGCAAGTACCAACCCTTTTCATGAGACCTAATATATAGTCTCTGTCTTACCTGCTGAGTAAAAATGAGACAGATATATCAAGGTCTCTACAAACTGTTGGTATTTATATGTTCTGGATATTCATACTAGATGATCAGAAAATTCCAGAAACTTGGTCTTTTGGAGTTCTGCAAGACAAAGCTAGCAGGTTAAAACCCAGACACGCACTACAGAATTTTCGAAATTATGTGCGTATTAGAAATGAAAGATCATTCGCACAAACGGTGAAGGAAAACGTCGTGAGGAAACCGGTACACCTGTGTGAGTTTTATCAACGTAAAGTCATGTCAGAGGCTTACGAGTGGTTTAAACTCTGACACTAGGTTGTTGATAAATGGTGTGTGTAAAATTAGCCGAAGAAATTACCCGTGGTACTACTGAAAACCTTGGTAGTACCACGGAAGATTTTTTATTGCCGGTGGTATTACTAGTAGGGTAACTGATACCCCGGGCAATAAATGGAAAATAAGACGTCATAGGTAATAATTTCCCTTATATGTTCAAGAATTAATGCGTTAGACTAATGTGGCTTTTAGTAAATATAAATTTTGTAAATTGTTTTAACAACCTCCCTTGTCTACGAACTTCAACTACGCATGGTTAAAATTTAAATTAATTATGTTATTTGTATTATGTTATTAGTAAATACTTTACAATGTTTAATCAGTAAGTAATAAATATTTGTATTTCCAATTTATCATTTGGTTTGGTCTTGATACTTATCATGTTGGATTATATTGTCATTGATAATGATAGGTCATTAGGTATAAAACAAACGTACATACACGATTACATTTTGACCTTGAGTGATAGAGAAAGGAGTCCTGCACTCTTACTCTTTCACTTTAAAAACTGAGTTTAATTAAACTAAGTTCAGCCCTACCAAGTTGCATTTTATAGAAGTGGAATTCAAGACACTCAAAGATTTAAACACTGTTTTAAACTTTCATGGTTTCTAATTATACTGAAATTGTCATTTAAGGAATATTCTCTGTGATTAAATGAATTGAGATGCAGATATTTCGACACTGTTACAAGCGCCATGTACGCGGGTTGACTTATATCGGGAGCTCAATTCCACATTTAATCACGGAAAATATCCCGTAAGTGACAACTCAAAGATTTTCCTACACAATCTATGAAATTAGTTCATTATTATTATAATTAGTGGACATTGTTATGTGTGCAATACTCACAACGCTGGCACCACGTCCAGTTTGACTGGCCATGCCCACTGGCACCTGTGGCGCATTGGGGTTGAGTGGTGAACTGTTGCCAGTGCCTGGCACTGAACCGCTGTTAGGTCTGTTAACAAAATACTTTTGGTATACATTTCATATAAATAAACGCATGATCTATTATTTTTCATTGTCTTAAGAAGCAAATAATCCCACTGGTACATCTTTTAACCGAAAATTTATTTCATAAGTCTAATTTTGGTTTATTTATTCCAATTTCGTGTTGCAAAAATTAACTCTTAGGCCGATTTGTAGTAATAAAATATTGTAATAACATTTGCACGCCATTACATAATATGACAAACATGTATGCCAACACTGCCTACATATCTACTGACAACATCTTGCATGCAATTGTATGTATTATACACATGTTTACGCAAATAAAATATCTTTATCTTCGCTTGTTAATTATCTTCCAAACCTGTCATTCTTTTAACTACATTGACGTTTTCTCATTTAAATTTCGTATTTTGGGTCCTGATTACACTGTTTCGATCGTACGCCAATAACAGAATTGACCTATATTAGATCAATTTCAAAGATCATAAAGATCATAATAAAAAATCATTGGACTAGTGGCACGAGAGTTAGGATCCGTAGTGGTGGCACTAACTTGTCGTGGTGCTGTATGAGCAGGAAGCCGGTGTCGGGCAGCGCGGCGGGGTCGGCGGCCAGCGCCAGCAGGTCCAGCTCGCACTCGTCCTCGGCCCACCAGGCGCCGGCGCGCAGCAGCAGCGACACGTCCATCTCCTGCACCTCGCGCGCCGTGGCCACGGCCAGCAGGCAGCCGCCCACCTGCGCAATGACAGTTATCATAGTGTAGAGAGTGACGCTGTACTGCTAAGCCAAGGAACTGAATTATCGAATAATTAGAGTTTCATAAATTTCGATATTACCTCATACCGTTAAATAACGGTTATCGAAATATTACGATAATTACCTGTCTTTTTTCGATATATTTCGATATTTAACCTTTATAAATACACATTGCCAGACAGGGGCCTGTCTGGCAATGTGTATTTAATGGTTAATGGGGCCATTACAGATTGAAATCGCATGAAAATGAAAAAAATGCACACACTGCGTTTTTTTCCCATTACACGTTGACGTCAAAGCACCTTCCCCCCGCAGGTTTGGTTTCAGAACGTCCCATTCCCAAACTCGTCACTCTGTTTCAGATGGTCCCATTCCCAGTTTGTCCTATTCCCAGATCGTCCCATTCCCAGTTTGTCCTATTCCCAGATTGTCCCATTCCCAGTTTGTCCTATTCCCAGATTGTCCCATTCCCAATTGGTCCCAGGAATGACAACGCATGACGCAGTTTTAATGATAGGGATGTGAATAAAAAATACTACTTTAATTAACATACAAATTAACTTTTATTAACAAATTTTAAATTTTAATTACAATATAGTATGAAAAATAAACTGAATCAAAGAGTTGTCACCTTTTAGTAGTAAAATATGTATGTATATTTCTTTGGCATGGCCTACAGCCTAAACGACTTGTTGCATTTTAACTTAAGATTGGTGTCGTTAGATTCGTCTTAATTGTGAGAGTGACACTAGGTACTTACTTTGAAATTTTTAAAAATTACAATGGCGGAGGTTTGGCGCCAAAATATGTTTTGAAAAAAAAAATCTTCAAAATCTATCGAGTGGGGTATCAAAACAAAGGATTATAAAAGGTTATCAGGAATATATGTTCATAAATTATATGTTTGAATTTAATTTTGTATAAAAAAATTGAATAGCAAAAATATTTAAGTCGTTTTCGTGGGAATTTCTTTAAATTCAATCACGAAAACTAAAAAGATTTAAATAAAAAATACTATTAAAAAAGAAAAACCCGACTGCTAACTAAAAAGATAGAAACAAGTTATAGAAATATATAGTTTACACAGTATTCACAAACGCAGTCGGTTTATATAACTATAATTATATAACTTATATATATATTATTATAAAGTTATATATATTATTATTAAGTTATATATATATTATAATTTGCATGTTAATTAAAGTACTATTTTTTATTCATACCCCTATCATTAAAAACTGCGTCATGCGTTACCATCCCTGGGACCATCTGGGAATGGGACAATCTGGGAATAGGACAAACTGGGAATGGGACAATCTGGGAATAGGACAAACTGGGAATGGGACGATCTGGGAATAGGACAAACTGGGAATGGGACCATCTGAAACAGAGTGACGAGTTTGGGAATGGGACGTTCTGAAACCAAACCCCCCCGCATCATGTTTTAATCGAAACCAGAAAACCGGAAAAATATAAAGGTAAAATTAATACCGGTATCGTCCTACCTCTTATACGGATACCGGTATAACTCAGCTACCTTCATTTTAAAACGGTACTGGGATGTTTTTGAAGTATCCTATCGTAATCGTGAAGTATCATACCGTAACCGCTTTCAGTCCCTGGTTAAATCATTGGGCAACCTTCAATACTACCCCTGGGGCACCTAAGAATATCACGCACTAGGTACCTTATTGAGACAGAAGGCAGCGATGGAGTCCTGTTCCTTGTGTATGATGCGCACGGGGTTGTGCAGCTCCAGGTCGCGGTCGCGCTGCTGCTGCGGGATGCAGCCGCCGCGCGCCTCGCCCGCCTGGGTCTCCGCGCTCACGGACTGCGTGCGGCGCCGGGAGAATACTGCTCGGATGAATAGGTCCTAGAGAAAATAACATACTTTACTTTGTCAATCAATTAATAATGCAAGAATAGATCATTAAATGTATTGCATAGAAAAAATATTTAAGCCCTGTTTCACAGGCTACGAATAGGCACTTATTTTTAAGTAAATATAAAAATGGAACTTAGTTTCTATGTTTTTTTTTGTCAGGTAAGGTAACAGGAACTTACCAGTAACCAGTGTAAAACAGGCCATAAGATTGGTAAACTACTATATAGCTCGATTATTGGGGTAGATTAAACCCAATTGGGCTATATAACACATTTTTTTGTAAATCGGATTATGCAGTAGTTTAGCTACAATATAAAACAGGGTACTTATACGAGAAAGTTAAATATGACGCGGGCTACTTTTATGTGAAATGCTTCTTCATATATTCAGAACTGAAATTTCGGTAGGTCTGTCCACCGAAATTACCCTAAACATACCTGAACCGGTTCTTGTCGCACGAGGAAACTCCACAGTCGTCGTGCCGGCGCTGCACTGTACAACACTGAGTTGAACGGGGTATTATGCTTTTCTAATAGACATCTGAAACAATAAAATTTGTCAGGATTGCTGTCTTAGAGTATATAACGTCCGCGATCAACAACCCACTGCGATTCAACTAGCTCCACGAGCGAAATAGTTACAGTTTAGCTTGTATCATGGTTAACTAGTGTCTTAAATTTTGCAAAAATGACTAGAAAACTTAATTATAATAAATGATAATAAAATGAAATAAACATAAAAAATGATATTTTATTTAACATTTTAAACGGTATCACTCTATATTTTCTTATATACTCTAAGGTATACATTTTAATTTGGTTTGGATTGATCGGCGAAGCCAAGCGATAGAATCGACTATTTATTTACACACTATATTTAACAAACATTTAAAGAGATGAAAAGATCGTTATTCTGTTTCCTACTAACCTGTACTTATTAATAGGAGGTCCGGAAGGTAGTTGTTCAGGGAAGCAGCCGGGAATGTAGTCTGGCGGCGGCGCACGCGACTCCAATGTCTCCGTTAGCTGTTGTTGCCACTGATCCACGCGGCGAAGAGCGCCGTGAACCATTGGACTCGTTGTTGCTAATTCTGCGTATAGACAATTTCGCGTGAGTTTAATTTATAGCACAGTATAATAAAATCATACAGTAAGGTAACTACGTACAAATGCTCGAAAACGGCACACTCACACAAACATGAAGCGTCACAGAAAAACATCGTGTGGTTGATACTGCAGGTACCGCGACGTTCGCTTAGGAGTCTCGTCGCTACGCAATATTACGCGTGTTTGTTTGAGTGTGGCCGTTTTGAGCGTTTGTACGCAGTTACCTGACTGTATGATTATTATACTGTGTTTATAGTCTGGTCTAGCGATGCGCGATGGCGATTGTCGATTATTACATCTTTACTACACATAATTATATTGATATGATTAGGTATTTATTCGTATAATTTAATAAGGCTGTTGTCATCTGTTAAAAAGACTACCATAGAGGTTTTAAAATACCAAAGTGAAAAATAAATAGCTTATGTTAACACAGTGATAATTAGCATTTAAGAGCGCCTACACTAATACTACCGACATCGTCCAACGACACTCGAGAATAAGTAGAAGTCTATGCGCTCTCATTCTTTTACATAAGTTTGTTTCGGTCGACTAAATTCGACCGACGAGGCCCGAGCATACTTCGGCCGATGACGAATTTGGTGCCCCCATCCCGTTCGTTCGTGTTCCCAAAAATAGACACTCCGTAAATCTATAACATACCTGACATCTCGATGCCGCATAATTGTAGGAAGTTCTGCAGTTTCTGTTGGGCGAGCCGAAGTACCGCGATACGCATCACCAACCACGAGTACGAGTCCGGGTCCGAGTGCTCCGTGTTCGTGAGTTTACGACGCTTTTCATTTCTAGGTAAGAAGAAAATGAGGACTTTAGATAAAACTCTAGTACAAGAAAATGCTATCTCAATAGTGGGCCCACTCCAGAGCGTAGACAGGAACAATAGGATTTCCAACAGGATTTAGACTAGAGGATACTATTTAATATTATTTTATTACAAGAGACTAGTAATATAAGTAATAAGTATCCATACTTGGTATTACTAGTATCGAATATATCGTCATCGTCGGCTTCGCTACCACTCTCGTCGACATCCTCAGCACCAGACTCAGCGGAGTCGTATTCGTAGTTCTCCGGATCTTGCTCGGCAGTCGGCTAAAATATAAATGTCAGATTAGAAGTTCGAAGAGACTGTCACCGTGTTTTTTTTTAATATAGAAAATATAAGACAACATTACCAACGTGAAAATGAAGTGGGTTACAGAATAATACAGTTAAGTAAAGTAAAAATATTATATTATAAAATTGTAGTGGAAATTAAACTTTATGTAGATGCAATAAGGTCTGTTTTTCTAAATGACATAAGAATGAAATTTTATGAAAATTCTTTACCTTAGTAAGCAAGTACGTCAGTATACTGCAGTGTGGAGGAACAAACTGCTCCCTATACGTAGGCCGGCCTTCCTGTATGTTTTTATGTGGCGCGGTAGGACCAAGACCTAGGAGTCGCATGTTCAGCAACGCACGCTTCTCTCTAAGTGATGACCAAACTGATGTGCCTTCTGGTCGCTCCACTAGTTTTGGCTGGAAGAAAATCAAAGGTATAAATTCCGTCTATAGTTTTCTAAATAAGAGATGTGTCTCATGACTCCTTCCTCGAAGCATCTCGTATGTAGTTCAGTACGTTGTATTCCATTCCTCTCCGTACCTGCAGAGAGGGCGCGGGCGCCGTGGTGAGCAGGCGGCGCACGCCCCCGCCGAACAGGCGCGCGTGGTCGGGCGCCAGCGGCGCGTGCGCGCACAGGCGGTACAGCAGGTGCGCGTCGCGCGCCGCCGCCGCCCAGCCCAGCAGCGCCAGGTACACGGCGCAGAACGCCTCGGCCAGCAGCACGGCCAGGCGCGGCGCGTCCTCCTCCTCCGCCGCGCGCAGCGCCAGCCCGCGCAGCGCGGACACGCCTGGCCAATGACGGACATTATAAAAACACTAAATACAGATTGCCAAAAAAGCCCTGGAAAAATTGGGGGCGCCACTGGCGCACTTTTCATACTACAATTCAAAATTACAAGTTATTTGGTACTAACATAAAACTTAACAAATCAATCATCGTACCTGGCCATTTGTTTGGGGTGGTTGTTACAGTGAGCTCTTCGGTGGAGTGACGTCTCTGTCGTGCCAGGATCTGACTAGTACCAGGAGTATCAGCTATTATACTGCACAATAAATAAAGGAAAGTTAAATTTTACGACGACAAATTTGACAGCTTGTGTATTCTATAATTTTTTGGCTAAAGGATATAAGGATCGCTACCTTAATTTCCCTCATTTTTGCGATAATAATAGTTATGCTGCCCAATAATGTCTCAGTCAACCAGCAAGCGCAACTGGGACGTGACCACAGCTCAGCATATGGCATAAAATTGAAACGTAGAACTACAGTCGCGTGACATTGACACGGCATTCATTTTCCATTATTATGATCTGGTACAGCAGTTGTGATCGCGTCGAAGTCGCACCCGCTATTTAATAGAGCATTAAAAACACGCCAAAGCTATTGTGGCAAGTGGTCAAAGTTATCTTTGAACAGTATTAATGAACTTTGTTAATGAACTTTAACTTACCCATCATGATGATGTGCGTGCTTCAAGCTGAAGGTATCGGAGTCGCACAGACTCTGGTAGATGCAGGCGGACAGAGCCACCGCTAGATCTCTTAGCGTGTGGAGGATCCTCGTCGCTGACCCACCCGGGATTCCCAGTTCCCCTATCGTGCCCAACATATCATGGGCTACGGACTGTAAGAAAAATAAGTGTTTTCGAAAATATATAGATTTTGAGGTCGATTGGCTAGACAGAGATGGCACATAAGAGATGACGTCATTGAATTATTAGCCCCTCCAGAAATTACAAATTACAGTACCTACACTTCTGTAGTAGCTAGATGTATTCGTACTTGTAATAGTTTCTTTCGGTTATATCGTTGTTTTAAACCATAATAAAACAATCGAGTAAACGTGGATTTACGAACGAAAAAAAATAAACTTGCGATCCCTCAGTCGAAGATTAGTCATTCAATTTTCAAATTTCCAGTATCGTAGTTAAAATATACTAATTCTAAACAAAAGCAACAATAAGACAACCAACCTGTAAATGTCTAACCGGGTCAGCTACCACTGTGTTATTAGTAGCCACAGCAGCTGCTAGCAGCGGCAATGTGGTGGGGAACGGTAACGGCGACAGTAACTGTTGATGTTGCTTGTCTTGCCCCAGCTCTTGCAGCAGCAGCACCAGCTCCATTCGCACGGAGGCGAGCCCACCGCCGCCCGCGCCGTGCAGGCTGCAGTACGACAGCAGAGTGCGGAGTAGAGTCTCGTTTGCTGATTACACAAAAAAAAATTTATTCCCAAACCGAAATCTATGAATGCGGTAGAGTAGTTTTATTTACTTACTAAAAAACCTCAAGAAAGTCTAAAAAGAAACGATATGAGAAAAAAAACAGTATGTTTATTGTCTAAGAAAATAAATAAATAAGAGCTTTCCAAGTTCTGCATATTTTTTTAATTACTATCTATCTGATGAGCTGTGGGCTAAAGTCACCACAAAGTGGAGCCCTGACACAGCGAGCCGGCGTCGCGGCAGACCACGTAGAAGATGGCGAGACGAATTAGACAAGACGAACGATCAATGGTCCACAATAGCCTTGGACCGAAAGGTGTGGAAATCATGGGAGGAGGCTTTTGCCCAGCAGTGGGATGATGTAAGCTAACAGTAACAGTAACAGTAACTATCTATGTGTGAAGTGACGGCTATTTGAGTTCGTTTCGAAGTGCCGTTTTATTTAGTAAAGAATGTTTAAATCCTTTTAACTTAGTAGTGTTTTAGAATAGGTACATAAATTATTTTTTCATTTATATTTTTTTTGCATCATGCAAATATATTTTTTTTAAATATGTCGAGACCTCTAGACTGTTTATAAGAACAGAGAAGTCTTGTGTTTTTACGACTCCCCAACCATAGATACAAGAGAAAACACGAGTGGTTTTATCAATTTGAGATAGTATCCCCTAAATGTATGGAAATTCACGTACCTTTAAGCCACTTCTTTCTATTCAGTGCGCGCTGCACCTTAGCTTCGAAGTCCGCCTTTTCTCTCACAAGTAGCTGATGTAACGTAGGTCTGTCAGGCAGCGGAGGCAGTTCAGGTTCGGCACACAGCAGGGCTCCGCCACCGCCGCCGCCGGCCGCCAAGTACCCACACAAACGACGTAAGGCCTCTACTTCACGCTCCAGCCAGATGTACAGCTGGTAGCGAAGGTGACCACCTGGACATTGTACTTTGTAAGGACGTTCCCAATAAGAACTTAGAGCTGTTGATGTGTGCTGTAAACAACTAGATGTCGCTCGCAACTTCCGCGTAAAATTGAGTTTTCCTGTATACCCGTCAAGGTTTATGAGGAATACCTTTAATTATTGATACCTAGGGTTAAATTATTGCAATTTTTGTAGGGATCTCTTATATTAAAAAAACCATTGTTATTCGCTGATAATATGGCTTTAATATTAAAGTTTTAATTGGACCAAAAACTTTTTAGTTTTCCTACGTACCGTCTACTTCGAACCCAGTAGCAAGCGTGCTAAGTTCCTCCATCAATATCTTAAGACACGCTACAAACTTCAACTGCTGCGCCATTATATCAACAGATGGCGCTTCATCTGCTTCCTTCTCTTTGTCAGTGAGGCCGTTGACAGTAGGCTCTTCTTTTTTGTCCATTTTCATCTCCAGAGGGGGTGTAGACGCTCCGGATGCATCCGACCTTATATAAGAATAAAATAAGTATGCACTATCTATAAGTTTACCTACTAAGAGAGCAACGAGGATATTTTACAATGCAGGGCGAATCTGCACTCACGACGAGGATAGACTAGGTGAGATGATAAGAGGTCATATTATATGATGCCATAATCTTGCCTTAGTTTAGTTTCACATCGCGAGAGCCAACGAGGTGAGGTGTGGTGAGTTGACGTGAGAGCATCTATATCAGCAGTTTCCAAAAGATTTTTTGCCACGCCTACATGCTGCCTAAGAGCGTATCGTATCGGCGAATGATACCGATATCGGATCGGATAATGTGGAAATGCTCTAAAATGGAAATGCCCATGCACCCTATGCTTCTATGAAAGGAAGATGAAGCAAGTAGGCTAACCAAATATCTAGGTTCCGCGCCCCCTTTTACATGTTGTCTTGCCTCCCTAGGGGGCGCATCCCCCTCTTTGAAAAGCAATGATCTATATTCTGGTGCCTGCGTTACCTCGTCTAACATTAAGTGAGTAAAGTAGTTAGTAAGTTTAATAAGTATAGCTTACCCCTTATCTTCATCGTCATCATCCCAGCTGAGGACCAGATCATCATTCTTCATAGTAGAGACAGGAGCTCCCCAATCCATGTCAGCTAAGGATGATGCAGCCCAATCCATGTTTGTCGGTTCTTCCGCTGTTAGAACACATTAAGTTGTGACGGGTTTATAATAAAACATGCTACAAGGGCAGTAAGTACACAATTACATTCAAAACCCGAGCCACAGGCGAGGAACATAATGGCCCGACTGTAGTAATTGTCATACCGCCCAAATAACACATTTTTTTTTATCATACTTGGAAATAAACAACGTATAATTATGTATGTAAATAATATACAAAAATGACGGATTCGTAACGCGCATTATCGCTATTTTCTCCTAATGTAGCAGTACTTTTTACGAGCAAGTATGATAAAAAAAATGAATGTCGAATAAATTAAAGATATTGGCAACACTTTAATAGTATTATGTCTTATACGATAGGTCTTAAATAACAATAAATAAATCCAGCGTAGACAAGCTTTAAAAAAAATTAAATATCTTAATATTTTATTCTTAACGCAGAAGAATACAATATTTTTATAATTATTAAATTAAATTACATTGTTTTGTGTTCATTATCAACGAAAATTAAAATGTAGCATGCAACTAGCAACATGGAACCACATCGCTAGTAGTAAAGCAACAAAAACCACAAAACATAACATAAATCAGCGGACGTACAAACGGAGGTGAATGTTGCGTACTTTTGGCTGTGTGGATGTGGCCCGTGTGGATGGCGACGTGCGGCCGCTCCCCCTTGTCCCCCCGCTCCCCCCGCGCGCGCTCGTCCCGCACGCGCGCCGGCAGCTTGGACAGCACCTCCAGCGCCAGCGCCGGGCAGCCCGCCTTGAAGTGCCCGTGCGCCGTTTGGAAGTACAGCCGCCGCTCTAGGCGCGTGATGCCCTCTTCCGCCTCTTGGTGCAGGAGGGCGAGAGTTCCACCCTGCGAACAGAATTCACTTTAGGAAAATTCAAAACATAAGCATATAATACTATGCTCAATTATTCAAACCTTCGAGACTACACTAACCTGGCTAGGCAAGTTATGTCGCTTCAACCTAGGATGCGTGCGCAGGTACACGTAGAAGTTGAACACGCTGGGCATTGGCTCGTTGTCTCTTGCAGCGTGCAGACGTCCGGCGGGACTTAGTAGCGTGTCTAAAGCTTCGCCGTACTGCTTCAGTTCCCACAGCGCCATGGAACGGACGAAGGGATCCGGGTGTGCGCGTTCTAAGTCTACTTCGCCATCTTCGGAATCACCTCTGTAATAATTAAGTAAGTTTTTTAGTTTTTAAAATAATGTGAATAAATAGAAAATCATTTTTTTTTATTTTAAGACTTTTTTCATTACTTGAATTTGTTCTGAAATTATCAGACAACAAATTGAAAGTTTAAGTAAAAGACAGTTTATTAAAAATTATTGTAGCCTTGTTAAAATATTGTGTCCTGAGTTTATAGGTACAGTACACACTATATAACTCACCCTAATATTTCGTCCATCACCAACTTCCTTAAGCTGGTTGGTAGTGGAGTATCAGCTTCGTATAACCGCGCCACCACCATAGCCAATTGCAGATCTCCCAGACGTGTAATAAGCACCTACAGATAATAAAAGAAAATTTAGGATTCTTATTTAGGATTTTCCATCAAGGAATTCTCAAAGGAAGGAATTACACGGAACCTAGAATACAATGGAGGTAAAAAAACACTACTGCCTAATTTTTTCAGGAAAATATGGGTGTCATATTGTATTATTTATTTATTTATTTACATAGAAAACTGATATTCAGCTGCATCTGAAAAGATTAGAAGCAGACTCCCACAAAGTTTGGGAATAATAAGACTAGGAAGATGACATACCTACTTCATGTACAAGCTGGTATATAAGACGCACTTTAATGTCTATAGAAAGGCCTCCCAAGAAGGTACAAAATAAAGTACAACTTTTTTATATCATATCTTTACGAATAGTACAAAACATACCTCTAAAGCGTCTTTCAAAGCACCTCCGAGCAAGAAGAAAGCGGCTGCGTGCTCAAACCGTTGCTTGCCGAGAAGAACGAACGCGTTCTTCAACGCAGCCTTACGCCAACGATCTTCATTGAAGTCATTTGCGAAGAACTAATCAGATAAACAATTTTTTTTTAAATAACTGCTTCTAACTGCGATATTGGTGCTAATTCTCTTGCACACGCTCTAACTAATTTAGAATCGCCATCTCTCTTTCTAACAGAGATCATTAAAAATGGATAGAAGATTTTTAGAGCTGTCAAATTAGTCCATTTGCGTGATATCAACAATAATTTAGTCGTCATGTCATAGAGGTCTCGTCTAATTTCACGTCAATTGCAAGGACGAAGACTAATTTGACAGCTCTAAGTGGAAAAGCTCCAATTTGATAGTTCAATTTGCTGTCCTTTTTCGATGGTGTTTTTTAGAAAGCGATATGGTTATACTAAAATTACTTTAGCGGGATGCACAAGAGAATCAGCACCATTGTCGTGTTCTAACATGTTTGGTGAAACCTATCTTATAATCATTTGCGAAGAACTGTAAAAATTAAAAAAATATTTTTTTTAATAAGTAGCCGCTCTAGTACGCTACAATGACAGACTATTTGAGTAAGAGGAGTGAAAAAAACAATGTAAATACTCACAGCAGTCATCTTCTCATCCCGGTTAGATCGGAACAGTCCCCACAGCAGCATTCTCTTCCTCATAGCGAGGTAGTAAAGCGCGGCGTCCATGGGGTCCTGCTTCGCCATGTACGAAGCCCGCGCTAACTTCTCTATGCAAGTACGAAGCAATTCGCCGCGCACCCACCAACCGACACCTACAAATACAATGAAAATTGACCGCTCTTTGAATATGTTTACCATCATAACAGTGACGAAGGGTCAGTTTTTCTATTTAACCCTTTGCGAGAAAAACGGTCGCGTCGTTTATAATTTATAATTTTCTGTTCAAATAGCTGTCGTTTTCGCTTTGATTGACAGTCATTCAACCTTTGGGTCATTAGGAAAGCCTTATGATTGATTTGAAGCGATTATGTTCTCGCGGACCACCGGTTGAGAACCCCTGACTTGTGTAATATAATTTTGTTTCTTCACGTTGGTATGCTGTGAGAGCGTGGTATATCCCTGGCAACCATATTAAGAGCTACAGTCACGTCAGACTTCAGCTAGATTCTACCACAAACATATCAAATCACTACATAGTATAAAATTTCCGCCGTCTGTCTGTCCCTATGTAAGCTTAGATCTTTAAAATTACGCAACGGATTTTGATGCGGTTTTTTTAAATAGATAGAGTGATTCTTAAGGAAGGTTTATAATTATGTATATTGCACCCGTGCGAAGCCGGGGCGGGTCGCTACTTACAAATAAACTATATTGGTAACTTACCAAGTTCCCTCATAGTAGACCATTTCGGCTGTCCTTTAGTGTAACCAGGTATTAACGCGAGCAGCTGTTCGTGCGTCTCGGAATGGAAGGCCCACACCAGGTTGCAGGTGCCGACGCCTGTGCGTTGTAGGTTCGCGCGCTGGGCGAGGGGAAGGCAGCGGAGCAGGTACCCGTAGTGCTTCATAGCGAGGAGGAAACGAAGACCGCAGTCGTCGAGGTTGTCTGGTAGAAAAAACAAGAATTAATTTATAGGACAGTGTCGTCAGTTTATTTTGACTATGTGTCGGTTTATTTTTGGTTTTTGAAGACAAACAATGTTGAAATTTTTGCAAGTTAAACAATTACAAGATAATGAGCCCTTTTACACTAGCATTTCTCCAGCGTTAGCGTTTCTTTGTTGAAGAACTTGTTGAAGAAACGCTAGTGTGTAGGGGCTCAAAGTTCTTTCCAACAAGGTTTTATAATCTGACGAATATTGTTTTTAATTGTCCTAAAGGCCTGCTTCACTACATTCTGGTTACTTTTAGTTACTTAAACTGGCAAATAATTTGATAAGAATTGTTCCATTCTTAAATTAATCAAGGAGATAGTGCTTACAGGGTAGAGAAACCTTTAGGCCAATTTTCCAATTATTCGATATCTCACTTGTAATCTAATATTGGCAAAATGACAATTTATTCTTTAGGTATACAAAATTAGTAAATACTAATTTAAATTCATACAAAACATTTGGACTTCAACACCTTACCTGGTAATATTTCCTGTCCAGCCGCCTGCGCAACATCAACGCGTGCGTTAGTGGCGAGTCGTTCAGCGAAGTCCGCGTCACACGTGGACACGGTATCCGCCAGCGCCAACAAATGCATCTGGTCGAGAGAACTGAGCCCCGGCAGGTGCGTGTGAGTTAAGAGACGGGAGAGGATGCGACCTAGAAGAGAATAGTCATTTCGGATATTTATGTCGACTTTTCATATAAATGTTAGAATTGTTGCTAATCAAAGATTTATTAGGGTGGCTACACACGTAGTCGATTCGGCACATTCGATTCGCTATTTAGAAGAAATTCATCGGGACTTTCTTCTTCTTCTTTTATTACATTACGAGACTTACGAGAATTTATAGAGCATTCAAAATAAACTCAACCTTATATCATCTTCCTGAAATATCATAATACCTTGTCTTGGTCCAAAATGTGAAAGAGGTTGTCGTTCAGGCATTGACGGTCGCCTATCGACTCCTTCTTCTTCACCTAGCAACAACGCATCAAGGTCCTCGTCTGTATCCATTGTACCTTCGAATAATTCATTGTAATCCTGCGGAAAAAAGGTTTATAAGTGGAACTAAACTCTTTTAGTAGCTAACAGATTACTTAACGAACTGCAATGTTTGACAGAAGTATAATTTTTAACTGAATCTATAGATTGTAATATCTGCTTCAAATAGTTATGGTAACGTCAATTGTAAATGTAACGGCTATAACCCTTAACAATTCCCTAATCATTTTAATTAACTGTAAGAAAATGGGTGATTATTTCGAAATTCGATGCAACATAATTTGTGTGCGAACATAAAATAAACTATAAATTTAAAAAACATAGAAAAACCGTAATGTTTTTTAGCTAAGAAAACTCTTGGATCAAGTTACTAGTTAGGTAATTTGATTAAGAGTTTTCTTCTTTTCTTCAAAAACGGTTCATGCGTTTGAGTGCTGCGATGCTACTGGTAGACACAGAGACACGTCAAACTTATAACAGGTCTTTTTATAAATTTTATGCTTTAAATTAAAAATCTCCTTCTTGCCAGTTGGTTAAAAATGCCGAGACATCAAATGGTATCAAAAAGAATCATACCTTAGCTTCTTGAATAGTGGACGGATGATGAGGGGACTCCTTGTCAGCGACAAGTAGCGTCCAAAGAGGTAGTGGTGGCACGGAGGTTAACTCAGCATAGTCTAACTGGACGTCTTCTGTTATCTGCATCGGGTTCAAATATTATACAATCTTATTTAATAACCTGAAGATACATAAACTATAGGTACTCCTTAAAAAAACTATAGGTACTCCTAACTATACAGAGGGAAGACAGAATGGCAGTTTATAACCTAGCTCTTTTGTATTATCTATCTGCGTCGCTCATTTATAAGACGGCCGGTTAGGAAGTGGACCCCCTCCCTCATAGCAGAAGAAATCGGGGTACACCCAGACGGAGATGGCGCAATGATTCGGACTCATATTCAAGAGACAGGTCCTTAATAGCCTTGGACCGGGATAAGTAAAAAGGAGGCATTTGCCGGCTTTTACCCTGGAGTGGGATGGGACGATAACAAATAATAGGAAATCACTGCAATATGTGTGGATATTAATGATTTATTATTTATTTTATTATTATTTATTAGGCTGTGGCCTTAGCTACTCCAATCTTTCTTCCTTTAAGCTATCTTGAATTATGCAATTAGCATCGGTCCAATTACAACCTGCAATACTTACAATACGGTCACCAATTTCGATTAACTTACATTTCTTAGCCGACCATACCGACGGATAATCTATGCCACTGTACAAGAGCGATACGACATGAAAGTGAAATTAGCGCGTGATTTATATACATACATATACATAGATAGTGGACTGGACTCTCTCCGGCTCAAATGTAATTACGTGTGAAAGAGAAAACGATTGTGCAGCCGGTAGTTTCCCACAACCTACTAAAAGAGACAGATCTAGGCCACACAGTCGCATTGTCTCTTTCTAAAGAGTGGTAAATTGTTGAAGCAATTGCTCAGTCCATTTTGTCTATGCCATGATTATAAATAATGAAAGCGAAAGTTACCTGTGCAACGCCATCTAGCGGCGAAGCGGCGCCGGCGGCGAACGACACGGACAGCGTGCGCGAGCGCGACCAGCCGCGCTGCAACACACGTGCGACATGCAACAGCTGGGGCTTATCGCAGGTGACATGTGACGTCAACGGTCAATGTGACTCATGCCAGTACTTTCAGTGATTCATTACTTTTTAAAATGAGAACTGATTTATGGTTTCTCTAGTGCATTAATACTTCTTGCATTTTATATTACTCTATTGATATTAAACTGGCTTGTAATGTGCTAGTATTTGAGTAAAAGAACTAAAAACTAACAGCTCAATGCTATTTCAATACAGGTTTTGCTCGTAGAATTAGACGGTCGTTTTTAAGCACATGACATTAAATAGAAAAAAAAGTATTAAAAAAAATAGAGTTAATTTATTATTTCACTCCAGACTCTTTTGAAATAATTGTCAATCAAAATAAATAATATCATAGATAATTTAAAACGATAGATATTGAGGGTTATTGTTTGACGTTATTCATGTTAAAATGATAATTGTTTATTTTTTTAGCAAGCAACACTGCACGGCAATATTGTATCAAATCACAACACATTCACACAATACAAAATTTTGATGTATCACAGTATATACATAATATAAAGTCACATCAATATGGGTTTTATTGCATTAGACATAAAGCACACATCAAGAAATATTTATTGTCAATAAATTATATTTGAAGAAATTGTATGTCGATTAGTTCCGTGCTGAGTGTATCTGATGCACAATGTATGCTTAATATTGTGTTACAATTATTACGCATATCTGGTGCATGTTAGCATATTGATTAGCATACACGACTGAAACGTAGCACCTAATATGATGCTATCTCTTTCACTCATTACGATGATAGTTGCTAATTATGATAAAGAACTGCATAGTCGGGACAAACAAAAATGTTACATTACCTGTCTCGATAAACTGTCTTCGTCACCTTGAGAACTTCGTCCAGTGTAACTACCGCCGATACATCTGATGATATTAAATAATTTATTAAACAACAATAAATAGCAGAATGACATAGTATACACGGCTACACCTCATACATTTCCAGTATAAGCTGACATCTTGTTGTACGAAGAGCCTATACAATGCGAGGTCAGTTCATACTGGTTTTGTATAACGTGATGTGTAGCCGTGTGTATGAATTTGCATTCGATAAAAAAAACACAATTAAAATTATGAGGGATTTCGTATGAAACTCGATAGTGTAATATTTTACCCAACATCAACAACAACAACAACAACATTTTACATCATGGTTACAAAGTAGAAAGAACATATAAAATTGAATTACGAGCAGGACTTGAACCTGTGACGCACCAGCCGCTCTGTCAACTGCTATTCGTAACCTAACTCGCACTATCGATACTTTCCTGAACATTTAACTGTCACAGACGGTCCAGTATAGATATTTTCCTCAACATTCAACCGTCTCAGTCAGTCCAGAAGATGCAGATTCTCACAGATCAGAGATCGCATAGTCTGCTCGAAAGCAAATTTATCTTTCTACAAAATATATCTATATAGCTATATATAAATATAGCTTCCTATGGCGAGCAAGAGATACACTTAACGTTGTTTGTACACACATCACATGACATAGATATATTTAATGCAAACTTAGCATCTGTAAAACGGTTGTTAAGTCGAGAATTTTTTGTTAATTAAGGTTGTTGTAATTGTTAATTGTAAATAAGGTTGATTGATTGTTTCTTTTTGGATGTTAAATGTACTTTTATTTAATTTGAAATTTTGTCATGGTTGTCCATTATTGTTTTGTATGGAGCTTATTGGCGAGGACCTGTAATTGGCTGCATGGTACTTATTAATGTTTCATATTGTTGTTTTTATGGCTGTTGGTCTTCCAAATAAATAAATAAATAAATATAACTTTTATTTTTCGTCGCATGCGATAAGTGTTATATAAATAACATTTCACCGTAAAATCATAATTAGCTTGTACTAACCTAACTAAATGAGCGAGGATAGCTTTAACCCATCGTATCTTGCCGCTGTTCAGTAACTCCATGAGTTGCTTGGGATGGTACTGTGGGAGCACCGGGCACGCCATTTGTGAGGCCTCGAACAATCCGTAGTCTGGCATGTAGTCCAACAGAGGCTATGAATTATAACAATCATAACATTATACATAATACGAAAAGCGAAAATTTCGGATCCCTTTTTAAGAATATTGCGCGCACAGAGGAGTGGGAGATTTGGCATAAAATGAAAAGTTTATATTATGGAGAAGAAGTGCAGAAAGCTAAAATTAAAATTGATATGTAATTTTTTGTGTTTTTTTTTTACGTTTATAGCACATGTTAGCTAAATGCATGTTAGCGTGTCAGGTTATTTATATAAATACCATATTTATTCCCATACAAACTTGCCGATCAGCTGACGCTTTTTGTATGTAGAACCAAAATTTTTTTGCTAATTTCGCTAACTAATTTTCTACAAGTTGTTCAGTTTCATGGGTAGATTGACCTCGTCAACGGGTCCCAAAACAATTTTTATTAGACTTTGTATATAAAAACAATACACTATTTATTTTACACATTGTTTTTATATTCTTCTGCATTTCTTCAGTAAGGTTTATTATTTATATCACATACACACACTGTACACCTGTGCGAAGTCAAGGCAGATTGTTAATAAATAAATACAATCATACCTGTGGCTGGTCCGGTTGCGTTTTATTACGCCTTCTTGCATCACGTTCTAACAATTGTAAGTTGATAGAGGACACACGTTGTAGATGCGGAGCCGATATACGCAAATCGGAATCACGGAGTGCGCGGGACTCACCGCCTTCTTCCAAGTCCTGGAGTAAAATAAAAATATATAGGTATATTATTTTTCTTTTGTTTTGTTAGAAACCCAGGCACGCACCTCAGATTTTTCGGATTCATGTGCGTATTAGAAATTAATTGTCACTTGCTAAAACGGTGAAGAAAAGCATCGTGAGTAAGTCTGTGACTACTCTTGACAGATTTTTCAACGGCATGTAACGCCATGACAGAGAGTTAAAACCGCCCGTAGGGTTTCAACTATGACACCAGGTTGTTTTTTTTTGTATTTGCAATTCATGCATATTAATGCCTATATAACTGAAAAATCGGTAAAATCAATTTCTGAAAGTTCCTATTACAGATTCAAAATTGTTAGAATATTTTTTTTTATTGATAAAACTAAAGTTTTTTTTTAAAGATAGAATAGCTACAAAAAAAACTGTTCACAAACAAAAGAAAATGTTACTAAATATTTTGTCTTTTTGTTTTTAGAAGTTATATCAACTTCAGCAACCTTACCTGTGTACTCATTAAATTATTAAATTAAAAAGTTCTTGTTGATAAATGATATTGTGTAATCCATGGAGATTAGAGGAAAAAATTTCCCTTTGATAGGTGTCAATGTTTATTTTATTTTTTATTTTTCATAGTTTTTATTTTTCGTGCAAGTTTATTTACTTTTGTAATTAATTTGTTATAATTTGGGGCTTTCACACGCCATTCAAAAGAAGTGAAGTGAATAATTAATAGGTATTTATTTATCATTATTTAAACTAGTATCACTGCTAGAAATGACCATGATCTACGTGAATGAACAAATGTATTAATAATACGATGGTAATACAATAATGTTTTCATCGAAAAGAAAGGCGTGCGGTGATTGTCATGATGAATGCACACAGGGATGGTGCAAAAACGATCCAGGAAGACGATTTGTGCTATTTGTAAATTCTCCCCGTTATCAGGAATACAAGACACCATGTTCAGGTACCTACTCGTAGTCTGTGTATCCGTAGATTGGTATTTTCTATGCAAGCTTTAACCATACGTCGCGTCCGCGTGCAAAATTAGTTTGTTGTATAACTACTTATGTAGTTATGTGTACATAGTATCAGGTAGTGGTTTGTGTATCCAGTGTTGTTGTCACGTGACTTCAGTGATTAATTTTAAACATTATGAAAAATATTTGGTTAATGTTAAGATTTTTTTAGCTACAAGGCATCTTAATAACCTATAGATCTACCCCGTTAAATATTTTGCATTATTAAAGTTAAACCTTATATAACTGAAAAATCGGTAAAATCAATTTCTGAAAGTTCCTATTACAGATTCAAAATTGTTAGAATATTTTTTTTTATTGATAAAACTAAAGTTTTTTTTTAAAGATAGAATAGCTACAAAAAAAACTGTTCACGAACAAAAGAAAATGTTACTAAATATTTTGTCTTTTTGTTTTTAGAAGTTATATCAACTTCAGCAACCTTACCTGTGTACTCATAAGTCCAGACGCGTTTTGCGGATTCTCAGGCTTCCATTGCGAGTAAACATGCATTTCTGAGTCCATCCCTACAACGAGTATACCATCTCTAACCCACGAGATCTGCATAGGTAACGGTGGTAAGCCATCAGCGGTCTTTAGTTCGATGCGGCGGAGTTGCATCCATCTGATCTCTTCGACGAAAAGGGGGGCGGCTAAAGATGATGCCTTGCGCAGGATTGGACGGTTATTGCTTATCGATTCCTTCATTGCCTGTGGAAACAAATGAATGTAAATTTGAGATCCTACTTCATTTGCTAGATTGAGGTGTGATCCGGATTCACAGATCCCCGCCGCTCCACTTAAATGTACATCTACCTTTAAGTGGATCTTAGGAGTAGAGTGGATCAGCAGGGGATCTGTTACAAAAAAGTAAGTCATTTATTAAAGTATTAAGTACTTATTAATAAAAGCATTGTGACACATGTGAAAAGCGTTTACAACGCGACGCGACACAAACTTTTAAAAAAGAGATAGTAATGCAAGTAAACTACAAATTAGATCAAACTGTAACAAAAAGGGATCAATTTACCTTCAAATTGGCCTGAGCCAAATCGCTAGAAACAGGTGTAAACAACAGCACTCTAGACCCAACAGCCACCGTCAGTATATGCGAGCCATCTTCCTTGGACACCCAGTCTAGTTGCACCAAATGTTTCTGTGTTAGAGGGCAAGTGTTGCCGTTCTCCATAATACTTTTGCGCAAAGATTGTAGAGTACTGAACGAAGGTACTGCGAGTAGACCAGCTGATTTACCGGTGTCGCCTTCACCGTTACGACTGCTGCGACTCTCGTCTGATGATAGAGTTTGGAGCACCTAGAAGAGATGCTAAATGTTAGACTGTTAAACATCGTAGACTGCGATAGGGTGATTTGATTGATTGACACCGTGTGAGTAAAAAAGTTAATTTTAGATTGCTAAGTAGAAGAAAAAAGAAGGTTTTTTAATAACTTTCTATAAATTAAATGTCAAACAAATTATACTGAACCTGACATGTATCAATGTGACTTTTTCAATGTTATATGTACTTTTCTTAGTTAATCTAAGTCACCACTGTCTGACTTACGGTGAAGTAAAACATCGTGAGGAAACGTGGACCTAATAGTCTGAAATTACCAATATGCAGTAAACTAGCGTGGTAATCAATGCTCAATTCTTATAGGACTACACTGCAGTGGGATATTAGTTACGGGTTGATTTATTTGTAAATATGTATCAATGACTATGTAAAATATATTCAAAATCAAATACCTGATTTAATCTCTGCTTCTTCTGCATAAACGACGTATCATGTAAATACGACAGATCAATCTGTGTGTCAGTACAAACACCCACTCTCGGCAGGCTAACATTTCTCAGTGGTATCGTATCTTCTAGCAACCACTCTGCGCCGCCAGTACTTTCACACTCGTACACACAAACGCACAGGTTGACGAAGCGTGCGTCCGAACTGTTGCTCGTAGTAGTACCGCCTTTGGGTCGAGTGAACGAACGACCGCATTTATACGCACAAGCGATGCGACCAGAATAAGCTGCGCTTATGTGGAGAGGTTGGCCTGGAAAAAAAAGTAAAAGTCTTACTTTTGTATGATTTGTCACGTGATAGCAGGAAACAACCGGGGTAGTAGACTTTTACAGAATATCGGCGTGAAATGACAGTATACATACTGTTGTGTTTCGTAAGGTCAGAGACGAGAACTGGAGGCGCAATGCCCAATGTTGCAGTGCCTGTGAGGGGGGAGGGGTGATCACTTACCATCAGGTGACCCGCCTGTTCGTTTGTCCCCTTTTTATAAATATACTGACATGGTGTTAACCATTCTTATTCCATTCATTGAACTATTTCAAATCTATTATAATTAGAACGTAATTTCTATTTGATGGTTGGGTATCCTTAGTGTAGATTGTAATCAGTCAATTTAAAGATACTATAAACATAGACCATATAACTCTTGCACATTAGAAGCGAAGGATCGCTAGTTATCTGTACACTAATTAGTTAGTTTGACTGTATCATGACCACGTGGCACGATTGGCCATTAACTTGCCGACGACGATACGTCGCCCTCCCGCCACCTGGTTGACCACCATCCAGAAAGAACGAAAGGAGAAGGTAATAGATACCTCGGCAGAGTAGGATAGTAATGAATGGAGAAGGCCGACAAGGAGAGCAGACCACAGACACTGGGAATAGGCAAAGGAAAAGAAGAAGCCTGTACCATAAACGTAAGAAGACTGTCCTGTATTTCACTACGATGTAATTACCTGGAATGTCTATAGCAGATTCTTGGTCTTTGTTCATCATTTCCCATTCTTTCCACGCGTAATCGAAATCCTCGTCTTCTTTTTTCGTCACGTGACATTTCCAAAATCTGTAATGGACTCCATTTTATTGAACGTAATATTAATACACGACCCGGCAATAAAATTAAAATGTTGGTATTTTTTTATATACCAATATAAAAATGTTTAAGCATTAGTGTCTTACTTTGTCTTTCAGTTTAAAATAAGTATTTAAATATCCTAACTATTTAGGTTCTTTTGCCCCTTTTCTATTAAAAAAAAAACACTTTACCTCAACGTGCTGTCAGAGCAAGCAGTAGCCATGATGTAGGGAGCTAAACAAGCGGGATATATCGACGCAGAGCTCAGATGACCTGCGGCGGGCGTCGCGTGAATCACATCCACGCCGTCCGGCAGGGACAGGGGACATTCACATACCTGTCAAATTAAAATAGTATCGTAGATAAAGGACCGATAAAAACAATAATAAATTCAATAAAACTAAAAGTTATTTCTTTTTATGAAAGAAATAGGAATAAGTTTTTTCTTTAAGACACTTTTATCTCAAACTTCTAACTAAGTGTAAACATAGTGTATTTTGTTTAGTTACCAGAAAGCTTATTTCCTATTATATAGTATTTTTCCGGACACAAAACTAGGCTTCGCGTAGCTACTGAGAATTTCCTATAGAAAAAATCCAATTACACTTTTCGGACACAGGCATCAAGCCCAGGACCTTAAGCTCAGCAGTCTATACAACACTAGACCAACGACGCAGTCATAATGTAAGTTAAATGAACCATAGCATTCACCTAGCTCCGAAACTGAGGAGTACCTCATTAATAACATACCTTCTTAGTAGAAATAGAGATGTGTGAATGCACAGGAGGTTGTGGCGGTGCGCGATCATTGTCCATAGACACGGAGTTTTTACGAGACTCGCCTTCGTCTTCTTGTACTAAAGCACTGTCTGGTACGTACATCATGCTGTTCGTGAGGTCATCTGCAAAGTGCACTAAATATGAAAAATACACGGAAAATTAAAAACTTCTTCGTTTTTTCGAAGTTGGTTGAAAATGATACGCGTTGATCACGTTTGAGACAGGGAAAAACGATATTGCAATAAAAAGATTACCACAAAAAAAACTATTTCGAACTTGAGACCTCTGACTTGCCAGTCAACGGTCATACCACTAGGCTATCAGTGCTTATAATTTTACAAAAATATGTAATAGTATGCTATAGCAGACAATATTAACAAGAATGGTACCTCTATTACTAATTTGCAAACTATGCGAACACTGTCACGTAATACACCCGTCTCTGTCCTTCGCAGTGAGCAAAAATGAGACGGATATATACGACTAGGAAATTTAATATACTCATTGATTAACGGACCATTTGTTTTTGCAGTACACTACACGTATTCCTTCAAATCTTACCATTAGGATCAGCTTGTGACGACACAGTAAGCCTCCACATATGCACCGTGGATCCCCCATCAGTTCTCTCAAGCACCACGATATAGAATGGTTCGTTGAACACGGCCGCTTTACGTAGGTCCACTATCGCTTCCAGTCCTGCTTCAGTGATCGTGTTCACTTCTGAATTATCTCCGCCTGAGTCCTGGTTCTCGGGTTCTACTGAGGTGCGTTCACCTGTTGAGTGAAAAAGAGGTTTGTTGATTGAATTGAATGTATAGAGAATATGAAGCTTTTTTAACTGGAGCCATTCGATTCGAACGTATTGTGGACTAAGTGAAAAGTATTTTTTTTTTATGTAGCTTTAAAGCACATTGGACCAGGGATGTTGCAGATGCAGATTTTTTGACATCCGCAGATGCGGATGCAAATAGTTGAAGTCTCACATCTGCGGATGCGAATTTTAATATTTTTCAGTAAGATCTTAATAAATTTCTTTTGCAATAATATTGTTTATTCATTTAAATTCATATGGTACAAATTAATTATAATGATTTACACTCTAAATCTATTTTCTATAAATACAATAATATTTAATATTTTTATTAAATATTGAGTAATTAAAGTAAAAAATTGGAGCATTATATTTAATAAAAAAAACAATCAAATTGAGAACCTCCACTTTTTTTGAAGTCGGTTTAAAAGCAAAATCGATGCTGTCCAAATCGATGCGGAAGCTCCTTGCGCATTTGGAGCTTGTAAAGGCTAGTCGAGGTTTGGAAACCATAGAGTAAGTAAAAAATCTTGGATCACTAACCAGTGATAAGTTGTTCTTGAAAAACATGCAGCAGCTGCGTGTTATGCCAATCGTGTGTTGCGTCGGCGATCGCATGCAGTTGTATGATGGCCCCGGGGCGCCCGGTCGATTGTTGCGAGACTATCTTGATGCGATCGTGGAGGGGGATACCGCCGCCTTCTTCTAGTGTTGACTCCGATGACATCGACATTGTATCGTGCTGTAGAATTAAATTATTTTTTTATATCTGTTAATAGGGTTAAAATATGAAAATAAAAATTGTGTTAGTTTGTGAATGTCTCTAAATTTATAAGGTGTAACTATGTAATGCAAAATAATTTGTAACGAAAAACAAAACTTTTCTAAGTTCCTCTACGTATTACGGAGATTGAGCTGTCATGACCACGTGACATGGCTGCCGAAAATGAGGATTCATGCAATCAAAAACAACATTTTAGTTTTGAAAACAATAATAATTATTATTATTCACAGATGTTTTTTTTTTTTTTGTTACAAAGAATCTTAATAACAACATTGCATTAATAAAGTTAGACCTTTATATAGCTCAATATAATCGCGCCTAATCAGTTGTTAGTATTTTTTAAAATTATTATTAAAAAAACAAGTGTTTAACCACGAACCCACCAAATAGTAAGCAGTGTGCACACAATCAGGATTAGTCAGTAATCGCTTGCCGGCAAAGTATTAATTGATTTGGAGCCATTATGCCTAGCAGTGGGATAATATTTACTGACAAAAACGGTACTTATATAATCTATTCGGTATTGAACTCAGTTAATGTACAAACCCGTTTAATTTAGCAACCTGATCTTCTCAACCCCTCTAATTTGAATGATTATTACTGAATTTATTTTTATTAGATTAACTTTCAACCCTCCACCTACTAATCACAATAGATCTTTTAACGTGAGTATGTCTGTAAAGCTGCATATAGCCCCGTCCCTCAATAATAATAAGAGGGGATCGCGCGTAACCCTCCACCTTAAGTACGTGTGAGTGTACAACTTTACCATTACATCTTTATGTCGTCTCTCGGACGTGGCTATTTCAGCCAGTAGTGTGCGCGCGTCTATCACAGCTTGGAACACCCTCAGACTCTCCCCGTCACTCGCCACGAAGCACGCCGACGGTGAATTTGACAGGTTACCGAGAGTTGTACTGCAAGAAGATTTTTTTTAAATAGAACTAAGGTGTCAAACAGATATTATGGCTTGCTTGATGGTAATGACGCTTGCCACACCAATTATTAGAGACAGGGGGGTGGGATTAGGTTAGCTATAGATTTGCAAATTAAGTTCATATTTTTTTGTAATATTATTATTTAATGGTCTCACTCTTGACATCTTAAAGAAATAAATGGAACGAGCCAGACCAACCAGAAGATGCCTATTCACTCTTGCTTTTTTTGTATCGGTACCCAATTCGTATTCGGAATTCGTATATGATAGAAAATGGCGCAAGATACTAGTATTCAGTATGCTAATGACTATTAAGTATCTTGGTCCAGTTCCTATCATTTATGAATTATTATGCACCCCATCTGGGGTCTACTCTAGGATGTTGGATTTTGGGTGGATAACTTACCTAGGCAGTAACGTAGGCAGCCAGGCAACATTGCTGAAGGCAGATAAATGTGGAGAGTTAACTCGCGCCAGTTCCGACACTCCACCCGACTTGCCCAGAGGCCCCACGCACTCAACGCGCCACATTATTAGTTCAGAACATAGCCCGCCCGCTGCTGCGTCATCGTCGTACTTGTGGTGGTCGCGTTCGCTATCTGTTGGAGGTAAGAAAAATATTCAATATTTTTTTTAGGCAAAGTTGTGTCGATAGGTTTTTTTAACCATACTATAAATTTTTACATGTTATGGTGCGCGCGCGTAACAACTATTATGATTCAAAAATAATTAAAAAATAGCTCTGAATCTAAACAGACTGAATTTAGTGTTATTTGTTACAGAGAATGTTTACTTGTTTGTTTACCTGATATATTATGATGGCTAGTAGTTAGTAATAACGGTAATACTGGATGGCATGTAATGTCGTTAACCCTAAACCTATGACCCGACGCTCTTGACGCGTGGCCTATGGATAGCACCTGCAACAAAAATGCGTTACATATTAAAATGTGTATAATTCATTTTTTCTTACTTGTACAGAACATTTTGAACACAAATAGCGCAGTGGGAGATAGTTAACACAGATTCATGATTGAACAAACAATCACGTACACCCGCGCGGTAGAAATTTCCACGTCCTTTCCTTCGGTCTACCAGAAACTCAAAAATGGACTGTTATTTGTCAAATGTCATTGCGCAGACAAGATTATTTGTCAAAATGTCTGCTGATCTGTATACTTAGAATTTTAACAAAAAAGAGTTTAAGCTAAAATTGCTTTTTGTATAATTTTGTTGTATATTCGTTTTCGTGTAATAGACGTGCTAGAACTGATAAAAACTTAAGATAAGTAAGAAAAAAGGAGAGTTACCATACAAAAAATTTAAATTGTTCCGATATTTTCGAAGCATAAATGGAGGCAATCATAAAAATATCTATTTGGGAAATACATAATTCCCAAACAGCTATTTTAATTACAATTTTGCTTTGACCTGCAAAAGTACTCATCTACATTCTCAAAACTATGTACAATGTGACGTAAAAATAATCTGAAGATGCTTTCATTTTTGCAAAAAAAATCAGGTGTCTATGATATAAGTGATTAATATTCGAACAAATATTCAGCTTTCTTGTGTAAAGCGTATTGCGCTCCATGTTCTGTCGGAATTAATTTTACGGGGTGGTTACTTTTACGCCATCTTGTATTTAAACACATGCAATCTTCACCTTGTTAGCTCACCTGAGAAAACTTAGACTTGTCATCAAAAGTCAATTGCCAGAGGTTTAAGGTCCCATTAGTGTGGTTTGTGACCATAGATATAACGGGCGCGGAGTCCAAAACATCCCCTTCTTGGTTCTCACCCAAGTCTTCAGTAGCTATGCTCGTCTTGCGTTGCATTTCGTTGTTGTTCTCTTCCCGTGGTCCTGCGAAAGAAAATATTCTCACACTTCAATGTACCTTATATTTTTGCGAGTTTCTTATTAAAACGATGGATGAGGTCTACGACAGCATCAACGAACCCAGAAGATATCTATTTACTCTTGCGTGAAGTTTGATGGATTATAAGTATCAGGAAACATAGGCGGAGAATTAATACTTTACTAACTTAATTTTAGTCTTATAGTAAAGTCTTCAATACAGGATGTAACAGATTAAATGCAAAACATCTCATAATATGGTTCAGCCTATGAAAGTAAACAACATTATCTAAGAGTTTATAAAAAATAGTTTCGCAGAAAAATAATTGGACTTTATAAACAAATAACAGTGATCAGCTGATAAATTTGCAAATTTTTTTACTAATTTCGGTAACTCGTAGAACAATAATTGTTATTTAGTTTCCTGGGCTGAATCACCTTACGAGGTATTGCGTTTAATCTGTTAGACCTGGTTAGATAATAAAATCATACCATTTTCTTGAGGTTCATTTTGTTCTTCACCCTGAGGCCATTCGTTCTCTTCCTTTTCCTCCTGCACGCTCGCCAGTGGTGTCGTCACTGTTTCAGGCGGTTGTGGGCCCACTGTTACACACAGAACATTTATTATTTTAGTAGTTATTTAGCCCTTCAAAAAAAAAAAAAGGTAAGTCACCTAATCAATATAAATTAATCCTAAAATTATTAGTAGTATGTTGTCACGACTAACATTCGTATAAAGAATAGCTGCGGATTTATTTGCTTCTCGCTCGAACCCTATTCATATAATACCAGCCTATCACCGCCCACTTCTTGTAGAAATTATGGTAAACGTAGGCCTCCGAGAAGAGCGCCAACCTTTTTCAAATCTTCAGTTCATTGTCCAACATTACGTCTATCCTACATCTTTGTTATATTTTCATTTACAGGTTAAATGAGACGTAAATGGTACGCATGAATACGCATGAAATAGTACGTACGGGTAGTAGAAAAAAATACACTTAAGTATCGCTAGCAGGTTCCTTTCATTTCATAACTTTAAAAAAAGTGGGTCAGAAGAAAATATGGCTATGTATTCTTTCACAGTTAGAAGAGGAATCTACAAGTAATCTAATGTCAACTTACTGGGCATAACCGGCTTAGTCCTGTGTCTCACGTACAGCGGTTGCGCAGCCGCATGGTACAAGGCGGCCGGAGTGCACATGGTGGTAGCGTCGCCGAGCGGGAAGGCGCACGGTATTCGCGCTGAGAACGACACTTGCGCTTGTCGGATAGCACCCGCTTGTAACTCGTCTAGCCATTCGCAAACCCTGTAGGAATGTAAGATAATATTCACCCTTTGAACTGTCAAATTGTAGACATAATAGGAGTAGGAACTTACTATTCTAAATCTTTAAAAAATATATTAAAATAATCAGTGAAAAATTTATATAAATTAAATATTCCAAAAAATTACAATGTTCAAAAGGTTTAGACATTCTTTGTTAGACAGACGGCATCTTGATGACTCCATCTATTTAAATGTTGAAGAAAAAAACTATAACCCAAACATATCCTATTTTGCGGTAAGAGGATAGCAATAATGGCGATATCAAATATGTATTTTTTTCTAAATAGGCAACTCCCCTATTGAAGATGAATTCTGGAAATTCAGTGTTATAGTTCTTTTTTTTTATTAACCTATATTATTATTATTATATTATGGGACCAGGGCAGGCGAAAGAAGAAGATTGCCCCACTATTGAGTAAAGGTCTCCCCCAATTCGTTCCACTTTTTTTAGCTTGGCATTTCTACTCACCATATTAAAAAGCTGCCATCAACAGGGTGTATAGAAAACAGTAGATCAGGGCTTTGGTGCCAATCACGCAGCAACGATTCTATCTTCGCGTCGAGTGAGTCGGGGAGGTGCGTACACGTCACGTCGGTGGCTATCGAGTTTATTGACGTCGTGTTCGATAAGCTAGGGTGACTGTGGTTGCCGCTACCTATATCACAAAATATACGTTAATCTTTGTTATTAAAATGTTCGGTAATGATTATTAGGTTAGGTAAGTCCATAATAAATCTACTTGTCCCTTGGTCGACGTCAACGCACGGCGTCGAAATATCGGGAGAAATTATGGAATAAATGTACTTTTTAAAAAAAATTATAGACCCACCAAAGGATTTTTTTACTGCATTGCGGGTGCAGTCGCAGATATAATATTTGCACTGATACTCAGACTGAAATATCTGTGGATCACACAAATTATTTTTTTTTCAAGCAAAATAGAATCAGAGTCACCAAGCGTAGAAAGTGAATCACTATAAGTGACTCGCTTACCAATCGTGTCTTCTCGTACGTGACTATTACAAAGTAGATTTGAATAGAAGTAAATCTTGACATAGTTTATAGTACAACAAAATTATACCTTGTACAACTAATCCATGGAATGAAAACTGAAGTCAATATTAATAATCTCCACCCAAAAACAGTGAGAATACAGTTTGTTAATGACATACTACATTTTTGCAGCTAATTAAAATCAAGTATTAACCAAGACCAGAATAATAAAACAAACCGTGTACCCATACAAACAACAACGGCTGTTTGGCCGAGCAGTTCAAAAGGTAGACAACACTGGTGCTCTCTCTCTTGCACACACTCAAAACTAATTTAGACTCACTATCTCTCTATCTAACATAGATCATTAGAAAAGGATAAAAGATTTTTAGAACTGTCAAACTAGTCCATTTCGTCCAGAGGTCTCGTCTGATTTCACGTCAATTGCAAGGACATAAACTAATTTGACAGCTCTAATTTGATAGTTCAATTTGCTGTCCTTTTTCTATGGTGTTTATTAGAAAGAGATATAATTAGACTAAAATTAGTTTAGTGGGATGTACTAAAGAATCAGCACCACTGTCTATCTTTTGAACCGCAATAAATAGACACTTCAACTTGAAATTTTCACAGTGTGCAGTACTATAGCCGATATATCAAGTATAACAACAAACAATAAAATACATATAATTAATAATTTAGATAAGAATTGTATTTTTATGGCGTCTTCGTAAGGAACCGTTCTTGTATCAGTTCGACTCGCACTAGACCAGTTTTTTATTAGTATATCCGTAGTACGAGTTTATAAACCATGTGAATATTGAAAGTTTTAGTGAGACATCATATACCAGTCGTCCTCCCCGAGGAGTAATATCGAGACGGGTATATTGCTTCTCGCTTAAACTGTCATATTATGAAGTTTGCAAACTCATACTACTACTGATTGACAGAATAGTGAGACGTAATATACCAGTTGTTCTCCCCGAGGAGTAATATCGAGACGGGTATATTGATTGCTTCTCGCTTAAACTGTCGTATGTAGTTTGCAAACTCGTAATACTACAGATCGAAGCTCAATAGCAACAGTAGGTATAGCTTGGCAAAAAAGAGTCAGAGGCGGTGACAGCTGGAACTAAAAATAAAAATCTTAAAAACTAAGTTTGTGAGTACTAAAATGACTTAAAAATGATTATATTTGATAACAAAAAAATCGTCATAAAATTATATAAGTACCAAATAACTTGTAATTTTGAATTGTAGTATGAGAAGTGCGCCAGTGGCGCCCCCAATTTTGCAGACTCGTTTTTGCCAAACTGTAAATCCAGTTTTATTTCCTGGTCGAGGTTTAAACAAAATCTTTTCAAATTACCTGGTTGTTCGTCACTATTGCTGTTATCCTCGGATTGCATTTTAGTTAAATGTTGACTTGGACGCCTATGTCCTACATTGCAGCGTGAAATAAAGGTAATGGCAATATGGCGTATAAATAAGCAAAATATGCCCTAGTATACTTAGTAAGGCTGTTATGGTTATAGATAATATTATGTTTATACTATTTCATCAGACTTGCTCGCAAATAGTGCTATTAGAAGTGAAGGAGGATACAAGAAGAACAAGAACAAGGAAAAGAGGGCCGTAAATTTAAAATACGGCCCTAGGACGTAATAGATTTTATTAAACCATACCATAAAATACAAGTTTTAAATAGAGTTTGAATGCTCAATAAGCCCTTTGACAGTCTTACAAGCTGTTTTAAATCAAACAATATTATTAAATATGTATTAAATTCATTATAGTAATAATTACGCAGATTTTTTTTTAATATCATTATCATAAATATTTTATTGAATGTGGCTAAATGCGCATCACCCAAATTCTTGTCAAATTGTTAATAAAACATTATATGGGCCTGTGCGGTTGGTATGGAATGGTAAATTGAGTAATTTTATTGTAGCCACATTGATTATTTACTTGCAAGTATGATGAAAGGCATTGTATATCACTTGGGCGGTATGACAATAATTACTATGTCAGGCGTTTATCTCTCACTTGCGGCTCAGGCTTCAAAACTTCGGATGTCCGTTCATTTGTAATGAGTGCTTTCCGCCCTAGTAAAACAATTTTAACTATTCTAACGAACACAATTTCTCTGAAGTCATTATATTATGAGAGTATATAGATTACTTTTACATGGGATTACATGAAACTATTATTTACGCTGTTACAATAAAGCATAAAATCGCGTAACATTTACTGGCACACTGATAATAAAGCTTGTTAGGCACATCACTTTGATATAAGCGTTATAATCGAATAATTACGATTATGTATTAGTTTTTTTTAAAGGTAAGTCTACACACTCACTTTCATGCTCTCCGTCCGGATGGGCGGTGTGGTCTGAACCTGAACCGCCTTCATCTGTTTCTTCTTTATCTAAAATCTACAAAATAAAGATCGTATGTCAAAATAAACTAGGTTTTTAAGATTTTTTAAATCATGAGAAATGCAAGCGGCCACAAACCCAACTAATGTTGAATAGTGTTCTACAGTGGAGTATACTTGTCATATGGTACTGCAATATGTGACGTCAATACGTATAAAAAAATATTTACATGATATTCTAATTCGGTTTTGGAATGCCTATGGATTAGCCTAGTGGTGAGTGACCGTAGGTTTTCTAAGATTGCAGGTTTAAATTCAAACACGCACCATTTGAAATCATGTGCATATTAAAAATTAATTGACTTGCTGAAAACGCTGATAAAATACATCGTGTGGAAACCAGCACACTAAGAGATTTTCCCGTGTTTAAACTCTGACACCAGGTTGTTCATCAATCATAGACAAGGTGATCGTGACCGTTTCGACTGTAATATAAGCCTTTTAAAAGACATTAGTCGTAAAAAAAATATAAATGGAATAGTAAAATTAATGATAGGACTGGCAACCCAGTACCAATCTACAGGGTTGCCAGTCCTAAAATTTCTTCAATAATAATTACTTTTTTAGTAAGATCATGTAGTATAGCTTCAGCTTGACTGGTGAAGTGCATCTCCTTGTTATGAAGCCAATGAAGTATAAAACGACCGCCGCCAGCTAAGGATGGCACCAGAGGAATATCTGTTTCTGCGTTTATTGAAGCTGCCAGGTGGAAGTGGAGACCTGTAGGACATTCATACATTTCAAATCTGTTCATTTCAAATCTGTTGTAGATACTGACAAATATCTTAACCAATTGATCGATTGAATAGTCTGCGCAAAATTAGATTCTTATGGCCGCGCCACACTATGCTCCTCGCGCTGCCGCGATGTTGCTCTATCTGCCCACCAGGGGCGCGCATAGACATTTTCGACAGGGTAGGCAGTGCTTACACATCCTGCTTAGTTTCACTGATTCGTCGTCTGCGTCGTGTCTGTCAGGGTAGGCAGTGCCTTTTTGCCTATATAAACTGCACGCCCCTGCTGCCCACACACTGCTCTACTCGCGTAATTAATCGCGACACTCCGCGCTTGTCATTTGTTTTTGCTATACAATGGTGACGAAACAGCGTGCGCGCTATGCATCTTTAGTGTAGCTAATTATATCAATGTAATACAACGAAATGTGTTCATTGATATAATGCAAAGAAATAATATAATATAAGAAATACGGACTGCGACCGCGCGATTATGTGGCCAGCCATTCGAGTTCATATTGCCGGCTTTTTGACACGTGGTAAAAACCAACAAAATAGGGAGTGAGCCTATGCCACTAACTAGCTGTCTCACCAAGGCGACTGCCTCTATAATGGTATAAAAAGCGTCAAGAAAAGCGTCTTTTCATTATAAATCTTATTCTAAATTACAGTAAAGATTCGACGTTGCATCGGTTTAAGTATTGAACTAAAAATATAACAGCCATTAAAATTTATTAGCCATAAAATAAAGTCCTCGTTTCATGCATTACAAGACTATTATTACCTGCACGTATATTATTTAAAACTAGCTTTTTCACGTGGCTCCGCTCATGTAGTTCTAATTTAACCCCTTCAGTCTCATATGGATATCAATTAATAAAACAATTGATTGAGCCACATGTGGTTCAGTGGACAGGGAATGTGTTAACCTGATCGTAGCGCCCCTTACTGGGACCAATTGCGAATATAAACTATTCTGGGACCCAGTCAAATAGACCAAAACAAAAATAAGGTAATAAAAAAGGGTCCAAACATTCTTAAGTTTAGCATTTACACATTTAGTCATTCATTTTTATTTATACAGATAACGCTGCGATTTGGATGATTACAGAGATTTAGGATTGCTATAGGTACACGTATTCAATGGTAAAATCGAATATATGTAGCCGCGCGGGTGCTCGCCATGATTGGCAAGTCGCGAACCTGCGCCAACTTTCTCCCATTACGCCGTATTTTTAACCGACTTCAAAAAAGGTGGAGGTTCTCAATTCGATTGTATGTTTTGTTTTAGATGTTTGCCGGACACTATATTTTTTTCAAGCTTTCTAAACAGATATTTACCTCCAGTATATGAACTCGCGTGGTACGGGTTGTGGAAATCGTGAGCGCTGTATGTCGAAGGTAGGGTTGGAATGGGGGCGCCGGGCTGTTTGGACGACTGTGCCGTTCGTCTGATGTGAAAACAAGTTCTGAAACAAGAGTTAATATCAACGCAAGTCATGATTTGTAGTGTAAGATCCTGTTCCATCGATAACTTGTAAGTTCCTGGTACCTTATCTGTGCTTTAGAACATTTTATAAAAATTCTATTGAAGGAATGAAAGTTAGAGCCTATCCGTAGACGGTGAAACGGCCTGAACAGGGACTGATTGTAACTTTTTCACATGTCGTCATATTTTTTTATTATTTTTAATGCTCGGGCTACACCTTCGTCTTAACGCGATAATTGTGTTCCTATCTTTAACAACTCAATAGTGTCCAACAGAGACAGCGTGATAGTTACCGCTCTAATCAAGGCATTTCTCGTTGGTGTGGCCCCAGCTTAAGGATATCATACAAGTATACTTTTTTAACAGAAGGCCAGAACCCTATTATCTTAGTACGCTAAGTGTTAAATTCGATCTCTCCACGAAACAAATATTTGTGGAATCCACAGATAAGATTATATTCCGGTCTGGTTATTTGTATTGTGAAATCATGCTTCATTAAATCGCGCCATTATACGAGAAAATCTTAGTATGGAACAACGTTAAAAAAAAACAAAATAATAAAGAATGTCAATTCGAATGAGCATTCTTGAATCTTGACATAGTTATGTACTATCATGGACAAAGCCGGTGAACCACTCTTAAGATTAGAATCGCTTGCACCCGGTGTCCGAACGTAACGCTGGCCCGGCTCTACGCACGTAGCATCCACACCGCTCGTGTCCGCGATAGTACGTGTTGATTCTCTAATTACCGTCTACAATTCACAAATACTTGTAATAATTACGCAGGCTATGCGTGTTGCACTAACATTCTACACGCGATGCGATCGTAAATATTTAGAAACATGAATCATGAAAGAAAGTTTATAGTCAAGGCTGTCTGGTTTGGATAAAGAAGTGGACTTATACGGACAGTGATTTGGCACTAATTATAACTTAAGGATTTTATTAAAATACATATTTATTCGTTATATACCTACTACTAACTAATTACAACTTTAAATATAGGTACAGCTACAGGATGTAACAGATTAAAGGTTAATTTGCAAGACCTCGCGAGAGTGACTCAACTAATGAAACTTTGAACCTTGAACATGAAAATTCGCAAAAAAAGTAAATTTTCAACTTGAATATAGGATTGAAATAAGTAAAACATATTGTTTTCGGCCTTGGTCAGTTATCCTTCAAATTCGTACCCTTTGAAAAAAAAATCCTATATAGATAAATAACAAAATACAATACATAATATAGGACAAAATATTCAATGCTAGGTGCAACCGAATAATAGGCCAGAATATCGGGAACAGGGTCAAGCTATCGTTGGTTAGGGGTCCAGAGAGGAAACTCCTCATAATTAGCTATATTTCTACCAAATGTTTTTTTTTTAAATTGCTTTTGGGAATCTTTCTATAATCGTTGTACAAATTCCGGTGACGGCAGTGCCACGCCGTGGTGATGTGTCTAGAGCCTTAAATATATCAGAGATTCAAAAAACGTCTACTTACTTCATATGTTTCAGGCGCTGCATAAACCGGTGTTTATGTCGATGCGTGGCGCGCTGGCGTCGCGGCGGCGAGCGCGAGTGTGACGTCACGCAGCCGCCGCCCCACTCGTCCTCCGGCAGGAGAGTCTCCGCCCACACGCGGCAGATGTTGTCCACGCATGACGTCACCAGCACGTTGCCTACACTGCCCCTGGATTTTAAACTCTAGTTAGATTGTAATTAAGTTTGCTTTGCTTCGAATCCAAAGTAGATTTAAGTACTTTTTGTAAGCCGTTCCATTTTAGAATGAATTACTTCTCTGTAACTTTTTTTTATTATGCTTAAGATTCACTTTGCTTGTGCGCATTCTTAAAAACTGGAAAACAATGATCGTTTAAAGAAACATATATTTGATCATCAAAAATAGATTTGGATTGATTTAGAAATTTACCTACGATAATACAATTACGGTTAATTGCTATTGAAGGCAAAGCTGTTGGTATTTTCAGTAAAAAAACGTGTATATTGCTGTTAATTTGCTTCATAAATAAATAATTTGGGAGGAGGGCCGTCCGGCTCATTCTTTGCTCAAATTATTCTTGTTGCAGCATAATGTTAAGATAACCCCTTTTTTGGCCTCATTCAGGTTCAATGGGTCCGTTTTCACGTGTTTACCTGAATGAGTCATTAACAAAAAGTTTTCTTTCTTGCTTTTCCGGGGCACCTTGTATGACTATTTAGTTTTTATGTTTATTTATTAGGTTCAATGTAAAACTTAAATAAAGGAGTAAAGTAATTTCTTTCTGTTACTACAATAAAACATTAAACATGAAATACATCTTTATCACATTGATGGACAGAAGAGTGATGTGACTTACTTGGGCATATATTTGCTTGTCTTGCGCCATGACAGGTGCGTGACGGCGCGCGGGTGAGCGACGTATATAAACGTGTAGTTCAACTCTGGCGGGGAGTGATCGTTGTGTGTTTGGACGAGCACTGAAATGATCATACTAATATTAGAAATGCATAGTGACAGTTTTTAGGCCAGAGAGGGGGTGCACTTGCACCTCCCTACCTTGAAAAATCGGGTAACTGTCACAATGTAGGGAAAAGGCCTCTTCTCATACAGAGAAGGATTGAGCATTAATCACCACGCTAGCTCACTGCGTGTTGGCGATTTTAGACTATTAAGTCCAGGTTCCTTGCGATGTTTTCCTTCACTGCTAGTCAGTGGTGTCTTAGATTAACTAAGAAAGTACTTGAGACATTGGAAAAGTCACATTGGTACAAGCCAGGTTCGAACCCACACCCACGTGCTTGCAAAGCGGGTCCATAACCAATGCGCCACCACGACATAAAATAATAGACAAAAAAATATAAGGTGTTCTTGTGACCTGCTGGTTAAAACTACCAGTCGCTCTCTACAAAAATTAATAACTCGTAGGTAATTGTTAATGACATAGTCGAAAATGTTTAAGTACCATTATAAAAAAAAACATACATCATTCTTTCGTCAATACACAGATAACCTTAGAGTATATAAGAAAATATAGAGCAACCCTATAGAAGAATGAACTGTGAGCACGGGTATGAACAATGCGGCCGCGACACGAGCTCCGTTTGCGATCATACCTCGATCGACTGCGGTTCAACTAGGCTACAAGGGCGAAAAAGTTACATTTTAGCTTATATCATGGTTAACTGCTGAGTTAAATTTTGAAAAACGTCTAGAAAACAATTGGAAAAAATGACATTTTAACATTTCTATGGTGAGACCTGCTTTCGCTCCGCACAAGGCAATGTGGTTGACGTTATCACTCTATATTTTCTTGATTACTCTATGCAGATAACCGACAAAATATTCAATTTAAATAAAACTTTTAAAACGTTCGAAATAATACAATCATGTCATTGTACGTCGTTTTAATTCACTATCTTCACAAAAAATCGAATAATAGTGATGTGCAACGATGCGAGGTACTTCGCATTTTTTATCTAAGTGATGGCATATGAAGTCATCCATCATTTTCCTTCTGAAGGTTACACAAATCTTCGTATTATAGCATTGTTAATATCATTTTACAACTAGGTGTAATAAGTATAAAAACCAGTTCTTTAAATTAGGTGACATACCATTCATAGTACCCGTTAATTAAAACAGGTTATTTTAATTATAGCTCATTGAAGTACTTCATAATTATGTTCGTAACTGATAGCAACGAGACACTATTCAGATATTTAAGGAAAAGTCAAACATTTTAAATCTTATTTGCATTATTTTTTATAAAATTGTATTTAAATTTATAGAGTTAACAAATCAACAAAAAAACGATTGTCAGTTTGTACCTGAAACCCTGTTTGTATTTTTTAAAAAAATATTGCTTTGCGATACTATTATTTGTATTGTATTGTACTACATTATTTTGTCATACTAAAATTATAATGAATTAAACCAAGTCTTACCTTTGTTCTGGTACCAAATCTTGACAAGTCGATCGTTAATGCCAGATGTAGCAAACAGGACGCCGTCCGGAGAAAACGCGAGATGATGCGCCGGAGTGGCTGTGTGACACTGCCACACGCATATCCAGCCCTGTAAATGATAAATAATAGAGAGATTGAGACTTTTTACATCTATTAATCTATAGGTGAACTTTACCAAGCTGTTTTTTTAAACCAGCCTGTCACTGTCCTACTACAGGGGAAAGGCTTTTTCTCGCACAGGGAAGGATCGCATTAATCACCACGCTAGCTTACTGCGTGTTGGGGATTTCAGACTATAAATCCACGTTTCCTTACGATGTTTTCCTTCATCGTTAGTCAGTGGGAGTCTTTTAACTAAGAAAGTACATATGGCATTGAAAAAGTCACAATGGTGCATGCCAGGCCATATTCAACCCCACCAGTGCGCTACCACAACATTTTTACATGACTTTTATATAATTTATCAATGAAATAATCCTACTACTTGAAGCATATTTGATTTGTTTGCAGATCACTGTCAAATATCATAGTAAGTACTTAAATTACGAAACGAAAACGATAATAAAATCAATTTACTGATAATAACAAATGTTGTGGTATTTTGAATCACTCATTCACAGTTTCATTAGTTTCACTTTATATTACTAATATTATAAATACCAAAATATGTTAGTTTGATTTCCTTCCTTTACTACAAATCAATATGAGTTACATCATATTCATAGACATTGTTTACGATTAAACAACTGAAAAGGTTATCCTGAAATTTTTCATAAAACGTTGTCCAATGTACAGGAAACGGACATGGTCCCTTTCATTCTGAAAAAAGTCCTGTGCCCGAGAAAAACAACAATAACGTTCTAATGATAACAGATGGCACCATGTGTCTTTGAAATCATGATTAAAATTGAAATTCTAAATTCAAAGGCCAAAGAAGCCGCGGGGAAAAGCTAGTACCTACATAATCTACTATGAAACATATTCACCAAAAAATGGAGTAGATAAATTAATTGAACAATGTTATTCGTACTAAATATAGTGGTGCAGACCATAATAGTCAAACAAACGTAGATAAGAGTCTGCGGTGCTGTCAGCTGTGGAATATTGTGTGTTTATCTTATCAGAGTATCACAATCTGCTAACTTACCGGCTCGTCCTCCTCGGCCTGCTTCGGTTTTTCATCTTTGTCGCCACCGATTTGGAAAGTTACACCTGAACTTGCTGGAAGGGAATGTTATATTTTATAAGTTGATAGAGAATCACAGCTGTGACGTCAGCAAAGACAGTGCTCCATGTTTACCGATATAGACTACTCTTGAAACCCAATTACTATTTAGATAAATCGAACTCATTGTAACGTTAGTGCAAAAGCTCGTGGCTGATAAAGGAATTTACAACCGTAGTATATATAGAATTGGGTTCACAGAGCAAGAGTAAACCCCCTGATACATTTATTTCTTCGTACGATTTCAAAAGTCCACTGTTGAAAATTGTAATATTCACATACATAAAACCGAAGCAAATATCTGTGGTACACACAAATATTTATTCCGTGCGGGGATCGAACCCACAAAACTGTAGTACCGAACATAGAAACATGGGAGGCCGATTCTATGTTGTTGTAGGACTGTAGCTATATTTGTTTCCGTAGTTGTATATTTACGATAGCTAAGGCTCTTTTTGAAATAAGTAAACTTTAGCCTCTTATTACAGTATTTAAGACTGCGCCTGTCGACGCCTCGAACTCATTGGCTCCTAATATGCATGCTATCTCATCTAAAATCGTAAAAGGGATTCCACAGGTCTATCGTACCGAGCAGTAAGAAGCAGCACACAGATAACCAGTATAATATACCGTCTAAAATTAAAATAAATAAAAAGTACATCGACAAGACAAATAAATTTAATGCTTAACTTTGGACGTACGACATCTAACAGTGGCGTAATTATCCCACAATGTATGGAGAAAACGCCAACCAACGCAGTCGTAAGTTAAATTCCGTTTGATCAATATATTTAGTTTACTGTTAAAGCATTCACCAGTGATTTTAAGAATCACTGGTAAAAAAATAAGATAGGAATGCAAACTCAATCTATTTTTTTTATGATCACCTAAATCACGATATCCAACTTGATTTACAGATAAGGTTGGTGAAACATGAACAATGATAATTCCATACCGAATGAGTAACGCGAAAGTATCTCGTATAGATAAACTCTAACAAAACAATATCTCACGTTGGCTGTCATCTTGATAGAGCGACGCTTGGTGCCACAATTGCAATATCTTGCCGCCGGTTAGCAGCCGGGTGCCCTCGAGATTCCATGACAGTGCAGTGATGGGGCCATCCGCTACCAACTTGCCTGTTTGCACCCACCGATATTCCAAGCCCTGGATAGTAACAAATTGTTAAATTGAATAATGAATCTGTGTACCTATGAATACAGTTTTGTATGATAAAGATTGGCAAATTGCACTCATATGGTCAATTGGCGCTTTGCCATCAGTTATCGTCAAAGTTCAGAGACCTGTTATGTAACTAGCATCTGAGAAAAGTTCGATAAAATACCATCTCAACTGAGATCACGCTGACGTTATACAGCGTCATTAAGTTCCGTCTCCGGACAATACATCGTTAATCTAAAGATAAATTTAATGGATCTTTTTTATTTTTATTTGTCTTAATACATAGAATTATTTTATATTGCATTTTAGACATACCAAGTTTCGTAACCATGATCTCCACACGAATATTTTCTCTAGTACCTATTGTGGATCCGATTTTGAGATATACATACATATAAATTTACAGTAAACAAACAGCCAGACGACTAATACCTATTCATCACACAAATACAGTTCCATGTGATAGTTCGATCACTAGCGAAATTTAGCACAAAAGGCCATTCATTTTACCACTGCGCGAATCGTGTTGTTGAATTAATCCATATGGCCTTGAAAGAACCCTCATCATTATCTAGACGAGATGAAATCGTCGCCGTGCATTTGTAAATAATAAAAACGCGTCAAAACATAACATAGACTCACGCCTGTATTCCCCAGAGAGAGTAAACAGAGGTGTATGCAGTACACCCATATTTCGCCGGTTATGTCATAACAATTCCAGACTCCGTCCTGCTACTGTGAATTTCCTATTGGAAAAACCCAATAACACTTTGCTACACCTGGGGATCGAAACCAGGACCTCATGCTCAGCAGTCGCGCTTGCTCACGAGACCAACAAGGCAGTCACATCAAAAGTTATTTATATTTAGCCTTAGTAGGATTATCATTCTATTTACGAGACAGTGATAATTACACCAATTAAAATGTCATATAAACTTACTCATTACTAGTGCCTAGAGGGCAAGTACATACAAACAATGATAGTTAAATACATAGCACATTATAATAGTAGTTTTATCTAGTAAATACTTTGTGTTCATCTGCCATGTAGTAATTGAGACAATGACACTTATATCAGCAGTACAGCACTTAAAATATGCAAATTAGTTTATTGTTTTATCCTTCATTGTGGCATAGTTAGGAACAGTTTTTTTTACTTTTATTGTTTAGAAAATAGGTTTTTTTTTACTTAATCTTAACAATAATTTTTTTTGTGAATTTTTTACAGGTAAGATTTTTGCACATGTTAGCTTATTAAGAAAATTGGTAATATTGCATTGGTGCCTTCTAAAACTATATTCTAATAGATTAATATTACCACACACCCTAGGCTTAGAAAGAGATTAGAAATTACGTCCGATGCTGGTAGGATACGGTGGCTTAGCGGTCAGAGCGTCGACACGGTACGTCAAAGATCGTGGGTTCGAAACCCATCTATATCAGTTGTTTTTTCAAATTTTCTTATTAAATAATTATACTTAACATTTTTTTTGCCATAACAAACTTCTTAGTCTGCTTATATTCATTGTAAGTGATAACAATGCACACTGTATATCATTTTAATCCATCTTAATCAATGTATGCTATTAATCAGTTTTGCAGGTAACATTATCATGATTTATATAAACACTATTATTATTTTTATAAACAAGCCCAATAAAAAGCACTTGGGAAAACGATTTTAGTTTTTTTATAATAAAATTAATTATTATTTATCTATATATAATTTATTTTATTTAAGCCCTTTCCCTGCAGCAAGAGGACTGTAGGCCCTGATAAAAATATAATAATTCATTTTGATAATAAATTATGAATTACTATTATTATGAGCCTGTTGTGTCCTATAGCAGGGCAAAGGTCTCCGTTCCCTCTTGTAATGAATTGTTGAAATATATTTGTAAATAAAAAATATCTGTTGAAAAATATTACTCACATGAGTAGTGGCGGCAGTATGAATTAGTGGTGTTGGTTCAAATATGCACACTTCGGCCCCATAAGACGCAGCGATCTTCCCTGTATCAGTGCTGCAGTCCAATGATCCAATACGGACATACCCATGAATTGCTCCCGGTATAATCTGTACTCTCTCAAAGTTGGAAGCTAAGATCACTATATTACATCCTGCTGCGTATGCCTGTAAAAAAATTACACAAATAAGTAAAGGTAAGTATAAGATTGCGAGAATAGAGGAAAAAGTGAGGCTTTCGCTTATAATTCGAACATTGTAGGTTAATATACAGCCAACTTTTCGGAGCTGTGATGTCATTAAGACCGTAGTTGACTTATTAAGACAAACTTGATGAGTTAAACTTTACCTAAAAACCCTACAGCTATGATATATTGCAGGATGTGCTTAGTTAGGGGTTAACATCATTATTTCATCTACTTCCCTAAATTTTGTATGCATAAGTAGGTGAAGTGGTATTTTATCAGCCTTCTCACAGTACCTGTAGGGTTGTCACTCAACCTTGTGTGCACATGTGCTTGACAATGTCATATACAATGTGACATTGAAAAATAATGAAATATTTCTCCAGTAACATGGTACAAGTATTGTTATTAATATAAGGATAAAAGGACAATTGAAAGTGACATTTAGCTTTGTTTTTCAATAGAACCATGCCTTGTAACAACATCATGATATAACATGATGCTCAAATGACAATTATGTAAGAAAAGCAAATATTAGCTAGTATGTATGGGCTTGGTAGTTTTAAAATTAGTTGTGTACCAAATAAATTACTACACAGATGTGAATGTTTACTCATAAAATATCAGAATGCGTTATCATTAATAGTAGTTATGGTAAATTTTATTTAATTTTAATACACGGGAATAGTGCTTTATAAAAAATATGAGAACTGCCAATATTTGTAATTCAAAGCCTCTTTTCTGATTGGTCCAGATTATGTAAGGTCATCAATGGATTCAATGAAGCATATAATATATGAAACTGCTGCATCTTTTGATGGATGTAATTATCGCTTCTTTATAGCCAGTCTACAATTGTACATATGCACATCTTTATAAATATTTACACAAATTATTAAAAACATAAATTTTGAACTGAAAGATCTTTTAAGTTAGAATCCTCCAGATGTAAAATAAATACATTACAGGTCTCAATGTCTCTTTAGTTTTATTGTTATTTAAATATCTATAAATGAATGATGCAAATTAGTATTCAAGGAAACTCATTCTATTTGTTTGAACCTCTGTAACCAATGCTAAATAATGAGGCAGAATCCGTTCACAAACAAAAGAAGATAATACTATATATTGTCCAAACGAAAATTGTATGCTTATCAAACTGTGCTAAATTAGATTTTCCTGTTAGGATCATTACTTCTCAATTACCACTTTAGGCCCACAGGATTTTAAGTCACGAGACCTGACCGTCAACAATGACGCGGCCAGTAATCGTTATACTTACTGTGAAAGGTATTCCCTCGACAGAACCAACAGCAAAACATTGATCTCCTGAATTACAGGCACCACTTAATACTTGGTGACAGTTCATAATGAACTAATAAAACAAAAAATATCTTCGCTATATGAATCCCAGATAACCAAACGTCACTGGCATACCTTTACTAAAGTAATACATAATTAACAAAAGAAATAAATCTTCTAAACATTTCAAGATCTAATTATTTATATTAATATTCACGAATATTTCTCTGACACCTCACATCGAACGTGAGAGAATGACGTAGAGGAAGAAAGAGATAAAAATTCTGCAAACGTTCGGAATGTTTCATAACATACATGCAATCGATAAGTCTGTCCAATTAATAAAATTTCAAGAGTAGTTTCGATTTTCAAACTTACAAAATATTTTCATAAAATGTTTAGAATAAATTAAAAGATATAGAATTAAGAATATTAATTAGTTATTTTATATTATCGTCATGTTTTAATTTTGACCACACGATAATGAACTTTAGCTTTTAAACACACCTTTCTAATTTTTATGCCTTAAGTGTTACCATTTCAAAAATTATTTGAGGATTGTGGACATGATTTTTGAACTAATGATAATGAATTAAAATAATGATCGGAACACTCGTCTTTTTTTCTTTGTTTTCAGTGCTTTTACGATTTTCTAATCTCATTAAACATTTTTATGAAAAAAAAAGTTTTTCTGTAGTAGTAACTCTAAAAGACAATTTGACGTTTGACAACTTTGACAATTGACGTTACTTTCGTTCGTATACCGAATTACCGAAGTACGTATGCCAACGCTTAAAATCGTTGAACGAGTTGTTTTTGTGTATTGATTTGTAATAAAAGAATCCAGGACTCTTTGGATTATATTTTAGTTGAAGGACATTTTAAAATTACTGGTGAAATATAAACATTTGTTATCAGAAATCTGTGTACTGAGGAGGAGTCAACGTTAGGTAAGTCTTATTACTAAATCAATATTTATAAATTGTGAAATTGCCTGGAAGTCCTGTTTTATGAATGGAATTCTTGAGTATAAACATTATGCGATTACACACTTTGCAGTCGTATAGATCATAGTGCATCCATCATACTGTATACATCTTACATTATCTTTAAGTATCTTGTATATAGAGTCAACCAAGAAAATTACAGTTTAGTTTATTTCGGGCTAGATATTGGCCGTATTTACTCTACAGTGATTGTTTAGTTCAGGATTAGGCAATGACATAATTGTTTTCTCTAAACAAATCACTTGCTAGTACTCATGCAATATGTGACTTCATAAGGATATTGATTAGAATACCTATTGCTCATCAAGAATCAATTGAATTATTAACCTTTATTGCCAATTTTTGTTATTAGTAATCTAATTCTATGGTTTAGACCATAGAATTAAAATAATATCTAATTTGTGAGGTAAACATTACTGTTATAATGACACCAAATTAATTAAAAAAATATATTATTACAATGTATTTATTGATTGTTATTAAACAATTAATTTAAAATAAATAGTCTTGATGTTACAAGAATTTTATAATAGTTATCTAATAGCATTCTTAATAAATAAATTCACATACCTACCTAATAAAATAATTCATATTATGAATAACATATTTTATCTAAATATTAAACATGTACAATATATCAATTTGCATGGATATGATAAGCTGGAATCACTGGCCGCTGTTTCCCGCTAGCACAATAATAAACATGAATGGAGTTTTATTTTTGACCAACACTTGTTCCTAATTGAGACTAATAACTGGCCATACAGATGTTCGAATGAAATTTAGTAGACTCAACCAAATGCAAAAGAATTTAAACCTTAATAACAGTTTTCGTGAAGGTTTTAAAGAATTTTTGTTTGTATTCTTAACGCTTAGGTGTGTTTTATGTATGAGGTCATTCATATTTTTTTTACACCATCTGCTGAGGTAATTGAGATAAAACTATGGAAGATTTGGTCACTTGTGTAATCTTCACATACTTCACTAAAATCCTTTTGCTTGTCTTATTTGAATCTTTCTAATGAAAAGGTTCTCTGGTTGATAATCAATTAAAATTGTTTATTATTTGATAATATTGGCTCAATTAAACTTGAGCAGTAGGTTAGTCATTAGACTATTATGTTATCTGTATTTAGAAAACTAAAATAATACCTGATAATGTGTGTTACAAATACTCATAATATTTAGTGATAAATTATTATCATTCTGTTTGTGCATATCACTGATAATGTTATCAGCAAGCTTGTAGAGAAGTATATAAGTTTTAGATACTATGGAATGATGGGTAATACCTTAATACCTTAACTGTTACTTACCTATTTAGGTAAGTAATGAAGAATCTTAATATACTCTTCTACAGTTCTCTATATACTTTTTTAAGCGTGTTTCTAATCGCAGCGCCACCTATCGTATAGTATTTTGTATAAACCATCCAGGGACCCACTCAAATACAACAAATTTCATTAAAATTGGTCCAGCAGTTCTCGAGTTTTGCGCTATCCATTCATTTTTATTTTAGTTTAGTGGTTATTGATGAGCTTTAGTGTTCTCTTTGCTTTGTATTAAAAGTAAGAATTGATTAGTGATTTATCCAATTTTAATTTCATGAATGCACTTCAGGACGGTTTATATTTATCAATAAAAAATCCTTTGTTTACTTACTTACTACTTACTACTTACTTCACTAAACACAGAAAGGTGTTTTCATCCTATTTAGGTATTTGCCTTTAAAAGTGAAACAACACAATTGGCGTAGCAATTTAGCTGTTCATCTCTGGAACTTAGTGTTTTGTTACCAGAAATTTTTCTGGTCTAAAAGTATAAGCACAGTATATTTACTGTGACTTTCGTAATTTGGTAGTATTAACTTTGAGACCTACTACAAATTTCTGTAAGTGGAATTCAGGTAGTAAAAAAGTTAATGCTACGAAATTAAGAGTGTCACGGAATTAGATGAGTTTGCTGGTCTCGAAATCTACCTACGATACAAGAGAATTTACGAAAATTCTTTCGTGCAGTAAACTAGCCATTTATGGCCCGGTGCGAGCTTCTATATTTGAGTCCTTAAACTTGCATGACAAACTTGGTTTTGGTCTGGTCATTTCTGCGCCCCTTCAGGTATCTGGGGTTGTGCCTATTTACTGCTGTCACGGTACTGTGTCTAGTGTGTAATCCAAATCATCCTGTCATCCTAATCATGTTTTTTTATTTAATTACTCTTCTGCTTCTGAATGTAGCTTATGCAAAACTTGACTTTTCATTTATAGATTGCGACCATTATCATAGTCAACCGCAAGGTATTTTTAAACTGTTGATGTCTAGAAGAGTATGTAGTAGCTACTTTTATATATTTTTTCCGAGGTCGGTCATTCACACCTATCCCAACACATGATACGTAGGTAGACTATCTCGTGTTGTTATTAAAATAATTTCAGGCGAGTTTTTTTATATGATAAATAAAATAATAGGCGTTCCGATCACTTGATGGTAAGCAATGAAAAAAGACAAAACAAATACTTATAGAAAATAACCCTCCTTTTTGGCTTCGCCGCAGTCGGGTAAAAAGCAAAACATTTAGGTGTCTCAAAATAAATTGAAACTTTGAGATTTGTCTAGTTCGATATTTGGGACCTTTACCTTAACTAAAGGACATAAAATGAGTTAGGTCCCGATTTGGGGCAATGGGCAATCGGGTCATCATTGTTGTCATTGTTCTACCTAGTTCCTTATACTCCCTGCCGACAACGCTCCCTAATATCGTGTAGGTACTGTTTTCGGTTTTTACTCCTATTTTGTAAAAGATCAAAACATTTATTTACCCCTTAACCAGTCACATAACACAGATTAACCTTGTCTTGTAAGGGATTTTGTAGCTACATGTATTTCAGATGTGTAACCAAGTGTAGCCTCACGCCATCTGTAAGACTTGTTCGGATTCATGTTATCACGTCAACCTCAGTTATTGAAATACTTTCCATGTAGATTTGTTTCGTGCGGAAACTCGCAAGTCGAAAATGCTATACCTGTTTTTTAAGACTTCGTATAAGGCTAAAAAGCCAATCTCATAAACCTGTTATAATTACTTATCATTATGTTGCGTGATGAACTGATGAGTTACTTATGACCTACATACACCTCTTCATCATTATCTTTCCCTTAGGCTCCATAAAACTTGGTTTCTACCTGCTTCCCATTGAAGAACGGCAGTCAGTAGTGTTTACTGATTGTAACTGTTTTTTCTCCAGTTTGGCTCCGGTTTCGTCATCAGCCTGTAATAGTCCACTGCTGAACATAGGTCAATGCGCGCCACTTTTGTGCGCTCACTTACACAGAAGGATTCTGCAGCCCATCCTCCGGATCTTTCCCTTTTTCGCTTCTTACGACACTCGGGGAACGAATAGGGTATTCTATTCTTAGGCCGAAAACCACACGGCTCTGGCGCCGGGTTATCTCTTACAAAAGTGTACCCTTCGGCTCAGATATCTACCTACTACCACTGCTGGATATGGAACCCCTTTAGTTTCCGACAACCATCTCAGTCCAGTGCCATTCAATTCTTAAACACCTTTAAGTCAGCCAAGATCACCATCCATAATCCGTCCATAATTACCAAGCTCATAACAGTTCTTTAACGTTGCAGGGAACTATATTTTGCATCGCAAGACGCAAGTCTCTATTGATTTTTTACTAGTTACCAAACTACTTTGACGTAAAACTGTAGCAAGATAGCGGCAAGTTTTAATATTACCTCTACTCTTTGCCGTCTAACGATATTGACACAGTATAATAAACATACAGTACGATAACTACGTACAAACGCTCGAAAACGACACACTCACACAATCATGCGCAACGACGCGTCGTCGTTAATACTGCGAGTACCGCGACGTTCGCTTAGGAGTTTCGTTGTTACGCATCGCATACGCGTCGTTGTGTGAGTGTGTCGTTTCGAGCGTTTGTACATAGTTTCCGTACTGTATCTTTATTGTACTGTGATATTGATAAGCAACTATAAAGTTACAAGTTGTATAAGACACAACCATTATATTTGATGTCTCCTTGACCTCCGCGATGAGCGTGCCGGTAATTTCTATGTAACTTACAATGGGGCTTCTCTATGAGTAAACCAAGACCTAATGTAATTGCTTTGATGATAATGCGGACTCTGTTTGTAAACTATTCCACAATCGGTTGAAAATTATCTAATATGAGGCGGTGAGGCCCGCATGACGGCTTTATGTTTCAAGTTTTTGAATATTACAAAGAACAGAAAGATAGACTCGTAAGCAATCAATTGTTTTATTCTCGTCCAATTACACACAGCATAAAAAATGCAGTAGGGCAATACAGGTGCATAGAGATCTAATTTTGTATAAAGTATGAAACTTAAGGTTTTAATCGGAAGATTCTATAGTACCGTGCCGCATACTTAGTCATTTAATTGCAGATCGAAGAGGAAAAATACGTCAAGTTTTTTTACCAATTGATATAGAATCTTGGATTAATAATTGGAAAATATAATGTCGTGAATAATATTGAGGTATTGACTGGCAAATCAGAGGTCTCAGGTTCAAACCCAAGGCGCGACTCTTAACTTAGTCACCATGGTCAGTCTTTAAATTACCTAAAAAACTAGTACACTGAACTAGGGCCGGAGTCTGGTTAAAACGCAGTGATATTGAACAAGGCGAACAAGGCATTGAAAATCAATATGAAATGCCCTCGAAATAGCATTTCATCCCGCATCGGTTGGGCAAGTTTGTAAATTAACCAATAGTTGCAGAGTGCACTTAGAGGCCGCCGACGACGTGTGGGTCCATCTATTTTAGTACGCTCCCCCAGTCCGCTAGTCCCTCTCAATTAGCGCCTTGACTTCTTGCAGAGAGCCGCCATTTTAGAAACCAGTATTTTCTATTTTTATCTTTAAGATATTGTTCCTGTTCCTAGTTCCTACACAATTTGTTTTAATTTTTAGGTATTTCGTTTAAGATTTACCGAAAGCCTTGACTCGATTTTGACTTAAAAAAGATTTTAGACAGTTTCTTTCTTGAGCTTTAAATCATATTGAAAGATTGCCAAAATGCTTAATATCTAAGTTAAGTACACGACCAATTAGTTCAAAATTGCAGGGGTTCAGTAAATAAAGAATGTTAAAGTTATTTTTTTTAAGAGAGGAAGAGTTGGAGTCATCTGTTAAGGTTGTCTAACGATTTATTTTAATGGCAGGCAGGCCACTTTTTGCTTTCTCCGCAAACCGCGCGGTGGTAACTCTGTGCAGTGGCGTTAGCAAGCCACGTAGGTAGCTACAGGGTTGATTCTATTACATTATTATTGGCCCATTATTTCCCTCTACAGGGCAAAGGCCTCCCTTCCCTTTCCATTTGTCTCTTAGGTCCGCAAGGAACCAATCTTATTATTACATTAAAACCAATTAGCTCCATTAACGTGGACATGAATGACTTTTATTGGATGGTGTCCGCCAGAGGTATTTTACGCCCAAAGGTTGCTAAGGTTACCTTTTCTGTCTTTTTGTATCTTTGTATCTTAGTCATAGGGTTTTTGTATTTTTTATCCGTAGTTTTCACTTTACAGAATACGTGTTAATATGGCTATGGCTATCGGTCTTCATGACTAAAAATAAACAAAAAGACTCAAATTTGGTACGAAACCCTTAGTTCTCCAGACCGACATGCACGTTGACATATTTTTTTAATTTGCTGGCCATGTGTTTATACCGTTTAATAAGGTCGTAAACCTTATAATTGCTAAACTCGCGACAGGAAACGGGTGCAATGAATCTAGAAAAAAAAACGTGGTAATGTAGCTACAAACTCACGAGTAATTTAGTGCATTAGCCCGTTAATAATTTTCAATAAAAAGGACTGTTTATAGAGACAATTATTGTTCCTTTTTAATTTTGGGGTAAATATGGAACACGGAACCCTGAAGTGGAATTGGACCAGTTGATCCGAAGATTACGTCCTACATATGCGTAGATGTCACCTACCTAATGTGAAATTATCTAACTACAATGAATGATGGTATCATCATAATAATTACATCATGTTTGGTGATGTGTTTTCTCTCGGTTAGACGAAATGTAGTAACCGAAAAGTATTCTTTACATGCTTTTTCTTATAAAATATCATTTGTTTAAATTTAGAAATAAATACAACTAGCTTTTGCCTGCTTCGCTCGCATTAATTTAAAATTTCAATCATGATTTGAAAGCTACGTGGCGCCATGTATTATCATAAGAATGTTATTGTTGTTTTCCTAGGGAACAGTAATTTTTTTCGGGATGAAAGTAATTATGTCCGTTTCTGTACGCTTGACAATCCTATATGCAATATTTCAAGATGATCGATGTAGTGGTTTAGGCGTGAAAACAAACTTACTTTCGCAGTTATAATCATAATAATTAGGACAGGATTAGAATAGTATTGAAACTTTGTCGGATAAAATCTGATTACACTAAATTTTCAGCAAAATATTATGACTAATAATAATAATAATAATAATAATAATGTTTATTTTGCCAAAAAAAGTTTTACAGTGTTTTCTAATAGTTTACAGACAATAGACAAATAATAAGAAAGAAATGAAAACAATGTTTGGCTAGTGACCTCCACACTAGGTCCAGCCTGTCTCGTGGAGGCCTAGGAATATTTTTCCAGGCTATTTTTATCTTAAGTTCGATAACGTACGAGTACGACAATTAATATTATTAAAAACTAATTGTATGAAATATAAAATTTTAAAAGAATAACAAATCTTAATCCAAATAACAGACAATGTAGAAAAAAAAAAAAGTTACAATCGACATCTTAAGTAGGTATTTGTTGTTATAAGGTAATGTTAATGAATGGGAATGAGAGGGTGTGTGTGTGTGTGTCGTGTAAGAGAGAGAGAGAAAGTGTGAGTTTGTTAGTAGTGTAGACTACGTATTGAAATTCTCTGAGAATTTTCCTTTTCCTCACAACAAGCTGCAAGCTCTGGAAAATTGCAAGAATTTAGAACGTTTTGCGTTTAAAGTGGGTATGTTCTACTGATGTGGACTCCTTTTATAAATAAAGAATGAAATCTTTTTACAAGAACTGTGCTTCCGGGCTAAGCTTAGCTGTTGAGAAAAATATGAACTATTTTGACTAAGACGCAAAAAGAGGGGTGTCTAAGTCTATTTGTGTGTCTATCTGTGGCATCGTAGCTCCGAAACGTATGGATTTTTTTATTTGAAAAGAGTGTTCTTAGCTAAAAAAATTGAGGTTTTTGTATCGAGGAATTTTAAATTTATTGTAACTTGAACACACCGACTGGGAGACCTCTTGTATTTACACTGAAAATAAGCCAAACCAACTGATAAGCCTATACATAAGTAGATCATTTCGACACCCTAAATAATGACTAACATAATATTTTTCTGCAATTATAATCTCACCAAAAAACATAATATTAAAAACCTAGGCCAAGTTTTGTTGCTAAAAATCATACGAATGTCTAACTATATAGTTCTAATGATCTAAGCGGAAATTAAAATAAAAACGAAATTAGATTTTCGTAACAATAATCATATTAATTTGTTCAGACGTCTACCGTCCTGTAGTGAATGGTGCCATTGTAGAAACGTTTATACAAACAATGCAAGTTGCGGGAGTAATCAAGAGAAATTACAGTGGAAATGCAAGCGCTATAAGAGTTGTTTAATTTATTTATTAATTTATTTCACCCGAGGTCTTGGGTGGATGTACCACTAAGAGCTTTATTGCTCTAACACTTAACTATATGAGAAAGTTGAAAGGTCAGCTGGGACCACATCTTGCTCGTTTACCCAATCCTTAGCTCTTATCTTGAAACTATTTTTGGTTAGTGTAGATACAATGTTATATTTGTAGGCGTGTCTTATCACTGTACTATATACCTAAGGCGAACCATATGCGTTGGTTGTAAACAGATTATTCACATATAGATATAATATTCTGTCACATTATTACTGGCTCATTCCTTTCACTGTTTCTAGGGACAATCTTAATACCCATTTTATTATGAATTATAAGTTTAACACTGTTTTATGAAGAGCTACCAACGCAATGAGATTTTTAATTAAGGAATATTCTACTCGCTACATCCTATTATCTCCGTTTAATTAATTAATAATAATTACCTATCTAGAAACTTGTTTCTATCATCTCTAGGCGTTTTATGAAAGATGTAGTTTTAAGGGAGATACTATAAAATGTGGGCTAATCACAATAGATCTTTTTAGGTCGACGTGGGTATGTAAAGTAAAGCTACTTTGTTCCATCAGCAAGATGGTAATGCTATGGAATGGGACTATAATTGAATAAAATAGTCTTTGATATTGGTTTTTGGCGATTTTTTGTAACTATTTTCAGTAATTTTATATCTTCAATCTTCGAGTGAGATAGTGGTTTAGAGAGACAGGCGCCTTATTCAAAACGTAGTACTTCTACTCTACAGGCAGACTGACAAAAAATCGGCAATCGTGCATAACGTCATGCGTAGCAATGGAACGGTCCTTTAAGTCACTCATAATATACATATTTTTGTCTGCACACGAGACAGAATTATCAAATTTGGATCCCAGGCACATCTTCTGCATTAGTACAGTTTAATTACGTGTTTAATTAAACGAGGCCGAAATACATCCGGAGGAAACCAAACTTGGCCACAAACCATACCTCATTGGATAAAAATGTTTCTTTTTCACATTTTAAATGTTAGTACCCGCAATGCGGGAGACCAAATCTCACCTTATATTCTGAAAATAGAACGTAGGTATTACGTAACGAACTGACGAAACTATTTTCAGACGAATGCTGCTTATTGAACTTTAAATCGAAACCAACATCATCGATTGATCAAGATAATACATTAATGAATGTCGTGTGGTTTCCGGCCTAAGAATAGAACCACCCTTACTCGTCCCGCGGGTGTCGTAAGAAGCGACAAAGGGACAGGACAGCATCCTTCTGTGTAACAGCAATTATCTGTTATTCCATTCGCCAACCCGCTTGCCCAGCGTGGCGATTATGGGCAAATATCTACAATGAGCGCACAAAGGCACGCATTGGGAGAGGCCTTTATTCAGCAGTGGATTAATACAGGCTGACGATGATGACATTAATGAATATAACAAAAATAATATTTATGATATAGATTTAATTTGAGTTTATTGCCAGAGCTCTTTTGCAGCACAATCGAATAGTTACTAGATATTAAATAATACTACAACTTGCAGTAACACACTATTGTTTTCATAACGAATACAACCAAATGCTAATGTATGCATCATGCTATTTATCAACAGTTACGTACCGCTGGAACGTAACTGGATCGTTCACAGATAATATAGATTTCCGTGTTCGGATGGCAGATGGCACACGTCACAAAGTCACCCTTCGCTTTTTCCCGCTAAGTAGGTACCTATTCGTGTCTTTTAAAAGATCCCGTGATACCCTTTCTATTACACGACATCTATTTCTAAGAACTCTAATGGTTTTCGTTTCCGTGACAAATTGGGCCCGTCTATTGGGTACTGGTTTTCGCAGTTGTTTGCGACATGTTACGGCTTTTTTATTTTGGGGTTTCCTTTTTCGATTAAATTCGACCAGCAGCCCCATAAAAATTGTTAAGAAAGAACATATTTTCTCTGTACCTACTGGGAATCCATATTGTTCCTAACTTCCTATAGTCTAAGTCCAAGATTTATAATTAACGTCGATAAATCTCTTTATTTTTACATGATTATAGCTGGCTTTGTATGTATGTAAGTTTGTTCATCTATTTTCTCATAACTCCTAAACTATTTATTATAGTTTGGAGAATAATGTGTCAATTGATACGTTTTAATATTCTGCGTGAATATAATAAAATCTCACAAAATTTAATAAATTGCGGTTTTAAAAATAACAAAAATGTTGAGCACTATGACTACTTTTCAAAATGTATGAAAGCTCTTGAAAAGTTGATACCTGAAATTCACGAAACAGACCAAACAATCTTTGTGTACTTAAAAAAAATCTTTATTGATAGAAAGGTTTGGTCACGCAGTGGTCATCCCTATAAAATATTCTATTATCTAATTACATCCAACCGAATTAGTATCTCCGTAATACGTTTCCATTAGGGATCTGTTTCATTAATGTCCAGATCGATACGAGTCTCTTACAAATTTATTGCATGGTGCTTTACATTACTACAATTTTATCTTAGAAATAATCTTCAGTGTATTTTACCTTAAAGCTGTAGAAAATCGTAGAACAACTTAACACAGGACCTTCTTTCTCATTGGGCACTGAGGGCCCAGGGCCTCGAGATCCCTGGGAACCTGTAGTTCAGGTCACCAACAGATAAAACCGATAAAATATTTTTTTTTTAATCAAACGATAATTACCAACTCCTTTTGCATCATGTACATAATATGTTAATAATAAAAAGGCCTAATATATTTATATTGTATGCTAATATAGCGTAGTCATAGCGGCCCCATTATCCTAAAGCGCCCAGGGCCTCCAATAGCTAAAATACGGCCCTGAGTAAAATGCATTAAACTTTTACCGCGCATTAGCAAAGTCTCTTTTACTTTCTTATATGTAATTTCGTAGTCGTAGTAGAGTCGTGATAGTGTAGTGGTATGACCGTTGACTGGCAAGTCAGCAAAGGTCTCAGGTTCGAACCGAAGACGCGCACCTCTTAATTTTAAATTACCTAATTATCACTTCCTCCGTGCCTCGGAAAGCACGTAAAGATGTTGGCCCTGCGCCTGATCTCTCTCCCATCGAACTATGAGTGAGGGAATAGAGAGTGCACTTGTGTTTGCGCACACATTTGTGCAGTATACCTAATATATCCTGCGTAGTTGGCTAATCTCTGTTGAGATTGGTCGCTGGACCGAACCGGTCGGGAGCGGGGAGCTGGACATTATAGGTACTTCATAAATCTGTATTCAAGACTAAAATTATCTCTTATTACAGTTATTAGTTATTACCCAATGAAAGTGGTTTCTCTATTAGTTTTGGTACAGAAACTAATAAGATTATTATTAACGTTACTCGCACATTGACACTGATTTATTAGTTGAATTTAGAAATAACCTTTATCTACGTTATGGCTATTTCTAATGAATTTTAGTGATAATCTAATCGTTATGCAGACAGAATTGTCATTGTAAAAAAATACGTACTTTATTGCCAGTTTCCAATAATCCATAAACGTGTCAGTTTTCGTTTTTTGGCGGCTATGCTGTTACTTGTCTACATGTTGTTGACCTATTTGGCTCTGTCTACTCTGCAGTGAAATAAGACGGCAGACAGACGGGCGCCCCGAGACGTTCAGCCACCAAATAATGGCAACGCGCCTACGCTTTTCTAGACTAAAATCGCCTCCTTGACAAATGCCTGTGTTTATTACCCTCAAAAAAATTGTATATTATTAATTACTTCTGTATATTAGGTTTAATTTTTTATACCCAAACAAAGACTGTGTCAATTCCTGTATCATTTAAAGCATTGACCACACACGCATGTATTGGTGTATCTTTTTAGTTTTAAATTGTGACGAGAAGACACTAATGATGGTTTGTTTTTTTTTCAATAATTTATTTATTTTCAAGATTTAAATATGCATTTGCGACTATATCAATCCCTTAGTATTTATATTATGAAACTTATTAACAAATGTTCAAACAATGTTCGTTAACAAACGTAACGATACGAAGTAATGGTGGTTGTTCTGGGTGTAAAACGTTAAATAAAGTCGGTAATAGGATCATCTAATACTTGCATGTGCATCGATCACTAAGAAGCCTGTGTAAAACAATATTCAAAGAAATTTCACTCTAGTTTTACATCGATGACATCATAAACGTTGATGCTCTCATCTTTTTTTAACGAATTGCGTAGTTAAGTGGAACGTTTTGTTTCTGCTACACGTTTTGTTTCCCTAGGGTTAGCCAATACGCGGTTTCTCGCGGTAGTTCATGAATGACTCGAGCGCGACCCATATTTCCGAACACTTCTTTATGTTCGCGCCCCTGACACAATGACTCACATTCGAATCGTTCGACCCTGTTTTAACTCTACGCTATTTAATGGCTTATCTTTGATCGCAATTAGTACTCTTATTTATATAAACGTTTAATCCTGTGTTCATCTAAGTGCTCTTGAAACTTTGATATTTTAGTAGACTAAAATCTCCGAAAATGTTAGTTTTTGATTTTACTATTTTTATCATTACAATTTATTAGTTGCTTTATAGTATTTATTTATTTTCTTTTGACATGTGTTTGTATTATGAAAGACAGTACTAGTTATTTTCCAAGTAGGCTTGACAGTTTTGAGTATATTTCAAGACTCTATCCAAATATCTGACTGCTGTGGCGCACGATGAAGGTAGGCGAAGATTATCTCAATTAGGCTATTGAGGGTCAGCTTAAAACTAAACAGAAGTGCAGAAGGAACGCTCCGGACGCAACATTAAAAATACTTAAATCCTCAACTCGTTTTAGAGTTTCTTTTTAAGGCTAGTTCAGACTCTGAAAAGAAATGACGGCTCTATCTAGCTTAAATGAATAGTGATTTATGTTACAGTGTTTAAAATAAGAAACTTTTGATAAAATATATTTCTTAAAGTTATGACTGAAAATGGCTCTATCAATTTGGCTTCATTGGTACCAGTAACTACACTCGACGGTTGTTTGGAGGTAAATATATCAAGTGTTTTCATTTACAGTTGCTGTGTTTTATGTAATACGATACCGATATTTAAATAAATAACGTCTTAAAAGTAAGACGTATCTAATATTAGAATGATAAAATAAAAAGTGGAGGAAATAGCATTAAACATTACAAATCGCAAGAATTTCTGAGACCGTTGTTGGAAGTGTCTCAGCATTCATAAAAAGTTGTAATCGAGTTTCTCTTATCTTGTTTGTAACATAAAATATGTTTTGAGTTAAACTTAGTATTTGCGATGTAGACATCTTTGAGACAAAAAATATACCTACCTATTTAAGTTATACGTTAAATATAGAATTTATAGAAAGTGTAAACCATCTATATTGTGTAGAAACGATACAGAAAGCAAATTTAAATTTAGGGATAGCACTAAAACTATGAATATTTTTTGCCTGGAAATCGTTGTTTTTATTACGATTGAGCCTTTACGATATTGTGAGCTTACCATTTGGGCTAGAATATGATTTTCTACAGCGCTTGATAAAACGAAATGTTCTAGAGATATCGACGATTTCTGAGGCAATAGTGTGGAAGTTCTTTAAGTGGAATAAGCTAAGCCAATGTCTCGTGTCGTCATCGGTACGCGGCGCGGAGGATGCGCGCGCACCCGCTTCGATCCAACCAGCCAGACATTTGAATGAAAAGATCGGTCACTCACTGTACGTGTGGCGTCACGTGTGCGTCTGTCTTTTATCTATGATGCTAAAATGTTTTTTTTATATTACATTTCCTACACACTTTAACTATAAAAAAAAATTTAGATTTCCTCATTTGTCTAAAATAAAACTTGAATTTTACCCGAGTCAAAAAAATATGTCAACATATGCTTAGGTATACACCTCTTTGTCATTTCTTATTATTATTCGAATTCTGGTCATAAAAACCGCTCAACAAATACTTTATTGTGTCCCCATTATGCTTGAATAAAATCAGCCGCCGCGCAGTTCGTAAGATTTGTGCTGTCCAGAATGGTATCTGTCGGACTTATTGTATGTGCCAGGAATTTAATAAGCGTGTTAGATAAACGCAAAAATATTTAAATGATGTGGATCAATGTCCCGCATTATCAAAGTGTTTGTTATACAAAGCATTGTTCATGATTTTTTATCATAATTAATGTACACGCGATAAGACATGCTTTTGAGATAGTATGTCGTTTACATTTGTAGGAAACGTCCGGGTCGGTTTGGAAATTTCATAAATCTGCTAGTTTAGTTCTTTAGTATATTGTAAAGAATCTTATTGCTCATGTTATTAAACATGTTAGTTCAGAAGACCAACAAGGACCCTTCAAAGGGGTTCGAACCTTTGTGGCATAGAGGGCCGTCGCCATTTTGATTTTTTTTCAAAGTGGCGGCGCAGGATTAGACTACTATATTTAAATAGAGGACATCTTAACAAACAAAAAATGTTAGCAACATAATCCTAAAGTGTCACGTTTTCGAGATATGGCCCGCTAAGCCATCTCCTAAACAAAAATGTTCTAACCCCTTTGCTCTTGATTAGATCTTGACGATGCACTAAGGGGTATTTTGACAATCTGGGCAGCCAAAATTATTTTTCGAGTTTATTCGATTCTAAATAAATTCTTTAGTTAATTACGGCAAAATAGAGAAAATTCCTTCTAGCCATTCTTAATTTTTTTTCACAAATATATCTTTATTACGGTCGGATTCAGTCCATCTTCGCTTCATATCGGACTTGAAGCGTGAAAAATCCTGCTTTATTTTTTTTATTTGCTCTGCAGAGAAATCATCAAGTTGAAGAAGGTACTCTTCTAAATAAACTAGTTTTTCGCCAATCGTTTTAAAGTTTTGTTGTTGCATTAAAGAAAACAAATGATACCGAGTCAGTACTCTGACATTTGATGGACCTAAAATAAAAAAATATTTAAAAAAAAAAAATTAAGTGAAAATATTTAGAACTCGAACTAGATGTTACCATATGCCTATATGACTTTAAGAAAGAAATGCGTTATTTCGAATGATGCGGGTGGGCCTCGGTAGCTTAGTTGGTAAAGCTATGGCAAGGTATGTCTGAGTCGTGGGTTCGAATCCCACTCGAGTCAATTGTTTTTGCGAGTTTCTTATTTAATTTAATAAGCAAAACATGCGCAAAAAACATACATAAAAAAATTAAACTCGATTTTCTTTTTCATACCTACCCTTTAAAAAATGATTAAGTATCTTGAAAAATAGCAAAAACTAGCAAAAAAAAACTTAACTATAGGATAGCTAAGATCTTAAGCTTTCTAATAAACCTAAAATCAAAGCCGGGACTCTTTGGGAAATACAACTTTTGGACTAGAGTTTAAAAAGTTTTTGATTTTATTTTTGATTTTATGGCACTATTCTAAAACCCCTTTAATTAATTAACTATAATAGTTATTAAAACAAAAACCTATGAAAAGTACACAGATTTACCTGATTCAACATAATCCATCACTTGAACTTATAACAATATACTCACAAAAACAATAAAAATTATCGAAGTTAAGCGTAAACAATGAAGATGATAATCGATACGTGCACTCTAAATGACGCTCAAGTTTCGGAAGATTGTACGGGCGCTAGAATAGTGCTAGGAACTAGGGACGTATTGAAGGTAGTTCACATATTATTCAACTTCATTCGAATATTATATTTTTCTACCCACGTTAAAGTTAATAAAATTGACTTTTGGCCGCCCAGATTGTCACAATACCCCTTAGTGGCGATGGAAAGTCGAGCAAAACATGACGTGCAGAATAAAGTTGAAACTTGTTTTCTCTTACTAGTTTTCAGAAAGTAAATCCTTTAATTAGGACATTTTATCTTAACTTAGGTACTTGAGTTACTAAAGGCGTCTATAGACGAATTCAACTAATCAATAGATTAAAAGCCTATCTTTAGCCTATCTTTAGCCTATCTTTAGCCTATCTTTAGCCTATCTTTAGCCTATCTTATGAAGACAAGTAATAATGATGAATATTTTATTGACGGTGCGCGCCAAATGATAAAATAACAGCGCACTATCAATGACAACTTTTCTTACTTTTTCTTTTTCAATTTCAATGAAATTTGAGGGATCAAACGCTTCCATAGATGCTCATTTGTCAAATCATAAACATACATTCATACCCACATAAAACGTTCAAAATCTAATAAAAATAATGTGTCTTTATTATTGAATATCAATGGGTTTTACATTACAGACTTATTACAATTTCTCTACATATTCACTGCGTAATGTTGAATCCAGGTCATGTCCTCAATGCGGAGAATCAATCTTCGGGCGACTTAATAAGGCAGATAACCGAGTGAGCAGCCAAGCTCGGTGGCCATTCCTGCATGCTAGCAGTACGTGATTGTGACACCGCATCAAGGATGTATATATCGTTTCTACGTAATACGCCTGATCCTCAGTGATTTGTTATTTCTTGAAGCAAATATTTATTTCTTAGGTGAGAAGTTTAATTGAGCAATACGCATGTCATTGTTCGTTCAGAAAATTAAATCGTGAATAAAATTATGACTTGCGGTTAGGCGATTCGCCTTCTAAGCTTAGTATCGCAAGTTCGATTTTCGTACGGTACAAATACATATTTGTGTGATCCACAGATGTTTGTTCCTGTCCAAGCGTTTCTTTTTAAATTATATTATGTTAGTAACTGATCCCACGATACATGAGAGTTATCTTGTATAGAGACCCCATAACCTACGTTTTTAAAGAAAAGTAAAAAAAAATTGTACTTATCGATGAAAAAAAATCATTGTAGGTATATCAAAGACAAAATCCGGAGAATCCTTAAATAAAACTCCAATAAAACATTTTAAGTACCCGTATAAAATATGTACGTATTTTCGTAAATAATGTCTACTGAAATAACACTTCTATCTCTTTTGATAATAGTCCAGTCAATAAAGTAGTTATAGAGTGCGTGAGAGGGAACCTAAGTAATTTCTTCAGGAATGTATTTGGGGTGCTTAGGCGGAAAAAATACTAAAAGTCCTGACGTCTAGGAGGGGAGCCGGAGGGGGGAGGGGGGGACAAAGGTCCCAATTTTAGGTTTTTCGCAAATATCTCAAAAATGGTGCGTTGTAGCGAAAAATGTTCTTAGATGAAATGAAAGCTTATAAAATTCTCTACAACTTTGATCCTATACACTTTTTCCATACTCCAACCGTTTTTGAACTACATGCTCCAGAAATGTTGAAATTTTAGTTATTCAGCGTAAAAATATTGTAACATAAACTGGGAGTACCTCCACGTGGTAAAGGCGGTAACAGTAAGAAATAATAATTAATAATTATTATTATTATTCCTATCCATATTCGAACTACACGCTCTGAAAAAGTGATTTTTAACCAAAAAATTTTTCTTATTCTAATCATATTTTACCCTCTTAGATCGTGAGGGTCCCGGCAAAAATTCGAACTCTGTGTCTCTGTGTTCAAAAATGCGAACCTTTTTCCTCGCCCTTCTCAGGGGTAGGTGGTTCTTGCTGAGGGCTCTTAATCATCCTCACTGTCTTTCTCGATGTAAGTCATGCTGTTAAAACATTTTCCTTGGCAATGAAGGCATGCAACAGAACATTTTAGCATTACTTTTCAGCATCCACATTTGCCACTGCTACAATCCATGGTGCAGCGACAAAATATTGTTTTTAGTAAAACTTCGGGTGCTGGTAAATCGTCTGTTGTTGTTGGCGCTCAAGATATCGCCTTCATTCTTCCACCCCCACTCTTGAGGGCGCAGCTCATTCCCGAGCCAACACACGATCTAAGAGGGTAAAATATGATTAGAATAAGAAAAATTTTTTGGTAAAAATCACTTTTTCAGAGCGTGTAGTTCGAATATGGATAGGAATAATAATTATTATTATTAATATATTATTATTCCTAGGGGTTTGTCAGCGGGCAATGGAACGCAGTATGCTAGGAGTGAAACTTAGCGACCGCATTAGAAACCCTATACTGCGTTCCAAAACGCAAATCGCTGATGTAGGCCATACAGCTGCTACGCTCAAGTGGAACTGGGCCGGTCACATCTGCCGCATGACGGATGAGCTATGGGCAAAGACAACCACGCAGTGGGTCCCAAATAGCAGTAAACGTCTTCGCGGCAGACCCAGGAGGAGGTGGCGGGATGAACTCGACTCGCATCTAAAGGATTGGTCTCAGATATCATTGGACCGAGAAAAGTGGAAGGAGGGAAGGGAGGCCTTTGCCCTGCAGTGGGACAATACAGGCTAAAAATAAATAAAAATAAATAAATAAATATTATTTCTTACTGTTACCGCCTTTACCACGTGGAGGTACTCCCAGTTTATGTTACAATATTTTTTTAAGATAATTTTCGCATCAGGTAATGGTCATCACGCTGAATAACTAAAATTTCAACATTTCTGGAGCATGTAGTTCAAAAACGGTTGGAGTATGGAAAAAGTGTATAGGATCAAAGTTGTAGAGAATTTTATAAGCTTTCATTTCATCTAAGAACATTTTTCGCTACAACGCACGGTGGGCTGAAAATCGGCTTTCATAGACTTAGGGATTTCAATTTGCAAGTGCTTGTTTTTATGTACGATATCGCTTCTATTAGTCATTACTATGTACAAAAATGACACCCGAGTTAATTCTGCCCAAAAACGAAGGAAATATAATTTTTTTACGAAAAATTTGTATGAAGCTAGTATGAAAAATCGAATTATCTCCTAAACGGCTTGTTTAACGGTAATATCCTTGGCGGTGGTCATAGTGCTAATTATTTATGATTTTTTGGTTGGCGATCGGACGAAAAATTTAATGCCGTGTTTTTTTAAAAAATCGTCAAAATATTTTTATTTGTTTTCACGTATGAAACGATTCCTTTTGGTGTTTATGTTGAAGAACACGGACTTTTAACTACACATAACATAAAATAGCATCACTCCTATATTTTCGAAGGAGTTGGTAGAGGTTTATAGTACACCCACACGTAGACAACTATGTTTGAGCTAGATAATTATCAACACAAAATGAGTTTTAAAACTTTTCATACAACCAAATGACCAATTGTTTACTCTTCTAATGAGTCCAAAAAGAAGTAATTAAGTAACTACACTGATTAGGTCTTCTAATGAGTCTTAATAGGTGATTTAATGATTTTCAATATCTCACGACAATGCCAACTATGGATTACATTCAACATTTCCTGATAAGTAAGCTAATTTGTTAATTAGCAGTGCTATGAGTTCTAAGAATAGTTAGTGACAATTATAGATTTTCATTAGCTAATGAGGAGATAACTAATGAGGGTAGTTAAATAATTATTGGCGTTTTGCAATAAAAAGGCTAAAGTTTTGTTTTATAATTTAATTTGTTCACAACTGTGTAACTGCTAACACTAAATCAGCGACTATAAAATCTTAGAATGGAAAGTTTAATCACCAATTTAGACTTGTTTGTTCTTCTACGAAGTGAGAGTACTTCATTTGATCATGAAGTATTGTTCAGTGCAGTTGTATCCCGCATAGGCGATTGCCTGTCTGACGAAGATCGTGTTGTTCTCAAAGAATTTTGTCGGAGATTTACGCGAGCCGCTTTACAAAGGTGGCAGAAATCCAACCGATTCCTTGATAATTTCAGGAGAATGTACGAGAATTGGTTGGGAGCAAATATTGATTGGCCGAGTTTTGTGCAAACTTTAGTTAATCAAGAACCAAGTTTTGATAAGGCACCAAGAGCACCCTCAGTCTCTCCAGAACCGTCGACATCAACGTCCATTGGAACAATGACGAAAAGATCCCGTAAACCATTCGAAGATCTGGGAAGTAAACAAAAAAAAAGAAGATCTGATGAACACACAGGCGAAGATTCCAGTGAATTGGCATATGCAGCTGCAGCACGTTTAAAGGAAGAAGGGCATGGTGATATCGCCTCTGTCATCGAATACATGATGAAAAATCCTGAAGTAGCCGCTAAATTAAATGAAACGCTTAAGAAACCAGCGAAAACAATCATATTTACGCCAGAAAAGGCACTTGGATTGCTTCTTTCGCTAAAACTCTCAAAGTGGCAATATATTACGTTGCGTGAGGCTGCCATTCGGGAAGGTGCTAAGGATATTTATCCATCTTACTATAAAGTGCAACAAACTAAGCTTGATTGCTACCCTCCGAAGCAATCAGTGACAGTTACTGATTCATCGGCTAGGATTACACTTCAAGCTTTACTTGATATCACGGTTACAAGAATCCTTCAAAGCCTTTCTAACGAAGACATAACAAGCAGTTGAAGCTCATATCCAAGTGGGGATTTGATGGTGCTTCTAACCAAAGCCGATACAAGCAGAAAATTGAGGGTGAGGAAGATGACTCGAGCATTTTCATGACCTCCTTGGTGCCACTAAAACTCATAGATGGAGACAACATTTTATGGACGAACCCAAAACCATGCTCAGTTTTGTATTGTCGTCCAGTTCAGTTTACTTTTGTAAAGGAGAGTGAAGCAGTTGTCCTTGAGCTGAAAAAAGAAATGGATGAAGAAATTGAGGCCCTTATCCCCACAGAGTGCAATAATAATAATAAGGTGACTCATCAACTAATGATGACGATGATCGACGCTAAAGTCTGCACTTACCTTTCTGAAGCTAGATCAAATGCATCCTGCTACCTGTGCTTAGCAAAGCCTACAGAAATGAACCGCTTAGATGCTGTAACATCAAAAATTGTGTGTTCGGACCTGTATGAGTTTGGCTTGTCATCCCTACACGCCCGTATAAATTGTATGGAATGTCTGTTACACATTGCATACAGGCTCGACTTCAAACGGTGGGCAGCGAGAAGTGATGAGCACAAAGAAATGCTACAGACAAGGAAGAAAATAATTCAAAATAAATTCAAAGATGAGCTCAATCTGTTGATTGATATAGTAAAACAAGGCTCGGGAACCACCAATGACGGGAATACTGCAAGAAAATTCTTTGAGTTTCCTTATAAAACCGCAGCTATAACCGGTTTGGATGAAGACCTCATCAAAAGATTTGCTGTAATTTTACAAGCAATTACATCTGGAGAGCAGGTCGATATAATAAAATTTAGAGATTATGCTCGCAAAACAGCAGAAAAGTACGTATTATTATACGACTGGTACTACATGTCGTCAACCGTTCATAAGTTATTAATCCATGGGGCTGACATAATCGAGAAAAATAATATTGTGCCGATTGGGACTCTCTCGGAAGAAGCCTCAGAGTCTCGAAACAAAGATTTTAGGAGGTTTCGAGAACATCATTCGCGGAAAAGAAGCAGGCAGGATTCTAATCAAGACATTTTAAATATGCTTGTTGTTTCTTCGGATCCTTTGCTAAGTGCACAAAGGCCTAAGTTAGATGCCAAGAAAAAGCAGAGCTTTTTTGCTGAAACTCTCGACTTAATTCAATTTCAGGAAACTGAGTTCGAGTTTTTGGATATATCCAATCTGGATGCTGACTCAGAATTGGAGTCTGACAACGAGAGTGATAAGGAAAATTTGTAAAAAAATATATATGTACATATTTGTAAATTTTTATTTGAGTGTGTTTGGGTTTTTTTGTAATATTTAATGGTTTTTTTTTTATTTGTTTTACTTTATTTTACAAATGCGTAGTATTAATTCCTTAAATTAAATTATTTTGTATATAATATAATTATGTTACTTTAATAATAATTTGATAATCTTTTTTTATTTAAATTAATATAAATGTGTCAAAAACAGCAATTTTTTTATTTCATTTTTCTTGATTCGTGTGTTCTTAATATTTGGGTTAATAACATATCGAACTTTTTAACTTGGACACTAAAAGGGATCGTTTTACGTGTAAAAATAAATAAAAATATTTTGACGATTTTTAAAAAAAAAACGGCATTAAATTATTCGTCCGATCGCCAACCAAAAAATCATAAATAATTAGCACTATGACCACCGCCAAGGATATTACCGTTAAACAAGCCGTTTTGGAGATAATTCGATTTTTCATACTAGCTTCATACAAATTTTTCGTAAAAAAATTATATTTCCTTCGTTTTTGGGCAGAATTAACTCGGGTGTCATTTTTGTACATAGTAATGACTAATAGAAGCGATATCGTACATAAAAACAAGCACTTGCAAATTGAAATCCCTAAGTCTATGAAAGCCGATTTTCAGCCCACCGTGCAACGCACCATTTTTGAGATATTTGCGAAAAACCTAAAATTGGGACCTTTGTCCCCCCCTCCCCCCTCCGGCTCCCCTCCTAGACGTCAGGACTTTTAGTATTTTTTCCGCCTAAGCACCCCAAATGCATTCCTGAAGAAATTACTTAGGTTCCCTCTCACGCACTCTATACCCCCTTTTTAGACATTCGTTGACTGGACTATAAACGCTTACTATATTTAGGCTTTATTGACAGTTAAAATAAACACCATAACTGTGTGTTTACCGCCCGTGTTTCTGCAACGTGGGAGGATTCCGTGGGAGGGCACGGGTTTGTATTGGTGCTAACTTAGGTATTGAGAATTGAATAAAACATCAATGCTTTTCTGCCGACTGATCAATTAGTTTGTACCAAGAATTTCATATGAATATAAATAAGCATGTAACGTACTTATAAATAAATGTAGGGTCGTAAATGTCAATAAAGGTGAATGGTTAAAAATATCTTGATTCATTTAGAGTACCTACATTATATTAATGGATGCCTCTGGAATAAATAAATATTGTGATTGCGCAAGGCATGTGACCACAAACCCACCGGGGGCATGAGATTTAACGCTTATTAAAATTCAATAATGTTGTGAAGTTTTTACTCAAAAGTATCCTGTAAGATAAAATGATATCATGTTTTTGACGGAATGATGGCAAAGCTGTAAGACTTTAGCCATAATAGATATTCTGTGCTTTGGCGTCAGGTGGATTAATTAAAATACACCGGAGATAGTCTGCTATAATCTATAATTAAGTTCCGTTTATTATGCGGTCTAACTAGCTTATTAAAGTTGATTTTGTAACATTATCACATCGTCTCTTTCCTTCGCTTCTCATATCCTTTACATATGTAGTGTGTAGCTAACTACTTTTTTTTAAGTTTTAGGGCGCCTCTTCGCGGTAATCTCATTGATGTCGATTGAAGATATAAAAACAATGAATATAGTTAGAAAAATCGAAACAAACGCGCCACACTAGTTCGCTTTGATCAGAATCGAAACCATTGGCTTTAACAATGTTGTAGTACCTTTTTACGAGTTAAAAACCCAGTAGTTCCCTCACCGGCCCTTAGAGGTACTTGAAGGATTATTTTTATGGCTGGCAACACTTACCGGTGAACTAACACCCGCCTACAACTACCCTCGAGCGTTGCGATTATACACAAAGGAGGCTTACTTCCAACAACAGGTATTTCTCGGAATAACTTAATAAAGAACAGCTGTTATACACCGAACTCCGTAAAACTTCATTTTATGGAGAATTTCCATCCCGACAATACAGCTGGTTGGGAAAATTTTAGGTATAAAAATATACGTACGTGCGTTTGGTTTTCACAATTTTCTTTATAAGCGCAGGCTATAAATGGTTTCAAGGTACAGTTAAAGTACTTTATGGGTCTCTATAAGTCACTCCCTAAAGAAGATTACACATTCAATAACGACGTGACACTTAAATCGCGATCTAGATAAAATGATAAGCATTATAGTAGTTGAGATGAGAATTCCGGTCGCTACGCGGTGTCCGGCATTGAGAATGTGATTGAGTCCACAGGACTGTTTACAAGATGTCAATGTCAAGTATGTTTCTTTATTTGGTGAACTATACTACCTATAATTTATGACTTTGCTTTCGTATCTGTGGATTGGGAAGCTAAGCGCACCACAACATTTGCATTAGACCGATTAGACAAAAGCTCTCTAAATAGGTACAGTGGAAGAGGAAACTATAGATCTAATATTTTACGTTTTGCTGAATCAGGTTTCTCTGGTTTAGCCACTAATATCGATCATGAATAATATCTATACATTTATCTTAGAATATTATTAGCTATCCCGATAATTCACGTGTTCGAAAATATAGCCTGAAATCTCATTACTGAAGTAATTGGTATTAAATCTGTAACGTCTGGACGTATTTATAAGGCAGTACTTACAATAAATACCTTTTCGGGTATTGGGGTTTAGGGTATTGTAGGAACTGCCTCCAGACGCAAGAGTGTATCGTGCGTGTAGCCTTGAAGAGTAGAGAATAAAATAGCTCATGCACTTAGCAAATTAACAGGTGAACATTTACGATTTTTCGCTGGGAAATCTAAAATGAAAGTGGTAGAGTATACCTATAGAGCTACATAACTAGGTCAACATTCTACAGTTTTTTTTTTATGAATACTCGTATCTTTTTGTAGAACATTATGATAACATGAGAAATGGCATTAATGATAAGGCTTTCTTCTTCTTTATCGTATGGTTGATAAACAACATGATGTCAGAGTTTAAATCGCCCGAAGGCTTCTTAGACATGGCTTGACACACTGTTCAGAAATCTCTCAGGTGTGTTGGTTTCCTCACTATGTTTTCCCTCACCGTTTTGTACAAGTGATAATGAATTTCTAATACACACATGAATTCGAAAAGTCAGAGGTGCGTGCCTGGGTTTTTAACCTACAACCTGAAGCGACTGATAAATTAATTTACTAAATGAAACCTCGCTACTTTGCTGACTGTACCTACCTACCTTCTCCATCAATGATCAAAAAGTTTAGGTCTATAATGATTCGTTAACAATATAACCCACTTCTACATTGTTACACTAACAACAGTAACAAGTAACTACCCACACGGGTATACGTACATACGTGCGTCGTGCGCCGGTTGCAATTACTACGCACTTGACCTTTTCCATTGGACATGTTCAATCAGCAGCGTGCCCGACATTGTCGCATTTGTTTTATAAATTCCTTTTTTAAAAGCTATTAAAAATTGTATTGTAACAAAAGAAAATAGTAATGTCAGTTTACAATAACGGACAGTTTTGTCTAGACCAGTGATTCCCAAAGTGGTCCAGGTGGACCCCCAGGGGTCCACGGGAGACTTGCTGGGGGTCTACGTAGGCGTGAACAAAAAATGGGGGTCCATAAGATGTTAATGGGGGTCCACGAAAATTTATCTGCTTGATAGTAATAAAATAAATAAATCAGCCTGTAACTGTCCCAATATAGGGCAAAGGCCTCTTCTCATTCAGAGAAGGATTGAGCATTAATCACCACGCTAGCTCACTGCGGGTTGGCGATTTCAGACTATTAAAGTCCAGGTTTCCTTACGATGTTTTCCTTCACCGTTAGTCAGTGGTGTCTTAGATTAACTAAGAAAGTACATATGACATTGAAAAAGTCACATTGGTACATGCCAGGTTCGAACCCACACCCACGCGCTTGCAAAGCGGGTCCGTAACCAATGCGCCACCACGACATTTGTAACGGCTTGATAGTAAAGAGTAAAAATGTAAGCATAGTTATTATAAGGGCTTACTACCTACATTGTACCATTGTATTAAGTACCTAACTAAGCAGATAATATTTCAATAAGGCAAGCGGCTCTTACTTGTCCAAACTTGCGTATTCGATATTAGGTACAATTTCGTGTACAGACTTGCAAAGCGCTATCCGCCCGACAATGCTTAATGCTTGTTCAGACATGAACTTGATCACCACTATAAATACTTGATGCCAAAGGCAAACTCATTCATTTGTTTCCGGAATTTCGAAAAAAAGGTGTGAGAAAATTTATATCAGTGTTTGCTAGTGCCGGAGAAAAGTAAGTACCTTTTTTTGTTTTGTTTACGTGTACTAGTCGGTTGATCACAACTGCTTGTATAGATAGGTAACTTAGTAACTTACAGATATTTTAATTGTCCTCTTTCGATTTGAAGACAAACACAGCACGTTTTATTCAATAGTTTTTTCACGAGAGAAGCACTGCCTCTCTAAAAAGTCCGAATAAGCAATATTGCAGAGCAATTAATTTTGTAATTTTTCTTGCAAATAACTACTAATTTTATAAAACAGTAATTTCACAATCATTTTAAATTGATTTTGAAGTAACTATTTTATCAAAACTATTCCCTTTCGGAAAGAGCGGGGCTTGAGCTTCGATGCCAGTTTGTCACGTTTTAACAATGAAGCCGCAGACAAAAAATACGCAAATACACGGAGCGCGTGAACTCATTTATATGAAATGTTAGTTATCGTTTTCGATGCAAATCACCCCCAAAATAACTTTCTAACTCTTTTTAACCCTGTTAGGCGATGAGTTTTAATAAAATACGAAACACGTGTTCCATTAATTCTGTAAAAAAAAAATTTTAGCAAAATTTTAAGTAGATTGGACCCAGGAATCACGTTATCCCATACAAACTTTGCCCCCGTTGTTCACCCCCTTAGAGGTAGTATTTCGAAAAATCCTTTCTTATCGGATCCCTTCGTCATACAAAGAATACACTCTCGAAGTTTCAGGTCTCTACGATCAGCGGATTAGGCTGTGCGTTGATCCGTCAGTCAGTCAGTCATTCAGGACAAAGCATTTTATATAGATTAATTTTTTCTTGTAATTCTATTCTTTTAATAAATAAAGTGTTATAAAATTTACCATTTTTCGTTTTTATTTTATACCTATCGGAATAAAGGGACAGAACTCAGAAGCGACACAATTTTTATTTTTTGGTGACTTTAAGAATGTGCTACAAATGTAGCAGCCGGTGAATGCGCAAGCGAAAACTATATTTCCGCCCAGAGGTTCGTGAAGGAACACCGTGTGGTTTTTAGTCCGTGCGAGTCGGACATAACCCCATCGCCAGCCCTTAGTGGTAGGGTACTCATAAGGAGTTTTCCACACGACAAAAAAAAAGGGGGGGGGGGGTCCACCGAAACCAGTAAAGTTTTGAAAGTGGTCCACGAGAAAAATAAGTTTGGGAACTACTGGTCTAGACTGAGGATACATCCAAATGGATGTATCAGATTTTAATACACAGCTAGGATGTTTAGCAAATAGCATATTTTGGCATGCAGCTACGCTATTAGGATGTATGGAAGCATCCTCAGTGTCAATATCAATCAACTAGAAAATGAGCTCTCAAAGCTATCTAGCTTTACTCCACTACATGTTCAAAAGACAGTCCAATTGTGATGCCTCAGTACTGCGATATTTAATTGATTGTTGATAGTGCGTAGGATTGACATATTGCATTTGTTGTAGCTTCGTTTGGCTACGGGATGTTTGGCATGAAATGGCGAAGTAGTACATTACGAACAGTGCAATGCAAAACTGACTAAACTATGTTTTTTTTGGCGTTTTTGCGTTATAAACACCATGTAATGTTAGTCGAGGAATGTTTCTATTAGTTTCAACACACAGCGTAAATATTATTTAGGTGAGTCTATTGAACATAATATTTCCCATTAAATAATTTTTGGTCGTCTTTTTGTAATCGTCGATTCGTTACTATGATACAAAGTTCAATTTTGTAAACGTAAAATCTGCTTTTTTGCAAGGCTGACTTTGGCGATACAGCTTCAGACGGATATCACCCTCATATCATCCCCTGATCTTCTTTTAAAGAGGGTCCTAAAGAACCGCTTCAATTAATTATCGTGAGGGAATATAATATTGCGACAATGACCCCGCTTGATAAAGGTGAACAATAATCAAATTATTGATCACGTCTAAAAATATCATGACTGGGAAGTGCAAATTCATATTAAAATTGTAGCTGTATGTGCTTTCTGCGAACCGTAAATATTTCAAACGCCCGCCGCGTTAAGTCAATTATGAAAATGGATAGCTTTTCTAAGAACGGCAAATACATATTTTATTTTATGTCTATTTGTAACGAAATATAATTCTGTCTTGAAAGAAGGTTATTAATAATTCGTTGCTTTCTTATCTTTTAAATTGAAACAGACAATGCTGTGAAAGTTTAAATTGTAGATACTGTTGTTTCTAAAACAAAACCTGTAAGAAAATCTCGAGAAAAACAAAGCGAATGAAATTGTATTTCAGTTCCAGCAGTTAGAATTAAAATGTTTTATAAGATCTATCTTTAAAATACCTACTCTCCCAAAATGAAGACTCTGAATGAGTTTAAACCACTTGAACAATCTAATTGTTACTTAGATAAATATACCTATATACCAGGAGTATTTTTAACAATTTCATTTCTTGTGTAGCAATAGAAACATGAAAAAAGAAATATATACGTACTTTGACATTTAAATACTAACAAGATGTTCCATTCCATATTTTTCTAATTTCTCCAAGTCCTTACATTGTGTCCGGTATCCGAAATTGATAAAATCGTTTATGAGAATCGTAATAATAAAACCCTCGTCCCGAACTCGGTAAATTGAGTTCGAAATACATTTACAACAGCAGTGATCGTTATCTGCCAAGTCAAAAGTCATGGGTCATAAGGCCATTAATCGTTAAAATATCCCATTTTATATGCTTGTCAATTAAAAAAGTACGAAAAATGCATAATTTGGAACTCGATCCCTTTATACAATATCACAGACTTTATTGAGATCAGTCTAATTACTTAATCAATCAGATTTGTTGTTTTTATAATAGATAGGTACCCACTTCGCCAAATTGGTCGCCTAGATGATAAAGCGGGCTTTTTAGGCATCCCGCTCAGGATGAGAGGCTCAGGGCGAGATGTGTCCTTAGAGGGCTGAAAAGTGGAAAGTCTCGCCGAAAACGAGACGTCCCACTGTCCCGTCTGGCAACACTAACACTAATTACTATTCCCTGTTACGGAGATTTCTGACTCAACAACTTTAGTTATTTCATGTAATCCATTATTACCATTTCCAATCAAGAATAAATAATATGAACTTTGAGTTGTGCGGTTGTGCCAGATAAGTATACAAGATATAAGCTAAATCAATAAGGAAGTCTATACAAGTGCTGAATCAGAGAGAGTAAATAATACGTCCGTATATAGAAAATCAAAGCCTTCCTCGAGGAGGTATCAAAGTCCAAAGGATCGAGTTTCTCTCTCTTGTCTAGCTAAATCCCGGTAACGTTGATAAATTACGAGTACGTATTGTTTGTTGGATCGAGCTTCATACCACCCCTCTCTCTAAACCTAAAGGCATTATAGAAAGTCTAGGCTGTGAGGATTAGACTCACTATTACGTAGCGAACATCGCCTCACATCTTTTTGTTTTGTGAAGCTGGTGGCATTTGCGCATAACATACTCGCGTTTAAATGTCTTTAATGCATAAGAACGCGCTGGCTGTTTATTTGCCTCTTTATTTAATCTCGGTTAACAAACAATGCAATTAAATGCGACTAATCTGTGAGAAAACCCACCAACCAAACTTTAGTTCAGTAGTTCCCGACCTTTTTTGACCAGCGACCATCTAAGACTTTTTTGTTCGTTGCAAGGTTTAAAAAAAAGGGAACTGCACGCTCTTCTTCTCTCTGCCCCCGCGTGTTTTATTCGTCGTTTATTTTACTATAAAATCACTGAATATAATTATGTTCAATCGCATAAAAAAAAAACAAGTTAAAATATCATTACAAAGTTTCACCAAAAATATTAGTTTGATCGGAATAAGTTATGTTAACGATAACGCTGTTAGCGTCGCTACTTTCTGGGCCGCTTCAATATAATAATAAAAACACAAAAAAAAATGTTTGCTATCGAAAAGATAAGAAAAAGTTATGTTTAAATTTATATAAAAATTGCCTAAACAATAATTCATTTTTGGGCAATTTGGTTGTATGAAATCTGATTTGTTTTTCTATATTCAGTGATTTTATATATTCAATGTGCGAGCGAGATAGGCAACTCAACGTTAACAAGAAGCAATATGAGTACTATTAACTAGGCATAAATAAAATAAGACCCAAGGTGAAGATGTTTATTACATAGCAAACGTAGTCAACGTAAACATCACGTAGTCGGCTCCCATATTTCGTTACACGTTTTATATGAGACATTTCTATTTGCGAAAGCGTCAACTCATCGCCTCTCGCAATAGACGTATTCTTAGAAGTAAATTAATGTATTTCTCATATTTCTTCTTTAGTCCTTTGTTTCGCTTGAATATCAACGTAACTATGGTACGTTATGATACTGTAAATTTTAAATATCGTGCCTTGGGGTAATTACGAAAAACCGATTCTTAAGAATTACTGATAAACTGGGCAATATTTGTTGCTCTAGCAACAGTAGCAACATTAATCTAGACGCCCTCCGCTCGATGGTGTCGAGATTACCCGCAAAAGATATTGCCTGGTCTATCAGTAATTCTTTATTTCTGGAATATCCCCCTACACTGTAGATAAATAGCCTAATTTTAAAACAAATCAAAGATATTTGAAATTGTAACGATTTATAATGTTATTTGAGCAGTTTAAAAATCGTACCACAGAAGCCTTCATTTATTGAAGACAACATTTTAATTTTGATCTTTTGTAAAATAGTTATAGTTCTTGCAGCTTATTATAAATCGATCGTACTTTATCTACTGTGACGACATCCTCTTGTTACAAGTAATAGCATACTTCCGCAACCCAAGATATTGTTACTGTCCTACCTCTAACCTTATGTCCCTAAGTTGCCTCAAACAACGGGAAGTATTGGGGTAGCCTCTTCTCTATGCGTAAGTGCTCAGCACATACGTGTGAATGTTATTCAAACCTACTTGTAACAATATAGGCCAAAGCTTTTGTGTAATCATTGAACGTAGTCGAACGTTTTATTACAGCATTTGGGGTAAAATCGATTTCATTAAGTACGAATTGTTTTGATCGACATCTTGATTGTTTATTACTCATTATTAGACACTGTAACCATCCTGATGTCGATACATAAAGACTTTAAATCGAATATTCTCAAATCGTTTCGAAATTGTTTGGAAGCGGATTGATATCGGGTTTACATGTGAGGGGCGAGGCTGCGCGCGCACCTCTACATCTCTGTAGCGCTACGAGCGCCTCAGTCGCGTCCGAGCTACGTGAACTATCGACTGCTACGGCGTAGCACTACGATAACAAACTGACAGTATTTTCACATACCGTCAAAGTGAATCAGTGACGTGATATCAAAAGGAGTCGGGGGAACTCATTCAAAAAAGGACCAGAGGTAATATATTGCATACCGACCTTTGTTTTTTAATATAAACTTGAGTGATACCTGCAATATTGATGTCGTAATATCCAGTCGAAACGATTCTCTTTTACGAATGTATATAAGTTATGATATGAATGGTCTAATATAAAATGGAGCCGATTAAAGAAACCAATATCTGAGCGTCTTATTGTTCCAAGGATATGTTTTATATTGGACTCTGATTAATATCTGAGAATGATGTAATTAGAATTCTCAATCATTCGGATAACCAGTATTTTATAAAGCAAATCAACTAGATATTTATAAAAAGAAAAGGGGATAATAATGAACTTTGAAGATTCTTGAAGAGAGATTCTTTTAATTAAAAGAATTGAAAGACTTTGTTAAGGTAATATAGATTAACAATCATTGTTTATAAAGATGTCTTAATGATTATTAAGTTTTCTTTGCTTATGTTTATATCAACGAATGTTACCCTATTGTCTTGAAATTAAAGATTTATATCACAGTGAACTAATGGATTATCCGGTAGATGGAAGGTAAAATGTATTATAATACTGCAACAATGAGTATAAGCCTACCCATACAAATCGAGGTGGGAAAAAAGGTTATTCACCACCCTTTGACAGAATGGGTATTTGTGGTGGTTTTTTCCCCCACCAGATGTTACAAGTATTAAGTCGCTGAGATTCTAAGTTGGCTTCTGCAGATCCTATCCTACTAATATTACAAATGTGAAAGTTTGTTATTCTTGCACACAAAAACTACTAAACGGATTTTGAGGATACTTTACAGTAATATAGCTTGCCCTATTGTCTTGAAATTAAAGATTTATATCACAGTGAACTAATGGATTATCCGGTAGATAGACTGGAAGGTAAAATGTATTATAATACTGCAACAATGGGTAGAAGCCTACCCACAAAAATCGAGGTGGGAAAAAAAGGTTATTCACCACCCCTCTGACAGCATGGGTATTTGTGGTGGTTTTTTCCCCCGCCAGATGTTACAAGTTACTGAAACGCTGAGGTTCTAAGTTGGCTTATCACTACCCCATTACATCTACGTTACGTTTCTGAAGGTGTTATGAATGGATGTTTGTCTTTCACGCAAAAACTACTAAACGGATTCTGAAACTGAAAGTGTGAAACTATGAAACTGCAGTAGCTAATATAGCTTATACTTCAGAATAACACAGAGGCTACAATTTATCAACATACCACGCGGGCAAAGCCGGGGGTGAAATCTAGTTATTTAGAAACCAACGACTTCCTAAAAACTTTTAAATGACTTCAAAAAAAGAGGAGGTTCTCAATTCGTCGAAATCTTTAATTTTTTCTTGAATTTTTCCCGATTACTCGAAAATGCTTGGACCGATTTGGAACATTCTTTATTAAATAATAGAGTATAACTGCAAGGTGGGGGAATTTTAATATTGTAATATTGTCATGATCTGATGATTAAGTTCGGAGATATAGAACAGAACTCCTCATTGGATGATAGTATACATCGCGTAACAATTAATTTCACTTTGTATGTATGTGTTGTTGATAACCGACTCCCGAAAAAGTGGGGGGGTTGGCCTTCTTGGATATTAATGTACATACCACTTAATATTTAAAAAAAAAACTAAAAAGCACACTTAAAAAAACAATGAAAAGCGAGCAAATCTTCTAAAGATGCCTCATGGAGGGGCGAAACACGTGTGGAGTAGTAGTTTTGGCTTGCATTCTTATATAGTTAGTTGTTTCTTCATGTGTTAGTAATTTTGTCATAATTTTATGTAGGAGGGACCCGGCTTTTAATGCATCCCTGCTTGACTTATTTATTAATAGCGGAATTTTACGTAAGTTAAGTTTAAGCAAAGTCAAAGAATGCTTCGTAGATCTCAGACTGAGACTTATGTAGTTACTATTTAGTAATCTGTGCTTAAACACTTATAGTAAAATGCCACAAAAGTACTACAAATTACGTATAATTTTTTTATTTAATTAAATTAATTTTAGTACTTTACTAAAATTTGCCAGCATTCTTTTTTAATTTTAGTCAAACTCCAACTCCTGCAACTCCAAAATGTGTGTGTATGTATGTCCCAAGCAAAAACAGCCGGCCGTCTTGTTGACAGCTAATTAGCTTTTCAATAGAAACTGTTAATTACACAATCGAGTTTGAAATTATAATACATACCTTTGTTCAATTCAAAGAAGTTCGGTCACCTGCATACCATTACAAAGGGATATAGTGATTAATAAACTATAGTAACGATTCGAGTGAGTAAAGAGTCGTGATAGCCTAGTGGTGGTGACCGTTGACTGGCAAGTCAGAGGTCTTGGGTTCGAACTCAAGGCTCTGACTTTTCGTAAGTTATGTGCGTTTTATAAATTAATTATCACTCTCCGTGCCTCGGATAACACGTAAAGCTGTTGGCCCCAGCTGTCAATTGTAGATCTTTGATAGCTGTCGTTACGGGTAGTCAGAAGCCCGAAAGTCTGACAACCAGTCTTACCAAGAGATATCGTGTAACCCAGTATCTGGGTAGTGCTAATTATTTTTAATATTTCAAGTAAACAAAATGTAAAATCACGCCATATCTGAAAACCTCTAAATCCATTTGATAGAATTGTGGAATCATTCCATGTCAGAAAAATTTTGCCCTTGACACTTCTTCCAAGTTTGAATAGCATTAGGGCATAACTACTGCAAGGACGCCGGCGTCTTGTAAAAATTGATCCTTTTGAGCCTCATTTCTCGGTGTTTGACGGTTTAATCTAAAGGTAAAGTAGGTAAAGTGAGGCCCTTGGAAACACCCATGAGTAATTCCATCGTCTGTTTAAAGGCATCACTGAAATAGCGCTAATAAGCAACGAACAGAACGAATCAAGTTGTTATCAACTCTTAATTAGTATTAATTTATCAAAGGTAAAGCATTAAGCATTGTAAACTTTTCATCGTCGTTATTATGAAGTCGTTAAAAGGTTATATAAGGGCGCATTAAAAGATAAAATGGGTCTATATTTAATCACGGCGCCGCCGTTAAATAACACCTTGATAATATTGTGTTAGGCTTTGTGTTACGTTTAGCGGATATTTGTATTAAAACCCTTTGTAGTTCCTTTGCTGTATCTGTTACGTCAGACTCAGAACACATAAATATATCTTATCTGTATAAAAATAAATTGCCACAAATTGTCCGCGCATCACTTCAAAGCGGCTGGATCGATTTTGATAAAAAAATTGTGTGGGTTTGATTGGGTACCTGGATGTTGGATGGTTTATATTCACAATTTAATGGATTAGCGTAGTTTAGTTAAATTGTATCGTTAATCATAACTATGTACTATTTTGATCTGTAGTCTGTTACTAGTCAGTAATAAAATAAAATTCAGCTAGTTACGAATAAAAATAAAAGTACCTATTTATTGTTGCAATAAGTTATACCTATTTTAAAACAGTAAAAGTTAGAAATAACTCACAAACGTACGTTTTGGAGTAGGTGCCAATTCAGTTTCAGATTTAGGGTGCTTTTCCACCAGACAGAGAGAGAGAGAGAGAGAGTGCAATGCTACGTTGCTATGGATGCGTTTGGTATCCACCAATCATATTCATTGGTGCACATAGTTTAGCACTGGTGGGAACAGATTTAAGATATGTTTTTTATATAGAAGGATGCGTGCTGTGGATGGTCGCGAGTGGTGTAGCTATGTGCAGAGCAGAGTACCTACAGTAGGCCTGCGTTTCTCGCGCTGCTACTTTGCGGCGGCACTTTATAGCACACCTTACTCTCATCGCTACATAGCTTAGTATCAGTGGAAACGGTCACATAGTTTCACAGCTTAGCTATTCTCTCTCGCAGTATAGCTGCATAGCACATCTCTGGTGGATAAAGAGCCTTATGAACGTAGTCGGATAAAAAGGTTAGATACCTTGACATCCATCTTAACCCTTGACACTGACTCCCAAACAAAAATTTATACCTACTTCAAAACACAAAGCTATAAATAACACACAAATGTCCTTTCTAGATTCGGTAACGAGTCAGGTAGGCTGATTTATAAATAAAGCATCTTTTATTTATTCTTAGCACCGATTTCCAAACGAATGTGTCTGTGTCATTTCTATATTTTAGGTTCTTAGTTTTTTTTTTTTTTTTTTAACGTTACTAAGGTTAAGCAGTGTTTGACACTGTCAGTCCGTAGATGGATAACCATTTGTGGTATTTCATTTCAAGTGACTCCATACTTTGGAAGGCACGTTAACTAGTAGACCCCTGTTACTTCGTGTGGTAGTGACTTGGTTACGCCAAGCGCCGAGCCTTATAAAAGGGAGCCCCAAATACAAAGACATATTTAAGGGTTATGTCTAATCGCTCTCACCTTTATTATGATAGAAGACCTTTGCCCAGCAGTGGGTACGTATAGGATGGTTTATCGATAAATTTATTAGTACATCCCAACCCGTTTAACGTTAATGTATGAAATATTTCTAAGTTCTTAAGTGCGTTTATATATTCGATTCTCTTACTACAGACAGTATGAATTATTAAGCGGCTAGTTACAACCTCTCACTCGAGGGTCTTGTGGGAATACTTGGTAATGCGTTACATGGTTTAAATATGTAGTATATGTATGAATAAATAATGCGAACGTCATATTAAAAGCCAGAGCTTGAACGTTGTCGCACACAGGTAACAAGGGCCCTACTCTCAAAATTGAACGTCGATGTTTCGGAACGTAATAACGCAAACCATCAAACGCAAAACTGACCACCAAATTACTACTGTTTAATTGTACTATCGTGGACAAAGTCGGTGCACCACTTTTAAGGTTAGAATCGCTTGCACCCGGCGTAGCGCAAGTATCAAAATTAGATGCGTGGTTTAAAAGAAGTAAACTGAGATACAGACAGACAAAAACAGCGACTGTGTGATACTATTTAGAGATGTATAATTAAGGTTATCACTGTACAAACATCTCAAGTAACTAGCGAGCGCCCGCGCACTTAGGTCACAAGTCAACAGCCGAAAGCAGCCTCCGTCTGCCGCCACCGCATCCTACGCGCTCGCCCTCGCACGCGCCTCCCTTATAATTTTCTATGAAATGATTTCTCTCACAGAACAAACTACAAAAAAATAACTTTGTACAAAAATATTCATGTAATCCTGATACCGAAAATAGTTGTCGAATTTACTGACTTAACTCTTAATTGGAAAGGTACTAAGAAAAACTGACACCGAAGCCTTTCCATAAAACAAAATGTTTTTACTTTTTAGATTTTGTACCCCAAATGTCGCAGGTAACATTTCGTTTGAACCTTTGTACCATTAATTGAAGCTCTGTCCGTGTTGATACTAAACCTTCATGTTAAAATATGTTAATTTGGTAATATGTAAACAAGAGCTGGGCCTTTCTGATATAATAAGATCAGAATCCCGGTTTCACTGGTAATTCCGGTATAAGACTCCAACAACGTAGCTCGGTTGAAATCCGTCATTTCCATCATTGTTCTAGTCCCGAAATAGCTACCGCTACGTCATGAATGTCAAGCTACACAGATAGATGTAGTTCATATAAAGTACTAGATTCGCCAACGACTTCGTGCGCGGGTTTTTCAGATTTTTCATCCCAAAAATCCTAAGATTCGAAGACGTCTTACTTTCTTTCTAACCTTCAACGAAAATAGAGGGGTTTTATAAATTTTGCGTGTGTATCTGTGTGTCTGCTGCACCATAGATCCCAAACGGATGAACAGATTTCGATTTGGTTTTTTTTTATTTGAAAGTAAGTTGACCGTGTGTTCTTATACAAAAAAGTAATTATATCGGGGTTGTTGTTAATTTTTTGTTTACACTTGTTTACGATTACAGTGACCAGCTTATTGCTGGTCATTCGAAATGAAATCCGGTCAGAAGGAAATTCGTAGTAATTAACCTGGAAGTAATTATACTCTGATGTATCTTTGAAGTTCTGAAGTTACTGAAGCAAGCTGTCCACTTCTATGAAGCCGTAGTGGTGCGCTCATTTGCAAGTTGTAATTAATTGGCAATTTACTCAATGAATAAAGTTGTAGCACTCGTATAAATTCATTAAAATAAAGCCGGCCAAGTGCCAATCGGACTCGTTCAGTAAAGAGTTCCGTAGTCTACTTAGTCAACCTATTTATTTTACGACAAACGTACACATCAGACCCTTCATTATAATTTTCCTTAAAATATATCAAGCCTACTAGTCCAGTCATTTGGTAGTTTTACCTGGAAAGTTTTTAGGGAGTCATGAAAATTGGTATCTTTATAGATTTTGATGTGCTCTTTCCGAATTTTGACTTTGCCACCTCGTAACTTTTGCGCATACGCCGCCATCTTGGAAAAATGGTGCCAAATTGCAGTTTTTCGACAATATCTCATTTCCTACTCATTTTACGATAAAAATACTTTAGACAACATTAAAGCTGAGAAAATTTCCTACAATTTATGCCTTAACATTATTTTTCTACAATCAATAGTTTTGGCGTACGAGCGCCGCAAAATGTACTAATGAATTTCAACTGTCGCTTGCAATTTGCATCCAGCGGTTACCTACGACTCTTAATGATGTCGTCGGTCTACCTGGTGGGGGCTTAATCGGTTATCGGTTAGGCCTACCCCACCATAGAGTATAATAGCACCCACTTATAACATCCCAAGGGTGACATAGAAAGCGACTAAGGGAACAACTGCAACAACTACTCTGCGATCCCCAAGATCCCCTGCCCCAAGCGTTGGGAGAGACTATTTTTTTTTTTTTTTTTGCAAATAGTCCACGGCCCCAAGCAGCAGTGTCGTAAAAAAAAACGCGCCGTGTACCGTTAGTTATAAATAAAAAAAAAATGGAAATACGTTTTTAGCCTAAACGCATGGTTAAGTACACTTTGCGGCGCTCGTATGCCAAAACGATTGATCGTAGAAAAATATTGTTTAGGCATAAATTGTAGGAAATTTTCTCAGCTTTAATGTTGTCTAAAGTATTTTTATCGTAAAATGAGTAGAAAATGAGATATTGGCGAAAAACTGCAATTTGGCACCATTTTTCCAAGTTGGCGGCGTATGCGCAAAAGTTACGAGGTGGCAAAGTCGAAATTCGGAAAGAGCACATCAAAATCTATAAAGATACCAATTTTCAAGACTCCCTAAAAACTTTCCAGGTAAACCCCTTTTTTCGTACCAAATGACTGGGGTATACTATTACTGAAAATTATTTCAGTCTGTGTGGCTCGCAGACTTAGGAGATAAAGGGACGATTTTATTTGCAAATTGTTAGCTATAGGTTGTAAAAGTAACAAACCTAAAAAAAATTCCTAATCCTTAGAGCAAACTCTTTAAATAATACCCATCATAGAACCTATATACATTACCTTTTAAGTTCTACATGTGGGGGAGGCCCCACCACAAAATTTTTATTTTTTTCTTTTGTTGTTGTTATAATAATTATGTATATTTGTATTAGTGCGCAATTTCAGCTTTCTAGCATTGATATAATTATAATCTGTTAGTAAAATGGCTGCGACAGACAGATAAGTCAGTCAGACATGACGTTACTATAATGATTAAGGAACCCTAAAAAGTGGCTTCGGTCGTGTGGCACTTTAAAGCTTAAAGCATTTATATCATCGAAATAATGAAAAATTGAATTGAAAATAAAATTGAATATTCCCATTAGTACTTCCTTTCTTTGTAAAAAAGAAGTCGAATCATTTTATTTTTATGTCATTGATGTTTCTGTTTATTTTGAATTTGTATAAAACACTTTATTTTAATCATTTATGATACGTTGATGTCACCAAAAAAAAATAAAGACAAGAAAAGTAAAAATAAATTGAAATGTCAAAGTGTTACTTGTCAAATTTACGAGTGAAGCAATATGACTTGATACCCTTGATACTAGTGATAATGAAAATTGATGATAACATTATTCCTCTCGTAAATTCCATCGTCTTCCTTCTCTTTTTATTATAAGTCTCTTATAACAGATGCGCTACAGAAGACTTTTCAAAGATGTTGAAACGGATTTTACTTCATACTGAAAGATAGTTTTAAAGGGTGTAATACAAACAGGCTAAGTTGTTTTTTGGTGGGAAAATATATCCCTATATTTGCTTAGGTTTTGTTTTAGTGGAAAATTATTTCCCTGTATCCTGTAATTTAACTTGCAATGTTTTATGATTAGGTCTAATCTTGCAAGCTGAATTAGAACCACTTCTTATCCTAGAGTTGAATTTTTATTTTAATGTTGGTTCAGTTACGATGACAATGCATTTTTATCCAGGATTAGATCAGATTTAGGATTATATCCAGATAAAGGAACTCTTCAACAATCAACAGCACAGACACAAAAGGACTTGTCCGCTTTTTGTATGAACGTTGGTTTTTTATTCTGAGAAAATTCTAACCAGCATAAATCTACCTGATGCCGAAAGCCACAAAAATATGTAACCTGGAACCGCTGAAAAAAATATTTTATACCCCTCCATTAACTTTAATATTTAGAAGGGCTTGTTCGTAGTCTCTTCAGAAATGTACGGTAAATAGAAAGTGAATTTCTCAAAATTGGAGGGATATAAAATTGAATATTTTTGTCAAAATACTAGTTTTACACAGCATGTGTTAAATATATTTGGATAGAGCCTCTATCCAAATATATTTAACACATGCTGGTTAGAATTTTGGTCGAATAAAAACCAGTTCAGGACAACTCTTTTTGTATTTACGTTTAGTTTTGATATCCCAATATAAAAGTTTGGTTAAAAAGTCTTTTTATAGAAAGGAACAACAATTAAAAAATAAATTGCTGGACTTGTTTCGTTCTAACTCATCTCAATTACAAATCGTTGCGGCCAAAAGTTTCGTGGCCTAAAAAATATTTTGACTTTGAACCCTGAACTTTTGTTGATTGATGAGTTTACCCACTTTTCTCCGCTTGTGATTTTTTCCTTCTGTTTTTGCTGATACTTACTTAAACTTGAAGTCCATCGTGACTTTTTGTAAAACATCTAAGTAAGACGACGTATAAAGTCTAGCTTGAGCTTTTTCAAGTTGGAAATATTTCGCCTTTGAAGATTTACTTGTAATCAAGGTAATTAATGTTAAGTATGTTATTATCGAACAAATTAAACGTAGCTTTGGATCCTGTATTAATTACCTCCTCATATTTCACAAAGAAATGTAATACATTCTGCTTTTAACAGCCTACACCATGTCAATTTTATAATTCCAAATTTAAAATTAAAATATTTTTGAAGTTAGCGAAATGTATAATAATGAAATTACTTTATGGACCGAAAGGTCAAATAATGTGATTAGAACCGGGCTACAGCGTACAGAATGTAATATTCCTGTGATAACTAATGAGTGACACGAGACCAACGTATAACCTAATATTACTAAATTTCACTCGGTTATATATTCATGATACCGCTGAGCTTCCATTGTTCTAAAACGTGTTAAAAATAACAAAGCTGTTTTCTTTTGTAATTAAACCTCTAAAGTCCTATATTACAGCTAATCGTATAGAACCTACTGCAAGTTCTCATATTAGGCTGAGCACTCACAAGCGAGCTTTGGTAAAGGTCTCTCTTTTATACCAGCTTCCCAGTAAATAAGATTTAAACAAACAAAAAAAACCTTTTTTAAACCAAGCTTTTGTAGTGGAATATCATAACTAAACGTAAATGAAAAATTTCGTGGCTGTGTTACTAACCGTTGTGGAGTGCCCTCGTGAGGAGACAATCCTGGCAGCAGCATCAGGTTATTTCTATCATTTTAGTTTATTGTCATTAGAATTGGACAATCATGCAAAATTTCAAATTCGTAAGTTTAGCAGAAGTTGTTCAAATTTAGCTTGCAAGATTTGATGTATTCCTATGTTCGGGACATAGGAATACATTGCAAGTTAAATAAGAGCTTGTAAAAATGGCATAGCTTAGTTTGATTCCAGCTTACATAAATTAACCCTTGGCCACTGCTAACGAACTATAATCATAACTATTGTACGTTACTGTAATTAAAAATCATAGTGAGTGCGTGGTTCACAAGTTTGTCGATTGTCGATTTTAGCCGACACATTCGATAAATACAGCATCTTCGTGCCCGCTTAATTTTATTATTGAGTGTCGCTACTGCAGTGGACTACTGAAGTACTGACATCGTGAATCTCCAAACGAATGGCTATACGGCTCGCTATTGAGCACCCGGCTTTAGCTAGCGTCGTATTACATTGTAAGTATGTGATTTTATACTGAGTGCATTCGACTTCATTTAAGTTGGAGAGCCTGTTATTTGTGTAAATGGTTCCGTGGTAACTAACTTAGTTGTGTCTGTTGTTACTTAACTTTAACTTAATGGATGTTCCGTAATGCTATGCCGATATATTTTATCCTTACATTATTATTATTATGGACAGATTATTTAAAACATTAAGGCCCTGCTTCACCGCTGACTGATAAAGTGACATTTATTAACCTTACAAATCTTCCTAATAGTATTGTAAATGCAAAAGTAACTCTGTCCGACTGTTGGTAACTTCATAACGCCTAAACTACTGAACTGATTGAAACGAAATTTGGCAGGGATGTAGCCTGGAATACAAGAAACGACATTTTTTTATGCGATAATTGACATCCACTCGGGCGGAGTCGCAGGCAAAAGCTAGTTGCTTATAATTTCTGTTCTATTTTTACCTCCCGCTCACAATATTGAGCATGAAATAATATATTCATACTGTTGTGTACTTGTGTTTTGTATGGTCAGTAAGAACATAGGAGCACTGTAATCCCCATTCTTTAATATCAGCTCCTCTTCTATAATTCAGCACAGGGTTACCACGCAAGTGGTAATCTTTCTTTAGTGTTGCAAGGGTCTATATAAGAGGTAAGCAAATGGCGGACCGCGGTTCGTATCCGGATCGCCGACTTTTTTGTGCGACAATAAATTCGAAGAAGATCGTCGAAGTCAATTTGTCATTACATTTTTATTATTAGTAGGAAGGTAGTATTTGATATTTTCGAGCTTGATCTAAAGCCATTTCTACCAGCGGACCTATAACAATATAACTGTCTTTTATTTTTCGAAAACGGATCCCCAATCAAACTAATTGGTGATCCCTGGTCTAAAGTTTACGATAACCGCTTCTCATTAGGCGGTATGCTTGTTGACCACCTTAGAAGTATAAATATTTTTTTATAAAAACATCGTTTTTAATCAAGCTTCTATATTGGTTATATTGGAATATCAAAACAAAATATATATGCAAACATTTGTATCTATGCTGTTGACCGCTAAAGAATTTCTTTATCTGGAGCTAATCCTGGATATTCATTCAGGTCAAGCTTACCATAAAAATGCATTGTCATCGGAACTGAAACATGCAAAAATTCAACTCCGTAGGATAAGAGGAAGTTATTCTAATTCAGCTTGCAAGATTCCACCCTAACAAACATACATTGCAAGTTAAATAAAAGTTTGTAAAAATTTGTCGATGTTAACTATAATTCGATGTTCAACTTACATGTTCCGCTCTATCTGTGTAGAATCAACACGTTTTCCATGCTCATAACGATGCTGATGGCGTGATCAAACAGATTGACTCGAAGCTCATCGTATAACGGGATTAGTTTGATATTATAAACAAACAGCATGTAACTATGTGTAAAAGATGCCAGCATCATTAATGGTTCTAACGATAGCTAAGCTTAACTTTAATGACATTATTGTGTGCTACGGCGTAGAACTCGTCTACAAAAGCGCTACGCTGCGCTACGAGAACATTATGTTCATGCAAATGTTTTATTTATAGCGCTTCGCCTGCAACTTTGTTCGCGTGAATATTAGGTTTTTTAACCCTTATTTTACCTCCTTAGGGTTGAAATTTTGAAAAAATCCTTCCATAAAGTGCCCTAAACAATATTTTTGTAGGTCCACCGGTTTAGGTATTACATTCTCTGTCAGTAAGTCAGTCACGCTGCTTTTAATAAGTATAGATTAGGTTATCTTGCTGTAAATATTTCTGTTTTATTATTAAGCAGCGGTCCATCCCTTCTTAGTGGTATCAAGTTATTTGATTCAGAACCCTTTTAGGACCCTTTTCGTTCCACTTGTGAATTCCTAAAATAAAACGTACTATTATTAATGTTATGTAGGTACTTGGGTGTTTGTTTGAACTTTTCAGTCAAAAGTTAATTTTGTCCTTCTTGTCCCGAATTTTTTTAATATGATACTAATTTCTAAAGGTTTTCGTAAGGCTCTGCACCTGACAACAGTTGGGTAATATAGGTTTAAATGATAATCATCATAATAATTAGTATTCAATTAATTATTATAATAATTAGCAATATAATTGATTATATTCTTAACTTTGAGTAAAAAGTAAAGACACGCTTAACTCTTGGCCTAATTTTAAAAAAAATGCCTATTTATAATTCTAATTGTTACCAAATCCACTAATTTATTGTGTACGCTACTTGAATAGATGATTAAGTTTTTGTTTGAAATAGAAATCGGGTCCTGAATGTTAAACATGTGAACGTTTTATTTCACTGAAAATTCAACGAGGGAACACATTTTTTTTTCTAAACACACAAAAAATTTGGCTGTTATTTTATGTACATTTTATTTAATAGAAATATTAAATAAGAAACTCGCAAAAACAACTGACTCAGGCAGGGCTTGAACCCGCAGTCACTGGCGTACCGTGCTATCAACTAAGCCACCAAGTACTGAAGCGGGTAGAACTCGGTGGCTTAGTTGGTAAAGTGATGGCACGGTATGCCAAAGAACGTCCTACTTCGACAGTTTGTTATGTTATACATAAACTGTTATTACAAATTGTCGGCTAAGTATTCAATAGCATGACCGAAACTCATTTATGCACTGAGGGGACCAACAATCGATTGTTGGTTAACAACAGGTTAACGACAGTAGAAAATGTTAACTGATACTTGAATGTCGTTTACCTTACAAATAAATAGTTATTGTACACAACGCTTGTGACTAAAAGGGTGGTGAATATAAGTGTTGATGGATGGAAGGGGAGAGGGAGACCAAAGAAATCTGATGGATTGTGTATACATTGATATGAATGAAAAAGAAGTAAATGCTCAGATGATGGCTTGTAGAGAAGAATAGAAGAAGAAGTTTTGCCCCAACCTTTTTTTTTTGTTTTTGTTTATGGGGGAAAAACTTCAAAAGACAAGGAAAAGACCGGGGAGTGTGGGATTCTTACCTCACTAAAACCACCCTAGTGATCATCATCAGCATATGGAGTGAGATCCCGGGTCCTCTTAAGAAGTAATATGAGACCTAGAGGACAGGTGACAGAAGAAAAAGATACACAGCATTAGTTTATGGTTCCTTAACTCGCAACGCTTTACATGTCGTTGTACAGTTAGACGAATATGCCTTTGTATGTTAGACTAGCTTTACGTACACTTCAAACGACTTCTAAATTCAAAACGAACTTTAAAAAAAAAAACTTCCCTTTTCACCTCAACATTTTAAATTTTTAAGTCCAGCTGTCTGATGTAGGCGTTGATAGACCAAAAAGTCAGGCTATTTATAAGATTGTGCCATAATGTCCCCTAAAGACACTGCGATAGGCCGAGTTCACTGATTGATTAACGACTTACGTACTCAAAATTATAATAAAACACAATTAATTTACGCAGACTACAAATTCCGTAGAACTTATCTAGACACGCGGCAGCGTGTCAAGCCAAGTTCAAGCATTGGCTAGCCAGCGCCGAGTGTAATATTACACGAACCATTTGGTGCCACTTTTGACCCTTCTATAACTCAAAACCTATTTAACGTAAACACATAAAACTACGTGTGTTTAATTATATCCATAAGGACATGTAGAAGCCTAAATTTCATAAAGCTAGCTCCAACGGTTACAAAAATATGAAGGTCCAAAAATCGTAAATTTTAGTAATGACTGACTTATAGTACCTAATTGTAACCTACTTCCAGATGACCTAGAAGGATGAAATTTGTAATCCAGCTTGGAAATTGCGTGTAAGCGAAGGAAAAAATCAAAAAATAGAAAAAAAAAAATAAAAAAAATAAGTGGTGTCCCCATACAAAAAACTTGTAATACGGGCAAAACAACAATTATACACAGAACAGAAGTAAATCTATATAAAAACTTTCCCGAGCGAAACATAATAAACATAGGCAACGCTTACGAATACCGATTCAGTGTAGTATTTATTGTTTTATTATAATTATTTATATTCATCATGCTTCTTTCTCAACGATGAAATAAGTGTAGTTTTCTTTACAAAAAGTTATGATATCCCATCAAAAACATAAATGTAAAATGAGAGCCAAGTTCAATATATGCCTTGGTTGATGACTTCAACGACAAAAGGAGTGATATCTAAATGGGTGCCAATTTCAATGGTCAGTCCTGAAATTTATTTACAACATAAAATATTTTATAATAACTTAAAATAATATTGCTTCTTATAACTTAGGATAATATATTGTAGCTTAAAGTCTGACTTGGCTAGTTTTCATATACGATTTTTTGTTAAACTACTCTTGGGGGTTAAAGTTCGGAAAACCCTTTCTTAAACTACGTCTACCTTATAAGTTTAACAACATTTCAAAATTTCAACTTTCTAGCTTAAGTGGTTTGGGCTGGGCGGTGAAGCTGATGAGTCAGGCAGTTAGTCGGAACATTGCAGAACATATATATACAGATAGATATATAGTAGAATATATTATATAGAAAAAATCGTATACGAAAACTAGTCAGGTCAGACCTTAAGCTACAATATATTATCCTAAGTTATAAGAAGCAATATTATTTTAAGTTATTATAAAATATTTTATGTTGTAAATAAATTTCAGGACTGACCATTGAAATTGGCACCCATTTAGATATCACTCCTTTTGTCGTTGAAGTCATCAACCAAGGCATATATTGAACTTGGCTCTCATTTTACATTTATGTTTTTGATGGGATAAGTTACTAACGGAATTAAACTAATCTTAAACATTTTAATCTTTAATTAAATTGGGATTAAATAGCTTAAGTTCGTTCGTTCATTAAAATAAATTGTCAGATAACGCCGGCAAGATTTTTCTCTTGGCTCAGCGATGCCAAGGCCGAACGTTAATAGATTATCTACTGACCGTTAATACAGAGAGCGGTCAGTCCCCGGACTCGCCGGTCATAGTGCACATTAACTTGTACTACCGTAATAGGGTTATTGGTGAACAAGCCAGCATTACATAATGTTACTTACGGTTCTCGCCACCGTATCGATCCGTTAATGTGGCACCGTGCCAATAACAAACTCGGCTACCCTACTCTCCGCTATTCTAGAAGAGGGACTCGCGCCCGATGATAAAAGTTTCGGTGTTAAAACTGTTTTATAACTGTAAGTGCTTTTTACTGCCCTGTCTGCTACACGTACGGAATAATTATTTTGTAAGGACCAACTTCCCGAAATGTGGAAGTTTAAACTAAATTTCAGTTACCAAGCGCGCCGTATTCTACCGTCAGTAATACTTGCTGGACTCGGACTATAAGATTTATTGTGCTCGTATCTATGTAAATAGCGCTTCCTGAAGAAAATACCTTTCTTACAACTGAAGAATATAAGTCATGAATATTAAACGTATCCTTGATAAGCACAAATAATATATTTGACGTTTTAATGATATTTGTAGCATGTCTATCTATATTCATATTCATTCATATACTATTATGTCATGTCAATATCTACCTTACTATATTGTGATGAACTTCTGAAACTTAATCGATGTCTTTAGCTGAGATATTAATACCGTCGTTCAATGTTATAAAACTTGTAATTATGACCTCTGGAATTATTTTTCTTATAGCTGTAATTTGTAATAAAAATTAATATAAATCAACCTGTAACTGACCCACTTGCATTAATCACAACACTGGCTCACTGCGAGTTGGTGATTTCAGACTAGTAAAGTCCAGGTTTCCTTACGATGGTTTACTTCACCGTTAGTCAGTGGTGTCTTACATTAATTACTAAGAAAGTATGTAGTATTATGACATTGAAAAAGCCACATTAGTTCATGCCAGGTTCGAACTCACACCCACGTGGTTGCAAAGCTGGTTCGTAATCGGGTGATTCTTACAATCAGTTAATCAAAAATAAAGCATATCATTATCCTCCATTCAAAGTTAAGAATGAAATCAATTATATTGCTGTTAGTATTATTAAACCATAAACTACACCCCTGTTGTCAGGTGTTGAGATAGTATAAAAGCCTTCCGAAAGTACTTTTGTGTTAAATCTCTCAGAGAAAAATAATTAATTAAGAAAATGTTATCATTGTTCTAAGAATTATACAATCAATGCACCACCACAACAGCTTTAATTTACTTAATTCATATTTCTTTCCTCGTTTTTTCAGATAACTTAGCGCGAAGATAACGGAACGTCACTATCATGGCATTCGCTGGACTAAAGAAACAAATCAACAAAGCCAATCAGGTGAGAGTTTATTTCTGAGCGTTCTTTTTTTAAAGTGACTCCCTAGAGGAAAATTTCCAGCCAAGATTAAAAACTTTTTATACAAAGCTTTGCGGATTATGCCATCGTAGACGGCGAGTATCAAAAAACTTCAGCAAGATTTCTCTACTTAACGCTAATTCAATACTTATAAGTGTTAGTAACGTTTCTGTTCTAAGAATAAGTAGCTTACTCATTTCTTTGTTCTGCTTTCAACAATGACTATACAATTATTTAATTCTCTTATTGGAACTGTTTAGCAATTGAAGTAAGTACATGTTTGGCATTTATATAGAAGTTATTATAAATTGTGTTTTCGCTTTCCGAACGTTTCACGGTTCACGTTCTAGAAAGTAAAAATATTTATATTGCCGATAAAATGTTTTAAGTTGTTTTTCGCATCGATGAAAATGAAAGCAATCTGTTTTTGAAATATTTATTTTGCCTTCGGACTTTACGTTTATCTAACTGTTGCTAAGGATTATTTTGTGTTTAATAATTTTTAAAGAGATGGATTATTTAGGTTTGGATTTAGAGTGCCTTATTTTTTTTCTTATAGTCGGTACCTACGTATGACAAACAAGTGTCAGAGTTTAAACCGCCCATAGGCGTCTGACATGGCTTTACTCGTCGTTGCCAAATCTAATCTCTCAGGTTTTCTGGTTTCCTCATGATGTTTTCCCAAACAGTTTTATAAAGTGATAATTAGTTTCCAACACGCACATGAATTCAAAAAGTCAGTCTCTGACTAAGCAGTTTATGACTATAAAGTCTGTCTGTTTGTCTTTGACTACAAAATATCTACTAAATACATAATTGCGTATAATCACAACCCGGTTAAATATGTAGTTGTAGTACACAACAACACAGGAAATAGCTATGAGCGCGTTCGCGTGTTAATTCAAAACTTTTTCGGTACCTTTTGTTTACAACAATACCAATACGCCAATGCAGAGGACATTTATCACGCCAACCCGGTTCGAACTTGACCGGGATTTTTAAATTCAATTTCGAGAGTCAGCATTCGCCTCGCGACATGTTGTAGCTTCGATGGCTGAATATTTTTCAATTAACCGCTTGAATACGCGCACTGCGCACTCAGTTTATTAAAGTTAATAACCACGCCAATTCTGGCATTGTTGTCAGTGAGGTTACAACGATATTAAGACAATACAACAATCCTGTTTTGTAAGCTTAGTAAGCTTAGTTTCCTCTCCTCAGCGTTTTGTTTCCTGTTAATGAATAAAGGTTTAGCAGTTTGCGAGTATTACTCCCCGAGAGCCATGTTTATTATTTATTTAGTCGCCTAAAACCTGATGAAAAATAAACTGAGAGTACCTCGACCGCCCGGGAATCGCCTGAGCTGAAATCACGTACATTTCTGTAATGAATTCATGAAAAGATTCAGTATTACGATAGCACCGTCAGGCTATAAAGTTTTTAGCTTAACTACTGCGCGTACTTTTGACATTATATAATATCGCCAATAGCAAGATGAACTGGAGTCGCATCTGGACTTGGATGTCACTGACAGAGACAAGCGGAAAAAGGAAAGTGACGCTGTAGACTAAATAACCATAAAGAATATTGTATCATCTATCTGAACTTAGTTTAGGTTCAGTACTTAAAGTAGCCCTGCCCATAGCGTCCAAATGAATGAACCGATTTTGACTTACTTTTTTGTATTTGAAAAGTGAATTGATCGAAAGTTTTCTTAGTTAAAACAAAGTTTAGGTTTTATTGTATCGTGGATTTCAAAAAAATATTACAAAATATGTTTTTGCAAGGTACGTGATTTCGATTCGCACTTGGCCAGTTTTTATTTTGTTTGACTATCGTATTATTACTTTATCTCATAACATTGTATTTCTTTCGTTCTTTATTCTATATCTCATACATTAGATATGCCATTACGTAAAAACTCATCCAGCCTATAAAGTAACTTGAGAAAATGTAAATATGAATACCATATACTTAACTTAATGGAGGATGGGAAGGAAATAGGCAGTGATTGATGGCTCCAATGACTAGGTTATGGCAAATCTCAATTACGCACACACAAAACCTAGTAAATATGCCATGTGGAATATACTAGGACACCTTTATCAGGATTTAAAACTGGCTATCTACGCGTAAGCTCATAGAACTAATAACTTTAAATTTAAAAGGCACACGTAGCTCCCAAACAGATGAACCGATTTTCATTTAGTGTTTTTTGCCGTCCCATCGGACTATGAGAGTGAGGGAATAGAGAGTGCACTTGTGTTTGTGCACACATTTGTGCACTATAATATCTCCCGCATAGTTGGCTAATCTCCGTTCAGATTGGCCGCTGTGATCGAAATTCGGTCAGAAGAACATTAATATATCATGTACTTTTCCCTCTTCATAGTTTCTTTGGTCCAATAAGTTTTGGACACCCTTGTTCAGTCGCCCCATGTAAAACACTGGTATTCAGCAGCATCCGGTAAGACTGGAAGCCGACCCCAACGTAGTTGGGAAAAGGCTAGGCAGATGACCCTTGTTCATTGTTTTGCAGAGAAACTCTTTTCTGTCGTTGTTAAGTAACCGTCGTTTATTAATGTTTTACAATGTTATCGGATCGCAAAATATTTTGCCGCAATAAACAGTCCAATCAGGTTGTTGGCATTTTATTTTTCTAGCAATTTAACACTATAAAAGCTGCGAAGGTCGCGCAAAATACAAGGAAATTAGTTCAGTTTATAACTTAAGGCTTGGTTTTTGTTGGCACATAATTACTATTTTCTTTATTCTGTGGCTCTATGTACACACGGCTACACATCAAGCTATACAAAACCAGTATGAACTGTCCTCGCATTGTATGGCTCTTCGTACAACAAGATGTTAGCTTATATTGGAAATTTATAACTTAATGTGAAGCTGTGTGTACTAAAGGGAAACGAAAAAAGAAAAAAGGCAATGTTGATCAACGTGGAGTGCATTCTTCCTCGTTAACAATCTCGTTTTTTGTTTTTTTCTTTGCACAAAGCGCCCGTAAATTCCGACTCAATGTAATATAGATAATTTAAAAAGGTTGCGTTATTATACATTTTTTTAATATTATTTACTGCTTCGTTGGTCTAGTGGTAGCAAGCGCGACTGCTGAGCACGAGGTTGTAGGTTCGATCCTCTGGTCGGGCAAGGTGTTATTGGGGATTTCCATAAGGAAATTCTCAGCATGAAGTCTGGAATTGTGTCCGGTTTAAGGCAACGGGCTCGCCCCCTATTACATTGGACTACATAACCGGCGAAACGTGGGTGTATTGCATACACCTCTGCCTACTCACTCTGGGGAATACAAGCGTGAGTCTTTGTATGTATTTACTAGCTTTTCCCGCGTGGCTTCGCTCACGTAGACTATAGAATATTTTGAATAGAATTTATTTATTTAAATCGAATTAATATAATCTAGGTAGTACTGCCCATGAGAACAACTTGTACAGCTTTGAGTCGATGCCACTACTTTTAGTGTCATTGTATAAGCAGAATTAGGTGAAGAGCGAATGACAGTCAATTATAATGTCGGTATAGCAATCACAAATAGTCGCCTATAATAATAATCTAATTCTAAAAGAGTTCCAAGGAATTTTCAAAGAAAAATCAAGGTACACTTTGGCAAAAAAGAGTCTGTAAAAATTGGAGGCGCCACTGGTGCACTTTTGTGCTTACGTATTACTAAAACGAATTTTTTGTCATCAATTATTATGTAATGAATCATTTTATGGCTATTTTAGTACTCACAAACTTAGTTTTTAAGATTTTTAGTTTTAGTTCTAACTGTCACCGCCTCAGACTCTTTTTTGCCAAGCTGTACATAAAAGGTAAGTTTTTCTTTCAAATATGAAAGAACAAATAAAATTGAAATATCGAATTCTAATCCGATTTATATTTGACATTCCAATTTTAAAGGGTAATATATTGCACCAAGCCAGTTTAAATTAAAAGCACTAAGGAGTATTGATATCAATTTCGATGCAAATCACCCCCAAAATAACTTTCTACCCCTTTTTAACCCCGTTAGGCGATGAGTTTTAATAAAATACGAAACACGTGTTCCATTAATTCTGTAAAAGAATGTTAATGCAAAATTTGAAGTAGATTGGACCAAGGAATCACGTTGTCCCATACAAACTTTGTCCCCGTTTTTCACCCCCTTAGAGGTAGTATTTCGACAAATCCTTTCTTATCGGATCCCTACGTCATACAAAAAACACACGCTCCAAGTTTCAGGTCTCTACGATCAGCGGTTTAGGCTGTGCGTTGATCCGTCAGTCAGTCAATCAGTCAGTCATTCAGGACAAAGCATTTTATATGTATAGATTATTGAATAGACACGCGATTGGACGAACCCGACTCCATTTTCTACAATTTGTGGGAAGTAAACTTGAACGATTTACGATAATCTTCGTGCCATATGTGTTGTCACTTCAATCCAAATATATTTCAACTCCAAGATATTTACGCGTAGTATCTTGAATATAGTTATTCTTGTCTTCGTCAAATTTTATGACCTTGTTGTACTTACTTTTTTTTTTATTCAAAACTACCTGTGGGTTGTCGCCCTCAATTTCGTCCAAGAGAAATTTAACTTTGCCGTATTTCCTTCGTAATACAATCTTCCACAATGTACAGACTATGTAACGTAAAATATTCTTTCATATCGGACCAGAGGTTACTGTATTCAAACATACACAATTACACGCTCTTGAGCTTTTTGTTATTAATATAGCTTGACATACTCGTAATTCATCAACAGGTCAGTTACAATTTAATGTTTTCCTGATGCGTATGAACAAAGCGTTCAAAGCAACAACATCAAATTAAAGTATTGACGTTACGAGTTTGCGCGCAACAAACAACCGAAGCGATGTGTATATTTGATATCAATGTAGTTGATTGACTTCTATTCTATTATCGATCACGACCATTTTCGTTTATGCGCTGCGTTCATTCATACACAACCCCCTTCTTTTAAAACGTACGGCCAGGAAAACCATAGATGTTTTTGTGAATTTTTTACACATGTTAGCTTATTATTCTTATTAAATAATTATAAAACCATAGATTTTTGTGTTTCATAAATGGACAGTTCAAAGGGTTAATATGAGTACCTAACTGTAATGACCACTTTTTCAGGTCATATAAAACATGGTCGATGACTGCGGTCGGGCTGCGGTCTTATGGTTATTCAAGGCCATGCCTGTCTATATCTGTTTTACATGTTTTACTGTTTACATGTATGTGTGCTATGTGTCGATACGCTACATGTCGAACTGTTTGGTGGCTACAGCATCGGTGTTATTTTGTCCAACACGTATAGTCTTCTTGATTTGAGTCTCTTTTGGAGATTTAAAAAACTCTAAATGCCGAACTGTATATTTTTGACGACAGCATCGGCATTGCCTTGTCTAAACCATATACCTAATATGAATTCTTGAATCTCTTTTTGAGTAACAATAAAGGCTCCTTCATGTAGAAATAAAGAATATCCTAAACCTAAAATAATAAGCAGCATGCAGAATGCAGATGCAGGTCAAAATTTTTAATAAACATAGTTATTTTAGGAATTTTATTAGAACAGATAAAAGCCCTTAAACAAATAAGGAAAATAAAATAATAACTCACTTATTTCAATCTTTTGGGGATTTCCCAGGTATTTACGATATTATTATCGCAGAACGATATTTTATATTATCTTCAACTTTACAAATTGTAGATAAACGTGTCACACACACACACGTAAAATATGTAAGTGTGTAGTAAAAGTAATCTTACTTTCATTAAGTATATCAATCAGTGTTAATGAATGACAAGTCATATGAATCTTGAAAATTAATACGTTTGTACAGTTTTTAAAGGTTACAGATAATAACCAAATCATTTTAATGTTTTAAATATTATTTCGGGTCTATTTGCGCACAGATAATTCAAAATAATTATAATTTACCAAAACGTTGAGGTTAGTTTTGTAATGGATTATAATTATCTGTGCGCGAATAGACCCGCAATAATATTTAAAACTCGATTCCAATTTGTAAAAGTTTAAAAATCCTTTTAAACCCACTCATTCCATATAAAATATAAATCCACATGAATGTATCAAAATATACCATAAATCTATTAGGATTATAGCAAATGTTGTGAGAATCATGATTTATCCCACCTTGGGCGTTAAAAGGACGGAAAGTGCGGGTACGGAGGGTTGGCCATGACCTAGCTTGCCCTATATCGACGAGGTGCCCCAATTATAACGGCCTTCGCAGCATCTCTCGAGTCCTGCGACATTGGAACGTGATTTAGATAAAGGAAGGTTAGGATAGGATGCTAGGATGATTATTTGAAGCCTTAATAATGAAAATGAGAATTTTAATATGTTGAGATTATTCGTATAGATAATAAAACTCGTATGAATACATAACTATGCTAATTTACCCTAACTAGTGTTTCTTCCGCATCTTCAACTGCGTGGATTAACGATTTAACATCCCTTTTAGTAACATCCTTTTTAGACTGGTCTTTCTTAATTTCCAACCGACTAGCCAAATACTAATTTTCATGACTCTAACTTCAATATAACGGATTTCTCATACAAACTTCCATCCCATTTTTTACCCCTTTATTAGGAGTTGATTTTTTGAAAATACAAATATGTCTTTCTTAGTTTTTAGCGGTAGAGCTAAACAAAAATGTTCATTTTGGAGTCGGTGCCAAGTCTTAGGATAAGCTAGTTTAAGCTCGCTTGGCCAAAACGAACGTTTTACTTTTTAGTTTTTTTTTTTACTAAACTGCACTCTTGTTTGTGTTTTTAAAGAGTTCCATGCGACTAAATCCTTCTTATCAGAAATCAAATAGAACATTCACGTAACATAAAGATAACATCTGAATCCTACCTCGCGTCGCGTAGGCGTCGTACGTAGATAAGTTAAAACTAAGAACACAGGTTACAGTGTTGACATACAGCGAATATGTGCTCTTTACCGAGGATCCTTCCGTGAGAGGATTTCCATGATTAAGACATTCATTAATTAGTGTCTTGACTCTCTATGCACTCTTTATTCCCTCACTCTCATGATAGACCGATGGGACGGCAATCCGACGCGACCGGACAGAGATCATACGCAGGGCCAACGGCTTTACGTGCTTTCCGAGGCACGGAGTAATTAATATATAATACGCACATAACTTACGAAAAGTCAGAGGTGCGCGCATTGGGTTCGAAACTTCGAACCTGAGATCTCTGACTTGTTAATCATACTTTGCCAAACAAGACTTTTGTAGCATGTACACAATATTACGTACGACTAGATAAAACCATTCGGGCTAGATAGCGTGTCACTAAAATTAGTATAATGAAAGCCGGAAGACTCATTCGACCTAGGACAGTTTTTTCTTATCTAAAGATTGTGCAATAAAACCACAAACGTTGTTTACGAGTTCGTCCCTCTTTTTACGACAGCCACAAGACGTGACAAGGATCTTATTTCTGAACTAACAAGGTCTTTTAGAAAGCGTATATTCATAATTATATTGTGAGTGACCATTCTGTGTAAATACTGGCCATTCTGTCTAAATAATAGCCATTCTGTGTAAATAATTTTACAAAGGCTGTATTTGTGAATTTTGGTGAAACTATTCACTACGTAATTTTGTTTCAACAATGTCATTTAAAATATTTAATGCAAATGTCTAATTTCTAGGAACGTTCGTTTACTCCTATATTTTCGCTTATCTGTCCTGATGTTATTTGCTTGTTATTGTTTGTTGTGAGATGCTTAATTAAGCGATACATAACATTGACTTAATACATTAGCTAAATTATAGAGGAGAGGTCTCAGACTCGAACCCAAAGCGCGCGCACCTCTGACTTTATAAATTAATTTACCTTTACCTTACTTTTCCGTGCCGTTGGTCCCGCGTCTGATGTCTTTTCGGTTGTGTCGTGTCGGATTGTCGTTCCATCGAAGTATAAGAGTGAGGGAATAGCGAGTAGTATGTAATAATCTACTCTTAACCGAATTTTGGTCACAGCTATGCAGGAGATATTATAGTGCACAAGCGAGTGCACCTGTGTTTGCGCACACACTTGTGTACTATAATATCCCCTGCATAGCTGTGACCAAAATTCAGTTAAGAGTACATCATTAAATACTACAATGTTAATCAAGTCTTTTAGAAATATATTATTCTTTAACAGTTCTACATAAAACGTCTATTATTAGACAGTGATGGCGTACGGAGTGAATCATTTACACAGAAGCTTTCCCCGTTATTACAATTTCGATTTTAGTGTAGAGCGGCACAATTCGGCCAAGGCTAGACCTCGACCCAAGGCTTTTGTTCGCACAACCCTCCCAACACTTCCGCGGTTTATCCTTTGTATAAACTTTTTAATCACACAATGCAACGCATTAGTATTATAACTTTTTTTATTAGATTCCTCCTTTGAAAAGAATGTATTGTAGAATGTAATGTCTATTTACTCGTAATGTTCATCCAAAACAGGAATTAAGTTTTTTTATATACTACTAAGGTGATACATTATAGTCCTCATCGATTTCGATGACGGCGACCCCCAAAAAAAAGATTTATTCCTAGCGTGAGCCTTTACATGACTTGAATCTTTGTAATAGTGTTCTTCTTCGATTGGTTTACTTCGATTTTTCATATTTATATTCATTGATTTAAAGCAAGATAGCAGATTAGCGAATATCCGCGCCTTAAGTTTATTTTTATAAAATTTCTCGATCAAAATTAATAAGTGTGGTGAATATAAACTCATAATATTCGTTGTTTGTTTCGAGAAAAATGATAACCTTATCTAACCAAATCTGAAAGTATTTTCATTTCTAATATTGTTATAAATAGTCTGATATTTTTTTTTGTTACAGTATGTCACAGAAAAGATGGGTGGTGCCGAAGGCACAAAATTAGATTTGGACTTCGTGGAAATGGAAAGAGTAAGTATAGTAGTAACTATTTGCTTTTATGGAAATTTAATAAAACCTCAGATACGCGGCACTGAGTGAAATAAAATGATACCTATATCGCGATTCTCGTCCTTACACGACTTACTGTCGAATTCCTAAAAAAATACGAATTTCAAACTATTCTCGAACGAAAATCATGTAGCCGTCAAAAAACGCTAATCTTGATATGTCGCGCCCAATATTTTTTCAAGGCAAGCTGCTCGAATTGCTTCAACTAATCGAAGTACGGGAATCAATAAGGATCTTTTGATTTGAGCCCTAAATCTCGAAAAAATCCTGTTGATATTGTTTCTAAATTTATTTCGACCAGGTGTTGAGACTAAGATTCGAAATTTAACTCTGCTTTCTAAATTTTATAGTAGAGAAATTCTCTCAAAGGAAACGGGAACGCCCCTTGACGTTAACAGGAAGCTCATAACCACTTTCCAATACCTTAGCTTTCCAATGGTTATGGATGATCATAAATAATATGATGTTCTTAATAAGGTAAGGTAACCTTTATTGAGGACTGGCTGTCGCCCGCGACTTTGTATTACGACAACTGACAGAAAATTATTAAAAAAATGGAATAGTAGAGTTTAAAATACCTATAGATACCTACTGTTTTTAACTGATATCAATTAAAGCCCAATAAATATTCCATGTGTTTTCATGCATGTAGGAACATGAGTAATTATGTTTTGTTAATGCAAAAATGCAACATAATATGTAGATTAAGATAAGGCAATTGATTTCGAAATCACAAATAGATACTTCAATTTCATTTATTTGTTAAGAAATAGATTATTTCACCTAAAATGCTTACTATTTTCGATCACTTGGTTTATGTCTTACCTGTCTTGTAAAACTGCTTAAACTAGACCTTAAATACAACTTGCGCAGTTAACAGCACGAATGAAACAATTTTAAACTTCTGCCATTTTAGAAAACAGACGTCACATGCGAGCTAGTAGAAGAGTTACAAACGAAGACGAAAGAATTCTTACAACCAAATCCTACGGCGCGAGCAAAAATGGCAGCTGTGAAAGGAATCAGCAAATTAAGCGGGCAGGCCAAGAGCAACACCTACCCGCAACCAGAGGGCGTTCTCGGAGACTGTATGCTGCTCTACGGCAAGAAGCTTGGAGAGGACACTGTTTTCTGTAAGTTTTGCTCCTACACCCCTAATACTAGTCCTTTTGTAATGATGGTGAACCAAACTTTATCATTCAGATGGACACGGTATGGCGCTATGGACACACATGGCGTTTGCCGGGCGTGTACATCGCTCGAGAGCGCGACGTTGACGCTACGCACACGCCGCGTGAGCGCCGCGTGCAAGCCACGACGGCGGAACACTGCGCTAGCAACACGCTGACGCCGATTTTTTTGTTTCGTTTATATTTGTTGGCTTTTTAACAGTCATGTTGTATAGTTTCGCCGTCACGCGATGTGCACGCGGTGTTCATTGGGCTTCGTGCACGCGCGGTCCGGCGCACGCCCGGCAAAAGCCACTAATGGACCCGAAATGGTTTAGATTTAATGATAAATGGCTTTAGTCTGGTCATGTTTATTTTAATATTTCTTTAGACATTATATGTTACACGTACCAAATTGCTAGATCACTTGTTGCTACAATTCATTGAGAGACTTAAAGTCACTTGTCAGATCACAGAAAACTCAATTCATTAATTCAAATGGCTTTATCTTTTAGATACTGTAGTTGTTACTTCTTGTCTTCGAAAAGTTAAGAGATATTATCATGTAAATACAAAAAATATTGCTAGTTTAGACACCCAGTAAGGATTGCATGCTTCCATCACTTTTAAAAAACTAGATACTGAATCGGCGTCAAAACATGTCCAATCCAAATATACCCTTAGGATTTGGATGTACTTTTAATTTAGTAGCAAGTTGGATTTAGTGTGCATGCAATAACCGATAGTTTCTCTATCTAATAGAATATTTAAAACCGTATGGACAAAGCTGTAAGGTCTTTATTGTATTGGCACATATTCAATTACAAACGTGAACATGTATAAGTCAAAATTATTATATTTAATAAGCTAACATGTGCTATGACATGTAAAAAATTCACAAAAAAAAATGTATAAGTTACAATTTAAGAGATTTTATAAGTGACTGTATCCAGGAGCGTGGCTACCTTACATTTTTCCGGAGCCCGGATACACATGTTAAAGAAATAAAACAAAATATTACATAATGCATTTTTTAAACTTCAATATAACCTTTAAAATGGTTGTTGGGCTTGCATGTTCTTAGATACTATGCACGCCACTGACTGTATCTAGTTTTTTATTGAGATCGAAGGTTGCATGCTACAGCCTACAATGAGAAATTTCTGACAGATATTAATAAGATTTTATTCTTTCAAGACTGGATTATGGAGGCTTATGTAGATATCAGGGGCGTGCACAGACTTTTTCGACAGGGTAGGCAGTATATACAAATCCTTGTTAGTTTCACTGATTCGTCGTCTGCGTCGTATCTGTCAGAGTAGGCAGTAATTTTGCCTATAGAAACTGCGCCCCTGATAGTTATTAGTGGTTAAAAAAAGCTATAGAGTCGGTTATGACACTTAATGTCATAATAAGTTAGGGCATCCAATACCACAGCTTATTTTCAATCTCAGTATTTGCGGGTTGAATAATTTCAGTCCCGCTGGATCTCGGAATTTGCATCCCGCGTATATGTAAAAACTAATATTTATCCTTGTTATATTATGCAATGAAATAATTATAACGTAATTTACCTTTATATTAATTTTCCAATTATTATAAGATCAAGGTAATTTACAGAAAACAAATCAAATTATATCTTAAATTATATCTAATAGAAAAGATCAATCAAAAACTTAGTTAGTTTCATCAGAAACTAATTTACGAAGACAACAAAATATCTAGAGTGTCATCTGCCAAACTAACACGTATCTTAGAAGCGATCGCGTTCAAGAATAGTTCAGATGTAAGCTTGTCTGTAGTCCCGCAAATCCACACTCATAATTCCGCATCTCGCGGGACTGTAAAAAATTCGGTACTTATTTTAGAATACCGAGATCCCGCAATACCGGGATTGGAAGCCCTACTCTGAGAGAACTTTAGTCCTTCTGTACTGCAAATTATTAAGTCTATTGGAAGTACCTACACGGAAGTTTAGTACTGCAATTTTCTGCATGCTCTGTCAATACTAGCAGTAAATTAATAATATCTAAAATAACTTCTTAGCTAATTGTCTCATCGAGATGGGCGAGGCTCTGAAGCAGATGGCCGACGTAAAATATTCTCTTGATGACAACATTAAGCAAAACTTCTTGGAACCACTCCATCATCTGCAAACAAAAGATCTTAAGGAAGTTATGGTGAGTTCTTTATGTATTGTCAAGGAAATTGTAGTAAACAAGTTCAATATTCATGGCCAACCCCCAATACTGATTGTAAGCTGGGACCACGATGTTATACAAACAATTTAATTGCCTCTTGTTATCATCCCTTTACAACATACCTACTCTAAAAGGCAGACAGCAGAAACTAAAATACTTTATAATTATTTATAGTCCCACCCGTATCATTTGTTTTAAAAATTTTTCATTAAATAATTATAAATTAATAAGCTATCATGGCTTTAACATGTATAAAAATCACAATATTTAAAATAATTTCATAAAATTTCACTTTTATGACTGTTCCTTAGCTTGATGGTATAGAACATATCGGGTAGTTTTAAATCCGAAATAGTTCATACCAAAAGATATCAGAATTTCTTCCGATAATCGTATTTTGTATAAAAAAAAAATGGAAATGGTAGAAGAAAAATAACGTAGGTTCCAAATTCAATATTTAATTGAAGTAAATCTTTTCCAACTAGCGGGCTGATATAAGTTTGATACCATTTCATATATTTCTAGCAAAATTAAATTGGTTACTGACATGGGTCGGTCATTAAGGCCATTACAAATAATATATTGATGCCTTTTGTAAACCCAAACCTTTGCAACATAGACAGTGACTTTCTTTTTTTTTCTTTTTAGCATCACCGGAAGAAACTACAAGGTCGTCGGCTGGACTTTGACTGCAAACGTCGAAGACAAGCAAAAGGTGATTACCACTTATTTTTCAATCTCTCTAATCCTCTTTCTGATCGGTTTTCCTCTATCTACTTTTATTTTAATTCTATTTTTCTAAGTTTCTTATTTTTTCTTTTTTCCGAATGTATTGGCCAGGCCCCGGTAGGGCCAGCCCTTACATGAGCCCAAGTCACAACACTCCAAGACAGGGTACGTGGGGAAAATAAATGCTAAATTAAAAACACAATAGGCCTGTAGTGCAAAGCTAACACGCCATTAGATTCAATTCAAATCGTATAATGTGCGCTCGTTCTTTTTTCCATGTTTTTGTTCCTGTCCTCCGTCTGCGTTGCTCCTAACCATCATTCATAACCCGAGTATTTTTTTTCATCGTTTGGTTTGTATGCACTTTTTTGTTTTGTTTTTTTTTCCATTATTTTGTGTCTAACTTCGCGTACATGTATATTGCGTGCCCGTGTGCTCTATCGTACGTTTGAGAAGCGTCCATACATCAGGTGCTCACATTGCAGACGACGAAATACGACAGGCTGAGGAGAAGTTTGCCGAGTCCCTTCAGCTTGCCCAGATTGGCATGTTCAACCTCCTTGACAACGACGTAAGTGAAATTTTATTAAACTATGAAAAAAGTATTATAGGCCAATGTAAAAAGAGTTTTTATGCTAACTTTGAATGTATTTCATTTCCAGGTTGAGCAGGTAGCGCAGCTTACTTTTTTTGCGGAGGGACTCCTGGAGTACCACCAGCAATGTACGGAGATCCTTAAAGGCCTCGTTTCTACGCTTATGGAAAAGTAAGTATAGCTTAATTCATCTTATTAATGTGTAGACAGATCATTGGTTATTTAAAAAAAAACCTTTCTAAATTTTCAGAAAAGAGGAAGCAGCGAACCGCCCCAAGATGGAGTTCGTACCGAAGACCTTAGCGGACCTCCACATCGAGGGCATCCACGACTTGAACAATGGTAGGCGGTACGGTTCCACCCAGAGTTTAACCCGTCCCCGTCAACACATCCCCCCCTCATCCTCCGTCGGCGACCTTAGCAATACAGATCCTTTTAAGGCTTGGGAAGCACCCCCGCCCAGTCGTACCCACGTAAGGCCTGCACCAGGGTTCAAGCCGCACCCGGCGCCACGAAGTCAGTTCAATGGAAAGGATCCCTGGACAGGTGACTTTGGTTTTATTTGCTGGGTTATATTTTATGTTCGATTTTGATAGTGGATTGCGGACAATGGTGGTGGTTCTATTTTAAATGGGTGATGGATAATTTAGAATTTTGGGCGCAGTCCATGGTCGAAATCTGAGTCACGCACTATTTTTCACGATTCATTGAGGAACACGCACGCTTCAGGCCACAAATCAGGTTTCATAACACGTCACGATTTCGATGGTGGAGTATAATTACACACATCACTCATACATAACTAACATCATCGGCCTAGCCTTTTCCCAACTATGTTGGGGTCGGCTTCCAGTCTTACCGGATGCAGCTGAATACCAGTGTTTTACATGGAGCGACTGCCTATCAGACCTCCACAACCCAGGTACTGGGTTACACGATACCCCTTGGTAAGACTGGTTGTCAGACTTTCGGGCTTCTGACTACCCGTAACGACTGTCAAAGATCTACAATTGACAGCCGGGGCCAACAGCTTAACGTGCTATCCGAGGCACGGAGAGTGATAATTAATTTATAACTCATACATAACTAACAACGGTACAATAAATTCTAATAAATGTCTGGAAACGGGATATGCATTGATATAAAATGTTGGTAATTTTGGATTTGGCACAGACATGCGCAATTTATTGTTGTCAAGGTGACATACTTTAAAAAAAAAGTTTATTACATATTCAATTCTGTAATCTACTAATCCAATCTAGAAATAACTGTACGTTGGTGTCTGTCCATATAAAATTATATTTATATTTTTTCCTTGTAAATTGTGACTAATATTCCTAAAGCCAAGTACTAAAAAATATAATCGTACGGGAATTATGTCGTTGCCGATATAAGAAAGAGCATACTTATGTAATTTCAAACTATCTTGACCTAATAGCTAATTTAATGTAAATAATGATTTCAGTACCTTCGTTTCTTTGCTCTGGTGGTTGTTTTCTTAAGGTTTATCTGAATTTTGACGGTGATGAATAGAAATAGTGTATAACGTATTATAGGGCAACTTGACCTATTGTTGGCAACCCACCAATTATTGGCACTCGTAAAAAGATTGAACATAATTCAATTAACTTCAAAAGAAATTCGAATTATTTGTTTATTATCTTTATAAATTGATAATATGTCTGAGTAGTAAGATATTTTAAATAGTTATAAAATATTAAAACTATTCGAGTCGTGGCAGTTTGATTTCTACTAGTTTTAAAATATATTGTGGTCACCCATGATTTTTTCTTATTCTGTACGTGTGTTGTGATTGACGTATTTGCAACAGAAATTATGGAAAAGTTATATAATATGTAATGTTCACAACATACATTTATCTGAAAGAATAATAAGTAATTTAAGTAATTAATCAAAAACGCCTCTAGTAATAGTGTATGAGGAGTTTATTTTATCGTGTAGTGCCAATAATTGGGTATTTTACCCTACGTCTAATAATTGCAAACTAGCAACACCAATCAATTCTACAAGCATGATTACCGGTACATAATAATGATAACCATTTATCATTCACCTTAAAAATAAACTACACTAAGTGCTGAATGTTTACTATCGTAACCCCGTTCTTGTAAATATTTAGTCTACCAAATAATCGTGTGAATAGTTTAGACATGCAATGGTTTCTAAATATTTTAAGTGCAATTTATTTTGGAACTTTGTATACAAACTGTAACGTTTGTAAAGTGTACACTTTTTTGAGCACGACTGTACATACATATTCAGTGAAGTATAAATTGTGGAGGGTATATTTTCAATTGGTAATTCTTTGTCGTCTGTTATTTAAAAAGATATAAAACTTATTATAGTTCATTATTAAAGGGATTGAGATACGTGGAATTATTTGTTTCAATATTGTATTTAAATATACAGGGTTAATTCTAAAACACCAGCATCCTTAAAAGGGGTCATTAAACTCATATATAATGATGAGTTTAATGACCCCTTTTAAGGATGCTGGTGTTTTACAAATAACCCTGTATAAATGAATTTAAAAAAAATTAAACGTCAAAAAATACCCTCTCCAAATAAATGGCTTAAGGTTCTGTAGTCGCTCGTTGGGGCTATTTATACTGTGACATAACATTTTTTTTTCTTAAAGCTTTTTTTATTCAGTTTATAACTAGCACTTACAGGGGCGGTACGATTATTGACAACTTTTCTTACAGGTTGCCGAAAATCCTATTCCTATATTCCACCTCCTGTTTTAATTAATATAATTAATTTTACCAATTATTACATTCTATTAAATGTGTGTAACTGCACTGAGTGTTGCCATTAATTATATTTATTACTACGCATATTAATTTATTATATAGAAAAATAATATTGAGCGCAAAATTTCCGTAATTAAATTTTATTATTGGCAACACTACTTGCAGTTAATAATTGTTGTTTCGTCATAGAATTATAATAAATGTTCCTTCCTATTTTAATATTTGTGTCTCTGGTAGGAAACAAGTATGGTATGATTTCCTCTTCCTATTTCTTCGAGTAGTCGATATTTGATGTCTCTTCTTTCTAAAAATCGGTGTTCAGTCCTATACAGACAAACAGTTTGACATGCACACCGCTTAAGTCAAATTTACACTGAAGAGCATAATATAGTCACATTTCTTTTTCAATAAATAATCGAAAGAAATTACTTGATTGAAAATTCAAGGAAAAATAAATCTGTTATATGAAGAATATATCAATAAAAAATATAAAGTTGTGAACATTGAGTACCTATATGATTTGTTCACGTTGCGAAGCTGGTTCTCACGCCGGCTCCCCGGAGCACAAGCCGCCGTCGAACCTGGAACTGTTCCCGGGCTCGGGCAACGCGCAACGCTCCACCAACGGTAACACGCGATACACATGACAGATTGCATCTAATTTAGCTGGCTTGTTATTATTTTAAAAATAAAAGACGGCCATAAAGAAATAAAAAAAATATTTTAGAACTTTTAAAAATATCATAGTACACCTAGTATTTTTTTTAAATTAAGTAATTTAATATTAATTATTAAGTCAATGTGAGGACTTGTTGTTTTTATTTGAATAACAATAGCAGATAATTTTTATTTTCTTTCTTTGTGTACTAATAAATAAATCACACCCTTTTTATAAATTAGTTGTAGCTATTGTTCGATAGAAAATTGTATGCAATCTTTCACACACACATACATACAAAATATCATAGATCAAAACCTCGGTTAATTCAGCGAAAATGCTTAACTAGTGTGTTTATTTCGTATGCTGACTGTACACAGAAGTACATAAAGCTACACCAATATTTTTTTAAACTCAGTAGAAGTAGACTTAAAGTTTTAATTGCTTGTGAGCGTTTTATAATTGAAGCTGATTCTGTGTGGCTTAATACCTGTGTGACGTTTTTGTGTCATTAAAACCATTGATTAATATTTGGCTAAAAACTTAGACTTAGGCTCACACAAATCTAAGTTTTTAACTAAAATTAGAACATTTGCTGTGCATGTCAAAACATACTTTAGAGTTTAGTGGGACGTAATAGTGAATACAATTTAAACAGGGCTCGTACTATGACGTGTTAAAACGAAATGCTTTCGTTATAAGAGAGAGATAGCGCTATGCGTTCTCTTTATCTCCTTTGCTTTTACCAGCAGTACCGCGATAACAGTTCTATAGTATGACCCCAGATGATGTAAGCGTGTGTCCGTATGCCCATTCAAATCTGTTTGTAGCTGCCAAAATAGCCGAGGATCCCTCTGACCTACAAAGAGTTTTTAAGCTATCCTCCAAAGTTATTAATAATTATTAGAAAATAAATAAAATAAAATCTTTTAAATATACCAGCCACTCTGCTAACTGAGCTACTCTTAAATCGTAATCCTGCTGGATATTTTTATTAATTTATTTCTGCTAAAAAATATATCATATTATTATCATTTTTTTTTAATATGGCATTTTTGAGACGTACAAGTCAAACCTATTAATGGGGCAAGCGAATGTCTATTATAAAACCTATTGGGTAAATAACAAACGTCTTAAATTCATAAGATAAAACTATTTTGGAGGGACAGCTACAAAACTGTTTGTAGATCATCTGGACCCTCGGCTATTACGACACAGACCGAAATTCGGAATCTGAACTGCTGTGACGGAAGGTCCTGTCGAGCATACGGGCATAGCTAGCGCTTTCAAGTGAGACCGTTTGGAATGAGCATAATCATTTCTTCATATAAACTCCATGTGCTAATCATTCATTTACAAAGAATGCTACCCTGTTTTCATACATACTTTTATAGAACATAACATTGATTGCAGTTTGTTATAGAGTTTGCAGTTTAGTGAAAATGTTAGTTAGTAGATACTACGAGTTAGCGACTAGATTAACCAAGCCAAGTACGAGTCGGAATCGCTTATTAAGGATTCCGTACCACTCTTTGCCTTTTGATTTTTTATTACTATACTTTATAAAAGTGGCCATAGCAACATATATTTTGTAAAAATTAAACTATACAGTTAACAATACTGCCCTCTGGCAAATGTGGTAATGTGGCAAGTTTAGTAATTGTGCACAATTGTGCCAATTGTACTAATAGTACACATTTGTGGCAAGTGTAGTACTAGTGCACAATTGTGCCAATTGTACTAATAGTGCATATTTGTGGCAAGTGTGTAAAAGTGCACAATTGTGCCAAGTGTGCTAATAAAGCACTCAAAATAGTATAACATTTTTAATTGTTAATGTTTTAGACATAATGTTTACTATTCTGATAGTTTAGACTTAAGAGCTTAAATTAAAGAATGAATTTATTATTATTAGACACTAGTTTTGAACACGTAGTATCTACTACGGACGTAAACACATTCTTCAGCATACTACACATTGAATCAGAAATTAAAATCAGTAGGTTCAACTAAAGCTGAGAGTGAACGTATGCTGACGATTGTAACTTCGTCCTTAAGCCTATAATCGAACACGAAACTTATAGTAACTGAAAGGCTTGATCAGTAGCCATAATAGGACTGTTGATAATACTAAAATAGCTATTTGACTGTATTGAAAATACAGTACAAATTATTGTGATCTCTATTAATAATTGCGAGTTTTGTCAAAAAATACAAAATATTATACTTTTGTGAGATGATAAGAAACGTTCTGATTGACATTTGGTTGCTGTTCTAGTGACGTCACATACTTGTAATTTTTTTTGACGCAGCAGTTGCATATTGCTTGCGCTATCGCGCAAATTGTTTTTTGACGCGTTTTTTTTTTATTAAAACTAAATTTCTTAGAAATAATAATTTTGTTTTCATTCAATAAAATATATTTTAGCATCAGTGCCATCCGCGTTGGCCGTGGTTGTACTTTATTAAGCTTTTAGAAACTTCGAAACGTATCTTTCTACAAATTCGATCGACCACCTGCACCACCGTTACTAAAAGTTTCGTTGTTTGCGCTTAAAGTCAGCATATAAAATTGTAGCATTTTTAACACTTATTGTGCCCGCAGCATCTCCGTTGCCGTCGCCAGTTAAGTCTCCCGCGCGGACCCCCGTGGTTCCCAACAAGGCTCCCTGCTGCACCGCTCTCTATGACTTCGAGCCGGAAAACCAAGGCGAACTAGGATTTAAGGTAACAAATTCTTCTATTTACTATTTGCTGGTTGATCGTGTGGTTTCCGGCCTAAGAATAGAACCACCCCTACTCGTCCCGCGGGTGTCGTAAGAAGCGACAAAGGGAAAGATCCGTAGGATGGGAAGCAGCATCCTTCTGTGTAACAGCCATCATCTGCTACTGCGATCACCAACCCGCTTGCCCAGCATGGCGATTATGGGCAAATACCTCCAATGAGCGCACAATAGTGGCGCGAATTGGGAAAGGCCTATGTTCAGCAGTGGACTAAAACAGGCTAATGATGACGATGTTTGATGTCACTTGTGAGTTCTGTGTGATTATTTTTTGGGTACGATGTACCGACATGCACATACACCTAGTGTTGGGTGTTACGCAGTGGGACACAGTATCACAAAGTTTTGTCGCCTGTGGATAGGCCAATATCCTGTACCCATTGCGTCTTCTTTCTTTCTTTATCGTATGGTTGATGAACAACCTGGTGTCAGAGTATAAACCGCCCGTAGGCCTCTGACATGGGTTTACAAACCATTAAAAATCTCTCAGGTGAGCTGGTTTCATCACAATGTTTTCCTTCACCATTTAAGCAAGTGATAATTAATTTCAATTTTTAAGAGTCGTGATAGCCTAGTGGTGGTGACCGTTGACTGGCAAGTCAGTGGTCTCGGGTTCGAACCCAAGGCGCGCACCTCTGACTTTTCGTAAGTTATGTGCGTTTTATTTATTAATTATCACTTACTCCGTGCCTCGGAAAGCACGTAAAGCTGTTGGCCCTGCGCCTGATCTCTCTCCGATCGTGTCGGAAGGCCGTCCCATCGGACTATGAGAGTGAGGGAATAGAGAGTGCACCTGCGTTTGCGCACACACTTGTGCACTATAATATCTCCTGCGTAATTGGCTAGTCTCCGTTGAGATTGGCCGCTGTGACCGAAATTCGGTCAGGAGAATATTAATTAATTTCAAATACGCACATGAATCCGAAAAGTCAGAGGTGCATGTTTGGGTTTCGAACGTTTGACTTGGCAATCCAACGGTCATACCACTAGGCTAGCACTGCTGCTAACCTATTGCGTCAACCGTAAGCCATAAGGTGATAAAAGATGCATAGACTGTAATGATATGTCTCTAATGACAGCAAATAACAATGCTCTCTTTTCCTTTGTCAGGAGAACGACGTGATCACGCTGATCAACAAAGTCGATGACAACTGGTTCGAGGGCTCCGTCAACGGCAAGACCGGATACTTCCCCATCAGCTACGTGCAGGTCACCGTGCCCTTACCCAATATGTAAACACACCACCACACACAAACACCAATGTATTCATGCATCCCCACTCGTTTGTCTTGCTAAGACATGATACCCATATTTCAAGATATTATATTTAATACCTGCGTAGAATCTCAACATTGCAGTCGGTTCAACCTTTGTAATGGTTGCCTTACACTTACTCATTTTTATGATGTCACATCACGCAGTGTCAGTGGTGGCCCTAGAGAGATGCAGTGGTCTCGGGGCGCAAAAATGTATGTTATAAGAGGCGCAACAGACTAGTGCCTCCAAAAACCTCATCGACTTGGCGTCTGGGGCTCTACAAGGAGCGCTAGCACCACTAAGAAAGTTCTAGGGCCACCACTGCTCAGTATTACGTAGATTCAATTCTATTATTGTGTCAAAAGCTCAATGGCAAGCTATTTATACCTCTTCCTATGTTACGCCGAATATTTGATGAAATAATTAATTTATCGGTTCCACGTCTTCCGATGTATTTTTCTATTTTGTCATTATTTTATCGTAGCATAATTTCTTTGATCATTTTATCAATATTCTAAAGTATTCAACTGTTTCAACTCTCAGAAATTTAAAATAGAATTTAATGTTCGATGACTATTTACATAGATGTTTTAAATCCTATCTCAAAGAGATAATGCTACGAATTATGTTATGAAATTATCACCTTTTTTAACCTACCGTTTGCATTTATTGCCAAAATGAGTAATTATTTATAATAATTAAATTATTGTATTAGGAAATCATTGTATCATGCTGCCATTTTACTTCATGACGATTTTATATTAGTAATGAGTTGGGAGTATGTTGCCGTTACTTTTAATTGTTAGGTATTTTTAGTTTTTTAAGTGACATGCGCCAAATATAACATCAATTGGAGTACCTTTGCTCAGAGTCGAAAGACGAAGAAAATATTGATTGATAATAACTAGAGTTCGAAGGTCCACAAGAATGAGTTGCTGTGCGTATTTTAAGTGGCAAGTATGTGTCCGACTACAGTTGCATTCCAAATACATACAGCTCAATTTTATCGATGTGGATACGATAAATGAGATTGGTAATTTTAAGCAAAGTGATACGTCAGTCAATCGCAATACATTATTGCTATGGATGTCTGCCGTGATGCAGCAAAAATTCTGTGAAGTGATATTTGTAAACTAACGTTTGTATATTAGTTTAATATCGGGCATCTATTTTTGTAGGTGCAACACCCTTGTATAGTATTCTCCCTTAACGTACGATTAGTTTATTTAGTTTATTATACTTGTTTGTACCGTACATTGAAGGCACAGGACCTGGATATAGTAGGTATTTAATAGGACTATATATTAATAGTTGACACATGCGATTAGATTTTATAGCTGTATGTTCGCGGGTAATTATTTATCTAAATGGAGGAAGTATACAATGTAACGTATATTATTAATTAATATGAGAAAATGAAGGACGGAGTCGTAAGAATTGTTGAAATATTGCCAGAAATCTATGGCGTTTCGATGTTTGATGTGTTATTGGCAAGCTATAATAAAACATATATTATAATGTAATTGTGATAACTATAGATATCATGCTGTTGGTGCGGAGTGGGTTACTACCATGGACTTTTTTATTTACGTTGTTTATATTTTAGATCGGTGCCCTTTATAATTTTTCGACATTTCGCATAATAATTCTTTTAGTCATTACATTATCTAAGCTACATATTTTAACTATATGTTAATGTATTAATTGATACCAAAAATATCGATATTAGTAATTGTACATGGCCTCTACTCAATAGTAATGTTAAATGTACTTTAATTAATGCACTTGTGAACTAAGATCTTAAATCGTCATAATTATTCACGTTGTCCAATATTGATGTTGCAGTAATATTGAACATAAGTAATTTATAATAAATTCATTGCATCATTATTGTCGTAAACGGACCCCATTGATCACATTTCTGGCATACAAAAGACAATACCTAGATCTAATGTTAGTTGTATGTAAGTTCATAAATAATTGTTCTATCTTCAAGTGTCTCTTAATATAGGTATTTTGAGTAAATAATATATTCATCAATGTTATGAAAATGTCATGTTTCAATGTTTAATGTAAAGTACGGCGTGGACGGCAACTAACAGATGCGCCCACTGCCTTACCATATCGATATCGCTGTAACCTTTTCAATATACATACCATGTAATCAAATGCAGAATGATATTATCACTCCTGCAAAATGGAATTAGACTGTTGTTGTTTTAAATGTGTAAAAATTCTAATAGCTTCAAAACGTGTGATTGACATGAAATGTGGATTTTTCGGTGGCCGATAAACAATCCTCCTTACCTGGTACCTATTAATGTAGTTGAAAAGTATAAAATAACTAAGTTATTTATACAATCACTTTAATACGCTAAGCGAAAACTTCGGACCCCTTTTTAAGAATATTGCGTACGGAGGTGTGAGATTTAGCATAAAGTTTATATGGAAAAGAAGTGCAGAAAGCTTAAATTTATTTATAATATGTGTTACAAATACATTTAATTAAATATAAAACAGCGCCATGTCTGAACAAAGAATCAATACAACATACGAGGTGTAGCTACTGCTAGCGCCATCTCTGAATCGTACAAGTGAAATTTGCACAACAACTGAAATATAATAGGAGAAGTGCAGAACGCTAACATATAAAAAAAAAATTATAGCCGTATTTAGACCAGTGACTGGACCACTTGTAAATATTTTGCGCTAAATCAAGGATCATAGACAAACAGTTAAGTTTTATCCTGATACTTGGGTTTATGGGTTTTCAAGCCCTGAGTTGTATGAATTAAGATGGTGTCGGATTGTGTCGGATGCCCAGGTAGATTTGTATGTTGCATGAATGAAAAGAACGACGGCTTGAATAGAATTTTCTAGAAAGATAGGTAAAGTACCTAAGTAAGGGACTAGATTACCGGCCACCATATTTTGTAGTTGTCCTATACTGTGTTGGTTCAGTGTTGCTTCACTTGTTACGTATGTGAAATCATAGTTTCGATGGTAGTGATACTTGTGACAAAAAAATTTAAGTGGGCAGAAGTCTGGCTACTATCGCTAGTTTTTTCGTGAATTCGATGAATTCACAGAGACCCCCTAATAACCTTGGTTTATTTGAATTAGCAAAACTAAAGGCCCATTAGCGCTCATTCCCGAGGTCTATAACGTCATCATGAGGATTTCTGAAATACCCGCTAATACCTGTTGGTATGACAAGGATGACATTCGTCGAATTCACGTTAAAACTACATACTTAACTGAAAAATGTGACCTTTAACAAAATGTTAATACATTCTGATTCGAAGGTTTATTTTAACAAGTAGCATTACCTTGGAACTTGATTTATTAGCGTACCAAAATAAATACTTTACAGTAAGTGCAAATTTATTCGGCCCGGCTGGAATAGGTCGCGGCATCGCAGTACACATTTTAGGGACTAAATGGCAACTAGAGGTTGGGGGGTAACTGAGCTAGTAAGGTTAAGAGATGCGCATACGCATATTGCGCGAACGATCGGAGAACTTCAGCCCGGCCGAGATAGTTTGCACCTACTATACGTGTCACTACCATTATATATTAGCTCTCATAATATTTTGCTATTGATGCGAGTACCTACGTCTGTTATAGTGTATTATTCTTGTTCATGTTACTGTAATCTTAAAATACTGTAATTTCATAGATTTAAAACTTGACGATTTACGAGATGTAATGCAAATATTATTGATTTGTATTAAAATTTATCCCGAAACTTATTGCTCGTTTTCGCCTCCTAATAAAATGTTAACAATTAAACACTTATTGTGGTTTTATTTCTCAATAGGGATGTTGATTTTTTTAAATAATTACCTAAATCTTCTCAAAAGAATTAGATAATTTAGTGGAAAAAATAATGTAATACCTAAGTACAGTAAGTACCTATTCCAAAGAGTTACGCAGTTAAAAATGAAATAGAAAATCTAAACCGACCTAAAAACTAAAAAGCAAGATATACCTAATAAAAAAGCTTTTGGTTTTCGGAGTCGGTGTCAAGCTAAGCGAGTAAGCAGGTTCCAGATTAAACAACTTTCCAGATTATTATAAGCCTTGGCACCGACTCCAAAATTATTTTTTTAAATAGGTATTATTTTAAGCTTTTTAGTTTTTGAAGTCGGTTGACCACCTACCGATTCTATCCGAAATCCGACCCGATCCTAATTATTATCGGATGAAATCGGTGGTTGTATGCAAGCGATATAATTAAATGTAATACTTCTTCCGGATCGGATGAAATTACTGTAAATCTCTTTGTAAATGTTTATAGAAAAACGGACGTGTTGTACATTATAATATTATCCTGACAATAATATTACTGATGCAGCATACATTGCCCGATTGGATCGGAAGGCGTGTAACATACTAAAGCCAGTGGTTTGGGTTCGAACCGGTGGCCTTGGACTAGACAGTCCCACTAGTCACTAAGCTATTACTCAATTGATTTTAATTGAGTAATAGCATAGAGACTCACTAGTCTCCATTCTATTACTGATATTGCGAAAAATCAGTGATAGGTAATAAATGAAAAGGCAATATCGGAAGTGAAAGATATTTATTAAATCAAGATGATAATATTGTGTTCTATTAAGATACTGTAACTGGAATGATTAGAATATAGAGTGAATTTGAATGATCTGTTGTTTAAAGGTATAGTAGAATTGCATTGGAAAGTTAGTTGCCGCCACGGAGACGAAGCACCAAGTGCAGAGTTGACTCTTTCTGTATATTGTAGTCGGAAAGAGTACGTCCGTCCTCAAGCTGCTTACCAGCGAAGATAAGTCGTTGCTGATCAGGAGGAATCCCTTCCTTGTCTTGGATTTTGGCCTTCACGTTTTCAATAGTATCAGATGGTTCAACTTCGAGTGTGATAGTTTTTCCAGTCAATGTCTTGACGAAAATTTGCATACCACCTCTCAGACGTAGGACTAAATGCAACGTCGATTCTTTTTGAATATTGTAATCAGAAAGTGTGCGACCATCTTCCAATTGCTTACCAGCGAAGATAAGTCGCTGCTGGTCAGGTGGGATCCCTTCTTTGTCTTGAATTTTAGCCTTCACATTCTCAATGGTATCAGAAGGCTCAACTTCAAGGGTGATTGTTTTACCTGTGAGGGTTTTGACGAAGATCTGCATACCACCCCGAAGACGCAAGACCAAGTGAAGAGTAGATTCTTTCTGGATATTATAGTCCGACAGAGTGCGCCCATCTTCAAGTTGTTTACCAGCAAAGATCAATCGCTGTTGGTCAGGGGGGATGCCTTCCTTATCTTGGATCTTAGCCTTTACATTTTCTATAGTGTCAGAAGGCTCAACCTCAAGGGTGATGGTCTTGCCAGTCAAGGTTTTCACAAAGATCTGCATGCCACCACGGAGACGCAGTACAAGATGAAGGGTGGATTCCTTTTGGATATTGTAATCGGAAAGAGTGCGTCCATCTTCCAACTGTTTTCCAGCAAAGATAAGACGTTGCTGGTCAGGGGGGATTCCTTCCTTATCTTGAATCTTGGCCTTAACATTCTCAATGGTATCAGAAGGTTCAACCTCCAGAGTGATGGTTTTGCCAGTCAGGGTTTTAACAAAGATCTGCATTCCACCACGGAGACGCAAGACCAAATGAAGAGTAGATTCTTTTTGAATGTTGTAATCAGAAAGGGTGCGTCCATCCTCCAATTGTTTTCCAGCGAAGATAAGTCGCTGCTGATCTGGGGGAATACCTTCTTTGTCTTGTATCTTAGCCTTAACATTCTCAATAGTATCGGATGGCTCAACCTCAAGGGTGATGGTCTTTCCAGTAAGGGTCTTAACAAAGATCTGCATACCGCCTCGAAGACGCAAGACAAGATGTAGAGTGGATTCTTTCTGAATGTTGTAATCTGAGAGAGTACGTCCATCTTCCAATTGTTTTCCAGCAAAGATAAGACGCTGCTGGTCAGGAGGGATGCCTTCCTTATCTTGTATCTTAGCTTTAACATTTTCTATTGTGTCAGAGGGCTCAACTTCAAGAGTGATGGTCTTACCAGTAAGAGTTTTGACAAAGATCTGCATGCCACCCCGAAGACGCAGAACAAGGTGAAGTGTTGATTCTTTTTGGATATTGTAGTCGCTGAGAGTGCGTCCATCTTCCAACTGTTTACCAGCAAAGATAAGTCGCTGCTGGTCAGGAGGGATGCCTTCTTTATCTTGAATCTTAGCCTTAACATTCTCTATGGTATCAGAAGGCTCGACCTCAAGGGTGATGGTCTTACCAGTAAGCGTTTTAACAAAGATCTGCATACCACCTCGAAGACGCAGTACAAGGTGAAGTGTAGATTCTTTTTGGATATTGTAGTCACTGAGAGTGCGACCATCTTCAAGTTGTTTACCAGCAAAAATCAATCTCTGCTGATCAGGAGGAATTCCTTCCTTGTCTTGGATTTTAGCCTTAACGTTTTCGATGGTATCTGAAGGCTCCACTTCAAGTGTGATAGTTTTACCTGTGAGGGTTTTGACAAAGATCTGCATACCACCACGGAGACGCAGCACAAGATGAAGAGTAGATTCTTTTTGAATATTGTAGTCGGAAAGAGTGCGACCATCTTCAAGCTGTTTACCAGCGAAGATCAATCGTTGCTGGTCTGGGGGAATGCCTTCCTTATCTTGGATTTTAGCCTTCACATTTTCGATGGTATCGGAGGGCTCAACTTCAAGAGTAATGGTCTTACCGGTAAGGGTTTTTACGAAAATCTGCATACCACCACGAAGACGCAGCACGAGATGTAGGGTAGATTCCTTTTGAATATTGTAGTCAGAAAGAGTGCGACCATCTTCCAGTTGCTTTCCAGCGAAGATCAGTCGCTGCTGATCTGGAGGAATGCCTTCTTTGTCTTGAATTTTAGCTTTTACATTTTCAATAGTGTCGGATGGCTCAACTTCAAGAGTAATAGTTTTACCCGTCAAGGTTTTCACGAAAATCTGCATTGTGATATCTGTAACAATCGAGGAAAGCTATTCAGTGGACGAGAAAAAAAAACTATAAATTTAAGTGTCTGCTGCTATCCGAACTAGGACAAAGAACAAAGAAAGTTCGCGATCACAAAATGGCGCCGTCGTGAGTCTTTTGTAACTAAAATGACAACGTCATATTACCTACAACGGAGAAGGTATATTGTACTGTTTTTGTAACTATTAATTATGAATCCTAATAGAACTTACCAATTTAATACTTATAGAAATAACAAGTCAACTGCCAACTTATTTTTATCGCAACAAATCACTGTTTGATCAACGCGAGTCGAACTCAAATTGATTATTTATTTTTCGAGAAAATACGAACTACTGAACGAAGCTTAACATGGAGATTGAGATGGGCATGGACTAAAGAATGAATGTAGAAAGAATGGTTTTACATATTATTCAATCATTAATCCGGTTGAAAAAAATGGTTGATCTGTCCGTAAAGTGCTTATTTTTTCTTTAATAAGCTTAATACTTTTCAAATTGGAACCGAAAATGAAAAATGTGCAAAAACCTTAGCTTTTTGTAAACATAATCAAAACTCGTAAGTGGAAGATAAAGAACACGACGTAATTGAATTTATTTTATTAAACTGATATTTACAATTATACGGCTGAATAGTTTTTAAAACACTAAGGGTAGCTTCTTAGGGTCAGTCACTTAAATCATTGATTTAAGTTTGGCCCAAATTAATAATCTACGGTTTACTCGGTTCATAAAGTACTTACTTCTTATTTTATCTGCGTGCAACACTCATTGTAAGTGTCAGACAATTTCATCATTCATTCTTTCTATTTATTTTTATTAGGTCTGTGGATGCGGGCGTATCAAAAGAAGAAATTGGCCCTTGTGTCGGAAAAAAATATTGAAAAGGAAATAATTTGATCAAAAATAGTGTAGAAAACTTGAAGTATATGTTTTAATACTTTATAGTAGCTTTTATTGCTGCTATTGGTCTACGTTTATTAAATATAAGTTTGATAAATGGCTTGTATTATCCGATTTTATTTATTGTAAACACTTCCGAGATTTTCCTAATTTTTTTATATCAGTGTTCCTGAATAAACTATGAGTCACTGGTTCTACATTATCGCGTACAAGTAAATTAGTGAAGTGATTTGGTTCTAAATTATTTGTGTTTTGAAAGATGGCCGATTTAATTCGTGCTATGGGGGCGCCAATGGGACCCCCAGTAAAGGATAAGCTGGGGTCTCCATCGACAGAATCTGAGGATGGAGGCGGTGACGTCGCAGAGTTGGTAGCTGACTTGGAGCTGGATGAAGCTGATGGACCTAGCACTAATGGTTAGGTACCCTTCTATCTATTTTGTTCTGTCAAAATATTTTCATTTTTTGATGTTGATGTATGATGTATCATCAGGTGAAAGACAGGCAGTGCTGGCTCCACCAGAGACTGAATGGTACCATGGGCGGCTGGATAGATATACTTCTGAAGAAAGACTATGGGCTGCAGGAAAGCTTGGCAGTTATTTGGGTAAGTTCTCCTTTTTACTTATTATATTTTAATAATAATCACTGAAATTTAATGTTAAGGTATTTTAATAAGGGCTGATGGGCAACAATGTTTGGCTTTTTTGTAGTGTAAAATGACACCTCTAGAGTTTTAAAGAAGTACTGATTTAACTAAGTTGTTTTAATAAATCCAACCATGAGTGACCTTAGGCATTATAGGCGCTGTCCTTGGGCACCTGCAACACCATAAGCATTGTCAATGTGTTGCCGGCCTTTAAGGAGAATTGGATCCCCGTTTCTCCATTTTGACTATATGAAATAAATATACCACTATTATTCATGCTGATATTCTCTGAGAGGGTGGTAGGTACTATCCGGGTCAAATTGGCCCATTCATGCTTACACCAACATGGCTATACCACCATAAGTAAACATTGTCTGCAAATTGACAACTTTATTGTTTAATAGGATTTAATTTGTAAAAAGGTAACGTTTTAGGCACATTGTGTGCCTAAAACGTTACCTTTTTTAAAACATTACCTTTATTGTTAACGATAGTTTACGGTAGTCAGTTATCAAGTTACTATCAAGCATGAAATGCTTGTTGGCAACTTTAATAATACAGAAAAAAATGTGACATTAAATAATTTTCGTCATTAATTATGAAAAAAACTTACAATGGTACTAATTCTCTTGCGCACACTCTAAACTAATTTAGACTCACTATCATTCTTTCTGACAGAGATCATTAGAAAAGGTTAAAAGATTTTTAGAACTGTCAAACTAGTCCATTAGTGTTCTATCAATGAGAATTTAGTCGGCAGGTCATAGAGGTCTCGTCTAATTTTACGTCAATTGCAAGGAAGTAGACTAATTTGACAGCTCTAAATTGACAGTTCAATTTGCTGTCCTTTTTCTATGGTATTTATTAGAAAGAGATATAGTTAGACTAAAATTATTTCAGCGGGATGTACAAGAGAATCAGCACCAATGACGTCATTTGCATTCAATTTAATTTAACTTTAAAATTAACAAATTCAGTATCAAAGCTTGTTATTATGAATAAGGGTCAGCTTAAATTGAAACGCGATGCAGCGCGCACTATTTAAGCTGCAATTCGTAATAGAACTTTATTTACTACAAAAGTAATGATGTTGTGTGGCGAAATGTGTTGTAAACCTATTGTCTAATGAATAAAGTTCTATATTGTATCGCATTTTAATTGTGCGCCGCGTCGCTTCTCGGTCCGTACATCTTGAGCACAATAGACAAAGACCAATGAAACAGTTCCCATGTTTTCATGTTTTGTTTGTAAGATAGTGAAAGTGTTGCAATTATAATGTGCCACATTTCCTATAGGAGTCAATAAAACAATGTATCTTAGTTTTCACTTCCAACAAAGATAGTGAAATGAATGCAATACTTTGTAATTTCTAGTTTTTTTTAATGGTAGATTATATTAATAACTAGCTGTGGCTGGTGTTGCAAAGCTTTTTTCTTTTTTTCTGAAGCCAGAAAGCTTTGCATGTGTATGCAGAACAACCATCAAAGTTTCATCACAATCAGGACAGACAGACAGACAGGGGTTCCCAAACTTATTTGTCTACTGCGGACTTTGAGAATAAATTAGTTTTTAGCGCCCCACGCCTTTAGGATTGAACAATGGTCTCATTCCTTGCCAGCATCATCATTTTATAAACTGATTAATGCTGCATATGAGATGACAGATTTTATTTTAATGTGGATGTACAAAAAATATATAATTATACGGAGTTACATTTTTAGATAAAAAAAAAGAGTTTTTCACCCAATGCAAGCTAATTCAATGGTGGCACGTAACAATGGTGTTCCTATTGTGTCTTTTTACTTGACATGGATTAATAAAAAAATATATCTTCTTTACAGTTCGAGAGAGTGATCGGAAACCTGGATCATATGTACTGAGTTACTTAGGTCGCACTGGAATTAATCATTTCAGGTAATTAATATTGATATAATTGGATAAGGATTTAGTTTTTCTAATGACTACTTTAAAACTAATGAAATTTTTTGGCATCATTTTTGTTTTTCTTTTGCCAGGAACTGAACTTATGTTATAATTAGAGGACTATCAAAGAAGTCCATAGAAGAAAAAAATAGTCTCTAGGCCGTAACTTACCAGAGATAAAAGTTGCTTGCTGCTTTATTCTTAAAGAATATTATTTTTTATTGACTTATTATCCACAATGTTTTGTTTGTAACAGTGCTGCAGTGTTCAGAGAACTTTGTGCCTAAGTAACAGCCGCGTGAATTGATAATATATACTTTTAGGTTACGCCTTCAATCAACTAAAAAAAAAGTAGCCTGATTTTAGTTGTTCTAAGGGTTATGCTACATCTGCCACTGTCGGTCTGTAGATAGGTGAACCATGCCTTACACACATCAGACTCTTACTTCCCGTTACACGAATATTGATGTCGATATTCATCACACTGAATACAGGAAAATACAATGGTTTACAGGTCATCTTAAAATAGTCCATTCTACCATGCGGCATGAAAATATTTGGGTACACACAAATCAGAAAATTTAAATTAAATTTTAAAGTAGTATCAGATAAATTCTAGATTATTTACAACTAGCGACCCGCCCCGGCTTCGCACGGTTACGCTAATATGCATGTATTATACATATAAACCTTCCTCTTGAATCACTCTTATCTATTAAAAAAACCGTATCAAAATCCGTTGCGTAGTTTTAAAGATCTAAGCATACATAGGGACAGACAGACGCGGGAAGCGACTTTGTTTTATACTATATAGTGATTATGTTCAAATCTGGAAGTCATTGAGGGAGGCCTATGTTCAGCAGTGGACGTCTTGTGGCTGAAATGATGATGATGATGTTTAAATGAGTTAAAAAGTAAAACCAAATAAATTAGCAGCAAATGTCCTTGTAGATTTAAATATCAGCAGAGGTATTATTCATGTCAGACTTTTTGTCATAGATTTTATATTTATTAGTACTTAATGCTGTGTGATAAAATATTTAACGGTTCAGGAAAAAATTACTTAATGTAGGTATATAAATAGTTCAATAAATGTCAGTATAAATTTAATTGTTAGCAAAATACAACTCATAGCTTTTACTTTTTTTCATAAATATTCAATGTACCTACAGATTTTACTTCGTTACGATTTTATTATATGTATAGATAAAGGGTTACATGCAATATATGCTTTTGTGCATCGTAATAAGTTTATTTACCTATGAATGTATTGTTAAAAACTCGGAAATGTATGGGAACATATAGGTTATATTTATATTTTTTCTTTATCTCTAGTATGTTACGGCTTAGAGACTAATTTTTTTCTTCAAGGACTTCACAGTTCTCTATGAACTAAGTCTCGTTAGTGGCGAAAGAAAAATAAAATGATACCACGGGTCCACACTAAAGGGTTTGCTCTACTAATCTTTGTAATGTTTAGAATAACAGCGGTATGTGGCGACTACTACATCGGAGGTCGTCAGTTCGACTCACTGACTGAACTAGTTGGCTTCTATAGTCACTGCTCCGACCTTTTGAAGAGAGAGCGTCTCGTTGAGCCAGTGCCACCACCCGAACCAGTCAATGATAAAAAGGTGAGTAACTTAGGTAACATAAAGTGCTTCTGGAACAGAGTATGGAGTTTTTTTCTAGTTTGTGTGATCAGTTATTTTAATTTTTTTTTTTTGTTGCCAGAGGGTAGTAGCAATACTTCCATACACGAAGATGCCTGATACAGACGAGCTCACCTTCCAAAAAGGCGATATATTCTTTGTACACAACGACATGGGTGATGGCTGGCTTTGGGTAACTGCTCATAGGTAGGTTTTTTTATATTTAGTTTCTCTCGAGAAAGGTAAAAACTACATGAGCTACGGTCCTGGCGTTATTTTATGACGCGTCTACACAAGTACCATAGCAATTGTTACTTAACTAATGCTAACTCTGTCTGTGTAAGAACTTTTCAACTTGACAATTATATTTCTTAACAAAAGTTTACCATGAACCCGTGGCTTTATTCTTCTTCGACATTCATGCATCTCGTCATACGCGCGCGCCGTATGCGAAAACTGATACCGGCAAATATCTTGACCGGCAACCATCTTGACCGGCAATCATCTTGACAAATGACCTTGTTAGTGCAATATATTTAAGGTCTTTAATAGACCGAAGGAGGAACAAGGAAATTTTTACCGCACCGGAGCACGCGATTAGTTGTTCAGACGTGAACCTGCGGGAACTTTCTGTCTCGTTTCTGAACGATTCTTGATGGAACAGTAACTAGTTGGGATCAACATCCATGCTTTATGCATACATACTTCTGGTGGGAGGCTTCGGCCTTGGCAAGTTTCCCGACAAAGGCCACTACCTGGTCCAGATTTCCGATTGGTTAGCCTACAAGAATCTGTCTGCTTGTATTGAAGTCATAATACAATGACTGTTTAAATAACATTTGATTCAAGTCGAATCACGGTATCTTGTTTTTTAACGTCCGTTTTGTTTCCGATATATCACATCCTGCTATTAAATGGACAACTAATGCGTGGTTTCCGTGAACCTCTATTATGTTTAAAAAAGGGTCGTTTTGTAAACAGTTCATTAGTCATTTTGGCTAAAGATGTAATTAATTGTATTAGGTGTTTTGGCATGTTTTATTTTATTTTTGTCATTCCTCTTCTGGCAGTTACGCTATCAGTATTTATGCCGGCAGTCTTTAATCATGAAAATAAAGTATGATTAGAATTCATGAATCATCATGAATATGATTACAAAAATATTTTGTGGAGTCTGAGGCATAATTAAACGTTAATTTAATACACTTTTGACTAACCTTAAACGTTCTTAACGCTTAGATTAGCACGCAGCTGACACAATACAAAATAGCGATAGCAATAGCGTCCGGTTTATAGTGACCACACTTTGGATACCAATCCTGTAGTAAAGAGGAAATTTTCAACTTGTTTATTAAATACTTATCTACTTTAATTAACACTATGATTCAATGTGGTAGTCGTATCAAGTGCGTACCTTGTTTCGATTACCTCAATGGTCTATTAGTGGCATTGCAATGTTGAGTTCGATTCCCGGGTCTAGTAAAGTGTTGGGTCTTTACACAATGAAACACGAATACATGAAAGGGTGCTGGTGAAGAGTTTCTTGTGGCGTTTGAACTATCTGTTAACGCAGTACTAGGATACGGTACGCAATGTTGTAACAAAACAAATCTATCCCACATCAAATGTTCATATACTATATCTTTTTGTCTAAACAGAACTGGAGAACAAGGAATGATCTTCAGGGAGTTGGTCGAGGACCTTGATCCCTCAATAGATCCGAATACAGTATTTTCTTGGTTCCACCCAAACTGCACCAAGAGCGAAGCAGTCGACATGCTGGTTAAGGCTGGCCCAGGAAGCTTCCTCGTCAGACCCTCGGACAATTCTCCCGGGGATTACTCTTTGTTTTTCCACATCAACAACCAGATACAAAGATTCAGGATAGAGAAGAAAGGTGTGAGGTACCTGATGGGTGGACGTACCTTTGAATGTTTGGATGCTGTTATTAATAGATACAGGAAGGAGCAGATTGTAGAAGGGCATACTTTGGGACAGCCGGTGAGTATTTTTCCTGTACTCAATTTATTTCCTTGACATCAAATACGTATTTGCTGTCGATATGCAATGAATTAAGCAACTATCAACTTAATGATTTAAGCAAAGATTACAAATCGGTAGCTATAACGTACAAAGTAGCGATAGTTTTGTTATTTATTCACCAAATAAGTATACGATAAGATTATAGACTTCGTGCCACTTTCAATTTTCTTTCTTTTCTTTTTTTTTGTTGTTAATACAGAATTTTAAAAAGTTCTTAATAATGTTACGCAAGTATATTTACAAAGCTTTTTCAAGGTATTGTCAAATATAAATAAAGTCTTTGTTTTATTTTATGGTATTGATTTTCTGAAGATGTAAAACACTATCAATATTGTTTTTACTTCTAAATTTTCCCTAGCTACAATAATGCTCTTATAGATAGATAAATATAAGTGACATAGAATATAAGGGTATAGATAAGGGTATATGTATAGTATAATAAGTATTTTATCTATACCTATAAAATAGTGCCATGACTGGCTGTCTGAGAGACACACACACGCACAGCCTAAAAAGGTGAACCTAGAGACTTAACAAAACTATATTCAGAGATTTTAAACCTTCACTGTGCAATCGAGATAGCGGAAGCTAAGAGAGAATGAGAAAACTGAAATTAATACTAAAAATAATGGGGTACAAAGCGTAATTTACACGACATTGATGCTAATTCTCTTGCACACGCTCTAAACTAATTTAGACTCACTATCTCTCTTGGTAACGGATATCATTAGAAAGGGATGGAAGATTTTTAGAGCTGTCAAACTAGTCCATTTGCGTGATATCAACGAGAATTTAGTTGGCATGTCATAGAGGGCTCCTCTAATTTCACGTCAATTGCAAGGACGTAGACTAATTTGGCAGCTCTAATTTGATAGTTCATTTTGCTGTCCTTTTTCTATGGTGTTTATTAGAAAGAGATATAGGTAGTTAGACTAAAATTAGTTTAGCGAGATGTACAAGAGAGTCAGCACCATTTTTAAATTTTTTCTCTTATTTTTTTTCACCAGCTGATCGCAGAAGGCCATGTGATCGAACCACAACAAAGCACAACTGGAGCCGCAGCCGAAAAGATTTACGCGACGTTACGAGAATGCCGCGATCAAATAGGCCTGAAGAAGACCAAGGGCATTAAACATCAAGGATATTTGCACAAGAAGTCTGATAAGGGCGCCAAGAAATGGAAGGCGTTATACTTTGTACTCTTGCAAGAGGGAACTGATACGCATTTGTACTTCTACGATTCACCGAAAAGGACGAAGCCGAAAGGATTGATCGACTTATCGTGTGCTTATCTGTATCAGGTATGAGTTGAAGGTTTATTTACTCATAAATATAGGTATAAAAATTAGGCAAACTACGCAATTACTAAATTGAACAAAATAAGGTCTTAGCGTTCGACATAACGCACTCATCTCTGACATGCGATATTTATTGTTAATTTGTTTTTTAGGGCTCTGAGGTATTTTTGTATTTTTACGTTACAAGATTGAGTTAAAATTATCTAATATTTTTAAGTAATTAAAGTGACGTAAATGACGCAAAAAATGACGTAATTTTGATATCAAGCTCATTGCTTTGTAAGACAGAAGTCCTTGGTTAGTCGAAGTTGTCGTCAGGCCGCATTGAATGTCTTAGCTTTTTACGCATTAGATTGGCGTGATTCAGTACAATCTAACAATGTCTTCACGACTGTATATGTAGATTTATTATGACGATGATATCTTAAAGCCGTTTTCACTACTACAGGATTTAATTCTACAGGATTTTTTTTTATTGGTAGTCAGAGATTTTTCAAGTTTTAAGTTTTATTTTTATTTTGTGAAGCATTGTTAGCTTTCTGATATGTTTGTCGTCTTCAAATGTAGCCTATATTGTGATTAGCATGCACGTACATGTTGTACCTGTTCCCCCCAGGTGCACGAGTCGCTGTGGGAGCGCGAGTTCTGCTTCCAGCTGGTGGAGCGCGCGCTGCCGTGCCTGTCGACGCACACGTTCCTGGCGGCCAGCTCGGCGGGCGAGGAGCGCGCGTGGCTGGAGGCCGTGCGGCCGCTGTGCGCGGCGCAGGCGGCGCGGCGCGGCGCGGCGCCGGCGCGCGTGCTGTGGCTGCGGGCGCTGCGCGTGCGCTGCCTCACGGCGCACCGCCTGCCGGCCCGCCTGGCGCCGCGCCCGCACCTGCGCCTGGCGCTGGGGCAGGCGCCCGTGGCCAGCACCAAGCCCAAGCCCTCGCCCGACCCGCACTGGGACGACGAGTTCGTGTTCGAGTACGTACACCAAATATTATATTCATTTCATTCCGAAGATAAAACTATGTGTTCATGGAACTGGCAAACTAGTAAAGACCATATTTTATGAATATTGATTTGCTTAGGCGACACTATATTTGTTTTTTTATATAACTTTGCAGTGACGTGCCTCCAGATGTGACTTCCTTTACCATCACAGTCCACAACACAGGGAAGAGGGGAAAAGAGTCTGAAGTAAGATTACTCGTCTCAAAATTAATTTCTTGTGTTTTTATTTTTACATTTTAATGATTTGTTTCACTTTTTAATGATTTGTTTGAGTTTTTAATTTCTTGTTTATATTCTTGTAAAATTACTTCACAACTTATCGCTCGCTCTAACTCTAACATCTTGTCAGTCTCTTCGTCTTCAATTTTATGATATCAGAATGTTTTCCTATAATAGTATGTTAAATAATTCAATGTTTATATTAGGTTGCAGAGTTGACGATCGAACTATCGAATCTTGCGAACGGTGAAGAGATCGAGGAGTGGTATCCACTCGTAGGCATGACACCTATTGGAGAGTGGGGATCCTTGAGACTGCGTATAAGGTGAGTCTATTGTAAAGAATTTAACAGCAGCGATTTCGAACTTCTAGACCCGCGGGTAGACTCGACTAAATAGAAATATTTAATAAGAAATTTGAAAAACTAAATTTCGACTAAATAGTTCTATAACGGGTAACTAGCCTAATAAAAATAACCACCTACATATTAAATACTGATATTAAAAAGTAATAATGTCAATTGCAATAATGATCTCTTTCTCTTTATCGTATGGTTGATGTTGTCAGAATTTAAACCGCCCGTAGGCCCGTAGACTGTTTAAAAATCTTGTTTCCTCACGGTGGTTTCCGTTACCGATTTAGCAAGTGATAATAAATTTTTAATATGCATTGAACTCGAAAAATTATAGGTGCGTGACTATGTTCGAACCAACGCCCTTTCACTTGCCAGTCCAACGCTCATACCGCTAGGCTATCGCTGCTTTTTTGCGAAAATGATAATTATCGCAATGATGATTTAAATTGATAAGAATACTTAGACAGGTTAAAAACTTAAACTCGGTTATGTTTTGGCTTTTTGCGATTTTAATTGATAAAACCAATTCTAACTAAATTATAATTTACACACAGGTACATGCAAGAGTTGGTGATGCCTCGAGAAGAGTATAATCCTTTGCGTCAGCTGCTGCTGGAGCCAGGGTTACCAGCTGTGAAGGCGTTGGCCGATTTATGTCGCACTGATAGACAACCTTTGGCTACTTGTGAGTATTAGATTACATTGTACACTTTTCAAAATTATAAAATAAAAGTACCTACAGCTTGGCAAAAAAGAGTCTGGATAAATTGAGGGCGCCTTTTTCCTACAATGGCCACCCCATATACCACGACTAAAAGTGACAAGATACTTGATCATTTTAGTCTTCAATATTTATCAAATTAAAAAAGTAAATTGAACATATTTAAAATTAAGAAAGATTTAAACTTTATTTGTAATAGTCATGATCTGGTAGTAGTTATTGTACAAACAGTAACCAAATTATATTTAGGAAGATTGTACATTGGCGGCAATAACTACCTACTTATATGTAATATGAAGCTTGGTGGCTTACTCTGTGGGAGATCTAAGTAGAATAAGAAAGATCTGACAACGCCATGCATAGTCTCATAATGTAAGTACGTAATCGCTATCATTCAGACTCTTGAGAATGGTCTTCTCAAGAGTTAGAATTATAGCGAGCCTCTCAGTGAGTCAATTATGGATTGTGGATTATGATAATAAATCTTCATTATCAACAAGGGAAATTAAATAATATGTTTCATTTTAGATTTTATTAAAATACAAAAAATTCAACGTTATCACAATCAGCCGGAAAACGTCCACTGTTGAACAAAGGCGTCCCCTATTGAACGCCTCAACGAACGGCAACTTGCAACATAAATTAAAATCATCAAGTTCTTTCTTCGGGCGACCTTTTCGGTGATTTCCAGGTGTCGAAAAAATACTCTTACTTTTTTCACCTTCATTGACAATTGCTCTGATTGTATTTTCAGATTTACCTGAAATAAACAATAATAACTTTGTATACATTCTATTCATATGTTTCAAGTATCAATTTAAACAGTTTAACTACACGTGATTCGTCGAATTACAAAACATAACCTCAATAATGATTTGTACACAAGACGACAAAAACTGGTGGTTAGCTATCAGAAAGTAAATATAACGACTTAATTACATTCTAGAAGAAAAAATGCATGGACTTTACCTGTTATTCGAGCAGTTCTCAGGTAAACATTGTCAATTTCAGACAAAATTTGTCCGGCTTTGCTTTCGGCCAAACATCTCAAGAAAACTTGATATTTAACAGATCTTCCACTACTGCGAACGGTTTTATTCATTACGAATAACTATATCTACTATTATTATGTAAGAATATCACACACAATTCACACGAATCTTTTAAATTTTAAAGAAAATTACTCGCAATACGTAAAGATGACAAGGAAGCTACTTGTAGTTGACAAATAAAACAGTGTTGTCATTACTATAATTTTTTAGTTCCAACTGTCACCGCCTCAGACTCTTTTTTGCCAAGCTGTACTTAAGTTCCTCCTGGTGTACCTTATTTGGGTTTAAAATGAATAAAAAAAAATATTTTTGCAACCGGTTACAGACGAGCTGTAGGAAAGTTGCATACTCGCTTTTCCCATTGACATGATATAGACTCAGAGTCTCAGACTGTTTGTTATGGTCCATTTTACTATGGATATTTTTTTTGTCGTTAGTTCAAAAAATGCTCATATAATGCTGGATTTTTTTTTAATTTAAAAATTTTCTAGCTATTTTGAGTCAATGCTGACAATGTGTGAGCGTGCAGTTGTCGATGGTTAAGTCCACAAGTAATCAATGTACTGCAGTGAAGGCAAGCACTAGGTCGATGGCTTGGATGCAGCTGTATCCACTGCACATAGGCATAATATTCAAGCTGGGTTTTGCAAGCTGGTCTTATCACCTGCGACGGTATGGTAATATTCGCTTGATTCGTTGCAGCGCTGCTGCACGCGTTCACGGAGTGCGGGCGCGGCGCGGAGCTGTGCCGCGAGCTGGTGAGCGCGGAGGTGGCGCGCGAGACGGACCACCGCGCCATGTTCCGCGCCGCGTCGCTGGCCACGGCGCTCGTCGACGAGTTCATGCGCGCGCACTGCAAGCCTTTCCTGCAGGTATTTGTTACTAGCCAGACCTTTATCTTCTTGCACGTTGCAGTTGTAGTGATGCCAGGATGTTACAAAACAGACGAGTAAAAGAAAATACATTTTTTAAGCTCAATCTTCGCCTAAAAGTTGGACAACTTCTGGGCTTCTCTTACCCTTGGGCTGAATAGGTCATACCTACTCCGCCACGGTAACCTATGCCTTGGTAAAACCTCCTTTGTGGCTACACCGGCGCCCACATAACTTTAATTAGATTGTAGCCACGCAATCAAATTAAAAGTGTACCCAATAAAATTACATTTCCTTGTTGCAGGCGGCCATTTCCGAAACAGTTCAGCGATTAATAGATGCTAAACAATCGGCTGAATTAAATCCCACAAAAATGGACTCTCCTGACGATGCGTGTAATAATGCGGAATTCCTGCTCATGATACTGGATCAAGTAAGACAATTTTTTTATCGTTTTGGTATATTTATTAGATAAATAATTAGGAACCGGATATCACTATGTTATATATTGAAAAGTTGCCACACTAAAAATGCAAAAATTAATGGAATGGAATTTGGTTGAACAAAATTAGCTTTGTTTAAAATAAAAATATTTCATCGAAGTCGTTAGTGGTTTTCGAGAATGCCTTATTGCGATTCTCGGTTTTGTTCCTTTCTTTTTGCGACATAGCTCTATAAATTGTCCCTACAGAATGCGGAGTGCGTCCCGCTCTCTGGAAAGTCTAGAAATGCATCTTTATAGCAATTCTGTATAACTGAGCTAACAATAATTGTTGTAGATCACGCTGTCGATCTTCACGTCACCAGAGGCGTGTCCACGGCCAGTACGGTACCTGTGCGGCTGCCTGCAGCGCGCCGCTGTCGCCAAGTGGCCCAACGAGAGATTTGTACGCACTAGAGTCGTCTCAGGTTTGTATTAAGTAAGAAGTTCATTGAAATTGGTCAATTAATGTCATGCAGCTGGTGAACCAGTTCGGCAAACAGTTGGTCAATCAGTTGACCTAGCAGTTGTCAACCAGTTGGTCCAACAGTTAGTCAATCAGTTGATCAAGTAGTTGGTCGAGTAGTTAGATGATGATGTGTCGCGCTGGGTTGCAGGGTTCATCTTCCTGCGGCTGATCTGCCCGGCGCTGGTGGAGCCGCGCGCGTGGGGGCTGGTGTCGGGCGCGCCGCCGCCGCACGCGCAGCGCTCGCTGCTCATGGTGGCCAAGTGTCTGCAGAACCTCGCCAACCTCGTCGAGTTTGGCGCCAAGGTACACCAGCGTTGTGCTTCATTTTTGATTTATCAATTTTTACCACTGCAAGTTTGCATTGAAATACTTAACGAATAAATTTTAGGAGCCATACATGGAGGTGGTGAATCCATTCATCCTAAAGAACAAGGAGCGTATGGTTGTGTTCTTGGACCAACTGAGCAATATGCCTGATCCCGGCAACCCGCCGCCCGCTCCTAATAACAACTTTGATATTGGTAAGTAATTGATAAATAAGATATTATTTCTGACTTTACTTGAATTGAAGAAAACTATTAAACAGATAGATTTAAGCATGGCTTGAACCCGACACTCACTGAACCTATACAATTTGTATGTCAAGTTCCCTTCCTTATATCGTCTTGAAAACTTTTGATGAATTGATGATGTCAATTATGTTTTATTAATATAGTACCAGTTGATGGATAAGCAAAAGACGATAGATACTTCAATGCCCAAGGAAATAATATAATAACAATTTTTTTATTGTGTGTGTACATAAATTATTAAATAAAAATAAATAAATAAATAACCTCTTATTACTTGTACAGCGAAAGAGCTAGCAACTCTCCACCACATATGCGTGTCTCATCTAACGGAACTGCAAGGCCTGGCGAAGACTCAGCCCGCTATAAGGAAACTGGTGACTGTCACGGAAATGCTCACCAAACATAAGCACAAGTATCTTGAGATGATCAGATAGGATACGACTTCTAATACACAGGTAATTAATATTTATTTTTTAATAATAAATATTAACTGTCCCCCGCGTGTAGGTCGGACCAAGATAAAAAGTCCTGTCTTAATCTAGATCACGGTCTAGCTTCGTGCTAAATTTCATCTCAATCAGTTTAGCTGTTAATGCTTGACTTATTTAAAAAACATTAAAATTTACTAACTCAGATTTAAATAATTGGCCTAGGTTAACAGGCATAAGATAATCTGATGATGTTAAGTTGAATTGTAGATATGAGGGATATTACACTATCATTATCATGATCTAATGAATCATAGATGACAAAATAATAGTGGCGAGAGTTCAATTTTAAAATATTTATTATATTTGTCTCTGGATTGATTCCCGCTTACCCCTGACAGAAATTTACCCTTTGCCACTGCAATGAACATAAATGTATAAATTATTTTCGGAAACTTGTAGTATTCATGTTGTTGAGAGATGTATGATATTATAATAATAATTTATGATAGTGGTGAAATGACCTGTCAATTTGTCGACGACATAATATTTTTTTAAACTTTGAAATTAGCAGCATCATCGTTGGTGTTTTGGACACATGGAATTTTATTGTTCTTTAGGTCAATCGCAACTTATGCGATTTAGCCTGTCTATTTCCCTTCCCTAATGATCGGAACAGCATGTACATGTAATTTAATAATATTTTTTTCAATTTATGTCCTTTGTTTCAGGGTAAAAAGCAGTAATTGTATCGAACGAACGGTAAAGGCTAGGCGCAAGTCCTCAGACTTAGTTGTAAGGAATTTCCCATAGTCGTTCATGCATAGTCATTGTTAGCTTTAGTCTTTTATTACTTTAAAGAGAACTAAAACATCTACACATTTGATTTGAAGCTTATTCGTGCCAAAAGTTACGTTTTTAAATGAGTATTCAATATATCATTCAATTTAATTTCCATTTTAATTTTGTATGAAAATAAACAGTTTAATTTGCTCTCTAGTATTATAAGACTTATTTATTGATTGAATATGAATCAAATTTAAATGATAAAACATATTTATATAAGTTATCAGCATTTATTTTAATTATAAGACTATGTTAGAGCAATTCATGTGCTCTATTTATGTATTTAGACCTCAGTATTTATTTTTATTGAGAGGTAATTCTTGGATTGATATGCAGACAATCTTTATGCAGAAAACAATATGATAGGAGTATATTCTTAAGCATGTTAAGTCTGCCAGCAATAATATAATTAAGATCGTCGTAATTATGAGAGTACCTCTTACTGAAAATGCTTTAAATTCATAAAGAATAGAGTTAATAATATTAATCCTTTTATACTATCCGATTATTTAGATTTTTGTACTTTGTAGTCCGAGATATATTATAGTTGTAGTCAGAGGCGTAAATAAAGGCAAAAAGGCATTGCCTACCCTGACAGATATGACACAGACGACGAATTAGTGAAACTAAGTAGGATTTGTATGTAATGCCTACCCTGTCGAAAATGTCTGTGCACGCCCCTGGTTGTAGTTTACGAAGGTCTGTTGTAATTTTTTCTAGAGGTAAAAATTAATTATACACCAGTCTTCGTAAAGCAACTATATTAGTTTGAATAGTTGTAGATAACTCTAGGAGTAACGTCGACCATCATTCTAAGACACCAAAAATGTACTAGGTAATGTGTATGAATGTGATAGATGTGGGTCGTGGTAGACTGGTGTTGTTTACAAAAAATACATTTTCGAATGTTGCACTTATATTCATTGCAGTGCACCTCGACTATTTCTCTGTGATAATGTCTGATTATACATTTTTGTGAATACTGCATTTCATTCTGTGATTAATGATTTAATTTAAATTTTTATTCTGACACATCCTATTGTATGGTTGACGAAAAATCTGGTGTTGGAGTCCGCCTATAGTCCTCTAACGGCTTTACACACTATTGAAAACGTCTTTCAAGTGTGCTGATTTCCTCACAATGTTTTGCTATACTATTATAAGCAAGTGATGATTAATTTTTAATAGACGTCTGAATTGGAAAAGTCAGTGGTACATGCCTGGTTACGACTTTTTCTTGACAGTCCAACGGTCATACCAATAGACCATCACTGCTACTTAAGATATTCCGGCACTTAAATTGTTTGTTACTATGGGGTGCTACTGATTTGATTGATTTAGTCTTTGTTTAGACTTAAGAAAGTAAATTAGAGAAATCTGTAGGCTCGAATGGAGCTCATTCCGTACTTCCTCCCTTTCCTCTTGCTCAATAATCGTGTTGTTATTGTAGACAGTTTATATTTCTAGTGCCATAATTATATTCCGTACTTTTATTATACTTGCACTTGCTTTGTACGTCACCAATTTATTAAGCTACTATAAAATTACTGTTGATACCAAGTAATGGCACAAAAATGTTTTATAATCGTTTATTTAAATAATGAAACTTACTTTTTAAGATTGATATGTAGGAAATTGTTGCTTTAATTTCTCTTCAGTTATTTATTTAATTGCAGATGGGCATTGATTAATTTATGAAAAATGTTAACTACGTAATCTAAATGTATTTTCTTTATTTAGCGGCCTTTTTCATCTGCTATGTGCATTATTACATTTATAGATTGTAATTGTGAAGAATTGTCGATTCAGAGTAGTAGTAAGGTGGCGGAATATTCTCAAACTGACTGTAATAGAAAGTAACGCGCATCAATGCATCGAAGTTGGTTTATTTATTTAGTAATAGTACAGTCTAAATATCTTACAGTCGGTCATGATAGAGCAATCGTGCGGCGAGGGGTGGGGCGCGACGCGCGTGTGGGATCATCCGGGACAGCCGGACGCACGCGCACCTCACCAGCGCCCCACCCCATGTTCAATGGCCGACTGTAAGGCACTAAGACTATGGTAATAGCTTGTAGGAATAGTGGATGTGTCGTCGCTGTATTTAAATGTGTTTAGCTTACGATAGGACGATGTCTAGACTGAAGTGAAGTAAGCCACATGTTAGTAATACGTATTATGCACTAGATTTTCCACAAAATTGTAACAAAAAGTGATAAGAATTGCAATATTTCGGCCCATTTGATAAAATTTTATACTGAAATTCAGAGATTATATCCATAGTGTAGGAGTTGATATTGTTAGTATTTTGAAACATTTTACAATTATTTTATTGCGATATCTTAATACATATTGACAAGTATAAGCTTATTGGAATTGCTATGTTAGAACAGGTTGACATCCAATTAAGGTTATTGGTTATATCGGTTTTTTGACAATCTTATTTATGAGAATAATGAGTCTTATTTATATTGTAAGTTAAGTGATTCAATGCAAGTTTAGCCTGTTTAATATTCACAGTTTTATGATCCACAGTTTGTAAAGTGATTGCACTGGTTAATATCTGCATATCACACAGCTGATGCTTACTATTTATATTATACACATATTTGAAGGCATTTGTTTTGTTATAAATATTCAGTTATATAAAAAATAATTACAAGGTATATTATAATGGTTAGTATTAGATTTTGTGACTGTTTTGTAATCTCTTTATATTCTATCCCTTAGCATTTTCTATTTTTAGAAACCCAGACACGTATAAAAATAAAATTACAAAAAATTATTGTTGTTTTTTTTAAGTATACCATACTCACCTACTTGGTGTAGAGAATGTCGCAAACCTAGAAAGCGCATTATTCTTTATTTAGCCTTTTCAGGTTGTGGCCAAAACTTAAAATTTGTTGGCCAGCCATTGGTTTCTTGTTACTTTTTTTTCCATCGCATTGGCCACTATGCAGTGTTTTTAACAAGTGTGTAGCAGACTTTATATGCTCCATGGTAGCAGATTATTAAAAATATCAATATTGATCTGTATTTTGAAATAGTTTATAAACTAAAGTATTTGTCATAGAATTCTTACATTGATAAAGTATTGCTCTTGCTAATCTTAAAGATTTAATATTAAAAAAATAAAAAGCATTGTCTTAAAATATTAATTTACATATATTACAAAATAGTAGGTTTTATATTATAACTTAGATTCTTGTATCATTCATGTTAGGAATAGTAAACTAAATGCCATTACAATGCAGCACACAGCAACATATGGGGACTTTCTTTCACCAATCCTTGCACATTTCCAAAATGTTCCAAGTAAACTGTAAACAAAGACAAAACTTAGTATATGTATATCAATATTATGGTGGATTCTAATAACATCTTGCAGAAATATTAAACACAATTAATGTTTTGAGATATTGCAACTTTATTTTGAAATAATTTTTAGAAATGGTTCACTATAAATAGTTTCAAAAACTACTGCCTACATACACACAAACAAAGTTTACTGTAATATAAGTGTAAACACAATCAAAAGCCAATGTTTTACAGAGAGTAAGTAAGCCTACATACCCTGTCTTATTGCGGTCCATTATGCTGGGGAAGAATGATCTTAGGTATGCACAGGTGCATATTAGGAGAAGTATAACAGACAGCAAGCTTTGAAAATTGAAAAGAGCACTCTGAAACAACATAATACAAGTGTTTAGTCACAACTACAATAAATTGTTTTTAGCTATAAATATGGAGACCGGCCTCACCATTTTTACGTATTCCTACGAAGGAAGGTCACAGTTACTTATGTTTTAATACACATAAGATTTTGAAATAATCTAGCAATTTATAATGTGATCCTACAACAAACTTCGTGATGTTTTTTACAGCAGTTTTTGGTGATGCCTGCCTATTTCACGTTAAAGTGACACTGACAGAGATTACAGAGTGACAAATTAACAATGGCTGACGGCTGTCATGTCAGCACAGCACTCAGCACCACAGATACTAGTTAAACTACTCAGCACATACCATTCGTTCAGTAACCATTTATGCATGGGGGAAAAATATTACCCTTTTTGTATAGTTACTTAAATATTATTATTGTGTATTTGGAAGCTTCTGGCTTATGATCTAAGGCTTCTGGATTGTAATCTAGATAGAAAAGAGGGAAGCTAAAAGCCACACAGTTAGTGGCCTTAGTGGCCCCGTCTTATTAGATGGCGCGCAGCAAACTTGTAAAGAATAAACTTGTGTTAAAATAACGGATCAAGTTTGAAAGTTGAAACAACGTGCTGCGCTCACAAACCTTAATTGCTGACGTAGCTAATTCACTAATTGCGCTCGTAGTATCTCTGGGGAAGTGCCGCGCTGTCGGTCGGTCAACGTTGCGCTACATTATTACTAATCTTTGTTTTACAGCAAAGTTCTAATTGATTACGTTTTTCTATTTAAGCTTTTACAATCTAGGGATCTCTCAGGAAAAAACGAACACTCACCGAAGAAAAACATTTACACGTGACGAGTAGATTACAATCAAATCGCTACCCAAAAAAGCTATCTAGTTTATAACAGTAATCACTGTAGAATTTAAGAACTGGTCTGACAGGGTAGACTTAATTAAATTCTCCACTATTATTTAAAGATAGATATTAGACTATAATAAAGATAAATGTAAGTACTTAAGTAATAGGTCCCAATATGTATAATTTTTGTTGATTAATAAATGTTTCCAATATCACATCATTCTTCAGGCTTCACATCAAGCGTATGAACTGACTTTGCATTGTATTATAATTACATATTATGCTCTTCGTAGAACAAGATGTCAGCTTCTACTCATCTACTGGAAATGTATAGCTTGATGTGTAGCCGTGTGTACTTACACTTACCTACACTGATATCAATTCGCGATAAAGTATCAAGATAACACAATTTAACTATCACTATATTTACGAGAAGAAACTAGAAATTTATTGAGTTTTCTTTACAATGCAGTGGGAAGTAAAAGACAAAACTTTTTTAATAACTGGCGGTGCTTCCGGTTTGGGGGCTCAGTATGCACAGGAGTTTCTAAATCAGGGCGCCAAGGTATTATAAACCATTTTCTTTATTAAATTTGATACGAGTAGAATAAACTACCTACTTAGGTGTTTTTTAAAAATATCGTGTAAGTAATAAAAAGTAACAATAATTATCTTCGGTAAGAATTTGATAATGTGCTACACTTATGTAGTTAGTAAAATTTTGATCTTAATATAAGCACTTACAGTAATTGACTAAACATACCTATTTAGGTTTATTACATTATTGGATTTACTTAAATATTAAAAAAAATGTATTAATCCAAATTCAATTCAAAATATTGGTACCTATTCAGGAATTTAAAATATGTTTATTCAATTAGGACTAAATTAATTTATTTTTTAAATCGACAACTTTACAATATAACCACTGTTGGGCACTATTTCTTTGTGCCACTAATATGAGAAGAAACGCGGTCTATATTCGTATAAGGTGAAACAGAAGCTAGCACTCAATCATTTACCGATAATAAAAAAAATAATTATGCTAATACCTATATAAAGGAATAAAATAAGCCATCGGTGCGTTGCGCATGCCTACCTGTAGGCTCTATACATATACGTCAATAGACCTAAAAAATCAATGATAATGTAATAGAGATTAACAGATGGTATCATTCGCAAACCAAAATCAACCAACACACACTTTTGGCCAATAAAGAATTGATTTAATTTAATGTTCTTAACAACTGGTCTTTCTTATAGTACCTTTGAATATGATAGATAGTGTGAGATTGTTAGAGGGTGTTAGATTAAGTACATGTCGACCACATCAAAATTTGGGAATGATAATAATTTAATCAACATCAACAACAGATACCTACCCATAATCTCTGAATTTTCGAAAGCAAGAATCGCCGCTATCTTATCGAGCATAAAGAGTTTATTGCATCATGATAGTCTCTTATCTGTTACTGAGCAACGATAGGTTGCTCGTTTGTTGCCTAATTATATAATACACTCTATTGTTTTATAGACTAGCTTAATTTTAGGAGGTAACAGAGGTGGAGGGTGATTATTTCCAAGAGGTAAGTCGGAGCCAACCCGGAGAAAGAATTTACTCATGTGGAAAGAGCAATGCAATGGTACAGTCAGTAGGCATTATGGACTGTTCAATGGGAAGCAGGCAGGAATCGAGTTGTATAGAGCCTCCGCCTCTGGGAGGTAATAAGGTCCATGAAACTGAATAACTTTTGTTTTCAGATTTCGTAGTTTCATGGACCTTATTACCTCCTAAAATTGGGCTGGTCTTTAAAATAACAGGGTTTTGATATATAATAATTCTATCAAGATGACACGCAGTGCCGTACTGCGTTCATGCGTAACCTAAAATTTGATCTTGGTGTGGTCATTTCTGCACTCCTCCAGGGTCTGCGCCCTGTGCCTGGGCATCGCTGGCACCACTATTTTTATACCACGTTTCTTTCTGCTTTGATGGTTTTACCAGATCTAAAAACCTACCTAAGTACTAGTATTTTTCTTACAGAATGTGGCAATCCTAGATATTGCCGAGGAACAAGGCGAAGCAACAGCAGAACGTCTGAACAAACTTCATGGCAACAAGGCGCTATTTATCAAATGCGACGTTAGCAAGGAAGACGAAATTACGAACGCATTTGATTCTGTTCTGGCTCAGTTCAACCAAATAGATGTCATAATCAACAATGCTGGTATTATGGTTGATGCTTCGAATTTGTGGAGAACTGCCTGTGACGTCAATTGGGTATGAATATGAGACTTGTGTAATGAACTCGATAATTATCGAGTAATTACTCGCTATAATATTATTGTATTGCTTTAATTTCTAGCAAGGATTGGTCTCCTTTACATTGAAAGGCATCAAACACATGAGGAAAGACGAAGGAGGAGTTGGCGGGACTATAGTAAACATTTCTTCTACTGCAGCTCTAACACAATTTCCATTTCTTCCGATTTACTCCGGTGCCAAAATGGCCGTGTTGCATTTTGATCAATGTATATCGGTGAGCTATACTTTTAACGTATCTGTTTAAGTTTAGTTGAGTTTTGTATGAATTACTAATTTACTATGAAGATATTATTTTTCGCACTCTTTGTAATGATAATTTTATGATTTTCAGATGGAACCGTTTTATGAAAACACAGGCATAAGGATTTTGACTATTTGTTTTGGACCAACGGACACTCCTCTGCTGCATAATTTGGAAAAGAGGACTTACGAGCCCAAACTTGGGGAAATTTTTAACAATTTTGTCCAGGAGCAATCAACCGTATATCAAAAGTAATAAAATTTATTTTTAAAATAACTTCGAATAATCATTTATATTTTTAAAAGGAATTAAATTAAACTAGTCTATATTTCCATATTATATAATGTCTCTGAAGGATGAAGGTCATGGAATGTCAAACTCAAATAGATGAAATTTACTTTTTGTGAACTCTACAAGTTTTATTTTAATTCCAGGGTGGAGTCAGCAGTAACTGCTTTTGCTCAAATGTTCAGAAGTGGCGCACCGGGAACAATCTGGTTATCTAATAATGACCAACCAGTTCAGGACATAACTCCAGTTATAAATGGTGCCTTTAAAGATATTGAAAAAGTGTTCATGAATTAAAGCAATGCTGATCTAAAAAATAAATATTTTTGTTTTTTATTCAACTATTAGTTAAGTTTCTTTCTATATCACTAAAATTAGTGAAAGACTAGGTACCTAGGTACATTAACAGTTATAGAATAGATATTACTCCAATAGAAGAGGTGGAGCTGGTGATATATTATAGACAAGATTTATGTTCATAGTGTTTGATTTAATTTATCGTTGGTACATTGGGGGTACCATTTAAAGACGCACGCACAAACAAACAGATGCAATATACTTACCCTTTTTACCGCAACATAGAGTGCCGACGCACCACCGAAATCAAATTTGGGCGGTTTTTGTATACCTACATAAAATGTAATATTGATTTCCTAGAGGTTTTTGACCCGGATACGCATTTGTTCCGCCTGAGAATGACCCAAATTCACGTTTCATGTAGCAAACTAGCAAGATAAGTAACACAATTAAACTATTACTAAGTATATTTATGAGAAAGAACTAGAAATTTATTGAGTTTTCTTAACAATGCAGTGGGAAGCAAAAGACAAAACATTATTAATATCTGGTGCTTCCGGTCTGGGGGCTCAGTATATACGGTACAAGACAAGTCAGTGGTCTCGAGTTCGATCCCAAGGCGCGCACCTCTGACTTTTCGTAAGTTATGTGTGTTTTATAAATTAATTATCACTTACTCCGTGCCTCAGAAAGCACGTAAAGCCGTTGGCCCTGCGCCTGGTCTCTCTCCGGTCGTGTCGGATTTCCGTCCCATCGGGCTATGAGAGTGAGGGAATAGAGAGTGCACCTGTGTTTGCGCACACACTTGTGCACTATAATATCTCCTGCGTAGTTGGCTAATCTCCGTTGAGACTGGCCGCTGTGACCGAAATTCGGTCAGGAAGATATTATTATATACGGTATGTGTTTCTGAATCAAGGCGCCATGCGCCAATGTATTTAAAATGTTGATAAAAGTAGAATAAGTTACAAGTTATTACTTAATTTTTATATCATCTAAATAAAGGTAGGAATTTGATACATCTAAGCTACGTACAGACTTTGGTAAAAAAGTCTGAAAAAATTGGGGGCGTCACTGGCGCACTTCTCATAAGTACTACAATTTTATTCAAAATACAAATTATTTGGTACTCACATATTAATTGTATGACGAATTTTTTTGTCTGAATTTTTTGTATGAATCACCTTTAAGTTATTTAAACAAACTTATATTACGTTATGACTATTCAGTAATATGTAATAACTTTTTAATGGTGTAAAGCCAAGTCAGAGGCCTACGGGCGGTTTAAACTCTGACACGGTTGTTCAACAACTATACAATAAGAAGAAGAAGTAATCTGTGCTTATACTATTATTTAAATAAACTCATCCTTTATTTAACTAAAGGTGAGGCAGTATGGTCTGTGACTCTAGCCTATCCAACGCAAGTTCGACGACTTGCGAACTGAAGAAAAAAAAAGGTACATGGTTTTGACATATGACAGTTAGACTGCTGATTTGACAAATGACATTGACGTTTGCTTTTGAAAATGTAAAGACGTGGTTTTACAAACTTGATCTTAATAATTACTGAAATTTCATCAATTACTTAGTATATATAGTAGTTTCTTAATCGGTTCTACTAGAATACCATCATGAACAATAACAAAAACGCGCTCGTAGAAAAAATAATAAAAGAGTTGAATCATGTTCTTTTGAAACCTGGATTGTAAATATTTACTTTCGATTGGCAAAATTTCAATTTGTTGTTCTTACTTTAGAGGTTGTGCGTGCTAATTTAATTTAAATTTCAGGACTGAGTTTGACGTAGTCCCCGTGGAGTCTAACAGGAACAAGTCCCCAGTTTTGTATGTTGAAACATCAGTTGGCTTGGAGTCCTGGTGTGTGAAACATGTGTATTTTCATTGCTATACTGAATTGATGAATAGCTATTTAACCAACCCGAAGCAGAGATTTTGTCGACCAACAAATGTTAATAGTGAGAGACTTACAGTTTTATTAAATGTAACATTGCTGTTGAATCCTGATATAAGTACATTATGGAACAAGCGACGAGAGATGTTGGACAAAAATTTACTTGAATGGGTGGCGGAGTTACAGTTCTCAAGATTAGTTTTGTCAAGAAAGCCAAAATGTAATGATGCTTTTGCTTACCGAAGATGGATTTTAGGTGGTGTTTTGAAAGGTACGTTTTTCACAATAACAACTATAGATTAAGGGTAGCAATAAAAAGAGTGTAAGGTGATGTTCTACCATAGAGGTGATAATATGATTTTACTCAAAACTTGTACCAATCAAAAATGTCAGTAAAATATTAAATTTGAATGCAGCTGTTTAGTTTTTTTTTTGTCAGATTTCTAGTCCTCTATTCTGCCAGTGTCAAATATTTATTATACTTATTAAAATAATTTTAAACAAAATATAGAAAACCATGTTCAAAAACAAAAGTATCAATGATACAAAAGAATTTAAAACAATTAATTTCTATCTACTTAACATCATTCTATATCTAGATATCTAATCACCATTCTTAATACATAATTCTCATTTATTTTAAAACTGCCTACAGCTTCAGCCGCATGGAGTGTTGATAAATTGTATACCTATTACTGTAAAGTTTTATCAAAATCTGTTCAGTAGTTTTTGCATGAAAGAGTAACAAACATCCATCCATCCTCACAAATTTTTACATTTTATAATATTAGTAGGAAGACATGATCATACAAAACTTATCTATAAAATAGTTAAATGCTTTTACAGCAACCTTTTTGCCTTAATAAACCATTTCTTTTGTCTATTCCAGAGGAAGTAGTGCATCCACACCAATTCATTGATGCTATATTAGCTGAGGAGCTCACTGTGTGCAATGTGACTGCAGATAAATGTCCCAACAACTACCATTCCTGGGACCATCGTAGGTGGCTCCTGAATACTGTATGGGACATCCGGTACGACTTTGACTGCACCCTCCTACTCTTCAACGAGTATAGCTTTATACAGCAATGGTCTTCAAACCACGTGTCTGACTACAGCTGTTATCATTACCGACAGTTTTGTCTCAAGAAATTATATGCCATTGATGAACAGTGGCCTTTATTTGAAAATATGATGTCTGTTAATCTACAAGAAAATTTACAAAAGGTTATAGCCACACATATGCCTGTTGACCCATCGGTTAAACCAAATAAAACTTTCAAAAAGACAATAGAAGATGACGATCTAATCGCCCTAATATTAGGTCACTGTCCTGGTAATTGTAAATGTCACGTAAGTTATTACGCAACTTCTTTGAAATTCAAACTGTTAATTTACGAACTGGTACAGAACGATGAACTTTTAAAGTATTACAAGTATCACGAAACACTGTGGTATCACCGAAGATTTATTGTGCATGAAATTTTAGCTGCAATGTACAATCATTTAGAAGTAGAAAGAAAAAGGGGGAAAATTGAGAGAAAAGTCATTGTACCAGAAAATACGAATGAACGAAAGTTTAAATGTCAAAATTGTCTTGATGCAGAATTAAAGGAACATCAAGGTAAAATTGAAAAATATGACACTATCTGGGTGTACCATAGTCCGCTCTTTGAAGTTTTAATTAAACACGAGAAAGAATTTGTTAAAGATAGACAACAAGATTCGGATAAATTTGCTGATAGGCATGAACATTACCTCAAGTATGTTGAAGGTCTGAATAGTTATGTATAGAATGTGATAGCAATCTCTATAGCCATTAGCAGTTGATGAATATATTGAATTTTTATATTACAATACTCAGTTACGAGGCATATTTGGTACTGCTATTTTAAAATCATGTGGGAATCTAGTCAGATAAATTAAAAATTCTCACAGCTTTATAACTGAGATATGATTGTAAATTATTGTGTGAATATATGAACGGTTTAAATAACATATTATGTCCAATTAAGCTGGATAAACTGTGAGTTAACATCCTATACTAATATCATATTATGATATACAACTATACAGAGTAAAAAAATAGACGGGCCATGGAGGGAAACACTTCGAATCTTGAAGATAGATTATTGTACTTATTTTTAAAAAGAAACAAAACTACATTCACTGAATTTTAAGCAAGCTTACCTAAACTGGGAATCATACCAACTAAAAATTAAAAAATAAACCCTCGCTATTTTATTTGATTTTTGCTCAGAATAAAATTTTCCCAAGAAACATTAGTTTCAAGATCATGGATAGAAATTTCAAAATCCTGGATAGATGTTTCAAAATCCTGGATAGACGCTTCAAAATCCTGGATAGATGCTTCAAAATCATGAATAGATGTTTCAAAATCATGCATAGATGTTTTAAAATCATGGATAAAGTTATCAAAACCGTTTTATAATCATTAGTTGTTAATGGCTAAATCTTTTTGTATGATACGAATAAAATCGCTGCATTTTCGGGTATTTATTCTCAATGCATAAAATTATTATTATAGGAATTTAAAGTTATTTTAAGTGAAATAATAATTGTAAAGTAAATTAAAATGTAGCTGATACGCTTTTTAAGTTGCTAGGAAGCATTTTAGGTTGCGTTTGTCAACAGTATTGTGTAAAATCTACTTTAAACGTAATATAATAAAAAGGTGCAAGCAGATTGGGGTCTGCTGTTACCAAATAGGACAAATGAAATTTGATTTGTAAATATGTGTGTTGAAAATATATGGTATTACAAATTACACAAAATTACTTATTATAGAATAATAACTTTCGTGAGTCATACTAATATATAAATATTGATACGGCTTTACTCACGAACTAGTCGGGCATTCCCCGAATACAATACGTGAGTAAAGCCGTATCAATATTTATATATTACTTATTATGTTGAAAGTAACACTATCTTTAATCTTTTTTTACAGTCCTAAGAAGTAGACAATGTTGGCACAAGTTTTTGAAAATTGTATTGTAAAAATGTGCTAACATTTTTTTTTTTTTTTTTTTTTTTTTCTTTGTGGCAATCGAGCCGAGCGTGACTAGACGACTTATCGACTATTCTGCCAGTGTCAAGTGATATGGCGTTAAAATTAATTGGATAGGGGCATAATATCCTTGGATAGGAACTACGTTGGGGGGATTAGTAGGTAACTGAAACAAAAAAACGAACACAAGGTTATTAAAAACATAAAGTAACGACATATACATGTTATAAAGTGGGACTTTGCACAGAAGAGACACTAATATTAGTCGACACCAACTACGGAGGGAGGCAACACAAAATAAGCACTACACTACAGTTTAATACTATTGTCACTGATAAATTTTGACAGGATGTCAATGATTTTCGGAGAGAAGTAAACCATCAAAGAATGGAAATTTATGGGAAGTGGAATTTTAATCTGGGATAGTTTCGAATATAAGTCATAAGAATTACTGTTTATGGGACATGAAAAGAAAATATGGTCAAGTGAGCCTTCGTCAAGTCCACATTCGCACAAAGAATTGTCCCGGATGTGGATTTTACGAAGAAATACTGGAGTGCAACAGTGACCGAGCCTAATTCTGCAGAGGGTAGAGATTACAATCCTCGACAGTTTCTTACGTTTGAAGAACCAAGGTTTAGGCACGATGTCCGGTTGAAAGGATGCATACACTACACCACTGCCTTTTGACTCGATGTGCTAACATTATTTACATCTTAGAATCTGTCAGAAAAAAATGGAGTTATACTCTGTTACATTGTCATATTTTATAAATTGTAGACAGCTGCTGAATTCTCGGGTTACTTTGATAAAAAAATGACTGAAATTCTAAGAATATATGTGTGGAAATTTAAATAAATATAATTAATTCTGAAAGTAATTTTAAAATAAGCTTAGTAAATGTTTTTTTTATTTCAATGCGTTCTACAGGGCAGGATTTACCGTACTACACGTGCAGATAAAAAATGCGATTAAAAATGGCGTCTCTTCATATAAATTGTATTGTAGGTGTGAGTGGGAACAAGACACATCTAAGATATAACGTGTAAGTGAGAAGCAAATAGTTTTGCAATCCAATTCTTTATATCCGCACGGATAGTACATTCTAGTAAGATCTCGATTCCTGAACAGTACCCTTCGTAGGAGTTTGCTAACCGAGCGACCAGCTCACAGTTTTGGTGAGATGAAATATGCACAGTTTGCTAAAAATCTGATGCGGTGACAGCTGGAACTAAAAATAAAAATCTTATAAACTAAGTTTGAGCTAAAATAACTTAAAAGTAATTAATTTAATTATATTTAAAGACAAAAAATTCGTCATAGAAATATGTAAGTATCAAATAACTTGTAATTTTTAATTGTAGTATGAGAATTGCGGCAGTGGCGCCCCCAATGTTTGCAGACTCTTTTGCCAAACTGTTCTTGGCTCGTTTTTACATGCCCGAAAGGGATAGAGATAAGATTAAACTGTGCAAACTCGTACTAGAAATACGGTATAACGAATTTTGTTCGAGTTTTGTATATATTTTGATTCTTAAATCTCTTAATTCGTAACCAGCTTCGAATGTCACACATCCGAAGCTACTACTTAGAATGAATGAAACTTAAATCACAATTTTATAACTTAGAATCATTAGTAAGTTATATTATAGTCTGTAGCGGACAGAATATATTATATGGTGTTACTGTTGTCAATGCACCCCCACTCAGTAAGCCTGACCGACACCATCCGCCATTAGAACTTATTATCACAAAAGCTTCATCTTCTGGTTTGAAATTCAATACCTCAAAATCTACCTATATTTTCAATAAAACGGACTTCGGGGCCTGTGTTTCTAAATTACGCTCAGTAAATTGGGAGGAATTTTGTTGTTTAGATTGTAATGAGTTTGTGCAGCAATTTTATAATATTTTGTGGGAAATCATCGATAAATATACCCCGAAAGGTAATTTGAGTAAAAATTACTATCCTGTTTGGTTTTCGCCATCATTAATTAAAATACTCAAAGAAAAGCATAGATACAGGATTCGCTATAAAAAGTTTAACAACCCTCGAGACTACGATACATTTAATTATTTACGCATGAAAGCCAAAAAAGCCATGTCAAATTGTTTTAGATATTATATAGCAAAAATTGAAAGCGAGCTGAAAACGAATGTAAAATCTTTTTGGAGATATACTAAATCGAAAAGAACTCATAAAGGTGTGCCAGATCAAGTCTATTATGGCGATCGTAAGGGAACGGGGGGTAGCGGTGTGGTAGATTTATTTGCGGAATATTTTGCCTCTGTATACAGTGGGAGTGCGCATTCTGGTACCTCCAATTTATTTCCTATCACATCATCAAATTACTGTATTGCTTCTATAAACATTACTGAAGATGACATAAAGAAAAGTATAAAGCAATTGGATTTAAATAAAGGAGCTGGCCCAGATGGACTACCTCCTGTTTTTATTCGGCTCTGTATTGATGGTCTTATAAAGCCATTACATATGATATATAATAAATCCCTTACAGAGGGCATATTCCCTGAGTTGTGGAAAATTGCACATATTGTTCCGATTCATAAATCGGGTAGTTTGAATGACGTAACTAACTATAGACCAATTTCTATCTTATCACAATTTGCTAAGATCTTTGAGGGTCTCATTTATAGCGTAGTTTACTCTCATCTGCGTCATTTAATAAGTCCAAAGCAACATGGATTTGTTGCGAATCGTTCTACCTTGTCAAATCTACTTATATATACTAATTTTATTACGAATACCTTTGAGTCTAGGGGTCAGGTTGATGCTGTTTATACAGATTTCGCTAAGGCTTTTGATAGGGTCGATCATTCCATTCTTTATGTAAAATTAAAACACGCTGGCATACATGGTTGTTTACTACGTTGGTTTGAAAGCTACTTAAACAATCGTTCACAACTTGTTACTTTAAAAGGCTATGAATCTGTTCCAATAACTCCGAGTTCAGGCGTCCCACAAGGGTCAAAATTGGGCCCATTACTTTTTTTAGTATTCATTAATGACTTATTGAATCTCATTACTTGTGATTGTTTAGCCTACGATGATGATTTAAAAATATATTGTACAATATCAAGTTTGGATGATTGTTTGAAACTTCAAAATGATCTTGATGTTCTCAAACAATGGTGCTGTGAAAATGGAATGTCCCTTAATGTTGGAAAGTGCCAATATATAACATTCACTAATAAAGTAAAATATATTCAATATAAATATCATATAAATGGAACTTCTCTCAGTAGAGTCTCAGTTATACGTGACTTAGGTGTACTTTTTGATTCATGTTTATCTTTTCGTCCTCACATAGACAGTATGGTAGCGAAAGCTAAAAAAATGCTTGGATTTATAATCCGAATGTCCAAACCGTTTCGTAACAATAGCAGTATTATTTTATTATACAATGCCTTGGTGAGGAGCAGTCTGGAATATTGTTCCACTATATGGTCTCCCTATTATTCGACTTACGCAGATATTGTGGAATCCGTCCAGGCTCGTTTTGTTAGATATTTGTGTATGAAAAAAGGACTTAGACGGGGTATTCCTGAGTACACCGATAGGTTATTGCATTTTACAATGTTAAGTTTAAAAGAACGACGGAACATTTTTGACTTACTTGTACTTCACAAAATCATTAACGGCTCCATTGATGCACAATTAATCAACAATTTAAATTTTAGGGTTAGCAAGCGCATTAAGCGCCATAATAGAATATTTGATGTTCCAACCTCTACTTTAAATACTACATTTAACAGCCCCCTTACACGTATGGCGAGACTGTATAATGAAAGATCCATCTCTATAGATCACCCTATTGATGTCTTCTCAATGAAATTTGTATCTTATAGACGCTCTCTGTTAAGAACTGTAAGAAATGAACAATAGGTGTGACTTTATCATGATAAGTTATATATCTTTGTAAACTTTATTTTTTCTATGTTTTATAATATAAGTTAACTGTACTCAATGTCATGCATGCCTTTCATCTGTGTAATTGCTATGTAACTCAAATTTGATATGTATAATTAGTGTGTAATTATGTAATTATACTGTTGGTGTGCTAAATAAATAAATAAATAAATAAATAAATAAATATCTACCACCTATATCGGACCTATATCGGACCTACCATCGCGCTGCCGATCCTTCGAGAGAGCCGCCGAGGCTCCGCTGGCGTCCGAGTGGTCGGTATAATCACAGTATAATAATCATACAGTCAGGTAACTACGTACAAACGCTCAAAACGGCTACACTCAAACAAACACGCGTAATATTGCGTAACGACGAGACTCCTAAGGGTCAGCTCACACCGAGACGCGACGCTGCGCGCACATTTTAATTTTTTAATAGAGTGACACAAAATAGAACTTTATTTACTTCGCGAAAAGATACACATTTCATTGTGAGAATTTAGAATATGTTGCTCCATGCAGCGCTGCGCCTCGTGATGCCTCGCGGCGTAGAGTGATGCATCGCGACGCAGCGGTACATCGCTAGTACGTTTTACCAACGATTTTACCATCGCCTCGCAACGTTGCGATGCGTCTCGCGGAGGCGCGTGGCGCAGCGCGAAATCATTGGCCTCTTCAAGTATCTTCGCGTCGCGTCGCGTCTCGGTGTGAGCTGACCCTAAGCGAACGTCGCGGTACCTGCAGTATCAACTACGCATCGTTGCGCATGTTTGTGTGAGTGTGCCGTTTTCGAGCGTTTGGACCTAGTTACCGTATTGTATGATTATTATACTGTGGTATAATGTATGCTCGTGGTGCTCGTGATGGTGCTCGTGGTGGCGCATTGGTTACGGACCCGCTTTGCAAACGCGTGGGTGTGGGTTCGAACCTGGCATGTACCAATGTGACTTTTTCAATGTCATATGTACTTTCTTAGTTAATCTAAGACACCACTGACTAACGGTGAAGGAAAACATCGTAAGGAAACCTGGACTTTAATAGTCTGAAATCGCCAACCCGCAGTGAGCTAGCGTGGTGATTAATGCTCAATCCTTCTCTGTATGAGAAGAGGCCTTTGCCCTATATTGGGACAGTTACAGGCTGATTTATTTATTATTTATTATAATGTATGCTGCCCGCTACAAGTCAAATAAAGATATTTTAATACGAATTTTGGTTGATATTTATTAAGATGTTGATAAAGTAATGTGTACCAAATGTTTTGTCCTAAGTATTTAATCAGTGGAGTATAATTTTCTAATGTATTCGATTTCCTTAAAGATAAAAGACACTTCTTACATTTCAATAAATTTTATGAAAAAAATTAATTGTTGTTTTTGTTTTTAATTTGTCAGCGATGGTTTTAGGTGATGTTAGCTCTGGTATATTTTTTTAAAGTGTGGAATATCCCTCATTGAAGAACTACGATACGTGAATTGAGCACCTCCTTCTTTTAGAAAGTCGGTTAAAACCCAAACAGACATTTGACATTGATAGACCATTTTACGAAAATAAATTATTTCTTTGCTATGATGATTTGATAAAAATGCCTCTCTCCTCTGGGAGGCTTACTCGACTCACGCCTGTATTACCCAGAGGTCGTAGGCAGAGAGGTGTATGCAATACACCCACGTTTTGCCGGCTATGTTATAAGTACCATGTAATAGGAGGCGAGCCTATTGCCAATTACCGGGCACGAGAATCTCCTTAAGGAAAAGCTCCGTAATACTTTGCCCGACCCGGAGATCGAACCCAGGACCTCATGCTCACTACTTCGACCTCGACCTCAGCCTCGACTAGACCAACGAGGCAGTCTAGTCGCGGCTGACTCGGCGAGCCGCATATGTGCGCCGCATACATATTACAAAAAAAATTGAATAAACATTATCCAGAACATAAAAACGTGAACGTTTACGAAACGAAATCTGTTTAATGGTTGGTTGCGTTTTTACCCCCGCGGCCCCGTTGCACAGTTTTTGTGCCCGCGTTAACGCTTCGTAGCGTTTCGTAGCCAACTTTCTTGTAGCCGTAGCACCGTAGCCCCGACCGTAGCCTCGTAGCTTCGTAGATCTAATAGAGATGTTTCTAATTTTAGATTTCGCGAACTTGTTTTGACTTTATTAGGTAACATGTGCCTTTTATTTCTTTAGTTTAACATTACTTTTTTGGTTTATATGTGAATGACTTATAAAGGCGCGCTAATCTCAGGAACTGCTAGTCTGCATTGAATAATTATTTTTGCGTTCAATACGTCAGGAAAGTAGGTTATGCGGGATGAAGCCGCGACAGCTAGTATTTATAGAAAATTTTATAAATGATTTTGTAGGTATACTACGTAGGGGAATAGGGTTAATGCTAATTTTATTAAAAAATAAATTCACTTTTTCATGTTTATTCAATATTTGTCAGAATCTATGGGCCACGTTTTAGTAAGTACAAAAGAAAATATTTCAATATTATCTTAACTGTAGGTAGTTTTAAAAAATAAACTGTAACAATTGTTCCGTAGAATGAATAAATTTTTTTTTCTTTAAGCGTCGTCAATAATTTCTGCAATCACTCCACTTCTACCTATACACGTTGTATCTTGGCGTCTATATAGCGCAGTCATTCCCCTCAATCACATGTTGAACTTCATATAATCGTAGTAGTACCCTAGTATATAACAGGTGCATACGCATTACGCATCGTCCGATATGGGTCAGGAGGCACACACGCCGACACCTTTATAACACACCAACATAAAAAAATATACTGAAATCTCCCCCAAAACAATCAAATTCCAACTGTGACGCAATTAAAATAAGGTCGATTTTTAATTGACACGTGTTTATATATAAAACGTTTTGCTGTCGCATAGTTTGTGACGTCACAAGAGTGTCGCGCGTTCGCGGGCTTGTTCCGATCGATATTCGTATTCGGTTGTCCTCGCGAAAGGTCGGAAAGGGCCGAGTGACGCGCCACCACGTGCAAGTTACGTAATAATGGGTACAACTCATTGATAAAGATTATTTGTACCATCGCTTTGCGCAAACAAACACCTGGACAAGCGGACGCTAACAAACAATATCCGTAATTGACTTAATTTTATAAGAAAAACTGTTTTATAAATGTTAATTGATAGATTTTGTTGCGTAAACGCAAATGATGATCAACAAGCTTAAATTAAGAAGCAAGTAGTCCGATTGAATTTAAAAAAAACTTTTAACTTAATTTGATTGTTTTATTTAAATCAAGTGACATAATATTTCCATTGACTTTCATTGCTCATGAATTGACGTGCCCTATTATTTTATCTAAATAATTAAAACAAAGTCCTGTTAATTGTGTTATGAATATGACTCAAGAACGGCTGGACCAGTTTTAATAATCTCTTATTTGTTGGACTCTCCGCTCCAAGCCCGTGAGGGACATTATTGATTTCTGATTATTATTTAAATGCCATTGTATACTATACAAATACATCCACTATTTAAAATATATATTTTATATTTTGTGACATTTTATACCTACCAATTTCGGACATATAAACTGGCTTTATGACATAAATGATGTTTTATGACGCGTTAATCGTTAATTTTTTTTTTTATTTGAGTGTATATGTATTACTTTATAATTAGGTCGTAAAGTAGGTAATAAGTTTGTATAAGTATAGTAATTTTTTGTATCTATTACTGAAATAAATTAATTTGAATTATGTCTATGATACATTTGAAATGCTAATACGTAATCTTATTGATTTATCAGTTGAACGCATCCACAAGAGAATTCACTGAAATTGAATTCAATTCTTGTGGGCTAGCGTTTTATTTTGCTGCATTTTTAGAACGCAATTCTTTCCCGGCAAAAAATATTTTTATTATAATACTTTTATGTGGAATAAAATTTTGATTTATGTTTGTGACAATTTAAATTATTACTTATGTTAAAATCAGTTTGGCTAATTAAACACTGTGCCGTGTGGTTTCCGGCTAAGAATAGAACCACCATTACTTGCCCCACGGGTGTCGTAAGAAGCGATAAAGGGAAAGGTGGAGGATGGGCAGCAGCATCCTTCTGTGTAACAGTAATCATCTGCTACTGCGATCGCCAACCCGCTTGCCCAACGTAGCAATTATGGGCAAATTCCTCCAATTTTCCATTCAAACTTTCACCCCCTTTATATCCCTAAATTCAAGACAAGATTTTAAAAAAACTAAAACATATTATAAAACCTTATAGCTAAATATAAAGTTTCATAGATTTAACGTCATATACATATAACATTTTCAAACTTTAGGCTTCACATAGTATGCATAGTATGCATAAAAATATTTATAAATTAATTATCTATTTATTTATTGCTAAATGATTAACAATAGGTAGGTATTTATACAGTCGGAAAGATCAAAAAATAAGCTCAAACGTCTCCGCTTTGTAAGGTTGATGACTAGGATTTATAATCACGAGATCCGGATCATTTTCTGATCCCATAATCTCGGGATTAAAAAAACGCAATCCGTGGATAACAGTCCCTATTGTTGGATAACAAGAGCTCTGTTCGATAAGCAAGAAAATACGGCAAATTATGTTGAAATATGACGCACTTAGGTACTTTTTGAGTAGTTCAATGAAATAATTGAAACTTAATTGTTATACTATAATATCGTCTTGACCTAAAATTGGTCACAGCGGCCAATCTCACGGATTAGCCGACTACGCAGGAGATATTATAGAGCTCAATAATGTGTGCGCAAACACAGGTGCACTCTCTATTCTCTCACTCTCATAATCCGATGGAACGAAAAAGCGACACGACCGGAGAGAGATCAGGCGCAGGGACAACGGCTTTACGTGCTCTACGTGAATAACCATGGGACGGCAATCCTACACAATTGGTCTCTCCAATCCAATCCAATTAGGATTTAAATGTACAACATGTAAGGTTCATATCCTACTTACCTATATTATATTTTTAAATGTATATTTTCATATATATTTGTAAATGTATTTTAAATATATTATTGTAAATGAATAAAAGATTAAAAATGTGGAAGTTTGTAAAGATGTTTAGAAAGAAAGAAAGAAGAAAAACATTTATTTTGCACAAGGCGCTCGGACATACTTAAAAATAAAGGTAATTACCAAAATAATAAAAACAAAAATTATTATGTATATAAAAATAAAAACCTAACATAATTATACTTATTATTTATGTGTGTCCGGCGGCTGCGCCAAATAGGTTCAGTTCAGCATTAATGCCAGACAGTTACTGCCTGACGCTGGTTTTCAACTGAACCTAAAGATGTGACGGATGTAAACCAGTTTGATAAAGTTAAAATACATAAATAAAAAATACAAAATAAAAAAAAAACAATACTTAGGTACTAACCAGATAAATATATATATTAGCATTAAAGTTATAATTATAATATATAAAAAATTAAAGGCTTGCAAAAAATTAAATTAGGAATAAAACTTAGTAAACTTAATGAAAAATAAATAAAAATTAACTAAGTTCAAGGAGTGGGTACCTTCACAAAAACTTTGTCTCACCCACCATCACACTATAAACGTCAATGTCTCTCAAACATTTTTGATCGTTGTCATAATATAGTACGGTCTACATATAAAATAATTCCACTGTGATACCAAATTCACACTAGCATTTTTGTGATACGATGAGTACTATAGTGCCGGGATATTGCTTTATAATCCCTCTAATCAACCTATATATATACTGTAACAAAAGTGTTTGCAACAATTAGTGCCAAGCTGCCGAAGATTGCAAGTGTAAGTAATACAAAATTTATAAGTTATTATTCTACAATAATTAATTTAAATTTGTTTAGTATTAATGTTAATAAATTATTAGATTATTGAATATTCATATATATAATTATATATATATATATAATTAATGTAAAATAAAATTAATAATAATAATTCAAAGTTAAATAATAGAAATATTTAGATGTTTCTTACTCTTTTACGCAAGAACTACCGAACGGTTTTTGATGAAACTTCACAGTAATATTGTTTATACATTAGCATAACACACAGGCTAATTTATCAACATACCATTCGGGCAAAGCCGTGGGGGGAAGCTAGTACTCCATAAAGCCTTACGTACAAAGATAGTGGCAGTCGAAAGTGGCAGCTTACTGCATGCAAGCCTGCGGCCCGCGGCGTCTCGACACGATATGAATTTATAAGGCATTAGTAAGTTGCAGTGGGCGACTACGTGATTAAATTCCTATTTCACTACTTAATTAAATTAAGTATGTACTTACAGAACTACTTGCAAAATGGTTAAGTGATTTTATTATTTTGTCGCATTTATTTGGCTATAGAGTTTAATAAGAAATCTAAATATTTTTATTCATGTAGACCGTTTTAGGCACTTATGAATACCTAGTCATAATTCTGATAATTATATTATAAGAGTGACTCTAGTTGCCAGTTTTAAGAGCAGCCTGCCTCTCCTAGAGAAGAACCTGGCAAGAAACTCCATGCTCTTTTAAAATTTAAATAATTAAAAAAAAATTCTTTTGCTAATAAATCCCCCCTAAGAAAATCTCAATAAATAATGGTTAAAATAATGGTTTTATTTTATCAAAATTTACTTTTTAACCTACATATGCATCACGCATTAAGTACGCATTATGTAAAAAACAAACAAATGTTTGTTTAAGATTAAATTATAAAAACATAAATAAAATCTTTTTTTTTAAGTTATCAAAGAGTTTATACTGATAACGATTCCCACAAAAATCAGTTTAAAAAAAAGACAAAAATTATAAACAAAAAATAATAGTAACAATATAGCAAAAGTATTTTTGAGATTTTTTTAAAGAAATTGATCCATTTACGCTATGTAAGGAATATGCTTTAGCTCCGTAGCAATATACTACGCTGCGTAGCAACGTACTACGTTGCGTAGCTAATTGCTACGGAGCTGAAGCATCAATTCCTTAAAGTCTACGCAACGCGTAGCACACTACTAACTGGTCGTATCGTAGCAGTTAACTTTCAAGGTGCAAACAAGATTGTACTCTACCTTCACCTTGTAACTATTATTACTCTCAAGGCTTCAACAAAATAGACTGTGTTCTACTTACCGAAGATAGAACTTGAATTTTGTAGTAAGAAAAAATTAACGAGTGGGATTTGAACTTGTGACCTATTTGGTCAGCTTTTAGCTTTTAGACCGTAGATTTTCGTAATTCCGCTCGTACTATCGAAATTTTTGGTCTACGTTCAAGCGTTTTAGACGGTAGTGATATCTACCCTCACTTTAATTTGTCCAACTTTGCAATGGAAAATATATATTGTTTTTATATTACCTTTTAAAATAATTCAGACATTAATTATAGAATTTAACTTTTTTTAAGTTAGCTTAAGTTACTTTTTAAACTATACCTCTTTACTAGTTTCATGGCTTCCTATATGTTATCAAATTAGGCTTATTTAAAAAATATATGCACAAAAATAAATTAAATTAAATAAAAAACATACAATCGAATTGAGTACCCCCTCCTTTTGTGAAGTCGGTTAATTATTCTTATTCTATTCTTTACGTGCGCTAATCGTTAATTTTTTTAAATATTTTTTATTACCTATAAAAAAAAGGTTTACAAAGCGGGCTAGAAATGACGTACTCTATCTAAGATACCATAATATTAAACTACGGGTCCTAAAACGGTCTGCGAGGTTTATCTGATCTTGATAATAAATATAATATTATATTCTAAAGACTTTTCTCCCTCATAGTTATAAAATGGATCATTTTTATGAGATCCCTTTTTTAAGTTAAACACTTAAAAGTAGTACATTACAAGTACATAAGGGTACGCATCATCCTATACATTCCCAGTATAAGCTGAGATCTTGTTGTACAAAGAACCTATACAAAGCAAGGTCAGTCTTCTTATCGTGTGGTTGATGAACAAGAGTTTGGTCTCAGAGTATAAACCACCCGTTAGCCTCTGACATGGCTTTACACACCATTGAAAATCTTTCAGGTATGCTGGTTTCATCACGATGTTTTCCTTGACCGTTTTAGCTACTGATAATTAATTTATAATACGCACATAACTTACGAAAAGTCAGAGGTACGCGCCTTGGGATCGGACTCGAGACCTCTGACTTGTCAGTCGACAGTCATACCACTAGGCTATCAGTGCTGTAAAAGTCAAGGTCAGATTATACTGGTAATGTTTAGCTTGATGTGAAGCCGTGTGTACCTAGATGCGTCTCGCTTTTGATAAATGATTTCATTTATCCGTTCCACAGTCGATTAAAATAAATGGCAGTGCTATTTGTCAGAAAACGAGAACCTCCATTGGTAAAAATATTTTTTTTTCTATATTGTTTTCACTGTTTTCACCATGTTCAGCATATCTTCGTCAACATGTCTGAGATAGACGCTCTGAGTTAGACAGCTTGAGATAGAGATAAATTTGATTCTTTTCCCTTTAAGAAATAAATGATGCGTTTGCGTGAGGTCGTAATTCGTTTCGCATTTATTTTTAGATTATCCTGAGAACCGAGATATATAGATATGTATTATGTTTAGAATGGACGTCGCGCTCCGCAAAAGAACTAAGTTTAGATGAATGAAAATAATTAATGAGTTACTACTGAAACTCGCAAAGTTCTTAAGCTTACAATCCACTCGCATATTAAAAACTCCGAAGACAACTCAGATACTCGTAATCCTTGGGACGTCGCCAACACCTGCGTTCAAAGGAGTCGAGTTCGTTAGCGGTCATTAAAACTGCATTTGTAAGGACTAGGGCAGTGCAATAATTGCATCAAGTTTAACCGGGCTCGATCGATGTGAGGGTATTTACCTCGCCGGGCGAAAATAATCCGGGTACCGGTGATGTCAGAAGGCACCGATTGCGCATGCGTCGGGACGCTAGTAGGTACTAGTGGGCACAGTGGATAGCCGGGCGTCAGTCGGTCGCCGGCCGCGCGTTGAGCCGGGCGCGCGTGTGCTACTAATGGCGCCCCGTGGCGGCCGGTGAGGCGCCGGCCCCGCCGACCGCCTCGGGTCGACGGGCCAGCCAGGCCAGACGGGCGATCGTCCCAACATGTCCTTGCTCAGCGTCACAGGTACATAGTGCTGTGTGCCGGTCTCATGGTGCTAACCTGCTTTATGTTAAGATATACGAGAGTTACGCAGCAATTTGTGGTCGTTATGGACGCGTATTGAATGTGCTCAGGTTCTTATGGTGCTAAGGGTTAAGGACTGCACTGTGGCTGTGAAATTTGACCAACCATTAGCCACATTACATTGATAATTGTCAAAAAAAACAAGTTTCTTTTTAAGAAATTGGATCGACCGATTCATAACCTTTGTTTGTCACTGCGTCTGTAGGCTTAATGCAATTCATAGAAGTGGTTGTTCAACTGATATCAGATAAATAAAGTTTGATTACCATTTTCACATATCAGTTTAGTTTGCGTGGGTTATGTTTGTATATCAGCATGAATCAACCGTATGCTGTTGCAATAAGGCTCTTAGTCAAACCAAACAGGAGGTATCGTGTTGTTATTCGGAATTAACGGATATTGGATTTGCATTTTAAATAACAATATATTGACAAAAGTACAGCATAACCTAAATACTCGTAAGTGATATTTTCGCTGAACTGAAATTTCCCTCTCCATTGCGCGTTTTTGCAGTGTTTTGTTTATGCTTCAACGTTTTTACCGGTCCGTGTATGCCGTGATATTTTTTAGGATCGTAAAGTTGAACGTATTCAGGAGTCTTCGCGCTACGTGTTGAAGAAAGGCCGCATTATCTGAAGTGAGGTAGTTAATTCAATAGTGGGGTGAGCGCATCGACGAGCCACGCAGGGAGCTAAGGCTAAGTATAGCTATAGTCGGAATATAATGCCCCATTTGATGCGGATGTAGGTCGTGACCATAACAAAATGACTTTGTTACTGAAAGAATTCACTAACTACTTTTAATTAACAGTTTTTGCATTGTTGCTTAGACTTGGTATGCGAGTTTAGTGCCATTTCTAAAGCTTTTTCAAAATCAATTTTGATAGAAATACGATTTCCGTTACCCTTTTTCACTTTCGTATTTTCTTAATGGCTTTTGTTTGAATATTTTAATGCTATCTTTGTTTCCTTTCCATTTCACTTCTAATCACCGCTCCCTATAAAATAAGTGGGATTCCCTACATAATGAATGTCGACGAAGCAAAATGTTGCCAGTGAAAGCGTCCCAATCTCTTTTTTTATTCTCTTTGATTACAATTTTTTAGGATGGCATTTAAAAATTGTACTTCACGTGAGTTTTAATGAATCTTTTGAAGTATAACGTTGATTAATTCAAGTGCGTGCTACCGTGTGATTTATTTTTTACGCCTACACTTATGACTTAAAAATTCCCGCCTTTTACGTTTATTTTTTATTCAGTTTATTTTGAGGTAGTAAACATAATTAATTATGTTTGGGTTAAATCATGCTTTTGATTAGCAATGAAAGCAAGACAAATTAAAATCGTATTGAATGACAAGTAGACATGAATAATAGATTCATTTTTTTTTTCGTATTAGGTAGTTATAACAATGTCTAACAATGTACCTATAATATTATAAGAGGTTGATCTCAGACTTTGAAATTAATAAAATTTAAATTAATTATTGCAACTATTTTGCAATATTTCAAGAAAATGTTTCACGTATCCGCTATTGACTCAAATACCCCTCACAATCGATCGATCATAATTTTTTTTAACATGTCCCCTAAATATAAAATAAGAGATTTTGTTTACGTTTGTATAAAATTGTTATTCCTCTATGAATTATGGGATCATGAACTCATGACCACGTAACCTGGTAGCCGAAATAAAGGTTTTACGAAAACGGAAACAAAAAATAATTAATAATTTAAACATTTTTTTAGCTTATTACTATATAAATTTCCGCACACTTACGAGCTATACCATCTAGCTCCTCCATTTAAAACAAGTCCCTGAAAGCTGTCGCTGTAGCCGAATACGGCTGTGAGGCTATAGATAGATATAGATATAAATTTCCTGTGTTTCAACATAACACAATATACAAAATACATTTTTAAATTTATATAAAAATTAAAATATATGCATTACTTTTGATGTAATATTCGTTGTTAGGAAATACAAAGAACTGTAGTTTTACAGGCAGGTAATGTTCTAAGATTAAGGTTGCGTAAGATACCTATATGAAATATTTGTACGCGAAGCGAAGAGCAGCTTGAGTAAGTGTATCCTCAAACCAGTATAAATAAAAAGGAGTCAGCAGGCGAAAATAACAAATATTGATATTAAATGTGGGGTTTAAAAATAAAACATGTCCAGCACTTTGGGATTATGGTCCAGTTTTGTGTAAAATGTGAATGAATTTTCTCTTCTTTAATAATCTTCCTTAATACTTTGACTGCCAGGCCCGCAGACACAATACAATTTATATTGTTTGTCAGTCACCGGTGACTGACATGGCGTTCAAAGGGTCATCTATTCTTTTATAATCATTTCTTCTCTAATAACCATTTACGGAAAAATATCATTGTTTGCACTCAATCAAATTAACGATAACCCTCCATTGTAAGTTGACAAAGAAATTCATCTCGTATGTCTTTTCCATCTTTGACCGCGCTCGCTTCGCCGCGAGCCTTATTGCATTGTAGAAAGATAATACGTATATAAATAAACCAATGTATAAGCATCACTACACCAACGTATGTTGCCTCTGAAAGGCCGAACAAAAAACTCCCTAAATGACAAAGTCCGCATCGCATCAGCTCGACCAACGCAATGAAGCTTTTTACGCTCTAAATGCCTTGTGATAAGGTTTCTATTTCGCTGGCCTAAGGCGTACCCTTAGTCAGTCTAAGGACACTCTTATAGGCCAGTTTATTCATACTCTTAGTGTATGCCTTTGTATGTAATGGGTTTTATGAGAGCACAGGTTATGACTTGTAGCGATGTAGGTGACAGTGAATAATCGCTCCCAAGCAGCTACATAAAAATGAATTATAGTTTTTCCTATAGCGAGGTATTCAGTGTAGTTTTCGATGCGCTTAACATTGAGTTGATACGTTAAACCTGCGTTAAGTCCCAGGGGCTGTAGGGCCTCAGTAGTCAGTAGTCACGGAGCCGGAGGTCCTAATTTTAGCCGAAAATTAATTTATTAAGACTTCTTTGCGTAAAGCGCTAATTTACCTCTAGAACTGAGAATTTAAAAAAAACACTTTACACAAACTTTCGAAACCCAAAAACTTAAATACTCGAGAATTCTGGCTATCAAAAATATTACAATAAAAATCTTTGACACTCACTTTTTAAAGCATTTTTTGATAGTAGGTTTGTAGTTAAACAATCGTCTCTTTCATATTAATAACAAAAAAAGAAAAAAAAACAAATACAAGGTGCCCCGGAAAGCGTATATCATACCAAAGCCTCGTAACATCTGTACTCAATATGGGTATAAATATGGGTTTTAGCCAACTGACTATAAAACGCTAATAGGTCATGTTGAGTTCACGACCTCGAGGTAGAAACAAGAAGAAGTAATAAATATTTTCTACAAATGACAGTACCGCCCAGCTCTTTACCAGTAAGGCTGCAAAAGAGCAAAGTGAATCAAATTTTCATTAAATAAATATAAAAACAATAATTTATTGTATTTTTCAAACGTCCTCTATAACGAATAGAACTTGTCGCTTTCGATATAAAATACCCCTGGAAGGGGTAAGTACGTTGTATAATAAGAAGTTCTAAGCTATATTCCTATGTCACTAATAACCCTTCTACGACTAATAAGCGTTCCATTATGTGCATATTCTCTACATGACATCAGCAGAAAACAGATTTCATATTCCCCTTATTAAACTGAACGTTGTTGACCGTGGCTAGGAATATATTACGATGGCGTGATATACCCCCATTTTGTATTGATATCTACGATTTATAGATACTACCAATATCTGATATTATGTAAGGAGCATTGCTTATTCTATATACCTTTGCCGGCAAATATAGGTACCTATATTTGTGATAATGTAAGTAATTTGAATGTTGTATGTTTGTTTTGTAAATGGTTGTACTTTGGAAAGTTTTAATGTCAAAAAAAAAATCAAAATCAAAATATTTTTATTCATGTAGACTTTTTTAGGCACTTATGAGTCATAATTCTAATATTATTATAAGAGTGACTCTAGTTGCCAGTTCCAAGGGCAGCCTACCCCTCATGGAGAAGAATGTGAATGTGAAGAAGAATGTGTGAAAAGTTTCATAAAAAATAAAAACTAAGAATCATAAATTGATTTTTAATACATCTTACGACCATGAACATACATTCAATACATGTTACATCTGAGAAAAATTGAGGGGACCCGTGAAAGTGGGACCCGCTTTTATCTGTTTTTACAAGCTTTTTTGGATTTGCAATGTATGTATGTATGATGTATGTATGTTCGGGTCAAGCTGAATTAGAACCACTTCCTCGTATTCTATGGAGTTGAAATTTTACATGTACCAGTCACAATGGTACATGCTAGATTCGAATCCACACCCAAAAGAAATATATTTTTATGAAAAACGAAGTTCTTAATAGTGAAAGCTTAGTGTTGAATTTGTTTAATTTTCAATTCCAAAGTTAAGTATTGATATTATTTAACTCTTAGTGTACTTAGTACTGACATACTCGTAAATACTAGTTAGTTAGAATAGTAGTTACTAGTTATTATAAAAGTACTTACAAACGATAAAAGTATGTGTAGATATCGATCAATTGAAAGTTATGATAATCACTCGTATTTACGTTTATTATAGAGCACTTCAATTATCTATTTCTATGTTAATGGACACTATTATTATTTTTAAATGCCCAAATCTATTGATAAACTTCAGTTTTGATGGGAAAACTCACGGGAATTTTTGACGATTATAGATTGCTGTTTGTGAAAAAAAAACCACGAATAAGATACAATTGTTTTTTTATTAATATTTTTTTGGTCTTAGATTTACAAATGAGTGACATATTATGAAAACCATTGTGCGTGCCGTTGGAAAACCTGAGTTGTAACAATGTTGAAACTGCAATAAATATCTAAAAGATTAAACATATAAAGTTATATATTTGTTGAGTCATGTGAACATAAATGTATGGAACAGCAGTTTTTTTTTTGCGATTTCAGGGTTGGTCCGATAGTAAAAGTTGTTCATAATGATGAGTTTAATGACCCCTTTAAAGGATGCTGGTGTTTTACAAATAACACTGTATATAAAACAGATTGCCGTACCATTTTATTCTGGCGCCATAAGTTTGAAAATTAAAAAAAAATATTGTTTAGCAATTTTAATTTCGTTGGGTAGGCACTTATTGTTGCTCGTGACTGTACTGCACGTGAGATTTGTAGAAACTGTTGTTTGTTGTTTTACAACTTTATTGCACAAGTTGTGAAATGGAGTAACATTTACGCTTTAAGTTTTGTGATATTTGTTGTCCAAATGATTTTCATTTTCTTCAATTGTTTGCAATCTACTTAACTGTAAAGTATTTGCTTTTTATTATTATAGTTATGGAAAATATTTAATTGGTAACGATATAATCAGTACTGCGCAAACTTGAGACACAACATGACGATTTCAAGAAAGCTTAAAACTATTGTGAAATATCGCAATATATTATTTAGTTATTTATTATCAAAATTTAAAATCTCATAATGCTGGTATATTAAAAGCACTAACAAATCGAGTTGGGGATGTCTTTATTTTAATAGCACTTTCTTGAATAATAAATTATGGTAGTTCAAATTTTAGTTTTTATTTAGAATTTATAAAAAATATATTATAATTAGAAGAATAATTATTATAGCAGTAATAACAAAAAGTGCTCAAATGCCTTTTAGATCTTGATTACCAGCTACCGTAGCTACCGTTGTTTTTGTTTATTATTAAACAGTTTTATTTAGCTTGCCCTGTTTGTTATTAAGCACGGAATAGGGATAGTCCTACTTCCTACTAATATTATAAATGTGAAAGTTTGTGAGGGTGTATGAATGAAGGGATATTTGTTACTCTTTCACGCAAAACTACTGAACGGATTATGACGAAACTTGTCAGAATAACACAGGTTACAATTTATCAACATACCTCGCGGATAAAACCACAGACGGAAACTAGATAATTTATATTACGCAAATAAGTAATGAAAAGTCTGAGGAGCGTGTCTTAGGTTCGAACTTGAGACCCTTAAATTGCCAACGGTCATACCACTAGGTTATTACTGCTTTGTACACCTACCTCGTAAAAAAATCTTTGCAGATAACTCCTGAATAGTGGCATCAGCTGGCAATCTACCTTCCCCTGTTTCCCTTTGTGATTACATAAGATTGTCAGTACTCCCATGAATTATAAAGTGATCAGATATCGGCAGAAGCCATTTCATTTACCTATTTATGAAGAACAGATGTTTCGGTACGAGAATTGTTTGTTTTTTTTTTCTTTTTCGTATTCTTGTAGAATATGAGCTGCGTATGCTGTTGTATGATAATTTAGACTTATTTTTTTTCGATGGAAAGTATTAGCTACTAGCTTTTGGCAGCGGTTTCGCTTGCATTATTTCAGAATTAAAACATCAATCCGCTATCTATTATCATTGTTATTTTCCTCATTTTTTTCGGGATGAAAGGTCCGTTTCTGTACTATTATAATGTAATAAATATGTAAAAATGTAATAAATAATGTAATATTATAAATGCGAAAGTAAGTTTGTTTGTTTGTTACCTTTTCACGCCGAAACCACTGAACCGATCATCCTGAAATTTTGCATATACGTTGTCAGGTGTACAGAAACGGAAATAGGGTACTTGTCATCCCAAAAAAGTACTGTTCCTGAAGAAAACAACAAAAATATTCTTATGATTAATAGATGGCACGTGGCGCCCCATCATGATTGAATTTTTAACAAACCACGCGGACGAAGCCATTTGCAGATGCTAGTAATATATAAATAGAAAGAAATATAATCTACTGTACCTAATCTACTGCAAGTTTTATAACTATTTCTGCAATATTTCTTACCGAAAAATGTTTTTTTGCACACATTAGAAAGACCGTAATTACGCCAATTAGCCACTTTCTTGCAGTAAACTTCGAAGTCGTTGCAAGCAGAGGAACTTTCTCAATTAAGTTATTCGCAATGACCTTAAGAAGTCGCGTAACTAATCTGATTTGCAAATTCAATCTGTGAAGACGGAGAACCTTAAATTAGGCTTTTTTCAGTTCGCAGAGTTTTCTCGCAAATTATTCATAAGATTATTGGTGATGATTGAATTTAATCAAGATAATTTTAATATGCTTACAACCTATCATAATTGGATGTAATTTTTAATTTCATTTTCATATCATTCATTTTATATTACATATAATTTTAATATCTTTATTAGTAAAGACTTACAGCTATATTAGTGCACATTTCTTATACACAATTTATCTTTTATTAATAGTACCTACTGGCCTAGATCTCATATGTAATACTGAATATTCCGGACAGTTACTTAACATAAAGTTCGAAACTTTGTAGAAGGAAAAACTCGTTTCTATCGGGATTTGAACCCGTGACATATAGTAAAGTACAAGGGTTAGATGTAACTACCATCTGAGATGGTTGAATGTCGAAGAGAATTCCGATAACAAGAGCGGAGTAACGAATAGCTTAGTGGCAGAGCAACTGCGGGTTTTACTCAGCAGGTCGGTATCCGGTTTTTCTTCTTAAAAATTTCGAACACTAGTTATAGTGCATAAATAAATCAGCCTGTAACTCTCCCACTATAAGGCAAAGGACTCTTCTCATACATAAAAGGGCACTAGTTACGTAAGATAATCAAAATATAAAAATATTTATGTAGTTACCTAACATATTTAAACTTGCAAAGCACTCTATATAATTAGATAGAGTCAAATTGATTGAATCTATTTGGAATTCAAAGACAGTTGTAAGATTTCCCCGGTGAGTGCTTCACACACATAGATATTCCAATAAGTAACGTGACTTCGTTGACTGAAAAGGATTTTCAGTAGAAATATACGTGACGGCGATGTTCAAAAAAATATCTTTATTATAATTAGTTGTATTTAAGGCTTTCTCTCCCGTTTGCTGCCTTTTTCTGTGTGTCTTTGTGTGTGTGTGTGTGTGTGTTGTGTGTTTCCGTGGTGTGTTTTTGTGTGTGTGTATGGTGTCATAAGAAGCGACAAAGGAAAAGATCCGGAGGATGGGCAGCAGCATCCTACTGCGATCGCCAACCCGCTTGCCCAGCGTGGCAATTATGGGTAAATACCTTCAATGTGCGCACTACAGTAGCGCGCATTGGGAGAGGCCTATGTTCAGCAGTGGACTAATACAGGCTGATGATGATGATGAAGGCTTCCTCATTCAGCCGCGGCCTGCAGTGGTGGCTATTGTAGCACCGTTTCAAATCTTTATTTGATTATCATTGTAATACCTTTTCAGAAAGTAGTTGCCTTACCGTGACAGTGCAAGTGTCGCTGGTTTAAGTCCCGCTTGTATCCAATCATCTTTTTTAATATTTTCTAATTTTTTCAAGGCATTACATGGCCGTAATATGTATTTAGAACAATGATTTCTTATCATTGGATTGATAAATTCATGTATGAAGCCCCTAATTATTAATTTTACTACACAGTAGTAATTATGTTCCCAAAACGAAGGTTTTTGTATTATTTTTAGCTTTCTATTGTTTGAAGTAGGTTTTATGTTTTGTAAAAAAAAAGTTTCATTGATTTTATCTTAAAACGCGAATTTAATTCGAGAATTCACTCTCAAAAGAATAACGTAAAGCCTTTGAATTTCTAAAAATACTTTTTTAGACCTAATATTTTCTTCTAGTCACTATTTTCAAATAAGAATATATGCGATTCATTCCTCTTTCATAAATCACTGATTTTCCTTCGTAGTATTTTTTAAAACCTTGTGCTAAGCCACGTCATCGTGAGCCCATATTTTACACGGATATAATATTAATAGCAAAAATAATTACTTAGATCATAACATCACACCTGCATTTTTCATAAGGTAACACAAAACGTGAAAAAACATTTAATTCATTAAACGCCATGATCATGATCAAACAGTAGAATTTGCATTGTGTCTGCCGTCTGGCAGTTTTTTCAATTTTTCATTTATTTTTACTGACTTCCGCCCGCGGCTTCGCCCGCGTAGTATGTTGATAAATTGTAGCATTTATGTTTTATTCTGATGTGTGCGTGTGTGTGTGTGTGTATGTGTGCGTGTGTGTATTACTGTAAAGTTTTATTAAAATCCGTTCCGTGATTTTCCGTGAAAAAGTAATAAACATCCATACATCTTCACAAATATTCACAAATAATATTAGTAGGATTTAAAAAAATAATTACGAAGAAGTTGAATGAAGTTTCGTGACTTAATCCAGTACATAATATTATAGTATACTTTAGTATAACTACGTTTGTGTCAAGCTTAGTAGGTTTTGAACTAATAATGTCAAGATTAAACTCAATAACTTGTGTCACAAAACCTTAGGGAATCTGATTTGACAGAAGATTTGAATTAATTATTCATCTCTTAGTCCTGTCAGTATTAAACCAATTTATTCTTAGTTATAATGTAAAATAAGGACCTAGTACGTACACTACGATACCTAATAAGATCAGTAAATGTACAAAGATGGAATCTTAAAAACTGTCGTCATTCGTGCGTTTAAAAAATCTATCCATTCTAGACTGTGATTGTATAAAACGTTTCTATTGAAGAATTATGAGGTTGTATTTCAAAAACCCTAATTTTCCTTCCTTGTTTCATAAGAATAAGATTACTTTTTTATTATTAAAACTTTTACAATGAAATTACATATTAAAGCTACAATTATTTAATAAAAAATAATTGAAAAAAAAAACTCAAACTGATGGAATTCGAACCCACAATCTTCAGCGTATCCCACCAGAATCTTTTGAAATTTTAAATCTCTTTCTACGCCTAGGGCGAGTACCTATCGGAATACATTACGTATCCGACTCAGTGCTCTAAACTTCGTAGTTTTAGAACCTTAGGTGTTGATTGCTGTGATCTTTGTTCCATTATTAGTCGAGGTTAACTTCTCCCTTCATGCGTTTTAATGGCGCTCATAGAATACTACGCGGCGAACGCACCTCCTCGCCCACCTCCAATTCAGTGGGAGGTATAATACAATACCAAAAGGAGCAAACGAAAGGTCTATTTACGGTATTACAAGTACACGGTTTAATAGAAAATATTATTATCTCGGATTTCGATAAACAATTTCGTTTTATAGGTAATAAAGTCCGCAAAGAGGTTTTCGGACTCTTTATTAACGATACTAAGCCGAGATGTACGAAATTAAAGTACCAAGCATTGAGAGCGATAAGAGCTTTTCCCTTTAATTATTGGTTCGAGAAAATCAGATAAGGGGTATTAGAAATACGACTATTACAAATTTTAAGGCGTTTTATCAACGACTAGCTGTTCCCCGCGACTTTGTCCGCATTAAATTAAATTTTCCCGTAAACACACGTTTATAAAGCAGCCAGATTGCCTGTTTTTTTTATTACTTTAATCACAGATACTTATTGTTATTTTTTACTGAAAACTAAACTTTAGAATAAAATATAGCCTATAGCACTCAGGAATAAAATAGCTTCCTATTGGTGAAAGAATTTTTAGGATCGGATCGGTAGTTCCAGAGATTACCCCAAACATACATACATTATTACATACATACAAACTTTACCTCTTTATAATATTAGTATAGATATTAGTATAGATTTGTTTAGATTTACAGGTACGATACTAGTGTTTCTCGAGCCCTACTCACTCTTGATCGCTTGTTCTTCACACGGTCGTGTCGACGAAAGTGTGAAGCATGGCACTTGTATGGATTCTCGTGGCTAAATACTGAATTAAGAATCGGTTTTGCTTAAGACGTTAATTGGTCGTGTTATCAACAATGTAGCAGCAATTGAACGATGTATAAAGATGACGGTAATTAGGATTGTTGTATTATGTTTTCTTCACAAATTTTGAAAAAAAAAAACAATTTTTTAAAGCGAATTGACGCCTACGATATAAATCTAAAGTTACAAATCTATATTATTGAGAAGCGAAAACTGTGAATCCCTTTTTTAGAATATTGCACGCACGGAGTTGGGTGAAATTTGTCATAGTAAAAGTTTATATGGAGACAAAGTGCAGAGAGCTAAAATTTATAAAAAATAATCGACAGTATATTTTTTTCGACTTTCGAATTTGGACCACTGGCTGGAGCACTTGTTTTTTTTTAAAGTTGAATATTGCGAATGTAGAATAGCACGAGCAGGATTACGACAAGTAGCAGTAGTTATTTAACAAAAGCAAAAGCTAGTTCAAAATATTAGGGTAGGCGCGCACTAGTGTTTATCACCGTACGACCGCGACGTGCGGGCGGCGCGGGCGTGCATCATAATGTCACACCGCAGTATTGTAACAAAGGGTTTTGCATTGTATAGCGCGCCCTTAGAGGCAAAATGTCACATTTTAATATACTGCGGTGGGTGTAAAATTTTCCTTTGCAGCAGTAGGACTGATAAGCAAAATCCCGGAATAGCAAAATCCCAAATTAGCAAAGGACAGATTTGCATAAAAGCAGAAGTACAGATCTACACAAGAAAATAACGTTTTGTGCGCTGAATAAACACTTAGCCTTATGGATTTTTGCAAAGTAACGCCTGATTCTATTTTATAACTTTAGATATACTATAAATATTATCTGGGTGCACTAATGGAGTGCACGACCTTTAGGCAGAGCGCCTGACAATACCCCGGAAACATTATGGGGTGAGTCTTCTATATGTATAAGAATATGAAGGTATAGAGAATTGTCATGACTAAACATTTGTATTACCTATGACAATCTGTCTGTAGAAATTGTAGATATATAGATATGCAAATGCTTTCACTAATTTGAATGACTAACTATATCCGCAGGGTTCACTGTTGTAAAATTTTACATTTTTCCATGCACTATTTCGAAATTTTCCTTTCCTAAAAACCCTAGACTTTAAGAAACATTTAAAATAGATTGCTCAGTAGTTTTCAAGTTCTATAAAATATAATAAAAAGGAAAAAAGTCGAATTGATAACCTCCTCTTTTTTGTAAGTCGGTAAAAAATTATGCTGTTCGTTTTTAAGCGCTAATTTACATTCAATTTTTATTTATACAGAAAATAATTTTCTCATACAATATTCAGTAAACCATTAAAAAATCGTTACCCTGTAAACAAAAAACTTATTCCAAAATAAATCATTATTGTTTGTGGTTTTAAGTTTGAAATAGGGGTTGACTATGATTTCAACGATACGATTGGCGAAGCAGTTAAGCGATTTGTAGTAACAGTACTGTAGGTAGACCGAGCGAGCGAGCGAGCGTGTAATCTCCCGTATTGCGGTCGACAGTCGAACTGATCGCGTCTGAATGATCCTCTGTACAGCCACAAGCAAAACTAGTTATACGTGCAACAGAATACAAGTGATTGGCTTGAAAATTGAAATACTAATTTAATGTTGATAAAAAAATCTTGAGAGGTGTCAAGGCACACCCGGATGGAACGAAGTTCCTTTATGAGAGAGAGAGAGAGAGTCAGACAGACAAAAAAACACGCACTCGCCGCACGGCTTACAACTATAGCAAAGTGTCGTTACAACTTTTGGTCTTAATTTTTTCCGTCTAGCCCCCTTTCGCAACGCGCGATAAGGAATTTCGTTCCAAAAAATATTGACCCCAAATAGTGACTTTCGTAAAATTCTTCATGGATTCTTCATTCAATATATAAGGTGTTAAAAAATTTGGATAAGAATTTATTATGTTTATTAAGTTACTCGTAATTAGAAAATACAAACATTGTAAAAGTTCATCATCTTCCCATACGACTAGGTAACTAAGAACAGTGCGGTTTGTATTGGAAAGACGAATTTTCAACTTGAATACTTAAAACATTTTTTTTTCTTTTACATTGTTTATGTCGTCCGATTCCGAGTCATCATCATCATCTGCCTAGCCTTTTCCCAGCTATGTTGGGGTCGGCTTCCAGTCATACCGGATGCAGCTGAATACCAGTGTTTTACATGGAGCGACTGCCATCAGACCTCCACAACCTAGATACTAGGTTACACGATACCCGTTGGTAAGACTGGTTGTCAGACTGGGGCTTCTGACTACCCGTAACGACTGTCAAAGATCTACAATAGACAGCCGGGGCCAACAGCTTAACGTGCTATCCGAGGCACGGAGAGTGATAATTAATTTATAAAACGCACATAACTCACGAAAAGTCAGAGGTGCGCGCCTTGGGTTCGAACCCGATACCACTGACTTGCCAGTCAACGGTCACCACCACTAGGCTATCACGACTCTTTGTCGTCCGATTCCGAGTATCCTCACAAAATTCTTAAGGCTAATTTTTTAACACCTCATGTATTTAATAAGAAGTAACAGGTTTTTCATTATCATAGTCATTCATATTTTATCATTACATAGTTTAGCTTGCCGTATCATTGCATATTGCTTAAGGGTTTAAGAATTGCAAACTTAGTTTTTTCAAATCAACATTCTGAAAAATCTACATGTACTTGTACATAAACATTTTTATAAAGCATTTATGCATGTTATGCAAAAACCAAAGTTCTTAATTATTGTAGACGGAAAAATCGATTACGGGATTTGAACCCGTGACCTTCTGAGCCTAAATCTACAAGTATAAACATGAATAAAATATCACTTAAGTATAAGGAAAATGTATCCTGAATATTTTCTCTTGAACAGAACTGTATTTTTCCTACATTGGGAATATAAATGTTTTTCTATTTTGTCTATATAGCCCGCAATATTGCAAAACAAGAAATGCGTACCTACTAATCGATTCTTACACCCAAAAAGCGGGACTTTAAAACTATTAAAGCGAAATGTCAATTGTTTTTTTAAATCTTTAATGCCAGACGCATTAAGTAATATTTTGTTTGATTTTAAGTGCACGCGCAGGATATTGTAATATACGTTATAATTTTGATAAACCACCTGTGTACTTTAATCTATGAAAAATTTTTAGCATTCCGGCGACACATAACAATGGATTTACTTTTCTATTAATTTTTCAACCAGTTTGATTCATCTATTTATTATTTGAAGCCTGTTCTCTCACTCAAAATTTATTAATTTAACTTCGAACATTCTAACAGCCATTTATCAGCCAGGACACAGCACACGCTTTTACCCTAACGTACACTGGTAAATAAATTAATAAATAATAATAATAATTAATATTAGTTCGTAAATAAATAGCAATTAAGTTCGTAATTCAAGAGTTAGCCCCCATGGACTAACTCTTGTCAAAAAACTTCAACAAGTCGATATTTCGATATGTCAATATTTAACAACACAAACACTATAAAATGACTTAAAACATAAAGATTTTGTTTCGTTCGGTTCTATTTTTAAAATATTAACTCGTTCAAACCAGTTACCTAATGATAAATTGTTTACAATAAAAACAAATGAGTGTTTGCGAGAACTTTAACCTTTTACTTCGAGAATCGTGTCACTAGTGCTGCCTACGCTCTACATTGTACTGGGGATCCTGAGTACCCAGTATCAAGGGTACCATTGTACCTTTGATTGTACAGTTTGTGAATCTCGTTTATTTTCACGCCTACCCATTTATTAATAAATGGTTAATGATAACACTATGACCTTCTTGGTTTTATGAGAACAACGACTAAATATGGTGATGCTTTAGGTTTGCCAAATAAATTGATTAAACGAAAAGTCATGATTTGTATTGACATTAAATTTGTCTTGTGACGTATTTTTGTAAATTGTTTATTTCTTTTTTTTAAATCATTATTTATATCTAAGGATATGTCAACCCCATCGTACCTTTTACAGGGTAAATTCCAAATATAACAAACAAGATTCTTAGACATAATTACTTTAAATCTTTGACTCCCGCAAGGACGCCGGTCGAGTAACAATTATTGATGAAGGTTTAATTAATAGGACGAATTGCTACTGAACGACTGACATTGAAATGACATTTAATTTGTAATTTGTATTATTGACATAATAATATGGGTAATGTTACCAATAGGAGATTATTTATAAAAAAATATATTCAAACAAACCTAAGGACCAAGAAGTCATTTTACATTATTTATTCATAGAATTTTTCTGCCGATGACTATTGAACAAGTCGTAGCGATCTATTTTTTGCTGATTCTAGAAATCCACAGAAATAACAATTTACATAACAAGTTTCCTATTTCAACAAATAGACTTCGAAGGAAATGTATCGAATAATAATATCTTAGGTTTTTAGTTGAATGTTGGGTAAACATGGAAATGTAGGTATAAGGCGCATTAACTCTCGAAATACGAAACCAATCCCAATACTAATGCAAATTTCTTAATCAGCCAGGAAGCAATGCACGCATCAAATTGGCTATTGGACCAACGTTGCAATGAGTATACAAGTATGTATAATTAATACCTATGCAACCTGTTGTTTTAAAGACCAGCTAAATTTTAGGAGGTAATAAGGTCCATGAAACTGAACAACTTTCCCCAAGGAACATAGGTCGAAATGTAAAAAATAAAATTTAAACACTAAACATTTAATTTTTCCATACAAACGTGAGTCACGTGACCAGTCACTTTGTATGAAAAGTTAATTTTCGCTTTTCAGATGTCGATAGTGCATCGCTTTAGAGTCTAGTGATGAAATAGATTCCCCACGAAATATAGACGAAGATGTATTCTCTAGCATGAAAAAAAAGTCTTTATTCCATTCATCACCCTCATTACTAAAAGTGCAAATATGAAATGTACAACAAGATAGTTACTTTGTTTGAAAACTAAGAGCCGTTGACTCATCGCTTCGCTTTCAGAAGCTTTCTTTACCTCTTTGTGTTGGTACGTTTCATTGCAAAGCCAAGTAGGTCAGTAGATTCACACATCAACACTGATTGTACACACAGTGGGTAAATAGGTTGCGCTTAATACAGCTTTAAATAATTTGATAAAGTGCTTAAAGCGAACGTAATTCAGTGTTAGCAGCATTCGAGTGTAAGTACTGGTTTGTTTTAAATTGTTTCGTTTAGTTTGAATACTGGCAGTTTGGTTTTGGAACACGTATTTTTTTTTATTTGCGAAAGTTAGAAGATTCTTTATGTCCATAAGTTCAAGGAATCTTCAGACTTTCTGATTTCTTTACGTTTTTATCAGACTTCAAAAAAAAGGAGGAGGTTATTAACATAATATAATATATTCTTTTATGTTTGTATGCGTTGATTGCTCCATGCATTTTCCGTTTTGCTCCCAAATAAATTATGTCATGATTTGATGATGAACTTCGGAGATCCAGATAAACTTTTCGGAACAAACCCCTCGAAGCAAATAATTTATTTCATTTATGTTTTGTTGGCAACCGGCTTCCGTAAATAAAACAAACTGTTTATCAAAATAATACAACCTAATATTTATTGTTTTTTAAGTAGGTAGTAAACCAAGTCGAGTTATTTAAGGTTGTTATTGAGTATCAAGTAATCTGCGTCCCAGATATTTACCGCTACGGATCCTAGAGGACGAACTACTAAGCCGGGATACAATACCGCAACGGATGCCATCTCACCGCAGCATCCACCTACTAACCACCTTGTCTTTGTAATGAAGCCTGTAAGACTGTAATCAGATTGAAATTCTGTTACTATAAGTTTAATGTAATTGTATACAAATAAGTAACTTCAATAACACTGATAGCCTAGTGGTATGAGAGTCGACGGACAAGTCAGAGGTCTCGACTTCGATCTCTTACTTTTCGTAAGTTATGTGCGTATTATAAATTAATTATCAGTTACTAAAACGGCGAGGGAAAACATCGTGGTGAAACCAGCACACCTGAGAGATTTTGACAACCTGGTGTCAGAGTTTAAACCGCCCGTAGGCCTCTGACATGGCTTCACACAACATTGAAAAATCTCTTAGGTGTGCTCAGTGCTGGTTTCATCACGATGTTTTCCCTCACCGTTTTAGCAACTGATAATTAATTTATAAATACGCTCATACTCGTAACTTACGAAAAGTCGAACTCGAGATCGTCGACTGACAAGTCAAAGACTTGTCAGTCGACGGTCATACCAGTAGGCTATCAGTGCATCTTCACCAAGCAACTACAAATCTATGCACACAATCTATGCATCCCCTTTGACATCCTTATAATCTTGGCAGATCTTTTTAGGGATAAGACAACAGTGTAGCACGTGAGAGGTGAAACAGCCAATCGAGATTACCCAGACAATGGCAAGAGCTTTTATGTTTGATCGCTCAGAGCATAAATTATTTTGTAGTCGATCGTTGATAGTACATGTACACACGGCTACATATCAAGTCATATATCTATCCATTATAAGCTGACATCTGGTTGTGCGAAGAGCCTATCCACCGCGAGGTCAGTTCATACTGGTTTTGTATAGCTTGATGTGTAGCCTGTGTATAGAATAGACAATAGGCGATCATTTCGCTTCACATGCATTAAACCTAGTGGTTTTCCTGAAGTGAGTACGGAAGATATTTCCCTTTCTATGACTCATATTTGGTTCTTGTATGCATTACTGATATATTATTGTGAAATTCGTAAATCAACCTACCGGGCCAAATGTGTGTACATTTTATGATTATGATATATTATGTTACTAAAGATTCTCCTATAAAAGGAAATTGCTCAAAGACCATTCGACCGCACGCGTAACCAGACGGCCAGCTCTTTCTTAGTTCAAAGAATCAGCATTACCTTCCAGTGTGGCTATGCTGCCAGCCTTCTATGAACGCTGCAGACTACGATGATGGAGAGGAATTCTTTGACGCCTACGCGTTTTTTATAATATAACTGCTTAATTTTTATGATTACTTATTAGATTTAGTGTAAATAGTAGTAGTAATAGTAGTAGGATTCGAATATAAATAATTATAATTTGAAGTTTATGTTTAATTCTAACAAGTCATGTTATATAGACTAGGATATTATTCAATGACTAGACAAAACTAGACTCTTTTGTAGGACATCGATCTTTTATAACCTACGCCATGAAAAAGAGCAATTTTTAGTCCATTTGTACTATAGAGTTTAGTGACAGGTATTTTAGGTATTATTTGATGACTAGGCAAAATGATTCTTTTATCGGACCCTGATTTTTTTATACAACATTCAAAGTAGAACTTTTTGTTATTGGACAGTCTGTAGAGATAGGTACTAAGTCTCCATAAAACGGCATGTAACTATTGGACAGTAAATTAGTCTACAATGAAGTCTTTCCAGACCAATTTTCTGTGGACTTGAATATTGTGGTTTAAAATTGCGAAAGTAACTTACTTGTAATTTGAAGAAAGATGTATTGTTTAATCCTTGAAATGTCACGTGTAACTAATGGGTGTTTAAGCAGTGATAGCCGTGGTGTAAAAGTTAGACTGCCGAGTCAAAGGTCGTAGGTTTAAAACCCAGGCACGCACCTCTAACTTTTCGGAGTGATGAGCGTTTTAGAAATTATTTACTACTTGCTAAAACGGTGGAAAAAAACATCGTGAGGAAACCAGCACACCTGAGAGACTTTTCCTATAAAGTACAGCCATGTTAAAGGCCTACGTGCGGTTTAAACTCTGACACCAGGTTCATCAACCATGCGATAAAGAAGAAATTGTGTCTCGGTAAGGCTCTTTCTGTGTTTAATTTGTAATGCACTGTAATGATTCTGGTGTCTTTCTCTGTCTTTGTTTGTTTACTGCTCAAGTACAGTACAAGTTTATTACACAACAATATACATTGTTGTTCTGGAGAGTCGTGGTCGACTGGCAACTCAGAGGTCTCGGGTTCAAACCCAAGGCGCGCACCTCTGACTTTTCGTAAGTTATGTGCGTTTTATAAATTAATTATTACTTACTCCGTGCCTCGGATAGCACTCGGAAGCTGTTGGCCCCGGCTGTTAATTGTAGATCTTAGACAGTCGTTACGGGTAATCAGAAGCCTGAAATCTGACAACCAGTCTTACCAAGGGGTATCGTGTAACCCAGTATCTGGGTTGTGGAGGTCTGATAGGCAGTCGCTCCATGTAAAACACTGGTATTCAGCTGCATCCGGTAAGACTGGAAGCCGACCCCAATATAGTTGGGAAAAGGCTAGGCAGATGAGGCAGATGATGATACATTGTTGTTCCTTCGCCTCAAGTGTTCTGTGTCTTTGAGTCGATACATAGGCGTCGTGTGTGAAACCGCTGAACAGCCTGTTATGTTAGAGTACATTACTAACTTTCCCTGTGTGATCTCATGCAGAACTAACGCACTCTATGTAATGTTCGGGTTTCCGCTCGTTCCCTATTGTACGTAAATAATTCTATTTTAAACATAAGAAGTTATAATTGGTCTAACAATTGGCGAACAATTTTGATACTAGTTAGTATAATGTTGCATTTACTTAACCGACTAAGTTTTTATTAGATATATATAGATACATAGTCACGCCTGTATTCCCCAGAGGGGGTAAGGCAGAGGTGTATGCAGTACACCCACGTTTTGCCGGCTATGTTATTTATAAGTCCCATGTAATAGGAGGCGAGCCTATTGCCATTAACCGGGCACAATGCCAGCCTCTATGCTACTACTGAGAATTTCGTAATGGAAAAACCCAATAACACTTTCCTCGACCCGGGGATCTCACTTAGGACCTCTAGGCTCTAGGACTAGACCAACGAGGCAGTCAAGCTTTTCTAGATGTTGTAATTGAGTATAGTAAATGTAAATTGTTAAAATATAATAGGTAATATTCGAACCCACACCACCATCAACATCTTGCTAAGCAGTAGCGTGATCATGGTAATTTTTTTATCGAATTCTTTTCAAAAATTTATCAATATAAAACGTCAAATTTGACACAATTTAATGAACTTTATGTCAAACTTGACGTTTAAAATTGATAAACGTTCGATAAAAAATCGACAAAAAGATTCATGCTTGCACCCTCAAAAATCAAAAAAAAAATCAAAATATTTTTATTCATGTAGACCAGTTTTAGGCACTTATGAATAGTCATAATTCTAATATTATTATAGGAGTGACTCTAGTTGCCACCCTAGGTTCGTAATCAATGCGACACTACGAAATTTTTAATAATATGCACGTATCTGCATACGCGGTTTTACGTGCAGAATTCCCCAATGAGCAATGATAGTGTGCATATGAAAACTTTAAGAAACTTCTTGAGAATCTCGTCCATATTTACGCTTAACTACCACAACTGTAGTACGTATTTCTTCTTACCCACTTGGCTTGGCTATTATTTAAATTAAACTTTGACTGCTTGTTGTCTTTCTTGCGTGGGGCATTGTGGGTTAATTGTTTGGTGCAAAATTAGCACCATTTGAAAAGCCAAAAAGTTTTAGTTTTTAGTATAATTTTAGTACAATTCCGAAATACGGTTTTAGTATGATTGTTGGGATATTTACAATATATTTTATGTATTAAATATTATTTCGGGTTTATTCGTGCACATATAATTTATAATAATAATTATTGAACTAACCTCGACGTTCCGGTCAAGAGACGATGACACACAGACAACAGTCTTTTCGTGACCACAGTCAATGTAACTTGACCGAAACGTCGAGGTTTCGAGGCTAAACATGTTTCCGATTCGCGAAAGCTTAAAAACTTCTATGTCTTTTTTAATATTTTTCCTAATATTTCGGCACTACAAAACTTATAAAATTGTACTAAATATAATTATTTAATAAGAAAGTTATGAATTATGTACTAAAGTTAGTTTCAGTGACCTTGTCAGTTTAAAACGTGTACAAAAAAAACAAATGGGGCATGATTCCCGTAAGAAGTCATAATCTAAATTATTTCAGTGTAAGGGAGACAAAGTTTTAGCAGAAAATCTTCAGCTTAATCGGAACAAGTTTTCATACAAGAAAATTGCATAAATAAAATTTTTTTTAGCTGTGAATACTTATTCCGATCAAACTGATATTTTTGCTGAACCTCTGTACCTTTCTCCATAACTTTTGTTACAATTTTTCATCACTATATTCATTGATTTTATATCTTCAATGTGCGAGTGAGATAGCAGGTTACCGAGTGTCCGCGGCCTTAACATAAGAGCTTAGAGAGGCTACAATAAATTCTGGCAGTCTCTATAAACCATTACTTACCGTAAACACTTATGAGATAACACATATATTATAATTATATCCTTGCTGTATACCTGTATCCAGCAAGTATTGTTTATAGGACGTGCTAATAGCGATTATTAATTTGTAACCCGTAAAATTTTATCGTTCCTGCTGAGTGTAGTGCAGGCAATTTATGGGATAGTAAACATAGCTATGTTAAATATTGTGGGCTGAAACAAGGCCAAAATATAGTCATATACTCTGCCGTAACTTTTGAATGTTATGCTTACATCCGTGCCTCCGTATAGGCCAAGCCTAGTGCCTAGTTTTAATTGTTTGGATATTTTGTGGAATATTTCATATATAACCATAATCATAAATATGCTAAACATCAAAAATATCCGTACCTCGCAAAACCTGTAAAGCCGTTTGTCCTGCGTCTGATCTCTCTACAGTCGTGTCTTGGATTGCCGTCCCATCGAATTATGAGAGTGAGGGAATAGAGAGTGCACCTGTGTTTGCGTTTGCGAACACTCTTGTATACTATAATATCTCAAGCATAGATGTTCAGTCCAGCTGTCGAGTCAGGAGAACATAATTATCATACATATATAAAAATCGGTTAATAGTTCTGTATAATTAATGGTGCATTAGCACGAGTTTTCTACCGTATTGTTTGGAGTTACACTTCTTTGTTGAAGGACCATTAATTTGTATATTTAATTTCGTCGTCGCGTTCGTAAGAAAAGTGCAAATAAGCTGAAAAAAATATAATGATTCCGACAACTCTTGGAAATCAGAAAATATTTTAATTTTCTTACATTTCAGTTTCAATTCAATTTCAGCCTTTCACAAGTCTGTCAGCTTGTATTTGTCTGGAGTTTTTCATTTTACGAAAGAAAATATAGCTAGAAAAGCCGGAAGTGTAGTTTTTCGAGAACATAATTATTTCGTTGCCGTTTGGATTTACAGGTTGTGCCTAAACATATTCCCACTGGGATTCAAACCTGGGATCTCATGCTTGCAAAAACATACTCATATTTGTGAGCATGGTATCTAAATATACTTACATATTACATAGTACCATCCTTCGTAGAATTAATTCTATAAATATTTGTTCATTTATTTATTTGAATTAATAATTGGGTGATTCCTACGTAAAATCTATATAAGATTTTACGTGGGAATCACCCAATTATTACAATGCGACAATGTAATTTCGGGACGATGTTTGCTAATGTTCCATATTCCTATGTACCTGTAAACACTTAGGTAAATGTCACATATGCGTGGGAGTTGCAATTTGGTGTTGTATCCTGTGCGTGTGGGCGAGTAGGTATAAAGAGAATATTATACCTAAGAGACTATATTATAGTCACTTACCGGATATTCTTTGGGCTCACAATATTTCTACTTAAATTGCTATTTACGCGGGATGATTCTACTAGTAAATGACTCTTTATGAGTTGTTTTAGCGTTTAAAAATAAATATTGTTAAATAAAATATGTGGATCGAATGTTCCAATAGTTTTTATGAGAAGTTAAATTTTAGTTTTCAGATTTCGACCAATATTTCTTGGGGAAAGTTGTTCAGTTTTATGAACTTTATTACCTCCTAAAAATTGGCAGGTCTTTAAAGCAACAGAGTATATATAAACCATACATAAAAGTATTATTATTCCATTGTTTGATCTCAGTTTATTTTAAAATTATTTGTAAGCACTGATAGCCTAGTGGTATGACCGTCGACTGACAAGTCAGAGGTCTTGAGTTCGATCCTAAGGCGCGCACCTCTGACTTTTCGTTAGTTATGTGCGTATTATAAATTAACTAGCTGCCCCGCGCGACTTTGTACGCGTGATTATTCTACCTCTACGCTTTTTCTACTCTACCCTACACTACCCTACGCTACTCTACCCTACACTACCCTATCCTTCTCTACCCCTACCCTACCCAACCACTACTCTACCCCTACCCTACCCTACTCTACCCCTACCTACCCTACTCTACCCCTACCTACCCTACTCTACCCTACCCTACTCTACCCTACCCTACTCTACCCCTACCCTATCCTACTCTACCTATACCCTACCCTACCCATACTCTTCTACTCTAGACGGAAGTGGTGACGAAATCCAACAAATCAAAAATCATGAAAATCGGTGCAGCAGCTCTCGAGTACACCTACTAATTTTTATGACTTGAACTTTAAAAATGGCAGAATTTCATTTAAACTTTGATCTCCTATATTTGCTCCCCATAGTGATTGAATATCGTTAATTAATTATGCCACTTTGATTTTCTTTCTAATATTGAATTTCCTAAACAAACTTTCACCCCCGCCCCCCCTTTCCCCCCTAAAAGAAAGAGTTTTCAAAAAGCTGGAGCACGTCTTATTTATTAAGCAAAAAGCTAAATACTAAGTTTAATGACGGATTTTTATACCTACCAACTTCAGTCCGCTTTTATATCTCCTTAGGGGGAAAAAAATCCAAAATTTTTGATGCACGTCTTTCTTATTCTTAGCGCATAAGCTTAATACTTATTTTTATACATGTAACTTAAAAAATAACGAACTTTCCATACAAACTTTCACCCCCTTTTTTATCCACTCAATGGTAGATTTGAAAAAAATAAACTATGCTCGTTTTTCATCTAACAACCGAAAAGCTGAATACCAAGTTTCGTACATATAACTTTAAAAACGATGGACTTTCATACAAACTCTTATCCCCCTTTTTACCCACTTAGGGGTAGAATTTCCAAAAATCCTTCCTTAGTGCACCTTTAGGGTACTTAAAGAATATTGTCTCAAAATTTCAAGTCTCTAGGTCCACCGGTTTAGGCTGTGCGTTGTCTGTCAGTCAGTCAGTCACGGTACTGTTTTATAAGTATAGATTATCAGTTGCTAAAACGGTGAGGGAAAACATCGTGATGAAACCAGCTCACCTGAGAGATTTTTCAATGGTGTAAAGCCATATCAGAGGCCTACGGGCGGTTAAAACTCTGACATTAGGTTGTTCATCAACCATACGATAAAAAGAAGAAGTTTATTTTAAATTATACGGGTGGAATAGCTAAACTATTTTATTTTCAACTATTTTAACGATTTATTTCAAACAGCACCTTAAAATTCCTGTCGTTTTCCGGCGTAATAACTAAGTTAAAGTTACACAAAGCGCTATTGAGCTAAAGTTTCTTCACCATTAAATTTTAATATTCAAAATAGTAAAGGAACGCAGGTGTAACTTGTGTACAAATTTAATCTACAATCAAATTTAAACCTTAAATTAAGTACACTAAAGTTTTTACTGTAAATATTTTAGCGTATCTAGAGAATTGTATTACGATACGATTTTGTTTTTCTTGTGCTACAAGATAAATACTTTTGTAAGTGTATTTATTAACAATATTGACTTTATCTGTTATGTTCGTTAATGAATGAATATAAACAGTAGCCAGTAGATAATAAATAAAAAAAAGCTACATTAATTACAATAATTTCATAATAAATTTAATGTATGGAAATGAATATTAGTCGGGGAAAATAGCACCAATACTTCTTTTCTTTGTGCCATAAAAGTCGACTAATAATGGGACAACGGTCAGTATCTAGCATGAACTAAATGAATAAGAATGAATGAATATGAAATGAATAAATAAATGAATGAAACCCCCCATCATCTGCCTAGCCTTTTCCCAACTATGTTGGGGTCAGACTTCCAGTCTATAAATAAATGAATGAACCAAATATTTAAAAAACACTTCATAATTCCCTTCCCTTACTAACCAAGCTGGGCCTTGTTTTATACTTCACTTTCAATTGCAAAAAAGATATTTTGTTGAAAAGGGTTGAGTAGAAACGTGTCTAAGCGATAGAGTTACTATAGATAGACTTTGTAAAAAACCATTAACTCCTTTTAGCTCGGTTCGGCCCCCGGATTGTCACGTCCTGACTATTAAGCGGGCTTGGCCGTCCGATATGAAGGGTTACCGATATTAGGCGCTGAGCTCGTGTCGCTATTCACGGATTTCATAGAAATTCAAATAAATGTTGAGTGACAATCATTTGAATTCCTTTGAATTGACTTATTACAAGTATAATTTGATTATTGAGTTGCAGAGAATGAAGTTTGAGTGTTTGTTTGCATTGATTTGTTCAATTATTTAAATAAATAATTCTTTCATTTAAGAACTTATGCAACAAATATAATTTTAAATTCAAATGTGCATCTTATCTCCTAATGTCCGCTCTTCTTTACTTCTAAATTGCAAGCGCACAAACATGAAAAAAAAAAAGAAATGTTATGTTGTCGGTAGAAGAAAAGTTGTCAGGTGTAATGTGGAGATATCGCCTTTTAGAGGCTTCTAGTTAATTAATAAATCCTGTATAATAAAATTATACATGGAATTATAGGTGTTTGGACAATTCATTTTATTCATCAAATAACTTTACAAAGAGTTACATTTAAATTTTTAACTATCACAAAGACTCCGGCGTCGCATAACAATTGATTTCCTTTTGTGTCCGATTTTTCGATGTTAAAACGGATGGTATATTTATTTCCAACAGTTGAAAGTTACTTTTAAATAGTAATGTTTGCTAAATAGATTTAGTAGGTAGAAATATAAAATATCATGCATAAAGTTTAAAACCAACCCGATTCCACGGGAATCTTCTAGAAATATATTGCTAATAATATCTTCATACGTATAACTAAGTTAAACTGAACTCGGAAAGTAATTAAGAGAAGCCTTCGCAACACAATAGTATCGGATGCTTATAAACCTTTAGCTAAGTTAATATTTGGTGTAACGATATTTTGATTCTATTCATAGACTGATTGGTATCCATTTTTTATTGATATTAAGGATGAAAAAAATTATTTAGATACATAAATAATTATACAATGTGTTTCTGGATGTACGACATTAAATTAAAATGAGCACAGTACTAGTCAATTTAAACATTTTAAAACCTAAAGATCAGTAGTTAATAGAAGATTTAAAAATTCAAATTTTCGAACAAAATTTATAGCAGAATCAATAAAACGTAACCACGCTTAGGGCGCGTCAGAGTGGAATCGAATGACACCTTTCTCTGTCTTTTAAGCAGCATGATTGCAGTTTCTTGACCATACAATGTTTACGTTAATATTATGAACTCAAATCTACATCATATTAAAAAACACGAAAATGAAAAATAATTTCTTGTGGCTAAAGTATTTGTTGGATTTTAATGGTTTTTTGTCATTTGCCCATGCCCATTTACATTTGGTCATTTGCCCAAATTCCAGAGGCAATCGAACTCAGGCGAACGACAAAGTGTGATAGCGGCATTATAAATCAAATACCCGGATTATCTATCTTGTACGTCAACTGCATTCGCTAATCTTCTCTCAGTGTGAATGTATAATACTGCTTGATGAAGTACCACGTAATCGTAGGAAGATTAGGAGGCATTAGAGATGTATTTAATATGGTTGCTTATCATTTGATAATGACGATTTGAACATTCTATTAGCAGATGTCTTAGAGCTTAGTTTCAATGTACTGTTTTTACATTATTATTAATTACATTTAATAAGCAAATCATGTGCATAAACATGTAAAAAAAAACATATACAGCTTAAAGTGAATTACTTATATCCATGAATCTCGTCTCTAATATAGTTAGAAATTTTGTTGAAAGAAAAAACATCGATTACGAGCGGAATTTGAACCCGCGACCAGTAAGTACTCGTAGGTCGCGTCTAAAGTTTAGGTCCAGCAGTAGACTGATATAAGCTGTGTAAGTCCTACACTGTCTGTATTAGTCTACTGCTGGACATAGACCTCTTTTAGAAAGAAAGAAATAAAGCCTAAAATCGCAAAAAAAAATTTGCTGTTTCATACATTTATGTTCACATGACTCAACAAAATGTATGGAACAGGTGATTTTTTTTTGCGATTTCAGTGTTGGTCCCATAGTAAAAGTTGTTCATAATGATGAGTTTAATGACCCCTTTTAAGGATGCTAGAGTTTTACAAATAACCCTGTATATGTATACGTCCCTAGAAAGAACAACAGGGTATTCGTTACTTACTGTATATTATATAGATTATGTAGTTAGGTTTGTGTGTTCACTAGGGACTGCCATTAGTTATGCATTAACGATAAACCATAACTGAGCTACGAAAAGACCTTTGCAAATATTACAAGTAGGTACAATTTTCTATACCAATTCTAGTTTCTGTGCCTAAGTGACTTTTGTATGAAGATTGCCAGAAAATTCTGATTAATATAATATTGCGAATATAACCCCCCTTCAGGGGTTATATTTAGAGGTTAGTTAGAGGCTGTATACCTAATTCTAGTGATTTGTTTCGATACCATACATTACAAAGAGTGCCTATTGACAATGATTTTTTTCGTCGTGTTGAAGGCACATATATTATAATATTTTTATTTTAAACTAGCTGCCCTGCGAGACTTTTTACACGTGATTATCCTACCTCTATGCCTATTCTACTCTACCCGTACCCTATCATACCCCTACCCTACACTACCCGGTATAATTCTATTGTTTTTAATGAAGACAAATGCAACAAATTAAAAACCATGATCATCGGTCTAGCCGTTGTCGAGTTATAAGTGTTCGAACAAACCCGACTTGCGTTAACAAACACCCGCACCTTGCTACACCGCACGGTGAATAGTTTTTTCATTATTATGACATTGACGTTTATTCAAGATGAAAATAAAATCGTTGTATATATCTGTAAGATCATATGACTCATATTTAATTTCTAGTTTTCGAAAATGTCAAAGATTCTTGGCTGTCAAACATTTGTGTTATGAAATTATGACATTTGTGAAATTAAATTGCTATTATAAAATTTGGTGAAAACGATACGATCACGATAGCAACACTATTTCTCAAAAATCTTGTTCGAATACTCTGAACGTATCACATCGTTCGATTCGGCTTAGTAATTAAATAACACAGCTTGCATAGACGCAACAGGTTGATAAATTGTCATTCATAAACTAATTTTGAGAATTATCTTATTTTTAGTTCAGTAACTTTAGTTTTGTATAGAGGGGAAATGCGCCTTATGCATACCGTCCCGCTCGAGGTATGCGAGACGGTTATGTCGGCCTCTCCAGCCTATAACGGCATACAGACTTAACCCCCCCATGTCACTTTCTCTTTTACATAGTGACGGGAACGCTGCTCGAATGGTTCCGCGAACCCGCCGCGGACATCCGTAGCCGGACCCATCGGCAACAACCCCCGGACATCTTGACTAAATCAGGAATACGATGTATCTATAAAAGAAAAACGTATAACCAGTTTTATTATAATTAAGTACATACTTATCATTCTCAGAGATTTGATCTTCAATTCGCCGGATTTAATCAAATCTATTTATAAAGGTACATTTATTAAAATGGCACCATTACTAAATTGCTCGATGTTACGGGGTTGTGTGTGTGAAGCCCTTTATTTGTGATTGCAAAACGACTGCAATATGAACTGAGAGGGGAATGATGTGTGTAATAGCGTGCTTACTCGTTTGAATTTTTATATCTTTTGTCTTATGGTTGACTAGCTGTTTCCCGCGGCTTTGCTCGAGTTTAATTTGGTTTACCCCCTTAAGGGGTGAAATTCGAAAAGTCCTTTCTTATTTCTCGTCTTCCTTTTAGAACCACACCTTAGAGAAAAATGTCTAGTTAGGCGTTGATGAGTCACTGAGTCAGGTCTTCCCCTTTTATATATAGATAGATGAATGCCCTAAGACTAGCCATTACTATGACTATACCACTAGTCTATTAAAATTGCTACTGCTATGAGTGCTATTATAAAAATTAGACGGAACATTATTAATCCTTTGACTCTCGCGTGAACGCTAGCGTGGCGTAACAATTGATTTTGACGCTGACGAAATAAAGGATTTCTGTGACCAAATTGAAGTGAAAAAATCTCAATTTCACTCGTTGATATACTTTCCACGATAAATAGATACAGTTATTTACAGTTTATGATAACCTAATCGACTATGGAACTCTTTACTGAGCTTGTTTGACTCGCACTTGGCAGGTTTTTTTTTGTTATTTTCATAAATCAATCTTGTTGTGAAGCTAAAGCTAACTGTTGTTTCAAAACCATGATTTTTTTCTTTATTATCGTATGGTTGATGAACAACCTGGTGTCAGTTTAAACCGCCCGTAGGCCTCTGACATGGCTTTACACACCATTGAAAAATATCTCAGGTGTGCTGGTTTCATTACGATGTTTTCCCTCACCGTTTTAGCAACTGATAATTAATTTATAATAGGCACATAACTTACGAAAAGTCAGAGGTGGCAGTGGCCTTGGGATCGAACTCGAGACTTGTCAGTCGACGGTCATACCACTAGGCTATCAGTGCTATAAACCATGAAATAGAAATCTATCTCTAGTAGTTTACCAATTTACAATGATCACATTTGTTATAAAATAACAAAAACACAAATAATGAGCAGGCCCACTCTTTTATTCAAGAAAGATTGTATTGTTGTCAAAAATAATTGGATAGCATTCAAAATAAAACATCAAATATATTTTCCAATTAATTATAATATAAAACGAGATGTCTTCCGACAGATCCTCGGAATAATTTGCGAAATAAATTCAAATTTTATTTCGCTGCTTTTCTTAAAGGAAATAAAGTATCTTTGAACTGTACAATCAATCATCATCAGCCTGTATTAGTCCACTGTTGAACATAGAAAACGCTCCCAAAGCGCGCCACTATTGTGCGCTCATTGGAGGTATTTGCCCATAGTCATAACGCTGCGCTGGGCAAGTGGGTTGGCGACCGCAACAGCAGATGATTGCTGTTGAACAGACACAGAAGGATGCTGCTGCCCATCCTCTAGATTTTTCACATTGTCACTTCTTACGACATCCGCGGGACGAGTAGGGGTGGTTCTATTCTTGGGCCGGAAACCACACGGCAAACAATATTGAACAATCAATATTGAAAGTTAATGATGATTTTGTAAAATTGTGCCGGGGCTGCATTGTATGTTTTGTGTAAACACATAACACACGTTAATTTAAAACTTGTCTACATTTTGAATTTAGAACAACAACTTTTATGGCCAGTATCATCATCTTCTGTTAAGTTTCGATTGCTATGATTAGCTGGTAACTTATTAATATTAAAAATCTGAAAGTTCGTTAAGATGATTGCCTATCAATCACGTGTAAACCGTGGAAAGGAACGGTTTGAATGAAACTTGGAACTGGATTATACACAGGATACCTTTTATCCTGGTCCGAGTTACAGTAAAAGCCAATTTCATATAAATTCTGACCCATTTCTTTATTTTCGTAGTACCTATCTGTATACTCTGAACCAGGTTCTTAGCTTGAAAAATTTATGTTACATCGTTACAGGTGCAGTCTCGGCATTATATTAAATTAAATCTTTGTAATAAAAACAACTCAATGATATCTTTATTAACCCTTTAAGCTGACAATTATCTCACGAAACAACTTTTTAAAATTAGCGAGACAGGGAAACGGGAATTTTTTTTTCCTCTTAATAATAATTACTTTCAGCCAGGCCTTACCTTTCGAAATCGGATTCAAGGGACTTGGAAATGATTAGCGTTCTCTAACAATATTAAGTAGTTAACTGTTAAGGTACTCGTAAGAGAAAAGTTTTGTAGGGAAGCTCCACTGTCCATTCTTATGCTGGGGCCACACCAACGGGAAATGCTGTTGATTAACGCGGTAACAATCACGCTATCTCTGTTGGACACTATTGAGTTGATAAAGACAGGAACACTATTATCGCGTTAAAACGTAGGTTTAGCCCGAGCATTAGAAACGTACGATTTAGTCGAACGGGCTATGATTTTTAACCGACGAAAAAAATAATCTTAATTCTTTATTGTACACTTTTACATTTAGATTTGATTTAACAAAACAAAATTCACAAAAAACATGCACAAGGCGACCTTAACTCATCAATGATTTCCTCTACCAGCAAACCTTTATTTAATAAACTCTATATTATAATTCCATTTACAGGGTTTAACTAATAAATATAATGCCCTTTACAGATTAAAACATGGCGCTTGCATATTGATCACGTATTCAAATACCGTCCCTGATTCGAGGACGCGTCAATGAGTGCCCTGCACTCACGTCATACGATCGCGTGTGACCTTGTTCCTAGAGTACTACAGATCGACTGACCCAAGTCACAATGTAACCGCGTTTATGATGGACTGCACTTTTGTGACAGTGCCGATGACCCGAATGTCGATGACACGCGGCCTCTTTCGTTCTTATGCTCTAAAAATCTGAGCCATCTTATCGTTACCCGCTTTCATCCAAATTCAAGTTCCCTTTCACTTAATAAAACAACTTTTTAACGGATAACTCGCGTTGAATGTTTATTTTTCACAAAAAACCTAGTGTTACAACTTTTGTTGTTACGCAATTATTTATGCTTTTTTAATTAAAACATGATTAAAAAACAAAAAACCTCTCATAACTTCTTCTTCATCGGATGGTTGTCGAACAACCTGGTGTCAAAGTTTAATTTGTACCGGCCCGTAGGCCTCTGACATGGCTTTACACACCATTGAAAAATCTCTCAGGTGTGCTGGTTTTATCACGATGTTTTCCCTCACCGTTTTAGCAACTGATAATTAATTTATAGTACTCACATAACTGACGAAAAGTCGTGATAGCCTAGTGATAGCCTAGTGGTGGTGACCGTTGACTGGCAAGTCAGAGGTCTCGGGTTCGAACCCAAGGCGCGCATCTATGACTTTTCGTGAGTTATGTGCGTTTTATAAATTAATTATCACTCTCCGTGCCTCGGATAGCACGTTAAGCTGTTGGCCCCGGCTGTCAATTGTAGATCTTTGACAGTCGTTACGGGTAGTCAGAAACCCGAAAGTCTGACAACCAGTCTTGCCAAGGGGTATCGTGTAACCCAGTAACTGGGTCGTGGAGGTCTGATAGGCAGTCGCTCCATGTAAAACACTGGTATTCAGCTGCATCCGGTAAGACTGGAAGCCGACCCCAACATAGTTGGGAAAAGGCTAGGCAGATGATGATGAACTGACGAAAAGTCAGAGGTGCGCGCCTTGGGATCGAACTCAAGACCTCTGAGTTGTCAGTTGACGGTAATACCAGTAGGCTATCAGTGCTACATAGCTCTCATAACTTACACCAAACGATAGCTTTCAATGGCCGTTTGTTCCGCAATTACATTAATTTACAAACTGCCTCTCTGCTGACGACGGGAATTAAACAGATACTGCGGCTAATTTAACCGATGCATAAATTTTATCGCATTATGTATTAAGTGTCGATGATAAATTTTGTAATTATTTTGATGCAAATTATTAAATGGTAGTTTAATGTGATGCTATGTTTATGGATTATTTTGTAGTTTGAGTTATTAACGTAGGACATTATAATATGATTAAATGGTCGACTGCCTCGTTGGACTAGTAGCAAGCGCGACTGCTGAGCACGAGGTCCTGGGTTCGATCTATATTGGCCACTGTGATCGGTTTTCAGTTAGGAAGACATTATTATTTTTATTTGTATAATTTATTGTTTTTGGAGTCTTCTGTGTATTATATTTAGGTTAAAATAATGACTTTAGTTACTATAGATTTTCTCGAAAAGAAACTTTATGTACTCACCAAAACTTCTATTCAAATCAAATTAAAATGTATATTTTTATCAAATTAGAAAATACAATTAAAAATGCCTCTTTGGTCTAGTGGTAGCAAAAGTGACTGCTGAGCACGAGGACCTGGGTTCGATCCCCGGGTCAGGCAAAGTGTTATTGGGTTTTTCCATTCTCAGAAAATTCTCAGAAGCAGCACGGAGTCTGAAATTGTGCCCGGTTAATGGCAATAGGCTCACCCACTATTTCATGGGACTTACAACATAGCCAGCGAAACGTGGGTGTACTGCACACCTCTGCCTACCCCTCTGGGGAATACAAGCGTGAGTCTATAAAAATTAAAAAATTCTAAATATCATGGATTTCAAAGTAACGCCTGATTCCATTTTATATTTTATCTATAGCCTTTTTTATACGTTTTCGGTTATCGTACTAGTCTACCAAAAAACACTACTTAATCCGTTTCGTTTCTACTCATAATATATATTCCACACGTAACAGTACGCAAACATTCCACATAAGCTCTGAAGTGAAATGAAAGAAGTTTCCTTATTTATCTTATAGCTAGTTTAAGATATTAGGCTACGAGGCTACGTGCTACGCCGTAGCAGGAGCTACGCAAATACTACGTGATGCTACATTGCTTGCTACGTAATATTTCGACTAAAAATAGGTAGTTGGTTTTAAACTGGTGCATTGGTCTTAATTAACTGTTTTTCGATCTTGACTAAATTAATTAATTACTTTGTTAGCGTACCGTGTACTTCTTCTTCTTCTTATCGTATGGTTGATGAACAACCTGGTGTCAGAGTTTAAACCGCCCGTAGGCCTCTAACATGGGTTTACACGCCATTGAAAAATATCTCAGGTGTGCTGGTTTCATCACGATGTTTTCCCTCACCGTTTATGCAACTGATAATTAATTTATAATACGCACATAACTTACGAAAAGGCAGAGGTGCGCGCCTTGGGATCGAACTCGAGATCTCTGACTTGTCAGACGGTCATACCACTAGGCTATCAGTGCTTTTACCGTGTACTAGAAAACCGTAGGTTCTAATCCTTTTGTTTTTTTTTGTGTTAAGGCAACGAATCGTATTCTTTATAGTGAAATAAAAATATGAGTAATTGGTTTTGGTTTATGGAATATGTTTTTAGAGTTCCGTATCCGAAAAGCGTGTGCGGAACCCTTATATCGTCATGTTTGTCGGTCTGTCAATCTATTTATCATTCTTTCAACGAATTTTTAAAAAACTAAATCTGTTTATATCGACTTGGTGGTGCATTAGTTACAGACATGCTTTGCACAGATGAAGATGTAGGTTTGAGTCTAACATGTACTAATATGACTTTTTTAGTGTCATATGTACTTTCTTAGTTAATCTTAGACTGACTAACGGTAAAGAAAAACATTGCGAGGAAACCTACACTTAATCAATGGTCTGAAATCGCCAACCCACAGTGAGCTATCGTAGTGATTGGTGATTATACGCTCGATCTTTCTAGAAAATCCTTCAGCGATCCACGTAAAAAAAAAACAAGTACTTTGCGGGGTTTTTTTCAAAAACCGCGTTTAAAGTTAGGGTAATGACGAACGTTGAGATATAACATACATTGTTTCTAGATCTGTCACTGTATGTTTGTATATGGAAAATAAACAGAGATAGTTAGCGTTTCATGTTTGTGTAACTAATATTTCGGTTACGTAAACCGTTTAAATAGTTTCGTGTGGGTTTATTTCGGTTTGAAACCCGAGCGCTAAGTAAAGTTTCTTAAAGTTTTAGTGGGTTAAAAGGACGGTTCAAAGGATGTTTCCTACCACGCTGCAACGGAGCAACGGATAGGCGTGAATTTTTGCTTAGAGATAGTTTATGAGTTGGAGAGTGATGGATCCATATCCAATATGAAATTTACACATCAAATTTATTCTTATTCTTCTTATTATACAAAATTCATTAACGGTTCGTGATAATAACAATTCTTTAAAGAGATTTTTTGAAATAGATGTTAATAGTAAGAGATTTTGCCATCATCTTACACACATTAATAAATGATGAATCGCGAAAAATCCCGATTCGTCTGTGTCTATCTGTGAATACGGTCATAAGAGATTATGTACCTACTACACCCTTAGGCCTCTGACATGGCTTTACACACCAATGAAAAATCTCTCAGATATGCTGGTTTTACGAGGTTTTCCTTCACCGTTTTAGCAAGTAGTAATTAATTTCTAAAACGCACATGATTCAGAAAAATCAGAGGTTTTTTTCTTGTCGTATGGTTAATAAACAACCTGGTGTCAGAGTTTAAACCGCCCGTAGGCCTCTGACACGGCTTTACACACCAGGTGTGCTGGTTTTATCACGATGTTTTCCTTCACCGTTTTAGCAACTGATAATTAATTATAATACGCACATAACTTACGAAAGTCAGAGGTGCGCGCCTTAGGATCGAACTCGAGACCACTGACTTGTCAGTCGACGGTCATACCACAAGGCTATCAGTGCTTTTATCAATCAGAGGTGTAAATCAGAGGTGCGTACCTGGGTTTCAAACCTACGACCTTTTAACTTAGCAGTCCATATCACTAGGCCATCACTGCTTCGTTAGATTAGAGTGATTAAGTGATAATCCATATAGCCTTCAAAATAAAACTACAAAAAACTCCTCCAAAGATTTCCTACATGAGAATTTCATACTCACAAGACCACGTTTGTGTGTATATTGACAATCTGACAGCCGAGAGTACATAGCACGACGCGACGACCATAGCTCATGGATTAATATAATAAACGGTCTTGGCACGTGGATCAGTGATCCAAGTAGCTGATGTAAACAGATTGGTTTACATCCTTCCTTGTACCTAACAAGGAAGGTTATATAACATCATAATTTAATACAGCCACAGGGGAAAAATAAATTCACGCTTTTGCATTTTATTTTGCTATGAAAAAGACGCATATGATTTGAAAAGACAAAGGTGGATTTGGACCTGTGACTTTTGAGTTGGCAGTCCTATATAAAAATTTTGTAGTTTTTGAACACATAAAAAGATAGATAATAGAATTACAGGACTAAAAAAATCGATAACTTAACAACAAGGATTCTGATACCCCCTTGAAATCAGAATGGCCTCCAGCAGATACTCTTTTAAGATCAAGTACGTGAACACTTTTTAAAGTAAATTTTTGGCAGATTAGTCGCAGCATTTGACCGGTTAATTATTATACATATTTGTGTATGTTTATGTAGTTTATATATAAGGTATATGTGTAATATATAATAGTTTAAGTGCAAGTTTAAGTATAATAGTTTAAGTCAAATTATCTATTATTATTTCTGTGCATCTACCATGTTATCTCTGCATCACCCAAAGGTCGACTGGCAGAAAATACCTAAGGCATTAAGTCAACCTTGTACATGTTTCTGTACGAAGTACATATAAATAAATAAATTCCCACGATGTTTTAGGGATACTCGTAAAATAATAATTTCAAGCTTTTGTTATATTCTCAAACACAATCTTGTTATGATCCTTTGCTTAGGTTTTATAGTTTAGACATTAAATGATAGTGGCGGGATGCTCATTTCCTCATTTACTCGAAGGTAAGGGCTTCCACCTTAAGCACGCTAAATAACCTTGCCAGAATAGTGTATACACTGAGTAGAGAAATATATATAAAAGTATTACCTCAGGTTGTCACTTAAATTTATTTGAGAACTAACTACATGGACAAATTATGTAAATATTCAAATATTTTTTAACAGTGAACTGAGCACCCAAGTGACGTTAACTACAACTCGTCTACTGACTTACCCCCTTTTATTTATACTGGCGTGAGGATTACACGAGCTGCCCGTCTTCGCTTCGCATACAAATATTTCATATATCTTACGCAACCTTAATCTTAGAACATATACCTGTCTGTAATACTGTAATCGGTCCTTGTATTTCTGAACGATTTAATATAATAATATAGGAGGTTCTTTTCTCTGGAGCCCTGATCACTGGTAGCTTGGACCCTGTACCCAATACTGGGGTGGGCTACTATATTTTACATTTTCAAATGTGTATATTTTTTTATATACACTTAAAATTGTATTTTATTTATATAAGTATTGTATATTATATAAAAGAAAATCATAGATTAATTTTATATTTACTAACTAAATAGGCGATAAACAGCACTCAGCATCATGCTGAACTGCTGACCTATTTGGCACAAGTTATTTATATGCGTTTTCTTTTCATATACTTAATTTATATATCTCTGTTTCCTTTATTCTAAAGCTAGTGCCAAAAACGATTACTTTTATCTATCTTTCTAATAGCGTAAGTTTAATAAAGACATAGCTTCAATAGTAAAAACAAAGGTTGATAATTAAAATTTCTTTTGCTTTTCAGTTTTCAATTATCGGACCCAATTAAATATTCAGAATATCGATGGGACGGACAGGGTTACGGATAGTTTGATAATAATTGGCAGAGCGGCTGGTAGCTTTAATTTCGGTTGTGGGATCAAATCTTGCTCGTAATAGATTTATTCTTTCTACAAAACTTTGGAACTTTAGTGCACCGCAAGCTTTATAAAAATGTTTTTACATCCATTAAATATATTCCTAGCATTTTGGATGTTATGCTAGTCAAGTTTTAAAGTTATACGTGTGAAACTACAAGTTACTACATAGTTTAGTTCTTCTTCTTATCGTATGGTTGATGAACAACCTGGTGTCAGAGTTTAAACCGCCCGTAGGCCTCTGAAATGGCTTCACACACCATTGAAAAATCTCTCCAGTGTGCTGGCTTCATCACAAAATTTTCCCTCACCTTTAGTTTTAGCAACTGATATTAATTTATAATACGCACATAAACTTACGCGCCTTGGGATTGCACTCGAAACCTCTGACTTGTCAGTCGACGATCATACCTAAAAGGCTATCAGTGCTATAGTTTAGTTACATAGTTTACACAAAAATGTGAATATTACAGATTCACCTTCCATTCTTACAAGAAACAATATGATTTTGAATGTCAGCGCCGCACCGGCTCTGCCTGAGTGCGGGAATGCGGAGGTCGATGGCGGAATCCGCCCTTCCCAGCTTCAAGGTCTCGGCCACTTGCTCATTACGTCATAGCTAGGGATGTTCCACGATTTAAGTGGAGCCAGATGATGTAGTATTCATTTTGCATATTTTATTGTACCGTTTCTGAATACGCAAATACTCGGAATGTATTTTGTTGATGGTTACTGAAAGAGAAGGTTTTTTTAAATAATAAGGTGGGAAACAAACAAAGGGCTGCCGTATCCTATAGATGCTTGTTTTAAGCCTTCGAATTTACCAAATAATGTTTTCAACTAAGCGTCAAGATAGTCTAAAAACGAAATTAAATATAATTATACCCCAAAAACCTGTTAAAATTACCCAATTACTTTTCGGATTTACTAACTGTCGGACACCGATATGCCCATCGTTGGCTCTAATCTTCTTACCAAGCTTTACCTTTAAATAAGTAACTTAATTCGTTGTTTCTTAATTTTTACCGTCAAAATGAAATGTTAGGTACTTGGTTTATGCTTGGAAGCGTTGAAATCTTACTTATGACTTTAAAGCGGGATATATACGATAGATTAGCACTCACTAGATCAACATTCAAACCACTAAACCAACAGATTAATATATCAAATGTTTTCTATATCATCGAATTACGAGATCAGTAGTTCAAGACTGCCTCGTTGGTCTAGTGGTAGCAAGCGCGACTGCTGAGCACGAGGTCCTGGGTTCGATCCCCGGGTCGGGCAAAGTGTTATTGGGTTTTTCCATTAGGAAATTTTCAGTAACAGCACGGAGTCTGGAACTGTGCCCGGTTAATGGCAATAGGCTCGCCCCCTATTACATGGGACTTATAATATAGCCGGCGAAATGTGGGTGTACTGCACACCCCTGCCTACCCCCTCTGGGGAATATAGGCGTGAGTCTATAATAATAAAAAATAATAATAGTTCAAGCCATTTTATCAACGATTCATTAGATCATAGTCATTAGATCAACGGCGTCATTAGATCAACAGCGTCATTAGATCAACAGCGTCATTAGATGAACAGCGTCATTAGATCAACGGCGTCATTAGATTAACAGTTTCATTAGATCATCAAGCCATACATAATTCTTCATCATCCTTCTCACATTTTAAGTCAATCCGCAGTCATCCCTTCGGACTATAAGGAAGAGACTATCTGTGTTTACGCACACTTATGCACCAAAATTCTCTTGAAATTGGCCGCTGTGACCGAAGTTCTGCCAGAAAGACATTAGTTAATCGCTTCAACGGTCGGTCTTGCTCTAGTAGAGTCTCAGAATCCACAGTACTTAGATTGTAGACAATGAAAGAGGGTCAAGTGCTCATTATTGAGACCACTACCAGCTTCTTGCTCAATTGAGTTGGTTTAACCACGTTTAAGATAGTGGTTGATGTTGCTACTTCATGTTACCTACTTTTAACCTTAGGATATTGGCTTGTACAATGTAATGCATTGTTTTATAATGTTTTTAATGCTCAGCGAATAATATTAGGCTAAAATTGTGAATGAACCTTTACGCTAGCTGCATGTTAGTAATCGATAAAAGATTACTTAAACAATATTAAAAAAGTATACATTCAAAAACCCTCAAAATAATAAAACCTCTTTTTTTAGGTAAGAATACTCGATCAAGTTACTGTCAGCCCATATCATCCCACTGCTGAGCAAAGGCCTCTCTTCGTGATTGTCACGTCTTTCGATCAAGTTAACAAATAAGCAAATAAAAAAAAACTAAAATAAAATTGGTCCATTCCATGAGAAGCCTCCGCACGCCCAACAACCGTTTTAAAGTGAACATTGAAAAAAAAATGTATTTCGTAATATGGTTTTACTAGGTTCCACCAGCGGCTTCGCCCACGTGGTATGTACATAAATTGTAGCCTATATGTTATTCTGATGTATAAGCTATATTACTGTAAAGTTTAATCAAAATCAGTTCAGTGGTTTTTACGTGAGAGAGTAACAAACATCCGTCTATCCTCACAAACTTTCACGTTAGTAGGTACTATAGTTATTAACATATAGAAAAGCATTGTTAGCACAGTTACCTAGGATTAACCTTGACCTTCATTTCGGTTCTCGCTTCGCTATTGTTCTTGTTGACTTTCAAAGAAAATTTCGCCAGAATATACCTAAAACATTTGAGTTAAGTTGTTAAGAAACTTTTTTCTGTTCCACCAAGTTACCTTGAAATTTCATTGTGTACATAACGTGTCTACCTTTTCCATGTATTATTGTATGATTTTACTTGTCATGGAATGTTATTGTGTATTTATTTATAAACAATTATATTTGGTACATTTTATTTTGTGGGTCATAATTTATTTAAATGACGTGTGGCATGCGTTGTTTACGTGCCGTGTGGTTTCCGGCCTAAGAATAGAACCATCCCTACTTGTTCCGCGGGTGTTGTAAGAAGCGACGAAGGGAAATATCCGGAGGATGGGCAGCAGCATCCTTCTGTGTAATAGTAATCATCTGCTACTGTGATCGCGAACCCGCTTGCCCAGCGTGGCGATTACGGGCAAATACCTCTAATGAGCGCACAATAGAGGCGCGCATTGGGAAAGGCCTATTTCAACAGTGGACTAATACAGGCTGATGATGATGATGAATTTATTTAAATAAATATTTCTTTCACCGTGAGAGACGTCTTTAGCCAGCAGTGGACAGTGTCATACTGAATGACAAGAAATGAGATGATCGTTCTTGCGTTCGTATACTCAGATTCGCTGCCCCGACAACAGACTTAGTTTTCTCAAAAAGATTCGGATCCGGGATAGTTCTCTGTACGAATGTGGTCTCGAAGACAGTACATTGAACCATATATTTTTTGCATGTTCTGGAAATTCCAGGTCTATAGACCTATACTCCCAACTACCAACCATTAAAATCCCCTTACCCATTAACTTCCATTCCCTCCTGTCCTATTTCTCTCCCAAATTAATCCCACTGCTAACTAAATTTATTAATGAAAATAATATTAAATTATAATTCTTAACTACTCCACAAACTTACCACAAAAAGTATTTGAATCGATGGTCTGCAAGCCCTCAACGATTAAAGCCTTATAAGGATTTAAAAAAAAAAGTAATTATTGCTGCCGTCCTCACTTGACACTGGCAGAGTTGTTGACAAGAGTCAGCTCGAGGGCCAATAAACAAAGAAAAAGAAGAAGAACAGACTTAGTGTAAAAACAACAGCATGCATATATTTCATAGGACCAGGGAAATAGTTAAATAACTGTGGGTAAATAACAAAATTACAATTTAATTCATTCTTTTCTAAATACTGTTTCCAAAACAACGTCCAAATCATTTCCCCTAAATTCAAATTACAATGACAGAAATATGATTAGACCAAATGTATTACGACGTAAGTGAAAGCTCCCTAACTGAATAAAATAGCAGTAAAAAGTAGCAGTAAGGTTTTATACGTTGCGTGACCTTCAAACCATGCGAGTGATCTAAAATAAAATTAATTTGGAACGACTGATCGTATAGTGTCATGTGGCTTACTATTACGACCATAGTTTGGATTTACGACCAAAGGTATTTTGTTAAAAAAGTACTAAAAATTCTTGGCAAACTTATTCTTTTATTTTCTAACTTATTTTGATGAACAATCTAGTGTCAGAGTTTATATCAGCTGTAGGCTTCTGACATGGCTTTACACACCGTTGAAATCTCAGGTGTGCTGTTTTCCTCAAGATATTTTCCCTCACCGTTTTAGCAAATGATAATTAATTTCTAAAACGCACATGAAACGAAAAGTCAGATGTGCGTGCCTGGGTTTTGAACCTACGGACCTTTGACTTGGTAGTGCAAAGGTTATTCCAATAGGCCATCACTGCTGTTATTAAAAGACAGAATAATGGTTTTCGTACGGTATAGCCATGGTTTCAGCCTGAATAGGCCAGGATGAGCGGGGTAGTAGCCGTACAAATTACAATCATAAAAAAGCAGTGAAAATCAAAAATCAATCAAAATATTTTTATTTATGTAGACCATTTTAGGCACTTATGAATAGTCATAATTCTAATAATATTATTATAAGAGTGACTCTAGTTGCCAGTTCCAAGGGCAGCCTACCCCTCTGGAGAAGAATCTGGTAAGAAACTCCATGGTTGCTCTTTTAAATAATGGTTTACAATATTTTTGGATAGGTACATTGTTCTGAGGTGTTATGTGAGAACAATGCGAGTTCATGCAATTCGTATTCGTACGGTCAGTGTAAGACTGACCTTTACCACTAGGATATCACTTCCTAAACTTTCATAAAATGTATGTGCCTTTACTCGTGCAAAAATACGCTTTCCGAAAATCGTGTGCCAAATATTAGTAAGCTCGGGCTTAGAGCAATGAAGAATGGGGAGTTAGGTGAAACTTTTATTGCCTTACAATCCTTTTTTTCACTTACCTCCTTTTGCACTAGGTATATAAATGGGACCATTTTATTGGTTAGTAGTTGAATTATAGTTCTGTAGTTGAAATATAGTTGAGTCTTTATTGGGTTTACCTTTTTTATATCACTGAAGTGGCAAACTTTTTCTTCTTCTTCATCGTATGGTTGTTCAGCAACCTGGTGTCAGAGTTTAAACCGCCCGAAGGCCTCTGACATGGCTTTACACACCGTTGAAAAATCTCTCAGGTGTGCTAGTTTCCTCACGATGTTTTCCCTCACCGTTTTAGCAACTTTAAATTTATAGAATCTTTATAAAAGAATATTTATATAAAAATCTGCTGTTTCGTACATTTATGTTCACAAAACAAAATGTTTTTTAGCTGATTTCTTTTTCGCAATTTCAGGGTTGGTTCCATAGTAAAAGTTGTTCCTATTGATGAGTTTAATGACCCCTTTTCAGGTTGTCGATGTTTTTAATTTAACCCTGTACATGTGAATCTGCTTAAAATTCATATACTACCAAATATAAGCGGAAAGTGTCCGCACAAATACGTTCCCGGCCATTGTCAGCATTCGCTGCAACTTAAATTGAACTCTAATATGTTCGTTTTAAAATTGAAAAAATATTGAATGTCCTCATATGTGCTGTGTCGTGTAACACGTGCGGTATCAGTATATGTAAATCGAGCTTGTATTATACATTAGACAGAACCGGATATACACAGAGATATCCGAATTCCGAAATCCGAAACTCCCAATTGAAAACACGCTTAGAACGGTATCAAGTGTAGAAAACGTATAATTTACCTATAATAACAACGAAGACATTGTAACACGTACCAAAATAAATGAAAATGATTAAGTAACAGAAAGCCATTCAAAACTTTTTGATAAATTAAAGGAAACAAGCTAGGTACTAAGAAAATTTTAGTGCAATTTATAACCAATACACCATACTATTATAAATGGGAGTGTGTTTGTCGGTTTATTCGTGTTTAACTCAGCAACTTTGCATCTGATTGACGTTTTATTAATTTTTTTTGCACAGAGAGGACTTATGGGGCGGAAAGTTATCATCATCCTTCTAGCCTTATCAACATTGTTAGGGTCGGCTTCTAATCTAACCAAATGCAGCTGAGTTTTTCCACGGAGAGATTGTCTATCTGAATGGGGCGGAAAGTGACATAGAGAATTTTTAATCTTTGAAAATTAGATTAGAAAAAAATAAAACCATAACCATAGTTATAAGTAATAAAAAACTTTATAGAATATCTGTTCCCGTGTAATAAAGGCATAATTTCGCACAGGCGAGCCGGGTATCCGTTATTGTTGGCAGAGAGCCATTAACTTCTATCCATATTACGAAAACTTCCTATAATCCAACTGTTATTATATAAAACCTTAAGGCAACAACTTAAGGTTCAAATTTTGTTGCTTTTGCTGCAATTTTATAACAACTGGTGAATATTTTTATTCCACATTTTTTGACTTCTTCGATCCTAGATCCCATGTGGATTTCAATTAAGGAATCGTATTTATGACAGATAAGTTGTAAGGAAATCATTTATCTTCGTATGGGTATGTGATGAGGAGGGATGAAACGATAATTTTGTTAGACCTTATATTATGCTTTTATTATTCTTTTAGTTTTTTACCCGACTGCCAGGAAGGTTTATGTTTTTAATATTTGTTTTTTTTGTGATCCTGACACTGTCACATTTCGAATGAAATGTTTTCTATTTCTATTTCTAAACGCATGTATCTAAAAGGGTGATGAATATAAGTGTTGATGAATGGCAGAAGAGAGGGAGACCAAAAAAAGATGGATGGAGTGTGTAAGAACTGATATGAATGAAAAAGGAGTAAATGCTCAGATGACGGCTAATAGAGAGGAATGGAAGAAGAAGACATTTTGACTCCAAGTAACATGGGACCAAGGCAGGCGAAATAAAGATTTAAGCGTATGAATGTTCGTGCCATCGCTTTACCAACCAAGCTACCGAGTCCTGCCCGTTTCAGTCGAAATTACGAATCTCTTTCTTAGCGCCGTAAAGGCGTGTGGTGACATCTACCGGAGTACTGCCGCACTGCCGGTCCCATGTTCCAAACTTTGCAGCTTAGAAAGCATAGACACGATATCACCAATTTTTTATATATATAAACGTATAAATGTGATCATAAATTAGTGTACGCTTTTAGTTTCCCTAAAAAAGCTAAGAGCAAGTTTTATTTTTATTGCAGGACCATAACTTTATAGCTAAACTCTAAACTTGGTTCTTAAATGGGTTTAATCTATCCTAAACTACTACTTAAACCAATATAAGCACCAAGTTTAATGTTTTGGTGCAAAATTACTTGGAAAACTAAATCGTTTCAGAATTTAATAAGAGCTTAAACACACGAATTAACCAGTACTGTCCAGTGCACTACATGTACCTAGTGCACAACTTTAACAGTTAAATTATTGTCTGTTTCACGTTAAAGTTAAAGCGTAAAACCATTAAAAGTGTTTATTTAGCTCGGTACTTTCTAATTGAATATTACAAACTCTATACTTTCTAATTGAAAATTTCCTTTACATAGGTGATATAAGGTCTAACATTAATCATGCAAAATATTTTAGGAGGAAGATTAAAAAAAAAGAAGGTCACTAAGATGCTTTGTGACAGAAAGAGGAAAGGAAGGAACATTTTTTTTATTACTTTATTAGAGTATCTCATCCGTATCACTTGATTTTTTCAAATTTATTAAATAAATCATTCTATTTAATAAGCTAACATGTGCTTTATTGTATATAAAAAAATCTAAATGTTTTTTAGAGTATTTTTTCCCCAAAAAATCACCATTCTTCTAGTAATTATGACACTGAGCAGTCTTGAACTCTTGACTACGTAATCTGGCCATCGTAATTAAAGATTTATTCAATCAAAAGCAACATTTATTTTAATTAAATTTGAAAAAATATTAAAATATAATTATTTAATAAACTAACATGTAAAAAATTAACAAAAGTATTAAAAAATTAATATTTTTTTTGTATAAAGTTAGTAGAAACCTATACCTACTAAAATATTTTGCGTTAATAATGTTAGACCTTATATAATTTCAAATAATTCTAGAAAAGAATCCAATAAACAGCTAATACGGCCAAGGTCTGCGTCTAAAGTTTGACATCGGATCAGTGGAACAGAACGATTAATTAAACATGGTTGCGGCGCCGATATAATTAATGTATTTGAGAACTTCGCGAGACTTCGGTCAATACTCGTAATTCTGAGAAAAGGCTTATTTGTAGAGATATATGAAAAAGGTTTGAATGTTCATAGAAATGATTGAAGGGCCGCCTGGCCGCCACTAATTGTTATAAGATTATTTTGATGAATTTTGTCAGTTCTTACAATATAACTAACTTAAATTAACTTACTTCTAAGTATACTGTTTTCGACGTAAGATGATATGCCTGACAGGTTATCAAATACGAACATTTTTAACGTATTTTGACATTATTTGTTCGTATTTGACATCTGTCACAGAGATCAAGCTATAATAAATGGACTATAGCTGACCCCACGCGGCTTCATCCCCGCGGCTTTTTTATATAGATATCGACTATATTATAGATAGGTATTACTTTTGCAAGCTGCTTTTCCAAGAGTGAAAAATATTTACGTTTTTATTTTAAAAAACATAAAATAAAAGTGTGTAAAATTTTTGTGGAGATAGATCTGCATAGTACAGTCAATCGCACATCAGTGGTAACAATTTGACATTGACAGCACCCTTATTACGTAGCAGTAAAGGCTATTTTTGTAGTTCAGTGTCACTACTGTCATGGGGTTGACTGTACCTATGTATTCAACTGCGAAGTTATAATCTATCTAGTATTCCGTACAAAAGGTAGTTGTAACTACATTCTGCAATGGTTGAAAGTAGAAGAGAATTTAGCTGGCTAAATGAATGGCTGAAATTAGGCTGGGTTGCGAAAAGCTTATTGGAAGACCGGCTGCTGGCTTTATCCGTTAGGTTACAGGTTTAAACCCTGCTTATAATCTATCTCACTTTGGTATCCGTAAAATGATTGAAGTATATTTCGCAGAAGTATTTAAATTTGCCTCCTTGCGACTGCCTCGTTGGTCTAGTGGTAGCAAGCGCGACTGCTGAGCACGAGGTCCTGGGTATGATCCCCGGGTTGGGCAAAGTGTTATTGGGTTTTTCCATTAGGAAATTCTCAGTAGCAGCACGGAGTCTGGAATTGTGCCCGGTTAATGGCAATAGGCTCGCCCCCTATTACATGGGACTTATAACATAGCCGGCGAAACGTGGGTGTACTGCACACTTTTGCCTACCCCCTCTGAGGAATGCAGGCGTGAGTCTATAAATAAAAAAATTAAAATATAAAAGTATTTAAATTCTTTTGTTCAATCCGAACGTCCTTATTACTAACATACCTACTCATATGAACTTGCGAAAAAAAAATGTTAACAAGGCATAGTTAGTATTTTCTAATTAATGGATACTCGTTTCATAGACCATAGAATATTGGTTTGCGTATAAGTTATGCTTATAAATGTATGAAAAGACTAGCATAAAGGAGTACTTTGAACAAAAACCGGTCTAAAGCAGGGACGGCAAACATTTTCTCATTGACGCAGATGAGCAAAAAAAATGATAGTCAGATTTGTAAAAAAATATCTTATTTTTGCTTTCCTGAAAACCTTAGTTATGTCCTTTACGTTATTGCAATTTTTATTTTATTCCATTTATTCATTTATAAACATATAAAATACATTTTTAAATATATATTAAAAAAATATATATATACATTTAAAAATATAAAATATAGTAGCCCACCGGTATCGGGAACAGGGTCCAAGCTACCGGTGGTTAGGGGTCCAGAGAGAGAAACCTTCTCACTATTCGCGCCGTGTCCAGCAATACTGCCTTCTGCGCCAGGCTCCCAATCCAGCTGCCTAACGAGAGCCTCTTCAGATGTTTGTCGAGGCTCTTGGCTCTTATTTTATTTATTGTTATTGTTTAGTGGTTGTTTTTAAAGGACATTTAGTTACTTAATTGTAGTTAGAAGTACACTATTGCATTAGGTAAAACCTGTAATAATAGTTGTATCAATAGATAAATAAATAAATAAATTTTCAGTGTCGTATAATTTTATAATACTAATAATAATAATATTTATCAAAAAACTATGCTTTAACTGGAAAGTCATAATTTTAATAATACTAGTGCAATAAAATATTCAAATAAAAAAAAAAATTGTTCGTCGATAATATTTTGTCGCTGGCCAAAAGTTCAGCATCCCTGATATAGCGTATAATCTCATTGTCTCAAGTACGTACTGCGGAAAGGCTTAAAGCCTCATGGATTATCCGTGGTTTGGAAATTGGTCATTGTTTTTACACCGGTTAAACAATTTGTATGAAATTTTTATTCAGCGTTATCTTGTTTATGTAATAAGATATACAACGTTATTTTTTTTTAAATTCGTAAGGTTTTTTATGCGGAGAACTGGCACAGAAGAAAAAATAACTTTTATCTGCATTGCTGACCGATGGTGTCATCATTTTATATTTCGAACGAAGAATCTTTCAGTGATCGTATGGAAGCTTGGAAGTCTTTAATTAGTTAGCGAACATTATTTTCCATCTTCGATGAACATGCATAAAGTTAGTAAATTTGTCAATGAAGTTTGATTATTTTGAAACATTTATAGAGCTAACTAAAGTTACACTATTCACTTTTTAGGAAATCTATTTAGGAACACTCTAAATAGGAAATCAGAAGCCAGTGATTCCACTAGACTACATAGAATCCTAAGGACAGGCAACTCACTTAAATCGTGTACAATCTAGGAAGTAGTGTGGTCGGCACCTTCTAATCTTCCTATTACCTAAATAGCTTTCCTAACTAGTGAATAGTGTAATTGTTACAAACTCATTTTAACATCACCTGTTTGGATCACCTTTTTGTATTTTAAATTCAAAATTCATTCATTTCTATTTTGTATTCTAAATTCAAAAAGTAATGACAACGGTGAAAACTTGGAGTTCATGCGGGATCACCTTTGTATTAAGATTATTTTAAGAGTACTCGTATTTCAAAATAAACTGTGGTTTAAACAATTCCAGCGCCTTATTCTTTCGTTCGTTACACACCGTCAGTAACAGTAATAACTGCTTAAATGTGCTCCGATTGTGAAGCTACTGGTCAATTTGACTCTGAGCTGGTGATTTAGAGATGATTCAAGCGTTGAAATTTCATGCAGACAGTAACCTTCTTTGTAAAATTGTTTGTTGATTAAAAGCTGCCTAAAAACCTGTGAACAGTTAGAAGTGATTAATTTTACTAGTGGAATGGTTTCCTCTGGGAATTGTACCAACGATATTTTAAATGTCACGCGATTGAAGGATAAACGCTAGCCAATTAGTAAATGTTGTGTACATTTGTGTAGTACTTATTAATTTGTGGATGTAATCTGATTGATGCGTAACTTGTGTAGTTTTTAAATGTTCAAAAAGATTATGAGGATTAACTTTTAACTAGTAGTCATAGTGCACTGTCATTTTTATTAGACAAAAAAGGTTTGCTGCATAATTAAAAAAAAAAAATTATAGATAAAAAAAAAATTTTATTCGAAAAAATCTCCAAGCAATCGTGCAATTAGCAAAGTAAAACGAAGAAACTAATGATGATTGTTTAATTGAAGCAGCGTATAACATAATTTACAAGCAAATATTTAGGTTGAAAATAAAATGCAGGAAGGTTCTTTATAGGAAATGCGAGCACCAGGATTGACTTTTAGAAATACTATTTAAAAAAACGCCATTGACTGATAAACTGATTTTGAAATCTGTAAATTTTTAAATCAACTGCAATTAAATGGATTAGACCCTCTAAAGATATTTAAACAAATGTTTTTTAGCTCTCAGGTCGAAAAAAGATCAGGAAAAGCGAAAAATAATAATTTCAAGCAGAAGAAGGCGCAAGCGCAATCTAGCTGTAATTTTTTTTTCATAACGTATACTTGACCTCGTTCTTGAGAATCCAATATAAAGTTCAGTGACTGATGTCAATAACAACATTAACAGAAGTATTTGGATTGGCGCCAGCGTTTGCCAAAGTTTATGTATTAAGTAGTTGTCAAGTTTTGCGAGATACTAAGCTAAAAATTTTTCTTACTACACTATATTTGGAGAGCTTTGGTGATATCTTAAAAATATTAAGATGAGTTTATGATATTTGTTTTCGAGATAGATAAAATTGAAATTTTCTGCGGGTCCCTGGATGGTTTATCTTCACTATTGGACCTGGAACCAGGTGAACCGGAGCCAAGTGAACGGGTACCGTCTGTTAGGACTGGGCAGCCCATAGCTGTTACAGTAATTTTATCAAAAGATACACATAACACTTCAGAACAATGTATCCAAAAATATTGTAAACCATTATTTAAAAGAGCAACCATGGAGATTTTTTGCCATATTCTTCTCCATGAGGGGTAGGCTGCCCTTGTAACTGGCAACTAGAGTCACTCTTTATTAATATTAGAATTATGACTATATTCATAAATGCCTAAAATGGTCTACATATAAATATATTTTGATTTATTTATTTGAAGGTCAGCTATTATTAATTATTTATTTAATACTTCTATTCAGAATATTGTATAAGGTGGACTTATTGCCATAGGCATTTATTTATTATATAAGTAATATTCTTTCATGTCAATAAACAATGTTACACATAAGGTAAAAATAAAAAAACATTTAAAGTTCTTTTTTTAAAACATGTTTCGATCAAGCTGAAATTTTTGGTCAAACTTTTTAATGTTGTTCTCCTTCAAATAGTTTATTCCAATATTTCATAACAATATTAATTGATTTTATATCTTCAATCAACTAATGTGCGAGTGAGATAGCAGATTAGTTAGCGCGAAGAAGCCTTTTAAATCACGTCACAACGTTTTGATAAATTTTCAATTATTTTTAAATAAACAAGCGGTTGCTATTAAAGTTGTAATTTCATAAAATTTAGTACCCAATTTACATGCACTAAGCCTATTTGTATTATTTTGTATTACGTGATCCGGTTTTCGTAGTCATTCCTTGGCAAGCTCGTGTACGCTATACTTAATAACTTGTGGACACGCAATTCTGTGCTATTTTAGTATTAATTTTTTAAACGCTCATATTAAGCATACGGTGGTAAAAAAATACCTACTTTATGCTAAAGCTTTTGACGTCAGACTTCAAAAATATACATACAAGATACGCGCGAAAAACATAACCCTTCCCGACAGTTGGGTAAAAAGGCTTTTCATCCTATGGTGGGAAAGAATACCACCACCATTCTCCTAACGCAGTCTGTCTCGCTAGCGCCACACATTGGTTGAAGTTTGAACGCATTGCTGAAAAAAGAAATCTAAGTCTAATAATGGAAATTATGATAAAATTATCTCTCAATCTTTAATTACAGCATCCTAAGCCAAAGTTAAGTCGTTGACGTAGTTACATCTTTAAATTAAGCTATAACATTTGATAGGCATGTCATTTCCTTCAAGATATCTTTTGCAGTTAGATCTAACATTACATTTTGAATTGAATCAACCCTTTTATACCCATATTATCTGTTTGAGAAGATACTTAATGTTTCAGTATGTAATGAGTCCTGAATTTTGGTCCATTACAACCCTTGTTTCCTGGTAGAGGATAGGTCTTTACAAGTTTAAATTTAACTTAGGAATTACACTTTTAGATTAGTAATTATTTCTTTGAGGAATAATCCTATATTATTATATTCTTTTGAGAAATTATTTATACATAAAATAACGTAGATTCATGCCTGTATTCCCCAGAGGGAGTAGGTAGAGGTGTATGCAGTACACCCACGTTTTGCCGGCTAGGTGCGTGCCTGGGTTTTGAATCTACGAACTTTGACTTGGCAGTCCAACGGTCATACCACTAGGCTATCACTGCTTTATTTTTATTATTTAAAGTTCAAAGAACCGAATTACTACCTACCAATAACTTACTAAAGGCTAAAAACGCCAACCTAAGTTTAGAATTCAACCTGGTTTCAGTGTATTCTGAAGTTAATTTGGTCGTATTGCATTAATAACGAAGCTGTCTAGGTTTGGTTCCGTCGCAGTACATTTGCTTATTTTAGGCGACTGCTATTAATAATGTCGCTTCGGTTATGGATTGCAGTGAAATTACTAAATTAAAGCTTGGTTTTCATTTATTTCCCCGACAAGAAAAGAGGGATGTTATAAGTTTAATGTATATCTGTGTTTGTGGCATTGTAGCTCTTAAATGGATGAACTAGTTTTCATTTAGTTTTTTCATTATTTGAAAGGATTGAGAGAGCTAGTTAAAAAGAAAAAAACTCAGTTTTTAATATTTTTTTATTGATTTCTTTCGATGTCTTTCGAAATATTGGCTTAATTGTAGAAATGAAAGAGATTGAATGTTAATAATGCAAATTGTACAATTTAATTATTATATAAATAAATAAATGAGCCTGTAACTGTCCCAATGTAGGGCAAAGGCCTTTTCTCACACAGAGAAGGATTGAGCATTAATCACCACGCTAGCTTACTACGTGTTGGCGATTTAAGACAATTAAAGTCCAGGTTTCCTTACGTGTTTTCCTTCACCGTTAGTCAGTGGTGTCTTAGATTAACTAAGAAAGTACGAGTACATACTTATATGACATTGAAAAAGTCACATTGGTACATGCCAGGTTCGAACTCACACCCACGCGCTTGCAAAGCGGGTCCATAACCAATGCGCCACCACGACACTTTAATTACAATTACAATAATAGTACAATTTAATTAGCTACGTTGTAGTAGGTAGGTACTAATTTTTATTTCTTTATTTTTAAAATAGAAACACAGGATAGGAAAAACAATATTAGCTGTAATTTTTTTTTTAACGGAATTTCATAAAAATCTTACGTCAAAAGAAAAAAAAGGATAATATAATTAATACTATTATAACTATTTTTTTATAGGCTTAATGTGTAATTTAACATTAAATCTGGAGAAAGCCTATTCTATAAATATTATATTGTTTAATAGAGGTCAATCAAGATGTACATTATTGTTCTGTAAGTTCTAGAAAGCTAAATATAGTAACTTAGCGTTATACGACCTTTATATTTGTCCCACAAACGTAGCAAAATGAACGTAATTTGTCGTTCTTTATTACTGATAAAGTGAAATATTGGAATATGAACGTTGTAATATTTTTTCTTTCTATAACATTGCCAATATTGTTTTCTTTGCTAAGTTTTGGTATTTTCGTGGAAAGATTTTTTTGTTATTATGAGATTTTTTTGGGTATTAATCTTAATCCGACTTGATTTAAAGTAATCTGCTGCTTAAAAGATAATGCTTAACATTATTTTTAATGAAAAAAAATGGGCAAATGAACATGCATGTCACATTCAAAGTTCAACAAATTTTAAATAAATATAATCATACCGTAACGGTTAACTATTTAAGAAATAAATATTTTATAATCATAATCATGTACTATTTATTATTAGACTACTTTGTTGGTCTAGTGGTAGCAAGCACTACTTCTGAGCACGAGGTCCTGGGTTCGATTCCCGGGTCGGGCAAAGTGTTATTGGGTTTTTTCATTGGGAAATTCTCAGTAGCAGCACGAGTCTGGAATTGTGCCCGGTTAATGGTAATAGGGCCCCCTATTACATGGGACTTATAACATAGCCGGTGAAACGTGGGTGTACTGCATACACCTCTGCCTACCCCCTCTGGGAAATACAGGCGTAAGTCTATGTTATGTGTTGCAAATACACAACCATGCATAAGTACCCCATAAATATTTTGGCACACAATCCTACACATTTTGTTCGATGACCTATTTTAACAAATAAATGGTAGTTGGGATTTATTGACATAAGATTTTCCAAAAAAATCTGGTTCAACTACAATCTGGGCATTTTATTTGTTTCTGGTGCCAAGCTTATCGTGTCAAAGTTTAAAACATACAGGCTGAATAGACAATTATATTTAAAAGTCAGTAAAAAAAATATCTTCGACGTAACTCGCGCTCTGTGTCAAACATACATACAAAATACATACAAAATATGTATCATATCATACGTTATCCAATATCATAAATAATACAACCTGTATCTTCTTCTTATCGTATGGTTGATGAACAACCTGGTGTCAGAGTTTAAACCGCCCGTAGGCCTCTGACAAGGCTTTATCACGATGTTTTCCCTCACCGTTTTAGCAACTGACAATTAATTTTTAATACGCACATAAATTACGAAAAGTCAGAGGTGCACGCCTTGGGATCGAACTCGAGACCTCTGACTTGTCAGTCGATGGTTATACCTCTAGGCTATCAGTGTTATTACAACCTGTATAAGGAAAATACTCAATAATGGTTGATTATATTAACCCAAATACAATTATTGCGAACAATTTTTCACTATCCTGGACAAAGGATTCCTACTTATGCAAAGACCCAAAACCGTTTGGAAACCATCCAAAAGAATATAAATGATTAATGGATAGATATGACCCACTTGTTGTAAATGATAAGAATATTAAATACTTCTGAACAAGGGCGAAACTGCTTGCCGTTTTTCGTAAAAAAGGGCGAGGACAATGACTCTTGAAAGGGTTTCTTACGGGTTAAAAGGCTTACTTAACTATAATGTTCTCCTCTCTCAACGGAGATTAACTACGCAGGTTATATTATAGTGCACAAGTGTGTGCGCAAACACAGATGCACTCTCTATTCTCTCACTCTCCTAGTCCGGTGGGACGGCATTCCGACACGACCGGAGAGAGATCAGGCGCAGGGCTAATGGCTTTACGTGCTTTCTGAGGCACGGAGTAAGAGATAATCACTACATAGTATAAAACAAAGTCACTTCCCGCGTCTGTCTATCCCTATGTATGCTTAGATCTTTCTTCTTCTTGTCGAGTCAAGACCCAATTCAAATTTTATTTGACCAGTATGTGGCAACCTCAATAGCTTTGTCCGTAGCCTCATTCAGATCTTGCATGGTACACATTGCTGTACAGGACGGACAGGAAAGCAGGTGGGGCATATCCTGCACAGCCGCTCCACACTCGCACTGCACCCGAGTCCCTTCGATCATACCCCACTTAGCCAGGTTATATTTGCAGCGACCAACAGACGTTCGCAGACGATTTAAAGTCTTCCATATGGGCCACTGCAATTCGTGTCCAGGGGGCAGATGTTCCGCCGGGGTAACTGAAAGGGGTGGAGACGGGTGTTTACTTCGCCACAATTCACGTCTCACATCTGAGGCACTTCCTTCCGTGATTGCTGTTGCTTTCCTGTGAAAGCTTTTGCGGCTTTTCAGACGTGCGCGAGGTGGTTGGTGACCGTACAACGGGTGACGGGGATCAGTTTCCTGACTCTTTTTCTCCAGCATACAGGCCACTTCACGTCGAACGTCGGGGGGAGCAATACCTGCCAGTGGGTACAGCATATTTAGGGGTGTCGGTTTTAAACACCCTGTTATAATGCGGCAGGTATCATTCAGCGCTGTGGTTACCTCTCCGGCGTGAGCAGAGCGATGCCACACTGGACTAGCAAACTCCCCAGCAGAAAAAGAGAGGGACAGGCCAGTCATGCAAAGCACCTGTGGCGACGCTCCCCAGCTAGTGGTAGTAAGACGGCGTAGCAAGTTGTTACGAGTGCCGACTTTATGTTTAGATCTTTAAAACTGCGCAACAGATTTTGATGCGGTTTTTTTTAATAGATAGAGTGATTCAAGAGGAAGGTTTACATGCATATTAGCTTAACTGTGCGAAGCCGGGGCGGGTCGCTAGTTAATTTATAAAACGCGCATAACTTACGAAAAGCAAGAGGTGCGCGCTTTGGGTTCGAACCTGAGACCACTGACTTTCCAATCTACGGTCACCACAACTAGGTCACACACTTCTTAACTATAAGAAGATATCTAAAACAAATGACAAAAAATATAAAATGATTGATGGTCAAGATGTCTAAATAAAAAATATAATTTACGTACGCCTAAAAAATATACGAGGGTGTGACAGTCAGATACCGGCCATGATAAAATTGTAGGCGTTTTAGTTCTTCTCTAAAGAACTTATTTCACTGAACTGTTTCAATACAAATTGACCCATTTAAGTACACCCTCAATTTGTTATTAATCTTTTCAGATCTTTTCTTAAACCCTTACTTACGGACGTTAATAACTATGCATGAATTGCCGAAACCGTTTAGTTTACGTATAACGTAATGGGTTGTAAAACTTTGTTAATATTATAACATAACAGACTCACGCCTGAATTCCGCAGAGGGAATAGGCAGAGGTGTATGCAGTACGCCCACATTTTGCCGCCTATGTTGTAAGTCCCATGTAATAGGCGGCGAGCCTATTGCTATTAACCGAGCACAATTCCAGACTCCGTGCTGTTACCCAATAACACTTTGCCCTTCCCGGTGATCAAACCCAGGACCTCATGCTCAGCAGTCGCCCTCGCTACCACTATACCAACGATGCAGTCTAAACTTTTTTAAATTTCTATCTATTCACTTAGCCACGCTTGAAGCGTAAAATATCCAAGTAAAATAAAAAAAAAAATTGCCACTATCTTATAGTAACAGTTGCGAATGTTCAACTGACTCCCATTACCCCGAACCTTCCCATATATATGACTTTCAACTTATATCGTAGGGTATTAAGCTTACTGACTGAATACGTAATGCTAGAGGAAACGCTCCTGGCGTTTTTATCCATCCGGTAAAGCTAAGGGAAGTAGATATTATTGACAATGTTTAAAAGTTATGAGATTAACGAATTAATATCATTTAGCACTGATAGCCTGGTGGTATAACCGTCGACTGAGAAGTTAGAGGTCTCGAGTTCGATCCCAAGGCACACCTCTGACTTTTCGTAAGTTATGTGCGAATTATAAATTAATTATTAATTGCTAAAACGGTGAGGGAAAACATCGTGATGAAACCAGCACACCTGAGAGATTTTAAAAAGGTGTGTTAGCCATGTCAGAGGCCTACGGGCGGTTTAAACTCTGACACCAGGTTGTTCATCAACCATACGATAAGAAGAAGAAGAATTGATGAATAGTTCGAAAAAAAAACTTGATTAAACCGTGAAATGTTTGTTTTATTTTTGTTTATATTTTACCTGTATTGTAGTATTAAAAAGCGTGGGCATAGTTCAGGGTCGAAATAAAGAAAATAGTTTTGCAACAAAAATAAGCATTTATGTTTTATAGTACAATTTGCAGTTGAAGGTATCGCACTAAATACTCGCACTAACTGCTATGTTGCTCTCACATTGAAGATATAAAATCACTGTTTAGAATGTTTAGATAAAAAAATATCGCAAAAAACCGATTTAAGGAAAATAACATTACAAAGTTTTAGCAAAAATTTCAGCTTGATCGAAATAAGTTTTATTATAATATTTAGAGATTGCTTAAACATAAATTAATTTGAAAAACATGTCGTGATCAAAACTGATATTTTTGTTGCAATATTACTGTAATGTTATTCTCCTTAACTTGCTTTTTTGCGATTTTCATAACTATCAAATCTTATTTCTGAAGTAGTCTAGTATAAATATTATATCTAGTAAACTTCCAAGTTACGTAAACAAGTGCTTGATATTAATTAATTAATTACATGCCATAATAATTTCAGCGTTCATTACTCAAACGATTTGACGTTAGCCTAGCTGCAACTATGTTGACCCATTAACCTCATCCGACCGTAAAAGCATATATTCAACATTAATTATTCATAAATTATGGTAATTAATATTACGTCCTGGTCATAAAGGCTTAGGGAAAGATGTAATCATTTATTAAAAGTGCACTAGTGATGTATTGGATCTAATATTTTTACAAGTTAGTAGCGCCCATGTATTTAAATTCCTGGCGCTAGCCATAGAGCCGTCAGCACTAATAGGCTGGTTAGATTAGTGTAGTACCACCCTCTCGCTTCTGAACATCACTCAAAAGATAATCCGGAGTGAGACAGCGTGGAATGCCATCGTCACAGTCATCGAAACAGGCCTGAGATGGTAAGGCACCGTGTACCGCGCGCGCCTCTCACGAAGAATTCGGCGGTGATCAGGCCGCTAATGATGGTGGGACCTGCCCACAGGCGTGGGTCCCATCGCATTCATTATGTTCGCGCATTCATTAGTGCACTATAATTTTCCTACCCTCATCATGACACTCATGAACACCATACCTTCCAAAAACAAAAATATAAAAACAATTAACCTTACTACTAATTCCTAAACTAACAACACGCTTTTAGCTTCGTCGGAATCAGGAGAGGCCAGGATACTATTCACTATACCGACTTAATATAACTTTGGTTAGGAGGATCAATATTTTACGAAACAGAACATCAACAGCATTGTCAATAAATACTATAGATGGTATGTTAGGTTCCATTAATAGGTTATATTCCAATGAAGAACCTTTTGTCCTAGAGATCCACGTCTTCAAAAAAAAGAACGAAATGCTCCGTCACTGTTCGCGCGCTATCAATCGTCCGTTAATTAACTTTACAATGACCTTGGAAACCTTTTGTGAACTAGGTAAACTTTTACTTTTTAAATAATTAAAATACACACGTTCTTGAGTTGGATTTTACGTTTAAAAAAACGGGCAAATGCGAATCGGATTCGAGCACGTAGTAGTGTTTCCTATGATATTTATTACAACTCAAAAGTAAGTAAATATAAATTTTATAGCTTAATTTTTTTCAGGAAAAGTGTAGATAATATCTGAAACTGCGTTTTAATTTTACTTGAAAGTGTAACAATTTTTTGGCACGCAAACTTCGGAAATAGAGGGCGAAGGGGAGGGGATGATATTTTTTAATGGAAACATTTTTATTTTACCCTTAGTTAATCTAAATAATACCTAACATGGTGCATTTTATCTGAAAAAAAAATACATCCTTACCTTACTTGTATCGAAGGCTCCCTTCAATTAATCTTTTTATTTAATTTTATTTCATAACTTTATCGATGTTATAATTATGTATATTAATGCCGAATTGCAGCATTTTATCATTGATAAAATTACTGTGATTTTTTAAAATTCTGTGACTTTTATTAAATCATACGTGTATTGTGTTTGCGATGCGAACGGTAAAGTTACAAAATTTTAAAGAAAAAATCGATTACTAGCAGGATTTGAACTCGCAACCTAATGGGCAAAGCCCCCAGCCGCTCTTACAACTAAGCTATTCGGAACCCTTTCTGTGCTATGTCCTTTATTGTGCCAAATTACAATTGGCCGTTATCTCAGCCGCAGCGGTATGTAGGTGCCATTGCCTATGTCCATTACACGTGCCATAAAAGCTTGGCAGTAGGTACTTTTTTACTTTAAAATATTCCCGCGACAAGTCTTGTTTGACAATTTCGTATACACAAGCGTTATAGTACGCAGGTCCTTTAAGAATTCATGTTAGAAGGTCCCGACTTTGTCATGCCGGTCGAATTTATTACAGCTCCAGAATATGTCACTTCTTCTTGTCTAAAATCTGTGGGTACCAGATTTTAGAGATGACTTAAAGCGAGATTTAAAAAGATAATATTAGGTCATGTCAACATGTCACATTTTCATCATTTAGTTTCAAGAGTCAGCTCATTTAAAAAAAAATGTAATTTGGTCATGCCAACATGTCACATTTTCATCATTTCATTTCAAGAGTCAGCTCATTTTTTTAAAGATAATATTAGGTCATGTCAACATGTCACGTTGTGACATTTTCATCATTTAATTTAAAGTGTCATCATTTTTTTAAAGATAATATTAGGTCATGTCAACATGTCACGTTGTGACATTTTCATCATTTAATTTCAAGAGTCAGCTCATTTTTTTAAAGATAAAATTAAGTCATGTCAACATGTCACGTTGTGACATTTTCATCATTTAATTTCAAGTGTCAGCTCATTTTTTTCCCAGTCATTTTAGCTCACCTAATGGTCATTTAGTGATCCTAGCCCATAGGCATCCGCAACACCAGAACCGACATCACGATAAAGTGACGTGAAAACTGACGAGGGAATCCTATGCCCAAAATCGAACGTCGAAGTATCGGTGGCAATTCACGCGGCATAGTATCGACGACGTCGTGACGTGGCACGTTGCAACGTCGTGACGTGAATTTTTACGATTTCGATTATGTTATATGTTATGTCATATGTTTGAAATTAATTATCACTCTCCGTGCCTCGGATAGCACGTTAAGCTGTTGGCCCCGGCTGTTAATTGTAGATCTTTGACAGTCGTTACGGGTAGTCAGAAGCCCCAGTCTGACAACCAGTCTTACCAACGGGTATCGTGTAACCCAGTACCTGGGTTGTGGAGGTCTGATGGCAGTCGCTCCATGTAAAACATTGGTATTCAGCTGCATCCGGTAAGACTGGAAGCCGACCCCAACATAGTTGGGAAAAGGCTAGGCAGATGATATGTCATATGTTTGAAATAAAATAATTTCAAAAAGATAAGACATTTTACTATCCTTAAATCTAACACTTTCTTCGTAAAAAACATTGAAGACGATTTATGGCCGAAATAGAGAATAGGGAAGTATCTGACACGTACAAACCCCTGTGATGAATGACACAATTTCTGGTAAAAAATGTAATTCTATAACGTCGTAATAGGTTTAAAATGGCGAGGGGTTATTTATTGTTTTTCTTGTAATTGTTTCCTTATTGCCTCTGCTGAGATTTGTTACGTGACTGAGGAATCGTGAAGGGGGAATATGAAATGTTTTACGCAGAAATATTGGATACTTTTGTAATCGTGACGCTCTTTCCCTATTTATTGTTTGTACAAAAACGTACATGGCAGACTTTGCGGCGTTATCTGAAATCGACGTCTGGTTGATGCGAGGAAGACAAAAAACAGAGTTTTTTAAAAATATTGACAAAAAAAAGAATTTGATTAAAAATAACTTGAATTTGAGAAAAGGGTTAAAAAATTTAAAACCGTGATACCGCGTAAAATATTTTATACACAACCACACAGCTATTAACCGTTAAGATGTACTTTCGTGAGGAGACACAATGGTTTTTGCAATTTGAAATAAGCTGTCTTTTTGTGGCTCCAAACATACATGTTGAAGGGGGATAGGGGGGGGGGGAGACAGGGTCTGTACAAAATCACCCGTCTAAGACACTGTTTCACCGCTTACTATTGGCGCCTGATCTCCTGTCGTATCACATTTCCGTCTTATCGAATTACGAGAGAGGGGAATAGGAAGTGCGCCTTTGTTTACGCACACACTGTCTCGTGCACTATAATACAACCAGTGTTATATCATAATATGTTATATTATAGGCTATTCACCGTTGAGATAAGCCGCTGTGACCGAAATTCGGTCAGAAGGACTTTATTCGCTGTATTTTAATAACTTATACACATTAAACTTATATTTACTTCTTAAATAACTGACATAACTTGCATCAATGTAACGTAACACAGTTTCAGTTTCATCTGAGTAAGAGAAAGCACCCCATCTACTTTTCTAATATTACAAAAGCTAAACCACTTAACTTAATCATAGTCTGTAGGAAGCTCATCCCTGTAAGTTAATATTCGGTTAGGATAATGTTAACTGAAATTACAGTAACATATTATTATTACTGTTATGTAAGTTTAGAAAGAGTAATATCATATTACGTATTTGCGAAGATTAAGAGCAGCCTTAAATAACAATGTTAGTCCAGTTTTGGGTATTATAATAGGTTGTATGTGTGTGAGTGTGGCGTTGACACGTTTGGCGGAGTAGTTGAGCGATGTGTCTCTAAATTACGCTCACGTAAGCACAATGTAAGCTTTTTGTGATATCCGGCAAAGGTCGAAATAGATTTAGATTTAGAAATCCCATAACACGCTGTATAAAACCGTCTATAAATAAAACATTTAAAGTATATAGACGAACTTAATTCATGAAAATGTAAAGTATGTATTTATAACACAGAAATGCGTGGTTTGGGTCCGAAACTTTTTCGAATTCGAGGCCTCTGATTTGCTAGTCCACAGTTATACAAGTAGACTATTACAGGTTCAAACTTTTTGCATTCGCTTTTTCTTTCAAAAAAAAAACAACTAAAGTGTAATGTATAAAGTTTCACTTTGCTTCGATTTTAATCTACAACCACAGGCATTAAATACGTTAAAATATTAAATGCAACGTGGTTTACGTCAAACGAGTGTCGCTGTTATCAATTTATGAATATCAATACCAATTTACGGCCACTTAAATCGTAAAATTAAAATGCCATTAGGCTTAATAGTATTTGTATGAACTTATATAATTAATGTTTATGGCACATGACCGCTATGGTGTGATATAAATAATTAATTTCACATGATACAAATGAAGTTTTAATGCAGTGGCGTGAGCACTGATATATATTTTAAGTGCTCAAATTAAGGCTCTCATATAATATCGAACTTTCTAGAGTCACGAGCGTAATTATTTACGCATGTAGCGGAAAAGTGATGCTCTTATCAAATACAGATTAAGTTTATACAAAGCAAATATTGATGCATATCTCCTTTTACTTTGTATGTACTTATGTTTACATTTTAAACACGTTGAAAAACACGTGATGATTCTTGAAAAACACGTTTTTCAAGAATCATCATCATTAGCATCATCAGCCTGTATTAGTCCACTGCTGAACAGCAGCATCCTTCTGTGTAACAACAATCATCTACTACTGCGATCGCCAACCCGCTTGCCCAGCGTGGCGAAGGACAAATACCACCACTGAGCGCACAATAGTGGCACTATTAAGCATATGTTCAGCAGTGGACTATTATAGGCTGATGATGATATTGTATTTACATGTAGTTATTCATATCTTTAGGTACAAGCTTGAAGGTTGAATTTGAGTGCTTTGCCCATTCATAACTTTATGTCTAAGGGTCAGACAGGTTTTTTAATCTAATTCATAAGCTTCATCTTCATCTTCAATATAATTCTTTGGAGTCTAACCCACGCAAAAGCAAGTTTAATTTAAATAAATGCGACCAAACATCGTCTTTAGAAAATACATTTGAAGGACTAAGTATTCCAGGATTAGAAAAAAGTGGGTGTAGAATTAGAGTTAATAGTAGGCGTATTCTGGACATATCTGCTATTGACATTTACGGTCTAAAGTCTAAACTGTAGTGACCTTTCAAACTACCCCCACGCACTATTTCTATGATCCTCATTGCTTTTAAAAAGCACTTATTTTAGAGAGGTTTATTTCGCGCTCTAATACTATTTCTTTTTCTCTTGCACACGCTCTAAACTAATTTAGACTACTATTTCTCTTTCTGACAGAGATCATTATAAAGGAAAGAAGATTTTTCGAGCTGTCAAACTAGACATTTGCGTTATGTCAATGAGAATTTAGTCGGCATGTCATAGAGGTCTCGTCTAATTTCACGTCAATTGCAAGGACATTTGACAGCTTTAATTTAATAGTTCAATTTGGTGTTCTTTTTCGATGGTGTTTATTAGAAAAGGATATAGTTGGACTAAAATTAGTTTAGCGGGATGTACAAGAGGATCAGCGCTAATGTTTTCTCCTGGTAGGTAATTTTACGGAATATTATTGTATAAAAATATAGTTGGTCATAATAAGATAACTTTACAATACAATATCAAAACTTTACCTATGTACAGACGCCAGCACATCAAGCTACTACAGTCTGTCAGATTTCTTTCGGACAGTTTCGGGTAGCTTGACCTGCTGGAGTCTGTACAAAAACCGCATAAGTGTATGGTCATGTTTTGTCAGCTTTTTTAAAGGTTACTTAATCAAGAGTGTTTTTAGCTAAAAGAATTGAGGTTTTCCTGTGTCGGGGGTATTTTAAATTTATTGTATTTGATGTTAATAGCTGGCTACTATGAATATATTTATAGTACCTACATTTCTTTCCATCCAAAGGTTGTCTGGAAGAAATTGCCGTGTGCGATAAGACCGTCCATTGTACTATTTTTTGGTTCTCTTTGTATCCCTATATTGTTTTGTAAAATGGTGTACAATAAAGAGTAAATAAATAAATAAATATTCAAATTAATTTTCTACATTAAAAATCTCTGTAATATTTGTCATTGTCCCAAATAACTGTCTAACCGTCCTGTATTTTCTAGTACAAGTTTTAGAAAATTAAAATTTTCTTCTTAAGTTACAAGGGTAGTTCTACAATAATAACTTTTTACCTAAGTAGACCCCCGGGGCTGCTATAAGAAAGACGAGTTACTTTCTATTATAAATTAGGTAAAGTAATATGAGAAAAAATCTTCGAATTCGTACCTACTTAAGTTAAACATAATATTCTAGAACGATGTAACTTATGTATGAATCAGGGTATTATGAAATTGGATTTTTTAATTTATATACCTAACCGGGAGACTTATTCTAAATTAAGAACCGAATACGAATCCTATTTTGAACATCTTTTTCTTCTTCTTCTAAAAGAGAAAGATGATTTTGAATATGTAAAACTTGCATTGCAGTTGCACTGAACGTTGCAATAAGTTCGTATATAAATAAATTGAGATAGGGTTCATACATAACTTTACGTCCTCGGACTACGATATGCGTTAGGAACATTTTTTACTCCCCCGGGCACAAAAAAAGGGTTTATATTTCAAGAATAACCCCACTGTCTTGCGAAATCTTGCTCTTAATTCAAATATTAGTTTATATACAACAACGTTTTGATTACGCCTAAACCGCGTATGCGCACCAACACACGAAAACTACAATATATTTGCCACAATTCGGTATAGGAAAAAAATAGAGGAAATTGAAAAATAGATACAATACGGGCGGGACTCGATCCCGCGAGGGATCCCTATGTCGCGGGATCGAGTCCCGCTCGTATCCTGTCTCTTTTTCAATATCCTCTAATATTTCTAAGGCATAACATCGCCGTAACATATACTAAAAACCAATAATGACAAATAGTTATACTTAAAACATTTGTGTGATGAAAAAGGTTAGTGAATTAGTATTTCAGTAAAAGAGTGTATCATATAACCTTAGAGTATATTATATTAAGGTGATAACTAATTATGTAGGATGCACAACAAAAACGTAAATGTCTGCGACGGTAGAAAGTTTTGACAGCACGAGCCGATTGCAGGCTCAAATTTTATAACTAAATTTCACAAAACACAATTTTTTACAAAAAATTAACAAAGGTATTCTGATGCCTGCGCCTTATGGTCTTTTAAGCTCAAGCGCTTTACCAAAAGCGTAACGTAACGTTTACGTAAGTGGGCAGGAGTCCAAGCTAACTAGGTTCTAACAATTTTGACGTCAGTAAGTGCTGTTGCAAGCAATAAGCTTACTAGAATTACTATGCTCTGTGTTACCATTTCTGGCAAAGTTGCTTACTTCTAGCAGAATTGGAGATAATGCAACGTTAAGGCGCCTCTTAGCGCTAATCTGCTATCTCGCTCGCACATTAAAGTTGATTGAAGATATAAAATAGCGGTCTGGGCCGGGTACTGCTAGCGCGCTACGCAGCCCGAACAGTGCCAAATTGTAGGCCCGCTCATGCCTATCTGACCGTCGCAACTTAAAGAGATATGATATATACGACATTTACCACCCACCAGTAAAAGCCTTGCCGCCAAGCGACTTAGTCGCGTTCCTTCATGATGTTCGTTGACACTTATCTGGGGATAGGTTTGTACCATACCACCATTTGACCACAACACCACAAACCACCATTGCGTCATTCATAATAAAAAAAAACCTACTTATGAATGACTACAATATTTTTTAGCTCGGCTTGCTATTATACATGGCTTCAGTAATAACATTATGCATCACTGCACTCTGTATTAGTACTTCCACGCTATGTTTACTTTACGACGGGGAAATATTTTCCTTGCTAGTTTTATAGTTACAGTATTTGAAGCAAGCTTGTACGTTAAATATTTTTAGTAGAAAAAAATCGATTGCGAACAGCATTCGATATCGAACTCAAAACTACGACCTATTGGGTAAACATTCCAGCTGCTTTGCTACTGAGTTATTTGCAACCCTGCTCATTTTTTTTTTTCGTCGTCGTCGCCATGACGTCAGCGCCATCTATCGGGTAAGACATAAGACATAAGACATTTATTTGCCAAGAATATGGTACAAAAGTTGTTACAAAATATTAAAATCCACACATTCGCCTTTAAAAGGCATGCAAATATTGTACTAGGTACAACAAATAAAATAATATAAACTATAATATGTAATAACCAATCTTATTATGTAGGATTAATTTTTTTTTTCATTTAATTTTTTTTAACTAAACCAACCAAACCACCAGGCAACCGATTCAAGCAAAAAGTTGTAAATAAATTTATGAATGAATGAAAATGAATAAACCAATTTTTGTTTAGGCCTCTTTTAAACCACTATTATGAGTATAATTTCAAAGAGATTAACACTACAATTTTTAAATATTTTAGGCTTTTCGACTTGATAAAATACTTAAAATATAATACTTCCGTGCCTCGGAAAGCACGTAAAGCCGTTGGCCCTGCTGATCTCTCTCCGGTCGTGTCGGACTACGAGAGTGAGGGAATAGAGAGTGCACCTGTGTTTATGCTCACACTTGTGCACTGTAATGATATCCTGCGTAGTTGGCTAATCTCCGTTGAGATTTGCCGCTGTGACCGAAATTCGGTCAGGAGGACATTAATACTTAAAAAAATACAAAAAAATATTTCCTTTTCATAGACTGTGGATATAAAAATACATCTCATCCTAACCCTTTGGGGACTAGGAGTTGTTTTGTACATTTCACGGTTTCATAACAAACAATTTGAAATGTACAGCAATGTGAAGCAATTTGCAATCAACGAGTTGTTTACTTAGTCAGTTTGCACGTGGGTGTTGTTGCAATTGTGGGACAATTCCCAGTCCTGACTGCACGGACAGCGTAATTAATAAAATTAGAACCCGTAGTGATTCAGGGTTGACTACACTGAATGTTTCACGAACGATATAGAAATTTATGCTTATGATAATTATAGATGGCGTGTTCTAAATTAACACGAGCGAAGCCGCAAGTAAAAACTAGTAATGATAATAGTTAGTAAGTAGTAATTTGTGGCCGGGGAAGTCAAATATGCCTACCGCATACCGTACGTCCCAGGACATGCGGTTATGTGGGGCTCGCACCTACTAAAAAACGTCTCCCCCTGCGTGTTCCTCGCACTGTATCGGACGGGGCCGGGTACTACAACCGCGTCTCGCCACCCCGTCCAGTACCTGCCTGTAGGCCCGCTTAAATTTGCACTCGAGAGGGCAATGTCCTGGCGTCCAGGTCCCTGGACATCGCCCCAACATGCTCTATGGCCTTCGCCCCTACATCGGGCGTGGCGGGATAATAATCGTACCAAGAGTACGTGTTACTAAATGATAAAATATAATAATGAAGACAATAAACGCCTTGAAACTTGTTACCTTGATGTTGTAATAATAATTAACTGTTCAGGTTACAAGAAAACATAATTAAATATTTTTCCTAATGAGATTAGCAAGCTTTGAAACATCCGAGTTTAGTTTTTAATAAAAAGAAAAATTATGCTTAAGATTTTTTAAACCTTCGACGAAAAAAGTAGGATGTTATAAGTTTGTAGTGTCTGTAAGTCTATGTGTCTGTCTGTGAAAATACAGATATATTTTTTTGGGTGGTGACTTTCGAAGTTAAACTAAGACACCACTGACTAATGATGAAGGAAAATATCGTAAGAAAACCTGGACGTAATAGTCAACCCGTAGTGAGCTAGCGCGGTGATTAATGCTCAATCCTTCTCTGTATGAGAAGAGGCCTTTGCCCTGAAGTGGGACAGTCACAGATTTATTTTATTTTATTTATTTATTATTCTTGTTATTAAAAGATAAACCTAAATGTTCAAATCACAAAAGTACAGGTATAAAGGTAGCCAAACCTGTCACAATAACGGATTCAGAGGACGTAATGTGTGTTGGTATAGGTGGAATCATAAAACGGCCACTGGTTTCGACCCTGAGCGACCCTTTTGGAAGTATAGCGTAAATAATACAGCTTTACGAGGTTACGCACATACGTAGTTAGGATACATTCAGGTTGTAAACAAAGGATTGCCTAAATCTGTTTATTGATTCGAGTTTGATTCGAGTAACGGATTACTATGTACATACGTGTTACGGATTATGTAAGTACTATGTGCTGCAAAAGTGCACGGAAATAGGAAAAAAATAAATAAACATAAAATCAATGATATTCTATTTTATTTTTTCGGGAAAACAAACAGTATCTTACGTATTAAAATGAAATAAAAAAAAATTAAACCAATGTGAAACCAGCCACGTTCTCCATTGATACATAAATTATTTATTATTATATCTAACTTTGCAGTACGTAAAGTACGTACACATGCTTAATAGTTTTTTAATATGTTTTGTCACTTCTATTTATAAGTACTATAAGCAGTGATAGCCTAGTGGTATGACCGTTGGATTGCCAAGTCAAAGGCCGTAGGTTCAAAACTCAGGCACCTCTAACTTTTCGGATTCATGTGCGTTTTGGAAATTAATTTACCACTTGTTAAAGCGGTGAAGGAAAACATCGTGAGGAAACCAGCACACAGAAATTTTTCAATGGTGTGTAAAGCCATGCCAGAGGCCTATGTTTTAATCAACATAACGATGAAGAAAACTGTATATCGTCTAAGTTTTCCATTAGATTGAATGCCCTAGAAACTACCACATAAACACTCTTCCACGAAACTTGTAATCTAAATTCTCTTCACTACATTTAATTGCAACAGTTTGTGAAACTTGGTTAAATAAACTGTCTGTAGCAACTGGCAAACCGACGTAGGTTTACGCGTACGTATGAACCAGAGAGCTTCATTTAAATTTCATGTCCGCTACCACCTTCTGTTACCTCTAATCCCGATCCCTAGACATCTAAAAATAAAGTTCTAAAATATTCATACACCTCAAAAAAGATTGCCGAGTAAAAATATTATTATAATACCGACTGCGTCATGTCTGGTGTAGGTACACTCAACATCAAAGGTAGTATCAAAAGCTGTGAAGTTAAATGCGGGACAATTTTTGTCACAGAGTAATAAAAATAAAATAAAAAGCCATTTTACTGATCCAATTAGGCTAACCATAGTTTGGTGTTAACAGTTTTTTTTTACAACATTTAATTATTATGTTAGTGATTTTTCTTTATTATAAGAATCATTTTGTTGTAACATGCACTCTAATCTAGATTCTATTCATTATTTAAACTTTTTAACAATACTATTTTTTATATTATAAATACTATTACTATTTTTATATGTCTTGTCTTTTTTTTGTATGTTTTTTAATTTATGGACTGATCACGTCAAGCGCTGTTCGCTATGGTTCCCTATGGTTCACTAGATTAATTATTAGTTAGGTTAGTGATCTAGTGAACCATAGTGGTTATCACAGAGTTACAAACGTGTCCTTTAGGGTATTCGAGCGTAATATTAATATTAAAAGTATCGTTTGAAACAATGCCAATATTGTTATTTAATGCGATGTCCCTTGAAAAATGGTTGCTTATAAATATTATACATTCCTGTTTATTTATACACTTTGTATACAAAAGGACAAATTTACATGCCTACCTTATTCTCGTTGACGCTGCCTTTGTGTGACCTTTTTGCGGTAATTTTTATTTGCATGCGAACGTACAAATGGCGAAATTCCGCACGCGTTTAAGGAGTTTTTGAAGTATTTTATTGACAAACTGCTGGGTAGACTGTACGCGGTACAGTTTGTCTGCGCCCTTTTTAATGTTAGTAGCGTAATAAAGTGTTGGGACTTTGATACAAGGTCTTTTACGATGTTTTTTTTGCAAGTGGATAAATAAAACGTGATTTGTTTGTTTCCTCTGCGGCATTGTTTCGTTTATTGATCTGATTAGCTTTATAGCGAGTTGTTCGCGTAAAAACTTTTTAGCATTATCAAGTGTAATGTAAAATTTACTTTTTACCATTTTTTACGGATATAATATCATGTCTTTTTGATGCCTCACGGTTATTTAAACATTTCTGATGATATACTATTTTTTTAATACTTACGCATGCTTTAAAGCAACTTGAAAGAGGTCTTTATGCAGTAGTAAGCCAATTAAAGAATTTTATAGCTGGTATAGGAAGCTGATTAAAACAACACAATACAAGCATTAAATGGACATTAAAAAAACAAATCATTAAAATTACTTAGCTATCAAAGTGTAAGAGAAAACAAAGCTTTTAAAAGTTCGTCAAATATGAATAGTTGCGACCTATAAATTGATATCATTCTAGAAGAAAAGAAACCAGTATCTGTAGGCGAAGAGTTTGTATGAGGAGGAAAATTTGACTGCGAGCGGTCACATAAATATCCTAATTTTTATGAAATTAAATTCTCTAAAGCATAAAACTACGAACAAAATTCTGAAAACTTAAAAAAAAAATATCGCGACGATAGGTATTACGTAAATAAAAAGGCAAGAAACTCGTTTGTCAATCATGAAATAACTGGCGAGGTTCGATGTACGAGTAAACACTTCTGGTTATACCTCCGAGAAATACAGACGTGAACTTGTAAAATATTACAACTATATTTGCCACACGCGCTTATATACACATGTACTATATATAAATTGCTATATCGTTTGTAACATTGTGTATAACCTCTTAGCTTCAATACGGAAAAGTCTATATAATATTTTATTATATATTAAATATATTGATTAAATACATCATCATCATCATCCTGACCTTGTTTTTTCTTCCATTCATCTCTATTAACCATTACGTTTTATGTAGGTATATCCATAAAAGTCTAAAATTCTTTAATTTTTTTATCAGGGGTTACATTGTTGCAATTTTCGTGTAGATCTCTATAGTTAAAAAAGAAAAATTAAAGCACATGTAACTCGCTTGATACTGAAGTTTTCTGTAGTACTTTTTGAATTTACCTATTACAAACAAACATAGAAAAAAAAATCAAATATTTTCTCTTTATAGTGTAAAAGGACATCATAATACTAAAAGTTTAGATTTAGATTTATTTACGTAATTTATATTGTTGTGCGAAAATGTAAAGTTTTAGTTATCTGTCGCCTTGGGAACGATGTTTTCAATGAGCTAACTTTTAACCAAGTCCCCTAGATAAGTCTGCAAACTCCTGCTTCAAGGGATTTGATAAATTGATACAGATTGTGGATAGTTTATGTTTTTGTGTACCTGTTGTTCGAGCCCCGAGCTGGGGACAGCTTTGGGGACAAAGGGACGGCTGACAAATATAATTGGAAAACTTCCATTTATCAAAGTATTCATTAGATATTTTTGTGTTTGAAACAATCGTAATTTATATCAAGAGTTTCGAGTTCTGTTGAAAGTTCGAGATTATAGTTGAATTTGATGATTTGATATTTATTATGATGTCTATGATATTCTATAATATAGATTATTATAAAAATAATTATGCAAATTACGCATGTATAAGAATATAATTTGTATTTTTTTATTTACTTATTGAGATTTACAAATTTTAGTTTGTCGGCAGTTTCTCGTGGTTACATATTATATAGTACAGTTACAATCTTATGAAAATGTAGATACAGGTACAATGTTTCAGTTACTTAATACCTACGTATATTTTACTAAGTATATTTATTATATAAGTCGTAATAATTAATGTAATGTTGTTTACCTTTAAAAGCCTCCTTGAAGAAGGAACTTGGATATTTTGGTAGGCCTAATATATTATGAAAGCCTCTTAGATTAACATATTCTTGTTTGAATTATATTTTAGAAGTCAATCCTATTAAATACGGGTCGAGATTTTAAGCATTTTGTAGACACTCAAAATAGTGTATATTTATGTACATTTGTATTTATGTATGTACTAGCGACCCGCCCCGGCTTCGCACGGGTGCAATATTCATATCAACCTTCCTCTTCAATCACTCTAGCTATTAAAAAAAACCGCATCAAAATCCATTGCATAGTTTTAAAGATTTAAGCATACATAGGGATATAGGCACAGAGAAAGCGACTTTGTTTTATAGTTTATACTATGTAGTGATTAGAAACTCTTTTACGGAATGATTGAATAATCTAGAGTAGTAGTCGAGCTAAGATAAAGGGATTTATTAGGCTTAAGATATAGAAAACAACAACAGCTAAGTAACAACTACTAAAGTCACAGACTATTTTCCACTACTGCGGCCATTCTAGAAGTTAAAGCGTGGACCTAATTCTGCGTCTTCGTTTGTTGCCACTATTTATTTACCTAATTATTATTTAATATATTACAGGCACAAAGCAGATTTCTGGCTTCAGTGATGTTCGAATTTTTGCGCTTTTCTGATGGCGCTTTGAACACTTACAAACGCGTTTGCAGCAATTTAGGGCGTTACTTCACCCATTTATTAGACAAATCATCGAGACAATTGATTAAAACACTTACGAAAGATACATGAATGATACGTCAAAAGTTGTTTAAACGCAACGTCAATGCAGTCGCGCAATTGCCGATTGTCATAGCTAAATAAAGTCTGCTATAGCCGTTAATACTTCAACCAAAACCACCATAAGAACACAATCGCCTTCAAAACTTTTAAAATCAATAATTAAAAACCGCTGACACCGTGTGAATGTCCTAATCACGCGTTAAATATTAAATCGAATGTTAACAGATGGTTTTATTTCTGTCCATCGACCACAATCCGCTGTCTTAATCCTCAATAAGTCATGGCGGGGTACCACCATCGATTGGCCGCAACTATTCTCGTAGTTGTTACACACCACACGCAAATGGTGCACGTGGTTTACCGACTTAGCTTTAATTGTGGAACCGTGTTTAGTGACTTAACGGCAGTTTAAGAGTTAAGTTTTAAATCTGTGTTAAGAAAATAAGTGAAGTTTTATATTGTTTTAAAAAGTGACATAAGTGGTTCTGGATGCTGGGGTTAAGATCATTTGTTTTATCAGATGCGAATATTAATAACTTTTGTAAAGTTGCCGTCTGGTTTTTGCAATCTGTGCTACTCAGTGCGGTCAGTAAAACCTGATTAACATTACTATACATCTTAAAAAAATGCACCTTCAAGTCTAAGAATATACAAGAAAAATATTGTAAGCCTTTTATTTTAAAAGAGCAACTATGGAAATTCTTATCATATTCTTCTCCAAGATGTGTAGGCTGCCCTTAGAACTTACAACTAGAGCACTTTTAGAATCATTATTAGAATTAAGACTCTTAATAGGAGCTTCATGGTCTACATGAATATATTTTATTTTTATTAAGCGTACATTATATTATTTATCATTATAATTCGTATTGATTGATTTTTTATAGTTTTAATTGGGACAAGTTGAAAATAGTGCCGATTCAGAAATAAATATCTGGCCGATTTTTCAACAAATATGTGGCTGGCCACTTTTAGGTTTTGATTATGTACAACAAAGTGTACAAAGTGTTTTTCAAGTGCTTTTAGTTTTATGGATATTATGTTCTTAGATAATTAATTCGAATTTCCTATTTCATAGGTTCTTTTACATTGTTTCTATAAATTTAAATCCCAACTGTGGTAAAGCTTTACAAGAGCAAATCCTAGTTTATCTCAATATGCAATTATTTGTATTAGGATCATTCTTCAAAATTATTGGCAAAAAATTAAGCATGTCATTCGCTGTCACTGAAAGTTAAGAAGGGAATTAAATATAATTGCTAATTATTATTATAAAAACTAAAACCTGCCTGCAAAGAGCTAGTAAGATAGTTGACATATTATTTGAAATAGATTTTAGTCCTGATATTTCTGTTATGGTTAAGAATTATTAAGAAAATGTCAACATTTTTTTAAAGAATGACCCATCTGCAAAATAAAGCCAGTGTATTGACAAACCATACAATTTCTTAACTTCAATATTTTTGTAGAAAGAAAAATTTTATTACAAGGGAGATAATCTTATCTCTTATCTTAGTGATACCTATCTTAGAATCACGTAGGCTATCTAGCCTACGTGATTCTAAGATAGGTATCACTAACATCTAGGACTGTTAAATGTAGAAAAGAATTTGGCTCAGTTGGCAGAGAGACTGTTGGCTTTAATTTGACGGTCATAGGTTCAAATCTTACTCGAAATATTTTTTTTAATTCTTGAAGTTATTGATAAAATATAAGTAGTCTTACCCGTATTGCTACAGCTGTACAAACAACTGCAAAACAAGTGTTACATGGGAGCGATATTGTGAAAACTTTTTGCACAAATAAAAGTACACTAGTACTGTTACATTACAACTTAAGTTACGTTCGCACTTTACTTATTTTCTTAACAAAAATTCTTCCTAATCCAAGTGGTTCAAACATGTTATATATGAACAAAGTTCGTTGAACTTTTGCGGCCGTTTCAGGGCTCAAATGTTAGTTATTAAAGTTGTATTTTTTTTCTGTTTCAGTAAAAAAGGCGCGCTATGTTTCTATGCAAGGTAAGAACTTATTACTAAACTACTTCCTAGTCATACTATACCATAGTGTTTATAAACGTGACTGCTGCACGCGAATTCCTGGGTTCAATACCCGGGCAAAAATCTTATATTTTTCTTTTCAGCACCTAAAAAGGGGGCTGCAAATGTACATTCATTTATTCATTATTATTCACATAAGAAAATAACCTTCAATAACCTATCATTAATGAGATTCTAATAAAATAATTTAACGTAAAAATGTAGCCAAGACTCGCATCACTAGATTCTTAAAAAGGTTATTTCACCAGGAGCCAAACGTTAAACTGCATCCTACTAAACTACATTTTGGTCATAAACGCTATAGAAGATAAGGCCATTTCGCGGAACTAAGATTAATTAGTTCAGCAGTTCAAATCTTCATAGTTTAGCCTACAAAGATGGCAATTTGTGGTGCATTTATATTTACTTTATTCTACAAAACGACAGAGTCATAGAATGTTCTTTGACCAAAATGTTAATCGACGATCGAAGACGACGTAAGATTTCCTTTTAAAAATTATTCAAAGGCTTGCGAGTCTTAGCAAATTTTTTACAATAAATGTTTTTGATGGGTTATTATTTACTTAGGAGTCCTTTTGAAAGAAGTTTCCAATGTTCCTCGGTCACCAGAACCCAGACCAAAGGCCCTACATTCAGTCTAATTAAACTTTTGACACTCAGACCTTTGATTAGCGCTGTATTACGAACAGCCTAAATACCTTCTTTCATACGCCAGACCTCGTATCTTCCCGTCAAACTATTTTCAACCCTCGTATTTCTCACATATGGTTCATTTTTCAGGAGTACAACAGTTCAACACTTACGTGACACTCAAACTACAGAATGTCAAGTCGACGACGGTGACAGTTAAGGGTCCGACTCCATGCTGGGAGCAAGACTTCCTATTGTGAGTATTTTTTTACTTTTTTTTAAACATATGCATGTATATTTTACTTCACGTAGAAAAAAATAGAAATCGAATAACATTCATTTCAATTTATTTAAATAATGATTTAATTTTATTTAATTAAAACCATTTTTTCAAAATTATGCGAAACCATAGCCGCCATTTATTTTGAAGTTACGTCAATATCTCAATACCTGTCATTGTCAGTCGAGTCAGTAGCTGTCAAAATGAAAAACGTCATTCGCTTGTCATAGTTCTATGCAATTGATTCAATTCACTATGGAGATGACGTCACGAGCGCAGATTTGAATTACGAACCCAGTCCTTATTTATTAACGAACCAAAGAATATATTCTATTACTAGCTGCCCCGCGCGACTTTGTACGCGTGATTATTTTACCTCTACGCTTTTTCTACCCTACCCTACACTACCCTACGCTACTCTACCCTACCCTATCATTTTCTACCCCTACCCTACCCCTACTCTACCCTTACCCTATCCTACGCTACCCCTACACTACTCTACCTCTACCCTACTCTACTCTACTCTACCCTATCCCTCTATTTCTACCCTACCCTACTCTACCCCTACCATACCCCTCTATTCCTAACATACTCTACCTCTACCCTACTCTACCCTACCCCTCTATTTCTACCCTACCCTACTCTACCCCTACCCTACCCCTCTATTCCTACCCTACTCTACCTCTACCCTACTCTACTCTACCCCTACCCTACCCTACCCTACTCTACCTCTACCCTACCCTACCCATACCATACCATACCCTACCATACTACTAAGGGGTACAATTTCATATTTTTTTTCTTTGATTCCTCTATTATAGGCGGAAACTAATCCAACAAATCAAATACCTTGAAAATCGGTCCAGCAGTTCTCGTGTATACCTACTAATTTTCATGGCTTCAATTTAAAAAATGGCAGAATTTAATTCAAACTTTTATCTTCTATGTATATTTTCTCCCCAAAGTGATTGAATATCGAGATATACGTGCATAGTTATGCCATTTTGATGTCTCTAACTAATACCGAATTTCTTACACAAAATATTCGCCCCCCCCCCTTTCCCCCTAATGGGTGGAGTTATCAAAAAGCTAATACACGTCTTATTCGTTAACCGAAAAACGAATTATCAAGTTTAATAAAGGATTTTCATAACTACAAACTTTAGGCCCCTTTTATATCTCCTTAGGGAGAAAAAATCCAAATTTTTTGATACACATCTTTCTTATTTTTAGCGCATAAGCTTAACACTCATTTTTACATCTGTAACTTAAAAAATAACAAATCTTCCATACAAACTTTAACCCCCTTTTTTAGCCATTCAAGGGTAGATTTAAAAAAAAAAACAATGCTCATCCTTTCATTTATCAACCGAAAAGCTGAATACCAAGTTTCGTACATTTAACGTTAAGAATGACGGATTTACATACAAACTGTTTCCCCCTTTTTTGCCTACTTAGGGGAGGAATTTCAAAAAATCCTTCCTTAGTGCATCCCTACGGTACTTAAAGAATATTGTCTTAAAATTTCAAGTCCCTAGGTCCACCGGTTTAGGCTGTGCGTTGTCTGTCAGTCAGTCACGTTACCATTTTATAAGTATAGATAGATTACGTACTATGAGTTTGCATTGCGCGCTGCTTTCAGAATTCTTTGCAATTTTTAAAAATAGAATTGATTCTAGGTTCACAATTCAAGGGGAAGCCCCTAATATAAAATCGTAGCCAAATTGAGTGGTAGGAGTATTTCGTATATGTATATAAAAATCTAAACCGTGTCATAATGTTTTCTAGTATTTAATAATTAGTCTGAATACATTGAATTTTTATGCTGAATGTAAATATGTCTACCATTAAAATTACAGAAAAATTGTTACGTATTTTTAGATTGAATGTCAGAATGTACCGATAAAGCCTTAACCAGACGACACGAAGTTTCACGACATTCTTTTTTGCACGGGAAAAAACACCAACACAAAAATGTATGAAATAATGCATGAAAACGAACGTAAAAAGAACGTCGGCAAAAAGAATGTCAGGTGAACGTATCGTTCAAAAAGAATGTCTCCTGTAAAAAGCGTAATAGCTAGTTAATAGAACTAAATTAGGCATAATGATTAATTAAGTATTACTGCAATCACAGTAGTTCGCAGAATCGATCGATCCGTTCTAAATCAATTCTTATTGGGTCACGACTCATTATGTAATGGGGCAGTTACTATTAAGCTATTAAAAATGTATAGGTATAAATGTATACCTTATATACATAAAATAAAAAATAAAGTCGGGTTATTTATACACTCAAGAATAGCTGCACCGATTTTGATGCTTTCTGATTTGTTAGATTTATCTTCGCCTCGAATAGCAGAATAAATAAAAAACAATCAAAATCAAAATTAACACCTAGGGTAGAGTAGGGTAGGGGTATAGTAGGGTAGTAGTATAAAGTCGCGCCGGGTAGCTAGTATTATCTTAATGAAAGGTTAAAAATGACACAATATGAGAAAAAAAATCGATCGTTTGAATCAAAAGCGAGGACACATTTTCTGCTTTCGATAGAGTACAGTCATGAGTATTTCGAGCGTTTGTAGTACGTTCTCTATGACTGTATGACTATTATACTGTGACTGTACCTACGTTAACGCGTAGCTGCGATATTATTAATTTATTTAACCCTACAAATGCTGGGGGACGAACAATCTGTAACTTAGACAATAGGTTGCGCCCAGCTTCACAACGGGACTTGGTGTTGTTACTGACGTAGGTCGCAAATGCCTACTTGTCATTCCTAACAACGCTTAGGGTTGACAGATTGAGTCCGAAATGCTAGGATTTTATGTCTCTGCCTCTGTTTAGGGTAAAACTCAGTCGTATTTGTTTATGTCCATACATATGCATGGATTTGTTAGTAGTTTTGTCTTACGAGTGATCTACTATTTGCTAGCAGTTTGATTTAAGTTCCACATGTCTAGGTGTAAGAGTCGTGGTAGCCTAATGGTTATACCGTTTGACTGGCAAGTCTGAGGTCTCGGGTTCAAACCCAAGCCTCCAAACCTCTGACTTTTCGTAAGTTATGTGCGTATTATAAATTAATTATCACTCTCCGTGCCTCGGATAGCACGTTAAGCTGTTGGCCCCAGTTGTCAATTGTAGATCTTTGACAGTCGTTACGGGTAATCAGAAGCCCGAACGTCTAAAAACCAGTCTTACCGAGGGGTATCGTGTAACCCAGTATCTGGGTTGTGGAGGTCTGATAGGCCGTCGCTCCAAGTAAAACACTGGTATTCAGCTGCATCCGGTAAGACTGGAAGCCGACCCCAACATAGTTGGGAAAAGGCTAGGCAGATGATGATATCTAGGTGTGTAGCTACTGTTTATATATCAGAAAAAGTATATATCAGGGGTTTTTTTTAATATTTAATATATACTAGTATTATAAATTAGACTGTCGGCAATAAATTACGTAAAACAGGAAAAGTACTACACCATCTTGAAAGTAGTATCTATAAGCTGTAGTATATACTACTACAGCTTTTCACAAAAACATAGAGTAATGAAGCTAGTCTCCTTCAGTCCCGGGGGATTGATTCATCTCGGAACCCACAGCAAAAATAATCAGGAGCACAAACTGTTAACGTTCCTGATTAATTTGCTGCGGGTACACTGAGGGGAAAAAGAAATATAAACAAAAATAACGCCTGTATTTGCCCGAAGGGAAGCGCCTTCAATAGGGATGTTAACTATTTTTTTAATTAATACCGAAATCTTCTCAAAATCAAAATCAAAATATTTTTATTCATATACTTTCAGGCGCTTATGTGCCAGTTCCAAGGGCAGCCTACCCCTCATGGAAAAGAATCTGGCAAGAAACTCCATGGTTGCTCTTTTAAATAATGGCTTACAATATTTTTGGATGAATTTCTGTCAAAGTTATTTTAGTACTAGCGTTTGCTCGGAGCTTCGCTCGCGTTAATTTTGATTTTGACAAATTCAATCGTGAGTCGAACCCTCATAACTCCGACTTCGTCCAAACCGAGAATCGAACACCTATATTTAACAGTTGTGCTTCTGATGTTTATATTTGAAAATTGATAATAAAGCTTCTGATTAAAGCAGAAAGAAAAGACAACTCTTAATCATTATGAACTACTTTTTATCTTTCTGGCAAATTTAAAATTCATAATACACTAGTTTTGGAGAAAATCGCACGTGACAGATGTACAGACGTCAGACACCACAGTGATTCAAAGCGTTCCGTTATTCCAAATTTGGTATAACGGATACTAAAACAGGGTTAATATCTAGCAGGAAGAAATTGAACCAGCAGTTTAATTTAAATAAAAGATTTTGTTGCTTCCCATTAGTATGGTACGCTACCCGTTAACTTGAAGGTTGTGGGCCAAAAATGCCGCGTGTACCCCAGAGCTCATTAATCTCAATTGAGGGTTACAACCGTTGCATAGCAAACAGACAGATCTTGTTTTGTTTTGAATGTCTAGAACTACAGCTGAGGATTACCGAGACGTGAACGCTTTCTATTAAGATGTAGGTATATAAAGTAATTCCTGACTGTAGGCCAGTGTTACATTCGTGCCTCCGATAGCACGTTAAGCTGTTGGCCCCGGCTGTCAATTGTAGATCTTTGACAGTCGTTACGGGTAGTCAGAAGCCCGAAAGTCTGACAACCAGTCTTACCAAGGGGTATCGTGTAACCCAGTATTTGGGTTGTGGAGGTCTGATAGGCATTCGCTCCATGTAAAACACTGGTATTCAGCTGCATCCGGTAAGACTGGAAGCCGACCCCAACATAGTTGAGAAAAGGCTAGGCAGATGCTGAGGGCAGTGTTACATAGTTGTATAATAGTTATTTATGCAACTGTTGTGTAATAAGGGGTATTAAAACACGAATGTGGGTTTATCATGTGATAATAGTATCACATGAGTGTCTCAAAGTTTTTTCCAATAGACTTGTGAATTCCTACGTATTTTAGCCGCCTAATAGATACACTACCAAACATTCCATCATGAATTTATTTTATCTAACTTTCTTTCTTTCAACGATGTTTTTTGATTCTGGTCTAGAGAAAAACAAAAAAAATTATAACCCTCTAGATCTATCTCCTACAACATTTCGCATATAAAAAGAAAGACATTTTAAAATAATTTTTTTCTTAAAGAATAAAACAAAATTTCGTATCCGCGCTACTATCCATTGAAGAATCGTTATCGTAAGAGTTATCGTTAGGAGACAATCCTGGCTGCAGTATCAGGTTATTTTTATCATTTTAGTCGTGTATGCAAAAATTCATCACAATCGGTTGAGAATAACTGGATTAAAATTTAGTTGACCCAAACCATTATACCTTTATAAACCTTGGGGGAGGGCTATGCCCAGCAGTGGGCGTCTTTTGGCTGAAATGATGATGTCATCATCGTCATCATTTCAGCCAAAAGACGCCCATCATACCTACATTCATTGCAAGTTAAATAAAAGCTGGTACAACGGCATAGATGAGGATAATATTTATAACGTGAACTCTGGTATAAAGTTCTTACAACGATCGACGAGTCTATATTAAGTAGGGTGCAGATAAGCTGCGTACAATCCCTTGGCTTAACCCTTAATACAATACGTAAAAGTAGCTGCGTATATATTCAACAGGTTTCCTTTTTTTATATAAAATATCTCATCACAATTATGTGTTATCGATAAATAATACTGTGTTTGAATAGAATCAATCTTCTTCTTGTTATCGTGTGGTTGATGAACAACCTGGTGTCAGAGTTTAAACCGCCCGTAGGCCTCCGACATGGCTTTAACCACCATTAAAAAATCTTTCAGGTGTGCTGGTTTCATCACGATGTTTTCCTTCACCGTTTTAGCAACTGATAAATAATTTATTATACGCACACAACTTGCGAGAAGTCAGAGGTGCGCGCCTTGGGATCGAACTCGAGACCACTGACTTATGATTGCTTTGATCGCATTTGAATGGAGGTTTTTTTATTAAGTCGGTTGGTTCAAAAATGAATTTCCTAAGCTGACAAAAAATTGCTGGCAAAGAGAATGGCTGCTAAGTTTCGACACTCCTATCGCTTTTCTTCTTAGCAAGCTCTCAAGACAAGAGTATAGGGGAGGGGCAACTCGCATAAATATCGTATAATTACTACTCTCCGCGAACAGAGACGGATTTGGAACTTGCTTCCGTACTATATAAAATATGTAATCTAATATTCATATTAAATGGGACGCATATGTCAGTCGACGGTCATACCAACCACTAGGCTATGAGTACCTTTTATAATAGTAAGTTTCCATAGAAAAAATCAGAAGTAAGGCTCGAGTTTTACCCAAAATGAATGAAATGTTGGCTGAAAATTATGACTACATGTCACGGACATGCCTACGGTCTATTGTACGTCCAATATCAAGCTAGAGGTACTTTATTTAATAAAGATAGTGAACCTCTCAGTCCATTATGTGAGCGAAGATAATGGATACAATGTGTTGTATAGTCTCATGTCTCATTATAGTTGAAAAGATAGGAGCTATCCTTTAGTACATCGTTCTTTGAAACATAATAATATATATATTTCTAAAACATCCGTGGTTCTAACAAATGACACTTCTCGTTCAGGACTTTTGAATCACGAACTTAATCCCAATTCTTGTTTTACTAAGCCAGGAAATAGTCCTCCCTGTCATGCTTAAATTAAAACTAATTGTAAAAACCGACACAGAGAAAAATCTCAATTAGTTTTGTAGTTAAGAACACTCTCGATCAAGTTACTTTTCAATTCAAAATCAGTTTATCAAATAAGAACTACCATACCACAAACAGACACATCGACGTATCAAACTTACAATAACCCTCTTTTTTCGTTGCGGGTTAAAAAAACAACACTGTAATATTTATCTTCTTTTTTTCGTTTCGATGGTACCGTACGTCTATCCTAAATAGTTTGCGCCCAGTAGGTGGCCACTTTGATCGCGGCTTCAGTGGCAGTCATCAGGTCGTACAAAATGCAGGCATTTGGACACTTGGGGCACTCCAGCAAGCTGTAATATTTATGGGAGCTTATTGAGCTGTTAATAAATTTATCGATTTTGAAATATAAACACGCTAGTCACATATTAAAAGAGTATTAAGTATTATATCAGTTGTTCAGAATCTTATCTCGTGATAGTACAAAATGTTGTTAATGTTCGTGTTGCAGGGATTGGCTTTTATTTTGTTGTTACACACTTTCGAACAGTTTTTTAGTACAAAATTGAAAACCGTAAAGATAAACATACCGCCTCGTTTTAAAATTCTAAAAAGCAACAAAAACTATCCTCATTCGGGCGCTTGGAAATATAATTTTAATTTGACTATTTGAACTTATAACGATAAAATATCTTATCAGTGTAAAAAGTGAAAAACTAAATATTCTTACATTACCAACGCATTTCTTCTTGCTTAATAGTTTTTTTTTGTTACAATGGTGAAAATTTACACAAGAATATTTTTTAAAGTGTTTTATATAAAAGAAACCTTATTTTTTTATATCAAGAACACTCTCGATCAAGTCACCTTTCAAATAAAAAAAACGAAATCTAAATCGGTTCATTCATTTGAGAGCTACGATGCCACAGACAGACAGATACTCACTCAAAGGGTTTGCTGGTAGAAAACTCATTATGATTTAAGCTCGCTTTTGTACATAACTTTTATTAATGATTTACTGTATTATGTTATATTATGTGTGCAATTAAGAATAATAATCAAAAGGTAAGTACAGTAAGAACATTATTTCGTCGGTGTTTATCCAACTTGGTTTGAGTTTGTAACAGTACAATGTGGTAAACTAACGTCTAGTCACGTTATTTTGGTTAGTGGTTTTAGCTGGCACTGACACCTGTCTAGTGATTTTAGTGAGCTTATTACAAAACTCATCACGTCCCTTTGTCCCTTAAAGGTTAGACAGAGGTGTTTTAATAACGTCTGTCGACGATTGAGTTGGACTCGGTCCTTAAGACCGGAGAAAACAATTTATTTATATTGCATTTGCAAATTGCTCATTTCGAAGGCGGCTACAATCATAGTTTCCTTCATTTTCATTAATCAGGGCACTTCATTCATATTTAGATTAATAAAACTTACGTATTATTGCAAGTTCAATGATATTAACATCGACTACGTTCGTACACCTCAAATATTTTTCTGTCTGTCTGAATTAGCATTTTTGTATAGAACACTTACGTTTTACCTCTCCTATTTGCATAACGCATACTTATTAACCTAATTGTTTGATCTCGGTTTATAAACAATGCGATTTAGATGTGACTATTTCATGAGAAAAATCATCCTGCAGAAGACTTCATAGACTTCTTTCGTATAGTTGATGGACATAACAACCAGGCCTATAACATGGCTTACACACGGTTAAAAAATCTTGAAACTGTGTTGGCTTCCTCACAATGTTCTCCCTTACAGTTTTAGTTACTGATAATTAATTTCTACACTGCATAGAATTCGAACGACAAAACTTCAACTAATTAGCTTTTATTCAATAGCTTTTTATGGATTTGAAACAAAACGATAGATAAATAGATAGATAAAGCACGTACAATTAAACAGTAGTAATCCTAATGTGGTGGTTAGGTTTAAGTTTGATATTCTTTGATACCTATTACGTTTCGATCCGAACACCGGGATTCGAACTATTACGCTACTTCACAGATACAAACATTCGTGACGAGTACCGCCAACAAATTATTTTATAAGCGGATAACAAACTCAATAAAAATGTTTGTGTCGATAGCACGCGACCGAAGCGGGGATCGATAATAATAGCTCCCCACTAGATTTTTATCATTTGTGCAAGATATTGATATGAATTTTGCGATAAGTACTTTACCTACTTGTATTTAGAATTTCGGTCACAGCGGTCAATCGCAACGAAGATTGGTCCACGGGGATATATAGTGCACAAGTGTGTGCGCAAATACAGGTGCCCTTTATATTCCTTCCGTCTCAATTTCCGATGGGATGGCAATCCAACACGACCGGAGAGAGAACAGGAAAGAGCAGGAGAGAGAACCGGCGCTTTTTTTTCTTTATAACCATCCACATTTATATTAAAACCTTTATCACAACATGTCCTTCTTCGACACCATAAAAAAAGAAAATAAAATACTTTGACTTCGACTTTTACGGCAAAAACATTGATATTTAGATCATATTTTTGCATAATATGCAAACATTAAAGTTCGTAAATTTTGTAGAAAGAAGTTGCCCTGAATATTATTGAGCAAACGATAACAATATCTGATTTTCAATCTTTACCAACTTCATAAGTACTTTTAGTATTCAGGTGTGTTGTGAATGGGCTCATTGAGTTCTGTATACGACTGTACCAGTGTTCGGAAACGAGTAGCTATACATAACTTTGTGCCGCATTATCGAATATTGATTCGCGATGTTTTGTGTACAAGTGCGTTCAAAACTGGGGTGCAAAGTTAATCGATTCTTATCATTGTTAGAATAAAATTGCGTCGGCTTGTTTACTTTTTCAAATGAAACTGAGAAAATTACGTGTTTTCACTTGAATCGATACTAAAGTAGATAAGCTTTGACAGCCTAGGTGTTTGACCGTCAACTGACAAGTCAGAAGTATCGAGTTGGATCCCAAGGCGCGCACCTCTGTAAGGTAACGTTTCGTAAGTTATGTGCGTATTATAAATTAATTATCAGTTGCTAAAACGGTGAGGGAAAACATCGTGATGAAACCGGCCCTCCTGAGAGATTATTCAATGGTGTGTTAAGCCATGTCAGAGGCCTACGGGCGGTTTAAACTCTGACATCAGGTTGTTCATCAACCAGACGATAAAAAGAAGAAGACTAAAGCAGATGTTCAAGATTTTTTGTGTGTGGGTTCGAACCTGGCAGGAACCAATGACTTTTTCAATATCATATGTACTTTCTTAGTTAACCTAAAACACCACCGACTACATTGAAAGAAAACATCGTGAGGAAACCTGGACTGAATATAAGTCTGAAATCGCCTATGCGCAGTGAACTAGCGCGGTAATTAATGCTCGATCCTTCCTTGTATGAGAAGAGGCCTTAGCTCTGCAGTGGGACAGTTACAGGCCGGTTCACTATCAATTCAAGATTTTTACAGATTCGGCAACGCGCAAGTATTGCAAGCGTATCGTAGTTTTAGCTAAACATTAGACGGGCTGTAAACCAGTTTACCAACTTAGCAGTAAAAAAAAAGTACAGCAAATATAGCGATAGAAGACACAAAAACAAAGAGTCATCAAATACATATCCGATATTCGCATGTGAAATCCGCAACCAAATATTTCACGTACCCATTTGTATCCGATTTACGATCGCACGCGAGCAAGCAACGTTCGCGAAACAAAAGCAATATCGCTCCGTTACGTCATCGATACAGATTGCTACATCCTGTATGTGGCCTTGCCGATTGACGGCCGAGGTCACGTAGTGCACTGACCAAGGACCAATACAACATTTGATTGCGTACTTCACGTCTGACAGACGTATATTTGAGACGTAGTATTAGACAGCGGGACGTCTCCTAATCTTATTTTGATAAAGGAAAGGTCTTATACAGAGGATTTTAGAGATTCAGTGCTCGTTTTGTCTTAAGCCCGTTTGAAATGCCTCTTATAACGTGTGATGTTACACATTTATCTTTGTTCTTTCTTCTTGATATAACGTTGATGTCAGGAATTATTTTTTATCAGACAGCTTTTAGGTTAGGTAATAGTTGTACTTTATGAGGATTATATAAAATAGCAGGTATTTTATTTGTAAGTGACTTTTTTATAACGGTTTTATTTAGCTGTTTAAGCAACGGAGTCTGTATACAGGTTGTCCTTCAACTCAATGTTGGATTTAATTAAAATTTTAGTACCTTAATTATTTGAAAATATAAATAAGAAAAATATCAATAAATACGAATTGGAACGACCAGTAAACTTATGAATGGTTCAGAAAACTAATGATTTTAATAAGATTTAACCAAAAAAATTACAATAAACTATAAAATACATTTCCGAAGATCTTCCTTTAAAAATGTTATTGAAAATGTTACTTAGTACGAGTAAAGCACTTAAAGATTTTCTTATTAGTAAAGGAATACGGAGAATCTGCTCTATTTCTTTGAAAACAAACTTAATTTTAATCAGCTACCAGAATGTTCTATTATATTATACTATATTATATTATATTAAACAGAATGATGTTTCTATTATACAAATGTTTTCGGAAATACTTAATATCTAAACTCTTTGCTAAGACTAATTGGTTGATGCTGTAGTTCTTTATTATTAGTTTAATTTTTTCGCGTTTTTGCTCCTGTGGGTCAAATTTTTCCGGGATAAAAGTATCCTATGTCACTCCGGTCAATATACTATCTCGACGCAAAAGTTACGCCGATACGTTGCTCCGTTGCTGGGTAAAAGAAGGAAAAACTAACAAACATATTTTCACATATACATATAATAGGAAGAAGGTTGTTTTTGTCGACCATCCATTTCGTCTGGGGCTCTACTCCGAAAATCGAACAACGATGTTTCGGATCGGAACGTAATAATGAAGACCATCAAACACAATCCTCACCTCAAATTACCACTGTTTAATTGTACTTAGCGCTTTCATCTGTCGTTTTGTTACAAATCCATAAAAAAAACAATCTATTAGAAGGTAATTTAACGAACAAATATGCGATTCGACAATCGAAGCTTCGTTAAAATTTCGGAGTAGGCCCCCTGTTTCGCCAGCGTAAATCTTCAAAGGCGAGTGTGAAGGTGTGTTCATATTTATTTCATATTCGTAAAAATATTTGTAAATTATCTCCGACACAGCTTTTGAGCATTCTTACAAAGATCTTTAAGATCTGAGAGCGGTTTTGCAGAATTGAATTCCTCTTGTATAAATAGACTGTTTATTAGAATTAATAGGAAAAATGTTCCTAATTTAGAATTGAGACACGTGTATATAAAAAAAGCTTAAATTAAATAAATTAAATTAAATAATTAACTATAATTATACTAATTGTTTATTGGAAATAGAGACTAATTACATAATAAATAAATGATTAAAATACAATTAAAACTAAAACTAAAAACTAATACTAAAACTAACGCTAAAACTAAAAGTAAAATGAAAAGAGAAAAACTTAATCTAAAAGACCGCTTCCAGTGGGCAATGTCCCCAAAACGCTGGCTGCATTGCCACGTTGAATGGCAATGCTAAGCCTTTGAGCTAGGTATAGGCCAGCGTTTTGATCCCGAGTAGCTTCGACCAGACGCCCCGATAGTTCTTTAAACATTTTTCGGGCTCCCGGCCCCCACGACCCCAGCGTCTCGACCCCAAAAGGCTCAAATAAGTAGCCGCTATCCAGGGTACTATATTTGCGCCTTTTGAGGGCCTCGGCTGATTCCGCCGCTGCGCCTGCCCTACACTGGGTTCCAGGAAGATGAGACGGCGCCAACGTGTCAACGCAGGTGGCGTCCCATACCAAGGGCCGCCCCATCCTCCACGGAATCAATGTCATTCCATCGGGTCTCTTACCATCGTCCCGCGACAAACCACATGGCTCTAAAATTGCTGCGCAGTGGGCGGTGGTAAGAGCCCGACGTAAAATATCATTAATGCAGGCATGGCGGGGAATTCTTCCTGCGCTCTTCTGGCAGGAAAGGCCGTGGTGACCGAGCCGGTCGACAGCGGCACCGCACTGGCAGCGGTGCGGGGCACAACACGGTGCACCCAAGCGAAGGGACGCGGCGATGCGGAAGCTGGAAGAGTCCATCACCGTGCCCGTGTTTGGCGAAGGAAGGGCCTGGAGCCACAAACCAGACTCCCATTCAGCAACGGCTAGAAGCCGGGCACGATCTGCAGAGCTTATAATTAATTAACTATAATTAATTTTGTTGTATTAGGAGTTAATTCTGTAATAAGGTACGATGGGGTTGACATATCTATCGGATAAAAGCCCCTAAACATAAATAAAGATTTAAAAAAATAATTACTTACAAGCTTTTATTTTATTTTTTTAACTTGCAATGTGTGTAGGTATGTTCGGGTCAAATCTAGCAACTGAATTTTAAAGTATTAGGTATCCTCAATCGATTGAAATGAAATTTTGCATATATGTTTAGTTTGGATGTCAAAGAAATTTTATGGTAATTATGACTTGAATCGAAATTTAGGATTAGCTCCAGATATAGAAACTCTTCAACAAATAACAGCACAGACATAAAATTTTGCAGATACGTTTAGTTTTGATATACCAATACAAAAGCTTGGTAAATAATAAGATAATTAAATTAAAAAAAAAACACAATTGAATTGAGGACCTCCTCCTTTTTTGTAGTCGGTTAAATAAAAACTGATTCCTAGATACCATTGCATCACTTAAAGTGATGAAAATAAGCGTTAATTGGTTAAAAAATAAAATATTATTTTATCTAACTGTTACAGGATTATTCCATAATTAAGTAGGTTTATTTAATAAGCAATTCCAATTTAATCTTTATATACACCCTGTATATTTGAATGACATAAAATCCTTTTGTTACGGCTCAATGGCAGCAATTAAGAGCCGAACGGAGTCACTAAGCCGAAATGTAGAGCATTTACCTATGCGGATTAGCGCTGATTTTAGGCAATTAGCATTAATGCTGTTTTATCGCCAGACTAAAATGTACTTAGTTCCTTACCTGAGCACTAATCGAGGTGGCGTTTTAAGTTCATTTTATAGTGGACGTTACTGTAATACTTAAATTGAGTAATAGGATAGGTTAGTAATTTACTATAAAATTAATATTTGTAATTTTTTTTTATGTGAAACGGTTTTGTCATCAGAACTTTAAACTAATTTGATAAATTTCTAATTTTTAATTAATTTCTGATATTTGATACATACTTTTAGGTATGTACCAAATATCAGATCAATCTGTCAATAGGAAGGAGGTAAAATTTCAATTAAGTACAATATATTTGAACCAATCAAATAAATAAAAAATAAACAGGGCAAGCTAAATAAAACCGTTTCATTAGAATTATTTTTTGATTTTTAGAAAATATTTATTTGTCTAGAACAAATTGTTATCTCCTTCAAATTTCTGAAACGCTTCTGGAACTCGATGCGCTTTAAATCTCTGAATTCTGTACGCCTACCTAGACAGTAGACGGTCTAGCTTATACAGGTTGTTTTTTGTAAATGTAAGAGTCCAAAATAAGTAACCGAGTGGTATTTAATATTATATAGCACAATAATAATAATTAACCATAACCAACTAACTACTATTAACTATGTATATTTTTATTTTTTTATATATATTTAAAAATGTAGTTTATATGTATTGAAAATAAATAAATGAATTAACGATAAATTAAAATACCTAAATTATTTTCTTAATTTAAATAATTTCTAAATTTTTATAGAATTCATTAAATTAGTTTATCAAATTAATAAAAGCGTGCAATTGGCATTGAAAATTTAAGTTTCGATCGGCGTATTCGATGAATAAAATATTGGTCGAGTTATTACATTGAAATTCATAACCAAGTTCAATCCAATCAGTTTAGTCTGGTCTTAAATATTCGGCTTACAACTTAACCGAGAGTAACTGCTATGTTAAGTAGGAATATAACTTATATTTGTCTATAACAATTTAATTGACAAAGTGATTGCGGAAATATGACCGACCGTTGCGGGCGTAGATTGCGCATGCTGTATTAGTTTTGCTTGCAACACCTATAGCGTGACTGTTTGACTGTGCGATTTTTAAACATTTATAGATTTAGAAAAGAGATCTACTCGTATTAATTCGTGATTCTGGGACGCAAAGTATCGTATAAAAGTATATTCTATCCTATTAATATTATAAATGTGAGATTTTGTGAGGACGTATGGATATATGGATGTATGTTGCTCTTTCACGCAAGCTAAAATTTATAAAAAAATACAATCGTATTTCGAACACTGACTTTCTTTCTCCGACTGACTTTCGAGCACTTATTAATCCAAAATGTAATAAATAAAAAGCCTTTATTGATGGCAACGATGGTTTGCTAAAAGAATGCTTTGTAAATATAATACGAATAAATTATTTAGTAAATATAAAACAAAAAATAACCAAATATAATATAAATATAAATTTTAGAAAGCATTTTTCTAGCAAACCATCTTTGCCATCACTAAATACTAATACCTACAAGTTACAGAAAGTAATGAACACTACTAAATCACTTTTACCTAAAACTTAGACATCTCACATCACTTAACCCTCTATAAATCTATCAACGTCTACTCAAAAACACACATTAGTCCTATTTTTGTTGAGTAATGTTCACTTTGACTTCTGTAACAGCTCATAAATATCGCCGTTGGCAACACTAATTACCCAATTATAGGAGGCTTTCATTTTGATTGCAAAATGTATTTAAAATACAGATTGCGTTATTTTGGTAACAGAGGGGTTCTTATAGCGCTTTTTGTAAAGTTATTAAAAATTTATAATAATAAAATTTTGATTTTTTGGACAAAGATATAATCGATTAGAAGTGAGATTCGACGAGTAAACATCCTGACAGCCAAGGAGACCCTCGTGTGTTAATCGAGACTGTGTGTTATCAGCCCAGTAGTAAGTTTGCTGGCATAAGACCTTTCGAGTGTTCAAGTTCTGGTGAGTTTTGTCAAAGCTTGATAGAATTTTCAAAAATTTTTTTTAAGGAAGTGGTAGGTTTGGTTTTCGAAAATACCACAAAAGAGCTCAGACCCTATTGTAGTATTTAGTTTACTAGTATTACTAACTTCTTCTAATAGAATGCCATGTTAATTCCGAGGCAAATAATTCTCGTTCTAACATTGTTGTAACAACTCTATTTCTCTCGAGAAAACGTGCAGATTAACAACTACATTTCTAGGATAAACTAAATTACTGAGTCTAGGGAAAGAGCAGAAATATAAAATTTTATTTGCAACGAAAACAAAGGTTGGAAGCTAACGAAATTAAGTGTAAAACTAAAGGAGAGGGTAGGAGGTTAATGTGCAAGATTCGTTTGTATTTTCATTAGAATATCATTGAATATTTACATTGGATTGTGCCTGTACTGGGGTAGGACGAAACACGTGCCAAATTTTGCGTACAACTGTTTACGAAGCGGCTCGGCCGTGCCCGGCACAAATTAAACGCGCTCGGATCCGGTCCCTGACACGGTCTAGCATAAATCATCCTTTTTAGGATTATGTAGAAAAAATGAAATAAAAGAACTATTATACTTTCGTCATGTTTGGGTCCAACTATCTATCTGTCACAGCCATTTTAATCGCAGACTAATAATGCTAGAATGCCGAATTCCTGGTATAAATATAATAACTTATCAATGTAATAAAAGGGTCCCGAACCTATTATTTTTTAGTAGACCTGTAAGTTTCAATATGGAAATCATATGAAATATTGATACGGCTTTACTCACGCATTGATTTCGGGAATGCCCGACTAGTTTCGAACTCAAACGGAGTCCATTTTCAAGAGCGGGTGTATACGCAGCGGCGTCGCGGACCTCACTTGAGTTCGAAACTAGTCGGGCATTCCCGAAATCAATGCGTGAGTAAAGCCGTATTTCATATAATTAGTATGACTCACGAAAGTTATTATTCTAAAATATGGAAATCATTTTAAAAACCTTGTAATTAGCAAACAGGCATACGGCCTACCTGATGGTAGCCGGTTACTGGCGGGATTATGGAAGGGGAGGGGAGATTAAGAAAGCGAATAAAGAATAAATTAAAGAAAGTTATAGTTCTAAAAACATTAACTTTTTTTTCTTTCTTTCTGAGAAAAGATCTGACGTCATGAAGGCTAAAGAAGACAAATAATTAGCTAATTATATTTTACATTGACATCATCAGCTAACCCCTTTCAACTACTGAAATCGTATTATTTTCGATCAGCGGAAACGATATAGCGGGCCAAATACTTCACTTTGATCCTACAATTCGATAAAAGAAAGATAAAGCTAAGCCTTAAGAAAAATATTAGCCCATAAAAGTTAAATTAATGCTTTAGCTCTCCAATGATGTGACAGCGAAACTTTTTACCCAGAGCAAACTTAAACTTTTCTAAATGAATATCCGTGGCAGTGATAGCGTAGTGGTATGACCATTGGACTGCCATTACTTCACTCACTTCATAAATGGTGCTCATCACTTCATACTTGCTTTGCTGAAACGGTGAAGGAAAACATCGTCAAGAAACTAGGCATACCTGAGAGATTTTTCAATGGTGTGTAAAGAGGCCTACAGGCGGTTAAAACTCTGACACCAGGTTATTTATTAACCGTAATTATAATAAAGAAAGAAAGAGGTTATTTATCAACCTTACGCTAAAGAAAGAAAGAATGAATACCCGGTTTTAGCGGCGTCTTGGCTTATAATATTTGTGTATTTTCATAAATTTTAGGGGAAGATAGGATAGGTGTGGTCATGAATTATTGCTGGCGTGCCGTGTCTACTCATTATAGTTGAAACAGCCTGTTTATATCAAACAGAAGGTTTTGTTTGGTGTGTTCTAATAATATTTTTGTAAATTTTTTACGTTTGCTTATTAAATATTATAATTTAATAAGAAATTTGAGAAAACAACTGATACGAATGGGAAACCCACAATCTTCGGCGTACCGTGCCGACGCTCTAACCGCTGAGCCACCGTATCCCATCAGAATCAATTGTAGAAAGAGATTTGAAATTTCGACTGATTCTGATGTGATACGGGTATAAATTTTTTATTAAATGTGTTGTAATAATCTTAGGGCTAGTAGGAACAAATGTATTGATAATTTTTTTAAAGAGAACAATAGCCTTAAATACCCTAAAAATCAGACGAAGTGTTACTCGCATGAACGCGCCGGCGTCAACGCGGGAGTCAAAGATTTCTGTATCTATTTTTTGTTTCCTTAAATGGACGACATTCAGTTCTATTAATGTCTACTACCTTCACTCGTAAACGTGAGTCACCTAGAATATAAACAGTGGCGTTTCTCTTAAAGTGACTCAACAAATATTATAAAAGACTAGCTGACCCGTGTCCGCTTCGTTGGGCGGTAATCATGTTAAGGGGTTAATATATAGCCTACGATACTATAAACTTGGCTTTCTATTGGTAAAAGAATTTTCAAAATCGGTTCAGTAGATCCAGAGTTTACCCCCTATAACCTCACAAACTTACAAACTTTACCTCTTTGTAATATTAGTATAGATTATATGCCTTCCCCTATTTTATTTTCAAAAAGATATTCCTTTCATAAAACTGGCCGTACTAAGAGGCAAGCCGTCCATCCCTCTCATGCTATAAACTACAACAATTTCAAACAATCTCCCTTAAAACATAAATCTGGGTAAACCCGGAAAAGTTTACAATTCCGCTTTACTGCATGAAGATAGTACTGTCTGTGATTTGTTTATATTCTTGGCAGGATGAAGCTTACGGTTACTCAGCAGTAAGCACTTTTATATCGTACGTAGCTGATTTTATGCAGTGTTTATGTGTAGTGGGTTTGTTTTGAGCGAGTTAGGGTTGTTAGGGTTGTCACATGCGTCAACACACAAACACTAAATTCGATATTTATTTATTCTTTGTACAAATCTGTGTACAAGGCGGACTTAATACCTTAGGCATTTTCTCCCAGTCGACTTTTGGGTGATGCAGAGATAAAAACATGGTAGATGCACTACTAAGCTATTCAATAACTATACATACTTATACAATACTAAAATAACAAATATGTGCACACTATTTCATGTAGACATACATTTTATGTCTACTATAAATAGAGGAATTGAAATTGCACAACGGAATTGCTAAACTGTCCAATTGTTCCAATCTGCTAACAAATTGAAAAACATTTTTATCAATGGAAGTCAAGCTGAATATTTTGTTTTAGAACCTTTTATGTTTTTAAACTATTTCGAGTGATGAATACAGACAATATCACTGCGTATATATCGGGACAACTCAGTTAGTTATAAATGAACTCTTTATTTTAAAATAAATCCATTTTTCGAGATTTATTATTAAAAAAAAAATTAAACTACAACTAAAATCAACTTATTAAATGTAATTTCAACATTAATAAATCATTTTTACCCGACTACAAAAAAGGAGGGTTATGATTTTAGCAGTGTTTAATATTTTAGGTTCTACAGATATTTATTAAATTGTAATTTATTTTTTTAGTTTTAGTTTAGTAATTTATTAAATGAAGTGTATTTTTGTCCAACAGTGAAACCAATGACATCAACCTGGGTCTATTAGTGGAAGTGTGGAACAAAGGCGTCATCTGGGACAAAGCACTTGGCTACCACTACTTGCCTCTCACTTCCGTCGCATACAACGAGGTAAGATAAAAACATAGACATAGAAAATAGTAACTATCCTTATAATTCGTAAGTTATGTGCGTATTATTTATTCGTAAGTTATGTGCGTATTATTTATTCGTAAGTTATGTGCGTATTATTTATTCGTAAGTTATGTGCGTATTATTTATTCGTAAGTTATTCGTAATCAGCTGTTCCATACATTTAGTTGAGTCATGTGAACATAAATGTATGGAACAGCTGATTTTTTTGCGATTTCAGGGTTGGTTCCATAGTAAAAGTTGTTCATAATGATGAGTTTAATGACCCTTTTTATGGATGCTGGTGTTTTACAAATAACCCTGAATAGAGAGTTTTATAAAATATAGTATTGTTTAAAATTATAGTTATATTTTAAAATAAAGTACACAGTTTACTTAGTAAACAAAAACACATCAAATCGCAGTTTATAATCGATTAAAAGCAATCACAGCATTTCTGTTTATGCTTTTGAACATTACTGAAGGTTTCATTAGTACTTTGGATACTTATATTTCTGCCAGGAAGCCCTTGATGATATCATCAAGGTATTTATTAGCTCTGTGTGGTGTGTGTGTGCGTTTAAAATTTACGTATTTGATAACATAAATCTGCATTATAAGAAAGAGTTTTTAACAAAAAATCGACTTTAAAGTACTAAAACGCTAGAAATACCTAACATAAAAACGTTGGTTTTTGAGTCGCTGCCTGTCTAGCGGGTTCCAATAGATAGTTACAATTGTAGCCATATTTAGATTTTAATTAGCCAGAAACTTTAGAGACTTAATGTATGCCTTATCATTCATATCATTATTATATCATATCATTATTGAGTCGTGATAGCCTAGTGGTGTAGACCGTTGACTGGTAAGTCAGAGGTCTCAGGTTCGAACCCAAGGCGCGCACCTCTGACTTTTTGTAAGTTATGTGCGTTTTATAAATTAATTATCACTTACTCCGTGCCTCAGAAAGCACGTAAAGCCGTTGGCCCTGCGCCTGATCTCTCTCCGATCGTGTCGGAAGGCCGTCCCATCGGACTATGAGAGTGAGGGAATAGAGAGTACACCTGTGTTTGCGCAAGCATTTGTGCACTATAATATCTCCCGCGTCGATGGCTAATCTCCGTTGAGATTGGCCGCTGTGACCGAAATTCGGTCAGGAGGACATTATTATTATATCATATCATAGAATTTTATAGCAGTGGTAGTTTAGTGGTATGATCGTTGGGCTGTCAAGTCAAAGTCGCATCTTTTGAACTGGGTTCAAATATCAAATGCTGGTACGTGTTTACACGTATTTCGTAAAATCGTTTAACTAGTTCCCTAATAAAGTACTTGATAGACAGGCAGACGGAAATACGAACGAAAGTGTGAGTTTAGTCTTCTTTTTCGTCGTATGGTTGGTGTCGGAGTTTAAACCACCCCTAAGCTTCTGACATGTCTTAACGACCGTAGAAAAATCTCTCAGGTGTGCTGGTTTCCTCAAGATGTTCTCCTTCACCGTTTTAGCTAGTGATAAGTTTTAGTGAGACCCTCTGTAGTCTCTCATGAGTCTGTAATTTTTCAACGCGATTATTTAATTCGCACATGAATTCGAAAATCAGAGGCATGTGCCTGGGTTTCGAACTCACGACTTTTCGACTTGGCAGTCTAACGATCACTAGGCTATCACTGCTTCTAATGTGTGAGTTTAGTAAATCACGTTTAGGGTCTCATCTGCAACGATACAGAACTCTAAAATCGAGACAAGATAATTAAAAAGTAAAAAAGCCTGGAAAATCCTCCGTTGTAGTCAACTTCTACTGAAACAAAGGTTGTTAATTTTCATGGAAATCATTGTACAGACTCGATATATCGTGTAGGATATCCACTTCTCTGTGGTACGCAAATTGTATGGAATTTGCATACATAAAGGCTATAGCGAGTATTTTCTGCAGCATCAACAGTATTCCGCTTTTGTTAACGTGGTTACCGCTTCGTAGACGAGTTTTTTAATGAATACCGTTGTAAGTAGCGGGTTTTATACGGACGTTTTTAAAATATGTAATTTGTGTTTTAATATGTGACAAGTTGAAAACACTCAGCCACGGCAATCTATATGAATATATTTTCTATTGGCATCAATTTGTACGCTATGTTTAAAAATTGAAACACGAATCATTATATCTCTAAAAACACGAACCCCAAATAAAGCTAAAACACTATCCTTTAACAACGCGAACCCAAAATAACAGCAGCCCAAATTGTAAACAAAATTTAAGACATAGACTTACGTCTCTATTTCCCAGAAGGGGTAGGCAGATGTGTATGCAGTACACCCACGTTTCGCCGGCTATGTTATAAGTCCCATGTAATAGGGGGCGAGCCTATTGCTATTAAACGGGCATAATTCCGGACTCCGTGCTGCTACTGAGAATTTCGTAATGGAAAAACACAATAACACTTTGCCCGACCCGGGGTTCGAACCCAGGACCTCATATTCTGTAGTAGTCGTGCTAGGCCAACGAGGCAGACATTTTAACGAAGAGTAAACGCAAAATATAGAGTAATAATGCTTAGCGAGTGAGCATTTACCTGAAAAGATAAATGGTCACTCATCGTGAGCTTTACGTTATACACAGCTTGAGCGTTTGCAGAAACAAATGCCTAAAAAATGCTCTAGTATATTCTCACCTTCATAATTCACAACATTTTCTGCGTGAAATGAATACAATATTTTTTCTTCTTCTTTTGTTTCGAATGATTTAGAATTATAACTATTGTGAGTTTATACTTACTTATTAAATACTAGCTTCCGCCCGCGACTAAGCTGACAGAAAAATAAAACTTTAAAACAACAAATATTCGATTTGGAGTTGGTGCCAAGCCTAGTGGTTTACAGCTTTAAATAATCGTAAGCTTTGGCATCGATTCTCAAGATAAACTAGTTCATTATCACGTTTGGCTTAAATTAAAAGGCTTCGAAAACATTGATGAAAAGTACATATTACGGAATCTCATTATTAAGCATTAATTTATTAATTTATTTATTTAGGCAATTACAACAGGTAACAATCATAAATGGAGCTTAGATTAAAAATATAGGTTTTGTACAGATTGAAACCCTAACATAATCGCACGGCATGACAATTTAGTTATTAGATCCTAAAATGAGAAAAAACTATACAATCTAAAATTTAAAGTAAGTAAAGCAGAAACAGTTACATGTTATATGAATTATTTTACGCAATATAAATATCTTTTGCAATAATAAAATAGGTATATATATTATATATTTAACTATTTAAGTAAAGCATTAATGTTTCATTAGCTCAATTAACAATATCCTTTTAAAAATTGACATCCATCATGTTGACTAAGCGTTTCGTACAAAAATATGTTCAGCAAATTTTGTTTCCAACAGTACTTACGTTTATGCTCCCGTTTGTATTATCAAATATTCGTCCTTGGGGAGCGTTTGCATTTGCATTTTGCATTTCCTTACCCCATTTATACCTTGAAGGTAATGGGTCCAGGTAAATAGAACGAGTATGAACATCGTAAAATTAGATGTTTCATTGATGTAAGGGAAAAGTTAAACAACCAACATTTTGGTGCGATCAAGTTGAAATTTTAATGGTACAATTTTGGAAAATTCTGGTGATTCCAAGCGTGGATGTTTTGAGTTCAGTTGATAAATTTTCAGTTTATTTTATTTTTATCATATTTTATTCGGCATTACAGCTAGAATACAGAATTTTATACACATAATATTATAAACTAATTAATACTTTTCACAGACAAACAGAAAAGGTAGAAAGATAAGACAGAAGACAGGCAGTCACACACACATATAAAGATACAGACTGATGTAAATACAATCAATGCGCATCAAAGTTATGGTCGCTTATTGACTTTTTTAGCACTTTTACGCTAGCGTTCAATAGATCAACATTGATTTAGGCAAATATTTAAACGCAGTATGTATTTATACAAGGTTATTTGTAAAACACCAGCATCCTTAAAAGGGGTCATTAAAATCATCATTATGAACAACTTTTACTATAGGACCGACCCTGAAATTGCAAAAAAAAAATCAGCTGTTCCATACATTTATGTTCACATGAGTCAACAAAATGTATGGAACAGCTAATTTTTTTTAATCTTACCAAAACAGTGGCGAAATGTAAGAGGCACATTTTCTTAAGCTAAAAAGTGGATCGCTGACTGGAAAGTCAAAGTCATCGAACCTACGCGTGCGTCTGATTCTCTACACTCGTGTCAGAAGTGTTTTGTGAAACTACACTAAGTAACTGCACTTCCATTTATTGGTCAACTCGCACATAATGCATTTGCACTAGTTAGGCAAATTGACACCGACACTTTTGAATAATAATATTTTTTACTAGTCGTTCCGCATGAAGCTTATTTATTTGCGTGCGAGTCGACACATAACGACAAAAAAAATGTGTCCTGAAATGAACATCAATCAGTTAAATTGTGATTGATTTGATTGAGTGATTAATATGTGAATGTAAACCATCCATTGTTGTTTTAGACGGACGGTGTCGGGCGCTGGGTGGAACTGGAGGCGCAGGTGATGATGCGCGGAGGTGCTGTAGTCGGCACTACAGGCCCCACTGGCAATGCCTTGCTACTTGACTGCAGGTTCGAGCCGCCGTTCGGTGAGTAATGACATTTAACCGATCAATCAATCAATCATAATTAATCATGCCATAAAATGTGTTATTATAAAAGTGACAAATATATAAGAACGGTACATTTTTACCACTTACGGTGTGCAAATATATAATTTGAAATAATATAGTCATAATTTTAATACATTACAATTTATGAATTAGTTTCATATACTAAAGAATATTGCGTATAAAAATATAGAATTTCCTAATAGAAAAACGCATTAACACTGCCCGACCCAGGGATTGAACCTCGTGCTCAGCAGTCGCGTTTGCTACCACTAGACCAATGAGGCAGTCCGTACAAAAAAGTAAGAATACTAAAAATAATACGTAGCTAGACACAACACACAAACAACAAACATGTATGTGTCCCGAAGAATTCAATTCTTTCAAAGAACCCTAAGTATTGAAATAAAAAATAATATTCAAATTGTTTTTATTCGTTGTCCTTGAAATATTTTTTTTTATTATAGTTACCAAGACTTTTCGAACATTTACAAGCTTTATTTTTGTCGGGTCACTCGAGTAATTTTGAATAGATACAATAAAAATGATACTATTGCCGTAAAAGTTTTTTTAATACAGTTGCTCAAAAAGTGGCGTATTGCAGGGACGTATAGCGTTCGGGATGTGGGCTATTACACACTCGTGCTTTTTTTTTTACCTTTCCCGAACTCGTGCGTTCTCTTTCCCAACTGTCAAAATAATGTCTATTAAAAAGAAAAACCAACCATGAAGTTTTTACTAAAAAAAAATTATAGAAGTTTTTATGATTCATGCAAGTACGTATATTTCTAAAAAGAAGCTACTAATTTGTTTCTGTAACAGATTTAATGATTTGATTGTTCTTAGGTTTCATTTCATTTCATCTCATTAAATTTCATTTTCATTTCATATAAATAAAAAAATTCTACTGAAGACTTGGCTGTATATAGTTCCATTTGCCTACCAGAATAGGTGAAGAAAAAAAAACTGTACCAGTATATGTCAATGTATATGTCAATTATAACTTAATACAAGAATTAAATGACGAGTTAGTTGAATTTATTGTTTTTTATAATTTTATTAAATTGCTTCATTTTTTCGCAACTGTATTAAAAATAGTCGTTCAGTACACGTACGGAACCGTCATTGCAACTTGTTCCGACTGTCAACCCTCGCCTTCGGCTGCGCCTCGGCTCGGGTAGACATTTGTCGGAACTCTTTGCAATGACAGCCGTTCCGAACTTGTAATGAAATATACTATTTTCTTGTTTAAATTGTTGTTAATTTCGCCATCGTCGTATCGGGCGGTTGGTCAACTTAGCCCACTCATTAAAAGCGATTATTTCCTGCCGGCAATGTCGTATACCGGCTCATTACTGACAATCACCACACACTAGCATTTATTGGTGGACATACAGGTAATAACAGTTTGTATGTCTACTACTCGCACATGTGAGTTTGACTTGCTTTTATGGTCAACTGACTCCCATACCCAAAGCTACCCTAAGCTATAACTTAGTGGTAAGATCGTTGGACTGCCAAGTCAAAGGACAATTACGAATTTTCGAATTAGAATGTGTTTTAGAAAAAATAAATTTGAATTGAAAGAAAACATCGTGACGAAACCAGCAACCCTGAGCGATTTTTTAACGGTGTGTATAGCTATGTCAGAGGCTTAAGGCGGTTTAAACTCTGACGCCAGGTTGTTTATCAACTACAGATAAAGAAAGAAAGCATAACTGTCACAGTGTGAAAGTGAAGATATCCTGGCAGTAATTATAACTGCCAGGATACTTATCTTCCGACAAACTGTTAGGCGCTCCACACAGCAATACAATTTAGGTATTGTACATTATTTAAATACTTTAGTATCTTTTTCGTAACAAAATGCTTGTAAATAGCTTTTAAATCGTTTGAGATTTAGTTTAATAAAGTATCGTGGTCGAGTCACCATGATGGTGAAACCAAAAAAAATATTATATATACAATAAAATATAATGAATACGAAAAACGAGCACTATTTTTTGTTTCAATATTAAGTCCTATTGAAATCTTGGGTGGGTTATTTTGCTCTTGATATATTATTCTTGATATTCTTCGAATGTTATTGTAAAAGTAGATATTTAAATAGGTTTTCTTACGTTTTCATGATCACTGTATTGAATTTAATGAATTTCCAACTTAACCCTGTGTCTATGAAATAAATAATTAAATCTCTCAAGAATAAAATATCTCAGTTAAAATGTTCAATCATAAAAAGGCACACATTACATACTCCCATAAACATCACGCACCCTATATTTCCATCTCTTTCTATTACACGTAGTTAGAAGAGTCCGACAGTATACCCCAACAGAAACAATGTAAAACTTCAACAGTAAAACATTTTGCCCAAGACCCTTGTCAAGGAAGGCACAGCTATTCCAAAATGCTATAAAAATAGTTTCAGCCCACATTTCGTCAGGATATTCGTACAATCGATAAAGGAAAAGATATAAAGTCGAGTTGGCAAGATCTTAAGTGTGCCAAAATGGCGTCAGTCTGGCTACGAAGTCTTGCCAAGCTGTGTATGTCCTGGTTCGAGAAAATCTATGGTTGCGCACCAGTTACCACAAGTTATGGCTTTCGCTTTATTTCACTTTCCTACAAATGGTTTGTGTTGAAACAGAATAATAACTAGGTTGTAATAGACTTGGGTTTGTGATTTCATAGCTTTGGATTGTGGTTCCCAAGTAAAATTAGGAAACCTTGTAGTTTTGGCATGTCAGTCTGTCTGTTACTGCAATTTTGCTTTATCTTATATATATTTTATTTTAGATTATCAATGATAGGAAGCTGCAATTCGGCATGATTGTTGAAATTCAGCGTGATAATTTCTAAAACGCACATGAATCTGAAAGTCAGAGGTGACCTGGGTTTTGTACCTGCAACCTTTGAAATAGCAGTCCAACGGTTATCCCACTAGGCTTTCACTGCTTTTTAATTAATTAATGCAAAATTCATCTCCGATGTGACTGAAATAAAAACAGGAAGACATTTAGTACAACAGGATATTTTTCTCTATCTTTGAGATGGAATTGCAGTAATAGAATTTAGTTTGTAACTTAAAAGCGCTTTTATTGGCTTTCTTTTACATTATCAGATGAGATCACTATCTAAAGTAGCCATTAAGGACTGGTACCTCTCTATTCTTTATTGTATAGAATTAAATCGCACTGAAGGTACAGGGGGCCTACTCCGAAATTTTAACAACGAAGTTTCGATTGTCGGATCGCATGTTTGTTCGTTAAATTACCTTCTAATAGATTGGTTTTTTTTTATGGATTTGTAACGAAACGACAGATGAAAGTACTAAGTACAATAAAAAAAATGGTAATTTGGTGGTAAGGATTGTGTTTGATGGTCTTCATTATTACTTTCCGATACGAAACATCTTTGTTCGATTTTCGGAGTAGAGCCCCTGATTTTCAGAGGGAAGGTAATTTTTTTAACTGTCCTATGGCACTATTATTATTTCATTAACTTTTCTCTGTGGCTGCTTCTGTAGTTTAATTTCTAGGAATAATAGTGACCACTTTCCCGAATCTTAAATAGTTAATCTTAATAACTATAGCATATTAAGTTAATCTTTTTTGCTATTATTTATAACTATAATTAAAACTATAAATTTAAAAACCCTTGATACAAATATGTACCTCATTTTTTTAAGGTAAGAACACTCTTGATCAAATCACCTTTTAAATAAAAAGTAGAACAGAATCGGTCCATTCATTTAAGAGCTACGATGCCACAGATACACAGACACGCCAAAATTATAACACCCTTCTTTTTGCGTTGTTGGTTAAAAAGAAAATAAAACAAAATTGTCTAGCTTATTTACCAACTCGGTATCAAGACTCCTTTAAGACCCGCCGTCACTAGGACGAGACGTTTTTTTTTGTTTTTGTCCATAGTGTCACAAACATCGGGCGCCGTCTAGGCGGTATCGTGAGACTCGTGGGCGGATGTCGGGTGCCAAGGTCGGTGGGTCACGTGACTAACCCACTCGACGACCGATAATGAATAGACAGCCTTATTACGTCTACTACTGGCTGCAGACGATTTGGCGCGAAACTCTATGCTTTCTATTTTTAATTAAGTAGTGATGCAGTGCAAGCTGTATCTAGGTTGCCTTTGCTTTTTAAAAAAAGAGATACTAATTTAAAAAATACACCCTGTTGCTTTAAACACCTGACAAATTTTAGGTGGTAATAAGGTCCATGAACCTAAACAACTTTCCCCAAGGAACTTTGCTAAAATCTGAAAATCGAAAATTGACTTTTCATACAATGTGACTGGTCACGTGACTCACTTTTTTTCAAAATCTTTATTCATTTAAAGGATTTAAGAACGCATTAGCGACTATACCAATCTATAATAATTATAGAAATCTTCATCAATAATTTAAGTTTTTGGGACTATAATAAAAGAATATAATATTTTTGCCGCTTCACAAGTGAGACTAGCTAAAATTCCGTGGAACACACTTACATCCATTGTCGATAATTTTAAAGACTAGGAGCGCACTCCAAGAGCCAAGAGCAATACGAAATCTGAAAATCAATTGACTTTACATACAAAGAGACTAGTCACGTGACTCACTTTTTTAATTTAATAATTTTAAATTAATAATTTAATTTTAATAATTTTTTTAAAGACATTGGTAGCGCACTCTTCTTGGCAGTATATCGGACACACACCACCAACACATGCTGTACGTCTTCTTGGACGACTTGAGAAGTTAAATTTGACAGGTCTTTTTCACACTCTGTATATAATTAATTAACAAAACGCATGATTTTTGCTAGCTAAAACAATCCCGCTCTGATTTTACGTTCACAAAAGTTAATTGGTTGTGATTAAACTCCTTCATTTTACGACACAACACACTTAATTTTAAATCCTTCAAATCTGTGCCCTATATAAAGGTAATTACACAACATGAGGTGCATAAAAGCCGTATATTGGCAGCGTAGGGTGGTTCCGTACGTCAACATTGATGGATTGTGTCGACTGACGATTAACCTCCTGAGGGGGAGATAAAAAGTTTTGATGTTAATGTTCGATCTACGTCATATGTTTTTGAATATTTTGATAGAAGGGCTGCGGTAAATGGTGCCATAAGTTGTTATTAAAAAACGTTTCTTAGATAAGTATTTATTATAGCCCCTGAAACGTTATTTCCTTCTGAATTTCTGTAATAAATAAACGCAATAAGCTATTACTACTAATTTTAATATAAAATAAATAAACCAGCCTGTCATTGTCCCTTCCCTGTATTCTCATACAGGGAAGGGTCGAGCATTAATCACCACGCTAACTCACTGCGTGTTGGTGATTTCAGACAATTAAGTCAAGGTTTCCCCACGATGTTTTTCTTCACCGTTAATCAGTGATGTCTTAATTAAAAAAGTACATATGGCATTGAAAAAGTACACTGGTACATGCCAGGTTCAAATCCACACTTACGTCCTTGCAAAGCGGGTCCGTATCCAATGTGTCACCACGATATTTTAATATAGGTAATTCCAGTTAAATAATTGACCTCGAAATTAAGATTCAACATGTTTTATTGCTTTTCACGATACAAATCTTATAAAACAGTACTAACTATGATCCATGATTGACTCACAACGCACAGCGTAAGAACCTTTGGCCTTAGAAAATAGGAAATTCCAACCTTAAGCGGATAAATTTAAGGTTAAAAATCCAAAATCTATCGTTATGGGCAAGGTGCTAATAAGGCGTTATAAAAGTTTATATAGGTCGTTTATATTTGTAATCGACCGGAAAAGGTGTTTAGGAGAAGCCATGAATCAAATGTTGTTATTCGTGTTCAGTATCAGTGATATAGTCACCTCCCTGAATATGGCACGGTTACAAATCAAGAGCTTGTATTATGTAAGTATGTATGCTTCTAATAGTAAAAAAAATTTAGTCGCAAAACGTCTTTTTCGCAAAATGTCTACTGGTCGACAAAAGTCTTTCTCATAATGTCGCGTTCGCAGAATATCGCTTTCACAGAATGTCTCTTTTGCAAAATGCGAAAGTGCGAAAAAGACGTTTGGCGAATAAGCCGTTTAAACTATTAACAGCATACATACTTACATAATAGAAGCTGTTGATCTGTACCTAAGCCGTTTAAAGGCTTAGTCGCAAAACATCTCTTTCGCAAAATGTCTACTGGATCAAATCGTAAATCTAGATTGGATATCCAAGTGTAGGGTTTTGACTCTGAAGTAAGTTGGTGTATCTGTATGCCTCCTAGCCCGCCATTAAGTGTAATTAAATAAGCTTGCGATGTCTGATATATGGGACTGTATAATTATATTAAATGGCACTTACATAATTGCTCTTTGTTCTCCTTAATAAATATACATTCAAAGTTGGACACCTTTTACACCGATGATATCAAGTTTCATTTTAATAATGTTAAACTTTCTGACAGTCTTCCCGATAAGGAAAATGATATTCATTTAATATTGTTACCCTGTTAAGCGGAGTTCTTGCCAATTATAAATCGACTCCAATTACTTTTTTATGCAATTTGTTTAAGCGGATTGAATGTTGAAAGGTTAAAGCTGATCGGTAATTGGATATAATTTAAAAAATGGTTTTTTGAAACTGTATTTCGCGAAATTTGGGGTAATTTGACGAGATTATGAACTGACAATGTTAGCAATATGACGGCGAATTTGTTACCGTTAAATTGTACCTGACAAGTGTAGGTTATCTAATAAGCGTTGGTAGAAGTAGTTTACCTCTACTATGATGTTGTAGTCTAGTGGTATGACCGTTGACTGGCAATTCAGAGGTCTCAGGTACCTATGGCTGCGCACCTCTTTTCCTTTCGAAGTTTTTATAAAAAACACACCACGAAACTTTTAAGTTTCTGGTTTCTAATTTACTACGAAATACTAAAACAATGTAAATGTGTGTTTGTTTACGTAATTCCTAAGTAGTTTTGAGGGTCAAAGGTCAAATTTTATCTCGTTAAATCAAAAGGTCATATACATTTTATCATCTTGGATTAAAGGTCGATGTTTTTATCATATAAGAAAGTTTTGTATAATATCCTTACTAACAAATATATTTGCCTCACTTTATCATGCAGAGACTTTAGAAAATATATTTAAGTGCTCACCCAAATATTCAAAACCTACTTTATGATACCATTCCTAGAATTCAGATCAGCATAACAGCCAAACATTTACTAAAGTATTCTTGTTATAAAATATTCTGTGTTATTTTCAGAGAGTATTTTAGCTTTTGAGAGAAAGTTTCGTATGCGAATTAGTTACATAATCTGAATTTTAGAATTTCTACTACAGTTTTAGTGAAGACTATAATTTTTGGGTATGTTTTGGTATTCTAGCATTATCGTTTCCATAAATAATTTAGAAGTCCTTTTATCTCGGTCATATTTGAATATAAAATTTAAAAAAACTATTAATACCTTTTGAAATAAGTTTATTATGTACAAATGTACACCTACTATAAAAAAGCCAATTAAGGAAGCTTTAATCAGTAGGTTGTGGATTCAAATTCTGCTCGTAATCGATTTTTTCTTTCTAAATTTAAAAATTTGCAACTAGAATGTTCGTATCGCATGCATTTAAAAAAATATATTTAAAAGACATAATAAACTGAATCCACGCATACTGTTTACATAAGTAACTTTGAGCAAAAAACAAAATGGTGGAAAACAAATTTTGCGTTTACGAGTTTTAAAAAAAGCTGATTTTTAGACTTTTGATTGATGCATTCAAAGACATTGCGCCTCACCGCATTGCCGGCTTATTGCATAGCGCGACCTATCGGCTATGATGTATGAATAAATAATGTTTGCTTTTATAATTTGGAATTTATTTTCATTAAAAAAACTTTGACTTCTAATATTTTATTACCAGTCAATTCAAGTCGTCTGTCTTTTACACCTATAAAATTTTGTTTAACACCTTCCGCGTTTCGTCTCCCCTTCCCTCTGACACACTCCTTTATAGGAAACTGGGGAAATGGGTGAACGGAGGGTGCACGGTCTAATCAATGTATTGTATAGTTGTATCTTACATAAGTTACATGGAGATAATGTTATATTATTCTATAAAGCTGGTAGTCTCACAAACTGATATATATATCAACCGCAATTCATATTAATACAGTTTAATTCCATAACAATTAAAGAAATCTAGAAAATAAGAATCATCATTCACCATTCTCTATGCTCAGTAAAATTAATATAGAAGTAAATAGCCTAGTATTATGACCGTTGGATTGCCAAGCCAAAGATCATAGGTTCGAAAACCAGGCACGCACCTCTAACTTCCCAGATTTATGTGCTTATTAGAAACTATATGATTACTTGCTAAAACGGGGAAGGAAAACATCGTGATGAAACCAGCACACCTGAAAGATTTTTCAACGGTGTGTAGAGCCATGTCAGAGGCCCACGGGTGGTTTAAACTCTGACACCAGGTTGTTCATCAACCATACGGTGAAGAAAAAGAAGACTAAAATGTCACCATCCAAGTAAAACCCTGATACAGGAACGTCTAAGTTTCACCACTGAGGGGTAAAATGTATTGTTTTCAACAAAAATAGTTCAGTAATATTACTCTTTTGTAAAGCTTTTGAGTAACCAATTTTGGAAGATAAATCTTATTGCAGCAACAGCCGCTGCTAATTAAAACTTCAAATTATATTTAGGGTAACGAATCTGTCAAGAAAATTCGGTTCTGGAAAATTCTCGGTGTCTCTACTAAAGGCTAAGTGCAGTCTCGATTATAATTATATAGGGTTATTTGTAAAACACCCGCAACCTGAAAAGGGGTCATTAAACTCATTATTATGTACAACTTTTACTGTTTATGTACAAAATGTATGGAACAGCTAATTTTTTTTTTGCGATTTCAGGGTTAGTCCCATAGTAAAAGTTGTTCATAATGATGAGTTTAATGACCCCTTTTCAGGTTGCGGGTATTTTAAAAAAAACCCTGTATACTACGTGTAGCCGAATTCAATTGATTATTTTCTTTAACACATCTTCCGCCCGCGGCTTCACCCGCGTGGTATTTTGATAAACTGAAGCCAACATGTAGCGCCATTTATTATCATAAGAATGTTATTGTTGTTCTTTTGGCATTTAAGTCCGCCTTGTACACATTTGTATGAAAGTATGAAATAAATAATAGAGCTGTGTTGCGGTTAGAAATGGTATAGAAACTATAAACAAGGTGTAAAATGGGTATAGGTAGATAAACATCAAAGACCCACATCCCTCACTCTAATGAACACATTAAAACTAACACAACCGTGGTGTTAGTTATATCATTTTACAAAACATACACAGACGGCATGACAGAGAGATGGAATTAATGAATGAATGAATATACTCGTAGCTTTTAATACAAACAATAGTTATTTGTGCAACAAGAGAGCAAAGTCGTTTTTTAATGCGAGTGCTGATTTTGAATCCTGAGCAAGCGAAGGATTCAATTATTTAATCACGAGCGTAGCGAGTGATTCTAAAGTTATTCAAATTCAAAACCTACATGTTTGAGCTACTGAAATGAATTTTTTTTTACCTTATTAAACTATTTTAATGTATGTTTTTACTTCTTTAGAAATTAATTATCACTTGGTATCGATTGATCGAGCATTAATCACCACGCAAGCTCACTGTGGGTTGGCGATTTTAGACTATTGAAGTCCAGGTTCCTTCCTTCACAGACAGCAGCGGCTCTTATGAGAAAATATAAAACTTAATGTCACTCCCATGTTGCTATACCCCATAAATTAAATGTAGGTATGCGCAAAAAAGTGCGACTCTAGCTTTTTAAACGGTTTTATTTAGCTTGACCTGTTTATTATTTGATTCAAATTTAGTAAATTTTCTAATCGATATTTCAACTCCTTCCTGTTGACAAATTGATCTGATATTTGGTTTAGTTCTGATGACAAAACCGTTTTACGTAAAAAAAAATCACTTATATTATTGTTTTTTAAATAATAACTGTGAACGAAGCGTTAGAAAACTTTTTCTAATGCTTCTACTCTACATGCATCCTAACGCGTTTATTAACGAGATAGATCTTGCTATATTTGTTGGACACTAGGGCGTGGAAGACTGGAACACAATTAAAACGTTAATTAACGCAGACGCAGGTGGAACAGGAGCAATATGCATAACAGATTATACAATAAACGCACGGTATATTAATATTATATTAATTTATCATAGTGTAAGAGTACTCATTAGATTTAAAATTCGGATACCGTGACATTGTTGGCCAATTTACCACAGAAAAAACGCGTCCATGTGTTACAAAATAATACTAATACTAGCAAATTAATTCTACACGGGTTACGGACGAGGATTTCATGACAGATAACGTAAAAAATAACAGATACATAATATATTATTATACACGAAGAATAAATACCAAGTAAATAACTTCGGTGCTGTTTATGATTTTGTTTACCTTCTTAAATTGGTTTTCCATCTTTTTGATGACGAAATATGGGCCTGATATTGTGTAAGGAGATATGAATTTGTTTGTGTAAACATGAGAGCTGTTTTGTGACAATTAATATTAATCGTAACATCGTACTTATATTTGTTTTGCCGACTCCAAAGGATTGAGCAGAAGTCAGTCAACAGATGTTAGTCAATTTGCCTAAGACGATACAAATATACAATACAATTCACTGCTTTGCTCCTATTGTAGCGTAATGAAAAGTATACTATAACCTGCCTAAGAGTATGAAGAATAATTGTGCCAAATTTCGTTAAAATCCGTCGAGTAGTTTTTGTTTCTATAACGAACATACAGACAGACAGACAAAAAATTTACTGATTGCATTTTTGGCATCAGTATCGATCCCTAATCACCCCCTGATAGTTATTTTTTAAATATATTTCATGTACAGAATTGGCCTCTCTACAGATTTATTATAAGTATAGATGAGTCGTGATAGCCTAGTGGTATGACCGTTGACTTGCAAGTTTGTGGTCTTAAGTTCAAAGTTCCCAAGATACGCATCTCTGACTTTTCATAAGTTGTGCGTCCTATAAATTAATTATAGTAGTACGTAAGTACACAAAACCGTTGGTCCTGCGCCTAATCTTTCTCCACTCATGTAGTCATGACGGATTGCCGTCCCATTGGACTACAATAATGAGAGAATAGAGAATGTACCTGAGTTTGAGCACACACGTGTGCACTATAATATCGCCTGCGCAGATGGCTAATCTCCAATGAAATCGGCTGCAGTGACAGAAGTCAGTGCAGCAAGACTGAAGCAGGAGTATGTTCTCTTGTTGATGTGTCCTAAATAACAATATTTTAGTAGAAATTGCATTACCAGAGGCTAGAATAGGCTAGAATATAATGAGTAAGTAATTTAATAGTCCACTTGCGATACTAAGTGCTTTATAACTAAGTTGATTAGACCATCATAGTGCTACATGTAAAATAAGACAATGTCGGTTAGGGGCCCTATTTCGCTAAACCGCTATATGGCTCGCAAATTAAAGATTTTAATATATTGAAATTAATATTGCCTCGTTGGTCTAGTGGTAGCAAGCGCGACTGCTGAGCACGAAATCCTGGGTTCGATCCCTTGTGACTCTATTTTTGTAATAATAAGACTTCTTTTGTGATTTAAATGGTGTACAATATGTTAGATTCTATTCTCGTCTTAAGTAGGAATAAAATGTTTACATAATCTGCACTTACGTCATAGTTTTGCATAAAATTAAATTGCATCTGTCAGTTCTTCGGTAACTTACTTTCAGGCATTACCTATCATCTACGATGTTGTTGTATTTTTCATGACCAACAGATGGTCTTATATGATAACCTAGTTTTTATTCGGTTATCATTAACCAAATCATAATTACCAAAACAAATTTCACTTTCACAAAAGGTACTTTATTATAGGCTTAGTAGCTAATAAAAACGCATATTTTCATAAATTACTTTTTTATTCGGTAATCGTGTTGAACGTTGAAACAAGTTATACATTACACAAAGGCCAAGCCTCCGCGATTTCGGCGCCCGAGCCTAATCAAAATTCAAGACAGGATACCAACTGAAAATAGCATTTCAGAACCTAATTCTCTTTTATTGCAAGCATAATACCAATTAAGTATGCTTCTAAGGCATTTTGTTCCGTGAATTTATCCTTAATGCTGTCGCGATGTGGATATCATTTCATTACGTAATGATCTTGTCAAGGATATTGTGTTAATACTACGCTAGGGTTCCTAATCGTTTTATTTTGTGGAATGCTACTGTAGAATGGAATTCGCGACGCCGAAATTTACTACTTTAGAAGCTGTAAATAGGTCGGATTGGAACGCTATGCAATTGCTTTATGTTTTAAATCTCTGTCGTGGTGGAGGCCGTGCTTTTTGCCAGCAGATATTACATACTAGCTATAGTAAAGGGATAATTATTTTTCTTTTTATAAACCTTCGAAGGCCGAAAAATGAGACACAAAAAGAAATCAATTGTTTTTCGACGCCGGCGTCCACGCGAGAGACAAAGGTTTACTACGGCTGGTGTCATTAACACCGGCACTACATACACTTTTATGCTCACGGAGGTACTTCACCTTCCCATCCCTGCAGTACTATTATTCCTCCAGATATCACTACCATTCTTACCTTATTCCTATAAGGTAAGAATCTTCTGAAAGCTTGCTTACCTTACCTTATTCCTATAAAGTAAGAATCTTCTGAAAGCTTGCTTACCTTACCTTATTCTTACCTTATTCCTATAAGGTAAGAATCTTCTGAAAGCTTGCTTACCTTACCTTATTCCTATAAGGTAAGAATCTTCTGAAAGCTTCCTTACCTCATCTTATTCTTACCTTATTCCTATAAGGTAAGAATCTTCTGAAAACTTGCTTACCTTACCTTATTCCTATAAGGTAAGAATCTTCTGAAAGCTTGCTTACCTTACCTTATTCCCATAAGGTAAGAATCTTCTGAAAGCTTCCTTACCTTACCTTATTCTTACCTTATTCCTATAAGGTAAGAATCTTCTGAAAGCTAGTTTACCTTACCTTATTCCTATAAGGTAAGAATCTTCTGAAAGCTTCCTTACCTTACCTTATTCCTATAAGGTAAGAATCTTCTGAAAGCTTTTTCTTCTTAGTCTTTTTCTCTTAGCTGAGTGGTCGTGGTTATTAAATTTCTAGTCTCGCTTCTCGAGTATCAGTTCTTGCGATGGGTTCGGCTCCATTTCTGACGTTGCGACAGGGGAGGCCATTTAGCCATGGTGGAATGCGTAATGTTCTTAAATCAACGCGATGGAGAGTGACTGCGAGGTCTTTTCCTTCCATTCTCCCTTGCACTACCAAACGTTCTATTGAATCTTCATTCTGGATGACAAGCCTGAAGAACTTGAGTAGGTATTCGTATTTGAACATTTGGCCTTTAAGCTGGGACTTTGAATTTTCTTACCTACAACTTACAAGCAAAAGAGTTATTATAGCAAATTGGCAACCTCCAACAATAAGATTAATTGCCAAATATTGCCAAAATTTCAATTATCATTTGGCATTTTGATCAATACTACAAACCCAAAAAGTTTGCATATGTTTGAACGCGCTAGTCTGAAAAACTATCAGTCCGATAAAGAAAAAAACTCTTGCGTTATTTAGCCCGTATATTGAAGAAGATTAATAGCTTAAACTTTAACCTTATTTTCTCATCCTTTATCAAGGGCACAAGCTTTGACATCAATCCGCAAATATTTACACAGATCTCTTCTACGCAGTCATGAAATAATTTATTCGTTGTGTAGGTGTGTGTATTTATAATGCGTGTTTACATCGACTTGTCGCGCTTCAGTAATTAAAGGTTTATGTCACGGAATGGTGATCCTTATGTAAAAGGGTTTATATTAAAGTAATGGAGGGCGTAAAAAAACATGTTTTAAATATTATTTCGCGTCGAAACGTCGAGGTTAGTTCAATAATGACTATTTCGAATTATCTGTGCGCGAATAGACTCGAAATAATATTTAAAACATGATTCCAATTCGCGAAAGTTTAAGAACTTCTATTGTAAAAAAAACTTTCTGAAATGAAACCTTCGCCACAGTGTAATAAACATACAGTATGGAAACTACATACAAGCCCTCGAAACCGTCACACTCACACAAACATGCGCAACGCCGCGTCGTTGATACTGCGAGTACCGCGACGTTCGCTTAGGAGTCTCGCCGTTTGTGTGAGTGTGCCGTTTCGAGCGTTTGTACGTAGTTTTCGTACTGTATGTTTATTATACTCTGACTTCGCTTTGGTTGTACAAGTACAGGATTATAAACAAAGAGATTTAAAAAGGTATTCTAAGGAGCAGGCAATATTTACATTTATAATAACTAAAAACTGAAAAAATTAGTAACCCTTGGCACAAAAAGAGCCCATTTTTTTTAGCTAAGAACAATCTTGATCAAGTAAGCCTACAATTTAAAAAAACAATTTTAATCTCGGTCAGTACATGCGATGTAACGTAATTGTGTCATTAGACAGTATTAAGAATGTCTGATTAATTATTAACAACCTCAAAAACAACAAATTAGATGGTTTTTCAGAAAAGCTATGGTGTTTTCATTTCTAAAATTAATTTCCATATTTCAAACGACAAAATCACAAGCAACACAAACAACGATATTTCCGTTAGAAAAATGTTCAAACATTTATATTTATTAAGCAGTTAACCTTTATGGGCTAGCATCTAGACAGTGATGAACATTTTATGACTAGCCTTTGTATGTTTTTAAAAATTCTATAAAGGATAGTAGTTAAACGGTAATAGTATTGTTTACGACACAAAAATTACGTGTCGTAACCACATCTATTGTGTACCATGAGAGGTTTTAATATTGCAATATAGATGCTTTATATTTTTATAAACACTTAAAGTCTTAGTGCCGAGTAAACTTGGTCGAAATGGCAATTCGACCAACTACTCTTGGTCGAAATGGCAATTCGTCCAACTGTTCTTGATCGAAACGGCAATTCAACCAACTACTCTTGGTGGAAATGGCAATTCGACTAGTTAGTCGAATAGGATTAGAATAGTTATCCTTGATCGAAACGGCAATTCGACCAACTGCCCTTGGTGAAAATGGCAATTTCACTAAGTGTAAACTAGGCATTCTCTTTTGCCTCTTTTTTATATTTTTATTATTCTTCTGGTTGAATGTCGTGAAGGCGCATTGGTCACGGACCTTATTTGCAAACACGTGGATTCTAACCTGGCATGTACCAACGCTTTCCATGCAAGAATTACCTACCTACAAAAAATTTACCTTCTTGACTACCAAGAAGGTAATTTTTCCAGATTTTTCTACAATATAAAGCCATAAAACCAAGTAAAGTTTTTTAAGCAATACTTCCCTTAAAAGTTTATAAAGTAGGTTGTATGATTATGTTGTTCCCCCGAATACACGTGCGCCTGGCCACGGGTAAAGTATTTAATAATAGTCGTTCCATAAGTGACCCACGTGCCAATGTTTTAATTTTATGGGATAAAAAGTTCCGTATTTTTAACATTAATTCTTAGCCTTTAATCATAATGGTTAGAAAGTTTAGTGGTTAATATGTGGGTAGCTGTAGGTCCTAACTGCAAATTTTAAATGCAAAAGTAAGTGGGTTTGTTACCTTTTCACGCCTAAACCACTATCAATAGTTCTGAAATTTTGTATATACGTTGTCAAGTGAAGGACGTAGTGTAAAAACAACAATATTGTCTCATGATAATAGATGGCGCCACTTGTCTTTCGAATTATGGTTGAAATTCTAAATAAATGTGAGGAAAAGCTAGTATTTTATATCATTACCTCTTCTTAATCGGGCACCGGGGAGTTAAGTAAAGTATTTCGCCAACCGTATTTCGCTACCTTTGTAGTTATGTAAGTTTTATGAAATTGTAGGTTTTTTCGTATACCTATTAGACCTTCACTATTATTTACTGGGTAACAATTAACGTGCAACACGTGACGCTCAATAATATTTGGCTCCGTAAGTAAAAGCGCGCAACGTTGCGAGATGACCCACACCATGATGTGGGTCTTGTTGTTTGTTCAACAATAGATTCGTATCGTCGCTCGTCATGTTGGGATACCTACATAATATTTTGTAACATGTTGCGATTCAATTGTCATAAATACTTGTAGTATTATAAGACTGCTACTATAAATTTCAACGCAGAAAAACAAATAAAACTTCTCGCTAAGTATTCAAATATCGCTAATATTATAATATCTCGCTAAGTTTGCAAATATATCTATCGCACGGCCTACACAGCAGTGGTGGCTTCGTTGGCACCATAATGCCCTCTAGATACGGCCACGATTATGTGTGTATTATTTTTTAATCTATGGTTTTATTACGAATTTCTTTTTGTTGGTTTCACAAAAAGAAATTTTCAAATATTTATTTGCTGCCCTTCACCGCAGGTCGAGGTTGTACGTCAAGACTTTAATTCAATCAGGCATTTCTTATTACATCCACAACAATATTAATTAAATAAGGCCATATCTACTTACAGAATTAATGAATCTTTCGTAATTATTAATAAGGAGACAGACGTAAAGCAATATATTATTTATTAACTCAATGTTAGATTGTGACCTTATTTATGTACATTAATACCTCATCATGAAATCTGTTTGAGTTTACCAATTATGTAATTTGATACCGACAAGAGTTTCTTGATAAAATATTTTGAAGTGTGGCGTTACATTCTGAAACACATGTATAACACATGTAGAATAATGATGAGATTACCTCGTTGGTTAGTGGTAGCAAGCGTGACTGCTGAGCTCGAGGTCCTGGGTTCAATCCCCGGCTCGGGCATGTTATTGGGATTTTTCCATTAAAAAAAAATACCAACTTATCAAGCCGCGAAAACCATTAGTGTAGCTTAACTAGAGGTAATTAGAAAATTGATACGGTTAAAACAATCGAATTTAATACCATCGTTTAATTCAGTTTCGGATGTGGTTAACTTAATTACCAAGTATTTATAGTTAATTAGCTTTTACCACGTTAGTTTCTAAATGTTTAGCTACTGAAAATCGAATGTTTAAAAATGTTAATTTATTAGTCTTAATCTATACATATAATAAAATCGTAACGAAGTATGTATGTAATTGATTGGCGCGAAAACTACTGGACAGATTTAGTTGAAATTCGGCAAATATACTTTTTAAATTCTTAGTCAACTTATAGGGTATAAATTATTACGTTTATAATTATGGGGGATGAGCAGTATTGTAGTAAGCAGCGTATATCTAGAATTTGCTGCAGAATTGTTGTTGTTGTTGGGAAAAATATTATTAAATTTCAATTTACAAAATATTATCACGCTATATCCACAAGGAGCTAAACATTACATAACATAACATAATAATATCTTTTAGGAACGATTATTTTGACTACATGTCAACAGACTTTATAGCCTTCCGGTCGGGCGAACGCCTTGGAAGTGTAAGGCTTTGGGTTCGATCCCCAGTTCCGCAAACTTTTTGTGGATTCTTTTGTATTTTTTTTGTCATTGAAATTAATATGTATTTTTGTGGTATTTCATTCTTAATGACTTTTATTACTTACCGGCTGAAACCCGAAGGAAACATGCTTTTTAATAATTTTTCAACTTATAAAAAACGTATATGCAACGAGGTATGCAAGGATCGTAGCAAGTGGAAATCCGTTGTCTCTGCCTACCCCTCTGGGAAACAGGCGTGAGTCTATGTATGTATGTAAAAAACGTCACCACTTTAATTTGAAACATTTATAAAATTTATATTATTTAAAACATAGTGTTCTAGATGGCGTTAGAGTCTATTTAGATCAGCGGAATTCTTTTTTAAATATTTCACTTTGAAACCCGAAGGAAGCAACGCGCATCGTGTGGGATTATACTTTTAAAAATTTCAGCTTATAAAAAAATCCGCTTTAATTTGAAGCATTAAAATTATTATTATTTAAAACATAATGTTTCCTTTTTCTTAACTAGATGGCGTTAGGAGTCGATTTAAATCTGAGGAAAAATAATTTTCTTGGATACTCCTGATGGGACAGGAAAAATATTTATAACCACTGGCATCCTTGCAGGGAGGCAGGGCAAAATTACAATTGCAGTAGCGTCTTCGGCGATCGACTGCCACGTTGTTTTCTGGTGACAAAACAGCGCACACCATGTTTAGGATTCCTATCAATTTACAGAGCAACGAAACACCTGTTTGTGATGTGTCACGAAATAGTGACAAGGCAGGCATTTGCTTAAGAATTGTTCTTTGATCGTATGATGGGATGAATGTATAATGGCAAACAGAAAAGCAGTTGATGCGGTACACAGAACTCTAAAAGACATCCGTAGGAACCAACACATAATGGGTGGTGTCACAGTTATGTTCAGCGGCAATTTCCACTGAACGCTGCCTGTGGTGACGCGAGGAACTGGGGCTGATGAGGTGAATGGTTCTTTGAAACGATTATTTTTATGATCCTGTATTCATAAGTTGAGCTTGACAATAATTATGGGCGGCTGAGTAGGAATCCACATGCTCAAGAATTTTCCTACTCAAAACGCCCAAAAATAATCAAGCTGCAGCAATCAACGAATGCATTCTTTTATAAATGAAAGGGAATGAAGTGTTTTACACATTTATAAACACTGTTGTCAATCAAGATGACGCCACTCATTATTCTGTAAAATTCCTGAATTCCCTCACTGCAAGTGGACTTCCGACGGACGTCATTAAGTTGAAGGTCGGTGTCCCGATTATGCTTCTTCGGAACTTAACGCCTTTGAAATTGTGTAAAGGGACCCAGAAAATGATGGCCTGATGGCTTAATGTAAATTATCTGCAAATCATCAAGGCGCAAATTCTAACGGGTTTCGGTATTGGCGAGACAGTGTTTACACCATGTACCACTAATTCTCCACATTTATCCCTTTCAATTTAAGCGAGTGTAGTTTCCTGTGGGCGTTTGTTTCGCCATGAGAAGTCTGCGAGTGTCGATCTCAGGACCAGCTTCTCCTCACATAGACTGTATGTCGTTTGCTCTCGGGTCACCAGTCCTGACTCTCTGTACATTTTAGCTCCCGAGAGCAAAACTACAAACAAAGTAATCTGTATGTTTTTCTAAATATCCTGGTTCGGATTTGATATTGATACGAAACTTTTGTTCTTTTACATAGGTTTTTCGCTTTATTAGGTCGGAAATTATGCAATAAAATTTGCGAAGCGCACTTATAACTTTTTCTTTTGCCCTATACATTAGTAAGACTTAAATATAAAACTAATCTTTGTTGGAATAATTGCTCTCAAATGTGCAAAACATATACAATACAATAGGTATATTTAAAAAAATCTCTCATTCTCTCCTGTGCAATAATTATTCCCACATGATAGTGGGGTCTGCTTTTCGGGTTTTTCGCTTCCCCTTCGCTCTATCCATTGCATCGTCCTGGATAATGTTTAATGGCAATATATAATGTTTTCAATAATAAATATTTTGGATAATTTAAATGTTTATGCACATGTTTTGCTTAATAAGAAACTCGCAAAAACAACTGACTTGGGCGGACTTGAACTGTCATATCATAACATTACTAATCTGCACTAATAAAAGTTTGTGAAGATGTTTGTTACCTAAACACTTTTGATTTGAATAGAACTCGGTAAACATAAAAACCATATTTCCTGGATTAACAAAAAATATAAATTTTATCCTGGTTCAACATCCACGCGGGCGAAGCTGCGGGCAAAAGCTAGTAAATAATAAAATACTTAATAAAATCTTTTATTTGCGAACTACATGGTCCATTGGTTAGTATTACAGGATTACTTATATCTATGTTAGTAGAACTTTGATATACAATAATAGGACATCACAAACAATAAAAGATGAATCTTCTTCATAGGGAAATCTTTAAAAAATGTTTGTTAAAAACACACAGCTTATTAAGTTATCAGTTAGTTGCGAATTCGGTAAGACGGTATTCCGACACACCAAAGAGATATTAGGTGCATGACCGACGACTTTAAGCCTTTCACATACCGGCGCGGTTTACCCTAGGACTAGGGTGATAGCCTAGTGGTGGTGACCGTTGACTGGCAAGTCAGAGGTCTCGGGTTCGAACCCAAGGCGCGCATCTATGACTTTTCGTGAGTTATGTGCGTTTTATAAATTAATTATCACTCCCCGTGCCTCGGATAGCACGTTAAGCTGTTGGCCCCGGCTGTCAATTGTAGATCTTTGACAGTCGTTACGGGTAGTCAGAAGCCCGAAAGTCTGACAACCAGTCTTGCCAAGGGGTATCGTGTAACCCAGTAACTGGGTTGTGGAGGTCTGATAGGCAGTCGCTCCATGTAAAACACTGGTACCTATTCAGCTGCATCCGGTAAGACTGGAAGCCGACCCCAACATAGTTGGGAAAAGGCTAGGCAGATGATGACTGGCGGTGAGGCACACACCGGGGCGATATGACATCACGTGCCTACCAACTACCGTCCAGCTACCGCGTGCATATGTCATACCGCGCTGGTGTGTGAAAAGCTTTCCTCGCTCTCCGAAGCATGGAGTTGTACTCTATACGCACATAACTTGTATGCTTAATAAGCCTATCGTTCGAAACCGCTATTTCGCTCGCACATTGTCGATATAAAAAATTTAAATATAGTTATGAGAAATTGCACAAAACAAAGTTAAGGAGAATAACTAATATCTATCATCATCCTCCTAGCCTCATTATTCCCGAACTTTGGGGTCGGCTCCTAATACAGTTTTTTTACGATATTCTGAAGTTAGATTAGTTGTCAGGATTTTATGAGGGTACTGACTTTCTTTAAGGTTTGTCAAAGATCTTCATTGACAACCGGACTTAACGTGCTTTCCGAGGCAGAGAGCAGGTGATAATTAGTTTATAATACGCACGTAATTTATTAAAAGTCAAAGGTGCATTCCTCGGGTTCGTACCTCTAACTTGCCACCACTAGACCACTACTACTAAACCACTAGGCTATTACTGTACTTCAATCATAATAAAATATAATAACCATTATAACACAATAGATATTAATTTAGAATATGTTTGAAATACTCAGACCCTTACTTATATTATAAAGAATACATAACATAAGAATCACGCCTGTATTCCCCAGAGGGGGTAGGCGGAGGTGTATGCAGTACCCCTACGTTTCGCGGGCTATGTTATAAGTTCCATGTAATAGACAGCGAGCGAATTGCCATTAACCGGACACAATTCCAAACTCCATGCTGCTACTGACAATTTTCTAAAGGAAAAACTCAATAACATTTAGCCCGACCCGTGGATCGGAACCAGGACCTCGTGCTCAGCAGTCGCGCTTGCTACCACTAGATCAACGAGGCAATCAGTAACATATCAATGAACATAAAAAACAATGGGTGTAAGCAATTTTCCCTAAGTATCGAAGAAAAAATACAAATAAACATACACTTAACAACACCATGTGTAGCCGAAGGTACACTCGTTTTCAGAATACGAATTGCGTTCCAGAATATCCTTTTATTTTTTTTCTTTTAAGTTTAAAAAGTTTCGATGTTGGCACAATAATAAAGAGGCTGGCGGTTGTTTTGAAATGTGCGGGATTACGACGAGAACGCGGCCATTCTAAAGTGTTCCGCTGTGAAATATTATGTTTTTATATGCATTTTTTATTTGGTGGCAAACTTTGTGCTTAAATAAAAGGCCTGCGGAATGATCTTGTGGAGAAGAATGGAGGATTTTTTCAAATGAAATGCTCAGTGGAGTTAATGAACAATATGTTTTAGGAAAATTATGAATTATCATCTTCTTTAAGAACTACGCTCTTGTGGATAGTTTCTTCCAACTCTCCCTATCAAAAACACTTGACTCCCTTGAACGTTTCAACCTTAACTTAACTTGCACTCCATACCTATCTTGGCCTACCTCTTCCTCTCTTTCTATCGATTTTTTAATATATAATCTTATTTATCAATGCGTCGTGGCACGTGGTATATGTTAGCCTACCAGCTTGTCTTTTCTATCTTCTAATTAAATAAAATTTGAATTATTTAATATAAGTATTAATTAATTAAATTATGAATAGTGACACTATGACAGGCTTATGTTTTCGTAAAAAAAATTGGAGCAATTTGAATACTGGACTTTAAATAAAATCACTCCACCATAATTTTTATTAAAAACAAAACCTTTCATAACTATTGTGTGGCTATTCTAATTTGCCAACATATAGGTTACAGCTAGTGTTTGAAATTCGAACGTTGAATTACGACCACTAGTATAATTAAAAAGATTCCACAAAAATATTTACTTTTGTATAAAATTTGGAATGGTTGGTGCGTTTGAAAGCCACGATGTGGGTGGCATAAAATTTAAAACCCTTTATTTTAAATAAAGAAAAAATATATATTATTAAAAATATATATAGTGACAGTTGTGACATGTTTAGCAATGTGATTATTTTGGACATGTCATATACTAAGCTACTTTTGTTGTTGACTGTACCTTTTATTAATTTTTAATTATAAAATAATATTAAAATAACACATTACACAATTCAAATAAGGCTTAAAAAAAGGTTTAAGTGTTTTCTTAATTTAAAAAACTGCTTATAAAACTATGTCTCTGGGCGATCTAGTTAAATTAACTTTATGTTTTAGAAAAATAGTCTTAAAGCAGACAGAATAGAGTTGCATTTACCGATGAGCGTGTATCAACATTTTTTCGCGTATGACGAAATGGGGCCATCTTCCAAGCGGCTACGATGACCCAGCCGTCCTCGCTAATAATACCTTCAGCCAGTGCTACGACATTAATATTGTTGTTGTGTGTCTACGGCGTAGCGTGCTACGGAGCTACGTTAGCTACGTAAGGCGTAGTAAGCTTTGAAGTTATTTATAACTGGACTTGGGTGGCGTTTCACTTTTGTCATGCGTTTTATTATATTGTTCTATTTAACTTGTTGTGTTTAGGGTTCCGTACCTAAAGGGTAAAACGTGGCCCTTTTACTAAAACTCCGCTGTCCGTCCGTCTGTCACCAGGCTGTATCTCATGAACCGTTGAACTTTATGTTGTGAAAAGGTTGACTGGTAGAGATTGCCTATGGCATTAAGTCCGCCTTATACACCTGCTGTATAGAAGCATTAAATAAATAAATAAATAAATCGTGACCATGTGATAGCTAGACAGTTGACATTTTCACAGATCATGCATTTCTGTTGTCGCTATAACATCAAATAATAAAAATAAAATAAAGTAAATAATTAAAGGCGTCTCTATAAAAAAACCCTGTTTTTATTCATTTTTGTACAGAACCCTTTGTGTGCGAGTGACTCGCACTTGGCCGGTTTTTTTAATATTTATACGGTTTTCAATGAACATACAATAATTAACTTTTATACTATTTAAAAGTACAATAATTATTTTTAGTATTATTGTGCTGATACAATCTTTACTGTTTCTATTTACTCGAATGCTTAATTGATTTTTCTAGAAAACTGCTTACATGTTTAATCAAACTTAAAATTATTCGCACCTCTGACTTTTCGTAAGTTGTGTATTATAAATTAATTATCACTTACTCCGTGCCTCGGAAAACTCGTTAAGCCGTTGGCCCCTGTTGTCATGAAGATCTTTGATAGTTGATATCCCTTACCATCATAAACATTTACACAGCACTGATAGCATAGTGGTATGACCGTCGACTGACAAGTCAGAGGTCTCGAGTTCGATCCCAAGGCGCGCACCTCTGACTTTTCGTAAGTTATGTGCGTATTACAAATTAATTATCAGTTGCTAAAACGGTGAGGGAAAACATCGTGATAAAACCAGCACACCTGAGAGATATTTCAATGGTGTGTAAAGCCATGTCAGAGGCCTACGGGCGGTTTAAACTCTGACACCAGGTTGTTAATCAACCATACGTGATCGAACTCTAGACCTCTGACTAGTCAGTCGACGGTGATACCACTAGACTATCAGTGCTAGGAGGATGATGAGTTTGTGTTATTAATTATGTTTGTTAAACAACAACACTGTTATTTAAATAACAGTGTTTGTTTAATAAGCCAAATAATGCGATAATTGTAAGTTTACGTACAAATACCGTTTCTGTTACTGATATTTGAGTTGAGTTAGACATTGTAACTGATACTTGGTGACAAACATAGAGAAATGGTTGAAATTTAGGGAAGGTTCATATCTGACGGAACATGCGTCGCGTATTATCGGTCGCGTAACGCCAGAACAGACAAATGTATAGAAAAACACTTGACCGTTCACACTCAACTGATGATAAGTTAGTGCGACTGATGATACTCTCGGCGTATTTTACGTCATATATGAAATTTCCCTTAGGCTTGAAATATTACAACGTAGCTTAGGTGAGAAAATAACAAATGAAAATATGTATGTAATATGAAACTTGCAAAAATAACTAACTCGGGCTCGACCTGACTGAATTATGTGTCGTTGATAACCGATTTGGAAATGCTAGTTACATTTAATTTAAGAATTTCTTACAATAATCTTATACTGAATTTTTAATATTTATTTCCTCAAGGCACTCAAAATTAAATAATTAAGTAATAATACATAAACCTCAAGGTTTTATATATTTAAAAAATTTAAAAATTGGTTGATAACAAACTTTTATAAGATGACTGATTTAAAAAAAAAAGCTAAGCTAAGCTTTATTTGTAGGCTTATTTTGTTTCGCTATCGGATATGATTGTCCTAATATTAATTAGAGATATTCAGTCTTAATTTAGAAATAACTTTCTGTAAGTTACCCAACACCTTAAATATTTAAGCTTCAGGCACTTTCACTTATCAATCAATCAATCATAAATGGGTACAACAAACATTTACAATAATAAATACTTAACAAAACTTACTAATAGAAAAGATATAACAAAAGCAAACTTCCATTTCCTTTAGACACTAAAATAAAACATTTTACTGCCGTGTGCATATAACGTACTTTATGAGTAATAGGGTAAGTATTTATTGCAAACACTGTTACATTGTTTGTTTGTTACGGTGTAGGTTATGTTAGGGAATGGTCGTAGTGTAAGCGAGAAGGTTCTATACTGACACTTCTTCTTATCATTATGATCAAGCGCAGATCCATCGTTATAGGCACGATGGACATGCCCACAACCTTAATAGATTTGTAACGTCCATTTTGCAACGTTAAAAAAACATTAAGTCGTGCGTGATTTGGAACGCAGCAAAACGTTTAATTTGATGTCCTTAGAAGTTGTGTTTTATCAAAATTGGTTTAGTTGTTTAAAGTCTAAATGTGATATAGAAACAAACAAACAAAAACACATTTACTTTTGCAATTTTCGTGAGCAAATTTAGCAATTAAAATTTTACCGGTTTTTTTAAAATTATTAATTTACTAGTATTCGCCTCACGGCTTTGCCTACATGGAACTTTGCCTTGTAAAAAAATAATTGTAAACATCTCTTTGCGAATGTATCGATTGCGTACTCGTATAGCGATTGCGAATGACACAAGGCTTATTTTCGAGTGGCTGTTACCACATTTATTTTGAGGGCTCAATCCGCGCTTCATTATGATTGATGACTAACTTGGTGACAGAATGTAAACCGCCATAGGCCTCTGACATGGCTTTAAACAACAATCTCTAAGTGCGCTAATTTCATCACAATGTTTTTTTTACCTTTTCAAGCAATTAAATGCGCACAATAAGCAATCGTTACATGTGGCTTTCTGTTATGTTGTGAGATATAAAATGCTCTGTCGACGTTTTATATAAAGGAACCCAACCCCATGCAAAATATTGCTTTCCAAGCTTGTAGATACGACATAACTGCCTCTTTTGAAGTTATTTACGGACAAATAAAGCACTCCATATTGATAACAATGTTACTTGAAAATATTTGCGCTGTATCTTAGAGTACAAGATACTCTAAGATACAGCGCAAATATTTTCAACTTTTAGACTGTAACGATTATTATTTAAATTATTTTCTATTAAAATAATTTGATAAAACATTTGTCAACAATCAGCTGAATATTTGTTGATAAAAAAGGGTTTTAACATTCTGTAATAGACAGAGATGATACTGCGAACAGATACTCCACATGTTATCTCTATTTTTGTGGAAGAGGATATCGATAACCCCTCTAGAATTAAAGAAAGCTTCTAACTTTGGCCTTTTTTTACACGTAGTTTTATTTTTAAACCTTTTTTAAGGTGATATCAAATATGTATATTTTTTTAACAGTTATGTAGGCCCTTTTATACGAGGAATATTGAATATTTATTTGTAATCACGTTATCAAAATTCAAAAAGGTCTCTAGCTATTTCAATGATTTAAATTTTATTTTTATAATTTAAAACTATTGAGGTGGCCACATACTGGTCAATTAAATTTGAATTGGGTCTTTTTGACTCCACAAAAAGAATGAAATTTACAATATAGGGGTTTACGGGAGCGAATAATTAATTAATCTAGATTTCATTTCTAGGAAAATTTGTTTACATCCTGTTAAGCAGAACACGTAACGGGCTCAAAGGTACTATGATTAAATCATAATAAAATGAAACCAAAAGTTGGTGTTTCAAAGGATTAAAAAAAATATCCTGTCCCTTTGAAGTTTGTATTCAAAAGGTAGAATGTCAGAGTTCATGTTGACCTGCGTTAAATAATTTAGAATGCAGCACTTTAAACAAGACTGATTAAGGTTACGGAGGTGTTTAAAGGGTACTGGTTTTATACGTCAAGCCTGTATTAAGGTGGTTTTATACCGACAGAGCGCGGCAAAGCAGAGCAGAGCAGAGAGTGAAATTTGTATGGCAGAATTTCAATCCACTCTCTGCCTATCTTTGGTGTAAAAGGTCTCTATGCACGTGGATGTGCGTGGCAGGAATTGGAATATTTGTTGGTACAATATTGAACTTTATTACTCTAAGTATAGAGTATGTATTTACTTTGTAAAACGGTTATACAAATCTCGCGCTGGCCATCGCTTGTCTGCCTGAATCTGCTCGGTATAGCGATGGAGAATTGAAATATTTGTTAGTACAATATTGAACTTTATTACTCAAAGAATAGAGTATGTATTTACTTTGTAAAATGGTCACAAATTTCGCACTGGCCCTCGCGTGTCTGTGCGAGTCTGCTCCGCGGTGTAAAAGGGTCAGCGTGATTTCTCTTGACTCTGCACTGCTACGCCTCGCTCTGCCGGTATAAAACCACCTTTACACAGCGTTTTTTTAGAATATGTTAACTAAAGTTCAATCCATGAAGTTCATGAAAGATGAATGCGTTAATAACGAAAACGGTATGCCAAATAACACAGCAAAAACGAAAGTTTCTAATAACGGATCATCATCCTCCTAGCCTTAATATTCTCAAACTTAGTTGGAGTCGTCTTCTAATCTAACCAGATGCAGCTGAGTAACAGTTTTCTACCGAGCCTCTTTGACCAAAGAGATACAATATTCTAAGGTTAGATCAGTTGTCAGGATTTAATGAGAGCACTGAGTCCGTATATGAACTGTCAAAATATTTTCATAACAGCCGGGGCGAACGGCTTAACGTGCTGTCAGAGGCATGGGGAGGCATAGGTAATTATTAATTTATATTATGCACAGAGCTCCCGAAAAGTTAATGCGTGTCTTGGGTTTCAACCTGAGACCTCAGACTTGCCAGTCAACAGTCCTACAACTGTGTTGTCATTGCTTTCGTAATGCCAAAGATCATTCATAAAGATGAATGTTTTTTTTTAAATTATAACTTTGTTGAAGCCTCGACATGTAAGTAATTAAATATTCAAGCGACTTTTTTACTAAGAATTAAGCTAGCGTGCTACTGAGTTTGAAAAATGGTATGCTTAATTAAAATTTTATGCTTATAACAAGCCATCCAACTTTGTACATAAAGATATGATTAATTATAGATTTAAGCAACGTTTAACGCACGTTGTATGATTGAGCATTTTAAATATTCAAATTTATTAACTAGTGAATAATATTAATAGTGAATAATTTTTGGAAATCACGGAAAACTTATGCGTAACCGAGTAAAACGTCCTTCAGATCAGTTTATTAATAAAATAAATCAGTATATGTTATCCCACAGCAGGGCAAATGCCTCTTCCCACATAGAAAAGGATCGAGCATAAGTCACCACGCTAGCTCACTGCATGTTGGCGATTTCAGACGTTAGACCAATGTCCATGTTTTAGACAATGTTTTTCACCGTTAGTCAGTGGTGTCAGATTAATTAAGAAAGTAAATTATGACATTGGAGTGAAAGGCTACCCCACGTACAAGGTGAAAATGCGCAAACATCCAGGCCTGTATTCCCCATAGGGGGTCGGCAGAGGTGTATGCAGTACACCCACGTTTCGCTATGTTATAAATTCCATGTTTAGGGGGCGATCTTATTGCCATTAACCGGGCACAATTGCAGATTCCGTGTTGCTACTGAGAATTCGCTAAAGGCAAAACCCAAAAACACTTTGTACGACACGAGGATCAAATCCAGGACCTCGTGCTCAGCAGTCACGCTATCTACCAATAGACCAACGAGACAGTCGATTAAAAAAAAAACAAAATACATGTAAAACAACACGTTCACTCAACTTTCTTCGAAGCCATTGATTACTGCGATTGCATTGACGTCTAAAATAAGGCTGCCGTGACACATAAATCATTAAAGTAATTCAAGGGGCTGCACACGTCATACAGTAAAGAGATTGGCTGTTCATACCCTAGCTATGCAAATTTCGACCTTCCTGCGGTAAAAATAGGTACGTTTGATAATAAATTTTAATTTTATGAGCAAAGTATCGTGATTGCCTTAACTTTTGATGGGATTAGCGTTCCAAAAGTTTATGTTTATCCGAGTAGACGATGTTGTTAAAAAAATTGAGTTTTTTTTATAAAATGAGCAGCATGTAGTCTTACTACACTATATTTTAAGGCAAAACGTCACAATTTAGTTAATTTAAACCGGGACCAGAGTACTAGGAATGCTCTTTATTCTCAAAGCTCGTCATAATGTGTCGACATAGTGCCTATTTGGTGAAGTGCTAATTAGATTTAAGCACTTAAGATGCCTTTGTCTAATTGAATAAGGACATTTTCGACTACGGACCTATTTCATAGTCTACGGATTATTATATATGTATATATTATATTTATTATATTATACGGTAAATTAAAAAATGCTGTGAAACAGGAGATAAGACTTAATGAAACAACTTTTTAACGGATATAACTCGCGTTTTTATTTTGATAATACAAACCTGACGTTTCGAGTGCAGACTGAGGTTGACAAGTGTTTGAACAGTTATTTAAAATTATTTTTGATCTACCGTCAACTACTACTTGTCACACTAGCTTGTCAACCTCAGTCTGCCTGCGACCACGAGTGCTGCAAAGCACTCGAAACGTCAGGATTGTATTATCAAAATAAAAACGCGAGTTATATCCGTTAAAAAGTTGTTTCATTATGTTGAGTGTTCGCAAAAGTTTGAGACTATATTAGGAGATAAGACTATTATTTATTTTTTATCAAAACGTATCTGTAGCCACTCATTATGAACAAAATATTAAATCAGGGTCTTACTTAAAAATTCCTGATTGAACATAAGCGATTCACATCTACAAATGTCGTGCGAGATGTATCAGACTTTATTTTATTCCATACATATACTAAAGGCATATTCATATCTTAACGAATATGAGCGGAACGTGAACACAGCCAATAAAACTGTAACTTAAATTAAACTTTTTTACTTTCACTGTAAAGTTAGAAATAGATTGACTTCTGTGCTGTGTCGTGTCTGACACGTTCATTGTGTTCGCTAGATATGAATACGGCCATATAGATGAAGATAAGTGTCCTTGCAAGTAAATTAATTCGCCTATAGATAAGGTATATAATTATATTTTTATGTTTATTTTTTATTTTTGAGGAAGCGGTCTTTTAGATTAAGTTTTTCTTTTAAATTTATTTTTAGTGTTAGTGTTAGTTTTTAATATTAGTTGTAGGATTACTCTGTGTATATTATTATTTATAGGTTGTTACTTAATTAATGAAACAGATTTTTTATTTTTATGTATTATGTGAAGTGAAGGAAAACATCGTAAGGACCTGGACTACAATAGTCTGAAATCGCCAACAAGCAGTGAGCTAGCGTGGTGATTAATGCTCGATCCATCTCTGTATGAGAAGAGGCCTTTGCCCTGCATGGGACAGTTACAGGCTGATTATTTATTCTTTATTTATGTTTTATGTGTAAGTTCCGTGTCTGTCACGTATGGTGTCTTTAAATGGGAATTGAGCCATCGATGTCGTTAACCTGCCACGATTGACAGACTAATAAATCAGTTTATACCTGGAATCACTAGAAACCTATTACGAAAACACCCATTCATTCCTTTTCCACAACCGTTTGTTTCAAAATTCCTTGAAATCGCTTTTACAATACCAACGATGTTTGTTCTAGGATTTAGGAAAATTGCTCAAGTAAATTATGTTTTGAAGCCATGGCGTCCGTTGCCAAGTCTGGTAGACTTACTTACAGTGCATTGAACTCTAAGGTCACGTCGATTTCATACTAGGATTTAGAGTTTACTATTTCTAAGCAAATGCTGGCAAAAAAATATGCTTGGGACAGAAATATGGTATAGTGATCTTCAATCAAATCTTGGCTGACGTTGTAGTAGCTGAGTTACAACTTAGAGATTTTATTAACATTTATAAATATGTTGGTAGACACAATAGATGTTGTAGTTTAATATAGTTTGCAGGTTTGATTCCCGTAGGAATAATGGTCCTGGGTTCGATCCTCGGGTCAGGCAAAGTGTTATTGGGTTTTTCCATTAGGAAATTCTCAGTAGCAGCACGGAGTCTGGAATTGTGCCCGGTTGATAGCAATAGGCGCCCTCTTTTTCACATGGGACTTATACAAAGCCGGCGAAACGTGGGTGTACTGCATACACTGCCTATCTAGCAATAGAGGTGTGAGTCAGTGTTATGTTATGATCTTTTTATGACAAACAAAACATCTTCCTTTACCCGACATCATAATTCTATTTTTTTTTATTATTATTATTATTGAAGGGACAGCAAACAGCTACATTGTGTAATATTAATATACGAGGTACTTAAATCTTGATAATAATTACAGTGTAGTCCACAGATTACCAATACTGAAGAACTAGCTAGAAAATTTACACTCAATAAAAAAAAATTAACAATAATTAGAACGCAACACAGATTGCTAATGACGTTTGGAAACTAGGAAGACTGGCGTCTCTAGGGAAATAAATTTAATCTAAGAAATTGGGTCGCAAGATACCCTGTGATTGGGGTCAAATTACTGGGATTGCTATAACGATAACTTAGTAGTGTTAAGGTGTTTATGGTACGACATTCATCTCAATAACAACATCTCGTTGATAATATTTTTTAAATGATTTCCGAAATCTTCTACAAAAAAAAGTTATAAAGTTTTCAACATTTTATTTATTTATTTATACTTCACGTACATAAATGGTACATAAGGCGGACTAAATGCCATAAGGCATTCGCTCCCCGTCAACCTTTAGGTAGAAGTCATTCAGAGGTACAAAATAAAGTATAGGTACTATAGATATAAATAGCAATTCTTTGTTAGACAAAGACGGCATTTTAAATAGATGACGTAAATATCGAAGTCAAACTGTCACTCCTCCCTCCAAGATAAGAAATACTATCTTTTTCACGCGGCTTCGGCCCCGTAATTCTAATTTAACCTTATTGCAATACCACCGATTGCAGATTGCACACTCATGCACACACACAAAATTTCAATTAAATCGGTACAGCCGTTTAAAGTTGTGGGCGTTTATACATATCGGCGATTAATTTTTATACGTAGAGATTTACAATGATTAACTTCGGCGTTAAGCAACTGATTGTAATTTTTTTCACGTGTCGTATTATTAAACGGTTTTACTTACCTTGACCTGTTTATTATTTGGTTAAAATTTAGCAATCGGTATTTCACCCCTCCGATATTTGGTACACAGCTTTAGTATTGATATAAATTTTTTTTTTTCATTGAAAAAAATTTTACTTATATTATTTTTCAACCGTTTTTATACTTTTTTAACAGTTGGCTACTACACTATAACCATAAATATAAGAATTGGTATTGTTATATTATGCGAATCCTTCAATATTAATGTTTATTTTCCTTTTTTTCAGACGCTGAAGGTACAGGCGGCGCTGACCTGCAGCGCAAGCTGGACCTGCTCAACGGCACGCTGGACGCAGAGAGAGCCGAGCAGGCACGGAGGCAGATGCAGTACATTGCACATTGTTAGTTATATTTAATAGTTAATAGTAGCTGCATGCATATATAGCCGTGATAGCCTAGTGGTGGTGACCGTTGACTGGCAAGTTAGAGGTCTCGGGTTCAAACCATAGGCGCGCACCTCTGACTATAAGTGACTGTAAGTTATGTGCGTTTTATAAATTAATTATCACTCTCCAGGCCTCGGATAGCACGTTAAGCTGTTGGCCCCGGCTGTCAATTGTAGATTTTTGACAGTCGTTACGGGTAGTCAGAAGCCCGAAAGTCTGACAACCAGTCTTACCAAGGGGTATCGTGTAATCCAGTATCTGGGTTGTGGAGGTCTGATAGGCAGTCGCTTCATGTAAAACACTGGTATTTAGCTGCATCCGGTAAGACTGGAAGCCGACCCCAACATAGTTGGGAAAAGACTAGGCAGATGAGTAGCTGCATGTATACAAAACCATTCTTTAACCGTCTATATTGCCTTACTCCTCTGAATGCGCATTATGGACTGATGAGTATGAATGATTGAACACGCAAATCTCAGAACCAACCAATCCAATGATAAAATATATCTTTGCAACATATATAAGTCTATACCTTGATCAACAAAAGGGTTATTTATGATACAGGAAAATAAAATATCACGTAGACGAATTGACGGGTAATAGCTTGTCTTACTAAGTTAACATTTGAAATGTAAAAGTACCTATAGATGTTTGTGAGAATCTATGTTTGTTATTTAGTTATGCTTTATCTGATGTATGGATTAGGATGAAATCTGGCATATATGCAGACCTGGACTAGGACATATGATACTTTTTTATCTTGGTCCGACCTCCACGTGTCCGAAACTCTAGGCTAAAGCTAGTGAACCTACTTATTGAAATAAATTAGTAAATGTAATGTAATGACTTTTTAACGGATTAGTCGCGTAAAACATTTATTTATTAGTAAAAAAAAATCTTTTACGCAACACATAATATGGGCACATTTACTAAAAAAAAGTTGACGGTAGATCAAAAATAATTTTAAATAACTGTTCAGACGCTTGTCACCTCAGTCTGCCTGCGACCACGAGAGCTGCATAGCACTCGCTGAAATTTCAAATCTCTTTCTACGCCTAGGGCGTGTGGTAATATCTATCGGAATACATTACGTATCCGACTCAGTGCTCCAAACTTTGCAGTTTTAGAAGGTACCGATGCGATATTGCCAAATTTTCTTAATATTTATTTTTTTTCAAATTTCTTATTAAATAATTATATTTAATAAGCTAACATGTGTACTTGAGTTTAATATAAATATTTTAATTTTCAGCGGGTTACTCAGAGGATTCTGACTATACGTCGGACCTCAACTACCCAGTGGGGCAGCATGCCAACTGCAGCGCGTCACAATTCAGGAACGCAGCGCACCAGATGCACACACCACAGGTATGTTTCTCTTGAATTTAACATTGTTTTATAAGTTTGTTTTAATTTAATTTTATTTTTTTACTTTAATGTATATATTACTTTATATTTACGTTTATTGTGTTTAGGTTTGTATATCATAGATAATCTTATTTAGTATAATTAAGTTGTTTTTTAGTATACCTATTTTTTAAAATAATAAGTCACTCAAAAATTTAACATTTAAATAAGTTCTTATTAAAACAATATTTTTAACCAAGCTATTATATGGAAATACTAAAACTACACTTATGCATATTTTTATTGTGTCTATGCTGTAGACCGTTGACGAGTTCCTTTATTTAGAGCTAATTCTGGTTGGCGAATCAAAATGCTTATCAAAAAAATGCAATGTCATCGGAACTGAATCAACATTAAAAATTCAATACCGCAGAATAAAAAGTGATTCTTTCTAATTCAGCTAGCAAGTATTTACGTAAACATACAATCATTGCAAGTTCGATAAAAACTTGAAAAAATCACAATGAAGATTTTGTTTTATAAAAGTAATAAAAAGTCTTAAACATTCTTGAAAACACAAAATTACATTAAATTTTAGTTCAAGTACTTGGTTTAAGAGGAAACAAATTGGCATGCAACATTGCCATAAGTGAAAAAAAATCTTGTGACTAACAAAAAAATAATGTTTTAAATTCCAGAGATCATTGGAAGTGTCTCGTGAGAATTCGTACGAGAGGGAAGAGTACCACCAACACGGGGACACCGACCCACTGTATTACAACAGTCAGCCGAGGACGAATAGGTAAACAAAAAATGCTTAGCGTAGCAAATTTAATATAGCTTAGCATAGCAAATCTTAGCATAGCTTAGCTTAACTTAGAAAAAAAATTATTGGAATTTCGTCTCAAATATTTTAACAGTGCACAACCATGTTCTGAGATTTCCTTCGGGGTTAGAACTTTTTATTTTCATTAGCATCTTTAAATTAGTTTAAAATACTTAGCATACATTTTTGGTCGCTAATGGCAACAGGCTACAGATTTTGAAATTCCTTCTTTTCGGAATAAACAACTAAACTGCATCTGTGTTGCGCTATGACATTTGGTACACTGATTTAATATCAAAAAGTTTCATCATTTCATTTTAATTTGTACGTATAGATAGTTTTATTTAGTTTTGTTTAATGTCATAAATTTAAAAAGATATATATAACAATATTTCTATCATAAAGTAATAAATATACGCTAAAGTAAAAAAAAAATTGCGTGAACATAAGCAATAAAATTAAGCAAATCAAATAATTCCTCCGCATCGCTGTCCTCGAGCGTGCCTAGAAAAACTGGCTGCATTGCCACGTTGAATGTCAATTTTACCAAGTAATAAATAAAGTGTTTATTGTACTAATTGCAGGATAGAAACGTGGTCACAACTACACGCCCAAGCAAGCGTGGAGTCAGCTATATCTTGGCGAACCGCGGCTGATTGGCAGTCTGGGGGTAAGCATAAATTCCACTATCGATTAAATCTAAAGACCGAAAACTTGATTAAAAGGACTCATCTTTCATAAGGTTTGTTATGATGAAAAATATAAAATAATTCTTGGTTTTAATGGCGTTATAAATAGTAAATAACAATAACAAGTAAATAACAATAGTCGAGGTGGAATTGAGGCGCGGAGCTGTTTGTCCCATATCTTTTATAAAAAATGAGATGGTTGCCAGACGACACCACATTTGAGCAGTATAACTATATTTATTTATAAACTCTTGTCTCAAAGAAAGGAATCAATTGAATTCTGCTACACTTATACAGCATTTTGCTCGTAACTGTACCCAAAAACATCACCAGTTGATGCATAAAAAATAAATAAACCCGCCTGTAACTGTCTCAAGGCAGGGCGGAAGCCTCTTCTCATACAAAGAAGGATCGAACATTAATCACCACGCTAGCTCACTGCGTATTTTCGATCTAGACTATTAAGTCCAGGTTTCCTCATGCCGCTTTCCTTTACCGTTATTCAGTGGTGTCTTAGATTATATATCTAAAAAAGTACATAATTATGACATTTAAAAAGTCATATTGATACATGCCAATGTTCCAAACCCACGTGCTTGTAAAGCGGGTCCGTAACCAACGCGCTATCACGATAGTTGATACGTTGATTTTACGTTATCAAAAATCTAAACTTTCCGTACCATTGGTTACAGAGGAGCAGCGTTTGCCAGGTCTAGAGCGTCAGAACACGCTGTATGACGACAATATGCCTATGTATGGGTTTGACACCTACACCGCTACCACGCACACCAGGTACGTTTTTATGTCATATTATTAAGCTATTATATTAAGCTACATAGGGGCGAGCATTGCCAAAATTTTCCCTTTTTGCCCCTGGTATTACCGGTAGTTCTACTAATAGATAGTAGTATTAAGCTATTATATTAAGCTACATAGGGGCGAGCATTGCAAAAATTTTCCTTTTTTGTCCCTGGTATTACCGGCAGTTCTACTAGTAGATAGTAGTACTGGTGTTCAGTAGTATCAGTGGGAATTATTATTTTTTCGTGGTATTATTCTCTCTCTTATAATTAAGAGCTAGGCTCTTGCCGGTGCAGCAATCGCCACCTCTCTCTATCTTCCGCTTGTCTAGTCTGCTTGTGATATTATTACAGAACTTAAATTAATTTTGATCGTTCAAAGTCTGAAAAAATTAACGCTCGGAAAACAAGTCGCAAGGTATCGGCAAAATTAAATGAAAAACTTTGATCTCAGTAGTTGATTGACAACTGACTTGTTACCTACTACCTAGGTTATAAATAATAAGTTATTATGTATTACCTCTGCTAGTTAATAAGTTTTACCTTCCCTTTTTTTCCGCCTTGTCCGATCTTTCGCTAGTATAAATTTGAATGTCTTTGATATTATTATTGTTTGAAAGACGGGGCTGTGCAACTTTACAGCCATACTCACGTCGACCTAAAAGATTTATTGTGATTAGCCCACATTTTATAATATCTCTCTTAAACCTACACCCTCCATAAACTGAATGATGTCTTTGATAACTATCATTAACTTTTCAGGGACCATTCACATATATCTCAGCAAGCTAGCTACGAGGAGTACTACGACTCTTCCAGCTATCCTTACCAGACGTCGTACGTGGGCGACGACTCCCGTCAGTGGGATAGTGGTGGGCAGTACTTCTACGATGACGGCTATGGTATGACGCCGACTGAGTACGAGAATATTGTTAACAAAAGAAGGTCTTCTGTTGTTCAGTTGCCACAAGTGCCGCCTAAACCGGTGAGTGAAGTTTTCTTGACAAAGGTTTTTTTGTTTGGAAGTTTTGCCTGAAGACTTCAGTCTATTTTTTATTTATCTAGTAAATTCTATGTTTTCGATAAACTACTTTCAAATATCCAAAAGTAATATATTAATTTAAAAATGTAATTTTTAGTACAAAAAACTGGTTCTAAAATATGTTTGTGCTATAACCCTGACATTTGATACCTAAATCTTCATAGCCTAGTGATACCACAGTCTAAATATCATAAAAGAGAAGAGTTATTTATACTGTGGTGATACTATCATAAATGTGAGACTAGTGATAAGTACTCCTACTTATAAATCTTTTTAATAATATTTTAATAGAGTGTTTTAATTAAACATTTGAAAAATATTAATAAAATAAATATATAACAAGCTAACACGTGATATGTAGGTACCTACAAGTAAAAAATTCACGAAAAAAATCTAGGAAAGTGCTACTTTTGGCTGATTACTTAGAAAAGTATACTTATCGGTTGGAAAAAATCTACGAGTTTGATCTGTTTAATAAACGTTAACGTATGTATTTGTTTTAGTATGTGCCATCATCTCGGTACTCCGACTACAATGAGATGGCGCCGTATAGGCCGCGGCCGCGACGGACTGCCGCTAGTCTTCCAGGTGTGTATATTTTATTAAATGAATATATGAATATAAAATCAAGATGAAGAAGGCGTTGACGTCGTCTCGGAGAGAAAAATAACTGTTATACAGGGTTATTTGTAAAACACCAGTATCCTTTAACCTCCAGCAACCTTTAACTAACCCTGAAATCCCAAAAAAAAAAACTGCTGTTCCTTATATTTATGTTCACATGACTCGACCAAATGTAAGGAACAGCTGATTTTTCTTTGCGATTTCAGGGTTGGTCCCATAGTAAAAGTTGTTCATAATGATGAGTTTAATGACCCCTTTTAAGGATGCTGGTGTTTTACAAATAACCCTGTATACATATATGAATATAAAAACAAGACGAAGAAAGCGTCGACGTCGTCTTGGAGATAAAAAAAACTGCTATAAAGAATGGAAAAGTTTCATCTAAAATGGCACGGCCTGGCACGGCCCGGTTTCTGAGAGTTCACTCTTGAATAACGAACCGAATCCTGTATTTTTCTATTTTTAATCGGGTTGGGATTCATGAGTAACCCTGGTCTCTGAAAAACAATCGCTTGATTAGAACTGAGGTTAAGCAACCTCAACAACAACATTTTACACATAAATGATCATTAGTAAATTGACTGATCATGAGATATATTTTGAATTCATTCCAACACCGGTAACTTTGTATAGATCCCTTGCATTAACGCATTCGTTCGCATAGATTCATAATATCGGAGTATCATTATCATGTTGTAGGTATCGATAAAAAGTATCGGAGTGCATCCTGCATCACTAGACGGCGGAAGTAGTAATAGGTTGGTTGGGGAACTCTAATATATTTTGAGAGGCTAACAAGCTTCAATTTAAATGTGAATTTTTGCTTTATTATTATGTACCTACCTTGCTTTATGTGATGCTAACGCTAATGTCAGTATAGCGCTTGGAGTAAAAAGCAATAAAAAAGTTAGGACTAATTATAATTTTATGAAACTAATTAAGGTTCCCAGTGACATCAGACCAGTGACCAGACATAATAGGACTTCAAGGCAATATTATTTTTTTAATTAGGAAGCCGATAAGATTTTTTTATTTAATAGTTACGTGATAGCTTGGTATTACCGTTGAACTGCCAAGTCAAAGGACGTAGGTTTGAAACTCAGGCACGCATCTCCGACTTTTCAAATTCATGTGCGTTTTAGAAAATATTTATCTTAAATAATTTAAACCAGCACACCTGAGAGATTTTTCAATGGAGTGTATGTGCAAAGCCATGTTAGAGGCCTACGCGCTGTTTAAACTCTGACACCAGTTTGTCCATCAAAGATACGATAAAAAAGATTGAGAAGCTGTACGAAATGCAAGTGCATACATACGGTTTGGATCGTTCGACATGGCTGATTAGCAGAAATAGGCCGCCTAATAGTGTTCTCTTCCTAAATCCTAAAGACAAATATACCTAATACGCTTCTACGCTAGCTATCGTCAATCAATGTGCTTTCTTCCAGCAACGCCGTCATCGACGCCCAAGCGGGGTCGTGCGCTGCCGGTGCCTCCTGGCAGTGAGTCAGGCTCGACACGAGGCAGCCGCGGCCGCCGCCTGCCGCAACCGCCGACGCCGCTGACGTCTTCTATGACGTCATACAGCAGCTTCACGCGCCCGCGCCGCGCACCCTCCGCCTCCACGCTTACGCACGTGCCTTACGTACCCGGTGAGCTAAGCTGATTGTACACATAACAAAGCTCATTTATTTATTTGGCTTCCGAAATGGAGGAGGTCTCAATTTGATGCTTTTATTTAAAAAGAATAATTGTACGCCGATTAATCCGTAAATAGTGAGATGGTTAATGGCCTACCACGAAAAGTGATATGCATAACCCACACTGTATTTGTGTTAGGTCATAGAGTAGGTATAGCTATATGCTGTATTAGTATGAATAAGGTCATTTGTAATGTTTACGGGAGTGACATAGTCACTAAGTGACTAAACTCCTTAATAAAAATAGGGATTTAAAAAAAAACCCACACTTTAACCAAAAATTGTGACCCATCCACTGACTGACCGCGTCAAACGTTATTAAAACCGCCTCCATGTTTTCTTACAGAACCTGAAAAAACTATACCTGATTTTGGTTATGGTAACTTCAGGCAAGACTTTCAAGACACTGCCACAGAACCGTATCAAGATACTAATTATAATAATACAACGTAAGTATTCATAAATTTAAATTAAAGGCTAAATTATAATTAGAATTAGAGAAAACTTAAAAAAGGCGGCGCTAATGCACCCCCCTCTTGTAAAGTAAATATGCTAACTAACACCAATTAATCTCACTAACTAACACCAACTAATCTCACTTTCTATTGTTTCAGTTATGATTCAGATGGGATGCAACCTTTCTTTGATGAAACGCCTCATGCCACTCCGCCTGCAGCTGGTAATTTATTATTATGACCAGCAGAATAAATTATTTATATCTACAGTTTACGATATTGAAATAGTGTCAATGTCATTCCAATAATAGCAAGAATTTATAATAATTCACATTAAAAATGATTTGGTTACATAAAAGATAAGAACATCCGTACACCGCGCGGAATATAGATTTGTCATTCAAATCAGTATTTGTTAGTCCGTAAACATGACGGAACGTATCATACATTGTTTGTGTGGCGAGTTTTCATTTAATATATATAACGTTTTCTTTCATTTTCCAGCTCAAAAAACGCCATGGACAGAATCAGAGACAATACCACAGTTTACATACCCTATTACTAGTGAAATCGATTCATTGTTACCGAAATCCGTGCCATCAACTATTTCATCTTATTTACCACAATTGCCACAAATACCAGTTACAAGCCAACAAGATACGTATCAAGTACAAAATTATCAAGGATACGATTCACAGTACCAAGACCAACAATATCAGTATGACCAACACGACCAAGAGTTTCAGGACCAAAGCCAGTATGAAGATAAACAGCAATATCCACTACAAGATTATCAGTATGATTCACAATTTGATACACAATACCAGGAAGAACCGAAACCGCAAATTTTACCGCAGACATACCAGCAACAGTATCAAGAAGATCAGTTTCCGCAAGACCAGCAATATTTACAAGATCAGCAATATTTGCAAGATCAGCAGTACCTCCAACAAACTGAACCACCGAAACAGCAGCAATTGCCTTTCCAACAGCAACAGTTGCAATTTCAACAGCAACAACAACAGCAGTTGCAATATCAGCAGCAGCAGCAGCAACAACAACAACAACAGCAGCAACAGCAGGCGAAACAACCTGCTCAACAACTGCAAACAACAGTTCTAACTGGTGCTGCTACTTTAGGTTCGTTAATGGCAGGTGGTGCGAAGAAATTAGGAAGTTTCTTTGGTGCAGCTGCTGCGGCGGTAGCGGCGCCGGCAGTGAGCCAGCCGGCCCACACAACCGCCGCGTCCAGTGCACCAACAAGCCAGTTCGTTTCATCTGTAGCTCCCGTAACGCCGTTCACGAGTACCGTGACAGCAACAGCATCCGTCCCAGAAGTATCACCGTCAGTGCCAGTGTCTACTGTGACTACATCAGCCCCCGTTACATTACCGCGAACTCCGTCTCTCAGAAGACAGGAGTCTATACAAAGACCTTCGGTGCGTCGTACTCGGACGTTACCTGACGCACCCGAAGACTTAATCCAGTCGAGTTTCGACGAAAGTGCCTACGAGGACGAGTATCATAAGACTGAATACGATCAATCAACAGACCGCGATAGGACTTCTTTGGACAGGTATCGTGATGACGAATATGCCCATGATACCATTCTTGAAGAAGTTCCTGAGGAGAGGCGTGTATCGGAGGCGCCGAGTCCAAGTTTGCAGAAGCAGGCTTCGCCGACAAGGACTGTGTCTCAAATTAGAAAGCCTTCAGTAGACAGCTACCACAGTGCAACGCCGTCATTGGTAGATCGTAAAACCTCGCAAAGTTCTTTTCACCATGAAGAGAAACTTTCAATTCCTACTACACAAGAAGGTAATAAGTTCTATTTTCTATTATTTTTAAGTTATTGGTTTAAAATAAGGCATTTTTTTGGATTGACACCGTAATATACTAAACCACAAAAGAATAGGAGGTTCTAAATTCAATTCAATATAAATATTATCTAGAGAGAGTGATTGGTTTTTTAACTTGAAATGGAATTATTATTTACTGAAATAATAATAATTATTTTAGACGACCAACACCTCTAATAGTTATTTATCGAACGACGATGCTATTAGTTTGTTGATTTTAAATTTGTTTATGATAAATCGATTGTTTTTTTTTTACATTTTAAGTTTGCAAACATGATTTTGAAGTGGTTCGGAACTAAAGGTTGCCAAAATAAAGCAATTTTATGCAATAACTTTTTTTCGTAACTAACATCAATCGACATCAACAAAAAAAAAATCATTTGTTTATATTATCTAGTGACTACCGGTCGATTTATCTTCATCTATCACATGTAGTACGTACGTACGACTCTGAGTAAAAGTGTTAAGGCTTTGATCAATATATTTATCTAATTAGATTGATGTGAACACTTTTTGATTAGCACTTATCACTTAATTATGATATCGATAGCTTCTATGTTGTCATGGTTGTAAGCGTACTTACAAGAAGTATCAAGTTCAATGTCTAGATTAGCCAAATTGTTCTAGATTCTGTGTCATCTAATTGATATGTTCTAACAATAAAACCTCATCCACAGAATCACTCACGGATAAATCCAAAGTCACGTTCCAAGAGGAGCGCACTACGTACCACGAGGTACCTGAAGGCTCTGATGGCTTCCACGAAGCCGAGCCTTACGACGATCAAGTTGAAGAGTACCAAGATGATCATGAATCATTTCAAGACCAAGATGATGCGTTTCCAGAAGAAAAAGAGAAATTTGAATCTCATGTTCCCCAGTATGCAACAGAAGAGTCCTTTCAAGATGAGGATAGTGTGTTTTGTGAAGAACTCAAGAGACCAAATGAAGATCGGCTGGAGTTTCAGCCGGAGCAACCGAAGCTGACGCCAAAACAGAGGTGGCATCGAGCGTACAACAAGATCGTGATGCAGCTAAACGTGAGTGATCTTTTCGATTTATAACGATGGGTGCAGAAATAAAACGTTATCATTTATTGTTTTCGTTTATTTTACTTTATTTATAATTTATTATGTTTTTATTCTTTATAATTTTACCATTTTTTAAATTTATTTTTTATAATTTTAATTTAAAGTTTTTTTATTTTATTAATTTTAAATTCTCAATTTAATTTTCTACGTTGATTTTGTTTGTGATTTTACATTTAAATTCTTACTTAAAAGAACAGATACAGATAATAAAAATAAAATAGAATATTCTGCATTCATCGTCAGCTTTTAAATAATTTATATACTTTTTTTATAAGGATATTTTTTTTACAATTATGGAGAATTAATACAGCTTACCTCAAAGGATCAGGTAAGTCTTATCTGACTGTTTGTACACTAATTGAATAATTTATAGGTACGGGCGTAACAAGGTTAAATTTGTAAGAGTACATTGTCCCAATTTAATCATACTTTTTTTAGGTAACTGGTAATTTAAAAGAAAGTGAATTATCTTAGGAAGAATTTAAGATATATTTTTGTTAGTAACGTGTTTAAGCCGAAACGGTGTCAACAGATAATATTTAAATTAAGCTATTATAGATAAACTAATTTTCAATTTAATTTAAGTGCCATGATACTTACAATTTGAAATGTCTGCTTGTTAATACCATTGTTGGAAAATATTTTAATTATTTATTTATAGATACGTTAGAGGTAGAGATACATAAATGAATTTAGGTTTTTCTCTACACTGATTGGTCCATCGACACAATTATTATTGTTAATACTGTGCCTTTAAGAATCTTTTACAAAAACTGAATATTTCAGGAGCGTATTTACCTACTTGTAAAGAAAAAAAATTATAGGTAGTTTATAGATGTCTTCTTTAGTGATTTTGTTTGTTATCACTCAATTGAGATACGTGTTGTGTATATTTATTTATGATGATTTTGTCGATAACTGCGTTTTAATAATTATTAACGTATTTTGTAACACAAGAAAGCCACGTAATAATGAAAGCGTTGACAGTGCGTTGTCGAATAACTGAATTATTATGCTAAATTATCAAAAGATTAACCGAAGTTAACATCATACTAAATTATATAATTTTTTCCCTCTATATTACAGTAGGTACGTATTTATTTTGTTACAACGTATACACTTAATATACAAAATTATGATGTACTATAAACACATATGAATACTATACATTATTTTAATACTTATTAACACTTTGACTGCCACGCCGCAGACACAAATCAATTTTTATTTTTCGTGGTCACCGTTGACTGCGGTGGCGTTCAAAGGCTGTTCACAAAAATACATTTGAAAGAAACTACAATATTATATTACAAATACATACCTACATACTTTTTTCTATTATTAGTGCTTGACGAAAAATTGAAAATTGAAAAATTCAAGCACTATTATGCGACCAAAAACTATATTTATTTTTAATAACAAGTACTTCTAGTTTTAATCTAAGGTTTTTCAATAACAATTAAAATACTATTTAGGTGAATTTTGTTGGAGTAAAGGATTAAAATTATTAAGTTGAATTCTTCAAATTACAGATAACAATTTTACTCATTCCATTAAATGAGAAATATTATAAACATTACCGATTTGTTGACGCAATGTACACAAAAATAATAATAATTAATACAATAACCCCTTTAAATATCTAATCAAACCCAATGATTTAACGATATCTTCTAAAATATTTTCTTATTTCATTAGAATTAATATATTTACCTAATCCACACTCATTCCGATAAGTCCCAAACATCTTAATAGATAGGTACATTAATAGCGTCTATCGCAGCAGGGAATATGTCCTGCTGTTTCATAGACTCACCAACCGATTTAATGGACGCCCTAATCTCGTGTGTCACCAATTGAGGTTACGAATAGTGTTATAGGCAGGAAAAAATATTTGTTGATCTACGATTCGATTTAACATTACATACGTACACACAACTACGTATCAGGCTGTTTTATTATTTACAAAGCATCTTAATGACCTATATAGATCTACCTCATAAAATATTTTACATTCATAAAGTTAGACCTTATAAAAAACAAACGTATAATTTATTATAAACTAACAACAAACCCATTAAAGCAAACTCAAGAACAACACTAACACTATTCTACGTTTAAGACTTTAATCCAACGCCAGTAGAACTTTACGCTGCATTACGCAATACAAATAGTGCGAAGTCCTGTACAATACGCTTACAAGACAAATGCATATAGAAACAGCGTATCGCTTTACACCCCGTGGTGTAGGTACATAATACTAGTGAGAAAATGGCGAAATGTTGTCGTGACCTTCAACTAACCTCTCCTGACCTTGAACGTAATAAATTGGATAAATTATTGGAATGTATTGTAATATTGGTAGGTTGTTTGTACAACAAAAACATAATCTAGTATAGTATTTGTTGTTTTTGTAAGTTAAATTGTGTAATGTTGTAATTTTATTCGATTTAGTTATTTTATATTTTATTTAAATATTACGGATTAAGAGTAGTTTAGTAAAATTATTTATTAACAAAATATTAATAGAACTTTTCAAAGATTGATCCACATAAATAAGGTAGATCCTTATTTTTTATTTAAAATAAATGAAGCACGACAATATTGAAATGAGAAACCTGGACCTTGATTAATTCTCACCAGAACACTATCTTATTTTTTTTTATAGCGACACACATAACATGAAAAAGTTAGACGTAGCCCGCTCACTGCACTATGATCAACGCAATTAGGCTAGTAGCAAAATAATGAGAAGGCTGTATTGTAAGGTAGGCTCACCTAATTCTGTGACATTCGTCATTTCGTAGTATTAACTTCGAGACCTACTATAAATTTCTGTGAGTAGAATTCAGGTAGTAAAAAGTTAATGCCACCAAATTAAGGGTGTCATGGAATTAGATGAATTTGTAATACTTCAATAGGTACTTATATTTATTGTCATACGACCTGACCAGCACATACATATGCATGGCCAAGTAAGCAAACCTATCTTAACTATTATAAGTGCTATAAACACAAACATTATAACTAACTTAGTTTAAGCAAAGTTCGCCAGTCAAGTGGTTCCTAGTCCTTCGTTAATAATGAGTTAAGACTTCCCAGTACACAATGCTATACGAATCTACATCGGCTTAATTGCAAGATCAGTATATTTTATAAAACTATCGTCTAATTCGTCTGAGTGCGTACTAAGCAAAACCTCATTAAGTTCCTAATATTAACGATGACGACGAAATAAAATAGAAATTGATAGAAATAAAATAGGAATGGATAGAAATAAAATAAAAATTGATAGATATAAAATAGAAATTGATTTATTAGAAGTTTATTAACTAAAAAATAACAATTTCTATTTTATTTTCACAAATTTTACATAAGTTTAAGTCAAACAAGACCTTATAGTTATAAAAGTACTTATAGTTCTCCGCATGAAAGAGACACTTGTAGTCTTTACCCCTAGTACGAGTTTGCAAACTACGCAAATACCGATAGTTTAATCGACAAGCAATATTCTAGTTTCTGTTCTCTCTTCTTTTATTATTTAGCTTCGCTAACTGTCGCTTCGTATTCTGTGGTTAGTGGCCCTTTAAGGTAAGTTTTAGAACAAGATTATGCGGAGCAAACAGTGCTGGACTTCGGTTGGTATTAATTGCTCTAGTTACAATTAGCTAGGCCTCATACTTACGATACGATACTTTACCTTACTTAAGTTTACTTTAGCTTGACCTCATACACAGCTTTGTGTTAGCAATTTGCATGTAGTATAAGGTAGCAAACATTAAAGTTATTTAATAAAAATCCCGTTGTTTAATAATGTTGAATTTCGGAGTCTATAAAGGACTACTACTTTATTTTTAAATGTATTACCGGTGGAAATGATGAAGGAAAGACCCAATAGAAATGCACGATTTTTTTCTAAGCTTTTGTCTACAAGATTATTATGACTGAGTATATAAGAGAAATATACTCTCAAAACAATATTTTAAAAAGATAAACAAGTAAAATTACTTCCATTTTCAAAACAATTATAAATTGGAGATAATAGATTTAAAAAAGAAAAAAATTGCTGCTGATTTTTTTTGGAAGCGGCTGACTTAAAAAAAATTTTTTTTATAAATTTTGCCACATAAACAATTATCAAATACGTTTGTGTGAGTATCAAATCGTAGGTTTATGATAAAATTATAATAATGTCATCTCTCTGCCTCTAAACTATGAAATATCAACCATAAATATAACATGCTAGCCTAGCTAGGTGGGTTAGAAGGTCTATTGGCTTCAGTTAACACCTGTCATCTATAATAGCTATAGATGCAGGTGTCGACTGAGGCTAACTAGACTAGAAAAGAAACCAGGTTAGCATGTTATGTTTATGGTTGATATTTCATCTCTAGCAATGGCTAAGAAGATCTATTATGGGTTTTAGTCAACACCTGTCATCTATAATACTTAAAATATATAGTAATTGGCTTTTTGAACAGTACACACGAGCCCTTTGTGTTTTAGTTATTAACACCCTGTTAAGCAGGCACATCGCAGCCAGGCTACCTATATTTTTTTAGGCTCTACATTTTTATTTTCCGACGTTTTAGCCGGTTGAATGATTGCGATACAGATTTAAAAATTGTTGAAGAACCAAAACTATAGCTTGCTAACCAAGGATTCGAAGTCGGAATCTACAAATCGAAAATTGACTTTTCATACAAACTGACTGGTCACGTGATTCACTTTTTTATGAGAAGTTAAATTATCGTTTTCAGATTTTGATCTATGTTCTTTGGGGAAAGTTGTTCAGTTTTATGAGCCTTATTACCTTCTAAAATTTGGCAGGTCTTTAAAGCAACAGCATGTATATGAAAAAAAATTGTAACCTACTATTTTAATTCTTAAACTTTAATTAATTTAGGAAATTGAAGATGCGATGCGAGTGTTTTGAACCCGCGACGCTTGCCGAAGCTTGGCGTAGTTCTCACCCACTAAACTATCGTATCGCGGCCCGTCCCTATCTAATTTCAAGTTCGATTTCTTTATCATCTTACAAGAGACGCCTAAGACGCCTTGGAGACGACTTCAACTTTCTTGAATAAAAAGAGTGATAACATAATTTAGGATCGACCTTAGTTTCAGACAAATAGATTCAGATTTCATAAATCTTGATAGACTTTTAGAAAGAAAGAAAGAAAAGACATTTATTCTGGACTCACACAAGTAGGTACAACACATGAGTAACAGTTAACAGAAAAACCACGGAATACCTGTACGAAGCCAAAAAGGGCCCTATATCAGCATAATGCTGCAGCAGAATTTTGTAAATTATGCAGCAGCGCTGATTTTGATATAGATATATAGCTAATATAGATAGATAGACTAGATGGTTAATTGTTGAACCTTCATTTTTCAACCCTGGATGAAAACAGATGAGTGTTATAAGTTTGACGTGTGTGTCTGTGTTTCTGTGTCTCGTGGCATTGAAGCTCCCAAAGGAATGAACTGATTTTGATTTAGTTTGTTTAAATTTAATAGCAGACTTGAGAGTGTTCTCAGCTAAAAAAGATTAGGTTTTTTTTTGTTTAAGGGTTTTTTTTTTAGAAAAGTTATTTAATCACGATACAGTGAAATCTGAGACTCATAAAACCAATATTGTTAAATCAACAATGTTTCGAGTTCTATGGTTTTCTGTAACTCATTTCCTTTTTGTACATATTTGAAGTATAACTTTGTTTTACAAATGGAATTACTTTACATACAACTTAAAACGTTCTCATATTAGAGCCGAAGTTAAATAAATCATTTTGGGGGAGATACTCTTGAATTACGAACCCCAATTCGATGTTGATAAGCATCATATGACGCTAAGTTTTTCATCGATTGTACGATAAAAGGAAGACCTTACTTTTGTATCATAACAAGTACACATAAAAATTTAAAAATTAAAGTCAAGCCTTTCAAATAAGAAAAGAACTATTGATCCGTTAGAGAGCTACGATGGTACAGATACTCACGCTATACTTTTAACATCCCCTCGTTTTCGCCGAAATTTGGTTCGTAGGTCAAGAGTAAAACCCTCTTGATTGAATTATAATAAAACGGGTATTAATCGCGTCATTACCTTGTGATTATATTTTCTTGACGTTTCGCCTGAGGTATTAAATGTAATAACAAGGAAATGACGCGATTAATACCCGTTTTATTTTATTTTAATCATGAGTTCGAGTCGCGAAAGTTTAAAAAATACTAAAACCTTTTTAATTCAAATTTTGACAATGGCTGATAAGTTATTCTTAAATTTTATGGTGTTGTTTTTATCTTTTTTTAAATTTTTATTTAAGGGGACTTCGTCAACATTGACGATGTCACCCCGTACATAATTATGGAGTAGGAGTTTATTAATCTTACTTCTATCTATACGCTCGGAATTTGGTGAAGAATCATCACCTAACTGATGTTGGGCTTATTTAATCTTATCGATCTACAAATTAACCTATGAGGTTTAATTAGTGTGAGAGTGAGTGTGAGATCCATAAAACTTTTAAAGAAAATAAAACCTAAATGGTTTTATTTGTATTTCTCTCAGAAAATAACTCGGACGCCATTAACTTATTCAGTGATTTACTCTAAAAGCCGATCCTTCGTTAACTCGTAGTAATTGATTGAACGCGCCTAAACGGCCTCACTCGTAAAAGAGCACTCCATTGGCCTTATATCTTCTAAATTAATTTCACTCACACTACGTTTTAGGTTGTTTTTGGAAAATAAATAATATGACTTTAATTTATTTAATCTAAGGTCTTTTGAGGTCACAGTTTCTTAAAAACTTTTGGTTATTCCTGGTTCCAATGATGTACATACTGCTTTAGTTAACACTATATATATAGGTATATCGTAGTAAATTTTATAAAAAAACTGACTGGTAAAACTTGTATTCTTATCTTCTTTAGGCATATCTTTGAAATAGGTAGGTAATTAATTATGTATACTAAGACGAAATCTGACAATCTAACCTAATGATAAGAATTCGAAGAATACGTACCTATTTCAAAATCAACTAAAAAGGTCCTTATATAATTATAATGAATAGTTGATTTTCAAATTTCTTTTTGATTAAGGTTCAAAATTACGTACTTAATCATTTAACAAAATGAATCTTTTATAAAAGTACTTGCTAAAGTAACAACGGAAACCTTTGAAGAAACGTTTAAATTTCCTTTTGTTCAACATTGCCTCCGGCTAATCGCAAAAATGGCTTCCCAAGTAAATGCATGACTTTTTCTTAATACAAATTGAATGCCTAACAATTTCCTACATATATTTTATTTAGGGCCAGATGTTTCTTGTTTCTCGTCGTCTATTAGAGTATTGGCGACCGCCGCCTGCAGAGACCCCTGACGCCTTTGAACTCGATCACCGCATTAGTCCAACTCACTTGCTCCATACATACGCACATACAGAACCACGCGTTCCCGCTCAGTCTGTGAACAGACTTTGTTGCGTACGCACCCTTTAAATAAAATTCAGGAAAAATTGGAAAGTGTTACTCAGGGGACAAAAACATTGCGCAAGCGATGGCGGCGGAAACTTACGAGGACGCGATAGCGACATCCTGCGGGCGACCGTGGCCCTATTGATATCGCACCTATCACTCATTTGTATGCAAATTCTTCGAGCCCAGGTATTAACGTTCAGTGTTGTTGTAAACGTCGATGTGTCATCACTCTGCGGAATAATGTTTCGAAGCAGGAAAGGTCAAGCGATCAGCGAGGCGGACGTCCGTCGGGAACAGGGGTTGAGTTACCAGAGCCGTAACAATGTGAGCGGTTCGCGCCTTCGCGTTCGTCGCGGAAGTAGTTTGACGGATTTGGACAAGTTGCGCTGTGGTGGCGGTTCGAGTGGTGGTGGCTCTATTGGGGATTTGATGAACATGTTCAGTGGTAGTGTGAATTCTGTTGGAAGTGACACTTTGGTGGCTAGGACGGTGCCATTGGAGACAGTTCGGCGTAATGTTCCTCCTGTGTCGACGACCCCGCCGCCGCGGCCACCGTCGTCACCTCTCATTCATGTGTCTCGACCCGTGGGCCCTCTGACGATGGCTCAACGAACGCTAAGATTTAGTAGACTGCTCAAGTATCAACCCTGTTCGACCGACGTTATTATCACCCTGGTGAGTGGTTTTATTACTTTATTTAATATAACTTTATTTGTATTATTAAACTATAATACTTACGTGTTATAAATTTTGATCCTAGTTTCTACAAGTGTCTGACATAAAGATACCGTAAACACAATATTAGCATTATCGGTCAAGTACTCCGTGTATCGGTCGTGAAAGCTCGTCTAATAGCCACTATAAAAGATAATTGGATTATTTAAATAACCATGTCGTTATAATATAATATGATATTTTATTATACAGAAGAATATTTTACAATGCATTTTAACTTTGTTAATCGACAAGTTTGTTGTCAAAAAAATCGTCAAATTTCTTCATCCTTATAAACCCGTGGTTCCCAATTAATTTTTTCTACCCTACCACTTCAAAAAAGGCTTTAAATTTGCGTATCCCTTATTGCAGGAACGTTAAACTATTATTAACTATTGCAGGAACGTTTAGTTAAGAGACTGCGCGTAGGTACCCCTTGATGCAATCTCGCGTACCCCTGGGGGTACGCGCCACTAATTGGGAATGACTGGTCGAAAGAATAACATAATTAGCATTTGTTAAATAATATCAAATTTATTGATGAACCGTTTTTACTGCAAATAGCTAACATTCATTGCAATTTTCTTATTTTTTTCTTGTAGAGGCTTGTTATACGACTCGGTTAAAGTCAAGAATAGAAAAACAATTGTATCAGTAAAAGAATTGCTTATACCCCTATGAACTAAACTAAATTGATCAAAGTTTTGTTGAAGAAAACGTCTATTTTGAATATAAACATACAAGCTGTCGCCCGCAATTTCATCTACGTGAAATTTAATTTTCAATCATAATTCGAAATAAACGTGGCGCCGTCTATTATCATAAGTTATTGTTATTGTTGTTTTCCTCAAGAATAGTACTTTTTTCGGGATGAACGGTACCCTATGTCCACTTCTGTACACCTGAAAACGTATAAGCAAAATTTCTGGATGACCGGTTCGGTGGTTTAGGTGTGAAAATGTAACAAACAAACATACTTTTGCATTTATAATATTAAGTTAGGATTACATAGTACAGATAAATATAGATACAATTACTTAGTTCCATTTAAATAGAAGGAACATTCTATTCTTTCTATTCGATAAGTAAATTAATTGGGTTACTCACAAGGAAAAAAACATCCCCTACAGAGTAGGGATGTGATTTGATTTAATTACTTGAGAATGAATGTAGGAAAGAGTTATCCAGCACCCTGTGAAGAATACGTAAGCTTTAATTATATTATAAACTTGTATAAAAATGTTTTCTCCTAACCAAGTTTCAATTATGGGGGTTTCATTTCACGTGTGTACCTAACACACATACCTAGTCTATTCGGCACATTCGATTCGGTATTATAGGAGAAAGTTCATCGGGAATTCTTTGAAAATACCGTATCAAATGTGCCGAATCGACTACGTGTGTAGCTACCCTTACTTTCTCAAAATTTTCGATATTTCAGGTCTAAACGTATTAACGAAGACTACCAAATGCTTATCATACCACAAAATTATTATTGTTTAATTGTATTTAGTACTTTCTTCTATCGCTTTGTTTCAAATCCATAAAAATAAACAAACGAATAATAGCTGTATTATTAAATAGAAACGGCTTTACTCATGGATTGATTTCGGGAATGCCCGACTAGTTTCGGACTCAAACGGAGTCCATTTTCAAGAGCGAGTTAGTCTCGGCGGCGTCGCGGACCTCACTCAACTAAGTCAGGCATTCTCGAAATCAATGCCTCACGCATTAATATTTAATTAGTATTTATTATAGTATATTATTATTACTATTCTGAATAATAGGGATTTATGGAACGAAAAAAGCACAACGAACAAACGAGCGTTCCGTCAGTCGAAGCTTAGCCGTTCGGATTAGGGCCAATGCCGATGCAATAATCTAAATTTCTATTATTACTAGGTACTACTTCTATTATTTAATAATAATAGTAGTAGTAGTAAACTTGAATTATATAAACAAATTTAGATCTAATGATCTAAATTTGTTTATATAATTCAAGTTTATAAATAAGTGGAATTCACCGTAAACTTCAAAACCGCTTACTATTCAGGTGGGTTCACCGTCAATAAAAAAACTTGCATTTTTAGAAAAAAAGAGCTCTCATAACATGATCTATAAGATGCGAGTCAGAAATTCAAGTTGCCACACAAATAACTATAGAACAACAACATTGCAATGTCAACAACAAACATATTATAATATTTATGACAGTTTAATTATGATAATGAAATAACTCATTTCAATATTATAATAAGAAAAATCTCCTTGTTATCAAAAAACCATATAATTATCATTTTTAGTCATGTTAATATATTGATCGTTTTTTTCCAAACATCATGTTGTTACAAGTTAGTTATATCTTCATATATTTTGTGGAAAGAGGATAGCAATAAATTTCGAATTTTTCTAAGTTCTTGTTGGCGCATTGTTTACGGACCCGCTTTGCAAGTGTGTGTGGGTTCCCACCCGACTTGTACAAATATGACTTTTTCTATGTCATACGTATTTTTTGAGTTATGTTATCAATTACAAGGGCTCTTGTCAATGGTCAAAATTCGACCGTATTTTTTTTATAAAGTTTAGCTTTCTGCACTCCATAAAAACTTTTACTATACCAAGTTTCATACTCCTCCGAGTGCGCGATATTGTTAAAAAGGCATGAGGGAAGGGAAAGAGTTTCCGTTTCACGTATTATAGAATAGAATGTATTTTGTAAGTAATCTTATTCTGGGCTATGTCAATATTACTTCAGAATATAAACGGGGTCTTCAACCTTAAAGTTTTAAAACTGAAAGCAAATTGTAGTTTGAAAAGGTCAATCGGCTTAATTTACCATTAATAAAACAATCTTGGTCTTTCATACGTAGGCGAAATGTTAACAATCTTAAATAATTAATTTGATGAAGTCATCTTGGGTAAGTAGGTATAACATTAAGTTTATAATTTAATTAAAAACCGATATTTAAAATTAATAAAGGCTGATTTACTACAGTATTTTAATCTAGTTTAGGAATCCAGCGACGCAGTATCGTTATTGGACCAATGTACTTTTCCATCCCATAAACAGCGCTGGTCCACATTGGTCCACTAACGATTTAGCGTCACTGGATTGTAGTATTGCATTGAAATACTGGATTAAATTAATTAAGCCTTTATCGTTTTGTATAAGATTGGCTGCATGTGGTAACAGAGTTGTGACTGCTGTTTACCACTCAGTTTAATTTTTATTTAAAACTCTTTGCAAACGTTTGTGTTGAGGATTTGTTACGCGTGCTACAATGTGCGCACTGTTTCCTAGATAATTAAGAAATTATAACTTTTGCATAGGGTTCGTAGTTCAAGTAAGACCACAGACCCAGCTCTTGTGGCAAAAAAAGGAACTAACCTGTTGTCATGGAAACACCTAAAAATATCGAACAAACTTTCATTTGTTGAACACACAGCGCTCCCATTCTTATTACGAGAGTATCTCTTGGTAGCTTGAAGGTAAGAAATCCTAACAACGATGGATTGTAGTTGGTTTCGCGAGTCTCTTTACTTAGTAGTTCCATCTTTTACTTACAGATGGCGTTACTATACTTGTTCGGTTTATTTTACTTGTGATACCAGACGCTATGGAGGAAAAATTTTGCATGATAGTTCTTCCAAGCTAGACTATTCTTTCTGCTCCGTCGAGAATTCTTTTCAAACTATTTCTCTGAATATTCTTGAGGACTAACGTTCAATGGACCAAATCATTGAACAGAATGGAAAGCAATGCATAAGGAAGTAGTGACGTCACACAGTGGCAGGATGGCATGAATTTTCAACTGCAATGCATTTTCATTTAAATAGCTCCATTTACATTTGGAATGATCGCAAACAAGATTGAATGCAGTTTCAGTCTATTTATTATTTGCGAAACTTTAATATTTATGAAGAAATATTCTATTTAAATTTTTCATATTAAATAAACTAGCTTGAAACTGTCTCACTGCAGGCCAAAGGCATCTTCTCACATAGAGAAGTATCATGTATTAATCGTCACGCTTACTCACTGTGTGTTGGCGATTTAAGAATATTCAGTTCAGGTTGCCTTACGATGTTTTCCTTTACCGTTACTCGGTCGAGTTTTAGAATAACGAAAAAAGTTCAATATAACCTTGGAAAAGTTAAATTAGTATGCAAAGTTTGAACTCACACCCAAATGTAAATTTATTTTAAGTCTTGACGATGATGAAGACGAAATGGATAAATTTATTTTAGCAAAGCTTTGGAGGAAATAGAGAAATGGGTTTGTTTAGGATTGTGACAGTGTATGTACATACATTATGCATAGACAATGACAATGTACAACATGCATATCAAGCTACCCAAATCAATCAATATTCCTAATCAACTTTTAATCTAATGCTTAAGCGAGAAAGTTGAAAATCTATTGAAGAAATTTGACAGGTTGTAGTAGCTTGGTATACTGGCGTTTATACATAATAATTAATAAATACAAACATCAGGATGGTCTCATAAACATTTATTTCTAAGAGAAATAAAAATCATTGCGGCGAATAATAATCTGAATTTCATTATTCTACATTTGTTCAAGTATTAAATAAAACAAGAGATTATTTAGGTTTATTTATTCAAATCGTAAATCTCATCAATATTAGAATAATTAAAAAATTTACTCACTACAATTTGATAATGTCGTGAATGTTAATAAAACACACGTTATTTACATGATTAACCCATACGAATCAAATTAACAATCATACTTGGGGCTGCCATCTTATTTACTCAAATTTAACACCAAAAATCTGTCTACAACTAAAAATAATGTACATTTCCACGATAAAATTTATAGAAGAATAAAAAAAAATCTAATGGCATTAAAATCACTACAACGGCCAAGTAGGTAATGATTTCTTAAAATAAAACCACAAAAATTTATCAAGAAAATTTGACCATCCTCATTATAAAATAAAAAAAAATAGTCAAAAAATGATATTTAGATATTTCACAAGTGATATCAAAATGAATCCAAAAAATACAGTTAATATAAAAACTGGCAACCCTTGTGGACTCAAACAAGCATTCAATCAAGCATATTTCTTCATGAATTTGAGTAAATATTTGAGTTTTGGCATCTCAATGTTGTGGATGCATCTGTTGAAGTCTCCGATGACCTTGACAGAGTGAGTCATCATTCTAGAAATGATGTCTTTGAGGCACACACTCAGATCTGATACTTCTTTGAACCCGTGTATCGCTATTTCTGCCATTACCACAGGGAATGGGGATGTCTCGTACAGGAACTGGAAAAAATTTACAAATATTACTCAATTTATACGAACCTAAAGTAATAAACTGACCATATTTAAACATACTACACTTCATAAATTAATTATCACTCTCCGTGCCTCAGATAGCACGTTAAACTGTTGGCCCCGGCTGTCAATTGTAGATCTTTGACAGTCGTTACGGGTAGTCAGAAGCCCGAAAGTTTGACAACCAGTCTTACCAAGGGGTATCGTGTAACCCAGTATCTGGGTTGTGGAGGTCTGACAGGCAGTCGCTCTATGTAAAAAACTGGTATTCAGCTGCATCCGGTAAAACTGGAAGTTGACCCCAACATAGTTGGGAAAAGGCTAGGCAGATGATGATTTAAACATACTACACTGATAAGTAGTATAACCGTCGACTGACAAATTAGAGGTCTGGAATTCACCCCAAGGCGCGCACCTCTGAATTTCGTAAGTTATGAGTGTATTATAAATTAATTATCAGTTGCTAAAACGGTGAGGAAAAACATCGTGATGAAACCAGCATACCTGAGAGATTTTCAATGATGTGTAAAGACATTTCAGAGGCCTACAGGTCGTTTAAACTCTGACACCAGGTTGATCATCAACCATACGATAAGAAGAAGAAGATTTAAATATAGTATCGCATTTCATTTTTAATTAACCGACCATTTAAACTGTAATAGTCACGCTTCTTGACTAGACGTTTCTGCAAATGTCTAAATAACGGGGGTTTAAATAGAATATACAATCTTTGTTGCAGCTAACTCTCTCTCTCTAATCTTTCTCTTATTTTAATCCTAAATTAAAGTTGAAAATTTACTTTCCCTTACAACACTACGTTCTTAGTTCCAAAAATTGTTTAGAAAACTTTATTTCCAACTAACTTTTGCCCGTGTTTTCGGGTTAGTTTAGAATTTAAAATTTAATGATTCGGAAGACACGTGCCGCCATCTATTATCATAAAGACGTTATTGTTACAGTAATTTTGTTATGTACTGACTTATAACGCAGCCAGTAAAACATTACTTTGTCACAATACGAGTACATCATGTTTATACCATTTTATCGCTTTCCATTTTATGAAACTGTTTTATCAAAATTTACCATTAAATTGTTTGTTGTTACACATGTAACTACTATTACGTTTTATTCGGTCATATTGTGCAATACAATTATAAACTGTTTTTACTGATGAGAAACTTTTTGTGTATTTATCTAAGTTGCAACTTAGAAGTTCCTAATGGATAATAGGTAATGTTGCCAGATGTCTCACTGTTGGTGAAATGCCTCTCAGGACAACTCCCGTCAGCACCCTTAAAGTGAGTGAAGCCCAATATTTTATTCTTTGATCTAAACAGCCAATTTGGTGTCGTACGTGTCGTAGGTAGTTAAAAAACAACCAATCTTAAAAAAAGATTGAGTACTTTGAGTAGAAAGTAATAGGATTCTGTACCTATCTTATTATAGGGTTAGTATGATCTCAATAAAAGCTATGATTTTTCTGTAACCCGTGTTTTTTAATTCCCTATATTTGTAAAAGCGGATCTGGTAGTACTGGTAATAGTAATAATATAAATTAACTCTGATACAAAATAATATAGTTGTAACATTTTCCAACACTAATTGACTACCTATTTTCCATACTGACTACAAAAGATTTTAGAGCAGTTTAAGTAGGACGTTTTCATTTATACAACTTTGTATACCTACCATGTTTTTGAGTAAATAAACGATTTATTACTATTATTTCTTATTTATTAATATAATTCTTACAAAAATTATGTTTTTAAATACATATATAAAAAACACATATATTTTAAAATATAAAAAGTAGGAGCCAACCCGCATTGGGAACAGGGTCCAAGCTACAGGTGGTTAGGGGTCCAGAGACCTTCTCACAATTATAATTATTGTTATTAAAAGTATTTTAAGTATCTAGCTGTAATACGAAATGAGTACAAATTTGTAAGAAACTAGATCTAGACCTTATTTAGAAAATATATTTTTAAGTTTCTGATAAAAAACTACCTAACTCTATTGTGAACATAGGACTAATATTTAGAAGCAAGCAAAATTCCTGTCGTAAAATCAAGTGTAGACAAACTCGATTCCCGGCTCACGTATCCGGTAGCTCAACTAGCCTCTTGGGATGATACTTCTCACTATATATGTATGCGTTATTTGATACTCAAGAAGTTTGTTACATCGTGGACGTAGTAAAACGCTTAGAGGCTTAGGGAATTTGGAGGAATTTTAAAAGCAATTTAGGACAGTATTCGTTTAACAGTTTTTAAAGATAGACTGGAAGCCGACCCCTACATAGTTGGGAAAAGGCTAGGCAGATGATAATGATTAGTTTGACAGATTTTAGGGGAAAAAATCCTTAAAATAATAGTCATGATTTCTATTATTCGTTTTGATTGAATGGACTCTATCTAATACAGACAGTCAGCACATCAAGCTATCCACAATCTGTCAAATTTCTTCAATAGATTTTTAACTTTCTTGCTAAAACGTTAGGTTCAAAGTTAATTGGGAAAATTTGTCAGTTTCTGGTAACTTGATGTGCTGCCGTCTGTACCTACTCTTCATACTATTTAAAACTTTTGCCTGAAGTTGCGTATTGCAAAAAATATTTCTTAAAAGTTATTAGAATTTAAGTTATAAATTAGAAATTTTATAAACCATTTGGGAACTATGGTGCCACAGACATACAAATACACACTTTAAACTAACAACTCCCCTCTTTTTTCATCGGGGGTTAAAAATATATTTATCTAATTTCATATTCTTTAGGTGTCATAATATATTTTAGTGGGTGAGAGCCCTACATAACCGTATGTCCTCGGACGTGCAGTATGCGGAAGGCATTTTTTACTCCCCCCGGCCACAAAAAAAGGTGTCGTAAAGTCAAATTGATTTTAAAATGTGATTCTACTTACAACGGTCCTTTCGAGATCTTGACTTTCATGGGAGCAGTTCCCTCCAACTTGCTGTTGCTTTTGACATTCAAACAGTTTTGATGCTGAATATTTCTTCAAATTTTCCAGCGTTTCAAAGTGGACTTGAAGTTTTTCTAGATTAAAAGAAAAATAACTTGTTATATTACTTGACTGCCTCGTCTAGTCATCTAATGGTAGCAAGCGCTACTGCTGCACGAGTTATTAGGTTTTTCCATTGAAAAATTCTCAGTGGAATCACGGAGTCTGGAATTATGCCCGGTTAATGGGAATAGGCTCGCCCCCTATTATATGGGACTTATTACATAGCCGGCGAAAGGTGGGTGTATTGTATACACCTCTGCCTTCCCCTCTCTGGGTGATAGGCGTGAGTCTATGTTTACGTAATATTCTTTTTATAGTTTTAGGAGCCATCTTTTGTTATTAAAACATTTTCATAGGGAACTATTAGTAAGACTTTTTGTTTTAAATTAAATTTTCGCCCTGAATAGCACCGTGCCCTAGATTTCTGTACCCACATTGACTTTGTTATTATTATTCATAGCTGCAGTTGTTTTGGTATTGTCACAAACGGAAATGTTGACTTTGATAAACAAGGAACGTTGTCCTAAAATAATACGAACGTATGTAGGTTGACCAAGCCACATTGACCGTAAACAGTCTTGAACGTAAACCAAACTTGCTTACTGAGAAACTCTTTACTTACGTTGTTTGTAATGTTTTTAATAAAATGGCGGATAACATATCAATTAATAAAATATTGTGCCTTAAACATAACTTTAGTCAAACTAATTCATAAGGAATTTTGATTTCTTAAACAGGGCTTTGGAAAAATTCATTAAGAATTACCCTAAAATAAATGATATAAGTATTTTTTTTTACGTAAAGCGGTTTTGTCATCAAAACCAAATATCAGATTAATCTGTCAACAGGAAGGGGGTGAAATATCGATTACTAAATTTGAACCAAATAATAAACAGGTCAAGCTAAGTAAAACCTTTTAATAATCTTGTGCGATGAATATATGTATAAGACTTACAAGTTAAAACCTTCATGCCAAATTTAAGAGTAATAAAAGTGACTTGTGTTGTGTCAGAAACGAAAAACTTCAACACTTCCCCCCGAAGTTAATTAATAATGAGACAATCACAAAATTTACAAACAAGAAGCAATCAATACTCAAGTTTCTGATAGAAAGTTTCAGCCGTAGCTGGTTAACACTGAACATAGTTTTGCCAACAAGCCACTTTGTCGAGTTCCGTTATATATCTATAGAATAACGTATCTAGGGGACGAGTAGACAATGCCATTCAACTTCCCTTCTCTTGCTTTAAAAGGTGTGTTCCATTGTAGACCACAATACCGCTAGGGTTCATAGACAAACACACCTTTACTTTTTCATAATAAAAAAAAGGTATACATGAAATTCGCCATGAAATTAGTTATAAGATTTGACCGGAAGAATAGATACTGGCCAGAAAGTTAGAATCAACCAAGAATCTAAACTTATAACACATCTCAACTACAACAATTTTTTAACCGGGCAATAAATCTAAATTAATGGGAATTTTGTCTTTGTTTTCATTGAAGTAAAAAAAAGTACCCGCTTGGTATATTTTATTCCTCTTATTTCTCTCAAAAAGTTGAGTGATAAGGAACATTAAAAGCCAGTCCAAATTTAAAAACGATCATTAAGTATTCTCGTAAAGCATTTGAAACGTATATCCATTGGCGTCCCTCAAGGTGCTATCCTAAGACCTATCCAAATCAAACCACAGGACTTCAAAATATATTCACATACGAAGAAATAGTTTAGAGCGTCAAATGATTTCATGAAAAATATATTACCTGGTAATCTCTGTACCCTCTGATAGCCGAGTGCGAGGCACAACGTGACATTTTCATCTGCCAACTGCAAGTTTTCGCCGAGCAGTTTTACTATGCTCTCTTTGCAATATGTTCCGTTCCGGGGCTTACGGTCGTGTATTATCACCTAGGGAAACGTGAAATGGTCAGTCGGTAATCGGATGAACGGTGGCTACAATTTATTGGAAGTCGTTATGTTGGTAGCTGGAATCAGCTCTCGAGTGCTTTCAGATATTCTTAGATTTCTTAGATTGTGAATGTTTTGAATTGTATTGTAGAATTGATCGATGAGCTACCAACTTAAGGAAATTAAAACTTGGAAGAGAAATGGTAAAAAAAAGAAATTGAGTGTAATAATATTATAAAATAATATTTAATGTTATCGAGAAGCATTGTTTCTTTAAATTAAATGTTTCGATCTTTGTTTAAAATTATTTCAATTTTATAACAAGAAATGTATTGGTGATTTTACTTTAACGGCTAAAAGATACAAAAAGATCTAATATAAAAACATTTTTACTTTCCCTTCTGAATTTAAAATACAAAATACTTACTTGGAAGTACAAAGATATTTGTTCAAGGTACACGGTCATGTAGTTGATGGCTTTATCTGCCTCGTTTTTCATGAGCAATTTTATTTGGGACACTAGTGTGTCCATGTCCTCTCGGGACTTTTGTGTTCGGAGCTGAATGTCCGCAATCAGCGCTCGGTACCCATTTATTAGGTTATCTTGGAAATCTGTCGTCTGAAAATGTAAAAAAATATGTTGTTAGCTTTGCCGTTGAGTTTTTTGTTTGTAAACCGAGACTGGCATACAATAAAGAAGGTTATAACCTTCTTTCTGTTTTGTACGTACCATAATATCTAATTTTGGTTGAAAAAAATATCTCTCAATATTTTTTTTTTTCAACATTTGTAAATTTGTTTTTCTTGCTAAAAAAATTATGTAATCTTTTGATATACTTAAGTATACTCAATCTAGAGTGTCTTTGTCTTTGGATAAAATTCGAATTAACAAAGAAGAAATATTTTTGTGAAATTTTTACATGTTTTAGCACATGTTAGCTTATTAAATATAAATATTTAATAAGAAATTTGAAAAAACAACTGATACGGATGGGATTCGAACCCACGATCTTCGGCTTACCGTGCCGACGCTCTAACCGCTGAGCCACCGTATCCCATCAGAATCAGTCGAAATTTCAAATCTCTTTATACGCCTAGGGCGTGTGGTAATACCTATCGGAATACATTACGTATCCGACTCAGTGTTCCAAACTTTGCAGTTTTTAGAAGGCACCGATGCGATATTACCAATTGTCTTAATATTTTTGTGAAATTTTTACATGTTTTAGCACATGTTAGCTTATTAAATATAAATATTTAATAAGAAATTTGAAAAAAAAAAATATTATCACACGCCCTAGGCGTATAAAGAGATTTGAAATTTCGACTGATTCTGATGGGATACGGTGGCTTAGCGGTTAGAGCGTCGGCACGGTAAGCCGAAGATCGTGGGTTCGAATCCCATCCGTATCAGTTGTTTTTTCAAATTTCTTATTAAATATTTATATTTAATAAGCTAACATGTGCTAAAACATGTAAAAATTTCACAAAAATATTAAGACAATTGGTAATATCGCATCGGTGCCTTCTAAAAACTGCAAAGTTTGGAACACTGAGTCGGATACGTAATGTATTCCGATAGATATTACCACACGCCCTAGGCGTATAAAGAGATTTGAAATTTCGACTGATTCTGATGGGATACGGTGGCTCAGCGGTTAGAGCGTCGGCACGGTAAGCCGAAGATCGTGGGTTCGAATCCCATCCGTATCAGTTGTTTTTTCAAATTTCTTATTAAATATTTATAAAGAAGAAATATCTACGTTAGTTCCTTTTATTTGAAAGTAAATACCAGAACGTTTGAATTTCATAATGTAACTTCAAAGTTACAAAAATTGTAACATAATATTTATCGAACAAATTATTAGTTTTTTTTTGTATTCACAGTTTTTACCTCTTGCTTTTAATTACGTTATATCACTTTGTTGCAAATATTAAAAGCGAACCAAATGTCATATCGACTTTCTGTTACTGTTACTGTTAGCCCATATCATCCCACTGCTGGGCAATGGCCTCTCCCTCTGATTTCCACTTTTTTCAATCCAGAGCCAGATATCGACTTTCATATAATATAAGATTATTTCTATATCGCTAATGAATAGCTAAATTAGCCGTTTTTTCATAACTTCCAGCTTATTTACAGCACTGTTATACAAAACAGCTGAATAACGTTAAGCGGTTTTTCATAATTTCAAAACTTTAACACGCAGAATTGCATAAACATTTTGGATTTAACAATGCTGCGAGACGACGATTAGAGATTATGAAAAACATCGTGAAATTTAACGTCAGATTGTTCTAGTAATAAATAAAACGAGTAATATGAGTGAAAATGACACTAACTTGAGTAAAAACAATGATTTAAGGGCAATTATAATAAAAAGTTATCAGATTTTGATTACCGCCTAACTCAATTATGATTGCAATAAGTTTAATACCATTTTCTCTTCTGTGTATGAATCTGCCAATGTCAAAGTTGACTAAAACCAAAATGTGTAGTGTACCGGTGAAATAAACCATATATTTTTTTACGAAATGAATAAATTAAATATCAGCGACAAGCAGCCACCGTATTTTTGTTCGAAAAAAAAAACAACAATTTTGCTCCATAAAAAATATTTAGCAAAACTCCAATCACGGAAGTCAAATGAAAGTATAACAATGAACATTGCCGATTGGAAAATAGAGACAATGTGAAGACTAAAACAATAAAATTGTTTATAACAAACATTGTAAAAGTAAACACATTGTCAAATCTGAATGATTTGATATGTTGTTGTTTCATTAGAAGAATGAATGTATAAACATCGACTGCCTATTCATATTTATTTGTAAAACAAAGTTAATATCAGTATAATCAAGTGCTTTGTTGTACTGGCACGTTTCAATTGAGTTATCATGTGGACTTGTGACCGCATATTTTCTTGATTTCCCACGGTATACCTATTAATAATATTAGTATAGATATCAGATAGGTCTAAGCAAAATATTTTCTAGGAAAATCTATTATTTACATTTCTATTGTATGGAGTAAGAAAACATTTCACATTCTTGATCATCAGTTACTTTTATGTGATTCATGTGGTCTTTAGTCAGACCAATGAATCAGTTATCCCAGTATTAATATTATTCTTCAAAGTACGGCTTCTTAGCTTACCTAACCTAAATCTAATCTAACCTAACCTTACTTTTCAATTACGTATCCATGCACGTGATTTTGGACCAAACGCTGCAATGAGTTCTTATATAATACAAATTAGGATTGGGATTAGATTCGTTATTCAAAAGTAACCCTGAAGCAATTAAAGCTGAATATCAGCTTTATTAGTCTGACAGTGTGTTAAGTGCTAAGACAGAGTGCAGGTAGGACTTGCGTAAAAAATGCATGGAAATGCCAATACCACGTTTTTTGTATGACAAACTTATTTTTTAGGAAATATTTGTTGTTATAATGGCCATAGCAGGATAAACTCGGTGAAAATTTCAAGTCATTACCTTAAATAGTATAGTCATTAATGTAACAAAATTACAGCCCTGGGTATGTACCACAAAAAATTACATCTGAACCTTTTTAAGAGCTTTTTGCTTAGAAGTATTAGATAGTTAATAGAAAATAATCTTTATTATCTTTAAGTAATTGATTGACTTATCATCTGATTAGGAATTAGCCTTATCATCAACAGATGTTGATAAGCTATCTATTAATTCTGATCAATCGTTATCATTGACGACATAAGAAAAAATCGTTTATTCTTACCTCAATGATAACATTGATTGTCTATTGTTTTGTGTTAATCTACATTAATTTAGACCATTTAATTTGAGGGCTAATACAATTTGAGTGTTATCTTAGAAACGTGTTAGTGACGTTTCTTGACATGCTTTTATACTTGTATAAAGAACGAATGAGACGGCGTTTTATTTGATGTTCTTTTAATCAATATATTTTACACCTTACATACTAATACATTATATATACCGATCAAAGTATAACTAGAATTACGGACCAGAATCCGTGGAGTCAGCATTTCTGAACATACAAGAATGGAAAAACAGGGAATCGCTCGTGCGCCATTTACATCCAACAAGCGAGCATTTTTAGAACATTTCTAGATTTCCCGCATATGAAGATACAATGTGAGAAAGTATGAAACAAGAAAATTTGATGAATGGTTGGAAATGGTCAAGTCGATTGGACTTATTTAGTCCAATGGACTTGACCATTCCAACCACCTCCAAATACCTACACCACTCAAATAAATATACGTCATGTGTTCGCCACGTCACGTATACGTCATAATATGCACGTTAACTGTAAAAGTTGTCAAAAAACATAAGAAAATTGATCCTTTAGGTATTTTTTTCTCGACACAAATATTGCCACACATTTTCAAGGGAAAAATCTTAATAAACCTCATATTCGTTTAGGTGTACTGAGTTTTACAATTAAAGATATTTAATCAACTATTGTTGCCTACTACGACACAAAACTTGTTTCGGAAACTTTTCTATCGTCGTATATTTCTCGCAATTAGTGCTATGGCTTTTAATACGAGAGTCAAAGTAACAAGCAGAGGCTAATGAGGCGAGGTTTACTTTCCTCTATAGATATACAGCGTGTTTTATTTATCTGGGACATTATGAAGTACTTTTGGGAAAAGAGATGCAAGATTTTTGGTTGGACGTTATGATAATCAAGTTTTTAAGAACAATTGTAGGTACAAAATGTACTCTCATGCTCCGTCCTTTCCAATGAAGTGTCTTAAAATCGTCCTTCAACGCGTTTGTTAACAGTTCCGGAGAGAAATTGCTGAGTTTTTGGTGCGAGTCTACGTTAACTGGTACTGATTCGACTGTTATCTTTTTCATTTAGTCACTAACATTGTAGTGAAACTGAAGGGTCGGGATGTCTTAAAAGCTTTAGAAAAGTAACCACAACTTTTCATTTAAATTACCATCAATCAACATGCTCGTTAAACACTTTAACAGTATTTTACGACCAAACTTTAAAAATAATTAGAAATTCTGAATGTTTTGCTAAAGTCTGACCTAGATAAATAGCCAGTCTTGACACCTACAGAATGTAAATTAGACTGGATGATAAGAAAATAATTATAAGCACGTTTCAGGAATTATTTTCGTATTTTAAGTATTTTTTGGTGGTGTTTCGTACCAAATTGAAGACCCTATTAGCCAACGCCTGGTATCTGTCTGACTGTTACAAGATCGTATCTATTTAAGAGCTATAAATAGCTAGTTGATTACAGAAAACTTATTACTAAGGTTGTTCTTGGCTTTCTTAACGTGTTGATCTTGGCAACTGAAAAAAATTTACAATATTGTATCCTTTACTCCCCCGAGCCACAAAAAGAAGTTGGCATTTTGAGAAATTGGCATTTCGAGAAGTTGGCTTTTTACGACCAGTTGGCATTTTGAGAAGGAAGTTGGCAGGTAGGGAAGTATACAGTTTTGCTAATCGAAAACTTTCTTATCAACACATTTTTCGCTGTTAATAACTTCAATAACACCGAAACCTACTTTTTAACCGCTAATCGCTACTTTTTCGTATGAAAGATAAACAATCCCACACAATGCGCTATGAAAACCTTTGGTTGCACTGAAATTTACGACCTTGTTACAAAAGAAACATGAAAAAAGGTAAATAAACTGAGGTAATTATACTGCAAAGAAGTTATATCGAACACCGAAATGTGAAACTGAATTATGTTTAACATCTATGAAAGTTGACTTGTATCAATCTTCAAAGATCAATAAACTATTTTTTTATGGGTACTCCGACACCAGGGAAAATAATCCAGTGATATTCGTTCTGGACAGATTATCAAATACTTGGGAAGAGCCCCGTGTTTTTACCCGACTGCCAGGAAGGGTTATGTTTTTGTAGACTGATCTTTGGGCTAGTATGGGAAGCAATTGCCAGGAAAATCATGCAACGGCTGATCGTTTGATATGAAATATAATTATTTTTTATTTAATATACTTGTATTACTTGGCCTTTGATGAGAAATGAGACAAGACGGGCTATTAATTATAATAATACTTGTATTCCGTGTGATTAGTCTGTAAGATAGTTCAAAATTATTCGTAAATTAAGTTTTACGTCCGGAATCAAAATTGAAAATAGTGAAATATTTTTATGTTGTTTGTTATCTGTTTTTGTCAATCTTAGACACAGATAAATAAAATAAAACTGCAAGTCTATCAGAATAAAATAACAAAATACCGTTCTCATTTTCAATGAGATAATTATCTAATAAGAACTTAACCTACCAGAATATAAATATGCTTAATATTCACATTGTTTTTTTATAATTTGTTTATAAATTTTTGACAAACATTGTAAAAAAAAAACTTACCTGTAAAGTAATGACGATTGAGATCGCGAATACGATTATTATTCTGCGATGCATTTCCTGTCTTCTATTCACATCCCGTAATCAACTTTTTACACACAACATTTTTATTTTCCAAGAACAAAATAAAAAAAAATATATTTTTCTATGGAAGGGTTTGAAAAATTATTTGTTATTTGAAGCGTGGTACAATGTTGACTGATTGGAAATCCTCGTTCAACTGCTTGTTTTCGCGCTTGGTCTTGTTTTGCTTAACAGCGCCGATTGCTTCGTCGTTTGTTATGATTTGCTCAAAACTGTATCGCAGCGATGACTCGTACGATTGCTATAGTTTATGATACAAGCTTAATTGTTTTATTGTTGGCTCAGAACGCTTGGGGTACCGTAAGATGAACAGGCAGTCTATCTAATCTTAATATAAATCTTTCTAAATAAAATGTTTATCATTGAATATAATTTTTAATTTATATAGCTAATTAATAATTGAGTTGAATTTAAATTTTGCTGAGCCCGATTTAGTATTTTTTTTATTCTCCATTGCAAAATTTCAGTTTTCACTACATTTTAATGTGCATGCATTGTCATCTCGCAATAAAAATGCAATTTCTGACAGCTACTGCTCATTATACGCGTTTCTTATGTCTTAAAATGAGATTGTTTCAAAATATTTGGACGATAGTGGCGGATTACGAAACGCTAAGCAACGATTTTGTGTTTTATAAATGTTCGTCCTACAAACCACACATTGTCGTGTATTTAAAAAACATATGAGCGAAAATGACGAGAGTTGGCTATAGTTTATTTTACGATTTGTTTAGTTTACTTTTATAGTATAAGTGAGTTTTTTGTACTTAGTTGGTTTCATAGTTTCGACTATATAATCTTACTGCAAATCCATAAGCACTTTTATTAAATTATTTAAGCTTACCTACTATGCGAACAATTTAGTGTTTAAATTTTTTGTAGACGGAAAGCGGGATTTAAACCCGACTTAATAGCGACTGAGGGCGCTATTAAACTATTCGTAACCCCGCTCGTATTATCTAAAGGAATATAATTCATGTACTTTTATGTATTGCTTGCTCAGGTAACTGTCATAAAACAATTTACTCTACCACTATTTTATAATGCAAGCCATACCTAAAAAAATGCTAACTTAATTATTATAAATTCAAGGGAATCTTCTAAAATATTTGCATAAACCACGCGAGAAAAGCCACGGGTGAAAGCTAGTTGTAGTATTATGGACGAAAATGTAGGTAAGTATGTTTAGTTTGTGTTGCATACTCTATTGATATACAAAGAAGATAAACATAAATGTTTTGGAACGTTCAATGTGTAGCTGTCAGTCTGTACATAAATAGAGTTCATTCAATAAACTAGAAAGTTGTTTGAAACTTAGTAGTGCGTTATCGGTGTCAGTAAGATGAGCACAGACACGTCATCATCATCATCAGCTTGTATTTGCCCACTGCTGAACGTAGGTCTTTCTCAATTTGCGCCACTATTGTGCACTCATTGGAGGGATTTGCCCATAATCGCCACGCTGGGCAAGTGGGTTGGCGATCGCAGTTAGCAGATGATTGCTGTTATACAGAAGGATGCTGCTGCCCATCCTACGGATCTTTCCCTTTGTCGCTTCTTACGACACCCGTGCGACGAATAGGGATGGTTCTATTCTTGGGCCGGATATTCCGGATATTCTTTACACAAAAGGATGCTGCTGCTGTATCCTTCCTTTGTCGGTTCTTACGACACCCGCTACATGGACTGAGTACGTTACGGAATGAATGAGTTACAGGATGAGTAGAGCTGGTTTTATTCTTAGGCCGGAAGCCACACGGGCACAGAAAAACACTGATTAATTACTTTGTGTTTGGTTATGCCACATTGCTATGCTGGCTGCTGGAATAATGGCCATCACTAACGGACTCCACTAACTGCTTTCTATCAGACAGCATGGAGTCAATTTGTGCGGCAGTAATAAAAAATAAAATTATATATTACTACTTACTAGCGACCCGCCACGGCTTCGCACGGGTGCAATATACATATAAACCTTCCTCTTCAATCATTCTATCTATTTAAAAAAAACTGCATCAAAATCCGTTGCGTAGTTTCAAAGATTTCAGCATACATAGGGATATAGGGACAGAGAAAGTGACTTTTTTTATACTATGTAGTTTTAATAATTATATAAAATCGACTTCGTAGGCTTAAGCTTATTAGCTTGGAGAAGAGGAGGTGGATAAGTGTGCACTCTACATAAAATAGTGAATGGCTCATTTCATACGCGACTTGTAGATTAGCTCAACTTTAAGATACCTACGTGATCTGAGCGTACTCCGCAACTGTTTACTCTATCTGCTAGTAGCTACAATGTCTCTCAAAACAATCCGATCTCACGATTGAGCAGTCAATCTAATTCTATATGCTCTCAGATAGATTTTCACTTTATCGATGTCTTTCACAGTAATCTTTTGTTAAAAGTAAATATTGAAATAATGGGTAATAAATAGATACTGAGTAATTTAATTTAATTGGCTAATATGCAAGTATATTGTTTGTTATCTTTAAATGAAGTGTAGGGGAAAAACTTTTTGCAATTTGTGATTATTTGAGTACTCCAACGACGGTATGTTCCGTATAAGTTTTTGATCAGTATTAGAAACAAGATCGATTGGCATCAAAATTTTTTTTGTGTAATATGGCTATTTTCTTGTTAACTGTATTTTTTTTTGAAAATCTGTTAATGGGGATCAATATCCCATTAAAATTATGGATAGTCTCCTAAGACCATTTTCGTGAAGCTGCAACGGATAAGGTACTTCCCCTTACTGCCCTGCTAAAGCTTCCACCATGTACTTTGATGATATTTACTATGATATTTATACTTTATATAAAGCTATATTATTCATTTGTACGTATGTGTAGTATGAGTTTTTATGAGCACCGTCTAACTGTCCGTTGTGTTATTATCTTTCTATTTCTTTCCAAATGGTTGTCTGGAAGACATTGCTATTAGCGATAAGACCGTCAATTGTACATTTTTTTATTAAATTAAATTGTAATACTCTCTGTTGTTTCTTTGGTGTGCAATAAATTATAATCTATCTATCTATTTACAGTAACGTTTGGGATTGTATACATTTTAAGACGAAGACAATCATTATTATGTTACATAGTTGCGTCTAAAGACTGATTTACAGCTCAATCTCGTGAATCCAGTTCTCTATTCAAATCCAGCGTTGGATACTCCAGTATCCAGCATTATGAGTCGTGATAGCCTAGTGATAGTGACCGTTGACTGGCAAGTCAGAGTTCTCAGGTTCAAACCCAAGGCGCGCATTTCTGAGTTTTCATTAGTCCGTACTACCTCGGAAAGCACGTTAAGCCGATGGCCCTACGCCTAATCTCTCCGGTCGTGTCGGATTGCCATCCCTTAGGACTACGAGACTGAGAGAATATAGAGTGCACCTGTGTTTGCGCACACACATGTGCAATGTAATATCTTCTGCATAGTTGGCTAATCTCAGTTGAGATTGGCTGCTGTGACCGAAATTCGGTCAGGAGGACATTACATGGAGCACACTTAAAAAAAAAGGCTGTTGAAAGAAAGTATCTAAATTTGGTAGGTATGACTGTTTGATATGACAGCGACGACACCTATTATGATAATACGATAAAACTCTTTAATAATAAAGCCATTGAAAAAAACATTCTTGCAAGATGCTCCAAGAAGAGTTGTTGGTCGATGAATGAATGATACAGTGAACAATAGTAAGAGTAAGATAATTTGTTTACTAATATTCAGTATAATTTCCTTTACAACCACCTGAGGAAGTAGCAAGATGAAACACGTTAGTGTCCAAGTATCTGTTATACTGACCACTACTATAAGTCATTACTAAAATTTACGATTTTTGGACCTTCATATTTTGGTAACCGTTGGAGCTAGCTTTATGAAATTTGGGCTTCTACATGTCCTTATAGATATAATTAAACACACGTAGTTTTATGTGTTTACATTAAAGAAGTTTTGAGTTATAGAAGGGTCAAAAGTGGCACCAAATGGTTCGTGTAATTATTACACTTGGCGCTGGCTAGCCAATGCTTGAACTTGGCTTGACACGCTGCCGCGTGTCTAGATTACACGTCGCATTAAACTGAAGACTCGCGCAGAGTCCGATCGGATATAAAAACCATGGACTATCTATAAGCCTGAGATCTACGAGCGTACGTTGATTTTGCTAAGACTGAAGTCATCAGTTTGTAGTCCACTGCTGAACATAGGCCTCTTCCAATGCGCGCCACCATTGTGCGCTCATTGGAGATATTTGCCCATAATCGCCACGCTGGGCAAGAAGGTTGGTGATCGCAGTAGCAGATGATTGTTGTTACACAGAAGGATGCTGCTGCCCATCCTCCGGATCTTACCCTTTGACGCTTCTTACGACACCAGCGCAGCGGCACGAGAAGGGATGGTTCTATTCTTGGGCCGGAAGATCGACTTATATATTATATAGATATACTTAACTATAGACTTTACTCACAAGATCGTTATTTATAAAACTTAATTTTATTATATTCCCATTTATATTTATTGTTAATTTAGAAATTATTTAAAATTCAATTAAGATTCGAAAGACACGTGGCGCCATCTATTATCATAAGAACGTTATTGTTGTTAACCTCAGGAATAATACTTTTTTCGGGATGAAAGCTACACTATGTCTACTTCTGAACCCCTAGATGACGTGTATGCTTAATTTCAGGAAGTTGTGATTCAATGGTTTAGGCGTGAATGGGTAACAAACAAACTTACTTTGGAATTCATAATATTTATAATATTAAGAAAGGGGATACACAGCCGTCACAGTTGCAGTATACTTAAATAAAACATAATACCAGTTGTAAGTAATTAAAATAAAAAGAAAATGAAATATTATAAAATTTCGTACCTACATAATATTAAAGTCTCAGCACTTAGGTACTAGTAAATAATTAAATTGCACCGTACTACTTAATTAAACCTCTGGTAGTATCGGCACTGTATGTAATAAAGAGGAGAGACATTGTTCAACCATTTCCCCGCAGAGAAGATAGTTTATAGCTGACAATTTATTAACTTGGCTTACTAAGAAATAATGAGAGTCTTTCGTTTGCAACGACTATCGTTTCTGTAATATATTACGTATAATTTTACTTGTTCGCTACAATACATTTGAAACTACTTAATAAAATGGTTATTACAATCTCTTATGACTGTTGTAAATCTTCATAGTACTTGTAATATCAAACAATGATTAATTTAGTATTAGTTAAAGTTTCAATGTTGGCTATGAAATAGCGTACTGTTCTGTATTGAAAATAGCGACATCTCTCGGAATTTTCATGACTTATTTAGTCAAAGCCGAGCGAGTTTTTCACGAAATGTTTACAGCGCCATGCAATAGATGGAGTTACCATCGCTGTAGTTTTCACGTAATGTTTTTTGTTTGAACAAGATTATTTTGTATGCTTTGGAATTATGTACAGTAGCTTGTAATTACATTGTTTTTTTTTACGTTCATTACGAGAACCTGATATATGCGCGCCACACATTTGATTCAAGCGTGAATATTCCACGTCAAAAAAAAATTATAAACTTGTTCTATTTCTAGGAAAAAGAGTGAACTTACGGATGTGCTTATCCATAGAACAATTAATATCAACGGGTCAATGATGGGGTCCCCAAGAATAATAATGTACAAAAGGTCTATAGGTATGAAACACACCATAAGGTTTGATTTCTGCGCTAAGTGACATTGTACGATTTCCATTTTTTTTTCTAAGTAAAATAAATAATCTCCGACATATTTTTTGCAAATGGTATGAGTCATTATATTCCCCTGTTTAATCTGTATTTGATCACACATATAAAAAATTATGTAAGTAAAACAGAAGTAATCCTTCTGTAGGTATTCTTCTTCGTGTTCTTGTGAACTGCTCTGTGGTGCGATTCAGTGCGATTTCGAAATATCACTGTCATGAACTGCAGCGATTTCATCTCACTGTACCCTGTGAGCGGGTTATTGCGAACTGCATTATTATGTAGACATTTACTAACAGTTTACTTGTCTTACATTTAAACTAGGTGACCTAGTTCCGTCTTTCTTTTTATTGTTATATTCATAATAATTAAAAACAACATGGAAATACGTAAAATAAATAAACTTATTACCCTGTCTTCCTTTGCCGCCGTAACTGAGTAATTATCTTCTCAGTGAGGTTATGTTATTACCACGGTAAATTAAGCTAAGCCAATCTAATACGCAATATAAGTCCGAGTAATTAGCGTTATGATTATTAATTAACGTGGTCAGAATGTTATGCGAGATGGGAAACTGTAATTAGGTGGTTTTCATGATTAATTAAGGTTTTAACCCAGATGTTATGTTCGTCAATTCTTTTTGAATGCTCTCGTTAAAAGCAGAGCGGTAGAACCCTTGGAATGTCAATTTTAAACCTTTAAATACCGACATAAGACACAAAAAGAAATTAATGGTTTGTCGACGCCGGCGTCCTCGCGGAAATTGAAGGTTTAAGGACGTAGATTCGAGGCACGCCACCACTGGATTTTCCAAAATATGGGCGTTTTAAAAATTAGTTATTACTCAGTAGGTGTCGCATATTCTGTACAGCTGCTCCGCTTTCGCAGTGCACCCGAGTCTTACAAAGTAAGTAGGAAGTACTTAAGGTGAATGCGCGATTAAAATCTATACCTAAGTACTTTCGCAGAGGTTTGTGGACGACCAGTCGAGTGGTTTTTCGTCCGTGCGAGATGGATAAAACACCTTGGTGTTAGGGCCACCCATAAAGGGTTTTCCAGACGACAAAAAATAAAAAAAAGGTTGCTATAAGAAAAGCTAAATTCAATTAAGTTTAAACGCGTAATAAATACAATACATAATTGATCGAGTTAACGATGGTATCTCATTCGAGTAAATTTTAATCTAATCCTATTTTAGTTACCGTCTATTTGCATTTTACTTGAATGCAAATTTTATTAGGTAGCTCGCTCGCTGGAAATGCTAAAAGGAGTCTAACATCACGAGAAAATATTTAGTATCCTAACTCGATTCTATTTTCGTTTAATTCGTGTTTAAATTTGTGTCCTCGTCCTGCTCTCTGACGTCATGACTTCTTAAATTTACTTTACTACCGCATTGGTTACGGACCTGCTTTTGCAAGCACATGAAGGTTCGATACTGGCATGTACCAATATGACTTTTTTAATGTAAATTATGTACTTTCGGTTCTGGCAACGATCCCTATTAAGTCGGTGCGGCCACGTGGTGCGTACCCATGGTTCGATCAATCGGACTACGTGACTTAGTCGATTATTAATCGAACCAACTGAGTTCACGTATTCCATGTGTTCTTGAGACTCCTGATAGTTCGTTTAAACGACTTTGTGAACATTTTTGCTTCTGGACATAGTAGCAAAATGTCTACTTTTCCAAGGTACCTACCAGGTACAGTCGAGAAATATAAACACTTGGAGAGATAATTTGGAACTAAGTCCTTTAGTAAAAATTGATCATATTTATGCTCGCCATTTTTGGGTTCTTTTTACCCCACAAATGTCAAAGACAACTAAATTTAAATAGAGTTTAAAAGCCATTTTGAAACCTCAAATTAAAAAGTTATAATAACTTATAGCTATTGAAGTAAGACATCTAAGAATAAACGGTCGACAATTAGATTATTATATTCAGTTCAATTTCCGCTTTCTAATTAATTTAATGGCTTTTACAATGGCTTTCTATTTACATAAAATAACATTCTATTTTATAATTACCCTCTATTTATTACCTTTACTCTGTAAAAGAGATCGTGGAAAATTATTATAGTTTATGACTGCGTTTCCTAACCTTTTTACCCGACTGTCAGGAAGGGTTATTTAATAATCTGTAGCAACACTAAATAGATAAATAATCTAGTTGAAACTCGGTCCTAAAATAAAACATTAAACTTCTCTTTGATAAGATTCGCGCAATCTTTTTTCCCAACATTGTCAATTTTGTTTTTACTGGGAATCCTACAAACGTCAGTGCAAATTGGAATTCCTGTAGCAATAATGTTCAGAACAAAACAAGCCAGATGCGCTAAACCTTTATGTAATTTGCACAATGCTTACGTATTCCGGCAGACCATGCGTCCGGAATTAAATCCGGATTTGTACGGAATTTTCGATCATTGTTGAGGTAACGTGAGTCAATTAAACAAACACATTGTTGTTTAATTGGAAGTTAATTGGGTGGATACATTTTGGTATCGTGGTCGAATAGCGAATTGGAAATTGTGGTAAAGGACGTGGGTGCATTCGAACTGGGCACGTATTAATGTGACTTTTAATCTATGATACTACTGACTAACGGTGCAGAGTAACATCGTATAGAGACCTGGACTTTTTAAAAGGAAAAGGTATATGTTTGAACACAATTAATAGTCTGAAATCGCATACATGCAGCAAGCTAGTTTGCTGATTAATGCTCGATCCTTTTCTGGATGAGAACAGGGAGTTTGCCCTGCAGTAGGACAGTTATTTATAAGCTTATGGTTTATTTATTTATTTTATTTATTAGTGTACTAGAAAGGAACTACATAGTTTTAGGTTAAGTGAACACATCTAATGCCGTGACACTCAATTTAGTAATATTAACTTTTTTACTTCCTGGATTTCTTTAAAATAAATCTATACTAGGCCTCAAAGTTAATACCACCAAATTAAGAGAGTCACGGAATTAGACCTACACAGAATAATATCTGTATACATTTGGTTCCGATACAGAAGCTACTATTGAACACGGAATGCTCCAATTCGGTCAAGACCGAATCTTGAATATTGGTTCGATAAAGGAAATGAATATTTGCTCACATGACCTTTGGTATTTTGGATTCGATTTCATTTATAGTTCCTAGAGGCTCTGTGTGGGTTAATGTAAAGTCAAGTGTATTTCGGAAGCATCCAATCCTGTTTTTTTAAAACACAATGGCTGGTAGCCAATCTATTGTCGGAATTCAAGCCGTTTGTAAACATTCAACTGATTGAGTTTATCTAGGTTTTAAGTCCTTTGCAATGTAGGGCGAACTCTGGAACGATTAAGATTTGCTAAACTACTTCACAAGGATTTGAAATTGGAAGCGCGGTTATAGAAAATTAAGACAATCTTGAACTAACGATAATATAAAGCAAAATAAACGCTCAGAATATAAACATGGTGTGGCAAGGTTGAACATCCCTGAATTCCTCCGAAAATTATTATTATATGAAATCAAAATCAAAATATTGTTATTCATGTACCATTAGGCACATATGAATAGCCGTTGATTCTCATATTATTTCAGCAGCCTACCCTTCATAGAAAAAAACAGGCAAGAAACTCCATGGTTGCCTTTTAGATACAACGAAACTATGATACTCTTTTTTACATTTTGATTCCTTTCTGAGATCAGTATTTTCGTTTATCGCAGCTGAATTTACACGCTGATGGGATAATATTATTTTTCTTGTACCATATTTGCGAATATCATAGGACAAAATTTTTATACAGCAAAAATATATATTTTTGTCAAAGCAAATTCGATAGAGTCCTTCTCATCTCATACACATACAGTCAGCATGTATTCTGAACTGAGTTTGGACCTCCATGCATGCAAATTGGGGTTTCCAAATATTGAGTTTGGGATTTCATAATATGACTGCCAAAAATATTGCAGGATAATTCGATTGCCACTTTATTTTTTCATCACACTTAAGTCTTTTAGAGAAAAATAAAATAAGCAATCATTTTTCAAGTACAAAGCTAGCTACAGAACAGCTGCCGTTATTCACATTTAATTAAGAAATTCATGACACCTCAAAGGAACTAAATTAAAATAAAACAATGTCAACGTCTCAACTGCAAATGAAATAACTGGAAATATGTCTAGATATTATATTATTAAACGTTTCAAAGAGTCGGAATGTAAATTTTAAAAATTTACAATAGAGCTGCGGATTGAATTAAATTGAATGAATAAATGCAGTGGCACTCTAGTTCTCTTTCAAAGATAAATTGACCGAGACTGAATAAATTAAAATTGTTTCATTGAATGAAAAAAAAAGTTAAATTTCCAAATGAAATTGGCGGGTGATTGTAAAATGGGCAGCGGTGACGACCGTTTTGTGACCATTGAGACAATGGACGTGATTTTTTAAATTTAACATGACGTTTGTTAGTCACATTGTATCTTTTTCTGTTCTATTTAATGGTTGGACCACTGTGTGGTTACCCGGACTAAATTGCTTTTAGGAAAGCACTTCTAAAATTTCTTGACTTACATTTTGATTATTTTGCATATATTGATAATATAGTGTTAATATTATTATAATGTAGTGTTTTTATCCTTCTTAATGTATTTACGCAGACATATTATTTCTTAATATATTAAAATTGAATGGGCTTAACATTACAGCCTTTTTAAAAAACCCTTTCATTTATATTTCTTGGGCCGTCTTTATAATTTTTCTTGCGAAGCCTACGTAATTGTTCTTTTAAGTGAAAGTACTGGTAATTGGAACATACTTGTAATAAAAAGATGGATTGCTTGTACAAAACCATTTTACTATGTAAATAGAGAATAATGATCATAAGTTAGTAATATTATAATTAATCACTGAACTTCTTTTGAGGAAAATCTTTTAAGTTTCGTGTTGTATAATACAATACTGTTGATCTTTAGAATCTGTCAATTTATGCAATTTTAATTGGGTACTTGGCTAGACTGCGTTAAGATTGGCCGCTGCAATATTCTGCTAGGAAGATAAATTACCATTAGGTGGATTCGTAACTAAACATAATATGCTATTTTAATAATGGTCTTTGCCTATTATTATATAAATTATAATAAGAATATTCATAATATTATGAAAATACATGAACCAGAAATTATTATAGGTAGTTATCCTTACATTATCCTTACATAGTTCTAATTAACGTAATATAACATCTTGTTATCGTAAATATCAGCTTATAATGATTTTATATCTCTAAGCTAGAGCAAAAGGTTATGTTACATATAATTATAAAGAAATAGATTGTATATTTAGGAGTCGTAGAGAGTCGTGATAGCCTAGTGGTGGTGACCGTTGACTGGCAAGTCAGTGGTCTCGGGTTCGAACCCAAGGCGCGCACCTCTGACTTTTCGTAAGTTATGTGCGTTTTATAAATTAATTATCACTTACTCCGTGCCTCGGAAAGCACGTAAAGCTGTTGGCCCTGCGCCTGATCTCTCTCCGATCGTGTCGGAAGGCCGTCCCATCGGACTATGAGAGTGAGGGAATAGAGAGTGCACCTGTGTTTGCGCACACACTTGTGCACTATAATATCTCCTGCGTAATTGGCTAGTCTCCGTGGAGATTGGCCGCTGTGACCGAAATTCGGTCAGGAGAATTTATATTTAGGCGATGTTTCATCATTGACATGGTATGATTATTACGTTGCCTCTATGCTGCCTTAAGGCATGGTCTTTTATTTAAGACTAGTTCGGCAGAGGTACCTAAGTATATAAATCCTTTTGTCAAAATATGTTATGAGGTGTTCAGCACCCAAATTTTTAGGATTGGATTGGAGTATTAAGATTGGATGTAGATGGATACAAGAAAAGAGGCAGACCTAGGAAGAGATGGATGGATTGTGTGAAGGATGATAATATGGCAAGAAAGGAAGACTACCTACTGAGATGACGGGTGATAGAGATGTGTGGAGAAAGAGGACATACTGTGTCGACCCCAAATAAACTGGGAAAAGGGCAGGGAGATGATGATATGTATAATGTGCAGATATAGGTATTCAACGTATTAAAATGTTGATCTAAAACGCTAATAAAATAATACAACTGTCACATAAAACAGTAATGTTCTAAATAAATACTAGGTTTACTGCATTGAAAGCTAACATGTCTAAACGAAACGTGTTTAACCTCTATTACAACAGTATTTGCTAAAAACAGAATAAAAGTGCTGTATTAATGTTCTAAAAGCACGCTTGAATTTTACTTTACCATGATGTATTACTACAATTGGGTATTGGTACCATAATTCTAACTAATCTATATATCTATACTAATATTATAAAGAGGTAAACTTTATATGTATGTATGTCAGGAGTAATCTCTGGAACTACCGATCCGATCCTAAAAATTCTTTCACCAATAGGAAGTTACTTTATCCCTGAGTGCTGTAGGTTTTTTTTTATTCTGAAAAAGTTAAGTTTTCAGTAATAATAACAATATCTGTGATTCAAGTCGGAATCTAGCTGCTAATCAACGTGTGTTTACAGGGAAATTAAATTTAACGCGGACAAAGTCGCGGGGAATCGCTAGTATATATATAAAACAAAGTCGGGTTTTGGAAGACTTATAAACTCGAGAACGGCTGGACGGATTTTCATGGTTTTTGATTTGTCACAGTCCCGAATAGCAGAATAAATATTAAAAGCAATAGAATTATATTTCCAGGGGAGGGTATGGTTGGGTAGGGTATTGGTAGAGTAGGATAGGGTAGGAGTAGCGTAGGGGTAGGGTAGGGATAGCTTACTTTTAAACCCGTAAAAATTACAGCCACAAGCGAAACCACGGGAAAAAGCTAGTTATAAATACAAAGAAAATATTGTTTGTTAGAGTTTTAGTGTTTTACTTTTCAGATAATATAAACTTTGAATTCTTAGAGCATGTTTAAGCCCAAAACTTTATAATTTTCTTTACAAAAGATTATAAGGTTTTTAGTTTAACAAACTTTATAATTTTGTAAAGCTAGATAGAGAGTGAAATTAAGACCTTTGAGAACAATGTAATCTTAGTACGTCATATTAATCTTTACAATAGATTATTTTTGACTTCAGGCAAAATAATAGATATAAATAAATATTTTTTACATAAAACGGTCAGAACTAAAGCTTTGTACCAGATATCAATCTGTCAACAGGAAGGGAATACAATTTTAATTACTAAATTTGAACCAAACAAATAATAACAAACAGGGCAAGCTAAATAAAACCGTTTAAAAAAATATCGTCGCGTAACATTATTGTCTCTAAAAATACTTCTAGCACCATCTATGAACTTAAGTGGACATTAAAATAAATGCAGTCAGCATCACTCTACGTATAGAAATTATAGATGGCAGTGTAATGTTCATGATTATTATAAAAATATATTATATCTGTAGTTTTCTTCTCGCCGCGTGGCGCTGACCCGGAATGTCAAGTAGTTAGGTAGGCCTCCTTTATGCGTTGTTCTGAAAAGGAAAACACACACGTAAGACAGTCTGACAAATTCGACGGAAATAATGAATTTTCCTCTCCACCATACAATATTTTATGGCGCAAGTCTCAAGTGATCTTAATTGTTCACCAATTTTTATTTAGTGCAACATAAATAAGACTACTATAATACTTAATAGTAGTTCTTTGTTTCGAGCGTTTTAGACCCAAAAGTGACGGCTTCTACAGCTCACTGCTCACATAAGCATTTATTTTAAAAAAACGTAAATCCAGAACAAAATCAGAAGCCAAGCTAAAATAATATCGCCTTTCGTTGAATTACTCGAAATCCTTTCCTATTACCATAAACTCGTCGCCATTCGGTCATAACTTTGACCAAGTCCTTATTCCTGCTACGTACCACTCAACTATGCCTGGTTCGGACGCCAATTGCCGGCATTGTTCACACCTGCTTAGATGATTCTCGAAGAATAGTTGGTGAATTAATAAAATGATTTCCGTTTTGTGTTGATCGTCGAATTTGTTATATTTATTTAAGACAAAAACAATGACACATTAAATAGTGATAAAAGTAATTATTTATAACTCTTCTGTTTTTAGAGAGAGAGTAAATAGTTGATGCTTCCAACTGCGTTTGTGAAACACCGAGATTGGAGCAAATTCTATCACACAAATATTTTAACCCGCAACATGAAGCGCTAAAAGCGGATCGCTAAACCGCTACGTCAATCGTGTCGTCAGAAATTTATCGATATTAAAATATACGAGTACATTACGAAAACCTCTCTACAAAGCCATAAAATTGTTTCTACAATGTAGTCTGCTTTTCTTATCATCCGTCTACATGATGTTCAACGCATTAACTTGAGTAACTTTGTATATACCAACGAGGTCTCTTTACACCCATCTTGTCTTTGGTTTTCCTCGAGATCGAGAGGATCGATAGTTACAATGTATCTTGATGATGATGAACAAAACTAAACTTGATTTTTTGATTAAAAAAAATTGATTTTTTAAATGTTTGTTAGTAATGTATAAACTCTAAACGTACGCATAGATTTTTAAAATGGTTTTTTACTTATTGAAAGCTACATTTTCAGCGCGCAACTTGAGCTGTATTTTTTTTTATAAATTAGAGGTTCATACAAAAATGTAACAATGTAAAAATGTTACCCAAGGTATCAAAAATGTAAGCTATTCCTTACATGTACTTATAAGGGACACAGCTGGTGACTTCTAGTGCTTTATAAAAATACTTATAAATTACAATGTTGAATTTGTACATCTTGTACCAGAGACCATTATATTTTTCAGTAGTCCTTGTAAAAACAGTTAAAAAATACATTCCCAACTCAAACAATCAAATTAAATCAGTATCAGACCCGACAAATCGTATTAGCCGAAGTAAAAAACTACTCGTACAATACGTCCAACGTGTCCCGCTTTAGTTGACAAACTGGGCCCTTTCTTTTTTATATTTTTTATACTGTGACACGTAACATGACTTTGTCGGAGTCCAACATAAATCAACACCAAGGCTTAGGTGCGTGTAACTTTACCTGAACTTACTTATGCCGTGTACAGATTGGTGAATTGTAACATGAATTGTAATATGAAATGTAACAAGAAATTTACCATCCACATTGCTTGACAGTCACCTTGACAGTCGGGTAAAAATAGCATTAAGGTTTAAATGTATTATGGAGCAAATATGAAATGTACAGACCGAATTACTGCTCAGAATTAAAACACAAAAACCACAAATCTCACATTAGATTTAAGAAGAACAAACAAGTATCTTTCTTTCTCTTTTCATTTAAAATGTACAAGGAAATACGTTCTAAACGTTCTGAAAGTTAATCTTTCGCTTTATCAGCACTCAGCTAAGCCGGTGCGACGCGAGTCGGTAAAAAGGATTTTACAGTTTTGCTAGTGAACTCAGTTTATTGGCAAAGGAGTTAGCGAACTGACGGGATTAATTGTTATAGTGTAATAGCTAGAGCTTTTCTAACATCTTACTGCTCTTCAGTTATTTATATTTCAGTTATTTAGAGTTGTTTACTTGCGTCTTTGGAATAGTAGGGATATCAAATAAATAAATCAGCCTGTAACTGTCCTAAAGGCCTCTTCTCATACAGAGAAGGATTGAGCATCAATCACTACGCTAGCTCACTGCGGGTTGGCGATTTCAGACTATTAAAGTCCAGGTTTCATTATGATGTTTTCCTTCACCGTTAGTCAGTGTTGTCTTAGATTAACTAAGAAAGTACATATGACATTGAAAAAGTCACATTGGTACATGCCAGGTTCGAACTCACAACCACGCGCTTGCAAAGCGGGTCCGTAACCAATGCGCCACCACGACATTTATCAAATAATAATAATAAAATAAAATAAACCAGCTTGTAACTGTTCCACTGCAGGGCAAAGGCTTTTTCTAATCTATATATATTAATACGTGAGGCGAAAACTGTGGATCCATTTTTAAGAATATTGCGCGCACAGAGGAGTGTGAAACTTGGCATAGTACCTAAAGTTTATACACTTTTGACTTTTCGGATTTAGTTGTGTAAAGCCATGTCAGAGTCCTACGGGTGATTTAAACTCTCACACTAGGTTGTTTATCAACACCACCCCGAGGAGGGTCCGGCGACGGACGTCCGCGGCGGGTTCACTGGAAGTAGTACTTTTTGGGATACCGCGTTCCCGTCACTATGCGGATGAGAGGTGACACAGAAGGGGTTTTAGTCGGTATGCCGGCCGCTTACCATCTCTAGGCCGGAGAGCCCGACATAACCCTCTCACATCCCCGAGCGGGACGGTATGCATAAGGCGCATTTCCCCTTCAGGGGGAAAAAAAGGTTGTTTATCAACCATTCGATAATGAAGAAAAAAGATTTTTTGTTCAATACAGAATGTAACCTACATACTCGTACAGTAGTCTTCGTTTTAATTAAATTAAAAAAGTAAACCTTTTTCCTTTGTATCTTTTTGTGGCGGAGCGTACAATATTGTTCTTCACAAAGCTTCGTTTGAATTTCTCTGTAAGCAAATACTTCTCGGGCGTCTGACTTCTTGCTTGGAAAGTTATTCATTGTAGTGTGGGGAAAATTAAATGTCAAAATGTAAATGCATTGTGAAGAGTTGAAGATGTTTTTCGAAGTAAGTTTTTCTACAACTTTCTTTAAAATATTATTAGTAAAAATTTTTTTTTACGTAAAACGGTTTTGTCATCAAAACTAAATCTATGTACCATATATCAGATCAATTTGTCAACAAGAAGGGGTGAAATATTGATTACTAAATTTGAACCAAATAATAAAGAGGTCAAGCCGTAACCGTTTAAAAACATCTATTCTTTGCAAAACTGGTGATGGCTCCGAACCTGGTTTGTACTAATTTAAGTTTATCACTGTCATACCTATAAACAGTAGTTTATGTAACTGTCACATAGCAGGGGTTACTAAAACAAGAAGGTGAGTTTCAAGTCGCCGCGGCGTGGCAGACCTCACTCGCACTTGAAAATGGACTTCGTTTGGGTCCGAAACTAGTCGGGCATACCCGTAATCAATCCGCGAGTAAAGCCGCTTCTATTTAATAACACAGCTATTATTCGTTTGTTTTTTTTACGGATTTGAAACGAAGCGACATACGGAAGTACTAAGTACATTTAAACATTAATAATTTTGTGGTTAGCGATTGAAACGTATAATAACGAAGACCAAAGCATTCGTTATTATACGTTTCGATCTAAAATATCGACAATTTTGAGAATGTAAGGGTAGTTACACATGTAGTCGATTCGGCACATTCGATAATATATTTGTATTTGATAATATATTAGTATGACTTACAAAAGTTATTATTCCAAAATGTGTTTATACATTTGTTCCGTAGTTTACTTGTGTAAAATCTGCAGAAAGAAATGTCCTGATTTTATTACACAGTCTTACTCGTTAGTCAACCAATTGATTATGTAACTAATTAATCCTTCTTTTCATTTTCCCCATTTAGTTAAAAGGGTGGTGGTGAAAATGGCCAGATGAATAAGTAAAGTCATAATTATTTATTAGGTTGTGTCAGGCGAGAGATCGTTTCTTCAAGTTTACACAGCTTCCACCCGCATAGTATGTTGATAAATTGTAGCCTACATGCTATTCAAATGTATAAGCTATATTACTGTATAGTTACATCAATATCCGTTCAGTAAGTTTTTGCGTGAGAGTAAAAAACATCCATCCATACATCAAAATTTTTCACATTTATATTATTTTTATTACTGCCGCACAAATTGTCTCCATGCTGCCTGATGGAAAGCAGAGTGGAGTTTCTTAATGATGGCCATCATCATCATCATATCACTTCAAGCAGCATAGCTTAAGCAACTTCAGCTTGATACAAACGTTTTAGGCAAAATAAAACCTAAATTAAAAAATTGTATAATCGTTTTGACTTTCGTTTCTGAACGTTTTGTATTTTTTTAGGTTGTGATTCGATTAATACTGTTCTTAACTTAAATCCAAGCCAATTTAAAAGCCAGATATTGTTTAATTCGATTTGTAATTCTTTGGGAATCCCACCTTAGAGATAAGAATAGGGGTTATAAAGATATAGAGCTTTAAAAAAAATCGTATTTTTTTACTGTCATATCAAATGGTGGCTTGATGCAGGTACTTTAAGATCTCGAATAAATTGCTTTTATAGAGGTCGATTTGTTACCCGCTGAGTTCAGAGTAGCGTCAGCGTTCCTTAGTGATCCGACGATCCGACATTGCCGACATGGTTCAGTAAAACCGAAAATATAGTAAAGGTATTTTTCTTCTGTTGGAGTTACCGTCGGATCACTGTCGGAAATACTTTTGTTGGTGACACTTTCAAGTTTTAAGTCTGGTTTCAAATTATTTGACAGTATTTCTAGAAGAGCAAAATTAGCCATAGTTAAGCATTTATTTATTACTAGGGATGGTCTACTCCCGGAAGTAGTACACGGAAACTTCAGGGTTTCCAATACCTTAGTGATAGAGTGACTGGTGGCTTTAACCATAGTAGTTGTAGGTTCAAATCTTGTTCGCTAATCGATGTTTTCTTACAACAATTTTTTTTAATTTTAGTGTTAGTATTGCATGCATAAATACTTTATACAAAAGTTTCTATACCTACTTTTATTTGTGTTTTTTTTAAAAGGGACAGTATTATCCCATCGTATTTCTACAAAATATAAATAGTTCTCTTCGTCTGCTGTAATACAAACTGGTTTAAGGAAAACTTGTGACAAAGACATTATCTTCATTCTTGCTATTTCAAAGTTTTCTGATTCTGCCAAGATTTAGCAGTAGCTCCGAATATGAGAAAAATCATCATAAACACATCGTTGGTAAGAATTACAATACCACCAACGTGATGTGAGTAGAAATTCTGAGAGCGATTGTTGGGTGATGCTCTGAATCTTTATATCGTACTCTGCCATTCATATTGTGCTACAAAATTCTGATAATATGATCTAAATTCCTTTAGCCATTGAAAAACCATTCGAACCTTATCATCTGAGTTCAAAATAGTTTGTTATTAATTATGCTTAAGGAATTGTTCACACGAAACAATATGCACCCAGTGGTTGCGGCCCACATGAGAATGTTGAACTATAATCGTCTATATACACCCTAAACTGAAATTTTGGATGAAATATTGATATTTATTACATGTTACGGCTTTGTAATGCTTTAGAAAAATGAGAAGGAATTGAAAAAGAGATAGTTCCCTCTTGTAATGTATCTTTTTTTTCAATTTACTACAACTTTACTAAGAAATTTTTGAGTTTTTATCGCCAAATTCTTTAAATTTCAGATTGATTCATGGTATTAGAAGTATTCTCGGTTGCTACTATGTCTTAAATCTTTCTCTCTTTCTCTCAAATGACTTACCTTTGACTCCCGCAAGGACGCCGGCGACCGGCGTGATTTCCTTGTGTCTCATTTCTTGGTATTTGAAGGTTTAAAACTAATCTCTAAACTATTTGATTATTGTTCCCGTAGTTCAAAATTATCTGTTTGTTTTGTTTCCATAATGATGATAGGCAAATTTGTTAGAATAATTAATTGAGATAGTGATTCGAAGTTAGTTCGACCTAAAAACAAACTTGAGGTTTGGTTTGATACCTTGATAGGAGAGATGTTTGGTCGTGTCCGCCTGAATGCACCCTTTGTGGATTGATGTCGGTAACTTGTTATTTTCACTTGTAGTCCAGTCAATGAGTGCTCTAAAAGGGGGTGTGGATGGAAAAGTCGAAAGCAGAAATTTTGACTTAAGAACTTTGTTAGGACTAGTTAGGTGATGAACATACTAAAAGTCCCCACCCCTCCGAGGTGAGCCCGAGGAGGGGGGGGACAAAGAAGGTCCCATTTTTAGGTTTTTTGCTTATATTTCGAAAACGATGCATCGTACGAAATTTTGTTGTACCACATAATTAAACCTGATAAAATTATCTACAATTTTGCCTTTAACACTTTTTATTTATCTCCAATCGTTGCCTAGCTATGAGCTTCTAAAAACGGTCATTTTTCCAAAAATGTGTAATACACTCTCGTTCTGTTCGTTTTCTGTCATACATTGCTTCATTACTTTTCTCAGCTGCGACAGTCGATTTCAAGACACATATTTATTTTTTTAAATGTTCCTCCTCCCCATAAATATTATTAAAATAACAGCATAAGCCCGAAAGCACCTTGATAGATATTATTGGGAGTTTTAGCCAGTTTAAAAGAGAAATGTTAACGCCTTCACTGCGTGGAGGTACTCCCAGCTTATGTAAAAAAAACACCTGTGGATCCACTAGTGGAGCATACGGTGCCACCACGGGTAAGGTGCTATTATATAATAGTTTGGATGAGCAAAAAAAACTGAGTTTTGCAAATTCGTGTTGTTTTAACACATTTTGAAATTTGGCCGTTTTTCGGAGCTCATAGCTAGGCAACAATTTGAGATAGATAAAAAATATTAATACCAAAGTTGTAGACAATTTTATCAGGTTTTATTGCGTAGTACAAAAAAATTTCGTACGACGCACCGTTTTTGAGATATAAGCAAAAAACCTAAAAATGGGATCTTCTTAGTCCCCCCCCTCCTCGGGCTCACCTCGGAGGGGTGGGGACTTTTAGTATTTTCATCTCCTAACTAGTCTAAATAAAGTTCTGAAGTCAAACTTTCTGCTTTCGACTTTTCCATCCATAATCATTCGTTGCCTGGACTATTGGATTAATTTGATATTGTTGCATGCTATAGCTGTTTGTGTTTCTAAACCTTCCTGATTCTATAGTTTGTAGGTTAAACTATATAACAAATTGGTTTTCCGTTCAGAAATAAGTTCAGAGTTATGTGGATTGTGCACGAAGGCACTACCTATCTACTTTTACAAGAAATGTATCACTTTATTAATATAAAACAATTTTAAAACAAAAACTTAAATATAAATATCAACTAAACTAAATTACATTAATAAAAAACTGAATTAGGGTTGCTGTGCAAAGAAATCGTGCCGACGACTAGCGGCGTTACCTCGTTGAATAGCCATACTGAGGCGTTGATCGAGGTAACTGCCAGCCCTCCGGTCACCAGAAGTGTCCATCAGCCTGGAAGAAAGCTCTCTATAAAATTTTTGGGCACATAGTCCCCTTGAGCCCATTTTCTCCTATCCCAAACGGCATAAATATAATAATTGTTACCAATAGACAAATATTTCAGCCGTTTGAGGTACATTTCACTAAGTCTGATTCAATAATGCAATTACTTTTTTAATTTAATTAGTTTATTTCCAAGAACATGGTACATTGAGGTCTTAAATTCTATTTCTTCACACATTCTATACTGTCAACAAAAATAATTATTCCGTTAGTTATTATTTACTATCCATACTTATTTATATTCATACAAAATATTGTGAATATCCCAATGCAATAAACGTAATTTGGTAGCCATTCTATTACAATAACATAAAATATTATTCCGGGTTTTCGCTAACGGACAGGTCTATTCTCTACTCGGAATGAGTTTTGCACAAAAGAATATTCAGGATGTCATCGCATAGATCCCATTCTGCTTTCGTTTTGTCTTCGATGTACAGAAGTCGTATTGTGGTCTTTGTGTCCCTGAATTATTATATAGAACGCATTTGCGTTATTCTGCAATTTTAGTAATTGTTGAGAGGTATGTATTATTTTTTATTCTAATTTTGTTAGACTTTTAAAACGCATGTCAAGCGATCTTTAAAATTTTATTACAGAGAAAAAATCGATTACAAGCACTTTTTTTTTCTATAATAAATCAAATTGTAATAGTATTTTTCTATTTTACAAAAGTTTGTTTTTAACCCTCGATGCAAAAAGAGGTGTGTAATAAATTTGACGTGTTTGATTAAGTTTTTTTTATAATGTTTTGGAGATTTTTTTTTTTTTAATTTAGAGTTATTTAGTATTTCTATTGATTTTTGATTTAAGCATCTTCTTAAATTTTGAATCAAAAGATGATGTTTTGAATATACTACATATTTTAAGCCCTCCAAAGTTTACGATGTCGCTATATATCTACACATTACAAAAACTACAATTGCTGAGGTTTTATTACTATAAAAACATGAACACATAAGATAAAGTATCTCGGCATATCGTCTTCAAACATGTTTTTCTACCTTATAATGTATCTGGCTGACGTATTCAGCATTAATCTCTGTATCTAAAGTTTACATTCGTACCTTCTTACGTCACTTATCAGTAGTCTTAACCTGTATCGAAGTTTGAGCAAGTGTAAGCCGAGGCAAAATCTTATGGCTGCGGTCGACGGTAACTTTTGTTTAGCGAGTTCCTCTTGTGTAGAAGGGATGTAGAGATGGTATAAGGTATACGCGATAGAGGATCTATAAGGTTGAGGCATCCAGTTGATATTGTTAATTTTTTTAAATACTGATTTTTTACCTTGAATGTAGAGTATTTATTAATTCAATTTATAATTATATACAATTAACATTAAACTACAACTAATATTAAAAACTTACCCCTAAACTAAAAATAAATTACAAAGAAAAACTCAATTTAAAAGACCGCTTCCAGTGGGCAATGTCTCCAAAACGCTGGTTGGCTGTGTGTCTGTCAAACTGGCTGGCATTGCCACTGACGTTGAATGGTTTTGATCCTAATAAGATAGATGTTATGGATGTAAGGAGCTGAAGCATTAAGTGCTGTACGTAGCTTGCATCCTGAGTTACATAGATCTATATCCGATGCTGTCCTAAGTCTCATATCTACAGCAGAAGCTGTATTGGCCGCCATTTTTGTGCCTCATTTAATCCTCAGTTCTATTACTTAAATATACTGAGATCAGGTGCAAAACTCACGGCTTTATGTGCTTTTTGAGACACGGAGCGAGTGATAACTATTTAAAATACGCACTTACCTTACAAAAAGTCAGTCGAACACGAGAGTTAGAACCTAGTTTTCTTATAAATTACACCACAGCTTCTCATAACTATTCTGTACGTACGACTCGCAATGTTTTTGTATGCGTACGTATGCAACAGAACTGCTTCGTATATTTATCTGTCACGTATGTTTTGTACCCCTTTTGGGAACACTTCGCAACTACCAATGTTCTGATGGTATACAACCTGTTATGTTTTTACACATTGATGACTATTTTTAGCTGCTACTAGTCAGTTTTCAACTGCCTATCTGACGCCCGCAACGTAAAGGTAAAAGTAATACCTACATTTAAGGTGTACTATGTTTAGTCTCTGACATTGTTTTCATATAAGACCTCAGAACAATGTAACCTAAAATATTGTAAGCCTTATAATTATATTTAAGAGAGCAACCATGGAGTTTCTTGTCAGATAATTTTCCATGAAACGTAGGCTCTTGGAACTGGCAACTAGAATCACTCTTACAATAAACAATATTAAAATTATAACTACTTATTCATAAGTATCTAATTTAATTTTTTGTAGTCGGGTAAAAATGAGGTAGTGATCAGGCATTTATGAAAGTGTATATTAAGATTTTTAGTAACAAACGCTAGTTTTAGTAAATAAGAAGTAAGTACGAGGAAGTTTTTTCAGTAAATCTCTCGTTTTTTCCTGAACCCTCGTGTTTGGAGCAATAAAACATTTTGTCATCTCTACTAAACATGTTTCGTAGCGCATTTATCAGTCCCTTGACACTTTAATCTTAGACGTGAAGTTGGACGCATGTTTCACGTAAACAGCGACGTCTTATGTATAATGAAGACACGGAAATAAATAAAAATGGCATCTTTTTCTGTTTTGTTTTTTTCTTAATTTGATTATAGAAGATGTAACAGATTAAACGCAAGACCTTTCGTGACATGACTCAACCCATAAGACTAAACAACATTGTGTTCTACAAGTTTCCAAAATTCGCAAAAAACTTGGAACCCAGAACGGGTTCGATGGAACTTTTTCCATTAGGAAATTCTCAGTAGCAGCACGGAGTCTGGAGTTGTGCCCGTTAATGGCAATAGGCTCGCTAGGTGGGACTTATAACATCGCCGGCGAAACGTGGGTGTATTGCATTCACCTCTACCAGGCGTTTTTTGTGTACAAAATTTAGACATCACCTATTAATTTAGGCCTACAGATGGTTTTAGTTTTAACCCTAGGTTATTTATCAACCACGAGATAAAAAGATGATATTAATTTTTCTTTTGTATCAGAAAAACACTTGCCCCACTTGATTCTGGATTAACGCAGTTCTGGTTCAGATCTTCATTAGATTCAGATATTTCTTATGAAAATATTCGCATATGTTTCCCACATATCAATATTTATACAAGTATTTGGCTACACATTTCCGAGCACTTTGCTTCAGAAATTTAAGTACATACATAATAGTAGAATACATTCCGGTATATACTTATACTCTTAACATATTATGAGCAGAATTCTGCAAGCAAAGTTTTAACTAACACTAAGAAATCCGCATCTCACACCGTAGTGACATTTTTTACCATTTTATTTCTGACGCGGGCGTAATAAATGTATGCTATTTCTTTACCAAAAACATGTCACGAATGTCTTTATATAAAAATGTTAATTTACGTTTCGGTGGTTAAAAATAGTCGCTACAGTTAGGTGAATACAAATACTTTTATTTTAAAATACAAAGACTTGAACACAACATTAACATTTCTACTTAAAAAACCCAACAGTTGTTTTTTTGTGTAATATTTGCATAGAATATCTTCGAATTTTATGAAGGTCTGTCAAGTAAGCCTTATCTGGTTGAATACGTGTCATTAGAACGCGTTGTCGTCTCTCATAATATGAGGAATGTTGGCAAATATTACTCAAGGGACTCGTACATTATTTCGGTCAGCTGTTTATCATAATTACAAGCTCTGAATGTTTGAAGGGTAGTCTGGATGCTGAATAATAGCCTTGACGACGCTTTATTGTTAGCCTGAGCCTGATATATTTATATAAAGGAGAATAAACCTGAATTAGTCAGAAAATAATATATTTTGTAAAAAAATTAAAAGTATTAAATGTACATTTTTCCATAATGTTTTTCAATCAAGTAATCCGTCCAAGATTTTAGACATAAAAAGGTTTATACCACAGAATAAATAATACTACAAGTATTATAATTTAATGCATACCTTCTTTATTAACGTATCGCCAAAATTCCAATCTTCTGATTTACTACGAAATATACTCAAAATGTTACGAGATACCATTTAGAATTAGTGTCACGTAAATATTAACGCTCGCGTCGGTGTAATTGCTTCCACCAGAATTGCAAGTAAATGTGTATGTGTTGCACTAAAACATTTAGAAGCTCTATATTTTCAAGTAAAGTTTCACTTCCTACCCGAGTCACGTATCTAAATCATAACCTGACCTGTAAAATCTTTGTTACTTGTTTTTATGTTGATATAATTATTTAAACCTCGAACAACTTTAACCTGGTCTTAATATAATAAAAGTATTTTTTTAAACCGTAAAACGGTTTTGTCTTCAAAGCTAGAGCTGTGTACCAAATATCAGATCAATCTGTCAACAGGAAGGATTACTAAATTTGAACCAAATAATAAACAGGTCAAGCTACGTAAACCGTTTAAAAATATAATATGAGGAAAGATCATACGATTGACAATTTATGAAAGGAAAATGATTACGTGTTTACTTTAAGTTCGTTTTACTGTGTATTTTGAGAGATTTTTCTTTTAAAAGCAAATATTGTGATGCATGGCGTGACGTCAGCTGAGTCAGTACGTGCACAAAACCAGTTGAAAAGTATCAAAAGAAAGTGCGGATGAATGTATTATGTATTTTTTTTGTTCAATTTTTTAAGATACAGAAAGTAGTAGGTATTATAATCTTTAGAATAATCATGATTTAGTTTACTTTTAATTTAAGTTAGAACATCTGTAAATAATTTGAGAATATTTTTTTTTATAGACTCACGCCTGTATTCTCCAGAGGGGGTAGGCAGAGGTGTGTAGTACACCCACGTTTCGCCGGCTATTTTATAAGTCCCATGTAATAGGGGGCGAGTTGAGAATATTGCATTGAAATAAATAAATATGTAAAACTGTCAAAACACTACAGAAAGATGAGATACTTAGTCTATTTTTATGTCAAAGATAATTTATATTTAAAATTTCAGACATTATTTACTCTCAGCGATTTAAGACTTCCTGGCATTGTAAAGTTTAGAGCAGTGGTTCCCAAGTTGACTAGAGAGCGAGTGCATGACCCACATAACGAAAACTTCCAAATTCAGGATCCACTTATATGTCAAGAAAAAAAGGCACATAACTGAAAGTAGGCTTTTGGCCCGGTCGGTCAACGTATCGTCCTATTTCAGGGGTCACCTAATATTTGCTCGCGACTAACCAGTGGGTTGCGAACTTGCGACCCATAGTTTGGGAAATGCTGATTTAGAGTGTAGTGTAGAGTTGGTACAGAGTACATCGTTGATCTTTATTGGTCACTAAAGACTACTACACTTTAGCCTACCTTCCTTTACAACTACACTGCTTACATAATTTTCGTATCTCGAACTCACATGATCTAGAAATGAGTGTTACAGTGTTAATCTACAGTTATAATTATTTATGTCGTACGTTTTTTCGTTCATAGCTTCGTCATTCCAGTTTGAAAATGAGACCTTGATTTCTTTAGGTACCTTTACGCAAAGGAATTGACATTTGAATGTGGCAAAGCTTTGATAAATATACAGTGATGCCTTATTCATGACTGAAGCTACCAAGGTGGGAGAAAGATGGCTGGCATTTCATTAAACGTCAAACTACAATCAGATATTTATGGAGACTTATTCATTGGCATTCGTATATTTCTTTCTTTCTAGATTTTAGCCAATTTATCGGGGTTGCCAGTATAATATGCAATATCACAAAAACAGTAGTAAGCGGGACCCACATTTTTGCCTATTGAGAGCTAGTCTTATACAATATACATTAATACACGAACATTTTTAAGTAACTCCCGAAGTATGAAAAGGCTCGAAAATTGATGTTAAAAATAGTCACCCTCTAAGGACATACTGCGTCAATCTTTAATTAAAAACACTGTGATATTATAACGCCGCGAATGCTTGATATAAAAGCGCATAAAGAGATATTATTAAAGTTTGTGCCTGTATAATATGTGATTATATTCTCAGCCCGATCTAGTGTTGAAAATTTACGACAAACGGATATTCAAACAAGTTTAATATAGAGATCCTATTCTGTTCTTGCACATAAAACTCAAGTGCTTTCTAGAATATAAAAGCTGAGTAGAATAAGTTTTATCACGAACGCAAATAGTTTATGCATTACAAGGAATATCATTACGTTGCTTTATCGTTTGTTGATATCACACCAAGAGTGTTTCGATGCAAAGTTATAGCGATTTACATAGCTATAAAACTGATTGGTACTTTAGATTGGTTGATAAGATCTTGAGATAAGCAACGAAGATTATCGCTTAATTTATGTTCGCTCGCACGTGTAAGGTATATTAACACGTGTAGATTTCATCGAAGTAAATGTTAAACTTCATTTATATCCATCCGAGGGTAAGTCCTCGGGTGCGTTGTCGATATTTACTTTCTACAAAAATTTCAAACTTATGTTTACGTAGTATGCATAAATACTACATAAAAATGTTTGTGTTTTATAAGCAAGTAGCGACCCGCTCCGGCTTCGCACGGGTGCAATATACATATAAACCTTCCTCTTCAATCACTCTATCTATTAAAAAAACCGCATCAAGATCCGTTGCGTAGTTTTAAAGATTTAAGCATAGGTACATAGGGATATAGGGACAGAGAAAGCTACTTTGTTTTATACTATGTAGTGATAAGTTACAACTGTATAGCAATATATTCTAACAGCAAAGCAAGGTAGCTATCCTAGCTATATCCTAGCTCTCTAAGTACTCGGTACAAAAGATATATGTAACTACCATCTGAGATGGTTGAAGATAGAAGAGAATTTCGATAATAAGAGCGGGGTCTCGAATAGCATAGTGGCAGAGTGACTAGGAGCTCTATTTAGTAGGTCATGGGTCCAAATTTCGATCGTAATCGATATTATTTTGTTCTTTCTACATAAATTTATTTTAAAAATTGTTTTTTAAATTATTTATGTATTCATTTATAATTGCTTTAAAGATGAACAGTTCAGCAGTAGTTTAGATGCACTTAATTCTAAATAAATATTTTTTAAACTTATGTAAGTAAGTATTTATTTATGGTGCTGTCATGTATACCTATTTAAATTTGCATATGAGTTAGTTCAATTGATATATTTCAGTGAATTTGCACTTAGTCGGCACAACGAACAGCGGAGGTTGTTATCCTAATTAAAACTCCAAAGCTTTACCTCCAAATCCTCCCATATTTTTTTTACAAAATTAAAACTGCACGCTTGATAAGCAAAAGACATTGCCAAGAAAAGATACCCAGAACTTTTCCTCTAAATATCTTAATCTTATAAACTTTTTGAGTAATCTGAGTATTTTGCTCATCTCTCAAAGGCTTTTTAGGGTTTTCTCGTCAGTGATCATAAAGATTTATCGTCTACCTATAAAACTTTTGCCCTGACAGAGTTATCGACGTTCCGGTCGGAAATAGGTATAAGAAAACCGCATATATCCTAATTTTAGAGCTTAGGTAGAAGGATTTTAACTTCGCTTACAAATATTTAGCGATAGAAAACTTGTATCGAATGTGTTTCTCGATATACTCGTACTTATCTTTTTTATTGGGGAACAAAATCGTATAATAAGATATATAATATATATTTATTTATTTTTGATGGTGTTTTAGTGATGGTGCATTGGTTACGGACACGCTTTGCAAGCGCGTGGGTGTGGGTTCGAACCTGGCATGTACCAATGTGACTTTTTCAATGTCATATGTACTTTCTTAGTTAATCTAAGACACCACTGACTAACGGTGAACGAAAACATCGTAAGGAAACCTGGACTTTAATAGTCTGAAATCGCCAACCCGCTGTGAGCTAGCGTGGTGATTAATGCTCAGTCCTTCTCTGTATGAGAAGAGGCCTTTGCCCTATATTGGGACTGTTACAGGCTGATTTATTTTTTAACATACCTAGTAAATAATAATCCTAATAAATTTACCGTCACAGCGGCCTATCTTAACGAAGACTAGCCAACTACTATGGAGATAATAAACATTTTTATAAAACATTGCGATTGCATTGCGATGCGAACACTAACGTGTAGTTACGCGGCGGCATCACAAACCAAACTCGTTCTTGATAATGGATTCCGTTTGAGTTCATAACTAATCGGGCAATCCTAAAATTCAACCCGTGAGTAAAGGGTAACAATATTAAATATAATGTATAAGTATGACATACGAAAGTTATTATTCTAAAATGGATGTATCGCTGGTAGTGATTGTAAAGTCTGACAAATACTCGTATCAGATTAACTTTTTCATTTAAAGTTAACACACAGTTAAGTTTACGACACAATAAACTAACTTTTAGTTGCGAAAACATTTTATTGTGAACCGTAAGTGAATTTAGTTGAGTGACAGTTAAGATCGAGATTAGATTAATAGATGTTTTACGTGGCTTCGTAAAATAAATCTTTTTAGACATATTGTTGGTAAGATGATATTAAGAATTAATGTGTAAAAAAATAAAATAAATAAAAATAAAATTTAATGTCTACTAAATAATATGACACGCTCAAACTTTTAGCTAAAATTAATATTTTTTAAATAACAAACAAGGACCTTACCTTTGTAAAATGTTTTTTATAAAAAACACTTAAAAATTCAACCTGTATTTTTAAAAGATAGCATACAAACTAGTTTGGCGCGCAAAAACCGGCTTAAAGAGGTTTAAACCCGCGGGGGTTGATGAGATTTTCATTTTACTCAGCTCTTGAATTACAGCAAAGAGCTCTTTCCCTATGATATTAACTTTGTGAGTTGGAGTTGCAAACGAAATGATTTTAATCGCGCTGACGTCAGAGAATACAAAATATCTTTTATTGCTTCCAAGGGGTCAATTCTCAACTTGTATTTCTTGAGTTTCCGTAGCAGTGTTTCAAGCGTTGATATATACGAAGTATAACGTTTGATGTAAGCTTTGTCACAGTAATATGACTCTAGAGAGGTGACCATAAAGTTTTAATTCCTCTATAAACAAATGCAGGGGTCGAATAAGAATATTCAGTTTTAGAGGCTGCATAAAGAACATTCTACTGTTTTATTACCTGCCGATGTTGGGAAGGAAATTATCGCTACACTTTTCTGTTATTGCGCGTGCAAAACGATGAAATAGGTACTTCGTTTTCTGTAAGATAAGGAGATAAAATGCATCATGCGCGTTGCGGAACTCATAATATTTAAATTTCTATCCCTAAATTATTTGGTATTGTTCGTTTAAAATCTAGGCGGAAAAAAATCCAGGAAAAGGAACTTTAATGCGTTTAATTAAAGTTTGGATTCTTCTGTATTTTATTGTTTTTATGACTCTTCAATAGTTCTAGTTTTAAAACCGCTCTAATTTACATGACTGCAGAGTTGGTATTTGTTTAGGCGGTAAACTGACTTTATATTAAATCAAACTTGTATTAAACGTATATTTTCGAATCGGCAACTTTAGACTCGTTATTCCAATAGTCATATCACTTGTTTCTTTCTACTGAGTAATTCTGGTCTCATTACTATAAACATTAAAAAAGTGTATTTCAATACAGCTTGAATAACCAGCGTAACGCCAATATTTTTTAAATATTACCAAAACGCACACGGGTTTGATAAAATGTAGGAGACCTCATTTCCGGACGTGAGATAGCAATTTTTCTAGTTTTTGGCTTTGGGTAAACCCATTTAAAGGGTCAAATAGGTTGAAGACCGTCGATTGGACCTCAGCCATCTAATATTTAGCCGAACAACATGAACCGTGGCAGCCAATAGTACAAAGAATGTAGAATAGAATTCTTTAAAAAGTGCGAAAGAACTTTTACTGCTTTCAAGCGAAAAATAGGGGTCTGAGTGCTTTGTGAGGTCTTATAGTTTATATGCGGCTTAGAAGTGCATACTGTGGAAAGTAGATGAGAATTCTTTTAATGCCTGTGCGGGTACGTAGTACCGAATTTGCACTTAACCTTTGTAGTTAATACATTGTTCTGAAGTTTATTTGAACATTTAGGTACTAAGTTTTGCAAGCACTATTAGGCATTTAATGATAGGTACAAAGTAATTGTGAATGTTCTAAAAGGTTGACCAATTTAAGTGCTAAAATTCAGAAAAAACAAACTAAGTTTTTTAATTTGACAAGTTCATTTTATCATGATTATCATTATCAGCTTGTGCGCGCCACTATTGTGTGCTTATTGGAGGTATTTGCCCATAATCGCTGCGCAGGGCAAGCGGGTTAGCGATCGCAGTAGCAGGTGATTACTGATACACAAAAGGATGCTGCTTTCCATCCTCCTGATATTTCTCTTCGTCGCTTCTTTCGACCCCGCGAGACGAGTAGGGGTGGGTCTATTCTTAGGTCGGAAACCACACGACTCATTTGACAAAGTACCAATGATTAATATCAAAGTTTAAACAACCGTAGTTCCAGTAAAGCAAAAATACGAGAAAACCAACTTATCTAAGATATTTTCTATTTCAAAACAATACTTAATCACTATAATAAATTCTAAGGTGCCAATACATCGCAAAACAGAAATCGAACATACGTCACAGAGAGGTGTAATCATTTGGACATAAATAGACTTTAATTTATTCAACCCCGTGTAATGGCATTACGTTGCAGTGCAATCATCGTTAGCACAATTTAATTGATGATATCCGAACGACCTTACTACACTGTTTTAAGTTCTATATTTGATTGTTCCCTCGGGAACTTAGTGTGCAAAATTAATTTTGCTGTAAGGATAACCCTTGTTGCTAAGACGTTTAAGTTTATTTTACCCTGAGAAGGTGAATGTTGGAGTTGGTTAGAAGTTTGTGCTGTATGGTTAGAATGTTAACGTCTAAATGCATTTAATTTTGATTGCGTGTAAGTAATTGTTCTTATGATTACGATTTGGGGAGTCAGGACATACTTCCTTTCATTCAAATTAACGTATTACAGCTTCGTGAATGTGAAGTATTTAACTTGTTGTATTCAGAATTTATGTTTCTACAGTTTTAGTGGCAAATAACTTTTTCGTACTTTCAACAAAAAATAATTCTTATACATATTAAAGTAAGCGTGCTTTTTGAGTGACAGATAAAGCTATCGTGCTAGGACTAAAGAAAATGGTCAGGAAAAGTAACAAACTCAAGAGTCTTTTTTTTGGTTTGTCGTGTGGAAAGCTCTTTATGAGTAGGTACTCCAACACCAAGGGCTGGCGATGGAGTTATATTTGATTTTTACGGACTAAAAACCAAACGGTATTTCTCCACGAACCTCTGGGTGGAAATACGGCTTTTGTTTGCGCATTCACCGTACCCAGAAGATCGCCAGGTGGCCTAGAGCTTCACACGCAAAACTTAATAATACCAACCCCTTCTGGCGTCTAAAGATAATCTCAGAACAATACAAACTTGAATAGGCATTTTAAAGGCATAGTGTGCGTGATAGCCTAGTGGTGGTGACTGTTGACTGGCAAGTCAGAGGTCTCGGGTTCGAACCCAAGGCTCGCACCTCTGACTTTTCGAAAGTTATGTGCGTTTTATAAATTAATTATAATCACTCTCCGTGCCTCGGATAGCACGTTAAGCTGTTGGCCCAGGCTGTCAATTGTAGATATTTGACAATCGTTACGGGTTGTCAGAAGCCCGAAAGTCTGACAACCAGTCTTAACAAGGGGTATCATGTAACCCAGTATCTGGGTTGTGGAGGTCTGATAGGCAGTCGCTCCATGTAAAACACTGGTATTCAGCTGCAACCGGTAAGACTGGAAGCCGACCCCAACATAGTTGGGAAAAGGCTAGGCAGATGATGAGTGCGCATGTAATCAAACATGTATTTTAGTATTATGTAATAAAACATGTCTTTTTGTATTATTAAATAAAACCTATACCTACATGAGTGTATCGATTTTTTACCGGTTTAGTTTAGACTCCGACCATATTGACGCGGACGGCGTAGTGATATAAATTATTCGTATTCACGTTAACACATAAAACTATGACGTCTACCAATATTCAATTTCCAAGAAACGTTACGTGAAGATGATTAATATTTCCAACATAATTACAGCTTGAATCGATGTATACGTACCTTCATAAATGATAATTAATCACTTAATGATTAACTCGCGCCGCACACAGCTACTCATAACACATAGTGTTTGACCTATTGATTAAATAAAAGACCTCTAAAGATATATTTTAATTTATCACAGCATTTAGTGGTTATAAACCTAGTGAAATTAATGTTCAATGCTTTAAGGAATTTTGGTTTTTCGAAGTACTTATACTTCTTTCTAAGTATTTTTTAGTTAAGGTCCTTTTTTTCTGTAAAAATTAATTTAGAATTACTATAGAATTCAATTTTCTTTAATTATTTTCTAGCCCATATTTATTAGTAAATATATATTATTTATTTAAATTCTAAACCTATACTAAACCCAGTAAATGATGATAAAAATTTAAATTAGCTTCTTTTTCTTATGATGAACAACCTACCTATTCTAAGAGTTTAAACCATCTTTGACCTTTGTCTAAGTTTTAGGAGAATAAATATCTTACCTGCTCTTAGATAAGCTGGAATCCTAACGATGTCCTAAATCACCGTTTAATACTTTGCCCTGGATTTAAGCTACGCAGTAGACTTATGTATTGCAAATTCAATATGGGTGTCATCGATGACTGGCGAAGCGTTTAAAGCGTATTACTGTTACTGTTAGCCCAAATCATCCCACTGCTGGGCAAAGGCCTCTTCTTATGCGCATCATTTATTTTGTGCGCTCATTAGAAGGCCACGTTTACGCTGGGCAAGCGGGTTGGCGATCCCAGTAGCTGCTGGTTGCTATTACACATTAGGATGCTGCTGCCCATCCTCCAGATATAAAACCCGCGGGATGAGTAGAAGTGGTTCTATTCTAAGCCGTAAACCACACGGCACAAGCACGAAATAAAGAAAAAAAAAAGAATATAGAAACTTTTTTATATTTATAAATATTAATAGAACCTTACTTGAACTAGGTATCGGTACTGCAGTATCTGTTTAACAGTGGCGGTACGTGACTAGCGCATATTACAGAATACTTTTCCTTGCCTAACAACAAGGGAAGAACTTTTCAAATAAAACCTCGCTACTGAGTTACGTAGCAGATATTGAAAATGCTTCGCGAGAGTCTGTATGAGACTTGAAAAGCTTTAGGAAGCGTTAAAATGTAAGACTCCTTTTTTAGAGGAAATGTGAGGAGCAATATGTTTCATTTGAAGTAAATAGCGTTAAGTTAACGCATATTTTTATTATTTCTGTTGTTAAAATTATTTTGAATAATTTTCGACAAAAATTTATGATATTTTTTTTTGTGAATTTTTTACGTTTTAGCACATGTTAGCTTATAATAATTTACTAAGAAATTTGGAAAAAAAGTTGAAAAAATAAGAAATGATTCTACTAAAAATTAGGTAAGGTAGGTATTGAATAATGAAATCTGAAAATCTGAAATTTGTTAATGAAATAATGAAGAAAATGAAATCAAAAGAAGAAAAACAAAATATGCTTCTTTGTACTTAATATTTTCACATGTGATTTTCTTCATTTATTTATTAATTTATAGATACCTTATTACTAACAGATGATATACATAGGTACGTTAAGTATTATTTCGGACTTCTATTACACGCTGTATATAGCGAACATCTCGTAAAAAGTCTATGGGATAGAAGGCAATTAACTTAAATTTGAAAATTGACAATTCAAAAAGAATGTAATATTAAAAGCAAAAGGCTTCAAATTTAAGAAACATTTATTTTCATTATCAAGTCGGCAAGGTGAGTTTTGGTTTGAGAAAAGTTAGTCTTAGTTTTAATCTTATGCAGGGATGATTTACCCAGTAAATTACTTTAGTAGCCTAAATTCGTTAAGCCGACGTCAAGCTCAAGTACTTAAAATTTAAAATAAAACGAGATTATTTCATTTTCTCTCAAACATTTCTTGGGATGAGTTTGTAATACTACAAGTCAAATTGAAGTGTATTCAACTGCGCTTAAAAAAATCTGCTATATCAAATATTAATGTAGTATAATGTAGTTTCCGCGTAGAATGTTAATAAATTGTAGTGTGTGTGTTATTCTAATGTTTAAGCTATTTTACTGTAAAGTATCATCAAAATCCGTTCTGTAGTTTTTGCATGAAAGAGTACCTAACAAAACATCCATCCTCACAAATTTTCACTTTTATAATATTAGTAGGATAACGGTAAGGCCAATTTAAAAAAAGATGGATGAATTGTATGAAAGGTTGACATCTTTCACACAATTCATCCATTTTTAATAACAATGACAGGAAAATATAACAATGCAACAATGTTGCATTTAATTCAGGGTGCAAGAATTGGTGCATTGTTGCATCGCCCCTAAATAAAATTTGGGCTAAGGGCAGAAGAGATAATAGTAGTAGCTCAAAATAAAAACCACAAAATAATTACTTCGAATCCTAAAATAAAAATTCTTTAACAAGGAAACGTGTTTACTCAGCTCCGAGTTAATTGGACCTTATTATGGTAATTCTGATTAAAGCAACGATAACGAGGCTGGCTGTGCTAAATTAATTTGTTTTGACTCGAATTTGCACTGCCGAGTATTTATGAAACTTTGTAACAGAATTGGGGACTTTCTTTTAGGATTGATTTAGGTATAGTCGACCATAAAATTGCCATAACACCTGATAAAAACTTCCATCAAAATTAAAGGTCACTAAGACTCAATTTTCAAATAAAATTTTTCACGCATTAATGACAATGTTATTTGTCACTTGGTGCTGTAAGCAAAAATAGATCTTGTTGTTTAAAAGCTTGGGTCGTAGTTTCTTTACAAAATTTAATTCAATTCGTTGGTTAAAATATCAAGAAGCGACAAACAAATAAATAGACATTTCAAAAATTTCAACAATTTATTTAGCTGTAAGGTCTAATAAAAACTCGCTATGTTATTTGTAACATTGTTTTGTTACATTTTGGCACCTAAGAAGACCTTCTCTGCCTCTCGGCTTTAGTTGTGAACAGACATTGTTTATACTCGGCGAAGTTTTCATTCATCTTTGGCTAGCGACACTTGTAAACAAAGTAGTTTATTGATGACGTCAATCCTCAATTACAAGACCGATGAGGCGACAACTTATCACTGCCTTAGACTAAGCCTTACCTTCGATGTTCTAATTTCGTAATATAGTAAGACTTCAATCACTAATAACCCCGACCTGTCCCCATTTCCAGGCAACTACAATTAGTAAGCATATTATATTCAACGGGATTAGTTTCAGGCTGACCAAACATGGTTAGTAATTATCTAGTAATGGTTGCTATCTACGTTGACACAGGTGGTAGGCAAAATATATTTGGTTAGTATTATAAACTCGTTGAGTTTCAAGACGTTACCTAGCTTTTTTTAACATCTTTAGTATTTGACCATAATATACAACCTGATTTTTACATCAACCAAATTTTAGGAGGTAATAAGGTCCATGAACTGAACAACTTTCCCCAAGGGAACTTTTCGTAGAAACGTGAGTCACGTGACCAGTCGTGAGTCGTGACTTTGTGTGAAAAGTCAATTTTAGATTTTTAGATTTCGACCTATGTGCCTTGGGGAAAGTTGTTCAGTTTCATGGACACTTATTACCTTCTAAAATTTGGCTGGTGTCTAAAAAATCAGGTTGTGTTTAGTAAAAATTGAAAAGAAATACATACGAGTGAGGATTGAACCTGCATTGCTACAGTCACCAAACTGTTGCAATGCTCTCATTATCCCTTTTTTTTGTGGTTAGTGGGAGTAAAAAGTGTTAGTACCGCATACTGTAGTCCGAGGATGTACGATTATGTGAGCTCGCACCCACTAAAACATCTCCCCCCTGCGTGTTACTCGCACAATTCGGACGGGTCCAGGTTCTGCTAGCGCGCTTCGTGCCCCGTCCAGTGCCTGCCTGTAGGCCAGCTCATGCTCTCATTATCCTCGGATAATGCTAAAATGTTATGGTATCGTTTCCAACACCCTTTAATTTGAAGTTTCTTTCCTATATCACATTAAAAAAGACGCCTTATATTGCCCGTTATTTTTTTTTACAAGTTAATGACTCAGTGTCACAACTTTTTAGAGTTATAATCGCACCAAAATGACATCATCAATCCCTATCTTATCACTTTTTCTTAATAAATATCTTTCCCAAACCTTTTACCTTACGATTAATCTCTTACGCAAACTTATAGTTTCCCATTTGTCATAACAGCTATCAAGCTTTGTATGAGGAAAAACGATTTCTTGTGAATTATTTGACCTATTTCTTATCAAAAGATCTTTTTATTCGTCAATGCATGGAAATTTTGACTGCCTCGTTGGTCTAGTGGTAGCAAGCGCGACTGCTGAGCACGAGGTCCTGGATTCAATCCCCGGGTCGGGCAAAGTGTTATTAGGTTTTTCCATTCGGAAATTCTCAGTAGCAGCACGGAGTCTGGAATATTGTGCCCGGTTAATGACAATAGGCTCGCCACCTATTACATGGGACTTATAACATAGCCAGCGAAACGTGGGTGTCACACCTCTGCCTACCCCCTCTGGGGAATACAGGCGTGAGTCTATAAATAAAAATTAAATATACGGAAATTTCAAAGATTTTAAAACTTAAGAAAAGAAACCTCATTTCTTCTTTTTAATCTTTTGTTAATTAAGGCTTATTTTTGGAAGCGTGAATCAGTTGTTAACTTTGCAACTAGTCCTCGTTGAGATCAGCTGCTGTGACCCAATTGGTCAGAAGGACATTTAAACTTCACAAACCAAGCCGCAAATGTCATCTAGTTTCATATAAAAGAGTCCAATTCTCTGGCGTGATCCAGATACAAACAAAACATTTCAAAACAACAAGTTGTGTATTTACATTAAAACTTACATGTAAACTAACAACATTGCTTGTTCAGATATAAGCGACACATGTTTTAGCTGCCAGATATTGCTTCAAAAATATTCAAGACATGGATCAACATAATATAGCAAAATATAATAGAACTGAACCAACAAAGTAATAACGCTATGAATTCTTGAAAAAATAATGTTACGTATGGATTTTCTGGAGTCTTGGGGATATAAAAACACAAAATACTGGTATGTTGATTTTTTTTTGTTTAATGTTTTTTTACAAGATAAAATAAAATTCAATTTTTTTTCTATGTTTTTCGAACTCTGTCTAAGGATCATTATCTTTAAAAAGATTGTCAAGGCCATGTTAATTATTTTTCACCAATATTTTCACTTAACTTAATTGATGATATCATTTCAAGATTGTTAGTGATTCGAAAGGGTGCAAGTAGTGAGCCCCCCCACTACCACTTAATGTAGTCTAGCCGTATTGGAGACCCTATTGGCTACTTAATAAATTTCAATACCGACAACAAACTCGAATAAATAGGTTAGGTACCACCCGATACCTAACCTATTTACTCCGTGAATGTAGGCCTGGCAGTAAAACATTAGCTGATTTATTTAAGCCATGTCTACTTCTCTCTCTCTTCTCTTTCTCAATCTCTACGCTTTAAATCCAATTGTATTTTTTTAAGTAGTCTTTTTTGTTGTTCTTATCCTTTACCTATCTATCTCAAAGTTCTTGTATCATCTAAAAGTTACTGTCACTGTTAATTGTGAATTTGCGTGCCTTCTGGCAAAATGTAGAGATCTATTAATAGTAACATCTTCATTATTTAGTACCTATGTTCGCAAATAAATATAATTATGAATTGAATTGAATTAACTTGAATTATCTCACTGGCGGGCAAAAGTCTCCCCCTACGATTTCCAAAAGCTATTGTAAGCCATTGATCGTTAATGTTATTCAAATTTATCATGCCTTCAACTACGTAACTGTGTTCTACGTTTCTATCCAAAACTAAATGGTCTAAAAATATATCCTAAAGTAAAACAAAATTATGTGCCAAATCTAGAGGGTCAAGACTACGGGTTGGACTACTTTACGCCATAAAATCGTTGGTAGTAACAGTTTACTGCGATAGTGAGGGCAGATGTCTAATAATTTGGCACTAACTGAGTAGGGATCCAGAAAATAAGTACGGTATTAGGATCTGGTCGGAGGCTTTATTTTAGGTGATGAAGTTGATCGAAAAAATACGTAGTAGGTACTCTAATATTGTGATGTTTTCATTGGATAGTTACGGTTTTTTTTTTAATAAAGAATCTTTATAGGTTGCGTATATATTAGTTTATATTTGGAATGTTTCTAAATTTTGGTGTTTGTAAGTACCAAGAAAAAAAAATAGGATAGACTTTTTTATTAAGAACCGCAAACTTTAGAAACATTAAATTTATACTCTAAAAAATACTCTTATTAAATTTATACTCTAAAAATTAAAATATTAAATTTATATACGCTAAAAATTAAAACATTAAATTTATAATTCTTAAACATTTTTATAATCAACATTTTGGTGCGATAAATAACTTTACAGAAATTAAATTTCTCTCAACTTTTAATACAAGCGGAGGTTTGTTGTTATTGATAAAAATAAACATTGGTGAGGTTCGTCAATTAATTCATCACTTGGATTAAAATTTAAATTTAACAGACATTTAATTAAGTACATCGGGCGTTTATGAAACCGTTTTAAATTAAAACTATCTCTATGCAGAAATATTCAGTCCTAATCTGTTTTATTTCAATGATATGAGTGTGAATATTCATACGGTAGGTGAGTTTAGCGAAAGCGCCTAAAAAATGTGACCCGGAAGCTTTTCAGTGTTCACAGCAATATTTTACGTTTTTCGCAAGGGAAGCCATTTTAAAAGCTCATGTTTCGCACGCCTTTTGATATATGGATAATTTTTCAGTAAGTCTTTTCTGAGTCGTGAAATTTAAATGTTTTTCTTGTTTGTTTCTATGTGATGTTTGTTTTGTTTGGGTTTCATTACTTCTTTGTGAAGAACAATAGGTAGGGTAAAGAAACGTCGGATATGACCTTAATACTTGGTTCAGTTTTGGGTAAAGTTTGTATTTTTTGTAGTGTTTTGAATATTTTTTTGGTTTGAAAGTACGATGGGCATATTTTTATTTACGAGACAAGTACCATGTTGCACCATGTCGCATTAAAAGTAATCTTCGTTTTGTAAATACTACCTACGCTTATCATAAGTCTCTTTTTCTTCTTTTCGTGTTTATGGTACTTATATCTATATTATATTGAGTCCAGAAAGTGGCCACCCCTTTGGCGTTGTTCTTGGCTCGATTCAGGTTTCTTAAAACATACTCATAGGGACATTTTGGTCACCGGAGTAAGTATGGCACGGTCTGCTCGGGATCACCACATTGGCACTGAGTCTTATTCAAATGAGAATTCAATTATCTATTATACATATAGTTATTTAAAACAATCTAAAACAGTAAATAACGGAGTCAGAACTTATTTTACAGAACCTTGTATATAAATTATCTATAAGCGTACACAACGGTTCATTGGTCCAAAATATCAAGATTCATTGTTCACTGACAGAATGGTACTCTAATTTTATGCGCAATAAAACACAATGTTATGATAATATTTCCGAACAATGAGATACAACAACAATAAATGAGATACAACAACAGTCTGAAACAGCACTAGAATACGACTGCCTAATTTTAGCACTTTGTGGCTTTCAGTAAGGATCTTTCCCTAAATTAAATAAAACTTGGGTCCTAATATTTTGATTAAATTACATCAGAGCTTCCGCCGTTCAGAGGTCACAATTTTCGAAAGCCTTACTGTATTTTAACAATGGTATATCTGAAAAATGTAAATTTAATTAGATGAATTATAATATAATTAAATACGGCCGGAAAAACTTTTTTCATCAAGTAAAGGAGAAAGTAGGAGAAGTGAAATATCAGGAAGTCAAAAGGCAAGCAGAGGATAGGGAGAAGTGGGGATGGCTCCACGACAAGAGCCTAGCTCTTAAATATAAGAAGAAAGATAACATTGTTATGCTTGTACTTTTTTGTATATTAATTACTAGCGACCCGCCCCGGCTTCGCACGGGTATAATATACATATAAACTTTCTTCAATCACTCTATCTGTTAAAAAAACCCGCATCAAAATCCGTTGCGTAGTTTTAAAGATTTAAGCATACATAGGGATATAGGGACAGAGAAAGCGACTTTGTTTTATACTATGTAGTGATTAACATATTTGTTAAAAAAACACTTACTATTTATACATTATATTATTATAACTCAGGGCGACTGCTCGGAGGTCACACAAAAACTTTTGCATCGTTTAATGTATGCATACTTTATGACCCAGCTCCAGAATTAAATAAGCTATAGTTACAGAATACCCTAAGTTAGCTTAGCATAAAGTTACATATAAATTGGAGTATTACGTATATTGTCTACTTATTATTACTTATGTACTTATATTCTATTCTAAAAAGTAACTGCATTAATGTAATAAAATTCAGCAAAATAAATACTGCGCAAAATAGGCTACAAATAACAGTTAATATTGGACATCATCGGCAGCAGCCATCAAAAGTATTTTAACATAACACTACATAGGACTCACGCCTGTATTCCTCAGAGGGGGTAGGCAGTGGTGTATGCAACTATGCAGTACACCCACGTTTCGCTGGCTATGTTATAAGTCCTATGTAATAGGGGGCGAGCCATTAACGGGCACAATTCCGAACTCCGTGCTGCTACTGAGAATTTTGTAATGGAAAAACCAACAATACTTTGCCTGACCCGGGGATCGAATCCAGGACCTTATGCTCAGCCGCGCTTGCTTCTAGAAACGAGACTACATTATTATTACGTATATACTTATATTCGATTCTTTATAATATCTGAATTTATTTAGGTAATAACATAATTTCCGCCTAATAAATACTTCGCCAAATAAACTACAAGTATCAGTTAATATTTGACAGCATCGGAAGTAGTCATCGGAAGTATTTTAGTAAAAAAAATTAGCATTAAGGCTATTCAGTTCAGCTTTTAAAATTATCTGTAACAAGTACTTAAGCGCGATTAGTTTTAACAGGATAATGCTTTTAACTGATTCAGATCCATCATTTTGAGTGAGTTATTGTGCAAAAATTGTGGGTACACCTCCATTATCATGACTAAGTGATAAAGTTGAGGCACAGAATAATAAATATGCAGTACGGAAACTATGTACAAAGGCTCGAAATGGCAAACTCACACAAACATGCGTAATATTGCGTTATGACGAGATTCTTAAGCAAACGTCGCGATGCTCGCAGTCTCATTGCAGTATCAACGTCTACGCGTCGTTGCGCATGTTTGTGTGAGTGTGCTGTTTTCAAGCATTTGCACGTAGTTTCCGTTCTGTATGTTTATTATACTGTGGTTGAGAGCAGACAGCTGTGTGTTGTCACTATTATTACTCTTTGCCTCGTACTGTCTTCCGTGTGTTTATAATCCCCGCACGTAGCGGCACGACATATGAGACTTTTAGTAGACACCATAGAACTGATGGGAGGGACTAAGGCGAGTAGTCATTCATGTGCACTCATCTTAAAAATAAAACATGGCTACCAAAAATGGATAGGGTAGAGAACTACTGTTGGAAATGAATACTTGATATCTCCTTAAAAATATAATATTATAGTCTGAAGAAATCATAAACAGCATTCCGGATAAACTACAGTGGTTTTTGGTTTGCTAATGTATAATGTAAAATAAATTAATGTTAATAAAAAAAATAGAAAAATAATATGCCTCGTTAGTCTAGTGGTAGCAAGCGCGACTGTTGAGCACGAGGTCTTTGTTCGATCACCGGGTCAAGCAAAGTGTTATTGGGTTTTTCAGCTATTAGCAGCGCGGAGTCTGGAATTGTGCCCCGTTAATGGCAATAGGCTCGCCCCCTATTACATGGGACTTATAATATAGCTGGCGAAACGTAGGTGTACTCCATACCTCTGCCTACTCCCTCTGGGAAATACAGGCGTAAGTCTATGATATGTTATTATTCTTAGTTCTAGAGAATTACTATTTTCCTCTCAGTCCCGAAAAACCTGCAAAACTTTGCAGTATTATTTTATTCCGTGCCAAAAGCGTAAAATATGTGCTGAGCTACTAAAGCTAGGCTGCGCACGTAGGTAATCCTACATGCCTACAATACATCACGGTATAGAGATATTTACATAGGATAGGGATATTTACAGAGGATTTTACATAGGATTAGATGACTTAGCTTAGCCGCCTAGTGTGTTATGCGCACATAAATTCTCAACTTTATGGTGTATTTAAATATAGAAAGATGTTGAGCTGTTACTTTCTGAGTCTTGGGAAGTATAGGGGATTTGAATTATGGGAAAAACTGTTTAGATACAGTCACCAAAAGAAGTTAAGTTATCAGGGGCGCTACTTAAGGACAAAGTTTATAATTTAATTTAAATATAATTTTATTTAATTTTGTATGGGTTTCAGTCATACCTTTTCAGAAAACAAAATAAAATGAAATTATATTCATAACATCTTGAAAAACTTACAAACTTAGCTAGCGTTCCTGCCAACCTAACTCCTTTGCCGACTGTACTTCAGAATTTTCATTCAGCTCGGTAATAAATGACACTTGATCAGAAATCTGAGCTGAACTGTCAAGTCGGTATGGTATATATCCTGGCCTCTCCTGATTTCGGCTAAGCTAAAAAAGGCAGTTTAGTTTTTATATTTTTGTTTTTGGAAGGGATGGTGTTCATGAGTGTCACGATGAGGGTGGCATAGCATTTAAAACCCTCTATAATTATTAAAGAAAAAAAAATCTGAGCTTTTATGAATGTCAATATAACTTTACCCAATACCTACCTTAATTAGAAAACATAATCGTAATTGATTCAGTTTTAAAGAGTTTCTAATAGCAATATTTATACTTTTTTGTTTAATTATCTTAAAATAAAAAATGGTGACAGTAAAAAAGTTAGCATAATAAAATCTTCATCTTAATTAAAACGAATTCGGTGGGCAGCCGTAAAGATTGCGGAGAGATAAAAGCAATTAGAAAAACACTTCTAGCGAAAACAACTTTTCGCAGATTTAAGCCTTTTTCATTTGTTTCATTTATTGAATCTTCTTTTTTTGTCGTTGAGTAATGGTTTTGGTTTTATTTGTTAGTTATTATTGACATCATTTGCTCAGTTTTAATAGGTTGTTCTTTTTTTGATTAGAAACACGCGATGAGATTTTATTTTTCATGATATTCTTAGGCTAGTAATAGCATAGTATAAAGAACTTTTGTAATAGTATGGCCATTGAATTGCCAAAACAAAGGTAACAGGTTCAAATGACAGACTTTTTTAATCAAGTTCATATGATAAGCTGATTAATTTTTTGCATAAAACGGTGATGCTGGTGATGGAAACAATTGTGAGCTATCAAGGATACATATTATGTTTTTTGAAAAGTTTAGGTATAAAGTTACTAGTTATTCAAACTCAAAATATTTTAGTCATTTAGAGCATACAGTTTCGTAAAGCTTATTAAGTACCTACAAAAGTAATACCTTTATAAATAAATTAGCCTGTAACTGTCCCTATGTAGGGCAAAGGCCTCTTCTCATACAGAGAAGGATTGAGCATTAATCACCGCGCTAGCTCACTGCGTGTTGGCAATTTCAGACTATTAAGTCCAGGTTTCCTTACGATGTTTTCCTTCACCGTTAGTCAGTGGTGTCTTAGAATATCTAAGAAAGTACATATGACATTGAAAAAAGTCACATTTGTACATGCCAGGTTCGAACCCACACCCACTCACTTGTAAAGCGGGTCCGTAACCAATGCGCCACCACAACATTAATACCTTTATCTTTATTAATTGTAAATATAAGTTATATTATCATTTAGTGTATTAATATTTGTACATATATTATTGTATCAAAATGTAAATAAATATGATTTATCTACATAGTATAGACTGCCTCGTTGGTCTAGTGGTAGCAAGCGCGACTGCTGAGCACGAGGTCCTGGGTTCGATCCCCGGGTCGGGCAAAGTGTTATTGGGTTTTTCCATTAGGAAATTCTCAGTAGCAGCACGGAGTCTGGATTTGTGCCCGGTTAATGGCAATAGGCTCGCCCCCTATTACATGGGACTTATTACATAGCCGGCGAAACGTGGGTGTACTACACACCTCTGCCTACCCCCTCTGGGGAATACAGGCGTGAGTCTATAAATAAATAAAAATAAATAAATATCTACATAGTCACATAGATCACAACCTAGAAGCGATCAACACCCAAACTGCTGCAGGCTTTGGCCGTGGTTAGTTCAACCCGCCGGACAAAGCCTTGCCGTATGCGACTTTTAATCAATTTTCGGCAATTTAATCGTCAATTTCCACCCTCTTGCTTAAAAGGTAGGTGCTCTCCATGGTATTCATAACCGTTTTAAATAATCAGATGGGTTTGTGGTCATACACATGCCTTTTTTAGAATAAAATAAAAAACCTCTCATATACAAGTTTTTTCTTAGTTATTTACAAAGTGTATCCACAAAATTCAGAATTTTTAAGCTAGAGTAACCACTTTCTTATGACGTAACGCCATAACCACTAAAACATTCTACCAACCTAACAAACTTTTGTCCTGTTGCCCTCTTTTAAAGTGTGAAAACTTTACTAGTCAAAGTCATATTGTCAAAGACAAAGTTTAAGTAAATTACAAGGACATAGCCAAGCATTTTGTTTTTAAAGTGGAGCATCGGGAACAATAGGTGTATTATTTGGTCAGACTGTGGTTGTGTCAGTGTACAAAATTATACTAAGTTGTGTTTACTTACTGAAATAATTATAATTTTGGTCAATTTATTTAACATCTGATACCGCAACAGTAATACTGTCTAGCTGAGTGAACAATTACACTTATTTAATTTTAAACTTTCTCGTTGTATGATTATTAAAATTGGTGTAAAACGGGTGTTATGTCACATACCTTATTATTTAATTTTCCGGACATTTCAAACAGCGCAATTTAGAGTAATGTTTAAGCAATTTTTTAAAAACTGTTTAAAAAATTACACATGTCATTGCAGAAATATATTTAATTGTTTCTGTATGTATATCAATATATTCATACATGTCATTGTATATAGTCTGTAAGGCTTCAACTACAAATGAGCTGGTCAATAATTGTATTAATACTCAGATAAAAGATTAATGAGAATACAAGATGATAAATTATTTGTTACATATCGTACGATGGTAAAATTCGTTTCATATCATATATTTGGCCTACTAAAATTAATATTTACGTCCAAATATGAATAACAGACGAACGTTATCAGTCGGCAAAGGCTATAAATATTCATTAGTTTGGTTTTGTTAGCGAAAATGGTGCTGTAACTAAGTTATTAGATTTTGGTACACTGTTACTGCACAAAAAAGATGTAGGTATTTAAAATGTCAACATTTACGTCACTAAAAGGCATCTATTCGATTAAGTAAGTAACAACAATTACAACACTATAAAGCATCTTTTCGATTAAATAGTTAACAACATTTACGACATTAAAAGGCATCTTTTCCATTAGTATTTGTTTTTACATTTTTAATTTATACTTATCTAAGCATACTTTTATTGAATCGACTGATGAATGATAAATCAATTAATATAGCGATTTAATGATTCGCGTTCTGCGCTCGGTGTCACGTTTGATTTACGACGGGGCAAGTTTTTTTTATTAGTTCGGGTATAGGATTGTATTTTCTTGAATGCTGATCACTAAATTACAACCCTGTATATTTATTGTTTTAAAATTATTCTAGTGATCAATAAACACTCGCATTTTATTTCACTAGTCCACTTTATTTACACGCCCTATTTATATAGATTTTAATTTATCGTTCAATAAACAAAAGACTACATGTACTCAGTTATACTTTTTTGTTCAAACAGTATGGCCGATGTTGACACAGTACGCTGTACAGCTTTATTGCAGATACGTGGATTACAAATGAATTTAAATTTAAAATAATAAAGGGTTCAAACTAAAAGTATATATTATCCCTTTAAAAAAAAAAAACTTTATAATTATAACCCGTAGGTTTTGATAGGATATGTGCACAAAGGTTGTGCATGTTGGAAATTGAAGCCATAGATTTACATTTGGAATCCATTCATATATATTTCAGGCATTTTGCAACAAGCTGCTAGAGTACCTATTTAATTAATAAAAGACAAAGTCAGGAGGGCCAAAATTTCGGACATGTCCGGACAATTCCGAACTTAGGTAACTTTAAATAGCATAGCCGAAAACAGGGTAACTTTAAATAGCATACATCCATTTATATTGGTAAGAGTAAAGACCAAAACGATCTCTAAAGACTTGTAAATTAAAATTTAACATTAAATTAATTAACTTTCTTTGCAGTATTTCGCTTGTTTATAACTTTGTTCAGTAGTAAGTAAAAAGTTACTAAAACCTAATCCAAACAAAATTAAATACAGGTATGCGGAACACAGAGTAAAATCAACAGAGTAATTAATCAATCATTTTAAACAAACTGCATTAACTGACCCCGGTATAAAAGTGGTCCAAAATTGGCCCGAAATCGGAAAAATTAGTACCCGCATCACGTATGGCCTCATTGTCCTAGCCAATCCGATCTCCCCGTGCATATTAATGGGTCCCAGCGCCAAATAAAAATATGGCCTACGTGCGAATTGTTACGTTTTAGTGTCTATTGCTTTAATTACTGGATTAACGTCCCACGCTGTGTAAGCTAGTGGTGTGAACGCCCCATTTACTGTTTAGTCCTAGGTTCAAAATTAAAGCCCTAGATCCTAAATTTTAAATGTAATGTAGCGCCTGATGATTATGAAAGACAAAATATTTGTGCGTGTTTGAGAGGGTTTCACCCTCTGTGTGGGAGTGTGAAGATTTATTTATTTAAATATACAAGCAGAACATTACAGTTACTAATGCGTTGTACAGCTACATACTAAAATTTAAACATTTGAAAATACACAAAATTATGCTATTATTATACTAATAATATAATTTATCAGATTTATTCACAATACTTCAGACACCCACAACACACTGTTATTAAATCCATCTTGATGCAAATAAATCGCAATGTGCGGTGCTGATGTCAGAAGCTCATTTTAAATAAGGTATTTTAAATAAAAATATTATTTTTAGTATATACAGAAGTTGTAGTATCACGGATTAACGGAAACGCCTTTTGTTAGTTAACATAATGTATAGTTAACAATTTACGTTATTTATTTGCATTCAAAATTGTTTTCTAAATGGAACTTTTCTAAAAAGTCCTGTCGATTGAATATCAAATAAGTTCTGCATGCAAACTAATTTTAAAGTTTCCAGACTACCGCTGAATTAGCTGGGCCAGACTTAGGCTATAAATAGCCAAGTTTGCGCCACTATTTTTACTTAAACCAGGTGTATGTTAGTTAAGGAGTTTAGGAGCTTACCTAAATACTTAATGCTTTTATGCGGTGCTGAAATTAAATATGTAGGAAGCTTTTATCTGGTACTTTGTATTTTTGCGAATTGTGTTGTCGATTTATGATTCGTTTAAAAAAACTAGCAGACATTATATAAGCGTCTTTAACCAAAACGCGTCTATTATAATAGCTTGTTAATTAGATTGAATTTGAAAAAAAAAACAAAAGTACATTGGGAAGTGTCTACGTGGTTGCTACGCCGTAGCAGTCGTAGCTTATAGTGTCTACGTCAGCTACGAGATCGCACACGGGTACCATTGTCATACATACAAAAGTCAATTTCACAATGCACCAACACCCAGACCGATAAACATATTTGTCGATCACCCGTGTATTTTTGCATGTATTTTTTTATTTTTGAGTTTTTTCACATTGCTTTCATTAAACTCACGACACAAAGATCAAGAATTCAAGAAAAGAAATGAAAGAAAAAGAAAATTAATACTTTACATCTTACATTATTTCATATCGTACCTAAACACATTATTAAATGTCGTACCTAAGCTCATAATGCGAGTTACAAAATTCACAGCATTTGTGTAGCACAATGGCTACTGCATACCCCTTTGTGTAGTTGTCATAAAACAAGTACATGTCCAAGTACCTATTGTAGAATATTATGTTTGTCTTTGTTGTACGCATGCGTAATGGAAACCCCTTTCCGGCGCGAATACCGAATTAACAAAGGTAGTGTACCTAGGTGCCTGAAATACAGGTATCATGTGTAGTTTAGTCAATAGTATCTCGCTTTTGAATTTCTTTGTTTTGGGAGTAAATTGTAATTGAAGAATCGAGCATTAATCACCATGCTAGCTCACTGCACATTAGCTAATGCAGAATATTAAGTCCAGGTTTCCTTACGATGTTTTTTTTTAAATATCATATTAGTATTATCGTTGACAAAGCCGGTGCACCACTCTTAAAGTTAGAATCGCTTGCACGCGGCGTCCGAAGTAGCGCTAGCCCCGCCCTTACGCACGTAGCATCGTTCAAAGCATTTTGATCGCAAAGTGGCGCACCGTTCGTGTTCGCGATATAGTACATGGCATGTTTGTACCCACATCGTCTAATGCGCGTACACGATTATTATTATTATTGACATACCACTGTTTAAACCTTCAAATATCGAGAAATTAGACGAGAAAAAAAGGAATTATTACTCGATGGCAGCATCCTTGCGGGAATCAAAGGTTTAATACATCTATAATAGAGCAATAACAAAACAAAAAAATACCCAAAATCATCTCAAACTAAAAAATGCAAGATACAATTTTCATTTTGCAGTAAATAGAGTTTCGTCACAAGGCAATACATGTTCACAAACGCGCAGCCACAATTCTCGAGGGTGGTTCGTTTAACAATTTGCATTCCCCTATGTTTTGTGTGAAAATACGGACGGTTATTGCTTCCGGCTCCGTGGCTTTTTGCTTTTGTAACAGCAGGTTGGTAATTATGTTTTCTTTGGTGGCTATTGTCTGTACAGATTAATGGTCGGGAAGTTACGGTTAAGGTTATTATTGTCTATAACTTTAGGAGGGAAGATTACTTTGAGAATTTTGTGAGCAAAAACAGTTCAACATTATTTAGTTTGAATCATCTAGAAATTTAACAATAATAAACATTAGAGATCAATAATATACACCACATAATTATGGGAATCAGTTTATTTTAAATTATGTGCATACTGTTATTCTTCTTCTTAGTAGTAGTCAGAATCCGAAAGTCTGACAACCAGTCTTACCAAGGGGTATCGTGTAACCCAGTATCTGGGTTGTGGAGGTCTGATAGGCAGTCGCTGCATGCGGTAAGACTGGAAGCCGACCCTAACATAGTTGGGAAAAGGCTAGGCAGATGATATAGTTCTTCTTCTTATAGTATAGTTGATAAAACTTGGTATCAGAGTTTAAACCGCCTGTAGGCCTCTGATATGGGCTCATGTCAAAGGCTTACTATTGTTGAAAAAAGGGGAGATATAAAAATACAAAAAAAAAACGACTACACATCAAACATCTGCCTAGAATAAGATTGGAACTCTCTTGCTTGGCTTTGCCTCCAAAAACAATGTTTAGTATGTAAAAATTTGACCACCTAATTTTATGATTAACTGTACCCTTTAATCGCTATTAATTACACTACAAAATTAATAAGACAACCCTGTAAAATACAAATTTCAGTGACGCGGCAACGTATCAAAAATTCCTTTGTGAATTCTCTGCTATTCGGGAATGTTGTTTAGAGATTAGCGAAGCGTAGTACGCGTTATTTAGTGGTACACGCCTCCGTAGTACTTAAAGTGCCATGGATGCAATGTCACGTTCGCATTACGTCATCCCAAAATTAGGGTTGTTCTATTTTGTGTACAAAACCGGTTTATTTATTAGTGGACAAAACCGAAACATATATTAGTGGACAAAACCGGTTACTAAAATTCTCTTCTCCATTTAACTATTTCTGAAGAAAGTGATTATCTTGTTGATTTAAATGATTATTATCGCTTAATTTGAGATTTTAAAGTCTATCGTATTTATAAGCTTAGAGAAAAATCTAGCTCAGATAAACCTTTTTACGTTTCATTTATTTTTCCAAAAGTTTTAACGTCTCAAATAAACTTCCACGTTTGAGTTAAAAATTCACATTTTCTACCCTTTTAGTTTAAAATATGGCAGCCTGTATTCAGTGCCCGTGGACACCTCCCGGTCTATTTTTCATAGTCTCCAGAGATTTAAAATAAGATTTCTTTATATTTTAAAAATATATTTTGAATTGTAACTTCGCAGATTTAAAAACCGTTTATAGTGAAAATACATTTTTATTTTTAGTAAGCGCGACTGCTAAGCACGAGGTTCTGAGTTCGGTCCCCGGGTCGGGCAAAGTTTTATTGGGTTATCCATTATCCATTAAGAAATTCTCAATAGCAGAACGGAGTCTAGAATTGTGTCCGGTTAATAGCCATACACACATTGGGAGAGGCCTATACTCAGCAGAGGACTATAGTATACAGGCTGGTAATGATAATAATGACGATTAATGGCCATTTGCTCGCCCCCATTGCTTGAAATTTATAACATAAACGTGAGTCTACTGCATATACCTCTGCCTACCCCTTTTGGGAAATACAGGCGTGAGTCTATGTTTTGTTAAAAATACTTGAACTTTAATTATAAGCCTTCAACCTAACTCTTAGAAGTTACATAGGCGTGGTGGCATGTTATTCTAATGTCAACAAAGAGTATATATAGCCTTAATTAGTAGGGATTTGTTGTAAACCAACTAATGGATGGGTCAACACGATAAGAACGTTGTTTTGACTGCGTATTTGATTTAATTAAGATCAAATTACTTGATTACAGGAATCTTTTGCGGTGGAAATAACCTCTCAAAGATGAACCTTTAGATAAGAATGTTTTTTTTAATAGTAATACAAAAACCATTTTGTAAAGAATTTATTCGCACTGAAGTTCGAAATTTTGTAGAAAGAAAAAATCGTTACGAGCGGGATTTGAACCTGCGATCTTAGGGTAAAGCCCCCAATCGCTCAACTACTAAGCTATTCTATAATAGTATAGCTTAAGATAGATTATTAATAAGACCGCCAATTGTATATTGTTGACTTAGTTGTAATACTCTCTGTTGTTTCTTTGGTGTGCAAAAAAGTTTAATCTATTACCTATCTATTCCTAACCTCGCCCGTGTCATCGAAATTCTATTCTAAATTCAACCATCTCAGATGGTAGTTACGTCCACTACTTGTACAAAGTACTAGAGGACTAGCATGCCTAACTTTGCAGTTAGAGAACAATGCTATACATATCGTAGTGCTTATAAATTCATAAACGAGTTTATAAAGAATTTATGCATACTATGCGAACATTAAAGTTCGAAATTTTGTTAAAAAAAAATCGATACAAGCGGAATTTGGACCAGCGATCTACTAGGTAAATCTCCTAGTAGCTTTGCCACTAAGTACATGAGCAGGGTTACTAATATCTTAGTGGCAGAGCTACTGGGGGCTTTACCCATGGATGATGATCCATCATCATCATTTCAGCCATAAGACGTCCACTGCTAAACATAGGCCTCCCCCATACATAAACATAATTCTAAAACGCTGAATACAATCGTCTAACTCTAACTTAAGAAAATGTATTAATAGGCTGAAAGCTTACAATTACATATTTACAATCATGACATGTATCCTATTGGAAGTTTTAATTAATAAAATAATAAATTTATGAAAACAAAGGTTTGCATACTTCAATTTCATTTGTATTTTAAATCGGGTTGACCGGACGCACCTGTGTACCGCTTTAAACATCTCTCACAATAATACGCCTGGATAAAACAGATTGTTCACTGCAATTCAAAATTGCGCATATTTGCTATTATTCACAGTGGGTAATAAATATTGGATACAAGCCTTCGTAATATGGACCATCATTGAAATATTCCTTTGTATTTATACTACAAGGTATGGCATTGTTGCTTTGATATTTTTATGGAGAATAAAAGGCATTTTCATATTTTTGTATCAGTGAAATGTTGTGAACGAATTTCGTTACAACATTTTTCGACAAAAAAAGATTCCTGATTGGCACTGTGTTTAACATTTACAAAGTTAATCTTTAACGTTGGCAAGTTAAAAAACGAATGATAACAACGTTACATTTGAAATCAATTTATTATGGTTTAAATTGTTATTATATTGGGTCTGTACATAAATAAATAAATCATTATAACTGTCACATTGCAAGGCAAAGGCCTCTTTTCATACAGAGAAGGATCGAGCATTAATTACGCTAACTCACTGCGTGTTGAAGAGTCCAGGTTTCCTTACAATATTTTCTTTCACCGTTAGTCAGTGGTGTCTTAGTATAACTAAGAAAGTACCTACTTATGTCAGGTTCGAACCACCACACGTTTGTTTGTTTCATAGAGCGTTGGAGAGCGACATATTATACTTATTATTCCTGAAAAAATATGAGTTCGTTTCTCTTCATCATCTGCCTAGCCTTTTCCCAACTATGTTGGGGTCGGCTTCCAGTCTTACCGGATACAGCTGAATACCAATGTTTTACATGGAGCGACTGCCATCAGACCTCCACAACCCAGGTACTGGGTTACACGATACCCGTTGGTAAGACTGGTTGTCAGACTTTCGGGCTTCTGACTACCCGTAACGACTGTCAAAGATCTACAATTAACAGCCGGGGCCAACAGCTTAACGTGCTATCCGAGGCACGGAGAGTGATAATTAATTTATAAAACGCACATAACTTACGAAAAGTCAGAGGTGCGCGCCTTGGGTTCGAACCCGAGACCACTGACTTGCCAGTCAACGGTCACCACCACTAGGCTATCACGACTCTCCCACTAGGCTATCACGACTCTCCCACTAGGCTATCACGACTCTCCGTTTCGTTTCGTTTCGTTTCTCTTCATATAGCTCTAAAAATATATATAGCAAGTAATGAGCAATTGTTACCTATTCAACGCTAGCATCCACGCGGTAGTCAAAAATTTAAATCATTTTTGAGTTAAAGTCGGTTTCAACATCCTCAAGTCCACTAGGACGCGAACCACTAATTAGAAAACAACAGCTTAGTACATGTACTCGATGAGAAAGTTCAAATCTTTTCACAAAACAACACGGCCCTTAATTATCCGTGTTTACCCGTATCCCTTTTGTAACGACTCACCTTAATTCAGCCTTGAAAGTAGCCTAATCAAATTGAACTGTATTTATTTATATACCAAAGTCGTTTTCCGCTCGACAGTCGACTGCTAATATCCGGTCGTTACCGTCAGCATATTAATCAATGTTTCCCCTTCCTGAAAGTACGTGGAAGGCAACATTTTAAAAACTATTTGTTAGTTTGTGAATTTATAAACTGAATTCAGTATTCCAAGGTCATAATAATCACTTAATCAGCCGCCTGATCTCTGTCCGGTCTTGTCGGATTGCCGTCTCATCGGACTATGAGAGTAAGGGAATAGTGAGTACACTTGTGTTTGCGCATCTACCTACTTGTGCAATATAATATCTTCTGCATAGTTGGCTACTCTTCGTTGAAATTGGCCCCTGTGATCACAATTCGTTCGAGAGGGCATTAATATTATAATAAACGCGCGTAATAAGCGATAATAATTATGTAGTGTTAATTCACGAATTAAACAATAATCATCGTCATCATCAGCCTGAAGGCGCCCACTGTTGAACAAAGGCCTCCCCCATTGAATACCACAACAATACACAATCATCATCGTCATCATCATTTCAGCCATAAGAAACAATACACAATATGTAATGTTAATTCAAATTAGTAAATAAGGATTGAGCTCATAATTCAAGAGTAACCCCCCTAATCTAGAATAATTAAAACCAGTAAAATTGTTATTACTTTACATCTCTGAAGTTCGACTTTAGACTAAGCAAGCGGGACACAATTAAGATTATAGCGTAAAGTCGCAATCTAAAGAGTAAAAGACACTTCTCTTAAAGAAAACCTGTTTTCTATCAAGCGATAATGCTTTCTGAGGCTTATTTTTTGAAAAAAGTCACGTTTTATCCATTTCAGGCAACTTTTACCAATTTGATTAGAATTCAGCGATGAGGGATAACAAGAATTGGACGTTTGAGCTAAATTTTCTTGTTCACTATAATTATCAATTATTCTTTTTGTGGTTTAACTGGACTAGGGACTTGTTTAGTGTCATGTTCCCTGTTTCCCTGTTCCCTGGTTCCCTGTTTTACAGCTGCTTTATGTTTTCTAATATATTATGTTGAAAGTAGTCTCGTTAAGGTTTCTTGTTTCTGAGAGTAAATGTGTAACGTAAAATAAGAGTTTGCCGAGTAAAAATTTACCTACGAGTAAATACTGTTTAAAAAAATTGGCATTTTTTTGGTAAAAAGCAATTAAAGAGTCTATTTTACATATTGCTTTTAACAAATTAAAAAATACATATATATTTTAAAAATTAAAGATAATGATCATTCATCTGCCTAGCCTTTTCCCAACTATGTTGGGGTTGGCTTCCAGTCTTATGGTACATTCATTATGGTACCTAAAATAAAACCGTTTTATCAGAAAAGTAAAACCGATTTATGAAAAAAAAAGAACAAAAGCTAACCACTAATCAATAAACAATTCCAAAGATATAAACGTTTTTCCATTTAATATCGCTTTGCAGCAACAATTAGCTTAACCTTAATTGATTTGATGCATATCTGGCGGTGGGCGTAAATCAACCCGACACATCTACCTCGCTCCGCATACATTTACTTCCTATATCTTGATTATTACGCCCTTTTGTTTTAATGTCCGAAGCATTTTATTTTTACTTTTTAATTATCTTTTTTTTATATTTCATTAGTGTTACCTTAACTTATAAAATCTTAATGATACCTACTTAATACACTTACTAAAATAAATTCTTAATGATACCTACTTTTAATAACCAAATAGATAAACTTGTAGTGGTTACCTTATCGAAAGGTTAAAATTGGTGTTTGATATATTCAACCACTACAAGTTTATCTATTTGGTTATTAAGAGTAGGTATCATTAAGAATTTAAAGCACTTACTTTTCCTAAATAATTAGCTTAGAGTTAATAAAGATTAATCTACGACATCTTTCAAACGGACATACTCGTATTTATTGACAGTCAAACATACCGACATTAAATTTGAACAGTTGCTAAACAGTCACGTGGTGCATGGGCCGGGTTGCAGCTATTTGTGACAAGCTTCTGAAAACAGATTGAGGATTGGATTTGATTTCGTAGTTTAAGAGTAAGCCCCCTTTTTTAATTGAGAAAGGAAATGAGCTTTATGCATACCATCCTATTTCGAGGATGCAAGATGGTTACGTCGGGCTCTCCGGCTTAAAGATGGTAGGCGGTCGGCATATCGACTAAAACCACTGTGCCACATCTCACCCGCATAGCGACGGGAAAGTGGGGACGCTATTTCGCATACTTCTACGAAAAGAGTATGCCCTTGAGCTAATAGCATGCGCAACTTTCTCAACATCTTCGACCCGACAAATTATTTTCTCAAACTAGCCAGAAGTATTCGGCGTATCACAACTACACAAGCTCCGGTCAGATTTTATGAAGAATTTAACTATCAAGTATGCGAAAGTTAGCGAAACAATGTTTTATATATAACAATGCATACTTGTGGAAGTTATCTTGTTGGTTATACGTGACGGTAGAAGTCCGTTCTATTAATGTTTTAATTATAATTTACTAGTTGATGCCAACGGCTACGCTCGCGTACATGCCAGATATTGCGACCAAAAGTAATCATAAAATTTTAATCCCGTTTCCGACACCTCCAACAAATATCTATATAATATATCCTCACAAGGGAAATGTTCAAAAATCCTGAGAAACGTATTTCTTAAACAAATACCAATTTTCATGTTCCTAACTTTAGAAATTGACGAACTTTTCATCCGTTCAAAACATCCGTCTTTTTTATATCCCTATAGGGTTTATGTTTTGTAAACGTCAAACACATCTTTCTTAAACTTCGAAATTTTGTATAAAGAAAAAACCGTTACGAGCTCGATTTGAACCCGCGACTAACTAGATAAAGCCTGCCACTAAAGGCATAGTATGCATAAATACTTAATAAAAATGTTCATGTACTATCGCGGACAGAAACGGTGCACCACTTTGCGATGAAAATGCTTTGAACGATGCTACGTGCGTACGGGCGGGGCTAGCGCTACGTTCGGACGCCGGGTGCAAGCGATTCTAACCTTAAGAGTGGTGCACCGGCTTTGTCCACGATAGCACATAGGTACATCTTTCTAATATTTTTTACTGAAATAAAAAATACGGTAACCACAATATTATATGTAGTTAAAAATAAAATTTGGTCACAATTCGTAAGTAAAACAACCCTCTAATACTGGCCACCACAGGCTATACAATAGGCTAAGCAATATTTATTCAACCGAGAACCGCTCAGTGCTCGAGCCTCAATATTATGGCCACTTTTCAACGGGAATTTCAAAACAAAATGAAACTCACCGATGACGCAAAACACTTTAGGCAAGATAGAGTGATATTTGATACAAAATGTATACTATAGATTGTGTGACGTGTAACAGAGAGGTGTGGTCATATTTAAGAGTCGCAACGCAAAAAATAACTGATGAAATTTTTTTGCTATTTTATGATAAAAAAGCTTTATAATACAACTTCTTTTCTTTTTCTGATGAGCTTCGCAAAATAAGCTTTAAAAATTGTCAAGCAGTTTTACACCTCTACCCTCAAGACATCCTGTTTTTGAGCATCGGTGACACATTATAAAACTAGTAAGTAAAAACAACGTGACAAGAATGTGATGCCGACAAGGTTTGGATCTCATAATAATTTTTAGTTACCACCTATGCTACATTGTGGAATTCAATAAATATTTAAGTATTGAGTATTAAGATCATACAATATCCAGTTAAAACATTTTATGAGCTCGTAAGTGATCATAAGGCCTCTAGCAGACGACGCACGATAATACAAAACTCTCAAACACAAAAATATATGAAGCAATGCATACGACGCATAAAAATAACGTTTTGCAAAATGCAGCTGTCTTGATACCATATGCCGTCGATGCGATCGTTAAAAGAAATGGTGAAGTACGTCTGAGGTTCTTTTAATGACACCTAAATATTGCGACTCCCGAACATAAACACACCTGTTTTACATTGTATATCACTGTATACTATATAATATTCCTTTGTGCGTTGGATATTAAAACTGGGATATTGATGGCCCGTCGTTGTTGTAAATTATATCACGGGAATCACGACTTTTAAAATTGAACCTCGCTGTTGTGGTTTAATTAATGTGTTATAAAAATAAGGTAATAAAAACTAAAGCTTCGTTGGACTAGTTATAGTACTTGCTGAGTTGGTTCCGGGTTCGATTCTTTAACTGGTAAGAGTTTATGAAGTTATTCCTTTTGAAATTCTTCTGAAATTTGACTGGTAAATCATGGGTGCAAAACACCTCTGTTGAACGTTTTGCATCTTTAAGACTCGTGCCAAGTCAAGACGTTAAGCAATAGAGAACAAATTAGCTTAAATTATATTATTACTAAGTATTTCCGCGGTTTCGCTCCCGTGGTTAAATTTTTTCGGAAAAAAAGTACCCAACTCATAAAGTCTCTCTGCAAAAAATCTCTGTAATCCGTTACTCCGTTGCTGCGTGAAAGACGGCAAACCAATAAATACATTTTTATAATGTACTAGCGACCCGCCCCGGCTTCGCACGGTTACGCTAATATGCATGTATTATACATATAAACCTTCCTCTTGAATCACTCTATCTATTAAAAAAAACGCATCAAAATCCGTTGCGTAGTTTTAAAGATCTAAGCATACATAGGGACAGACAGACGCGGAAAGCGACTTTGTTTTATACTATGTAGTGATAATATTAGTAGGTAGGTATGATGTCTGGCTATTTTTTTTATGCATTCTTAAAAGAGTTTCAAAAGGTCAAATGCTCGAATCCGGCTAGAAGTATATACATTACAAAAAAAAAGAATTTTCAATAACGTTATTGCTACACTATCATAAATTAAAAAAATATAACATTTTTATAGCTTTTCAAATTTATCGTGATAATGTATATTACTTTTTAAAATATGAGTATTCCCTAAGCAAGCCTTAAAAATAACGGCCATGAAACACATTAAATAGATTTGTAGATTACAAATACAAGTGCCTAAAATTCTAAATGAACGCGCATTAATTTTAATCTTACATGTTTTTTTAGTAAATTGAAGACCACATTGAAAGGATTTAATTAAAATCGTTTACAATTTTTGATACAAAATGTAAAGAAAAAAAAAAGTTAATATCCAAGGGATCGTACGTAAAGGTCAATTACGATTATTATCTTGGCATTTGCTTTTATGAATATAAATGTTTTTCTAACAACAATATTTTACTAGAAATATTCGATTGAACATGATAAAATTGAGGTTTGGTTAAACCTAAATAAATACTAAGTAAAATAATTATTCTTAAATCGAGTTTTACATTAAACATGGTAAGATTTGTTTAAAGTATTCATGCTTGATGTAAAGCTGATCACTCACCCATTACGTCATCATGTATCAGTGTGACTGTGTGAAAGAGAGGGAAGGAAATATAATGTTATTAAAACTCACATTATTTCTTTCTCTCTTTTTCACACACACACACACACCCTCTCATACCCTCACACACACAAATACCTACATTTGTCCACAAATTACACGCACACCTACATAGAAAATATCATAATACTACATGCACATTCGTTTATGAAATTTCTTTCTTCATGTCTCATACTTGTGTTGCTCTGTAACAGTTAAAAAATATTATTATTGTCTATTTTGTAATAAAAAAAATAGAAAAGTATATACGATAAGCACTAATTGTAAGCTGTGAAGTTACCTTTTATAAATAAATAAATTACTCAGCCATGAGAAATACCTAGGTACATTATTTTCTTTTTATCAACATTCTTTTATTTATTTTTAAAAAATATGGCAGTTTTGATAAAAGTAGAACATTATAATATAACATTAATGCTTGCAATGCGAACACTTAAGTTCTTAATGTTTTTAGAAAAGAAAAAATCCAATGAAGAATTATAAAGTTTAAATTTCTAAGCAATAAGTTACTTTTACTAAGATTTTAACTTCTTCTAAGATTTTATTCTACTCTAGTACTCCGAACAAGGGGTGGATGTAATTCCCGTTTGTGACGGTTGAATGTAGAAGAGAATTTCGATAGCACAGGCAGGGTTACGAATAGTCTAGTTCTCAAAGCGGACAACAGTGTGTGCAGTGGCTGCGGGCTCAAATTCTGCTCGTAATAGTTCGTTTTCCTGTACAAAAATTTAGAACTTTAATAGTAGAACATTTACCTACTTAAGTCTTTCTTTTAAACTTATTTTCGTCGTGATTTTTTAGTGATAAGTAGACTTATTCTTTTGAACTTACACTTATCAGTCTAGCTATCCGACGCATATAACTGTATCCATAAATACTTAAGTACTGCTTATGTACAGACGCTAGCACATCAAGCTACTACAATCTGTCAAATTTCTTTAAAAGATTTTCAACTTTCTCGCTAAAGCATTTGGTTCAAAGTTGATCGGGAAAATTTGACAGATTGTAGTAGCTTGATGCTTGATGTGTTTGTACTCGTACAAGTGCTTATTTACCGCAATGTTATTTTTTTTAAAAGGTTTAAAGCACAAAGCATCACAGCTATTTATTAGACTACTTAGAAAAATCTAGAAGATCAATATCTAATAAAATAAATAGGAACACCATTTTTTACGTAGGCTGGACAACATAAATCAGCTGGAGGTACACAATAAATTGCAAATAAAATGTACTATATTTTTTGTGCACAATCTACTACCACCAGTATTTGAACGGTCTTATTTATATTTAGCCATTTATATAAAAGAAGGTTTAGCGAGTCTTTATGGTATACAGTTTAAAGATAGGTAGTTGTGATATAAATAGAAATATGCCTTTATACCTAACTATTTTGATCGATGTGTAGGAATAGTTTCTTCATAGTAGTAACTGTTATGAAAACGAATATAATATTATAAAAATGGTAGTATGAATGGCGGCAAACAGCAAAATAGTCCCTCCCATAATCTCGCACAGATCGGTAACACGCAAATAATACCCAAGGTACTCTACAGGTTTTTTTTGTCGGGGTTTTTATTTATTTGATTTTTTTTTACGGGGTGTTTGCATTTTATTTTTTAATTTACAATTATTATTCTATGCGTGAGTACTATGCATAATTATCCTTATAAAATTATGCGCCATACGTCGTACCTTATCTTTTATAAAGCAACCTCCACCTCTGTAATTGAATCTTAAAGAAAAATCTCATAAATTCTGATTACATTAATAAAATATATTTGAGTTATATTTTCATAACAAGGGCTGGTTTAACCTAACAAAATAATATCTTATGAACATAATAAACTCAGTTTACTATCTTGAGTTTAATTTTTAACAAGTTAACATACAGTTTAATAGTCTTTAATCTTGTTAATGTTGTAGGCTTGTTAATTAAAACTGTTCGTTTTATGCCTACGTTGGTAATCCTAGATAATCTTTTGGGGTCAGAATATGTAGAGAGATATCAAGGCATTTTGATTTATTACGCGTCATATATTTCACAAGATTTTCTGCCTAGTGCAATGTATACAATTGTAGTCCATTTGCGTGACAGATTTCGTCTAATTTCCCGTCAATTGCAAGAGCGTAGAGTAAAGTGACATGTCTAATTTGACAGCCTTGTTATCCTTTTTCAATGGTGGTTATTAGAAAGAGATATAGGTAGTTAGACTAAAGTTAGCTTAGCATGATGTACAGACAGCACATCAAGCTACTAAAATCTGTCAAATTTCTTTAATAGATTTTTGACTTGATTTTGCGTCAGGTATGTTCGCTGATGCGCACACTGACGATTTTTTTGCGTTAATGCGTAAAAAAGTAGCGTCAATAACACGCAGAGTAAGGGAAAGCTCCAACAGCATCCTAAAGGTTTTTGCGGAGAGGCTAGATAGCCCTACAATGGCTAGGTTTATCAAGCTTCATGTTTTACATGGGACTTGATAAGCCTCCCTATTATTAATGTATTGTTTGTGATATCCTATTATTGTATATCAAAGTTCTACTAACATAGATATAAGTAATCCTGTAATACTAACCAATGGACCATGTAGTTCGCAAATAAAAGATTTTATTATTTTAAAATTGATTGGGAAAATTGACAGTTTCGGTAGCTTAATGCTGGCGTCTATATATATAGAATCAGCACCAATATCCACGGTATTATAAGATAAAAAATAAATTCTATAAAAGCTAACTCAGTAGGTACATCTTTTTTCACGTCAGTAATACGAGCTTTCATGTTCAAAACATCTGCTCTTTATAAAATGAGTAAATATATTTTTCGTTCGTTACGTATATCGTTACGTAAGAGTTACATAATATAATATGTTAAGGTTTATGTAAAAACAGGTTTTTTTTCAACGTTTTTTGTAAGTTATGTTTCTGTTTGTATTTTGGTAGCTTTTTTGGATCAAATCGTTTTATCCACGGGAGATTATCTTTATTTATGTTAAAAGTAACAGTATGGCGCAATAATAATATCTAACTATTAAATACTCTTAAAAAATATGATAACAAACTTACATACATACATACATACATAGACTGCTAAAATCATAACCCTCCTTTTTTTTGTAGTCGGGTAAAAATTAAACTTAATCCAACACAACCTGTAGGTAACGTCCTCAAAAATGAAATTGGTATATTTTATGTATGTTTTGAGCATGTTTATGCACATGATTTGCTTATTAAATTTCTTATTAAATAATTTCATGAAATTGGTAGTTTGACCTCAAAATCATGTTAGGTAGATAATGGTCGGAAACCAGTTAACAAAAATACGTTACGATGAACTAAAATAGAAAGGAAATTCACATTACTTTTTGTTCATATATTCGATAAATATATATGAGTATCTATGTAAAATTCAAAGCAGATACGTATTACGTAGTGACGAGTATCGAAACGGTTTTTCCTTTTATCTCTACTGGGAAATTGCTATTTGCTCACAAAGCTGTCGACGATTACAGATCTGTAGAAATGGGGAAAACTTATAGACAAATGCATACTTATTTTACTCTCTTGCGATTCGATGTAAGTTAAGTTTGGTAAAAAAAAATTACAAATAATTAAACCTTTTACTCCCGCTAGGACTCCGGCTTCCAGTAACAATTGATTTCCTTTTGTATTTGAAGGTTTAGGGTTTAACTCAAAGTCAATGTAAAAATATTTTTATTCAAGGCATCAAGAACATAATATTTACCGTAGGGCTAAAAGGGCCATGGCCCTGTGCGGCAGGCTGCGAGGGGCGGTTTTTCTTTTGACTTTATAATGCTTTTATAACCTAATTGAAAAAAAAAACAAAACTCATTTGGTCGTAATTTTGAAAAATAAAGAGATTAAATACGCCACTGCATGGCACTTATGAATATTCATAATTCTAATATTATTATAAGAGTGACTAGTTACTTACCAGTTACAATGGCAGCCTTCCCCTAATGGAGAAGAAATCGGCAAGAAAATCCAATAAACAAAGTTTATTTTACCCGCAAAAAACAAAAATGTACCCGTTATACTACAACTTTTTTTAATAATCTTGTAACACTTTCAACCTGTTTTTATTTGCGTTTCGGTCGACAGGAAAAATACACATGGACGCTTTGTGTGTATTTTTCCAACCCGACGGTTGGTTCCGCTTGCGCAAGTTCAAAATATAAAATACAATTTTATCGGCATGGGTCTCACAAGACAAATATGTACGTTGCATTACTTGCATGGTTGTTGCATCGGAATATTTGTATATCGTAATAAAATACGAAAACCATCCTTCATCTCATTCGTGGCAAATAATGACTTTATTTTGTGAATGATAAAGAACTTCTTCATGATAGCCTAGTGGTATGACCATTGACTGATAAGTCAGAGGTCTCAGGTTATACCGCCTAAGGCGCGCCTCTATCTATTAAAAAAAACCGCATTAAAATCCGTTGCGTAGTTTTAAAGATCTAAGCATACATAGGGACAGACAGACGCGGGAAGCGACTTTGTTTTATACTATGTAGTGATTTATCACTTGTTCCGTTCTTCGGAAGGCACGTTAAGCCGTTGGGCCTGCGCCTGATCTCTCTCCGATCGTGATGGATTGCCGTACCATCGGATTATGAAAGTGAGGAAATAGATAGTGCACTTGTGTTTGCCACACACTTGAGCACTAGTTATTGTTGGCTAATTTCTGTTGAGATTGGGCGCTATGACCAAAAACGATCAGGATATTAGGTATGTAAAGGACTTCTTCCTAATTCAGATACACTAAACTCTGGGTTGAAAAAGGGGGAAAAAAGAATGGTCTTGTTTAAATAGAAATGGAGAGGGAGAGGGCTTCATAAACAGCGTAAACACAGTCAGATCAAAGTTAAAGGCGAACATCCACAATCTTCCTACCTACAATACTATTACCATACCATAGGATTAGCCCTAAATTGTAAATTTACTACGCACCCGGCTTGTTGAGTTCTGTCGTATAATATCACTGATGACCTTAATTAGTTTTCGTGGTCAAGCGTGATTAGTGCTTAAAATGGCTGAATTTGTAATACTGGTTGAAAATTTTGTTCTAAATCTGCTTAATTTATTATGAGAGTATTAAAGTGTTCATAAGCTTTTCTTCTGGTATTAAAAATCAATTAGGCAGACTGGAAATGGTCAATAAATTTTGCAATCTGATCAGTTTAGTTGAAACAGCGTGTGTAATTATATTGAACTTAAGGTCGGTCTTTTAAAAAAAAAACCGACTAAATCTTATCGTCTGCCTAGCTTTTCCCAACTATGTTGGGGTCGGCTTCCAGTCTTACCGATGCAGCTAAATACCAGTGTTTTACATGGAGCGACTGCCTATCAGACCTCCACAACCCAGATACTGGGTTACACGATACCCCGTAAGACTGGTTATCAGACTTTCGGGCTTCTGACTACCCGTAACAACTGTCAAAGTTCTACAATTGACAGGCGAGGCCAACAGCTTAACGTGCAATCCGAGGCACGGAGAGTGATAATTAATTATAAAACGCACATAACTTACGAAAAGTCAGAGGTGCGCGCCTTGGATTCGAACCCGAGACCTCTGACTTGCCAGTCAACGGTCACCACCTTTAGTATCATGTTTAGATAATGGCCACCTGTAACTAATATTTAACCTTAATTTTTTATCAAAAATTGTTGGTCTTCTATGTACAAATAAATAAATAATATACCACAAAGTTTTTAATTTAAAAAGTTTTTGTTGTCATCCCAGAAAAAGTTGATGTTACCATCCCAATTTTGTAGTTAACCCCTTATAAGCAGAACCAGTATAACCAGTGCTTATCAAATATTTATGTTACGTAGATTTTTTGTAAGCCGACTCATACGTCATGTCTGTCCGCACATATTTCGCTGTATGTTATACTGTGTTGAATGTATTCGGGGATAATCTCGTTAACAAGTTTACTCGTCCATTTTGTCCCACCCTCTTGTATATGACCATGTCATTTAATTTTTTTGCTGAAACTCAAAATATTTAACGTTGGAATTTGCGAGTGTACTTTTGTGTTCCGATACGTTTTTAATGGGGTAAAACCCAAGTTTGTTTATTTACTTCGTCATCGTTTATTGAGACCATAAATTATGGTTGTTTTTTTAGAACCAATTTAAATTTTACAACTGCTCGAAAAGCTAGTAAAGCAGCCAATATAAAAAAAAATATCTAATTCGTTTTCGACAAAAAACCCTTTGAGTACGATGCTGCAGAATTTTTTTAATGGTAATATCCTGTAACAATATAATTATGAAAGTTCAGAACAGGATTAAAACAAACAGATAAATTAAATGCGATTCCCAAAATTGAGCTGCTTATTTGGAAGGTTCGGGCTAATATCTTTTATCTCGTTTTTTTGTTTGCCCTTTATAATCCAAAGAGAAAAGCCATACCTATAACGACTGTCTCATAAATCGCAGATTTAAGCTTCGTTAAGGAAGATTACCGTACCTAAATGTTATTGGCAACACTTATAAATTGTATTTCTGTTGCCATTAAAAAATATGTCCAAAAGACTTGTATCAGAACTCATAACATGTAAATGGACCATAGACTATCTTTATGACGTCATTTCGTTCAATATAAACAAAGGAATGTATGTAACTGTTTATGTGTTTTCTAGATGCAACATTTCAGATTTGGAACGTGAATGGTAGCTTTTGTTTTGTTTCGTATTTCGAAGTTGAATGTTGCTTTGTCTCAGTGTTCTTTTATACGCATTTATGAAGGCTGAGGTTATGGTAGGTTAAATAAAAATTGCAGTTAAACCAAGTGATATGAATGTCGGACTAATTTCATAGCAGATACTACTGTTTTTACGAAATTATGATTGTGTAACCCCAGTACAACTGAAAACCATCTGAGTAAATAAAAATTTCTAACAAAAGACTCTGTGCTTACTTTATACTACAAGAGGAAGAGAGGTAAAGTCTCTTCTTAGACATAAGTAACTTTTATACCGTATAGAATCTTTAATTTTAAGAATTTATCTCCTTGTTTATCGTTTGTTTAATGGTTTGTCTTCTCTAGAGTCTCTGACAATCTTTGCAGGCCTTCACCTATAGAGGAGTTCTTACAGATACCTTATTCAATTTTTAAAACATATTAAAAACATATATTATTATATATTACTAAGTTGAAGAGCAAAACAAAACTAACAAAAAATATAAATTTATTAGATACTAACATAGAATTTAACTTTTTTAATGGGTAACGAAATATAAGGCTTTTTTTATTTATTTTATTGTGTAATGTATGTTCTAAAGATGATTTTACCACGTTATTTTTCAAACTATTTTATTTATTATGTTTTCATATTTATTAAATGTAATTCACGATTAAAATTACTAACCGTAATGGACGATACTGTAAAATCTGATTATCTGCGAACGAAGACGGAGAACCGCTCATTAGTTAATGGCTCACGATCCATCTCCATCAATTAATCACTGCCTCTATGATATGCTGTTAACCTTAGTGCGCACTTGTTTATCAAGATGAATATTGGGATTATATTATGATTATGATCTAATAATTCAGAGAATCAATCTTGTTTTTCTTGTCATATTATTATTAATTATAATAATAATTTATTGCTCCAAAATCTTTGGTGGTACAAAAGTTACATTAGGTACTTACAGTAAAGCATTGAGATCAGTATAGTCGTTTTAGGCCCAATTTCACCATTCACTTTATAAACCAAGTTCAGCCCTACAAAATTGCAGTTCTGAACTCAGTTAAACGCTTGAACCGAGTTTAGCTTGATTGATCGCGTTTATTGTTAGTGGTAAAATCGGCTCTTAGTGATAAAATGAACACAACTGGTTCCCGAACTAAGAAAACCTGTATTTCGGCACCCAGTAATTCACCCCCACTTCAGAAAAAAAATTAAAATAATAAAACTAATATTATTAATCGTGTTTCCAAAATCATAATAAAACTGTTAAGGTTGGAATCCTATCTATAGAATTCTATCTGCAGTGTTCTGTTTAAATCCCTTAAAATCATCATAAACATACTACAGGGAAAAAAAGCAAAAACCACCTCAAGTGGAGCACATAAGGATTTGACAACCTTTACCACTAACATAGTCAAGTCTCTATGGTTTCAGTTTAGTTAGCCAGACTCCTTACAATACCAAATATGTTATTTAAAAAAAAAACTTATTTTGTTTTTTTTATTTATTGCATGACCATGGACCATCCTTCAGTAAGTAAAGGTCTATTATATAGGCATTAGTATGTCTAATTAATCAATCGAATAAATTGATAGATCTACGCTCTTGGCGATACAGCTTCTTCCATCTCTCTCTATCAAGAAGAGCCAATTACTTAACCTACGTACGTGGCGACCTTCACTTTTTTTATATGTATGTCATAATGCCTAGATCGACCTCTTTTTCACCTTTCTTCGATTTTTTCCTCTTTATTATTATTTATTAACTTGTCGTGGCGTATTTTGATTGACACTGAAGTGTTGCGTGCTAACTTAATAGGCCTTAATAGCTGTAATAGTTGACGTATTTTATAATTCATTTTTGTATTCGATATCATTTCAGCCTATTGCTATTCAGGCCGGCAGGGCTATAGTATATGGTAAGAATCTTCTGCAGCATTGTTGTCATCATGAAGAAAAAAAAACAATTCTTAAGAAACAATTTAAATTAAATATAGTAAAATTATATTTAAACCAAAAAAAAATATCTAACACGATTTCTGGCAGCCCTGCAGCGGACCTTTTAATTCAAATAATACTTTTTTAAGAATTAATTTTGGAATACAACAAATCTTTACAAAAAAAATGTTTTATTTGTAAAATTTTGTATCGGCGGAAAGGAGAACTTTCGGCAGGAGTGAGTGAGGTTCGAGTTCAACATTACCCAGGCTTTTTCACTTATAAGGGAACTTGAGTGTCCGTGGGAATTTCCCACTCCTGTAAAAAAAAAACTCTGGCAAGAGCGTCAACCATTCCGGTCTAGGGTCATCCATTCCTACATATAAATTGTAGGTACTTCCCAAGTCTATTTCCGTATTCCCCTAGATACTTGAGGAAACTGTCTCAATAACTGTTCCTGTTGTTTATTTAAACGACGAACTTGGAATGCTAATATTGGTATCTTTAGTCCAAGTTCATTTGTTAACTGTGACCTACTTTGGGCAAGGTAAATTGAGTTGCCAGGAAGTGACTGGCGGTAAGTTAATAATTGTTACTGCTTATCGTTGATTTTAAAAAGTAATTATGATAGATTAAGTCGGAAATTAAAGTTGGTTTACTTTTACAAATCATGGTAAAATATTCTTTGTTTACTTTTAAAAAATAAACTATAAATATTTAATAAGAAATTTGAAAAAACAACTGATACGGATGGGATTCGAACCCACGATCTTCGGCGTTCCGTGCCGACGCTCTAACCGTTGAGCTTTCTTAATAAACTAACATGTGCTAAAACATGTAAAAATTTCACAAAAATAAAAATAAACTACTTTTTATAACAATAAATTCCGTTTATTTCTATTTAACATCACACACGTTAACTAGCTTCCTTCTAGCCATCCAACTCGCGCTAATTCTACACTAATGTCAAAATCAAAAAGGCAAAAAGTGTTGCCAGTCGTCAGATTATATTTTTGTCAAAACGATAAAAATCTAACACTTTTTTGTAAGAACTTTGCTTGCTAAACTAACTATTGGATAGTAAGTTCTTAAAAGAACGATAGTTTTCTATCAAGTAACTAGAACTGAAGACGACTGATATAGACTATAAACGAGAGAGTATAAAAAGATCTGCTGTACTTAAAAATAAAACGAAGTATTTTATTAAAACTGTTCGAGTGCTCACCCTGCATTCAATTAAAATATTATAGTCAATTGGGTTTTAAACCCAAAATATTCCTTCGTTAACAGTTCAGATAGGAGGTTAAAATTAAAAGACCGAGGAGCAGACTCGCAGGGCGATTACTTCTCTACAGACGACTTGCAACATGCTCATGTATTTTACAACCTGCCATTTTCAAATTGTCTTTTTCGTAGTACTTGCATTTTCTAAGCAAAATGCCACATTTTCACTTGGCAATTTTCTTTCAACAGCACCAAGTTTTGTGCTATTTTTGCTTTTCTTAGAGAAAAGTAAACATAACAAGCGACTTGCTACTAGAAATTGCAAGAAAATTTGACCTTATTACGACGAGCACAGCCCTTAATTAGGATTAAGGAAGCTTTTAAAAAAATAGTACATCCGAAGAGTTCTAATTCGAATTCATTTATTTTTTTTAAACCATCCAACAAACGATCTTTTAAATTGACGGTTTAATATTGAATTTGCGGATCTACACATCTTTCTTTTTTTCTTTCTTTATCGTACGCTTGATAAACAACCTTGTGTAAGTAAACCAGTCGTAGGGCCCTTCTGATGTTGCTTTAAATACCGTTAAAAGAGATTTTCTCACAATATTTTCCCTCACCGTTACATCAAATGATAATAAATTTCTAATAAGTCTATAATTTGGAAAGTCAGTGTGAGCAAAATTTTTAATTAAAAAATACGATCTTTGTCACTCTATCATTGCTTGATTGATGCACATAAGATTTAAGTTTCTATACAAAAAAGTATTGCTAATCAGATCGACGACGTTTGACAGCAAGAAAATAGCATTAAGTGCTAGTTGCAAACCATCTGCAACTCAAGCAATCGCCCTCCCTGCAATTACAAGATAAAGTCTGTGGAAAATGGTATGCTATTAACGTAACTTGCAATTATGTTATGCGATGCGTTCTCTGTACATTTGTTTTAATATTTAGCAGCGTCGGGAGTGAAAATGATTGTCGTACAATGTGCATGCTGCAGTATTTGCGATTCTGTGTGTTTCATTTAATCTGTCTTGGTTATGAGGATTTGTTGTCGCTGTGAATGCGTGTTTATTACAGTGGGCATTATGTTGCTATGTGTTGGTTGGCCTGTATTTCGGAATTATGAGGAGGGATGTGTATAGTTATGATATTAGATCTATAAATCAGGACACGCTTGAAATCTTTTAGTTAATTAAATAAAAAAGTATGTATATTTTATTAATTTATATTAGGAAAACCAACAGCGAATAATTAGTTACAATGTAGAACTTAATGTAGGTGACAGAGCCAATTACAGTTCTTCACAACATATTTTGTTAATTAATTATTCAATCAAAGAGAGGTTAAAAATCAGACAAAATCTATTTCAAAAGTTATTATAGTCTGTTGGGGAGTCACATAATTAAAAAAAAAGATGATGACGGCAACCAAAATAATATCTACTTTTTAATTAATACGTTTGATTCACAAAAAGTTATTATCTTTAAATACTTTTAATTTTTTTTGTAATTGTCTCCCGTTAATATAGTAGAAACTTTTGCTAAATAAAGCTATTTACAGTAAAGGCAATAGTAAAGATTTTATTAACTAAAGTTATAACTCATTTTCTTAAACCGACTAGCAACTACCCGAAAATGTTTGTACAATATAGTCAACATAAACATCATATCATAGGCAATATTAGAAGTCTAGACTCCTAAGTGATTAGACAATCGCTTGTAGAAGCTCTGACAACCGAATGTTTTTGCCACTTAGTGTGACATATAATATATTGAAGATATCCTTTTGTCCTACGTGATTTATACAATAATTATTTAGTTTGTGTTCGAATCTAGACGTGGCAATACTTGCGCAGACTTTACGCATAGTTGCCTATAGTTATACACGATTCCCCTTATTATTATTCTTATTAGAAATTTTCCCACTACTGGGCGAAGGTCTCCCTTCCCTCTTCTTTTCTTCTCTACTTCTCTGTTTGTAGCTTTAACGGGCAAATCCTCTAAGTAAGTGTCCACTGTCCAGCTCATCCTGCCATCTTTTTCTTTTCTCGATCTGCCGCGCTGCCATTTTCTGCCCTCTAGAATCCACTATTCTCCTTGAGTATTAAAATTATATCAACATCTAGAAAGGATCATTTATTTATGGCATATAATAAAAAAAAAACAATGTAACACTCTTTTCTTCCATATTTTTTTTAAATGAACTATAAAAATGTTATAGCGCCTAATTGTATGCAAATATACATTTCAAACATGGCGTTATGTATGTACCTATGTATGTAGTAGTATTTGCTATTAAATTAACAACTTCTAGAGATTTAATATTTATATATAATAGTTATGATAAAAAAAATAGGGTAACTAGGTTAGCAAAAACATTCATTTTAATTTGCTCCAAAATTCTATTTCTAAACGATATCGGTTTGATATCAATGCAAAGTCATGTTAACATGTTCGAGAGACGTATGATCCGCTTCATCCCATTAAGAGCCGAGTGACGTGTGTCAGGCCTCGCGGACCCCAACGTTTGGATAGGCACACGTGTCAATTTACACTGGTCTTTGGTTTTACTTTTTTTGAAGAGATTCCACAGAGTTTTTTAAATGAGGATTTATTATTTTTGGAATTTAATCCGCTTTCGCTGATGCAAAGTGAGCGAAATGTGACTTGAGCAGAATATTTTTGTTTTCGTTTAGGATGTGGTCGGAAATTTTGAGATTAAATAAACTTATGAGAACATACTTTGTGACTTAGATTAAATTTAAATCAATAATTGCTTTTATATTAAGTTATTTTTTTACGAAACTGTTCACTGATGAAGATCAAGCCTAGTATTATTGAGACTTTTTTAAATATTTTGGCACGCAGACCTTGGAAATAATGCGTGTATTTTTGTTACACATTTTTTGAAAACAAATATTTCTAATTCTTTAAAGCAAACCCTTTTAAATGTACTTTATATGTGTAGGAGAATCTCATCTTATTACTCTGTCGGCGTTATAAATATGTATATTTTTGCCAAATATTAGCTTTTTAGCACTAATAATCTGTAAACAGCTATGATAGACGGACAAAAAAAAACTATAAGGATTTCTGGTCTACTAAAGAAATCTAAGTGACTTTCAATATTACTCGTTGCCGTTGCCTTTCAAATTATTGGCGGTTTAATAAGTTCCAAACCAGTCGCTAGCCACTAATTTGTCTCCTACAAAACCTAATGCGCATACAATCAGCATCAAACAACAAAAAACAAAAACCTTTAGAACGCTACAATGAGCGATAATTTGCCGCTTGCATCCACCAGTTACCCGCTACCTTGACAATGTCGTCGGTCACGGTAACAACACAGCACAATCAACATAGCAAAGGTTTATTATCTTCACCACAATATTTGAGACAAGCCCAGCATAGTAAAGACATCTCACGAAATATAATTCTCGAATCACTCCTCAATTTCATTCCGACATTTCCATAAAAAAATGCTTTTAATACAGCTCTGTGTTTGAGCACCGTTGACTGCAGGGAATTCTAAAGGTTTTGTCTGAGTTCATTTGGTTATAGCTTGAAAACGCTTACATTCAGATCATCCAAGTATTAAAAGGAATTGTGTAGGGTTATACCATATTAAGGAACGTCACACACACGTTTTATCAACAAAGGGTTAAGATTGTGGTGTTGTTGCATTTAGAAAAAATGATAGTTTCCGGAACCTTCGATTTTAGGCAATAAGACAGGAACACCGGGGTAGTTTTAATTGGTATCCAGCATACCTCCTTGACACATTTGATTTCTTCAGATTTAGAAAAAAAAGGAGTAATGTTGTATACTCACAATTCACCGGTTAGTTTTGGGAGGGTTAAAAGACGGACTTAGGGTCCGCCGGTCGGCAGGGTTAAAAAAAGGTCTTTCTAGTCGATTTGTAAAGCTGTTCAGCTGAGGGACGGTTTAGAATAATTATTATTATCAAACAAATTCTTTATTTCTAAAAATGTACATTTTTCATCATTCGTCTATTTTGTCATAAAAATCAATATAATTTCTTATCAAGATACAAAACCTATTTTATTTATTATTTACAGTACGATAAAGGTTCACGGTCGACATGACATATTATATTAAAAATTCATAAGTGTCATTAAAACTTTAAGTTTCACGCGGCTATATTTACTGATATGTTGAACTATGGTTTGTTTACGTTAGTATAAATAATTCTAAATAATTAAGAGACTTATACAACTTGTTAATTCATAAAATATATATTTTTTTTAATTTAATAAAAACTTTTAACGGATAACTCGCGTAGAATGTTTATTTTTCACAACAAATATTATTTTTCACAAACATAATAAAAACGTTCGCGAACTTCTTCTTCTTATCGTATGGTTGATTAACAACCTGGTGTCATACCTATTATATATTTTTTTATTTACTTTTTTTTTGTTTTTATTGTTATTTTTTTATCGATTACTATAATCTTTATTTACTTACTTTAATATACCTACTTACATATTATAATGTTAACTTGAATCATCTCACTGCTGGACAAAATCCTCCCTCCATGATTTATTTACCATTCTATCTAAAGCTGCTCATCGTTAGACTTAATTATTTAATTCATCATGTAACCTTAAACTACCTAGTCTATGCTTTGATGCTGTCTAATTGTTTCAAGTCTCCACTTTTTAGACAGATTACATATTACTCTAATACGTAATATTAATTTTAAAGATAATAAACCATTTACCGCTCGGGTAAAAGGTAATTAAGTAGATATATACACAGTTAAATCCCAACCCTATATCATGTCTAAATGATCCTTTAATAAAATATGGTATGATTTTACATTAAAAACCTTTTTTACATTAATTTTATTAATTATAAGTAGGTGTATAGTAGAAATTATCTACAGGAACGAATATATAATAACAATTTCGGGTCTTTTCGTATTTCAAAATGTTTATATGTACGAGTATTGAGCTAATCTGAACGTTTCGGTCAAGTTCCACTGGCTGAAAAGAGATAGAGTGCAAAGCGGATCTTCCTAAAATTCCCAATTTACTCGAAAGACTTATTTAAGTAATATTACGTTTAAAACCTAAACCTCAGCGATTATCTCTCCGCTACTGGCCCTTTTCTTACAAAGAAGGATAATTACCCCATCGATTTTCATGGTTCCCGTAAGTGGCTATTTATAGTGTAGGAGCTGGATGAATCGTCGTTGTGGATAAGCCAATCAACTTTCTATTTTGCGGTTTAAATTCCGTAGAATAAGTATTGGCAGTTATTTTTTTCTGCGTGACAAAAAGTCGAAAGTCCAGACAAAAGTCTATTAGTAGGTGGGATCATAAGACATTAATTTAAATAAAATCATTGTTTTAAAAACGTTTTACTAACAAGTGAAAAAGTCTGAACTGAACGTTTCGTGCTACTACATTTATATTGTTTAGTTTTGAATTGAATCACGCTATTAAAATTGCCGATAACAAAGCAAAAATACAAAGACACAATTTTACCAAAACTCGTTTTTTGAGCTCAGTACAACAAAAGCATTACCTATCTATTAATAAACTTCTTCCTGTACTCAAATTGCAGGCGAAATAAAACACTACTACCAAACAAGACCAAACATCATGAATCCACAATTACAACCACAAGCGTTCGTAATGTGTTCAAATATCTTGTCCTTCATAAGCTGGGCAATATAATACATGAATTCCACTTATGCCTTGTATTACAAACCCTAAGAACACATTAGTGAACCCAGAACCATCGTGAAATTGAGCATTGGACGTCTATGTAATTATATAAATATGTAGGGATATATATCTAAATTATGATGAGATTCTGACCTTGTAGATTATATTGTATTATTCCATTTACCTATTCATTTAAATACATACAATTATTATGTTTAAAAACATTTATATAAAAAAACATACCTATTTAAATTAATAGTAGATTATTAACCAAGGGCTGTATGACATCAGTTGCATACGAGGTTTTTGGCGCCTGAGCGAAGCGAAGGCGCTAATTAACCCGAGTATGCAATTGATGCTTACGCCCGAGATAAATACTCTGCTTTACATATCGATTGTGAGGTAAGTAAACAACAAGACAGCAGGTTTCAATGAACATTTATTAAGAAGAAAAAAATGTGTATTTAATTAAAATTAATAGTAAAATTATTACAATTTGTAAGAGATAATGGTCACGTTCTTTTTAGGAATCTAGTAGACTGCCTTTTTTTTTTTCACGCACGCAAGCGCGTCAAATCTTGCTGGCCAGTTTGATTTTTAAATCGATTCCATCTAACATACGATGTGGAAACAAATAGTTCCATATTTAAAATAAAATCTTTATAAAATAAATTGTCTAGATTCCGATTCGAGTAATTAATCGATACCAAGAAAAAAAATATTAACTTTTTAAAAATATTCTTCGTGCAGTATGAGTATGACAGTTCTTTTTACAAATTCCAAAACCTATGCTGTAATGATAGTCATACACTCCGGCATTCAGGGGTGTAAAGGTGTACTTACAGAGCAAGAGATATGTAAAAATATAAAACGTAGTAGTCCACCGGCATTGGGAACCGTGAAAGCTACCGGTGGTTAGGGGTCCAGAGAGAGAAACCTCCACGTCGTATCCAGCAATACTGCCTACACTCAGTGCTATTTTTATTTATTTTTATTTATAGACTCACGCCTGTATTCCCCAGAGGGGGTAGGCAGAGGTCTGCAGTACACCCACGTTTCGCCGGCTATGTTATAAGTCCCATGTAATAGAGGGCGAGCCTATTGCCATTAACCGGGCACAATTCCAGACTCCGTGCTGCTACTGAGAATTTCCTAATGGAAAAACCCAATAACACTTTGCCCGACCCGGGGATCGAACCCAGGACCTCGTGCTCAGCAGTCGTGCTTGCTACCACTAGACCAACGAGGCAGTCAGTGCTAATAATGAGTCACTCAGTGCTAATAATGAGCAAAAGCCTCTTCATTTTGGTCATTCGAGTCAGTTATGTACCATTTCAGGTCGATTTGAAAAAAAAAAACAAATTTCGTCCCGCCATCTCCATCGCGACACAGGCACGTTTAATATAATAAGGTCCTATCGATTTATGTGTATCAATGTGTACATTAATCAATAGACTAGTTTAATTATGAAACCCAGAACGGCTGCGAGACGAGTTTGTTTGTTTTAAATTATAGGTATACCTGTATAATTCACTCTACATTTAATATAATATTCTTTGAGTATAAATATTATTTTAAAACAAGCCTTTACTTTCTCGAGTATTAAACCAGCTAAAATTAATTTTAAATATTACTCAGGCATTTAAAGTGGTAATTAAATTGTTTCCTAACAAAATAAACTCTTTATCCCCGGCAATTCTTTCCTTGATAAATGATACAATTTCCTTCAATGCTAAAAAGGGTTCCGAAAACCTTAGCTAATACTTTTTCATTGTCATGGAAACCTACATACGATTTAGTAGAGTTTTGACAGATTCGATTGTCCTCAGGGATTCTTTCGAGGAAAGTATCTATGCATATTATGACTGTGAAAAATACACAGTGGTAATGTTAAGATATATCTATCAATATTTATACATAATTATTATCATTGTGCAAAGCGTTATTTTAACCTCCAATGAAAAAAGAGGGGAAATGAAATGAAATAAGTTTAACGTGTATTTGTGGCATCGTAACTCCCAAACGGATGAACCGATTTTGATTTTTTTTTATTTGAAAGGTGACTTGATCGAGAGTGTTCTTTGATTTAAAACAAAAAAAGTTTTTAGTATTGAGGGTAAAAATGATAGATCTTTTTAATGGCGACATTGCAAACTAAAGGATAGGCTTCAAATTGTCCGTTAAATTTTGTACGGGACTAAGGTCATCTAACAAATAATCACAGATAGAGAGGCTAAGATAAAATTACCCGCTTAAGCTGAAAAGTCATACTACGGTTCTTGATCAACTATAAAAGCATCGGGATTCAGCAGAATACTAGCATTAGGCATTATGTCTGACATAATTTATTATGCTCCTATTTAGTGCAACCATGAGATGATGAGACACATAACCACTGTTGTATGTCACTTTTAAGTTGAAATCATTTTATTTAGTAACTAACCTTTTATTTTTTATATTTTCTTTTTTAAAACTTTCAGTTGTTTTTTTTTACTTGTTATTCCTGTGACTTGTGTTGTACTAAATAAAGGTTTTATCTATCTATCTAAAACATCCAACCTTTATCAAACAAAGACACTCGAATTTTCATCTTATTTTTTAAATTCTTCAACATCATAAACCACGAAAAAGCAATAGCCATCACCAACATAACCATTAATTTATAACTGAACTGACCTACTGTTCCTCTCTGGAGTTAAGCAACAGTTGTGAGATGCGTGCGGGGTGCGGGGATGGGGTGCAAAATCAATAGAGGAACCCAGCCGTGCCCCGCCCCGCCAAAACATTCACCCTTAATGTGGATAGAAGGCTTTTTATACCTATGTGATTTTTCATGTGTATTTGCGATTTTCCGGGTGCTTAGAACTTAGTTTTTTGGTGTGACCTTAGCTTAGATCTGTAGTTAGGAGATTTGATGACAAGTTTTAGGTTTTTGGCGATGTTGTGAGCTAACTTAAAGATCACAGGGGGAGAATACTTTTTGTGAGCGAGTTTTTTGTTATAGACACAACATTGACACTCCATCGAAGCGTTTTTGAATTAGTAAATTTGGATCCGTGATCTTTTTAATAAAACCCGAATATTCTTCGGTTATCCTTTTTGATATATTCCTCTAATCATCGTTCAAAAGTGTGTGGGTAACGAAAAAAATGTAATATAATTCACATCACACAGATAGGTAACTAAATTATTTGCTAGAAAATTAACCAAAAAGTACATTTCTGTCTCTAAAAATATTTCCTTATAGCACTTAATTATACATGAAGAGGTTACAAACGTAGACAAGTCCCAAATTAAATGCGTAATCTGTTAATGCTAAAAGAAAAAGATTTTAATTTTTTTTCAAGGTACCACAGTGTAATAAAGTTAAGTTAAGTTTATTATTATACTGCTTATTTTTTGGTGTTACTCAATATTAAATAACTTGTTAACAAAAATGGTATTTCTAGACTTAAAAAGGGCCTTTAAAATTGTATTCGAGTACTCCAATTTTACAAAGTTTTCCTTTATAAAGAACTTTGGGTACTTTAATTGTCGGCTTTATTACCGTCCGGGGAATTAACTTAAAAGTTATTTTTTTAGTTTTTATTTTATTTTGTTTAAAACTCTAGGTTGTTTGAACTTTGATGTGGCTGTTAAAATAGTTATTTTAATTAGTTATTTAAATGTTTTGTTGCTGTTTAATCATTCAAATGTTTTAGTTCTTCAACGATCTTCTCGACAAGATTGACTCGTTTAATTGGACTGAGATAATACAAATGAACATTGAATATACATAGTATACAAAGATTGCTCTTATCAACTGAAACCTGAACTATGAACTGTAGATATCCTACAGCTTTCTAACTGTTCTCAGTTATCACACTTTCAGGCTTCAGAAACCTCGTATCGACTGCCAGAGTGCCGACGCATTTAGACAGCCAACACAAATTTGAACCTTGTAGCTATTAAAATTCACCTCTTATTTTATTGCAAGGGTGTAAAGCTGTTAAAGACTAAAATAGCTTGTAAAACATAAACAATCGTCAGTCTACCTTACATTATCAGGTTCGTAGCACTTTGCCAAGGAGCTCATTATCGCGAAGTCAAAATGAATTACAACTTACGCCTTTGTGTTTGAAGTACCTAAGTATATAGCTATAAACTTGGGTACCTATCTTAGGAGCGGGAGAATTAATATTTTAATTGGACCCTTGAACGGGCTATGTTGTTATTTATTGGTGTTTCTGTTTGAATCTCGCTAAAGTTTAATTGGAGCGGTTAAGTACTCAGGATTGCTCTTGCTTTTACTTAAATTAATACAATGGAGAACTTTTTTAATTAATTCAGTTTTTTAAGATGCTAAGTTAATTAAAGTTAACTAATAAAGTGATTCATTCTTTTTCGTACCAGTATTTTAATTTACTTAGCATAGTTGCTCTGTCCTAAGATGGTATGTAAAGTAAAATAAACTTGAAAAAAAATGTCTCATATAATAAAAAAATACCATGTTTTGATACAAAAGCGTGCAAACTGACCAGAAAGCGATTTAATAAAACATAATAAAAAAAAAACAGCTATTCGTACTAGAACTATAACGCAAATATCCGCCTTAAGTTCTAAAATTAATAGTAAAAATAAATATCAACTTGATGAAGTAAGAAATTGTTTCGTGAGTTTTGTTTTTGTAAGTGTACCTATGAGGCTGACATAAATATATTAAAAAAAAACGAACTTGAAATTCGATGAAAATAAAACCTTAACCAAGCCCCAACGTATACGTATTTGCTCGATACGTGTATATAGCTGTCAACAAATAAAGGGCGCTACGCGTGACAATCAACAGTGACAATGGACATAGGTCTGGAACGCTGCTCCGAATTATCTTTCATGATATATCGCATTTGCCTTCCAGCTGAAAATAGTCTATGCATATAGAATGATGTTCCGTGTGGTTTCCGGCCCAAGAATAGAACTACCCCTTCTCGTTCCACGGGAATAGGCAACGGTAAGAAGCAACAAAGGGAAAGATACGTAGGATAGGTAGCAGCATCCTTCTGTGTAACAGTAATCATCTGCTACTGCCATCGTCAACCCGCTTGTCTGGCGATGATGGGCAAATACAAAGCAAATACTTCCAATGAGTGCACAATAGTGGTGCGCATTGGAAAAAACCTACGTTCAGCAGTGGACTAACACAGGCTGATGATGATAGAATGAAATAGCGATCTTGAATTGCGAAAGCTGCAACTTCCAATATTGCAGTAGGTACTACAAAAAAGAAAATCTGCTAGCTAGCAATTATTATAAATACTTCATCTTTAATCACTAATTAAATTATTCCTGTCCTTGTCATTTGTATGCTAATAAATAGAGATGACAATAGACTTAGGTGACGTTTATGTCAATTAAATTTTAATCATTAATGAAAGAGGGAATATTGATATCAATAAAAGGTTTATATTAATTGATTTTTTTCTTGTCGTTTGGTTCTGAACCCTCTGAACCTTAGAAAATATCTCTCAAGCGTGCTGGTTTTCTCACGATGTTTTCCTTAACCATTTTATGCTCTGATGATTTATTCCAAATTAATCATAGGTGCTAAAGGATTCATGTCTCTTACTGTACCTAAACTGCCCCGTTGGTGTAGAGCACGATGATCTGGCTTTGATATATTTGTGTCGGGCAAAGTGTTATTGAGTTTATCAATTTTCATAAGCAAAATTATTTTTTTTAGCATACAATAGAAACTTTACTTGTCCAGCTTCTAAAATATATTGTTATTTTGACAAATTAAATACAAAGAAAAACCATCTGAGTACCTAAAAAGGTGTGCACATAATTTCACCCCTATCTACATAAGTTGATGAGCCGTGAAATTTTATAGACGGCTGTTTATAGAGTTTTGAATTTTATTGATAATGATAATATTAGGTTTGGGATAAATACCGGTTATGTAATAGCACTTATTATTTATGGATACCATTTGTCTTCATGTGTTATATGTAGCCAATAAATTTAATATAATATATGATGTTCCATAATTCTGCAGCAGGCTATTATTAAAATTGGTTGACTGGACTTTAATAAGCAAAACGTGTTCTTAAACATGTAAAAAACAAACATAAAAATATTGGTTGACTGTTCATGAATTTCACAGCTTAAGTATCAACACGCTAAATTCGAAACACGTGTATACACTATTTCGTATATATTTTACACGTGTACCTGCATTTTTTTATTGCTTTCGAATAAATCTAATATGGCTTTATACCGCTGACGTAACATCACATCATAATATGATAGAAGTCGCATGTAAAACAATATAAGTTCTTAAAACTTTCACAAAAATCTTGTCACATTTAATCCGGTAGCATTTGTTTATTAAAAAAATGTTTACGTCGCAAATGTTGTAATCATTCGCTCATCTTCAATCCAAAATGTTTGCGGTATGATGCTGGCCGCTTTTACAATTCTGAAACGACATTTTTATTTATTTTGTATTTACAGTATCGTTTTAAATTATTACCACTCTGCATAATAGGCAAGTCTGTTCTCAGAATGAGATGGGTATTAAAATAGCCTATGCGGTTTGGCTAACTTCAGTAACCGTGAGCCATTCAGGCACAATAATTTTAACGTGATCTTGAAGAGTGAAAATTGCATTATTTCTGTTAAAACATGTGAAAAAGACTTTTACCAAAAAAAATATACATTACATAATATCTGATTAACATAGGATTAGATTGGCTAGGAACAGAATGCATCAAATTTAAAAAAATAATTTGATAATGTTTAACATTATCAAATTATTTTTTTACACCACTTTACATTTTCCTATGATACGCCATTTGAAACGCCAAAATATGGAAATGTGACGTGTTCAATGTGTGTGGGACGCAATCTAAATTGTATTTACTCAGTAATCAAATTTAGATTGTTTAAAATGAGGTTTCATAGGCATTGACACCTTTTAAAAATAACAAAGATAAAACAATGTGTATATAGTCTATCAGGCGCAGCTTCAATTGAGTTTGGAGAACTGCTTCAATTATTCCCAACAGCTCCTCCCCTTGGGGATGGTTCAGCTAAGTACCAGCTTGATACCAGACTTAATCAGACCCGAACCGAATCGACTATGTGCTTAAGAAGACTAAGCTCTAGAATCTTAATGACCGCTGCAAGGTAGCGGATTTCTGTATTCTATATTAAATTTTCACAATTGCACCGATTACAGGCTAGTCTCAAATATATCAAATTCTAGCTATTTTCCTTTTCTTGTTAGTTTCTTTTCTAGTTCTAATTCCATGTTTGTTTATTGTCCATTAATATAAAGACAAATCAATATTCTTACCTTTAAATAATGCTATAAAAATATCCATGAGCACTCTTGTCCTCAAGAGATCAAATGAGAATGGAATATTTAATCTATCGACAGATGTTTACTGTATATTTGATCCACCATCATCATGCGCGCTACTATTGTGCGCTCATTGAAGGTATTTGCCCATAATCGCCACGCTGGGCAAGCGGGTTGTCAATCGCACAAGGATGCTGCTGCCCTCTATCCACCACACGGCAATTTGAATTATATTTATCATTCAAATTCTATTTTCTATTACATGTTTTTAAAGGTTAGATTCTTAATGAAGGGTAGATAATGTTGAACAAGTAATGTGTGGGCTTTATTGCCGAAGGTCATTTCTCGGGAACCCAATTTTTCTAAAACAAACACTAAGTAATCAGACTACACCCAAGTTAGAAACTCGTTCGTTGATTTTATAAAAAAAGGGGTAGAGTAAATTCTAAGTAAGTAAATTCTATAGTATACTATAGAATTTAGAATCATTCTACACCTTTCTTCTTCTTTTTAACCCCGGACGAAAAAAGAGGTGTTTAAAGTTAAGCGAGTGTATTTGTAGCAATGTAGCCCCTAATGGATGAACCGAATTTAATTTACTATTTTTTTATTTAAACTAGACTTGATCAAGAGTTTTCTTAGCTAAAAAACAATTGTATCGGGGTTTATTAAAATTTCTAATGAATACTTGTTCATTCGTGTTGTTCGTTAGTAAAACGGTTTTATTTTTATTATTCTAGAATTAGTTCGGTTATTTAACATAACATTTAAAACATAACACGCATATATTCCCCAGAAGGGGTAGGCAGAGGTGTATGTAGTACACCCACGTTGTGACGGCTATGTTATAAGTCCCATATAATTTCAGACTCCGTGCTGCTTCTGAGAATTTCCTAATGGAAAAATCTAATAACACTTTGCCCGACTTGGGGATCGGACCCAGGACCTCGTGCTCAGCAGTCGCGCTTGGTACCACTAGACAAATGAGGCACCTGGGTTATTTGATCCTGTCTTAGGGAGATCTTTCTTAAGGTCTTAAGGTAGCTCAACTTTATAACTCAAAACATCGACTGGACGAGAAATTTAACACAGAAATTCATTTTTGACAGCCGGTAAATCAACATTTTTTGTAGGTTGAATCCCTGACGGACATCCTCCACCCTGATACCCAGTTCGTAGAGAGCTAGACTCTCACAAGCTAAACCTTCTTATTCCCAGACCTCCATTCGGTGCGATATTTCATTAACATAAATTTATTCCTGCGAACAGTATTCATAGCTCGGACGCTGAATCGATCGAGGTTTAAACTTAGTGGTGCTCGAATAAGGTTTGTGAGTGAATAATAAATATGTATCCCGGCAGTGCCCGGAAGCCCGTGTATACGTAATCCTATTTTAGAATGTATCTTTTCAAAACTCACTGGGCAAATAAATATTATAGTCGTTCGCGGTTCATTTTGAGTGCCTACGTTATATTTATCAGGTAAATAAACTTTATTGCGTTGTATAAAAAAAAGATAGTATAAGATGCTTTTTTGTTAATGTTTTAAATGTAAACAATCGTTGGTGAACCTAAAAAAATAAAATAGAATAAAAAATTGGAAAAACAACAGCAACATTAAATTGTTCTGAATATATTAATAATTATATATATTTTTGTTTAATTATATATTATATAATATGTATTATGTTGAAATGCTATACTATAATATATTATGTTTATATTACATTAATCTTTTGTGATCCATGAAAAATAATAATAGTTATTAGTGTTATTACAATAAAACTACGTAGCTTTTCAACTGTGAATCCTAAATTCACAAGATTTATTGTTATACAAAAAATTAAAAATATAGTTACAAAATATGGCCTTAATATCGAGTGTTCAACCACAACCGCAAAGTTTAATTGTATGTGGTAAATGTTAATGAATTATTGTGTTATTGAAATGTAATATGACTCTAATAACACACCGGAAATTATATTAGGTACCTATAACACACATCAATAACTAATCAAATCCCTTTCAAATGCATGAGTATTGTTCCGGATTAGGTTAACCGCAACTAATTTCGTGGTTGACATAGGTTTATTAGTATCATTCAATCAATTAAAACAAATAATTCATGCTGTTACTATATTTATCGACAAGTTGTCGTAAAAATCAGTTTGGATAACAAGTGAACATTTTTGGTAAATATAATGGTCTTTATTTTTAAAGTAAGGAAGTACACTATAGCTTGCAAAGATGTTTTGTAGCAATAAAAACAATATTATATTCTAAATAATATTATTAACAAACTAGTTTTATACAAATATTTATTACTATTTTTACGTCCATTTTCTAAAACAAGTGAGGTCTGCGACGCTTACCTCCACATGACTACTCTCGCTCTTGAAAATGGACTCCGTTTGAGTTCGAATCTAGTCAGCTAATTCCGAAATCAACCCGTGAGTAAAGCCGTAATAATATTCAATATATAAGTATGACTCAGGAAAATTATTATTCTAAAATAGTTTTATACATTTTCAACATTTTACGTCTACTAACATAAACTTTGTACAAATAAACTTAGATAGCAGCAACATAATTTAATTGCTCAGCAATTTTAAATGTCTTTGAAACAGAAAATATTGTTGGCAATTACAATACTTCGCCGCTTATATTCTACTATTGTGAATTTTAATTTACGATAATAAAAACCTTATTATTTAATTTATGTGTTTTGATTGATATAAGTACGTAGTTTTTCAGTAGAATTAGGCTTTAGGATAAAGCGCTATACAACCTCTTATTTTTAAGACACGCCAAATATTAAAAAACAAAGTGACTGGTACGTGACTCACGTTTGTATAAATATTCGTTTTCAGATTTCGACTAGGTAATGTTCTTCGAGGAAAGCTGTTCAGTTTCATGGACATTATTACCTCCTAAAATTTTGTTTAAAATTTGTATACGTTTATAGGTCTGTGACTCTTAAAAATAAGGGTATAAAATAAAATTTAATATTCTTCTTCTTCTTCTTATCGTGTGGTTGATGAACAACCTGGTGTCAGAGTTTAAACCGCCCGTAGGCCTCTGACATGGCTTTACACACCATTGAAAAATCTCAGGTGTGCCGGTTTCATCACGATGTTTTCCTTCACCGTTTTAGCAACTGATAATTAATTTATAATACGCACATAATTTACGAAAAGTCAGAGGTGCGCGCCTTGGGATCGAACTTGAGACCTCTGACTTGTCAGTCGACGGTCATACCACTAGGCTATCAGTGCTATTAATTATTATTTAATATTCTATTTATTAGGGAAACTAATAACAATTATTTGAACACTAGCCGTAATACAAGTAGTCGAAATTATTATTTACAGTCATAATATTTACTAGAAATGATGCTTGGAAAAACAAATAATAACAGCTGAGCGTGGCTCTTGCTAATTCCAGGATCGCTAATGGCATGCAATATGCATAAATGTTGCAATTTGCAAGTCTTATACCATGAAATCACTGCTGACTTAAATGTGGCAATTTGTTGAAGATATTTTGTTAAGAAAGGGTGCATTTCAGATATTGTTTTGTAAGAAAAAGATGTTAGGAATTCTATATAAGATCATATTAATGTATTGGTTAATGAAACTTCACTAATAAAGCTTTAATAATTTAAAAAAAATATGTAGGTAATATTTTAAAATTTGAAGTATTTTTTTTTTTACTTTTTCGCAGTAAGCCATGAGAAAATTCATAGGTTTTCAGTGTCGTAACTCTTTCGACCCTGACCTAACCAAAGTCGAGGTATTGGGGAAAAGTTTAATTGCGAAGTTAAGAACATAATTGTAATTATTATTACAGACCTGTTGTGTCCCAATGCAGCACAAATGCCTCTCTTCTTTTCTTCCCTATTCAAAGCAATTAAAGGCTTATTCTTCAGGTAGAAGTTTAACTCGTCCCGCCATTGCTTTCTTTGTTTGGGACGCACTTTGTGGCTACTTTCGTCCAAAGATCATACAGTATGCAGTAGATGACTTATTGTGTCTCATTTTCGACCTTTCATATACGAATACTGCTGAATTTGTTACTTTAACTGTGACAACTATATTGTACATCTCACCATCTATTGGATTCTCATCTATTGGAAAACTAATCTAGAAAAATGTAATGATAAAACTCCACCCCAATAAAAATCAGTAGACAGAACTCGCAGAAACTCAGAATTATTGGGAACATTCTACAAATCTGACTCGAGACATAAAATATTGCGCGAAATATTTACGACACGTTCTACATACGGATCTCATAAAACATCGTCTAACAATGTTCAACGGTTTCGGACTTAAGCTGAGCAATTGCTTAAGTTATTACTTTAACTCAACTCAAAAGTTTCTATTGTTGTATTTGTGTTATCGCAGCAGCTAATACCGCTTAAGTTATAGCAGATTAAACGTCTAAGTTGCAACAGTAAAACCCAGTTTAATCCATTTATACCCACATTGCAATGTTTGTTAACAAAACCACATTCACATTCGGATGTGTTATGTTACATATATTTTAAGCCGTAGATCTGTAGCTTGGTCATTCTTTGTATATTGTGTTTAACAGCGAAAACATGTCTGCTCTGATTATAATCTAACTGTTGTACCAAGTGGCATATTTGGTACAACAGTTAGATTACATTGAGGGTTCAACTGCTGGAATCAAATCGCAACGTCAACTTCAAGGCGTTCCTGGTGCGAGTACCAACGTGTTTGCTGAATCTCGTCATGGAAAAGAACTTTTGGCCGCAGAGAAGTGTTTTACTAACATAGCCTTAAGTTTATACAGGGTTATTTGTAAAATACCGACAACCTGAAAAGGGGTCATATAAAACTATGTATAATACCTAATAATAATTCAAATCAGTAGAAACCAGAAACCACAAGTACAATCGACATCGCGTCAGTGGTAAAACCTAGAGCTCTTTATTATGTCATAGAAGAGGCTGGAATTACTTTGCACTTGTTACAACTGAGGTGCGATCGACCGTACAACTGAGTAGACACATCACCCGGAAGTTGGTCGGCAAATGAAAGAAAAACGTTCATTTTATCGCTTTTCTACCTGACAGGAAAGGAAACGTTTGAAGCTGATGTAACAAGGAATTAACGATTATACGAAAAAACCTTTCTAGGTGTTTTTCTGTGATCTATATTATTTTGATGTTTCTCGAGCCTTATACATGGATGGCTTGACCTGGATTTTTTGACCGAAGGTGAAAAAAAATTAACGATTATACGAAATAACCTTTCAAGGTGTTGTATATTCGATGTTTCTTGCGCCTTATGGATAGCTTGACCTGGATTTTTGACCTGCAGCATAAGAGTAAATGAAAAGAAATTAACGATTATACGAAGCAACCTTTCAAGGTGTTTTTCTGTGATCTATATTTGATGTTTCTTGAGCCTTATATATGGATGACTTGAACTTTGACTGAAAAAACTTTCATTTCTTAAAGCAGAATCATTTCGTTTTCAAATATAGTGCCAGTCTTAAACAGAGCGACTACCTATTACGGTACAAAACAGCCTTGGGATAGACGAACAGACAGCAGAGGTTTAGTAACAAGGTCTTGTTTGCAATCTTTGGGTACGGACCCTAAAAATTAATTTGTAATGTAATGAATCCTGTAATAAATTAATTTGGAATTGTTTACGTGTTTAATCTAATAATCCAGGTACATTTTTGAATCACGAACTTTATCCAAATTCAATCCTATTTTTTTCTATACAAAAATTCCTATATCAGACAAGAAAGCGCGCGTATAGGGTTCGTGATACAAGAATAAGCCCCCAAGGTCCTTTAGAACATTTTTTTTCAGATACTTGGAAAACTGTCTTTCACAGAATGTTTAATATTTTGCACGTTTTTACTGTTACACGTAGAAAATAAGAGTAGGACGGCACAATCAGGTTGACTTACAAATCTGTTTCTCGTTTTTTTTATTCTGCAATAATGACGACACGTCCTCGTGCTGTGTTACTCTTTTATGAAGATAAATAATGGACGGCATTGTTTGTAATAACGGTCTTTTGAAGAGTTGTTTTGTACCTATGTTCTTTTTTTAGGGAAGGTCCCATGTAAAGGGCGAATATAATTGGGCACACTTTCTGATTCCGTGCTGCTACTGAGAATTTTCTAATGGAAAAACCTCGTGCTTAGCAGTCGCGCTTGTTACCACTGGACCAATGAAGCAGTTTTTTAGAAAACCATACCGCGTAGCTCCCAAACGGATGAACTGATTTTGGTTTAGATTTTTTGTAAAAAAATTTAGGTTTTTTTGCATCTGAGTTTAATTTTTTTAATTTTTTTTTAATGCACATCTCTTTTTTATTTAAGAGCTAGGCTCTTGCCGGTGAAGTAATCGCCATCTCTATATATCCTCTGCTTTTATTTTTTGACTTTGTGATACGTCATGACGACTCCTACTTTATTTCACTTATGGTGAAATATTTTGATTACTTATTCATTTTAGAATTATAACTTTCGTGAGTCTTATGCAATAAATATTATTTTAGATACTTAGTAATGTTAAAAGTACATTTTAATATTAATTAATACTTTTTTTATTATTGTGCTTCACACGTAGCTCGTAGTCAAATGAATTTCCAATACCCGTAACTGCGAAGTACGTAAAAAAAAGCAGTTAGTAGGACCATAATTTACTTTCCAAAGACTTTCGTATAAATTAACAATAACAAAGCAATCGTCTATAAATTCTTTTTAACAATTTCCACCGTTTTCCCTGTTCCCAAAGAAAATCTCAGCGCGATTAATGTCCGAATTCTTTCATTTTAGCCCCATAAACTGTGATGCTCAATGATCATTTCAATTTTTTACTCGTTCCCTTACAATCCTATTCGTGTTTCTTTTAGCTTTAATTTTATCAAACCTTATCATTTGGGTCTTTCTTTATTTTATCAGTTGGGTCCAATAAAAATGTTGAATCCTTTATCGCGTGAAATAAAAATTGGTTGTTCGACCTTCGTCTTTTTATTTCAAAAGAAACATTCTAAATAATATTATTTTTATGCGAAAGTAAGTTTGTTTGTTTGCTTTGCACGTCTAAACTACTGAACCTATCGTCCTGAAATTTTGCATAAACGTTGTCAAGTGTACAGAAACGGATAAGAGTACCTCAGGTTTTTTTTGAAATATTCTATTGTATTGTTTAAAATAGTTTACTTTAAGGACTAAAGGATTGGGAATATCTTTTCTTATTATGTATGTCTAATTTTTTTTCGACTTATACATAAAATGTGTACAATTACAGGACAGTCACGTGCAAAAATATCTTAATATGTAGAGATTTTACTTTAATGCTAGTAATGGTATCTATATATTTAAAATAACCGATATTTAGTTGTTAAAATATATTTTGAACTTAAATTGTAATTTAACAATTTAAACGCCATGACGGACACATGGTGTCCGACAAACAATAGAATTTGCATTGTGTCTGCTGTCTGGCAGTCAAAGTGAAAAAAAAACGAAAGTTTTCATTTTCAAATCATACATAACTTCATCCATAACTGGACACTATGCGCGCTTCTATAACCCTGCAACACTTCAAACTTCACATACTGTTTCAACAGTTAAGTTAAAGGATAAAGTTAATTCTGATAGCTTTACCAGCTAACTGGGTTAAGTGGCCTCGTCTGGTCCATCTTTAATCAGTGAAACTTCAAGGATAAGCTGAGCCCTCGACTAATTACTTTTGTAACTTAGGAACGAACAAAGGTAATGGATTAAATATCTGGATTTGAGAACACACTTTAATTAGCATTAATCACAGAGCTTTTGTATTTTTTTTTGTCACTAGCGTCAGGTAATTTTAAGGGTTTTTATTGGGTCGCATAATATTCAAAGCTTTAAAATAAAAATAAAAATTTATAATTTTTTTTTCACATAGGTACTCTTCATTTCGCATAAGGTTAATATCGCATAACGAATTTTATCCCGCATAATATTTGTTATCATAATTATTTTTTTATGAATTATTATTATTATGAATTAAAAATGTAAAAGACATAGATAGACTTCGCTCTTCTGACATAAATAAAAAAAAAATTATTGTTCCATAGTCTGCATAAAAAAGTCGGCGTTCTGAATACACTCGGTTTTAGAAAACTTTCTGCAAATATAGGACCCTAACTATGAAGTTCTTCTCTACTGACCATCGTCTTATAACTACTTCTACTATAGAAACTGGATCGCACAAAATTCAAGTAAAACGGCACATGTACTTTCCTTCAGATATAGCTTTAACTAAATGCCATAAAACAGAATGCATCACTTGAATGCACTCTATATTCCAGTTTATTACCCAACTCATTGCCAATATGGGCGAAGAGTACACCTGATACTGTAGTAATAATGTTGTTTTAATTGCAAGAACTTAATTAATAATTCTTAAAACCTTTAAAAAATACCAAAGAAAAAAAACCTTCATCTAAAAGACCACAACCAGTGGGCAACGTTCCTAAAATGCTGGCTGCATTACCTCGCTTTCAGCCTTTATATTTTATACTCAACCTTTGAGCTAGGTACAGACAAGCATATTAGTCACAAGTTATCTTGACCAGACGCCCAGATAAGTCTGTCTAAATTTATTAATTAATAAATTATGCAAATAGTATAAATTATTATAAAAGATGCTTAGTTTGGTATTACAAAACATGATTTATATATACGCTTATTCTAAAAATTGCTTCCCATCATTACGGGCTCCAAAATAATCTATGTCGTTCTTGCGCCCATAAACTATTTCACGCAAAAAATCATATCAAATCGTTGCTCCGTTTCTGCGTGAAAGAGGGACAAATCAACAATCACATAAAAAGATGTGGAATGATAATTTTATAAGCCGATAGCTATAAACAATTTCTGTGCAATTTTTCAGATCCAAATAACTTTCGTTTTTTTCACTTATTTGTAAGAGTTACCAACCATTAAGCAAATTTAAACAAGCCTTGTACAACAATAGTAACCATGAGCTCATTACTAACTTATAACCTGAAAAAAAGAAAACATATTGTACACATCAAAATAATCCAAAAAGATTAGATAAATGTATCTATTGTTTCGATACCTATTATATATGATATACCTCTCCATTAAGTTAACCTACATTATTTTTAATTATGTTCTAAAGAAAAGCTCCCTACTAATTTATAACCATTTACGGCTTAATTATCGGAATAGGATCCTAAAATCGGTTAATTAAGTTATCTTTTCCTCTTAATTAGATAGAAATTTAGATCTTTTATGATCAGATTCGAGCGATTTATAGAAGATAATCATAGGGTGTTTTGGTAAAAAAAATTGTGACCTATTACATAAAATAAATAGGAAAAATAAAGCGCCAGAAATTGGTTTACATCATCATCAATGTTAGAGTGCTGCCGATCAAAAAGAGATGGTTTCAATCAATCAATAGGTATAACCTATTCACATTCCACTGCTGGTTATTGAGAGGACATTAGTCTATTCAAACAATGGTTTGAAAAGACAAATATCCTCTAAGCTTTAAATATTTACACATTAGTTATGATTTGACTCCTAATCAAATTCGTTACAAATTTTTAACAAAGATTCACGTCTATATTCCCTAGAGGGGGTAGGCAGAGGTGTATGCAGTACACCCACGTTTTGCCGGAGATGTTGTAAGTCCCATATAATATGGGGCAAATCTATTGTTATTGACCAGACACAATTCTAGACTCCGTGCTGGTACTGAGAATTTCCTAATTGGGGATCGAACCCAGGACCTCGTGCTCAGCATTCACGTTTGCTACCACTAAATCAACGAGGCAGGTTTTTTTACAATTTAACACTTTTGAAATACTAATAATACTTTACAGTAGATATGCAAGCAAGTATCGATATATCTACTCAAATACGTAACGTCCAAACTCTTCTAATATTCATTAAATGATAAGACACGCTCAAAAATTCGAGAACGTCCTCTTTCGTCGCGCTAAGAATTTCTTAACAAAAGAAATACCCATCCAATTGGATTTTTTGACGCAGTTTTATACTTCCATTAACTTTGTTTTTGGGGAAACCAGAAAAAGAATCCCAAGATTTACGATAACTACAGAATACGACATCCTTATCATTCATTGGAACATAAACCAGATCTTATTTCAATCAAAATAATACGTTTATTATGTGTCCGGGGACCTTGCGAACGTTAAGTCGTCAACACCGACTTTTATCGGTGCAGTATCGGTTTTCTATAAACACAGTTTATCTCATTTTTACGGTTTTCTTATGCCCTTGTTTTATTTATATAAGTTTGGCTAGTTTTGCTACGTACGTCTTAATTATTTGGATTCTGTGCCTATAATATCACAGACCGTGGTTTATGATACCGTTTTATTTGCTGCTGGAACCTTCAGCTCGTTAATTAATTATTCAATAGTTTAATTGGTATGCCACAAATGTCTTTTATTACGGAATAGAATGGTATGTCGTCTATTAGTTTTTAATTAAAGAATCAAAAGTGACTTGACTTCGTAAATGCGTTCGGAAAAAATCTTTTTATAACATGACTTTGTCTTTATATTATTTGATAAGAAACTCGCAAAAACAACTGACTCGATCTGACGATCCCTGATCGACTGATCCCTGGCGTACCGTGCCATCGCTTTACCAACTAAGCTACCGAGTCCTGCCCGCATTAGTCGAAATTATGAATCTCTTCCTTATCGCCTTAAAGACGTGTGGTGACATCCACTGGAGTATAACTTACCCACTGCCGCCGGTCCCAAGTTTCCAACTTTGCAGCTTAGAAAGCATAGAAACGATATCACCAATTTTTTATATGACTTTGTCTTTCTTTTCAAATTAGAAAGGCAAAAATCTCACTTTATATAGAAACTGGATTTTGTGACACTATATCCAAGAATCCAATTCTACAATCCAAAACTAACAGAGCCAGAGATTCGGCAACAATTCCAAGAAAACACTTCTATTTTCTTTTAAAACCGTCTCCAAATATGGTTGAAGAAAAATATTGTTTCACCGTATTAAATTCTTCGTGTTTTCTTCGGCACAGAGCTCAAACGTTTGCCTTGGAAGCGTCGAAAGTGTACCGGGAAAATGGAAGATCCCCGTTTTAGTGCAAAGGAATCTTGAAAGGAAAGAATTAACTTAATAGGAAAGTTAGACGTTTATCTTTAGAAAAGTAGTGCAAATTCTAGTTATAAATGGATAAGTTTCAGTTTTGAGTCGTCTTTTGAACGTTAGCGTGGTTAGTGTTTTTTATTAAAATATCTTTGAGAATAAGCTATTGCATAGATTTTATCGTGGGCTTTGAGCGCAGCGAACGAATCAAGAAATTCCTTAACAAAAATAAAAACTTAACACTCTTTATTGCAGAATAATCTATTTAAAATCTTATTAGCTAACAAATAAGGTATATTTTATGTTGACACATTAAAAAACAAAACATTTAGAAAATATAAACATTCGAATTTTGAAAACTAATTATTTGCTTAGATTTTTCAAGACGTGATTTTGTATTAAGTTTTTAAGCTATGGACTGCATAAATCAAAAATAAATAAATAATTAGAATTGCATAAGTTGATAAAAAATGCTATGCAATAGCTTTACCGCGGCAGTCCCCGAGTGCCACACGTTTTTTTTAAATTAAAAAGCGTAGAACGTAACGTAAGAAACGTCTAGCAATGAGCGTGATGTTTTGTTTATTGAGATTAAAAGTACGGAATCATTACTTGTAAGTGTTTTATGTCAGGCAGTCAAATACTCGTAGAGACTGGCGAGCGATTCGTGCCCTTTTCGTGGTTTTGTTGCCCATTTTTATTGAACACTTTTGAGCGCAGATCAAGATGATCAAGTAACGTGTTTATGTATTCGATTATTTCAATAGTAAATTCTTAGTAGCAGTATCACAATGTCTTGAATTGTGTCCTGTTAATGGCAATAGCCGTAATAAATTAACTGTTAAATTTAAGCGCGACTACTAAGTACGAGATTCTGGGTTTAATAGTCGGGTCAGGCAAAAGTGTTAGTGGATTTTTCCATTAGGAAATTCTCAATAGCAGCATGGAGACTGGGATTGTGCCCGGTTAATGGCAATAAGCTCGCCCCCTATTGCACGGAACTTATAACATAGCCGGCGAAACGTAGGTGTACTGCATACATCTCTACCTACCCCTTCTGGGGAATACAGGCGCGAATCTATGTTATGTTATGTGGAAATTGATTAAGCTGGTGATTAAATTCCTTACAAATGTTATCAACGGTTTTAAAAGTTATGTTAACAATTAATTTCCTTTTTCATGAAGTCCAGCTTTACTCGTGCATACAATTTATTTACGCCTGAGCAGTTGTAAGTTGCAAATTGCTTGTTACTCTCGTTATGGTCTGATAACTATTGGAAACTTCACAATGTACCTCTGACATTTGCTCTTTTCCATTAAAACTTTGAATTCTGTGTTCCATTCCTGGGGGGTTACTCTTGAATTGCGAACCAATCGCAATCCCAATTTATATACGAACTCATTGCAACATTGGTGCACATGCGCGTGGTAATGCACGGATTGTTTCCTGGCAGATTTTATTTATTATTATAGGGTTTCTAATTTTATGCCACATTTTATTCATCGTGCATTGTGCATTGTGCTACGCTTTTAAGTACACCAACACCAACCATTCCAAATACAAAAATAAAAATCAATTAAACTTCCTTACTAGTTACTACTAATAAGTACCTAACCTAACAAGGTTGTATAATTTTTTGGTTTGGTCGGGTTCATAAGAGGCCAGGATTTCACAATACTGATTTGACAGTTCCATCCAAAAAATCGTCCTAATATTTTGTACAGTAAAAATGTATGATTAGGATTGGATTTATAGTTCAATAGTAAGCCCCACTTTGATCATTTGAATAATGCAAGTCCTGTAACCTAAAATTTTAATTACAAAGAAATACTTATAGATATGTTAGAGACTATCTTAACATCGGATTGTTTCCGAGAATCGACTAGTCTCGAATTAGTTTCGAAACTATTCTCGAACTCAAACGGAGTCCATTTTCAAGAGCGAGTGTCGGGTATTTCCGAAATCAATCCGTGACTAAAGCCGTTATAGTATTTAAATAAATTAATACCTATGACTCACGAAGGTTATTATTCTGAAACTGATCATATCTCAAAACTTTTATAAATCGAATCCTAAATTGCGATTACCTCTACACTAATATTCCAACTTGATTTTTAAACACAGTCGTGTAAGTTATAATTTTGATTGCACAACAAAACCTTGTTGCTTTGCTAATTTAAACTACTACAACTGTGTTCCTGAATTAAATGCCGTGAATTTATGTTGTATTCTATCTTAATATTTATCTTCCTCCGCTCGTTTAGTCGTATTCCTAGCCGGAACCAGCATTCAGCTCTAATTTCTCATGCATATTGTTTCTAATTAAAGCTCTTACGTAATTTGTAGTACTAATATTTCAGTCTCTGTGTAGGTATCTTATGCTTGAGACTTATTACTTAATATACATTGAATACGTATATTAAAACCAAACTTAGGTTATTAACTTCAAATACCTAATTCAGTACTGTAGCACAGGTCTCAAGCACAAACCCAAGGCATACTTTTTTATGTATGATTTTACATGTTTATGCACATGATTTGCTTATTAAATAATTTAATTCCCAAGGCATACCTCTGAATTTTCAGGAAGTTATGTTCTTATTATAAATTAATTATCATTGCCTGGAAAACACGTAAGCCGTTGGTCCCGGCTGTCAAGAAGATCTTTAACAAACGATATAGGGAGTCGACCCCCTCATAAAATCCTGACGACTGTTCTAACCCCTTGGGAATATCATATCCCTTTGGGTTGTGGGGTTTAGATAGGTAGTCCGTAGAAAACTAAATTCAGTTGCATCTGGTTAGATTAGAAGCCGACCCTATCACAATTTGAAAACAGCTTAACATGCTTTTCTGGCAAGGAGCAAGTGATCATTAACTTAAGATACGCACATAACTTTCTTAAAGTCAGAGGTGTGTACCTTGGGTTTAAACATAAAACCTTTGATTTACTAGTCAAAGGTTTTACCACTGAGCTATCACTTATTCTCGATATTATTATAGCTACGTATTATAATATGCGTAACGAAATTTTCATGCTTAGTGCTTACACAAGGTACTAAGCATGAAAATTTTAAGTGATCATGCAAGTTTACACGTAAAAGACACAAATCCTATGTTGAAACGGTTGAACACAGAAAGGAATTTTGTATTAAGTCTCTCTCACCTGCTTTTTGGTCTATTTACCTCGCGTTAATGCTGAGTATTTGTATAATTCTGAAAGGTTAAATAAATACTGTGTTTTCTTTCACTCGGAAATTTGTTCAGTAGAGGCTGATGACTGAAACACAAAAAGTAATCGAGTTTTGAAGGTTAAAGGTCGATTATTTTGACCTTACAAAGACATGTATTTAATCAAATTAGTTAAGTAAAAAAAAAACAATTACACGGATTTACAAAACAAAATCTCCTCCTGTTTAAGGCTATTGTGGACCATTGATCGTTCGTATCGCCATCTTCTATGTAGTCTGCTTCTTTATGGTGATAACCAAAGATATTGCTTGTTTCATAAATTTCTATGGTAATATCAAAAATATATATTTTTAATACAGTGGGCAACTACCTTATACGTGTTCATATAATTATTATGTTTATTTTAGGTAAAAATACTAAGCGTTTTTCGATAACGACGTCAGTGTCTGTAAGACATGTTAGTCACAAAGCGCTTCTTAAAACCCAGATGCATAATTTCTTAATTTAACTTTTACTAATTACATCGCTTTTGCATAATGAGAGGAATGCTTGGAAATTGCTTTGTAATCTTAACAGAGAAGATTGCGGTTTGCAAAGTAGAATAGAATAGAATAGAATATTTGTACTAAGTTTTAAAACTTGAATCGGATCAAAAATAAAAAAAATCCCATATAAACCTTGCCACCCTCTATCCTCCATTAGGAGTTAAATTTTGCAAAATCCTTTCTTAAACAATATGTCAAAATTTCAACATTATAGCTCAAGCGGTTTGAGCTCGGCGGGAAAGAGTCAGTCAGTCAGGACATTTCCTTTTATATATATACCTATAGATAGAATATTCTTTATTGTACACCATTGAAATTACATAAGGAATCTTATCGCTAAAACTAGCAATATCTTCCAGACAATCTTTGGATGGACAATAGAGATTTGAAAAATTTAGGGTAGTCTGAGGTGCACATGATATTGATTTTAATAGTTGAATGTAAAATAAAATAAAGATATATTTTCTTAAACTTCAACTGTTTCTTGTTTCACTTATTTCCATATATAAGCTACTTACCACATGTTACATTCACACAGTTTTATACTAACCTAGCTTGTAAGGTAATGTCAAGGTAAAACGTTTAGAGGCTTAGAGGGAAATAAGATTTATAGAGCACTAACGCGAACAATTCCTGTTTTATTTTACTGCTTAGCTCTTTATCGTTACAACGTGAAGGTAATAATGTGGAGCTGTATATTGCTTCAACTAAACTAGGAAAGATTTGAGGATCAGTCATGTAACTTTGTTGTACCTACCATGTCATTCCTGGCTGGACTTTTACTATCAGGTGACATGCCTATTCAATGCCTACTCACCTTCAATTTAAAAACACATTCAATTAAAAAAAAAATAGATTATCTTTATTGTACACCAAAAAGTAAGTAATAGGCTTAGAGTATATAAGAAAATATAGAGCACAAACAGAGAACCGTAAGCACGAGTATGAACAACGCGGCTGCGACTCGAGCTCCATCCGTGATCATAGCTCGATCGACTGCGGTTCAACTAGGTTCTACGGGCGAAAAAGTTATATTTTATCTTATATCATGGTTAACTGCTGTGTTAATTTTTACAAAAAATAATAGGAAACATGATTGAAAAAATTATACTTTAATTATTTAATATTTCAATGGTGAGAACTGCTTACGCACAAGGCAATGTTGTTGACGTTATCACTCTATATTTTCTTATAGCTCTAAGGTTTAGAAAAAATTGTAAACAGATTTTATAATGGGCAGTCTTATCACAAACAGCGATCTTTACAATCTTTAGATGGACAGAATTGTAAGTTGAAGAAGAAGGCAGTCGCAGTGTAGAAATAATTTTCAACGATATATTTCAAACGTAACAAAACCAAGATTTCATCCAGCCAACCTATTCAATTTATAACTTAGTCGCAGATGCAGTATGTCGTTTAAAAATACGCGGACAAAATGTTATATAGAGCTATTATTTTGTTTTCTAACTGCTTTCGAACCGTATTTACAGCAAGTTTTAAAACAATATATCACTCTGCAGTATTAGAAAGACGGCGACCTGATATGTTACTAGCTTAGGAGCGTGGAAATTTATTCTTAGATTATACTGCTCTACTATTAAACTCTGCTGTTGTTTTTGTGTTGCTAAATATTTTATTATTTTCGTTTTTGAACAGCTGACTCGATTGGCTGCGTACTGACACATTACGTGTGACGTAATGTATGTTTAGAACTGTGACCCTTCTGCCGTCAACGGCACACTGAAGACGCGTAACAAATGAATTCTTTTTGTCTTATTTTTCGATGTTTGATGGGTCGTGATACGAGTAGAGATACGAGTCGTGATAGCCTAGTGGTGATGATCGTTGACTGGCAAGTCAGAGGTCTCGGGTTCGAACCCAAGGCGCGCACCTCTGACTTTTCGGAATTAGTGCATATTAGAAATTAATTATCACTTGCTAAAATGGTGATGGAAAACATCGTAAGGAAACTAGCACACCTGAGAAATTTTGCAAGGGTGTGCAAAGCCATGTCAGAGATCTACGGGCGGCTTAAACTCTGACACCAGATTGTAAATTAACCATACGATAAAAAAAAAACGTGACTTGAAGTCACAAAAAATACAAAGTAATAATTTTAGTGATTAAAAATATTTACAAAAATGCGCTAATATTATTATCGTTTATAATTTCCAACATTTTTATTTCACATGCATTTAATGTCACCATAACACATCACTAAAGTACATCGTAAAGGTATTACGGCATCGTTACAACAAGTTTATAGCTTTATAGCAATCATCCTGGATAGTGAAACGGTCCTTTTCATGCTGTTTTAACTGTGATTCAACTAATCAGAGGTCGAGAGATAAGGCACTATAGGAAATCCATTAAAGGCAGGTTGGCTCTAACGTCACAATAAAACTTTTCTATATAATTATATAGTTATTTTCGAAATATACATAGCATTTTTTTTTCTAAATACATATTTTTTAAATATTTATTTATTATTTTATTTATTATAGTTTACAGTAGACAATTCACCACAAAACCGGTTTAGCGATTTGACTGTGGATGAGTCGCATTTAACTATAATTTATAATATATATAGTATAATTATATAATTTACAATAAATATAGAGTAGGGGTAGAGTAGGGTAGAGTAGAGTAGGGGTAGTGGTAGGATAATCACGCGTACGAAGACGCGCTTTATAAAAAAACCTTACTTTAAATGTAGTTACGATACAATTGTCACCCACCTTTGTCGTGTTTTACGCACAGATGCGCTTTTCTTGGAAACGTATAAGAAAATTCACTAGGTGGGGAGAAACGCAGCTTGCACGTGACGGTTAGGTCTTACGTAGAACGGTTCCGCGAATAGAAAATTGTATTTTGCTGAATATTGAATAAAGCGTATACTTAGAATGTTGGAGACAGATGATTGGATTTTATTTTCTTATTTATTTGGAAGCCTGTTTTAAAATTGCGCCAGCAAAACCAATCTTATACGTGTTATTTTCTTACACAATGTGTTAAAAAAACCCTGTACTTTCTTGTACGTAATATCCTGATCTCCTCCGGTCGTGTCAGATTGCCGTTCCATCGGACAATGAGAGTGAAGGAACAGAGAGTGTGCGCATACACATACACTGCGCATACACTACAATCATTTTGAGGTTGGCCGCAGTAACCTGTTAATTTGTAACTTAATCAATATTTTGTAACTTAAGCACGCGTAAACCGTGGAACATATTTTCATGAGGCACATAGTGACTTTACTCTTGGATTTACCAAAAATTAAATAACAATAACACTACTCGTAAAATTACTTTTTAGTCCTAGTAGACTTACACGTGGATGAAGTTATGGGGAAAAGTAAAAAAGCAGTAAGGGAAAAAAAATGCAAAAAAAAAATTTTGTTTCCATTATTTTTTATTTCATTTAAGAGGTATAAAATTTGCTTTTGTGTTGTTAGTCTATATTTTAATTTATCCCTTGATCCCTTGATCTTGCAAATAATCAAAATGTAACATTATTTGTACAAGTTCAAGATGGCAGCTATGAAGTAAATAATTCTACAAAAGAAAATTCGACATCATAATTTCTTTACAAGTAAAAGGTAACATCATTAATTATTTACCTTGTCTCGTTTTATCCTAAGGCATATTCAACTCTCTTAAATTAAGAATATCTATATAGTCTTCTTTGGAAGTTACATGCCAAATTTCGACAGAAAAAAAAAACATCTTGCTTTGTTTATGGTTGTTTTGGCCAATGTCGACTGGTTTTCTGTTTTCCAAGATTATCAAAAGTATTTGTATGCCTGAGGTGAATGGGATACAAAAAGCTGCGGACATAATGTTTACGAAATCAGCTATTTTTATTCAAATGCTCTCATATTTTTTCTCATAATAATTATAAAGTAAAAAATAAACCAGCAGGTAACTGTCCCACTGCAAAGCAAAGGCCTCTTTTCATACAGAGAAATATTGAGCATTAATCAGACTTTTAAACGCAGGTCATTAAATTACACGCGAACGGAGTCGCAGGAAAAACTACAACACTACAAGTTATAACATTAAATCTGTACCCAAACGAATAAATGAATTGTTTTTTTTTAACTGGTTTCAAATTTCAAGAATTAGATCTGAATTAAGATCTAGATATAGTGATAACTAGAAAGTGATCTGGATCTATAACTATCTATAATCATGTTCTAAAGTTCTTTGACCTTAATATGACGGTAGGTTAGGAGCTCGATACTATATGCATGATATGAAAACATTTGCGATATTGCGAGAAAACCAGTACAACATTGGTGCACGCTCTTGTATCTAAACTAGAATAACAGACCAACGATTTTCAGCTTTATTCCTTATATCCTAAGGTAGTAATTTTAATAATTCTGCCGGAATTGTTGCACTTAAGACTCGACACATAGCACCAGTTTTCTTGACTCAATTGTCTTGTTTAGTTGTGTTTGCTGAACTGCGAACATAATATGAAAACGTTATGAGGAAAAAGTAATACAGACTTAAATATGTATAAGTTTTTTTTAAACCGTTAAAATAAAGAATTACTTGATTTAGCTACTAATCAATTTTATTGTTGTTTGATTAATGCAATATTGGACGATATTTTTTTAGAACTCTGATTCACATATTAGACTAAACTTTTTTTTAAATTCCCATTAGTAACACTATTAACTTGGTCTTGTGTTGTTATGTCAATTTAAATTACCTCACACTATGTTTGGCCAGAAAAACCATAGATTTTGATCGCGTCTGCTATTTTTGCACTATTCTATTTTAAATTTTTTTATTTATAATTATTATACATTTTCTTTTAGAATGTAAATATCACGAAATGTCGATCATTATTTTAAACCCTTCCTAACTACCTACATTATTAAGTTTGGATCACGTTTCAGTATATTCTAGACACGGCAATCTCCGTTCACTAGACAGTGAAATGAGTAATGATTTTGAGTGACATCTGAATTTAATTGATATTTGTTTTTCTTACTTTTTTTATCTTATCTTAAATTTCAAGGCTAAGTATTCCTTAAGGCCGAATATTAAAAGGCCTATCTTATTTTCAATATCGAAAATTACTAGTAATTTAGTTTGACGTATTGCTTTTACCGAAACCCTTGCCTACGGAAGGCTCAATAAATACCAGCCTAAACCAATTAGTAAAAGTTGCATGATCCAGTTTATGCGGAAAGAAAAAAAAAATCTCTGTTACAATAAAAAACGATTAAGTTGTTGTAGCTTGTTGAGTAGTGTCACGGATGCCGGGCGCCGGGCGAAGTAATTTGATGTAATTTTACTCTTCTAGACACAGAGTAAATTTTTATCGGCTATCAGTTTGAGTTTGAAATTTAGTAGTAGTTAGGCTTGTGTTTATAGCACGAATGAGAATTAAATTTACAGCACCTTAGTCTTTTCGGTATTAGTATTAGTAAAATACGCGGTATGACGAAGACCGCAGGTTATATCAACCCGCTTTGGTCTACGTCATACCGGCCAACCCAGTTTCAGATAAATGACACATCTGAGGGTCTGATCTTAGATAGTATTAGATAGAGACAAGTGATCGGAAGGTATCAGGCTTTTGGCCTTCAGTGAGATGGTAAAGGTTAAAGAATAAAATAAAATAAATAAGCACATCAAGTAGGCACCAGACAATGGAATATTCCATAGAGACCATAGAAAGACTACGTGATTGAAAGTAGGTATAGAGAGTGCTACTGTGTTTGCGTATACACATGTCATCATCTGCCTAGCCTTTTTCCCAACTATGTTGGGGTCGGCTTCCAGTCTTACCGGATGCAGCTGAATACCAGTGTTTTACATGGAGCGACTGCCTATCAGACCTCCACAACCCAGATACTGGGTTACACGATTCTTCTTCTTTTCGTTTCGATGGTACGTCTATCCTAAATAGTTTGCGCCCAGTAGGTGGCCACTTTGATTGCGGCTTCAGTGGCAGTCATTAGGTCGTACATAGTGCAGGCATTTGGGCACTTGGGGCACTCCAGCAAGTGGGACATAGTTTGTTCTGGAGCGCCGCATTCGCACTGAATGAGGGATGGATCTATTATCCCCCACTTCGCCAAGTTGTGTTTGCAGCGGCCAACCTGGGCACGCAATCGGCCAAGAGTCTTCCATATTGGCCACTGCAATTCACGACCAGGTGGCAGATGTTCATGTAGTTTTACGTAGTCAGATGGTGGAGGGTGCTTCTCTTTCCATAATTTACATCGCACTTTAGGCGGTTCGTCCTGGATGGCCTGTGATGAACGTAGGAAGCTTTTCCGACTTTTGAGTCTACCTGGGGATATTGTATTATTGGTGTAGAGGGGATGTCGGGAATCGGATTCTTGGATCTTTTTTTCTACCGCGCATGCGACATCCCTTCTTACGGCCGGAGGTGCGATTCCTACCAACGGGTAGAGCTTATTCAGAGGAGTTGGCTTTAGGCAACCCGATATTATTCGGCACGTCTCGTTAAGGGCAGTGTCAACTTGCGCGGCGTGGGTGGATCGGTGCCACACTGGGCACACAAATTCACCAGCGGAGAAGCATAATGACAAGCCGGTCGTACGAAGAACATCGGGTGATGCTCCCCATTTGGTGGAAATTAAGCGACGTAGTAGGTTGTTTCGGGTCCCAACCTTCTGCTTAGTTTTATAGCAGTGCGGCTTGTATGTTAAAGCTCTATCGAGTGTAACACCCAGGTATTTAGGATTCGAGCAGTGTTCGACCTTGGTTCCTCGCCAGGTGATGTCAAGCGTACGGTTTGAGTGTCTATTGCGGAGGTGGAATGCGCATGATTGGGTTTTAGATGGGTTCGGTCGAAGGGCATTATTATCATAATATTTTCCCAGGTTACACGATACCCCTTGGTAAGACTGGTTGTCAGACTTTCGGGCTTCTGACTACCCGTAACGACTGTCAAAGATCTACAATTGACAGCCGAGGCCAACAGCTTAACGTGCTATCCGAGGCACGGAAAGTGATAATTAATTTATAAAACGCACATAACTTACGAAAAGTCAGAGGTGCGCGCCTTGGGTTCGAACTCGAGACCTTTGACTTGCCAGTCAACGGTCACCACCACTAGGCTATCACATTCACATGTATGCATACTATAATATCTTCTGCGCAGATAACTAATCTCCGTTGATATTGGTCGCTGTGATCGAAATTCATTATGTACTAAATATAATGATGATTTATTTATGAAAGCTTAAGAAATAGGTACAATAGAAACACTCTTGTAACGTGCCACCGGAATATAAAAATAAGAAGTAAAAGTAAAGTATATTTTATGAAAATTAAACTATAATAATATTTCCTAACTAACGTAGTTAGTTACACTACAAAACTTTTTACTAACCCAGATACAGAGGTAAACATTTTCTCCCAACCAGCTCTTTATAATAGTTCCACTTAATCGTTCCCCGGATACGACTCGGTTGCAAGTGACAAATAGCCTATTTACATTCTCTCTAGTTCCCAATAATAGAACTCACAGCACTACTATTGATCTCCAACCGTATTGTGTTATCAAGAGCGTTTTATTCAATAGCGCTAAGTGGAACAAGTCATTTTTCTCCAATTAATTGCATTTTAAATTAAGGTGGACGCTTTAAACGTGCATTTTGTTCCCGAAATTGGCTTTTAATGCAAATTACATGGTGTTAATACGTTTTTTATGTAGCTATTAGTGTTTTAAAAATGTTTTTTAAACCCTAAATGAAGCTGTATTTGTGTTTAAATGGACATGGATGAAGCGTTATCATCCTTAATCTGAAAAAAAGTACAAAATGTAATTTTGACGCATTCGTAAATGGTAGCTTTTTATACCGTAACTAATTTATTTAGAAAATACCTATTGACAATTACTTTTAGAGTAGTTTGTTTTTTATGAGTTTAGACTTGCATTCTAATTTAATTTAAATTTTATACCCCTAGGTGATAAGGGTGGATCACGCGGACGAAGTCGCGGGCAACAGCTAGTTAATAATAATTATGAAATACTAGCTGCCCCGCGCGACTTCGTACTCGTGATTATCCTACTTCAAGGCCTATTCTACCCCTACCCTACTCTACCCACTACCCTATTCTACCCCTAACCTACTCTACCCCTACCCTACTCTACCCCTACCCTACTCTACCCCTACCCTATTCTACCCCTAACCTACTCTACCCCTACCCTACTTTACCCACTACCCTATCCCTAACCTACCCCTACCCTACCCTACACTACCCCTACCCTAACCTACACTAGCCCTGACCTACCCTACACTAACCCTACCCTACCCTACCCTACCCCTACCCTACCCTACACTACCCCTACCCTACCCTACTCTACCCCTACCCTACTCTACCCCTACCCTACTCTACCCCTACCCTACTATACCGCTACCCTACCCTACTCTACCCCTACCCTACTATACCGCTACCCTACTCTACTCTACCCCTACCCTACTATACCGCTACCCTACCCTACTCTACCCCTACCCTACTCTACCCCTTTTTTTCACCTTTAAACCTTCCCTGGATCTCCACAAATAATTCAAGACCAAAATCAGCCAAATCGGTCAAGCCGTTTTCATGCTATGTCGTGACAACGGAAAACGGGTTTCATTTTTATATATATAGATTTACTACTACTTGAAATAAATTTGAAAAAATTGTAGCAACATTGTGTTTGCATCTCATTCAAAAACTAAAATGAATCGCATAAAGAAGTGCTTCAAGTTTTCAAACAAAAATTATTCATAAAACATTTTCCACGCTATGCCATTGTGAATCGTGCAAGAGTTTCTTAATTATTGTTTTAGTTCACGAAGTTTCTCATTAGTGGGCCGCGATGCTTTAAAAGCGCAAGTTTATTCATAATAGTTATTATATTTATGCATGTAATTTTACGATAGTATGAGCTGTTTTAAGTTTGATGATAATATATTAAACAAAAAAGCAAAAAAGAAAAAGCACACAAATATCCATTTGAAAACAGTGGCTTAGGATAAAATGGTTTATTATTTAATTAGCTTTGAAGTATCTGTCGAGAGTAATTGCTATCCTTTTTTTCTAGATACTTACCTAAATTTTATATTTTACGTTTATAAGTAGGTATTGATATTTTTATTGATTCGTGTTCCTTTGTTATTAGTGGTGTGTAGTCACTTCCTTAAATATAGCACGGATACAGATTAACATCTTGTATAGTGGACATCCCTATTAAAAATAATTTCCCACAGACGCATTCGTAAAAAACAGCTAGTAAGAGCTCCTAATAGCAAAAACGCCAGACGTTTTTAATCGCAGAGAATGCTGAGATACGCAATCAAAGCCTTTTTGAGTCAGCACGAAGATTTATTCACTCTTTTTATGCACTCTTAAGATTAATTATGTATTCATGACGGTGGATTTTAGGGGTAATTAAGTTTTAAGATTTTGAGGTCAGTTGAGATTGAAAAGGTGACACTGAAATTTTAATTTAACCTACTTATAATTTCTTTTGAGCTCCTCTACGCAACCCGCAAGGTTACAACGTTGCAAGTTGGGTTACTTGCCGGCGACATCAGAGTTGCGGCACCTGCGCATGTGCGGTTCACACTTTCTTAATGATAATAAAAGCCGCCGCGCTAGGCAATTGAGCGCACACGTCGTTGTGCACGGTAGCACGGTGACGGGATTGTGCACTAGTGTAACTGTGAAATGGGACATGCTAGCCTACTAGAATTAAGTACAAGAGTACAGAGATAGATAAAATTTAGAAAATATTTTCTTCAGCACTATTGGGATGGCAGAGCAGCTGTATTGTGGACCAGAAAGTTGCAGGGTCAATCTTGCTCATAATAGAAATTTAGCTTTTTTAATTTTGAGATGTAAAACGACAACTTTTTGATCACGAACCTGATCTACAGTTGAGTACGACAACCTAAATATCTATTCTTAGTTTAAAAATCTCCAAATTATAGTGTTCTCAAAATACTACAATTAGAGGCTTTTTCTTTAGCATGCCCTATTTGCGAGCAAGCGATTAATTTTTTAAATATACTTTATCATTATTAAATATCTTAGTCCTAAACCATTCACCACTTAAACTTTAAATACAGTTTCAAGATATAATTTACAGCAAATTTTTGTAAATAACAATAGCAATTCCCGCATCTCTTTTGCGCAGGACAATAATATAAATCATTGGCAATATACACCAGGATAAGCGAAGTTACCAGGGTTTTATTCCGGTCCTGACCTACTTTCCCGGGTTTGTAATAAAAGTGCATTTTCTCCAGTTTACTTTCCGAGTGACTGCGATGCAATTATGTCGGTGTCACCTATCATAATGAGGAATTGTTTATTGAATTTGTTGTGAAATATGAATTCGATGCGTGATATTCTTTTTTTTTTTTTATTAAACGGTTTTGTCGGCTATAAAACCATATAATAAATCTTGAATTTATAATGACACTGCATATATTATTGTTTTCATCAGAACTATAGTGTGTACCAAATATCAGATCAATCTGTCAACTGTTACAGAAAGGGAGTAAAATTTCAATTTATAATTCTAAACCAAAAAACCAATAAGGTAAACCAATAGGCTTTTAAAACAATACCTTTTGTGATTTTTTTATTCATGTAATAAAACATTTTACCTTATTAAATATAATTATTTAATAAGAAATTTGGGAAAAAAGCAACTGATACAGATGACATTGTAACCCACTATCTTCGGCGTACCGTGCCGTTCTCTTTATTCAATTTTTTTATTAAATAAATATCTATTTAAATAATTATATTCTATCAATGTAACTAACTGAGACAGTTAAAAGGTATAGTGATTTATCAATAGCTTTTTAGAATTAACAAAACAATAATTAACCTACTTATAACAATTAGTTATAAGTGCCCATATCAAAAGAGGCTAGTTTTAGAGCTCGTTATAAAAAACAGCATCATTTAACATCGTTTTTCTTATAACAACTTCATTAAGTTTTCAATAATAACACTTTAAATTTGAACCAAAATAAAAGGGTACGTTTTTCATTACAAAGTTACATCGTTACTGTTTTAAAAACGAAAACAATTCTAAAGTTAGAACAAGTTTTTTATTAGCAAAGAAAGTTTAATTTCATTAATTTTAGTTGCAACCGAATTTCAAACTCTTTGCTCAGTTAAATAGATAGGTATTTCACTTTTGTACGTCTTTGTAGAGACGTAAGTAAGCAATTTTAGTTTTACTTTAACGATCTAACTATCTTAGACATTAATGTCACTATTAATTTTACACGTAATTAAGTTAGGTAAACTTAGCATATTTTATTACAAGGCTTTGTTTGAATAACTTAAAGCTTAACAACATCATAATTATTTATATTTTATCAGTGACAGTCCAGTTCTCCTATTTATATTGTGGTAGGTTATTAATGTTATTAATTATTATTAATAACATTTAACGGTTATTAATGAGTGTAGATCCGAATCTGGCATGTATCAATATGAATTTGTGTAATAATATACTTTCGAAATCAAAATATTTTTATTCATGTAGACCATTAGGCGCTTATCATCATCATCATTGCCAAAAGACGTCCTCTGCTGAACATAGGCCTCCCCCAATGACTTCCAGATAGGCTTATGAATAGTCATAATTCTAATAACGTTTCTTGTAAGAGCGATTCTAATTGCCAGTTCCAAGAGCAGCCTACCCTACATGGAGAAGAATCTGGCAGGAAACTCCATGTTATTATTGACTTTCTAAGTTAATCTAAGACCACTGACCAACGGTGAAAGTATAGACCTAGATTATGAGAAAACCTAGACTTAAAGGATTTAAATCGCCAACACGCCATGAGCCAGCGTGGCGATTAATCCTTTACTTAATAAGTAGAAACTTTTGCTTTGCATTAGTATATGTACGGGCTCATAAAGTTCAGATCTTAGATTCTAAATTTTTACATAAATTTATCGCGTGAAGTAAGAAAAAAGAAGGTTTTGTTCAGAAATGCGATATCCTGGGTTCATAATAAAAAAAAGTCTTATCAGTCATCAAAATCTGCTAGTTGCTTTCAATGACTGTAATTGCTTATCTATACTATTTATCGATATTAATAATATAATTGTAAATTTTACGAAATACCTCAAATCCTTGTCTATATGAGAAAAGGCCTTTGCCCTACATTGGAACAGTTACAGGCTGATTTATTTATTATTATTATTGCGAAATACATCTGTCACCATAATGCAGAGCATCCTTTTCGTACACTATCCCATGTGCATTACAATATTGAATACTTTTAAGAAAAAGAAAATTCTTTTTCCCGTTCGCGAATACAGCTTCGACACCTCACTGGTTCTACAATATTGCAATCTATAAATTCAATACTTTAGTAATACCGAGCGAGCGCTTTCGGTTACTGTACACCTTTGAATAAAAGAGGAAGATTTTATGTATCTTTCGTTGAACAGTTTTCGATAGAAACCGAATGTACTTTCTAGTTTTAAAGAAAGTTTTAAAAGAGATACGAACGGTACTTGAACTGAACATTTGAAATACCTTGGCAATGCTCTCATAAAAAGGCAAAAAAAATATGATTGGCATATTACGGCCGATAATACATAAGCTACACATCCATCATCCTCTTAGCCTTATTCTTCCAAAACTTTGTTGGGGTCGGTTTCTTATCTAACTAGATGCAGCTGATTATCAATGTCCTACGGAGCGACTGCCTGTCTGACCCCTGTAAACCAAAGCGATACGATATTCTAAGGTTAGATCAGTTGTCAGGATTTTATCAGGGTATACTGACTATCTTTGGGCAAAAAGTTATGGAAATCATGAGAGGCTTTTGCCCAGTAGTGGGATGATATAAGCTAAAGGTAACCGTAACTGATTCCCTATATTGGCTGTCAAAGATCTTTATGACAGCTGCAGCGGGGGCCAACGGCTTAACATGTTTTCCGAGGCACGGAGCAGGTGATAATTAATGTATAATACACACATAACTTACGTAAAGTCAGAGGTGCGCACTTTAGGTTCGAGACCTTTGACTTGGCAGTCCAACGGTCAATCGGTCATACCACTAGGTTATCAGCCTTTCCATACTTGCCATAAGCTACACATTACCACGTTTTCAAATCTATACCCCAAAAATATCACTATAATGTCCCAACACATAAACTCTGTAGGACAAAATCTTCCTATATTAAAGTGCGCATAAAATGTATGTGAATATAAATGACGCTTTTAGGGGAAACATTTTGTATTTTAGACATAAGCCAAACATCCCGAGATTTATATATCTCACATATAAAATAAATATGAAATGAAACATACGTTAGTGAGTAGTTGTGGCATTTTTATTGAGAACGTTTTTCTATTGCAAGTTAAGCTTTTTGTCTCGCCTACAGTGACTTATTGTGGTAGTGTTTAGTCCTAACAATAAAATAGTCAATATACTCAATTGAATATTATCAAAATTTACTGAATTTTCATTGATTATTAGTCATTTATACCATATTACATAATGTTCTCCTAACTGAATTTCGATCACGGTGTTCAATCAATAGAGATTGGCCATCGACGCAGGAGATATTATAGAGCACAACTGTGTGCGCAAACACAGGTGCAGTCTCTATTCCTTCGCTCTCATAGCCCAATGAGATAGCAATCGGATCCGACTGGAGATAGATCAGGCGATTATTATATTAATGTACATAACTCACGAAAAATCTGAGTTGCATGTTTACTGACTTGCAAGTTAACGGTTATACCAGAAAGCTATTAAATTAATAACTGTAATATATTAATATATACATAATATATTATATAATATTAATAGTATTAATGCTACTCCAACCACGAAGTAGACAAATAAATAGATAACGTTTTGTACAACATTTTCAATGTCCAACGCTTCTGTAATTCCAAGGAAATGCAGAGAATTCCTTTGTAGTCCTACATCAAGGTAGCTACTATCTACCTATTTCAAACCGGCTTGGATATATGTCAGTGGTCACCTATATAATAATAAGGCCTTTATTGCTCAAAGGAAGTTCTTGGTAATAATATCTTTGTAAGCGGATGCTAGGGATTATACCTATGTATTTCAAATGAACGCACACTTGGTCTTGATTTTTTTCGTAAGTACACAGTTGTCGGGAGAGATTTATCCAAAATATATAATTATGTCGTGGTAGAATCAGAAAAATACCAGCGGTTTCTATACAGGGTTATTTTTAAAACACCGACAACCTGAAAAGGGGGTTATTAAATCATTATGAACAACTTTTACTATGGGACCAATCCTGAAAAAAATAATCAGCTGTTCCATACATTTTGTTGGGTTATGTGAACATAAATGTATGGAACAGTAGATTTTTTTTTGCGATTTCAGAGTTGGTCTTTTTTAATGATCCATTTTCAGGTTGTCGGTGTTTTAAAAATAACCCTGTATACATAATATATAATAGTTATTGTACAGCAAAGGACAGACTGTGCTATTTAACTGTCCTTCTCCACAAGGTGACCTTAGCGAAACGAGTACGATAATTTAGCTAAGAAACCACTACGATCTACTTAAGAACCTGTGACGTCATCTTTCAACTGTTAATTTATGTCAAGTTAATGGGACGACTTCGGTTTTCGAAGCTGTGGCTTAACGTGCTCTTTGCGCCATGTTGGAGATTTAGTGTCTTAACGGACGTTGACTCCGCTTCTCGTTTTACTAATCGATAATGTTAGGTATTGGCTTCAAGGAGAATTTAATGAGAATATTGTAATGTCTAAGCTAGAAGCCGACCCCAACATAGTTGGGAAAAGGCTAGGCAGATGATTATAATGCTTAAGCTGCTTAGATTGGTTGCGCACCTCTTTACAAAAAGCTGGCCACTAAACATAGCCTCACGTTTGGTTCTAAATAATATAAGTAATATTTTTTTTTTTACGTAATACGGTTTTGTCATTAGAACTAAAAGTTGCGTACCAAACATCAGATCAATCTGTCAACAGAAAAGGGGTGAAATATCGATTACTAAATTTGAACCAAATAATAAACAGGTCAAGCTAAGTATAACCTTTTAAAAAGATTTTGTTTTGATTTGATTTTGCTGCGTGATAGAAGGACTAACATCAAGCACTTTTGCATTTATTATTAAAAAGACAAATTTATTAATACATTATTTATTACTCTAATAGTGAGATAAAAATCTTTAAGCTCACTTCAATAATTTACACAAATTTCCTATTAACTATGTTATTTCCAAGATATTCGCATATTAACGGAAGAATTTTATTTTAATTACTTAATAAAAACCTAAAACCAGTCTTACCAAGGGGGTATCATGTAACCCAGTATCTGGGTTGTGGAGGTCTGATAGGCAGTCGCTCCATGTAAAACACACACACTGTAAAACTGACCGACCCCAATATAGTTGGGAAAAGGCTAGGCAGATGATGAATATAAGCCTAAAACGGTAGGATAAAACCGAAATGTATTTTTTAACCTTTAACAATAGATCTCACTGACCGAATAACCAAACAGTATAACGAAAGAGCTAACCGACGATCTATAAGGGAATTAACTTGGAGTAACCCCGTGAACTTTGTTAATTATCTCGCTTCGTCCGCTGCTAACGGACGTTAAACTTCAATGTAATATACTATAGACATTACCGTGGTGGTTTAGTTCAAGCGCGCATGGAAACACGGGCGCACGGTACGCCCGTACAGAAGTCCAGTTAAGGAAACTTCAAATTCTCAACACTCGCCCGTTGTCTGAATACCAATGAGCACTTGATTTCTTAAGGTGTGCGAGTTAAAAGTTAGACTGGTGACTGGATTTATAATGCTAGCTGCGGACTTCTTAGTTATTTTAGGGTTTTGTACCACAAAGATAAATCGAAACCCTAAGGGGATCACTTTTGCACCCAAATGACTTTAATGTCTTAACTATCGTAAGAGCGTCAGTGCCGGCGCGGCGATGCATAACAATGGATTTCTCGATGTTAGACGGTTTAAAATACATTTTCTTGAAAACTAAACATGACACGCACATTTCAAAATTTGCAACTTTGTGACACAAATACCTATAATATCGACAATAAAAAATGCAGTAGGTATTAATTTCTTAACCCTTTTAAATAAATTTGGGGACATTGCCCACTGGAAGCGGTCTTTTAGATTAAGTTTTTCTCTTTTTATTTTACTTTTAGTTTTAGCGTTAGTTTTAGTATTAGTTTTTAGTTTTAGTTTTAATTGTATTTTAATCATTTTAATGTTTATATCTGAATAAAATTTTAAATAATAAGTAGAAATAAAAAAAGATTTTGGTTTTCATGGGTTGGTTGGTTGGTTAGTTACAAAATGTTGTTCCGTTACAAAAGTGAATTTTTATGTCATAGGGTTAAAATTCTTTTACGTATTAGAAAATGTTATTTCGTTACTAAGTGAATTTGTATGTGCTAATTACCGATATACTTTATTTATTTATGCCAATCAAGTCTGGTAGATGCTAGTAAATTAGTCACTTAAAAATTTCTTAGCAACGCATGAGTTACTGTGTTTTGGTATCCAGGCGCTAGCTGGCACAATATAGAATTATATCTACATATGTTAAACAGATATATTAATTACAGGATGAGGTCAACTACCGGATAACGTTGTAAAGTAAGCCAAAGGAAAGATAGCAAATTTCTTCTTCCGCGACAAACTTTAGAATTATTTTTTCTGCAGATTTTTTTTTGGCTCACGCTTACCAATAACGGTCCCAACTTAATCATAACTGATATAAAATATATTGAGACAAGTTAAACAGCGGCTCAGTAAAAGGGCGTAAATACTACTAAACAGTGCGGCGCTGCCGCAACGCCTAAATTGGCGTTTTGCTCCTATGGAACTCCTATGGACGTTGTGTTTTTGCCTTTACGCTAGCTAGAACGAAAACACAACAGAGCGGTGCAGCGGCGCTGCAACGCCAAAATTGGCGGTGGATGCTCATAGGAGTGCTATAGGAGCAAAACGCCGATTGTAGCGTTGCTGCACCGCATTGTCCTATTGCGTTTTCGCTGTGCTGAAGCTACTGTCTAAGTTTTTGCTGCAAAATGTGTTTCATTTACTCCGTTATCTCATTCGATATTTTAAAAATAAATATTCTCATTCCCTATTCTGTAGGAACCGGAAACACATCAAAAAGTGATATTGAAATTCTCCTTTATGTAAAATGTAACTGGAGAGCTTGCTTTTAACATCAGAAATCGTAAAAGTGCTTTGAATATCTGTCTGTCATTGTGATGAATGGATACGTTATGAATTTTCTTTATGTTACATTAAAACTATGCATTTTAGTTCGTAAATTTATTGCTAGTGTTCATAAACATGGAAATACAAGTTCTTTGCATAGTTCATTTTATTATTCGTTTCGTATATGAATTTATAAACCAATAAAGTACGTTAGCTGCATTATTACAAATACACTTTTTTATAAAGTCTAGCTGACGTTTTGACCTGAGTTTAGCCCGATTGCATCGCCACCTACCAGGTCCAATTGTAAATATAAACCATCTGGAGACTCAACCTGACTTATACACACAAAAAATTATACACACATAATTAATTACAAAATAATGTATCTAAAAAAATTACATAAAAAACCATCAGTCATCATCACTGCTAATGTCATTCGCTTAGATCAATTTGCACAATTATATATCAATTTACCAATATAATATGCCGTGTGGTTTCCGCCCTACTCGTCCCGCGGGTGTTGTAAGAAGCGACAAAGGGAAAGATCCGGACGATGCGCAGCAGCATATTTCTGTGTAACAGTAATCATCTGATTCTGCGATCACCAACCCTCTTGCCTAGCGTGGCGATTATGGGCAAATACCTCCAATGACAAACAATTGTGGCGCGCATTGAGAGAGGCCTTTGTTCAACAATGGACTATTACAGGCTGATGATGATGATGTCGTGTATTGTAACGATTTATCGATTTAAGTGTTGTGATTGTTTATGTTTATCGCATTAGTTTTAATTTCCATATTTTATATAATTAAGGATTCTTCTAAGCTTAGAAGTAATTAAAAATTTCATCGCTCTACTTTCAAGATTCTGAATCTTCGAACTCACAAAGGGAATGTATTATTTTCTTGTTTGTACCTCTCCTTGAATGAACTCTTAAAATATTCATTGGTATGAACTTTAGGAGAATGACAAAGGTTTGTTTTGTTCTACATAGGCTCGCCACGGCAAATGAGTCTTGCTCCTTTTGTAATTACGCCTACATAAAGATATTTTACAATGTAAATGGAAAACATGTTTTCATTGTACCTACTGTTAATTTAGACAAGAATTTTAATACTCCGCCCACATTTTAGAAAAGTTTAAAGCTTGTTCTTAATGCCCTGGATGTTTTCCTTTTAAAATTCTTCTTTTTTATTGTATGTTTTAACCGTGTCTGAGTTTACACACCTTTAAAAAATCTCTCAGGTGTGCTGGATGTCATATGTTTTAGCAAGTGATAATTAATTTCTATTATGCACATGAATCCGAAAAATTAAAGAAAAAGAAGCTACGAAAAGTTACCTGTAGAGCGATGCTGGGTTTCGAACCTACGATCTTCGACGTGGCAGTATGTACCACTGGGCTTTCACTGCTGCTTTTAGGATAAAAAATTTAGAATAGTCGCATTAACAAGAATGGGCTGACTTGACTCCCCAGACAAGTAGTAATAAGACAGTAATAGTATACCTTACACAGAATACTGGCGTGAATTTATATTCATACGACATTACATAAAGATAATTATATCAAATACGTTTAATTTCGTGTAAAACTTAAATATCAGTCCCTACAGTCAGTCACTAAGACACTCAATGGATTAAATGTGAGCGAAACTCATTATAATTTCAATTTGCAGCTAAGTAATAGTTAGAAGTTAGCAGAAAGCTAAGCTAAAGCTAAACTTGAGCTGCTTATTAACCCTCCCAGAATTCACAGGCTTTGTAAATACCTTGAATATAGACAAATTCTCTGAGGAAGGTAGGAATAGATATTACCTACCTGTAGAACAGTAAATCTCTCCCAAATTGAAACATTCTTAGCGATTATTCCAGAATATTATGAGACTAAAAACATTTTTAGTTGAAAGCAGCTAGTTAAAAGTTTATGAAATCCAACATGGCGGGATACATCTATGTTGCAAACGTGAAAGAAGATTAGTTAGGAAGTACATTTTAAGTACGTGTTTAGGTTATTATAACTTGTGATGAAAGGTAAAGTTAAACGCATGAGATTATTAAATTAGAACATACTTTATCTAGAGGCATAAATCTATAAAACAAGTGCTCCATAATGAAACAACTTTTTTAACGCGAATTATATCCGTTGAAAAGTTGTTTCATTATGTTGAGTATTCGCGAAAGTTTGAGACTATATTACAAGTGCTCCAATCAGTGATCGAAATTCAACCGTATTTTTTAAATAAATATTAGCTTTTATTAATATTGGAAATCCGTTGTCTCTGCCTACCCCTCTGGGAAACAGGCGTGAGTCTATGTATGTATGTATGTATATTAGCTTTTGCTCTCCTCCGTGCGAGCAATATTCTTAAAAAGGAATCCACAGTTTTCGCTTCACGTATTAATATATAGATAGTAGAACATTTTTATGTAGCAGCCGTATAATCTGTGCACGGAAATAAAATCAAATGTCGAATAAAAATGGCTACTGCAGTTTTTACGACCAAATCAAAAATAGAACAGCAACCCTAAGTGCATCGCTCTAGTGATCGCTATTGGGTTTCTGTGCTTTCTAGGTTGACCGACTGCAATTTATAAAAAGAAACCGGTTGTAAAATACCTTCTATATATTTTATCAGTAAATCACGGAACATCGTTTAAGCTATCGTGACCTTTCGCTGAACAATAAATCGTGATTGTAGGTGACAACGCCAATTTTTTGATACATCGCAACCCAAGTTTTTGGTAAAATCGACAATTGATCAAGATTTCCTTTGTTTTCTGCAACATGCCACTATATATCAAACTTTTAGGTCATATTTCTCAAATAAATCCTGTTCCTAAAATATCACAGCTAAAATATCTTTCGTCTGAAACCGATGGATGTCTATAAAATGAAAGTTATAGAAGCTCTTTTATTATTATATGTATAAACAAAGTACTCACTATAATCTAAGAAACTTTCATTCATACACTTTTTCGTATCTAGATTTATTCAACAACCAAGTCTCCCATCAACTTTTATCGCTTTTCATCGACAGAAAAATAAATTTAAGTCTTACAGTAGAGCATCAGACGTGGAATCATCTCGTAAAACTGAGCTCATCTTTTCGAGTCACAATAGTAACGACCAAGTATAGAATTCGCTTTCTACATCGTCATAAGGCCGCAATTCAGTGAAAAATTCACTGGATTGCGGCCTTTATGGCGATGTAAAATCGTAGTATCGAAATAAGGGCATTGAGTAATTTGGGTGACTTATGCAGTTCGGTTCATGCGAAAATAAAGCGAGTATGAATACGAATCGTCTGATTAACAGCGTTTTAGCCATTCCACGTATATAGACGTCTTGTAGAAGCTATATTATAAGTACGATTGGAGACGTAAGACCCCTCAATATCCTCACGTACGAAGATATCGCATAAACTTAAAGATTTCCCAGTCTCATGTATACTTGGTACCCGCTGCCTCGTTCTGATTATGTGGCGTATAAATTTGCATTTATGTATTTTATTAGTGTGCTGCGAGCTGGATTTTTAGCCTTTATTTTTTCACTATAGCCATTTATTTCTATTTTAGAACTTTTTTTCTTAATACAAGTCTGTGACATCATTGTCTATTACTGCGTCTCGACCGCAACTTTGTAAGTTTAACCCCGTTTTAACTCGAGATGGAGTAGCGAAACTTAAGAACGCATTAAAATGTGCCTTTTACATTGTGTAACAATGCGCGTTTATGCGTTACCTAAGTACTTTAATAAATATAAAAAGTGTTTCGCTAGCATTAATGGCTACTTATTGTTATAATCTCGTACTAAGTATTAAGTATATAGTGTAATAAATTAGATATTTTTTTAAACAAAAAGGAAAAGACTTCTCAGCCTATCTAGAGCTTCTAAGGACCAATCTTTTTGAGTCAAGCATATCCCGCCATCTCTGTCTGGATATGCCGCGCTGCCGTCGTCTGCCATTTCGAGGGACCAACTGCGTTGCAACTTTAGCTCGTTAGTTAGTAATCAGTGAAATAGTAAGCTGTATAATTATGTAGGCAAGGTTGATAATATAAAACATTTTAAATGAATGACAAAGTATTTCTAACACAAAATTGATCGATTATTATTATTATTGCCCGTATCAGAACAGAACTGTTAATAATTTAATTAAAATTACGCTGTCAATATAAATATCTATTACATAATGAACGACGAAATAGTTTTGCTATATAAAAAGAACTGTCACGGTAACAATAGCATTCAATATAAACGCCATTTCAACGCGGCGAAGCCGTGCGTTTTGTCTGACACAACTTAAATCGCGTACGGTTTACAAAAATTTTAAAACTAATTATTGAATCATGCCATATTTGGATTTTAATACTTTTATGGTTTCGTATCTTGAAAAGAAAAAAACAGAACCCTTATAGGATCACTTTGTCCGTCCGTCTATCTGTCTATCAAGACCATTTATCTTGAGAACGCGTGGAGGTATCGAGCTGAAATTTAAACCATATACTCAGATATACAGACCCTTCAAGTTGTAGAAACATCAAACTTCTAAGTTAACATAAAATAAAGATACGGCCGTTTATTCCGCAAAAAATATTTATTTCGACACTCTCAAGGAAATCAAAATTTATTCAAAACTTTCCGTTGAAACATGTCTTAAGTAGAATGTCTTCAATAGATTTATAATTTTATCGGACACTAGTTTGTGCTGGCGTGCATAGCATGTGATACTTATTGTATTATGCTACCAAGCATGTAATTTAAATGCAATATTGTGGCGATAAAATTAATATTTATCGTGTCTTATAGTCTCACTAGGGATGCAAAGCAATTAAGTTTCATATTCGCTAACCCTAGAGAGTATGTAGTTAGACAATAGTGTCAAACGTGCAATAACACGACGACCTTTGTTCGGTCGTCCAGTACGCCGCACGCTTGACATTCGCGCAATTTAACCCTTTTGCAACATCAGAACTGACGGTTTGCGATGAATGTGTTTCTCTTTAATTCCCTTGTTTTGAGTAAGCTTTGTGAATGATGCTGGATTGTGGGATGTTTTTGGTTGAGGTTATGATTTGAGGGTTGGTTTTGATCGAGCAATTGAGTACATTAAATAACAATAGAATCGTAAATTGTTTTAATTCAGTCTGTTGTACGATTTTAATGGCACCTTTATTGTTTATTAAACTTTAATTGACGTGGAAGTTTATTCATTAAAATCTAAATTTTCGTTAGTATATTTCTCAAAGGATTTCTGTTAAATAAAAAAAGTTTTTTTTTATGAAACTTGCAAAACTGAATTTCTTTTTACTAAATTATATTTTATTCTGTGAATAAAGATGTCGGTATATATTCCTATATTGTGAAGTTTTAAGTTAATGTTAATTCTGAAACAAATACCATGTATACTTGTACAAGAATTGATAATACAAAATCATAAGTATTTATCTGAATATAGCTCTAAATTTGGCAGATATCATTACTTACTAGAAATCTAGGACCAAGTTTTAGTTCATAAATCATGAGAGTATAATGAAAACAGGCCAAGTAAATGCCTTTAGCGGTACAGATAACAACAAAAGTTGTATATTACAAATTTTATAAAACAATTTTTGACGCCACGATTGGCGTAGCGGGAAAGCGATTTGCCTTTTGCTCCTTGATATCTTGTCGTGGTTTATTGTCGCGGGTTTGATGCTCGCACGGAACAAATATCTATGTGAACTACACATATTTGCTACGATCTAGGTGTTTGTGATTATGCTTGTAACAGCATACAAGCTTTAAAATTCAAATGTACCTAGAGCTTGTAAAGTTGTGTTTAAAAACAAAACCCTTGGGATTACTTGTACTCCAGTACATTCCTCCCAGCCGATCGTATCAACTTCTTTTTTTTACAAAATGTAGGTACACTACACAAACATCAACAACAAAACGTTTGCGAATTGGGATATAGTAATTTACTTTTGTTGCCGACTGTACAAACCCAGCCCCAAGTAATCGTTATCTAAGCATGAAATATGAATTTAATTTATATAAGACTTATTTATTTACTACATGAATTATTTATGCGACACTTGATACTTAACAAAAGATTTTTTAATATTTAATCTAGCGAAAGAAGTTTCACGACAGTTGCGAAAAACACGACATTTTCCCGAAATTATTACGTCGTAATTTTTCTTCCTAAAATAGACCATAAAGATATATGAATAAAGTTGAAAATTGAAAGTAGGGTCTGTATATAATGGTTTATTTGAACGCCACACCTGAATTCCCTGAAGATAAAAGCTGAATTTGGGTCCTGGTGTTCCGTATTGTGTTATATGACACCAATTAAATATTATCTAACAGATAAACAAAGACGAATAGCTTAGTTGTAGAGCGACTGATGGCTTTAACAGGTAGATTGCAATTTGCAAGTTCAAATCCTGTTCGTAATCGATTTTATCTTAGTAGTAATAGCTACCTTAATTTTTTCCAATGCCTCTCCCTTTGTGCGTCGTCATGGAATGATGCTACGGGTAGGTTCATGGCCATTTTTTTTATTATTAAAACAAATCTGGCATAGATTTTTTCTAGACAAAGATATTATTCAGGAATCAATAAATTTCATTTATAAGTGCTTTTTATTGATTAATTGCAGGAGGAACATTAAAATACGGTACTTGTATTTAGATCATTCATGATAGGGTACTCTTAACTAGTTGAACATAGAATAATGTAATTTTAAATTTTGCACAGTTTTCGTCCATTTTAACTTTGATTCTATGTTGACTTTATATCAGAAATTCACCACATTATCAGTGTCTAGACAGAATATGTTATCTTTATTATAATTTTACTTTATAAAAACATTATTATTTGGTTAAATTCTGTAGAGAAATTTCAGAAAGCCACGTTGTTATTATTCGGCTGTACAAATATTTCTAAATTTTTTTTTGGATTTTTATAGAAGCCTCGTGCTCGTTAGATTTTTCTAGAAACCTGTACCAAGGTAAACTCAAAAGAAAATTTACAAAATTTTCAGTTTACCAATGATCGTTTTTTACTGTCAAAAAGTTTGAATAAAAAATACAGACTGATAACTTTAGAAGTTGAAAAGAAAACAGTAAATTTCTTCAGAGAAAAAAAAAAACATTTTAAATAATGATCTTCTAAAAAGTTTGCAGAAACCTTTTTATTACCTGTATTGTTTCTTCCGAACATTTTTTATGAAACAACTCTGATAGACTCACAAGTTTAGAGTTCGCAATATTGTAAGGAAAACAGACAAAATGGCTTTGAGTTAGTTATTTAAAAAATATTACGTTTGTATACTCAATGGAGAAGGGTGAGCTATAATTGGCAAAATAACTTTTATTATGTCTTTGTTGTGTAATAATTAAATAGATTATCATCTCATCTTCCTGCCTTTGTCCTAATTTTATTTAGGGTCGGTGCAATAGGTTTTCTTCTTTCAATCATCTCTATTAGCCGTCACGTCACTGCTTACTCCCTTTCCATCCATGTCGCATATAATTAGATAGATATTCTTAATCAATAGATTGTTTAAATAGCCTAGGCCAACAGGGTTCAACAGAAGGCCAAACCTGTTTCCACCAACACGTACTAGATCAGCGTTCTGGATTATGACCTAATTTCTTTCACCTCAAATTGTGGAAAAAGGCCTTTTCCTAGCTAGAGCCCACCCAAGCCCAAGGCCAATAAAAGCAATGAAATAATAAAGCTACAAAATACAAAGAAAATAATTTAAGATTTTCTCAACTATTCCCTGGGTAAAGCTCTATATTTTAATTAAGCAAAATTAACGTTCACGACGTGGTACTAAAAGTCCTTCTGTCAAACGTGACTTGATTATGATGTCTACTTGCGCTATGAGATATTCTCGAAGTACTATACTCGTTTGATGAAAGTGACGTTAGAATTAATAAATCTAGCGTCGGTGTCCCACAGGGTTAGCAAGAGTGGTAATTCATGTTATATGTGATATATTATTCATGTTATATATAACATGAATAGATTGTAGTTGAATATTTAGGACCTTTGCGTGTACGAATCAGATTGCCTATACTGGAATTTTCTCGAACGTTGTAAAGCACAGTCTAGTTAGGTTTTGTTGTAAGCCAAATAACTTTATCGATAAATAAACATTTATATAAAGCATTTATGCTTGTGATGAACAGTAACTTCAAAGTTGTTATAGAAAAAAAAATTGTGCAAGATTTAGACCACCGACCTACTGGACGCCCCGAAGCCCCTAAACGCTTTGTTAACTAAAGTATTCGTAACCTTTCTGAACATATTAAAATTCTCTTCTACATTCAACCATCTCAGATGGTAGTAACATCCACCCCATGGGGGAGGGATGCTCTGTGGGGCTATCTATAGTTCATAATTAGTAAATGACTTATCTTGCAGTGTAACTTATTGAACTCGTAGTGTAGCTGATGCTCGCGTCTTCACACGCGTGGTATGCCAATAAAAATATCCTTTTTATCTAGGTCATATACATATAATTTCTTTTTGTAGTTAAAATACAAAATTTTGAATCTTTCATCTCTTTAAGGATAGTCTTTTTCACCTCGTCACGGATGCGGCGTTAGTGCAAATAATATTTATGGTTCTCTAAGTATAAGCCGACAAGTTAATGTGTTTAACAATCGAATTTGGCTGGTTTATGCTTGGAAGCCAATAGTTTATGTTTGTTTTTTTTTTTTGGTTCAATAATTATGTTTGCGACTTGTTTTCTGGGACAATAAATACTTCTCTTTCTTCTTTCTTTCTTTTTACGAAAAAAGAAATACGCTTTCAAATTCATAATATTATTGGAGCACATTTAAATATGCGATCTGAGAATAAAATGTAGTGTAACCACATTCAGTAGTGGTATTAGATGAAAAATATATTTCATAGCATCAGAATATGGGATGAAACTCTAAAACCGCAGGTGTGAGTATATTCGGTCTAAAAGCCGGTGCTCGGTAAGGCGACAAAGAAACTCGGGTGCTTTGCCAAGCGCTCTTGTTAAGCCACATAAGCGGTGAAGCGTGAAAATGTGAGTTAGATTTATCTACTATTTTCTTTCTCTTGATTAGTCATTTAGTATTGTATTTGCTTATTCTTAGAATTATTTTGTTTTTTGGCACAGAATTTTATATGTATATTACTAGCTGCCCCGCGCGACTTCGTACGCGTGATTATCCTATTTCAATGCCTATTCTACCCCTAACCTACTCTACCCGTAACCTACTCTTCCCCTACCCTACCTTACTCTACCCCTACCCTACTTTACCCTTAACTTACCCAACACTACCCCTACTCTACTATACCGCTACCCTACCCTACTCTACCCCTACCCTACCTTGCCTCTATTTGTTTTTCATAAGATTCTTCTCCTGATAAAAACAAACACAACACAAAAAGAATTAGCGAAATCGGTCCAGCCGTTGACGCGTGATGCCGTGACCAAGGGAAATAGGGATTCTTTTTTATATATATTGATTTACCCCACTTCATTTATTCTTAAGTATATTTGTTTCTACCACTATACATAAACAATTCGATGGCCGCATCGAATAAACGTGCAAGAGCTCTTACACGATTTTTTTCTATTCCTTAGCCCATTCTCTATCGTCTATATCCTGCAATTTTTTTTTATAAATTTTGGTCTAAAATACGTCTGCAATTTCTTTTATATATTAAGGATTTCTATATTAAGGATTAAACGTTTTTATTATCTCCTGTAAAGTTGACGTTTTTCACTCGCACGTTTGTTCGATGCGGACATCGAATTGTGAAACTTAACCCTCAACCCTAGTTTCAAAAAAATCTACTTAGTCATTCGCGTAACACAGAACCATCTCAAGCGTAGCAAATAAATCTAATACAAATCCGGTGAGGTTTGTCAATACCTTTATTTTTCTACTCAGTGCATTTCCGTCGTGTAAAGTACACGAAGCTGATAAGACGGAACAAATGACGTTCGCAGGCGGCCATTTGTTATTTTTGCAATACGGTTGCATTCTTTTGTTTGTCGAGAACAAACAGGGACCCGTATTTATTATGATCTGTGCAGATGGGATATTATTTTTATGATAAGTAAAGAATTTTATGTATGCTTATTAAATGGAAATAATATTTTTTTAAATTTCTTTTTTATTTTAGAGGGTTTTAAATGCTATGCCACCCTCATCGTGACTCTCAATAAGAAACTCGCAAAAACAACTCACTCGAGCGGGACTTGCACCCGCGATCCCTGGCGTGCAGTGCCATCGCTTTATCAACTAAGCTACCGAGTCCTGCCTACTTCAGTTGAAGTTATATGGCCTTAAGAAAAGAGATTCGTAATTTCGAAATCAAGAACTCGAGACCTCTGACTTGTCAGTCACACCACTACGCTATCAGTGCTATTTTGCTAACCAAAAAAGGAGATGCGTAATTAACCATTTGAACTTGGGCCAAAGTGCTCTTTCTAATGACAGTTGTAAAACTTGTTGCTTGATATTTATGAAAATTATATTCATTGAAGTGTGCCAACTTTGTGTCCATTAATAACAATTCAACAAATTAGTGCCAACCACCAAGTGCTATTAACGTCTTGAAAAGAAAACAAATGAAAAGTTGAAATCAACAATTTTCGAAAACATCTTTTTCTTCTTTTTTTTCATCATTTGTATGTGTATTATTATTGTGTATTTTCCTAGTAATATTCTTTAAAAAATGTAATTTAGGGTAACATTCTGTCGATCGCACTTCCTTTATAAGGGCTTGGGAATATTCTTGAACAACACTAGAAATTAATAGAAAGGTTGACTAAATTCTAGTAACTTCTAGACTCTTCTTTTTATATCCTCGAACAACAATAGAAACAATAGAAGGATCAACAAAGTTCTAGTAACTTCTAGACTCTCCTTTGAATATTCTCGAACAACACTAGGAACTACTAGAAAGATCGACAAAGTTCTAATAACTTCTAGACTCTTCTTCGAATATTCTAGAATAACACTAGAAATAACTAGAAGGATTGACAAAGTTCTAGTAACTTTTAGACTCTCCTTTGAATATTCTCAAACAACACTAGGAACTACTAAAAGGGTCGAGAAAATTCTAGTTACTTCTAGATTCTTCTTCAAATACTGTCAAATAACACTAGAAACTACTAGAAGGATTGACAAAGTTCTAGTTACTTCTAGATTTTTCTTCAAATACTGTCAAATAACACTAGAAATTACTAGAAAGATTGACAAAGTTCTAGAAACTTCTAGACTCTTCCAGTCGCGAGTCGAGTAGGTAATTTAGTATCGCCGCTCTACAACAGATGGCGCTAGGAGCGCTATAAACGCAACTGTGAAACAATAATAAAACTTTACAACAGTAATTTAAAACTCTTACCGCCTTAATAGAATATCATCTAAATATACCAAAAGCTAACCATCAAAACGTACACTCCCAAACAATAATGATTGTCAAACGTTAAAGCAATTAAATACCAAGTTAGAGTAAAAGCAAATAACTCGTTATTCAACTTGCGAGATTTAATTTAATAATGAACTCTATTCAGAGGTATTAAGTCTGAATATTTGATTACACAGTTGTGTAAACATTTACGTTGTAGTCTCTGTGTTCTGTGATTTCCTAGTATTCTTTTTTATTGGTTTGAAGGCACATAGTAGAAACCTTATATCAGAAAACGGCGCAGAATACGGTCTATTATAACTATGGCATATTATGAGCTTTAGTTATAAAATAATGCTACGTATAATTGGCTACATTTTCGTAGACCCTTCGTAGCCGTAGCATCTGCTACGGTTTGGACTACGCAGATTTTTGTTATTTTTACTTGATACGAATTTTCTTGAAATATGAGATTGCTTCGTTGGTATAGTGGTCAAAAGCGAAACAGCTGAGCGCGAGGTCTTGGGTTAGATTCTAGAGTCAGGCAAAGTATTATTGGATTTTTCTATTAAAAATTCACAATTATAACTTGCGAAATATAGGTACGCTATATACCTCTGCGTCTGCTTATGCCTATGAGAAATTCAGGTGTAATGTTAAGTTAAAATGTGCCTGGTGATTCAAACCGGATTCAAAGCGACGATTCAATTTCATAGCCCATCGCTATTATTATACACCGCATATTAATTACATATTAATAGGTTACGCTCTCAATGAATTAATTATCGATGTTCAGCTGAAAATATCAACCAAACCAATATTATCTACTTAAATTTTACATATTAATTGAAAGTTTGATTGAAAAGTATGTCAAAGTACAATGTACTTCTTGAATCTTGCCTTTGCAAATAGCGAAAGTGTGTTGGAAAATTGATTACGGATTTGCTTTGCAAGCACGTGGATGTGGGTTTGAACCTGGCATGTACCAATGTGACTGTTCAATGTCATAATATGACATTTATGTATTTTCTTAGTTAGTCTAAGACACCACTTGCGTGGTGTCCAATTGCCAGTGGAATAATTACAGGCTAATTTATTATTTCATCATCTGCATTATCAGCCTGTATTAATCCACTGCTGAACATAGGCTTCTCCCAATGCGCGCCTCTTTTGTGCGCTCCTTGGAGGTATTTCCCCATAATCGCCACGCTGGGCGCTTGCCCAGTTGGCGATCGCAGTAGCAGATCATTACTTTTACACAGAAGGATGCTGCTGCCCATTCACCCGCCGACAAGACACTCGCGTGAAGAAAGAAGTGGTTCTATTCTTAGGCCGCAAACCACACGGCACTTAAAACGACTTAATAGCACTGCCAAATAAAGTCATTATTTATACAAAACACTATCAATTTCAAAACTGGATCACCTTATACCCTTATACAGTTTTACTTCTACCCACAAATTGTGCACATCCTATAGGAGATAGCGTTACATATACAAAGACACCGAATGTAAGATATACGAGACGACGCATGACAAGGACACAAAGGACAATGCGGATAATATATTGTATACAGAGAATGGAGACAGTCAGTGACAACTTAGAGTTGTTAGCGGTTAAAGGTTGAATAGAATCTCCATTTTTACCCGACTACAAAAAAAAGGAGGGTTATGATTTTAGCAGTCAGTATGTATGTATGTAAGTATGTATGTATGTAAGTTTGTTCATCTGTTCCCTCGTAGCTCTGAAACTATTTATTGTAATTCAAAAAATAAGGTGTCTATCGATGCGTTTTAATGGTAAGCGGGTTATAGGATGTATAAAATCTCGTAAAATCAAATCGCGGATTTCAAAAATAAATTGGTCAGCTCGAAAAAAATAAAGTTAAGGTAAATTTATCGTGTTTGATATCAAATGGAAGATCTTGATGAGCACATTCAGAATATTATGTATAATTATCTATATATTCTGGACTACTTCTTAGAATATCTTTTTAGATTTTAAGTAGTCGGGTTTTAGTTTTTAAACTATATTTTTTTAATATTTATACTGTAGGCTCCTTTGTATAGTTAAACTCGCAAAAACAACTGACTTGGGCGGAACTTGAACCCGCGATCCCTGGCGTGCCGTGCCATCGCTTTTACCAATTAAACTACCGAGTCCTGCCCGCGTCAGCTTCATTCTTACTAAATAATTTCATTTAATAAGCAAATCATGTGCATAACATGTAAAAAACATACATAAAATATGTTCTATAAGTTTTTTTTAAAACTACGATTTGAATCAAGCTTTTTATATTAGAATGTCAAAATTAAACGTATTTTGCAACAAATTGTGTCTGTCTATTGTGTCCGTCTGTTGACTTTAGAAAAGTTCCTTTATCTGGAAAAAAAATCATTGTGATCGGAACTAAACCAACAAATTCAACTCTATAGGATAAGAGTAAGTGGTTCTAATTCAGCTTGCAAGATTTGACCTGAAACCCTTCCCCTGACGCATGAACAAGGACTTGTTCAATGTGTATAATAGAAAGATATATAGTTGAACTAAAATTAGCACCAATGTTTATTTTAAAAAATACCTCAACATAGTTGTTATTATAGAGAAGAATCCAACATGTTGACGTAAAAATATTAATAAAAAAAATAAAACCGACTTCAAAAGGAACTAAAAAGCTTGAAATAACTTTAGTACGTTTTGGAGTCGGTTCCAAGCCAAGTTCTTAATGTTAAAGTTAAAAAGGCTAGAACTTGGCTTGCGAGAACCTCCTTCTTTTTTGAAGTCGGTTAATAAAATACTTTTTAGACAGATGAGAACATGAGAACTAGGTCAACAGAAAAAAAAGAAACTAACAAAAACCTATGTGAACAATTCTCTGGGCAAATTGATATAAAAAGGTTTTTACATTATTCGTCTATAAGTCAAGTGCAGACTTAAGTAACTCCATTCATTTCTTTGTTCGCAATGCTCGATAAAATCGACTTGTCGCATCTTTGATTACATCAAATGGGACTTTAGTAATCAGATAAAGGAATATCGAAGGGGAAGCGAAGTGTGGAAATATATATATGTTACATAGGGAAATGTAATTTTGAGCGGAATAACAAAGTAAGTGACAATAACAATAACAGTTGATAATTACAACCATTCAGATGAATTACCGAGTAACAAAAACATAAATTAATAATATAACAATCTACACATTTAAAATAAACTAGTTTATAATATTTTTTATTATAAACTTTATTTTGCAGTTTTTCCAAAGCGTTCATTGCATCTAACTATAGATATTATACTAAAAAATTCCTTTTTTACTGAGTATAAACTAAAAATAGATAAGAATCTTTAGGTTAGGTATTTTTTAGGGATGTAAAGGCATTATACATATAATTAGGTATAATATAATATAAAATAAAAATATAATATTTATATGAAAGTGAAAGCTTGTAAAGATAATGCGTAAACCGTTGAACAGATTTGTATAAAATTTGGCACACAGATAGACCATAAAATATCTTTGATTAACAAATACGATACTTTTGACCTTGGTACCCGCATACAGGCAAAGACACGGGCAAAAGCTAGTCTTTACATATTTATACATTTTGAATATATTTGAGATGAGGAATTTCAACTTGTATCCTGACGACAGCTCAACTTTGAATAATGTTTCATAACTTTGTTGGACGATGTTTTATGCAGTGAATGACTTAAAATTTAGAAGTACGTTGAGTCATGTATTATTGCTATAATCATCCTTAAATTTTAGGCATTTAGGTTTAAAATCTAATGAGTATTATATTTTGAAAGTTTAAATAAATTTGGAATACAAGAATTTTTACAAATGCTCTACTTTGTATGTGGTTCAAATAAAATGATTCTCATTAGACTTGAGTTCATTTTAAAAAAAAATAATGCATGCAAAGTTAACTTTTAAGTTTAAATTTAACCTCTAATTAAAACAGAGGAGTGTTATAAGTTAAACGTGAGTATCTGTATATTTCTGTACCTGTTCGTCTGGCGTAATAGCTCCCAAACAAAAAAATAAAAAGTGGCCAATTTTTTTATTTTTAACCGACTTCCAAAAAGGAGGAGGTTCTTAATTCGACTGTATGTTTTTTTTTTTTTTTGTTTTTTTTTTTGTATGTTTGTTACGCGATTACTCCTTCAGTTGTGGGCCGATTTTCAAAATTCTTTTTGTAATCGAAAGAGTATACTCCCGAGGTGGTCCCATAGAAAAATTATCGTGATCTGATCATGAACTTACGAGATATGAAACGGAACTCCTCGTAGGATTATAGCAGAATTGTCGTAACAAGTAATATTGCTTTGTTTATACGTGCAGTCGATGGCTGACGAGCAAAGAGGAAGAGGGGGGATACGTGGTCAGCCCCCCCCCCTCCCTCCTATAATCATCCAAGATAAAAAATATCGTGTAAGGTATCGTTTGAATGGGCTTTTCATAAGGATTTCAAATATTAGCCTCACAAAAGTCTGGGAGGGGGATTAATTTTAGGCACCACTAAAAATCGTGAAAAAAAAATTTTTTAATAAAAAATAAAACCGACTTCAAAAGGAACTAAAAAGCTTGAAATAACTTTAAAACGTTTTGGAGTCGGTTCCAAGTCAAGTTCTAGCCTCTTTAACCTTCTCATTAAGAACTTGACTTGGAACCGACTCCAAAACGTTTTAAAGTTATTTCAAGCTTTTTAGTTCCTTTTGAAGTCGGTTTTATTTTTTATTAAAAAATTTTCCATTTTATCACTCATGTACAGTATAGAGACAAGAGTCCATGTACCATGCTATGATCATATTCCTTTAAAGCACTCATTAATTAGTATGTTTAAAATGTTTGCACGTTTTAATACGCACACTTATAAATGTGTGTATGAGTAGTGCAAAGGATTAGAAACAAAAGTGCTAATGGATTTATGTCGCTAACTGTACACCTAAATGATTTTTTTATGATATTACGAGAAGTAGGGTAATATTGTCTTAGTACAAAGCCTACATCTACAGCTGTTTAACCTGCCGTTTCAAAGATATACATACATAGACATAAGATTTATCTAACGCACTAGAAATAAGGTTTAAAGTTGCTTAAGCGCTACAGACTCACGTGAGTGTAAATAATATTACAGAAAATTAGGTCAGGACTTCCAAATATACTTACATGTGAAATGAAAACAAAACTTCAGTACATTTTGTAACTTATCAAAGGCGAACTCCGAACAAGAATCACTTGACATATTATTGGAGCGAAATACTTCTTTATTGCGAGTTTTTCCTGTTATAGGGTACTAGTTCTCACCCGCGGCTTTGCTTGTGTAGTATAATGACAAACTGTAGCCTATGTGTTTTTCTGTTGTATGAGCTATATTACTGTAACGTTTCATCAAAATCCGTTCAGTAGTTTTTGAGTGAAATAGTAACATAATATTTGTTCATCCATCTTCACAAACTTTGACGTTTATAATATTAGTAGGATTAGTAGAAAATTAAAAACAAACACTCATTGATTGTGATAGTAACACACTATAGTTTATTATTACGTTTATTATTATTTGCTCCGTGCCTCGGAGAGCACGTAAAACCATCGGTCCTGTGCCTGATCTCTCCGGTCGTGTTGGATTGCCGTCCCATCAGACGATAATAGTGAGGGAATAGAGATTGCACCTGAGTTTGCGCACACAATTATGCACTACTCTAACATCTTCTGAGTAGTGGGTTGGTCTCCGTTGAGATTTTGTAATACCTAAGTTAAATATTGTAGGAAGAAAAGCGAAGAAAAATTTACCGAGACCATTTACAGGTAAAAATCCCAAAATAAACAAACCCCTGGTATATTTGTATTTAGGGCAACATTAATGTGATGATGATACCATAACAAAAAGGTACCAAAAGGTTCAAGGTTAATCTTAAGTAGCAATAAGATTAGGTGCTGAGTGATAAGCTCCTTAAAACAGGGTTCAGTAAAGCGATGACTGATTTTATGCTGCCGTCTGTTGAGACAAACCACTTAGAGTTGATAAGAACCTTTATTTCTGACTTTTTAGATAGACAACGTATAATGTCGTAACTGCATGTGGAGCCATTAGGTTTTGTCAGAAGACCAACGCTGTAGTTGTATTGCTTCAGAATTTGTGCGGCATTTTTATTTATCCTTTTTAATCCTCGATAAAAACAGATGGATGTTATAAGTTTTACATGTGTGTATCTGTTTCGGACGTAGTTTCTAAACAGATGAACCTATATTGGTTTTATTTGAAAGGTGACATGATTGAGAGCGGTTCTAGCTTAAAAAAAATACACTATTAATAGTCATATTTCTAAGAGTAATAATATTGTTAATACATTGTTTTTCATAACTTAGAAACAATGTGTGGTTTGGTCTCAATAGTCTTCCCTCATAGATTTTGTTTCCGCATATCTTTTCAAAATTTGCTAGGAAACTTAGGTATCTTACTTACTTTGAAGTAATTACTGGATAAAACAATCAATTTATAAAATATACTTTTATTGAAACAATCTTTATGTTTTGTTAGAACGTTGTCCAAGCTAAGCTACCTCAAACAACAAATTCGTTAGAATGCCATGGCTGAAAAATTCAATACTTTAACACAAATGGTTTTTGGCAGCAAGCCGGATTCAGAGCAGTGCTATGAAAAACCACGTCAGCGCATAATCTTTTTCAACCATCCGTAAAATCCGATTGAAAAATACAATATCGATTTATAGTAAAATTAACGCACGACAAGGCCATGTGGTCTGGTTTTATATTATTTCGAGTCTATTCGCGTACAGATAATTCAAAATAGTCATTGTTGAACTAACCTCAACGTTTTGGCCAAGTTGCATTGACCGTAGTCACGAGAAAGGTGCAGAAACACTGCACCGTTTGGAATCCCACACTTAAAACATAATTTATTTTATCTGCTTCCCCACAATCGGATAGAAATACTATTAAAGTAACACCCAAGTACAACCGTGGTCACGAGAAGACTTTATAAAAATATTTTTAAGTTTATTGTATTCTTAAAAAAAGATTTTCAAACAACAACCTCTTTGGTAATGTCCTTTGTATCATTTAAAAATATCAGCCTATAGCCATGTTCTGGTATTGACTACCCAAGAGTACTGTTCCACAAATTGCTACAATTTCGGATTCAATTTCGCGCAAACTGTAATAACGAATGGAAATCGAATACATTTGAAAGTACAGAAATGAAACGTTAGGTTATCAGACTGAATAATAAAAGAGAATTGTGCCTTCGGCTTTATTTACTCAAGTGTCTTAGATAGCAAATTATTATAATTTATAACTTGTAGATCGCTAGTCTTCGTACAATAGACTTTTTCATTTTTCTGCATAAAACTTGTAATAATACAAGTTTCTACTTGCAATAATAGTTACGGCAAGTTGGGTAAACTGAGACTTTGACTTAAAAGAAGATATATTTGTGCTTGTCATAATAAAATAAATAAAAAAGGCTTTTATTTCTTGCATTTACATTTATTAGCATACTTAATTAAATTGTGCTTGTCATAATGAATCTGATACCTTGTGTAAGTGTTGTGTACGCAACAATCTCAAATTATTATTAATTTTCTTATTCAATATTTTATTCTATAAATTTTATAATGATTTTGTTACAAACATATTTTAATAATTTGATGAAAGTAATAAATCTCTTATTTTGCCTTACATTTTTGAGTGTTTTTATTGGGTTGATAGGGGTTGATTGATGTGGGATGTTTTATAAATAGACAGAACTATGAGACCTCAAATTTAAATGAAATTTGCTTTTTCTCAGTCACGACACATTTTCCATCTACTTTACTATTTATTCGTTTTTAAAATAAAACTTATCCGTCGCAAGTATCGTACGGATTATTCAAACTACGATGTTAGTGCTATCGTAAAAGCAACTACATTTTAGTCTTGATGTCCTAAAAGAAGGATATCTGTTGACCGTAGAGCACATAAGATAAAATTATACCTTAATATTTCATAAATAAAAACTCATTACATGCCAATTAAGTGAGAATCGAGTTAAGGATGGCTAGATGGTTAATAAATAATATACTAAACTTAAATAGTCACCGTTGGCAACTTTTGAAAATAAAAATTAAAGCTATTTTTTATTTGAAAAGATTCGATTAAGCTGAAATTTTGGCTAAAACTTTGTAATGTTGATTGTGGTATAGTTCGATATTTCAAATTTTTTTTAATGTGCAAGCGAGATAGCAGATTGACGCAGAGAGATCCCTTATTTTAAATGCTAACCTATGATCTTTAACAGTTAAGCAATAGAGAGAGCCATTCTAAGTTTTTCTTCCTTAGATTGTACGACACATTTCCTAGGATTTACTATTAATGATGTTTGTGTTTTCATTCCCAATGTTTTTTTTATTATCTTTAAGAGTGTATCTATTATTATTTACTTTCTGAGACGTGGTTTTTAAATTAGGTTTACATTAAGCATTTTATTTCAATCATCGCAAAGTTGATATTATACAACCTTGGATCATAAAAAATCCATAGCAAAGCATATAGTCAAGGCCTCTAACATGACTAAAGGCTTTCAGCCGGAGGATTTATTTTTATTTTTTTACAAAAACTAAAATTTTTAAACCAAACCCCACGTTTATTCAAACTCGAAATCGAATCACAATAACCGATTTTTGCACACCAATAAATCCGTTCATTCATCCCATAGAGCGTAGTGAAGAGAATAGCTAGTGTCGCGTCACTAGTGTGTACCGGGGCGGAAAGTGTGACATGTCACTCTGACCCGCCATCGGAAGCGACGGTAAATTATTCAACAGTCTACCGTAATAAAGTTACGATGTACGTTTTATTGGGGCCCAATAGAACTGTTCTAACACGCCTGGTTTCATTGCTAATGAGTTTGGCTAAGCTTGAGTTGGTTATTTGTGGTAAAATTGCTTTTTAGTTGAAAGAAACCTGTGAACTTTACATGCGACATAGTATATACAATAGAAAAAGTATTTTAACTAGTATTGAGTTAAGTAAAGTGGTCACTTTTTATTATCTACGTAATATATAGGTATATAGGTACAATTAAAAAAAGATAAAGTTGCTAAGTTCAAAACTCAAAAATCAAAACCGGTATGGCTGGACCACTAAAATGTTTGTGTGTTCGGGGGTTTCCTGAATGGTTAATATATTACTCTTGGACCCGGCGCTACGATTCGATTGGGTTAAATCGCTTAGGGCGAAGCCGTGAAAAATTTTGAATATTTAAAAAAAAATATTTAATGGCCGCTTTTGTCGATGGCCGAAGATGAAACCACATGTGGCTTGACGTTTACCGTGCGTTCCCGCTTATTTCCGAACCAGACCCCAAGGTTATAAGTAGACAGGAACATAGACACAGACAGGGAATTTCCTAGCTTGTTTGTACATAATATAATGAATGTAAATAAATTATTTTCAATATGAAAAATTTATTATAAATATTTGAGTTTATTATCAGCCCGAAAAAAAATATGGGAAAATGCCAGTCTGTACTTTGGTGTTTTTTTTTATAATTCGTCATGAAAGCGGCTTGAGTAACAGTTATTTTGTAAGAAAAACAACAGCAAGATACCAATTATAGTTAAAAAGGTACAACCCTGTAACAGACAAACAAATGGACGGTCAGACGACGTGAGCTGAATAATTAGGGTACCTTTTCGCAACCTTATAGTATTGAATATAATAACTTGAAAGAAAAAATAATGATAAGAATCCTTTCAAAACCAATGTAATTATATTTGTATTTAGATAGACTATTGAAAAGCAAGATCAAAAATAGTGTCTTCATTCTCATTTTAGAATAATAACTGTCGTGAGTTTTTAAGTTTTATATTATTAAATACTATAACGGGTTTAGTCACGGATTGATTTCAGGAATGCCCGACTAGTTTTGAACTCAAACGTAGTCCATTTTTCAAAAGCGAGCGTAGTAAGCGGGCGGGCGCGCGGCACGCGGCGTCGCAAACCTCACTCATTGCCTTTACCCTGGAGTAGGTCAGATAAAGGCAAAGATATATTTATTTTATTTTAATTGCTATAAAAAATATAATTTAGAGAGAATGTATTTATTTAAATGTCAAAGCTTACTATTCCAATTATACTGGCTATCGCAATTATATTAAAACAGTCGCTCTCTTTAAAATAGAAGAACGAAAGAGCGACTAGAAATGAAACAACGGCAAACACAAGCCTCGGTTTATGATTATTTTGAATAACGCCACAGAAATGCCATTTAGAATTGAGGGTACCCGCACACTGCAGCGAGCTATTCTGCACTGTATATTCCTTGTTTCCAAAACCTCTCCAAGTCAATTTAGCAATTGTCCCACAGGCAGCGAATCACATGGCTATTAATGATTTTTTTGCTCAAAAAACATGCAGTTCCCATATAATTGCAAGTAACAAAAGAGTAACATATAATAGAAGGATCATAGATAGCGACTATCTGAGTTGTTTTACTTCAGCAATCCTTTTAATATTAGAGAAAGCCATGATTTTGAATGATGTATCGTTAATGAAATGCTGTTACATGTTTTTGTACAACCTAAAACATTAGTAGCTTTAAGTTTAAGTAAAGTAAGTCAAAAAAATCACCGATATCCACGATTTGAATTTTGACAAGACTTATCACAGAAAAAGTCGCTCATCGAAACTTTTTTAACGGTTTCTATAAGCGTCAATAAACTCGCTGAGCGAAACTTCTTTAACTCGCTCTACGCTATTTTGTCGCCGGTGAGACAGGTGCCTTATTCGCGTTCAACAAATAAATGCCAACGCAAGGCAGAAACAGCTAAAATTTTCCGAGGTCATCCTTCAAATTGCCGGCCCAGAGACACTCCGGGAATTCCTAACAACTCGTGAGGTCCCTAAAATTTTAATTACGCTGTGTCCAACCATTCTTCCTCTCCCCAAGTTGGCATATCGGTCTCTTTGAATGTTATTCGGTTCACTCGCAAAATGCCTTCAGAGAAACATTAATTGTGAGAATACAATTTAATTTTAATGCTTCCAGGAAATTACCCAAAGGGGTACGTTTTCTAGATCGAATCGTGTAAAGAATGCATTACATCGATTTCGTTGAATGAGTTTGTTCGGTTTGAATGGCATTTTACAACGTGTGCAAATAATAATAATAACATGTTAGCTTTATTGAATATCATTTTTAATAAGAAATTTGAAAAAAAAAACCATCCGTATCAGTTGTTTTTTCAAATTTCTTATTAAATTAATTAAACAACTTTATTGTTTCTTTAATACATACTTATTTCAAAACATTTGAATAGTATTCTTGAATTGTACTCTTTAAAAGGTATACATTCGTTTAATACACTAAAAGACGACCAAATTTCGGTTTGAAATGTTTTGGAGACAAAATCTTTGCAAGGTTATGCGTCTAATACCCCCGCTCGGGAGCGTTCGTAACATTCTGTATTCAAATACCGGCGTGAGCTGCTCGTGCGCGAGATTTGTGAGCATTACTCGTGAGATTTCGCATTAATTAGTTCAAAATTCCCTATAGTGCAGCTTGCAAGACACACTTTGCAAAGATTAGGTTAGAATTTATAAGAAAATTTGATTAATAATTATGTAGGTAAAGTACTGTTTCGAAATAATTATGCCAAGCATTTATAATTGTTTGAATAAATTTTTGAACTTACAGGGAAAATTAGATTAATGCTCAAAATAATTATCACGTAAAATTGAGACTAATTACATAATAAATAAATGATTAAAATACAATTATCACGTTATTTGAGGATTTAATGACAGCAGTTAAGTGTATTTAGAAACAGTGAGAACATCCTATGTAATATTATTCCAACTAAAATTTGGGCTGAAACCTCATGATTTCATTCTTTTCCCAGAAAAAGATAATATTAACTTTCCCGAGCAATTTCATCACACCACCAACCGTTTCCTCTAACCATAACTAGAATTGCATTCTATTTTTCTTTCATTAACGCGCCAATATGGAATGATAATTACACCGTTTCTCATATAAGCAGCAATGTGTTCACACACTCGGAAAATCACCCCATTTTCTGCGTCAGAAATGATAAACGCAATATTAATCCGTGTAAGCATGACCTCCTTTATGAATTTATTGCTTCTACGATATGCTCGATGGCATGTGCTCAACGCTTTTGTTAGGCATGTTAATATTTGTGAATATTTACCATATTTAATGTACCCTCGATGACTCAGCGCTGTGGATTTGAGTTGAGAAAGCAAACGTAAGGAAAGTCGGGTATTTTCATTACGTTTTCTGGCTAGTACCTATTATTTTTTTTGTCATATAAATTCTTGAGATCCTACTCCACCATTAATCGTTTTATTATGGTGAAGATTGTGATAATCTATTCAGTATATATTGTCGATTACGCAAGCAGTAGGTACCTACTGCACACACAACAGCTTACTTGACAGAGCAGTAAAATTTTTTTTCTAGAATTTTTTAGATTTGGTTCTGCAAGCATCTCAAAACAATTCACATTTATAAAAATATTTGTAAACTAATTCTTAAAAATTTAACTTTTACCTTATTTTTAAAAATCTAATTTTTAACTAATTCTTAAAAGTCTAATTTGTAACTACATAAAAGAAATTTCTAATGTAATAATAAAGTCTTAAGTTTTCACGACTACTTTAGTAGGTACATAATGAAACAACTTTTTACCAGGATAACTTTTGTGTATTCATGTAAAGTTTTAGCCTGACGTTTCAAAGTCTTTGCATTCTCCTTGGTGTAAGGGTAGCTACACACAGTCGATTCAGCACATTTGGTTTAATATTTTCGAAGAAGTCCCGATTTCCCGAAATTTCTTATAAAATACCGAATCGAATGTGCCGAATCGATGTGTGTAGCTACCCTTATGCAATGCAGCCGTGCAGCTACCTTATAACCACGGCGGACTTCAAAAGCCTCTGAAACGTCAGGCTAAAACCTTCATACAAATACAAGATAGTTATCCGTTTAAATAGTGGTTTCATTATAAATTTCTAACAAGCTTGAACAAGCATGAGGAAAAGCTAAAAACACCATAGAGTACTACAATTACATCAACCCTCATGTTAATACGAACTTGTTAATTCAGCCATTTAATTGAAGCGTTATTAGCTAAGTTAAGCTACTATAATGGAACTACCAGTTGCTCTGTGTAGGAGCAAAGCCTACCATTAGTTTATACGACCATTTGAACCACGATGCCAACTCAATGGTTTTATCAAGAGCAATACCAGATACGTGAAGCATCGAAAATGGCCGACACTCCATTAAATATCTGTGAATCTCAGTCATATACTGCCGGAAATGTCCTCGAATATTCGTAGACCAATATTTGGGAACGGAGCATTGAACTATTTGTAGTTGTGGTTTGAGGTGTTTGTGTATTCTACATCAGTTGGAAATCTAAGATGATAAATACATAGATATTTAAAAAAAAGTATTTATGCATAAGCGAACACTAAAATTGGAAATTTTTGTATAAAAAAAGCATTGTACTAAGACCGCAAAGTTAGAAATAACCCTCTAAGTATTCCGCACAAGGGGTGGATGGAACAGCTATCTAAAATGATAGAATATAGAAGGGAAATTCGATAGCATGGGTGAGGTTACGAATAGTTTAGTAGCAGAGCTACTTTACCCAGTAGGTTGAGGGTTCAAAAATCCCGCTCGTAATCAATTTTATTTTTTTATAAAAGTTCTACAATTTTGCCATTTTACAATATCATGATGAAAACGACTGTTTCGCATTTTGGTGCAATTGGACAGAATATAAATTTTAATTTACTTCCTAAAATGTTTTTTTGTTAGTAATTAATTTTAGTATTTAATAATGTATTTAATCTAAACACATTAAAGTTAGTGTTTAATAATTCATTAATCTAATCTAATACATAGATACAAAAGTTTACTTTACTATTTGCAATATTATATTTTCGAAAATGACCTATTAGTCCAGTCAATAAAGTAGTTATAGAGTGCGTGAGAGGGAACCTAAGTAATTTGTTCAGGAATGTATTTGGGGTGCTTAGGCGGAAAAAATACTAAAAGTCCTGACGTCTAGGAGGGGAGCCGGAGGGGGGAGGGGGGGACAAAGGTCCCAATTTTAGGTTTTTCGCAAATATCTCAAAAATGGTGCGTTGTAGCGAAAAATGTTCTTAGATGAAATGAAAGCTTATAAAATTCTCTACAACTTTGATCCTATACACTTTTTCCATACTCCAACCGTTTTTGAACTACATGCTCCAGAAATGTTGAAATTTTAGTTATTCAGCGTGATGACATTTCCTGATGCGAAAATTATCTTTAAAAAATATTGTAACATAAACTGGGAGTACCTCCACGTGGTAAAGGCGGTAACAGTAAGAAATAATAATATTTTAATAATAATTATTATTATTCCTATCCATATTCGAACTACACGCTCTGAAAAAGTGATTTTTAACCAAAAAATTTTTCTTATTCTAATCATATTTTACCCTCTTAGATCGTGAGGGTCCCGGCAAAAATTCGAACTCTGTGGTTGGACCTTTTTCCTCGCCCTTCTCAGGGGTAGGTGGTTCTTGCTGAGAGGGCTCTTAATCATCCTCACTGTCTTTCTCGATGTAAGTCATGCTGTTAAAACATTTTCCTTGGCAATGAAGGCATGCAACAGAACATTTTAGCATTACTTTTCAGCATCCACATTTGCCACTGCTACAATCCATGGTGCAGCGACAAAATATTGTTTTTAGTAAAACTTCGGGTGCTGGTAAATCGTCTGTTGTTGTTGGCGCTCAAGATATCGCCTTCATTCTTCCACCCCCACTCTTGAGGGCGCAGCTCATTCCCGAGCCAATGCTGCACTTGGTAGTATGAATGATAGCCAAGAATGATATTTAGCGGTACACGTGGAGGTAACGTGGTGAAAGGCGGTAACAGTAAGAAATCGCGTTCTTTATAACAGTGGATGACTGAGCTGAGGCGGGAAAAACAATCATTATATTGATAAGGATTGCTTTTCGCTCAACATCTCTAATGCTCATTGTAGGAAATGCGATCTTACTGGCTAAAACTCCCATTAATATAGTTTACATGCCTTCGGGCTTATGTTATTACAGTATTTCATATTTTGTTTGGCACGGTAGCCTACCCAGTACCCGGTAACGCAGGGGAGCAGCCACAAAATATTATTTACAACTTTATTAGTAACGTGATTGGGTTATCCAAAATGAATAATACTAATAAACGTCCTGTATGTGACGAGGATGTCGAAGAGTGGGGGTGGAAGAATGAAGACGATATCTTGACCGCCAATAACAACAGACGGTTTATCAGCACTCGAAGTTTTACTAAAAACAATATTTTGTCGCTGCACCATGGATTGTAGCAGTGGCAAATGTGGATGCTGAAAAGTAATGCTAAAATGTTCTGTTGCATGCCTTCATTGCCAAGGAAAATGTTTTAACAGCATGACTTACATCGAGAAAGACAGTGAGGATGATTAAGAGCCCTCTCAGCAAGAACCACCTACCCCTGAGAAGGGCGAGGAAAAAGGTCCAACTACAGAGTTCGAATTTTTGGCGGGACCCACACGATCTAAGAGGGTAAAATATGATTAGAATAAGAAAAATTTTTTGGTAAAAATCACTTTTTCAGAGCGTGTAGTTCGAATATGGATAGGAATAATAATAATTATTATTAAAATATTATTATTTCTTACTGTTACCGCCTTTACCACGTGGAGATACTCCCAGTTTATGTTACAATATTTTTTTAAGATAATTTTCGCATCAGGTAATGGTCATCACGCTGAATAACTAAAATTTCAACATTTCTGGAGCATGTAGTTCAAAAACGGTTGGAGTATGGAAAAAGTGTATAGGATCAAAGTTGTAGAGAATTTTATAAGCTTTCATTTCATCTAAGAACATTTTTCGCTACAACGCACCATTTTTGAGATATTTGCGAAAAACCTAAAATTGGGACCTTTGTCCCCCCCTCCCCCCTCCGGCTCCCCTCCTAGACGTCAGGACTTTTAGTATTTTTTCCGCCTAAGCACCCCAAATACATTCCTGAACAAATTACTTAGGTTCCCTCTCACGCACTCTATACCCCCTTTTTAGACATTCGTTGACTGGACTACTATAAACAATGAAGTATTTTTTTATTCCACCAAAATAATTTGGTTCAATCCTCGCTCACCACAATATACACAGATATTTGTTTCAGCCTATGTGTGTGAATTGTAATATTGTATTTATCTGTAAATTGTGTCCACGATATGTGACAGCGCTCATTTAAACATATCCAAAATACGTATGTTGGCTACTAATTACTTGGTTCAATTCAACGCTCTATAGGCAATACGAATCGGAATCGTCTCATTTACCGCCCGGCTCCAATACCAAGCGGTAGTGGTAACTGTCACGCGATATCCGGATATTCGCGACAATGTCTCTGTTGTTCCAATGGCTTAATTAATTTATGTCCATGAATTTATTTGAAGGGAGAATTTAATTAGGAGGTCCAATAGATTTATGACGTGGATTTCGAAGGTCACATTCAACAGTTTGATAACGCACTATTTTAGCTGTTTTTTTTTAAATCTTGCTGTATCATTAAAATCAAAATCAAAATATTTTTATTCATGTAGACCATTAGGCACTTATGAATAGTCGTAATTCTAATATTTTTAATAAAAGAGTGACTCTAGTTAATATTATTACTATTAAGTAATATGTATAACTTTTGTTGTTAAATGTTCGACATAATATATTATTATGTGTGTAATTTAATGGATCTCATTTGTCTTATCAAAAAATTTTAGAAAGTATAGAGCAAGACTACAAAACTATGAACCATAAGCACGGGTATAAACAACGTGGCCGCGACTCGAGCTCCGCCTGCGATCATACTTGGATCGACTGCGGTTCAACTAGGCTCCACGAGCGGAAAGGTTACAATTTAGCTTATAATATGCTTAACTGTAATGTAATTAAAATATTTAAACAAAGAAGTTCAAACGTTTTTACGTCCTTTTTTTGTATTGCAGCGAAACATAAATAAACCCAAATCGTTTAATTACAGATTTAAAATAATAAAAGCTAGAGTAATACCAATAACAGGTATTTTATCTTACAGCGTATTTTCTGACCGGAACCGAGTATTTGGCAGGAATACTGCGTCGTAAAATTCATGCGTGTTTACAGTACCGTTAACAAGCACCATAAAACCGTCTGGCAAGGTGTGGGGGACGTTGGGCTCTTTGGCAACGTTACCACAATTGGCACGAACGTCACAGTCGCATCTGGCACTTGTTGCGTTACGAACGATGCCTCACAACTGTGTAAATATCTATTCGATTTTTAGGGTTCCATACCTAAAGGGTGCAATCGGGACTCTATTGCTTGCTAAGCCGACGCGTCGCTATCATCTGTCTGTTTAAAAGCTTAAGGCGCTTAAGGCGCCGACACTATTAGGTGGTCAAGAAATTTTTACAAAATGTTATTACACCATATCATAACCAATAAAAAAAGAAATAAAAAAAACTAAGGATAAGTACCTGAAACCTCAAGGGAATTAAGTGTTATATTAATATACTTTTTCAATAATCATTTGTAGAATGTTGAAAACCTCTAGAGGCCTGCGTAAATCGTACGATAAAGGGATTAAAATTTAGATAAAACGGCTTTATAACAATTATCCTTTTTCATTAAATGTTTTTGACTAACAGGAAAGCAAGTACTTTTACATTAAAAGTTCAAAGTGAGAAACTCAATGAAGAAGCGAAAATTACTTATAATTAACGGCTAGGTAATTTGAAGACTTTTTAAAGAAAATAATCATCAAAGGTCTGCTCCAATTTAAAAAATGTTATCAACGTACTCATTAGAATTTTCTTGTGAATTTTTTTTATGTATTCATAATACTATGTTCAAATATTATACATTAACCCTATGTCAGTTTTTGTATACCTGACAACGTATATGTAAAATTTCATACGGATAATTGGTTTAGGCGTGGAAAGTAAATAAATAAGCAAACTTTCTTTCGCATTTATAATATTCAGTTGGAAAGAATGATTAAAAGATAATTAACATCAACATCATTAAAGTCAATTGCCATCTCTATTTATTAGCATGGAAATGATAAGGACAGGTATAATTAAATCAGTGATTGAATTACATGTTTTTTTAAATAAAGCTCTAATTATCACTGGGCGTCTGTAGCTGAAAGCAAATCCCTTACCACTCTACGCCAATCCTATCATCAAATACTTACCTAACCAAACATCAAACAGGCTGAGTACTGACAATTCCTTTGTCAAGATTGACAAAGTTTTTTTAACAAGTCCATCTCTATGGTCAGATGTTTATCTCGGATCGTCAGAACCCCGCAGATGTTAGTAGTTCCTAATTTAATACGGGCCTTATCGATTCGAGTTTACGCCGAGCTAGTTCAACTTGTTATTTAAGGCTCGGACTGGAAATAGCGTTGCAAGTTATAAGGAGATAAGAGAAATGGGTTACTTTAGGACTTTATTATTGAAAAACCTTATAAATTTATATATTAACAATAAATGATGATAATTATATACAGTGTGTAACAGAAGTCCGAAATAATACTTAAGGGCATGTATGTATATCATGAAGAGAATCACCTGTGAAAATATTGAATGCAAAAGAGGTTTTTTTTTTTCATACAAAATAATTCTTTCGATTTCATTTTCTTCAATAATGACAGTTTTTATTCTCCTATGCGTGCCTAGTGCTTACTTAAAGAATTTATTGACGGTAAATAACCGGATTCGTGTCGATTTACCTTTCAACTGATGCCTAGGGCCGAATTTAAAAGATTTTGGTAAAAACTTTGACCGTGGTTTACTCGAGTATTGTTTGGGGTTTGGTTCCAAAACCCATGCTCAAGGATTGTGTATAGGGTACCTTATACGCCCTTAATGTATTATTTCGGACTACTGTTACACGCTGTATATACAAATCTATCTAAGTACCTTAAAAAAAAAAAAAAAAAAACCCTTACTTATTTTGTAGTTGTAGATTTTTTAAGTCTCTCAGCTGTGTAAAGGCACTGTTATTTAACATTGCTGTTATATAATTGAGTTAGTCGTTTCCATATAACCAAAACTAATCGTGATTTTTAAATTCTTGAAAAAAAAATCTTTTAGGACCTACCATGTAGGTATAACTCTGATCAAAATTATTTAAAATTCTTTTACAACCTTAAAAAAATTAAGTAATAAGTCATGCTTTGTCTGTTGCTTGGGCCTTGTCGGAATCCATAATGGTGCTCATCAATGAGAGATTGTAACACTAAACTTATTTTGTAAGGAAGATCTATTATAATTGTATGAATGTTAATAATCGTTGGTAAGCCAATAAATAAATAAATTGCTATTAAATAGTACATTGTGTTATGAGGGTGGTAAGTACACAATTACTATCGAAAGAACATTCGAAGCCCGAGTCAGAATCAGTAATTTTCGTACCACCCGTGTGACATTCGTTTTTAATCATACTTGCAAAGCAATGAGCAAGAAATACCGGGCGCTGGTGAAGATAAAGATTGTGAAACAAATCTTTGATGTACAAGCACAGTTAGGAAAAAGAAATGATTCCTACATAAGACCCGCTTAAGCTTATGAATTCTATAGACTCCTAAGAGTGTCACGCAGGAGATAAGGACAGCAGCCTGCTTGCCCGGCTAATTGAAATGTTCGTCTCTCCAGGAAAATGTCGCTACAAACAGTGTTCATTTTAATTTTGCAACCTGTGTTTTAAAGATAGGTACTGTTAGAATTGTTTGAAGAAGATGGTCACACTGTCTTTGTATAAACAAACAAATCTCGTTAACAAATCAGAAATAATACAATTATGGGAACAATGTAAGCTTTATAATTATTATGTGAATCCTAATAACATAAAAGTGACATTTACAGGTATTTTTAATCAGTCCTACTAATCATTAATCTAAATATTTCGAAACTAATAATATAAAGAGAAAAGATTTAATTTTTTGTACGGTTGTTTGTATTGGATACATTTAAAAACTGCTTTACCGATTTAAAAAACTATTTCAACTAAAAAATATAAAAAAGTAGTGATTTCTATAAAAATTGCAACCCAAGGTCAAAAATTTAAAAAATAGACAGACATACAAGAAAAATTAATTTCGCGTGGATAAAGTCTTAGACGACATCTAGTTATACTATTTATTATGAAAATGGGTTTGTGTTTGAAAATGTACCACTTATGCATGAAAGAAGGACAAACCATGTCATCTTTTCACGCATAAGCGGTACATTGGATCGTCTTCAAAAAAGAGAGATCTTTAATGCGATACTTAATTATTTTATCTCATAAAGTTAATTTATAGACCGAATATTGACAAAGGCTACTTTTTATCTTAAAATGTTGAAAGACGAGCAAAGTAAAGGCAAAAAAAGTATAGTTTCACAGATAAAAAATAAACAGACACTTTCTAAAGAAATATTCCAGACGATAAAATTTGTCTCATCTTAGTAATAAAATGAATCCCTCACACATAATGGGATACCAAAATATATATTTTGAAGAACACTGTTATTCATACGTCATCTTTGTTCAAATACCTCCTCAAACGACAAACTAATCAGTCATGTGCCGTCAGATTGGCAAAGACAAGTATTTTATATACAAATATAGAAGACTAGTTTTTCCCGCGTGGCTTCGCTCACGTAGACTATAGAATATTTTGAACAGAATTTATTTATTTATATGGAATTAATATATTCTAGGTAGTACTGCCCATGAGAACAAATTGTACTGCTTTGAGTCGATGCCACTACTTTTAGTGTCATTGTATAAGCAGACTTAGGTATAATAGGTACAGGGCAAATGACAGTCAAATAATGTCGGTATAGCTATCATAAATATTTGCCTATAATAATAATCTAATAGATTTCCAAGGAATTTTCAAAGGAAAATCAAAGTAGGTACTTATAAGGTTAGTATTTCTTTCAAATATAAAAGAACAAATAAAATTGAAATATTGAATTCTAATCCATTCCCTTTTTTACTTTTCCCTTAATTTATTTTTGGTATCTGTATTTATCCTCCTTGAATTTCTGTTACATAGTTTTTCGTTCCGATTATAACACCTGTCATTTAGGCTTTCACTCGCCATTCAAAAGAAGTGAAGTGATTTATATTTGACATTCCAATTTTAAAGGGTAATACATTGCATCAAGCCAGTTTAAATCAAAAGCACTAAGGAGTATTGATATCAACTTCGATGCAAATCACCCCCAAAATAACTTTCTACCCCTTTTTAACCCCGTTAGGCGATGAGTTTAAAGAAAATACGAAACACGTGTTCCATCAATTTTGTAAAAGAATGTTTATGCAAAATTTGAAGTAAATTGAACCAAGGAATCATATTGTCCCATACAAACTTTGCCCCCGTTTTTCTCCCTCTTAGAGGTGGAATTTCGAAAAATCCTTTCTTATCGGATCCCTACGTCATACAAAGAACACACCCTCCAAGTTTCAGGTCTCAACGTTCAGCGGTTTAGGCTGTGCGTTGATCCGTCAGTCAGTCAATCAGTCAGTCATTCAGGACAAAGCATTTTATATGTATAGAAGATTACTAAAAAGCTTTTTCAGAAATAAGTTCTCGGAACCAACGATAGCAATTCATATCTCATAAGTTTATTTCCAGTGATAAAAAGATTTTGATTAAAATTTTATGAGAACAATCTTTAGCATGGAATCGTCTTTTTTTAACTACATAATATAATATGTATTTATTCTATGGAGTAGGAAAATTGTGAGACAAAAAATTTGCAACTTTAATTAACATAATATGCTTTATAAATCAACCAGTCAAAGCATTATAAAAATTCAAATAATTAAAATCCATCCTACTGCTTAGTCATCCACAAAATAATGTGTACTCCTTTTGGTGGAGCCCAGGTGGCTTGGTTCGGAAACAACGCCATACTAGAATGTCGTGATAAACCTGGGGGCCTACTCCGAAATTTTAACAACGAAGCTTCGATTGTAGATTCAGGTTTGATCGTTAAATTACCTTATGTTGTTTTTTTTTATGGATTTGTAACGAAAAGACAAATGAAAGCACAAAGTACAATTAAACAGTGGTAATTTAGTGGTAAGGATTGTGTTTGATGATCTTTATTATTACGTTCCGATCCGAAACATCGTTGTTCGATTTTCAGAGTAGATACTGATCGGAGCCATTTATTTTGTAAGATTGCGTTTGTACTATATAAATTTGTTTGTATAAATTGATTTAATTCGTTTTTACCAATCTTTGACGCATCACGACATGAAACGAATCTGAAACTGATGGTAATGTAAATAGAGTCCATTTGTCGATTTAAAAAAATATAACAAATAATAATAGATGTAGAATAGATTGTCAGTCAATAATTTTTAAGGTAAAACTACAAAATCATAACCCTACGAATGTTTCTGACCAAAGATTACATTATATAAATCAAATTAAATACGACCCAGGAATCTGCCTCAATTTTCCTTGAAGAACTAAGATTTGTACAAGTGAAGATTATACGGTGCTTAAAATTCAGAACAAAGCGTTGAACTCGCCTAACTGCTCTCGGTCTCCCGGACCCAATTATCTGAACACTGTTTTCTTAAAGATTTTGCCTGTAGGTATATGTTGAAAAAATGTATATAATCGTCTCTTTTTTACCGCACAGCGGGTTTGTATTAAATCTGAAATATTGAATTTTCAGTATTATTTTATGAGATTTTAGCACGCAATGGGTTAAAATAATTTATAGCTATATGCATTGAAATGAAAAGAAGACACATGGCATGTTTAATTTATCAAAGATCGAGAAACGAGACACAATTTCGCGCCTAATGTTGATGATAGTAATGGACTGATGAAAAGCAAATAAAACTATGATGGTTTTCAAGTAAAATTTAGTAAAGACTTCAAATTACAAAATCAATCTTAAGGCGCGACCTTGCGAAGCATCGTTCAAAGGTCAAGAGGAAAATAGATTGTTTTAAGAAGACCAGCACATTAGTTGTTTATATTTTCTTCTCTCCTAATGTTTTTTGTATTTCTTTTTGTTGAATCTGCACTTTCTAACAAATATTATAAATGTAAAAGTAAGTTTGATTGTTTGTTATCTTTTCATACCTAAACCACTAAACTGATCATCCCGAAATTTTGCGTATACATTGTCAGGTGTAAAGAAACTGGCATAGAGTATTTCATTCAACTCCTGTCTTGCTGAAAACGATTTTCTTTAACCTCCATCGTGGTGCCTTATATCAAAATAAGGGTGCGTATTAAAAAAAAACTATCCTATTTCATAAGATTCTCTTGGAAAAGACATCTATTACACAGATTAAATAACATTAAGTGTCGCCTTCACAGCTGATTATCTCTATTTAGAATCAAGAAACAATTACAAAACAACAATCGATCAACCGATAACCGCCAAGCACAGTGATATCGACAGCTACTAAATTGAGGAAAATTTTGCTGTTAATTAGCAAGAGTACAGCGTTTCAAATCTCAACCTTATTTTAATCAGAACAGGGTTAAGATTTGTAATAACGCAAAGGGGGTTAATGCACCATTTGTGTTTCCAGAGACATTGTTACCGTTTGTAAATGGTTTAACACGTAATAAATCAATAACGGGCGCATCGCTAATCATATTGGAGAAGTTGGATTTGTTCTCAGTACCAGTGGTACCAGCATGAAGCCAGCTTACCAGCTTCTTGAAATATGGCAAGTTCATCAGTCTTAGAGAGTGTCGTGACGTAATATTATTTGTTTTACCAAAAACAAATAGTGCCTACACATACACAATGTCTGTAAAAGAACAAACGTAACATCGGTGAAGACAACGACTCGCTGAGTTCTAAGGCAATTATGTTGACAATCAGGCGCTAACTTCATGCACGTTTGAACACGACTTAATCTTTTAAGCGTAAATTAAATTTTAGCGTGTAAACTTTTAATGACGTAAGCGTAAATAATATTTGAATGATAACTTTCGGGAGTCGTACTAATTTATAATTAAACTAAATCATTTTGGCGTATCTCTTGACTGTCTCATTTGATCTCAAACTTGTTTCAAAGCAACTTCTTAAAATGCCAACTTAGTATGATATACAGACTTCTCCTGGTCATCATATTCAAATATGTAACCTGCTTGATTCATTAGCTTTTTATCTATCTATTTTTTTTTTCAGTTTTTTTTATTGAAAAAGAAAAAATCATAAAAAAAAGGTCAAAAGAACCAGTAAAAAAGACGTATTCAGTAAATATCTGCTCCCATTCCACCTCAGCATATTTGTAAAAATAACCACGTATAAAAGCTAAACGCCCTGACATATTACGACCGTGTCAACATGGCCAAAAAACCTGAATTCTGGCAATCGTCCAAACCTTGAAGAGAGCCTGTAACTTGTCTAGAGCCTAACTCTATTAGGCCATTAAGAAAGTGCTGAATTACCATATATCTTTATCCTGTGACCTTTAAGTCCTCAACTTTTATTTTTCCTGCAAACATTGCCACTTTCTGGATTAAGTTAGCAGAACGTGGTCCGACTAAGTAAGGTTAAGGATTTCAAGCATTTTGTGGGTTAAGTTAGGAGGACTAAAATTACTGGTTATTTAATATTTAGAGAGAATACAGATACAGAATACAGGCATAAGGAGTACGTAGGAATTGTAGCAGGTGGCGTTCTGTAATTTCTGCCTACCCTCCATGGGAATAAGGCATGAATTTATGTATGTTTGTTTACAGATAATCGCTCAAAAAATAAAATAAATAAATAAATCACTTCTTCTTTATTATGGTATCGTTGATGAATAGTCTGGTGTCAGATTTTAAACTGACATGATGATGATGATGGCCTTCGCCTATGACATGACTTTATCGCTGAAAAATGTTTCAGGTGTGCTGGTTCTCTTACGATATTTTCCTCATTATTTTAGCAAGTAATCATTAATTTCTAATACGTACATGAATTCGCAAGACAGAGGTGAAAGTCTGGGTTTTGAACTTACGATCCTTGACTTGGCAATCCATCGGTCAAGCCACTAGGCTATCACTGCTTCACAATAAATAATCAGAAACCTACAAATCAGATATTCATGATTGTACTCGCTGTCATAAAATATTCATAGTAATGTATTTAACCCCTCGACCTATATATTCGTAGGAACACATTGCATTTTAATCCGCGCGTGATTAAATGACCACTTGTATGCGAGCGGGCGCAGATACAGAACATATTGCGTTTTTAATAGAAGGAACTGGATCAAATATGTATGTACAAATGTATGTAGCTGGATACTTGATATTTTTAAAGGAAAGAAATAAAGAATAGGTACTGTTATCTTTTTCAGTAGCTGATATTTGGATCTAGTACATTTTGAAAGTTAATCCTGAGAATTCATAACATAACATAGATTTACGCCCTTATTCCCAGAGTAGGCAGAGGTGTATGCAATACACCCACGTTTCGCCGGCTTAAGTCCCCCGTAATATCAAGAGGCGCTCTTGTCAACCACGTGACCTTTCACTCTTCCTGGCGAAGAAGACCAATAAAAATTACAAATATCTTTAACAATGGTTAAAAAAATAATGTATTTCATAGAATTTATTACAGTAAAAATTTATTGGTGTGTCTAAGGAAAGATTGACGTTCTTCGGACGTTCTACCTTAGACAAATAAAATCTAATAGTTTAAAAAAAAATTAAAAAGAATTCTGAAGCAAAAAGTCAAAGCTTAGAATAAACTTTTTATTATTTTCCCGAGATGTTTAAATCCTCTAAATCTACGCTTTTAAAAATCATACTTACAAAAGTTTCAAGCTCATTAAGTTTTATCTCTAGATAAGTGTCAGTTAATTCAGTAAAAAAGTACTAAACTCGTAGAAAATTGAAATAAAATAATATTATATTGTAAAAGTCTTCGCCTAATATAATCGAGAGACAAATCTGAGCTCATTTCTTCACGTCTTACCGCGTTAAGTCGTCATATATCAATCTTTTTCATAAACCTGTAACGAGGGTAGTTCACATTACCTAAAATTATCAACGTAACCCTTTTTCGCCCTCCAATATATTATTTTGCCAAGTGGCCGGTATAGACATATGGTGGATGTGTAGGGCCGATATCATGAGTTCCCTAAAATATCCCGGAGGGTCCGTCGACTGAATTTTTATATCGGAAATATAAGTACGTGTTTTGTTGCGGCCACTTTTGTGTTACTATTTTAAGTTTATGAACATTTAGTTAGTTAGATGAACGTGTATTTGATATTTTATGAATGTTTAGGTAAATTATTATTAACATTGTTATTTTGTGATATTATTTGTAAGCCCTGGTGGAAAATATGGGGCGTTATTTGTATGACAAATGATTATCTTTTGGGAACCGCAACCAAATTTGAATATTAGACTGCTATATGGTACTCATCAACATCCTAGTCTTATTATTCCCAAACTTTGTAGAGGTCGGCTTCTAATCTAACTGAATGCAGTTTAATATCAGTTTTCTTTGGATCGACTGCCTATCTGATCTCCGCAACCCAAAGGTACGATATTCTAAAGTTAGACTGCTCTATTTCTTTTGTAAATATTTTTTTTTGTGAAGAATACATTCTAGTAAAATTATCTTTAAAATAAAAATATTAGGTTCTACATTATCTTTACAACAAATTCAATTATCATTATGGTAAGTCAGTTTATTAAGCGAAATCACTCTTTTTCCGATTATACCATAGACGACATACTGTTACCATCAATTTTCTCCCATTAATACACCATAACGAGCAGATAAGGGCCTTTTATTTCTCATTCAAAGATCAGAATGAAAATTAATAGCTTGATCGACAGTCCCGGTGTTTAACGACTTCTTGCTAAGTGGGTATATTTATAACTAACGCTACACCCGTGACTTTGTCTGCATATAATTTGGATTGTAGCCTTTATTACTCGGCGATAATGTAGCTTTCTATTACTGAAATACGTTTTAGAATCGGTTCAGTAGTTTTAGAAATAACCACCTTCATAAATTATAAGATATCTACCAGGCTTGCCCTTGAATCAGTGTTAAAGAATTTTTATTATGTAAATCTAATAACTTAACAATTAATTAATTAAAGGCTGAAAAGTAAGACAATTGGAAATCCATTGTTACATATTAAAAAAAAATTAAAATTTCAAACTATTTATTTCACAAAAATTTCAATGACAATGTTCACAATTACAAATGCTCAATCTTATTGAAAAAAGATTATGTGCATTGTTATTAATCTTATATTAAATTAAATTACTAATTAAATACTATTCACTCGCATGCTATTTTATACATGAAAATAATTTATGGATGTGCACGTAGGCTCCTCCTGCACGTTATACTTGTCGAAGGTAAAATAACGTTTTAGTATGTTTTTAGCTTGTTTTGAATTTTTGTTTTCTAATTGTATTGCCAATTTTTTTGGCAGTCCATTAAGAATATTTGGAAAAGCATACGTCCAAATCCTTTTACCATATTCATTCATATCGATGTCGACAATCAGTGCAACTTAAATTCAACTCTATTATGTTCATTGTAAAGATGGAAATAAATTGTAAATATCTGTCTTGTGTCGTGTCTGCCACGAGTAGTGTCGGTAGACGTGAATGATGAAAACTTTCTTCTTACCCAGCAGGATCTAGTTAAGGGTAGGAACTAACTAACTGAATTACAGTAACACTCCCTAGACGCGAAAGGGCGTTATCACGTACCACATAAAAATATATGTGTTTTAATTTGTTCACAAAATGAGATTTCCTGTAAAAGAATCAGATAATAAGGGTACATACGTAGTTATATCTAAGTTCAGGGGTAACCTTGACCCAGAAACCGCCCGGGCGAACGGAGGGTTATGATGAGTCTATAGAAAAACGTTCGATGCTTTCGTAACACGAGTAAGATAAATTATTTAGACCTCAACTTTGTACGTGGAAAGGGATTGATTTTTTTATTTAGCTTTGAGGCATTTTTTCTGTCTAGGTCGCTTTGGGACAATTTCTTCTGAAATCAAATTTGATTTCTATAAAGTGCTTTTATTCAAAAAAGTCTTAGAGTCGTATTTTTTAAATTTTATCTGACTTGTATAAAAAGAAGACGTTATTGATAGGTTTTTTTGGGACCGTTATTACTCCGTGTTATATGGATTATAGTGATATTAGGATTAGGTATAAGTATTGACACACCTTTCACCATTAATTACGGTTAATACTTAACGAATATGGTCTAAATCTCATGCAACAGGGTGCTTGCAGTGTAGGGTCCGTAATATTTTTCCAACTAAAGAGTCGAACCCAGGAACTCATATTCAATACTCGCACAATCTAAACAGGCAAAGGCTGCAAAAGTTAAATATATCCTGTAATCATATACAAATGGTCTAACAGTCCGTGAGTTTTAGAATTTTTTAATAAATCATTTCATTGTTACTCATAGCAAATGCGTGATTTTCACTCTCAAACGACGTTATTTACTTAGTAGATATATCATAACAGTTATTCATAATCTAACTAGAATATCTATGGGAGTAGAGACTACAGACAATCCCCCTATGCCACCTGTCAAAGTTGATTCAGTGGTAGATATTTCTCCATTGTACCTACTAGTTGCGTAGATCAGAGTAGATAAGACTCCGTTTTCATTATGTAGTATTCAAGCTGTAATATTCAGTTGTCAAATAAAAGCTTCAGGAATTTTATATCTATTATAATATTAAAATAAATATTAAAAAATATTATAAATATTATATTATAACGAAACATATTTTCAAATAAAAAATAACGTTTTATTTTTTATTTTATGCCATTTTTATTTTGATTTTCATTTTGAGCTTGATTAAGATGAAATTTTTGCCTAAACTTTGTTAGTTATTCTCTTTCAATTAGTTTAGTTCTATTTTTCATAACTATATTTTATATCTTTTTTTATATTGATTGATTTCATTGATTTTATATCTTAAATGTCCGAGGAAGATAGCAGATTAGCAAGTATTCGCCTTAACGTGCCGCACGATCATTTTTGAACAAGAACAGACAAGCAAGTGGTACTTAATAATTATACACTTTCCTAATTCTCTCATTTTCTATATCTCCGATGAGAGCATAAGATCATTTAAGCTGTTAGTATCCCTCGCCTTAATAGCCCTTTGTAGCGTTATAAACTTTAATACCTACGTATTAAAGTTCATAACTGCTAAACACTAAGCGTAGGTATCCCTGGCGCAACCTATTTAGATACCGGGATCTCGAACATTCTGACGTCATAAATAGTTATTATAACAGTATCCTACCTAACGGTGAACATTGTATTATTTTGCTATAATGCTTTTAATGATGTGGTGTTAACATATTACTTCCTGTTACGGGTCGTAAATATGTTGCTGTATGCGGAAACATCGACTATAATATAATATACTATCCTATAATAATACTATAAAGCGAAGGAGTTTGTTTGAACGTGCTAATCTCAAAAACTACTTGTCCGATTTAAATTATTATACACCTACCTAGTCAATTTAGAAGAACCTCTTCTGAATCAAAAATATAATTAGTTAATTTTATTTTTATTTGTTATTTATTAACGTCGTGGTGGCGCATAGGTTACGGACCCGCTTTGCAAGTGCGTGGTTGTGGGTTCGAACCTGGCATGTACCAATATGACTTTTTCAATGTCATATGTATTTTCTTAGTTAATCTAAGACACCACTGACTAACGGTGAAGGAAAACATCGTAAAGAAACCAGGACTTTAATAGTCTGAAATCGCCAACCCGCAGTGAGCTAGCGTGGGGATTAATGCTCAATCCTTCTCTGTATGAGAAGAGGCCTTTGCCCTATATTGGGACAGTTACAGGCTGATTTTTTTTTAACGAAACAACAGTTACTATAATTATCTCAAAGTTTTCTAATAAACTATTTAATTAGTGAATTTCGAGTGTTTTAGCCACCTCTTTAGATACACAACGACTATTCGGGCATAAACCTTCTTAAAGTGATCATAGTTATCAAACTATTATAAAGTAGTCGTTTTATAAAGTAGTCGAGACATTCTTATGATAAAAAAATGTGGCACTCGGGACTGCCGCGGTAAAGCAAATTGCACAGCATTTTTTATCAACTTATATGCAATTATAATTATTTATTTCTTTTTTACTAATACAGTCATAGCTTAAAAAATTAATACAAAATCATCATCGTCTTGAAAAAAATACCAAAAAAAATTCAATTTGTTTTTTTTTTTCAACTCTAGTTCAGAGAAAAAAAAATACTTAAGCATTTATAACCCTGTATAACAGATAAGTGTCTGACATTTTTTCCGGCTTAGGTTTAACTTCAAAGTGATACATGTCTGGGGGACGTGCTAACGTAATTGGCTTAAAACGATGTAGGTACTCCTTTGTCGCCATCTTTTTTAGTCGTATTCCTCATTCGCAAGATCGTGACTTGCAATTTAAGACTTAACTATGCTAAGTAAATATATTTTTTAATTCGCTTTAGTATCTTTCTTGCTCGGTTTTAAGTAGCAGATCGAGAAAAAGACTCCTTTCTGAAAAAAAAGGCAATAAAAATAGCTATACATTTATTGGATTGATATAAAAGATATACACACATCAAAAGTGTCTAGGGATCAAGCATTTTTATGCGGATTTCTTGAGATTGAGATGTGGCTTTGTAATAAATTTATGATTTTATAAATTTATATGGATCCTTTTTGGTGCATTTCATAATTTGAATCAGGAACTGTGAATCAAATTCGAGTAAAAGATGAAAATCAGCTGTCAATATTTTCCCTATAAAAACATACAACGCATTGAAGACATTATTAGTGCTACTGTTTCCCTACTACTGATTAAAACCAACGTTATTATGGAGCGGCGACGTCATTTAAGCAGGGAAGAAATGCTCAGAGCCGTGGGAATGATAGAAGCTGGTTCCCGGCAACGTACTGTGGCTTTAGCTCTGAATACAAGTCAGAGTGTTATCAGTCGACTTTGGACACGTTACCGAAGCACTGGTACCGTGGCTGAGCGCCATGGAGGACGGTATCGCTGCACCACACGGAGACAAGACCGATACATTCAAATCTTAACTCGAAGAGCTCCAACAATAACCGCCATGATGTTAGCCGTGAGGCTTCATCACTCTTCAGGGAACTTAATTAGCGACCAAACAGTCAGAAACCGCTTGCATGAAGTGAACCTTCATTCCCGAAGACCGCTACGGGTACCACCTATAGCAATGCACAATCGTAGGATTCGATATCAATGGGCTCTTGAACACAGAAATTGGGCAGAAGAACAATGGCGTTTCGTGTGCTTTTCTGATGAGTCTCGTTTTGGTATGAGACCGGATACAAGACGTATACGACACTGGAGAACCCCTGGACGCCAACAGCGATTAAAATCCTGCCAGGAAGTCCATCCTTATAGTGGTGGAACCATCATGGTATGGGCGGGTATTTGGATCGGCGGAAGAACTGAGTTGATTTGGATCAGAGGCAACCTCAACGCTCAAATTTATGCTGAGACGATTGTATCAGACGTCATCGTTCCTCTACAAGTGCAAATCGGTCCCTTATTTCAGTTAATGCATGATAATGCACGACCGCACACCGCAAGAGTTGTAAGACATACTCTCGCCGCAGCTAACATCAATGTCCTGCCCTGGCCTGCTCAGTCGCCAGACTTGAACCCGATTGAGCATGCATGGGATATGCTACAGAGAAGAGCTCTGCCGAATATGGAGGGTATCCCGTCGCAAGAAGACCTTTTTTTGTTGTTGCAACGAACATGGGCGGCCATTCCACAGCGTGATTTGGATGAACTCATTTTGAGTATGCCAAACCGATGTTCTTGTGTTGTTAGTGTTCGCGGTAGAAACACGGATTATTAATTGTTTAAGTTACCCAATAAAATTTTAAAGAAAACTGTTATTTCAGTCTTTTTTTTGAACTTTAATGTTAGTGGTTCAAATGTCAAAAATCCCTTTATTAGGAAAATGGCAAATTTCTTTATTAATGCAAAGGTGACTTGGTTTATCGTTACTGTGACAAACGAAAACACTTTATTTGATGAATCCTTAAAGAAAATTTTAATTAATATCAATCAGGAGAAAAGTTATTGCAAAAATATATGTTGATCCCTAGACACTTTTGATGTGTGTACTTATGTAAACTTGAATTGAAATAAATTTAAAAAGCGGGGCAAAGTTACAAATTTTCAAAAATAGAAGCGCTTTGGCACGTACATTTGCAGCGTTGTCGCGGCAATGAGTTCCTTTATAAGTTAGTATTGGGTTCGTAGTTCAAGAGTAAACCTCTAATTATACCACATTAATAAAAAAAAATTAATAATTCCTAGAAAATAATTTAATAAAAAAAGAATACCTTTATATTTTTTTAAATTTATGAATTCATCGTTACTTAAATAAAATGTTAATAAATAATCTCCTGTATTGACGTTTTAATATTTGAAGCTGGTTTTAACCTTTTTACAAAACTTTAATAAAAGATATGCTTTTATAAAAGTAAAAATGCAAAAAGATTTACACTCGCTACCATTTAGCGATGTTTAAATATTAACAAGCAAATGTGGAGGAAATAAAACAGAATTATTTTCGTGTACCTAGTTTCACCCGGTGTGTTGATATTATATGGTGTTAAAAAATAAAAAACGAGTTTTTGAACACAGCTCGCGTAGAACAAAAATATTTTTATTCAAAATTAGTCGTTCTGAAAACTTCCTGTTTTCAGCCAGTTTTTAGTAAATTAATAATACGGCATTGGTGAAATGAGGTTCTTTATGAGACTTTAAAGAGTAAAAATTATATTTTGAGGTTGAACAATTAATCGAGTCACACTTAATTAGTAATCATGCTTACCTTTCAAAATGACAAAAACTAGAAAAATCAATATCAAAAGTTGACAATTGATGTTTCCGCTACCATGTTTCCGCGCTTCGCTTCTATGGTCCTAATTTTTCCGGTATAAATAGTATAATTATAGTAAGTAAGTTTGAATTAGTATCTTCTATAGATAGCATTTTTAAATAAGATAGAAAGACACAATATTTATTCAGCTCTAGAAAGGCTAAAGACAACACAAAAAATCATTATATATTTAAACAGAATAAATAATATTGTATGCAAGGGCCTCACGTTTACGTTAAAAAGGTGTCTAATTCAGCGTATGCTAGACAAATCAGCGAATGTTCCCAGTCTCATTGTCTCGACCTTAATGGAACAGACTCCAACCTAATTATAACACAAACGAAATATCAGTAAATCTATAAGAAAAACGATATTCTGAGATTAGATCAACTTTAACAATTTACTGAGATTTGGTCGACATTGAGGTTATTGACTCCCTATATCGATTGTCACAGATAGTCATGACAACCGCAAACGACAGCGTGACGTGCTCTCCGAGGATCATTTATTTAGTTCGTATCTGAAAACTCTGACTTGGCAGTTTACTAAATGACAGTTGGATTATCACTAGTGAGTAAAATCATGCATAAATGTTTTAATCATTTATTTTATTTTTTGACGATTATACAGTCATTAAATATGTGTAATGTGTATGTCATCCCCGTAAAAATACACAATATTTTAATAAAATTCAACGATATTTTATTGTATTGTATCGGCAAAGTTGACATGCTAGACCTTTAGTACCTACTCCGAACAGGGGTTGGATGTAACTTCCATCTGAGGTCAGGGTTACGTGTAGTTTAATTGGCAAAGCGGCTAGTGGTTGTAACCATTAGTTCACGGGTTCAAATCCTGCCCGTAATCAATTATTTTTCTAAAATTTAAAAAAAAAACATTGTATTTCCGAGATAAAGAAAAATAACGTTCTTATTAATCATCTCATAATCAAGTTACTTTCGAATCGTGATTAAAATTAAAATTATAAATTAATGCGAGCAAAGCCACGGGGGTGTAACAAATAAATTGTAAAATTATTATTCTATCTCCATATACTTTAATTTTATGGGAATAATGATTGCCTTATTTTTTTTTTGCTACAAAACCCAGTACACTAAGTTGAAGACTGTATTGCTGTTTAAACATAGAACAAAATTATTCGGTCGTAAATTTAAAAAAATAATATATAAAAAAGAAATGAAACCAACAGAAAAGGTTTCAGCTAAATGTTTCTTTGAGAGTAGAAAATATATCTTGAAAACTTTTGAAGGCTGTCGTGTCTATTTTTATAGTGATCTAGGCCATTTAGTTTTCTAGTATCACTGACATAATGTCAAGACTGACACATTTAACTGACATTACAGACTGACAAATTAAGGCCCTGTTTCACAGTTTACGAATATAGGCACTATCTTCTAGATAAAAAATGGAACAGGATTGGTATCAGGTAACGAAAACTTTTTTAAATTATTTGCGAAATTATTTAATTAAAAATATTTGCGAAAATCAAAATCAAAATATTTTTATTCATGTAGACCATTAGGCACTTATGTATAGTCGTAATTCTAATATTGTTTATTGAAAAAGTGACTCTAGTTACCAGTTCCAAGGGCAGCCTACCCTTCATGGAGAATAACCTGGTAAGAAACTCCATGGTCAATTTATTAGTTTTACAATTTTATTTGAATAGCAATAGCCTATTAGTACAACCCTAGCATTGCCATAGGTTCAAACCCAGGAACGCACTAATGATTTTTCCGAAATCATTAGCGTATGAATATTAATTAATATAAATTATCCTCTAATGGATGGTTTCCCCTAGTTTTGCAACTGAGGTATGTTCTTAATGATATGTAGAGCTTAATGTCACTCTAATACCAGGTTACTTAAGCCATACGATAAAAAGAAAAATTTTATTCTAAATTTAAAATACATTACGTAAAATACTATTCCTAGTCTCCTACATTCGCACTTACATAATCACATTTTAAATACTAATGTATTCAAATTAACAAGCTCTTACACTCATTTACATTAAACTACCTTAGATAAACGTCAAGCCGCTTCACCGCTTTACCGCTTAATCCTAATATCTATAACAGTCACAATTTATACCTTACTGATTTCACAAACAGAACTGCAAGCGAAGGCAATTGCATTACGAAACTAACGCCACCCAGCAGCTGAAACGGAGTGTTTGACATCTCCACGCCCATAAAGTTAGATCATTACTAGCGTTCAATTTTGAGAGCACAAATACAATACTTGATGAATCTACGTCACTTAAAATTGAAAATCGAATGTGTATCGAAGCTAGGTCAAGAGTTGTTGCGCTCTATTTTAATCGAAATTCGAATTCAGTTCTGTTTATTTATTTTTCAACTCAGATTTTAATTTTGTTTTTATTCTTAGGGCAATAGGATTATTATCGTTCCTGAATGGTATAAGATAATAATAGTAAAATTAAATTAAAGTTGCATAAATTATAGTTGTTCGTGATAGCCGAATGGTGGTAAGATCCAAGGTCCACAACTCTGACTTTTCGTAAGTTATGTGCGTATCATAATTTAATTATCATTTATTCCGTGCCCCGGAAAGCACGTAACCCGTTGGCTCTCTGCCTAATCTTTCTCCGATCGTACCGGATTGCCATAAGACTAAGAGAGTGAGGGAATTGAGAGTGCACCTGTGTTTGCACATACACTTGTGCACTATAGTATCCCTGCGTAGTTGGCTAATTTCCATTGAAATTGACCGCTGTGACTAAAAGTCGGTTAGGAAAAAATTATTATTAAGATTTAGTTTAAGTATAATGTTTTGATTTTTAAACGGTTTTATTTAGCTTGACCTGTTTATTATTTGGTTTAAATTTAGTAATCGATATTTCACCCCCCTCCATTGACAGATTGATCTGATATTTGGTATACAGCTTAAGTTTTGATGACAAAACCGTTTTACGAAAAAAAAATTACTTATATTATTTTCAATGTTCCAGTTAAACTATTGTACATGTTAATCCAAAATATTACCGTTATTAAACTTAGCATCAGGCAGTAATTTTAAGGACATTTTATTTAAATTTAATTGATTTTAATTGGGTGATATTCAAATCAAGTTCAAAGTTCGCTTATATAGAGCGCGCTTGAGAACACTTCTATTAAACCTCTTTGAGCAAACCATGGTTCAGAGACTTAAATCTCTCTCAACGCACTATGAGCAATAACTTACGAATGATAGGTTATAAGTTCGTTATAGTGGTCATATCTCTTCTTGATATTGCAAATTTAAAAGCCACAATACTGCCATTTTGTGGCACATACAGATTGTGTGCTTGTGTCATAGTACAATGTTACGTTGGAGAAGATTTTATTACCTCTTCAATATGTTTAGTATGCATTATATTTTATACTTATCTGTGTTCTCCCTTTATTTTTATTAGGCTATAACACTATGTTGAAAATAATTGAGACTACGCATCGTTTGCATTTAAAACGATAGTATAAATACGCGTACATTTGCATTGATTTTAGTTTTATAAATTATTATGATTATGATTTTTATAAAGAAACGAATAAAAATATAAGAACAATTCTTTTTACGCAAAAAAAACAAAATAAATAAATACCAAAAACAAAAAGTTAAAAAAATACTAAACCACAGCTAAAAAGACAAGTTTTGACACTAGGAATTTTAAAAAAGTAGGTCAAAATTATGTTGTATCTCATTATCGTAATCTATGGTTATATTTTATTCAAACGATAATATTATAATGATGACCTTTATCAGTAGTATTTTTTATTCAAATGACTTATTCTATCAATCATTTAAATCGTAACATTAGATTTTTTTTTTATAATTACAAGTGGTCCAACCAGTGTTCGAGTGACTTTAATTTTTTTTACCTCTAAAAAGTTTGCTTTCAACACCTCGTTCTTTATTTAAACTTTAACTATGCCAAATCTCACATTCCTCCGTGCGCACAATATTCTTAAAAAGTTTTCGCTTCACGTATTAATCTATGGGTTAACCAATAGCTAACGTGTACAGCTATAAGCTATATTACAGAGATATAATAATTCTAGTTGCTAAAATTTGATTTAGATAATCCTAGGTATGTATAATACTTACTTATTAAGTATCAAGCCATTTGATGGTAGACGCCTTGCTCAACGCGGCGTACGCTAGACTGATCAGAGTTTTATGTCAACCGGGGTTTACTCGATTATCTTTTCTACGCGGTTTATAGAAGATTTTATAGCGACGCCATCATTATAAAAATAATATAAAGTCGACAAACTCCTACAATATATTAATGTAGTAACAACAGTCATTACGTGGATATCAAATAGAATATTTAAGTAAACGTCACACATACTTGAAAGCAAAAGTTTTGATCGATTCAAATGAGTTTAATTTCATGATAAATGGTGCTAAAACTTGGCAAGGAAAATTGTTGGTAGCTCGAAACGACACATTTACTGTTCGGTTGTGAATGTGTTCCAACCCTCTAAGGTAGGGTATAATACGGCGGTGTATGTTTACGATGCGAGCCTGATCTGAGGAAAACCATGGCGCGGTGTTTTGACGGTGTTCACAGGTGGTATAATGAGTTGTGTGGGGCGCGGCGCGGATATCGAGCGGGCGCCGGCGGCGGCGGCGGCGGCGCGCGCAGCAGTGCAACGGGCGCCTGGAGCCCGGCCGGCCGCGTTCACAGTGTTAGATGCGTCCTCCACCGGCCTCACAATAACCGGCCGCGCGTGGCGGCCCGACCGCCCAACGCGAACCTACCCATATCCTGTACCTGTACATATTAGGTACCCTATCCTGTGGTAAACAAAACCCATGTGATAGTGATGTGAAGTGACCGTTTATCGTTTATCAAACTATTCGTAATTAAGCCACGTGAGGATTTTATAATTCTACGTGACGCTGCTACGGCTCGCTGCCCGTGTAGTGTAATTAGTTAATCAATTATGTAACAGCCGTAATGGCACAAGGTTTTCAGTGGTAACGCTGTCCGCGTCATAATATAAATGAAAGCTTTTTATAGATTAAAAAACGTTGTGTCGGTAATTGCCCGCGTAAATGCGTTCAATGACATTAATATAGCGTGCCACTTACAACTTTTATAGTGAATTTTAATATTTAAATAGTTTTAATAGTTCGGAGTAAAAGAATATTTGAACAAGCGCATGCTACAAGTGAAATTCCAAATACATTTGCGTACGAAAATGGAACGTAAAAAGAAAAGTATTAACGTTTTTACATTACAGCCGCCTAGGCGGTAACCTAGCACTTTACAAGCTATCTAAAATAATATACAGCTATCTTAAATAGTATACCGATTCAAATCATTACAAAGTTTCATTCAAACTATCGCGAGCGTAGTCGCTTCGTAGCACCGTAGCACCTGCTACAATATAGCCTACGTGAGCGCTACGCTGGGGAATTAATATTATTAGTTGTTGAATATTAGGTTTAGTTTCCGTAGCGTGTTAATAGGTACATAATTTAATCATTTGGAAGCACAATTTAGTACAAAATTTCGTAGAGAATTCTGGGTAATATGGGTCATTACTGACACAATGACCTATTTTCTTTAAAGGTTTTAAATTGTCAGAAGAAACAAAGAAACATAAGGAGTTGTAAAACAGGACGTTAAAAAAAAAGTTTATACGTAATAATAGACAAGGGACCCGCGTAATACGCCGTGTTGCGCGATTAAATTGAAAATTAATTAAAGTTTCTAATCAGGTCATTAATTTGTGCTTACTGCACATGCGTGTACTTAATTATATTTTGAATTAAACTTAGAGTTATTTTGAGCCTTAATGAGGACAAAAGGGTGAATATAGAGTATAATATTCCAATTTAAGAAGATACTCTAATTATACATGGTTAAACAGAAGTTTGAATGGGAACTAACTTTAATATCCTCCTAACCGTATTTCAGTCACAGCGGCCAATTTTAATGGAGATTAGCCTACTACGCAGAGAGATTTTGTAGTGCACAAGTGTGTAAGCAAATACAGGCGCACTCTCTATCTCTCCACTTTCATAATCCGATAGACGGCAAATCGAAGAAAAATCAGGCGCAGGACCAACGGCTTTACGTGCTTTCTTAAACGGAATAAAGCTAAAAGGTTATATTTTTAGAATAGACATTTCCAAATTTAAAATATATTATTTTACAAAAAAAAAAGAAACTCGAAAGTGTAGGAATAGATTTCTTATTACATTTTGTTTCCGGAATTTTATGTATTGAAAGCAAACAAAAAAATGGTATCACCATCATCATTATTATTAGTCTGTATTAGTCCACTGCTGAACATAAACCTCTCCCAATGCGCGTCACTTTTGTGCGCGCTCATTGGACATTGCCCATAATCACCACGCTGAAGAAAATATGTGTTATTATTTAAAATTTAAGGTATATTAGTTATAGCATAAAATTGGAGTAAACAATAATTCTTACTTGAATATTATACCTAAATGCGAAAGTAAGTTCGTTTATCACCTTTATACGCCTAAACCACTGAACCAATCCTCTTGAAATTTTGCATATACTTTGTCAGGTGTACAGATAGGGACATAAAGTAACTTTTATCCCGAAAAAAAGTACAGTTCACGAGAAAAACAGCAATAACGTTCTTATGATAATAGATGGTGCCTCGTGTTGGCTATAATGTATCAACATAACACGCAGGCAAAGCTGCAGGCAGATGCTTGTGTTATAATTGTGTCTAATAAATAAATTATCCTACAAAATCTAACAAATACCAAATCTAGTGAGCACTGATAGCCTAGTGGTATGACCACCGACTGACAAGTCAGAGGTCTCGAGTTCGATCCCAAGGCGCGCCCCGTATGACTTTTCGTAAGTTATGTGCGTATTATAAATTAATTATCAGTTGCTAAAACTGTGAAGGAAAACATCGTGATGAAACCAGCACACTTGAGAGATTTTTCAATGGTGTGTAAAGCCATGTCAGAGGCCTACGGGCGGTTTAAACTCTGACACCAGGTTGTTCATCACCATACGATAAGAAGAAGACCAAATCTAACGGCAGGGCCGAGATTACTCAAAAGCCTAAACTTCCCATTTTGACTTAATCTTTCTCGTCACTCCTAAAAAGTAGAAAGAGCTCTTTTTTATTTCAACATTTTCCATCCATTACTTTCGGTCACAGCATCTCGGAAACTCGTGCGTACATTTGAAGATCTCGTTTAAATCAACCCATCATTTATCACCGAAAAAGATATTTTAAGCCTTTGACTTTAAAGTTCATTTTACTAAATTAATTTGTACTCGTATATCAATTCGTTATGAAGGCTCTCGAATACTAAGAAAATACTATATTATACGTAGCTACCGTCGAGAAATTTCGTATTAGCTTTGTGATAATAAAATCATTTATGAATAGACCTCTGTGGGCTGCAAATATCAAAGGTACTGGTTATTATGTAAAGATATTTGATAATTATCTAATATATGAAGCGAGAACTGTGAATATCTTTTTAAGAATATTGCACGCACGGAAGAGTGTGAAGTTAGCTAAGTAAGCTAAAATATATTTTAAAAAATTTGGTCGAATTTCGACCACTGACTGGACCACTTCCTGTGTTGTAAGGTGCTGAGATCGAATAAATATTATTTGTAATAAATTTGAAAACTGAAATCTCTATGACGGTAAGGAATAATAATTTAAAAAATGTAAACGTTTTAAAAAAAGCCTTAAAAGCTTTATAGGACAGATTTGATCCAAAAGTCCAAAAAAAATACAACGTAAAGATCACGACCCTCAACACTGAGGAATGCGATGCAATGATTCTAAAAATATAGCTACAAAAAGTCAAAATTAATTTAAAAAATAATTATTGAACTTAATTACAGTAGAAAAAAGTACGAAACAACTAAACAGTCTTTTTAGCGCACACTTTACAAAAATTACAATAAAAATGTATCAACAACTCCAAAAATTAAATGTTCCAACCCTATCTACAAGACCAATTGATGAAAATAATGAATCAATAACGACGCTTTTCAAAGATTTAAATAGTTTCAACCTTTCCGAAATCAATCCTATTCACGATTCTAAAGGTTAAACCATCTACTAACTTAGTAACCACATATCTATTACTGTTAGGTCGATTGTTGAATAAAAACGTACTTATTTCTATATTCCGGGTGGCCTAGGAATTTTCAAATCTGTAGATTACATCTGGGCATTATTTAAAGGAGAAACCATGGAGTTTCTTGCCAGATTCTTTTTCATAAGGATTCTGCCCTTGGAACTGGCAACAAGCGTCACATATTAGAGTAATGTCGTATCATAAGTTTAAAATTATGACTATTCATAAGTGCCTAAAATAGTCTATATGAAGAAAAATATTTTGATTTTGAGGCAGATGTACACAATATCGAGATAAAAGAAATTGAAAAAAATATGTAGGTACCTACATAAGAAAAAGGTTACAAATATTAAAAATAATAAATATTTTTATAAAGCATTTATACGCATGCTATGCGAACACTAAAGTTTAAATATTTGGATTGATCAAATACCCTTTACAGGGGGGTTGACATCACTGCCATCTAAGATGGTTGAATGTAGAAGAGAATTTTGATACGCATAACTTAGAGACTGAGTTACTCAGTAGGTCACGGGTTCAAATCCGGTTCTTAATCGATTTTTTCTTCCGACAAAAATTGGAACTTTAATAAAAACCTTATTTTCGATCGAATCAACCTATTTAAAGTTTTACTCATTCATTATTGAAGTGTCAATTTGCTCGACACATTGACCTGTTTTCAGCTTGATTTACAGTTCCAACTTCATGACAAGTAGCCGATACAATTATTGGAAATATGTCACGCAGAAAAAAACATTAAAAAAAAACTTTATATCCAAGCAATTTAAACTGAATTGCTTCATCATGCTTCTGCTTTGTTTAAGCTAAAAGCCGTAACGAAGCTAGGCTAGACATGTGAACAATTACTCATTGTAGGGTAAAGTTGGGGTGTAGTTCATACAATTCAGTGATCATAGTACCTAATGACGAGTCCCTAATAGCTACGTCTTATAAAACAATCGACATAATAATTCAGCAAATCTATGGACCAATATCTCTTAAAGTCATATTGAATCTTATCCTTACTCATATATAAAGCACAATGTACTGTGACTGACTTACAGACAATTTACTTACCGGTTTAGGCTGTATAGACATGAAAAAGAGCTTTGAAATTTGATTAAAATTTTCATTGATTATGCCAAAAGTGCCACTAAGGAAAGTGTTTTGGAAATTTAATTTCTGAACGGGCAAAATATTCTAATTCTAAGAATAATACTAAGGATATTCTTTTAACTGTCAGGATTTCATATAACTTAGGGTCGGCGCAAAATGTATTCATCTTCCATTCTCGTCTCTTTAGCAGTCATCTGAAAATTCACTTCTTTTGAAATTATGTCATCCCTAAAACAAATCATTCATTTTTTCCTCGGTCTCCCTCCACTTTCCTCCTTTATTAACTTCCTCTCCCCATTCATTAACCTTATAGTCACATGCCTTTCATCCTTCCTCATCATATTATTAATCGATCTTATGAAGTAATATCATCTAATCCCCATTGGTTCACTAAAGCAAGTTAACTTGATGAGAACTTCAGACAAAATTAATAATCTTACCATAGCATAGTTTTCCTCTATAAAGAGGTTATTGACGTAAGTCGCTAAAGAAGTATTAATACCAATGGGGAAGTTGAAAAACTTCCCAAGGTGTGTTATGTTTCTTCTTCTCCAAGTTTGTGTTATCAGCCCATGGCAAGGCGTAATTAATTGACCGACGAGGGGATAGTAATTGAGGCTAGACTATTTAATTATAAAAGTGTTGCGTGGTGTTGCAGTCTCTGATAATTTGTGTTTGGATAACCGCGTCGGAAATAAGGCTTCACTTCGAAGCAGGAAGAGGTTTTAATAAAAAAACATTATTATTTTTGTTGTTGTAAAAACTTTGTATTCAGGGTTATTAGTAAAACACCAGCATCCTTATAAGGAGTCATTAAACTCATCATTATGAACAACTTTTACTACGGGACCAATCCTGAAATCGCAAAAAAAAAATCAGCTGCTCCATACATTTTCTAAGCATTTTGTTGAGTTATGTGAACATAAATGTACGGAACAGCTATACTTGAGATATTAAAATTACGTTTAAACATTAACTATAAACTTATATAATAATGTTTCTGTTATAGTCACAGTTATAACTGAACTATCGTTAACGACAGTTACATAACTTGTCCCCTTGGTTATTTACGGACTCATGTCAAGATAAGCTGTTTACCCCGTTCAAATTTACTCTATTTAAACAGTTGAAAACTTTTAAGTATTGCTTTAATATATAAAATTATATTTTTTTGATTTTGATAATTACAATTAGTTAAAAAAATATCATTTAAAAAAAAAAAAAAGTAAAACACAGGTACAAGTCTGCCTAGAACTTGGCAATATTATAAAATAAATAAATAAACCAGCCTGTAACGATTCCACTGCAGGGCAAAGGCTTTTTTCAAACAGAGAAGGATCGAGTGTTAATCACCACGCTAGCTCACCGCATGTTGGCGATTTCAGACGATTAAAATCCAGGTTTCTCACTCTGCTTTCCTTGACTGTGTCAGTTGTGTCTTAGATTAACTTAGAAAGTACATTTATGACATTGAAAATTTCGCATAGGGGATGCTAGATTCGAACCACACCCACGTGCTTGCAGATTCGTAACCAATGCCAATAAGCACGACCATTACAATAATTATGATATTTATTAAAGATATGGTGTAACATTTTGTGGCTTTGTCGTCGTAGTAAGTCATGAACAGCGATCGAATCGATCGAGATACAATCGCTGTTGGATCTCTTGAACTACGAATGCAATCCAAATTCCAATTTATATACGAACTCATTGCAATGTTCGCTATTGTTTTCTGGCTGCAAGAGTTTTCAACTTTTCTATTGTAAATATAGTATGAAGATTCGTTTTCGGGAGTAAGCCTTCAGTTTTTTGTGTGATTTGCATCATTTTTGTTATTTGAAGCACTGCATGAAAGTGTGGGAATTACTTGTAACTTGGTAAAACTGAAATCTTTATCTCTATATTTATAATCGAGCTTTATTACTCGACTAGGACTTACTACTTTATTACTAAATATATTATAATAGATTATTAATACTCCAATGAATTAGAATGAGTATGATTAGTAGATTATGGTTTGTATTTTATTTATCAAGATTCATTATTGTAGTTCTTTTGAGAAAGTAAAAAAATGTCTCTGTAATTCTTTTTTTTATCTGCTGTAAAAAGTTTCCTTATTAGTTTTTTTTTTAATAAATAAAAAGATATTAGCAAGAATTTTGACTTTACTGTCAAAGGATTTAATAAGGGTGATACAAAATGGATTTAGTGTATAGATTTAATATTATATAATATTATATTCCTTGTTGTTAAAATAAATGAATATAACCTGAGTTAATAGATCGTAATGTTCGTATCTATTAAACCATTGTTTTCATTGTAGACGTTGATTGAATACCGGCTTTGTCTCTGCCTAATAGCTTAGATTTGGTTATATATTATTAGCTATAAGTATTTACGAGTAGGCGAGTACATAATAATGATAATCAGATTAAAGCAATTAGAGACTAATAGTATACATCTAATAAAGTAAGGTTTTAAAACATGACAGGAATATCAACAATCGGAATAAAAGTTTCAATGTCATAACAATAAATAAATTCTTTGGGCTGTCATTTACTGGACCTTGTAGAAGCCAATAATTGTGAGCCTTCGTTTTACGTACCTTAGGGAGGACTTTTTGACATAATTATTTATCTATTAATTTTATAAAATAAAATGTTAATCCCTTTTTTACTTTTGGTATCTGTATTTATCCTCCTTGAATTTCTGTCACATAGTTTTTCGTTCCGTTCATAACACCTGTCATTGGCGTAATTGTGGGCCTAAGGCTTTCACTCGCCATTCAAAAGAAGTGAAGTGAATTGACTTTTTGACAGCTGTCATTTTACGATCTCTCCCTGATTTCCTTCTTAGATACGTCCTACAGCTCCACTTAGTCATTCAAGTATTTTTTTAATTGTTTTTCGGTTTTTTTTTTTAAACACACGCTTCTCCAACACCTCTGACATTGGCAGAATTGTCCGGGTCGTATTACCGAGACTCAGTTCCATTATAAAGAAATTGAATTGAATTGAATCTTGGAAACTACTTCTAGTATTTAAAAAATCTGTTTATACTACATTGCTATTTTAACTACAAGAAAAACTACAATTTATTTTCCTTTGTATACATTACCCAAGAACGGTATGTACCTAGCCTTACGACATATTACTTGATGACCTACTCCCACAGTCTGATACAAAGGATTCGACTTTTTTCTTCACAAAGATAAAGTCTATTTGATAAACGACAATGTAGAATAACATTACTAAAAGCGGCCTAAAAATGTCCAAGAGGTTCCTTTGCTAAATATTTTCTTGGGACCTTTTCAAACCTTATTATTCATCACAAAATGTATGATACAAAGCTTCTTTGAAAACAAGCTGTTTTTGTATTTTTCGTACACATTTCTGTTATTTTATTACGTAAGTTAAAACCTTATGATTTGTAAAGAAAATTTCGCTAAAGATCAACCGTTGAAGCGACGAAAGATGATTTCTAAAAAACTTAACATTCAGTCGGAGTAGCAAATTAATTTCATAAGCAATTCTATTAAATTCTCGTTTCACTTGGAAACTTATATTTCATTAAAATAAAACCCTACAATTTTTTCTCTGAAATAAATCAACCCAAGCTGTTTAGATAAATAGCATTTTTTTTAAGAATTTTCACATTACAGTTGCTATAAAGCGTTTATCAAATTTTATACTACCCAACAAATAAGTTATCAATAAAATTCTTCCACACGATCAAACAATAACAATTTTTAATGAAATTGCGTAACTTTCTTGAACTTCGACACAAGGTCATACTTTGCGTTTAAAGATCAAATTGACACTAATGGGTATTATTCTTGAGGAGAAAGGGAGGGGAGGGTTGATTGATGATCAGTCCATCGTATAATTAATGTGCCCTCTGCAGCATTTATATAGATATAGCTCTATCAGTTGTCGCGATATCTCTACATATGTGTTTTGTGTCGACTTGAATGACATGACCTTGTATTAAATAACTAGAGGTGCTCATCAAAGTTGACAGTCATGTTTATTTTGCTGACTTGTTTATATTTTTATGCAAATATTGATGTGTCTTTGTTCGTAAAGTGGTTCGGAGCTTCAAGCCTAAACAAGGCTGATTAAAGTAGTTGCAGGGATGACATATTCTCCTAACCGAATGTCGGTTAAAGAAACCAATCTTATCGAAGACTAGCCTACTATGCAGAAGATATTATAGTACAAAAGTATATTATATCTTCTCTATTCCTTCTATAGTAAGCCGATGGGACGGCAATACATTACGATCGGAGAGATCAGGCGCACCCACGGCTTTGCAGGTTCTCTGAGGCACGGCGCAAGTAAAAATAAATTTATAATGTGCACGTAGCAGAATGTTAGAAATGCGTTAGGTTTATAAAAACGTTGCTATTTTCTCTCAAAACTTGGTGAAGTTTCGTTGGATTTAATTGATAAAGTAGAATTATCAAATGATGTGCGCATTAGAAATTAATAATCACTTGCTAAAACGGTGAAGGAAAACATCGTAAGGAAACCAGCACGCCTGATTTTTTAACGGTGTGTAAAGCCACTAGACACCAGGTTGTTCATCAACCATACGATAAGTCTGACCAAACACAAAAACAATTATGTTTATAAGTTAACAGATCATTGATCTCTCTGTAAGTAATTAAATTTATTGCTGATATTATGTAAGTTATATGTATGTCCACGTAGTCCACGCATGCTGACAAAGCTTAATGTTCTCTGGAAACCAGCCCAGTTGGATCTGTCTGTTAATGAATGGAAGACAATAATGTGGGTGAATAATGTGTATAATATAGAATGTGTGTAACATAGTTCAGTGTGTAATGTGTGTGTGTGAGTGTTAATAATGTGTCTGCTATTTTGTTGGTTTGAGGTTGAGAAAAAGGTTATTTATATAATTTATTGTTATTATTTGCTATTAAATATATATTAAAATTTAAAGGCAATGGCAAACAGCTGTACTAAATAGATATAGATAAATAAACATACAATATTTAAATAACACTTATCTCACATTAATTTTCGTAATCTTGAAACTCATTACACCGAATTACATAATAATATAATAATCATTATCAAAATTATATCCATTTAAAACAGTCTTTAATCTGATAATATTTCGCTTTTCATTTTAAACAAATTGTATCTTTTAAACTTAATTTAAACATAACTTGTAAGGTGTTCTGCATTTACGTATCTTTTAATATTAAATATCATCTAAGCGTGTTCTCACAGGAAATGAGTGGAGAATTAACATTTTCTTGTCATTTTCTAAATGTCGGTATTTGACGGTACGCGAATTTCTGGAGATAATTCCTTCTCTAATCTTAATGGAAACGTAAAAATCTTATTTTTGTAAAACTGTAATAATTTAAAATGTAATCTTTAGAGACCATTCTTAAGTATGCCTACACTTATTGTGGGGTGTGATTGAGGTAAACTTAGCTAAACTTGAGGTTAACTGAGACTTAGGACGGCTTTAATAAATATAATTAAGTTATTATTTTTAACCCGTTGAGAGACTGCTTCGTTTGTCTAGTGGTGGCGACTGCTGAGCATGTGGTCCTGAGTTCAAATCCCAGGTTTTTCCATTAGGGAATTTTCAGTAGCAGCACGGAGTCTGAAATTGGGCCCGGTTAATGGCAAGCGGCTCGCGCCTTATTACGTAACACTTATAATAAAGCCGATTTGAAGCTAAAATCAGATGAAAATGTGCACTTTGAAAGATTTCTTGGCGTACGCTGTTTATATCGTTTAAATTTTTAGAGAATTAGAATGATCTTTGTTTGAGTTAGGTTTAAGGAAGTGATGAAAAGAGGATATTTTCTCTCAAAAAAATAGGCCACTCCTAAATCAGGAAAATAAAAAAATAGAGAATGGTCGAATAAATTAATATGATTCCTATACCTTTCGCTTATTTTTGGTTATTTTTAGCCAGAGTTTTTTTTTTAAGTTTTTCAAGGCACGAATAAGAAAGCAACAAATCATACATTATGATTGTAGTACGTTGCATATTGTAGTTTCTATTCAATCACTTGGGAAACAAGTAAACTCTGTAAGAATGTAAAACCAGATACACTTTTTGAGAATTTCTCAACAAGAAACAGTTACATTACCAGTTATTCATTCTGACTCGAACGTCGAAAATGTAGCGAAACATAAAAGAAACTTTGTAGATATTCGTGTATAAATCTTAGAAATGTATTTACTAAAGTTTCGTAGTAAAAATGTGTTTTCGTAGTATAGGTTTGTGACAAACTAGTACAAGACACGAATTTGGAACTATCAAGTAATCTGTATCCCATCAAAAACATAAATGTAAAATGAGAGCCAAGTTCAATATATGCCTTGGTTGATGACTTCAACGACAAAAGGAGTGATATCTAAATGGGTGCCAAGTTCAATGGTCAGTCCTGAAATTTATTTACAACATAAAATATTTTGTAATAACTTAAAATAATATGGCTTCTTATAACTTAGGATAATATATTGTAGCTTAAGGTCTGACCTGACTAGTTTTCATATACGATTTTTCTATATAATATATTCTACTATATATCTATCTGTATCTATATGTTCTGCAATGTTCCGCCTGACTCATCAGCTTCACCGCCCAGCCCAAACCACTTAAGCTAGAAAGTTGAAATTTTGAAATGTTGTTAAACTTATAAGGTAGAATTAGTTGAAAGGGTTTTCCGAACTTTAACCCCCAAGAGTAGTTTAACAAAAAATCGTATATGAAAACAAGCCAAGTCAGACTTTAAGCTATAATATATTATCCTAAGTTATAAGAAGCCATATTATTTTAAGTTATTACAAAATATTTTATGTTGTAAATAAATTTCAGGACTGACCATTGAACTTGGCACCCATTTAGATAACACTCCTTTTGTCGTTGAAGTCATCAACCAAGGCATATATTGAACTTGGCTCTCATTTTACATTTATGTTTTTGATGGGATATCATAACTTTTTGTAAAGAAAACTACACTTAATTCATCGTTGAGAAAGAAGCATGATGAATATAAATATAATAAAACAATAAATACTACACTGAATCGGTATTCGTAAGCGTTGCCTATGTTTATTATGTGTTGCTCGGGAAAGTTTTTATATAGATTTACTTCTGTTCTGTGTATAATTGTTGTTTTGCCCGTATTACAAGTTTTTTGTATGGGGACACCACTTATTTTTTTTTTTGTTTTTTTTTCTATTTTTTGATTTTTTCCTTCACTTACACGCAATTTCCAAGCTGGATTCCAAATTTCATCTTTCTAGGTCATCTGGAAGTAGGTTATAATTAGGTACTATAAGTCAGTCATTACTAAAATTTACGATTTTTGGACCTTCATATTTTTGTAACCGTTGGAGCTAGCTTTATGAAATTTGGGCTTCTACATGTCCTTATGGATATAATTAAACACACGTAGTTTTATGTGTTTACGTTAAAGAGGTTTTGAGTTATAGAAGGGTCAAAAGTGGCACCAAATGGTTCGTGTAATATTACACTCGGCGCTGGCTAGCCAATGCTTGAACTTGGCTTGACACGCTGCCGCGTGTCTAGATAAAGGAGTCCGGCCCTATGTGTTCGTGTCAATCTTTTTTCATATTTATCGTAAGGTTGATGACAACCTAGTGTCAGAGTTTAAACCCGTAGGCCTTTAATATGGCTTTACACCGTTAAAAAATCTCTCAGGTTTAGTCAATGTTTATAAAACAAAGGCAGAATGACTTTTACCTGGAACGTAAAATTTTCGCAGAGCATAAATTATGATCCCGTGATTGAAAACTAAACTTGAGTAGCGTTCCATAATGCGTTATGATCCCGTGATTGAAAACTAAACTTGAGTAGCGTTCCATAATGCGGCCCTTAGATTCGGTTTCTGCAATGTCATCAAATGAGGCATGTCACGCTCTGATGTCATCCTTCTTTAGTTTGCTGGCGGAAGCTACGGACCTTTAATCTAAGCAGTTTTTAGGACAGTCTGATGGGGTAAGACTGTCAGTACATAAACAAATAATAAACGAGAAGTTGACTTATATTTTGTTTAGGTCTCAATTGAAACATTGCGGATTTGCAACAAAAGATTGCAAAATATATTTGCTTTAGTTTAGGTTCTTGTGCATTACGAAATACATGAAACAAGAGAAAATTCTTGTGTGAGGTAGCATTACTTTTAAATAAAATATACTCAATGTGCATTGTGCTAGTTTCAAGAAAAACTTAGGCCAAGCATAATTCTTTACAGAGCCAGTGGTCCTAAAATAAATAAAATTTATGTATGGCTGGAATATAAAATATTTTAGGAAGGTTAGTAGTGCTCATGCATTTTTTTAGGCATCAAACTGCAGTTTATTTCCATTTATTTTTTAACAACTATTGATGGTTAACTCTATCTGGCTTGTAACTTCTCCTTTAAACATTTAATTTAAAATTAAGTAAGAAAATGAAACGGAAGAAAATTAAATCATAGCTTTTCATCATACATTCAAAATCAAAACAAAACACTTACTCATAGAAATATTTCACCTTATTAACATTTCAATCGAGGTCAGTTTTACTACGAAAGAGCTTGATTGTGGACTGTTCGTGACTGTACCTCATTAACGCCGAACCGGATCTCACCAGTTACAGCACAATGCCTCCCGCGGATACCGCTAGAAACCTTTCTTCGGCATTCAGCTCTAGCTAACGAGAAATCTGCCGAATGAATGAGATATTCTCTTATATTTAAGTGAAGTTGAAATTGGAATTCTAAGAGCTGCTTTTTTATAAAATGATTTTGGTTTTAAGTGTACCTCCTTTTTTAGTAAATGGAATTAACTAAAAAGTAGAGATAATTTTTATTTCTGCTGTAAGGAAACTTATCATACTCCATTTACACCAGAAATTGGGATTATATTATATGAATTACATAAATGACTAAGTTCGATCGACCGGGAAAACAATTGGCTTTATTAGTTTTAGGTTAATTAAATGTAGGAAACTGCATTATAATTTTGTTGGAATTATCGACATGCAAACTAAAGGCGTGTTTGTATAAAAACATGAAGTGGCGTTAGTTGATTTTGTTTACGTTAGCATTTGATACAAACGACATGTTATGTTGACCTGACCCATTAAGTGTGACCCGGTTAAATTATTAATCGTCATTCTGATAAATTACGTTAAATGTATGATACACAGTTCTACCTCCTTTTATTGACATTGGGGTAATTTTGACAAATATAAACCTTTGTTTTTAAGGAGATTTCTTTTTTGTGACAAACAATTGACTGGACTAGTAGATTATAGTTTTAAAAGTACTCTAAGTTACTATATCAGCCAGTCTCACTGCTAGGTAAAGGCTCTAGTCACAGAGAGAAGAATTAGGCATTAGTAGCTAGCTCAGTGCTTGTTGGTGATGTCAAACCTTTGAGTCAAGGTTTGTTCATTGTTATTAAATGATATCTTAGGAAAGTTAACTAGGAAAGTACATTATGACATTGAAAAAAGAAAATTCGCTTCTAAATCATATTTTCATGCTTTCACAGCGGTTTTGTAACAAATGAGCCACAAGGACCTAAATAAACACAAATATAATATAAAAATGAAAATTATAATTTTATTATTAATACCAATTGCACGAAAATATTCACTCAAAACATTAGAGATGCTTAATAATACCACGAAAAAGTATAAAGTTTAATATAAAAAGTACATTTTAACTAACAGCATTAAACATCTCTTGGTATTCAAAACATTCATTACAAACACATTATAACACAGGTATTTCTCGCAGCAAATATACGTTGGAGGCAAAAATAAAATATCAAGGAACAGTGACCCAGTTACAAGTTGAAAACATTATAAAACAACGTGAACATTATCGCGTGCGTAAGAGGACTTGCTCTCAATGAGCCTCAACGAAGCACGAGAAATCCATTCCCTTATAAAATTTATAACTTGAAAAGGTTTGCGTGATCCACTCCTGCACGTAATATAAGTTGACCACAATAAACGATAAAAACTTAGCCTTTAGCCTTTAGAAATAATTTATCGTTCAGAAGTGTCCCCACTCAATTGCGTTCTAACTTGTAATACTGTGTATTATAGCAATGCTTCACTGAATTGTATGTTACGAGTTATTCAAACAGAAAAGTTTTATTACCTCTGTACTTGAAAGACGGATATTTGCAAGATTTCGAAGTATGAGTTCGGAAAGTTGCAAGCACAAAATCTTAGAGATGTTTGACGACCCCGTTTAAATATCTAACTTTAGACGGAACATCGTTTCGGAACCTGAATTAATGCAATTCATCAAATAAATCACATTTAGAAGTAAAACTTTATATAGAGTCAGTTATATTCGACAAATTCAAGACACAAAGATTACGTACTTCAGAAGCACTATCTCCATACTGGTCTCGAGAGAGATATCTCGTTTTGCGAAACTGTTCTGTTACACTCGTTATACTAACATACGTTCCAATACAGAGAAAACGACGACATTAAAATACTAGCGAACAGCAAAAGAATATCAATGAGGTACCTATAGAATGAAATTGATATGTTAAAAAGTGCTTAAAGCGGAAGAAAACGGTATAAGTAATATAAACAAACCTGAATCAAGTTACGCAGAGTATTACTGACGACATTTTACGCTACTGTGTGGTTTAATTTATGAAATTGCCACCACGGAAAACAGTACCTAGATAGCGCCAGTCGTAAGGGGCACAAAGGGTGTGTTTGGGACCGAAGGAAAATGTCGCTCAAGACGTCAATTGAAAATAAACCCTTTGACATTATTCATTAAGCGCAAATTGCTATGTAAGACTTGTTAGGGTGAAACAAGGTCCAGGTTTGCGTAGAGCTAGCCTGTTGTCGTGAATAAATTTAATGGTTTCAATAAATTTACTCTTTTATTATTGGAATCAGAGGTAGCCATATATTGGTGTTATTATGTTGGTGTATTATTATGTTCGATCTTTTGTCTGTCGCTAAATAAAAACAATTAAACTATTCCAAAAGATTCATAATAACGTGTGTATTAAAATATTTGTATCACTTTCTTAAAAAACCAGCATCAGCTTCCAGATACATTTGAAATTAGATTCTACTGCTGTGTAAACTCTGAGACCACCATCATCAACCATATGTATAAAAATAAGGTAAGCTTTTAAATAGACTGTCAAGTCTATCAAAAAGTTTAAATGTAATTTAATAACAAAAAAGAACAATAAGCAAAAGGCAATAAAATACCTCAAACACGTTAAAATGAGGAATTTCTTTGTCGAATTTTAATTCAAGCTCAATGTTTTTGTGCGAATATCTTCATTTATTATATTGTATACCCAGATTGTTGACCTGATTTCCTCTTTTAAAGGACCTCCTTTTACGATTCACAGTTGTAATACTTTAGAATCTTATTCGTGTTTTGTGGTTGGATTTAAAACCCTTTTGTTCAAGTTTATCATTCTTCATTATAGAGTTCTTCTACTATTCTGGACTTCTTTGGATAAAAATGTCCACTATTTTGCTATTTGCGTGATATAATAAGAGTTGAAATAACAAATAACATTGAAACTTTAAATAAACCGAGTAAATTCCATGGCTTTTATTTCAACCTTATAATAATCTATAGATAGAATCCCATTATAAGTCATAGTTCTTAACAACTACATTTATTATTAACTTTTGTTGCTTTTAGTAACTACTAAAGTAATATCAACCATAACAGGAAAATTACTGAGCTCTATTTGGTTAAAGACAATGGTTTTATCACATCAACTTGTTAAATAAAATAAATGGCTCTTGGTTTTCCAACTGCTATTATTTCGTTGTTTAGGCAACATGATTGGAAGATTTTGATTGGATCTGACAACCATAAGTTGCTTGTGTTGATATTGTATAGAATTTTATTACTATTCTAAAAAATCTGTACAAATATTAATTTTGATTCGTTATTGAATGATTTCTACCTTGACTACCTTGTCAGTCTATTAGATGTAAGCTTAAATTAATGGATATTATGGTTGGGTTTTTTCATGTAAAAATTTTCAGTAGCATCACAGACTCTACTAAACCCGGTAAATAGAAACAGTCTCATTCCTTATTACACAATGCTTCTAACATAACTGGTGTGTATGTGAGTGTAACACACTTACGTCAAACTGTTTAAGGATACAAATACGTAATCTTGCATGATATACGTTGATGATTTATTAATTAACTCACTTATGAGCTAAGAAATAAATTAGTAACTTGACTGAATAAATTATTTCCTTCCTGTCATATCTTTATAAGAATGAATAAGTTATCGTATAAAAATAAACTTAATCGATAACCTAAAAGCGTACCATAGCAACCCCATTGCCATTATTATTACAACTAGCACGATCAGTCTAGACACCAGATATTACATTCATACTTTACCGAGTACCATAGCTGGAAAATTTATGATTCAAATCACTGAAGTTGTAATAAATACGTTGAACAAAACTCGCCACATTCATCGAAATTTATTGAAGAAAAAGGTGAAACATAAACAATCTACTAACCTCTGGAAAGAAGGAAACTTAAGGAAACGGTAATAGTTTGTTTCCTTAAATCAACATTACGGTTTTTAAGGTTCATAATATAAATAAATACTATTATAAAGCTGAAGAATTTGTCTATTTGAACAAGTCAGAAACTAATAGTCTAATTTGAAAAAATATTTTGGCGTTAAATAAATCAGTGAGGTTCACGATGCCGCCGCATATACACTCGCTCTTGAAAATGGACTCCTTTTAAGTTCGAAACTAGTCGGGCATTTCCCAAAATAAATACGTGTGTAAAGCCCTATAATATTTAATATTATAAAAGTAGGCTAAGGCTAAGAATAAGGCTAATATAAAAGGCTTATGCATAGACCGTATTAAAGTTATAGACTAAATGATACGAAATATAAGGGAAATATACTTTTGTAGCTACTACCGTTCTATTCTTAAATTAGGTAGAACTCTACTAGCTCTGACCTTTGACCTCGATTATAAAAATGCACCTATTAGGTCGGGGACTTTTTAATTTTATTCAAAGTGGTGCCTTAAAGACCTGATCTAAAGTTCCCACTTCTTGTGATTTTAGCTACGCTCAATGACTATTTGCTGTGGTTATTTTAACCAGACTACAATAAAGTGTTTAAAATTTAAATTTCACTATAAAATCAAATTATTCACCATCATTTGTCGCTGTAGACGGATTGTTGATATTGGCGGATGTGAAGCTTAGCTACGTATAGAAAACACGTCAGCAAAGGGACGATCCCTATGGACGGGGGAGGTGACAGCTCAGGTCACCATTTCAGCCGCTTTCCGAACCCGTTTAAAATAAAAAAAGGTTTTTAAAATGTGGGAAAATTGAGAATTTAGGTAGAAGTATAATTTTTGAAACGTGCTTCAGATATTTAATTTATAAAGGTGGGATGTGAACAGAAATATATATTTGAATTGAAAAAATATTCTTTATCATGGTTACAGATAATTTCAATGCATAAACAAATAAACACAATGGTCTTCAGGTTATAGAAACATTTATTCTGGACGTAGAAACGTTATTTTTAGAACCACGCATTTGTTTAATAAATAAAAACGTTCAGTTATCGGATAACAATAGAAAATTCAATGTATGTATGAAAGAAAAAATGCATTGACAAAACGGAATACACCGTGCTCTCTCGCAGTATTTGCGATTGAATTCCATAAATTTACACAGTGACACTCAAAAACAGAATTTTATTAGAAGCCAATCCCACGTTACGAGATTCCATCACTATGATAGTGAAAAATATTTTTGCTAGTAACCTAAAAATGGGTGTGAAAAACAGTCCGGCTGAATGAAATGGGCATGAGTCGCTGATACGCGACGGACGTACAACCGCGTTCAAAATCGTTTGTTGACAGTCCCCGCTTATACATACTTACCTTGCAAACGGTTTTTTTTCCACTTGTTTCCTCGTTTGAAACTTTTTGCTATTTGAACAGCCTCAGTGTAGGGAAATGTGGATTTTTTGCGAGAATGAAAGTTGAAATTCTGCCGTCTATTTTTCAACAGCTTACTAAAGACAAATAACGTTTGTTAGACGTAATTCATGCTTGCTTTTGCGTTTGTTGTTAACCGTAGCGTATTGCAGCAAGCAACAGATTTTTTTTCTCATTTGCATACAATGTGGTTTAAAACATTGTTATGTTTACAATAGTAGAACAATAACCGTTGTGACTCTTCTTTTTTATCTTTATGATACTAAACAGATTTCTAAAAATATAAACAACTAAAAGATAATAACAGTTATACGCTAGACGAAGTAGCGTTTAGTAAGGTTTGAACAGTTGATAAATATCTACGACATCTAAGATTGGAAAATGAATAAATAATCATTTTTGTACTCAGAATTCATTTATAATGAAAAATATTAAGAGCAGAAAATTATTAAAGTTTTCTATTTTTAAAATGAAAATCTTTCAAAGACTTTATCAATAAAAAGGACCATGCTTGCTTTTGGTTCGGCTTTCAAACATTGTAATGAAAACCATGTCATAAAATCTCTTGAAACGTTTTAAATTTTATTCCATGGTTTAAATTCAGACAAACAATGTTGTTTTGGTAAAAAATCATAAAATTTTCGATAAAAAAATAAAATATGTAAGATTTTCGAGTATGTATTAGAACATTTGAACTAAAACCAAGTCAAACTCATTTAAAGCTATTATATAAATTGGATATCCAAGTGTGAACTTTCATTTGCTAGTGCTACATAAAGACCATTATTTGGCCCATTTACTTCCCATCTGCAGCGAAGAGTTTCCAACTTGTTCAGAATATACTACAAAATATTTCAGTGAAAACATTTATTTTATTTCACTAGAGCAAATTTATAAACGTTCATGATTATGTCCTTGTATGTCTTCTGTTTTGTGAATGTATATTACTCAAATTTAGGAGAAAATTAAATGAAAAAATCCATAATCATAATGCATAATAATTAACATTTCACAATGCAGAACTCTCAGACAGAAATTTTTGCATTTTGTATTATTTAGGTATATAGGATAGGTTATTCTAAATGTTTTCTATTGATGTAGAAATAAAATAAACCTAAACCTATAACCACGAATAGCTAATTGGTAGAGTGACTGATGGCTTTAATCAGAAGGCAGTAGGTCCAAATCCCACTTAAAATCCACATACGTTTTAAAATGTTATAAAACTTATTTTCAACTATTTATTCTTTATTATAAGTCTCATGTAATAGGGAGTGAGCTTTTTGGCATTAACCAGCCAAAATTCCAGGCTCCGTGTTGTTATTTAGAATTTCTAATGGAAAACTCAATAACAATTTTCCCGACCCAGAAATTGAACCCAGGACCTCATGCTCAGCAGTCGCACTTACTACCACTAGTCACGAGTCAGTGGTAACGTTTTTACGTGAATAATAGGTAAAACATTTACTTGTACCATATCACTGAGGATTTAGCACCCAGTAATACTAAACCGTTATTGTTAGGTACAACATTAAGCCTGTTTATTTTCAACGGTGTATACCAAGGTATTTACCCACCGTTGAAAATCTCACAGGCTAGAGGCTTTCGGGCGGTTTAAACTCTGAAACTAGGTTATTGATCAACTATACAAAAAAGCCTAAAATTTGTATACTTGTACTCATATAAAAGAGTTACATAAGGAATTACTATACTAAGACGTGAAGCGAAAAGTTCGGATACCCTTTTAAGAATATTGCGCTCACAGATGAGTGTAAGATTTGGCATAGTTAAAGTTTATATGAAAAAAAAAGTGTGACACTCGGGAACTGCCGCGGTAAAGCTATTGCATAGCATTAGCATTTTTATCAACTTATGCAATTATAATTATTTATTTTTTATGCAGTCAATAGCTTAAAAAACTTAGTACAAAATCACGTCTTGAAAAATCTAAGGAAAAATTAGTTTTTTAAAATTCGAATGTTTTTATTTCTAAATGTTTTGTTTTTTAATGTGTCAGCATAAAATATGCCTTATTTGTTAGATAATAAGGTTTTAAACACTTCTGCAGTAAAGGATGTTAGGTTTTATTTTCGTTACGGAATTTCTTGAGTCAGTCGCCACGCTTAAAGCCCGCGATAAAATCTATGCAATAGCTTAAAAATTACAGAAAGCTAAAATTTATAAAAAAAGAATTAAGGTCGATTTGTCGTAATTTCTACCACGGACTGGACCACTTGTCATATTAATTTTGTAATGGGTACTCATTTATCACTGCCAGTTACATTCGGACGTTCAAGATTAAATATTTAACCCCATTCGTTTAAAAATAATGAGAAATGGGTAAACTTAGTTAACCTTTAGGATTTTAAGGTCAAGATAACGACGTTTACAAGTGCTGGGTATAATTTATTCAGTTTGTTTACTCACGCTCTTGTTGTGGTTCCTAGAATCAATATTGTTTAGTTAAGTAAACTCAAACAAAAGTTGTAAACAGTTACGAAGTGCATTCTTTGTTAACTTTGTAAAAGGTAACTAACAAACAATGAGTTAGGGTAAATATTATTAAACTTATTTATAACCTTTGCTTGTAGTGTATACCTATGTGTACACTGTAGCAAAGCCTAGTGGTATGACAGTTAATTGGCAAGTCAGAGGTCTTAGGTTCGAATGCAAGGCACGTGCCTCCATGGAAGGATTCTTCTAATCTGGCAAACAAGCTTAAGGCACGCCTGGTGGTAAGGGGTTACCATAACCTATAGATTTATAGAGGCTTGTAACTAAGGGTATCACTTAAGTATCTAAGGGTTGCCGACTCTGTGTATGATTATGGATAAAATATTTAGGATTATGGAAGAGGCAATTGGGCTTCCGGTGTGCTAATAACTTTAAGAAACACAACCGTACGAATACTGCTCACGCTGATATTCTGTGAAAAATTGGTACTGCCCCGATCCATTCAAACCGGTCCATTCATAGTTAGCTCTACCACCTAATTAAATCAAAATCAATTGAAATCAAGATAAAAAATTCTTTTAATAAGCTATTGAAGTTGTTTTACAGTCGAAAACATTAAAATGCTGTTTATCAATTGAACATTACAAGTTTCATTCATAACAAAGTTGCTATCCAAAAAGCAACATTAAATATGCTCTTAAACCGAGCTCGAACAATCTGGCGTAAAGCATGACATCTGGTATGTTTGAACAACTGCCAACATCTGCATCCTGCTTTGGTAATCTCAACTCGTACCACTGCAATGATTAAGTAGTTTCATGTTTTGTACTGCAAAATATTACAAATGTAGGTAGCTTGAAGATTGTAGTGTATTGGTTATCTCTCTTTGTGACTAATAGCCTGTTCCATAGTTTACTAATCAGTTACTGTTAACTCAGTTGATGGAGAATCACTACATAGTATAAAACAAAGTCGTTTCCCGCGTCTGTCTGTCCCTATGTATGCTTAGCTTTAAAACTACGCAACGGATTTTAATGTAGTTTTTTTTTTAATTTTCTATTAAGTGATTCAAGAGGAAGGTTTATAGTATAATACATGCATATTAGCATAACCGTGCGAAGCCGGGGCGGGCCGCTAGTTTAATATAAATTTTGTTCCATTTTTTAATTTGTCTTCAGTGAAACAGGGATTAAAATATATTTAAACTTGGTATATTTCATGGTACTCTAGACACTATTTCTAAGTATAAAATCAGAATATTTTTATTTTATAAACTGTTACTGTGAAATCTTCTTTTTTTAAACTGTGAAGCTTTAGTTGTTTTAAAAACTTGAAGAGTTAGATCTACTCATGAATATAAACACTCTTTATCATGGGACCACATTCGAAATTCGAAGAATCTGCCGCTCGACAAAGTTTAATACTTAGAAACCATTTAAAATGTATGGAGTGGCAGTTTTTTTTTCTTTCGGATATTATATTATACGTATATGTTATCTATATTATCTAGATATGTATGTGAAAAGTTATCTAAGATACGTAATGTAAAAGTTTCATCCCTACAAGTTTTCGAAATGACCAAAGTGTCACAGAATATACAGAATGTGAAGATAGATTTTATCTGCCTATAAAAATGGCCATTTTTTCTTACATTCCGTAAATAAAGAGTCTCCATCCTTTAAGCCGTGACTCGAGCGTGCATGAAGTTTAACATCTGGCGTTGAACAAATGCCAACAGCTGCAACGTTGGCGAATTTCTCCCTAAACCATTTGTGGACCGTTACACTGGCTGGCATGACACTTCTATGATTTATTGAAGTCTATTTTTGATTTGACAGCAGTTTATGATTTATCATGTTTTATCAATTAACTGAATAAAGGTAAATTAAACGGCATATTCGGCCAATCTGGAAGTCATTGGGGGATGTTCAGCAGTGGACGTCTTATGGCTGAAATGATGATAATGATGATAAAACGGCATATTCATATTTATATTTTAGTATCTAGTTGTAGTTGAGTTTTTTAATGTAAATAATACCTTTTTAGGGTTCCGTACCTCAAAAGGTAAAAACGGAACCCTTATAGGATCACTTTGTTGTCCGTCTGTCTGTCTGTCTGTCTGTCTGTCTGTCTGTCAAGACCTTTTTTCTCAGGAACGCGTGGAGGTATCAAGCTGAAATTCATATCAAATACTCAAGTCTATGGTCTCTTGGAGCTGTGAAAAAATCAAACTTCTAAGTCAACGCGATCAAAAGATACTCCCGTTTATGCCGCAAATTTTCGACACTCGCAAGGGAATCAAAACCTACAGGGTACTTCCCGTGAACTCAGAATCTTGAAATTTGGTACGAAGCAACGTCTTATAACACAGATAAAGGAAAAATTGCGAAAAGCATAAATTTTTAGTTACATCATATAATAAAAATATTTTTAATAATTTTAAACTTATTACCCCTTTACTCATGAACGCGTAGTGGTATTATTACCTACAGGTTTGTACGGAACCCTCGGTGCGCGAGTCTGACTCGCACTTGGCCGGTTTTTTAAAATAACTTACATTTCATTTTCATCTATTTGCTTAATTGCTAAACTTTAAATATTAGACAGACGAAATAACAAATAACCTACTATTAAACTTTTAAAAATATATCTATTAATGTTATTTTAATTTAGAAAAAACTAAAACAAACCCTATATTATAACTATCCTCGGATATGTTTATTTATTTATACTTCACAGACATAGCTAGTACATTAGGCGGACTTAATGCCGTAAGGCTCTACAAAATAAAGTATATTTAGACACAAAATAATCCTTAACTACTATATCACTCTATCTATACTCTGTCTATAATCTCTCTAAATGTTATTAACAATATTTAACTTAGGAAACATACTTCAGTTTAGATATACCCAAATAATGTGTATACCTCATCAAATTCTAGATTTCAAAAACAAAAGCTATGCAATTGAATTATCAAACACGTCTGAATGGATATTTTTAAAACTATAACCAACTTCCTTGATTACGCCTGTTGTTATAAGTACATTATCATTGACCACAACAAACACAGAGACCATGAAACTTAATGAAATAGAACAAATGAGCGTAGATTTTACTTTAATGGTCAACGGTCTACCGAGTATATACTTGGTAGACCGTATACAGGGTGACTGTTGAAATAAAGGACATATTGACGCAGTGTTTTCAGCTCTCAAATATATAACAGTTTTACTATGGGTTAACCCCAAATCTAATAAAATATTCAACTGTTCCATAGAAAAACATCTACATCACGCGACAAAACGTATGGAACCACAGAATTGTAACAGCTAGTATGGAAAAAGAAATACTGCTTCCGAATAGCCAGGAAAAATAAATCTAGATTTAGTTAACGCTGATTTCTAAGGGTTAATAAAAAAAGTTGTTACTAACTATTCTAATCTTCAACACTAAACGATTTTCATGTCTGTTAATAAAACAAATATTATTTCAATAAGGATTCTTTATGTACTTATAAATATAAGATTTTTTTCATTACGATAAATGGATTACATCCGAAGAGCGTAAAATTCTTGAGTAAGAGAATATTTTTTTAAGGTCCTTTTTTCAAATATTATTTCAAACACATTATTACTTTTTTAAAGCAAATCTGTAACATTTTACCCAAGTTAATAGGGGTTTGGTATAATAAATACAGTATGAGGTTGACACGTACGATTTATGTGTGACCACGCAAAGGGTTCAAATTGAAAAGGCACCTGGACGGAAATCGTTCGGCCTTTTGTACGTTGGTCTTCGTGACAGGACTGTTTTCATAAAGGCAGATAGCCTGCGGTTGTTGTCATTTTATTAATATTACATTGTTGTATATTATTGATATCTTATTGAATAACTATGGGATTTTTCTATTGAAACATCTTGTCAAGGATGACTGAAAATATAATAAATGGATCATCTGTGCGATTGTTAAGGAATGTTATATAATATTATACAATGTTATTTATTGTTATACAATGTTATATAACTACTAACTATTGGAGCATTATTAGGATAACTGCCTGATCTCATTGAGTTATATATTTTTCCCTGATTGCCTTACGTGAGCACTTTATCCAAATATTAGTTGAAGTATTGGCAAAACTTTGTACGCACAGAGGCTTACTGATTGTTATTTATTATGTTCAAAACCTTACTTTGTATTATATTGTTTAGTTCATCAAACCTTATTACGTCAACTTACATTAAATATACAAAGTTATAGGGTACGGTGCCTTTGATCATTATTGGATTATTTCCCACGTATGCTAACAGGCTTGGTTGGGAGTTCAGAAAAGCGTTATTTGATGTTACAATAAGTTAATTTCTTGTCAGTTTGTGGTCTAAAGCTGGTAAAGCTTTTACCAAATATAAATTTGAATTAACACTTAAAAACATACGGAGTAAAATGTTTATTGCACTCAGCATTTGCGCTATAAATTATTAAGTTGTATTTTAACTATTTTTTTATTACATTTTTCTCATAAAGCTTGGTGCTATTATTAAGTTTGATTATCTTAACAAAGTAAATAAATTTATAGAAATAATGATGATACCTCCTGACCGATTTCGTTCACTGCTTTATCACCGTAAAGATAAATGTCGCTTGAGTGCTCTCAGCCGTTAAATCTACAAGAAATACATTTAAACTAAACTTAAGATCAATCAATAAACAAGTCTTGTTCGATTCCCATAGTACGTTGTGGTCTACAAATCCAATTAGTGCGGAGCAAAAGTTCTTTGGTAGATTTTGGAGACTGTCCAATAGTTTCAATTGGTGATTGCCAACCAGGACTTCACGTTGTGTTGGTCCATTGCCACTAAATTAGTTCGGTGTCGTGAGAAGGAAGACAATTGGTTGATGATTACTTTGCATTGGGGACTATGAAAGGCGTCAAAAGAATTGGGAGGGTCAGCCCAACGGTTTTATCGAGAGCTTTTAGAATGCTTCAGAAGTTTTTGAGAGATTTTCTTGGCGTAAGGCGTATTTTTATTTTATTTGGGATACGATTATTTATGACGTTCCTACAAAACTACTTGTTATAAAAAAATTTTGCTTGTATACATACTTAAAAATAACTCTATCTACCATAAAATAAATCAATACCAATTTATATATACTAACTATAAAAAACTTTATGAACAAAAAAAAAGTATTACCTATAATTTTTAATATCATAGAATTAAGCCATTTTTATAGAAGTGCAGAAATTGTTTATTGAAATCCGATATTCTTAACATCTTATTGTGTCTTATAGGAATCAATACGACTCATTCTATTCATAAGATAAATTGTTGGATCGCAGGTTTAAATATATTTGTAGCTTAGAGAACACACTACTTAAAACTCGGACCACAATATTTATACATGATAGTAGGTTTGATTAGCACATAGCCTAAAAGGAAAATTTCTTTGATAAAGTATTTAGTATATAACAAACATCACTTCACATTGTTTAGATAGCTGTAGCTATTATTATTTATATTAATAACACACAGCCTTGTTCAAATATTCCTCCAAGTGGTGTCAAAGGCATTCCTGCTTAGTGATCTAGTCACGTCTCGCCCTATAGACGTTCTTCATTTATTTAGTTTATGTGGAGGGAAACGTGGCTTTCTTGTGAACTACATATCAATAAATAGCAAATAATCTTGGAGTTTTGTTTACCACTTGGAACTATGGTCGTACTCTATTTCCATAATATCCCAAGGTCCTTTTAAGCGAAGCGGTGGTGGGACTCGGCATTCATTTCCTTTCATTTTATCCCATTTCCTTTTCCGACCGAGCGACGCCTTCCACCTCTGAGATGCATTTGATCACGTGGAATCAAAACCGAATCGCTAAGCTGCCTCCCACAGAAACATGTAGACTTTGCTTTATTAGAAATTACCTGTGATAATATTTTGAAAATTTTAATTTTATAAATTTAGTTATTCAGGTTACAAAGTTTACATGTTCTATCGAGGTACTCCTTTGTGTCCTATCCATTGGTGTGAACATAAGACTTCTTATGTTCAAATCAGTGGAGCTTGACATCCGCTAACGAAAGTTTTTCCTTGTTGCAGTAAAGTGATAAGTGAAACAACAAAGTATATTTTTGATGTAAACTAATTATCAATTTAATTCCGTCGAAGTACAAAGTATACATTTTAAAAGTGTTGAAAAGAGATATAATTAATTTTAAAAGAGTGAACTATAATAATAAAGTATGTGTTAAACAATCAGTGACGTAAAATGACTTTAGTGAGAACTGTCCGTGTTACAGGACTGTTTCGAGTGAAAAGTGTGAACAATAAAACGATATGGGATGACTCATAGTGAAAAATGTTATGTTCAACCCACTATCCGATCCGAAGATGATGCGCGAAATCCACGACAATGCTGGGGCAGGCTCAAGCGGCGGGATGGAGGAAAGCGAGGTCGGCGGGAATGGGGCTGCAGAGGTCGATATGGACGACTGCGGCTCCCTCGCGCTTCCTCCCGACCTGCCCCCGTACTCCGGCGACTACATCATCAGTGACTACATGGAGCGTCTTGGCACGCGTCTCAATATTCTTGAAACAGAACTCAAGTATGCTTGGCGAGCACTCGACCTGCTCAGCCAAGAGTATGTCAGGATGTGGGAAAGGCTCGAGAGACTAGAGACGTTGCTTGCCGATCAACAAGGAGTAATATCAACATTACTGGACTTTTACACATGTCGAACTGTCAGCTCCAGAGATCCTATCACTCGCTTAGAAGTGATAAGAGAAATTTTAGGAAATGGTACCATCGAAGATGGCATAGAAGAAGGATTAGATATTGGACGAAGTTCGGTGTTGTTAGACCCTCAAGAAGAGGTGATGGAATCCAACGAAGCATTTTATAAAAGTTTAAATCAAGCCTATCGAGACGATTTAGTATGCGATGAAACTTCAAGGCCTCCGTCACAATTAGATATGATTTGGGAAGCTCCTGAGGAACCCGACATTGAAATTATGCCAACAAGCTCTAGACAAATATACAGTTCAGCTGATTATAAAGATTACTGTGGAATGAAAGGTGGACCTGTTATTAGCGAAAGAGATTTAGTGCATTTGTCTGCTTTAAGTACAATAGATCAAATAACAGTAGATAATTTACACGAATTAGATAGATTGACAACTCAATTACACAAAGGTTCAAGAGAGTTAAAAGACTTGAAAACGAGGCTTCTTAGTCCTGAAACAAAAATAAGCAAACATGATAGAGATATAGAAGCGAAAGCACTGGTTGAAGATGGTAACATAATTAATGAACAGCTGAAAAGCGTTTATTCAGGTGGAGACAATTGGGCTATCAATGATATGATGAAAACTTTTGATGATTTTATATTATCAGCACCTAAAGATTCAATCGTAAGAGAAAAATCTCCGTCTAGGATATCACTTACTGATAGTTTGACAGATAGAACTATAGATTACTTACCACCTACTCTTTCTCCTCGACGAAAATTCGTACCAGAGAGAACTACGACAGAACCTTACACAACTGTGACTGGTCGCCTGGCCTATAGTTCGGCTGTCGCTAATGCAGAGATTAACGCGGCCAAAGCATCCAAATCCCCAAGCGCTCTTTCAAGGGAAAGATTTGAATACAATTCTACGTACCAAATAACAGACTCTTCTAGACAAATTTATTTTTCTAACAAAGGCTTATCTCAGCCTCTAAACGAGATTTACAAATCTGAACAACATTCTCCTTTGTCAATTCACGAAATATACAACGGTCCTAATACTAATGAATTAAGTTATGAAGAAAACAGGTTAAGAAAGTCTCCAAGTCCACCACCACCAGCGCCACCAAACGGGGGAAACGGATTTCCTTCAATTGAAAATAATAATGAACGTGTTACCCATCAACCTATGCTCTCTACTAGTAACGCTACGCAACACGATAGTATGCGTTTAAGTCCCAGATCTCCAAAATCGCCAAAAACATCGCCTAAACATATAAAAAGAGATTCAGCTAATATTGTAGCCGCGAAGTCTGACTCTGGATTATCATCCATGAGTGGGTGGTCAAGTCTAGAAAAAAGCCCTGGCTCTCCTAAAACTGGACGAATTACGCATGGAAGTCACGATTCTCATAAAATGAGAGTTCCTTCCCCTTCGCAACCAATACAAAGAATGTCATATGAGATCGAGATCGATTCCAAACCATATATTGAGACGCTAGTAGATACTTATCTTTATGAAGGTAAAAATTTAACGAGTGATTACAACTTACGGAAGTCGGATCTCACTAAAGAAATTAGCTCTAGAGATTTAAGCAAATTACAAGGAAAAAATGATAGTGATTATACAACAAGCGATATGTCATTTGCAGTAACTGATCAAATGACGCAAATAACTAATATTGGCGAATATTATTATGGCAACGAAGCGCCTTCGATATATTCCGTAGCTGGAAATAGGCAACCAATATTCACAACTGTGTACAGTACTCCCAGAGGAATGTTGTCTGAAGATAGGAGTTTTTCCGAATTATTAGATAGAAATGAAATTTCCGAATCTGTCGGGAGACCCACCGTAGATTCGTATCCACCTGAACCCAGTTATCATGCACAAACTGTTGTAATGTCGGCAGCAAACGCTAGTAAACGACCTTTGACAAGAGCCAATACAATGGGTGCAAATGATCCACATTTTTACCAAAACGGATATAAAGGACACCGCGCTGGATACCCTCCCGGTAATCTTACTGATGCTCTTTCTTACTATCCAACATCGAGTAGATACGATTCACCAAAACGGGCATCGTTAGAGGATCAGATATCATGGCAAGGTGGTAATAGATCTCCAACTAGTTCAATAGAAACATCGAGCTTGAAATCACATTCTTTAAGTATAACTGAAAGAAAACAATTTCAAAATCAATTACAACAAGAATATTTCAAACAACAACAATACGATCAAAGAAATGGTAATGTAATGTATGAAAATCAAGGGTACGAAAAACAACCTGTACTTGAACATACCAAAATAAGAAAAGAACAATATGTTGACTCGAGTGGAATATTAGTTTCCGAGTCAGGCTATTTATCTATCTCTAACAATTATAAAATAAAAACCCAAGATAAACAGCCTAAAAAACCAAAACGAACTTCATCACTTAAGTCTGCTATGTCATCTATGAGTCATTGGCTTCCAGATTTGCATTTACCTAAAAAACATAGATCTCATTCATTACCATCTGGAGTGGATACAGTAGAACAACCACAACAAGAAAAATCTTTAAAAGAAAGGATATTGTCTGCGCAAAGAAGGAAAAAGAAATACCATTTAGTGGCATCAATGTCAGGTTTGTTACAAAAAGCACGGCGAAAAAATCAGGCTAGCCATCAATCACTATCCGATCCAGAGACGTCAGAAACAGAATGGTCTGGCGGAAGATCTAGTGCTCAGTCGGAAGACAGCGATAGTGTTTTTTCCGACTCAACTCACGAAGGTGGAATGTTTCCAAAAATAGCCTCAAAACCTAAAAGAAAAATAAACAATCAAGAAATAGTCGAACAACAGCTTATGATACAAGATAGGATACAAGAACAAGGAATAGAATTTCTTGAAGATAATAATGAAAGTATTATTGAAGAAAATGAAAAGTTTATTACAACAAACAATGTGATACCAAGAGATAAAAGTGACGATATTGACTTTCATTTTGCACGTGTTAGTCAAATGAAAAAAGATAGCTTACCGAAATTGGAAAAATTGGATATTGATACCGATATATCAAATGTTGACTTATTTGAAGAAGAAGAAAAGACAGATAATCAATCTCCAGCTTCTTTATTTGCTACTATTGGTGACGTCAAAAAATCATCAACGGTGTCGGATGAAGGTGAAAGCAATAAATCCTATAGTGGAAGTTCACAAGAATTTGCAGTTTCTAGAGCCTTAGGAAAATATCGGCTCAGAAAGTCAACGTCAGTCTCTGATGAACATATAGACTTGTCACCTCCGAAATTAGAATCAGAACTACCCCAAGAAGTAAACGAGGAATTTGTAAATCAAAAAGAAACGAAAATTCGCAAAACAAGCCCTCCAGAAGTAGTAAACACAGTAACATTATCAGAAGATACAACTACATTACCTGAGAGAAGTCCATCTATACAAAGTACTCGTGGTCTTCCAAATAAGTTTCAACCAAGGCATCAACAAAGTTTGGAAATACCAAATAAACATGACGATGACGATAGCAAAAGTACACATTCCTGGAGAAGTGGTTCACGAGTATCGTCCAGAAGACAGAGTACTGAAGATAGTATCGATTCTGAAGACGAATGGTATTGTTACGAACTTAGAAAATTAGAAGAAATGGAACATCAATCACAACTAGAGGCTGAAAGGCAAAGGAGCTTGCCAGAAGAACCAGAAATTGAAACAATTGATGAAGAATCAGGTGATAACCTCAAGGAAAAAATGTCATTTGTATTGAGAGAACTAAAGCTAAAGACAGCAACTGTTAAAGTTAAGTATGATGAATCTCCGATCAAAGATAGTTGGAAAGATATAACTACATTTCCAGTTATTGAGGAAACTACAGATGATCATGATGATGAAATAATAGACGATGACAGATGCTCGGATTCTGGATCAGGTGAAACTTCAGGACCTGATAGTCCAGTTCAAAGTGGTGATGAATTGGACGACGACTATGATATGCCGTTACATGCGCCAAGTCATAAGAATGATATTCAGGAGTCTTGTGATAGTAGTGTTAGTCTTCCTGGGAGTAATGTTGCGCCTCCACCTAATGAACCTCCGAGCAAGTGGAAACTTCTTAAAGCCTTGAAAGACCGAAAATCCGATTCGACTCAAGAAGCGGAGATAGAACCAACGCCGACAACTGAAAACAACAAAGTCACCGCAGGTGTAAGTTACCTTATGCAAAAATTTCATGAAATTAGAGTTAAGAGTTAAACATAAGTTATTTAGAAAAGCTGCAGGCTACTTCCATGTTGTTGATATAAAACTATTAGTTAGACTGATATACTCAAGCTACTGCTAAAATTATTTAACCTGCTTTACAAATCAAATACAAAATAATAATTAATATCTCGTAATATTAAATACCTATTATTATAGAATATTAATATAGAATAGCATGTAGGACGTGTAATTGTTAGTCGTCCATTTCAAACAAATTGAATGATTACGCAAATTACTCTTTTCCCAACACTTGGGGTATACCAAAGTTTTTTTTATAATATTTTAGAATTATCGACCTAAGAATTAACTGCGGTTGTGAGAAATATTTCAACCGGTTTTTTTTCTCCATATACTGCTAAATATGTATCTCAAATGCATGGAATAGGGTGCTCGTTTACACAATATTATACCTCTATAATACTCTTACTATTGACGCTCTTTCTATTTAATTGAGGCAATAATTAGGTATAACCGACGCAATAGGGTACTAAGAACTTTCTACATTCATATATTAAAGGATTTTTACGTAAAGCTTAAGATAATATTCAACTAACATTATACAATTTATAAAGAAGGTTTGCTTAACTATATTTATATTTGAAAAAATGGTAACCTTTACACACAATTAAATATACTTACTCAGTATTATAAATGTGTTTGTTGCTTGATAGATATTGTTTAATATAACGTTAGGAATAATAATCAATGGATTTTGGCGTTTGTAATTCATCCATGTATTGATGCATCGTTGAGAGCATTCTTTCGTACAAAATTCACTCATTGTCATATCATCTCATATCAGAGAAAGATGTTCCTTTTATTTATAGATAAATTATCTAAGAAACACTTCTCAGTCATAAATAATACATATTCACTATTTTATTAACATTGTTAATTAAAATAATCAGTAATTAATAATCTTCCCGACTATGGCATAAGTCATTTGTGATTGATTACCTTCTTGAAGCCTCAAACCGTCAAACCAAAAAAAAGGTATTTACATTATTGCAATGGTATATTAATACTTACTAGATATGACTTTGAAATCAGAAAATATCTATATTTTATATCAGAAATACTTATGATCAGACTAAAATTTAATTAAATTTTTATTCAACACATGACGCTGAGCGACAATCATGAGAATATTTTGTAATATCTACTAAATAATAAATATAATTTAGCTCTCAAAACTGGCATGAAAACTGTAAAGCTACTTGATAGTTCTTTTACATTTACTTACAATACTCCGACGACCTAAGATGAATCAGAAGCGATATTCTTCAAATTTTTGATAGTTTGTCATATCTTATAGTTTGTTATCAATCTTCTTCCACTTGCCATAGTCGGGTAAAATGTACTATATATCGACTAGTTCATACTCTCCTCAGAATTATCAACACATTTCAATCATTGTTATCAAAAGGTTTAATCAAGTTATTTATATAAGATACTCATAGAATTAAATACATAAACATTGTAACGTATTTACTAGATGTCACACGGCTTAGATCGTATAGTTATTTACACGTACATAAAAATATAGTTGGCACTTTATGTAATAAAAATTAGCGGAACGTTTTAGATGTTGAATGATATTGCGTAGACTAATAATATATGGGAAGTTTAAAGTTTTTTAGCGGACAGTTTTATTATATTTGAGATTTGCGTTTTTGAATTGCGACGATGTCGTTTAAAAATAATTTTGATGATTTGAATACGAATTCAGATACAAATTACAGCATTAAAATTAGTTGAATGTTTGCAAAATGAATAAAAAGTTTTTTAACCATAATATCTTGTCCAACATTAATACTATTGTTACCTAAAAACTATGTAATTGTGTTAATTCTCCATGTAACCTATTTTATAAGCAATAATTATGTTTAATTAAGTTTCTATGACAAATCTTGGAACCATTTCACATTGGTTCTGTCTCCGTTAAATAACCTTTTATAGCTTGGGTTAAACGGGTTTAGATTGGTTTAAGTTTAAACATGGATATCGTACTGGCATAAATAATGTGTACCCCAATATTAATTATAGATCGGACATGTCTTCCTCAAAGATCTTAAAAACTTTGAAAATAAATGCTTTAAAATTTACGCTGATAAAAGCGATTGCTTAAAACAATAGTTAAATAACTCGTTTTGCAAGAAATTTTGAACAAATACTATTTGTCATGGAAAATTAATTGGAAAATAAAATAATGTGTTATTAATTATTATGTTTTTAATAAATAAACTTTGGCTTTTTATTTTAGTTTTTGGTTTATTTTATTTATAGGTTTTTTTTTTGTTTTTAGAATGGCTCCGGTGGCTTCAACGAGCAAGGAGGAAGAGGCAATGGGTATGTGACAAAAATATCAGAAACTAAATCAAAGACACATTGTTATTTTACCACGGTTTGTTACATTTAAATAATTGTTACGATTTTTTAACGTTTTCATAGGCATCCTGGAGATAACCCATTCTACAGTAACATTGACAGCATGCCAGACATCAGGCCGAGAAGAAAATCCATCCCGCTTGTGTCCGAACTTGTAAGTAACGTTTTTTTTTCTTATCGTTATAAAACCTATCTCTATTACAAATCCAATGGAAGTAAGCTATCTTTCTCTCTGGCCGGTTTCAATTCGCTATCTTATAATTGACTTGAAGCTATTTTAAAAGGGATATCTTCAGCATAATAAGCCTTTATCCAGGATTATGGAAGGTAGATATTTGAAACTGGTCGTAAATGTTTACAGCTCGCATCGACGTACGCTTCCTGAAGCTTAGTAATATTAGGCGCGTAATAAATGTTTTCTTCTACACGGAAAATTTTCATATTATGTGTTTTTGAACAATTTATGGGGAGATTGTTAAACAAATTTGCATCGCTATCGTAGAGTTTTTACTGGACATCATTTGTTTTACAACCCGGTAGTAAAAATGTAGCAAATAGAGCGAGGGTGCGAATTTAAGTTAAGAATGGACTAAATAACATTTAACTTTTGATTTTCCCTATTTGTTGTTCAAATAAAAAAAAAGATAATAAATAAATAATAAATAAAAATCTATTTGATCCCTTCTCTCTTCATTGATGTTTCAATGTTACCTGTATTGTGTTTTTCCTTCTGATCTTAACTACTTAGATGGCCTTTAACCTATTCTTAGATACCAATCCAACCCTACCGTACCGTGTAAAAGATAAACTAGGGGTCACCGGAGCAAAACTACAGTAGCAGAACCATAGACACCGAATGAACGACTCTTATTCCTGATAAAAATTAATAATATCATTCCATTTTACCCCCTAACCACGGACCTGCAGGTTCTCAAGGTATTTCTATCCCAATAACACTTCTTTTTCTCTGCATGCATTTCAAATCAACAGTGAAAAGATAAAAATTAAAAATCAAACAATTCACGACTTTTTCTCTTTTCACTTATTGTACATAGTTTGCTTGCATTGAATTATTTAATTGATTTGGCCTCTGCATGTTTCTGCTTTAGATCATCTTTCAGATATTGGTTAAGTATAACAGGTAAAGCTACATAATATAAATATTATACATCCAACGATTGCATTACACCATACATCATACGTAACGAATATTCAAAGTTAAAATTGAATTCCACACCGGGAACATGCACGTGCTTGCCGATTTCGTTTTTATTGCGAAGCTTCAATGTCACAGCAAATATTATTTTTGCGACTGAAAAGTCTTTTTCATCACAACATCAATTAACCCCTCAAATGTAATATATTTTCAGTGTTGTACTAACTCTCACAAACACACACATTTTTACTTTACACGCACTTACAAATTACTTTTTATATAATATCGAAAGAATTTTTATCAGTATAAAGACTACTGAGATTTTCAAAATGGTAGATAACTTTTAAAAGATAGGCTTTGAAACAGCTTTTAAAAGCATGTATAGCTTCAAACTGCAAATTAATAATCTCGAGAGATTCTCAACTTTTAGAAAAATATAGTGATTTTAAAAATATTGTAGCAAGGTAGGCAAAACAAAGCTTGATTAGCAATAGCAGACACAAAACTCAGTGCCATGTACATACTGAGGATAAAACAGGATGTTTGTAATTATTTCTAATATATATTTTACTGTTTAGACTATGGCAGCAACGAAGAGAAATGCAGGTTTGACATCGGCTGTACATCGGGCGACATTGAATGATGAGGAATTGGTAAGCACCATAGCTAAAATATATACGTTATATAATAGTAAAGCTAAAATATATAATTATATCTAACTACATGATGTTTTCCTTCCTATGCTGAATATAAAGTGTCTTCCAGAAAATGCACGTATACAAGAAAACTTTGCAAGCGCTCATCTACCCAATATCATCGACCACGCCTCATAACTTCGTACTATGGACAGCGACATCGCCCACTTATTGTTACGAGTGTGAAGGACTACTTTGGGGCATCGCAAGGCAAGGTGTAAGATGCACCGAATGTGGAGTCAAATGCCACGAAAAGTGCAAGGATTTGCTCAATGCTGACTGCTTGCAGAGTAAGTGGAGCCCTGAGAAGGTCTATGGGTCTATAATAATGGTGAAAGAGATCCGTTCCATTATCGTTGTACAAATGCTTAGTGATGTTGTTTTAAGTGTTTAAACCCTGATTGAATATGCCCCAGTCAACCATTACAATGGAACTAATTCTTCTATTTTTTTGTTGTTGTATATCTGGGAATGCAGAGAGTAAGAGAGGTTTCGATTTAATTTTAATTTCTGAAAGTAACAAATCCAAACCATTTCTAAAGAAATAACGAAGGAATTACTCTCTTACTTCTCGATCGCAATATTTGTTGTGTGCCAAAATCCTACATGTAAAATTTTAATCACAAAAGAAATTATCACGTTGTGATTTAAAATTTTAATCACATTATAATGAGCGTCACTTTGTCAAGAAGGCTATTAACGTTTGGATAGCGTGATATGTTTAGGTTTTTACTACTAGCTAGAAAGCGCAGTTCCCTCCTTATTAAACTCAAGTGAGTCAAGAAGCACTTGACGGGTCACTCGTTGTAGACAAGATCTTTGGATACACAACGTCGCTGTAGAAAATCAATATTTAATGCACAGCCTCTAAAGGAACTTGTACCTAAAGCTGAAACGCTGTCGTATTTGGAGCGAGCCCGGACGTTTCAGTTTATGTAATTTAATTATTTACCTAATGTTGAAGCATTTGTCTTAAGTTAACCTAGATTGTAAAATTTTTCTTAAATCTGATTAGATCTACTATTCATTTGATTTTAAAACACGGTAGTACAATAAATTTGACTTCACTTAAAAGAGGACAATAATGATTTTTGAGGTTAATATTAATTATATCCAAAGTCGTTATAAAGGTCAGAAGTGGAACCAAGTCTACGATTCTCGACAGCAGAGGGTGTTTCAATGGTACTTACCTACTGGAAAGAAAGTCTCGTAGAGAGTTATGAGTTTTTTTTCTTTGATCTTTAACTGCACTGGGTATATTCGTTTATATAGATATTCGTTTTATCCAAACATCAGTATCAAATTTGTAAAATTTTGTAACTGTTTGTTATTTGAGATTACTCAATAATATTACAGCTTTGACTGCCCTTTTATGATTCTCTCTCTTTGAATAAAACTTCCAAATGATGTTTATTCTTGAATATTTTATACAAGACGAAATAAAGTGACGCTCTTTAATGATATTTGTTATTGTAATTCTATTAGATGTTTACCTAATCTGTTAGATTCCGCTATCTAGGTGATGTCTGTGTTAAAAGGTAATAAATAATTCAAAATCAAAAATGTCGTCGTAGTAAAATTTACTGCTATTAATAATTCGGTTAATATGCATGTGTTAAAGTTTTTGCATGTGATCGCTATACATCAGTGATCAAACATTCACGTTCAAGAACACAACTAGGATCATTGGTCAAAAGACACAATTAGCGATATCACGAAATTTCACGCAATTTTAGGAATCCATTATATTACAATTTTATGGTTGTTGTTATTTTGTTTTGTGGTTATTATTTCTGTATATTTTTCTTCATCATTATTCTGACCTCATATAATGAAAAGAGCATGATGCGTTTTACCTTCCCAACTTCTGATTTGTCCGTTGCTTTATCGGTGTGCATGGCTATCGGTGCGATTCACAATATTATTATTATATTCCAAATTTTATTATACCCATATTCGGTTTTAGTGACATTTGCACGATCATGTAGGCGAGCAGTCGTTAGGCAATATTCCGCGCAATTTTATAAACATGGTTTAAAATATACAAATAATTGACTGCTCGCCATATTCATTCCTAGTCTACACTTTGAAATTTAAATTTCTCTTTATAAATTGTTTAAAAAATATTATTTGAGTGTTTATTTTCACAATCATTTCTTATTTATTAAAATTTATTTTACAAACGTATAAAAATTATGTTTTTTCTTAATTTAATTACTTAATTGTTTACTGTATTTATTTATTTCTTCTTTTTTGTTTATATAATTGGTTTTTTTATTATTTATTAAACTTTTTTTTTTCTTTATTATCTATGCTATGCTGTGTATTCTTAGAAACTTTAATAATAATTGTTTTCGAAGTGTAGACATGTAGCTCACGTAGATAGGGCATCGGTCCTATAATCCGTTAGTTCCTTTCGGGTTGCCCCGCCCAGCGCCAAAACTTGTCAAAGCCCTATTAAACTAAATTACTTGCGTTTTACTGTACTGTTCTATACCCTACTTTACATTTTACACTATCTAACACACCGTTTTTCTTATAATCGGTTTAGTAGCTTTAAAAACACGAACGCTCTAACAAATCAGACAACTACCACGTGTTGTAAAGATGTGCCTGTTAGCAATGTGTGCACGCAATCCAGTGTCTATCCACTTCTATATTATATGTGGTCCTTTAGTTTGTTTATGTTCAATTTTTTAATTTATAGAGTTCCACGTTTCTATATTAATTTTACTATCTTTGTGTTTTCACTTCTTAATACTTGAAGATTTTCAGCGCTTGAACTGATTAAAAAGTATCAATTTGTATATAATGTATTGAGATCGCAAATTAAGTCCAGATCAATAACAAAAGGTAAATGGATGTACAAACAATACTTATACATACAAATACAGAGGGTATTTTAGTCAGTTATACAGTTTGACGCTTTTTTCAGATACTTGGTGGCTTGTTGATACTCTTCTAGATATTAATAATCTGCCAATATCTAAGAAAGCGTATATTAATAATGCGTTAAACTGTATATAATTTTATTTAACAGGCGCCGTGCTCAGATCCGCTCCGACTGGCGCCGCTCGACGTCGATGACCTGATCAGATCTGACATCCATTAAATTTGTGTTAAGTTTGAATATAGAAGTTAGAGTCTTGTCAGGTTGAGGCCAAGAGTGGTCGTAGCGGGTGTGGGCGCGGGGCGGGGGGCCGTCCCGGCGCATCCCGCAATTCTCAAGAACTATTTGGCACCGCCTGATCAGTGTGTTTCGCAGGGGCTGCTGAAAAGTCTTCCAAACATGGCGCCGAAGATAAAGCCAATTCGATCATCACAGCTATGAAGGAAAGGATGAAACAACGCGAACGAGATAAACCAGAAATTTTCGAACTCATCAGGTAATAAGATTTTCAAATTGTGATTTACAATAATGTATAAAATTCCAAACTTTGTTCGGCGACTTGCTTTTAATGGGTCGGATATTCAGGTATACGATTTTTTATTTAACTCAATAATTACAAAGAGCTGAATCACCATTTCGCATTTATCACTTAGTTGAAATAAATTAATCACAATATTTTGTTATTGCTAACTGCACGTTAAATTACACATCCCTTTGAAACCTATTTTATAAAAAAAAAACAATTCTTACAAAAACTGTTTTTGACAATAAGTAAGATTTGAAATCACTTAAATGCCATTGAGATTATTGAAAATCCGAAAAGCAATCGCTGACACGAGTGTGTATGTGACAGACGCGTGTTCAGCATCGATGGGGAGCCACACTCAGCGCACATGAGCACAGTGAAGCAATCAGTCCTCGATGGCACGTCGAAATGGAGCGCCAAGATCGCCATCACAGGTTCGATGACGTATAGTGGTATTAAATGTTTTCCTTTTAGGATCTAGGTACCAGCTGAGGCGAGTCAGAACAACAAAAGGCACGAAAACACATTACAAACACAACACTAAATTGTATTCAATCTTTCGTTTCATGTGGCGGCCAGGCGGACTTTTAACGTCGACCCAGACACTCACATTGACAGCCTTGAACAGGCTAAGCAAGTCACTATAGAAGGAACATCAAAGTGGTCTTGCAAGATCGCCATTACAGGTTTGCGGTGGTCTTTTGCGGCTACGAACCGCACGCTCGCAATTTTGATACTATTAGACAAACTCTTCGCCTGAATTATCTTTTCCCTTGTTTTTGATATCTGCTTAAAATATTGTTTCCGTATATAATACTGCGAATAATAGCGTAAAAGCATTGCAAACCATATTTATATGCTAAGTTGAATAATGTTAATGCTTAAGTACGTGTAAGCCGCAGCTTTAGCAGATATCAAAAAAAAATCTATTGCATATCTGTACTTCAAATACTTACCCGAACAATCACGGTTGTTAATGCACCGCCTCTAATCACTTCCATCGATAAAACGTAGCTTGATTTAACCATTAACACTAAGGAAATTCCACGAATCTAACACTACACTCAACTCTATTTTAATGATAATACAATTCAATGATTCTAGTCACGCACACAAATTTTATACTCCCTGAACACTGTAACGACACGATTCAAACCACGTTCATTTATAACGATTGCAAAACCACAACTCGGCAGCACGTCTGCTAAATTGACACAAATTGCATGAGAGTCACAAATTAACCATAAATGTTACAATTATGAGTGGATTGTCTGAGCCTATTCACTGTACTACGATGGTGAAAGGACTTCACATCACAAACATTAACCTATTTAATTTTCAGTGCGACGACGATAGACACTATACTTCAGTAGTCGGTTGTAAGTGAATGAATTTTAGAAGGAATAAAAGCATGCCGAATGAAGGACCCCAATTATCCCAAAATTTCTACCTCTCTGTTACTGCAAATAACTTTTCGATTCGTGAAAATTCCAATACCATTAGACTTGATTCCCGCGCATATCTTTATACTTCTTCTTTGAAACTTTCTTCTTGGTCGAAGTTTGCATTAGAGTTGCGATAATGTAGGCGCTATGTTCGAGTTGTTTTAGAAATCGAATTTGGGCATAGATAAAAAGTTTGGTAGTTTGAAGCTAGTGTCTTCTTCTTTGACCCCGACCCATTCTGAACACACGAAAACCTGTTTATAGATTTCCAAAAGGTTCTAGCACTGAATGCCTTATTTGGTAAGTAAGGTAGAAGATAACTTGGTAATGTTATCTTTTAGTTTAAGTTGGAGCCTGCTTTATCTGCTAAGTTTGCTTCAAATGGCGAAAAATTCAAATTGCAAAGTAAAATGTATACAGTATTAAGTTGTAGAAATATTATAATACATGAATATTAATTAAATGTACATCACGTTCAAGAGATTTACCAAAAATACGTTTGCTGGAATTTACTCAACCGTACCGGAGGGTTTTTGGAATAGCCCACTATTATTCTTATTATAAAGGGACTCAAGTACTCAGAAGAGCGTAATATTAGAATATATTATTTCTGTAATCGATCCACTTTGTTGGTAAAAAGTTCACTCATCAAATATTTATGTTTAAAGTTTGTAATATTTTTAAAAAATAATTATATTTTTATGCCATGTGTGATAATGTAATACTAAATTTGCCCTCTCTGGGCAGTTATCTGTGCTCAAGGTCTCATCGCAAAAGACAAGAGTGGAACTTCAGACCCCTACGTTACCGTCCAAGTTAGCAAAATTAAAAAGAGAACAAGAACTATGCCTCAGGAATTGAACCCAGTATGGAATGAGAAGTTTTATTTGTAAGTGTTGACACAAATCTTGTTGCATTAAAAGTAAACCAAAGGATTGAAGAGGTTAATTTTAAACACGACATTATAATTTACAGTGAATGTCACAATTCATCTGATCGTATCAAAGTGAGAGTGTGGGATGAAGATAATGACTTAAAATCTAAACTGCGGCAGAAATTGACGAGAGAATCTGATGACTTTCTGGGTCAGACAATCATCGAGGTAAGCAAATACCTACTAGAAAAAAAATGGCCTGATAATGCCTGCCTGAATAATGAAAAGATATAAAGTGTAATATTACTAAAATTATAGAATCATTTACCAAAGTTACCTCGTAATACAGATTCATCATGGTCTCATTACATTGTTGTCAAGTGAGATCTGATGAAAACCTCTCGCTTTGTCCACTCTCATAGGTATTAAATATTTATAAGACTGAATAATTTGTTGGTATATTTTCCGTGACGAAATAAAGGTAAGATGAAAGGTAATAAATTCCCTTTCTCTATATATCATCATTATATTTTTATGTCTCCTAGACAAAATATCTTCAAGATTATTTTTGTTGAAATATCAGCAGATACTAAAAAACTTTATCATAGAAGCGATAGATGATATTTCCATTGTGTTCTTAGGTGCGAACGCTCTCAGGCGAGATGGACGTCTGGTATAACCTGGAGAAAAGAACAGACAAGTCTGCCGTGTCCGGTGCTATCAGATTGCACATCAACGTGGAGATCAAAGGCGAGGAGAAGGTGGCACCGTATCATGTTCAGGTAAGTGGCTAAGTAATTATGGTTGTTTTTATTAGGATTATCAATTTTGTGACAGGTTTACACATTATGATAAAATAAACGCTCCAAGTGTTTATGAATTCATTTCTAGAACTTAAAAACTAAATATAAAAATAATTTACAATTCAAATGAACGTTCGTTGCTATTCTGACCTCATTAGTTAATTTATGATAAACGAGAATAACCTTTAAATATAAATTATTAAGGTAAGAAGTAAACAATAGAATATGCCTAAGGCATTAAGTTCACCTTGTACACTGTCTTGTACAAAGTTTAAATAAAAAAACGGGAGAGATCAATTCGACTGGCAAATACAAGTCAAAATTTGTCAGATAGAATACAAATAGAACATTCCACGGTTTTAATGTAGTTGTACTCTTGAGACTCTTCAAGTTCAAGTTCACTTCAAGAGTATCACTTTTTTTTTCACTTACGTCGTAACGTACGTTTAACAATGTTTTCAATTCGCATGATAAGTCAACAGGTTGTTCGGGCATTGGCACTATGCCCTTTGGCCTAAAGCCAGCAGTGTTCTGTGTTGGTAATTACTTGTTATTTAATGAACCTACTGAGGTTGACAAATGTAATCGGATATTGCTTAGAAATTATTTGTTGGTTTTCTTTGACAGCACGATTTGGAACAATGTTTATTGTCTTCAGAAAGCGGAGATTAATTGCATAGATTTGCCAACTTTTTGAGAATCATTTTTTCGTATTTTGTTAATTTACGAATGGCATTGTTGCAAAGATGATGTTATTTGATATAATAGTCTTAAGAACAAAGATAAAGATCCTAGCTTAAAACATTTATTACATTCTATTAAATCTGTATTATCTTAACCCTTGATAAATTTGAGATAGGCAATCAATTTTAAGGATGTAATTAAAATCGATAGAAGTCCCAAAAGTTCCCTCGACATTTTTCGCTCGAGTCGTTCTTTTATCACACTAATTCGAATTACGTCGGTCGTTTATTACAAGCTGACTTCAATTTTGTGGAGCATACAATCAAATCTAGTTGTAGAGTTGTAGGTACCGACTAAAGCCCAGATGCGGGAGTTGAATGGACCAACTTTTTGGAATAAATGTGAAAAGTTTGTGTAGCCGGCTAACTAAGCGAAACTGCTAGCTAATGCAAAAGTATAATTTCTTGGTCATATTCGGCCCCCAAGCGTATTGAGGACGGTGGCCAGTTTTGTGATGCAAATATTTAAGCTTGCTATTTTATGTCGGCTGCTCTACGACCTTTCCGTTGGGAATTTAAATGTTTATTTTCTAGAAAATTTTGCATTGATGGGAAGCAAAATAGACCCTGTTTTACAGTCTACATCTATTAGGAAAGGTCTATTAGGTAAATTTGAGAATGGAACAGAATTTTAATTTGTATGTCAGGTAAGGTAACAGAAACTTACTATGTACTTACCTATAAAACTGGTATTAATATATAAAAATCTAAAAGCTGTCTAAATATTAAAAGTGGGACTATTAATTGAAAAAAAGTTTTTATCGTCAAAACTTGGGTTAGTTGAGTTACTGTTAGTAGTTTATTAAATATGGTTTATTGGAAATTTAGTCGTCTAAACCATTACCCACAACATTTTATAATGCAGAAATCTTATTATCAAATCTTAGAATAAATAAAAAAAAAGAAATACTAATTATCTTTTATTCAAACAAGACGTAGGCATAAAATGTAACACTCAATTGACCTTAACCCTCTACGTCGGCACTTATTTTCGAGTTGAAAACTAGAAGACGCGGCAATTTTGCTAAACTGACGTAAATAATTTGTGAACCTTTCAAGTACCTTTCTCAAATAATAATATATTGACGTAAACATCGACCTCCGTCAGTCAGTGAGACGTTCTGAATTTTAACGAATTTCTTTGGACAGTGACAAATCACTACGTTATAAAATATACAGCATTTTAGTTTTTTTTTTAGTTTTCTCGGTGACATTTTGTTTACAAAGCCTTCAACTAATAGTGTTTTTATTGATAGGTACTCTTTGTGGTTCTTTTTTGACTCTTATCATAATTAGAGTGAAGGTATTTTAAATGTTCTTATTCTCAATAGTTTTTTATTATTTACTACAATAACTATTTTAAGAGAGTAGTTATAGACAAAAGTCACGCGTAGGCGTCAAAAATTTCTCCCCATCACTATCTTTTGCGGGTAGCGTGTCCAGGAGGCTAGCAGCATTGCTACACTGGATGGCAATGCTGATTTGTTAAGCAAAGAAAAAGCCTCTGGTTATGCGTGCTGTCAACTAGTCTCTAAGCAATTTCTTTATATAGGAGACGCGCACTCGGGCCCCATGACCCCAAATGCCTCAAAGATATAGCAACTAATAATGTTGCTATATTTGCGCCATTAGTACCCCATCGCGACCGCAGCAGCAGCACCAGCACAGCCCGCTGAGCTTGCAAGATGGGATGAACCCAGGGTCTCAACATAGGTTTCGCCCTATACTAAAGGCCTACCCATCTTCCAAGATAACTGTTTTCTGATCCTCTTTTACGGTTTTGGACTATCTATAGACATTTCACATCCAGTCAATATCTATTAGTATGTTGAATTTCATTTCACTTTGAAGCTGTCCATAGGTGTCTTATTTTGGGATTTTATAAGCAGTTATATGGGAACGGATCACAGTTTGAGCAGATGTCGGTACATATCCAGTTACTGCCTTCTTATCCACTGACATCTGATTAAAAGCTTTTGTCCCTGTGTTCTGTTAAGTGGTAAATAGATTATCCAAGAGATAAACTCGCTGCTCAATTAGGTAATGAAAAGCACATTTTTTTATTATTTGTTCTAGAAGTTCAACAGTAATCCTCCTGAGGTTTTTAAGTCAATAACCTAATAACAATATCGAATCACATTTATTCAGAAATGATAAAAAAATGCCATATCTGCGTTTACTCTAAAAAGTAATCAGGCGTGGTAATAGTATACTAAAAAACTACTTAGTGAAGATATTGACATTGTATTTTGATAAAAACCTTTTACTAGAGAAATGTTAGAACATCGTTTTAGATAACAAGACATTATCGATAATAGATTTGTTAGCACATTTCGAGTCTGGAAGCTTACTTAAGATTTTATTTAAGCTACTAGTTTTATAATATATTTTTTAAGGGTTTTATAAACTCTAGTTTTTGGTTTCTACTTATAAAAAAATGTCAAAATAACATTCTAAGAATTTCTCATTACAGTAATCTTGAATTTAACTATTTGCGCGCTAGCAGTACCCGGTCCCGTCCGATATTGTGCGAGGAACACGCAGGGGGAGATGATTTTAGTGGGTGCGAGCCCCACATAACCGTATGTCCTCGGACACCGGTACGCGGTAGGAACATTTTTTAATCCCCCGGGCCACAAAAAAAGCAGGATGTTTGTTACTCTTTCACGAAAAAACTACTGAATGGATTTTGATGAAACAAAGTAATGTAGCTTAAACTTCAGAATAACACATAGGCTACAATTTATCTACATACCACGGGCAAAGCCTCAGGCATAAGTTAGTATAGAATATATTTCGATAACATAGTCAGTATAATCATTACATAGCAATGCGAAATTTCCTTAGAATTTCATCTAATACGACAAATTACATGCGGAATGCATCCGAAATACAATACATAGAAAATGCAGCATTAAATGTATGTAGAAAGTTGGACGGTCCTGTATGTCCGGAGTCCGGACTAAACCTAGCATCCAAATGATGTGCAAGTATAATTCACGGAAAAGTAGAAACGCGAGCTCTCTACGAATCAGAGTTTTATGTTTTCCTACTCCGTTCCCAATGTTTGGACTAAATAAAGGAATTCCTAAAGTACAAAGTTCTGTGTTGTTTGAATATTAATATTGAATTTACGAATTCTCCAGGTAGGTCGTTTTAATATTAATTTTATACGAAATTGTTTTAGTTGGTCTACCGGTTATCGAAATGAATTCATTTAGTTTTGTTTGTTTTCTACCATTATAAGCCTGAGTTTAAATTATGTTTAATATAAAAAAAAAAATACTAACCCAGTACATTTAAGTAAGTCAGCTGAAGTTATTAAACTTTCGCGAATCGGAATCATGTTTTAAAGATTACTTCGGGTTCCATTCGCGTACAAAGCTTTTCGTCACTTAAACTGACTACCGCTTCGGTTGCGACTTGGTCCGTGTAAATTTCGGATATTTTATCCCTATGCTACCCTATGATTAAATTAATTATCACTCTCCGTGCCTCGGATAGCACGTTAAGCTGTTAGCCCCGGCTGTCAATTGTAGATCTATGACAGTCGTTACGGGTAGTCAGAAGCCCGAAAGTCTGACAACCAGTCTTACTAAGGGGTATCGTGTAACCTATATATCTGGGTTGCGAAGGTCTGATAGGCAGTCGCTCCATGTAAAACACTGGTATTCAGCTGCATCCGGTAAGATTGGAAGCCGACCCCAACATAGTTGGGAAAAGGCTAGGCAGATGATGATGATGCTACCCTATGATTACAGGTGAAACTACCAAAAATCATTCCTTAGTGCACCTCATTTAAAGAATACTTCCTTCAAATTTACAGTTTCTAGGTCCACCGGCTTAGTTGTGCGTTCTCTATCAATCAGACACGATACAGTTTTGTAGGTATGTATTATTATGAATTCAAGCAGTGTTATATTATTAGGTATATTAAAATAAATAACTGTAGATGCAGTGTTAGGACCCACACCTAGAACATAATTTATTTTATCTGTTTCCCCACAATCGGATAGAAATACTATCAAAGTAACACCCAAGTACTAAGTCCCCATCAAAGTAAAATCCAATGTTATTAAAAAGTTGCGTCGTCGTCGGCTCGCCAGTTCATCTTACCTTTTACATTTTACGGACTTTTGCTTTCAGATTTTTAATAGAAAAAACCTCTGCTTTTCCTGCTTTCCCTCGAGGTTCGTCCCCAACCATGAACTTTAGCAAATACTCAATTTTGTAAATCTGTAGCGGATTTTATACCATTGCACACAATTTCTACGGTAGGATTTTTATCTTTTTCTACTTAATTAGGCTAAGCGGATTTCCTGCAGATAGGCAGATTTAAACGTTACATTCTCCTTTACCCTTTGTTAAACATTAACAGTACACCGGTTTATCTTACAGGGAAATGTATGCGAAATAAACTAAAGAGTATTAAATTTTAGAAAAAAAAATCAACTCCATTTCATTTTTTCTTTTTAACCATGCACTTTTGCAAACTAGACAACTGCGTAAAATATATCATATCAAATATATGTATAGACTACATTATTTTTTATTTAATGCTAGCTAGTCGCCAGTAACATTGGCCGCTTTGATCGAAATAGCGAAATAACATTTATTTACTGAAACTTTTGAAGAGACCTCGCATAGAAGTGGCCCTTCTCTAGTTTTCACTTGTACCAACAAAGCTAACGATGCGGTTACGTTTTGTTTTATTTCATACAAAACTGGTCAAGTATTACACATATAGGTACTCGTATATACTCAACTCAAACATACAATCAAACAGCTTTCCTCATCGACATAGTTGGAATAGGCGTATATATGTTATGTATTTATTTATCTTTTAAGTACATACTTATGTGCTTGTACATATTATATATACATATGTGTATTTATACGTATATATTTATTTTTACGTTGTATATATGTAAATATTCGTATATATATATATATATATATATTTATACACACTATTTCTACTTATCCTTTTTAATTTTTTCCTCTCGCAGGTCAGCTGGAAAAAAGAAATAAGCTGTACCTTTGTACTTTAAATCTTATTATATATTAGTAATCATTTGTTTCTGTGTGTGTACATGGATAAATAAATATAAAACTATATATAAATACATATTATATTTGCTCAGGCTTTCGGGCAGACTATAATTGAAATTTATTTACTCTTAAACTTTCGCGTTGCATGATTATTTATTTAGACGTAACACGGGGATTAACGCGCACATACCTTAAGATTTTATTTTCCCGACGTTTCGAACAGGTTACACTGTTCGTGGTCACGGGCAGACTGTCGCAGCGGTGTCAATCTGAATGTGAGGTAGATGTCAATACATCTACCCTCGATGTTTTTTCTGTTCGAATAAGGCCGGTACACACCACACTCACAATATCCGCACTTTTAACCGACTTGCTCCAGCTAGGTTTAGTTTTTGAAATCACTGGATTCCATGTTGCGGATAACTTATAACCATCTTCCCGATTAAAATTTTGGTGTTTTTTTATTTCAATCGCTTCACGCACTATTCTCGAGTAGAAATGGCGATCGGTGGAGAGGACTTGCAAGTTGTGGAATTCTATCCAGTGTTTCGTGTCCGATTGAAGTAAGTGCTCGGCAATCGCTGATTTGCTGGTCTGGCGGTTTTTTACAGCCGCAATATGCTCTTTGACCCTTTCAGCGATGGTTCGCTTCGTTTGGCCTATGTAGGAGCTACCGCAGCTGCAATTTATTTTGTAGACACCTGGTGTCTGTAATGGCAAGATATCCTTTGGAGTGCCCACGAGGTTGTTGACTTTTGTGCCCGATGTGTATACGGTGCGGATGGAGTACTTCTTCAACACCGAGCCGATTTTGTCTGTAACACCTTTAACGTAAGGCATATAGGCTGGTTGTCTGCTAACCTCGGGATGTCTGCTTCGTTTTACAGACTTCTTCAACTGCCCAGCCACTCGATATCCGTTCTTTTTTAGTACCTCCTGAACATGATTTAACTCCTGTTCCAAATGTTCAGGGTCACAGAGGTCGTGAGCTCTATTTTTGAGCTCACGACCTCTGTGAAGCGAACCATCGCTGAAAGGGTCAAAGAGCATATTGCGGCTGTAAAAAACCGCCAGACCAGCAAATCAGCGATTGCCGAGCACTTACTTCAATCGGACACGAAACACTGGATAGAATTCCACAACTTGCAAGTCCTCTCCACCGATCGCCATTTCTACTCGAGAATAGTGCGTGAAGCGATTGAAATAAAAAAACACCAAAATTTTAATCGGGAAGATGGTTATAAGTTATCCGCAACATGGAATCCAGTGATTTCAAAAACTAAACCTAGCTGGAGCAAGTCGGTTAAAAGTGCGGATATTGTGAGTGTGGTGTGTACCGGCCTTATTCGAACAGAAAAAACATCGAGGGTAGATGTATTGACATCTACCTCACATTCAGATTGACACCGCTGCGACAGTCTGCCCGTGACCACGAACAGTGTAACCTGTTCGAAACGTCGGGAAAATAAAATCTTAAGGTATGTGCGCGTTAATCCCCGTGTTACGTCTAAATAAATAATCATGCAACGCGAAAGTTTAAGAGTAAATATTGCAAACCGTTACGGGTCGGAAACAGCAAAACTAGTACGTCACCTAGAATTTCTTCGGAAAAAACGATCGCGAGTCGAAACATCGTTGATATTTCTAATGAAGTGTCGCGATTGGAACTTTTTACCGATGTGTGTGCGTATCAAACCGCGTAGTGACATCGCATTTTCTGATAGAATTCTACAAAACGCGAGTGTACGTCTTCTCAAACAATTAATTCGAAATAAACATAGTGAACTGGACAGTGTTCATAGTGAGTTGTACGAGTTACATAACAGATGCAGTGTAATTTTATCTCGTGATGATTTTGATTTGTGCGATCGGTTAACATTCCTTCAAGCTAGTCGAACATATGAATTATGTAGTGCTACCCACGATAGAAAGTTCTCGAGGGAAGTTGATCGACAACATGCGCAAAGCAAAAAGTTACATAAGGCAGCGGATACACTGAGGGAAACTGTTGTCAACTTATCGAACGTGCGTTTAGATGAACCTGCCTTAAACATCTTGGCTAAAGGTATGAATTTCGCCTTAACACCTAAGCGAATACCGTATGAAAATGTCATCAGCAGCATTGAAGAATCGATAGTACGGAACAAAGTACCGCCATGTGATGCGGATATCCTAAGACAGGATATCGCGGTTATACTAAGGAAATCGAAACTTCCAGCTAGCAACATCACTGTAGAAGAGCGTCTAGCACTAAAAAATATTCGAGAAAACCGGGACATTTTAGTGTTAAAGGCCGATAAGGGAAACGCCACTGTAGTGATGAATACGGTTGACTACCAGGAAAAGATGCGGCTATTACTCAGTGATAGCAGCGTATACAAACCGGTATCATATAACCCCACGGCCAGAGTAACACGACGAATACGGACACTAATCCAGGACAATCAGGACCTGTTCACAGAAGACGAGTACGATAAACTACATAAACCAATGCCACATCAACCACCGAAAATGTATGGTCTGCCTAAAATACATAAGTCCAACGTGCCGCTGCGGCCAATCGTAAGTCAAATTGCCTCGCCCACTTATGATCTTGCGAAGCATGTTGCGTCAGTATTGCAGCCACTTGTGGGGAAATCACCGTCTTTTGTGAAGGACTCACGGCATTTCGTACAGATGATACAAAGCCTTTCATTGGAACCGAATGATATAATGGTGAGTTTTGACGTGGAGTCGCTTTTTACCAATGTTCCAATTAAAGAATGCCTGGACGTCGTGAAAGATAGACTGAGCGACAGTGAGATGCCGTTCAACTATATAGATCTGCTAAAAAACTGTCTAGATGGCAACTACTTCCTCTTTCAAGGACAGTATCACCTCCAGATTGATGGCGTCGCAATGGGCAGTCCGGTAGCCCCGGTACTTGCAAATCTCTGGATGGAACATTTTGAAGAGAAGGCACAGAGGACTGGCCCAAAGATTATCAAGATGTGGAAGAGGTATGTGGACGATATTTTCTGTATAGTCAAAGGAAGTAGACAGGATGTGGATCTATATATAAAGCATCTCAACTTCATTCACTCAAAGATGAGTTTCACGTATGAAATGGAAACGGACAGAACGCTGTCGTTCCTGGACATCAAAGTAACCGTGAGACCAGATGGAACATTGTCGCACTATGTATACCGGAAACCTACACACACTGATAGATACCTGCATGCAACTTCACATCATCATCCTCGTCACTTGCAATCTGTTATGACATCACTCAAAAATAGAGCTCACGACCTCTGTGACCCTGAACATTTGGAACAGGAGTTAAATCATGTTCAGGAGGTACTAAAAAAGAACGGATATCGAGAGGCTGGGCAGTTGAAGAAGTCTGTAAAACGAAGCAGACATCCCGAGGTTAGCAGACAACCAGCCTATATGCCTTACGTTAAAGGTGTTACAGACAAAATCGGCTCGGTGTTGAAGAAGTACTCCATCCGCACCGTATACACATCGGGCACAAAAGTCAACAACCTCGTGGGCACTCCAAAGGATATCTTGCCATTACAGACACCAGGTGTCTACAAAATAAATTGCAGCTGCGGTAGCTCCTACATAGGCCAAACGAAGCGAACCATCGCTGAAAGGGTCAAAGAGCATATTGCGGCTGTAAAAAACCGCCAGACCAGCAAATCAGCGATTGCCGAGCACTTACTTCAATCGGACACGAAACACTGGATAGAATTCCACAACTTGCAAGTCCTCTCCACCGATCGCCATTTCTACTCGAGAATAGTGCGTGAAGCGATTGAAATAAAAAAACACCAAAATTTTAATCGGGAAGATGGTTATAAGTTATCCGCAACATGGAATCCAGTGATTTCAAAAACTAAACCTAGCTGGAGCAAGTCGGTTAAAAGTGCGGATATTGTGAGTGTGGTGTGTACCGGCCTTATTCGAACAGAAAAAACATCGAGGGTAGATGTATTGACATCTACCTCACATTCAGATTGACACCGCTGCGACAGTCTGCCCGTGACCACGAACAGTGTAACCTGTTCGAAACGTCGGGAAAATAAAATCTTAAGGTATGTGCGCGTTAATCCCCGTGTTACGTCTAAATAAATAAATTGAAATTTAGTCAAAATCCCAAGTTTTAGCCAGAATATTTTTTAAGCATTATTATGTCTACCATTTATCATCTATAGGTATCTATTCTATTCTATTCATTTATCATCGTTATCCTTAAAATATTAGCAGAAATATATACAGTCAGGCTTAGTAAAACAGTTATGAGATTTTCTTTGTGAGTTTATATATTTTACAAAAAAGAAATCTTTGTTTTATTCTTTAAAAGTTTATGCGCTGGACTTTTTCAGACCCCAGGTTTTACCCATGGAGCATGGATTTGCCAAGCATCATGCCGGAATACTATAATATTTATTATTCTGTACCGTTTATTTGAAATTTTTTATTGTTAATGTCTTCTAAAGTACACTTAGCTTTAAAAAACATACCTAATAAGGTAGAAATAAACAGTATAAAGTGGGAAATATTATGTATAATAGTTACTTCAATAAATTACCTACACCAATTAGTTTAAATAAGTTTATAACTTCTCTAACTGTTAATTAACTCCAGTTTGAAACAAAATTTAGTTATTTTACTTAAAATTTTATTGTGTTAGCCCTATCAAACTAATTGTGTTTGCAATGAAAAAGATTTTAAAAGGTTTTTGACCTTTGAACATTGAACCAAAACAGAGAATAAATAGCTTATGATATAAATATACTAGTTTAAGCTCTGAAAACGACTCTTCATTTGAATCTAGGTATTATGACATTCCGGGACAGACCGCCTCTCGACGTTATCTCGGTATATCGTCACGTGTCACGAGTACGGCTAAGTACTTTATTTTTATGTAATTTGGCAAACCGTCAGTAGCCGTTGCTTGCCCATAACATTCCTAGGTAGCACATGATCTATTTTTCCAAGTGAGGCATTCTTTTAGATTCTTTATATCATGTTACCATTTAAAAGTTGTGTATTGCTCTGAAGATTATGTAATTAATAAATTTTATAATAATATAAGTATTTTTTTTTACGTAAAACGGTTTTGTCATCAAAACTAAAGCTGTATACCAAATATCAGATCAATCTTTCAACAGGAAGGGGTTGAAATATCGATAACTAAATTTGAACCAAATAATAAACAGGTCAAGCTAAGTAAAACCGTTCAAAAAGGACTCATTCACTTACACATTCACTCATTTGTTTTCTACACTCCCACAGCAAGTCTGGCCAGTATGAAACGCACGGTTTATGCCCAAGAGCCTTCGTACTACTATGGCAAAACAGAATGAGTTGGTAACTTTAATTCCCTTGCCTATTTTGTAAAGGAGTTAGGGCTGATGAGAAAATTTTTGAAACAACCACTGAGGCCTCTTTTGGGTACAGAATGTTGGATTATACTACTTTTTTATTGTAGCTTAAAAGAGGTATGTTTTAAGGATTTGTCTATGACTAGCATTTCGTTCACGACCTTGTCCACGTGAATTTTTTAATTCAACTATTACCGGTAAAGCCGCTAGGCGAATTTTTTATATTCGATTATGTTCAGTGAAACCTATTTGGGCGATGATTCTGGACAGTTATCCAACTTTAATTCTCCAGATGATATAGACGCAAAATAAACACCGAAGTTCCAAATTTTTGTAAAAAAAAACTATTCGATATACCTAATAGATCATGCCTTATATTTTTATATTGATATTATTAATAATTGTTACGGCAATGCCTTAGAAAAATTAAGGAAATTGAAAAAGAGAAAATAAGATACAATAATGCTATAGCATTACTCTTTAAAGATGCGTTCTATCGCAAAGTTAGAACGCATCTCTAACGCAGAGCATTAGAGCTCTAATATAATGCTCAAACCAACTGAGTTATAGCTCTTAAAGTTATAAGTTTAAAATACCCTTTCTACATCTACGCTACTGGTACATGTACGCATAGTACGGCAAGTATCGCAGATTCAAAGGCTCGTATCCTATCTCTTGTTCAAGTTTTAAATTTTTCTACCAAAAAATTTGAACTTTAGAATTCGCATCACAAGCGATATTGTTTTAAAAATGTTACAAAAACTGACTAAATTTCGGGAAAATAGAGGCGTGAGAGAAAACAAGCAGAATTAAAAATACAATAGAGCATTTAATTAAGAGCCTTCGAAATAATAGACCGTAGGTACATTTTTGTAATTTTAATTTAACTTTGTTATTGTTCTCGGCTATTTTCGGCTCGCACGGGTGAAAAATAATTGTGAAGTTTTTAATTGATCGTACATATTTTAGGTTCATACTAAAATATGTTTAGCTATTTTTTCATGAATAATCGTGGTGGCTTACTAGTTACGGACCCGTTTTGCTAGCAGGTGGATATAGGTTCGAACTTGGCATGTACTAATGTGACTTTTTCAATGTCATTATGTACTTTCTTAGTAAATCTAAGACACCACTAACTAACGGTGAAGAAAAATATCGTAAGGAAACCTGGACTTAAAGTCCAAAATCGCCAACACGCAATGATAGCAGCGTGGTGATTAATGCTCGATCTTTCTCTGTTTGAGAAGAGTCATTTGCCCTATACTGAAACACAGGCTGGTTTATTACATTTGCTTCATGCTGCCGTAAAAAGAACATGTCGTAGTGGCTCTTCGATAACGGACATTCGCTTTGCAAGCGTGGATATGAGTTCAAACCTGGTTTGTTCTTTTTGATTATCGGTAAGAGAAATATCGCGAAAAAACCAGGACTTAGGTCTGAAATTGCCCTTGAGCGACGTAGCCTAGCGATTATATTTATGTACTCTGTATAAGAAGAGGCTTTTATCCTGCTGTGTGACAGTTATGGACTAGTAGGTACAATATATTTAAAAAAACAATAACTAATAGGTATAAATATAGTGCTATGCAACTCTGAAATTAGGTTTCTTCTAAGTGAGCGAGACACGTCTGTAGATATGCAAAATTATACCTATCGACCGTACTGTAATATCCCTCGGGCTACTAATATATACTGTTAGCTTAAATCTGCTAAGCCCATGATTTACACTATCTTTCTGTCTAAAATTATCGTGAACTATTTATCATTGATCTTATTTTCATCACGCTATTTTCTACGAGGTCTGTTGCCCGTCTCTCTGTGTGCATCTATCACAAAAAGCACTTAATGCACAATATTCGCTAAACGTTGCATGTCAAGAAATAATAATCTAGCAAATGGTATGTGATCAATTTGGTCCCAAGAGTTAAAAGAAATAGGACAAGTCATTTTTATTAGTCATTCATTTTTCTTTTTATTCATGAAGCTCTGAGCTCAGCTTAAAACTTGTGAGCGTGGCTACTACACAGAGCTCTCGGTGAAATAATCCCTGAAATGAATCTTATGTATCTACATTTTTATTCGTAGATTTAATTCATAAACTTTTAAAAATATCCTTCTAACAAAATTTCGGTCACAGCAAAATGAGATTAGCCAACTAAGCAGAAGATATTATAGTGCGCAAGTGTGTACATACGCAAACACAGGTGCACTCTCTATTCCTTCACTCTCATAATCCGATGGGACGGCAATTCGACTGGAGAGAGATCAGGCGTAGGACCAACGTAGGCGTTACGTGCTTTCCGAGGCACAGAGCTAGTAAGTAATAATTAATTTTCTTTTAAAACTGGAATTGAAAATATAATTATTATTTTAATATTATAAAATATGTAAAAATAGTTTTAAAGTAGGTTTGTCGGTTTGTTCTTCTTTCTCGCAGAAATAAAGAAACGAAACTGATTTTTGATATCCGAATTTTAATTCTGGTCCAAAACGAGAGAAAAGTAAAGCAAGATGAAATTTTCTTAATAATTACGTTGTTAATTAAACGCTAGCTAAATGAGTTGGCTTGGAATTCAAATGGGTCGTTATATGGTGCTTTGCGCATGTGTAATGGGGTGGATAATTATCACCATTTTGCGTTTATAACACGCCTTATATTTACTTTCGTTCTTTGAAAAAAAGGTGTAGATGCACAGTGTGTGTATTTTAAAGATTAAATTTACAAATAAAAATATTACAGATAAACAAGTTAAACTTATGACAACCCTCTTTTTTCTCTTTTTTAATTAAAAAATAAGCGCCTTACACCACTAAAAGAACAATTTAAAGGCGACTAGCACGTGACATGCACGTAATACCAGCCCATTACTGTCACACTGAAGGATAACAGGCCTTTTTTGATAGGCCCATAATACCTCACGTTTGCCCTTCATAAGCCGAGATGGGAGATATTTAGGGCGTACTCAAGCGAAGCCAACCGATTCCTTGAAGGCAAGCTTGGCTACCTGATGTTCTAACATCATGTAACGTTAAACATACTTACAAAGCGATGACTAAAATCGATTTGATTTGATTATGAGTACGATTTGAAACTGCAATCTATTGTTTAAGCCACCAACCGCTCTGCTATTGTGAAGTACAATGATGCAAACAGTATGCTATAATGGTCAATAAATCAATTAATTGAGCGAAAAGAAAACATCGTGAGGAAACCTGGACTTAATACTCTGAATTCGCTAACATGTAGTGAGCTAGCGTGGTGATTAATGCTCGATCCTTCTTTATATGAGGAGAGGTATTTGCCCAGCAGTGGAAATGTTACAGACTAGTTTTAATGACTTCTATTCTGCATCATTGTACTAACTACAGCAAAAGTAATAGACGTTAATGTCCAATTTCTTGGCAATGTACATATCGTTAAGTTATCGGGGGCTCGAGGTTATTTATACTAGAGACTTAGATAAAATATGTTCGCTGTGTAACCAGTTACCGTAGATGAATACAAGAAAAAATGATAAGAATCATTTATAAAGGTATAGAACCAGATATTAAATTTATTTGTTAATAATTAAATGTATCTAGCTTCCCGGCGCGACTTTGTATGCGTGATTATCCTACCTCTACGCCTATTCTACTCTTCCCTAGCCTAACCTTCTCACCCTTACTCTACCCCTACCATACCCTACCCCTACTCTACCTCTACCATACCCTGCTCCACCCCAACTCTACCCTGCTCCACCCATACCCTACTCTACCATACTCTACTCTACTCTACCTAGGGGTATAATTCCATTGCTCTTAATATTTATTCTGCTATTTGGTATGGAGACAAACACAACAAATTAAAAACCATGAAAATCGGTCCAGTTGTTCTCGAGATATAATATCTGAACACGCTAACCGTAGTATAGTTTGAAAAATTATTCCTGCGTTAGACAGTCTATTCGTTGAGAATATCGATTGAAAAATTAAGAAAAGAGAATCAAGAATTGAGAAAGTCGCTGAATTCTATGCTGATAAAGTCGCTGGCGATATAGCTAGTTACTTACCTATCCCTAATAAACAAATCTGTCTTACCCAATACCCTTCAAAGATATCATGATGCGTAATATAACATTATTACCTATCTATTAATTCACATAAACCAGTAATCCATACTGATCTCACACACGACCGCACGTTATATAATTCCACACAATACGTCACAATTAGTAATTCAGAGCTTGATCTACATCACTGGTAACCTTGCGGTCAATCAAATCTGAACTACGTTAGCTAGACACGTACCGTCAGCAAAATAGTACGTTTTAAGACTTGCAAAAGTAATTTATAATTATCAAAAATAATAATAATGATAAATATCTGATCCATTTAGAAAAATAATGAGCTTTGTGATCAATTATGTGTGTATATAATTATGAAAAACTATAATTATAAAAAATTATGATATTTATTAAAAACTATGATAATTATTAAAAAGTATGATAATTATTAAAAAGTATGATAATTTTTAAAAATTACGATAATAATTGAAGAGATTAAGGTCTAATATCTTTATCTTATCTTATCTTTTAATAAAATATTAAATATCTTATTATTTTCTGAATTTATTCTAAATACTTATTATTGACTTTAATATCAATTTATTGCAGAAAAATGCATTGCTTTTAGGGTACCGTGCTTCAAGGATGCCAACAGAATTACTAACCCTAGTTCGTCTATCCGTCTGTCTGCTCTACTTTTAAAGGACTATAACGATTTTGCTTACCGTAAATATAGCGCCAAAGATCGTGGGTTCAATTCAGTCATTTTTGCAAGTTTCTTATTAAATGTTTTCATTTTATAAGCAAAACATTTGCATAAACATTTAAAAACACACCCAAAATATACAAATTTTGAGATAACGAATCACAGACGCAGACGGTTACATTTTCAAAATCATATTGGTTTCAGCTTAGGCAAGTCGACAAGCTAACACGATTGCCTGTATCCAACAAACCTCAGAAATTGCTTTACCGTACTAACTTAGGCTACATCCGGACACCTGTATAACGTAGTTTGACCTCAAAGGATAGCGGTAGACAGATAGATTGATGTTATTGAGATTCTGTGGTGTGTTCGTGATTTCACGGTCTTGTGTTTATAGCACAACGCAATATTGTACCGCCACCTGCGGAGAAATTGACCTTATCCGGAAGCGTTGCATAGCAGAAGTAGTGTACATATGTCGTATACATATATATCTCAAATGTAGTAAATTTACACTAGGGCTTAAAGACAAATACCTACTAGGGATTAAAAAGGTAACAAAGATGTATTCATAATTAAAATTTGCATAAGTTTGGGTGTGAAAACTGATTTGAACACATTTCTTTTTATTGCAATATTGCGGGCCACAGGGAAGAAACTGACATTAGAAAAACATTTTTTTGTATTCACATTGTAGCTTATATACCTACATAGTTAAAAATTCTGTATAAAGAAAAATTATCAAGGCAAACTTTCTTGATCGAGTTTCTAGGTTTTTTAGTGTTTTTATATCGAAAAATTGATTTGACAACTCTGTTTTCTTGTGGTGTCACTATTTACTGGTAAGTCAGAGGTCTCAGGTTCGAACCAACGATGTGCTTATTATAAATTATTTATCACTTGCTCCGTGCCACAGAAAGTTCGTAAAGCCTGCGCCTAATCTCATCTCTTACACGAAACAGGGAGTGCACATGAGTTTGCGCACACACATGTGCACCATAATAAAATCTCCTGCATAGTCAGCTAATCTTCGTGGTCGAACTTTGGTTGAACTCAGCCCTAAAAAAATCTTTAATTCTATAAACTTTTTTCTACAGCTATTCAAGCAAAGTGCCATCCATTTAAAATTACTCGAATGCAATCTAAACAAATTAATGTCGTTAATAGAAATCAATTTTCCTTTTCAATAGCAATCTATTGTAAAAATAAACACAGTTGTGAGTCTTACTGAGTCTTTTCTTCTCTTTGCAATGACCACTAGAAAGGATTTTAGTACACCCACTTAGCTTCGATGGGTACTTACAAACTAATACTTCAATCGAAGCAAACGTTTTCATTCACTTGCCAGTATTTTAACCAATTTTAAAAAGAAGTTCTTCATGTACTAATTTTTTTTTTATTAAGTAATATTTTGAATCCTTTAGGAGAATCTAACTAACATCAAACGGGGATTATACGGGTTACGAAACGAAACTACAACTAAATTTATCTTAATTTAAATAAATCACATATTATGTATAACGGTAAATAAACAAAACTAATTAAAACTATCTATATATATAAACCTATCTAACTAAGTACCTTAAAAATAAATAAAGAAAAATTACAAATAGTATTAAAAACTAACACTAAGACTAAAAATAAATTAACAAGAAAAATTTAATCTGAAAGACCGCTTCCAGTGGGCAATGTCCCCAAAACGCTGGCTGCATTGCCACGTTGAATGGCAATTACGAGATTCATGTCTGGATTCCGATTTTGAAGATTTTTTTTTATGGAATATCACGTTAACCTTTGGATTATTAAAACGATTTTTCAAACAATGTTCGAAATTCTTGTAGAAAGAAAAATCTATTACGAGCGGGATTCGAGAATGAGATTTGATCTAAGATAGTTGAATGACAAAAGAATTTTCGATTATACGGGTTATGAATAGTTCAGCGACAAAGCAAATGGGGGCTTTACCCAGTAGGTTGCGGTACTTTTTTTTCCACAAAACTTTTCAAACTTTGTTTTAAAAAATCTTTCAGCTACTATCTTTTACCTGGTAGCTCTCTGCCATAACCAAACAATTCGTAACTTTTTTCCTCATGAACAGCTGAAGAGAGAGAGTACTCTTGCATTTTAGCGACTATATTTCAATTTTAAATTACATTATGGGGTTCTTAAATTTAAATCTAGACTGAATAAGCACATTAAAGGTGTGTAAGGATTAAGGTCTGAATCCTCAAGAATAAAGTAATTTTAATATTGCTGACCTCGGGTGGAGCACGAAAGGAATCTGACAAACTCACCACTGACATAAGTCACACATCTTATGGCTTTTAGTTAGCCAGACTCCTTACAGGTGTACGTATGTCACTGTAAACCAAGGTAGATGAACGCAGGTTCTTCACTGTAAACCACATTATCATGAGGTAAACCATCAGGTGGCGTACACAATCATGCCTTATCCATTATTTTAAAAAAACGACTGTAATTGACACTATCATGTATGTATCGTGATTGCCTAGTGGTGGTGACCATTGACTGGTAAGTCAGTAGCAAATCAATCTCTCAATCAATCTCTCTCCGGTCTGTCGGATTGCCGTTCCATTGAACTATGAGAGTGATGGAATAGAGAGTGCACCTGTGTTTGCGCACACAATTGTACACTATAATATCCTGCATAGTTCGCTGATCTCCTTTGAGATTGGCTGCTATGACCGAAATTCGGTCAGGAAGACATTACCTACCTATCAATTCGTAGTTTAGCTCAATCACTTTCATTCTCAAAAACCTTAATCTTATATTTAATGTACTTTCAAAATATTCTACCTATTAACACCTATAATTTACCCATCAGGTTCTTTATCAAAGTGCTGTATTACAACGCGAAAACCGACCCTTCACGTTACATTTTAACCACTTACGTTAGTAATTGCCTCACAAAGCGGACTACGTCGCACGCTACCAACTTTTAATTGCATTACTTTAGCGTCACCTAGCGGCTAGTATAGTATACTTTTAGGGTTCAAAACGCGTGTATAAAAACCCGTATCGTCCCTCAAACTTGAAGCAACAAAGGAAACTTTGTAATAGGTTTTGTTGAGAATCACTGGTTTTTGATAGGTGTTTCTAAAGAAATTTTGTATTGTGTGAGATAGGTTCCTTTTGTGTAAAAGTCTAGTGTGTGATATAGTTTTTTTATTATAAAGAAAGCCCGCATGGGGGCCCGAGGGGGGCGGGGGGCAGGGTTGTGCTTCTGCCCCGCCCCTGGAATTGGCTTGCCTTAAGATACAGCCGATTAATTATAATTAGACGTCGCCTATTGGAAAAAATTCAATCGTATTTTATTGGTAACACTTTAACTCATCAATTAGTTAACAAACAAAAAAAAATATTAACCAAAATTATTGGGCCAAAAGTTTTTGATTGCTTTGTTTCAGTTTTCATATTGCCATTAGAGACACGGTCCATGAGGTAAACGAATATACAAATAAGTAAATAAAATAAAATGATAAAAGCTTCCATAAAGCTTAATCCAAGTTTTAAAATAAAAATTCGACAATAAATGACAATATATCGCAGCAAACTACAGTTATAACTTAAAATCATAAATATTCAATAACAGAAACAACTTTACAATCAAGAAATTATTTCAATTAAAATTGTAAATTCGTATAAAATTTTAAAAGTTTACATGGTTTTCGTACAATCTGACTGAAACAATTAAATAATTCGAGTTAAAGGAAATTCAGAAACAGAAAATAAGTTATTGAACCAATTATAGATGAGGAGGAAAAACATGGAATCATGATGGTAATTTGATCCGATTTATTAATCTGTAAGGCTTCTTGTCTTTCATTTTCAATAAAAATATTTTCTTAATTAAGAATAAAATAAACATTTGTTAAATTGACACAATGTTATTATCATCATTAATTTTATTATTATTATCATTAATGTTGAGATACAATGTAGCTTTGATAATATAATATGATGATTTGCGATTAGGGTGTTTCGAGATTACGATATTTATAGAATATGATATTCAGAGACGGAGTGGTGATAACGACTGATACTCAGATAGATGGAAAAATATATTATGTTCTCAACAAGATACTATCGTGGACAAAGCCGTTGCACCACTCTTAAGGTTAGAATCGCTTGCACCTGTCCTGGTGTCCGAACGTAGCGCTAACACCGCCCTTACGCACGTAGCATCGTTCAAAGCATTTTGATCGCCAAGTGGTGCCCCGTTTGTGTCCGCGGTAGTACTTACACTCGTACAGTTAGAGACATTCACACATAGGAACCATTATAATACTAATAATTTATAAATGAAGTAGCCCTTTATTTGGGCTTTATTTGTATGGAAAAAAATCTGGAATAAAAAGTTTTACAAATCATTCACCGTTATATAAACTATCTTTATTCAAAATATGACGTCGCATCATTGCTCGGTTGCTGCGTGAAAGAAGGACAAACCAACATACTCACTTAAATTAATTAGTAAGTAAGACAGGCATTGTTCTAATCAAATTCTAACATAACCTCAAAAACAAATGACTAAATCGGTTAGAAATTATTGAATTGTCTGTTATAAATGATCATTAATTACGAACATTATTGCCATTTAGAACAAACCCTTACCTCCGAACTGCCCTTCTATTTAGGGCACCCTTTCCTACGCAATTACTGAGTTTGCCCCATAAAACATTCGCTCTGATAAGTATTTAGTGAGAGATTAGTATTTAGCTCTTTCTTTCTCTTGGTATTGGGTATATGGCGATTTATTTTGTTGTTTGTTTTTAAACGGTTTTATTTAGCTTGACCTGTATATTATTTGGTTCAAATTTAGTGATCGATATTTCACCCCCTTCCTGTTGACAGTTTGATCTGATATTTGGCTTTAGCTTTAATAACAAAAACGTTTTACGTAAAAAAAAAATTACTTATATTATTTCGTTGTAGGTAGGTACAATTTATAATTAGCAACAAAACTTACTTTAATGTAATTTTAGATCAGTTGATTCTGAATTTAACGTTATTATTATTTTAATAAAATACAATTTTCTTTCGTAATTTTTATCGTTTCATTCAGGTAAGTTTTTTTTTTGTTATACTTGTAAAGTAGCAAAGATAAAAATTGTCTGCCTGATAGTAAGCATCACCGTAACTCAAAGACGTTTTCTAATTGATCAATTAATAACTCCCGATGAAAAAAGAGAGGTGTTGTTATTTAATGCGTGTGTCTGAGTATTTGTGTATCTGTGTGTATGTGGCATCGTAGCGCTCAAACAGATGCACCATTTTTGTTTTCGGTTTTTTATTTAAAAGGTGACTAATTGATCGAGAGAACTTTATTTTTTTTTAATTAGAGGTTTTTTGTATCGGGGGTTTTTTTTAATTTTAAATTTGTACTTGTTTTAATGTATTTAATACTATTTATTTATTACATTTTTGTTGTACCACATTACCAATTCTCATCACTACACTACGACATCAGTAGACAAAGCATTCACCGTAAGTGCTTGGTATCTCACGGCCTTTCCCAACGATTAATGGGACCTTTTTCCATAGACTTAACATATATGGGTATCGTACAAAAGTACCCTATAGAAATGATGATGGTACTTAGATATACGTACCGTATAGAGACGTCTTTATCGGCGTCAGCCTTTTACGCGACGGAAAATCGAGCTGAAAGTACTTTGAAAAAAACATTTTCATGATCCTTTCATTTTACGGTCAATGACTTCGTTTAGCAACTATACTCTTTCAGAATTTGAGATAATCTTCAATCCTAGATCGTTTGAGAAAAGGACACTTTTTGTGTACCACATTAGGATCGCATTGGCACGGATTAGTTACAACTTTATAGCTTTCACTTGAATAAGTTTGCTATAAGATTTTAAAAGAAACAAATAGTTTATTAAGTTTTCACACAAAGTACCTTTTAACTGAATGAATGAATATAATTGTTTAAGAAGAAATTTTAAACAACAACTGACACGGATGGGATTCGAACCTACGACCTTTGGCGTACCGACGCTCTAACCGCTAACCCATCAGAATCAGTTGAAATTTCAAACCATTCTACGCCTAAGGCGTGTGGTTATATCCATTGGAATACTCGTATATTAAGTATCCGACTCAGTGCTCCAAACTTTGCAGTTTTAGAAGGCACCGATGCAATATTTTTTTCTTTTAATATTTTACATGTAACAAATGTAATAAACATATACTTAAACTTAAATTCAAAAATAATTTAGGTAAATTGAAGTAACTATTGTCCTTTCTTATCTTCAAATTAGACTGATTTTATGGTCATCATTATCTATTATATTATATATTTTCAAATCCTCTGCGTTCTGAAGACTTTTAATTATTAATTCAATATAATATCTATGTTATTTTATTCTGTAACGCTAAATAATACAAAATATTTATAAAGCATCAAGTAGGTACAAACATTTTCATGAATCCGATTAACTCAAGCTCTGAATATAGCGTAAAATCTCTCATAATTCTCCGTTTCTACATTTTCACAACCTAAAAAACAGCGATGTTTCGTTTTATCATCCATTTATCCTAAATTGATTTTAAACGACTATCTTGTCGGAAAATACTAGACATTTTTCCAAGTACCGCTCGCAAAAAAAATCACATCTCAATGTTTCTCACGTAGCGACTGCAAGACAGATGAAGTAATTGCCAGTTCCCCGCCAACACAAATTTTTATAAAGGGCCGTCCCTAATTCTCTTTATTTGGCCTTCTGCTGACCGTACACAAATAAGGAAAAAGGAAGGGTGGTATATTTGAGAGTTGGTTTATGAAGTCACTAAAACTTGGACTTTCTATATGCCAATATAAAGTGCGTGCATTGATAAAATCACGGTATTACTTCAATCTGTATGTATAATACAGTATGTAAATAAACGAAAAGCATTCCAGTTAATCCGCGACATTATAGCTTCCATATAAACCGAAAAAATATAAAAAAAAAATCAAAAAAAAAACGAAAAAAAAATATAATTATTTAATAAGAAAATTTGAAAAAACAACTGATACGGATGGGATGGGAAAACTTTGTACTTGCGCACTTGTCTTCAAATGCGAAAGAATGGCTAATTTTAGAATAATAACTTTCGTGAGTCATACTAATATATAAATATTGATACGGCTTTACTCACGTATTGTATTCGGGGAATGCCCCGACCGTATCAATATTTATATAATGGCTATGATCATGCAAATTGCCGTTTTTTTTTCACATTTAAAGACCAGGGGTCCCTTAAACAGAGTGTTTCATTTATATTTTTTTTAGTATTTTAAAAAAACCTTTTTATTTTGCATGAAAATATTTTATATAGTATTCACGAACGATATACGCTACGGTTAATAGGACTGCCCTCAGTTAGTTAAGATTAATATATAATACCGTCGTATTTAGAAATAGATACCACGATCGACTTAGTTTCATCGCGTGCAAGGCATTTCACAATTATTGACAGTCCATTAAGTAAGGACCTTAGATATTCGAGTAATGTAGACTTGGTACTTATATTGATGATTCCAGTTGAATATTTAAATATACTTTTTCGTTTACTATTTTATTTTCTTTTATTTTTGACTCTCACGCCTTTATTCCCCAAAGGGGGTAGGCAGAGGCGCATGCAGTATACCCACGTTTCGCCGGCTAAAAGTCCCATGTAATAGAGGGTGAGCCTATTGCCATTAACCGGGCACAATTCCAGACTCTGTGCTGCTACTGAAAATTTCCTAATGGATAATCTCAATAACACATTGTTTGATTTTTGAGTTGAATATTAACATATAAAGTACGTCTATCACGATAGAGTGTATTAGGTAAATTTGACTTAAAAAAATTTACTAAGTTCAAATAAACAAATATTGATGGTGTTTTGTTACACCGAACCGAATAGCTAGAGCAGGGTACAATGGCGTAGGCATGCTGATCAAATGTTACACAAAGGTACTAAAAACAGATATTCACTGTCGCGAGTGACCGCCACGCCTATAACTGAAAATAGTTATTTATTTGAACTTAGTACCTAAGGTTTTTTCTAAGTCAAATTTACCTAATAAACTCTATAGTGCTTGTGTGCTTGTGCAATTTATTGAAAGTTGACAGCACAGTTCTGCGACAAACAATAGTGCGACATATGAGAGCAGTGAATCGCACTTTATTACGTCACACAAAAGACATTTGCAAATTCTAATTACCGTTACTGTTACTGTAAGCCCTTAATAATATTATCCCACTGCTGGGCAAAGGCCTCTCCCACTGATTGCCACGCCTTTCGATCCTGAGCCAGTGTAGTCTAGTCACTATTTGTTTGCTTGTTTGCTTGGCGTCGCGGCAGACCACGCAAGAGATGGCGGGCCGAATTGGACAAATCAAATTTCCGTACATGTAAAAAATATTTATTTTCTTTTTATAAAATTTGTGATATTGAAATCGGATTAGACTTATTAAAAAATACTTGCAATCCGAAATCCAAAGTCAACAGCTAAAGAATTATTATTTATTTCAGAGACGAAGGTTACAGGTTTCCGCTCTGGTGGTTATAACTATAGTAAAATAAATTTCGTGTCGCTTAGTCCGGACTTAAAAAATTAATGTTTCTTAATTTCCTTAGCAAAAAATCTTTAAAAAACATGACCTTTTCTTAAAAGGCCTCGCGATGTCATACGCAAGGTAATAAATATTAAATCTAGAATATTATAAGACCGTACTTACTAGACAATGGCGATCGTTTTAAAAAGAACTAAAATAAAAATAAATAAATCAGCCCGTAACTGTCCCACTGCATGCTGTTTAATTGAATGATTGAAAATAGTAAATTGTTACCCAAAATGAACTTTATTCCTATGCACAATTTCAGACTCCGTGCTGCTACTGAGAATTTCCTAATGGAAAAACCCAATAACACTTTGCCCGACCCGGGGATCGAACCCAGGACCTCGTGCTCAGCAGTCGCGCTTGCTACTACTAGACCAACGAGACAATATATTTAATAAAAATACTGAGAAAATCCTACACTTAGAAAACAAGAAATTCACATAAACATTTTGTCACCATAAATTGCCTTGAACTATTCTTGTCGCTTGCGGCGATAAAACTCATAGCATCTAAATATCTTCATATCTCACATAAGTTCTACATGTCCTTGAATTTGTATTCTTAGCGTGTCACTGAACCAAAACCTTTATAGCGTAACATACAATATCACAAAACCTTTATAGCGTAACACACAATATCACAAAAACGTGTTACATTGGAACAGCTATGATACAACACAACTTTGTTTTTCTTTTTTCCTGCTATCAGATATCGGAACGCAAATTGCAAAAGTTATTTTATCTACTCTTTACTTACTTTTTTTTGCACCTCAGATGTTGTTTAAATACATTTGATTCCACAATTCGTGTTTTGCACTGTAATCAACAAATATTACCATGCGGGCTTTTCGAGTGGAAAATGGGTAACACTTTGTCCAGCTGTATAATTATGCAAACCACTGTGCAACACAAATGGTAGTATTTTAATGGAGAATGAGTAATTAAAATGTAATTACGCTGAAATTGGTACTTGAATTCGGTAATTGTAAAATCATGCACAGTTTTCATTTTTAATGTACATACAAATTTTCCAGGATTAACCTAAATCATGGATAGTAAATACATTAATCATCTTAAATGACGTGACTAATCCTAAATTTATGTGTAAATTTGGTTGTGAATTGTGGATGTTTGTCAGATATGTATCGCGGTTATTCAATTTTGTATCGTTATGTATTTGGAGAATGGTTTAGGAAATTAGAGATGGCCAATTAGATCATGAATAATTAGAGTATTTATGTCCGTAATTTGGTTTCAGATTGATTCATTACGTTTTCCTGATTTGATCACGTTATTTATTAGCGTAGCTTGTTCAGATATTACTTAGTAACACAGCAATTTTCAATTCCACGTAAATACGAAATATTGAAGTGTCATTTTTTTGTAGAAAAAAAACGTTTGAATGAATGAATTAGTTTTATTTGACACAACACAAAGACACAAATAAAACAATATAAATGTAAGAAAAAATAAGAAAGTATAAACGTAAAAATAAGAAATATAAACTCTACCACCATGTTAATAAAGCTGTAAATGGTAACTATTAAAAATAATTATTAAGGTGCAGAGAAACAACTTTGTGCACAGATATAACAGACATACAGATTAAAATAACTCTTCCAAGTTTACATAAATATAAATGTTATAAAAATCACATAATTTTAAATCATTTTACTAGACTTTGATATAAAAGTTTATGCATACAAATGACGGACGTACAAAGCCAAATAGCTCTAGTCCGAAAAGGTCTAGTTTCGAAAAGGCTAGCCTATATAAGCGCTAAATAAAATATATATTTACGCAAGATAGGTACAAAAAGAAGAGAGTGAGAGGCAGTGGGACAATATAGGCTATAAATAAGTTAACAAAAGATTGTCCATAAAACGCAACATTCGTAAAAAAACAAAGTTTCGTGTGACTTTCTTGGAATTTAACATAATTTAAAGCAGTAAGGTGTTTATTTCCCCATGCCTTAGTTTTTATGGTTTATTAAAGTTAAACGACTATAAATCATTTAATAAAAAAGTTACATTTATACGGTCACCAGTCACGAGAGATTGAGATAAGATTTTTTTTATTAAGACCTTCTAAAAGACTGATAGAAAAATAATACTTATAATCTTATATTAAATTCGGAAACCTTAAGGGGAAAATATTTCATTTTCGTAAGGCCATGTCAAGGACAAATGCCAAAGACATCCTTCAAAATAATATTATATACGCATTTAATATCGTCGGGGAGTGACAGCAGATTAGGTATTCAAAGAATTTTAAGTGAGGATTACTTTTGTTCCATTATGGGAAATGTTATTTACTACACGCTGGACAATAAATTATTATTATTATGGATAATAGATATAGTTAGGTAAAACAAGAAAATAATCTTTTTATTAAAAAAAAATATCATCATGATCTTCAACAGCATATTCAACAGCTGAAAGACATCTATTACTAGATATAGGCAACGCCATGGTTAAGGCTATATATCAGAGGCCTATTATCATATTGTGCTGAGTCTTTTCTACAATAATAATTATCACACTAAACCTAATTTTAATCAAACTAAGATATCTGTTTCTCATAAACACCATTTGACTTGGCAATTCCACGCATTTAAAGAACCTTATAAAAGTAAACAGCGTTAGGCTAATAAAACCTGTACGTGTACATGCTAATAAGAACCTTAGGTCACAACATTCAACATTAGTTCGCTCTGAAGGCTTTAAGTACTCTTCAACAATCATCTCCGACCTCAAAATGCAATATACCAAACAACAGTAGAAGCTATAAAACTGTGATCAAGTTCTAACAAAAGCTTTTACTTGGCACTTTTAATTACACCAGTTCCTCCATGAAATTGTTTTACGATGCTCTGTTTCTAGGAATAAGAGTTACTGTTTCAAACGTAACGTTTAAAAAAGAAAGAAAGTAAGAAGACAAGACGATGACACTTATATTAACGTAAGAATATAAACAAACAAAACATAGACAAGAATAAATTACCTTTTTTTTCAACTGAAAATAACAAAAAAATGCCACCAACATGCCATCATCGGATTGACGGCTAACTTGCATGAATCTCGATCAGCTAGGAAAATGATTTTAAATTAATGATTAAAAATTTATTGCTTCAGTTTGTTAAATAAATCTAACAATACAAATTAATACACGTCTATATTAGTGGTACAATATTCACGAGTTTTCTTAAACCATACCAAAGGCAAAACATCTATATAAAAATCATTATCATATATGTAAATAAACATATATATACATAAATACCATATAAGTAAACCTATCATATATATTAAATATATCATATATATAAACATTACATCATTGCACGTCACGGCTTACGTGTTTCAAAGCAAATTCAGCGTAACTTGACGTCGGTATTAAACACATAATCCTATTTATAAATACTTAAGTGTCTATAAACTTACTCAATTTCCAACGGTCGATAAAGTTAGAAGACGTTACGTATGTTGTGCGTATACAACAAATAAGTTTTATAAGAACAACGTTTTTGACCAAGTTGAAAGAAAAATGCGCTATATAATAGACCGTTGAAGAGATGATGATGGATGTCGATTAAGTTCATGTTTACCATAAAAATGCATTGTCATCGGAACTTATCCTTATGTAAAAATTCAACTCCGTATGATAAGAGGAAGTGATTCTAATTCGGCTTGCAAGATTTGACTTAAACATAAAAACATTGCAAATTAAAAAAAAATGATTTAAAAAGCTATGTATACATGTATATAAATGCCAATAGACCACGTTTCCTTTACGCTAGTTGCATTGGACAGCGATTCTAAAGCCGAGATAGATAAACGTTACTTAGTACGCGTTTAGGCTTAGCAGTATTCCCGTCTCTGTCGCATTTGTTAAACTTCATTTGGAAGACAGAAGAAGAAAAAAAAAGAGAATTTCGATAATTCAGGAAGGGTTACGAATAGCTTGGTTGCAAAGCGACGGGGGCTCAGTAGGTTGCGGGTTCAAATCCCACTCGTAATCGATTTTCTTTCTACAAAATTTCGAACTATAAGATGCGAGTTAGCTCAAAACAGAGTATGTGTGTATACAGCCGAAATGTCTTACTAGGCGTGCACAATCCCGTATAGCTATAATGTGTAATTTTCACGCATGCGAATATTGTACAGCAATTCATGCGTAATTTCTTCCTCTTTGATGTTGTAACAGGTGCCTAAGAAGTCTCGCACGCGATAAGATTTTTTGATTAGGTACATAACAAGGATACGGGAACTTTTACATAACCGTTGAGTGGATTGTTGAATAAAAGCGAATTTCTAAGCACATCGTCGACGGTTGCTTTTGAAGAAATGTATAGAACGTTTGAGTTAGGAAAACTTAGAAGTTCTGATAGGTAATATTGAAATAGGCGTTTAGATTTTGGTATTTTAAATGTGGTATTAATTGGGTGTCGAAGAAAATTAGGATGAGAAGTAAGCTTGCTATGTTTTTATTTTGACCATCTAACATCAAAAGAATGAACTATCATCAATGGTACTGGTTTCAAGACTGAATTATGATTGTCGAACAAAATTTTAACGATTAATTGTGTCATAAATATCAAAAAAATCATATTCATCTAGGTCAGAAAATTCTAGAAAAAGTACCAACTTTTAGATGAACTTAAATTATCCAACACTTAGAAATACATGTCATAGAATTCGTGGTCATAGGCTTTATATTCTAAACTAATAATGTTAGACCACTAAGCAATGGAGCATTCAACTTTAGCTTTGATCAGACGGTTTTGATATCCCGCGGGTGCTGGGAAGCCTAGGCAATATAATTAGTTTACTGCCCCAAGAACATCGGTTATTGATCCTGAATAGTCGTAAGACAATGACACAATTTAGAAGAGCGACAGTAAGAAACGTCGTAAAAATTTAAAGTTGTGCTTCTTGAATGCGTTATTAACTGTGTCATACTTTCATCATTCAAATTTATTCATTTACAATACATTTTTAAATATATATGTAGGTATAAAAAATTAAAATGTACATTTAAAAATATAAAATATCGCCCACTGGTATCGGGAACAGGATCCAAGCTACCGGTGGTCAGAGCTCCAGACAAAGGAACCTCTTGACTATGCGAGCCGTGTCCAAGAGTACTGCCTTCTGTATCTATATTATTGTTAGCATTTCTGAAACATCCGACGAAAAAATAATCACCTACATCTGCTTTAAGAGCTAGGCTTTTGTCGGTGGAGCAATCGCTACCTCTCTCTATCCTCCGCTTGCCTTTTGACTTTCTTATACGTCACGACTCCTACTTAAAAAATTAAAGACAACAGCCTAGCTCTTAAATATAAGAGAGAGACAATATCTGCTAACCAATTTGTTTTAATTAATGTTTTAATATAAAGACCTGTTTAAGTCATCGGTAGCCTGATCTCTCTCCAGTCGTGTCGGATTGCTGTCCCATTGGATTATGAAAGTGAGGGAATAAAGAGTGAATATACATATACAAATATATATATTTGAATACACACTTGTGCACTGTAATAATATCTCCTACGGTGCGCGATAGACAATCTCCGTTGAATTTGGTTGCTGTGACCAAAATTCGGTCAGGAAGACATTATTATTATTACAGTAAATAGCATTCTCTTTTGTGTATTTTTGTGCTAATATCAAAAGAATTCGTTGGAATGAGATGCTTTTAGCAATAGCTTAGCAAAGGTCCATAATATTATTAGGTATATTCTTAGCCTCAGGAAATGCAATGGAACCCTCTTTATATAATCCCCTACTCTCTTTTTACGACTACGATGGAAGAACGTGGTCTATTTTGAGCCAAACACAAGTTTAAAAGCATTTTGTGAGTAACAATATTCACATTTGCATCGTAATAAGGTTTTAAATGATTAATTAAAACAGTGTGAGTGGGAAGTTCAATGCGTGCTCCAGCCTATTAAAAGTTGAGTTGATAAAATACATTTTAAATATTTTTAGCATCATACATAGCATTGGAGGGTTGATTCAGGATTTTATAACGAAACTTTAGTTGGGGGTTAACAAGTTTCTGGTGTTAATTTGTCACGCAAAGGGTTAAAAGTAAAAAGGGATTGTTGATGAACATTTAAACTATGCAAAAATATATTATAATTTTATGTCCAACTATTCCGAATAAAAAATACGATTAGTCTCAGTTTCTGAACGAACGTCACCATTAGCTTGTCAAATACAGCATTGGTTTATAAAGGCCGCGCCATTTTATTAGAATTTATTAGTTTCTGGTCAAAAAAACCGGAATTATTTATTTATTTTGATAAAAACTGGCCGCTTTCTAGCTGCTATTGGAGACTAACTCTTTTTCGTTCATCTCAACTTTAATAATCTTTAAAAAATCAGCTTAAGTGTACACCAAGCCTATCAAATAAAACCTAACAAGTGAGACTTTGTTCTGCCTTTAGGCCTCTGACATAGCTTGACGTACTATTGAGGATAATTATCTGGTCTATTTTTTACACTCGTCAAAAAAAAGAGAGGTGTTATAAGTTTACGTCTGTATCTATGTGTCTGTGCTATCGTATCTTTCAAACCAATGAACCGATTTTCATTAAGGTTTTTTATTTGACAGGTAACTTGATCGAGAATATTGTTAGTTTAAAAAATAATTGTATCGGGTGTTTTAATTTTTTTTTATTTATACTTTTTTTGGTCGTATCTATGGTTAATGAATAACCTAGAGTCAGAGTTAAAACTACCCGCCCGTAGGCCTCTTTGACATGCCTATACCGTTAAAACTCTCGCTTCTCGACATTTTCCCTTAACATTTTAGGATGTGATAGTTAATTTCTAATACGCGCATGAATTAGAAAATCGGTAACGGAAATATTAAAAAGTAACCGGCTGTCTTGGTATGAACATGTGATGAGATGAGAGGAAAACTATGTAGTGCGAAGAGTATTAAGATTGGATGTAGATGGATACAAGAAAAGAGGCAGACCTAGGAAGAGATAGATGGATTGTGTGAAGGATGATAATTATGGCAAGAAAGGAAGTGACTACTGAGATGACGGGTGATAGAGATGTGTGGAGAAAGAGGACATACTGCGCCGAACCCAAATAAATTGAATTTAAAAAGTTAGAGGTGCGTGCCTGGTTTTAAACCTTTGATTTGGCAGTCTAACTGATATACCATATTAGGCTATTAATACACGGTCATTTGTCACTTGTATTGGTCCTAACAAAATTGTAATAGCGCATAAATAAAACGTTGAGATTGCGTAAGTTACATTGTAATATTTTACTTACAAACCATCTGAATGGCTGTTAAGGGAATTTATACGAGGCAAATAAAAACAGAATTCCACTACGTTCCGAGGTTTTTCGTAAGCTGCTTATAGAAAAGGCTTCTGCTACGACGGTAGTTTTATAATAAATACAAAAATTCCAAGAAATATTTTGTAGCTAAGTATTTAAGTGAATCGAGAAAAAAGAAATTGAATAATAGACTTGAAGACTTTTTAGACAGTTGAAAAATGTTTAGGAAACAAATTTTGACACTTAACTTACCAGGCTTCGGAGATACTTAAAGTGTTTACCCTTTTTCTGAAGCCGCCAAATCTTTTCAAAGATTTTTAAGAGCTGTGAGAAAAATGATTTGCAATTTACAGGTATACAATTTTCTATCAACCAGGCAAACAATTAATAAAACCGGCCAAGTGCAAGTCAGACTCGTGCTCGAAGGATACCATACCATTATCTATACTTACAACAATACACTCAAGCGTCTACCTGTTGCCGTTATTGATATCAAGCAAAAAAACGGCAAAAAAAATTAGTTGTTGTATGGAAGTCCTTCCTAAATATTTATTTTATTCTGATTTTAGTATTTATTGTTGTAGCAGCTACAGAAATACATCATCTGTAAAAATTCAATTGTCAAGCTATCACGGTTCATAAGATACAGCCTGGTGACAGACGTGTCCGTCTGTATCTTCCGGAATCTTAGTAGGTAATAGGGTCCCGATTTTACCCGACACCGCGCGACACAAGACGCCGACACTTCGTGTAAATTAGTCAATAAGTTATATTTTTATGTACCTATTAGTTTATCATATGTTTTTGTATGTGTGTATATTATTTTTTATGGGCCTGTGTGCCTGAAACAAATAAATAAATAAATAATAAAAAAAAATTTGCTCTTTGCATACGAAACTCTAAAAATTAATTGTTTGATAGCCGGCGTCCGCGACGGTGCTCAACAAGTTACTTACTTATTTATTCACTCCGTTGGCTCAGCGACCCAAAGAGTGTCTTCGCCGTCGATAGATTCCTCCATTCCTTGCGATCCTTCAACAAGTTAATCAATTAATATTTCAACAAATAGGTAATTGGAGCTTGGTTTTAACCTGAAACTTGTGAACGTGGCTATGTTGCGCCCAGCTAACTAATTCTCTAGATTAGATTTCCTTTAAGAACTTTTATTAGCTTGAAATTAAACAACAATAGCGCAACCATTCGAAATATTTTCCAACAATAGATATTAGACAATAAACAATATAAAAATAACTAAGTTTTCTTAAATTGCTCTGTTTTTTTGTTTTCTTAAATTGTCTGGGCAATAACAGCATCAACGCTTCTCCCGTTGCGTGTTATAAAAGTCGACTAATTATAATAGGACAAAGTTCATAAATTAGCATCGATCAAAACCCAAGTTGCTTCCGCGGCCGCGGCTGGTTATCACCGGACAAAACCTCACCGCCTAGCGATTTGGTCGTGTTACGGTATAATAATTTTCAGTTAAACCTATATGGGAGACGGCTATGGACAATCCATCTTCCATCCCTCAGCTTAAAAGGTAGATGTGCTGTACAACAGAACACAGCACCTCTTGCCATCAGGTTTTTTAATCTCATGTCTTTTATTCAGACCTTTTTCATAATAAAATATTTTTTTATAAAAATAACGTTTTTAACCAAGCATTTATATTGTAACATCAAAGCTAAATGTATTTGCAAAAATTTGTACCTGTGCTTGACCGTTGAAGAGTTTCTTTATCTGAAGCTAATCCTGGATATCGATTTAGGTCTTGCCTACCATAAAAATGTTTTATCATTGGAACTGAATCAACATGTAAAAATTCAACTCCGCAGGATAAGAGAAATTGGTTCTAATTTAATGGCAAGATTTGACACGGACATGTAGGTACCTATCTATGTGTATTCGAGTTAGACTGTGCATTGCAAGTTAAATAAAAGCTTATAAAAAAAGTGTTTCTTATAGTTACCAAGCAAAATTCATCTAAGTCAGGCCATAAATCGGTAACTGCTTGTCAGAATACCCAATTTATGTATCTAGTTCATTTATCAATTGAACTAAATTGTCAGCTCCAAAGTCCAATTAACTTGGACTCTACAATTAATGATACGTAAATTCAACCCTTTCTGCTAAAACAAATTGACCGTTTGTGTAATGTCTGTGCTAATTCTTTGAATTCGTTTCTCTTACTATGGGCTCGAAATATTTCATGATGGCGGACGACAAAAACACCTGTGTAACTTATATAACTTATATTGTAAGGATTGAGGTGCGAATCCTCAAGAATAAATTGTAATTTGTATTATTGCTGACCTCGGATGGAACACGAAAGAAATCTGACAAATATATAAATATTGATACGGCTTTACTCACGTATTGTATTCGGGGAATGCCCGACTAGTTTCGAACTCAAACGGAGTCCATTTTCAAGAGCGGGTGTACGCGGCGGCGTCGCGGACCTCACTTCTGACAAACTCAACACTGACATAAGTCACACCTTATGGCTTTTAGTTAGCCAGACTCCTTACAATATTTAATTATGTAGAAGTTAGGTAGGTACTAATTACTTATATATAACTGAATATAATATATGTAACTGTCCCACTGCAGGGCAAAGGCTTCTTCTCATATAGAGAATGATAGAGCATTATATTAATTACTAGCGACCCGCCCCGGCTTCGCACGGTTACGCTAATATACATGTATAATACATATAAACCTTCCTCTTGAATCACTCTATCTATTAAAAAAAATCGCATCAAAATCCGTTGCGTAGTTTTAAAGATCTAAGCATACATAGAGACATACAGACGCGGGAAGCGTCTTTGTTTTATACTATGTAGTGATTAGTCATCACGCTAGCTCACTGCGTGTTGACGATTTCAGACTATTAAGTCCAGGTTTCTTTACGATGTTTTTCTTCACCGTTAGTCAGTGATATGTTATATTAACTAAAGAAAGTACATTGACATTGAAAAAGTCACACTGGTACATGCCAGGTTCGAATCCACAGTCACGCGCTTGCAAAATGTCCGTGACCAATGCGGCACTACGACAGTTATATCATATAATAATAATCTAAATAATTAATTTGTATATACAAACTGTATTTCCATTTTACATGAAATAAGTCAATAATTTTATTAATTACAAAGCGTGTTACTGTTCTCAGTAATCCACCTATTAACATTTAAAAAGCTAATTAACTCAACTTTGTAGATTATTCCGACATAAATTTAAAAAAAAAAACTTCAAATATCGTTAAATTATCACTTACAAAACGAAAAAATATCTTATTCACTACCTTAGTAAGGTACATATTCATATAAATTACATTGGCCTGGTCCCGTACGAAGGTAGGAGGGTCCCATTTAAACCAATTTATCTTTCCGTGATTTATTGAGGGTCTCTTAATTAAATGGACTCCAAAATATTGGTGAGACCTTCTCAAAACGAATTATACGGAATCCGAGCACTTCATAGTAATTCAATGTATGCGATTTTAGTCCGTGTTTTAATGTACATTTTGATTTAAAATCGCGTGCACGCTTATTCCTGCAGTTCACGCTAATGAGGAAGTTTGTACGTGATAAATGATGGCTTATAATATAAATGTTTGAGTGAATAATTAGGTGAATTATGTAGGTCAACGTGTTCGATATAATTAGGCAAGCTTGAAAAGTAACTTGGTTTTTTTTTATGTTATATACATCGATAATTATGTCGTTTAAAAATGCTCGATTTTTATTAACAAACTATCTACTAGAAAATGTAATTTTTTTGATGTATTATTCCGTCTTAAAAATACTAAATAGCGTGCATATTAATTAAAGTTTTTTTAGATCGGACTAGCAGTTCCTTAAATTAGCGCGATCAAAGATAGATACTAGCTTGGTATCATCATGATCCTGAACAACGTCTGATCTAGAAACAATGTAAAAATTTCATTTTTATTCTTAAATATACACACATCAAAAGTGTCTAGGGATCAAGCATTTTTATGCGGATTTCTTGAGATTGAGATGTGGCTTTGTAATAAATTTATGATTTTATAAATTTATATGGATCCTTTTTGGTGCATTTCATAATTTGAATCAGGAACTGTGAATCAAATTCGAGTAAAAGATGAAAATCAGCTGTCAATATTTTCCCTATAAAAACATACAACGCATTGAAGACATTATTAGTGCTACTGTTTCCCTACTACTGATTAAAACCAACGTTATTATGGAGCGGCGACGTCATTTAAGCAGGGAAGAAATGCTCAGAGCCGTGGGAATGATAGAAGCTGGTTCCCGGCAACGTACTGTGGCTTTAGCTCTGAATACAAGTCAGAGTGTTATCAGTCGACTTTGGACACGTTACCGAAGCACTGGTACCGTGGCTGAGCGCCATGGAGGACGGTATCGCTGCACCACACGGAGACAAGACCGATACATTCAAATCTAAACTCGAAGAGCTCCAACAATAACCGCCATGATGTTAGCCGTGAGGCTTCATCACTCTTCAGGGAACTTAATTAGCGACCAAACAGTCAGAAACCGCTTGCATGAAGTGAACCTTCATTCCCGAAGACCGCTACGGGTACCACCTATAGCAATGCACAATCGTAGGATTCGATATCAATGGGCTCTTGAACACAGAAATTGGGCAGAAGAACAATGGCGTTTCGTGTGCTTTTCTGATGAGTCTCGTTTTGGTATGAGACCGGATACAAGACGTATACGACACTGGAGAACCCCTGGACGCCAACAGCGATTAAAATCCTGCCAGGAAGTCCATCCTTATAGTGGTGGAACCATCATGGTATGGGCGGGTATTTGGATCGGCGGAAGAACTGAGTTGATTTGGATCAGAGGCAACCTCAACGCTCAAATTTATGCTGAGACGATTGTATCAGACGTCATCGTTCCTCTACAAGTGCAAATCGGTCCCTTATTTCAGTTAATGCATGATAATGCACGACCGCACACCGCAAGAGTTGTAAGACATACTCTCGCCGCAGCTAACATCAATGTCCTGCCCTGGCCTGCTCAGTCGCCAGACTTGAACCCGATTGAGCATGCATGGGATATGCTACAGAGAAGAGCTCTGCCGAATATGGAGGGTATCCCGTCGCAAGAAGACCTTTTTTTGTTGTTGCAACGAACATGGGCGGCCATTCCACAGCGTGATTTGGATGAACTCATTTTGAGTATGCCAAACCGATGTTCTTGTGTTGTTAGTGTTCGCGGTAGAAACACGGATTATTAATTGTTTAAGTTACCCAATAAAATTTTAAAGAAAACTGTTATTTCAGTCTTTTTTTTTAACTTTAATGTTAGTGGTTCAAATGTCAAAAATCCCTTTATTAGGAAAATGGCAAATTTCTTTATTAATGCAAAGGTGACTTGGTTTATCGTTACTGTGACAAACGAAAACACTTTATTTGATGAATCCTTAAAGAAAATTTTAATTAATATCAATCAGGAGAAAAGTTATTGCAAAAATATATGTTGATCCCTAGACACTTTTGATGTGTGTAATAACAAAATTCTGAAAATGATGTTGATTCTCTTGTATATCCCATTTTAACTATTTTTAATCTCTTTCTAATAAACACGATCGAAAATTGAACTGCAAATTGAACTGTCAAATTAGGTACACGTCCTTGCAATTAACGTGAAATTAGACGATACCTATAACATGCCGACTAAATTCTCGTTAATATCACTCAATTGGACTAGTTTAATAGCTCTAAAAACTTCTATCCTATTCTAATGATCTCTGGTAGAAAGAGAGATGAGGAGTATAAATTAGTCTTTATTGAATGTCTTTACTGAGATAAGCGTATAAAGTTTCAGCCCACTTAGTTTTGCTAAAGGCAGTTTTAATTACTTTGGCACAGAGTATCGATTTGAATACTCGTTCTTCAGACGATCGGCGAATTCAGCAAGACTATTTTTCATCGTATTTTTTTTCATTCATATACTCTAAAACGAGCTTTCTATAGCACCTGGGTTCTACTTTATATAGTTTTCAGTTCCAATAGTACGAACTAATTTTATCTTTCTTTGCAGTATCTCCAGTTTTCTGTATAGAGTGCGAACGTTATTTATCGATACGGATTTTATTCCTAGTTTTTAATAGCTGTAATAGAAACATACTTGAATTTTATAATCTTAGCCCGGGCGCACCATTTAAGTAAAAGCTTTACAATAAAATATAAAGTAGGTAATTACTTTAATATTATGTAAAATTGAGAAGGAGAATTTTATTCTTTCCGAGGAAAAAGTTAGACTTTGTAATATTCAAAATATAATTTTCTGTAGAGGCTTGAAGTTGTTGAGAATGTGACTGCTTTGTTATCGAAATAAGCAGTACTTTTGTTCTAAGATGTATTCATTTCAATCTACCTATGTGTATAAAATTAAGATATAATTATATTATAAACAGATATTCCATCAACATTCGCAGCGCCACTCATAAATGGTCTAATAAAAATCAAGACGCAAACCGGTTTTACGAAGCCAAAATGCTTAAAGGCGCCCGTTTAAAATACCGAACACAATTAGTTATAAATAATTATTGCTAATAACCAAGTCTTTCTTCATTGTGTAGTTGATAAACAACCAAGTGTCAGAGTTTAAACCGTCCGTAAGCCTCTGACATGTATTGGCACACAGTTGAAAAATCTCTCAGGTGTTCCTTACGATGTTCTTCACAGTGATAATTAATTTCTAAAGCACATGAATTTGAAAAGTCAGAGGTGCGAGCCTGGGTATTAAACCTCACACTACTTAGGCTATCACTGCTCTAAAACTTGTTTAGATTAAATAATAGGCACCTTAAGTTTCCGTGTAAAAAAAGTAAAAATTATAACTATAAAGTTTCCAAAACGTTACCAATTGTCTCTACTAAAACCGGCAAAAACTCAGCAAAAAAATATAATTAAAACAAAAAAAATGTCGAGACAAATTCCCGTCTCTACTCCCCACTTTCTTAACGAGGGATGAGTAGATTATCTCAATTTTGGTAAAATTACTACTAGGAAGAGTTTTATTTATATATTTTTAACGTTTTTAAAAGTGTCAGCTTAAAATCTTACATCTCTAAATAATATAAATCAAAGTCGCTGTTTTCGTCTGTCTGTTTCTCCGCTTACTTTTTTTTAAACCAAGCAACGGATTTTTGATACGATTTTCACTATATTATATATATTATAAAATTTCTTCCGAAAGGTTATACATATGTGTTATTCACACAGCAAAGCTAAAGTTAAGGATAAAGTTTTTTGTAGAAATTTGCATGTGTTTGTGAAAAATTGTTTAGTTTTGTATAGATTTCAGTTATACCTATTTCAGAAAATATGGTAAATAACATCCTGAAAAAATCACAACCTTATCTAGCTGCCAACCTAATAAATTAGCTGTGTGTACATGTACATCTATACAGTACACTCCTTTTTTGTAAGCGAAGCCGAAGTAGGCGAAGTAATATTAAAAATGTAAAAGTTTGTAAAGATGTTCCGATATTTGTTACTCAATCTCGCGAATGGATGGAATGGATTTAGATAAAACTTGGCACACAGATTGTCAATTTTCTCGTAACAATGTGTGTTAACATAGCATACTTTTTGTCCTAGAGACCTTCAAGAAAAAGCTAATATAAAACATTGTAGCAATACAGATGCTAAAACTTCGATGACAAGAGTAGCGTAGGTAATTTATTTTATTTTATTTATTTGTATCGGGCAACAGGCCCATAGAATATAATACTTAGTATAATACGAATATTATAAACTCATTTACACGAAGTGACGGCGTCGTGTGTCGCGCGGTGTCGGGTAGCCTAATGCGGCGGTAGGGAATGAAAGACCTTTTGCGCTTGGAGTCCCAATTTTGATCCTTGCAAATGACCAATATTTATGTGGTTAGCATTTTTTTTCTGCGTAATCTCTCTCAGTTGTAGCTCTAGGGAGCTCAGACTGATTAACGTGATGGTCGTCAGTTGTTATTTATGCCAGTTTGAATTTTAGTATCTGTGAATTTATATATCTGTATGACACATGTGAATATATTAACGTATCTATTTGTAATATAATCATCACGAATGTATTCCCCGAAAGGATACGCAGAAAGGTATAGTACATTTTATACATTTCGCCAGCTGTATTGTAAGTCCCACGGGACTTACATTTAATAATCTATTCGTACCATCTTTTCATGTCCGTTCTTTTCCTTTAATATAGCCTTAGTAATGTAAACATTCCTTTAATACAGGAGAAAACTTATGGTATTGCTTAAGGTATAGTACTAGTGCTTCTCCCACGACTTCCGCGAGTAGCGTGGACTTCAGGTGAAAAAAAACCCATACAAACCCCTATCTGAGAAACCCTAAAATAAGTGATTTTATAAATATTATTGATTATTATTTAAATCAAGCTTCAAGTAAATCGGATGCCATTCAATTCCATACAAAAAAAATCCACCCTCTATCTCCCCTTGGGGGTCAAATTTCGCAAAATCATTTCTTTTACGTCGTCCGTTTTATAAGCCTAACAAAATATTATAATTTCAACTTTCTAGCTCAAGTGGTTTAAGCGAGTGGTAATGAGTCAGTCAGGCTTCCTTTCCTTTTATATATTGATGTAATGATGACACCAGTGATATCCGTTGCGTTCCAGTGCTTGTTTAGAGCTTGGCGTCAATGTCCTGATAGCCGTTGCGTTCCAGAACTTGTTTCAACTGATGTTTGAACTGATGAATCCTAAGTCAATGCCCTTCGGATCGCTGCGGTGATGAACCAGTCAGGATATATCCTTTTTTGTTTGTGCGTTGGATATTAAGTTACAATTATAGTCAAACGACCAGCATCTCGAAAGTATTCAAAAATAATAGAATTTACTATTAAATTCTCAAATTTTACTTAAACTTCGTATTGGTTCAATTTCCTTTGTTATAGAATACGAAAATGGCAATACAATTTCTTCAAGGAAAAAAAAGTTTTTAACGATTGAAAGTTTTCCGATAAAATTAGATGTTTATAAAGGAAAAAGTTCTTAAAAGTGTATTTTTGTAAAGCGTAAAGGAAACGACAAAAAGGAAATATGATTAGCATTTCATATTGTTAAGAGTTTTAACGCGATATTGTATCAGTGGTTATATAATTAATATTTCATGGTAATTAATATTTAGTGGTCATATAATATTAATTAAATTTGATAATTTTAAGTTAATTAAAATCAAAATGTGTCCACCTATTAATTATTATTTGAAGTGCTGCAGCAAGTTCTAACTGTAATGAATACGACAGAATGTTGTTTATAACATATTGATTTAATATGTCCCAAATTAAAGGGAAATTCGTTACAGGTCGAATTATTCCCTAAAACTTAAAAAAAAAAGTTTTTTTTTTTTTTAGTAAAACCATACAGCGTGAATGCAAATAAAATTAATAAATGTATGAATAAGTTTTATAGTAGTAGTAGTAATCATTGTAACTTTATCCTCATAAAAAAAATACAATTATATTAATGAATATTTTTTTACAATCAACTTATTTTTTCTATTAGTTTTTCATCGATCAATATTGTCGCTTGTCGCTCAACGTGAACGTGATTACGTCACGACCAATCAACAAGACATGTCAGTCGTCGTAATTTTCAGACGCTTGTGTTGAACGACAAATATTTATCAATATTGTAAACACCTTTGTTGATGAGTCATATCTAGTAATACTTATAAAAATAATGGTCTTTAAGTAGATAATATAAGCAACGGGTTTCTTCACATTTATATCGTCAGCTAAGCCATACACCCGGGACTTTGTATCTGTGAAGTTAGTTGCAGGTTGTTTTGTTTTTATAGAATAGGCAGGTTAGTACGCTGGTAACGCCTTTTCCACACGCGTATCTTGCGTACCCCGTCACCCATTGTTTCTTGCGGAATCGGAAAAAGCGCGTCAAAGAATTGCAACGCGGTTTGTTGAAAGCGCAGAAAAAACGCCATTCTTACGATTAAACACTACATTATTTCTAAAGAGCCTAAAAAATACTTAAAAAATCTTAGTAATACTTTTCCCATCGATAAAATAGGCTTTATACTTCGAAAAGTGCTTCACTGCCATGCTTGGTAATTTTTATGCACACCGACTGCAACTTATAATGTATAATGTAACTTATAATATAACTTATGTAATTCTTGGCATTCTAATCCATTTATTGTTGTCTGGAAAAGATTGCCTATTCACTAAGACTGCCAATTGTACTTTTTTGTATAATCATAATTGTTAATTATTTTATATTGGTGTACAATAAAGAGGATTTGTTTGTTTGTTACTAGTCCTTAAACTTCAAGAATCTACTTCTATCCCTTCACTGTATTCTCTGAAGGACTTCTTCGTACAAAGTTTTGAATTTAATATCGTACCATGTCTTAGAAACCACAGCATCTACATTGCCATATGTTGTTCATCTACCATTATCATAACAAACCACGTCAGTTTGACAAGTAATGTTGTGTGACGACGTCCTCTAACTACCACGTTCTACGAGTTTAATATTTAACCTCCCCTTACGCATCTATCAAGTTGACTGACGTAACATTAATCTTTGCTTTCTCACTATAATATACTTTGGTGGTAAGAAGATAATTAGCCACAAAGGCCACCTTCTAGTAATAAGAAAGGAGTAGAATGATTTTTTTTAACTAAGTATATAGACAAGTTATGTATTAGAAATGACAACTAGATAAAATAGCTGACTTGGATAAGGTCTGATAGACCAGGAAAACATTTGGTTAAAGGAATTTAGAATGAAGTTTTTGAAAATTTATTATATTTTCAAAAAAAAGTACAATTTTATTAGAATTTAAACATTCTTTACTAGATAGAAACGGCAATGCGAACAATGACGTCATTTTTTTCTAAACAATGACGTCATTTTTTCCGGAACATGTGGACCAGTCTCAAAAAGTCTCGATTAAGTGTTCAAGTAAAGATTACGAAATTGGAACGATTGGACGAAAATATTTTGAGGGAAAATACCTAAATTACTATCGCACTTTTTGCTTCAGGCTTGCTTAAAAGCCTCGCTGATATTGTAGTCTTAATTTATATACAATGAGGTTGTAATTAAATTTTCGGCTCTCATGTGGTTGCCTTGAAGCTATACCTACATTTTATATACAGTAGGCACTTCGCCTTGATGAAACAGGCGGTTTTTAATTAATTGCGCGAATAAGCTAAATTATTGACAGTACCTAGCTCCACAGTACCTACTCTTTGGTTTACAGCATGAAGCGATTGGTCGTATAAAATATTAAGGTCATAGATTTTTATATACGTTTTTTTTACATGTTTATACAATATAATACTTATTAAATGAACGACAAAATGACTCAGGCGGGACTTGAACCCGCGATCCCTGGCGTGCCGTGCGCCGCTTTACCAACTAACCTACCGAGTTCCGCTAGAGTCAGTGATTTTTTGAGTTTCTTGTCATAGATTATTTTATGTAACAAACGATCTTAAGGGTCATTTAATGCTGTCCACAAAAATAGCCGCTATACCAGTGGTGTCTACAATGCGTTGCCGACATATTATAAATTGCTAAATCAACCTTCTAGACTTCCGACATTTTAGGTCTCTACGGCAGTTTTGTTCTATGTATTCTAATCTTCACGTCTATAGATATCAACTTGAATATTGCCAGTGAGTTGCCGTCGATCAAAGTCACTTCGGAAAACCCTTTTTAATCCTCTCTCATTATTCAAAACTTGCTGAATGAAATGGTAGGTATTTCCCAGCGACAATTTGGACATTTAATTTAAATCTTCATGTTTCGATTGCACGTTAATCGGTGGTTTGGTGTTGCCACCAAACCCACCACTTGGAATAGGTTGAATACCATCAAGACCTTGTATAGACCGATTGATATTATGTTACGTAATTTTTTTGGTAAACTAGACGGGTATACGTATGACTAGTAGACTGTGTTCAATCGTGTGTGTTTTTGGTTTGGCGGCCAAAGTTTGTTCCAACTAGCTCATAAATTGTCTGGCAATGTGACGATTCAAGTTCAATCGTCTGTAAAGGCTTTTTTGTGCTGGTATCAGTTAAAAGCAAAGTAAATACAGTGTAATAATTAATTCCACGTTTATCGTAAACGTTTTTGAGGTAGTGATCTAGTTTTTTTTTATTTCTATTTATTTTTAGAGGCTTTCATCCAAAAGGTGAATATATCAGCCTCATAGGTACACTCACAAAAAATTCTCACAAAACAATTGAGTACTTATTTTCTATTTTTAAACGGTTTTATTTAGCTTGACCTGTTTATTATTTGGTTCAAATTCAGTAAGTGATATTTCACCCCCTTCCTGTTGACAGATTGATCTGATATTTGGTACACAACATTAGTTTTGATGACAAAACCGTTTTACGTAAAAAAATATTCTTATATTATATTTTTTAAACTTATAGCTAGAATGTACTATGTCACACGCACACTTGAAGGCTTATTGAAAGCTTTCATAGATAAACAGCAAAAATATAACAATAAGACATAGATAGATTGATGGACACGTAGTTTATACCTAAGATAAAGATTGAGTGGGCACTGTGAAAATCTGGACCTCTAAAAGGACTGGAGGTTCCAATACTTCTTTTATATTATGAAGTAAAACCACTGGTTCCATTGAAAGCGAATTGCAAACTTCTATTTATTTCATGAGAATTAACTATCACTAGAATACAATAAGATTTTTTTTTAATGCGACAAAGGTCACTAAAAAAAATAGGCGTAGCCCGCTCACTGAACTATGGTCAGCGCAAGTAGGTTCGTAGCAAATGAGGAGGCTGTATATGTACTCCTCCTACTCCTGCTTTAGTTGGAGGCCTTTTAGGTGTCGCTAGAAGTCCCGTTAATCAGTCTGAACTTCCTACAGCAATAACTGAGAGACCAAATAGAAAAAAATACCTGCAGTTACCATTTTAAAGTTTTGTATTCAATGGTATAAATCTGAACTTGTTCCAACCAAATCCACTCAACGTAACGAAAGAAATGAACTAGTAACTAATTTTCTACCTACACTAATATACACAATATTTACGTTAAAACGCCAACCTTTCCGCGATTAGGGTAACGGGCCAAAATACCGGGTACGATAACATATCGCTACAAATTCGCCCACAATATTCCCAGCTTCGTATATATCAAAACATTTAGTTTCCGGACCGTAATGGAATCCCTGCTGTACCTATCTTTTCTCTGCAATGTATTGGGCTCAGTGAAGCAAGATTTTCGTTTCAGATCTTCCGTTTTGAGCTTGTCAACTGACTGGGGATGTTTTGGATAACTTTCAATCTGACAGCTAAAAAATATCTGTAAAAATAATCTCCAAGACTTTTTGTGAAACAAAATTGATCTTAACATATGTACATAAATCATCATGCTCTTATTTCTAAAAACATTAAACATTATGGAGGAAGTCTTTTGAATGTGTTTATTAATGTTTTTTAATTTAAGTAACAATTTTTGGACACAGTTAGTCTGGAGCTGGATGCACACCGAAAGTACAAATGTTGCGCATCGAACATTTTGACTATATTTGCGCTACAAAAGAGCCACAATTGTAGCTCAAATATATAAAAAAAAAAAATACGATGCACAACATTTTTAGTTTTGGTGTGCGGCCGGACTTACTATTCTTAGTTCTAAACTTACTCTGAAACCATCTATCTCCAAAATACATCTCGATCAATCGATCTAAACGACCCCAATACATATTTAGCAGACGAAAAGGCGTGACGGTTCCGCCAAGATCTAAGTGACAATGCAAGCCACGAAACATGTCATCATTCCCTCTTCCCTTAGATAGAATATACATTACTAACACAATATTCCGTCATATATTGATCACTGTCACCCCAAGTTTACCTCAAACACAAGTGGAAATTCAATTTATTTTCGGTTTGCACCGCGATTTCCCATGCGGGTTCGATTTTGTTTTAGAAACACCAAATTGAATTGAAAATACCGTATGGATGTGCAACTTTTTTTTCTGTTACTGGAAGTTTTTTAATCTGTAACTTTGTAATCCTTAGTGAGTAGAATAATAAATACGCAAAGTTGAAATAGCTTGAAAAGGTTTTTTGTTTTTTGGGTTTGTGATTGTGAATAACACCATAGACTTAGACACCATAATATATTACACGTTCAACCTATTGCAACGTCACGTTGGTGTTTAAACGCGTGCCAAAGCATGAATTGTATCCTGGCAATTTTTTTTAATGTAGAACTTTTGGGTTTATAGAATTGAGTTCGTAATAAAGAGTACACTCCCAACAAGGCTTTTCACTGTATTTTTCTCATAATTTGTCTCTAAAAATGGGAGGCTTAGCTCCGTAACCGAGAATACCCACAGATCAATAAAGCAGTAAATCTTTTAGTACTTATTAGATATTTAATCAAATCCCAGCTACATTATTATAGACTCAAGATTCCAATATGTCGCCGTCGTCGTTGTCAAGACAACATTCTCAAGTGATAAAATGCAGTCGATATTAAACATTCTTTTGGATATCAAAATTTATATTAGATAGATATTTTGTTAAAGGTCAAACGTTTTATGTAAATGTATCAAGAATTAATATACTTTCAGTGGAATATTTGAGACATCATCCAACGAATTTTTATTGGTTTATCAAATAGTTACTTAACTGACTTTATAACAGAATAAAGTTCATAGAACATACCGCATCTCAGTCTAATTATATTGATTGCTCCAAAAAAATATGATTTTAATTTTAAAAGTTACCTATTTTATACGAAGCAAATTACTAGTTAACACTTGTTTTGTACGTAATCTCGGCCAATTGACAGAACGTTCCTTAAACCCTCCTCGTAATGGAATATTTCTCTCAAAAGTTACCTTTATGATAAAGATGACTACGCTTGTCTAGTGGTAGCAAGCGCAACTGCTGAGCACGAGGTCCTGGGTTCGATCCCCGAGTTGAGCAAAGTGTTATTGGGTTTTCCATTAGGAAATTCTCAGTAGCAGAACGGAGTCTGGTGCCCGGTTAATGGCAATAGGCTCGCCCCTATTATAAACATAGCCGGTGACACGTAAGTGTACTGCATACACCTGTGCTTGCCTCTTTGGGGAATACAGGCGTGAGTTTATGTCACGTGATAAAGATGTTATTGAAAATTGAATTAACCCTTAAATTTTCTTTCTCTCTACAGTACACCTGTCTTCACGAGAACTTGTTCCACTATCTTTGCGAAGAGAACAGCGGTGCAGTCACGTTACCAGGTGCGAGAGGTGACGATGCGTGGAAGGTGTACTTCAATGACATACCTGAAGAAATTGTCGATGAGTTCGCCATGAGATATGGGATTGAAGCCATCTATCAGGCTATGACGTAAGTACTTTTATATTGTACTGTTAAGGGCTTGCCGTGCAGCCGTGTGGTTTCCGGCTACAAAATAAAACCACCCCTACTCGTCCCGCGGGTGTCGTAACAAGTGACAAAGAGGAAGATGCGGAGGATGGGCAGCAGCATCTTTCTGTGTAACAGCAATCATTTGCTACAACTTGCGTTGCGATTATGGGCAAATACCTCCAATGAGCGCACAAAAGCGGCGTGCATTGGGAGAGGCCTATGTTCAGCAGTGGACTAATGCAAGCTGAATATGATGAGATATTTGCTTCGGAAAACACGTGAAGCTCACGATCCCAATTGTCATGATGTACATTCGATAGAGGAAGTCTTCGAAATTCGAATGACGAAGCCTCGACTGACAGATCTTACGTTTGTTTTTTTTCGTTCGGTAATCACCAATTGTTTTCTTAATGGAATTGAATCAAAACGACAGAAGAAAGCACTAAGTACAATAACAGTAGTAATTTGGTGGGAAGGTTTGCGTTTGACGGTCTCCGTTATGACGTTTCGATCCGAAAAATGGACATTAAACTTTAGGAGTAGCACTTTAGTAGCCTCATAAAATCCTGCTTACTCTTGAAATAAACGAAACCAAACTTAATATTCGAACTATTGGAACTTTATTGCGAGAGCAAGTGTCAATGCGTTCTAATTCTCAACTTATGCATAAAGTTAGGTTAGGTTAGGTTTTGAATTAGGCTTTGGAATTGAGTTCGTATTTAAGACTAAGCTTCCTGATCAATTATGAATAGACTTTAAATAGATTTAGGTCTCGCTAGAAGTCCGGTTAATCAGTCTGACTTAACTGTAACTGAGAGAGACCATATAGAAAAATAAAGGCCTCTTGATAGACAGACGGACGGACATAAAAGTGATCATATAAGAGTTCCGTTTTTTTCCTCATGAGGTACTGAACCCTAAATTCAATCATTGCTAAGCACGTGCTGCGGTCACTGAGGTAGGTACTAGTACGTATAGTATAGTACAATTATATAGTTCAATGGCTGCGGTGCGCCCATTTGAGCGGCACGTGCCAGAGTGATCGACCTTTTTAGGTTATAAGGGTTTTTTTTGTTTAAGTACTTTTGTAGTGTCAAAAAAAAAGAATGCAAAGCGAACATTAAAGTTCCAAGTGACTTCAATCTGTTTAATTAAAGATATTATTTAGGATAATTGCCTCGTTGGTCTAGTGGTGGCAACTGACTGCTGAGTACGAGGTCTTGAGTTCGTTTCTCGCGTCGGGCAATGTGTTATTGGGTTTATTCATTAGGAAATTCTCAGTAGCAGCATGGAGTCTAAAATTGTGCCCGGTTAATAGCCATAGTCTCGCCTATTACATGGGACTTATAAATATCCGGTGAAACGTAGATGCACTGCATACACCTCTGCCAACTCTTTTGGGGAATACAGGCGTGAGTCTAAGTTATTCAGGATCGAAAAAATTATGACTCTTTTTGTTTCCTATCAAATTTACGTAATTATTACACAGTTCAATTTGCTTTCAGACATTTCCACTGCCTCTCTACGAAGTACCTTTGCGCCGGTGTCCCAGCAGTTATGTCTACTTTGTTAGCTAACATCAACGCTTACTACGCACACACTACCGCGTCATCGGCTGTGTCAGCTTCCGATCGATTCGCGGCTTCCAACTTTGGGGTAAGTTTAACCGTTTTATGATCAAAACGGAAAGATTAAAGCTTGTTGTTAGAACTTGTCTGTTGTTCGAGAGAAATCGTTTTATTTTGTAAATTTTATGTTTCGTTTCATAATAATGTTGTTATATTTTATGATTTCCATCAATTTTTTCAACGAAACTTTTGATATTTTTTGACCGTATAATGTTTAAGAGATGTTGAAGTAAGCAGGTGTATATTGAGGATAAGGAACATAAAAAATTATGCATGAAAATATTTAATTTATGAAGTATATTTCATTCTATCCTAACTTCCTAAGGTCCTAACGTTGTCTGAAGAAACTACCATGTGCGATAAGGCCGTCTATTGTACAATTTTATGTAAACCAATATTGTAATACTGTATTATTATGTTAAATATTGTATATTAAAGAGTATAATAAATAATAAAATAAATATATATTTTGGAAAACTATAATTCTCCATCCTTTTTAACAGAAAGAAAAATTCGTCAAACTCCTGGACCAGTTGCATAACTCGTTAAGGATTGACTTGTCGATGTACCGGAACAACTTCCCCGCGTCCAGCGCGGAGAAGCTAATGGATCTCAAGTCTACTGTCGACCTGCTGACCAGCATCACGTTCTTTAGAATGAAGGTATATCTATCTACTATATACATTATCTAACTATATCAATATATCAAAATACTCTCTAAAAACCGACATCTAGGTACCATTTTTTATCACAATACCCAGTCTTTAATCCATCAATTCAGCCCAAGCTATAAGGTTGCACAAATTTAAACTTCGCTTTGGTTTTTGTAGTAAGAAGCAAGATATCTAACAATTTTTAATCTATGTCAGTTTCAAATTTCGGATTCTAATTCTCTAAATAGTAGCATTTTTTAAATTCTACCATGTTATGTATCTGTTATATCTACTCTAGTATTCCTTTCAATGAAACAATATAGATTATTTCTACCTGTGCGCTTGTGTGTAGTGCGGGCATGTGCGGGTTACGGGACAACTGAGTCTCTCAGTGCCGTGTGACTGTGACACTAATATCAAAAACTAACGTGACAGTGTCTCTGCTACACTCTACATTTAAAAAAAACTTTTTTGGCGGCCAAAGATGGCCGCCAAAAAAGTATTTAAGGAAAAGAAGACGAATTTTGAGAGAGCTATTTTTAGATTAAACTATGGTCAAAACACCCAAAATAACCCTCTGAACAGCCATACTTACTTTGTTTCTTACAATCACATATCTTAATTTATATCCTAGACTCTTTAATAGTCTAGTCTCATTAGTGTCTGCTAAAATATCAATAGACTTTTCAATTGTTATTCGTGGAAATCTTTTGTTAGCTTTGTGCTACTTATAATGTATTACTTACACTATTTCATGTAGCTGTTTTTCTATCTCTCTCCTAGCTTTCCTAACATTTAATAAATAAATAACTCAAAAATATGGAGCTGATTATGTCATATTCTTTGAATCTTATTTAGACTTCTGTTTAAATGTAAAAAAAGCGCTGTAGGTAGCTGTATTTAGCTTTAGCCTTCAGCCTTTATTTTACAATCGGATTGATGGTATGCGGTACTACTGGGTAAACTGAAATTATTGTGTTCAAGATGATTAATTATATAGATTTAATGTCGAATAGCATACAGCCTTGTCTTTTCTTTTTTATTTATTTATGCTTTATCACGTTTAAGTCATTTCATTATCTGCTATTGTTAATTTTATACAACTATCAAGTTTTCGGATACTTATAGAATGTCTAAATACTTTGTATTTGTAGGTATAATTAATTATTCTTGATGTCTATGGAATCATTATTTCTCTAAACACATTATTATTTTGAGAGTCATTGTTCTCTGTTTACCATGAATACTAAACATATTGTCTATAACCATTTTATATTATTATTTACCTTTTAATGGAAGTCTACCTTTTTTTTTCTATCAATACCATTGTGGTTTGTGTTAATTCAAAAATCTAATAATAAATTATAAATTATCGTACACTTGTTATTTAGGACCCGTCTGTCTCACTGATTTTTAAAAAAAAATCAGTTATGTAACTGGCAGATGATACACACAATCTATTTCATTTTTAAATTTACCTGGTAGATCGTTCTACCTAGGATAACATAAAGTTATGGCCCTATTTTGACTTTGAAAAATAAGTACGAACAATAATTATCATATTGCAGAAGGCTAATTATTTAAAAAAAAACACGGGATATTAAAATCTAAAATAAGATATTAAAATCTAAAACAGGATATTAAAATCTAAAAACAGAATATTAAAATCTAAATAAGTACTTACTAATCGTATCACTAAATCGTAAAACGTATCATCGGCGATAATAAATCATAGTAAGTTGCGCTTGAGATTGTTATTTTTTTTCAAGCTCAAAAACCGATTACTTGTTTATTTTCAAGGTCCAAGAATTGAGCAGTCCGCCCCGCGCCAGCACTGTAGTCAAAGACTGCGTGAAGGCATGCCTTAGATCAACATATCAGTTTCTATTTGAAAATTGTTACGAGCTCTACAATAGGGAGTTTCAGGTACGTTATCTTCTATACCAAATAGCTAAGTGGCATTTTCTCTTCTATTTGTGATTTTTTTTTTATTTAGTAGCTAGGTATTGAAAAGCTTTAGTATTATCAATACAAAAAAATTGGAAAGAGTTGAGTCCTTTTTAAACGTCTTCCAAAAAGGTTTCTTTGTAGTTAACGTGCTACTGAAAATATAAAAATAAAATCTTTAAAAATAAATATAAAACCGACTTCAAACTGAAAGATAGAAATAGCAAAAATACGTTTGTTTTGGAGTCGGTATTCCTTCAAAGTCTTCAGGTTTGATGGAGAATTAAAATGACGATCTTATGTGTATATTAGGTACATCATTATGTGTTTTACCCAGGTGGACCCCAACGAAGCCAAGCGCGATCCAGCGGACCATGGGCCGCAGTTGGACTCGGTGGACTTTTGGCACAAATTAATCGCTCTCATCGTATCTGTGATAGAAGAGGATAGAAACAGCTACGCTCCTGTCCTTAACCAGTTTCCTCAGGAGTTGAATATTGGACAGGTATATAATCTTTTTTGAAATAAATGGTTTGGAATTAATATTAAACCCCTCAAGGTGTTATTTGTATCCTCAAATAAAATCTGTTGTATTCGCGTCGTTAAATTTGTATTTATCAACTCCAACATACAAAAAAAAGAGAGAAATTCTACTACAAAGAAAAGAGCAGAAAGAGAAACATTAAAGCCTTAATAAATGAAAAAAAAATCATAACTTCTTTACCATAAGATAACGTAAAGTTATTTCTAAAACATTAACATAAAAACATAAGCCCAATTTCACCATTCACTTTAATAACTGAGTTTAATAAAACTAAGTTCAGCCATACACAAATTTCAGTTCGGAACTCAGTTAAACGCTTGAACCGAGTTTAACTTGAATCGATCGCGTTTAGTATCAGTAGTGAAATCGGCTCTTAAAGTAGCAGATAATTAAAACTATTGACATGTCTGTCTAATTATTATTTTTACAGTTATCTGCGGCGACAATGTGGTCGCTCTTCGCTGTAGATATGAAGTACGCGTTGGAGGAGCATGAGCAGCATCGCCTTTGCAAGTCTTCCGCATACATGAATTTACATTTCAAGGTAAGGCTGATAACAATTAGAGTCTTTTAAAAAAGACAAAATGTTTGTGCCCCTCATGCCACAATTCAGCAAGACGTGGCGTATGGGGCACAAAAATTGTGACTTCTATTAAAGACTCTGGTGCTCAAAAGATTGGTGTTTTAAGATTTGTGGACGTGGATTGTATTGTATTGTTGGATTTTATGGAGATTACAATATTATTTTTAAAGATATGATATCCCTTGAAAGTTTTAGAAAGTATTTACCTTTTGGTCTGGATTTTCACGGAGTAAGCAAATATTAAAATTATGTTTTTTTTTAAAAAAAAATGAGTAATAAAACTGCATCTTTCTAAAAAAAAATTCGTCAGACCTGCCTTTCTCGAGTGTTGTGCCTAGCAACACAATTAGTCATTCTTTTTTTTTATACAGACGACTTACTTGATAAAAACGCCTCTGTTTCCCAGGTAAAATGGCTGCATACAAACTACGTGAAAGACGTGCCTCCATATTGTGGAGCTGTGCCTGAGTACCCCGCATGGTTCGAGCCTTTTGTTATGCAGTGGCTGAACGAAAATGATGACGTGTCGCTAGAGTACCTCAATGGAGCCTTCAACAGAGATAAGAGAGACGGGGTGAGTGATGATAAGCGGTTGTAGGAATTAAGTCGAGAATCCATCAAGTCAGAGGCCTTTGGGCATAAGAGTTATGTAGAATTACACCAAACATCACCAATGATAGTAGAAAAAGATTAAAATGAAAAAGTATATTATTGTCTGGAATATAATACCGTTGTACTAACGAGGACAAAGCCGGTGCACCACTCTTATGGTTAGAATCGCTTGCACCTGACATCCGAATGTAGCGCTAGCACCACCCCTACGCACGTAGCGTCGTTCAAACCATTTTGATCGCAAAGTGGTGCACCGTTCGTGTCCGCGATAGTACATACCTTTAATTAGATCCAAATAAGTAATTTGATTAATTTTTCAGTTCCAAAAATCGAGCGAGCATGCACTCTTCAGTAACTCAGTGGTTGATGTATTTACCCAATTGACGCAATGCTTCGACGTGGTTTCCAAACTTGAATGCCCTGACCCGGAGATCTGGAAGCGATACATGAAGAGGTTTGCGAAGACCATTGTAAAAGTCCTCGTGGCTTACTCTGATATTGTGAAGAAGGAATTTCCTGAACATTTGAAAGAGGAACGAGTGGTATGTTGGACTGCATTTAAAAGTTTAATCGATCTTAACAAATTTATAATTTTTTTTACATAATAATTATGTAAGCACATGTTAGCTTATTAAATATAATTTTCTTATTAAATAATTATACTTAACAATTTTTTTGAATTTGTACATCTTATTGTTGAGACTTTTCAAAAAAATCGCGATCAGTTTTGATATAATAGAGTTACGAAAAATAATAATATGTAGTGTTAATTCAGCTGATTAACAGTGGATACAATTGTTTTTTGAAATTCTAAACACTATGGATTTCCTAGTAATGCCTGATTCCATTTTATAATCTTTTGTACTTCTTTCAGGCATGTATCCTAATGAACAACATCCAACAACTGAGGGTACAGCTAGAAAAGATGTTTGAGGCGATGGGAGGCACAAAGTTGGAGCGTGATGCCGCCGATATACTGAAAGACCTTCAGAATAGTCTCAATGGCACTTTAGATGACCTAGCTTCCATGTTTGCTAACAGGTGAGCTATCGACTGTTTTGTTATATTGGTATTCATAGAGCGCCCGCATTTTTTTTCGAACATATACCTAAGTAAAGAGTCTGATATAATAATTTTGCTAGGAAACAGTCAATTTGAATTGCATAAATTAAAAATGGCTTGATCTACAGACAACATTTTTATAAAATTATAATTAGCTACCCAGTTCCACTATTTTTGGTTTTGTCTCATATTTACCATTTACTTCCAGCCTTGAGACGCGCATCACAGCTAGTGTGAAGGAATTGGGTGACTTGTTACAAAAGATTCCTGGCGGAAGTGCTCCTGGACAGCCTCAACCTCCAGTGCATCATGAAGCTGACGAAGTACTGAGACCACTTATGGATATTTTGGTAAGTTATTCAAAGAAGCTGGATGAAGCTGCAGATAGTTTGTAAAAAGTTATAAATATTGAAGCTTAGTAATCGTTAATGGCTTTTCGGACTGAATATTTTGTGCGTCATTTTACCGAAACAGTTTATGGTCCACAGTGCAGCAGTGAACGGATAAACACTATTCAAATATGAAACAGAATTTGTTTGTAATCATTGATCAATTACAGCAAAAAATAGCGAAATATATTTATTATATTTTTATCAAGCCTGATAGCAGAAAAACTACAAAGTTAGACTTCCATCCTCTTAAAACTGCAATAAATAAATAAGCAATGTAGCAAATTATGTTATTATTAAAATTGTTTTAAAATTTAATCACTTTTTTGTGCAGGATGGCTCTCTTACAATGTACGCAGAGTCCTGTGAAAAGACTGTACTCAAACGACTACTAAAGGAATTGTGGAAGATTGTGATGAAGATATTAGAAAAGACTGTTGTGCTTCCTCCTATGACTGATAAAACGGTGAGTGTATTATATAATAACGAGAACTAGATGATAAATGAAGAAGACTAAGAAATAAAACACTCTTATTAAATATAAATGAATATAATATATATAATCTAAGTATTAAAAATAAAAAATACCAAAAGTCGAAATAGATGGAGAAAAATCGTGAGGCGGATCACATCAGCCCCTACACATGATACTACATGATGACCACAACTGCTCTGAGTGAGAATGCTACGAAGAAGAAGATTAAAAACATAAAGATTTATAAATAAAACACTTAATATAGAATATATTTCTAGTAAAAACTATTTTTTTAAACTTTGTCCCTTTTTACATGGAATTACTGTAAAGAAACTTGTTTATAATTCGATTTATGAAGTACCAAATGATTTAATTGCCTTTGTATGGAAAGGCGGTATTTATACACTGATCGACGCAACAAATGTGAATATCTTTGAGAACGTCAAACTTCCCAAAAATAATAAACCTAAACAACATTTTTTATTTCATACAGATGATGCTAAAGAACTTGACGAACAACGCTAAGAACTTGGCAGCGAACGCGAAGATCGAAGATATGACGCAGTTGTTTAAAAGCACGGTGGGCAAGCAGGATGTCAAGCATGCGCTCTCCGGGGTAATGGATATATCAAAAGAGGTAGGCTACAAAACGATGATTTAAAACCATTTCCTCGTGATATAATAAGGTTTATTCTTAAAAAAATGACTCCTTTATAGCACACATTCAACTTTCATAGTAACGGAAAAAGTTCATAATATATATTTCTCCACCATTTTTCAAAGATTTTTTATATTGTTTACAAATTTGTCGTTAGTAAAACAAAACAAATCACGATAATCACTTTCTTATTATAGAAAGATTGATCATTGAAATTTCGAAGTTTTTTTAAACATTTTTTATTGTTTACCTGCCTAAAAATTATATTTGTTTTATCCACAGCATTTATCTGCCGAGAAGAGTTTGACGCCAAAGCAATGTGCGATCCTTGATGCAGCCCTAGATACCATCAAACAGTACTTCCATGCTGGAGGCAACGGACTCAAGAAAGCCTTCTTAGAAAAGAGTCCAGAGCTACAATCCTTGAGATACGCTCTCAGTCTTTACACCCAAACTACTGACACGCTCATTAGGACCTTTGTTAGCTGTCAACAAAACCAAGGTACAATTTCATATTATTTTGTGTACATTTTGGTCAACCTTTTATTCGTTTTTTTAAAGGGTTCAATTTCTTCTTTCTCATGAAATAAAACTGTTTCATCTTTAACTTTGTTTAGACTATATATTGATTTATTATCATCGATATTCGCCGAAATATCTGTTTATACCGTTTAATAAAGTTTTGATTAATAATTTTTTAAAATCATCTCATATTTGACTCAAATGTACTGTCCAATGTCTTTACTACAGTTGCCGAAGAGGGTAGTGTGGGAGAGATATCGTTACAAGTGGATTTGTTCACGCATCCAAACACTGGCGAGCATAAGATCACGGTGAAAGGTAAGCTTTATTTAATGAATATTAAATAGTATCGATCTAAAGGTCGTAACTACAGAACCAAACTCAAGACTGAAGTACCGAAGCCCGGACGAGACCCCAATCATATTTCTTCTCTTAGACCTATTTCATTAATTTCTTGTCTGTGTAAAATTTTACATAGCATTTTAAATAATAGGATTGAATGGCTAATAGAAAATAGGGATGCTTTCTCAGTCAATACCGTAGGTTTTAGAAAGAATAAATCCTGTTTAGATAACCTAGGCGTTTTGGTAACTCGAATTCAAATAGGTTTCGCGAAGGGCCTGTCAACTATAGGTTGTTTTCTTGACATTGACGGTGCTTATAATAACGTTGATAATACGGTTCTTATATCGGTTTTAGATGAATTAAAAGTAGGCCACAAGATTTGTAACTATCTTTGGAATTTTTTGAAAGAGAGAATACTTAAGATTAGATTAGATAATAATTTAGTTTTACATAGGTACACTTCCTTAGGTTTGGCACAGGGTGATCCCCTGTCTCCTTTGTTATTTAACATAGCCACGATGAGCATTTGTAAGCTAATAGAAAAGGAAATTTTCATTTCACAATACGCTGACGATTACGTAATTTATTGTAATTGTGAGTCTGTTACAGAAGGACAAAGGAAAATTCAACAATCTCTTAATAAAATGAAGAATTTACTATCGAACGTAGGTTTAGAGATTTCTCCAAGTAAAAGTAAGATATGTGTTTTTAAGAGAGGCTTTAGAAGAGACTCTGTATCTATAAAGCTTAATGAACAAGAGCTACAGGTTGAAGATTCAGTCAAATACTTAGGTTTGTGGCTTGATCGTGGCTTACGATGGGGTAGACACATTAATGAAACGAAAGATAAGATACATAGATATATCAATTTATTTAAAGTGTTAGCAGGCTCAGGTTGGGGGATTCACACAACTCACTTAAGACGATTGTATATTGCTATTGTACGTAGTCGTATTGATTATGCTAGCTTACTGTATGATAATTGTGCCTTGATTCATTCAACGAAACTTGATAGGGCGCAAAATATCTGTTTACGCGTGATTGGAGGTTTTATAAAAAGCACGCCAATACATGTCATGGAGGCGGAACTGGCTTTACCACCTTTATCAGTCCGTAGGCGATATCTTGCAGGAAAATTCTGGCTAAAATCTAGATCCCTTAACAGTAATATTTTAAATGGCATTTTAAATGAATTGTCAGAACAATGTAATGGGGCTTATTGGCGAATCAGAAAGATACCATTACTTGTTAGCACTCATAACTTTCTAGAGTCATGTCCTTTATATTGCAGCAAAAAGCTTGAAATGTATTCACTTGACACTTGGGTAACTAATATAGATTTGTCGGATTCCTTAAAATCCAATATAGATGAGATTGATAAAGCAAAACGTGAATACAATCATCATCAATTGCAATCGTTGTGCGCGGAGACGTTGAACAAGAAGTACTCTGCTTTTTATAAATTTTTTACAGATGGATCAAAATGTCAGCATGAGAATGGATTAGCCTTCTTAGACTGGCAAACTAGAGATTTCATTAAACTTCGCGTCATAGCCAAAATTTCAATAATGGCAACAGAAATGATTGCAATCTTGGAGGCGTTGTCATACATTGAGAGTATTAATTCGATCAACTTTGTTATCTTTACAGATTCCAAAAGTACTATTCAGCATTTAAAACGTTGTACTTATATATTTCGGGGCATTCCATTGGCTTATGATGTCATTAAGTTGATGAGGAAACTTAATTCAGCTGGTAAAAAGGTTATCATCCAATGGATACCTTCTCATATCGGCATCACGGGGAACGAGGAGGTAGATCGACTAGCGAAAGAGGCTGTGTCAGACGGTAGTTTATTTAATTATATTCCATGGTTCACTGATGTCCTTCATAAGGTTAAAGAAAAATGTTTAGAATTTTGGTCGGAGTATTTTGATGAACGATCTCTTACAAAAGGTATTTGGTACAAGACCATCCAACCTACGCTTCCTCGAGCTCCGTGGTTTTTTTCTAGTGCGATGTGTCGATCGGAAGTGGTGATGGCATTGCGACTCCGTTCTGGCCACATTCCATTGAACAAGTTTGGACTTATGATGCGCAAAATTACTTCACCTAATTGTCACGATTGTAATGTAATAGAAGATGTTTACCATATTACAATGGAATGTGGAAGGAACGATGCTCTGCGCCGTCAACTCTTCCGATGGAACTGTCAAGTCGGTATGGTGAACAGTATCCTGGCCTCTCCTGATTCCGATGATGCAAAAAAATTATATAGTATAGTTAGTTTAGGAATTAGTAGTAAGGTAGTTTAGTTGTTTTTATTAATTTTTTTTGTAAGGGTGAGTATTTGGGAGTGTCACGATGAGGGTGGCATTTTTTTTTTAAAAAAAACCCTCTATAATTAATAAAGAATAAAAAAAAAAAAAAAAAAAAAAAAGACTGAAGTATTACTTGAAACTAGTTTATGAAAACAAAAACTAATTGGAAGTAATGCTCGAGTCCTGAGTTAGAATCTGTAATACGACTCTAAATGTTGCAATTTGTATGATTTTCCTTTCCTTCAATCGTCTTAAGATATGATTCAGAATTGAATTACGCTGGCGCTTAAACATTTTAAATCTGTAGCAATCTGTAATATCTAACATTAATTAACATAAACTTTTAAATTTTTAACTCCAATTTATAAACTCTTTTGAAACTTCAAAAAAAAATTAGGTAATGCCTAAAGAAAGTGCAAATATTTTCTATCTTTTAACTAAAATGCTTCGACAACTTCCAGTGGTAGCAGCAAATGACCTCAAGTGGGTGATCCAAAGCGGCATGTTCCGTCCGTTCATCGAGGTGAACCTCATCGGGCCTCACCTTGCGGAGAAGAAGAGGAAGTTCGCCACCAAGTCCAAAAGCAACAACTGGAGTCCCAAGTTCAACGAGACTTTCCACTTGTGAGTTTTTTATTTAGATTTTATCATATTTTTATCAATTTAAATATACCTAATTATCAATTAATCCTCTTTGAGACGATTATTTTTATTAATATTGGGTCATAAAATTTTACTGGTTTTTAGGGTATCTGTAGTATTATCTACTACTACTACTACTACTAGTTAGCATTCATCTACTTCCAAGAAGAGATTCTTACACATTAGGATTTTTTAAGGTTTTATTTCAATTAGTCCTTTTCAAAACTTGGTGAATATCTAATTAATCCTATTAATCCTCTCTGCAGCATGGTGAGCGCATCAGAGCAGTTGGACTTGTTCGAGCTACATGTTTGTGTGCGTGACTACTGCTTCGCGCGCGAGGATCGACTAGTCGGCGTCGCCATCATGCGCATGAATGATATCCTTGAACAGGTACTTTTTTCATAAATTCCTTAAAAAAACGTAAAGAAAAATACATATTGTGTACAGATTATTCAAATGTTATAATATCGTGACTTATCACAATTTTCAGGGCGCTATCGCTTGCTGGTTGCCACTTGGAGTACGAATCAAGATGGACGAGACGGGCTGGACAATACTGAGAATACTTTCTCAAAGACACAACGATGAAGTCGCCCGGGAGTTCGTCAAGCTCAAATCTGAGATGAGGTCTGAGGCACCCGCTGGTGCACAAGGCCCTTCGTGAAACATTTAATGAAACCCCACGTGCCACAGCATTCAACACATCTTACCAACTCCAAGACTGCGACTGGACTGACAGATCCGGTTGTGATGTCCCTTTGTTTTTCGAAACAGTTTTCTAAAGTGCGCAAGCGAGATAGAACTATGTTCTGCACGATGCTTGCGGGAGAGACGAAGCCACTGCAATGGAGTAAGGAAGTGACATTCGGCGCTCCGGCGGCTCCTGGTCAGTGCTCGTTCGTTTTATTTCGTACAGTCTCCAAGGAGATGCGTTTTGTAAATAAAATTAATCTTTGTTAAGTTACGCGGATAGTAGAATATTTTGCACAAATTCGTAAACATTAGCAGAAAAGACTGACCGTAGGCGCCGGGCGCCGCGGCGGACGCGACTTGAGGCCCAGCTGCATCTCCACTTTCATCTAATTCTGAAACTTTTGGCATACATTTCATTTGCCTTTAAAATGCTCCATATTCACGTTTCTTAACTTCGCTAAGTTTTGATCCTATAATCAGTAGCGAAGTTATTTTCTTCCAATTTAAACTGCCCCTCCTTTGCTGGGTCTAAACTCGCGACCGCATCGTTGACCCACGATTTATGTAATAATATTTATATGGACCAAACTGTCGTTAATATGGATGAATTAATCCTTAAACATTAATATTAAAATGCAACATAATTATTTATCTAATTAATCATCTACTCGTTATACGTGTACAGTAAAATATATGGCCTTATGTAAATTATTTCCTTTGTTTGTTGGTTCCATTGCTTCTGTCGAGTCGGTAATGTGTAAAAGTGTGGAGAAGTTCCCTGAGTGCTCTGACGTAATGCGTTTCTATATTTTCCTTTCGGTAAATGCGTGGTGTATAGAATAATATGAAGTACATAAAGCATGTTCGTTTAGGTGATGAGTGTTAAATAAAATGGAATTAATATAGTTATAGCCGTCGTTTGTTCTTGAGATCCTTTACGCGATGCTTCTTGACGTCTGTTAGTGGTAAAAATAGAATTAGAGTATCATGAACCATGACATATTTATTCAAACAAATTGCTTAATAGATACTAACGGCTTCCGCGATAAATACATCATAGACATGGAACCGTAGATGAAATTATTAATTTTGATTTATATCAGTTCCTGTAATAAAAATATCGGTTCTTTTTCTTTAAAATTATTCTATTAAAAATATACTTGCTACGTCAAAAAGTATCGCGTATGAAATGGATATAAAATGTACGGTCTATTCATCTTTTATAAAGTAATAAATACTTATTTTATGTGTCCCGTTTTGAGTGACCTATATTATATCTATGTGATCCATATTTATAGCAGACATGTACATACAATAAGTATATGTTAATATATGTGTATATCACAATATTTGCTATTACTTTATTAAGCTTGGGCTGTTTGAAGTGTAATCTAAAATCTCCAATGTCTTTTTGTATATTATTGAAAATTGTGATATTGTTATAAAAATTACGTAACATCGTACTGTCGTGTTTATCTGTTTAATTATTCAGATGTTAATTGTTAATAAATATAATAGATTTCGTTAAAATTATCTGTTAATATAACATTACATTTTGTAAAATAACATTCCTTTTTTGTTTTCCATTTATGAGACTGTTATTTATTTAGCTATTTTACTGTAATAACATTTTTCATTTTCGTTGATAAAAATACCTTCCAAGTTAAGGCCCCAGTGCTCAAAAATAATTTGTTAAGGCTATAATATTATGGCAAATAACAATAACGAATCGTTGATTTATTAACATAATAATTAAAAATATTTAAAAAATATCACAGTCCATAACTGAAAACACTACGTTTGAAAGTCGTCACATATAACATTTTAGTGTGTGTACATTTTCAATAGCATTAAGAGTTTGCATACTAACAATATAATTTAAGTGCACAGAGCAATCTATATCATTCAGTTCTAAGATATAAAATGATTTTCATGAACCCTATTTTACTATGAATTAAAGTTTCCTCTTTGTAATAGTATTTTTTTGATATCTTTATCATCGGTTCGAAAAATTATCCGATTTTCAATGTCTTTTTGGAAATATACCTACTTGTACTTACTACTGTTCATCTTTGATGAGGTTGAAAATGCACACGATGTGTAGATAGGCAACTCACCAACCGACACGGGACATAGATTTTCTAAATATTAGCATTTATCATGGATTACATATCTGTAGATAGAGAATGTGGTTTGTCTAGTCCAAATCTCAATAATATATATTAATTAATTATATATTTACTCGTCTTATTATAATATATAGAAAATACTTTTATTATTTCTAATTTACATTTCCGAGTTGACTGAATCTGTATAACTATAGCGTAATAGAAAATTTAAAAACAATAATTAAATTGTTATTTTGTTATTTAAAATCTCAAATAAAATATTCTATTCAATGTAATAATGTGCAAAATAAAACAGTTTAACAGTTTGAATTAGATATAGTGCATTCTTTGTCCACATTAACGTAAAAATAAAAATAAACAATAAAACAATTGCGTGCGCATTACTGCGTTGAATAGAGCTTTATAACAAAATATTTTGGAAAAATATAGTGACGCCCATCAAATAGATTTTTTGATTGTGTTATTTTAAAATAAACTTTTCATTATAACAAAATCATTATTGGATCATACATTTGTAAATAATTATAACTCGAACTTCCACCGTATGAGAAGGGAAGACACTATATTGATGGGATCGTGTGATATCTACATAAACCAAAATATATCAGTATTACTTTGTGTATTTCATTTATCGTTATGTGTACTGATAGGTTCTGTAACCAGTGACACTGTTTATGAAGATATTGCGATTCGAGCTAGTATAAAAGAAAAGCGCACAGTATTCATTATAATCTCATCAAATATAATACTAACAAATTGTATTGACACATAAACCTTTACCATTTGACAATACTTGGTAAATATTATTTTGTAAGTGTAAAATGTGATCGTCACATGCATCGGCATCATTGTAAGTCTGTTACGCTCCAATTTTAGTATTAAATATCACTAACATTGCATACATCTTTGTATAAATGCATATATGTAAATGTTACATGTTTAAACACATTATTGAATTTAGAATTTTTATGAAAAAATAAATAAATATCCGTATTTCAAATATATTTCGTTTCGTTTCATTATACCCACTTAAACTCAGTTATAATGTGCTTACTATGAAGTTTTTATAAACGAACTAGCTAAGGTCGCGACTTCGTTTGAATGGAAGTCGGTATTTAGATACTTTTCATACTAAATTACAGAATTGCGATTTACATGTAAAATACTTTACGATTTATATACCTACCAAATATACAGGGTTATTTGTAAAACACCAGCATCCTTAAAAGGGGTCATTAAACTCATCATTATGACCAACTTTTACTATGGGACCAACCCTGAAATCGCAAAAAAAAATCAGCTGATCCATAATTTTGTTGAGTCATGTATGGAACAGCTGATTTTTTTTTTGCTATTTCAGGGTACATGTTTTTAACCAAGCTTTTAATTGCAATATCAAAACTCAACATAATAATTATGCACAATTTGTGTTTGTATTGATAATAATAAAATGAAAAATTCCTAGTTTTAGAAAACGCACTAAAATGAAACATACCTCATTCCAAGTAAATATTTTTGTTTTTATTCCGTAAATAAAAGTGATTCATAAAAATAATCTGGGTGGGTACTTAGGACTAAAAGGTAACAAAAACAGATGAACTATCTATATATAGTTCATATGGCTATTGGTTTCTTTGTACGAAAACTCTGGCTTCCTGTTATTTAAAAATAAATTGATCGGTTGCTACGAAAATAGACTCAAATAAATATTTGGTTTAATTTAAGACGACGGAATATTTCGATTGATTCGTTCACGTAGGCGTACTTATTTATTTACCTTCATCGTGTGTGTGTAGTTAAATATAAAGACTATTAATTACGTTATTTGAAACGAATAAGGGTTTTCTCTACCCACAGAGAAAACATTATTTCAATGATTAAAAGTCAGTGTAGTATGAAGCCTAATGGTATTACGATAATGTGGACGTATAGGGTTTTTCCAGCCAATTCAAGAAAAACTCTTATTTAAAATATAAAAAAAGTAGTATTTTAGTGGTATACCTATAATATGTTACTACTAAAATACTACTACCTACTATTATATTATAACAGTAGTATATAATTCATGGTAACAGTAATTATACAGTGTTATTTGTAAAACACCAGCATCCTTTAAAGGGGTCATTAAACTCATCATTATGAACAACTTTTACTATGGGACCAACCCTGAAATCGCAAAAAAAAATCAGCTGTTCTATACATTTTGTTGAGTCATGTGAACATAAATGTATGGAACAGCAGATATTTTTTCACCTGATTAGGGACTTCCACCCCTTGTACGAACGAAGTACTACAGGGCGAGTATGTCTTATAAAGTCATCATTGTATATTTAGTATTATAGGGCTAGCATGTATTGTGTGACATGATTGACATCACACCATATTTAATAAAGATGTCAGCAGAAAAAAATTACGTCATCAACCAGTTCTCGTATTCTCTGAGTCACGAACGCACGTGCTAAGTCGATATTTCGTAGAATAAATATAATTTTAAATAGCTATGATATTATTTAAAGCTATTATTTAAAACGATGAGTTCTTGTTCAAATTATAATAACATAAGTATTCCCCCTTGAAATTCTCTTTGGTTGATCCTGTTTTTGTTTGTTTTCTCTCTCATGCATCTCTTAGTTGATTTGAATGTTAGTCAGCTACCCCCGGACCTCCTTATGAACCACTGAATTATTATTTTTACTACTATGGAGTGGTAATAGCTTAGTGGCTAGTGGCTAGTCATATGATGACAAGTCAGAGGTCTCAGGTTCAAACCCAAGGCGTGACTCTGACTTTTCATAAGTTATGAACGTATAATAATAAATTAATTGCTTGGAAAGCAGGTAAAGCCTATGAGAGAGAGAAAATGGAAATAGAGAGTGCAGTGTGCAGAGTGAGTGTTTGTGTACACACTTGTGCACGTAGTATCTCCTGCGTAGTTGGCTAATCTCCGTTATGATTGGCCTCGTTGACCGAAATTCGGTCAGGAGGACATTATTAATCTTCTGAAAGTGCAATTTTGGATATATTGCTTCTCGAGTATTTGCATGAATTTGTGTAACTGTGAATAGCTTTTAAATAAATGATGATGATGATGATGATGAAAACACTGTAATATAGAACAATCAAAAGCTATTGGCAAAAATTTAATTAAAAAATAAACATTGTATTACAAATGAATAATTAGGAAACGTGGTACATACCTACTTTTATTTTTGATACGCTAAATCGATTCACTTAGTTTCAATCGTTAATATTGAAGACAAAGATTACAAATTCTTTGTACAAACTGCTTTTTTTACTCTGATTTATATTGTTAAATGGAAAATTTAATAAATACTGTCAATGAGATAAATGGGGGCAACAAAAACTCGGTAATGTGGCGGAGTAATCAACCTCTAACCGGATTTATGTGAGTCTATTCAAACAATTTTGATAGCCAATAAACTTTCGACATTATGACTTTAAACCATTTCAATTAGGCACACAGATATTTATTTAAAGCTTTTAGTAAAATCAAAGTTATACAGTAAAACACTCTGAATTCCAATGCTCTTCGCATGCATTTGGATGACGTCATTCGGTAACCTCAACCTACACGGACTTTCCTTGCAATTCTTCCACAGCTGATCATACTGGCTATTTAAGTAACAATTCGATCGGAACGCAGACACTCCTACACGGTCGGGCTACGATCTGTGACGTCACGATACTCGAGAGGGGGGGCGACTATTTAAAACGTCACCCATTCATAAACTCTTGATACTTCATTTGAACACTGACCACCGTCGCGTGCGCACGTTCAGTATCTGAATCCCGCGCTATTTTTAAACGGTTATAAAAACAAAGGGCGAGTGTTGTTTATTTAAATTTGTGATTATATTTAGTGAAAATGAGTAATTTCGGCAATTTCCTCACTATACCCGGAGATGAGCCTATGCAGCGGAGATCTAGAGTAAGGCTTCCTTGCATGTTGTTATTATGTAAACAAAGTAGCGTTTGTTGATTTCTGAACGAGAAAGTACAACTTATTAATATGTTTTTTTTTAATATAAAATAGTTTGTTTCTTTTTATCAAAGGGTTAAACACTTATTCAATTGATAAAAATAGTGAAACTTAATTAATTTAATCTAGGTATATGTTTTATCCCAACATTGATTACGAACAATGAACTAAATTCCTTTTTTAAAAATAATTCTAAAATAATCTAGCCAGACGTGCTCTCAAAACATCCAAACAACAATAGATCGAAAAATCGACCATGACTGATGTGACTCCGGAACTTTTGGCACGGCCGCGGCGCGGGCGCACTCGTCTTTCTGTGCCAAATATTACTTCATATAACTTTTCTCCATATTACCGATCTTTTTATCAACACCTCGTTAGTAAATGCTGAGACAATATATACAAGGACGTAAAGACGTAGGTTTGGTATGCTAGATGTGAATTCCGATATCGTCTTTCATTCTAGCTAATCTTGGCAGGAAAATGTACCAATCGCGTTGTTTTCGCGCGTAATTTTTATGTGTGTAGTCACCCACTACTTACGAATTACATTCGATTCATTCGATTCAATCAGTCGATTGAGTTTTTTATCGATGTGAATAATGAATGTTGAATCGTGTCGTTGTCGTTTGTGTTTACTTAAATTCAAACTCAAACTCAATCATTTATTGCATTCCACAATAATATAATATAATATCTTTTTATCGTAGCGCGACATTATAATTCACTAATCAAATATTTTCTATCTCATTATTTCTATCTACCTATCTAATAATATAAAAAATTAAATAAATAAAATTTAATTATTTAATAAGAAAATAATAAATAAAATTATGGAATTTTTATTTTATGTGATAAATTGAAAAACTTGTTTGACATCAATTGAGAACTCTGTGTAATTGTATCCAAGTGAACAGAGCAAAGATTGTACTAAAAGAGTGTACATCCTAACTAAAAAAAAATGCAAAGTTATTATTGTGACTGTTTTTGTAATTACACGGAAAAATATCAATCTAGGGTTTATGAAGGCGATACTTATAAGATTTTTTATATAGTGATAAGGGCTTAAACTAGGCTTTAACTGGTGACAGCAGAGACACCCTTCGCCGCAGCTGTAGAAAATAATTAAAAAAAATCTGTTAAGTCATTTAAAAGCACCGCGCCTGCGCCGATTGGGTTTCACTAATTTACTAATGACTATTCACACTTTTAACACGTGTTTCATATCCATTCAATGTCAATGAATCAGTTAATTAATATAATAATTAACACAATTATGATTCATTCATTCGTAGTTCGACAACGAATTGCGGTTGAAATAACGAATGAACCAAAAGGAAAAAAACATAATAAAATAATTTAATTATTCATGGTTTAAATGAAAATGTAGGGGAATTATGTTTGTGTAATAGTAAAAAAGATGATTTCCAACACGGTTTAGACAAAAATATCAAAGTAAAAAAAAAACAATTATTTCTTTTAAAACTTTTTTTTTATAGACTCACGCCTGTATTCCCCAGAGGGGGCAGGCAGAGGTGTGCAGTACACCCACGTTTTGCCGGCTATGTTATAAGTCCCATGTAATAGGGGGCGAGCCTATTGCCATTAACCAGGTACAATTCCAGACTCCGTGCTGCTACTGAGAATTTCCTAATGGAAAAACCCAATAACATTTTGCGCGACCCGGGGATCGAACCCAGGACCTCATCGTGCTCAGCAGTCGCGCTTGCTACCACTAGACCAACGAGGCAGTCACGTTTTTTTTTCTTGTGTTATTAAGACAGTAGGTACCTACTCACAAATCCCACCCTTGAAGGTGTTTACCCTTAATATGCTGCCGTAGGGTACTGCTGCCCATCCTCCAGATTTTTCCCTTTGTCGCTTCTTTCGACACCCGCGGAATGAGTAGGAGTAGTTCTATTCTTTGGCCGAAAACCACAAGGCGCATGTCACATATGCTATACCTGTAAAACATTACTGTAAAATTTCAAAATCCGTTTTGTAGTTTTTTGCCTAAAAAAGTAACAACATCCATTCATACAGCCCCAGAAACTTTATTATATTAGTAGGACTTTTAACTTTATTACCTATATTGGTAGGACTATTAACTTAATTATATTGGTAGAATGTTAAATCTTGTAGAGCTAGTATAATGTTATGTTGTTCTGTGTTAACCGCGAGTAATCTACTGTCATAACTTCACGCTAGATATTTAAAAAAACATACAATCGTATTGAGAACCTCCTCCTTTTTTGAAGTCGGTTAAAAAGGTAACACATACAATTTCCTGGTGCATTTTCTGTTTTCACAACACATTTTATCTGCGTGCATCGTGACACTTATATGGCATCGCGGTCAAGTGCACGCTCTACTTTTTCCGGGTTTCATAAACGTCACTCTTTCTGTTGTTTATTTTATTATGTTTGTTTTTCTGGGTTTAATGAGTTTTCTTTTTATTTATTTTAATAAAACAAATGAATAAATATAGCCAGTTTGTTAGTTTTGGAAATGTTTTTAATAATTTTGTTTTTAAAACTATATTTTAAAAATCGTGTAGTAGTATGTTTCTGATGGATATCATGGGTAAGAAATTAGGGAAGGAAATAATCGAATAGAAATTGAGTTAGAGTTAAATTGGTTACAAAATTAATAATCAGTCAATGACAAAATTATAATTAATATATTTATAGGTTATATATTTGTTATTGCAAGACAAAATTTATGGATAAAATGACAAATATTGTTTGAATATACAAAATATTTAATCGATTTGAAATCCTTAAAATAATTATTGAAATTAAATTTCATGATAACATTAAAAAAATCAAATAACAATTCAAATATTATAAATCCTTTACCTACATTATCAACATAAGAATACTTAATCAGAAAACTTCGCAGACTTTAATCAACAATAATAGCCATTATTTAAATTTGAATATTTTAGTAACTTTTATTAAATTTTAAAATGACAATTTTATTAAGATTAGCTACTACTGCAGAGCTTGACTTTTTCAGGCCTACACATAGTTCAAACATACTTTTGAAATTAATCATAGTTCCTTTATAATACACGGTAGCTGTATAGTATCATGGTATAAAAAGTAAGTATATTATGCTTGACTAGGTAACAAATTTAATACCAATGGCACCATAAATTCAAGGAAAACGTAAATAATATTGTGAATCTGGTATTGTTAATAATATTAAACATGTAAACACACACATAGGTACTTTGTATGGATAAAACATTATCGCTGAAGTATAAGCTTTTAGAATAATAATTAATATCCTATTGACCGAATTTTGGTCACAGCGGCCGATTGTAACGAAGAGCCATTCGCTGGAGTGCGCAAGTCTCTTTTTCCCCAATCTCATTCTCCGATGGGACGGCAATCCAACATGATCCGAGAGAGATTAGGCCCAGGACTGGTTTTACGTGCTCTCCGAGGAACGGTGCAAGTTATATTTATTTAATAATACACAAATAACTTATAAAAAGTCAGAGGTTTCTTTGAGTTCAACCTCTGACTTGCCTTTCAGTGATCCACTAGGATAACTACAATATACAGCGTGTAACAGAAGTCCGAAATAATACTTAAGGGCATTTCGTGTTGATTCACCTTTCAGCTAATTCTAGGGCTGTATTTGAAAGATTTTGGTAAAAACTTTGACCGTGGTTTACTCGAGTATTGTTTGGGGTTCGGTTCCAAAACCTATGCTCAAGGATTGTTTATAGGGTACCTTATTCGCCCTTAATATATTATTTCGGACTTCTGTTATACGCTGTAGAATATTACCTTGATGCCTATAACATTTCCCTTTACTCCGTCGAGATGTGAATCAAACTCTACGCACAAACCTTGATGATGTTAAAATACCCTGCAACCTTCCTTCTCCATTAGTGGGTTCAAAGGATTGTACTTTACAAGATGTAACAGATTTAATGCAAGACCCTTTCGTGAGGTGACTCATCCCATGAAACTAAACTAACTACATTATTTTGTTGTACAAGTTTTCGAAATTTGCAAAGAAAAATTGGACTTCTCGTGCAAATTCATCAGCTTATCGCGGTCATTTGTATAGAAAGTCCAAACTTTTTTGCAAATTTCGAAAACTCTTAGAACAGTTTATTGTTGTTTAGTTACATGGGCTGAGTAATCTTACGAAAGGCCTTGCGTTTAATACACACATCAAAAGTGTCTAGGGATCAACATATATTTTTGCAATAACTTTTCTCCTGATTGATATTAATTAAAATTTTCTTTAAGGATTCATCAAATAAAGTGTTTTCGTTTGTCACAGTAACGATAAACCAAGTCACCTTTGCATTAATAAAGAAATTTGCCATTTTCCTAATAAAGGGATTTTTGACATTTGAACCACTAACATTAAAGTTCAAAAAAAAGACTGAAATAACAGTTTTCTTTAAAATTTTATTGGGTAACTTAAACAATTAATAATCCGTGTTTCTACCGCGAACACTAACAACACAAGAACATCGGTTTGGCATACTCAAAATGAGTTCATCCAAATCACGCTGTGGAATGGCCGCCCATGTTCGTTGCAACAACAAAAAAAGGTCTTCTTGCGACGGGATACCCTCCATATTCGGCAGAGCTCTTCTCTGTAGCATATCCCATGCATGCTCAATCGGGTTCAAGTCTGGCGACTGAGCAGGCCAGGGCAGGACATTGATGTTAGCTGCGGCGAGAGTATGTCTTACAACTCTTGCGGTGTGCGGTCGTGCATTATCATGCATTAACTGAAATAAGGGACCGATTTGCACTTGTAGAGGAACGATGACGTCTGATACAATCGTCTCAGCATAAATTTGAGCGTTGAGGTTGCCTCTGATCCAAATCAACTCAGTTCTTCCGCCGATCCAAATACCCGCCCATACCATGATGGTTCCACCACTATAAGGATGGACTTCCTGGCAGGATTTTAATCGCTGTTGGCGTCCAGGGGTTCTCCAGTGTCGTATACGTCTTGTATCCGGTCTCATACCAAAACGAGACTCATCAGAAAAGCACACGAAACGCCATTGTTCTTCTGCCCAATTTCTGTGTTCAAGAGCCCATTGATATCGAATCCTACGATTGTGCATTGCTATAGGTGGTACCCGTAGCGGTCTTCGGGAATGAAGGTTCACTTCATGCAAGCGGTTTCTGACTGTTTGGTCGCTAATTAAGTTCCCTGAAGAGTGATGAAGCCTCACGGCTAACATCATGGCGGTTATTGTTGGAGCTCTTCGAGTTAAGATTTGAATGTATCGGTCTTGTCTCCGTGTGGTGCAGCGATACCGTCCTCCATGGCGCTCAGCCACGGTACCAGTGCTTCGGTAACGTGTCCAAAGTTGACTGATAACACTCTGACTTGTATTCAGAGCTAAAGCCACAGTACGTTGCCGGGAACCAGCTTCTATCATTCCCACGGCTCTGAGCATTTCTTCCCTGCTTAAATGACGTCGCCGCTCCATAATAACGTTGGTTTTAATCAGTAGTAGGGAAACAGTAGCACTAATAATGTCTTCAATGCGTTGTATGTTTTTATAGGGAAAATATTGACAGCTGATTTTCATCTTTTACTCGAATTTGATTCACAGTTCCTCATTCAAATTATGAAATGCACCAAAAAGGATCCATATAAATTTATAAAATCATAAATTTATTACAAAGCCACATCTCAATCTCAAGAAATCCGCATAAAAATGCTTGATCCCTAGACACTTTTGATGTGTGTAATTATGTTTCATCCTGTATAAACAAAATTTGTTGTACAAGTTTAGGAATTACGTTTAAAAAAATTGGACTTCCTATACAAATTCATCAGCTGATCGCGGTCATTTGTATAGAAACTCCATTTTTTTTTACAAATTTCGAAAACTCTTAGAACAAAATTGTTTGAATTCATCATGGGCTGAATCCCCCTCAAGATAGGTCTTATGTTTAATCGATAAAAATAAGAAATTAAAAAAATCTTTGGAATGATTCAGAAATTGAGTTTTATAAATAATCTTTAGACTGCATAATTTTATTTTAACGCTACGTCTTTGCTAATATACCTATCCGTTTATACGAAATCCGATCATTTATACGTCTTATTGATTTCAGACATCGCTTTCACGATTGTTAACAGAATTTTCTTATTTTACTTTTAATTTAGTTTGTGTACGAGAAATACGATCGTATGAATCATGTGCTCATTGATTGGCTTTTTCAGCTGTTCCCTTTGCGTCATTACGTTGTTTTCTTAATGGTAACGTTGTAGGTTTATTTCTAATAGTCTAGACATTAAAAATGACGTTTGGCATTCCTTCTAACGCGAGCCAAAAATAATAGGATGTCTTCATTCATGACAGTATAATTAAAACGAGTGAATGTTTGGTAGGAAAGAATAAAAGTAGGTACTAGAGAGTGTAAATAGTTGGAAGTAGTTATATATTTAGTCTGTCGTTATTATTTCAATTAGTAGACTTAGAGTGCATAATTATTAAGAGTTTGATAGATAATATTTTTAATGGATAATAAATGTAATTCAAAAAATGTGTGCGAAAATTTAGGTAAGTAAATATTATTATTATTTTTTAAATAATTTGTTTCAGAAATGTAATCTATGACTTTCTTTTTTAACATATTTATTTATAAATACATAAAAACATTTTTATAAAGTATTTATGTTTGCGAACTATTCGAACACTAAAATTTTTAAAGATAAAAAAAAAAATTTGCTTTTTTTTATTTTTTCATAAGAAATAGTCTGTGAGTAAAATGGCTATAATAATAATAATTAAATTCATTTATTCAGGCAACATTAACCCAAAACATTTTTTTTTATGCTATGACAGACATACAGAAAAACACTCGAAAAGGGTTTCTTTTTTCTTTGAAACCCTTAAAAGCATAAAAAGTATCTCAATTCGATATACATTTGTGATTCACCAACAGAATTTTATTTATTTTATTTTTAGTAACGTCAAAACGCATTCGCTTCCATGACAGTTTTTTTTTTTTTTTTTTTTTTATTAATGGCCCACACGTTTTGTGTATTAGCCAATGACGGTAGAATGGTAGGATTTTCGGATAGGTTAGGATCATTAAAAGTTAGGGAAACATGCTTGTTAGAAATAGGAATCGGGACAAATTTGGAAAAAAATAATTAGTGGAGTTGTAAAGTTATTAACATATTTTACAAATAAATATAATAATACTCTAATTAAAAGAAATAGAATTATGAAGGTATATCTACAGCTTAATATTATTAAAAGATATAAAATTAGCAATACATTTATAAACTAAAAGGTTATTGGAACATAGTAGTGAAAGAATAGAAGTAGGGAAAGGAGAAGAGAGGGAAATGAGACTATTTATAAAAGAGGAGCGGTCATACAGAGGACAACAAAACAAGATGTGATTCAAATCGCCGTTCTCTGAACCACAACTGCACGTTGAACTATTAATAATATGAAGCTTGGCAAGGTGAGCAGGAGTACAGGTATGACCTAGTCTGAAACGAATTAACGTTGATGTTTCTGCCTTGCCAAACTTAGCCCTCGAGAACCATGGCCGAATCGGTACATCTGGCTGAATTAGAGAAAAATAGAAACCCTTAGTTTTACTGCTTTCTTTCCAAGCCTCACTCCAATTGTCCCGAAGGAAGGCTCGCGGAAGAGAAAGTAAATCTGAGGAATAATTCTTATATGGAAATACATCCCCACACTGCACCGCTTCATTCGCTAGTTTGTCAGCCATTTCATTGCCTAGTATCCCAGTATGGCTGGGAACCCAGAAGAACTCTAATGAGTAACCTTTTTGAGACGCACTAAATACAGACTCTCTTATGTTGAAAATTAATGGCGAGAAAGACTTTAATTTGAATGGAAATTTATCTATTGCTTGAAGAGCGCTCATAGAATCAGAAAAAATAATGGCTTTTTTAATTTTGAATATATGAATAAATTCTAGGGCTTTAAGAATACCAAAACATTCGCCCGTATATACAGATGTCTCCGGAGGAAGTTTAATTTTTTGGACAATTTTGGACTGTTGATGGTAAATTCCTACCCCAACACAACCCAGAGGAGAATGCTTGGAAGCATCTGTATACAAATACTGAAAATCATTGTAATTCTCAGAAAGAAAAAAGTTCAAATTTGAATTATTATTAGGGAATGACTTCGAAATACAGTTATATCTAATGATAGGAGAAATAATTAAACTGTCATAACTATTGCTAAATAAAGGGAGACTATTGGAGCGATGAGTAGGTGATGAAAGAGAAAGATAGTTTTGGTAACTTTTTATTAAACAGGGAACTGATTTATGATGCCAGTAAGAAGATGTGTTAGTATGGAATAAAAGAGATTTTAGTTTTGGAATGAGAGGATGATCTGAGAACTGGATAATTCGAAATAAATATTTATCTGACAAAAATTGTCTTCTAAATTTCAGTGGAGGCTCTCCAACCTCTACTTGAAGAGCATTAATTGGGCTGGATTTCATAGCTCCTGAAATTATGCGTAATGCTTTTGACTGAATTAAGTCTAGCTTCTTGAAAGCTCCAACATTGCCAGGTTCTAGCAAAAAAAGGCCATAATCAAATACACTTCTCACAATGGCATTATAAATCAATTTTAAAGAGTATGGGTGGGCACCCCACCACACACCAGATAGGCATCTTAAAATATTTAAATGACGTTCACACTTGGTGACTACAAAATCACAATGGGGTGCACCGGTGAGTTTGTTATCTAAAATTATACCTAAATACTTATGATTATCTTTCAGTGGAATCTGGATACCATTGTAAAGGATATTAACAGGTGGGATTAATCTTTTACGAGAAAATAAAACAGCTGCACTTTTTAAAGGAGATAGGTCTAAACCGTTATCATTTAGCCAGAATGATAGAGAATTTAAAGAAGATGAAAGAACAGAACAGGCATGTTCAACTGAGTTACTAGAATAATATATTATTAAATCGTCAGCATACTGAAGTATTTTAACATCTTCATTGCTCAAAGCAGAATCTAAGTCATGTGTATAAATATTATAAAGAAGAGGACTGAGGACTGATCCCTGAGGAAGACCTCGCCATACAAGACGGGAGACCTCTTGATTTGGTAAAGATATATTAACTGAACGTTCAGATAATATATTTAAAATTAAATTGGAGAGAATAGCCGGAACTTGAAGGCAATGTAACTTATTTTTTAAAATTGGTAACCGGACATTATCATATGCAGCGTTAATATCTAAAAATACAGCTAAAAGGGAATCATTAATGGAAAATGCTAAACGAATATCAGTAGAAAATATACTAAGACAGTCTATTGTACTTTTGCCTTTTCTAAAACCAAATTGTGAAGAAGATAATAAACCTTTACTTTCAACATACCATTCTAGGCGATTTTTTATTAAGTGTTCAGTTAATTTAAGTAATACGGATGATAAAACTATTGGACGGTATGAAGAAGCATCGGATGGTACTTTATGGGGTTTCAGAATTGGCAACACTATTTGACGTTTCCACTCATGTGGAACATTACCTGTTTTCATAATAGAATTTATCAAATTTAAATAATAAAGTAATATAGAATCATTTACGTTTGAAAAAAAGGAGTAAGGAATACCATCAAAGCCAGGAGCAGAATCCACTGTATTTTGAATAATACCTTTCAATTCAGAAAGAGAAAAAGGAAGACTTAAGCAGTTATATTTTTCATTAACTAGGTTATCAAAATATTGTGTTGATCCTGTAATACCCTGAGGAACCCACGGAGGAGCCAAATTATCTAAAAATTCATTAGCTAATGAATCTGGAATATATGAACTAGAATAATTACTATAAATAGACCTAAATTTTCTAATGTTTTGCCAAACAATAGAAGGGTGTGTATTAGGCGAAATCGAGGAACAAAATTTCTTCCAACCTAGAAATGTCTTTGTTTTAAATAATTTACGAGTATCATTAATTAAAAAAGATAAAATTTTAAAATTGTCATCAGACATATTAAACTTGTAATTTTTTTCAGCTTGTTTCCTTTTTTTTACAGCATCTGAACATTCAGAATCCCACCATGGTGGACTTGGAATTTTGCTAATTTTGTTATTTTTTTCAGGAAAAACTTCATCTGCAGCTGCTATCATAACATGTGCTAGTGCCTTAGCACACAAATGTTCATTGCCTTCAGATAGAACAGGGAGGGAAGAAATCTTACTTTCAACATTATTTTTATTATTATTATCATTGGCACTTTTAGGAAGTCTGTGTTTAAGATGTGGTTTTTTAATTGCAGTATTTTGTTTAGGAGAAGGAAATGTAATGATGATAGGGAAATGGTCACTGCCGAAAGAGGAGGAAAGAGTATTCCATGTTAACAAAGAAGCAAAATTTGGAGTACATATCGATAAATCAATGGCACTTGCACCCTGACCGGGATCTGTACGACGAGTTGGGGATCCTGTGTTTAAAGTGCAAAGGTTAAGTGAATCTAGAATCTCTAGAAGATCTTCACCATGAGATTTAGATAATGAGCTTCCCCAAGATCGATGGTGACAATTGAAATCCCCCAGGACCAAGAAGGGTCTAGGAAGAGAAGAGAAGAGATGAGAGATTTCTTGTAGAACAGAAGATGTAGGTTGAGGGATATATACAGAAACTATACAAATATTATTTACACTTATAGCTACAATTGAAAAATCACTTGAATGAACAGGTAATGAGATGATAGAGAAGGGGAAGGTATCTTTGATGAGTATGGCAACTCCTCCATACCCATCAAATCTATCTTCTCTTATTGATTTATAGCCATGTATTTTTAATACATGACTAGGTTTGAGCCATGTCTCTGACAAAGCAAAAACAAATGGCTCATACTTATTAAGTAAATATATTAAATCACTTTTTTTACTGATTATGCTGCGACAGTTCCATTGTAAAATGTTTTCTTGGTTGTACATTATGGACAGATGAAGGAGAGAGAGAATGAATCATTGGGGCAACGTTGGACGGTGAAATATTAAAATGAGATAAAAGACTAAGTAAAGCTGTAATAAAATCATCATTACATTTAGTCTGAGGTTCCTTGGATAGAGCACATCCATTGGCAGGCTCTGGAATGACAAATTCATTTAATATAGCATTATGAGCAGTTCTGTCATATCCTTGAGAAGGATTACGTGGAGAATGAGGTTTAAAAAATACAGTTTTTTTATAACTGGAAGAAGGTTTATTGTTTGGAGTTATTTTACTTTGTATAGAAATGGGGCAGTTATCTGAAATGTTCTTATTGGGAGAAGATAATAGGGTGTCCACAAAAGATTTAGAGATTGGGGGGTGTAATTTTAAAGCCTCTATATAAGAAACAGAATTTTGAGCCATATATGTTTTAATTTGTTTCTGTCTGGAATGTTCAGGGCAAGATTGATTATTAGCAAAGTGGAATCCATTGCAAAGACAACAAGATGCATTATCCTCTTCCCTATTACATGTATCTCCAGTATGGTTTTGACCACATTTAAAGCAACGAGGCTTGGACCTACATTGTAGTTTGGTGTGTCCAAACCGGCAACAATTAAAACATTGAATTGTTGGATATATGTATAAGTCTACAGGAAGAGCATTATAGCACATGAATATGCGTTTGGGAAGAACTTGACCATCAAAAGTACACACAATTGTTTGAGAAGGTTTCCATATAACTTGACCGTCAATAAAAGATTTAAAATTTAATCTCCTTACTTTAATTATTGCCCCACACCCTATTGGAACCGATATATTATCAATCACTTCCTCTGGAGACCAATCCGCAGGTATACCTCTGACTAATCCCATTCTAGTGACATTAAAAGTAGGAATAAAAGCCTTTAAATTTTGAGATTCAAGACTTTTATTGGAAATAAAAGCATTTGCATCATCATATGAAGAAAATGACATAGCCATTTTATTTCGACCTATTCTTTTAACACTTCCATTGACAATATTATTAAAACCATTCTTTTTTAAAAATTTCCCAAATGAAAGTGGATGCAATATAGATCCCTGATCCTCTCCTTCAAGCTTTTGTACATGAATAATATAAGGGGCACTATCTGTTTTTTCGTATATTTTACGACCTACTACTGCACTAGAAGGAGGAGGTACAGGAAGTGGTACGGAAAAAGTTTTGTTGGAAACTGAATTTGTCGTTTCTGGTTGCACTTGTATTGATTGTAGAGCGTCTGTACAACTGCAACCAGATGTACTAGACTCGGACCCATGGTGCCTACGGCGTTTTTTTTTGTGACAATGTTTGCACACTAGCAAACGATTGCTGCGTTTTAAAGAACGAGCAGATGTTGAACCATCTGTGTCCATACCTGACTCAGAGTTAATAGTAACAAAATTACCTGCCGGGGGGACAAAGCCCCCCGGATCAGGCGGGTCGTTCATCCTCTACAAACAGCGATAAAATAAATAAAAAACTTACCAAGAGATAACACTAACACTAATTACTTAAAATAATGACATAAAAAATACTAAAAACTCCTCTAATCTAAATAAAATATTTTTAAAATTTAGCAAGAAAAAAACACGCGCGCCCTGTTAAGTTTCCCGCTCTTTTTTCACTCTACATACGCCTTCCGACAAATAAACACCCATGACAGTTCTTTGTTCTCGCAAATTGAAATGTCATTGCAACGAAAATATTGCACCTTTGCCACATCGTGCATCGGAACGTATCGTTTTTTCGGAATGGAACAAATTCAAATTAAGAACGAAACAGCTCTACAAACGGCTGTCATGCGTAAAATCTGGGAGTCGATTTTTTAATTTAGCCATTAAACTCGATGCCATTAAAATAATTTTTATTTTTATTTTTTTTTTACTTTATCCAAACCAACTGCTATTTTTACCTTTAGTTTAATATTTATATATTACTTTTTATCAACAGTAAATAGAATGCAAGTGGTAAGAACCACTAGTATATAAAGTCGTTGATATTGGTCATGAATTCGAAGAATAGAGAATATAGACATTTTATTTGTACTTTCACGATTTACATTTACTTACACTTGATATTTAAAAAAATGATCCCGGATCTACCAGGAAAACTACTACAGCTTAAAAACGGTTTATCTATTTAATACTCACACTCAACCAGAATACTTTGTACCTCTATTTAAGCATTGTGCACGGAGGAATTTGATAATTCGCATAGTTAAAGTGTAACATAAAAAAGGAGTGAAAAAAGCGAAAATAAAAAAAAATGTGTTTTTTTATGCAATATTTTTATTGAATGAATAAAGATCGAACAACCACTTGACCACAAGTAATTATAATTCAGCCCTAATAAAGACTATTTTTTATAAAACTCGTCGGAATAAAAGGTCAACCACGACGCACGGCCTAATGAATATTGATAGAGGTTTGTGATTACTTCTGTTGAAATTTATGAAGCTGTCCCATTTGGTTTAACGATATACATTATAAGGGTAGATAACGAAACAATGGCTTATCGTATGTTTACATAATAATAATACTCTTTAGAAAGTATCCATACAAACTGGCCAATACATTTTTAGAGAATAACTACGCCAAAAAACTAAAAAGACAGGAAACATAATATATATAGAGTAGATAAAATAAGTAGGTACTCAATGTGTAGTGTACAGACATATCCAATGCCTCAACAGCAGAGAGTCCCATCTATGTACGAAAAGGTTTATTATTAAACTAGCGTCCCGCCCCGGCTCCGCACGGTTACGCTAATATGCATGTATTATACATATAAACCTTCCTCTTGAATCACTCTATCTATTAAAAAAAACCGCATCAAAATCCGTTGCGTAGTTTTAAAAATCTAAGCATACATAGGGACCGACAGACGCGGGAAGCGACTTTGTTTTATACTATGTAGTGAAGACGAATGAAATAATTGGGCATTTAAGGTTACAGTAAATGCTTAGTTAGTCGTAGGTTTCTTTCTTTCCTTCATTCTTTTTTTAGGTTTTTCAGATAGCACCTAAACCCTGGATTCGAACCTGAGAACTCTGATTTGTCACTCAACGGCACCTCGAATAATAGGTATCACGAATGGCTCATCGTATATGCAAAGACAAGAAATTAAATTCTACATAACATCTAACTATTCTCTAACAAATTGTGCCAAATAGACTTAACGTCAAAACGTGATTATCATCCCAGTGTCACAAAGCAAAGAGTGCTTGAAACTAAATGAAATAAAAGATGAGCTAATTAATTAAAATATTCCATTAGCACTTCGTAAAACAATGGGATTTGAATGTTACACGTTATAAAAACTTTTTCGTTCCATGGAGTTTTGCCAAGATTTTCCAAATAGTTGCGACGATTTTGATTGTCACAAGATAGGGCGACATAGATACATGAGAATCAACTATTATGAATCAGAGAGTAGAATAGCGAAAACACTAGTATTTCATGAATTTGCTAGAATAAAAACTTTTTTTCAATTATTATTACGATTACTTTATATTTAAAGTAGTATTTCGATATATAATTAAATTATTTAAATACAAAAAGGTCATTGTCCTTTCAGTTTCAATATTGTAGCAATGAGTTTAAAAAAAAACATTACAAGAAAAAAAATACGAGTAGTACTCTCAATAACTCATGAAATCGAAAACTGCTATATCGAATGACTATTGCGACTAGTCAGTAAACAATTGAGAGATGTGGTATATTTATTTCAGCAGTAAATTGTGCATTCTAGAACACTTATACATTATAGCAGTATTACGAAAAAAAAATTGGCAAGTTTTATACCTACTAGATACTTTTTATCCCGCGTTTCATAGACTTTTTATTTCGCAAATGTCTTATTTCGCTAATGTTTTGGGGTTATACAATCTTCTGACAAACTATCATTCAAGTTATACTAGCTATAACTTTTTATGTATTTTTTTATAAAATAGAAGCTAATATAAATTGAAATATAAAGCAACATGTATAAATGTAGGCTAATGCAATCAATTTGTCTCTGGCTATTATCAAACCTAACCTAACCTATAATAAACTAACCTAACCTGCTCGTCATTTCACTCCTCGTAGCCTACCAACCCATTAGACAAAGGTTATTGGTCGATGGACATGAAAATGAAATCTTGATTGAACGTTATGCTGTTTTTTTAATACACTTAGGTACCTATCAGTTTTGTTATTGTTCTGTTATTCGATTGTCATCGATTATTTTAACAAATTAACAAACAAAGGTATTTACAAAGATTAACAAACTTTTAATTTTTTATTTATGTTAAATAATAATTTTTGTTGTATAACTACTTACTGCCGTTGATATTCAAAATATCGACAGCATTTATATAAGTAGATCATATTTTATAATAAATTATTACGATAGTTGAAAGATCCGTTATACAAACTGTTGCGTTTAGCAGAAATAATCCAATTAAAGCATTTTACACTAGTGTATTAAAAAGTAAAATTGTAATAAAAAAACAAACAAAGGCATTTAAATAACTTTAGCACTAATAAAGACAGATTCAGCAATCGCAATTAAAAGCAACACATAACTCATCCCAGAAGTCTTTCTGCGTCACACAGTACATCATTTGCTCCAATTTTAGGTCATTCTGCATCGCAAAACATACAAAATTATCCATTAAATATTGATGCTTCATTTGATTCTGTAAAATTCCTGTGAATACTCCAACAACGAAGACGGAAGCATGAATCACAGTACATAAGTACGTCAAAACAGCAATCATTCAAACATAATGAGTGTTAAATAACGGAGGTCGCAGGCGCATCGCCAAGCAACGATTCACACTGTCATTCACCCGGGCAATGACAAATTCTGATATTTCTGTCTTTTTCTTTCACACTCTTTTTATTTAAACACATTGTACTAACATAATTTGCTAGCTGGTAAACAGCACTACGCTATATTATAATGTTTTTTTTATTGGTGCGATGATATCGTAATTGGGACTGTTGAAATTTAACTTAGAGGTGAGAACCAGCTGACTTTTCATAATATTTCATGTATTTATTTATTTATACTTCTACAGAAACATGTACAAGGTGGACTTAAAGCCTTAGGCATTTTCTGCCAGTCGACCTTTGGGTGATGAAGAAATAACATGTATGTTATGTATGTTGTACCTTTCCGTATTTTGTAGAGCACATAAAGGTCTTGCGCGTGATCTCTTTCCGGTTTTTTCTGATTGCCGCTGCCGTCCAAATGAATGAGGGGAGTGAGGGGAGAATTTACGCACACACTTGTGCTCTATAAAATCTCCTGCGTAGTTGGCTAATCTCTGTTAATATTTACCGCTGCAACTGAAATCAGTAGAGGACATTACCTTTATTTAACTTTTTTATTATTTTAGCTGGCTAAAAATTACGAATTAAAAAAAGAAGTCTTTTAAATGTAAAACTGACGGATGGACGACATACGGCGTAGGCTAAATAATATTATGTTGGTATGTATCCCGTATACACAGATCAGATGTCTCTTTTATATACAGAGCTCTAGGAAAACTGGACGGAAGTTTGTAAAATTCTGTATTGTGTTGATAAAATGTTGACATCTGCAGGCATCGATGACTATGCTATAAAAAAAATCTGTAATACTTTGAGAAATAGAAAATAAAACAGCTGTCGTATCAGATACGAAACAACTGTTTTCTTTTATATTTCTCAAAGAGAGTAGTTTTGTTTTAATATACGAACCAGTGAGTGATACATTGAACCAGAATCTAGTTCAATAAATCATTTGTTTCTATAAGTGACAAAGACCGCGGTCTATTAAATAAATTCATATTTCCTTCAATTAAATACATTACGTTTTTTTTTGTACTATTTTTGTTTCTAGCAAACATTAGTTATCCTATCGTTATTATAATGATAAATGTGAAAATTTGAATCACGCTTTAACGAAATAACAGATTTGGATAGAATTTAGCACATAAGTAGATATGATCTGAATTAAGACATTAATAGTTTTTATCCTGGTCCGTCCAACCTACACTTGGGCAAAGCCGCGGTTAAAAGCTAATTTTAAATTAATACACAGACTTGTTTTTATTTAAAATAAACGTAATAAGTAAAAAAAGATATTAAAAAAGATTTATAGAGTGGGCATTGTCTATATTTTCATTAAAAAAAAAACTTTTATCTCGAGCGTACATATACAATTTCACATTGAATGAATGTCAAGACTTCAATACCGATGTTTCATCCAAATGCGGGCGTAATTATGACACTTACTGAGTGACAAATGGCTTATTACAACAACAAGTAACATGTTTTAGATGACAAATTTGTACGACATGTCTCGTCTATTATTAGCAAACACATAGTTCTGATTCTCTTGTAAATCGTGCTAAACTAATTTTAGTCTTATTATACCTCTTTCTAATAAACGTTATCGAAAAATGACAGCAAATTGAACTGGCAAATTAGAGCTATCAATTTAGTCTACGCCCTTACAATTAACTTAAAATTAGTCGAGATCTATGATAAGCCGACTTATATTCACGTTGATATCAGGCAAATAAACTAGTTTGAAATCTCTAAAAATCTTTTATCCTTTTCTAATGATCATTGTAAGAAAGAGAGTTAAAGAATCTAAATTAATTTAGAGCGTGTGCAAGATAATTAGCACCATTGTCTCTGTAAGAAACCAAAGTAACTAATACCTCAAAAGAATTCCTCAATAATTTAAGCAGCAAATGCTCCCAAATCAATTCAAACGATTTATTATTATACAAATATATTCCCTTGCCATTCAATCCTAATTGGCATAGATGGCAAACATCTGTAAGTGACTCAGATTTTGAAACAGGTGCCGGGTATCTGTCAGATATAAATCTAAACGAATTTAATTAGAATACTGCACTAAATTATATTTATCATATTGTAGATCTGAGCATTTCCGTGTGTTTTGGAGTTCTCATTTCAAATACAGGCCAAATTGGATTTGGTTATAAATAGTTAATGCGTAATAAGAGGAGTGAGAAAACCAGCAAAAATGAGATTTTTTTTCAAGGGTATGTATGTGTGAAGCCTGTCACTGGCCTACGTATGGCTTTTACTCTACCCGGGATTGATTATCAGTCATTTAATAAACAAAAAAGATGGGGAGTCAATGACAATGGTTTTAACACGATGCGGCTCGCCACCGCGGAGGGCGAAGGGGTAAAGTGGATTTTGTGGCGGTGCGCCGCGCGGAGAAGCGTTGAGCGAGCCTGTCTGCGCGAATGGACCATGTGGATGATCCATTATCTTACAGTGATCCACACGATTATGCGGTTTTTCGTGTGCGCTTTAAACGCTGAAAACGTTTTCTTACCGCACGCTTATTTGAAACCAGTTAAAAGTAAAGTAGTTCAATGGAAAAAACCACTCTAAACAACCATGAATTTCATGACGTTATCAATTTTTCAATCTTAATAAAACTTATTTAATTAATTTCAATCATTTTCTGTCAAACTACTTTTTGCTCAAAGAAACTGCGATTTAGCAATTTGATACTTTAAAAAATATTTATCAATGAAAGTTGAAAACAGTGAGACAAGCTATTAATATTCATTAGTAGATTTATAATGTCAAATAAATGTGCCAAGGATTTTTTGTGGAATATAAACATCTGGACTGTGAAACAAAATATTTATGTTAGGAGGAATTCATCGAAACTTTCATATCTGGATTAGTAATGATAGACAAATGGTAAAACCGTTAGAATGGTAAGTCAAAGATCGTAGGTTCTTACCTGGGTACGCACTTGAAAATTCGGATTTGCGTACTTATTCAAATCTGAGACCTCTGACTTGCACGTCAATAGTCATACTTCTATGCTATAATTGATATCCATAGCTATTTCCCAAATTATGGTAAAATTTAATTATATTATTTACACTGAACCATCAATATTTGTATGATAATAAACCAGAATTTTAGTTTAATCTTGATATCAATAGCTTTGTATCTTAAAAAATAAAACCTCTAAGAAAAACGAAGCAAATGTGACCGGTTTACATTACCACTATAAAAAAAGTTTCTTTGATTTAGATACACGTTGTTAACCTACTTTTTTTAACGTATCAAAACGTTTCAAATCGAGAATAAATTACGACTAATCTTGACATTTTACGCAAATCGCCGAATTCCTAGACAAAAGTGTGTTTAACTAAAACACAGACAATCTACAAAACATTGTTTAGAACTTGCAATAAAGATTGTTTCTTGAATGTTTAAGAAACAGCTGGCGTCTAAACATCACACAGAGAACGCTAAAAGTTGTATAACATTCTTCAAATAGTCAACAATTTCAATGTTAACGAATGATATTAATAGTTCTTCTTGAATAAATAGTTTGTGAAACATTTAGTTGTTTGTGCTTAGTGATAAGTATTTTATGTGGTAGGTATTTTTTAAAAAACGAGGAGGTTCTCCAATTCACGCGTATTGATTTCTTTTTGCGGGTAATTCTTAGAAAAACGTTAACATTTCCTTAATGAATCATTTTTCTCCCAGAGATTCAAAATACAAAAGTACTTTCGGAAGGTTTTTATACTATCTCAACACCTGACTACAGGGGTGTAATTTATGTTTTAACTAGCGACCCGCCCCGGCTTTGCACGGTTACGCTAATATGCATGTATTATACATGTGATATAAACCTTCCTCTTGAATCACTCTATCTATTAAAAAAACCGCATCAAAATCCGTTGCGTAGTTTTAAAGGTCTAAGCATACATAGGGACAGACAGACGCGGGAAGCGACTTTGTTTTATACTATGTAGTGATAATAACAATAAGCAATATAATTGATTTCATTCTTAACTTTTAGTGGAGGTAAATGATACGCTTAATTTTTTACTAATTTTTCATAAAAATCACCCTTGTCATTCAATAAGTTTGAGATTAGTAAGCCGATTGTAGTACCTAATTATGTTCTTGTTAGAAAGAGATTCTTTGATTGATTTTATATAAATATTGTTTTGACGATGAACCCCATTGCATAGAATAGCACCCACCTATATCATACCGAGGGTATCATAGAAGGCGACTAAGAGAAAATCCGGAAAACGAAGCAGCGGCTTCCTTGAACTTCACAACTACACTGCGATCCTCGAGCCTGCCAAGCGTGGGGATTACGGCAATCCCCAAATAGGGGAGGCCTTTGTTCAACAGAGGATGCCATTTGGCTGATGATGATAAAATTCGGATATACAAACCGGTAAACAACCACTCTGTCAAGAGTTTAGCGACTAAGAAGAAGAACCCTAATTTCTAAAGCGTCTCTGACAAAAATACTATCCAGAAACGTGGAAAATTACCTATGATTGATTTGATACGCAATTATGTAACCAAGAAATGATCGTAAACATTTCAAAAATTACAGAATTTCGTTTGTAGGTAATCTTAATGAATAATTACCTAACTATACTTCAACAATTATTGGGTATCTTAATGAAGAAGAATTTCATAAAAAAATGAAAATCAAACATACAAGCGGGGACATAATAAATTGATAATATCTACCTGATTATAATTATGTAACTTCTCGTAATAAATTTATGTATAGACTATCAGAAATTAATACAGTATTCATGGAATTTTGATTTATACGCAGAATTTCAGTATGTCTTGTAATTTTGTCGAACAAAATAACAAAATGTTCGTTTCTGGACTATGAAATCCGAAGTCGTTATTTTATTCATTCACAATCATTATTTATTTTATTTATTTATTTATGCATTATTTATTTACGATTACGATTGTTTTTGAATTTGTTTACAATACATATTTTGTGTATACGCACACACGCGTGTACAAAATGTGTTGTATAGCCATGAAACACATTGTTATTTTTACATATATTTTTTTATTTTTTCAATTACCATCTCGTAATGAATTGTTTTAATACCAATTGATTACAATTTAAAATTAAATAAAATTCTTTAACGTATATTTTTCTTACCTACAGCTTCCAATATCGCGATAACGAGAAATTAGTTGTACTTATGCGATTCTTAAATCCAAAGATTAAAAACATTAAACCACCTCTGATAATTTATATCAAGACTCTAGTAAGTCTAATAAGTAATACTAGTATCAGACAAGACTATTAGTAGACTGTCCTAGTATGGTATAATTGGTCAAAACTCAAACGTAATTTATTTTTATTTTTTTTAATGACAGAAGAAAAAAATGTACTTATCTATGTATTTTGTTTTTGCCTATTTATATATCTCAAGAGCATTTTTCACTATAAATAAATAAAGACAAAATAGTTAACTACCATTTTCTCATTTGTTTCTGAATCGATTTTGTTTTGTTTAGTAGCTTGACGTTATCAAAAAAAAATGAAAACAGTTCATTTAAAAAAAATACGGTCAAACTTAGACCACCACAATTGACTAATCTACTAGACTAGTCATAACCATATGTGCGTGGGATACAATAAGTAATATATTCATATGCTGAAGGGCATGACCGTATCATAAAGCCTTTATCATAGCCATAGTGGCACCACCACGCCCACGGTATCAAAAGCAATAAGCAGCATATCTTATATGGAAAAATAAATGCGTAGGTAGTTCCCATAGTACTTTATTTATACGACACAATACTAGGTCGTACACAAAGTTCACGAGCCGTTTATTTTTAAACCTAAGCCGGTGCCAAGTCGTATTTATTAATTTATAACGCATTACCACTACGTTAATAAAAGTATTAATATATTAAAAACTAACAAAATATATTTTATGAATCATAAAAAGTATAATCGTAAAAAACCTCCAATGTTGACTTTGAAAATAGTAATCTATCATAGTTAGGCGTCGTAAAACCACAGATGAGCATCCGCATAGAATTCAGTAGAACAACTTTGAAAAAACTACCAAAATTTTAATCACACTCATATTAACTGAATAAGAGTTACCATTATAACTGTTATAGAGCCAATACCTGAAATTTAAATATTAGTAATTTATGTATTTCCCGTGATTATTATTGATCCACAGCGTTATTTGTAAAACACCAGCATCCTTAAAAGGGGTCATTAAACTCATCTCTATGAACAACTTTTACTATGGGACCAACACTGAAATCGCAAAAAAAAATCAGCTGTTCCATACATTTATGTTCACATGACTCAACAAAATGTATGGAACAGCTAATTTTTTTTTTTGCGATTTCAGGGTTGCTCCCATAGTCTAAGTCCGCTAGGAATATTTACTAACATAATATATTTTGATATTATTTAATAAAACAGTCGCAAAAACTACTGACTTGAACCCACGATCCCTGGCATGCCGTGCCATCGCTTTACCAACTGAGCTACCGAGTCCTGCCCGCTTCAGTTGAAATTACGAATCTCTTTCTTTTACGCCTTAAAAGCGTGTGGTGACATCTATCAGAGTACTGCCGCACTGTCGCCGGTCACCAATTTTTTATATTTTTTGCGAGTTTCTAATTAAATTATATTATCATTTAATAAGCAAAACATGTGCTTAAACAAGTAAAAAACATCATCATCATCATTTCAGCCATAAGACGTCCACTACTGAACATAGGCCTCCCCCAATGACTTCCGGATTGGCCGGAAAAAAAAACATATTTCATTCAAATAATTTATTTTATTTACAGAGCTCGTCGCTCACAGACCTCATCTCAGCCTTCGACACAAAAGCACAAGCCCACAGCGACCTACAGAAGGTGACGGCATTCAGTGGCAGTTTTGACAAAAATGCCAAACCTACATTTTCAAAGGATGAATACGGCAAGTAAGTAATTGATAGTATCTTTACGTTTTGTATGTTTTACAAAGGTTTTACACATTTAAGTGTAACGATGCAGAAACATAAAAAGACCTTTGTGTGAAGCGTATATTGTATGTGAAAATGTTGTATGTACTGCACGCGTGAATATACCGCTAGGAATGTTTTTTTCGCAAAAAATGCTGTAATTAATTTAAAAAAGGCATAATCATTTAAAACCTATCTGGGGGGTTACTCTTTTCCACGAATCCTGTTATTACTGTGCAAAAAATCTTTTTTTTTTAATAGCCTAGGTATTTTCCCATTGCTGATTGGCAGAATATTTTAATTAATTTAAAAATGTAAGTGCTTAAAATTCCGATACTTTGATCTTTGATACGCCGAATTTGACGAATATTTCGTTAGCTCATCAAAAATATTAACTATTTAACGTTTAACAATTCAATTTTCATATTTTAAAACATTTTAGAGAAAATATTTAAGACGTTTTAAAAAAAAATTCATTCGAGCAAAGTGGTAGTTATTAGCTAAGTTTGTAGTTAATTATTATCACAGCATTAAAGAGATGCAGGAGATCTTGTAGTGCACAAGTGTGTGCGCAAACACTACACTCTCTATTCCCTCACACTCGTAGTCTGACACTGCAATCCGACAAGACCAGAGAGAGATTAGGCGCAGGACCAACGGCATTGTGTGCTATCCGAAGCACGGAGCTAATGATAATTAATTTATAATATGCATATAACTAACACCTTGGGTTTCATCCTGCGACCTCTGACTATTCGTGAATTATGTGCGTTTATAAATTTATTATCACTTACTCCATGCCTCGGAAAGCCGTTGGTCCTACGCCTGATCTCTCTCCGGTCGTGTCGAATTACCATCCTATCGGACTATGAATAAGAGGGAATAGAGATCCGAGTGCACCTGTGTTTGTGCACACACTTGTGCACTATAATATCTTATGCGTAGTTAGCTAATCTCCGTGAAGAATGGCCGCTGGGACCGAAATTCGAAAGTTAGGAGGAGGTTATCAGGACTAAAACAATTTCAAATAAAAAAAAAAACTAAAATAACGAAAAACTAGAGGAGCATGCCTTGAGTTTGTACCTGAGATTCGAGTAAGAGACAGACAGTCATCAATATACATTCAATTTAAAAAAAATAACGAAACTACACGTCAGGCCGTTTTTGAACGCGAATAATTTGTAAAAACTTCTTCAAGAGAAATAGACAAAAAGGATAATTATTATCGTATTAGAATAGAACACCAGCTTATTACATCAGCAATAATCAGCATTACTTGAGTGATTGGCATTTCATTATCTCCAAGTTGTGGAAAAACAATTACCTATTACTGAAACCATTATTCGGAGTTTGAATCAGACGAAACACGATCGGAGGAGTTAAATTTTTCCTACTAGGAGTTAAATATTTACTGACATTTTCAAAACTTTTAAGCCCAGAATAAGTTATTATATCCGACAGGAACATAATAAAGTAATCGAACAATAATTGAACATGGCGCCCAAACACAACAAATTAAAATTAAATTTTTAACAAATTAAAAAAGGTTGTATGATAAATTCGGCACCATAGAGGTAGAAGTAAATAGGTTAAATGATGTTTTGAATTTAAAAACTTAGTGCACACGATGTTCTAAATTCAAATTTACTTTACCCTCTAGCGGATAAAAACGGCATAAGCACTCAGATATCGAAGAAATCGAAGAGCAGAAATACTCTTTCCGAATTGGGGGGATGAAAAATAATTTTTTCTTTTTATTTTAAAACAGAACAGTCATCAACTGCGAATTGAGACTGCTTTTCAAATAATTATAATTAAGAAGTATTACTTCTAAGTAACATTAGATACTACTACTACTAGTAATATAGAACTTTTTTTTTTTTTTTTTTTTTTTTTTCTACGTGGTCTCTCTCAGTTATAGCTCTAGGGAGCTCAGACTGATTAACCGGACTTCTAGCGAGACCTAAAGGCCTCCAGCTAAAGCAATTAAACTAAACCTAAAGCAACTGCAGCTAAGGGCGCCCCCTAATGGGACTCGGGCCTCGGCTTAGGGCGTTGCTTGGGGACATGCTAGGGACTAGCTGGATCTGATTTTGATTATTTAGGGACATGTTTATGGCTACAGGCTCAGCCCGGGCTGGCATAAGCAAGGGTCGGGGGTAATATAGAACTTGTTGTAGCTTTTACTTAGGGATTCTGTGGGAACGAAACGATAGCGCCATCTAATTCGACGCCAACGCCATCTAGTTACACATTGAGTAAACTTAATCATACAGCAAGATATAATTTGTAACTGCTTACATTGTGGTTAGATGTGAATAAATATAATAACGTCCTGAATACAAAAATAAACTAAACTTCACAGGAAAGTTGGGTATCGATGTATACTAGGTTACATAAACAACATTAGCTATTTATTTTATATTTTGTTTGGCACTTGTCACCTTGGCGTCAAATAGAATAAAAAATATTTGTATTTTATATTTTTATTTTCATTTATTCAATTATTATTATTATTTATATACCTATAAAATACATTTTTATGAAAAAAATAACAATTTACATTCTACACACACACTTCAAATTATAGGACATAGCCTAAGATGACAACTGCCTTTAATTAAAATGATTTAATAAGCAATTTCATAATTAAATTTCTTATTAAATAATTAATATAATATAATAATTATTAAATAATTTAAATAACTATTTTAATAATAATTTAACAACTACTATAACATAACAATAAAAACATTCTTTAATAAGCTAAAATTTACAAAAAAAAAACACTGCCTTTAAATCGTGAGGAAGTGAATCGGAAGTTGGATGGTAAATCTCAGACCTATGTCGCTTACCGGTAAAGCTTTGTTGATAGGTGGTTCCTAACCACGTCCGAAACCTCTCCACTACTGCCTCGTAGGTCTAGTGGTAGCAAGCGCGACTGCTAAGCACGAGTTCCTAGGTTTTGATCCTCGGGTCGGGCAAAGTGTAATTGTTTTTTTTTTAATTAGGAAATTCTCAGTCTGAAATTGTGCCCAGTTAATGGCAATTACTCTCCCCCGGTTTGCTACATTACATGGGACTTATAACATAGCCGGCGAAACGTGGGTGTACTGCATACACCTCTGCCTCCTCTGGGGAATACAGGCATGAGTCTATGTTATGTTATGTTTATTATTCTTCTAGGCCTATCCCCGGTTCGATGACGGAGTTCAGAGGGGCAGAAGCACAAGCCAGAGTATGCACAGAGATGAAGGAACTGTGTGAGATCATCAATGAGTATGGCAAACCGCCGTGTAAGAGCCTTCTACCTCCTGAACTGCAAGACGCCACCAAAGTGATCTCATTTGGAGAACTATTCACGGTAAGTGCTTAATAAATAATTTTACTTAACCTAAGAAAAGTTTTTTTTGCATCCCGGTGGCAAATAAAAATGGATTTGCTATAGTGTCTCATTTCTCGATCTTTAAAGTGATTTTCCACCGAGGTGACACTGATGACACATTGGATGAAAATAAACTTAAATGTCAATGTAATTTTTTTTTTTCACTAAAAACAAATGACTGGATATTATTTCTATATTATAAATATGTCCAGGGATACATTTTTTGTTACATACACACGGCTACACATCAAACTATATTTTACCAATATGAACTGACCTCCCATTGTACTGGCTCTTCGTACAACAAGATGTCATCTTATACTGGAAATGTTTAACTTGATGTCTCGCCGTGTGTACATTGTACATTCTGTTTAATTAATACCAAGAGAACAGTAAAGAGAAAATAGAAATTTTGTGACATTATATGGCCTCAAAGCGTCTGACCCCAGTCCATCCCGAGGGTGCTATAAATAATGGCCTAAGTTAGGTCTAGCTGGACAACGGGCAGCGAAATTGTTTACTATCTGAAATGCGGGCTTTTTGTAAACAAATTGAGATCTGAACACTGATATATGTACTATCATGTAGGTATGAAAGGCCAATTTCGAGTCCTGGCCAGAAAATGTAGTTTTATTTTACCACGATAAAGTTAATAGACAGAATAATCTTTATTGTACACCGTTCAAATATTTATACCGTAAATATTTTAAATGATTATGCAAAATAACTAAATATTAATTAATGCAGATAACTTTCGAAAACTAAATGTGTAATCATCTGCTACTGCGATCGCCAACCCGCTTGCCAAGAGTGGCGATTATGGGCAAATACCTCCAATGAGCGTACAATAGTGACGCGTATATTATAGGTAGAGTACTAGAGTCCTATGTTTGGCAGTGGACTAATACATATACTAATACAGATGATGATGATGAACTTATGAAAAGTGAGAGATTGTCCTGGGTTTAAACCTGAGACCTCTGACTACAACGACAGTCAGCGGTTAAACCACTAGGCTATTACGGCACACATCGAAAACTGCTCAAAGTTAAAGATAACATCTCATTGTAATGACTGTGGTGCCAATTCTCTTGCACACGCTCTAAACTAATTTAGACTCACTATCTCTCTTTCTAACTGAGATCATTAGAAAAGGATAAAAGATTTTTAGAGCTGTCAAACCAGTCAATTTACGTGATATCAAAGAGAATTTAGTCGGCATGTCATAGAGGTCTCGTCTATTTTTACGTCAATTGCAAGGACGTAACCTATTTTGACAGCTCTAATTTTATATTTCTATTTGCTGTCCTTTTTTAATGTTGTTAATTAGAAAGAGATAGAGTTAGACTAAAATTAATTTAGCGGGTTGTACAAGAAAATCAGCACCAATAGCTATTTCTGCTAGAATAGGAACGTATCTGAGAATTGTTTGATAATTCAGCATCTAAAAATACTCAAAAACAAACAAAGTTTAATGTGATTGTTCCTTAAGTTATTATTATCTAGAGTTAGTTATCTATCTTAAGTTATTCAGACGTAATGGGTTCCTCACTGAACAAAGATCAATATTCATGAATCATTCATATCCGTTGGTTTAACTTTAACCTTTACATAATGGATTATGAAGGTTCAATAGATAGACCACTAACTGCTGGTTTCAAAGCAAACAATTTTCTATAACATATAGTCGTACAATGCGACCGCGAAATAATTGTATCTACTAATGAATACATGTCAATCATTATTTTTATAAAACAAATAGCATTCTGATCATAAAGAAAATAGTTGTGTTCAATAAATTAACTTAAAATTTTCGAAATTTTAACTTTTACGAGTAGGATGCATGTAGCAGGTGATATTTAATTTATAATACCCGCATAAGTTACGAAAAGTCAGATGTGCCTTGGGTTCGAACCTGCAACCTCTGACTTGCCAGTCAACGGCATCACGTTATGTTTAAATGGAACGTAATTATCTTTGAACATCTATTTAATGGGTAGCGTGGGTAGCCTGTTTGGTATTTAGTAATCTAAAAGGCACTTTGGTATATGGATTTTTCTCGGAAGTTTTTTACGCCTGGCATCTCGAATAATAATTCATAAAAATAACTAAGTACGTGTCTTATATAAAAGTTGTTAATGCTTTCACAAGTTAAATCATCTCGGTATTTTCGCTTCAAGTGATGAATGAACTACTCGAAAAATTATATAATTTGAAATGGGGAAGGCAATCTCAAAGCACAAAGGATTTCCCGGACGCTAATTTTTTCAGAAAAATGTTCTTTTCAAAGTCAAAGTTTAATAAAAAAGTCATTGCAAAAGTGATCCCATTGTCAAGAGTTTATTAGGTTGAAAACAAGATCTGAATTTTGTCATATTAGTACCTGGAAATTAACTAATTCACCATCATTCTTCTAAATACCATTAGAAAAAGACGTAAAATTATATTTTCTATCAAAAGATAATTTTTATATATAATAAAAGGTAATTCTTCTGTCTTCTTCTTCTTATCGTGTGGTTGATGAACGACCTGGTGTCAGAGTTTAAATCAACCGTAGGCCTAACATGTCTTTACACATCATTGAAAAACCTTTCAGGTGTGCTGGTTTCATCACCGTTTTAGCAACTGATAATTAATTTATAATACGCACATAACGTACGAAAAGTCAGAGGTGCTCTTGGGATCGAACTCGTCAGTCAACCTCTGACTTGTCAGTCAACGGTGATATGATACCACTAGCCTATCAGTGCTAAAGTGAGACGGTGATACCACTAGGCTATCAGTGGTAATTTTTATGTAATAAATCATAATATTTGAATCCAAATTGAATTTAAAACTATTTAAGTTTTTTATCCATTTCAGGTATTTAATCGTACCCAGTTTTGTCCTATATAGCAACGCAAAAGCTTTTAAGTTATTGCATATACTTATATCGTACTACGCTTTTATCAATATTGGTACAGAAAATAGGATTATCTTGAATCCTATTTACACAAATTTCATTTCAGAACATTCTTACATATACGATACGTTCAGAAATCAAATTAATTTTACCTTTTATCTCAACGGTCAAAGAGAATTCGCAAAAAGCGATTTTATGTCTGTTTTATATACATATTTGTATTTTTTTTTTATATGGCTCAAGGTATATTATTTTAGCCACCGTTGGTCTTTATATGGAAGACTCATGCATAAATGGGCTGATTGGACGGGGTTATTCCCCTAGACCCTCTCAAAGAATATCGGCAGAGAAGAGAACCGGAGGCTCATTCCCTCTCTTTTTTTCTTATTATATTGTCTATAGGATACGTTAACCGTTTACCATCAAGTAGACCGTATGCTTGTTGTTAAGCTATTGCATAGATTTTATTGCGGGCTTTGAGCGCGGCGACCGAATCAAGAAATTCCGTAACGAAAATAAAAACCTAACACCCTTTATTAGAGAATAATCTATTTAAAACTTTAGTAGGTACCTAACTAACATATAAGGTATATTTTATGTTGACACATTAAATTTTGTAAAACTAATTACCTATTTTGCTTAGATTTTTCAAGACGTGATTTTGTATTAAGTTTTTAAGCTATTGACTGCATAAAAAAAAATTATAACTGCATAAGTTGATATAAATGCTATGCAATCGCTTTACCGCGGCAGTCCCCGAGTGCCACACTTTTTTTTTTGTAAAGCAGCAATTTATCTATACTAATATTATAAAGAGGTAAAGTTTGTATGTTTGTATGTATGTATGTATGTATGTATGTATGTCGGGGGTAATCTCCAGATCTACTGGGCCGATTCAAAATATTATTTCAGTAATAGAAAGCTACATTCTTCCTGAGTGCTATGGGCTATCTTTTATTCTGATAAAGATAAGTTATCAGCAAGAAATAACAATATCCGTGATCCAAGTCAGAAAACAAAATGCTTTCTGGCTGCTTTATCGACGTGCGCTATCTAAACGGCTTAAAAAAGTGACTATAATGTTTAGCAAAAATATTAGCCTTTATTAGTTTTATAAAAAAGTCTGTGACACCATATATCTATCTTTAATATTTAAAGTAAAATAATGGTTTTATTTTAAAAGTGTACGAAATCGATATTAATAATTTCGTCAAGGGGTACGGTAGACTCGATCGAAACCTCACCAGAATAATAAAATATGAAAAAATAAAGATTTCGAGTCGACAACATGTATCCGCAAAATTAGGATTGTCGAGTATTTTGTTAAATTTTAATGATGCTGACAGACAAAATCGCAGTTGCCATATTGGCCAGTCTAGCAAAACAGCACTGACACCGGATGACATATTGAGTAGTTAATAAACGTTCCGTTTGTAATTGGCTCCATGTATCCTATTCCACTGTAATTGTACATATGAATAGCTGTTGGTTTTCCATCCGTAAATAAATAAATACTAGCGCACATACGCCTTACCACTCAACATGTCGCGCCATTCATTTTAAAAACAAAGTAAAACGGAACGTCTTGCCATAAACATTAAGCGTATCAAAAAAATATATACAGTCATACTTTTCAGTCGTTTCGCAAAGGTGTTATTTTGGAAACTTTTTCATAGGAAATAAAAGAGTCTGCAAAATTGGGGGCGCCACTAGCGCACTTCGCATATTACAATTCAAAATAACAAGTCATTTGGTTCTTACATATTTCTATGATGAATTTTTTGTCATCAAATATAATCAATTGAATTACTTTTAAGTTATTCTAATACTGACAAACTTAGTACCTATTTACGATTGTTATTTTTAGTTCTAGCTGTCACCGCCTCATTCTTTTTTGTCAAGCTGTAGTTTGGCAAAAAAGAGTCTGGAAAATTTGGGGGCGCCACTGGCGCACTTCTCATACTACTATTCAAAATTACGAGTTATTTAGTGCTTACATATATCTATGACGATCTTTTTGTCATCAAATATAATCCAATTAAAAATTTTAAAGTTATTTTAGTACTCACAAACTTAGTTTTTAACATTTTTATTCTTAATTCCAGCTATCACCGCCTCAGACTCTTTTTTGCCAAGCTATACCTACTCTGTGTTATGCGTTTTGCTTATTAAATTATATTATTTTAATAAGAAACTCACAAAAACCACTTACTCGGGCGGGACTTGAACCCGCGATCCCTGGCGTGCCATCGCTTTACCAACTAAGCTACGACATGCCATGTCATGTTCAGGTCATGGGACCAGCAGTGCAGCAGAACCTACTCCGGTAGATGTCACCACAAGCGATTAAGCCGTTAAAAAAGAGATTCCTTAGAGTATATAAGAAAATATAGAGCAACCCTATAGAAGTATGAACTGTGAGCACGGGTATGAACAACGCGGCCGCGACACGAGCTCCGTTTGCGATCATACCTCGATCGACTGCGCTTCAACTAGGCTCCACGAGTGAAAAAGTTACATTTTAGCTTATATCATGGTTAACTGCTGAGTTAAATTTTGAAAAACGTCTAGAAATCATAATTTGAAAAAATGACATTTTAACATTTCTATGGTGAGACCTGCTTTCGCTCCACACAAGGCAATGTGATTGACGTTATCACTCTATATTTTCTTGAATACTCTATGAGAGATTCGTAATTTCAAATGAAGTTGTTATTGTACCTAGCTAGACGATAAATACTTTTTGGTTAGGTACCTAAGAATCGCAATGAAACCTTCTAGCTTAAAAACGAAGGTACGTTTTATAAGATCCTCTAAGGGTTCCATATTTTCCTTTTGATGTACGGAATAAGATCCGCGTCATCCTAATAGGTTTTTAAATTTGAATTTGGTGCCATCTCGATCGAAGTCAATCGGTTCCTAGGCCAGTGCGGACAGCACGATAGGGCGGGAGGCGTTGTCATCGGGAAACTTTTTGTATCGGTGATTAGTACAATTCAAGTTGATTAGTACATTGCACAAAGGTGTCCTGTTTGTTTTTTATCAGTTGAGGCTTGCATTTTATTTAATTTAAATTTTATACCCCCAGGTGATAAGGGTGGTTCACGCGGACGAAGTCGCGGGCAACAGCTAGTAATATATAAATTTGAAAAAGTACCCGGCTCCGTCAATTTAGTCAACATCTCTGGAAGAATTTATAGTTCACTGTTGTTTTAGTTTAACTGTAACATGTGATCGTTTTTACAATTTTCCTACCACTATCACGAGTTTTTTTCTTAATACAATTATTTGGTGGAAGCCATTAATTTCGGATTTGAATAAAAAATCTGTTAAAATACTACAAGATCTTGTGTATCTTTTGAAGTTTTTAACACGAAATGTTAAACACCTATGTATTCGTGAAAATATCACAAAATATACTCGTATTTTATATAATCTTGTATAAATTATCTCATGTATTGGCATTACTTCCTTTGCTTTAGTAGGTGATAAAACTTTTATGTCCGCATACTTTACATGCAAAGTTATTTGTAACTTTATTTTCGTCTTTGTGTAAATAAAGATTTTATAGATACCGGCGTAAATTGCATCGTCGCGATTTTATGAGTTTTGCACTGAATGACAGATATTATCGTATTGTTGAGGCGAGAAAAATCTTATAGCACTAAGCTGCCACCTCTACCAGCTCCGGTTTAAGGCGCCTCTTACCGCTAATCCGCTATCTCGCTCGCACATTGAAAATATAAAATCAATGAATATAGTTTTGAAAAATCAAACTACACCATATGAAGGAAAACAACATTACTAAGTTTCAGAAAAAAAATCAGCTTGATCGAAATATGTTTTCAAAAAAAAAAATAGCTTTAAGTGAATTTTTATTTTATTCCATTTCTATGCATGAAAACATGTTTCGATCAAGCTGAATTTTTTGCTGAAACTTAGTAATGTTGTTCTCTTTCATATGGTGTAGTTCGATTTTTCATAACTATATTCATTTATTTTATATCTTCAATCAACTTCAATGTGCGAGCGAGATAGCAAATTATCGGCAAGAGGCGCCTTAAGATACGCCACAAGTACGCAGTAATTTCACATGAAGCGCTCCTCTTATTTTTCTCTCTTACCTTTGTTTATGAGAGAAGTTTTTTTCCAAACCAACCCAGAGAGAGTAGGCATTAGACAAAATAATAATCGAGGCCAAAGACTAATAACAATGACTATGTAAAGAACCGACACTCGTCCGATTTATCGTCCCCTGCATCAAAATAGTAACATTGTATAGACTCACGCCTGTATTCCTCAGAGGGGGTAGACTAAAGTTTATGCAGTACACCTACGTGTCGCTGGTTATGTTATAAGTCCTATGTAAAAGGGGGCGAGTCTATTGCACTTAACCAGGCACAATAAATTCCAGATTCCGTACCGCTACTGAGAATTTTCTATCGGAAAAACCCTAACACTGCCCGACCCGGGGATCGAACCCAAGACCTCATGCCCAGCAGTTGCGCTTGCTACCACTTGACTAACATCTATAAAAATCATAGTAGATAACCTAATTCTTGTATTAAAATGAGATGTCATTTTACAAGCATTTATCCAACGAAGTTAAGGAAATAGTTTTTCGGAATCAAACTCGAAATATTGCATAGTATTAGAGTTGAATGAACGACCTCTACCAATAAGACATTGCCCTGATTTTTATCCATTACTAGCTGTCGGCCGCGTCAAATTAAATTATCTCGTATATCACGAATAAATATAGATATTACTCAGCTCAGTTGGCAGAGCGACTAGTGTCTTTAACCTGTAGATCGCACTGTCGCAGGTTCTAATCCGTAATAGAATTATTATTAATATAAATAAATAAATCAGCCTGTAACTGTCCCAATATAGGGCAAAGGCCTCTTCTCATACAGAGAAGGATTGAGCATTAATCACCACGCTAGCTCACTGCGGGTTGGCGATTTCAGACTATTAAAAGTCCAGGTTTCCTTACGATGTTTTCCTTCACCGTTAGTCAGTGGTGTCTTAGATTAACTAAGAAAGTACATATGACATTGAAAAAGTCACATTGAATTATTATTACAACAAAAATTTTGAACTTTAGTTTTTACTTAGCATACGTAAATGTTTTTTTAAATTGTTGTAATATCCGATCCGAATTTTGTTGATTACGGCTCAGAAGTGTTAAAGTGAGAAAAAATAAGAGACGGTTTTTTTTTAAATAATACCTCATCATCTTCCTGCCTTTGTCCTAATTTTATTTAGGGTTGGCGCAATAGGTTTTCTTCTTCCATTCATCTCTATTAGCCGTCATGTCACTACTTACTCCCTTTCCATCCACGTCGCCTTTGATACAATCCATCCACATTTTTGGACTGCCTCTACCCTTATAACCATCCACATTCATACTTAAAACCTTACTCACAACATGTCCTTTTTAATAATACCTAAGGTTTATAAAAATATTTTAATGTAAGTAAGTACCTTAGAGTATATAAGAAAATATAGAGTGATAACGTCAACAACATTGCCTTGTGCGGAGCGTGAGCAGGTCTTACCATTGAAATGTTAAAATATCATTTTTTAAATTGTTTCTAATCATTTATTAAAAATTTTACACAGCAGTTAACTATGATATAAGCTAAAAAGTAACATTTTCGCTCGTGGAAAAAGGTGTAAAATATAACTTTTTCGCCTAGTTGAACCGCAGTCGGTCGAGGTATGATCGCGGACGGAGCTCTCGTCGCGGCCGCGTTGCTCATACCTAGTACTTATGATTCATACTTCTATAGGGTTGTCCTATATTTTTTTATATACTCTAAGATAAGTACCTAAAGCGTTAGCCTAAAAATACAGATGCCGTAAGATTGTAACACAGAAAAACTGAAATATGATTGACAGTTTCGCAAAATTAAAATGAACCGAAATACTTTTGGCAAATAAAATGTATCTGTAGTATTTTTAGTGCTTTGTTCATGGCAAAGAACTGACCGATGTTCTTTTCGGACCGGAATTTCATGAGGGCCAATCCTCTTGAACAGAATGTTTACGAGTACCTATCTATATATAAACACGTGAAGCGAAAACTTCGGATCCCTTTTTAAGCAAATTGCGTGCTCTGAGGAATGTGAGATTTGGCATAGTTAAAGTTTATATAGAGAAGTGTAGAAAACTTAAATTTATATATTTGTGTAATTTTTTTAGACATGAATAATTATATACAAACATTATTTATAAACAGTGATAGCCTAATAGTTATAGGTATGACCACTAGACTGCCAAGTCAAAGGTCCGTAGGTCCAAAACCCAGGCACGCAGCTTTGACTTGTCGCATTCATCTGCATTATTGGATATTATTTATCACTTGCTAAGGGAAAACATAGTGAGGAAACTAGCACACTTGAGAGATGTGTAAAGCCATGTCAGAGGTCTGCGTGTGGTTTAAAAGTCTGACGTCAGATTGTTCATCAACGATACGATAAAGAAAAAATATATAAATACGTATAATTACGGTTGAATTTCGACCCGAGTGGACAACCAGTTATGATTAATCGATTACTTTATTGTAATCAAACAACACGATTGAAGCATTAGGCCCTTAGGGCACAATTTCTGCTTACATGAGACAAACTTCTGTATCTGTTAAGTATAAAAATTAGTTTTTCAACCCACCTTCGACCACCGAAACTTTTGTGTGATTAATTTCAGTTTCAAGTTCAGAAAATTAACATTTATCTTTTACACAATCCTGTGATTTGATTGATTGCATGAAGTTTGACACAGCCGGCTAACTTAATGCTGATAATTAATTATATATCTCTTCGATTTCTGAGAACGGATTTTAATTGTTTTAAGCTTTCACAGTTTTTATCATATCATCAGTCTGTATTAGTCCACTGCTGAACATAGGCCACTCCCAATGCGCGCAACTATTGTGCGCTCATTGGAGGTATTTGATGATTACTAAGATGCTGTTGCCCATCCTTCGGATATTTCCCTCTGTTGCTTCTTACGACACCCGCGGGACGAATAGGGGTGGTTATATTCTTAGGTCGGAAACCACACGGCACAATCCAAGTTTACCCAATAAAATTAAATAATAATAAGTAGGTATTATAATCGTCACTATCATCTAAAAATATCGTTGTGGCCCATTGGTTACGGATCCGCTTTGTAAGTTTGTGTGTATAAGTTCAAACCCGGCACGAACCAATGTGACTTTTTCAATATCATTTTTGTATTTGTTTTTTTTTTTTGTTGTTTCTTATTTAATCTATGACACCACTGTCTAACGGTGAAGGAAAATATTATAGTAAACCTGGATTTAATAGTCTCAAATCGCCACGCAGTGAGTTAGCGTGGTGATTAATGCTCGATCCTTCTCTGTATGAGAAGAGGCCTTTGCCTTGCAGTGGGACAGTTACAGGCTGATTTTTGTTTATTTATTTATAAAAATACGAATGTTTTCTACTTTCGTAATAAATATAAAATAATAATAAGTATTTATACTCTTTATAGAATAAAACCAATTCAGAGAATTTATGAATGATATTTTATTGATATACGTATCATATTTGGTTCATATTCATATTGGTTAGTACTATTTTGATTTGCAATTTCCGGTTAAATCCGCAAGATGTTATCTCTATTTCAAATGAATACTTCGTATACACATATTGGAAAAAGAACTTTAATACATGTGCACAAAGTTTAGTTTTCGATGTAGCTCTTCAATAAAATTGAATCCTGATTTGTGTCGCAGATTATCTCCTGAAGCGGCTATTCTTATTGTGATTGCCCGACATCACACATGGCAAATGTATTTTATTTCCTTATTTAGTAACCAGATCTTATTACAGTTACCATTTAATATTTGAGTATAATTTCGTAAATCGTTATAATAAAAATATTCTCTTTTCAAAGGCAGGTGCCGTTTTCTTCCCGATTTTAAAAGCTAATAAATCCATTTATCACCCAACTCAATAGAGCAGTTAATTTTACTATTTTCTTTTACAATAGTCCTGCGTTTGCTGGGAATAATCCAGTACTGCATTCCTATAGAGCAGCCGTGGGGAGTTCCCAGCGGGTGCCTCATTCCGTTTGAGATTAATTAATCTCTTTCTTTTGAAAGAGAGCCCGTGAATTTAAAGAAAAAAATGTTCTCTTGACCGAATTGCGGTCATAGCGGACTCTCTTTTCCCTCACTCTTAAAGTCCGATCTTTCTTTCTTGTCGTATGGTTGATGAACAAGGTGTCAGTATTTAAACCGCCCATAGGTCTCTGACATGACTTCACATACCATTGAAAAATCTCTCATGCGTGCTGGTTTCATCACGATATTTTCCCTCACCGTTTTAGCAACTGATAATTAATTTATAATACGCACATAACTTATGAAAAGTTAGAGGTGCGCGCCTTGGGATCGAACTCTAGACTTTTGACTTCAGTCGACGGTCATACCACTAGGCTATCAGTGCTATAAAATCCAATGAGACTGTAATCTAACACAATCGTAGAGCGATCAGGCAGAACCAACGGCTTTATTTGCTCTCTATATCGTAAATACCAAACAAGGAAAAAAATAAAAAAATACTCAAGACAATCCCTTTCAATAATTTTACCTCAACTACGTCAATCGTCATCTGTCTATTTCTATCTAAACTATCCGATCGTTTTTCAGTGATTCATACTTCCGTATCTCCGAAACTCCTGCAAACCTGTCAAGTTATGTAATGTCATTGTATTCTTATGTCACAAGGTCGGTCTGTCAAAACTAAAATAAACAGCAAATGTTTACAGATGTTTACGCAGAAATATTTTTTTTTAACGCAGCCGATAACAGGTCGCGGTAACAAATAAAATGGGGAATGAGAAAAATATGTTAATATTTTCTTCTAAGATAACTATGATAATTTTCTTCTTTGTGTTTTTGTATGTGTTACGGGTTTGTGATATATTTTTATTACAATATTCGAAATTGTTCGAAGAATTTCACTTTTGTTATTGTTTGTATATCTAGACGACTATAATAATTTAAGTAAAAATTTTTTTTACGAGAAACGGTTTTGTCATCAAAACTAAACCTGTGTACAAAATATCAGATCAATCTGTCAACAGGAAGGGGGTGAAAGTATCGATTACTAAATTTGAAACAAATAATAAACAGGTCAAGTGAAGTAAAACCGTTTAAAAATGCTTTACCATTTTTGACAAAAACTTCCATTAAAATTAAATTTCCCCGACATGAGTTGTCTAAATTAAATTTCACACGCATTAATGACAACGCTATCTATCACTTGGTAATGTAAACAAAAATAGACTTTGTTGTTTTGTGATAATTATGCAAAGACATTCACTCTAAGGGTGGTAATGCAATTTTATGCTGCTTACTGCTGGGCGTAGGTACTCTTCCAAAATTTTATATTCATAGGTGGCCTGCCAACTCTGAGTCTTAATCTCAATACTTAATCTCAATAGGAAAAAATGGGCGTATTAGTAGTCCTTTTTTGTGACCGGGGGGAGTCAGAGCTGGAGATTGACGTAATACTGTCACCGTCAGTAATGAAGGCCGGCAATTGTTTAGTTACTTCTTATTTTCGTATAATTGACAAACAATCTGGTGTTGGAGTTAAAACCGCGAAATCTAAGTTCAATCGCAAAATTCTACTAAGCATATTTTAAAATCATTACACATAATATAAAACAATAATAATAAAACAATCCCCTCCAAATACGCGAAGAAGTTCAAGTGTTTGATAATATGGAAATACAAATTTCTTTGCCAAGGGAATGCTGTGGCATTGTGCCCGACATCGTCCGCTGTAGTGTTCAAGGGAAAGGTCATTCTGTAATGTGCCTACGTACATTACTGATGTCATAGACTAACATTCTTATAGAATGTGTCTATACGTGGATAGGAAGAACCGATAAACTGACATTCTTGAAAATGACAGAATTAAGAGTTTTTGTACTTATAGCCACAGTAGGCTAAAAGTGCATAATACGATCTGCTAATCTATTTCGCATATCATTGATCATCTTGTATAGTTAAAAATTACACTCACGGCAGCACAGCCACGGGAAAAACATAATAAAATAATAATTGTAAAAGTTTCGTCGAAATCAAGTAAGAATCAATAATTTAGTATATACTTATCAAATATCGGTCAAAGGCGCTTGCTCTTAACAAAAGCCTAGTTCTCTAACCTGTGATAAAAGATATCCATATATTATATACACTCTATATAACATTGATATTTGTGGCTCAACTGTCCATATTAGTTTAAAACTATCTATTATACCTTCTAAATAATTCAACATTTTCTATATCTACATCAATACTCGTTTCCAATATTTGTATTGTAATAACGTAGTTCATAGAATATAAGTCTCACTTTACTGTGAGTTTCCACTGAAATACATAAATATTAAACATGTAATGTATTGAAACTTGTATTGCAAAACATATCTGTACTACAAAAATAAATTATATTTCTTTTTGTAGTACAGAAATGAGAAAACTGGTAAATTCTTTGAAAGAAAGATAGACAATTTTTTTTCTTATATTCTTGCATAGCACGACCATATAAAAGATTAAAAGGAAAAAGACATAACAGTAAAATAGGCAGAAATTAACTTTAAAGTACAATGAAAAAAAAATGTATGCTGGTTTCCTCACGATGTTTTCCTTCCTTTCGTTTTAACAAATGATAATTAATTTCTAATACTCACATCGAACTTACAACTTTTGACTTGGCAGTCCAACGGTCATACCACTAGACTAAAATGCTAATAATAATACTGTAGGAGGGTATATAAATCCATAGCATATATATCCATAGGTAGGTAGGTTTCCAGCCTAAGAATAGAACCACCCCTACTCTTCCCACGGGTGTCGTAAGGAGCGACAAAGCTTGCCCAGCGTGACGATTATGGGAAAATACCTCCCCTTAGCGCACAATAGTGGCGTGCATTGGGAGAGGCCTATGTTCAGCAGTAGACTAATACAGGCTGATGATGATGATGACTGTACCTAAGGTTATGATTGCTTACTACTTCCGTATTTCAGACTTCGCAAGTTAAATATTTCGATCTAAAAATATAGAATACTGAAGTTCTTTACCTACTTCTTTGTTATGTTTCTTGCAACACGTCAACTCGATATAAACGCTTTAGGCGTATTATTTACAAAGTAAAATCCACCCTTTGTTGCTTTACAGTAAGGCAAGAAAGTCGGGGAACGAATGTAACAACGTCAAAAGTTTTCCACCGAAGACCACGTTACACAAAGTATCATAATTAATTTTGTTCGTTAAAACATTTGCGGAACATCGAACTTAATTAACTATTTTTTCTCGTTGAATAGATAAACTTTCTTCTTCATTTTTCTTTTCTAGTCGGTTTTAGTTTTATTATTAAAATTATACCAACCAATTCTTGTTGTATGTTGTATATAAGCAGTGATACAAGTTAGAGGTCTCAGGTTCGAATCCAAAGCGCGCCTCTGACTTTTCTGAGTTATGTGGGTATTATAAATTAATTATCACTAGCTCCGTACCTCAGCAAACACGTAAATACGTTGGCCCTTCGATGTTTCTATGGCCCTGCGACTGATCTCTCTCCGGTTGTGTCGGATTGCCGTCCCATCGGACTATGAGAGTGGGGAATAGAGAGTGCACCTATGTTTGCGCAAATAAGATTTGTTATTCGCACTATTCTACCTTGAGATTGGCCGCTGTGACCAAAATTCGGTCAGAAGGACATTCATCATCATTTTCCTGCCCTCCCAATTTATTTGGGGTCGGCGCAGTATGTCCCCTTTTTCCACACATCTCTATCACCCGTCATCTCAGTAGTAACTTCCTTTCTTGCCATATCATCCTTCACACAATCCATTATGAGGTCAGGAAGACATTCTTATTATGAAACCAATATCGCAACTACGCATTTTTATATGATTGTTAAGTTATGAAAACGGTGCCATACCTACTCAATGTATAAATCGTGTCTCGTAAAACATATGGACCAGTACGTCGTATGTATCATGCAAATCTAAGTATCCATAAAACGATGGAAACATCTAAACAGTAGGTGTATCCTGGATCATTTGGCATCGTTACAATAGATGATACACGATAAAACTATTTATCGTATATCGTTTAAATTCCTTACATAATAAACTTGTAGAAATTGACAGAATTAGATATTGATAAATTGTTGAGTATTTTTGTAGGAGTTATGAATTTACTTTCTTCAAAATTTCGAACTTAAATTTAGTATAATTTTAATTATTTAATAAGAAAATTTGAAAAAACAACTGATACGTCCATCTTCGACATATCGTGTCGATGCTGTTGCTAAATTTCGAACTTAAGTGTTCGCTTAGTACGCATAAATCCCAATAATATTATAAATGTGAAAATTTGGGATGATGGATGGATGTTTGTTACATTTTCATGCCAAAACTACTGAACATGTTTTGATGAAACTTTACATTGATATAGCTTATGTACCTAAACAAGACATAGGCTACAATTAACAACATATTATGCGGGTGAAGCCGCAGGCGGAAACGAGTACCTACTTTTAAAAAATGTTTATGTATTATGAATCATTTTTCAGTTCCAAATGGTTCAGTACGATTATTTAAAGCTGTGATTCATGTAGTCGTAATGTTGTCTAGTAATTAGCGGAACTGTTTATTTTAAAATTAACAATGAGTGACGCAAGTGTTTTAAATGAATGGGTTCGAATTCTAGCTTCTTATATAGCTACTACGTCACATTTTTTTCTAAGTCTTTCTAGAAAGAATTAGGTAATATGTAGTTATGTACTACTTGAATAAATTAAAAATATATAAATATAGACGATGGTGCTTCTTCTTTTTATTGTGTGGTTAATGAACAGCCTGGTGTCAGAGTTTAAACCGTCCGTAGGCCTCTGACATGGCTTGGTGATGGTGCTAATTGCCATGTACATGCTCTTAACTAATTTAGACTCACTATCTCTCCTTCTAAAAGAGTTAATTAGAAAAGAACAGAAGATTTTAAGAGCTGTCAAACTACTCCATTTGCTTGAGATCAACGTTAGTATTTGCTTCAAGGACCAACGAGAATTTAAAATCAATGAGGTCTCGTCTAATTTCACGTCAATTGCAAGGACAATAAGAAATAAGAAATTTAATAAGAAATTTGAAAAAACAACTGTTACGGATGGGATTCGAACCCACGATCTCCGGCGTACCGTGCCGACACTCTAACCGCTGAGCCGAGCTTTAATGAGCTAACATGTGTGTCTAATGTGTGTAAAAATGCAAGGACTAATTTAAGAACTCTAATTGGATAGTTCAATTTGCTGTCCTTTTTCGATGGTGTTTATTAGAAAGAGATATAATTAGACTAAAATTAGTTTAGTGGGATGCAGAATCAGAACCAGTTTCAAAATATGGGTTGACTCTATTCGTAACAACCAATATTAACATAAGATATCATCATCATCACTTCAGCCATAAGACGTCCACTGCTGAACATAAGCCTCCCCCAATAACTTCCAGATTGGCCGGTTGGAAGCAACCTGCATCCAGCAGCGAAGTGTGGATCGTGTATTTACATACACGAAGATTATTCCGGTTAAACATTTTGTTACAATATTTTTGAAAACTTAGTATGTACGTACACATATTATGCATCCAACTATGTACTATATTTTTCCAACGTAATTCGGTCTCGTGTCAAGATGTCACCAAACTCGCCATCAAGGCAGCCGCTGCGCGCTGCTTGGTTTATTAACATTGATTTAATTGCACCCGCGAGGGGCATACCACAGGATTGTCGGGAGCATTAGAATATAATATCCGTTTGGGTTGCGGAGGCGGGGGTCAGATAGGCAGTCAGTCCGTAGAAAACTGATATTCAACTTTATCTGGTTAGATAAGCTTAGAAGGATGATAATCAGGATTAATTATAAGAAGAAATATAAATTAGTTTAACTTATATCGGCTGTTGTTTTACCCGCATAGGATAATAATTATTTAATCTCCAATTAATCTACATTTTTGGAACAGATGGTGCCTATAACGTACTAAGTCAATCAAATCAGGGGGCCTACTTCGAAATTTTAACAATGAAGCTTCGATTGTCGGATCGCATGTTTGTTCATTAAATTTCCTTCTAATAGATTGATTTTTTTATGGATTTGTAACGAAACGAGAGATGAAAGCACTAAGTACAATTAAACAGTGGTAATTTGGTGGTAAAGATTGTGTTTGATGGTCTTCATTATTACGTTCCGATCCGAAACATCGTTGTTCGATTTTCGGAGTAGAGCCTCACATTACGTTCGCGGACGATTATTTCCTTTCATACTTTTCCACAGAGAAATAACTCCAAAACATTATTTCCTTTTATCTTGTTGAACCATCTTATTTGCTTGGCTTATACATATATCAAGCAGAAATATCCCCATATTTCTGCCAACAAATGAGGTCCTTATTAAAATTTATTTCATTTTACATGACTTTAATTACAACATTCCGTTTCTTGCGAACCTTTATTTAATGAGTTCTTCACAAATATTGGTGATAATGGCAAACGTTTGCTTCTAATGGTTAATTATTACTTTAAAATTCATATAGTGTGGGTACTGTTTTGAGTCATGTTTCTTCCACCAAGCAGCTTATAGACATTCTATTATCATTATAGGCATCTATTTTTCGTCTTGTAGAAAACTCTTTATGAGTACCCCATCACCAAGGGTTGGCGATGGGGCTATGTCCAACTCGCAAGGACTAAAAACCACACTATGAACCTCTGGGTGGAAATATAGTTTTCGCTTGCGCATAAAGCCTGACAAAGATGTGACCGTAAGCTGCCAGTTTTTTTTTGTCACAACATTGGAGAGTTCTTTTTACTCTACTTTTTACTCTAATATAAATATTATTAATTAAAAATAATATAGTCAGCATTCCTATTATGTAAGAATAAGCAAGTATGTAACGGCTATACAACTGTATAGTAACTACACACGGCTACACATCAAGCTATAAAAAACCAGTATGAACTGGCCTCGCATTGTATAGACTCTTCGTACAACAATATGTCAGCTTATACTGGAAATGTACCTATAGCTTGATGTGTGCGTGCATACGAGTAAGCGCTTTCGTGCTATTAATTATACCCCTACTCATTATTTTTCTATGGGTATTAGTAAACCGCGTTGTTAATACCACTGGTAAACAGTAAAATGAATTATTTACACAAATATTTCAATAACAGGAGGCAATAAAACGTATGAAAATAAACAAAACGCATTTTGGAGTTCATTAAATTTTACTGATTTGTTTGTTTCAAAGAACCATTAGCACTTTTAAATATAGTGAAGTCATAACTCACACTTGAACAGTCCTCTTTGTTCCAAGTACCAAGATTACCAAGTTTATAGCGCAAGACAAATAAACAAAGAAGATGATACAAATTATAGACGGGATGCGGCACCGCTCGTATGACGTCGAAGACATTCCGCGTGGCGACTTCGTCACGGCCAGCGTTTAAATTTGGAATCGGTTTACCTACTAATGGTAGGGCTGCCAGTAATAAACTCAAACGGCCGAGTTAACAAGCCCTGAAGTTAGCAATGAGTGCACTCTAGACAATTGAGTTCATACCTTTATCATACATCTATTGTGCAGCCAGCCTATATTTTCAATAAAATTCAAAATTACATCTTTTTTTTATATTTTTTTTTTTATAGACTCACGCCTGTATTCCCCAGAGGGGGTAGGCAGAGGTGTGTAGTACACCCACGTTTCGCCGGCTGTGTAATAAGTCCCATGTAATAGGGGGCGAGCTTATTGCCATTAACCGGGCACAATTCCAGACTCCGTGCTGCTAATGAGAATTTCTAAATGGAAAAACCCAATAACACTTTGCCCGACCCGGGGATCGAACCCAGGACCTCGTGCTCAACAGTCGCGCTTGCTACCACTAGACCAACGAGGCAGTCATCTTCATCATCATCAATTACATCTTACAAACTAATAATTTGCCTAATAAACATTGTGCTTTTTATGATTAAAGAGTTTTAAAAAAAATTGTCTTAACATTTTCAGTACTTTTTTAAACTATTATCTATACCTACTTACATAATAAAGAGTTGAAAAGTTTGTTTGTGTGGACGCGCTAATCTAAAGCGCAATACACACCAAGTCGCAGACACTGCCCGACTACTTGGTATTTGATCTGCGATCTTATTTACGAACAAATAAGGTCGCAACTCACAGATACCAAGTCATAGGCGTAAGTAGAGTGCTTTAGTAATACTAGTCCGTTCTGAAAAAAAAAATATTTTTAATTTAGATTCTTCATTGAAAAAATATTAATATATTATATTAAAAAATTATAAAAACCTTCGAGCTGAAAAACACCAATTTTTTTCTAATTTTTTACAAACATTATATCGGAAATTTATGCTCTTACTTAAAAAAATCATGATAATTATTTATTGTAACTACTATTCCATTATTTTTAATAATAAATGAGGAGATTCGTGAAAGCCTGAACTCTTTAATAATTTATTCGTATCTGATATCGAAATACACGCATTAGGTAATTGTTACAGAAAATATTATTCAAAAAACCAGTGTTACATTTTAGTCTATGACTTATTTCGTAGCCAATTTATATACATGAAAAATAATCAATACAAGTGTAGTTCAGCTCAAACCTCTTAATTACACTTATACAATAAAAATGTCCGCCTTTTTAGTATAAAATAACAAAAAACTAAGGTTTGTGTAACATATTTTAAATTCAGTTCTTTATTTAAGCAAATTTTGCAAACCTCGTCAGACGAACTGGCTTGCTAACTGAATAATAAAATACAAAGTAGGTAAGATACAACAAAGGAGGGATTTTTTACGTGTTACATCTTGTCTTTTGAATTTTATTTTAGAACAAGGGTTGTGAGTAAAAAATTACATACAAAAAAATTAAATGTAATAAAAACTCCTTTTTAATAATTAATTTTTTTTTCTGTATGTATGTAGCTTCATTCATTTATGTTATATTATAATTAGTATATTTATTATATATTATTATTAAATCTAATCATTTATTGCTAAACTAAGTGTATACAAGATGGTACAATTTTTATAGTACTTAGTACTATGAACTTAGTGGCCCTTTTCGGACATTGCAATGTCCGAAAATATTATTACTATTAAAGCCCGAATATTCCTCATTGCAAAGTATGCAGATATTACTTCAAAATAATTACCACGAAACTATATAGCATTATATTTAACAAAACTTGGCAACCCTTCGCGTTCCTTTCGTTCGTCAATGCGTCCAATGACGCGTAAAAAGCATAAACACTTTGGTTCCCGCGTACACAGCCTAATATGGAAACGGAAAACGTGCTTGACAGAAATAAACATTGGAATACTCCTCGGTGATGAAGTATCAATAAGACAAGAAATAATACTGCTAACGTCATTGATGCTCGAAAATTGGAGCTGATTTTGTAGCATTTCCAATTATGATGGTATAGGTACCTGATATTTAGTTAGCGGCAATTGTAGTCGTGAGGACCTCTGACGTTTTGTAAGTTATGTGCGTTATAAAGTAAAAGTAAAAAAAACACACTTTCGCATTAATGATATTTATAATTAACTAGGGACCTGCCCCGGCAATATACATACCTATAAACTTTCCTTAAGAATCACTCTATCTATTAAAAAAAACCGCATCAAAATCCATTGCGTAGTTTTAAAGATCTAAGCATACATAGGGACAGACAGACGGCGGATAGCGACTTTGTTTTATACTATGTGCTGATATGATATTCATTCAACGATTCCAAAACATCATTGTTTTGATAAAGACAATCTTGACTCAAAGAAGTACCTAATCAAAACAAGAGTGCGTTAATTAGGAGACTGTAATATCAAATTAACCTTTGATAAATAATAAATTGTCTTTATGTCTTAATTTTATATAAATTATTCAGTCGAAAATCAAACTTGGCAATTTAAATTTGATTTTCGACCTTCGACGACTTTTAGAAGATCTATATGCGTAGGATTCGCTGTTGACAATTAGGAGGTACTCTTTCTTAACAATAGTTTTAATTAACGAAATATAAGTAAACATAACGCTTGTCACGCGTGTGAATCAAACAACGTTTTGATGACAACTAACTTTGTATTATTTTGTAAAAAGAACATTAGAAAAAGTATATAATTATTAAATTGTTAAAAAAAACACAAGTTGCCAGCATTTTCTGCAACAACGCTAGTCGGTAAAATATACATTTTCGTTGCGTGCGCAAGTGTAAGACTTGGCAAAGTTACGAGCTCGTTGAGGGTTAAAAAGCTAGAATGTCGATAAAATTAAAACTATTTTTTTTAATGACTTATTGTCGAATTTCGATCACTAAGTGATCACTATTGAAGGTATTATTAGAATAACTAGATGAGAAACGCGAATAGACAAGCAGACCACCTTCTAATATTCAATATAATTTTATCAATAGTACCTAGGTACCTTGACATGCATTCATTATTCGCGGACCTTTGCGGAAAAAATTATGTACCTACATCAGCCAAATAATAGGAGCTAAATATCCAAGTTTTAAAAATAAGAAGATAAATAGCTGGAACCTGCATGGAGAGAAATACGTACTTACTAACGAGTATATCATAATAAAGTAATTTTTAACCGACTTCCAAAAGGAGGAGGTTCTCAATTCGACTGTATGTTTTTTTTTAACCGACTTCTTTTTTTTTTTTTTTTTTTTGTATGTTTGTTACGCGATTACTCCTTCATTTGTGGACCGATTTTCAAAATTATTTTTGTAATCAAAAGGGTATACTCCCGAGGTGCTTCCATAGAAATATTATCGTGATCTGATCATGAACTTACGAGATATGAAACGGAACTCCTCGTAGGATGATAGCAGAATTGTCGTAACAAGTAATATTGCTTTGTTTATACGTGCAGTCGATGGCTGACGAGTAAAGAGGAAGAGGGGGGATACGTGGTCAGCCCCCCCCCCCCTCCTATAATCATCCCAGATAAAAAATATCGTGTGAGGTATCGTTTGAATGGGCTTTTTATAAGGATTTCAAATATTAGCCTCACAAAAGTCTGGGAGGGGGATTAATTTTAGGCACCACTAAAAATCGCGAAAAAAAATTTTTTAATAAAAAATAAAACCGACTTCAAAATGAAAAGGTTAAAGAGGCTAGAACTTGACTTGGAACCGACTCCAAAACGTTTTAAAGTTATTTCAAGCTTTTTAGTTCCTTTTGAAGTCGGTTTTATTTTTTATTAAATTTTTTTTTTTTACAATTGGTTACAAATAAAATTAAAATTAAACTCAAATAAAGTAGGAAGTCATTATTATCTCCAGCCCAATATTATAAATATATTATACAGTACTTTATTTATACCTCCCCCAACTTTATTATATCAAATATTAATTTATTACATCCTAGCTGCTGCGCCGTCGCATTTCTACGAAATAATTTAATTTCCGCAGGTGGGTATTGTGAAATTGTCCTTGATGGATATAATGATATAGGTAGATGGAACACCATATTCAATAAAGAATATAAATAGATAAACCTGAAAAGTATTAATTTATGCATTACTGTAGAGTCTAAATTGAACAAATCCCTATTTAGGTACTATAAGACCAACTCCAAAATCCGAAAAAAAACTGTCACTCCATACATTTTAATTTCTACCATCTTTTCTACCACCATACAACATGTAAAATAAATAGTGTGGGACCCTATCGGAGGTCAATCTATCCATGAAACTAAACAACTTGTAGAATACCTGACGTTCTTTGTGTGAACCGCCAACATTTTTTTGTAAATTTAGCAAACTGATGTTCTTAAGCTGTTCAGTTTCATGGGTAGATTGAGCTGTTAAAGGGTTCAACACTACTTAATAATATGTTATATGCTTTAAGAGCGGCAGATTTTTTTAACAGTTTTACTTAGCTTGACCTGTTTATTATTTGGTTCAAATTTAGTAATCGATATTTCACCTCCTTCCTGTTGACAGATTGATCTGATATTTCGTACACAGCTTTAGTTTTGATGACAAAACCATGTTACGTAAAAAAAAAGATTACTTCTTATATTATTTTATTTTAAACAGAGTGACAAACTCTCTCGCTAGAGGTCCTGTGTGAAAAAAGGTTTCCTCGGATAAAGGCCTTGACTGATTACTATGTATTGTGCCGAGTCAATGGGCCGTAGGTCCCGCAATTAGACCTCTATTTTCAGGGATTCATGTGAAAAATCTAAGTTACACTAACATAATGTTATTGTTCAGAATAAAACCTTGCTAGCATTCGACCTCAGTTTTAATCCTTAACGAGTGTCCTTTGTTTACCACAAAGCTTCTTTTTTTAAATTACATGAACATTGAACAGAATATGTAGCCTTTGTTAGATCAACATTCTGTGTTGTGCGAATTAGTAGCAGAAATTAAGTCAAATAGTTTTTATTTTAATCAGGGTAGAGCATTGTACTTTCACTGCTAATAAGCTATGCTATGCCAATATGTTTAATACCTTTTATTTGTAATACAAAATATATGTCTATCAAAAAATACCTACTGCTGAATAAATTTAACTTCTACAATTTTTTTTCGAACTGTGTAATGTAAGCTTCGCATGCAAAACGGCCAAAGAATATATTTGTTTTACAGTTAAACAGAAAATTTAAGACGAATAATATTCATGTATTTAATTTTTTTAAATTCTAATATAGGTAAACTGCCAGTTTCGAATCCACGCAACACGGATAAGTCAAAAAAAGAAAATGAATTTCTAGAATCTCTTCAAACATTCGAACACTCAACTGAAAATTGCATCACACACATCCTTCGACTTATAATTTGTTGATCGAAGGTCACGTTTTTATTGCTGTATCGTATCCATCAACGTCTCTCACTCGCCTATGGACTATTCCAATGGAACGTTAATCCGACACACAAGGGGAGAAATCAGGCGTCTAAATTGGCGATCTAAATGCGAACTAAATTACTACGTCTAGGCATGAGGAATGTCTATTGTATCTATAACAAGTTACAGCTTTGTTACCGAAAATTTAATTCATTAAATTGGTCCAGACAAAATTTGTTGAAACGAAATTAACCAATAGAACCTTATATTATATATTTGATAGGTCATTTGCATCCCAGCGGCATAACAAAGGATAACCTTTTGTGTCTTTATTCTCGATCTTTAATCGCATTGCATTTTCAAAAATGGTATTTCGCGACGTTTACGTAACCACGGTTCGATCATTTTCACGGAATTATCTTTTATAAAACATCGTCTGCTAGTTGGATTTTTCCTTATTTTACTGTATTATATAGGTAGACATAAATTATATAAGAGTTTATCATTGCCATATTAAAATACCGTATACCGTAAAAGTAGCATAGTAATAAGTAGTACTCAATCTGCAGGTCTAGGTAGTAGTCAATCGTACCAATAAAAAAGACAAGCCATCGTACCACTAAGAAAAGACAGACAATCAAAGCACTGTAGTTGCTCAAGGACGCGTCGCGTCGTCGGAAGTGCTCGCACTCGCACTCGTGACACTAATAAACGTATGACCTAGGAAGGAACAAGAGAGTCAGCTTTCTATCTCCTTCACTCAAAAAGTTAGAATCATTTTTACGTTTCTCTCGTACTGAGAGACGAATGTTTATGAATCTTGGGTTCATATAGCTTCGCAAGGGAATTTTAACTAAAACAAAATACTGTTGTTCGTTTTTCTTTTACCGAAGTGCGCCATTTTATTTCCCTGTGTTTGCACTTTGAAATAAGTAAATCAGGAATGTTTATTAATAATTTTAACAGCTTATTGTTTGTTTTGAGCTTTCATCTATTGTTACTGAAAATATTATCGGCGTGATTCAAATTTTAACGAGAAATTTACCTCATGCCTCATTCATTTAATTTGCAAGTTTGCTATAGGTACAAAATGTTGCTAGGCGTTTTGATTATTTCTTGTTTTTAAATGGTTTTACTTAGTTTGACCTATTTATTATTTGGTTCAAATTTAGTAATCGATATTTCATCCCCTCCCTGTTGACAGATTGGTCTAATATTTGGTACACAGCTTTAGTTTTGATGACAAAACCGTTATACGTAAAAATTTTTTTACATAATATTATTTATCTATTAACAATGAATGCCTATTTGCCTTAGTCACGGCATCAAGCGTGAACTGCTGGACCGATTTCGCTAATTTTTTTTTGTTGTGTTTGTTATTGTCAGGAAAAGGTTTTTAGGAAAAAAAAACTTGAGCGGAAACAACTAATACATTTTAAAAATTGAGTGTTGTATTTTGTACTAAACGTTAGATTTTATGATTCAACTATTCATCAAACTTGTTTAAGTACACTAAAAGTAAATGTATGTTGTTTAAAAGTTGTTATTTTAAGTTTATATCTATATTTAGTTTAACTTAGTTTATTCTAACTACTGATCGTTACATGGAATAATTTTATTTTTATATGTTTTAAATATTAAAGATTCGAGGTGACATTGTCAATGTTGAATAAGTCCACTTAAATAAAGATAAAACAATATATATTAAAGGTTATGTGGTTTTATCATAAACTACTGATAAAAGAAAAAAATGCATGTTTATTTTTCTGTGGAAAGCTTTTAGTGCCCGTATCCTTGAGATCTTGACGTAGATAGGATTGTATAAAATATGTATTCGGGCTCGCGCGTGACACATTAGGAAGATTTTTTTTCGCCGTTGCGTTCGAGGGTTAAAAGGTGGCCGTCATTTGTTAAATATATGGTACCTGGAAGTTAGAAATACCATACCATGCAGGGTCAACATGAATGTTGCAATATTTAAAACGTGGTAATAATATTCTTGGTTATTTTTAAATACCTGCACTGTAAGCTTACCGTAATCGTATCTTTACGAGTACAACGTTACGATAAATCTTCCTGACCAAGTTTTGGTCACAGTGGCCAATCCCAATGGAGATAAGCCGCAGGAGATATTATAGCCCACAAGTATGTGCGCAAACAAGTGCAATTTCTATTCCCTCACTCTCCTAACCTGATGGGACGGCTATCGTCACGACTGGAGAGAGATTAGGCACAGGACCTTCTGCTTTACCTGGTTTCCGAGGCACAGAGCAAGTGATAATTAATTTAAATATACACGAATTTACGAAAAGTCCGTGCCTCTCGTCCGTCGATCCACCGGTGGTTCTGTGCGTGATCTCTCTCCGGTCGTTTCGGTTTGCCGTCCCATCGGAATATGAGGGTGAGGGATTCGATTTTGACGCGTTATTACCACGTGCGAACGTTCGCTGTATTCGGATACCATTTATTTTCAGGATATAAACACATCAAGCAGTGACTTGACATAATCTACGTTACAATCTGATACACTACATATACATACAATACTGATACAGCAATATATTGGAACGTTACTCGTTTTTCCTTAATGCCATGTTCACACTTTGGTCGCTTGCCAGGATATAGGCTTTCAATATGTAGAATAAAGCCTACTATTAAAAATCACAAAATAGTTCAGCAACATTTTCTCTTCTGTTTGTGAATCGTTTAGTCGCTATTGACGAGCTTTAGAATTTAAAAACAAAATTACGGTCAAAATTTGACCAACAGGCGACCTCTCGTAGGTAACATAAAACAAATTACGGTCATATTACCTCTCGTATACATTATTTCATATCACATCAGTTCAGTATCATACATTTTTCGAAATTTAGAAAAAGTAGGTAATAACTATCCTCTTCTCGTGACAGTAAACCTTATTTTTAATAAAACCTTAGACTCCCGCGAGGACGCCGGCGTCAATTAGCAATGATTTGCTTTGTGTCCCATTTCTCGATGTTTGAAGGTTTAACAGCAACCCTGCTTCAAATCTTAATAAACTTTTATTTCTCTTACAGATATACACAGTAATCAACGACAAACTCGTCGGTTTACTTATAAGGACACGAAAACATCACCTAACTTACTTCGAAGGCGAAGTGCTGTTTCAGGTACTTTTTAGTTGACAAACTTTAAATATTATCGTGGCAAGGAGAGTGCTGTTTAAAAAGATTGGCTAAGATGAAACAAGTTTCTTGTTTTTAATAAAAACTCACTTCAATCTAAGTAAGAGCCAACTAAACTAATAAATATAGGTCAAAGGCGACAACACTGAAGTTTTAAAAAGAAAATTTTGATTACAAGCAGGATTTGAATCTGCGACCTACTTCTCTTCTTCTTCTTCTTATCGTATGGTTAATGAACAACCTGGTGTCACAGTTTAAACCGCCCAAAGGCCTCTAACATGGCTTTACACACCATTGAAAAATCTTTTAGGTGTGCTGGTTTCATCACGATGTTTTCCCTCACCGTTTTAGCAACTGATAATTAATTTATGATACACACATAACTTACAAAAAGCCTTGGGATCTTACTCGAGACCTCTGACTTATCAGTTGACGGCCAATCAGTCATACCACTAGGCTATCAGTGCGCCCTACTGATAAAAGTTTAAACGCCTCTGCCAACTGAGCTATTCGTAATTTTTCTCGTGCTACCGAAATTCTATTTTACAATCAACCTTTTCAGACGCTTGTGTCCATTATAAAATAAATATTTTTTTTTACAGAAACGCGATGACGATGTGCCAGTATTCCTAATGCAAACAATACAAGAAATCAGATCGTACTGCGATAATAGAGCCCTACAGGCAAGGAGGTCCGTATCACCGATGCCTCAATAAAATATTACTAAAATTACTTTTAAATGTTAAAAATAATGAACTAAATGTGATGATAGTGAAGAATTAGGTGGGTATAAAGCAAAAGTGACATTATATAACTATGTAGAAATATTTCAGTATTGTAAATGGAAAAGAAAAATTATGTTTGGATGTACACACAGCAGAGCTATTAGGTTGGAAAAAAAAAAAAAAAAAAAAAAAAAAAAAGGTGCGCTAGGTTAGAATGTGATTTGTTCGAGATGTCATCAATACAATTTCATTTTACCATATTTTCTGAAAAGGTATCACTGAAACCTATACAAAACTAAACCATTTTTCAAAATACTTTATCCTTACCTAGCGGCTACCAATCTAATAGTTTTGCTGTGTATACAATTATGTCACTTAAAGTCAGATTGGTTTTAAGCGTTCAAACAAAGTACAAAGTGCAGGGAGCTTGCTTTTGAACTATAACCCCTATTTCAATCCTGTTTAGCCAGAAAGCCAGACAAGAATGCATGCGTTCGAATAATAAATTGGATATACATATAGTTCAAGAGTCCCAGAGACAAATAACATATGTATTGCTTGATACGATATTTTTGTTTCCGATAAAACTTTTAACGCAAGCTCAGAAAAAATATACTTGATATCATAATTATGTGGTTTAAAGCTTATTTGCCTCGTGGTTTAATTTCAGCATTGCTAACGCCGAGTTTAAACTACAAATTTATTATGTTGCTGCATTCTACGAGTATATAAATATTTACTAAGTAAAATAAGAAACAAGAATCAGTAGACATTTTTCAATAAAACTCAACCTTCGTAGCTCATAATAAAAAAATATATTAAATAACTTCACTTCTATCGCCGTTTGCTTTTACTCAGAACATTTAACTATTTTCACGAAATAAATATTATGCAAGAAACTTTCATATCACAAATAGTAATGAGATTCGTAAAATAAATGTCGTCAGCATCATCAGAATGTCATTTAAGCAGTGCATTCATCAGTCTGAAGACGTTTCAGTCATTTATAATGACTAATCTTGATTAACATACACACAGCCTGTATTAGTCCACAGCTGGACATAGGCATTTACCAAACACATCACTTATTTTGTGCGTTCAATAGAAGTTGTTTGTCCTGGGCCACGCTTGGCAAGCGATCGCGGTAGCAGATGGTTGCTATTACATAATAAGATGCTACTGCCCATCTTCCTCATTTTTCCCTTTGTCGCTTCTTACGATACCCGTAGGATGAGTAAGGATGGTTCTATTCTTCAGCCAGAAACCACACGGTACCGTCACGACACGGAATCTTGATTAATAAAGTTTAAATTACCAAAAACTTAAAACTTTTATGATAGTTTTCTATGACACTGTTTGCTAGCTAAAAATATTTTGTGTGTATGCGATAATGTTTCGTATTGTTTTTAGATTGATTACTATATGATGAATTCATGGTCCAATATAAATTTTGTTTGCAAGCAGTAAATGATGACAATGAAAATCATTATGCGTAAAAAACAAAAATCATCATTAAAAACAAACACACTCGATGGTGCATGACTGAAGTAAAACCATCTCTTAGTTACGCAACATTTTCAATAAATAGTGCGGCAGCTGAAATAATGATATTTCCGAACAGTATTACATCATTCAGTGGTTTGATTAAATCATTTGTAATTCAATTCTCTAACCAGAAATTATGCCATCGAAATTGAATGGAACTATCAAATTGCTAACACGTTGCAAAATTAATTTGTTTATTTCGGATAATTCAATTATTTTAGCATCAAAATAAACAATAATTGTACGTTACAAATATGATAATACGTACGTTATTACGCGGTGATTAAATTTATCTCAACAATTTTATTATTATTGGAATAAATTTTAGTCGGTGACAAATATTTTTTTTAATAGTTATAAAATGGCGTTCATTTAGTAGGCATGAGAGTCATTCTACTCAAACATTTGAATGTGTAATGTACAGTCTTGGTCAGATAATATTCACCAGATTTAGATTTTCGAAATTCGATTCCATTTATGATTTTAAATGTCATATTACTTTTTAAAATTAAGTAGCATCCATCATATCATAGCAAAGAGGTTGTCAAGGACTTTTTGAAGATGTAAACTCATTGATTATATTTTCCATTATTTTGAGACTACCTAATGTATCATCCACGAAGCAATCATCTCTTTGGATTAATCTTTTTGTGTCAATATGAAGAACTCTTTTGTATTTTTTAACGAGCAACCGTTGAATTATGAATCCACAAGCACCTACTTTTGAGTGCTAAAGACATTGTACACGTTTACATAATATAGTGATTGTTCACAAAACACGTCTAATATTATTATCTTAGCGCTTAAGTACTTCCATTGAGGCGGTTAAAATTAATTGAGTTGAGAAGTGCAATAAAATACAAATTTGGCTTTTAGGAATTATTATTGCAGTCAAGAAACTGGAATACTTATTTAATTTTAGATATTATTGATCAAAAAGTTGTATAGAGATTAAGACAAAATTGTAATGTACTCTCAGTATAAGTACAGCCAGCGTTAGTACTCGGTGACTGTAATAAAAATGATAAACTCCTTCAAATTCGATATACTTTATCCTATTAAGATTTTTACATCCCAGCATTTTTACAGATTAAAATTTTAAAAATAAGCGGTCACCAACTAGTGACGCTGACTGTACTATCGCGGACACGAACGGTGCACCACTTTGCGATCATAATCCTTTGAACGATGCTATGAGCGTAGTGCAACGCGCCGGGTGCAAGCGATTCTAACCCTATGAGTGGTGCACCGGTTTTGTCTACGATAGTACATACATAATATTGTAAGAATATCTAGTATTTTCAGTGGATATGAAAGAGAGTTTTTAGGTAGCAAAAAAAAAATTTACTTGCTTTTTAAAAAATTTATTTTAATGAATTTGTCGGAACTTGAAATTCTTGCAATGAAAGAATGATAAACAATTTACTTGTGAATTAATTTTTTAATTAATTTTTAAAACTTAAAATTAATTATTTTTAAGGTTTTTAGTTGTTGTTTACAGGCCCTATGAAATGGAATATAAATATAAACCGATTTTGAAAATTTTAACAAGTACAATAATTTTGAAAATTATATGTTATGATTTTATTTAAATTAGGTTAGTATATAGAAAGATATATGTAAAGAAGGGACCTTTTGTGTAGTTTTTGCGATTCGCTTCTATGTTTGCGATGTCAAAAATCTCATTGTGAATAAGGCTTTTGTTGCTAAAAAAAATAAAAATATTTTTGTACAGTGGTTACTTATGTTATTGGTCAAAATGATTTATAACAATGAGCAAAATTTTCCCGTTAGATTGCAGACGTTTGTTAGGTTTGTTGGAATCTCGGCATTCGTCCATGAGAGAAATATGATAGGGGGTGTGTAAATAATTGAATCATTTGGATTTGTGCCAACTTTTAGTAGAGTACAATGCAAAATACTTTTGCCTAGTAAAGTAAATCTTGTTCAATGGTGTTAATGTTTCCACAATTAATTAGTACGAAATACGATACGTTTATTCTTAAATAAGACAATGTTATCAAGAAGTATGAGCATTGACTAACAAGACTCAGGGAGGAACACATTTTATGCAATTTCGACTTAAGCCAGTCATGATTTTGTTTACGGCTTTATGATGTTGACAGAAAGCTGTTTATGACCGGTTCAAACCTATTCCACATCGATAAATTTACAAGTATATAATAATATCGTTGTATAATTTTATTTTGACAAATTGTATTTGAGAACTTCTGTACATCATCTTTTACTCAATCGAATTTATGCTATGTGTTGTCGAAAATACGATCATTTTAATTATAGATTTTTTAGCAAGATATATTTCTCTAAATATAATCTCAACGCATTGCATGAAATCGATGTTGTAAATAATTGGATAGTTTTTTATGATATTCTTAGTAAATACATATATAAATAATATAGCTTTTAAAAATTAAGATAGGTATTTGAAAAATCACTTAAACATTTGATAAAGTTATTTATCTAAATTATATCTGATTAATTAATTTAAATATAATAAAATGAACTGGCCAAGTTTTTAGGAATTTCATAAAATGGCACAAGGCAAAAACAGAAAATAAGGCTATGTTTTTTTAAAAATTAAATTAAAAGTATTTGAATAAGTTCTATATCTAGATATTTCTTTGTTTGTAAACGATATCGTACCTATTCGTCAAAATATTAAGATAAAGTTTAGTTTATGAAAAACTATGTTTTTTGTTCATGCATATAATTATGTATTTTAGTATAAAAACAAAGCATGAGTGATGATATGATTTATGTTCCGCAGAATGTACTCAATACACAGTTCATTAGCGTAAAATTTACGTTACCCAACATTAATTCAATGCATACAATGCATGTTCGCCATTCGGCCTAATGCTAGCTTTTCACATCGAGACATGTTAATGTAGATGTGGCCTTGCCTAGTTGTGTTACGCGCTGAGAAACTGAGCAAATGCAAGTGTGTAGATGAATACTTTCTCGCGTCTCACATGTTGTTTCACCTTGCATAACCTCGTTGCACCTCGCCTCGCTAATCTCGACAAGAGTAAAGAGCTAGCATTAAGAATACACAATACAATACATATAATATAGTCTAACAGTCTAGTCTGTCTAGTCAGATATAATTATACTGTAAGAAATAATTACCTTATGTGTTAAAAATAAACTTATAAATCTATTTGTCTTTTTTTAAGTATTTACAAACTAAATATAACTACTATTTACATATGCCTATAAAAAAACAAAAATAAAAAAAAATATAGAAAAAAAGTACCTAAATATTAAGCGTCTAAGTACTCCTCCGCATCACTGTCATCCGGCAAAGTGCCCAGAAGACTGGCAGCATTGCCACGTTGAATGGCAATACTTATTCTTTTACCAAAGAATAAGTATATATAACAATAATATAATAAGTATATATAATAAGCTTTTTATACACTGGTTCAATAATATATACAGCTTGGTAAAAAGAGTCGGATGCGTTGACAGCTGGAACTGAAAATAAAAATCTTAAAGCTAACTGCCTGCTAAGCGCGAATGCTAAGCACGAGGTCCTGGGTTCGATCCCAGGGTCGGCCAAAGTGTTGTTGAGTATTTCCTTTATGAAATTCTCAGTAACTAGCAGCGCAGAGTCTGGAATTTTGTACCTGGTTAATGGCATTAGGCCACCCCCTACAACATGGAATTTACAATTACCAGGTTAGGGTCCAGATAGAGGAACCTCTTCACTAATCGAGCCGTATCCGCCTTTTGCAAAAGGCCCCCAAACCAGCTGCCTAACGAGAGCCTCTAGATATTTGTTGAGGCTTTTGGCCTATATAAATCCAGTCTACACATGTTGATAATCTCGCGTGGTATGTCAAGAACTTTAATTTCTTTTTTGGCCTTCACTCGAATGCTATCATGGGACAGTGGTATCCAATCACTGCGCAGCGCTCCGATCAATCTATCAGGCTCATTGGCCGCAAAAGATCGATCCCGTATAGAATTGCACAACCATTTTCGAAAATTGGACCAATGTGATTATTATTATTACACTAAGACATTTAATTTGTTTTAACGATTATTATATATATTTATGTTCACATAACTCAACAAAATGTACGGAACAGCTGATTTTTTTTGCGATTGCAGGGTTGGTCCCATAGTAAAAGTTGTTCATAATGATGAGTTTAATGACCCCTTTACAGGTTGTCGGTGTTTTACAAATAACCCTTTATATGTTTGTATTCATTTGTTTCTGTCAAAGTCAATACAGATCAGATTCGTTAAGAAACAGCTTAAAGGTTCATTAAACGTATTACAGAAAACAACATCTAGATTGAAGCCTCATTCAGTTCTTCCAGTTAATTTCAATTCAACAAAGGCACTCGAACAGGGACCCTCGTTTACTAAGATAAATGCTACTTGGAAATTGTGAATCGGACTTCAATTTGCTAAGTTTTCCCGTAATTTACCGTCGGAATGGAAAGCCTTCTAAGCTGAAAAGTAATTCCTACGGATAATTTTGTTCGAAAGAAGCTTACTAAGTAGGTAGTCAATACTAAATCAATTATAAGAAGATTATTACTGATAGCTAATTGAAAAATTCAAGTACAAAAATAAAAACCAAAGTATAAAAAAGAATGTTGTTTATTTTCTCAAGAACTTTCTTAAATAATAATTATGATACAGTCAATATCAAAGAGCCTTATATTAAATGAAATATTATACAAAATTGTTTGAGACATATTTTCTAGGAAAATAATTATCTTAATATTTTACATAATCAAAAAATTAATTGGACATTTTAAGAGAACAATTTTGTTTATTTCAGGTACCTTATCTGAAATTATGAAAAGAGAAATATTGTAGGTACTGAAGTACATATTCAACTTTTTTATTTGCTACGGACTTGCTTGCGCAAATCATAGTGAAATGAGCGGCTATGTCTAATCTTTTTTATTTGTGACATGCGTCACGTTTCTTTTTTAATTCTTTTTGTGTTCTGAAGTGAAATCTTTCAGTTCACTATCATCTGAATCGCCAGTTTTATTTGTAGTACCTATAAAAAGTGTGGAACCTCTAGACCACTCAGGGTAGCTACACACATAGTCGGTTCGGCAGTATTTGTCGAACAACAAAGCCGACCCGAAGTAATTACTGCATTTGTTCGGCTTCATTTGGCTTGTGCCGATTAGCTTGGGTCGACACATCATTCGGTTCGGCTGTACTTGTGGAACGAAAAAGCCAATTTTTTTAAAATGATGGTCCAATCAGATGAAGAAGTAATTCCAAATCAATACTTGATATTCTAAAAAATCTTTAAATCCACAGAGCTGAACTAAAATTTAAGCCGATCGGGTTGTGATTCCCAAACATTCAACTACATAATTATATTCAGTTTTACCGCCCGGCCCGGCCGTGCCGATTTGGTCTTGGTACATTTACCAAGAAAAATCAAATCAAATCTAATTTAAATCTAAAGCTAACTATCATCATCATGGATTAAATTGATTCCATAGATCAAAACTGGGAGTTGGTAAACTTTAAGATTTACTGGTAAATGAGAATAGATTGATTTGAATTAATTTTTATTGAGTAGGACTTTATTACTGTTACAATTTCAAGGTGTAACATAATTTAATTAGCATAGATAGTAAAACATCGAGAAATGAGACACAAAAGAAAATCAAGTGTTATGCCGGCGTCCTTGTGATAGTTAGAAGATTACGAGGAACCAATAAGGGTGACCATGATCATGTTGATCAAATAAAAGAAAAATGATAAAACATACTTTATTAGATAAGATTTCAAATTCCCTTCCAAATAGAAATAGAAATACTAAATTGAAAGGGCTTTGAATTGCCCGAAAATAGGGTCAATGTCAGTAGGTAATTTGCATTATCTGGAATCTTGTAAAATCTAAAATGTTGTTTGAAAAAAAAAGGAAATCTGACCTCCTTTTACGCGGAAAAACTTACTTAGCGTTAGCTAAAAAAATTATTAGGAAAAGTTATATCAGTCTTCTCTGAATTTTTGAAGATAAGAAAGTTAGCCAAGTAAAACAATTAATGGCGCAAGAAAGAGACAGCATTATATTAAGCAGGTAGAGGATGAGAGGGCAAATAGCATGCAGGTATTGTATTTTAAATCTATTAAATTAAAATAAATATTTTTAATGGAACGGAGTATTTTGGGTATTAAATTGATAGACCGGGTGAAAAAATACAGACATCCGAAAAAGAAAGACATCAGAAAATAGCTAACGTTACTCAAAAAGTTGCTACGCTAAAGTGGAACTGGGCATGTCTACCGCTTGTCAGACGAACTATGTCCTAAAATAACAACCCAATAGATACCTCAAAATGGCAGAAGACATCGCAGCAGAAGACAGACAGAGATGACGGAACAAGCTGGATTTTTTCCGGGAGGACTCGGCCAGTATTGCACACGATCGAGGAAAGTGCTGAGAGAGTAGGAAGACCTTTGCTCAGCAGTGGGACAATTGAGGCTTGTAGTAAATAATAATAAATACTCGTACATTTTGAAGATGAGAATTTGAACCAAACGTCCCTGAATGAACGAATTACACGCTACATTTCCAAACCTTATTTAACTTTTAAATTGAATTTAGTACTTTAAAATCGATAGGCATTATTCTTCCTATTTGCTCTTTCGACTGTGGACTGCCATATTTAGAAACCGGCCTACAAACGGACTAAGCGAGCAAAAAAGTGATGCCAAGCACCCACTCACTCAGTCGTCTAGTGTCAAAATTACGCCCTTACGTGATATGCACCGAGTAACGATGCTCTGACGCTCGAGATCAAAATGTTTGTATGAAAATATTGCCAAAGCCCGCTCTACATACCTTTTTGAGACTCTTTGTTTAAAACAAATTTATTTTATGTCACAAAAGCTTTGTCAGGCACTTTTTAGTATTTTTGTCATGCGAACTATTACAATACAATAAAAACGATTATTTTGTTAGAGATTTCTTAAATACACTAATAGGAATTCTGGATGAAATCTTTTATTATTTAGACACATTTTAAGAAAAAATTAAGCAGTAATAGCCTAGTGGTATGACGAAGCCAAAGGTTTCAGATTCAAACCTAAGGCCTCTGACTTTTTGAAAGTTACTAAACTAGTTATCCGTGCCTTCGAAAGCACGTTAAGCCGTTACCCCGGCTGTCATGAAGATCTTTGACGGTCGATATAAGGAGTCAGTACCCTCATACATTCCTGAAAACTGATCTTACTTTAGAATATTGTATCCCTTTAGGTCGCGGTGTCAGTTAGGCAGTCAAGCAGTTGAGAATAGGTAATAAGGCGAAGGGAAGATGACGATTTTAAGTATACAGAAAAAAAAATGTAGGTCAGTTAGTACTAAGAAAATATTGTTGAAGTTTAGCAAATTGAGCGAGAACCTACTAAATAACTTGTGCTTGATCAGAACTATTTAATTTTTTTTTATTTCATTTATTTACAATTTAGGAAGACAAATAGCATGTAACAATACATTAACAAGACTTATAAGTGCCAGAAATACAATTACAGGACTCCACGAAAAAACGGTTTATAAAAATCTTGTAAACATATTATTATTAAAAAAAAAACAAATATAAAACCTACCATAATTACGTAAAAGTTACACAGTACAGTGTTTACAGAAAAGGATAATTAATTTTGACTAAATAACCGTTCAAACAAACATTTTACGTTAGATATATAATGACTGCCTCGTTGGTCTAGTGGTAGCAAGCGCGACTGCTGAGCACGAGGTCCTGGGTTCGATCCCCGAGTCGGGCAAAAGTGTTATTGGGTTTTTCCATTAGGAAATTCTCAGTAGCAGCACGGAGTCTGGAATTGTGCCCGGTTAATGACAATAGGCTCGCCCCCTATTACATGGGACTTATAAAATAGCCGGCGAAACGTGGGTGTACTGCACACCTCTGCTTACCTCCTCTGGGGAATACAGGCGTGAGTCTATAAATAAAAATAAAATATATAATGCATAAATGAACTTATCGTTCTTGACAATTTTTATGAAAAAAGTGCTAAAGCTAGCCACAGAAACACACTTTGACGTTAATTACTATGATATTACTTATGATAATGGTTTTGAGTAAAAAGTTCAAGGCTTGGTCTATGAAGTATGTCATTAAAGTTTGCAATGACGTAATTTTTTTAAAGTTTTGCACATATTTTATCCAATTCACTTTTTTTTAAAAGTCCACTTAAAAACAACAATTGAATTAAAAAAATTCTCCTGGCCGATTGGTCATGCACTGCTGTTATATTTTAAACTCACGGCAATTATTTTATTTTATCAATAAAATTATTCACAACCGATTTTAAGTAAAAAACACTTATAACCTTTTTTATTATTATTTATTAAACTTTTAGTTTGATTTAAAACCTACTTTCCTGGATATTTCGTCCAGGAATAGCTGATCGCTATCTAAAGTTTGTCTGAGGGGGATGGACGACGAATATTTCACAGCTGTGGGATGCCTTCATCGTCCTCTCGTCTATTGAGTGTTCGGCCCAATACGGTATAGGGTCAGAATTGACGCTCGGCCTGATTGTCGATACTTCTTCGAAACGAACTTTGTGGCGGCGGACACAGGTCAGCCGAATCTGTGAACAAATATAAAGTATTCTGTAAAATGTGCAATTAAATTCAAATTCCCATAGGGTTTTACAGTATTGTACTATAGTGATCACAAGATCGCAACTTCACTCTGAAAATAAAACATTGACAAAAATAATAACCTCTCTCTCATTTTAAAATTTTTGTAAGGTTTTATATTATGGTAGTGTTTGTGTATTTGTAGTGAAACAAGATGGACCGACGACATTGTCAAGGTCTCGGGTAACCGGTGGATGTAAGCGGCAAGTTGTCACTCATTGTGGCGTTTTATGGCTATAATTGTATTGTTCAACAAGTGGACGTCTTCCGACTGATGATGATGATAATAAATGTAATATGGCCCTGACATATTGCCAATTAAAAATATATTTCAATCAAACAAACTGTTTATAATCTGTACTGAACTGTTCCAGACAAGAATGTCATGTGAAAAATTAATGGTGAATGTATGCAGAACTTGGATCACTTGTGTAGACAAGAGTTATCATTCCTCAGACTTACGTCATAAGTCATAAGTTAGACTAATTTATTTTGTCAATATTTTTTACAAACTGAATCTGTTTTTATTCACAAGTTCATAACATAAATGTGAATGTATTATTTGCAAGTCAAAGAACCCAATAATTTGATATTCACGGTAGATTTATGTGTGATGGAAAATGTCTGTCTAGAACTCTGTTGATTAGGTTTTTTTTTGCTTTCGCGATAGACATTTTGATAATTTGACACTTGGCATTTTAATGTTATTAGTATTTTTAAATCTACGACGGTGAAAGGGTTGTTAAAAAAACTTATTTAAAAAGTTAACAACGGTAGCCCGGTACTGTGTGGTTTCCAGCCAAAAAAAATAGAATCACCCCTACTCACCCCACGGGTGTCGTAAGAAATGACAAATGGAAAAATCTGGAGGATGGGAAGCAGCATCCATCCGCTACTGCGATCGCCAACCCGCTTGCCCAGCGTGGCGATTAAGGGCAAACCTTCTAATGAGCGCACAAAATAAGTGATGCGTATGAGAAGAGGCCTATGTCCAGCAGTGGACTACTAGCCTGCTGTGTCAGTAGGTAGCTTTGGTTATGACTACTTTCACCCAGTGGTGAAAGTTTGGTAGCCACTGAAACTTTAGAGGGTAACTAAGCATTCTCGTTATAACAAACAGGTTATGTTGTATGAGTTTGTTGTAGTAGTTGTGTGTGGTTGAGAATACATAAACGACTTCATATCCATTTTCCCTGAATTAGAATTCAAGCTTGATAAGCGGTGATAGCTTAGATAGATAGATAGTATGGCCGTTGACTGACAAGACAAATGTGTCAGGTCCGAACCCAAGCACACACCTCTGACTTTTCGCTTTTTTATTAAATGAATTATCTCCTGCTCCGTACCTCGGAAATTACGTTAAGCTGTTGGCCCTGGCAACCTAACTTTAGAATATTGTATCCCCTTTGAGTTGCGGGGGTCAGATAAGCAGTTGCTCCGTAGAAAACTGATATTTAGCTGCTTTTTGCATTCTAGTTAGATTAGAAGCCGAGCCTAAAAAACATTGGAAATAATAAGACTAGACTAGACTAGACTTGGAGGATGAGTAAGAATTGAGTAAAAGTTTAGAGGATAATATATTACGACTAAATTCTTGCATTTCCAAAGAAGGTACTGATTTTAGAAGGAACTCTTCAACGGTCAACAGCATAGACACAATTTTTTGTTTAAACGACTAGTTTTGACATTCAAATATAAAAGCTTGTTTAAAAACGTTGTTTTTATAAAACTACTTATTAAAAAACACGGAGACATTGTTATTAAATCAGACATGTGGGCTCTAAGGCATTAAATATTAATTAAAACAAAAGACGATCATCAGCCGTGTCAGAGTCAAGAATATTAATGGATCTAAAATTGATAGTAAAGCTGTCGCTTTTACCAATTATGAAAATTAACTGTAGTACAGGCCATTTGTAATATTCATGAATATTTTGATTGAATTTCTCAATATCTTATATTAATTGGATTGTGTTTTCGAAGGTCAGATAGCAGACGTTGGTTGTTTCGTAGGAATAAAACTTTTATTAATTTATTTGAATAATAAAATTGCTCTCATAACCTTTACATATTTTTCAATACTTCTCGTAAGTATTGAAAAATATGTGAAGGATCATAATAATTTCTAAAACGAAAATATTTTTTTTTTTTACGTAAAACGGTTTTGTCATCAAAACTAAAGCTGTGTACCAAATATCAGATCAATCTGTCAACAGGAAGGGGGTCAAATATCGATTACTAAATTTGAACCAAATAATAAACAGGTCAAGCTAAGTAAAACCGTTCAATAACTGGCCAAATGTGAGTCGGACTCGCGCACAAAGGGTTCTTACCAATATTGACACTCAAGTGCCTACTTGTTGCCGTTGTTATTATCAAGCAAAAAACGGCAAAAAAATCACGTTTGTTGTATGGGCCCAACAAACGTAATTTTTTTGCCGTATTAAATATTAGCGACCCGACCCGGCTTCGCACGGGTGTAATATACATATAAACCCTCCTCTTCAATCACTCTTCTATTTAAAAAAATGGCATCAAAATCAGTTGCGTAGTTTTAAAGATTTAAGCGTACATAAGGATAGAGACAGAGAAAGAGACTTTGTTTTATACTATGTAGTGATGATTGACTACCGTTATACAGGGTTATTTGTAAAACACCAACATCTTTAAATTGCAAAAAAAAATCAGGTATTCCATACATTTTATTGAGTCATGTGAACATAATTGTATGGAACAGCTGATTTTTTTTGCGATTTCAGGGTTGGTCCCATGGTAAAAGTTGTTCATAATGATAAATTTAATGGCCCCTATTAAGGATGCTGGTGTTTTACAAATAACCCTGTATACTACCGTGCCCTCAGATAAGTTGCTAACCTTAGTAATTGCGAGAACCATAGCAATATCATCTTTGGTCTTAGAAATTTTTAGAAGGCTCATTAAGCATCTGTCGTAAAAGTGCCTAAAATATTAGGGCCGTTCGTGTTTTGTTTACAATATTCCTAAAACACTTTTTTTCTTGTTTTTTTTTTGCACCTATTCCAAGTCAAGACTCCTTTTCAGTATTTTCTTTCTATTTGAATTGTTTCGTCTGATAAATGTTTTTTCCTTCATTAACTGGTTACTAAGTACCTACTTGCGAAGTATAAGCCCTTAGCAAAACTCTGTATAAAGGTTGTGAACGTAGTCTTTTTTTTAATTTTAATTTCTTTTTAATTTCTACCTAACTAAATTTCAGCCACAGCGGCCAATTTCAACGGAGTCAACTACGCAGGAGATATTTAAGTGCATGAGTGCGTGCGCAAACACAGGTGCAGCCTCCAAATTAGCCTTCCATTGAGTGATCGTGACGCAAAAACACATGAATAATAAATTTCTTTCTTTCTTTATCGTATGGTTGATAAACATACTGGTGTCATAGTTCAAACACCTGACTACACCGTTTATTATAAAAATTTCTGGGTTTCTTCACTAAGTTTTCCTTCAATATAATAAAATAATTAAAAATCCGAAAAAAAAATCCGGTACATCAGAGGTGCTTACCTGGGTTTCGAACCTACGACCTTTGATTTGGCAGCCCAACGATCATACCACTAGGCTATCAATGCTTCGTATGAATAATAGCGAGCCCAAGAGACAGCGATACGCTTGTAGCGCGCTTCAGAATGTCAAAGTTAAATTAACTATATCGTAAATTAGATCTACAATTGACAGCCGGGGCCAACTGCTTAACGTGCTATATACCGAGGCACGGTGCTATATCTAATATATAAAATTCTCGTGTCACAGTTTTCGTTGCCATACTCCTCCGAAACGGCTTGACCGATTTTGATGAAATTTTTTGTGCTTATCCGGTATCTATGAGAATCGGCCAACATCTATTTTTCATCCCCTTAAATGTTAGGGGTAGTCCACCCCTAAATTACGGAAATTATTTATATGGCAAAAAGGTTCAAAAGGTGAGAAAAAGGGGTAGAGTAGGGTAGGGTAGCGGTATAGTAGGGTAGGGGTAGTGTAGGGTAGGGTAGGGGTAGTGTAGGGTAGGGTAGGAGTGTAGGGTAGGGTAGCGGTATAGTAGGGTAGGGGTAGTGTAGGGTAGGGTAGGGGTAGTGTAGGGTAGGGTAGGGGTAGTGTAGGGTAGGGGTAGTGTAGGGTAGGGTAGGAGTAGTGTAGGGTAGGAGTGTAGGGTAGGGTAGGGGTAGATTAGGAAAATTGTTAAATTACTGCCCAACGAAGTGGGCACGGGTAAGCTAGTAATATATGTATAAATAGGGTTTATGATAAATAAAGGCAATGAATATTTAAAATTTTGTGTAAAATTTTTGGCTTTATGTTAGTGTAAGCACGTTTAATATTTGGGATCTACCGTACTAAATTTTTATTGTTTTTGTTTTAATTTATTTTATTTTGTTTTGGTGGTTAACCAGTCTATCGTAACGATATCAAAAGATCCTTAGGTTAGATAAGCCTAATCATAAGTAATTGTGTTGAGGCTTTTTAATATTAACTTTTCCCGCAGCTTCGCTTCCGAGTTTTATTTTTTCCGGGATATAAGTTTTATGTCACTTTCCGGACCATAAACTATTATACATACAAGAAATATCATCGATCTGTTGCTTTGTTGCTGCGTAAGTGATAAACCAACAAACACTATTTCGCATTTATAATAACAAATACAGAATAAAGGTCGCCAATTGGTCGAAATTCAATAATTTTTTTGTGTATATTTATAGCACTAAAACTTGCCACTAACACAAAGCCTAGACACTAAAAAACAATATAAAAATCGATTCACAAACAAAAGAAAAATGGTACAGAACTGTTTTGTTTATTTTGTGTTAGCATCAATACAATAGAAAATTAATAATACAATATAACATTATGAAAAATTGCCTCGTTGTTCTAGTGGTAGCAAGCGCGACTGCTGAGTATGAGGTCTTTGGTTCGATCCCCGAGTCGGGCAAAATTTTATGGAATTTTTCCATTAGAAATTCTCAGTAGCAGTACGAAGTCGGGAATTATGCCCGGTTAATGGCAATAGGCTTGCTCCCTATTACAAGGGGACTAATAACATAGCCGTCGAAACGTGGGTGCATTGCCTACCCCAGGCAATCCTCTATGTTGTAATATGTTATGAAAAATTACTGCGCTGTTCTATAAGCGCTATAAAAAGCTAAGTGACACCTCCTTTATTACCATTCTGTTATTGTAAAGCAGCGAAAACTGCTAAAAAACGGTTTGTTTATTTTTAGCTTAAAACACTCTCTCGTAACAGGTTAGCGTCCATAAAAGAAAATAACTCGCCCCTTAGACGGAAGGCTAAGCGGTTTACTATGCGACATAAACAAAGTATAAACCCCTTTAGGAAACCACTATATGACGCAATAAAAACCCTTTATATAACTTTTTTATTATTACACTTACATTAAAAATATTACGGAACTCTGCTATTAAACGTGAAAGTTGTATACTGGAACAGTTATTGGAAAATATATACCTACTAGCTACTTTACTCTGTCATTGAAAATTGAATTTTATAACATATATTGTATGTCGTAATTCGTCTACGTCGTGGCAGCCATTGGTTATGGACCCGCTTTGCAAGTTAGTGAGTGGTTGAAGGAAAACATCGTGAGGAAACCTGGACTTTAATAGTCTGAAATGAGTTTTAGTGTATTAATAATGCTCGATCCTTCTGTGTATATGAAAAGAGGCCTTTGCCTTACAGTGAGACAGTTACCAGTCAGTTACAGGCTGATTCATTATATTGTATCAAATATATTTTTAGAAAATACATTTAATTAATCACGAAGTTTTTAACGGGCTTGAAAAAGGGGTAGGTTTATAAGCTGTATTTTATTAAACCAATGCCCGAAGTGGATCCAAATATTTTCTATACCGTGAAACTATTCGAATTTCAGAGAATCGATGTGTACGGTGCACCCGTACAATATTTCCGAATCAGCACAATGCAATCCAAGCGAGTGGCCCCTATTCGGTCAGGATAACGTATTGCATTCAATTCGCAGTTTACCGGAATCGGGAGCACACGGGCTACACCAAACAAGCTCCACGGCTAGGTACTTTTAATATTTTGTGAATTATACGTTTTTCGAGTACAAAAACTATCATGTTTTATTTATTGACGTCATCGCACGCCCAACAAGGCGATTTGTGTGAGTGTCTAGGTACTATCGTAAAAAAATACTATTATAATCTATCGATATTATGACCTAGGCTACAGAATAAATATACTTTTAAGAGCTTACACAGGATTTTCGTCTGCAACCTCGCTCCGGTCATTTTTTGTAACATTACTAGCTTCCGCTCACAGCTTCGACCACGTGATATATTGATAAACTGTACCCTACATGTTATTCTGATATTTAAGCTATATTACTGTAAAAATTCATCAAAATACGTTACTTTTTATGTGAAAGAGAAAACCGTAACAAACATTCATTCATCCTCACAAACTCACATTTATAATATTAAGTAGGAAGTAGGATTATTTTACTAGTGGACGAGAAATCCGCTTTTTGCAATTTGCATTCGACGACGCTGATCAATAAATTAAGCGAACGAAGTCGCGGGCAACAACTAGTTAACATAAATAAAAAATAATGCTTGTAGGTACGTTTGTTCTTTATACGTTCTAAAACCATTCTTTCGTTCTAAAATCCGATTGTGGTATAAGTTTGGTTGGTTGTTCACGCATCATACGGTGTCGGTGTCATACGATAAAAAAAATGGTCATTTAAGTAAAATCTCTATTTTGACACAGGTACACAGTTTAAAAACTTAAAAAAAACTCTTAACCCTCCTCACTCGTTAAACCCTCTCGACACACATATCCGTCAAGGTTTGGTTAAGCTTTATAAGGCTTTGCGCAGACGAATCTTATCTTTAGTAAAGTTAAGGCGCCTTTCGTGCTAATTCGCTGGCTTTTTGCGATTTTTCATGACTTGATTTAGTGATTTTACAACTTCAATTAGATTTCAAGTCGTAAATTCGTGATAGCCTAGTGGTCATACCGTCGACTGGCAAGTCGGAGGTCTCTTGTTTGAACCCAAGACGCGCTCCTTTTATACTTATCTTCTATAGTTGTTGAGTCGTGAATTCTTGATAACCTAGTGGTATGACCGTCGACTAGCAAGTCAGAGGATTTTTCCTGAGTTATGTGCGTATCAGTGGCGGAGGCTCCAAACAACCAGATTCCTTCGGGGATCGAGAAGGTTCCTAATGAAAAATGGAATGGCACAGTCAAGAATGCCTACTATCTGTACTATTGGTTTTTCTCCGGGTTAGCTCCGTCTTACCTCTTGGAGAAATTCGTCCCCCGCCACTGGTGGGTTTTATAAATTAATTATCTCTTACTCCGTACCTCGGAAAACACGCAACGCCGCCGCCGTTGGCTTTGCGCCTGAACTCTCATCATGCGTTCATGCATGTGTTTCATCGCCCCCCAACACAAGAAAAAAGAACTGATTTAAAAAAAAATAAGGCCTTATTTTTTCTAAAACGTTGCCTTAGCTATGATCAAATTGTACTACAGACTTTCAACCGGACAGGAAACATACACACGTTGCTCAAATAAAAGTGCAAATAAAAAAATATCAAACAAACTGTAGTGTCCAACAGGAATACGAAAATACGCGTGTCATACAGCAATATTGTACCTACTGCTCCAAGCACAAATAACTTGAATTTTATACAAAGAGATTTTAAAAAGTTATATAACACGTGGAAAACTATAACTACTGCGTACTCCACGGTTTTGGGAAATTAGGTAGTTTTTAGGGTTCCATACCCAAAGGGTAAAAACGGTAACTAAAACTCCGCTAAGACTAACTAAGACTCCGCTGTCCGTCCGTCTGTCGTTCTGTCACCAGGCTGTATCTTATGAACCGTGATAGCTAGACAATGAAATTTTCACAGATGATATATTTCTGTTACCGCTATAACAACAAATATAACTAAAAACAGAATAAAATAAATATTTAAGTGGGGCTCCCATACAACAAACGTGATTTTTTGCCATTATTTGCCTCAATATTAATAACGGCAACAGGTAGGCGCTTGAGTGTCTAAAGTTGTATAGATATGGTACAGAACCCTTTGTGCTCGAGTCTGACTCGCACTTGGCCGGTTTTTTATAATAAAATAACCTTCGTAAGTCATACTAATACATATTTAAATACTATAACGGCTTTACTCATGGATGGATTGCGGGAATGCTCGATTAGTTTCGGACTCAAACGGAGTCCATTTTCAAGAGCGAGTGTAGTCGTGGCATCGCGGACCTCACTCAAGTACGGGTCGCCAGATGGTACGCAATTACCGTAACCTAAAGTCACTTATAATACCAGGTAGGTATGTTTTGTTGGTACCTACGATACATTTTTTGGCAATGCCGTTACGTAAATACGCATTGATCCTTCCCCAATCTTTACTTATGCCAGCCCAGGCTGAGCCTGTAGCCATAAACATGTTTCTACAAAATCAAAATCAGATCTAACTAGTCCCTGGCATGTCCCCAAGCAACGTCCTAAGCCGAGGCCCGAATCGCATTTGGAGGCACCCTTACACAGTCGAAAATATGATTTAGGGATAGCGTGTATTGTCGATCGCCGTAAATAGCATATACCCAGCTATAATAAATAAATAAATCAGCCTGTAACTGTCCCAATATAGGGCAAAAATTTGATAAAGAAAACCTTAGTACTGAATTTATTTAAATAACATAATTATTGTAGTAGGTACTCAATTTATTTTACAAAGAAAATTATTTACAATATTATTACACACATTTAAACTAAATGATACATTTTCAAAATAATAAGGTAGTGTTAATTAGACATAAATTGTATAATGAAATCTGTTCCATTGTTACTTGTAATATGACGTAATCGGGGAACGAGTTCCAAAGCCAGTTAAGGCTTTCACATAGTTATGTACTTATTTAGCGCATAACTTTCAACTACATTCGCGAAACATTTCCCGAGCGATTTTAACGGAGGAACGAAGCACAGTGGTATTTTCTAAATAGAATCTGTCAGTTTTATTTATTTATTTTTTAGTATTTTTATTTAACTCAAACTCAAACTCAAATACTAGCTATATTCAAATATTTAAATACTAGCTTCCACTCGCGACTACGTCCGCGTGGATTTCGGCAACCCTACTTATTACAATACTGCCCATCCCCCATTATTGTGATAATTTGTACCCTAAAAACTGACTTGGTATTTAACAAATATTTTTGCCGAATTTCAACTAAATCTGTCCAGTAATTTTCGCGCCAATCTCTGATAGAAAAACAGACGACAAAGTTTCTAAAAACTACATATTCTGCTTAAGTATCGTTCATCGAACATGTAGCACTTACTTTTTTTTCAAAAATATATACTTTGTTACGACTTTATTATATGTATAGAAAAAATGAAATTAATGCCATAGGCATGCTTTACAGTCAAAACGTAACGAGGTAAAATGTTATAGATGCAACCACTCCACAATCCGTAGATGACTTTAAATAAAATAATAAATAAATCAGCCTGAACTGTCCCAATATAGTAGGGCAAAGGCCTCTTCTCATACAGAGAAGGATTGAGCATTAATCACCACGCTAGCTCACTGCGGGTTGGCGATTTCAGACTATTAAAGTCCAGGTTTCCTTACGATGTTTTCCTTTACCGTTAGTCAGTGGTGTCTTAGATTAACTAAGAAAGTACATATGACATAGAAAAAGACACATTGGTACATGCCAGGTTCGAACTCACACCCACGCGCTTGCGAAGCGGGTCCGTAACCAATGCGCCACCACGACTTCTTGACTTTCGATGACTTTAGGTCCAAAAAAATATTAAGACAAATACAAAACTAAGTTAATTTAGCTTCGCTCTTGTCGAACAATTATAAGAGCTAAACTAGCTAAACAAAGTAGGATACACCGGAAACTAAGGTATTAGTATATCATTTACATATTAGCGCGGAAAATTTTCTTGATTCCTCGCGAGAGGCGGCACTTCGCATTGCTGGTATGATCCGGTACAACAGCTCGCAAATTCGCAACACTGACGTACTTTTATAGTAAACCAAAGTATAAAAAGACGCGATAGCTATTAATGCTGAGCTAAACGAACTTAGCTTAGCTTAGCTGCGTTTCCAGTGTAAACTGCGCTTAAAATTGCATATATTCAGCATAACGACAGTCAGTTTCCATAATGTCGGAACACGAAGGAAACAATTGCGCGCACTCAGCTCATAATTACACATAATCTTTTCACGGATTCACTTATGTCGAACACAATAGGCTTCATTTCCTTGCATTCATGAAACGTCACAATACTACAGTTACATTTTCAATCTTGGCAATGGAACGTTGACAAAAGATATAGATTATAGAAAATATTGAAAGCTCAAAAAGGCAACAAATCAAATATTACTTATCTCAAATCTTATTGACTAGTTTCGTGGATAACTTTGTTTTATTTGATAAGAACGAACGGTGGGTTTTCACCCGACTGTCAGGAAGAGTTATTTAATCCTAAAATATGATCAGAATTTATTGAAATAGATAAAAGGTCGAGCACAATAATAATAACTAACTTTATATACACCTAGAAAGAAACTATATATATAAACTAATTAAAAAGATAAACTTAATCTAAAAGACCTGTAGGCAACGTTCCCAAAATGCTGGCTGCGTTGCCTCGCTGGATGGCAATACTTAGCCTTTGGGCAAGATACACACCAGCATTTTGGTCACGAGATGCCTGAAATTACGGTTGAGATTTCGAAACTACATAGATGTCCTCCAAAATGAACAGCTTTTTATTGAAAAATGGCATTGTCAAAGGTTACATTGAAGTAAAAAAAAATCTTCGTAGACGAAATCGCGAGCACAGCGCTAATTAAAAATTAATGTTGATGAGCTTGCTAATTTTAAAACATGTAATTTAATAAAGGCGACCTAAATCGTTAAAAAAGTAAATAATAAATTAAATAAGTCTTAGGTTTTCGCGAACATTGTTATAATAAAACATTATCCTGCCTGCGACTGTAAGAGCTGTAAAGCTCGCGAAACATAGGATTTGATAAGTTAATAAAATTCATTATCATCATCATCAGCCGGAAGGTTGAACAATCCCCAGTTAAACAAATGCCTCCCCATTGAACACCACTACAAATGGCAACTAGCCGCTTGCATCCATCGACCGGCGACTCTAAAGATGTCGTCAGTCCACGTGGTGGGAGGCCTACCAACGTCTTCCGGTTCGTGGTCGCCACTCGAGAACCTTTCTTCCCCATCGGTTATCGTGGCCTACCCATTGCCACTTCAACTTGCATACTAGTTAATAAAAGTACCGCGACGAAAATCCGATTAAAAGTTGTTTTATGACATAAATTAAATTTTAAACAAATATTCGATCTTACTGTGAAAATTATCAAATTTATAGAAACAGTTATAATTTACCGAAACTCAACTGACAGTTGTGAAGTTCAAATTTATCTAAACAATTTGTACAACCTAATCTCGGAATATAAATCAGTCATACAACGTTTATCTTGACTTTACGCAGAATTCCTGGTACATTAAACGGATAGATGGTACCTACAGTTCTTTATTTTGTAATGATTTATTAATATAATAATGTTGTTATCTTAACTAAATTACGGTTATAACGGTCAATCTCAACGAAGATTAGCCGCAGGTGATAATTATTATGGTGCACGACTGTGTGCGCCAACACAACTCACTCGACCGCAGAGAGATCAAACACAGGACCAATGGCTTTACGTGCTTTCCGAGGCCCGGAGCAAGTAATAATTAGGTAAATAAGACGGTGCCTGCGCGCGCCTTGGGTTGAATTTGACATCATCTAAAACGTTAAAATAGCCCGTCTGGCTGGGTACAGAGTATCTTCACACAGTTCAAAAGCTAATTAGTTCTGGTTATTAAAATATAAGGAGTACCTGCTTTGATCTCGGAAACTTTTATACTTGGAACTACCACTTTATTTGTTTTTCAAAGATTTGGAGACTGAGGTTAATAATTTGTAATAATATTCATTAATTATAATATTACGTTGAAAGAGTTTGGTTTCTGCTACTCCGGCCGTTTTAACGTTTTAAATGTTTTTGAAGTTTTCTTTTATTTATTAGGAAAACCGAATCGAGTTTGACACAGAATTACTGTCTCGTTGGTCTAGTGGTAGCAAGCGCAACTGCTGAGCACGAGGTCCTGGGTTCGATCCCCGGGTCGGGCAAAGTGTTATAAGAAGACTAATTTATTATCTCGGAAAATTAATTTTATATCCATTTTATCTTTTTTACTTTGCCTTTTGTTTTTATATTAAGTCCAGTAAATACATATAAAATACTTACCGAAATAAAACTTAACGTATAAGAAAGGAAAATAAAAAAAACTTAGGTAAAGATTGTTTTAAGGCTAATACGAGATTAAACGCTATTAGCAGTGGGTTAGAGTCCTTTATCTAATAATCTAAGTATTATAAGTTTTCGAAATCTTATCTAGAGGTCAAAGACACTCTCGTATAAAGTGAAAAGAGGTGTACCTAAAAAAAAAAGATTTTGTAAAAATTTTATAGGTGCTTTCTTTCCGCCTGTTTTTACTGCTTCATTGGTTTAATAGACACAAGCACGGTTGTTAAATCCTACTTCTAACCTCAAGAAAACAATATTTTATCGTCCGTAAATTATTACCGTTAATGACTTTTATTTCTCAAAAGATTTACATAAAGGATCTAACCTAGTTACACCTCTATATAAATTTTTAATCTCTGATTTTTAAATAAAGCTTCTATATAGAAATATCAATATGAAATGTAAGGCTTCGCCTCCGTACTACTAATATTAGGAGGACTGTCCTCGTGAGAGGACAATCTTGGCCTGGAACATAAGGTAACTATTATAATTTTTGTGTATTCTTACCAAAACTGAACAGCCGCGAAAAATTTAGGGAAGCGCAGGTTCAGAGAAAATAATTCTTTGGCTTGCAAGATTTGAAGTTGGTTAAAAATAAATATTGGAAGGGTATTTCTATGGTTGGTACTATGGTTTTGTCAAAATTTATCACACTTAAATACTGAATTATGTATGTCCGTCTTTCAACCAGAACCAAGTAGGTACCCTTGCGTTTAAATTTTGGAATAAAAATACGAGATACAATGTGATTTATGGCGAGATAGGAATATTTTAAGGGCTATATACATTTCTATAGACAGAATTACTAGCATTCCGACTGAGTTATAAACTTGTGCAAGTTTATTAGGTAATAACAGTAAGTCACCTAGCCGTACTTTGAGAAATCTTAACCTCAAGAGAGCATTGAACTCATGTTAGAATTGTCAGTAGGATGAAAATAAAACTGAATGGTTTTTCCGAACGAAGCTCTTGGAAAAGTGTAGGTGTTAAATATACATTTATCTTGTATATACTTACACCTACACATACACCTTTTATTCAATGTTATTGATATTTGGAGTGGGCAATAAATAAGGCAATAAAAATAAATAGGCAAGAACATGATAAGTACTTGTATCTTAATCGTTTTAATACTAGATTAGAAATCTCAAAGTTTTTATATTTATATATTTGTGAATTTGGAATTCTGTTCGTAGATCATGAGATGTAGATTGTAAGTTCAATCATTCATTTTTTCTATACTTATATAATAAATAAATTCATTTTTTCTATACTTATGTGATCTTTGTGCTGCTTAATAAGTGTAATTGGTGTAAATCGTTTTTTAAATTAAGGTAAATAAATAAAATCACTATTCGAAAGACACGTGGCGCCATCTATTATCATAAGCATGTTATTGTTATTTTTGTTAGAAACAGTACTTTTTTTCGAGATAAAAGGTCCTATAATGTAGGTACCTATATGCAAAATTTCAGGATGATCAGTTGAGTGATTTAGGCGTGAAAAGGAAAAAAGCAAGGAAACTTACTCTCGCGTTTATAATATTAACAATATATAGTCAGGATTAGGATTGTCATAGTATTTTGTGGCTTGAAAATGAGCATAAAATATTTATAAGATTTATATTATATGGAATTGATGCTTTGGCAAAACAAAAACACATCTTTATTTTTTAAGTGCCCTATCTAAAATTTTATATGATGCTATAACTCTTGACTCATAATTCACACATTTTTATAGGTACTAAGCTAAGGTAGGTTTACATTGAAACGTACTACATAAAAAAACGTTTTTTCTTCTGCACTCGTTTATCTCGCATAAAATTTAACGCAACTCTGGCGCACCTTTTAAATTTTCAGAGTGGATTCGAATATTTTTGATGTTAAGGCTGACTTACGTTGAGTCAGTTACTGACTTTAAATTTTCAAGATAAAAACATTGTTAAAGTCGACCGGAACCGAGTTTACCCGATTCAGCGTCACTGATGCCATGCCCGAGTCAGCGTCTCGCTAAAAGTGTGCACAAGAACGTTTTATTTTTAATTCATTTGTGTGTTTATAGGGTAGGTACATTGAAAACTTTTCGCTCCAAAAATAAGTGAACGTAGTGTACTGTAGGTCTGTCTGTTACCAATTTTAGGTGACACCCTGATAAATTCAACTTCATTATTTCTAACAGCTTGTATCCGTTAAGTAGAGTTGACATTTTAACCTTTTTGTTTCGCGCGAATTTCATTACATTGACAAAGACTAAAGAATTAATAACTATTCTCTTCGAGCTAAATATTAAATAGGATTTTAACTAAAATGAATAAAGCTTTCTTAGTTAGCTCCGTTTATATAATTAGTGTTTCTGTGAATTAATGTAATAAGTTCATTTTGTTAGTATCACGCTTTATTTTAGAACTAATATGCATGTATTATACATATAAAACTTCCTTTTGAATCACTCTATCTATTAAAAAAAACCGCATCAAAATCCGCTGCGTAGTTTTAAAGATCTAAGCATACATAGGGACAGACAGACGCGGGAAGCGACTTTGATACTATTTAGTGATAATAACTTTCGTGAGTGTTATTATGTATTCAATATTATTACGACTTCACTCATGGGTTTACTCCTTTTTGATTAGAGAGAATTTTAAAAAATTGACTCCGTTTGAGTTCGAAACTAGTCGAGCAATCCTAAAATAAACGCGTAAGTAAAGCCATAATAATATTTAATATATCTTTAATATTTAATTAATTTTTTTATATATCTCAGTTAATTGTTTAAAATAAATAATTTTCCCTAATGTTGTTTATAATGTTGTTTACGGAGTCATGAGAGCGAAAAAATATGAAGATCCGATTTGTAAAAGGAAAAAATACTATATATTTATGCTAAGTCATACTTAAAAGCTAGATTAAAAATCCTGTTGAATGTAGTACTTACCTATTTGCTTTGATATAAAAACCAGTAAGTGATTCTTTTTTACATTTCAGCATTTTACGTTAAGACTGGAATTATTAATGGTTTAAACGTTAATGGTTGTTAGCTTTTCTAGATTTTCTAGCAGTCATTAGATTTATTATTTTTGGATGACTTGAAACACTTAGTTTTGAATTTAGTTCTATCATAATAATATTATGAAAAAAAAACAAAAATATAAATAAATATACGCAAATGAATCGAAAAAAATTTTTTTTTGATACGTAGGTAATACGAAAATATTAATAGATGAATGCGAAATTATGTTTGTTGATTTGTCTATCTTTCACGCCGTAACGAAACAACGTACGAACTTTTTTTTATCATAAAAAAGGCAAGAGTTCTTCCACGAACCCGTAGTAAGTAAAGTTAATACACACGTGAGTGCGCAAACACGTGTATTTACATTGAAAGCACAAATATGTAAACACAAACTTTACTATATTATGTAATTTCTCTTTGATCAAAGGTTTGCTCGGAGAAAACTCATTATTGAGTTAACTCGCCTTTGCGCATGTATTTTTTTTTGTAACTTAACTATATTGTTGTATCCAAAGTAAGAAACAGTAACAATAAAGTATTGAATTAAAAAAAATAATTATAGGTACCTGTACCACAAACAGATATGCAATTTATTCTTCTTTACTAATCAGATAACAATTTATTGACTATTTAAAGAAACGCAATTGTACCCATATTTGTGCGACAGTATCGCCTATTCCTTCACTCTCATCATCCGACGGAACGGCAATCCGATACGACCGGAGAGATATCAGGCGCTGGACCGACCGTGCTCTCCAAGGCACGGAGCAACGCACTAACATACGAAAAGTAGGAGGTGCGCGCATTGGGTTTGAACCTGAGACCTCTGACTTGCCAATATAAAAATATATAGATACTTACGTTTTCAAGCTGCGTAACTTCTCTGCTTGGTTGGCGCATGCTCATTTTAGTCCTTACGTCTGGTCCAGTAATACCTGTAGACAATAATTTATTTTAGAATAATAATTTTTTTACAACGTTAGAATTTTGTGACCTGAATGCCGTATCACCCCAACTTGAATTTGATTTGTAGGTAAGGTAAAAATACAAATAATAAAATATATAAAATAATACAAAATGAAAAAAATAAAACTGACGTAGTGACGAGCTCCAAAAGTTGTCCTTATTTATAAATATTTAATAAGAAATTTGAAAAAACAACTGATTCGAACCCGAAATCTTCGCTCTAACCACTGAGCCACCGTATCCCATCAGAATCAGTCGAAATTTCAAAACTCTTTATACGCCTAGGGCGTCTGGTAATATCTATCGGAATACATTACGTATCCGACTCAGTGTTCCAAACTTTGCAGTTTTAGAAGGCACCGATGCGATATAACCAATTTTCTTAATACTTTTTGTGAATTTTTTACATGTTAGCACATGTTAGCTTATTAAATATAAATATTTAATAAGAATTTTGAAAAAAAATTGAAAAAACAACTGATACGGATGGGATTCGAACCCACGGTCTTCGGCGTACCGTGCCGAGATTTTTTTAAATTAGATTAGATTTGAAAAAATAAGCTAACATGTGCTAAAACATGTAAAAAAAATTCACAAAAAGTATTGTCCTTATTTGACAATAAATCATGAAAACAGTCCAAACGCACCCATTTAATAATAATTTAAAGATCTTCATTTATCATATAAGAGCTAAGCTCTTGTCGTTGCAGCTTCTTACAGCTCCATCTTTCTTCTTTATCGTATCGCTGATAAAAAAAACCTGGTGTCAGAGTTTAATCCGCCCGTAGGCCTCTGACATGGCTCTACACACCTTTGAAAAATCTCTTAGATGTGCTGGTTTCCGCACAATATTTTCCCTTACGTTTTAGCAAGTGATAATTTTCTAATTCGCACATGAATTTGAAAAGTCAAAGGTGGCGGCACTGAGTCTGGAATTGTGCCCGGTTAATGGCAATAGGCTCGTCCCATATTACATGGGACTTATAACATAGCCGGCGAAACGTAGGTGCTCACCTCTGCCTCTGGGGAATACAGGCGTGAGTCTATAAAAAAAATAAAAAAAGAATTCACAGAACCAGTAATATTACCAGCAAAAATTGTCACGTGTTACTAAATTATTTAGTAATGCATAATTCAATGTGGATCCCAGAAACCTGACGTTATTTCGAGTTACGTGAGTACGAATTACTGTAACCGAAATTGTTACTGAATTGTGTCTTAGATTCTGTCACGTACCAAGATTATGAATTTATGGAATTGTACACTTACCTACGAGCACAGACATGTATACATTTGCACGTTTAAAACTCCAATATATATATATATAAATAGTTACCTGAATATACCTACATATAAATATGTAGAAGAGATGGTTCTTCTATCTTTGTTATAAACCTAATTTTGTTGATGGTACTATTGTGGACAAAGCTGGTGCACCACTCTTAAGGTTAGAATCGCTTGCACCCGGCGTCCGACCGTAGCACTAGCCCCGTCAATACGCACGTAGCATCGTTTAAAGCATTTTGATCGCAAAGTGATACACCGTTTGTGTCCGCGATAGTACACGCTTGAGATATTACCGAAAGGTTTGTTAAAAGTTTGTGTTCACATGTCTGTAATCGAGACTGTATACGTCATTTAAAAAAAAACTACACTTGAGCTTTTTTTGAGACGCAAGAGAAAATTTAAAGACAATAAAATTGATTAAATAACTCGAGAGATACTTTTCAGTCGCGGCAGCAACTTTTCAGTTGCGAAAGCAACTTCTAAGACGTCAGAAAAACTTTTAAAGTGACTTATTTATTATAAACTTAGCAATAACATTAGATTAATGAACTTTTGTAATTATATTGTTAAGTGTTGTAGGAAAGAAAATCTTATTTATAGAAAGTTAAAGTTTAAAGTTTCATACTTCGTACGCTGCATAAACATAAAAGACATTGTCACTTTATACAATGCTTTAATTAGAAGTCGATTGGAATGACGTAAAGCAGTCTCTTCCAACGTGAAGCTAAATATAGTCATGTTGAAGTGAATACAGAGCAATTATATGCTTTACTGACGCGTGTACTGCGCTCTCTCAACCTTATAGCGAGAGAAACAAACCTTTTTTGTTGTACATTGAGGTGAATTCACAAAGACAGCACAAATAAAATACAATGAAATGAAACGAAATATGATGAAATGAAATACTTATTGTCTAAACGTTAGTGAGTAGTTTTACTATAAATAAAAATATTCTTGTTGTTAATAACGTTTTAATAATAATAAATAATGTTTAATAATGGATAATGGGCTTGATGCAGAGGGCGGTACTACTGGACACGGCTCGCATGTCAGGAGGTTTCTTTCTCTGGAGCCCTGACCACCGGTAGCTTGGACCCTGTTCCCGATACCGGTGGGTTACTATATTTTATATTTTTAAATGTATATTTTTATTTTTTATATATATTTATATATTTTAAAATGTATTTTATATGTTTAAAAATTAATAAAAGATAAATATGTAATGTCTTTCTCATTAAATATCGGTCACAGCGGAAAATCTCAATTGAGATTAGCCAATAATCTTACTAATATTATTATATTACTAATCCTACTAATATTATAAATGCGAAAGTTTGTAAAGATGGATCTTTGTTGTCACCTCTGACTTTTAGAATTCATGAGCGTGTTAAAATTTAATTATGTTTAGATAAAAAAGGCTAAAACGGTGTAGGAAAACATCGTAAAGAAACCAGTACACCTGCGAGATCACCTTTCAACGGTGTGTAAAGCCATAGATCTACGGGCGATTTAAACTCTGACTCCAAGTTGTTCATCTACCATACATAAGAAATAAATAGTATAAATAATAGGATTAGGATTATTATACATTGTTGTTCGTACACGTTTCAAATACCAACGGTAAACAATGTTTATCACGATCTCTAACAACAATCACATTTAGGTACGCGTGGCTGATTTATTATTCAGTCAACGTCAACGTCGACTATCGAATATGTTATTCTATTACAAAAATTATATTATATTTTTGGGATATAGGGCGACAAGGTAATGCATTGTAGGTAATATAAAGGCTATTTACAAAAAAAAATTGGCGAAAAAATAAATGAGAAAATAAAATGAAGAGAAGCTTATAATGGTTCAACACCCTTCAAACATCCTTTGCCGGATGAAAATTTCGCCCTTCATTAATGTTTTTTTGTTTTTTGTTTTATATTAAGGTGGTAAATAAGCTTACAGCCTGAGGGTTACCGTGACATAAAGACGCTCATCCATCAAAAAAATGATTGAGTTTTCCGGATTTTTTTTTGGAAGAGCATTTAGCATTTGGAGATTCCACAAACGATATAGCTCTTAATTTTATTTTATTTATTTAGATATCCAACAGCATTTTTACATTAATTGCTTAAACTAAAACATGTACAATTTATTATAGCCAATAAGATAATCGGTACGATGTTTGCTAACATGTCTTTGGCGCTGGTCGCTTTTAATAACGCTTCGCCAATAACAGCGTACATCGATGGTCAGTAGTTTATTGACATTAAACGCCTGTAGTAAAAAAACCAATAAAAAACGTTTTTGAGGCTTATATGTCGATATAATTATAGAAGAAAGTATCTATAGAATTTTTTCACAAGGAATATTTTCTGTTGAACATAATTATAATAATTCTTATTTTACTATTTTGTTTTTTAAACTGTCATACGTAAATAATGCGCATCTTTACAGCCTCAACTGCGTCATGGCTACGATAGCAGGCCGGCTGGACTCTTTCTACACGAACCGCTGTTCAGCGGTGCAAACCTTAAATTTGTTTAGTACAATGTATAAGATCAATATATAATAATATCAATGTACAATGGTGATGGGGAGGAATTCTTTGACGCCTTCGCGTGACTTTTTATAATTCTTAATTGTAAATATAAGTTACATTATTATTTACTTTATTAATATTTGTACATAATTAATGTATAAGAGAGTTATTCCAATTGTCAGAAATGACACTTCTAACCATGTTTAAAGAGTACTACATATTTAATGCAATCCTTATTGAGGAACTGTGAAGTGTTTATATAGGAACCACAAGTAATTGGTTTCTCCTAAACAAACGTCTTACTGACAAAACATTTAAATTACTTAAGTTCAACGATCGATAAAGGACGACACTGTTGGAGTGTTGGCGTAGTGGTTAAGCAATTTCTTGATGCTTTTAGCAGTCGTAAAGTCACCCTTTGAAACCTCCGACGAGAAAAGAAGAGTGTTATAAGTTTATCATGTGTATCTGTGTGTTTTTGGCATCGTAGTTCCCATATGGATTCATAATTTATTCATCTTCATCATTATGAGCCTGTATTAGTCGACTGCTGAACATAGGCCTCTCCCAATGCGCGTCACTATTGTGCGCTTGGAAGATTTGCCTATAATCGCCACACTGGGCAAACGGGTTGGCGATCGCAGTAGCAGATTTGTTATACAGAAGGATGCTGCTACCCATCCTCAGGATACCCATACGGATTAACTAATTTTAATTTTGTTTTTATTTTATTTGAAAAGTTGGTGAGGAGGTTTTTTATCAAAGTAGATTTTTTTTATCAGTAATTTATACTTTTCTTTTCTTTTTAGTTTTTATAGGTAAAAATTGTCAGGCGAGTCACTGTCACTATACATGCTAACATATATTTTTGCACGGGTCTATACTAAACTTACCCGGTATATCCGAAGGACTAACATGGATACAGAAGATCTTTCTGATAGTCCTTTTGAGGGTCCTCGGGTCTATTATATAGGAGCCGTAGACCAGGGGGTCCATGCAGGAGTTGGACACCGCCATGATGAAAAACAGGTCTTGGACTCGTGCTGAGACGTGGACTGCCGATTTGCGATCTAGCATGTACCTGTTGAAAAGAGTTTGAATATAGAATTTTAGGAGATGTGGCTTTTATGAAAATATCAAGTTTGGTTTTCGAAATTATGTGACTTAAATGTTGAATGTAGAAGAGAATTTTTATAAGACGAGGGGGGGGGGAGAGGTTACGAATACGAACTTAGTGGCTGAGACTGGGGGCTTTAACGAATAAGTTACGGGTTCAAATTCCACTTGTAATCGTAAACTTGTACTCGCATAGTATAAATAAATATTTTTTTAAAATGTTTATGTATTATTATTTTTAAAAGCTAAGACAGGCATTACGTGTAGCTACGAAATAATGGCGTTGGTTCAATCTCTACTATAAATCGTTGAATATTTGTTGTCAATTCACTACTCAATAAGAATAAAATCGTGACATCGCATAACTTGCCAAAATAAGTTCAATAAATAAAGCTCAAGTATTAATATATTTAATTTATTATCTGTTACTGTAATAAATTAATGTTTGTGCGTTTGTTCGTGTAAATCGTAACCGCGATACAGTAGAAAAAAACTCGATCAATACGTGAAGCGCAAACTGTGGATCCCTTTTTAAGAATATCGCGCGCACCGAGGAGTGTGAAACTGGGCATAGTAAAGTTTATATGGAGAAGAAGTGCAGAAAGCTAAAATTTTTTTTTAAATACGGTCAAACTTCTGAACCACTAGTTATTATCATTCGTTTATTATCAGGTAAATAAAACCCATAAATAATATACCTAAACATTTACAAAAACAAAAGAACCTATCTGATATACATAAAAATATAATATAGACTAATTTACACAAAGAGTCGGCGTCGTGTCGCACGGTGTCGGGTAGCCGGCCTTGGAATCGCTGGGACACAACAAATTTCGCAATTTTCAACGATGCTAGTGACCCAAATACTGGACATTACCATGACATTCTTGTTTGAAATAGTTCAGTACAGACATAAACAATGGTTGTTTGTTTGTTTGAAATGTTTGTTAGGTAAACATGCATACATAGTGCCGTGTGGTTTCTGGTCTAAGAATAGAACCACCCCTACTCATTCCGCGTGGGTCGTAAGAAGCGATAAAAAGAAAAATCTGGAGGATCGGCAGCAGAATCCTACTGTGTAATAGTAACCATCTGCTACTACGATTGCCAACCCGCTTGTCCAGCATGGCGATTAAAGACAAACACCTTCTAATGAGCGCACAAAATATGTGACGCATATCGATACCGGAAATATGAAATAACGTAAGGGACATTTGACTACATGTCCCTTACGTTATTTCATATTTCCAGTATCGATATGAGAAGAGGCCTATGTCCAACAGTGGACTGATACAGGCTATTATGTATGTACGTAAATATATACATACTACGTGAACACCAAAATTTAGAATTTCTACGAAAGAAAAAATCGTAACATGCGGGATATGTACCAAATAAAATTAAAACATTTTAGGCACTTATGAATAGTCATAATTCTAATATCATTATAAGAGTGACTCTAGTTGCCAGTTCCAAGAGCTGCCTACACCGATTGAGAAGAATTTGGCAAAAAACTCCATGGTTTTTTTTTTTTTTGTGAAATTTTTACATGTTTTGGCACATGTTAGCTTATTAAATATAAATATTTAATAAGAAATTTGAAAAAACAACTGATACGGATGGGATTCTTATTAAATACTAGCTTTTGCCCGCAGCTTCGCCCGCGTGGATGTTGAACCAGGATAAAATTTATATTTTTTGTTAATCCAGGAAATATGGTTTTTATGTTTACCGAGTTCTATTCAAATCAAAAGTGTTTAGGTAACAAACATCTTCACAAACTTTTATTAGTGCAGATTAGTAATGTTATGATATGACAGTTCAAGTCCGCCCAAGTCAGTTGTTTTTGCGAGTTTCTTATTAAGCAAAACATGTGCATAAACATTTAAATTATCCAAAATATTTATTATTGAAAACATTATATATTGCCATTAAACATTATCCAGGACGATGCAATGGATAGAGCGAAGGGGAAGCGAAAAACCCGAAAAGCAGACCCCACTATCATGTGGGAATAATTATTGCACAGGAGAGAATGAGAGATTTTTTTAAATATACCTATTGTATTGTATATGTTTTGCACATTTGAGAGCAATTATTCCAACAAAGATTAGTTTTATATTTAAGTCTTACTAATGTATAGGGCAAAAGAAAAAGTTATAAGTGCGCTTCGCATATTTTATTGCATAATTTCTGACCTAATAAAGCGAAAAACCTATGTAAAAGAACAAAAGTTTCGTATCAATATCAAATCCGAACCAGGATATTTAGAAAAACATACAGATTACTTTGTTCGTAGTTTTGCTCTCGGGAGCTAAAATGTACAGAGAGTCAGGACTGGTGACCCGAGAGCAAACGACATACAGTCTATGTGAGGAGAAGCTGGTCCTGAGATCGACACTCGCAGACTTCTCATGGCAAAACAAACGCCCACAGGAAACTACACTCGCTTAAATTGAAAGGGATAATTGTGGAGAATTAGTGTTACGTGGTATAAACACTGTCTCGCAAATACCGAAACCCGTTAGAATTTGCGCCTTGATGATGTTTCTCTGCAGAAAAATTACATTAAGCCGGGTCCCTTTACACAATTTCGAAGGCGTTAAGTTCCGAAGAAGCATAATCGGGACACCGACCTTCAACTTGATGACGTCCGTCGGAAGACCACTTGCAGTGAGACCACTTGCAAGAGAAATTTTACAGGATAATGAGTGGCGTCATCTTGATTGACAACAGTGTTTATAAATGTGTAAAACACTTCATTCCCTTTCATTTATAAAAGAATGCATTCGTTGATTGCTGCAGCTTGATTATTTTTGCGCGTTTTGAGTTGGAAAATTCTTGAGCATGTGGATTCCTACTCAGCCGCCCATAATTATTGTCAAGCTCAACTTATGAATACAGGGTCATAAAAATAATCGTTTCAAAGAACCATTCACCTCATCAGCCCCAGTTCCTCGCGTCACCACAGGCAGCGTTCAGTGGAAATTGCCGCTGAACATAACTGTGACACCACCCATTATGTGTTGGTTCCTACGGATGTCTTTTAGAGTTCTGTGTACCGCATCAACTGCTTTTCTGTTTGCCATTATACATTCATCCCATCATACGATCAAAGAACAATTCTTAAGCAAATGCCTGCCTTGTCACTATTTCGTGACACATCATAAACAGGTGTTTCGTTGCTCTGTAAATTGATGGGAATCCTAAACATGGTGTGCGCTGTTTTGTCACCAGAAAACAACGTGGCAGTAATCGCCGAAGACGCTACTGCAATTGTAATTTTACCCTGCCTCCCTGCAAGGATGCCAGTGGTTATAAATATTTTTCCTGTCCCATCAGGAGTATCCAAGAAAATTCCTCAGATTTAAATCGACTCCTAACGCCATCTAGTTAAGAAAAAGGAAACATGATGTTTTAAATAATAATAATTTTAATGCTTCAAATTAAAGCGGATTTTTTTTATAAGCTGAAATTTTTAAAAGTATAATCCCACACGATGCGCGTTGCTTCCTTCGGGTTTCAAATTGAAATATTTAAAAAAGAATTCCGCTGATCTAAATAGACTCTAACGCCATCTAGAACACTATGTTTTAAATAATATAAATTTTATAAATGTTTCAAATTAAAGTGGTGACGTTTTTTACATACATACATAGACTCACGCCTGTTTCCCAGAGGGGTAGGCAGAGACAACGGATTTCCACTTGCTACGATCCTTGCATACCTCGTTGCATATACGTTTTTTATAAGTTGAAAAATTATTAAAAAGCATGTTTCCTTCGGGTTTCAGCCGGTAAGTAATAAAAGTCATTAAGAATGAAATACCACAAAAATACATATTAATTTCAATGACAAAAAAAAATACAAAAGAATCCACAAAAAGTCTGCGGAACTGGGGATCGAACCCAAAGCCTTACACTTCCAAGGCGTTCGCCCGACCGGAAGGCTATGAAGTCTGTTGACATGTAGACAAAATAATCGTTCCTAAAAGATATTATTATGTTATGTTATGTAATGTTTAGCTCCTTGTGGATATAGCGTGATAATATTTTGTAAATTGAAATTTAATAATATTTTTCCCAACAACAACAACAATTCTGCAGCAAATTCTAGAAATACGCTGCTTACTACAATACTGCTCATCCCCCATAATTATAAACGTAATAATTTATACCCTATAAGTTGACTAAGAATTCAAAAAGTATATTTGCCGAATTTCAACTAAATCTGTCCAGTAGTTTTCGCGCCAATCAATTACATACATACTTCGTTACGATTTTATTATATGTATAGATTTATATTTAACTCCATGGTTGTTTTTTTTTTTTAAATGGCTAACTATATTTTTGGTTACATTGTTCTGAGGTGTTATGTGAGAACAATGCGAGTCGACTAAACATAGGTACGCGCCTTAAATATATTCATACTTGGATAAAATTACTAATTTCGTAACCCCGCCGTGTTATCGAAATTATCCTTTACGGCATGAAAACTCAAACGGCATGAAACATAATTAACTGCGTTAAGACGCACATAATTAACTGCGTTAGGTCGGCTGAAAATTTGTTCAGTATCCATACTAGGGTGGTAATTTTAGGGTGGAAAAACAGAATAACCCTTCGTAATAAGTTTGTAGGTTATATTTGGTATTAAGATTGTATCGAGACTGAGCCTTGATAGCCTAGTGGTATGACCGTTGACTGGCAAGTCGGAGGTCTCAGGTTCACATCTGACTTTTCGTAAGTTATGTCCATATTTATAAATTAGTTATGACTTACTCCGTGCCTCGAATAGCACGTTAAGCTGTTGGCCCTGAGTCGCATCTCTCTCCGGTCATGACGGATTGCCGTCCCATCGGACTATGAGAATGAAGGAATAGTGAGTGCACCAGCTGTGTTTGCGCTCACACTTGTGCTTAAAAATATCTCCTGCGTAGTTGGCTAATCTCTGTTAATATTGGTCACCGTGACTAAAATTCGGAGTATATTATTATTAAAATTGTGTCCGTGTTTCAAAGTTTAGCTCTTTGACTAGCAATGAGAGTCCACAAAGGAAACCTCGATGCAAATTATTCAAAACTGAGCTCAAGTGTATTAATAATACTTAAAAAGCGATGTTATTCTTTTCAACCTCGTCGAAAATTAATTCAGTGAGAATTACTTTGTGGTAAATTTCCTGACAACTTTTCGTATGCGTTATTCATTTTCTTATGTTATCTTGACACAAGACAAGTAGACGATGACAAATTGTATCGTAACATACATTATTTTTATCATACCTAAAAGAATTTCTAAGGCGTCGACAGCATCAAGCATTATACTTATTACATTAGAGAGGATCTGGAGCGATGTATAATTCTTTTAAGTTCCAAATTTTAAGAAAAAATCGAATATGAGCGGGATGGTTGGTGATTCAATATTTTTTTATAGACACGCCTGTATTCCCCAGAGGGGGTAGGCAGAGGTTATGTAGGTAGTACACCTACGTTTTGCCGGCTCTAAGTCTCAAGTAATAGGGGGCGAGCCTGTTGCCATTAACCCAGGACCTCGTGCTCAGCAGTCGCGCTTGCTATTACAAGACCTACGAGGCAGTCAAGTTGGTGATTCAAGAGTAATAATATTCTCATGACCGAATTTCTCGAGTCGAGATATTCGCAGAAATAATACACAACAGATAATTATTATAGTGCACAAGTGTGTCCGCAAACACAGGTGTACTCTCAATCACTCTCGTAGTCACACACGTCGGCTAAAGAACATAATTATATTTTCGTGTTGTGTTGTGTAGATAATATAGATATTTTATCGTGAATTTTAATATAAATGAGTCTTTGATACTTTAATGAATAAAATAATGATTAATAAAAAATAATAACAGTCCGATGGGATGGAAATCTAACAGTTCGACGTGCATTTCGAGGCATAGAGTAAATTTTTGCGATTTTTCATTACTATTATATATCTTACTAGCGACTCGCCCCGGCTTTGCACGGTTACGCTAATATGCATGTATTATACATATAAACCTTTCTCTTGAATCACTCTATCTATTTAATAAAACCGCATCAAAATCCGTTGCGTAATTTTAAAGATCTAAGCATACATAGGGACAGACAGACGCGGAAAGCGACTTTGTTTTATGCTATGTAGTGATATTCTTACTTCGCCTAGCGCAATGAACTGTTTAAAATGTTAATCGTCATCGATTACAATGTCATTAACCTGATTAAACTCTCCCGTTCTCCTACTAAACAACGAAACCAATTTCCAACTACTAGAAACACGGCAAATTCTCGAACTATTTCAACTTTGGTACAATGCTGTGTACTGATTTACAGTCAGCAAACAAAGTGTTTAACATAATCTCTTTAGAATTTAAAACCATGAAAATATTTAATTAGAAATTCGCAAAAACAACTGACTTCAACCCAAAATCTTTGGCTTGCCGTGCCATCACTGTACCAACTACTTTTTGTGGCTGGGAGGAGCAAAAAATGCCATCCGCATACCGCACGTCCGAGGACATACGGTTATGAGGGGCACCGTGGGGCGGTTATTTTTTACGCGATAACCGACATCCACGTGGGTAGAGCCGCGGGTAAAAGCTAGTGTTAAAATGAACTATAATTAATAACTTTCATTGCTAACTGTATGTACATAACATAAAACACACTAAGCTTGTTTTCAAAACACCGAACATCCATCAACTATACATATAATACAAAGGTTGCGGTTTATTTAACTCATTACGTACAAAACTCACGTGGCTTAGTTTTAACCAACTTGTTAATCACAAACAGGAGTAACTAGTTACGTTAGAACTAAATAGTTACTCGTGTTATCTATACATATAATAAAATCGTAACGAAGTAAAAACTGTACATTGAAAATTTTTGGAAAAAAGTAAATGCTACGTGTTCGGGGAACGATACTGAAACCGAATATGAAGAAAAAAAAACTTTGTCTGTCTGTTTGTATGTAAAGGGTTGGCGCGAAAACTACTAGGCAGATTTAGTTGAAATTCGGCAAATATACTTTTTAAATTCTTGGTCAACTTATAGGGTATAAATTATCACGTTTATACACGGTATAAATTATGGGGGATGAGCAGCATTGTAGTAAGCAGCGTATTTCTAGAATTTGCTCCAGAATTGTTGTAATACAATGAGAAAAATGTTATTAAATTGCAATTTACAAAATATTATCACGCTATATTCACAAAGAGCTAAACATTACATAACATAACATAATAATATCTTATAGGAACGATTATTTTGTCTTTTTGTCAACAGACTTCATAGCCTTCCGGTCGAGCGGTCGGTCGAACGTCTAAAGCTTACGTTAAGGCTTTGGGTTCGATCCTCAGTTCCGCAAACTTTTTGTGGATTCTTTAGTATTTTTTTTTGTCATTGAAATTATGTATTTTTGTGATATTTTATTTATTATTATTTCATTCTTAATGACTTTTATTACTTACCGGCTGGAACCCGAAGGAAACATGTTTTTTAATATTTCTTCAACTTATAAAAAACGTTACCACTTTAATTTGAAACATTTACCATATTATAATTATATTATTTAAAACATAGTGTTCTAGATGGCGTTAAGTCTATTTAGATCAGCGAAATTCTTTTTTAAATATTTCAATTTGAACCCCGAAGGAAACAACGCGCATCGTGTGGAATTATACTTTTAAAAATTTCAGCTTATAAAAAATACCGCTTTAATTTGAAGCATTAAAATTATTATTATTTAAAACATAATGTTTCCTTTTTCTTAACTAGATGGCGTTAAGTCTATTTAGATCAGCGAAATTCTTTTTTAAATATTTCAATTTGAACCCCGAAGGAAACAACGCGCATCGTGTAGAATTATACTTTAAAAAATTTCAGCTTATAAAAAATACCGCTTTAATTTGAAGGATTAAAATTATTATTATTTAAAACATAATGTTTCCTTTTTCTTAACTAGATGGCGTTAGGAGTCAATTTAGATCTGAGAAAAAATGATTTTTTGGATACTCCTGATGGAACAGGAAAAATATTTATAACCAGTGGCATCTTTGCAGTGATCAGTAGGCAGGGCAAAATTACAATTGCATTATCGTCTTCGGGGATTACTGCCACGAGGTGACAAAACAGCGCACTTCATGTTTAGGATTCCCATCAATTTACAGAGCAACGAAACACCTGTTTGTGATGTGTCACGGAACAGTGACAAGACAGGCATTTGCTCAGGAATTGTTCTTTGATCGTATGATGGGATGAATGTATAATGGCAAACAGAAAAGCAGTTGATGCGGTACACAGAACTCTACAAGACATCCGTAGGAACCAACACATAATGGGTGGTGTCACAGTTATGTTCAGCGGCAATTTTCGCTGAACGCTGCCTGTGATGACGCAAGGAACTGGGGCTGATGAGGTGAATGGTTCGTTAAAACGATTATTTTTATGATCCTGTATTCATAGGTTGAGCTTGACAATAATTATAGGCGGCTGAATAGGAATCCACATGCTCAAGAATTCTCCAACTTAAAACGCCCAAAAATAATTAAGCTGCATCAATCAACGAATGCATTCTTTTAAAAATGGAAGGGAATGAAGTGTTTTACACATTTATTAACACTGTTGTCAATCAAGATGACGCCACTCATTATCCTGTTAAATTTCTCAATTCCCTCACTGCAAGTGGACTTCCGACGGACGACATCAAGTTGAAGGTCGATGTCCCGATTATGCTTCTTCGTAACTTAACGCCTTCGAAATTGTGTAAAGGGACCAAGGGCTTAATGTAATTTATCTGCAGAGAAACATCATCATTGGGTTTCGGTATTGGCGAGCCAGTGTTTAATAATAATAATACCATAATAATACCACGTACCACTAATTCTCCACAATATTATCCCTTTCAATTTAAGCGAGTGTAGTTTCCTGTGGGCGTTTGTTTCGCCATGATAATCAATAAGTCGCAGAGGTAGACACAGAAGTCTGCGGGTGTCGATATCAGGACCAGCTTCTCCTCACATAGACTGTATGTCGTTTGCTCTCGGGTCACCAGTCCTGACTCTCTGTACATTTTAGCTACCGAGAGCAAAACTACAAACAAAGTAATCTGTATGTTTTTCTAAATATCCTGGTTCGGGTTTGATATTGATGCGAAACTTTTGTTCTTTTACATAGGTTTTTCGCTTTATTTGGTCAGACATTATGCAATAAAATATGCGAAGCGCACTCTTAACTTTTTTTTTTGCTCTATAAATTAGTTAGACTTAAATGTAAAACTAATCTTTGTTAGAATAATTGCTCTCAAATGTGCATAAAGATATATTTTAAAAAATACCTCATAATATTACAAGTTTACCATAACAAAAATGTGGGAAAGTTCTGTATATCTAGCTGACAGAGAAATGTTTCTACATAATGTAGTAAGTAAATTCTTAAATGAAAGCTTAATAATGAAAGGAAAAATTAATATATTTGATTAAGTACCTAATTGTAATTATAGGGAATAACGAGTTAATGTAATGGCAATATATAATGTTTTCAATAATAAATATTTTGGATAATTTAACTGTTTATGCACATGTTTTGCTTATTAAATGAAAATAAGAAACTCGCAAAAACAACTGACTTGGGCGGGACTTGAACTGTCATATCATATCATTACTAATCTGCACTAATAAAAGTTTGTGAAGATGTTTGTTACCTAACCACTTTGGATTTGAATAAAACTCGGTAAACATAAAAACCATATATCCTGGATTAACAAAAAATATAAATTTTATCCTGGTCCGACATCCACACGGGCGAAGCTGCGGGCAAAAGCTAGTAACTAATTAAATTTACAATAGGGTTCGTTTAGTTTCCTCGAAGTTATAACACTATTGAATGAATTGGTTTCATTTGAGTTACGTTTAATTATCTTCTATATACAGGGTTATTGGTAAAACACCAACATCCTTAAAAGGGGTCATTAAACTCATCATTATGAACAACTTTTGCTATGGGACCAACCCTGAAATCGCAAAAAAAAAACAGCTATTCCATACATTTTGTTGAGTCATGTGAACATGAATGTATGGAACAGCTGATTTTTTTACGCCACTACGACCCCACTCGACACTGATATGATGGATGGATAAAATGGACGTCGCGGTCGTATAGAAATGATTTTGAAAAATTTAACCCCCAAGAGGAGATAGGGGAAGCAAAGTTTGTATGGGATGTCCTTATTTTTTGATCCGATTTATTTGTAACTTGAAAATTTATGAAACACGTAAGTTTGAGTTCTTCAAAATTTAAGGAATTTGCAACTTTAGCAATATAAAAATAGGATTCAAATTAAATTCTTTCAATAGTAACCTGTCGTCATTCATTTATAGACTTCCTGTATACACAGGTTCACATACATTATCAGTTCCGTATCAAAGAGACTATTCCAGCCAAGGTCTTTTACCGCGAAAATTATCTTTTACGTTGCAACATCGCCCGGATATTAAACTATGCTGGTATCCGGAATATTGTACATTCAAAGGCTTGATAATGACATGACTTTACTTTACACAGGAACTTTTATGTATTTAGAACTACCTATTACGTACATAAAGTGTATCGTAACTTGTCATATTTTGCTGCCGTGCTGCAATAGGGTAGGTAGTGGCCAACTGTTAAAAAAGTAAACATATTTTTGTGAAAATTTTTACATGTTATAGCACATGATAGCTTATTAAATATTATTTAATAAGAAAATTTGAAAAAACGACTGATACCATGATACGGATGGGATTCGAACCCACGCTCCGCGGTTAGAGCGTCGACACGCTACGTCGAAGATTTGGGGTTCGAATCCCACCCGTATCAGTTGTTTTTTCAAATTTTCTTATTAAATAATTATAAGAAAACATAATATGTTTTGTTGTGAATTTTTAAAATTTAATATTTAAAATATTAAAATATGCATATTTTGATATGACCATAAAGAGGGTTTCAGAAACGAGTCGTGATAGCATAGTGGTGTGACCGTAGACTGGCAAGTCAGAGGCCTCGCGTCGAAACCTAGCCCCCATACGGTAATTGCGTAAGTGAAAACTGTACTTTCGCCCAGAGATTCGTGAAGGAACACCGTGTAGTTTTTAGTCGGACATAACTCCATCGCCAGCCCTTGATGAGGCTTAAGGCGTTTCCATACAACAACAAAAAAAAACTCGCCTTTCTTTTTTTTTAACTAACCTTTAACCTCTATCTTTTCCTTGGTTATGTGCGTATTATAAATTAATTGCCACTTACTCTAAGCCTCTGAAAGCACGTAAAGCCGTTGGCTCTGATCTTTCTCCGGTCGTGACGGATTCCTGTCCCATCGGACTATGAGAATCAGGGAATAGAGTCTGCATCTATGCTTACGCACACACATGTTTACTATTATATCTCCAGAGTAGTAAGCAAATCCTAGTTGAGTTTGGCTGTCATGACCGAAATTGGGTCAGGATGTCATTACTATAAAGGTACTGACCATAAAGTCATTGTAGCGTACGGCAGCCAGCAACATGCGAATGCCGTTACTATAGTAACCGTCATACGAAGAGTCCTTCTCCTTGCCCTGGCTAATGGTCTCTGGTCTGATCTTCTTAGCATCACTCTACTATGATCTGAATGATGGTATTTTTCTGAAAATAAATAAGAAGTTTAGTATTTTACTTCTTCAAATAGCTATTCATTAATTTTATTGTAACTTTTTAATTTTTCAGCATTAATCACTCCGTTAGCTCGCAGCATCTTGGCAAATTTTGACTATTATATACATACTAACATTTCACCCACGACTTTCAAATTTTTTATCTCCTCTTTTACCCGCTTAGGGGTGAAATTTCCGAAAACTGTTTTTAGTGCACCTCTAGGGTACTGAAAGAATATTTCCACCAAATTTCTAGTCTCTAAATTGAACGGTTTAGGTTGTGCGTTGCCTGTCAGTCAGTCACGGTACTGTTTTAAAAGTTTAAGTCAAGATTTTCCTCGCGATGTTTTCCTTCGCCGTAAGTCAGTGGTGTCTTAGATTAACTTTACTAAGAATGTACATTATGACTTTGAAAAAGTTACATTGGTAAATGCCAGATTCAGACCCACACCCGCGTGTGGGCAAAGTGGATTTGTGACTAATGCACTGCCACAATGTACATTTCAGTTATTAATAGCTAAACAAAGGTCTTAATATAGAGTATGTGTTTAAAAAAAAAAATGTCTGCTTAACACACACGATTGCAAGTCAATGAACTTTAAACTATACAAGAATGAACAGTATATTAAACTAACATTTTATATAAACACATAACAATCATAAACTATATCATAATGAAAAAAAGATTATCGACTTTTCTTAGAAAATTGTCACGTGCAGAACATTTATTCACCAATTTGCTCTATTTACATTTATTTATTTATTTACTTAGAATGTTACAAAGAAACATTCGCAAATATGTATATTACAAAAATTTTGTCTTTCATTAAATGCATTATCAAATAATGTGGTCTCATTGTATTATCAAAATAAATTTGTTCATGTACTATCGCGGTCGCGAACGGTGCACCACTTTGCGATTAAAATGCTTTGAACGATGCTATCAAATAATGTGGTCTCATTGCATTATCAAAATAAATTTGTTCATGTACTATCGCGGTCGCGAACGGTGCACCACTTTGCGATCAAAATGCTTTGAACAATGCTACGTGCGTAGGGGCGAGGTTAGCGCTACGTTCGGACGCCGCGTGCAAGCGATTCTAACCTTAAGAGTGGTGCACCAGCTTTGTCCACAATAGTACAATCACAAGCACAGCTGTGTAAACACAAACTTTTAAAAACGTACCGATACTATCTCTAGTGTGTATTATTAAGAAAATTTATATGACACAGATAGAAGAACCATGCCTTCTAAATATAAACATAGATTAGTACTTTTATATTAGTCGGATAACTATTTATATTATGCAGTTTTAAAAGTGCAAATGCATACATATCTGTGCATATGACTGTACAATATTGAATACTGATCCTGATAAAACATAAATATATTTTGCTGCTAGCCTCCTGGGCACGCTGCCTGCAGACTACGGTGATGGGAAGTAATTCTTTAACGCCTTCGCGTGACTTTTGTATAATATAACTACTTTTTTTTATTATTTATTAGTGTTAGTGAATTTATAGAAATTAGATTAAGAGCGTATTCACACTCTTTTTATAATTATTAAATTATAATTAATTTGTACCATATGAATTTAAATGAATAAATAAAATTATAAAAAATTAAAAAGAAACTTACCTGAATTTTGTTTTGAATTCTTCGATATTTCATAAAATATACACGCATAACAGACTGATATTATCATTAGAGGTAAAAAGTATACTGCGCATAGACAAAACACATTATACGCCAACTCGTGATGTTGGTTAGCGAACGCTTCAAATGACACACATTGCTGAAAATCCGGCACCTTCGGATGAGACATCACACGGAAAACTAAGCTCTGAAACAAAGAGATTTAAGTTTAATGTTGTTCAGCTAAGTTCTGTTAAATTAGAAGAAATTAAACTCAAAAGTTTTTAAAGTAATTAGGTCTCCTATCTAAGTTAGTCCGTTGCTTAGTTACTAGCGAAAGTTTTATAAAGAATTTCAAGTTGTGTGTAAAGTAGAGACTTCAGTTATAGCATCGTAGTTATTGCGCAAGCGCGAATTATCGTCGCCGTTATACTCAAAGTCGTAGATTTAATATTTATATTTTTTAAGTTTTCTTAGTATTCTGGAGATATAATAATTATGTAAAAAATAATGTTATTAGAAAAATATAAATATACAGGGTTATTTTTAAAACTCTGACAACCTAAAAAGGGGTCATTAAACTCATCATTATGAACAACTTTTACTATGGGACTAACCCTGAAATCGAAAAAAAAACATTCTAGCCTTTTTTTTATAAAATTCCGGGTTTAAGTTTATACTTTGCCAATACTTATGACTTTTAAACAAAACCGCACGCGTGGCAGCGTTTGCATAATACCATCCGTCTATCAGGTCTTAACCACACGTCAACAACATCATTCACACGAATCTAATATGGTTAGTAATACCGGGACGATTGCGGTCGAATATGACAGAATGCGGCTTTACATAATGCTAGCCTTTGCCCGCAGCTTCGCTTGTGTTAATTTAGAATTTCAATCATGATTCGAAAGACACGTGGCGCCATCTATTATTATTATTATAAGTAGGTTTTTGTTGTTTTTCCCAGAACGGTACCTTTTTTCGGGATGAAAGGTACCAAAGTCCACTTCTGTATACCTGACAAAGTATATGCAACATTTAAAGATAATCGGTTCAGTGGTTTAGGCGTTAAAAGGTAACGAACAAACAAACTTACTTTCGCATTTATAATATTAGTTAGAAAGTTAGGATCAAAATATGCAACATTCTATCTACGATTTCTATTCTACGATTAGATGTTTTTTTTAAATTTATTTTATTTAAAAAACTTGTAACCGATCATAATTGTATTCTGAGATACAAACATAAAAATATTAGAAATGTCACGTGCATCCTAACAAACCAACATAAAAAAAACTTGTATTATGTCCAGGATATGGTGCTATAGACAACCTGTTTGCTAAATCAAATCAATCATCAAAATTTATATAAAGGTTGTAATGCATACCGTAAAACCTTTATAAATAAATTTCATGACGTTCACGTTTTTTTAATGAAAAATGAAATAAAACAATTGAAATATCATACTGCACATACATATTTTAATAAATTTCTTCTACTTATATTCAGGTTCAAAAACCTAAAGGAGATCAAATAGAATTGTAATGAAAATAAATTACAGATTTAGTGATGCCAGAATATAGAAAACTGAATATTCTATTTCACTTTGTATGCTTTGATTTAAAATAAAAAGATCTCAGTATTTTTAGGAAGATGCAATAATTTATTTTTCCTAAGCACACTCTTTCATTTATTAATTTAAAGTGAAATAAATGCAAATAAGAAGCAAGAAATTAAAAAATCAACTGATACGGATGGGATCCCATGTAAATGTTCACAAAAATATTAAATAAATGCTTCAAAATATACATCTCAAGCTTCACAATGTCATTTATGTACCCACTGACGTCCATTTGATTAGTCCAGATTTATGAATTGATGATTGCCACGACGCGACGCCATTTTAAAATAACAAACGCTTTCGCTATTTGAATGCAGCCACGCCATTACAGAGAAAGTAGGCCTCTTTTTTTAAAATAAATAATATTAAGTACTACTACTACGTGCTACGCTTGCTACGAATGCTACGCCTGCTACGAGTGCTACGCCTGCTACGCTTGCTACATGCTACGCTTGTAACTTGATGCACATAAAATTAGATTTATTTTTTGATAATAGCTTTATTTACCTATCATCAAAATAATTTAGACTCACGCTTATTTTCAAGAAGAATAGGCAGTGGTACAGGCTATATTTTATACGTTTAACCGGGCACAATTAATTGCAGGCTAAAATACTTGAATATAAAATATTGACCAATTTAAACATATTAAAAAAATATGCGAATGTATCACGTAATTATGGTCAAAATATGGTCACGTAAAAAGGTAAAATTATATTATTTCGTATTCCGAACTCCGGTAAAATGCATGGAAATGTGTTTTTCTAATTCGGTCTGTCCAATAGGCTTTCGGTTGGTCTAATAGGCTTATTCAATAGTACACAACACTTAACTTCTTATTACTTTTCATATTCGAATGCAAACTACAAAAACCAACTAGCGTTTCAGTAGCAGTTATAATTTCATACACCTTTTAGCGAAACAGCGCAATTTATTATAAGGATAACTTCTTAAGAGAACAGCAACCGAAAGAGGAAAACATTTTCTTTGAAAATAAAATTGAGAAAGTACTTTGAACGTAGATGTGAAAATTGTGGCCTTTGAATATTGAGGAAATTCTTGTCCGTCAGAACTTTTGCGTTAGGAAAATAGTACTTATTGCTATTTGGTTAAAGTGCATAATCGGTAAGAATTTTGACAACACAAGCGGGGTTACGAATAGCTTAGTGGCAGAAATTTACCCAGTAGGTCGCGGGTTGCTAAAATGTGTGCACAGAGATTTTTCAACGGTGAGTAAAGTCATGTCAGAGGCCTATGGGCGGGTTAAACTTTGACACCAGATTGTTCATCAACGATACGATAAAAAAAACTACCATCTGAAATGAAATAATATGAGTTAACATTTTTTTTACGTAAAACCGTTTTGTCATCAAAACTAAAGCTGTGTACCAAATATCAGATCAATCTGTCAATAGGAAGGGGGTGAAATATTGATTACTAAATTTGAACCAAATAATAAACAGGTCAAGCTAAGTAAAACCGTTTAAAACTGTAAAAGAGAATTTCAATAACACTGGTGGGGTTACGATTAGCTTAGAAGCAGAGCAAAAGGGGGCTTTACCCAGTAGATCGCGAATATCTAATCTCTCTCCGGTCGTGTCGAATTGCCGTCCCATCGGATTATGAGAGTGAGGGAATAGAACGTGCACCTATGTTTGCGCATACACTTGTGCACAATAATATATCCTGCTTAGTTGGCTGATCACCTTTCAGCTTGGCCGATGTCACAGAAAATCGATCACAAGGACATTATCATTATTCTCAATGACCAGAAGCTTGACCTTTTATTCGATTTACTCTCTTTAGATAACAAAAGACAAAGACTGCCTCGTTGGTCTAGTGGTAGCAAGCGCGACTGCTGAGCACGAGGTCCTGGGTTCGATCCCCGGGTCGGGCAAAAGTGTTATTGGGTTTTTCCATTAGGAAATTCTCAGTAGCAGCACGGAGTCTGGAATTGTGCCCGGTTAATGGCAATAGGCTCGCCCCCTATTACATGGGACTTATAAAAATAGCCGGCGAAACGTGGGTGTACTGTGCACACCTCTGCCTACCCCCTCTGGGGAATACAGGCGTGAGGCTATAATAATAATAATAATAATAAAATAATAAAAGATAACAAAAATCTTTCTTATATAGGTTACTAATTATTACTTAAATAAGTAGGTATAATTATATATATATATATATATATATATAATACTTTCAATAAGATTATCCGGATCCTACGATGCCACAGACTAATAAAAAACCTCCATTTTTGCGGTTGATGGCTAAGAAAAGGACGCTTCTTTGCAATTATATCCAAGGGACAATATTAATTAAAACAAATTGGTAAGTAATATAAAACCATTAATGAATTAAATGCTTCACTTAAGATATTAAAAAAGGAAATAGGCCAATTTAAAAAATTACCGCAAATGAAAATTTTAGCCTGGGTCGGATAAATTGAAGCGGGCCCATTTATTTGTAAGGAGGGTTATGTAGCGAGGGGTTGTCAGCCACAATACCGTTAAATTGTAGCCTAAATCTACAAGGATTGAAGCCTAAGTATTCACAATTAATAAGGATCTAACAGATAGCGTTATTTGTTACAAAAATATGCGGAGTTATTTTCTCCTTAAATAATTTGAGTAAATCCGTTGTATTATGTAATTATTAGGTTACGACTTCGTAATTTACTTTTTTCTGTATTTTATGGATATTGGATAAATTAGGGCAGGTGACCCGGTTTTGGCCATTTTAAGATTTTTTTAGACTTTGAGGCTATATCATTTTACAGTTTTTGTTATCACGGACATATTTCTTGTAAATAGTGATTAAATATATATAAATCTAGCCTAAGGATACATTTTTTTTCAAAATGATTCAATGGAAAAATAATCCTGTAGAAAAGAAAATATAAAATTGTTCTCCTTTTTTACCGACTTCAAAAAAGGAAGAGGTTCTCAATTCTGATTGTATAATTTTTTTATGTTTGTTACCTCAAAACTTGCTCATTTATGCTATCCAATCCAAGATTAAAAATATCGTGAAAGGTATCGTTTGGAAGGGCTTTTCATAAGGATTTAAATATTTGCCTCACACAAGTCTGGGGTAATCTAGCCTCTTTAACCTCCTCAATAAGAACTTGGCTTGGAACCGACTCCAAGTTATTTCAAGCTTTTTCTCTTTATCTTATGGTTAATAAACAACATGTTGTCAGAGTTTAAGCCTCTGACGTGGCTTTACACGCTGTTGAAATATCTTTCAGATGTGTTGGTTTCCTCACGAAGTTTTCCATCCCCGTTTTAGTAAGTGATAATCACTACATAGTATAAAACAAAGTCGCTATGCGCCGTCTGTCTGTCCCTATGTATGCTTAGATCTTTAAAACTACGCAACGGATTTAGATGCGGTTTTTTTTTAATAGATAGAGTGATACTTAAGGAAGGTTTATATGTATAATACAGGGTGGACCATAAATTCGTTCACATTTGAAAAGTCCGCTGTTACGGTGGGAGCAGGGTTATCGGCATGGGGAGGGTACCAAATTAAAGCGCAGGAAATAGGGATTTAATATCATGGCGTTTTTCAGCGGAGCACTACGCGCGTTTTGCATTCGCGAGTATTATCGAAATAACGATTTTGCGACAGAAACCAAACGGAAATTTCGTACTCATTTCAATATTCGGAATGCAAATCAAGCTCCAACGACTCTGGCTATCAAAAAGTGGGTACATAAGTTCAAGAGGATGGGTCCAAGTTTAAGTCAACTACGATCCGGCCGACAAAACACATCACGAAACCCCGAAAACATAGAGCGTGTGCGGAAGCTTATTTTCGAGAACAACCACGCATGCCTACTCGAAAGCGGTCTAGTGTGTTAAATGTGCGCAGATCGTTTCTAAGTCACATTCCAGCTTTACATGACTGCTGGATTTAACCAACGAACTTGGTTTAAACAAGATAGAGCCGCAGGTTTTCGAAATTTTTGGCTAGATACTCATATCCAGAAGAGGTGACAATAAATGGCACCCCTTAGTCCAGAGTTGACCCCAATAGACTTTTTCCTTTGGGAATATCTCAAAACCAAAGTTTTCACCAGCCAGCCCAGTGTCTATTCAAAAATTAAAAGAAAAAATACTGCAATGAAATGCAAACCATTTCACGAAACACTTTTTAGGCGACCATGCTAAATTTTCGATCCCGGTTACAAGACTGTCAGACTAAACAAGGCTCACATTTAGATGATGGGATTTTCAAAAAATAAAATCTTAATTCATTATTTTTAAGATCATATAAAAAGTTTTTCGTATACATAGATATTATTATATTATTTTTTAAATTTAACGAACTTTTGGTCCACCCTGTACATGCATAATATAGTAGTACATAAGCATTGCACCCGTGCGAAGCCGGGGCGGGTCGCTAGTTAATTCCTAATACGCACATGAATCTGAAAGTCAAAGATGCGTGCATTGAACCAACGACTTTTGTTTTGACAATCACTGCTCCTGCATAGAATTGGAGTTGAATAAAAATATAATTAAATTCTACAAAAAAATACAATCAACTTTATATAAAAAACTTTACTTGTTTATCAATTTAATTTGCTTAAGATGTTCTAACTAATTGACGTTGTTTGTCAAGATAGAGCAAAATACACTAATTAGTTATATTGACATAATTTTATTAATTGCACGAGGATTTTAGCTGTGTATGACAAGCCGAAAAAAGCTTTTTCAATTTGCCAATTATGTTGTTTTTTTGGTGAGTAAATAAATTTACTTAACTGTTATTTAACTACTATTTAATAATAACTGCCTCGTTGATCTAGTGGTAGCAAGCGCGACTGCTGAGCACGAGGTCCTGGGTTTGATCCCCGAACCAGGCAAAGTGTTAATGGGTTTTTCCATTAGGAATAATTCGCAGTAGCAGCAGCGAGTCTGGGATTGTGCCCGGCGAAACGTGGGTGTACTGCATACACCTCTGCCTACCCACTCTGAAGAATACAGGCTAGAATCTATGTTATGATGCTAACTTAAGTTTCTATGGCAAAGTTGGGGCAAAGTAATAAAATTACCTGTGGCAAACTGCAGAGCAAAGCGATGATCCATGCAAGAGTCAGCATTAACTTGCTTCTTCGCCTGGCTATTGGTAGCCTTAGTGGGTAAAGAATGGCGAAGAATCTGAAAATAAAATTCTGTTTTAATTTAATAGGTTAATACTTAAATTACAAGACTTGTACTGCTAGACAGCGTAGTATGTCTTGCTTGCTATGCGTTTTTGCTTCGTGAGAGTAAAAGAGATTTATTTTTTAAAATTTCTTATACGAGTACGTTTAAGACGCATGGTGCCATCATCGTCCCTCTTATTGTCTGTCTGTATAACACTGTATAGTACATGCTAGTGAAATGGTTGAATGTAGAAAAGAATTTTGATAACGGCTTTACCTAGTAGGTTGCGGTTCGATTCTTGCTCGTAATTGAACTTTAGTGTTCGCATAGTATTCGTAAAAAAATCCTTTGCTTTATTTTTAACATGTCGTAGACCTCAAGACTTAATATGGAATACAAGGCAATATCATAATATTTATTTTTTAAACTTAAACACAGCATTCATCTGTCTAGCCTTTTCCCAGCTATGTTGGGGTCGGCTTCCAATCTTACCGGATGCAGCTGAATACCAGTGTTTTACGTGGAGCGACTGCCTATCAGACCTCCACAACCCAGATACTGGGTTACACGATACCCCTTGGTAAGACTGGTTGTCAGACTTTCGGGCTACCCGTAACGACTGTCAAAGATCTACAATTGACAGCCGGGGCCAACAGCTTAACGTGCTATCCGAGGCACGACTTAAGCACGGCATTATAACATAGAAATACATCGTAAAAATCTTATACCACAAGTGTTCACAAATAATTGATATTTATTTGTAAAAAATAAAACTTGGGACCGAACCCACCGATTTAATTCCAAACTGAATACGTTATTGCTTTGAGGGACAGAAAATTAAGGGTGGCTCATATTTATTCATTTTAAATATTAATGCGAGAAGCTATTGGGTTATCTATTTGAAAACACTTACACAATATTTGTTTTTTTTTTTTGGTTCAGTGAACCTTATCGTGATTAGTTTTTTAATATACTCCTTTTGCTTATCTTGTAGATACTTTTGATCTAGACGAAATTTTAAGAAACAATGTATAAGTACCTACTTCGCTTCTAACCAAACAGACATATTTGATTAGTCATGTGAAAGCGTAATAAACAGATACCTAAAATTTTCTTCTAAGTATCTGATATATTTCACATCAAAGGTGCGCGTGCACCGCATCCTCATCGCAGCGGTCGCAGCGGACGGATTTGTAAGCATGCCACCTCTTCCCTAATACGACTGTCAACTGAAAAAGCGAATAGGAACCCAAAGTGAATGAACCAAACCTATCCCTAACCGCATGCGGCCGGTGCGTCCGGTGCGATGCAATTGATGTCGACGCGCACCTCAAAAATCCTTAATAACGTTATATTGTTTTTCTTTAAGATGTTCAAAAATAATATAAATACTTTTAATTTGATTATTTTTCTTATTCATAAATTAGACGGCCTGGCTTAAATGGATACTCCTATGCCTCCGGAAAGATGGACAAACATCGTAACATCTTGGATGCTTCTTCTTTATCGTATAGTTCATGAACAACTTGGTATCAGAGTTTAAACCACCCATAGGCCTCTGACATGGCTTTACGCACCGTTGAAAAAACTCAGATGTGATGGTTTTCTCTCGATGTTTTTTTGTTCAGTAGCTTTTTAATTATTTTTTACGTAAAACGGTTTTTTTATCAGAACTAAAGCTGTGAACCAAATATAAAATCAATCTGTCAACAGGAAGGGGGTGAAATATCGATTACTAAATTTGGACCAAATAATAAATAGGGCAAAGTAAATAAAACCGTTTAAAAAACCGGCGAATTTTGACCTACTTATAGGCAACGAGTCTAAAGATTCTGTGAAACCATGACTACATCTTCAACTATGGTCACTATTTTCTAGTGCTTAAGGTCTATATTACGTTATTGTATTATACGGCACTAGAATAGCCCTTGAGACCTCCTAAACTCTAATTATTTCTCGAATGACTCGACTATCTTCTGACCTTAATGACTAGTTTGGATTACCTATAAGGTCACGTATAAAGCCTAAGTGAATTCTACTTCAATATCCATTGTGTCTTGGAACAAAATGTACCTTCAACACAAAGTTATTACTTAGCTATCAATGTTTATTGAAGTAAAGTAAAAGCTATTTTCCCTAGTGTTAAGGACATTTACTAAGAATTTGTGTCTTTTGAAAGACCAATATTTGGAAAGAAAAAAACTGTGTATAATATCACATCACATCGTATGTGTCTAATATTATATGAAGCACTGATAGCCTAGTGGTATGACCGTCGACTGACAAGTCAGAGGTCTCAAGTTCAATCCCAAGGACCTCTGACTTTTCGTAAGTTATGTGCGTATTATAAATGAATTGCTAAAACGGTGAAGGAAAACATCGTGATGAAATCAGCACACCTGAGAGATTTTTCAATGGTGTGTAAAGCCATGTCAGAGGCCTACGGGCGGTTTAAACTCTGATATCAGGTTGTTCATCAACCATACGTTAAGAAAAATATTTTTGTTAATTAAGAATGTGTCGAACATTTATTATATATCATCAAAAAACATAAATTGGCATATTTACTGTCTACTTACAAAATTAGTACTCGCCCAAAGAATCGCTAAAGAATTCCAATATAGCCGTCCCAATTAAGTTATAAGATTTCTTATCCAGATCACTTGCTCTTTAATGTAATTATAAAGAAACTTTATAGGATATTATTAAAAAACTTTAGTTCGGCGGCTAACATAGTAAGTATTGGGTCTCATCGAATAGGCGAATCGAATAATATAGCCCAAACCGGAACGTGAGAAAAAACATTTTTATACTTATAATATGAAAATCTGTTCTTGTTGGAAATAATATTACACTTATCGCTTGGGTACCAGATGGTGTCACGAACGTAATGATACAGAAAAAACCGTGAACTGACCATTCATGAAAGTCACGAATTTTTGGAAATCGTTCTTGGTGAACTTTATTACATGGGACTTATAACGTAGCCGCCGAAATGTGTGCGTGCATATACCTCTGCCTACCCCCTCTGGGGAAAACAGGGGTGAGTCTATGTAATGTAAAGTTAGATAAAAAAAAGTATGACTAAAATAAATTAGTAACATCTTCGAAAAATGTTGTAATCTAAGAATAAAAATATTAAAAAAACTTACCTGTCAAGTGATATGCACACCAGAACGTTGGATGACAGGTACAGACCGAAAGCTCTTAGAACTAAGAAGAATTTACACGCTAAGTTGCCGGCTAACCAGGCATTTGTTGTCCTCCAACCAATCTGTAAAGAAAGAAATACCATTTTAGTATAAAACCCAATTGGTCACAAAAAGATTTTAATTCGGTCTCCAAAATAACATTTTTATTCTGTACAATTTATCTAATTTGTTATATATTTTTAAATCGACCAATATTTGAACAATACTGTTAGGTTTATTCTTAGCTGTAGTAAAAAATTGTCAATCGCTCGTAAATTAGTTAACTTGAGAAATACCACACTATTACATAATACTGGAGCCAAAAGCAATATTATGTTGCTGCGTTTCATACGGACATGTGTAACAATACAACGAGTCGGACAACTCTGGATTTAAGATTGTAAAAACATACTTAATGCTACCCCTTCACTCTCTTAAGGTAAGGCGAGGTTAAACGAGATATGAGCGGTCCTACAGGCAGGCACTGGACGGGGCTGCGAGGCGCGTTTGCGGTACCCGGACCCGTCCGATACAGTGCGAGGAACACGCAGGGGGGAGACGTTTATAGTGGGTGCGAGCCCCACATAATTGTACGTCCTTGGACGTGCGGTATGCGGAAGGCATTTTTTACACACAAAAAAAAAGGTTAAACGAGATAGCACGAGATGACGCAAGCAAAAGTTCAGCCACACTCTTCCTTATTTAACTCGCACCTTAGTTACTGACGCCCCAGTGCGAGACCCAACTAGCGAAGACAAGCAAAGTGAGGCATCGATTTCATCAAGATACTTGTACTATGCGCTTCCTCAACGAAAGCGAAGAAGTAGCATAAAAGTAACATGATATTATATTTTTAATTTGATAAGATTTGAAGTTACATACGTTGAAGATTAAAAAACTATATAAAATACTAATATTTTTTTACTCTTTCACAGTTATCTTCACTCCATTTTAAAAAAAGCTTATTGGTTTCTAGTAAAAGGTCCTCGACTCTCACAAGAAAATATCAAGACCTTATCTTAGATACAATAACATAGTCTTTATTTTTTAATATTAAAAAAGTACTAGAACTAAAACTAGATCACGAAAACATTATTATAAAAACAATATATAGTTTTAACCAAAAAATAATAAACTTACTTCTCAGGTGGTAACCTTTACTGGCATTTATAGTTTCATAGTTTATTTTTCTTAAAAAAAATAACAACTTTCCATATTATTATAACAACATGCGTATATTATATCTATAATATACCTACATATTTAAAGTTTTGAACACGCGAATCTCATTAATTAAAGGTCGATTCAAACTTATCAGTGAAGTCCAAGTCACAGTTCCACCACAGTACCGGCACCGTGATTCTTTCATACATTCACTGAAAATACTGTCACTGATATATGTGGATGCGTTCATATAGAATATCATCATCAGCCTGCATTAGTCCATCGCTAAACAAAGGCCTCTCCCAATGTGTGCCACTATTGTGCGCTCATTGGAGGTATTTGCCCATAATCGCCACTCTGGGCAAGCGGGTTGGCAATCGCAGTATCAGATGAATGCTGTTACACAGAAGGATGCTGCTGCCTGTCCTCCGGATCTTTCCCTTTGTCGCTTCTTACGACACCTATTCTTAGGCCGGAAACCACACAGCACAAGCAAATACAGAGAATGTATGAAATAATAATTATCACGATGGTGGTGGGACGACAGTCGTGATAGCCTAGTAGTGGTGACCGTTGACTGGTAAGTCAGAGGTCTCGGGTTCGAACCCAAGTTCGTACGTTATGTGCGTTTTATAAATTAATTATTACTCTCCGTGCCTCGGATAGCACGTTAAACTGTTGGTCCCGACTGTCAATTGTAGATCTTTGACAGTCGTTATGAGTAGTCATAAGCCCAAAAGTCTGACAACCAGTCTTACCAAGGGGTATCGTGTAACCCAGTATCTGGGTTGTGGAGGTCTGACAGGCAGTCGCTCCAATTAAAACACTAGTATTCAGCTGCATCCGGTAAGACTGAAAGCCGACCCCAGCATAGTTGGGAAAAGGCTAGGCAGATGATGACGATGGCGGTGGGACGGTGCCAGAACTGTGTCTTCACTGATATGTGTAAAACCTTTAATGTTTCTGCTTGGGAAGCCAAATGTCAAAACTCTTCTTAGAAAATAGACTAATAAGCTGTGAACAACCATTTGCCTCAAGCTGAGATCAAACAAACAGTCAGTTGTCAGTTGCCTGGATGATGACGCAATGCTTTCTTGTGAAAGCAAGTTAATATTGCGTCATCATCCACTTCTATACAGCATAACAAAATATAGCAAATTTTAAAGTTTTAAGTCTTCAGGTCATTAGGTAGCTAATTAGAGTTAGCATTTTTTTAAATCAAAGATGTTGATATTTTGCTTTTTTTTTATTTTTACGATGTTTTTTAAATTTATTAGTTAGTTTTAACTAACTAATAAATTTAAAAAACATCGTGCAGACTTAAGGCATAAAACAAACAGTAAATTGCCAATTAGAGACACATTTTAAGTCTAGACGTCGTTAGTTTGAATCTTCAAATTGATAACAAGAATCAGAGAAGAAGCTTTTTGACTTAAGCATTAGTATTTGAGAAAAAAATAATTAATAAAGGTAAATGTTCAAAGAGACGAGAAGAAATATATAATTTACAAAGAATACATATGAAAGTCCCATAATGAATGCGAAGTCTTAGCTAATATATTAAACAACAATATTAGGTATTGGATTAAACCATCTCTTTAGATTTGAGGACTCTTTCGCTAACTAAATTGCTTTCTTCTAGCAGCTAAAATACTAGTCCAGTGCTTTTCAAATTGTGTGCCGTGACGCCCTGGGGCGCCGCGGCCGCAGTACTACCTCAGGGGCTTCGCCAAGAGATCCACACAGATTGCCTCATGCCTGTCTTTAACGATACGATTGACTCGTGTAAGTGCCTCGCGCATTCTGATCTTAGGTCTGATCTAGTCTGATCAGATGTCTGGTGATTAATGCTCGATCCTTTTTTATATGAGAAGATAACACGACAATGCAGTGGGACAATTACCGGTTGATTTATTTTAAATAGTGTTATCCCTAACCGATGATTGTTTTATAAATAAAATCTAGACACTCAGTAAGGTTCTGCAAAATATCACACAATATAATTATAGTTGCCATAATCCTGTCACCCGATATTATCACTTAACTCACAACCCTATGTTACGCATGATATCATTAAGCGCGAGCATTAATTGTGGCTCGGTTTACACTGTTAAGAGATTCAGTACGTGTTATTATGTAGGTTATAGCGTCACTCAAGGTTTCGAATTATGAGAGTTTAAACAATGTCAACATAGATTCTTGATTTATTTTATGTATGTTTTTTTTGCTTGTTTATGCACATGTTTTGCTTATTAAACGATATTATTTAATACTCGAACGAGTTTATGTTGGCGTCTTTAGAACATTTAAGTACCCAATGTATTTTGTAAACCAAATAAATAAATAAGAAACTTAAAGGTTAAGGGCTAATAAGAAACAGTGTTCAATTCCCGCTCGAGTCAGTTGTTTTTGCAAGTTTCTTATTAAATAATATCATTATTGATTTATTGATTTTTTTTAAGTTTTTTTTGTGAGCATTGGTTACGGACCCTCTTTGCAAGCATGTGGTGTAGGTTGAACCTGGCATGAACCAATGTGATTTTATGTCAATTGCTTTCAGTTTCGGTGCCTCATAAACATGTGACACACATACACATATGACTGGCAAATCATAGGTCTAAGGTTCGAACCCAAGACGTACGTGGTAAGAGCTAGCTCTTACCGCAAAAGTTTTATCAAACTTTTGTTTGTACTCCTAGGAATACCATAAATCGATTAATGTTTAGATATGTTTTCAATTATTTTGTTAAGCCATGTTAATTGGATAGCAAACGTTGTGATAATATGTCAACAGTGTGTAAAGTACACATCGATTGTTGATCTCACATTCCCGCTTTATATTAAGGTCAGTCAGATAACGAGCAAGAGTCGAGGCGTAGGCGAAATAGTGAGCGCATTTTCCCCCGAAAATGTATGAAAAATACCTGACAAGTGCGAGTACAACTCGCGCACGAAAGGTTTCTTATGACATCATCATAATTATAATATTTTTTATAAATTAATAGCATTTTGAATTAATAAGGTGTAAGGCAGAGATATAAATTTTAGTCTTTTTTTTGCACGAAAAATGTTATCCAAAACTTTATTTTCATTTTCTATAAAAGTTTAGCAAATCAGCTATCATTGAGAATTTTTTCACACTTTTAGGTTTAAGTCGAAAAAATAGTTATAAAAAATCATTTTATAACTATTTTTTCGACTTAAACCTATATATATAATTATATATATTTTTTTTTTTTTAAGTTAGTAGTTAAAGTTCATCAACCATACGATAAAGAAAAGATTTTCTCCACGATTATTACTAGCTATTCACCAAAATCTGTAATAAATTTGTGTATACCAAAAGAAAACTATATTAACACGAAAAAGTAATCTTAAACTTCGCAGTTTCGTGGCAAGTCAAAAGTTATTTTTGAATGCATTCATTCCAAAATAACTTTTTAACGTCAAAAGAAATTAAATGTCAAGAAAATAAATCTAAAGTTTAAAAGGTTTCCTTTGGTGTATAACAAGTTTAACAAGAAACCCTTTCAGGCAATTCTTCCAACCAAGGCTCTGACAGACAGTAGACTCTCAGTAGTTAAAGAAGGATTGAAAGAAAAGTATTTATTCATAAGTAGCTTCCCGGAGCAACTTCGTACGCTTGATTATCCTACTTCAACGCCTACTCTAACCCTACCCGACTCTACTCCTACCATACTCCACCCCTTTTTCCCTACTCTACTCCCACCCTACTCTACTCCCATCCTACTCTACTCCCACCCTAATCTACCCCTACCACCGGCTAATTTTTATTAACTGTTTATTAAAAACAGTAAACAGAATAAACAGACTATCCTACTGTTAGTCAAAGTTTGTTCAGATGCTATTGGCAAGTTTTAAGACAGTCAACAAAAAATTTGGTCGAATTTTGACCAATAGGCTAATTAAAACTTTTAAGGAAAGTATGCAATCTCAGTTATAAACAATTAGCATTTAATTAAAGCTAAATATTTAGCGCTGTGTGCCTCTAGATATATATAAGGCTTTTGCGTCTATTGCTGACGATTCATGGCGTAATGTCTGCGAGACAACGTTTTGAATCGTCTGCAATAGACGCAAACTTCAGTAAATTACTGACCTCTAGATAGAGGCCAGTAATTTAGCAAACCTTTTTCGTAACATTTAAAAATGGCTTCCTCATTATTACGAGTTAAACCAGTTAATTTTAAACATGTTAATTATGGTTATTTTTCCTTAACATTTCAGTAACAAACATAAAACTTCAAACTTCTTTATGGTGTAGAAAATTAGGCAATTACTTTTATATATAGAAGCTATTATATAAAGAGAAGTTGCGTAATAACTTTAAATTTACATTTGTTTAATTGCATGGGCCGTAAAAATTATGAATAATAAATTTTAAAGTGTAATCAACGTAATGTTTTGAGTTAAAATTGATGTGTAGTACATCTGTTAATATCTTCATCATCAGATTCATCCCTCTCGCATATAAGCCTCTTCTACCTGGCTTTCTCTTTTCCGAATCGGCCGCCAATGGTTGTATAATAAGGTTTACGTGTGTTTGTGTTGTAATTGTATATTGATTATTGCATGTTCTTTGTTCTGTGTTGTGTTTAATAAATGTTTTTTCTATTTCTATTTCTATAATCTTCTCTGGACTGTGTAGACGTAGATCACATCTAGGTCATTCCCGTAATCGTGACTTTAAGGCGCGGATACTCGCAAATCTGCTATCTTGCTCGCATATTGAAAATATAAAAACAATGAATATAGTTATGAAAAATTGAACTAAATTAATTGATGGAGAACAACATCATAAAGTTTTAGCAAATATTTTAGTTTGATTGAAATTTTTTTTTTATTCATAAAAATGGCGTAAAATAAAAAATAATTTAAGCTAAAGAAATTTCTTATTTGGCGTTATAATAGTTTCTAAGGTATATTTGAGCATTTAAATCCAGATCCAAATCGCTTGACCCAACAATTTGTTGTAGGTACTGTGGCAAACACAAACTATTAATAAACTTCCCGGAAATATTAATTGGATCTCTGTTATTAGAATAATAATTATTATGTAAAAGGAGATATAAGACAATTAAGTCTACATAATTATAGTCATACATTTTATTACTTACTAGCTGGCCCTGGTTCTAATTGAACACGAACGCAGCGCCTCCTACTGGGTCCAATGTATATACTAACTATCCACCCACTTAAACACGCACAAAAATTTCAACTAAATCAGTCAACTTTGATTGACGTGATACGCGGACAATTTTTTTTAACAATGGACTTTTATTTCTACTAATTGTATGCATAATATTATGATACATTAATAAATTTAAAAGATATAATAAATTAGGATGTAGACGGGCGACCTTAAATCGAAATTGATTCTTTTTCTTTGCAGCTGACGCTTTGAAGTGATGTGCGGACAAACATTTGTGGCAATTCTTCTTTCTTCATCGTATAGTTGATGAACAATCTGTTGGCAGAGTTTAAACTGCTCATAGGCTTCTGACGTGGCTTTATAAAATCTTTTAGGTGTGCTGGTTTCCTCACAATATTTTCCTTCACTATTTTAGCAAGAGACAATTAATTTCTAATATGCTCATCAGAATCTAAAAAGTCAGAGTTGAGTGCTTGAGTTTCTAACCTTACTACCTTTAACTTGGCAGTCCAATGGTCATACCAATGCCTACCACGGCTACTGCTGCTGACAATTATATATTATGGATATTACAATTATGGAGATTTTTCCAGATTTTTCTCCTTAAAGGATAGGCTGCCGTTGAAACTGGCAACTAGCCACTCTCCTATAAATAATATTAGAATTATGACTATTCATAAGTGTAGACTAGTAGAGTCTACATGAATAAAAATATTTTGATTTTGATTTTTAAAAAATGCTCATGACTGTACTCATCAGTCTAACGTAGGAATCGGCGTCGTAAAATTATTAATATTTCACAGAAGTGTGGCAGGTGGTAGCGTCATATGACAACGGTACCAGTATGACGAATGACAAATACTGCTTCAACGTTACTGTAATAAATAACAGGATTTGTGTACATTTAAATGTTACGTTTTGAGCCTTAGTAAAATGCCTGTAAGAATCGGTGTCGGGGATGTAAGCTATCATTTATAAATTTCATGATAATGTTCATTATTATATTACGAGCAAACTGCGCGTTGGATTCATGCAGTCATGGTCTGTAGTCAGTAATAATATAAGTATTTTTTTTTTTACGTAAAACGGTTTTGTCATCAGAACTTAAGCTGTGTACCAAATATCAGATCAATCTGTCAACAGAAAGGGGGTGAAATATCGATTACTAAATTTAAACCAAATATTAAAAATGGCAAGCTAAATAAAACCGTTTAAAAAGGAACTGACATCACGTCTAGAATTATATAGACTCTTACTTTTATACATGACTCTTATCAGAACTAAACTCGAGGCTAGCTCTTGTTTATGGAACTCGTATGTGGCATCTTATGCACTTCTTAAAAAGGTGCGAAAAGCATTTATGTATGTGGTTTTAATACAAAAAAAACTCTTGGTAAGAACCAACTAAATTTATTACTGGTTGTCTAGGATATAATACGCTTGAAACTAGAAGGGTAGATACATGTAACCAGGTGTTATACTGAAAATTTGTAGAGGAAAAACAGATGCACCTCACATCCGTAATGAACTGATTCGGCTTTACACTCTTAATACCACAGTATAATAATCATACAGTATGATAACTACGTACAAACACTCAAAACGGCACACTCACACAAACATGCGTAAATATTGCGTAACGACGAGACTCCTAAGCGAACGTCGCGGTACTCGCTGTATCAACGAAGCATCGTTGCGCATGTATGTGTGAGTTAGCCGTTTTCGACCGTTTGTACGTAGTTACCATACTGTATGATTTATTATACTGTGCTAATACCCACCTTCGTAAGAGACATTCTTCGTAAAAGACATTAGTTGTTAGACGTGCCCACATGTCGCACTAAAGCCCGCGCCTCATCTCCCGTACCATGTATATCGACACGGTGCACGCGCACCCAATAACCTCATGAAAGCCAACCCGAACTGAGATCTTTTCACTAATGAATTTAAAGATTTAATGTCTGCATGTCTAGATTTTTGTGAGACTCAAAGTATTTAAATTTTATAGAAATGTTTATTTAATGTCCTAATTACTTTATGTTTTTGTTTACTTAATTATTAGTTTTATATTTCCATTGCCTTTGATTACTGTAATTAGTTTCTTAAAAACTGTGTTAGTTAAAGTTAGTAAATAAATATATATATCTTATTCCAATTACCAATTACATTAAATAAATTAAAACTTTAAATAGAATTTGCTAGGAAAACACTGTAATGACTTTGCCGATCTCAATCAAAAGAACAAGAACCAATCTCATTAATTTGTAACTTAGGTAAGAATCTTGTATTTTTATCAATGCTAGCGAATACTTTATGCCTACTGAGAGTCCGAGGTATTTCACTTCACTTCATTTAAATGGCGTGTGAAATCCCAAAGCGCCAATGACAGGTATTATGATCAGAACGAAAAACTAGGTGACAATTTTACAAGCTTTTATTTAGACACGCAGTGTCAAAATGTCAAATCCCAAAATATCCAATTCCAATTACAGTTTTCGTAAAAAAAATATATAAAACTGTGAAGTTTATAATTCTGTCTTAACTTTCCTTAACTTTTTATACAAAATGCTATTAATTTTTTGAAAATCTACAAAAATATTATACAAAACTTGCCCGGTTTTTATGTTGTTTGAGTTTTTGATGTGTCGAAAACAGAATTGATTGCTTGTGACTTAGATAATAGCGGTAGCAGTATTCTGCGCACAAAACGCGTAAAAAAGAGGTATATTAGGGTAGTTATATTGCTTTCTTCTTCTTTCGCCTGCCTTGGTCCTACGTTACTTAGGGTCGGCGCAAAATGTCTTCTTCTTCCATTCCTCTCTATCAGCATCTGAGCATTTACTCCTTTTTCATTAATATCAGTGCTTACACACTCCATCCATCTTTTCTTTGGTCTCCCTCTCGACCTCCATCCATCAACACTTATATTCATCGCTCTTTTAGACACATGCGTTTAATCCCTTCTCCTTAGGGTATATTGTTTTACCTGCTAATAAACACATAATTTCATCCGCGATCCTGCCTGTTAAACAGTTTCGAAATATCGAAAACTCAAAAATCATAAATATTCCGATAATTGTATTAAATTTTAACTCATAATAGATTTCTTGAGATTTAAAGCGAGGATTGTACATACGCGCCCTTTTAATTAAACGCCATTGAAGCTTGTGCTAAGGTTCAATATCTTGGACCATTAGGTCCCAAGATATAATCAAAATGGATAGCTATTTGTTATCAAGTACGCACCTGGAACCTAAAATTCAAATTAGAGGGTTTCAATATAACTTCAACTTGATTATATTGGAATACCGAATAATAATCAGTCCAGAATACCGAATTATAAGTACCTTTAAGCAATGATAGCCTAGTGGTATTGCTGTTGAACTGCCAGATCAAAGGCAATAAATTCGAAAACGTAAATTGTCATTTCGAATTAAAGTGGGTAACACAATTTAATGATCACTTGTTAAAAATGATGATGGAAAACATCGTGAGGCAACTAGCATAGCTGAGAGATTTTTCGACGGTATGTAAAGCCGTGTCAAAGACCTACGGGCGGTGTAAACTCTGACACCAGGTTGTTCAGCAACCTTACAACAAATATATTACAACAATACTAAATATGCTGTTAACTAATTGGACTAAATATAGACAAAAGTATAAATAAAAATACCTTTTTACATCACTTCCAGTGGCTTAACCTGTATTTCAAAATGCGGATTCAGTTTGAATACTGAGACAAAAATTGCTGACAAGTTTTCCAATAAAAACCATATTTATTTTTACATAAAGTACCTAATTATTCACACCCACGTTGAAACACCAAAATACTTTTTTCTTTTGCAGGTTTTTGACACTTATCTTGTATTTGAAAGAAGGTTGATTCAATGAAAATTTTTTTAAATAATTCTTTTGTGTTTTATTTATACACCCACTTACACACCACCACATACACCACTTTAAAAACCTGCCAAATTGTAGGAGTTATAGGAGGAAAAAGTCGAAAAAGTCGATAAATGTAACAGTATGTGTATGTGATGCGTAACAACGAGACTCCTAAGCGAACGTCGCGGTACTCGCAGTATCAACGACGCGTCGTTGCGCATGTTTGTGTGAGTGTGCCGTTTTCGAACGCTTGTACGGAGTTACCATACTGTATGTTTATCATACTGTGATATTATGTTGTCATCATTTATCAACGTCACAACCAATCCAATTGAGAAAACTCTCGCATATAATAGCTCTTAAGACGATAAACGATAAAACCTAAGTACATATCCGTAATAAGGATGCCATTATATTTGAAACAGCTACAAAATTGCTCGTTTTACCATAAACGTGATATAAGATAACCGCAGAAGAGTTGAATAAAATTTATATTTGGACTTTTATTGAAGTCGTTATGTAAATATGTCTTCTACACAAATAGTAATTATATTTTATTGTTATATAGACTCACGCCTGTATTCCCCAGAGGGGGTAGGCAGAGGTGTGCAGTACACCCACGTTTCGCCGGCTATGTTATAAGTCCCATGTGATAGGGGGCGAGACTATTGCCATTAACGACAAACGAGGCAGTAATTAGATTATTACTGAATTATTTAGTTAAGGGAATGAATATACTGGTCGTAGAGATAAAATATCGGTGTGACGTATCGTTTTTTGCAGTTATTTAGAGTATATATAGAGTATCTCTCTTATTTCATATCCTCTATGATTTCCATAATCCCCCTTTCATATGGAAGGGTTGGGGTTAGTATGTAAGTGTGCGTAAAAGAGAGATGTTATAAGTTTAAAATGTGTAACTGTGTGTCTGTGTGTGGTGATTACCTAGTGGTATGACCGTCGACTGACAAGTCAGAGACCTCTCGTGCGAACCCAAATCGCTCACCTCTGACTTTTCATAAGTTATGTGCGTATTTTAAAATCAATTAATTATCACTTACTCCGTGCCTCGTAAGGCACGTAAAGCCATTAGTCCTGCGCATAAACTCTCTCCGGTCGTGTAGGATTACCGTCCCATCAGACTATGAGAGTAAGGGAATAGAATGTGCACCTGTGTTTGCGCACAGACTTGTGCACTATAATATCTTTTACGTAGTTGGCTAATCTCCATTGATATTGGCCGCTATAACCGAAGTTCTGTTGGGAGAACATTAATTATATTATAACTGTGTTATTTAGTTAAGGAAATGAATATACTGGTCGTGGAGCTATCACGAATGGACTCATAAAATATCGGTGTGACATAACGTTTTGTGCGGTTATTGAGAGCTCCGAATGCCCTAATTCTCCATCCATATGGAAAGGTTGTTGATTAGGGTGTGAGTGTGTGAAGTAAACAACGTTTTTCCTCACCTTTTCCTTTTCGTAGGTTTAGTTTAGCTAAAGTTACTTTTAACCCTTGACGAAAAAGAGAGGTTTTGTTGGAGTATTTTTATAATCAAGCTTCTCTATACTTTCTCAATAATAACAAGAATTAAACATTAATTGATTTATTTAAAATATTTTTGTGATTTCTTTTACATATTGTAATAGCACATGTTACCTTACGCCGAAGATCGTGGGCTTGGTTCCCATCCGTATCAGTTGTTTTTTCAATTTTACTTATTAAATAATTATATTAAAAAAAAAAAAATTTGCTTATTTTATTTCTAAGCGTTGTTTTCAAAACTGCAGTTGCTTTTAATACCGGATAGAAGATTATTAAGAATGGTTGGTATCAAATAATTTCTGCTATTTTCTCCGTAATAGTTGCTATAAGAAGGTACTTCAAATTGTTTAATATATCTGTTCCTTTGAGGTCTTTCATATACTTATTTAGTTTCAAACTCATTACTGCTGTACTGTTCTAGTAATCAACATACAATTGAGTTACAATTTATCAACTTACCACGCACGCGAAGCTGCGGGCGGAAGCTAGTCATCTGCCTACCTTTTTCCCAACTATGTTGAGGTCGGCTTCTACTTATACCGGATGCAGCTGAATACCAGTGTTTTACATGGAGCGACTGCCATCAGACCTCCACAACCCAGATACTGGGTTACACGATACCACTTGGTAAGACTGGTTGTCAGACTTTCGGGCTTCTGACTACCCGTAACGACTGTCAAAGATCTACAATTGACAGCCGGGGCCAATAGCTTAACATGACATGAGGCACGGAGAGTGATAATTAAAGTGTAATATGCACATAACTTACTAAAAGCCAGAGGTGCGCGCCTTGGGGTCGAACGTGATCTCTGACTTGCCGGTCAACCGGCCATTAGGCTATCACGACGAAGCTAGTATATAAATAAAATAGGAAACAAACACAGATTACGGTTTTCTGTTGTTATAAGATAAGAAATCCAAATACCTTACACCCTCAAACAACAATCACGGCTTATTTTTCACCATATAATGGCAGGATTATAGGCTTATCGCAACTTCTAAGTCAAAAAAAGTAATTGAATCACTCGCTCGTTTGTAAACGCTGATATTTTTTTCTTTTTTGTGACATGGGCCTTTGATATGGAAAATTTTGGAACTGGTATTTTATTACATAATCATTATAACAAGGAATTGCCTGTTTGTTTTTTTTTATTAGAGCCATCAATAAGAATAGACTAGCTCGACTGTGGTAGTACCACCCTCATATAATTTAATTTGCCTTACATAAGGCAAATTGGTACATGCCAGGGTCGAATCCACATCTACATGCTTGCAAAGCGAGTTAACCAAAGCGTCACCACGACTAGTACCGAGATAATTAATAAGGTCATTAAAAAAATATGTATAAAATACTCTTAGTCCTGTTTCTGTTTAGTCACTTAAGAGAATAATGGAGTAGATCAAAGTTTAATAATGAAACCCTTTCAACTCGATGCGGATTAATGTAAAACTCTGGTTATTTTAAGTAAATTGTAGCCGGTACTTTATCTGATGACGTTGCGAAATTCGGTGAATCACATTTTATGTCTATACTAACTTCCGCGCGTGTTATATTGATAAAATGTAGCTTATGTGTTATTCTGACGTTTAAGCTATATTACTGTAAAGTTCTACTAGATTAGTTACTGTAAAGAAGTGTAAAGGACTGCTTCGTTGGTCTAGTCATAGTGGTAGCAGACGCGACTGCTGAGCACGAGGTCCTGGGTTCAATCCCCGGGTCGGGCAAAGTGTTATTGGGTTTTCCATTAGGAAATTCTCAGTTGCAGCACGGAGTTTTGAATTGTGCCCGTTAATCGCAATAGACTAGAGGGGGCGACCCCTATTAGGTACATGCGACTTTTCTGCCTACCCTCTTTGGGGAATACTGGCGTGAGTTTATGTTACGTTATGTGTACTGTAAAGTTTCATCAAAATCTGTTTTGTAGTTTTTGCGTGAAAGAGTAACAATCATCTATCCATTCTTACATCCTTATAAACTTTCACATTTATAATATTAGTAGGAATAGGATGAGAGGCGCTGTGATAAGATGTGTGGGAGGCTCTCAAATCAACACATATATTTTTTTGATGTACGAACACGTGTAACTTACAACAAAGTTATCCAATTTTGATGGTTATTTTATTATTAAATAGAGTTCGAAATAACTTTTTTGATTAATATTTTTGTATATCAATTCTGGCCCATGGCTTGACTCTACATTAAATATCATATTATCTTTTGAAAAATAAAATGTTGGATGGTGGGATCATCTAGTGTTTACGAAACATTTTTTTTTACTTTTCGTAAGTAATATGCGTTTTATAAATTCACTTACTTCGTGCCGATAAGGCCGATAGCCATGCGCCTGATCTCTCTCCGGTCGTGTCAGATTGCCGTCCCATCCCATGAGAGAGAGGGAATACAGAGTGCACCTGTGTTTGCGCGCACACTTGTGCACTACCTGTCTAGTTGGCTAATCTCCATCGGGATTGGCCGCTGTGACCGAAATTCGGTCAGGAGGTCATTATTATTATAATGTCAATGTACTTGTTTTACTTTTTTATTAAAAAATAAATCAAAAGAAATTTAAGATTAAATACTTGAGACAGGTACATCAACCTTCGGCAATCTCTCATTTTCAAGGGTAACTATTCAATTAAATTGTGTTTATCTTAGATCAGATTGCACAAATCAGTTATTTAAAAAAAAACAATATATTTATAGAATCGCAAACATTTGAAAAAACAACTCCCGCCCGTATCAGTCTTTTTTTTTTCAAACTTTCTAATTAAATAATTATATTTATACAAGTTTTATCTAGTTGTGAATTTTAAACTACTAAATTAGTTTAACTAGTTGTAAAAGATTACTTAAATGATATTATTTAATGAGATTATTATTATTTAAACCGACGAGCATGTATAAAGAACGTGATGAGTGTGAATGAGGCAAAAGAGGTATGCAAGGATCGTATCAAGTGGAAATCCGTTGTCTCTGCCTATTCCTCTGGGAAACAGGCGTGAGTCTATGTATGTATGTATGTATTATTGTTAAATATTTATTTTATATTGATATGATATTTATTATTCAATAAGCAAAACATGCACATCCTATGTTGAGCAGTGGACGTCTTATGGCTGAAATGATGATGATGATGATGATGAAGCAAAACATGTGCATAAACATGTAAAAAACATACATAAAATATATTTTTTACTTGTCAAGTCCTGACGTTTCGGGTGCTTTGCAGCTCTCGCTCTCGCAGGCAGGCTGCTGACGAGAGCTGCCAAGCACTCGAAACGCAGTACTTACTTACTTCTTACTTACGTAACGAATTCGTTAAAAAAGTTGTTTGAATTATGTTAAACGTTCACAAAAGTTTGAGACAATATTTATAACTTTTATTTCTGTATTTATTTTGCGAGTAATTAAGCGATAAGTAGGTACTAAATTCAAGACCATTAGCAAAAATATAGATAACAGCGCTCAGCGAAAAAAGGCAATCAACATCTCCCAATGCCTAATCCGATTCTAATTTTCAGAATCCTTGATAAAATCGAGATTTGCGAATAGGCTGTAAAAAGCCTGCTTGATAAATTCTTAGGAATATCTTCGACAGAATGCGTGTTATTTTTTTAATCAAGAATTCCTAATCATTTTGATTTTAACGATCCTATCAAATTTCTCGTCTTTTCGACCAGACATTATGATATTAACTTCTAATAATTTTAATCACTGCATACCGTTGTAGATTATAAACAGACTCTGTTTTTAATTTACAACGTGTAGTGATTAGCAGAGATAGCCTAGTGTTATGACCATTAGACTACCAAGTTAAAGGCCGTAGGTTCGAAACCCAGGCACGCTCCTCTGAGTTTTTGGATTCAAATGCGTTTTAGAAATTAAATATCAGTTGCTTAATCGGTGTTATGACACAGTATAAATCAGGGGGCATAGCCAAGTTGACTATCTACAAAGAAATGTATAGGATTAGATTCTATTCGTTTGTTTTGACCACGTGACATAACGATAATCCTATACATTTCTTTCGTTTTCTATAGCGTTAGCGATTGTAGATAGTCAACTTGGCTAAGCCCTCAGAACAGTTTTATGAGATAAAAAGTAGCCTACAAACTATCTGAAGTCAATTGGCTACAGCTAGGCTGTGCTACTCAAAGATATGGACTGCGAAGCATCAGTTAATTGTTCAGAAATACCCTCACTTCATCTTGTCTAAATGACACAATATCCAAGTGCGCTGAGTCGGATTATTACACAAAAAAAAGTTTACTCGAAATAAGAATTCAGGACACAAGTTAACATTTTAATTAAGGGCAAGCCACCCGCCATTTACGTGTTTTAATTACGAAACTTTTTATTCATTAAGAGTACTAGGTCTTTTAAAAAAATCTTGATAAAAGATTTTGAGCATAAGCTCTGTTTTGGTTTTTACTTTCGACTTTTGTGAACAATAAGGGCCTGCGTTCGCCGAACGGGATTACGGCACGTTGAATAAATCATTTATTATTAACTAGCGACCCGCCCCGGCTTCGCACGGGTGCAATATACACATATAAACCTTTCCCTTCAATCACTCTATCTATTAAAAAAACCGCACCAAAATCCGTTGCGTAGTTTTAAAGATTTAAGCATAGGTACATAGAGATATAGGGACAGAGAAAGCGGCTTTGTTTTTTACTATGACAGTAATATTTGCCGAAAAGGATTCAGAAATAGATATTTTGTACAGAATGCTTATATTTTAAAGACAAGAGGAAATAGGACCTACTAGTGGTCTCCACACTAGGTCGAATCAGTCTCGTCGAGTAAAATTACCAATGATAATTATTTATAAACGTCACAAAGTCATCTCTATTTGGCATACAAATATCAAGGACAAACTTGTAATTCTTAATTATACCTGAATTTAATCAGTGATTAAGAGCTACAAGTTTGTTAAGTAAGGGTATATATTTTAAATAAATTTAAATAAATCCTATGCCGTACTAACCGCCAGTGTGTGCTGGCCCTTACAAAGGCAAAATTTTAATGACTTTACAACTTTGCGATTGTCTTTTTGCGTCCGTCGTGTATCCGTGTGAAATACGACAAAAACATTCCAATACTGCCTATACCGCAAAAGACCCTTTTTCCTTCGAGGATCTAACGCTTTGTAGGTGTTTGAACTTCAGTGGTAATTTAGACCTTAAATCAACAGTTATAATTACGATTTTCCAATAGAACTATTACCACAGGCAAACTGGCAACATCAGTCTTAATCGTATTATAAATAAATTATCACTTACTTTCTCCGTGCCTCGGAAAGCACGTAAAGGCATGATCTCTCTCCGGTAGTGTCAGATTGCCGTTTCATCGGACTATGAAAATGAAGGAATAGAGATTGCACCTGTGTTTGCGCACACACATGAGCACTTTATATCTCCTTCGTATCTCGTTCCTTTCGCGGCAAAAATAGGGTACATCAGCCACATGCGAGCTAAACATCCTAGCTCTCATAATATAAATTAGAAGCCAAATCGCCGTAGCCGAAACCGGCAAGTAGAGATCATAGTTGGTGGTCGCTATGACCTAAATTCGGTCAGGAGGACATTATTATGGTGTATATGTTGCAGTCAAAACTCTTAGCCGGTCAAAAGTACTTTTGACCAGCTTCATTGGGCAATAGCACTTTTGACTGTTATTTCAGTAAAAAGTACTATTGACGAAAGCCTATGGTCAAAAGTACTTTTGACTGATTTTGCCAGACAAAAGTAGTTTTGACCGGTTAAGGGTTTTGACTGTAACATATACATCGAACCTTTGTGTGTGAATGCTGTCTGTCATATTCCGTGGATCCCATTTTGGTGGACATGTGAAACTATATAGCACCTTCCAAAGATTACCTATAATTCGACATAAACCGGAATTCTTCACTTTGAAATTCTCTTTTATATGTTCAGAAAACAGTCATATCATAAAAGCATTTTTATTGTACAATAAAAACATAATACACGTTCGCAAAACTAAAGCCTATTTGATGGTATTATGTACTTCAACAAAGCAGTATAAAAGCTAAAATGATCTTATTGTGGACATTCTATGTAGTTTACAGATAGAAATATTACGTCACAGACTCGCAGTGATCTGTGTTATTTAAAGGACTGTTCAAACTACAGCGATTCCCGTAAGAGTCGTAAAACACGTCAACATTATGGTACTCCTAGCCTTATTGTATTATATTCCCAAAGTTTGTTGAAGTCTTCTTATCTAACCAGATGCAGCTGAATATCAGATTTCTACCAACTGCCTATCTCACCCCCGCAACCCAAAGAGAAACACGTAACAGTAACAACCTTTATTTATAAAAAAATGTAGATTTAATAACATTTTATTAAAATGACGAGGAAAATAATAGTTTTCACACTGCCTTTAGAAAAGGAAGTAATAATTAAGGAATTAATAATAATAATTCATCATCATCATCATCGCGGCCCTTGTTGTACCCATTGTTGGGTGTAGGCCTCCTCCAATATCCTCCATTCCTGGCGGTCTTGTGCCCTTGCCATCCAATCCAGGCCTGTGTGTCGCCGAATGTCATCTACCCAACGTGTAGGTGGTCGTCCCCGCGGTCTAGTATGTTGGCGTGGCCGCCACTCAATCAGTTTCCGCGTCCATCGTGCCTTATCCATTCGAGCAATGTGTCCCGCCCATTGCCATTTACGCTTGGCTATAATGTATACTATGTCCTTGACCTTAGTTTTCGAGCGTATCCACTCATTGGTTTTGCGGTCGCGTAGGGAGATTCCGAGCATAGCTCTCTCCATCTGTCTTTGCGCTACTCTTATCTTTTCTGCAGATATTTTTGTTAGGGTCATAGTTTCTGCTGCGTATGTAAATACTGGTGATACACATTGCTCGAAAACCTTTGCTTTTAACGCAATGGACAGTTTTCCCCGCAAAATTTGGCTATTTGCACCGAAAGCTGCCCATGCTTGGGAGATGCGTCTCTCGACCTCTACAGTCTGATTCTGGTTTCCGAGTGTTAGCTTGTGTCCAAGATAAATATAGTGTTTGACGACGTCGACAGGCAGCTGGTAGTTTTGTGCGTCAGGTAGGTTGGTCATTAATTTTGTTTTTGAGATATTAATTTTTAGGCCAACCTTTGCCGATTCGGTTTGTAGGTCTGTGAACATGCTTATCATATCCTCGACGTTGTCGGAGATTAGTGTTAAATTATCGGCAAATCTGAGGTTTGATAATCTTTCTCCGTCGATGTTAATCCCTTTCTCTTCCCAACTAAGGCGCTTAAAAACGTTCTCGAGCGCAGCTGTAAATAGTTTGGGAGAGATTGTGTCACCTTGACGCACTCCTCTTTCCAGATTGAAGGTTTTTGTCTTCTCGTGTAGACTAACGCAAGCTGTAGCATGACTTTGAAGATATTTTATCATTGCAATATACCGTTCGTCTACACGACAATCTGCTAGTGCCTCTTCGACTGCCCATGCTTCTATCGAGTCGAAAGCCTTTTCGTAGTCTATGAAAGTAATGATTAATGGCTTTTGGTATTCATGGCACTTCTCTATCAGAGTTTTAAGAGTTTGCAGATGATCACATGTACTGAACCCGCTTCTAAAGCCTGCCTGCTCTCTCGGTTGATACCCATCCAGCTTATTCTTTAATCGATTTACAATAACTCGAGTGAAAAGTTTGTACATGTGAGATAGAAGACTAATTGGCCTGTAGTTATCGAGTCGTTTTATATCCCCTTTTTTGTGTAAAAGTGTAATGACTGCATTATTCCATGCTTCAGGCACACGTGTTTCTACAATTATAATAATAATTATACTGCGTAAAAATCGAGAAGCTTGACGCTATCTAGATTTTTTTTCTTTTCTTAACCCTTGTTATAGCGACGAGAATTATTTTGGGTGTTATTTTTCCCGTGCTACCCGGGACTCAAGTCAATTTGTGCAGACCCTAATGTATGGTAGGATTAACTTGTGGCTTCTTAAGCTCAGTCCCAGTTTAGTAACAGTAATGAATAGTAGATTCTCTGTATGGTGTTAACCTCTCTTCATTGGCGTCGTAAAATACGTATTTTAGGGTAGAACTGCGGTTAAATGTTTGTGTCCCGTAATTGCTTATTTTCTTTATCGTATGGTTGATTAAACCACCCGTACACTTCATGATTTGACATACTGTTGACAAATTTCTCAGATATTCTGGTTTCTTCACGACGTTTTCCCTCATGGTTTTAGCAGTGATAATTAATTTCTAATAATTTGCAGGCACATGAATTTAAAAATTCAGAGTTTGTGTTCCGACGTTAATTACAACAAATTAAAATATGTCTATGAATTCAAAATTCAGAGAATTTGTATTTATACCCCGTTTGTAGTCATGTTTATTTTACCAATATTATATTAATAAAATTAATTAAACTATTAAAAAACCTAATACCCATACCAATACAATAATAACTATAAAAAATATCCTCCTTACATACAATTTATATCTCTTGCGAGAGAAGCCACTAGCAAAATCTGTTATATTAAAATTTCATTATAACTAAATCAAATTGAGTCTGAAATCTAATTAGATGAAAACAAGCTAGAAGCTTAAAGTAGCCGCTATTTAATTCTTATCCGCTTTGGGCTAGGCAGCAAATTGTATTTAAGGTAAATATTGTCTGACTCGAATTCTTAACTACAGTAATGTTAAGTACACATTTGCGACAATGACTTGCTGCATACAAATTTTTTGTACAGTCAATATAGCTTTATTTTTTCAAGTAAGCCAAGCCCATCCGATGAGGGATCGGGACGTTTGAACAATTACGAGAAACAGAGATAGCGTTACGCGTGTAGCACACGTTAGAGGGAGAAAGTTAAATATTACTCTTTTTTAGGAGTTATGTTTGTCAGAAAGAAACTATATAACCATCTGCAAATTAGTTAGGAACCCTTCTGGTGTTATTATCTTCTTCTTCTTATCGTATGGTTGATGAACAACCTGTTGTCAGAGTTTAAACCGCCCGTAGGTGTTATTATGTGTTATGTTTACATGTGTGGTACATGTAATACCACCTATACATGTAATACCCAATACAAGAATCCGTAATAAAAAAAACAAAATATTTTTACTCATGTACCATTTTAGGCCTTACCTTATGAATAGTCATAATTCTAATATTATAATGAGAGTGACTCTAGTTGACATCGGATTTTGGGTCGTAATGTTTGACATCGGATTTTGTTCTAGCGCGAAATATCTTAAAAAAGAAAAAAATACCGTATTTTTTTCTATGAATGACCATCGTTATTTCCAATAAAACTATCAAACTCATAGTAATTTATTATCTTTCAAAACAGAAAATATTTCTACTCTATCTATATCATCTATATGATTTGATATCTATAAATATGTAGGTGTCTGTACCGTTTCCTGATAAAACCCCATTAAGGGACACGTCCACGTTGAAATGAAAAGGTCGACTAATGAAGATTTATTGGAGATTGGAGATTTAAGATGGTACATTGCTTTATTTATTCTTGTTACTACGTGGATTTGTACTTTTACACGTTCTAATCCCGTTATATTTACAACGACCTTTACCAAATGGAAGAGGAAGTTTTGTACTCTTTTTTTGAGGTTGTGAAATTTTTGTACCCTTTTTTTGAGGTTGGGAAATTTTTGTACCCTTTTTTTGAGGTTGGTAAAGTTTTGTACCTTAGAATAATAAAAGCAAGGATTACTCGAAGATTTTGCGTTTTGTATGTAGTTCATAGCTCATTATTGACTGGTAGATAATGCCTTTGCCTCAAGGCATTAAGTCCGCCTTATGTACCTGCTTTGTACATGCAGTATAAATAAATAAATAAAATTAATTATTCAATAACAATATTTTATTGATGGCAGAGGTCTGCTGTACACCCACGTTTCACCGGCAATATTATAAGTCCCATGTAATAGGGGGCGAGGCTATTGCCATTAACCAGGCACAATTCAGATTCCGTGCTGCTACTGAGAATTTTTTAACGGAAAAACCCAATAACACTTTACCCGACCTGGACCTCGTACTCAGCAGTCGCGCTTACTAACACTAGACCAACGAGGTTGGCAGATTTGTTTCTGTGTGTACATAAATAAATAAATAAAAAATTATTATATAAGTTATTCCTATAAATTATTTATTTGTTCTTTCGTATGGTAAATACGGTTCATTACGTCAAGACATATTTTTATGTAGCACACATCAAAGAAAAAATGAACGCGACGTATAAGGAATCCAAATAACTGGCTTTTGATATAGAGAGCTCGGAAAAGCTGCATCAACAAGAACCTAGATCTTACATTGATGATGACGAAGGTTCGATTCCTAGATGAAACAAAGTGTATTAAAGATTTAGTAGGCTGGAACTATTATATAATAGCTGGCGAAACGTAGGTGTACTGCATACATCTCTACCTACCCCCTTTAGGGAATACAGGTGGGAGTCTATGTTATCTATTTGTCCCAAATGAGAATCGAACCCCCGTCACAAATCGCAGAAGCCGAATCTTTAATAGCTTTAACTTTTTCCCACGAATCCGTCTCCTTGTAACTAGACTGACACTAATTGTGTGAATTTTGTAAATTTATTGCGTACACTTATTAAAACCAAGGACAATTCTCTCAAGCGAATAGCCACAAAAGTTACAAGATTAAGCATGACCTACTTGACCTTGCTGACCGCTCGCTAAGTGTTTTGTTATGTAACATGCAGCTAACTTAAGTAATCTAACAGACAACAAACATTACTTAAGTCGAATAAAACTTAAGTGTGATATCTGGCTTTTGATACAATAGTTTGACTCACAATACTTCATTCTTCTTATACGTGTGGTACAAATTATATTTATTCAGGAATTAACAATTAACAATTCTACATTTAAAAATAAAATAAAATTAAGAACTACATTAAAATTATTTAAAAATTAAATCTACTTACTATAAATACACTAAACCTAATAAATACTACTATATGACTATTCATAAGTGCCTAAAATGGTCTACATGAATAAAAATATTTTGATTTTGACTAAAAGAAATAAAATTTAAGAATTATATACAAAAATCACGCGAAGGCGTCAAAAACTTCCTCCCCGTCCTCGTCTCCGTCGTCTGCAGGCAGCGTGCCCAGGAGGCTGGCAGCATTGCCACGCTGAATGGCAATGCTGATTCTTTGAGCAAAGAAATAGCCAGCCTTCTGATCAGAATCACGTGATCACGTGTGCTGTCGACTAGTCTCGTGTGGTTGATGAACAACCTGGTATCAGAGTTCAAACTGCCCGTAGGCCGCAAGTGTGCTGGTTTCATCACGATGTTTTCATGTTAAACCGTTGGCCCCGGCTGTCAAAAAGATGTTTGACAGTCAATATAGAGATCAGTGCCCTCATAAAATCCTGACAACTGATCTAACTTTACTATGTCGTTTCCCTTCGGGTTACGGAGGTCAGATAAGTTGTCGCTCCGTCGAAAACTGATATTGAAGCCGACTCTTATAGAAGCCGACCCTTATATAATAGAAGCCGACCCTAACAAAGTTTGGGAATAATAGGCTAGGAGGATGATGACCCTATACCCTAAGATCATCGATCGACGGGTCACTAGTAATAGTGGTAATCGGAAGAGAGTGCCATGTGTATTATTCGTTAATAACGTAACATTGAAATAACAAAATTGATATTATTTTTCGTTTCTTTTTTTTTATTACTGCCGCACAATTAGACTCCATGCTGCCGGTTGGAAAGCAGTCAGTGGAGTCCCTTAGTGATGGCCATCATCCCAGCAGTCAGCATAGCACTATGGCATGATGGCCCCCACTTTGATGGCCTTGAGAAAAGCTTTTTCACGTCCCGCTTAAAGGACCCAGGATCATAAGTAGAGGGAAACACGTGGGCTAGTAACGATTCATATAATCTTATTTTTTTAGTCTTCTCCTTATCGTGTGGTTGACGAACAACCTGGTGTCAGAGTTTAAACCGCCCGTAGGCCTCTGACATGGTTTTACACACCGTTGTCTCTCAGGTGAGCTGGTTTCATCACAATGTTTTCCTTCACCGTTTTAGCAACTGATTTTTTTTTTTATACGCTCATAATTTACGAAAAGTCAGAAGTGCGCGCCTTGGGATCGAACTCGAGACCTCTGACTTGTCAGTCGACGGTCATACCACTAGGCTATCAGTGCTCTCATTTTTTTACATTTTTTTTTAGTAATTGCAGCTGTAATGTTTTTCCATCATTTCAGTTACCATAAGTAAATCTGGCGTATCTGTCGAGGCGGTTTGACATTTACACAGTACAAAGTTAAATGAGTATTAAATTTTAAAAAAAGAATACAAACCTCCAACGGTATCACAATGAAAGTGACAATCATATCAGCAACAACAAGATGCGTCATCAGCAAATTGACGCGAGACTTTCGTCGGCGTGACCGCATCAGTGACGCGAACACGCCAACATTGCCGACTGCGCCCGCGGCTAAGAGCGCGCTATATACCCCCACCACGAACCCCTGCTCGGGCGCAGGGACCGTGACGTCGACCACCTCGGTCACATTTACAATGTTATTCATCACATCCATGTTGAAATAATCCCAGAACTTTGGCTCGCGATCATCAGAGTCAATCACTGCAGTTGTACTGCTTTCAATCATAATGATGTTCTTAACATTTTTATTTATTTATTTTTAACTTTAACTATTTAACTTCAACTATTTAACTTTAACTATTATTTTATTTAATGTTTTCTTTTATTTATTTTTATTAATTGAAGACTGTTTTTAATTAGGCACTCACTTTTTTAAGAAAAATAAAATATTACGATAATTTTAATTATCGCTCATATTTTTAATCCAATTTAACACTGTCATTTTTGTAAACAAAGTTGTTTGCAACAAATTTACATAAATGTTTTATTAATGATCTTGATTCCGTTATCAGTATTTTACACTTAACTAAACACTTCACTTTACATTTAACATTCAATTATGTATCAACAAGTTTGAACATAATTTTATTCATGAACTTTTTTTAGCACACGTCACTTACTTTGTTTTTTTTAATACACTTTTTTTAACTACACATATATTTACACATAACTACGTAAGCTAATTAATTATGATTATTTTGTCATTAATTTTTCAAGCACAACGAACAAAACTTTCGTACCGCGACGGATGTCTACGAAAGTTCGTAGCTGCTACGAGACGTGTAACCGCCGTAGCGCCGTAGCTCACAGTGACGTAGACGGAGGTTGTCGAAGGATTCATTGGCAACTCTCAGTTGAGATTACATTTCTATGACTATTAAGTCGTCATTCATAAAATTGGAATGGCTGATAGTAGTTTTCTAATATATATTTTTTTACATTGAATTTCCTTGGCAGTAGGATTTCCGTATATTGCGTAGGTACTGTTATACTTTCATAATGTTACATAATTTTAACCGCAATCAATATAATGCGAGTCATTCCAGTTTTGCACGTATGCTATAGAATCTGCAGAATCTGCAGAAAGTAATCATATATTGTTTTCTTTATGTTATTGCCTTAGAAAAATACGAGGAAATTAAAAAAGAGATAGGACGCTAAAGAGATAGGATACGAATCCAGGGTTAAGTAAGATGAAAAACCAATCATTTTTAACCGACGTCTAAATAGGAAGGATGTTAACAAAACAAGGTGATACCGTACAAAAAGCGATATCAATACAATACGTATTTTTTTTATATTTGTTCGCCGATTGTAACTATGTACTTTACTTACTTACTTACATAAATAATACTAGTTTCTGCCCGCGGTTTTTCCCACGTGGTATGTCAATAAATTGTAGCCTATGTATTATTCTAATGTATAAGCTATATATTTGTAAAGTTTCATAAAAATTACCTTAGTAGTTTTTGCGTGAAAGACTAACAAAAATCCATCCATTCATCCTCACAATCTTTCACATTAATAATATTCATAAGACGTTCTATATTTGAATAATTAAAAGAAAGAAAAAACGTAACATATTCACGTAACATATTTAACGAATAAATTATTGGTCTTTTCGTCCTTCCAAATAAAACATTATTTAAGGGTCTCCATTATGTTCGGTTAAACCTTTTATATAAGGTATAAGGGTAGTTACGTAAAAACGGTCACCGAACTTTCACCGAACAACGAACACCTTAATTGGATTTGTAATTAATTAAATTTATAGTTTCGCTCGCTTTTATTAGTAATAAATTAATCGCTTTCCTGAATCCATCGCTCACACGCTCTGAAATCTTTTTTACAACCACTTAAATTATGACTATGGCAATATTTCTTCACTTTTTGTCTGTAATTGTAGTTAAGAATTGAATAAACACCGAGTGTTTGTAAAAAACGAGCATTTCATAGCAAGCATTCAAAGACGAGCATTAAAAAATAAGCTCAATATAGAGCAGTGATAATGGGCATTACTAAGCAATGCTTGTTATTAAATACTTACCATTAAATTCTTAATAATATATGCTCATTTTATAAATACTCTAATAGCAATATCAAGCATTTAAGTTAAGCATTCATTAACAACCAATCAAATAGCAAGCATTTATTTAATTTTTATCCACCGTACGGTCTGGGTGATTATACTTCTCTATCTTAACTACCATTATGTATGCGAAAAGAAATTTGTTTGTTAGCTTTTCACACCACTAAACCACTAAACCTAAACCACTGAACTGATTATCCTGAATTAATAATATGTAGTCAGGTGTACAGAGACGGACATAGTACCTTTAATCCCGAAAAAAAAGTACTCGTCGATAAACTTTTTTAATAATTGTAATGAGGCCACGTGGCTTTCAAATCATGATTGAATTTTAAATTCAGTTTCCTAAATGAATGCGAGCGAAGCCGCAAGAAAAAGCTAGTAAAATTATATACTTCCTCTTTTTTTCTTTTTCGTATAGTTGTAAACATCCTAGTGTCAGAGTTTAAACCACCCGTAGGCTCTGCATGGCTTTACACACCGTTGAAAAATCTCTCAGGTGTGCTAATTTCCTCACGATGTTCTGCTTTACCGATTTAGCAAGTGATTATTAATTTCTTATACGCTCATATATCCGAAAAGCCAGAGGTGCGTGCCTGGGTTTCAAACCTACGACCATTGACTTTTAATAAATAAATATTGAATTGGTTTCGCTGAAAACAAATATATGATAGCGACATGACAAAGAAATTTCTAGGAACGTTATTTGATAAATTACCTAAAGTGGTACTCTCAAAATAATCGAATATTTGCCTAACTTAAATCGAATCATTTCGATTTTTCAAGTCAAATTTACACGTGTTTCTATGTGGGTGGGTGTTAAACGATTCCCGAAATAAGTTAAGTTTATAGAAATGCTGTTTAATAAAAGTGATAGATACGATTACGATAGGTAAAAGTTGTCAATATTGTCGAACTAAAAACGATTAACGAAGGTCTAATTGACAGCCACAATATTCAGTTACAACTGCCACTCTCAAAAATTGTCATTGACTTATTAATTTGTCACCTTAGTAATACTGCAAAAGTTTGAAAAGCTTGTGAGTCGTGATAGCCTAGAGGTGGTGACCATTGACTGGCAAATCAGTGGTCTCGGGTTCGTAAGTTATGTGCGTTTTATAAATTATTTATCACTCTCTGTGCCTCGGAAAGCACGTAAAGCCGTTGGCCCTGCACCTGATCTCTCTCCGGTCGTGTCGGAATGCCGTCCCATCGGACTATGAGGGAATGATGAACGGAATGAGGGAATAAAGAGTGCATCTGTGTTTGCGCACACACTTAATCTCCGTTAAGATTGGCCGCTGTGACCGGAATTGTGACGGGTCAGGAAAACATAATATAATATAATATATATAATACTGCAAAATACTACGTACGTTCTTAGTTTCTCTTAAATAGCACCAAATAGGTTCCTCAACTTCGTTTATCAATGGTTTATAAACAACCTTGTGTCAGAGTTTAAACCTAGGCCTCTAACATGGCTTTACACACCGTTAATAAATCTCTCAGGCGTGCTGGTTTCGTCACGATGTTTTCCTTCGCCGTTTTAGCAAGTGATAATTAATTTCTAAAACGCACATGAATTTGAAAAGTCAGAGGTGCGAGTTTAGGTTTCGAATCTTTTACCTTTGACTTGGCAGTCCAACGGTCATACCACTAAGTTATCACTGTTTATAATGGGTTTCTCATTAATCAAGGCGATTTACAAAACATAATCCTAATAATAATTGTTGCCTTGTCAAGCGTTCCGTTTCATTCATATTATAAACCTTGGTTATTAAATATTCTCTCCACACCACTGTGGCATGGAAATAAACACGTTCATGACACCCATAGAAATCACCATATTAACCCTTAAACGTCTGGCAAACATGAGCTCCTCAAGACCGGGTCAATAACCAAGTAGTGTTCATTCTTACACACCCCGCTACGGAATTTTAATAGATATTTCTTTTAAGTGCTGAGCGAGCGTCTTCAATCAATTATGAGCAGAATTTGAACCTGCAACTTACCGAGTAAAGCCACAATCGCTCTGCCACTAAGGTAAGTAAGTCCGTGCTATCAAATTATTTTTTTACATGCAACCATCTCAGATGGTATCTCAACTACTCCTTGTTTGTAGTACTAGAGATCTCTCAAATAATTGTTAGAAAACAGAACATGCATCAAAAATTACTACTACTAATCCAGCTAAAGTTCTAAGCAATTAACATGCTCCTTTAATTTTGTCATCATCCGCCTAGCCTTATTATTCCCAAACTTTGTTAAGAACGGCTTCTAATCTAACCAGATGCAGCTGAATATCATTTCTCTACGGAGCGACTGCTTAACTGATCCCCGCAACCCAAAGGGATACGATGTTTAAAGGTTAGATCAGTTGTCAGAATTGTATAAGGGTACTGACTCCCTATACTGACTGTCAAAGATCTTCATGACAACTGGGGCCAACGGTTTAAAGTGCTTTCCGTGGCACGGAGCAGGCGATAATTAGTTTGTAATTCACATATAACTTACGAAAAGTCAAAAGTGCGCCTTGTTTTCGAATCTGAGGACTTTGACTTGTCAGTCCAGCGGTCATACCACTACGCTATCACTGCTTATGCTCCTTTAATTTTGTAATTGCTTTTAAAAACTGAACATTATACCCTTCAAATAATGGTAAACATTAATGAAAACACATTTAGTTGGTCATCAAGCGCTTCCTAATGTATTGTTATCGCTCTTTGCAGCCCTAATGTTCTGATAACCGCTGTATCGATCTTGAACATCCCACTCACATTAGAGGGTTCTTCTCCATTATTATTCAGATCTTTGCACGTTTTAGCACAGTATAATAATCATACAGTATGGAAACTACGTAGAAACGCTCGAAAACGGCATACTCACACAAACATGCGCAACGACGCGTCGTTGATACTGCGAGTAATGCGACGACGTTCGCTTAGGAGTCTAGTCGTTACGCATGTTTGTGTGACTGTGCCGTTTTGAGCGTTTGTTCGTAGTTAATATACTGTATGATTATTATACTGTAGTTTTAATGACTAAAGGGAACTAAGTAGGTACCTATCCTTATCTGGTTTAGGTACTATCTAGAAACAGTGGCGCCTTCTAATTATAGCCAGAATGCGTTCTTGTGGCAAGCGAGTAATATTAATTACAAGAAAGGAAAGCAGCTAGAATTTGATATATTTGAGACTAGCCTGCAATCGGTGAGACGAGCACTTAGTCTATAATTCTTTTTTATAGACTCACGCCTGTATTCCCCAGAGGGGGTAGGCAGAGGTGTGCAGTACACCCACGTTTCGCCGGCTATTTTCATAAGTCCCATGTAATAGGGGGCGAGCCTATTGCCATTAACCGGGCACAATTCCAGACTCCGTGCTGCTACTGAGAATTTTCTAGTGGAAAAACCCAATAAGTCTATAATTCTTTTCCGAATATTAGTCTTAAGTACTACCTACCTACATAGCCTGTATTAGTCCACTACTGGACATAAGTTTCTTCTCATACGCATCACTTATTTGTTTGCTCATTGGTGTTTGCCCTTAATCGCCGCGCTGCGCTGGGCAAGCGGGTTGGCAATCGCAATAGCAGATAGTTGCTATTTCACAGTAGGATGCTGCTGCTCATTCTCCAGATTTTTCCATTTTTTGCTTCTTACTACACCCGCGGGATGAGTAGGGGTGGTTCTATTCTTAGGCCTGAAACCACACGGCATGTGTAAGTACGGTCTTATGTAAGTACTGTAAATTAATAATTATGTTTTATTTTTCTAATAATATGTACTCACACTTTTTAATGTACCTATACTTTAATGTAACTACAACTACAAAATTGTGGCCAAACCAAAATATTGCTCAAATCAGTGCAATTTCTAATACGGTGATTAATCACTCAAAAATTATAATTATCCACAATCATTGATACCAAACAAATCGTTGTTATCAATTCATAAAACAATTTATCTGTTTAATATCTAATCTGTATTTTTTATACGGGAATCCTTGTTATCATACACCTATTAAATCAGTAATTATGATAATCAATACACCGTCATACTCGTAGATAGTACACATTGTGCAGAACAAAGAAACGAGTGCTATGAAGTCAAATTAAAATATGATTTAATTATTTCATTTGGATTTAAAAGTGCATCGCAATAAATTTTGGTCCTTGCTAACAGATTTAATGGTAAGTAAGTAATATTAATGCCTTTGAAAGTCGTACTGTGTTCGGGTTTTGTTTCATGAGTAAAGCAACGACAGTTAGACGCGTAAATAAGTTTGGCGAAATTGTGTTTATGTGTGTTTAAACATACACGATTAGTATTTCAGTAAGTTTTAATACAGTATAATGTATTGAAGTAATAATGTTGAAAGTTTGTTGTTGATTTAAAAAAATACTTCTACAGTATCTGCATGTAATGCGACAATATGAAAAGAATAATCTAACATCTTATCTTTATATATTGTGAGCAAAAATAAGCGTGGGCTGACATGTCAATTTATAAAGTAGATTTATTACAATTTTTTTAAAAGTCTGCAATTATTAGATTGGCAATTGCCAAGATATGCATAACGTAATTTTTGAAATCCTGCAGACTTGAGACGAGCTATTGTTTACGTTAGTTTTTTTTAATGCAGGCAAAATATTTTCGCGTCACTTTATACTATACTAAATTGCATATTAAACTGCAATGGCCCAGATAGTGTTCGAACCCAAGGCAAATCTGACTTTTCGTAAATTATGTGCGTAGTATAACCGAATTATCACCTGCTCTGCGCCTCGGAAAGCACGTTAAGCCGTGGGCCTTGTTGTCATGTTGTTGTTGAAGATCTTTGACAGTAATAGGGAGTCTGAACTTTAACTTTTTATCAGTTGTTAAAACGGTGAGGGAAAACATCGTGATGAAACCAGCACACCTGAGTGATCTTTCAATAGTGTAAAGCCATGTCAGAGGCCTACAGGCGGTTTAAACTCTGACACCAGGTTGTTCATCAACCTTTTTTGAAGAGGTAACTTTTGTGTATTACACACTACATATTACACATTTTAAGTGTGGACACAAAAGTTACCAGTTGTATCATGGTCTCGCAAAACGATCAAGTTCCGTCCGAGAGTTTCTCCCATAATTTGCGAACCGGAAGGAAGTTCCGGAAATCCTTTAAAAAGAGCCACTAGAAACAAAGACCTCCTAGCTTTCCTTTGATATCAGAAGGTTTGTTTCATCTATATACATTAGCCAGCGTTTAAACATTGTCTTGAAGCAATACTCTTCCTCCACCATAATTGGCCGATAATTGGATGTCACTATACCCTTACTTATAAAAACTTACCATTTTAATCGCTGAATAAATTATAAAAAAATAGAAATGGCAATAGAGATTTATTTCATTTCATTTATTTATTTGCGAACATAGACACAGACGTCAACAGGTCAAGTTATCGGAAACTGTCAAATTTACCCAATCAATTTTAAACCGAATGCTTTAGCGATAAAGTTAAAAAACCGATTAAAGAAATTTGACAGATTGTAGTAGCTTGATGAGCCGACGTCTGCGTCTGTATAATTATTCACTTCACTTCTTTTGAATGGCGAGTGAAAGCCTTAGGCCCACAATTACGCCAATGACAGGTGTTATGATCGGAACGAAAAACTATGTGACAGAAATTCAAGGAGGATAAATACAGATACCAAAAATAAATTAAGGGAAAAGTAAAAAAGGGATTAACATTTTATTTTATAAAATTAATAGATAAATAATTATAACCATAAACTGCATATTCAATAAATCATAATGAGAAACAATAATAAAGATGGTAGAATTAAGTGACGTTTATGTCAGTTAACCTTTATTCATCGTTTATAAGTAAGACGGTAAAGCAGGATTAACTATTTGTGATGGTAGTTTACTCAGAGACGATAGGAGTCAATAGGTAGAAATGAACTCTCCATAAAACCGCGATATCTTCAACTGCTGTTATCCACTACAAGATTTCATGATATAAATGAAGATTATTTTATAAAAATATAAGTATTATAAACGTGAAGAGACTTAAAGTTGGTGAGTGGACGTGAGAAAACCCTCAAAAAAACAAATTAAATGTTCAAATCGTCCCCAACCGGTCCTAAACTTAACTAATGACACCAAATAACATCGATGCACACGAATGAGACATTAGGGCTGGTCTCCACGAAAGCGGAAAGATATGTTTCATACAAATGTGAGGTCGAGCGGCGCCGTGTCGTCGTCAGCCATTAGTATGAAAAATATCACATCTCCATTTTGGTGGAAACTGACCCTAAATTAGAACACAAAAAAGAAATGTCTTGTTTACTGGCAATACCAGAATTTCTCGGTTTTAATGACGTATTTGTGTAAAAAAAAAGACGGGTGAAATAATGTTTGAGGACCGCACACAGTTACGCACATACTGTGAATAGATCACCTGCAAATGCTCAAAAATACCTATATCTATGACATTTCGGAATGGAATCCCACGTTCTCTTCTACCTAGACTACCTAAACATTATTTTAATAGATGATGATAATAAAAGATGTATTTATTTATTCAGGAATCAACAATTAATAATACATTTAAAAATAAAATTAAAACTAGATGATGATGTATTGTGCAATTACACAGTATACAGGGTTATTTGTAAAACACCAGCATCCTTAAAAGGGGTCATTAAACTCATCATTATGAACAACTTTTACTATGGGACCAACCCTGAAATTGCAAAAAAAAAATCGTCTGTTCCATACATTTTACATGTGCCTATGTTTTTTTCCAAATTTACGCACATGGTTTGCTTTCTTTTTAAATATTCGCCGTGGTTACGTTTCTTTAAAACGGTAACATCCAGAGTACAGATTGGCCAGCAATCAGCCGTGATGCTTTCGCCATAGATCTCAAGCATGTGTTCGAGTAAAAAATTGACAACATGACCTGACTGACTTTACACAACACAACATGACTTTAGCATATGCTTAACCTTAGAAAATGAGTAATTAATAGTTTAAAAAAATATTTATATTTTTAAACTCTATATCTCAAGTATTTTAAGAAAATTGTTATTTTTAAAAAAATGCCTCAGACATTTCTGAGATGGTCATTTTTAGAAAAATGCTTGAGATATTCCTAAGAATGTCTCAAGCATTTTCTCATTTTCATACTTCGGAGTTCTAAACTAAGTATTAAAATTAAGGTAAATGGTAAAAGTACAAACTACAAAGTACGCACGACGCTATAAAAACCAGTATGAACTGACCTCGCATTGTATAGGCTCTTCGTACAACAAGATGTCAGCTTATACTGGAAATGTATATCTTGATGTGTAGCCGTCTGTAGCTACAGAATAACCTAGCTTAGAAAACTATCTTACTAAATGGAATTCATCCACAGTTCTTTCAAGTCTCAAGTCTTTTAAATTAGAAGTTATAATAAAATAGTAAGTATTTGCATACATTTCAAAGCCCATATTTAATCATGTATATTTTTCTGTGCTTAAATAAATAAATAAATTAGCTGTAACTTTCCCAATGTAGGGCAAAGGTCTCTTCTCATATAGAGAAGGATTGAGCATTAATCACCGCGCTAGCTCACTGCGTGTTGGCGATTTTAGACTATTAAGTCCTTACGCTGTTTTTCCTCACCATTAGTCAGTGGTGTCTTAGATTAACTAAGAAAGTACATATGACATTGAAAAAGTCACATTGGTACCTACATGCCAGGTTCGAACCTACACTCAGGCGCTTGCAAAGCGGCTCCGTTTACCTATGTGCTTATTAGAAATTAATTATCAAAATCCAGGCACGCATCTCTCACAATTAATTTAATTATCACTTGCTAAAACGGTGAAGGAAACATTGTAACAGCTCAAAGGTGTGTAAAACCATGTCAGAGGCCTACGGGCAACTTAAACTCTGACACCAGGTTGTCCATCAACCATACAATAAATAAGAAAGACCCCGGTCAAGCCACTACCACCATATTTCTTTCCGGAATCATATTTTTTGATCCTGTAAGATCTGATTGCAGATCAATCAGATCTTACAGGATCAAAAAATATTTATAAATTTTATAAAATTTTAAATGGGCTAAGTATCTAGGTATATTGAATGTACGCATTAAAAGGTATACTTCAGTGTATTAATAAATTATTTGGAGACTGATAGGTACTATTTTTACTAACCACAATGAAAGTGAAGCTATCAGAATTCTCCCAGCTCCTTTCAAAAGGAATCCCGGCTATAAAAAGGTTTCTAGTGTAGATCAAAAGGCAAATATATTTCGAGTAAAATGTAGACTTTTAGATTTATTTGAAGATCTAAAACAAGGATTTGCATGCCATTTTCGTAATACCTACTACTTACAAGCATAGTTTAAATATATGTCTTTTTTTTCATCATATGACTCTACGAAAGGATTCGAGGTAAATTCCGATGTTAAGGCATCTCTTCGCGCTAATCTGTTATCTCGCTCGCACATTGAAGATATAAAATCAATGAATATAGTTATGAAAAATCGTATTAAACCAATTGAAGGAGAACAACATTAGGTACAGCAAAAATTTCAGCTTGTTCGAAACATGTTTTCCAATAAAAAAATTGCATAAAATAAAAATTTATTGAAAGCTATTTTTTTTACAAACATGTTTCGATCAATCTGAAATTTTTGCAAAAATGTAGATTTTTTTATTTTCGCCTCTCGGAAATGAGTTTTGCCGACACCTTACCGACATCGGTAACGAAATCCAAAACTCATTTTTCACAACATTAATCTTAGTCGTATTTCTCTGACCTACATGACAGCTAACTGCGTTATTATGAATATAGGTATTACATTAAATATGTAACATCTGTGCTGAATTGAAATAACAAATTATAGATAGGTACCCTATTTTTGTATAAACCGCGTAGGCGTCAAATCGAAAAATATAAGTACAGACTTATATTAACTTTTGGTACCAACGTCTTATTTTTACTTTCTTTATCATTTATGGTTGATGAACAACCTGGTATCAAAGTTTAAACCACCACGTAGGCCTCTGACATGGCTTTACACAATGTTCAAAAATCACTCATGCAGATGTGTTTTTTTTTTTTTTCTACGTGGTCTCTCTGAGTTATAGCTCTAGGGAGCTCAGACTGATTAACCGGACTTCTAGCGAGACCTAAAGGCCTCTAGCTAAAGCAATTAAACTAAACCTAAAGCAACAGCAGCTAAGGGCGCCCACTAATGGGACTCGGACCTCGGCTTAGGGCGTTGCTTGGGGACATGCTAGGGACTAGCTGGATCTGATTTCGAAATGCATTACTTTAAAATACGCACATGACTCCGAAAGCTAGAGATCCCTGGGTTTCAAACCTACAATCTTTAGCTTGGCAGTACAACGGTCAGACCAATAAGCTAACACTAACTGTTAGTTTGATTGACTCCCAAAATTTATTCTGAATTTATTTTCAATGCATTTGCTTACTTTAAAAGTTGTACTCGTGTTGACATTTCATCAATATGATTTCAGGTACAGCAAGCATGAGCTATGATACCACACGTGAATGACTCTAAACGTGACTTCGCAGAAGAAGAATTAGCGTTTGCTGTTGAGAAAACTAAAAGTATGTCAACTTTTACTTTTTTATTGAGCCAAGCTTTCAGACATTCTAAATGTATAATTATTTGTGTTTGTGTAAAGCCTCGGTGGAAACGTAAAATCTTTTTCCATAAAACTTAAAAAGTAAAAGTAGGTAATCAAATAGAAACCAAACTTTTTGTAAGTAACCTAGTCTCTTCAGGATCTTGTTAAGAATTTAGATAAAATTTATACACAGCCTATCCACAGCTTATCAATTATTATAACCTATGAGTGCTTGTAAACAATTATGATTTAAATTAAAAAGTCTTGATTATGTTTGAGCGATTGACCAAGAACTCCATTTTACAGGTCATACTTACCATGCTTTAAACAATATTTGAACGATCGCGCGACGTTTAACATTGGATTTCCTATTGTGTCTCATTTTTGACCTTAAATATATAATTAACATTTAATTTACTTTTTTATTTGTTTTCTGTGAGTTTCTTATGATAGTGATTTATTTAAAAAAGGATTTTAAGTCATAATGATAACATAACCATACACTATAGGATTGTCACTCGAGTCTAGCAGTCGACAACTGATACGACAACAAGCTGCACTGCACGTCGATTCTAAATACCTCTCTCTCTCTGTCTTTCTCTTATATTTAAGAGCTAGGCTCTTGTCGGTGGAGCAATCGCCACCTCTCTCTATCCTCTTAAAAACCTCAAACGTGACAAAATCTCGTAACTCATTTCGAATTTAAATGAATCGAATCGAATCGAAATTCCTGAATATAATATGTTAATGACAATTTTGTTTTCTTTTTATGAAATTTTGTATTTTTTTTTATTATGGTGGATTTCTGTCATTTTTTATTGTACCTAATGGTATTTACATATTTTTTATTATAATCTGTCAAACCAGTCATAGATCTATATATTAGTCGCTAGATCTTATTTACAAATTGAGCATTTGATTTTAATTAGGTAATGTTCAAGCAAACAATGGTATGGCGGGATAAGCGCGGCATGAAATTGCAAAAGAATAGGGAGTATTAGGGAGGTATGGAAAAAGAAGGGGGAGGGGGTTAAAACTGAGAGGGGACCATAACCTTACCATCAGTCTGATAAGTTCATTATCAAACATAAGACTTTTAAAGATTGGAAATTAAGCAAAAGCCCAGTCTTTGAACTGGCAACAATTCTATTTTAGTAATTAATTGGGTATCTTTACTTTATAATTACCATGGCATTTAAGCTGTTTGATTAGAAATCTTAATAAAGCAAGACGCAAATTAGAGAGACTATAAATAATTATAATCCCTCAATTAAAATTCGTTATAATAATTAGTGCTATTTGCTTGATAAAATAAATGAAACAGTTAATAGTTTATTCTATAAGTTGATAAAAGTATAGAATAAAGAAAAGATAGAATTTTTATTCTCTTACAAAAAAACCTCTGAATCTAGTAGGTATTACCGGTTATTATCAGGATTTAGAGTGAAACGAACAAAACAAACGAACGTCGCGAAAACAAATGAACGTAGGAAACAAGTGAACCTTGTCTTTGAATTAACATGTCACCAGCCCTAGACGGAATAATCCTCATGAAGAAGCACTAAACTGAACGTCGAAAAAACAAGTGAACGACGAATGAACAAGTAAACGTCGATAAAACAAGTGAACATCGATATGACAAATGAACGTCGAAAAAACAAACAAACGTTGAAAGAACAAGTGAAAGTCGATAAAACAAGTGAACTTTGCTAAAACAAATGATCGTCAATAAAATAAGTGAACGTCAAAAACAAGTAAAAGTAGGAAAAACAAGTGAATCTTGACTTTGAATTGACATATGTCAACAGTCCTATAACCCTCATGAAAGGGCACTAGACTGTCAGGGAGTTGAAAAATTGTCCTTCACTCATGTTATAAACGATTTTTTAAAGCAATATACCAAATAAGTGAAATTCATTCAAGTATTCCTAAAATCTTGAGTGCCTGTAAATTATAGCATATAGAAGGCAATAATATTCGAGATGGCATCGAAATACTCAAAATAATGGATGACACTTATCATAAATAAATATAATATAGGTACACTTCACTGTACAAGTAATATATTACATTCAATTCAATTATTACGCATGGCAGTCCTGGATTTGTTAGATTCAGTTTCAAAAATTCATTTTGCGGATGAGAGAGCCATATTTCAGAAATCAGCATAGGCACAGGTCAGCATAGCTATTTTCAACCGTTTGACAAGTTCCCGGACGGATTCGATAGTCTTCCAAATCGATTGATTTTCTATCCGACGCAAACTAAAAGGCTATTCACAAATTCTATCGGAAGGACCTTGTCGAATCGAAAAGATTCGGAACGATGGAGCATTTAGGTACGAGGAATGCAACATAATGGTAGAAAATCTTTTATTGTGGTAGAAATTGTTTAAGTTGATATTTAAACAACAAAAAACCTACCGACAAACCAACAAACCAAGGGACACACTTTCGTATTTATACTTATTAATTAGTAAGGATTAGGAATGTATTTTATTAATCTTATTTTTTTTTATTTCAAAAGTAATATAACAAAATAATAAAAATAAGACTACACAAATAATTAAAATTGGCAAACGAGAAAGCCAGAAGCGATAAAAGGGATGTCTTAATCGCCTCTTTGACCTTGACGTCCCTCGTGTAGTATGTAGAAAATATAAGGGTTAAAAGATTTATGTCTAGAGCTTAGCGTATAAAGGGTTGACCTCTTTTCTCTGTTATTTCGGGTAATGCCCGCTGGTAAAGATTTGATATAACATACTTTTGGCTTACAACTTTTGAATTTTACAAATAGTACGCAACATAAGTAGATAAACATGTTTAAATCATGTATATGTATGTATGTATTGTCTCTTGCCGAAAAGGTGGTAAAAAAACGTCGTAAATCAGCGCAATTTAATAATACTTTTGATGTATAAAGAGACTTATCAGAGGTCTACAGGGCGGTGAAACTCTGAGACTATTGACAATAGCCAATAGGGTATTCATCAACGATACTAGTATAAGAAAGGATTCAGGGTTTCGAAAAGGCGTACGCTTGATAAAAATTCATATTCAAAATTATTTCTTTCCAAAAAGCATTTATTGGAACACTCATTGTAAATAATGGTGTAGCCTAGCATAATTTATTTCAATTGATTTGTGTGGGATATCATTTCATTTGACATAAAACAAAAAAGAATCTAACGTGTCGGCATCCGCCAATTTACATATTTGGTACAGAAAATGGCTTTTAGGAACTTGAATTTACGCCTCTCAAGATTTATGGCAAAGACAAAATCACGTAGCATCTCAAATTGGCAATTTACCTATGTCGGAGCCACTTTCCATACCGTCTATATCGTCCCATTATCTTGAAATAAAAACTATCGTGTGTCATATATTTTTTGTGGAGTAAAAATCTACGTGGTATAGCCGACTAGTAAGTTATGTGCGTAAAGTAAGCTAATTATGCCCCGGGCCCAAGAAAGCGGCACTACGTCTGAACTCTACGGCCATGTTGATACCGATCGGATAACAAGAGTGAAAGAGTAGAGAGTGGACCTACGTTTGCCCATACACCTGTGTACAATAATATCTCCCGTATCTGTACGGCTATCTGCGTTAAACTTACCTATCCACTGTGACCGAATTTTGAGCAAGATTGTTAAGATAGTTTCGAACTCAAACATTGCTATTCACAAGGGGCTGCTCACGTAGCGGCTGACGTCACAGACCTCGTCCGTTGTGCTCGCAACATAGTTGCATATAGCCTATAGATTCTAATAATTTTATCGGACATAGCGACTGTGCTGCGTCCACCCCGAATACCAGTGCCATATTTAATAATGTTCTTCTTACATATTTATACGTGTGATTGTGCACTGCATACAATCCGAGTCTAGTAATATCAATGGCTACTTTAAAAGTTTACACCATTTTTCTTAGTCGAAAGTAAATGTAAAAAAAGTTTTTATTAAATGTCTGAGTGACAAACAATTAATACAAATCTTTCTAGTAATCAGTACTTTATATCCATGTTAAGGCTATATAATAAGAAAAGCTATTGGAACTTTTCTAATTACTGAGATTGACAAGAATAATAGGCACAATCGCTTTACTAAATTCACTTTAAATTTATCTTTTATTTAGGCATAGGCATAAAAGAAACAAAGGCATTAGATAGCAGAGGCATGAAAAGACAAAAGCATTTTGTATATTTATTTATTTAAGGCAAACTTAAATGAAAATTAAAGTAAACCCTTAGCAATGTCAGCATGTGTTATTAATTTAATTTGAAGTTTTAATTTTATTTAATTTAACTTTTCCACTTAAAATCAAAGCTATTGCCTACTTTACTCAATAGTTTTATCTTTAAATTTATTAAATTAAAGGTTTTACATTTCAATTTTATTACGCAGATTGAGATAAAATTTTAAATATTCCTCAAATGTTAGCTTGTTTTGCTCGCAAATAAATTTCTCAGAAACTTGCAGTTTTATATATTATTTTATTATAATAAACAATCTTTAAAAGCCTCATTTTCCGTATTTTAACTAAATTATCTTCTTTTTTTTAGAAATACAATGGTACCATCGCGTCCTGCTGAACAGACCCCTACGAGTGTTTGTAGCACTGACTATAGTAGCAGTAGTAACACCAATATTAATTTACAACTACATATTTTTCCCAAGCCTCGACCTACCGCCTTCTGATGGCTTCTCTTTCGGTTCCTGTTTAGTACCCAGAGAATCCAGAATCCCATGTGGACTAGGAACTGAGTCAGCCGATCAATGTCATTCACAATGTTGCTATGACTACAACAATAGTTTATGCTTCCATAGATTCCCATCCAGATTCTCCTACTTACTAAGAACCAATTGGACGGAAGAGGTGTTCTTAATTCCTAGAACACTTATAACACCATTTGCATCACAAAGAAGTTATGCAAACATCAGATTATCGATTGACGAAGTCTCTCCAACACATCTCTCTATTACATTATACCATTCTGACGAAAGTATAACCGGCCGAAGAATTGAAGAAAAGAATTACGAATACAACGTAATAGAACCAGAATTGAATATAATAGTAAAAAGCAAACAAGGGATAATTTTTAATTTAGCACGGGGACCTTTTATAGCGTCAGACAATATGTGGGAGATATCTTTTCGACTTACTGATGAAGCTATGTTTGGTTTGGGAGAAATACCCTTAAAAGATACAGTAAAAATTATACATAATCATAGAGGAGGAATGAGTTCTATACCGCTGATATATGCTAAATTAAACGGAACTTATCACGGCTTGTTAATAGATAATGTGACACCAACTGAAGTTATTATACGGGGTGATAATCAAGTGGTCGTTCGCAGTATAACGACTTGGGGATTGAAATTTCATTTGTTTGTCGGACCGAAACCCGTGGATGTTATGAAAGATGTGATGGCTGCGATGCAAGTTAAAAGAAATTTGGCATATTGGATGCTTGGGGCACATGTTTGTAGGTGAGTTTTACCTGGAGAAATAAATCTATCTGCTTTTTTTCACAGTAGTTATTCTCATTTCACTGCAATCTACTAAAATGTATCATTATATGGAAGGTAAATCAATTTAAATGGAAGGTTTTGGTTAATTATTTTTTGTGTTCCTTATCTTTTGCAGTAAGTAGTTGCAGTAACCTTAGTACGAGTTTACAAAACGTAATATACCTGTCCCTTTCCTGTGAGAAATAATTTCTCATTAAAACTTTCGATATTGGCGTGGTTTGCCATTTCCTTCTAGGAATACAAGGATATTAATCATGAAGTTTGTAAAGGAGTTTGCCACCGTGAATAAATAAATATTTGGTAAATGGTATCTCAAAGGGACATTATAAAATTTAGACGATACCTAACCCTAGTACTCGGAATTCTAGTAGAGCAATATGACCAAAGATATTGGACATTTCTATGAATTAAACCTTATTGAAAATTTGGGCTAACGCCCCATATTCTGGGAAATCTCACCGCATAATTTTTACTCTCGCAGTATATTCAGTGTACGGAATTCCACTTTATACACACTGCGAATAAAATTCCTCGCTATTTTTTTCAGCTGAGTGATTCATGAAATACTTGTTTGGTCAAACGATACTTGTAACTACATCACAACATATTTGGTCCATCAATATTTTCCATTAGTAACATAAAATAGACTATAATGTAAAGCCATTTTCATGTTGGATGGACATTTTATGACGGGCTTGTGATCAGCTTTTGATAACGACAGCAAAATATTAAATACTAGCTGTTCCTCGCGACTTTGTCCGCGTTAAATTAAATTTTCCCGTAAACACACGTTGATAAGCAGCCAGACTGCCTGTTTTTTCTGACTTGAATCACAGATATTGTAATTTTTTACTGAAAACTCAACTTTTTTAAAATAAAAAATAGCCTATAGCACTCAGGAATAAAGTAGCTTTCTATTGGTGAAAGAATTTTTAGAATCGGATCGGTAGTTCCAGAGATTACCCCTGACATACATACATACATACAAACATACAAACTTTACCTCTTTATAATATTAGTATAGATATAGATATAGATATATATATTTTAAAGTGGGTTATTCTTTAATTCAATTTTATGTTATTGGATTATGAATGAGGCGCAATTATCGTAGCAGTTAAAATTGATATGTAGACTCAGTCACGAACTCACGGTACTGTTTTATATGGCAGTTATAAGAAGATAGATATTAGTAGGATTTTATTTTAATACCAGTAAAGAACAAGTTTTTAATTATAAATACAACGGCATATTCACATGATCCATGGCATTTCAGTGAAGCAACATCAGAGGATCCCTTGACTGAGATACAAACTTTCTTAAACACATCGAACACCCAAAGTTTGCCATTTGACAGTCATTGCGGAACCGCTCCCGTTGTGTTTGATACAGAATGCAACGCAACAATGGTGACTCTGGTGAATCAAGGTGCGACGTTGTTGGGAACTGCTGGGAAGAAGTTTATGCCTCATGTGTCGCCATATGTAAGTACAGCAACCGTATGACATTATATGATTTTAGCCGTGATAGCCTAGTAGTTTGACCATTAACTTGCAAGTCAGAGGTTTCAGGTAGGTTTGAACCTAAGGCGCGCACCTCTTTTCGTAAGTAATGTGCGTATTAAAAATTAATTATCACGTACTCCTTGCCCTGGAAGCAAGCAAAGCAAGTAAAGCCGTTGGCCCTGCAACTGATCTCTCTCCGGTGGTATCGGATTGCTGTCCCATGAGGCTATGTAAGTGCACTATGAAGGAAAAAACGAGTGCACCTGTGTTTGCCCGCTGTGATTGGCCGCTGTGATCAAAATTTGATCAGGAGGACATTAAGTTTTTAAACGAGAATTTTTTTAGAAAATAAATCTTTTAGTCGCTAAGTTACTTTATAGCAAAACAAAATATAATTATCTAATACCTATAGGTAAGGTACCTATTTGTAGAAATGTACTAAATTAATTCAAATAACTGTGGTTCGCGTTTTACACTACCTACAATTTTACTATAATTGTTAAATAATATTTTAAACAAAGGAATAAACTTATTATATTATGAAAACAAGTTTTGAGGGTTCAATTAAATACGACTTACCAAGAAATGTTTAATTGTACAACGCCTAAATAAGTAATGAAGTAAGAATAATGTGCCAGTTGCGTAAATGACAAAAATAAACTTTTTGCAGATTAGATATAAAATACCAGAAGAAGAATCTACAACAGAAGTAGAAACAACAACAGAAGGAGAATTTGTTCCCGTATATGATGAAATTATAACAGAAACGGAAACACACCAAGAACAATGTTTAGATGTTGAACAGTATAAATTGCATTTTATCCACAATTCCGAATCAACCGACTTCTACCAAGGTATGGTAGATGATTATGAAGTTATATACCCCAGCTATGAAAATATCAGCAAAGAATTAATGCAGAATTTATGGGTCTACAATACTAACTTCGAAGGCGTTGTTTTGGAAAACAATTGGCCTCTAGATGAATCTAAAAAAGACATTGAAGAAGCGAAAAAATATTTACCGTATTTCAATAAGGTAACAAAATAATTCTTACAAATTTCAAAGTAGTAATAAGTAATGTGATGATGAAATTGCGATCTCAAAGTTAAATATTTTGACCTGCTCCGTGTAGGTGACAACGCAAGTTAAACTTACAAATTAAGGTTATTAATATACGCCAGTTCAAGCTATTAATTAAAATATAATAAATCATCGAATATTGGCAAAAGTACTACGTAAACTTTATCTTTGGATATGAGTATTTGAGGCAAGTGTGTGTATAAATATCAAAAGGCTAATTAATATTGATTGAAAATGTTTATTTTTAGCACAAAGTTTCTTTATCGGGTGGATATTTGTATAATTGATGTGTTTCATTTGTAAAAAAGTGGGAAAAACTTAAATAATGTTTACTCCATTTATTTTATTGTTAAATTCATCAACCTAGTTTGATTTTTCAAACTAGGTATTCTACTTATGATGAATTTTAAAATGCATTATAATACTATGAGTCAGCAATCCGACAGCAAATTATTAAACAACACTTTTTTGCTATCATACCTTTTTTTAATTCAAGCATAAAATTCGTAATACATGAAGAGTGGCAATGATTCATCGTTATTTGTATTATTCTAAAGTTATAAATATTTGTCTTTCTCAGGATTTTGAAGCGGTTTTTAACCATACACCTCAATGGAATGCAAGACTGCCCGTTCTTAACCAGCTGGATTCCAAACATACCCTACTATCAAACACTACACAAACCATTGGCGAAAAATATCTGTATACACACAACAAATACGGCAACAGATTTGCGACAGAATTTGAAAAGATTAAAGGGCCTATCCCAATCCTAACCTCCAGCCAATGGATGAATGGAAATGTTGTAATAAACAGACAAGACATCCCAACTTCTTGGGCAAGCCTGCATAAGGAACTTATTGAAGCCAGTTTGGGAGGCATATCCGGCCATTGGTATTGGTCAAGTCCTATTTGCGGCGATACGGAACACTTCAATCGCACCACACAAGACAAACTTTGCGCAAAATGGTATATGGCAGGAACTTTTATGCCTATGGTTAAGATACATTCGAGGATCAATTTGAGGGATCCTCTTACATTTGCTGGCACTGATAGGGCTCATATGATTACAGCATTGACGAGGCGTATGAGTTTGTTGCCATACTTCTACTCAGTTCTCCAGGAGGGTCCCCTTTTAAGACCAATGTTTTACCAATTCCCTTTGTCAGATGATTTAAAACATTTGACATCTCAATTTGCTGTTGGGAACGATTTGCTGATAGTTCCAAACTTGCTTCCCAGCCAAACCCATGTCCATGTTTGGCTGCCACCAGGCTCGTGGTATGACTTCTGGGATGGTTCGAAAATTATAGGACAAGAAGGAGAAGTTGTTACTATGAGTACAACTGAAGCAGATTTCTTTACTATGATCCGCGGCGGATCCATACTTGTTATGCAAAAGGTAAGATTAACGACATTTTTGGTGTAGGTGATATTAACATAAAGAGTTGATTTTCAAATAGAAAAAATCTTGTAATTGACTTCATCCTCTATTGCCGGAAAAAAACATATTGAAGGTTTAAAATCGATTTTACTATGACAATAAATTTATCTTTTATAAATAAAACTTGTAAATCATATCATTCACTCTGAATTCTAAACTTTAAATAGAAATAAACCAAAAAAAAAACAATGTTGAAGCTTTTTACCGTAAGTTTCTTATCAATATCCCACAATTTAAGTACCTATGTGTTATTTACTAACAAAATATTTACTTTTAGAACACTCAACTAACGGCAGAGCTAACTCGTCGAGAATCAGTGTATACGCTTATAATTGCACTACATTGTAAAAATAATACTGACGAAAATATTGAACAAACCACTACTGTTCAAAGTACAATAACTGAAAAAGTTAGTACCACTTCAGAAATTTTAATAACTGAAGAAGTTGTTCCCACAACAGAAACTTTAATAACTGAAGAAGTTAATACCACTACAGAAACTTCAATAACTGAAGAAGTTATCACCACTACAGAAACTTCAATAACTGAAGCCACTACAGAAACTTTAATAACCGAAGAAGTTAATCCCACAACAGAAGCCACAATAACTGAAGAAGTTAATCCCACTACAGAAATTTCAATAACTGAAGAAGTTAATACCACTACAGAAACTTCAATAACTGAAGAAGTTAATCCCACAACAGAAACTTCAATAACTGAAGAAGTTAATACCACTACAGAAACTTCAATAACTGAAGAAGTTAATCCCACAACAGAAACTTCAATAACTGAAGAAGTTGATCCCACTACAGAAACTTTAATAACTGAAGAAGTTAATACCACTACAGAAACTTCAATAACTGAAGAAGTTATCACCACTACAGAAACTTTAATAACTGAAGCCACTACAGAAACTTTAATAACCGGAGAAGTTAATCCCACAACAGAAACCACAATAACTGAAGAAGTTAATCCCACTACAGAAATTTCAATAACTGAAGAAGTTTATACCACTACCGAAACTTCAATAACTGAAGAAGTTAATCCCACAACAGAAACTTCAATAACTGAAGAAGTTAATACCACCACAGAAACTTCAATAACTGAAGAAGTTAATTCCACAACAGAAACTTCAATAACTGAAGAAGTTAATACCACAACAGAAACTTCAATAACTGAAGAAGTTAAACCCACTACAGGAATTTTAATAACTGAAGAAGTTAATACCACTACAGAATCTTCAATAACTGAAGAAGTTAAACCCACTTCAGAAATTTTAATAACTGAAGAAGTTAATACCACTACAGAATCTTCAATAACTGAAGAAATTGAAACCTCTACAATAACTGAAGAAGTTATTCCCACAACAGAAACTTCAATAACCGAAGAAGTTAATACTACTACAGAAACTGAAGAAGATGATATTAGTACAAAAACAACAATAATCGAAGAAAATAGTACTATCGGAACACCAGACCAGGCAAATAAAGACATTGACACTAAAACACTTGTGAATAATATGTGCGAAGCTACAGGCAAATTTTATATAAACGAAAACATGGCTATTACATTTAAAGCTAGTTCAAAATCAATAAGTATCACAGCTACTGGTAACAATTTCCAAGATATATGTAATCCTAATGGAGCACTATGGTCTAATACTATAAGAGAAATAATTATTTATGGTTTAGATGAAGACCAAAACAACTTTGATAATTACAGAAATGTTACTACCACCATTGATTTGTGTCAACTGCAGACACAGAATGAAATAGTTTTTCAATTTGTGGATTGATGTTTGAAAAATACCTAAATACTGGAAGAATTTAGTCATCGGCTCGCCTCCTATTACATAATTTGAGACTTAAAATAACTGATGGGTGCTTTCCAATGAACTCAACATATCGCAGTCCACTATTGGACATAGGGCTTGCCCAGGTTGTGCAATAAGACCCGTGCTGTGATGTTATAATAATAATAAGCATAGTTAGGAGGTCCCTTGCTCAGGAGCCCTGACTACCGGTAGCTTATACTGTTTCTATACCGATGGGCTACAATTTTGTACAGGATTTTTTTTTAGAAATGCAGAAGTTTTTAAGGATGAATCTGACTACTATTCTGAACAATATCTGTTATTTATTTCAAGTTGGAAATTTTACACAATTTGGCAACTTAGAACGGTGCAGTTTGTGTGGAAATGTATATTTTTAACTTGAATATATAGGATTGAAATAAGTATAAGTTTAAGATCATGGTCATCTTTGAAAATTTTCGCCCTCCTTGATATAACATCCTATATAAATAAGTATATACACACAGCAAACCTATTAGGTTAGCAGGGGCGCTAGAAAAGCTTGCGATTTATTCAAGATGTTATCAATACCCAATATCAATATGTATAACTGAAACATATACCTAGAACTAAACGATTTTTCACAAAGCAAACTTCTACAAAAAATTTAATCCTTGCCAACCTGATAACATTGGTGTGTGTAATTTAGTTAATATTTTGAAATATTATAAAATATATTTTATATGATTATTGCCAAATCAAAATAAAATTTAGGTATTATAATAATGTTAAGTCTTTCACCAAAGCATTCTTGCACGACAGTATTAGGTACTCATTATTCAGTGAACGCAAAAAAAAACATAATGCGTTCACTGCTAATGTTATACAAATATCTTTAATTAATATTTAAAAATATATCATTAATAAATCAGCCTATAACTGTCCCAATGTAGGGCAAAGGCCTCTTCTCATACAGAGAAGGATTGAGCATTAATCACCACGCTAGCTCACTGCGTGTTGGCGATTTCAGACTTAGTCCAGGTTTCCTTACGGTGTTTTCCTTCACCGTTAGTCAGTGGTGTCTTAGATTAACTAAGAAATATATCATTATAAAATTGAAATGATTTTTGGATGTTTCTTAAAAAATATGAAACAAGAGTACCTATCAGCACCAAAGAAAATATATACGGCAAAACGTTTATTCGTCTACCTTGGAAGCGAACAGAAAAGAAGGTTCGTGTTTACCAACCGAGCTCGACTATTTCTAAGTTATTCAGAGTTTTATAACAAAAACTTCTACAACATAATTTCTGAGAGGCACCATTCATTCCAAGAATTGTTTTTATTTTTAAATAAATTATACGTAATAATATTCTTCTGTCTTTAATATATTTCCGCCAAATACTAGACAATTATAACTCAATGTATGAAACGTCAGGTGTGTTTTAGAAAAATACAATATACGCGAGTTTATCCGTTTAAAAGTTGTTTCATTAAATTATAACTCCATTAGGGAAATTGACAATACTTACACCTCCATGTTTTTATGAAAGCATTCTAGAAAAGAGCTTCTACAAAGCCCCTTTATATTTATATATCTAATCATTACTATTACTTATATTTTATTATGTACAAGTAACTCTATTTACTTGTACCTACATAGAACGACCATTGTCCTAGAAATTATTTCATATACCTACATACGCTCAATCAGTAGGTTCTCTATGCAAGCGAGAAATTTTTAATTGTGTGACAGAACAGAATTTAAAGTTTAATATGCGTTAGTAATTATGTAAGTATATTATATAATTTCCGACTTTTCAATCTTTCTTAGCTACCAAAAAAACATTGTCAAGATAGTACCATAATTACATTGCTAAATTTCTAGTTTATGTGGTTTATTAATTATTCTTGAGACTTCAACAAAGACATAATAAGCAGTCCATTACTATTTGTATACGACATTTAAGAAATAGTGTATGTCCTTTAAAGAACTAAATCTACCCATGAAACTGTACAACTTGTAAAACAGCAGTTTGCAAAATACAACAACAACAAAAAAACAACTTCTCATACAAACTGCGTGAACCGGTGTCTTTATATCACATCAACCCATCGCCGTCCACTGCTGAACGTAGGCCCCAAAGAGTGCCATTATCCCGGTCTTGGGCAGCCCACATCCATCCGCTGCTAGACAGCTTCTTTGAATCATCAGTCCGTCTCCAATCCAAGGCTGCTCCATCGCCTGTCCTATTACTCCATCCATATAACTCCTTAAGGTACCATGTTACAGTCGTTACATCTACATGTTACATAATTATTCGATTTTTTAAAATTACATAGAACTGCGCTTTGCGGGAGGAGCAATTGCCGTTGTTTTCTATCTTCGGATCTTTTGATGCAACTGTACACCCATTTTCTCTGTTTTTTATGCAGATATATATTATATATACCTATACTCGTATATAAAGAAGATATATAAAGTAATGTAAACAATAAATGCAAATGTTAAATGAAAATAAAAAGGTGCTAGCGAGTGATAATCTTAAGTATTAAAACGTTTTTAATCGAGTACTTAACCACTAATTAAACATGTAACTACTAATAAATGCCCATGCCTATAATAATATAGCATTTGCTAATTTTAAACGTCTCTCATGGCACGTTTCCCATGGCACGTCCCTCATGACACGTCTTCTAGTCTAACAACCGCATCATAAACCAACCCTATTTTTATTATACCATCTGCTCATCACGCCAATGTACACCTCCTACGCTCCATTCTCCATTCGCAATTCGGGTCTCAATCAAATAAAAATTTAAACTTAAACATTTTGGCAAGAAGAACAAAATGTTATCGATTCTTACTTGTATCCATAACAACGCACAAACAGGTTATTGCGAGCAAGTAATAATATTTTATCGGTAATGATGCAATTAGTGGCAGATCAGTATACGACCTCCTTATCTCAGTACAATAAAATAGACTTATATATTCCAACTCTATTATTGCTCACTCTATTGCAATAGACGGTATTTTTTACGTAATGTTTTGTTTGAATCAATAAACAGTCAGACTCAGTGTTTATATCGAAGTGTTTACTGAAACATGGATAAGACAGTACAGTTCCACCGCAGGGGACATAGATTATATTGAACTGACCTCTCAGTGAACTCAGATAAATCTTCGTTTATAACAAATAACAATTTATTTTGTGGTGAATCGTGAACGGTGAAGGAAGTCTTCACTTTCGATCTGACTCTAATGAAACCAGAGAAATATCAGCAGGACCCTACAGAAGAAAAACGTGAAAAGAATTTCAATAATCCAGGTGCCAGAATGCCGAACATCAAAGTATTTACCGGGAGCTCACACCCCGACATCGCAAAGAGAATCGTTGCGAGACTCGGCATCGATTTAGGAAGAGCTACAACGAAGAAATTCAGCAACAAGGAAACTAATGTTGAGATCGGCGAATCAGTAAGAGGTGAGGATGTGTATATTGTTCAAAGTGGTTGCGGCGAGATAAATGACAACTTAATGGAGCTCTTCATAATGATAAACGCCTGTAAGATTGCATCTGCTTCCCGAGTGACCGCTGTGATCCCTTGCTTTCCATACTCCAGACAGGACAAAAAGGAGAAGAGCAGAGCACCAATCACAGCAAAATTACTTGCAAATCTTGTATCAGTGGCTGGTGCTGACCACGTCATCACAATTGACTTACACTCCTCGCAGATCCAAGGATTCTTCAACATCCCAGTTGACAACTTATACGCTGAGCCTATGATCACGAAATGGATAAAGGAGAATATTCCTGATTGGAAGAGTAGCGTGATGGTTTCACCTGACGCTGGTGGTGTGAAAAGAATGACTGCAATCGCTGACCGACTGGATATTGACTTCGCAATTATTCACAAAGAAAGAGAAAGAGCTAATGTAGGAGACTCAACTGTTCTCGTAGGTTCTGTCACAGGTAGAACAGCAATAATGGTTGATGATTTAGCGGATACTTGCGATACAATTGTGAAAGGAGCCGAAGCATTATATGAAGCGGGGGCGAGTAAAGTATACGCAATATTGACACACGGAGTATTTGCAGGCAATGCAATTGAGAAGATTAATAATTCTTGTCTCGAAGCCATTGTGGTCACTAACACAATTCCTCAAGAAACTAATATGAAAATGTGTCCAAAGATCCAAACTATTGACATTTCTGTGATGCTTGCCGAGGCAATAAGGCGTACTCATTATGCTGAATCCGTCTCGTATTTGTTTACTAACGTACCTTATTAGATGTGTATTTTCTTTGGAATACGTAACGTGATGTAATTAGGTAGTTTAGCGTTTAGTAAATGTTGAAAATATTGTTTATCGTTCATTGTTCTGAATGCCATATTTATAAGTTTATGTAACAAAATAAAAATGACATGATTTCAATTACATAAGAGGTAACTATAATTTATTATAAATAAAATAAATATCTTTAAAATTTATATGGTAGTTGCCAACTAAAAAGTATACATATTTGATATCACCTTAAAGATTTAAAATAACACAATCTGTATGTGAAAAAAAATTAAATCAGACACCCGAAGTTTTAATTATTATAGGTACCTAATTTGCTTTTCACTTATTATTTTATACTTTTTGAGAAGACTTATAATAATTTTATAATGTAATTAGTTGACTCCTTTTATTTTGTAAGCAGCTTAACTTTTAACTTTTATAGCTTTAGATTTTCTAGAAAACGAACCCAGTGGGTAACTTTCAAAGAAATTGGAAAAGGATTTTTTATGGTATTTGCTTCAGAAATTCGCTTTGTCGAACAAAGCCTTATTTTTTTCTAATAAGTTAAAAAATACGGTCAGTAACAATTTTAAAACCAATAAAAAAGGTAGAGGTTCTCAAGTCGACGCGAATATAATATTTTGAATGTTATGATTACTTCCTGAGGATTCTAATGAATTCGGCAATCTATAAATTGCCTTATTTGTAGGTATCTGTAGGAATAACAAGTCTAAAAGGTTTACACGTGTAAGCCATAAGGTACGAATATGGACGATTATGTAAAGATTGTAGATAACACGTGGAATATGAGAATGTAGGTGTGTACTATATGAAAGTAAGTAACACAATAATATACCGAATTGATTTGATATGCATTACCTTTTTTGGGGAAGGGGGGAATCGCTATCAGCTTTATCTACCCTGGAGTATCTTAAATAACTAAACGCTAATTGGGAAGCAATGATGTTTTCGTATCATTTTTACTTATAAAATACTAGCGACCCGCCCCGGCTTCACACCGGTGCAATATACATATAAATCTTCCTCTTCAATCACTCAATCTATTAAAATACCGCATCAAAATCCGTTTCGTAGTTTTAAAGATATAAGCACACATAGGGATATAGGAACAAAGAAAGCGACTTTTTTTTGTACTATGTAGTGAAAAGAAATAGGAATAAATATGGCTAAAAGAAAGTACCTACTTCAAAATATATCCTGCAATTTAATGAATATTTTCTGAATCAGTCGAATCATTAAGTACCTACATTATGTTTTTATCGTCTATACTTCATAGTTAACTGACTCAGTCTCGTTTACATTATATGGCCTCATTTCCAAACCGTCGGTACTTGATATTATTTATAGGTACCTTACTTACTTTTTAATGTTTTGGCGAGACGATGATGTATGGGATCATTTGGATAATGGATAAACGACCCTGACTCCAATTAAGACTTGTTTAGCAAAATGGAGATGATTTCTTACATAAGCCTGTTTTAGGTCAAAGTTGTTCAACAGATAAGGTACAGTAAACAAAATTATTTTGATAATAAACAAAAGAAGTTTGGTAGCATTAAGGTTGACGATATGGATTAAAAGCGCGCATCTCTGATTTATTTAAATTACGTGTAGATATATTATGTATGTATTTTGGGTTCCTGAGAGAAATTGCAATAACAATTGGTTACATTTTAACAAAAAAAAAATATGCTCATTATTCTGAATCAGGATTCGGAATCGTTTTTTTTTTTGCTACATTTTTTTTAACTTTGGTATTTTCTTCGCATATATAAGAGGCAGAGGCAGCAAACAATCTTTACTATGAACAATATAACTTTACTGACTACCATAAGATAAAAAAAAACATACAATTAGGTATGCTTACGTGTAACATGTATAATGATTTATGTAAATGTCCCTACACAACACGACTTTTGCTACATAGACTTTACAAAGTTTCCTGGCTGACTAAGGATTTATTGTAAATCTAATCCTCCAATCCTAGGAGGCCCCCAAATTTTGATAGGCCACCATTTGGCGTGTTAACGTTTTTTTTACAAATGTAAACCTACTACAAAAACTTATTTTTTTGAGGAGACGGATTCCATTTAGTTTTTACAAGCTTAATCCCTCTGTATATGGATTTCAGGGTTGCCAAATTAACCAACTTGTAGGTAAATACACATACCTATTTGACTGTCTAGAAACATAAGTTGAATTGATACAAAGTACATGCAAGAGGCGTTTTAGCAGACGACAGAATCAAGACAAGAAGTGTAGCCTTGCTCTTCTGTTTTGGTAGGCGCATTGGATAAATTAAACTACAATAATTATAGGTACCAGAATCACAGTTAATATTTTGGTCTCAAAAGGGCCTCTGTGTGTTGTACATATCAACAGTCAGACCTGGTAAGGAAAATTCCCCGTGAATTTAAACTGATTCAAAATAAGAGAGCTGGTTTTTTTTTGAGCAAAGAATCTGCATTAAGCCATCCAACGTGGCAATTAGGGATTGCAATCCAGCGGCGTTTTCAATCCAGCTGGATTCTTGCTGGATTGACCTGAATCCAGCTGGATCCAGCGCGGATCCAGCAAAATGTGGAACGAAAATAAAAAGATAACATTTTTAAGACTTATTTTTATTGATTTGTACTTCACGATAATCTATAAAATCTTTCATTCATTTGGTGATATCTTATATCAATTTGCTTTGGTTTCTTAATAATTTGAGATCAAAAGAATCAACTTAAAATTTTGGGAACGTTGCCTACTGGTAGCGGTCTTTTAGATTAAGGGTTTTATTTTTCTTTATTTATTTTTAAGGTAGTTAGTTTTGTATATATAGATAGTTTTATTTAGTATTGTTTATTTGTATTTTAAGTTACTTAAATAAATAAAGCAGTAACTTAAAATTAAATAACAAACATATAACCTCATATAACATTTTAGATAATGTTTCTAAGTAAGCAATATCTTATTACTTTTATGTTTAATGATAGGATGGCTAATCAGTAGCCATCAGTCTTACAAATTCTTTTAAAATTAACTTTAAAAAATTACCGTCATAATAATACTATTTTAATCTTCAATCAATTTTTTGTATCAAAAGAAGCTCCAAAATCTTCTCTCTAGGCAGTTTAAAATCTGACGATAAGAGAGTCTGACTATTTCTTTTTTTGAATTCTCTGAAAGTAAGACCTTAGAAAACAAATTTTATCTAGGTAGTCTTATCTCTCAACCTGCTTTGCACAGAACTGCATATGTAGCCAGCTGCTGAGAATGCCCTTTCGGCCTCTACACTGGTAGGCTTTAGGGTCATTAAATACTCATAAACCATAGATAAAATTTTTCAAGACCTTTTCGTAATCTAATTGACCACTTGGCTTTTGTTTATTAAATTTCTCCTTCTCTCTTTTATAACTCAAAACTAAACAATAGAAATTAATACGTTTGCGGATCCGCATCGCTGGATCCAGCACTGTATGCTGGATCCAGCATGTTTAAAAAGGCGCTGGATCCAGCTGGATTGCTGTATGCTGGATCCAGCAATTGCAATCCCTAGTGGCAATGCTGCCAGTCTTCTGGGCACACTACCCGAGCACAGCGATGCGGGGGACTTTCTTGACACCTAAATTGTTTCACCTAATTGTTGAAAAATTTAAGTAGTTTATTATTTTTTCTTTAGTGTCCATAATATGTACCTAAGTGTATTATTATTTTATAATTATTTAAGTAAAAAAAAAAGTATTTAAGTGTACTATTAGGGAATAGGTACCTATATCTATAGGTACCTACCTATAACATAATATGTTATATTATAAAGCTTATTAACTTATTTATAAATTAATTGTAATTAGAGTTCTAATAAAGTTAATTAATAGCCAAAAAATAGGCGTTCATAAATAATAATATCTACCTACTGCAATATACTATATTACCTACTTATTATTTAGAATTTTGATAATAAATTATATATTATGAAAATTCTAGAACTACCAGGACATCATAATATCATAGATTCATTTATCCTTTACGAAATTTTTATTTTTACAACAGTGCCACCAACTTAACTCACGTGGACAAAATTGGAATGAACCGATTTCCTTGGTACATTTCTTAATAAGCCAATATTAAGTATAACCACTACTAACGACAGCATCAACTGACTAAATAAGTTCGTGGTAACAGCACTCGATGTTATCACTGAAACTTTGGCGAACAGTGCTGCCATCTAGTGAAAAATTAAGAGATGAGGAAGGGAATTGATTAAAGTAACAGCTGATAATGACAGATAAGTCAGACATTGTTGTCATGTCGTGTTGTGCTAAGTTTGTTATTAAGTAAAAATAGTAATTTAAATATTAAAGGTAGGTAACATTTGAGTATTTTTTTAATTTTAAGTCTTATTAATACCTAGGTACTTATCGAAAGTTTTATCTACTTTATTATTAATTTAATAAGAAAGAGAAATTCTAAACGATACTCGTTATAATACCTGTGTGTCTGTTAAATATTTGGTAAGTAAATAAAAATACTAGGTACCGTAAAAAGATTGTGGATAAGATTATGAGGGATAGGTACTTTGTAACATTGTAATTAATAATCTCTAGGAGTCTAGCTAAATATTTTAGGTTATTTTAGTATAGATAAGAAACTTACTTTTAAATAGTTTACCTAAATAACATAGAGTAAGTACTTATAAGTTTATATTTAGAAATATGTTTATGACAATATTCATTTTATTATACCTACATGCAGTTGCACGTATAGGAAAGCCTGTCTACTTCAATTTTCTAGATTAGGTCCGTACATTGACCTATCAATAAAGGTCCAAAGGTTACGCAGTAGGTAGGTATAGATACCTATGTTAAGGCTTATTTCTTAATTATTTTCTTTTCAGTTTGTTGAGCTATGTACTTAATAACGGCATTACCGTCTAATATTAGAGTCAAACTCAATTTTAGACCCAAAAAAAGTCGTCATGAAAAGAAACAGTACTTTTAGATAATCTGTGGTTTTACCTATCGTACCGTAGCAGGGTTAAGATTTGGCGGTTAAATGAAAAATGTTGGTCTTGGTCGTGGGTTCGAATCCCGCTTCTGATAACAACCTAGGCTTAATGTAAGAATTGGATATAATATTTTAGGACTCAGAATCAACACTCTATTACATCGTACCAAATTTAACAAATCAATCAACTATTTTTCAAAATTATTAGATTTAGCGTAGGGTATTGTTCGAAACAAAAAAAAATAACGGTTTTATAGATTAAGTTGGTACTTATGTATGTTTGTGTAGGACCTATAATGTGTAATGTATCTATATATAAAAAAAGTTTCTAGATTTGGCTTACCTTAGGCAAATAGATGCCACACAATAAATATATCTTGCCTCAATTGCTTCCAGCCGCTCTAAAATGAAGCCTATATTATACAAAGCGGACCCAAGTCCTCCCGCCAGAGCAGTGATGATGGTAGTCGACATTCTAGGGTTAGACTTGGACCAGAGAGACTTGAATGCAGTGTTAAGAGAACAAGACGAACCTGAAATTAAGAAGGTAAAATGTTCTTGTTTAACAACATCTAAATTAAGGCTAATTTAATATAATTAATACACGCCATCGACACATGAATATTCTGTGCCGTCGATGAAACAAAAGAAAAAATGTTTTAGTAGGTACCTACCTACAAATGAACTAAATTTTTGCAACTTTCAACCAAAGTGAATCAATTCGTAAAGTAGGTACCTATACCTACCTTTTTTTAGCTCAAGATTTTTCTTTTTTTTAAGCAACTAGGTAGGTATCCCAAATGTTTTATCCTTGCTTGAACCCACTTAGTAATCTCATGAGGGTGAGACCTGGCCTGGAAAATACCTACAATTTTTTCAATGTCATAATTATATGTTACCTACCTAGTCACTTACTTTCTTGGTTAATCAACACCACTGACTAACGGTGAAGACAAACATCGTGAAGAAACCTGGACTTAAACTTTTTAAAGTTACTTGAGTTTTGTTTTTTCAGAAAAATCCAATGGGAACAATACCTATATTGGATGAAGGAGACTACTGGCTGGCTGATAGGTAACAAAAATGTCTTTATTATCTTTCATTTTTGTTCTTTGTCTGGTAGTGGCAAGAACGCCTTTTGTGTGATGTCCTGAGTTCAATTTTTGAGTGTTATTAATTTTCTGGGAAACAAAACTTAGGTATGTCACAAATCAGATGATTCAGAGATCCACTCCACCATGATGATACAGTCCTCATTGTTGAAGGAAAGTTTAGTTTTGGCTCTATTGTTAAGTCTGTAAAATCTGTCAACTTAATCCACCCTTAACTTTAAAAAACTAACCCAACTTTTTAATCACATCTTAATATAAGAGACAAATAGATACCTTAGTTCCAACAAGACATTATCTTAAGGTTATTAATTACCTACATGTTAAAAAAGGAAACAGAATATTATATTAATTACCTACATGTTAAAAAAGGAAACAGAATATTATAGGTACCTTCAGTTTAAATTAACATTCTTCGTTCTTCAATCTGTCTGAAGCTGATCATGTCACTAAGGTAGTTTGAATTGATATGCCTTTCGAAACAGGATACTTACACGAAATTGACGCCCATTAATTAACAGGAAGCGTAGGTACCTATTATGTACCTAAAATAAAGTATTGATTGTCGTTTCAGCCATGCCATAATGATCTACCTTATTGACAAATATGGCAAGCCCCAGCATTCCGTATTGTATCCCGCTGACACCAAAAAGCGAGGTACCATTCATCAGAGATTATTCTTCGATTGTGGAGTCCTGTTCCCGAGACTGCGCGCTGTAATGGTAATGTACATTTAAACTAGCTATCGCCTGCGAATTCGCTTAAGATTGACTCGTATGCCTAACACAAAAATATTGACTTACTAGCTCTTGAGATTAGCATTTTCAAAATCATACAAACTCTTTAGTTTTATATCAATACTAGGATAGGTCATAATCGCGTCGTAATCGTTGGCCTCTCCCAAGTTGGGCCTCTGTTAGTGGCTACAGTACCTACATATCGGAACCGGTCCGCGAGTGTTCCTAATCGGCGCAAGCAGTCGGCATAATCATTGTACTTCTGCAGAACCAGCGCCGCTCCAACCTGCTTAGATCAGCGTTGGTAGGCCGCCAAGTACTTGCATAGCTAAAGAATAAAATAATGTTAATTTGCTTATGGTGCTTTGCTTTATATAGCGGTTATTTGAGAACCAGAGCCCATAAGCGCTGGTTGGTACCTACTTAGATGGACGCGGCTTCCTGCTATCTTTGATACGAAACACGCGATTTCGAAATCAACGATGCGTGTCTAGATTAGAACCTCAGACCTTTGAAACGGCAGCCCCAACATCAACAGGCTCTCACTGCTATTTAATGGACTAACACTAATTCTATATTTCTAGGGACCAACATACGTAGGGAGACTAGCAGAAATGTCTAAAGGCATGATCAGGAATATAAAAGATGCATACTCAATGCTAGAAGACTATTTATCAGAGAATCTGTACATGGCGGACAACGTTATAACTATAGCTGATATAAGCATCGTCTCCACAATGGGGACTTTGAATGGACTGGTCCCTATCGAGGAAGAGAGGTTTGTATACAAATTTTCAATATGTAGGTATACCCAACATAAAAAATAGAAACTTTTTAAAGTCGGTTAAAAAGACATTAAACTTCATTTTCACTTACTTGTAAACAGTCTGTGCACATCTTTTAATCATTTTTACGAAAATATATTTGGTATACTTAGGTACCTACCCCACGGAAAAAAAAGTGGCTATTAGTATGTGTTGCCATTGATTGTCATTTAATCTACCCCAATTATCATGTCTCAACTTGATAGAATCATCTTTTTCCGATTGAGCTAAATATCAATGAAACAAATGAATAACCTAAAAACTCGGTTTTTTCAGGGGATGTCACTCGTTAGACCATTCTAAAAGAATTTATAATTTCTAAGCCTACTTACAACTAGTTGCGTAAACAGTACCTATTCGTTGTACCTTTATCTTTCTCTAAAATATGTCGTAGTTAATCGAGTAAACGTCTCCTCTCCTCAGATTCCCAAAATTGAAACAATGGTTCATACGAATGCATCAAGAGGAGTACTGCAATAGAATAAATACACCTGGAAGCGAAGTACACGCAGCAGGACTGAAAGCTTTGATGGAAAACACTAAATACAATCAGAAATCTAAATTATAGCTTCAAGTGGCATAGTTATGCTGCAATATTAATGTTAGCTTGTATCATCACACTGTTGGCAAAAGCGTCCTTCCATGATTTTCATACCTTTCTGTTCAAGGCTATTGTGGGCCATGGATCAATATAATGCAATAAATTAAACTTGAACTTGCATCAACATAGAATGGTAGAGATGGCGTATCCATAGAACGTCAAATCACATTTGTAAGAAAGAAAGAAATACCTTTTATTATCTTCTGGTAATTTCTAGATAATATCTTGTATTTCCGCAAAGTAACGCCTGATTTCAATTTATATCTCTGAATATAAATTTATATTTAACTCAAAATCGCCCAAAAAGTGACCAGCAAACGTCTTGAACAAGCGGCGTAGTAGAAGTTCGAACAGATTCACGACTGAACAACCATTTGGATGCGACGGCGCAGTAGAAATTTCCTTGCCCCTCCTTCAGTCCACCAGAGACAATAGTAGACTATTGCGCAATTGTGAAGACGTTGACGGCCCTACGTTAATGAGTCTATAGCTACAAAGAAAAATATAAACTTGCTAGTATTGAGCAGACAGCGGCAAAGGTAATCCAAATAGATACCGGCTATCTAACTTTACATTCCAGACCATGATATTATTTGAACTGAGATTATGTTATACTTAAAAAAAAAGGTGTTGGGTTCATTGTAGAAAAATTGAAATTACTGTAAAATAATTTATAAATATGAATATATTTTTATACCAATAAAGTATACCAGTTTATTGTAATAAGGCATAAAAACAAAAGACAGTATAAGAATCACAGGTTTTTTATTTCAATAACTAAAAAGAAATGCAAAGAATTTTTCAACTTTACACTCCAGTAACGTCTAAGGCTACCATATGGATAACTTTTTCTGAGAAAATTAATGATTACAAAAACGTTACACAGTTAAACATTTCCTATAAGTCTTGTAAAGTCTCTCGCGAACGCCCGCACATCGTCAGAACAATAGCACTTAACGATTAAAGTACACGTAGAATACTCGAGATATCGACCACATAGTTCCTCAGTCATACTTAACACATACATAATTGCGTCTCAATTATAATCAAACAAACATCTTAATGGAATCATAATCAAAGTTTCACGCAAACTTATAGTCACTTTTCAAATTTGGAGTAGTTGTTTGTTTGTTTGGGCGTTACTGTCAATGTTGCACGTTTAGTCTTAAATGTAACGGCAGAGAGGTGGCCTGCATTAGCCGTCCTCCTTCGGTGGTGTGAACCAACCTGCAAAGTAATAAAAGTTATTAGTAATTTGGTAATTATTAGGGCGTGGTGGCATTGAGAGCCTATTGACTAGAGGCTAGGAGCTGTTTTGTAGTTCGAGAAGAGTAGAACTGCAAACTGCTAAAAGCTTAGTCAGAAACCTACAAATTAGCTCCTAGTTACGATTAAAAAATAGCTCTTAGCTCTCAATGAGACCGCGTCCTTAGCCTGTCTTCCACAGGACGTCGCGTCCTACGGCTAGATGACATCATTACCAGTAGATATTCATCATCTGCATTCCACAAGCGCACAGCTAAAAAACAGAATATCGTTCGGACATCTGTATTTCCAATTCATTTTCATTTCCAAATTTAGGGATTTTCAAATCAAGTGAATAGGCATCTTAAAGGCAGGTGTCATCGTATACTACAATACCTCTTAGCATCAGGTTGGTTGGTCTATACAAAAGAGCAATAGAATAAGGATAAACTTTAGATAACAAATTCTTCTGTAATCTATACAACTGAGCCAGAGAATAAGGATAAATTTAGGATAACATATCCTTCTGTAGTCTATACAAAAGAGAAAGAGAGTAATGATAAACTTTAGATAACAAATTCATCTGTAATCTATACAAGAGAATAAAGAAAACTTTAAATAACACATTCTTTTGTAGCCTTTACAAAACAGCAGACGAAAGAGAATAAACTTTAGACAATATATTCTTCTGTAATTCAAACAAAAGAACAAGCGTATAAGGAAAACTTAGGATAACATATTCTTCTGTAGTAGATCATATGAATAAACTTTATATATGTCTGCAGTCTAAACAAACGGCTGGTTTTAAAGTCAGTCCAGAAGTCGCAAATGTTACTGCTCAGCACGGAACCCTGGGTTAGATCCCAATAACCCTGAACCCAGGGTTATTTGATTATTCCATCTGAAATAAATTGTTAGGGATACAGGTTTGCCCCTCTTCTACATGGGACTTCAAACTAACTCCTACATTAAAAACCTCTGCTTAATATTATAACAGTTCAAAACAAAAGATGGTGAAAATAACACAGATTGTAACAAAATACTAATTCATTAACAGTTTAATCCGCTCACCTTGGTTATTTTTCAAGATTAGCCTCCTAATTTTATTGTACAAATAACTGCCGCTCGCGGCTTTTTTGCTATCAAAAGCAAATATAATTATTAATCAATCGTACTGGTAGCTCTTGATTAGCGCGGTCAAACATACAAACTCTTCGGGATTGTATATTTAAGTAAAGATAAGAAAAAGCATACCCATTAGTACCCAAAACAAAAGTAATTGATAAGGACACAATTTGGTAAAAATATAAACAGTAGGTTAGAAGATAAATACTTCGTATGGAATAAGCCACTTTACATATTTCGTATATAAAAAAAAAACATAATAATTGGTATTGTGTCCCTTAGGAAAGCCTTCCAAAGACCGGATTACTTTTGAAAGGGAGTAATGCCGTGAAATCCAAAATATACATATGGTATAAAATAGTAATATTAATTAGAAGCACCGATTATGTATCTTGATATGATTTGAGTATTTTTTTGTACAACTAAGTTGCTTGTAATTAGCTGTTACCATAACTTATACACAGTTTCATATTCGCGCGTTAGCAACCCTATGTAGAATTTTAAAAGGGAAGCGGAATTATGGAATTACCTCTCTGACCCTACGGAGAAAATCGGCTTGAAGAAGAAGAAGACACGTAAGAAGAGTACACGTACTGTATGTACGTGTACATAAGCCGATTATCTATGAGAGTGGTACCCGGGTCGAGAGTCGATTATACGTGGAAGCTCTATCCCCTCATGACTTTTTCCATGACCATTACAATTGAGTCTGTGTTTTCCAATAGACACAATCAGAGTCAAGTCATGAATGAATTCATCTTTTAAGTAACCTTATACCCTGGTCAACTACTTTATCATTTAATATCAAGTGAACTTAAAAAATACCAATGTTATTGATTGTTGAATGTTAGTAACAGGTTTTTTCAAGTAGCTCCCTGGCCTTTACTCTGTTTAGTGCCAGTAACCTCTATGCCAACCCTTCTCTCTTCCCCATGAGTACAAAACTTCACCAAAAACAGTCATAAAAAAACAATTAACAAAATTAACACATGAAACCATGACATAACATGACAATTGATTTTGATAGTCCAAAACCCCCTTTTTATAAAGCTCTTCACACACAAACATTTGAAAGAAACAATCTCACCATTCTTCTCGTGTATCTGCACGAGGCACTTGAAGCTCTGTTGCGCACGCGCGAGACTGTACTGCGACTGCGACACAACTTTGGTCGCGCCGAACTGGATCCGTGCCTTGCCCTTCACGAGGGTCGCGGCTATCTGCATGATGACGGCCTCCACTGTGTAGGCGGACGACCAGCCTTGCTTTGTGAGGAGCTCCATGCATATCGCGCCACCGACGAGCACGTAGCCTCCTGGAAATTTTAATTATAAATTGTTAATTTTTTTATTGATTTTTCGTGTCAACTGCTTTGATGAAGTTAATAATCTATTATTTTTTAAACTTGGCCCCAAACTTCTAAGACTTTCTTGTTTAGTTTTTTGTTTATGACCGTTCGGTTCGGTATGACCGCTGGACTGCCAGGTCAAAGGTCGCATTAATGTGCGTATTAGAAGTTAATTATCACTTGCTAAAACAGTGAGGAAAAACATCGTGAGAAAACCATTTCTCACGATGTTTGTAATGATGTTGTCACGATGTGCTGGTGCACATCTGAGAGATTTTTCAACGGTGTGTAAAGCCATGTCCGAGGCCTACGGGCGGTTTAAACTCTGACACCAGGTTGTTAATCAACCATACGATAAAGAAAGAAAGATTCTCTGTCCCGTGAGTCACATATGATTCAGCAATTGTACTTTTTATTACGTCTGTTGTCGGGACATCGAATCCGTTATGGTAGTCAGCCCTATCAACTCACCTGATATAATAGGGTACACAACCCTAACGAACGGGGGTTCGAAGGGGTATGTCTCTTTAAACATGATGTTTAGCAATATTGAATCCTTGCCTTCCTTTTCTTTTAACACAAGCAGGTCGTTGTGTAAAGGACTGTCGGGATCCACTGAACGAAGCCTGATGTTCCATTCGTACAGTGAATCATTTACTAGCTCTGGAAAATAAAAAAAAAACCGTTGGTTAAAATTATTTACTCCTAATTTATATTTTAATACTTTAAGAACCTGTGGTGGTGTGTGTGTGGTAAAAGCAGCGTGGGATTTTTACTCTCAATGTAACAGCTTATTTTGGAGTCTCACCCTTCCAGATTATTTTTGTGGTCCTGATATTCTTCAGTTCACTGCAGCAGCAAACTTTTGAAAAATCTTTTTTTTTTTCAGTTATTAAATTCCACACAAACGATGGGGCACTTAATATCTTGCCCTGCATGCCCTGTCGTTTGTTCTTTACAGGAACTGATGGATGCTACTGGAGGCGCCAATCTCGTAGCCCAATTCTGGGCTGACACAGTTTAGATTGCCATCCACACGATAAGAAGAAGTTATTAAATTTTTGGATCTATCTAATTATAACTTTTCTCCATTAAGTATCTAAAACCTTCATTAAGAATGCCGCCGGCAAGCGTGCTAGACCAACGCATTGTGCAACATGCCCCTTTATCACAGATGTGCTCAATTTAAGATGTTGTTTACAAAACTAAGTTCCAACAAAATGTGTATACGTAAGTTTCCTGCTGTAGTGAAGAGAATATAATACACCGAAAATGTTGTGTATTGAAATTAAAAGAAAAGTTTAGTAACTAATAATTAGTTTAATTTTAAAATACAATATTTTTCTGTGTTAACAAAACTACGAACCTACTAGGTATGTCTTTTATTACAAAAAGATTCACCTAAGTACTCTTATAATATTGCGGTCCTCGATTTCGTGAATAGTTACGAAACAGGAATTATTTTTCTTACTTAGAAACCGGGTTTCGAAACAGGAATTATTTTCCCGTTTTCGATTCTGGTTACGAAACCTTGGTTCCGAGTACGGCCGAAGCAGGCGTATTTACCGGCTGAAGCCCTTCATACAAATGTAGTAAAACAATATTGCGAAATGATTTTTTTTTGCTTCAATATAACCTTTAGAAAGTTTGTTGGGCAATGTTGATAGGTACTTAGCACGCCATTACTCAAGAGTAACCAGCGTGACTCTGGATTAAAGATAAATAGAGAGTACCAACTGAACTCCAGGATAAGAACATACTATCTCTCAGATAGTATATTCTTATCTCGGCAGTTCAAAAAAAAAATCAAAAATCTTTTTACTCATGTAGACCATTTTAGGCACTTATGAATAGTCATATAATTCTAATAATATTATAAGAGTGACTCTAGTTACCAGTTCCAAGGGCAGCGTCATGAAGAAGAATCTAGCAAGAAACTCCATGGTTGCTCTTTTAAATAATGGCTTACAATATTTTTGGATACATTGATCTGAAGTGTTATGTGACAACAATGCGAGTCGAATAAACATAGGTACGCGCCTTAAATATACATAATTATACTTTTGTTAAATTACTATAACAGCTATGGGCTGACCAGTCCCAACAGACGGCACCCGTTTACCGGTATGACGCATGCATCAGCCATCGCATGCATGCCAGTTCAGATGTGTCCGAGCCTCACGTATCACGGAGTACAACTCGTGACTGACCAATTTAAGTTTACGACTGTACAGGTTAACTATCGAAGAACACAATCGTCATAGACGTCATATTGACATGATAGGGACACTCACCAATAGAATACATATTGTTTTTGAAGGAGCATGAGCGGTATATATCTCGGAGCTCCTTCATGAGTCTGTCAGTGGCCTGCAGGCTGCCGGACACGCTACCAGAGAGGTAATCTGCTCGCTGATTCTGCCGCAGCCGCTCTAGTGTAGCTAGGTGCTCTGTTTCCATGTCATCCTGCAATTTTTTTATAATTATGAAGTTACAAGTTTATATACAATACTGTATACCATTTATATTGTATACAAATACATGCAATAAAAGCGTAAGTTTATAGCATTTCCTTTGTGAGGCTTTGGAGTGCAATAAGCCTTATGGTCCGCGAAATATCACCATTATCTCAGTTGAAAAACCCCAGCTGGACAAAGACCTCAAGTTCAAAAACCTAACAATCTCCACAAAGACCAATTTAGAGCTGCACGTTAAAAGTTGTTTTCCTGACTATTATTGATCTAAAAACGTAGCCAAATTTCACACTAAAAGACATAATATTAAAAAAAGCTGATAATAAAATCTTTCAGGGCGCAGTTTTTTCTTTCTGCTGTAAAGTTATCTATTTTGCGTATCAGAGGTTTTCTCTAAGGCGGTGACATGTAGCCTAGTTTGATAGATGTTAAACCAAATTAGAAGTCTTATGTGAAAAAATCTAGCAGCATTGTCACGAGAATCTGCCGCTATCACGAACTCTCGGATTCCAATGAAGTAGAATTGGTAATTTTTATAATTTTTATAGTTAGCATAGAAAGATTATGCATCTATAGAACATCTATAGATATTGAGGCAGATTGTAACACAGAGACATATATTGCAGATAGTAGAACCATTCACCTGTATGACTGATAATACAATGCGTTCAATGATCCATCGAGGTACTACAATGCCACAAAATCCTTATCCCATCAAAGCCTTTTGTATAAGTATTATGACAACATAGCGAAACAAATAAATCAAAGTATTTGTGTTTTGATAGGACCAAACCCAGTATTACCCAGTATGTAACGATCAATTCGGAGGATATCCCGAAGTGAAAATTCAAGTGTAGGTAAGTAATTAAAATATTTTAACAAAAAATAAAACCGACTTCAAAAGGAACGAAAAAGCTCGAAATAAATTTAAAACGTTTTGGAGTCGGTTTCAAGTTTAACCTTCTCATAAAGAACTTGATTTGGAACCGACTCCAAAACGTTTTTAGTGGTGCCAAAATCAGTCTACAATTGACTGAGAAATCGGTGAACATACAAAAAAAACATATAGTCGAACATAGAACCTCCTCCTTTTTGAAGTCGGTTAAAAAACCGAGAAACTTTAAAACAGTGCTCAATGTTTAAATCCAGAAATATACGTACTTTGTTGCTGCGTCCAGCGTCATCGACCATTTCTAGTGGCAAGTCATCCTCTCCTTCAGATTCATCTTCCTCTGCGGCCATTTCTTCGTCCTCTTCTGTGCCTGACTCAGCGCCGTTTGACGTTACACTTGGAACTCTAGAAATTCAAACATATAATCTCTATGATTTAATATCCGAGTGGTTTCCAGCCTAAGAATAGAACCACCCCTATTCGTTCCGCGGGAGTCGTAAGAAGCGACAAAGGGAAAGATCCGAAGGATGGGCAGCAGCATCCTTTTGTGTAACAGTATATCATCTGCTACTGCGATCGCCAACCCGCTTGTCCAACGCGGCGATTATGGGCAAATACCTCTAATGATCGCACAATAGTGACGTGCATTGGGAGATGCTTATGTTCAGCAGTGGACTAATACAAGCTGATAATGAATGATGATGATTTATAGAAGTAAACTTCTAGTTTTTTCGATATATCACAATCAAGATATTTATTTGCTGTTAATCGATACATTATATAGTTTTCAAATGAATTCGGGTCCCATACAGGCTTACGAAATCACATTTCTTCACAACGTGCCTTTTATCCGCCTACTAACTGATAAATCGCTCGAGCAACTAGTCGCCAATGTGCGGTAAGTACTTTGACACTTTTCAGCGGACTGCGCGGCGAACAATTTATAATCAATACCAACACCGTCGAAGGTAATTTGCGTGAACCAGTTTCAAGCAATATAAATTTGCATTGTCTTGGGGTTCATTTACATTGCGGTTTTAGTACGGTAAGGATCTTATTAGACACTAGCTGATGCCCGCGGCTTCGCCCACGTAGATGTCGGTTATCGCGACCAAAAGTAGGTAATCATACAATATTGATCCCGCTCCCGCAACCCGGCTTATTTTTTTCCGACACCTCCAACAAATATAATTATATTTTAGTCAATGAATATAAAAACTTAACAAATTATATACTAAAACCTTCTTCGAGAACTACTCTATCCATTAGTGAAAACAGCATAAAAATCTGTGCTGTAGTTCTTGAGTTTACCTATCACGAATAGACAGACAGACGCAGCGGAGGACATTTGTTTTATAATATGTAGTGATTTAGTCACAATAATCGCAAACTCTTGAAATAAAGTGACATCTGTATTTAAAGGTAGTTTTCCCACGAGAATGCCCTGAAGGGCACGTGGAGATCCGCCACGTGCTGATAACGTCACGCGGCGCGGGGCGGCCCGTGAATAATGTTGCAAAGGACTCACATCTTCCAGTGATCTAGCCGTAATTTTGTAGACTCGACTAAATTATGCAAGACTCAATAGCTAATAGGAGGGACTAGAGTTAAGCCGAGCACAACATTTAACAGCTACTTAAGTCTCACAAAAGACTCGCGTCTCAAAAACTCGAGTCTTTAAGAAAAACTCAGAAGCATAAAAACTAAGCTCGATGATCAAAAGATTTTTATAAATGATTGCCCCAGGACCCAAACCCGCTACCGGCAAACAATTAATTAATCCCACTCATCAAATCTGCCACTGTTGACGTAACATAACAATTAAATAACAAACCTCTGCTGCGGCGCTGGATGCACTGGAAGAGACAATGAATCCAAGTCTGGAGGTTCTGGAACGCCATGTAACTTGCAAAGTTCTCGCAACAGTATACCAACCTAGAATAAAATACAATTAGATAAATTATAAATATAAATTATGCTTAATGCCGTGTGGATTTCGGCCTATGAATACCACTCTTACTCATCCCGCGGGTGTCGTAAGAAGCGACAAAGGGAAAAATCTGGACGGTTGGCAGAAGCATCCTACTGTGTAATAGCAACCATTTGCTACCGCGATCGCCAACCCGCTTGCCAAGCGTGGCGATTAAGGCAAACGCCTAATGAACGCACAAAATAAGTGATGCGTATGAAAAGAGGCCTATGTCCAGCAGTGGACTGATACAGGCTGTATGTATGTTACCCCTATGCTTAGTTAAATAACTTATTTTACATATTTACAATGTCAGGGTGGGATACCAAATTAATTAAGTTAATTAAGGTAAATAAGTTAACGGAGATTTGATTGAGGAGGCACCAAACGCACCATTTGATTGATATTGATTCTTCAACCATTGATAACCATCAACCATTGAGTGTCAATGTATAATAGGTAAGACATAGAGAGACAGCCAGTTATTTTTTTCAAATATCTTATTGTTTATTTATCTAGATATCTATGTAAGTATAGTTAATCATTTAACACATATTTATAATGTATAACTAGTAACCTAGTGCATTCACCTTTCTTTAAGTCACCTTGTCAATGAGATAAAGCTTCAAGATCTTTTTTTTTTTCATATTTGTATGTTAAATGTATTGTAAACGCAATTAGAGGGCATGTAAAACTATTTAGTAAACGTACGTATTCAAAAATATTATTCTATTTGCACTTAGTGTTGGTAGCATTTAGTCTTGTTAGCCAAGTTTAATGACCCCACATACGCTGAACAAGTTTGAAGAATAATCTTGTAATTACTCGAATATTTAGATAAACATACATGAGTAAATGTATTTATCATTTGTGTAAAAATATATTGTATATTAATAAGCAATTATTTGAATAACTGAGTTTATTTGAATAACTGATATTTTAAAGTTTATGTACTAGGTTCCGCCATTTATTATTCTGATGTAAGTACCTATAAACCATAATACTGTAAAGTTTCATCAAAATCCGTTCAGTAGTTTTTGAGTAAGAAACAAAAGAAGAAGAATGAATAGAATTCATGAATCCTCACAAACTTTTCTATTTATAATATTAGTAGGATGGGATAGGTTATGGAAGAAACTGGCCACTTTTTTTAAATATTGGTACCTCTCATGATAGAAGTATAATCAACTGCTAATGTCATTTTGAGTGCAGTTTGCGAAAACCCTAGGGATATTACAGAAACTCGGATAATTTATAATGGTGGAAACATTTCTCAATCTTACTGGAAAAAGACAGGGTTTTTGCAAAAAGTCGGTAGTCGGTACGCTTCGGTCGCACTTGTAATTCTAAAATCATCCTGCGACACCAAATAGCAATTCAATAATGATTATTATTATAAAAACCTAAACAGAGACTGCACCTCAGTCTGGTACAAAAAACAATTGAAATATAACTTAACCCTCAATCTCTGTGACCTAATTGATTAAGGATAGGTTTTTTTAAATAAATAAAAATAATAAAACTTGGCATAATTTTTTTTGGATTTTGTACTTCCACCCAAGGTCGTAGTAATTAGCAGGTTTGACTTGACTTCCCTACAATGTTTCGTTTTCCGTATCATTTATCTACGGATCTACGGCCAGTCGACAGCAATAGTCTAGCCAAGAAAAAAAAAACATAGCTACAAAGAGAGAGAGTTCCGCGATATGATTGCACGCAAATCCTTTCGAACTCTGTCAATGACAATTTGACATGTGTCAAACGCGGTACTCGGAACTTAGACCGCCCACTGTGAGGTCGGCGTCTGTCATTTCTATATTTAATTTGCTGGACCAAGAAACTGAAAGTACCTTGGTTAGTTTTAGTTTCCTACAACTGCATCGGGTTTTTTACGCTTTTACGCAGTCTGTCCTTTCTCTTTGGTTAATTACTTAAGTGTTAACTCACAACATTAATAAAAATCGGCCAAGTCAAGGCGCAAGCAAGTGGAAGCCTCAGTTTGCGGTTATGACTTGGCCGGTTCTTTTCATTAAGTTTTTTTTTGTGAAACATCAAAAGTCCTTTTTAAATTACGCTATAACGAACGCTTCCACAACATTAATCCCCTAACCTTTCCGATTTATGCATAATCCTGAAGTACTAGTTTTAAAGCGTAACAGTTACTATGAAGCCCTAGTTTAAACATAGACAAGCCAATCTTACATCAATCATAAACCAACCAAACTATTGGAGTTGACTTCAATTAATTTTCGTATGTGTGACAGAATGTTTCGAATATTATGACACCTCATTGAGAACCTCCTTTTTTGAAGTCGGTTAAAAATATTTAACCGAGTTCAAAAAAAGGAGGTTCTTAAATCGATGCGTATTCTACATTTTATCTGGTCATTAATGCACTTGTAGATAGTTTGTGCATGTCCATTTGACAATAGGTTAAGTTGCATAAAAATTCTGGAAAAACAATACATCGTCTTCAAAAAGTCAAAAATTACATGTGATAAACATGACACATTTGAAACGATTGAGAACATTTTTAATGATATTATTCGCAGTCTATGCTATTTAGTGCGATTCTACACAACATTATCGCGACAGCAGCGCCATTGAGAATAACGTCAAGGCCTGCTAGCAATGAAAAGGTCACAGTTCACATTCTACCCCTATAAACTGAATGCTATGCACCATGCAATACAGTATCTAGGTCAATTTACGTGCTCAGATGAAATAACATGGGTATGCTTTGAGAATATTATTGATTTTTTAGCTTGAAATCAGACTAATGGATAACTTAATGATATTGATGTGTAGTATGGTGATTACAATTAAAATGCTTTAGGCAAAACTACAGTGGGTAAAACCTATCAGATACACTCTTAGGCAAAATAGTGATCAAACCTTAGTAGGTATATAAGAAATTATAGAGCAACCCTACAGAAGTATGAACCATGAGCACGCGGCCGCGACACGAGCTTCGTCCACGATTATACCTCGATCGACTGCGGTTTCACTGGGCTCCACGTGCGAAAGTTACATTTTAGCTGCTTAACTGCTGTGTTTAATTTTGCAAAAATTACTAGAAAACATTTTAAAAAGTGATATTTTAATATTTCAATAGTGAGACCTCCTCACGCTCCCGCTTCGTACAAGGCAATGTTGTTGACGTTATCAACAACAATTTTCTTATATACTATACTATACGAATCAAACTCTAATTTTTACTTATTATTATATTAACTAATTTTTATTACTAAACCATTACTTACGATGTTTACAAATTCTAGGAAAGCTAGGGTGGGTCGATAATTGTGCTTATGAGTGTATTACTAATACGTGGCTTAATATCGATTTCTACTTTTGTATAATGCAAACACTTTACATTAATAGGTACTTTATCAAACTATTATGTATAAAATTAAAAACCTGATGGTTTATCATACAACACTATCAGTTCAGAAAGTTTAGGTGAGAACATCTATGAAGCATAATCACTAGAAGAAAAAAAAAATTTTTTTAAAGGTCCAGTAATAGAAATTTTCCAAAAAAAAAATACGTTAAGGCCCTAAGTAGGTACTGTAAACACGATACGCGCGAAAAACATGACCCTTCCTGGCAGTCGGGTAAAAAGTTTTATCTTTTTGCTCTCCTCCATACCTATTTTATAAACTTTCTAACTATGCCAATGCAAGACACTCCTCCGTACACGCAATATGCTAAAAAGGTCACATATTAACACATATACATTTTCTAGACTTACCTGGTTTATAACATGATTATCCCTGCCCTGTGTGTTGGTCAGGATCTGGACAGCATTTGTCACAATAGGATCCTCGCTGTCAGCAAACCAGACAGGCGGTGTGTTGGGGTATGTCTCCTATTAAAACCAAACATGTTAATACAATAATGTCTACAGTAAACAGGTTGAAAACAGACTTTTGAGGTAGATTATGAAGAAACTGTTTTTAAAAGAATACCCTGGAATCTGAGACTTGATATGCAAAAACTAGGATCTGTATAGAAACAGTAGTTTTAGCCCCCCTCCAATCATTATTAATTATAATAACTATTACATGCTTGTGTTATTGTGCGTAAAGTCTATTGCATATAGGAATCCGAACGCGGATTGTGCGTCATTTTTTTTTTGACGTCACAAATATGTAGTAACATACTGTACGTATGTCACTACATGTATGTACATCTATGTTTTGTTTAGAAGTAATAAATGTCTATTTATATACCTACTGTATTTATAGACTGGATTGTCTAAGGGCCAATGAATATTTTAGGTAAGTTTGTTAAAAAATGTGTTTACATGCATGCACTTCATGCACAAGCATGAAGCTTGTGACTGTACCTATAAGTAATGGTAGTCATAATATTCCTTCAGCAGAATTAACATTCAGATTAATGAAAATATTAGGGTGGGTGCACCAGTGCCACACCAGGAACCAGTAGTACACCATTTCTAACTTCCTATAAAAATATTAACCTTCTGACGAATTTCCCGCCACTTTTTTTACGTTAGGTACCACTGCCGTACTTTTATCAATCATTTAATCATAAATAAAAGCGATAAATACGCCATCTGCATCAATAAAAAACGCATAATTCTAAACGACAATCGTTCTTTTCGTTTCGGGCGGCCATATTAGTAAGCCACGCGTCATCGGTAAGTTTTTTGATTTTTTTAAAATCTTTATTAATATTAATCGTTGTAACTTATTTTTCAATTAACTGAGTAATATAATGTATAAAGCAATAATATTACGTCTTATTTCATCAGAAAATGATAATTTAAATCAATAGTTGTCATTGGTAAACTAATGGAACACGAATTCAATGATTTTCCAGTAATATGCCATTTGGTCTATAACTGGTAATTTGTCATTTTGTTAAATTGTTTATTTTTTCTTTTACATTTATATTTACTTAATGTACTGCAATCAATTATTATTAAAAACTCTTAAAATATCAACAATGTTCCTGTTGTTGACCAGTGGTTTATTACTGGTAAAATCTATACTACGAATTTGTTCCAGTAATTGACCATCTATATTTTTTTATAGACACAATGCCGCCAAAAAGAGTATTTTTCAATTCTTTCTTTCTTTCAATTCAATTATAAGGAGCAAAAGCGCAAAAATTCGAGAAACGTGGCGAATTTATATACAATTTATTTATACAATATTTTGAACAGATTCTTTAAAAAAGGGACGATATCAATATTCTTAGAATAGTGTGTGACCGTTGATTACTCCGTAATTAGTGGGCCGATTTGAGTAACTTTTTTTACTCTGATGTTGATCTTAATAAAGTTGATTTTTAACTTGAATAATTACCTATTTATCACCCCCATTTTATTAACTTTATAAACTTATGTTGGTCAACTACTGGCTTAAAGTATGGTCTATAACTGGGTACTGCTGGTCAAACTTAGGAACATTTCACTTTTTGACATTTATATAATAATTAAAAAAAAATTAAAATACTTATGATGCAATGATTTATAGTATTCGTTTCACCATTAAACAAAGCACAAAAATAAAATATAACTAAGGTCTTCCGCCAAAATTTGTAGGAATGGCAGTTGTTTAAAGTCAAAATATTTCCTTAATCGGTTTGTTACTGGTGCGTTCACCCTATATTTTTACAGTTTCGTTTGCCTGTTTGGAGGTCAGAGAAAGCATAAGAAATAATAATCCTATTTACTGCAACTCATTACTTAAAAGGTTGAAAATTCGGCATGTTTGGATAACCAGTGAAGCACGATGGACTAATGAGACCAAATCCTAAACGCCTAATCCACTCATCCGTTTACAGTCCTCGGACTGATATGATATGAATGACAGATTGCTAAGATGAACAAAAAAAACCAGTTTACCAAATTTTATCCAAATATCCTGTAGTTAGGGTGAGATTGATTTGTAAAACTTACAAAGTTTGTTAGGTATTTTTTAATATCAATTTCCTAGCACAAACAATCAAAAACGTAATCTAGGCTAGTCAACTCAAAGAAACACTTTTTAGAAAGTATGTAAACAGATGGATTTGCTGGATAATATTTTTTTGTAAAAACAACTGTATGTGACAATAAATTAATTATAAAATTTATATTACTTCAGTAGGTTAATATATTGCATAATTTAATTAAAACTAAAACCTAAACTCTTTCATCTAACAATAACAAAGTGTGTCAGCAAATATTTCAGATGATACATAGACAACTAGTTTAAATGAAAATTATATGAAAAGCAGTACAAGCCTTAACCAAAAATATGTATACTTGCATTTTTTATATCACCAATAAATTGTACCAAACTGATTTTTGTAAATCTATATGTAGACCAGGTTGTCCTACTGCCTCTGTTGCATAATACTTAGCATCTAAGATTCAATGAATAGTTAAGTAAAATTGTGTTATATATTTATGCTTACAACTGTACATAAATTTATTATAGAACATCAGAAACAAAAAATATATTGCAAGATTATGGCAATAAATCAGGGGCGTGCAGTTCATACCTATAGGCAAAAAGGCATTGCCTACCCTGACAAACACGACACAGACAATGAATTAGAGAAACTAAGTAGGATTTGTAAGAACTGCCTACCCTGTCGAATATAGCCTGTGCACGCAGCACGCCCCTGCAATAAATCAATTTTGAAGACTAATTTACTATTTACTTATTTAATAACTAGACCTAATTTGTATTCATTTATTTTATTTTAGTAAGTATTGTTATGATACATGTTGTTATAACACATTTTGACATTTAATGTTGTTACCAAATATGTTGTTTCAAACAATACAATTTCTTGTGTCTGCTGCATGGCATCCCATGATTCCTCTATCCTAAATGTCTTTACTAATGAATAGAACTACCTACTTTATTAAATTTATTTATTGATTCTAATATTTTTTGTTATTCTACCCTAAGATGAAGATTATTGTATCTATTGGTGTTTTATTTTTTAATTTTTTGATATTGTTTTTGAGTGTCGTGCTATTCTGCCCAATGGTGAATAAATGAATTTTCTTTCTTCTTTTTCTTTCTATTAGATTACACAAATAAAATCTTTCTTCCACCTAATATTAATTAAGTTTTGATGTATGTCAATCACATTTGGTACACAGATAGACCACTTGGATTAGGATAGATCCTTTTTTCCTGGTAGTCTCTTTTTAATTGAATTAATTTTTTCATGATTTCAGAAAAGCAACTAATTGCCAAGGTACACTAAGCGTAATTTATGATGAAGTTTATAAACTTTAGGACTTGGAAAATATTTGTATTATTTGTCATTCTGAAATCAACTTATTTTACATTTCTGGTAAGCTTATATTAAGTATTTGAGTAAATAAAAATTTAATGGCTTCATGTTTATAAAAAGTATAGTATGTACCTACATATTAAGCCTTATTATTTCAAACATAAAGCAAATGGAAAGCAAAGGTAGGTACAATGGTCAAACACATTATGTCTTTTTCACTAAAAAAAATATTATAACTACCTACCATAAATAGAATTGTGAATAAACCATAAATAATTGTGAAGATATCAATAGAATTTTCAAATTACATTACAAAGTAACTGTTTGTTTTGAAAAATAAAGACATTGTGCAAATCTTTGCATTGAAAGCATGTTGTTACACTGAAAATACAGTTATGACCCATCCATAATTTTGCAAAATGTGAATGGCCCATTAGTTTTATTTTATGATCTCTGTGAAATTTACAGTAGCATTCTAGTTAAAAGCCAACATCTGACAGTTCTTGGTAGATGATACAAATTTATTACATTTTAATGCATTTAAGTGTGGGTTATAAAATAGGTCACAAAATAGTCATAATATTCATTGTAAATGCACAATGCTAAACAATGTGACTAAAAACTAGGTTATCAAATAATAAGATATCTGTTTAAACAATACTTGACCATATACTTGCTGTATGCATGTTGCTACGTACCAAATATTGATAACAGAATGCAATCATTGTTTAGTATTATATCATAGATAGTTGTACATAAACAATATTATGTTTACACTACTCAATGATCCTAGTAAACATTAAAGTTTAAATACAGAACAACAATAACCTGTTATCAATGAATGCTTCTAGTAAGGAGACTGAACATTCCAAGCCTGCATTGTTGCATAGAAAAAAAAACTGTAATGGGTCCAACTAAGTGTCTACATGACAAAAAGCAGGTAGAAGAGATGACTAAGAGCCTTTGTCCCAAAAACGCGCTTAAATACCGTTATCCAAACAAAACAGACGTTACTCTCTCTATAAAATAGCTGTAATGATTCACGAACACTGTGATAATGACGTTCTGTGCCCGAAATGATCGATACAGCAATTCGACACGGCACCGTATGCTCAATAAACATATGATCCGCAAACGCGTTGACGCGCGACTATTGATTATGTATATAACATCAAATGTTTTGTAAATAATTTACACAGAAACGTGACAAACGTGTAGTTGCAACAGGGAAATGTAAATTTACTTCCGTAAACCTTTTGTTGACAGCCCAGCCCTCATAAACAACGACCCTTTGTTCCAGCTATAGATAATCAATAAGTGCACCCCTCATCTAACACATAACTTTTTATGACACATGCGTTAATTAGATGAAAATGGTACTTACAGTAATATTAGCATGTATTTCATACTTCTTTCCATTTCTGCCAACGAATCTGCAGGTCAGTTCGTCGACACTAGCTGACATTATCTGAAACCGTTCATGGTTTTTTGGAAACACTTGTTCTAAAGTTTTGATTTCTAACTTAAGTGTATTTAAGCAAGCCATTAGTGTATAGAGACACTAATTCTAAACTAACTAATAGTTATCCACGATAAAATACATGAGAATAAATTTTACGTTCACTCCGCGACCAAGCAAAATGGCGGAACGTAATGGCGGAAATTATTATAAAAAACTCTGTTTGCTGACGATAGAGGGCGCCTAGAAGTAAAAGTAAAAATGTTTAGATAGTCTGTGCTTTCGTTTTGAAACCCTTGATGGAATTATCTTACTCAAACCAATAGCATTCTGATTATAAAATATTTACCGGAATCCAATTGTTTCTATTATGAGACGTACTAATAATATTTGTTGTCTTTTCTATTTTTATTCATTTTTATTCTACACTTCTGCAATAGTACCGATGGAACCATATAGAAATCAATCATTGGAAAATAAAAAAATGATCTTCTGATAATTAAACGCTATGGTGCCACTAACTACAACAACCCATAAACGAGTTACGTTCTGGTTCTGGTAAGATCATGGGAATGAGAATGTAGAATAGAGGTAGGGAACGGGAAGAGTAGGAAGGGAACGGGAGGGCTTTGTAATATACAAAGCATTACTAATAAACTAATTTTGATCTTGATCAAACCGGAGCTGCGGAGCTTTTTTACATCCATATAACATATAACACTAGTAAAAACACCACGTCATAAAACTTGTAGACAACATAAATATAAGACATTGTGATTTGTCAACCATGCTTATTAATAATAAGGAAAAGAAGTAAGAAACATTAGTTGATTGGTAATAATATTTGCAAACAAATATTTTTAAACTGCAATGTTTGAAGCACGAGTCGGATACGTCTTAATGTATTCCGATAGAATATATTACTACACGTTCTAGGCGTAGAAAGACTGAAACAACTGATTTAATGACTTTTGGGATACGGTGGCTTAGCGGTCAGAACGTTGGCATGGTATGCCGAAGATCGTGCGTTCGTGTCTTACCCGTGTCAACTATTTTTCCAAATTTCTTATTAAATAATAGAATTAGGCGATAATACAATACGCAACTATACAGTCACAGAGAATTGTACGACAACCAGACGATATAAACAATCTAGTTTGCATAATATTTGACAAAGCATAGGTACCCAGCTTGACGAAATAATTAGGTACCTTATAAAGTGTTAAGGGTGGACCCACACTGCGGCACACAGGCGAGTAAAATATCACTGTTCGGGTGATCTTGAATCTTAGAGAATCCCAAGTCAAACATTTAGCGCATATTATTATTGAGATTGAGAAAGCAAGCCAAATATAAAAAATCCTCATAGATTGAATTCCTCATTCTTCACTGGCGTTGTGTTTTGGCTTTAAGAAGTAATCTGAAGCCATGAAAGTGAAAAAAATGGATGAGTTTGACATACATAGTGTCAAATTAAGTTGACACTGAGAAAAAAAAGCGCGGGAACACCCGAAATACAAAGGCGCATTTTTTGAAATACAATTTTCAAATAATATTAAATCTTGATATAATTACATTTTTCCAACTTACTAACAATGGGAAAACGTAAAAAAAAGAAGGAGGATTTAGCAGGAGATGATAGTTGGCTTGACGTCAAGGATGATACATCTGAGGAGTCAAGTTGTGATGAAGATTTTAATGAGAGGAAGTATAAGCCCTACTATGTTTCTGATTACAACAGGAGGTATCCCGAGGATTCAATTCTTACCGATTACGTAGTATTTGTAGAATCGAATGATGAGAAAAGACCTATAGGCACGCGGGACTTGATGTCTCTGTCTACATAAACCAAAAGATTTAACAAAGGAATAAAATATTTACAATCTATTAATAAATATAAGATAGGTGTGCATTTTGAAAAACCTACTTTAGCTAATGCGTTTCTAAATAATAAAACTTTTATGAGTGATTACCATTTTAAGGCATCTATTCCAGCAGCAGGTACAGAGGTGACAGGCGTTATTACTAATGTTCCAGTCAACATATCTAATTTTAAAATTTACAAACTTCTGTCTACGTATCGCAAAATAATATGTGTCAAAAGAATATTGAAAAAAATACGTTCTGATACAGGAGGCAGCAGCTTGCAGCCAACAGGGACAGTCGCAATCACGTTTGCGTCAAACGCGTTACCCGAGCACATAGACCTCAATGCATGGCGGTTTGTGGTCAAGGAATATATACCACCAGTTAAACAATGTTTCAATTGCCTCAGGTATGGACACCTCGCTAAATTTTGTAAAAATTCAACGAAATGCTCCATATGTAGTGAAAATCACACATATAAAGAATGCAAGACTCCATTAGAAAAAGCTATATGTATTCACTGTAAAGGTAATCATATTAGCATTTCTGGCCAATGTCCAATAAAAAAACAGAAAATAATAGAAAACCAAAAAAACATCAATAAAAGAACATTTGCTGATTTATTTAATAAAGATATTTACCCTGAACTTAAGAAAAATAGCTCAACAGATATATTACTTTCATTATTAAATAAAGATGATATTCTAAATATTATTCTTAACTCTATTACTAAAATAATTACACTGAATAAAGCTCAAGAAAAAGCAATATCTTCCCAATTAATAAAAGAAGTTCTCATAGATACAGTTAAAGCCAAATAATTATTGTTTTTTTTTTATGGATCACTTAAATGTACTTCAATGGAATGCACAGAGTTTAATTAGTAATCGATTTTTATTTACACAGTTTTTATATGAGAATAACATACACATTGCTCTTGTTTGTGAAACTTGGCTCAAACCAAGACAAAACTTTAGAATTAAAGGTTATAATATTATTAGACTTGATTCAGGTAATGATCACAATGGTGTAGCTATACTTTTACACCACAAGATTAATTTTCGTACTATTGATACTTTTTCGGATGATTCCATTCAAAATATTGCAGTTCAAATTAATTATGGTAACAAACAATTAACTTTAGTTAGTGTTTATAGCCCTCCAAATCCACCAGTTAATTATACTAAATCTAAATTAGATAAATTAATTCAAAGTCTTCCAGAGCCTGTGTTGATTGCAGGTGATTTCAATGCACATAACACTATGTGGGGGTGTTCAGCATCAGATCCACGAGGTAAAGATATCCTTGCAAGTATTGATGACAACAATCTAGTGATTTTGAATGATGGCCAGATGACTACTGTAGGTTCTCATATATGGAGACAAAATGCACTTGATCTCACTTTAGTTTCTTCTTCAATAGCTTCAGTATGTAATTGGCAAGTGCATGATGATGATTCTCTTGGGAGTTATCATTTTCCTGTAATCACAAAAGTCACAGTTTCAAATGATAGTTTCCAACAAACAGGATCAACCCAAAACATTAATTTAAAATTAGTTGATTGGACTAAATATAAAAACACAATCTCTTTGCTTATTAATAATCATAAGTTTAACTATTTTAATTCTATACAATGTTATACAGATCTAGTAGAATTAATTAAACAAGCTATGCATATGTCTCTTCCATCTAATCAAGTTTCAAACAAATGGTCCTTACAATCAGTAAACAGATTTAATAAGAGGCCACCTTTACCTTGGTGGAATAATAAATGTAATGAAGCAGTTTTAAATTGTAAAAATGCTTATCTAACCTTTAAAACTGATCCTTCAGAATCTAACTACATTCAGTTTAAAAGATTACAGGCTGTCAAAAAAATCACTTTAAAAACTGAAAAACAACTTAGTTGGAAGAAGTTGTGTGAATCTTTTAACCGTTCTACACCATTGTCTAGAATCTGGTATTATATGAAAAAGTTTAATAAAACATATATATATAATAATACATCTGTCATTGACTCAACTTGGGCTAATGATTTTTTATCAAAATACACTGCAGACACAGTTGAATTACCACTGCCTTCCCATAGAAGTAAGAATAACATTAAGTTTGAGTATCTCTCTAGACCTTTTACTTTAAGTGAGTTAAATTCCGCTATTAATTCTAGAAAAGACACTACTTGTGGATTAGATTCTATTCCATACAAAGCTCTTAAAAATATGAATCATAGGTGTAGAGAAGTTACATTGGATATTTTTAATATTTTATGGTCCTCATCCCTTATACCAGATGATTGGAAAGTTGATTGTTTAGTGCCCATTCTGAAACCTGGCAAGAAGCCACACATACCAGAGTCATACAGACCAATAGCTCTTACATCTTGTTTGAGTAAAATATTTGAGCAACTTATTAAAAATAGGTTAGAATTTTATATAGAAAGCAACTGTCTCTTACCATCCAATCAATTTGGCTTTAGGCGTGGAAAGTCTTCAAGAGAAAGTATTGAACATCTTCAATTAGACATATTCAATTCTATGAAGAACAATAATATCTTGATAGCTGTATTTTTTGATATAGTTGGTGCTTTTAACAATGTCAATCATCACATTCTTGCTTTGGAGTTAAGATCTTTAGGTATTCCTGAAAAAATTGTTCAATGGGTTTTTAATTTTTTACATGGCAGAAAAGTATTTGTCAAAATTAATAACAACTCTACAATATTAGGACCTAGATATAGTTTCAAAGGTGTGTGTCAAGGAGGGATTTTAAGTCCTCTTGTTTTCATTTTATATATTCATAAACTAAATATCATTCTAGGTTCCAAAGTATCTAATCTACAATATGCAGATGATTTAGTTATTTACATGTCCGGATCTAATGTAGGAGATTTAGTTTCGTCAATAAATGAATCTCTAGCTAAACTTCATTCATATTTTTCATATTTAAATTTAGATATAAACGCAGATAAGAGCAAAGTTGTAATTTTTAACAAAATTCGCCCTTTTCATGTAAAGATAGTTTACAATAAATCTATCTTAAATATTGATAGTTGTGCTAAGTTCCTAGGCATAATTTTTAATAATAATTTATCTTGGACCAAATATGTCAATTCCATTGCAGACAGAGCCTCTAGGGCATTCAATGTTCTAAAAGCTCTGGCTGGTACAAGCTGGGGAGCTGATCCAAAAATATTGCTAATGTTATATAAATCCTTAGTAAGGAGTCATTTTGAATATGGCTTCCTTTGTTTTGCCTCAAATAGGAAATTAGTCAATAAATTAGATATTATTCAAAACAAAAATTTGAGGCTCATTACTGGAGCTATGAGAACAACTCCTATTGTTTCTATGCAAGCAGAATGCCTCATACCTCCTCTGATATTAAGATTTAAATACCTTAAGTTTAGATTTTTATTCTATATGATTTCTTTTTCAAATCATCCTCTCTTCAGAAAAATATTGTCATATTATGATAATATTTTAGCTATTAGTGAATCTACTCCTTATATACTTCATGATTTTTCTGATATCATACAATATGATCAGCAATATTCAATTCACAAATGTATGAATAATTTGCCTTGTCATAATGGCAGTTATGATAGTAAATTCAGCAACATGTACATCAATATTAAAGAAAATTTAAGTAATAAAGAGGAAGTATTTGAGTTAATAGCCCAATATTTACAATTCCGCCACATATACACTGATGGTTCAAAAAAGAAAGACAAAGCATCCTGTGCATTTTACGTACCACATCTAAAACTTGGTCGTGGGTTTCCACTACCTACACCAGCTAGTATATACACTGCAGAATGCTATGCAATTGTGGCAGCTCTTCAGTTCATTACAGACAATCCAACTGTATCATCTAAATGGTTACTGATCACGGATAGCATGAGTGTTTTGAAAGCATTGCAGTCTAGAACTTTGGATGCTAAAACTACTTTCATCATTTATGAAATCAAGAAGTTATGGTGGATATTACATGAAAAGAATATTGAGATTCAATTTCTATGGACTCCTTCTCATATCGGCGTTACAGGAAATGAAAATGCAGATTTTTTGGCAAGAAGTACAGTTGACGCTGACATTGACAGTATTGATCAAGTTGCCATACCATATACAGACTTTTATTCAATCCTAAAAAAGAAGTTAAAAGAAGAATGGAAATCATATTGGATAAATATTCTAGAAGAAGGTAAAGGCTTATGGTACGCATCGATAAATCCAGAAATTCCAACCATTCCTTGGTTCTCTCGCACCAAGAACATCATTGGTAGACAATTTTATTCTACTATATCAAGACTCAGATTTGGTCATTATCGTTTAAATGCACACCTCGCTAGAAAAAAAATTATAACATCATCATCTTGCAATTACTGCAACTCTGATTATGACCAAACTGCAGATCACATCATTTTAGATTGCCCTGCTTTTACAATAGAAAGATTGCTGTTGATTGAAGATTTAATTAATATTTATGGAGAATCTGAGAGCGTCCCGCGTGCCCTTCAGGATATTCTACGTAATGTTAACACTTACAAACCCCTGTACAAATTTATACTCAGGAGTGTAAAGGAAATTTAAGATTTTATACGATAAGAAAAGATATGACTATATAACGAATAATGGATATAACGGAAATGACTTGGCTTTGACACTACTTGGATTTGACCTCATTATAAACAACGGACATGGCATTAGCATAGTCTAAACATCATATAGTCAGTCGACGCGTTTGATGTTTTCGGAAATGCCGACAACGTCTAGACATTCGTCGCGACGTAAAAAGTGTTAGGGTTGACACAGGACTAAAAACAAAAATATGTTTTTATAGTGTTTTTTTTGTAAGTATGTATAACACGTTATCAAAATTGGAAAACGTGGCCGCCATTTTGAAATTTTTATTTACTGGGCCGATTGCTTTCAAAATCGATATCTGAGAGTCCGCATGGTCTCCGAGTACATAACCGTTGTCAGAATTGGAAAAGGTGGCCGCCATTTTGAAATTTTTATTTACTGGACCGATTGCTTTCAAAATCGATATCTGAGAGTCCGCATGGTCTCCAAGTATAAAGCCGTTGTCAGAATTGAAAAAGGTGGCCGCCATTTTGAACTTTTTATTTACTGGACCGATTGCTTTCAAAATCGATATCTGAGAGTCCGCATGGTCTCCAAGTACAAAGCCACCCCTGAAAACCTAGAAAACGATACCCATATTGATTTTTACTCAAAATTAGCGTTCGCCATCTTGGATCTCAAAATTAATGTCATATTCGTTATCACCGCCCCCGAAAACCTAGAAAACGATACCCATATTGATTTTTACTAAAAACTTGCGTCCGCCATCTTGGATCTCAAAATTAATGTCATATTCGTTATCACCGCCCCCGAAAACCTAGAAAACGATACCCATATTGATTTTTACTAAAAACTTGCGTCCGCCATCTTGGATCTCAAAATTAATGTCATATTCGTTATCACCACCCCCGAAAACCTAGAAAACGATACCCATATTGATTTTTACTATAAACTCACGTCCGCCATCTTGTATCTCAAAATTAATGTCATATTCGTAATCACCACCCCCGAAAACTTCGAAAACGATACCCATATTGTTTTTTTTTACTCGTATCTGCCATCCATCTTGGATGTCTAAATAATTAATGTCAAATTCGTAATCACCCCTCCTGAAAACCTCGAAAACGATACCCATATTGAGTTTTTTCAAAAACTTGTATCCGCCATCTTGGATCTCAAAATTAATGTCATAATTATTTATAATCAACACACCCGTTGAAAAATTGAATCAACATTCAAAATTAAAATAAATAAAATGTGCCACCCACTAAAAACAAATTACGGTGTAGTACCCGAATGGAGTATGGAAAAAGGTACTGACAGCCGCGGCCCCCCCTCCGTCCCTCGCCCCACACACCCCGCACGATTGCTCTGTCTAGACGTGTTCGTTGGACTACTGTAGGGAAAGAGCTCTTTATACTGTGGCATTAGCCTATTATCTTGAAAAAAACAGACATGGCGTTAGCCTTTTGGAATTGAGAAATCAGACTTGGCCTTTGGCCTTTATATTTTGAAAATATAGAAAGAAAATCAAATATGACATGGCTGTATGGTTTTAACCTTTGCCTGCCATTTGGCGAACTTTATTAACAACAACAACAACAAGTTGACACTGACACCTCATGTTTGACAAAACTTTGTCAACTTGAAAAAAAATAAACAAGAATAATTGAATAATATCAATTTGAATTACTTTGGATTTATTGATTAAGAAATGGGCCGGCACTCTTCTCCTAATAGAAGCAACTATTATAAACGGAGACGTTCTCGGTCTCGAGATAGAGATAGTCACAAAATCAGAAAGACAACCATATCTCCTTCAACATCTAAACTCAACGAAGAAGACTTTAGTTTTACTAACTATAAACGCGATTTAAATAAAATAATGATGTACAGTAACGAAAGCAATACTGTAGTTAATAATTTAGAAGACTTTTGGGTATTTTTAAAGAAATATGAAGCAACTTTGAAGAAAGCTGGAAAATCTATTATTGATTATGGCCCTGAAGAAAACCTGGAAATTTCATCACAAAAGTTTTCAAAGTTTAATTGTATTAATTTCAATACTTCTATGAAATATGTGGATGTTGTAGGCAATGATAATGACAGGAAGAAGCTAGACAAAAAAATGTTTCAAGCTTTTTTGAATATTGTGTCAGTTTACATTGATTTTAAAAATAAGGAGAAGTTTGAAAGGCTCAGGAAGTTGAGACAAGCCCAAAAGGATTTACCTGTAGCAAAGTATAGGTAAGTATCTATTTATTGTTTAAACTATTTAACTATTAAAGTTATTAAACTGTTGAGGCATGTTAGCGACTGGAAAGCTAATCAAAAGGTTGTCAATTTCCTGTACTTCATCCAGACTTGATGCAGAATGTTTGTAAACATGTTTTAATCACTTTTATAAAAAAAAATATTTTGTATCCCGGTAGTAAGTATGTGGCTATGATAATAATTATGCTTAATCACTTTAAAAAAGAATATCCTGGTGGTACATAATAATGGATTTATCACTGTGTCTCATTTGTTTATCTTTAAAGAATTAATTTGTATAATTTTGTTTACCCTTTCTCTACCTCAAACTGAAATAATATTTTATAATTATTAGAAAAGCATGCATAAATGCTTTATGGAAATGATACAACTTACAACTTTAATTTGAAATAATATAACTTGTATCTATTATTTTATTTCAAATAATCAAAAATGCATGAAAAGGCTACAAAAATTTTACTTCAGGTCTCAATGACGTATAATAGCAATGGCTCTTAAATTAAAAAAGTTGAGTGAATAGGTATCTTAAAGACAGACATGCTTCTATGTAGACCACAACACCGCTTACCAATAGATTTGTTTGTGGCCAAACCATGCCTTTTTCATTATATTTAAAAAATAATTCAAAACAGGTTTTGCTTAAAAAGTTTCTATTCTATTCGTTTTTTTCCAGAAATGATATAGTATCAGCTGTTCAAAATGAAAGAGTCGTAGTTGTGGCCGGAGACACAGGATGTGGCAAGTCTACACAAGTGCCCCAGTATCTACATGAAGCTGGCTTCCAGAGCATTGGTGCGTTAATTAAAACTATAACAACAAAATCATAGCTTTAAAAGGGTAAAAGATTACTTTTCCAAATTTAAATCTTGAAAATATTTAAATGATCAAAACTTTTTTAAATAAAAATAAAAATAAAATTTATTAGGTTTCATAATTATATTTTATAAGGGTTTAAACATACTAGACAGAGACAGCAATATATTATATACCATTTTTTCTTACCTGTCTTATGTTGCAAACAATCTTATCACAATCATCATCTGCCTAGCCTTTTCCCAACTAAGTTGGGGTTGGCTTCCAGTCTTACCGGATGCAGCTGAATACCTGTTTTACATGGAGCGACTGTCTATTAGACCTCCACAACCCAGATACCGGGTTACACGACACCCCTTGGTAAGAGTGTTTGTCAGACTTTCGGGCGTATAACTACCCGTAACAACTGTCAAAGATCTACAATCTTATCACAATATGTTGTAAAATATAAAATAAAGGTTTTTTAACAAGCACTATATTTTTAAGTTTTATCTTAAAATTATTTTTCATTTCACTTAGCATTTTTGAATTTGAAGATGTGCCTAAATTGTTTAGAACATAATTAAAAAAATATGTAATTAAAACCAAATGCCACATATCACATATTTGTTACAGCATGTACTCAACCAAGGAGAATAGCTTGTGTTTCTCTTTCAAAAAGAGTTGCATATGAAATGCTCACACAGTTTGAGAGTAAAGTTGGCTATCAAATCAGATTTGAGAAGAGTAAAACAGTTGATACCAAGATTTGTTTCATCACTGAAGGATTGTTACTGAGACAGGTCAGGTACAGATTTCTTTTATAGTTAGGTAAATAAATCAGCCTGGAACTGCTCCACTACAGGGCAAAAGCCTCTTTTCATACAGAGAAGGATTGAGCATTAATCACCATGCCTCGATCATTCTATGTATGAGAAATGGCCTTTGACTTGATTTTTGTTCAGATTGGTTTATTTATATTCATTAAGTTCTATATAAAAAAATAAATAAATCAGCCTGTAACTGTCCCTATAAAGGGCAAAGGCCTCTTCTCATACAGAGAAGGATCGAGCATCAATCACCGCGCTAGCTCACTGCGTGTTGGCAATTTCAGACTACTAAGTCCAGGTTTCCTTACGATGTTTTCCTTCACCGTTAGTCGCTTTACAAGCGAGTGGGTATGGGTTCGAACCTGGCATGTACCAATGTGACTTTTTCATTAAGTTCTATAAACGAATAAATGACGAACACCTGCGAAAGTCGGTGGTGTGGCTAGGACCTTAAATCCAAAACTAAAAATATAAAAAAAATATCACATTTTTTTTTATAAATTATCATAGTCACATTATGCAAATGTCACCTTTTAAATGCCATATTACTTTCAGATGTCTTCAGAAAATCTACCAAACTATGACGTAATAATACTAGATGAAGTCCACGAGAGACATTTGATGGGGGATTTTTTATTAGGCATATTAAAATGCTTGATTCACAGCAGAGATGATATTAAATTGGTTCTTATGTCGGCTACTATTAATATCAAACTGTTCGAGGATTATTTTTCTGCTGAATCTGCTGTGGTTATTCAGGTAAGATATGGGTTTGACGCAGGTTTTACTGCGGTTTCTCCTGGTACTAATTCCAGTTGAGTCCATCATTGTTGTAATTAATAATATCAACGAAAGTCATTTACACAGCAGATATTATATTGCACATGTGTGCCAACTAATCTAACTTCAGACCTCCGCAGTCAGATAGGCAGTCGCTCCGTAGAAAACTGATATTCAATATAAATATTTAATAAGAAATTTGAAAAATCATCCGTATCAGTTGTTTTTTCAAATTTCTTATTAAATATTTATATTTAATAAGCAAACATGTAAAAATATTCACAAAAAAACTGATATTCAGTTGCATCCAGTTAGATTAGAAGCTGACCCCAACAAAATTTGGGAATAATAAGGCTAGGAGGATGATGAAATGTGTACACAAACACAGGTAATTCTATTTCATTATAAAAATAATGGAATAGAATACAACTTTTATTTATTAAAAAAAAACCTTGGTAAAAAAGAAAACTAAAATTTTCACAATTATTCAGGATCATCTTCACTAAAATTAATCAAATGTTTCAAGTAAACAGAAAATTATGTAATTCTTACAGGTACCCGGTCGTCTGTTTCCCATAGAACTGAACTACAAGCCAGTGTTTATCGATGATAAGCCATCACGGGATGACAAGCTTGATCCGCAACCCTATGTACAAATTATGCAGCTCATTGACAATAAATATCCGCGTAAGTGTTTTAGGTGTACCTCTTTGTGTTATAATCAACAAAAAAAAATTATATAACATACTACCACAGTATAATAAACATACAGTAAAGAAACTACGTACAAAATTTAATACTATACACAATTTAATACTATACAAAATTTAATACCATACAAAATTTAAATACTATGGGTCTCACAAAATCTAGGCCTGCAGATATTAAATCTTCAAATTCATCAGCGAAAAGAACGCAACTATTGCACCAATGATGAAAAAAGTTAAGTCAATAATGACCATTCGAAACCGAGTCCAAAAGCGAAGTAACGTCTACCTGTCTTGATCATCAACACTATTTCACAGATGATGAACGAGGTGACCTGCTAGTATTCATGTCCGGCGTTCAAGAGATCACAGCTATATGTGATGCGGCGCAACAATACGCTGAAAAGTCTAAGAATTGGATTGTGTTGCCACTTCACAGTGGATTGTCCCTTGCTGAGCAGGATAAGGTAAGGTAGCTTTAAGGGTGGCGTGTCAGTTATCTCATGTCAGAGACCTACGGGAGATTAGGTTCCTCACCACAGATAAACATGCATATTATTTAATGTCTCCAGGTATTTGACTATCCACCAGAGGGAGTTAGGAAGTGTATAGTATCTACAAATATAGCGGAAACGTCCGTCACTATTGACGGCATCCGATTTGTTGTCGACTCAGGCAAGGTAAGCATACCTACCTATTTTATATCAAGGCATGTTTTTTATATATATAATACATTTCTCTAGAGGGCTAGCATATTTAATTTTGCTTAGATAGATTTTACTTAAGTATAGCTTACCTTTTTTAAAAGCATTAACGCATGCAAAGGGAGACTTAGAGGGGCAGAAGGGGCAAAGTTCATATCAGGGGTAAAACAGATGACGGTCTGTTTTACCCCTGATATATATTTTGACAATCTAGATCGTAGGTATAAATAAGTACTAAAAGGAATTTCTAGATGTTTCTATATAGTTAAAGGAATAAATATTATCTAGACTCTAGAGAATTTACAATAAAAAATGTATAATTAATACATACCAACATGTAATGATCGTGGGCTTAAATAAATACCGATTGTTAATTGATAGTTAAACTTGTTCAAAAAGAACTTAGCCCCATTTTCACATATTTTAGGTCAAAGAAATGAGCTACGACTCAACCACGAAAATGCAAAGATTGAAAGAGTTTTGGATATCTCAAGCGAGTGCTGATCAACGGAAAGGTCGAGCCGGACGAACAGGTACGGTATTTTTGAAGTTTCTATTACTGCGTATGATATTTTCTGAGCGACCCAAAGAGGCTTTTGCTATTCGTCATCAAAAGTTGCCAGTTTGTTCTATACATTCAGTCACCTTTTAGTCGATTGGTTGTTTATTTATTCGTAACAACGAGCGATGGTCAAACAAACTTACCTACTTAATAAAAAAAAAACTTTATACCACAGTATAAAGAACTCTTCTCTTATAATATTTAGACTGTGGTAATACGATGTTTGCCGTAATTAAATCCGGAACTAAGATTTTCGATTTTTCGGGTCGGACTCGCTTGACAAGTTTTTAACCATCAGCATCCAATTTTTTTTAGTGAAATAGAAAAAGAACCAATAGAAAATTCAATCGGCAAAATTAGTCAGCGATTTTCTTCTGAATTTTCATTAGGGATGTCATTTCTAGCAATGCATCACGCAGAACGCTGCCGCCATTTTTGGAACCATAGTATTACGATGGCGTCGCTGATTAAGAATAAAATAGAAGAAAAACAGCGTACCTACATTTTGGGTAAATCGATACAAACGCGCGTTTCATTTACTTTTGTATCAACACAAATGTGAAAAATCTGCTAAAACGTGTTGACCAAAAACGTGCGTCGCCAGCGCATAAAAAAACGTGGTCTGCAATGGCCCTTAGAGCCTACAAAAACTGAGATGTATTCGAGTATCAAGCATTTTTAAGACACTTTATATTATTACTTCCTCATTTACTTAAAATTATATGCCTACGTTACCTCGACAGGTCCCGGCGTCTGCTACCGCGTGTACTCCGAAAAGCAATTTGCAGATATGGAGCCCTTCAGTACTCCTGAAGTATCCCGCGTTCCTCTCGCGTCGTTGCTTTTGTTGATGAGTTCGCTTGGCGTAAGCGACGTGAGGCGGTTCCCGTTCTTAGACGCACCGCCTGAATGCGCTCTTGAGAACGCTTTGTTGGAGTTGAAACAACATGTTAGTATGTTAATTAGATATGTATAGGTCACAAAGAAAATCGAGCAGAAGAGCATTTACAGAGAATCATGCATGCACAATCATTTTCTCTGGCGAAAAAGCTTGACGTCGTTATGACATTTGCCTTATTAAACTGTGTTTAATGAGGCGACTGGCGAGTCAGAGGTCTCTGGTTCGAACCCAAGTCGCCTGACTTTTCGTGAGTACACGTTACTTACGTTCCGGTTTTTTTATAAAATTATTATCACTAGCACCATGCCTCGGAACGCACATAAAGCCGATGGTCTTGCGCCTGATCTCTCTTCGGTCTTGTCAGATTGCCGTCCCATCGGACTATGACAGTGATGAAATAGAGAGTGACCTGTATTTGCGCACACACTTGTGCAGTACTTCCCGTGCGGATAAAAAATGGGATTGAAAATGGCGTCTCCTCTTCATATAACCTGTAGGAGCGAGTAGGAACAAGATATATCAAAACAATGTGTGCAAGCGAGAAGCAAATAGTTCTGGCGCCATTTTCAATCCCATTCTTTATCTGCACGGGTAGTATAATATCTCCTGCGTGGTTGGCTAATCTCCTTTGTGATTGAAGTTCTGTCAAGAGGACGTTAATAACATTAATTAATCTTTTTAAAACTTTCAGGGAGCTCTAACCTCAAATGAAAAACTGACGTCATTAGGTCGAACGCTTGCTAACCTCCCGGTAGAAGTGTGTCTTGCTAAAGCATTAGTACTGGGTGCTGCAAGCCTCCCGCCGCATAAGCGTGATTCAGCGCTTGCTTTATCCGCTGCTTTGGGCATACGGTCCATTTATACTACTAGAGCGCACAGGGATTTTGATTGTGAGGTAAGTTTCAGAATCTATTCCAAGTGAATATTAGTATTAACTCATTCCCTGACCCGTGAATCACATATGATTCATGCTATTGTTCTTTATATTGTATCAGTAATCGAGACAGCGAATCTGATAAGCCAAGGTATCATCTCGGCTGTTTTTGGCTGGAATTCTCGTCTAAGTCTTATACAACGAGAAAATTTTAGGAGAATCCCAGCTGAAGTGAAGACTACGCAGCATTCAGTATTATATATGACTAGCTGATGCCTGCGGCTTTGCGTGTATGTCGGTTATCGCGACCATAACTAATCATAGAATTTTATACCGTTTCCTCAACCCGGCTTATTTTTTTCCGACACCTCCAACAAAATATCATTATATTTTAGTCAATGTATACAAAAACTTGACAAATTATATATACCTACTAAAACCTTCCTCAAGAACCACTCTATCCATTGGTAAAAACAGCATGAAAATCGGTGCAGTAGTTTTTTAGTTTATCGCGAACAGACAAACAGACGCGGCGGAGGACTTTGTTTTATAATATGTAGTGATATTATTACATGTTAAAATTTGCAGAATGCTCGAAAACCAGATGAATCAGACCATGGAGACCCTTTAACCCTACTATCGTTATACTGTGCTTGGCTAAGAGAAAAAAAAGATAATCGCGGCGGAAGATCTTGGTGCAGGCGACGAGGCATCGAAGAACAAAGACTGTACGAACTAACCAAACTTGCTGCACAACTTAGGAACTTATTACAGGTATGTTAAGGTATATTTTTCATTTTCAAGATAGTCGTGATGGACCACGTAAATTTATCAAACTTGCCGCTCAATTTTAAAGCTTAAACCGGGTATGTTAAGGTGTATTTTATTTTGTGTCTGGCTGAAAGAGAAGAAAGATATCACTCTCTCTAGTGCGCATACAATGGGTACATTATACCGTCTAGGACAGTTAAATATAGAAGCAAATCTCGATAGCGTGAGCAGGATTACGATTAACACAGTTAACAGAGCGGCTGGTGGCTTTTATCAGAAGATCGCAGGTTCAAATCCTGCTCAAAAAAAGGTTTGAAAACTTTTAGAGTTCACTTCGCCTTTTATGCTTTTTTTTATTTTTTTATTAAGTATTTATGTTGCAATAATACTGCTGTCAATTGTAGATCTTTGACAGTCGTTACGGGTAGTCAGAATATATATATATATATATTCAGCTGCATCCGGTAAGACTGGGAGCCGACCCCAACATAGTTGGGAAAAGGCTAGGCAGATGATGATTTATGTTGCAATAATGTTTTTTTTAAGGTTAACAATTTGATGGAGACCGTGGAACCGGAATCAATGTCTTCGGCCGAGAGAGCTTTACGACACGGTCAAATGAAGCAGCTAAAGGATATGAGAAGGTATAATACCTAAATATAAATATCTGTTTGAAGCGGTTTCATCAACACAGAAATTTGTTTCGTGCGGGAATCGAACTTGCGACAAGCGCAAAAGAGCGAATCCCCTAACCGCTACGCAAATCATGTCGCCACGTTTTACGTCACGTTTTACGTGAGCTCGAAGCTCTCCCCTCGTGTAAGCACAGTTCCCTATTTCAAATAATTCATATCGCAAACTGTCGCTCGACCCAATGTACCTTATCGGCTTGGCACACTGACTTTATCCCTATTCCAGGCAATACAAACAAAAAGCAGCTGAAGAATCGAAACGAAAAAAGCGCCTCAAAGTCGATTCCTGGGAGATAGTCGACGAGAAATCGAACGAAGACGATGATACGTTAGATATAAGAGATATAGAGTTTCGTATGACGAATGACGCGTCACGAATACAGTCGCTTTTAGCGGGGTCTAGCGCGTCTAGTGGAAGAGATCTGGTTATGTTGAAGGTAATAATATAAATATTGTAAACAACCTAATATTGCAGCAGAAATAGCCTAGTGGTATGAAAGTTGGACTTCTGACTTTTCGGATTCATTTGCGTATTAGAAATTAATTATCGCTTGCTAAAGCGGTGTGCCGGTTTCCTTTCCTTTTCCCTCACCGTTTTAGCTAGTGATAGTTTATTTCTAAAACGCACATGAATCCGAAAAGTGACAACAAAAAAACAAAAAAAGTGCCGAAGAGTCGTGATAGCAGTTCAATGGTCATACCACTATGCTATCACTGCTTCATTTTCAAAATCAATAATAAGGCTAGGAGAATGAGTTTGGGAATAGTCTCAATATTTGCCTTGACGCCTACACCAACTAAGACTCAAGAGTAACTTTAACATTTCAGGTAGTTTTATGCCGAGCATTGTACCCACAAGTAGCTGTAGCTGACGAATTCAATCACCATAAGGCAAGTGTTATGATTATCACAGTGCGTGGCGGACTAAGTGGCGGACCTATCAGAGGCCCGGGGCGGGAGAACTAGATGAGGTCTTCTCAAAAAATTACATTTTTATTGAAAACTAATTTACTCTCGCGACTACGTCCGCGTCGATTTCGGTAAACCCACTTATTACAATATTGCTAATAAAAAAAAAAACAGCTGTTCCATACATTTATGTTTATGACTCAACAAAATGTATGGAACAGCTGATATTTTTTGCGATTTCAGGGTTGGTCCTTTAGTAAAAGTTGTTCATAATGATGAGTTTAATGACCCCCTTTTAAGGATGCTAGTGTTTTACAAATAACCCTGTATGTATAGTTTATATTTTGTGACAAAAAAAAAAGTTTCTATTTTTTTCTTACAGTCGTCTGCCGAACAACTTTACCACACTTGGAGCAAACCGTTCGTATTTCTTCACCCGACCTCGTTCTTCGGTAAACAGCCGCGATGTCTTCAGTTGACTGAAGGAGACATACAAACTGACTTACCGCTCGGGTATAAGAGCAAGCTGCCACTGTCGGATAAGCATCAGATATTGTGTTATTTGTGAGTATGTTGTTGTCATTTTGTATTGATAATATAATTTTGTTTTTATATAAATTAATTATCACTCTCCGTGCCTCGGATAGCACGTTAAGCTGTTGGCCCGTCAATTGTTGTGTCTTTGACAGTCGTTACGGGTAGTCAGAAGCCCGAAAGTCTGACAACCAATCTTACCAAGGGGTATCGTGTTACCCAGTCGGGTTGTGGAGGTCTGATAGGCAGTCGCTCCATGTAAAACACTGGTATTCAGCTGTATCCGGTAAGACTGGAAGCCGACCCCAACATAGTTGGGAAAAGGCTAGGCAGATGATGAATATAATTTTGTTTTTCTCTGCGAGCGATCGGGCGTTATTCCGGCCGTACAAGCTCCGGTGTTGATCATTGCGCGTTGTTGAACCGGAAAAAATATTTTTACTCCCTTTATGAAGTACTACATGCTGGAGTCTCTTTGGAAAACTCCAAAAAGTTTTATCCAAATCCATTCAGCCGTTTTGTTGTAACTGAGAAATGAAGATACAAATAAAAACACACTAACTACACTATATATTTTCAGATCTCTCCTCGAGACGACTAAGCCATACATAGTGAATTCGATGCGTATGCCTGCCGCTCAAACATTGTTATTATTAGCCCATTCAATTGACACTAATATTGGATTCACAAGGTAATTTATATTATATTTATATACAATTGCTATAAATTTATCGTCTTGATTGTTCGTTGGTCTAATTACCACTAGACCAACGTAAATTACAAGCGCGACCGCTGAGTACGAGGTCTTGGGTTTACCCTGGGTCAAGCAAAGTGTTATTGGGTTTTTCCATTGGAGAAATTTTCAATAGCAGCACGGAGTTTGGAATTGTTGCCAGGTAATGGCAATAGGCTTGCCCCTATTACATGGGAGTTATAGCCGGCGAAACGTAGGTATACTGCATACTTCTGCCTATCCCTTTTGTAGAATACAGGCGTGAGTCCATGTTATGTTCTGTTACCCTCTTGAAGTGCACAAGCATATCGACATCTCTGTCGCTCTCTAGCGCTCGCTAGTTACTTACGTCCCGTTCACTCATTGAAAAGTCTAACTAGATGATGATTAGGGCCCGGAAAAATATGTATTAAAAATCTCAAAATATGTACATATAATATGGACGAAAAAATGTAAAATATGGAAAAAATATGGAGTAAAAATGTAAAATATGGAGTAAAAAATAACAGTAGGTACCTTTATAGGGAGGTACTTTACCTTTTTCATTGCCTTTTTGCATTAAAGACATTGAAATGAGTAAAGTACTTAACACATACATTAAAAAAATTATAAAAAGATGTTGAACTATTTATGTAATACAAATAAAAAAATAAGTTTTATTCAAGAATAGGAATCATTTATTTGCTTTGCATTTATCAACTTCCACTACACCAGCCACTACACTACACTACATAGTTGCAGTAGACAATCAAGTGTTTTTTTTAAATTATCAAAATTAAATCTGACGATTTGGTCTAAATATTTATTGATTTATTAAATTATTCATTCATTTATTGCATACATGTGGTAATGTGGTATTGCTTTATATTGGCTGAAAAATCTTTCCACGTGACATGACGTAATGAGAGCATACATAATGTGGAATGAACTTAGAATCAAAAATCAAAATACGGCGAATAAAACGCGAGAGAAATGAAATACGCGCGGCCGGTCATGGTGGCGAGAATGCAAACACGTAAAATTATATCAATTTTTGTGAACTAAGTCTTGTTCTATGATATAAAAATGGAAAATATGGAGGATTGTGATATATTTTTGTAAAATATGGACTTAACCTTGAAATACCTTAAAATATGGAAAAATATGGAAAATAAAAATTAGTTTTTCACATTGTAAATATGATAATCGGTGTAGAGAACACATTCTAGACCGAAAATCGCGTAAATTAAAAATATGTATTTACATATTAATCCGGGCCCTAATGATGATTGATGATTGGTCGCTTAAAAATGAACAGGATTTAACATGGCATAACACACACACAACATAATGTGGCATACAATTATGGACCGATTGACTGCGCCTGTTTAACAGGAGTGCCGCGCGCCGTTCCATCGGACCATGAGAATAATGAAATAGAGAGTGCTGTTGTATTTGTGTAAACTCTATTGTCAAAATGTGGATATCCTATTATCAAAATCTCACTCACAGAATGACATTAAATAATTCAAACTGGCAAAGTGCGATTCAAATTCGCACACAAAGGGTCCCGTACAAAAACGCCGAAAAATACTAGTTTCTTGAATAGGACCCTCTTTTCTTTTCACTTTACTTTAGAGGAATGAACGTAATCTACTCTTCAAAGAAAGCCAATCATTCCAGTTTGAGGCAACCTGCATCCATCCACTGCTATTCTTCAAATCGTAGGTCGAATAAAAACGAATAATCTTTCTTTTTACTTTTCAGAATTGTCTGTGATTCATGGTTGTTACTAGAATTCCCGTATCCCGAAAGTGGTTTGAATTTACTCTTGAAAGCTGTGAAGTTACGGCAGAGATGGGATGCATTGGTAAACCGACGTCTTTTAGGTGAGTATTATTAATCTTTGGTTTCATAACTCATCATCTGTATCATCACTTCATCAGCCTATCACTATCTACTCACTGCTGTATAAGCTCTTTGCCTTTGCTACTTTCCTTGGTCCTATACTAATCGTCCACATATTATGCCCTGCAAATTTCCGGATATCATCGATCCAAAGTGCTATGAACTATCGCGGACACGAACGGTGCACCACTTTGCGATCAAAATGCTTTGAACGAAACTACGTGCGTAGGGGCGGGGCTAGCGCTACGCTCGGATGCCGGATGCAAGCGATTCTAACCTTATGAGTGGTGCACCGGCTTTGTCCACGATTGTGCATAATAAAAGACGATAATATCGTGCAATCATGAGGTCGCGGATGACAGAAAGTCAAAAATAAAATAAAATTCTACCCTCTTTCAGATGCCAATCCAACAAAATCAGTTGAAAGCGAGCTAGAAAAGCAGAACCAACCAAAAATCTCTTACGAAGAACTACAACATGAGTTATCTTGTGATATGGGTTCCTATATGACAAGCGAAGTGTATTACACTATCAAAAGATTACTACCTGGTGACCTTAAGGTCATGTATTATGGAAGTGATGAGGCTCACCCTAAGGTTAGTTTAATTTTTTTTACTTCATTTCAATAGTATTAAAATGTTATTAGGATATGGACCCATAGGGGCTAAACGGGACCATTTTATTGGGTGACATGAAAACTAATTGAACTAATGAAAAATAATTGTGATTGCAGTCAGTTAGTCTCGACCGCCTTAGTTTAGACCGCTAGGTGGCGCTGTCATCTAGGGATGCACGATTTTTCTCTTTGAGTCGATTTTTTAGATCGTAATGGATCGTAGGCCTCTGAATCGATTCTTGGATCGGATCGTATTCTGTTGAATCGATCTCATAAAAATCGATTCTAAAGTCAAATCAAAATTTCCAATAATTTGAACATAATAAAAAATTCCTTTCATTTCATTCCTACATAGTAGTACATTAGTACTACATGACATACGTTTATTTAAAATTAATATTCATATAAATAATTAAATGTAATATATTTTAAGGTGGACCCGAATCCTTTCGATGAAACGTTCGAGTGCCTACCCCATGAGAAGAAAGGAGGAGTTTATGTGACTGATAATGTGGTATTTAATTGGTTAGTAAAATATTTTTATCCATCTTCCCTTAAATTTCACAAAATATTAACCAGGCTTATATTTAACTAGCGACCCGCCCCGGCTTCGCACGGGTGCAATATACATATTATAAACCTTTCTCTTCAATCACTCTATCTATTTAAAAAAACCGCATCAAAATCCGTTGCGTAGTTTTAAAGATTTAAGCAACATAGGGATATAGGGACAGAGAAAGCGACTTTGTTTTATACTATGTAGTGATATATATTTATTTTTATATCACACATATTTCAATATCATTGTAAATCCAAGATGCCCGCCGCTACAAAATGGCGGATTACATACTTCCCCTCAATATGGGTATCAAATAAAAGGACTTGACTATATGAATATGTACACTAAAATTATATGGTTTTTGTAAGCAATAAATCCGTTATCCTCAAAATAATTGTATTTTATATAATAAGAAAATTTAAAAAAACAACTGATACGGATGGGATTAATAAGCTTAAAAAAGTTCATATAATTATATTTATTTTATTTCTAGTGTCGTCGACACAGATTGGAGTAGCAAAAGCTACGAGGAAATCTATAGCCTTCCATGGACATGTCCAAACTGCGACCTATCTATCTGCTTATCCCCCGTGGAACGACTTCAACATAAACTATTCACCTGCTCAGCCAAAGAAGAGAAAAAGGACCTAGAAGCACCTAAAACTTCAAGGGAAATTAAACCTAATGGCAAAGAATATAAGTGTGATATTTGTAACCAAACCTTGTATATGACTCCTGTTGAATTTTTAAAGCATAAGAAAGGTTGTAAATTGGAATAAAGGTATAATTTATTAATGGTTGTTTTATTTTTAAATTACTGGCATTTACTCGCGGTTTCCCTCACGTCAGTTTAGAATTTCAAAATTCAATCATGATTTGAAAGACATATTGTGGTACCTAGTAGGTATCATAAGGATGTTATTGTTGTTTTCTTCGGGAACTGTCCTTATTTTCGGGATGAAATTGTGCATATACGCTGTCAGGACAATGTCCTGAGTTCCTGACTGACAATGTTTATGCTAAAATTTCAGGATGATCTTTTTAGTGTTTTAAGCGTAAAAAGGTAACAAACAAACTTACTTTACAACAACAAAAAATAATATACCGCCAGTCACTGTCGATGACGTAGTCCGATGTCAGGGTAACAAATAAACGTGTTTATAAAATATTAATTAATAATAATAACATTAAATAGATTCATTATTAGTAAGTTTTTTTATCTTTTTGATAACGTCAATGCGGTACCCATACCCCTTCCGGATCGGACAGGGTTTTCTATAGGTAGGTACATATTGCATAATTATTCTGTGTACCAATTCTACCAGTAGATACTTATAAACCTGGGCAGAATAAAAAGTACGTACTTATAGCAATATTAGTGTCCATATATAGGTACCTTGTATGCATGGATATTTTGAGGAGCGTTGTGTTCATGTCATAGTCGCCACGCCAACACTTACATATTCAAAAGCATAATCATTCTTTTGAACGCACCCGATCCTGCGTGATTACGTCGCAGGCGCACAGGCGCAATTCGTGACCTGCCTACAGGCGATCGCGATGCCCGTTTTAATTCACACAATAACGCACCGTCGTCGTTCGTTCGTGCGTTCAAACGATGGTGTACACTGGGTGACTTTTATTATAACGAAATTTCTTTTTCTGTTTTGGATATATCTGTTTTATCGGAACAAATTTTCATACACAACAATTACATAAACAAAAATCCACTTAAGGTAATTTTTATATATGAAAACTTGTTCCGATAAAACTGATATTTTTACTGAAATTTTGTAATAATCGTTAACTTGTTGATTTTATTTTTTTAATGTGCGAGCGATATAGCGGTTTAGCAAGATGGCACTTTAATATATCAAAAACAACGTGATACCTACGACTGCGCAGTGGCGGACTAAGCCTATTCGGGGGCCCAGGGTGATAAAACTAAAATGTAGTTTATGCGATCCCTGGTCTCCTCAAAAATTAACGTTTATATACAGTGTACATTTTTAAAAAAAAGTTACTGCGGGGGCGTATCGAGATTTGGGGGCCCCCTATGATCGGGGGCCCAGGGGGACCGCCAGAGCCACTGAAAAAGATCGTGAAGAACTGTCTGAAAGTCTTAATAGCGCTTGAATTCGTATCTATAGCGTAACATACATATCTACATTAAGCGGTTTTTATAAGTTGCAGGCTATACGACGACGACTTACAAAAATGCAGTGTATAATATTAAAGAGGAATGACTCCGTGTGATACGTTGTTCGTCAATCGTGAGGCCGCCTTGACTTCGGTACACATTGTTGCGAATTGTTTTCCTTGCATTGCCAACAATGTGTTGCTAACTGTTTTGTATTTTTACACAAAAACGCATTAAGAAAAATATTTTAGTAGAATTTTGGCAAAAAAAAGTTATACCTAATGGAAATCTGACAAAACACAGACAGATATCAGTTTCGCTCAAATCTTGTTTACAAATTTTCATTGATTTTAATTAGGTAATAGGTAAGCAAAGGAAGACCTAACTAATTTTGCGTTTAGTATGGTCCCCCCACTCGAGGGATGCGCCTCTTAAATATACCAACATGCATAAAACAGTGCACACAAATAAATATGCTTAAACACTTAATAGTCACTCATGGGGCCTAATTATTTTAACTGTGTTAAGGCGTTGTGCTTTCTCGCTCTAGTAGATTAGTGATCCGTTTTAGACGCGAAAAACCAACCTGCAGTTAACTTCACAGAGAAAGCATCCATGATGGGAATTGAAAAGCGCTAAAATGCCATATTCGGCTACATTTTAAAATCAAATTAGTACAATAATCAGAATTTCGCGCGTCACGCCTGTCAATTGTTTGGTGCTCACGTTTTCGTGAGCAATTCGCTCAATTCGTCGCGTGCTTCTACCCTTGGGAAAATTAAATGAGGGCGAACGTGAAAAGCTTCGATCTTTTGAAATTACGTAAGTAACACATTTTGTTATGAATATTGGTGAGTATTGTTTGCTAATAATGATTGCAGTTTAAAGTGTGGGATCATATTTTTTAAACGCGTTAAATTATGGCTGTTTAACAACTTTGAGATGGTGGTTTGGGGTAGGTCCATAACAAGTTAACATGGTCTTCTCATTGTGTCTCTGCTCGACTTTTGTTACATCATCAAAAACATCTTTTAGTTATGTTGTCGCTCAGTATTGGAGGCCTTGGGCGCTTTAGGATAATTGGGCCTTAGACTTAAATGTACCTATGATAGAGGCCTTTTTATTATTTACATATAGGTTAGCTTAAAGGAGTTGGTAATTAATCGTTTGATTTTTGGAAATTCTGGCTGTAACTTTGCACTTAGAATTCAATGCTGTTCCTACAGATGGCACTATAGTTTAAAAATATTATAATTTTAAAATAATACCTCCTTTGGTATATTTTGATAGACCACTTATACTGAATTCGTGACCTTGTCAAGCTAGCCTCGAAGGTTGGACTGAACTAGTAATTATGTTTAATTAGCCGTCTTATCCGCTCGTAGGTTGGCCTCGCCCCGTAACAATGTCGGAATGGCCCGGAAGCGTCAACTGGATGATTTTAGTTTGTTCATGCTTAGTAATAATTATTGCAATTAAAATGTATTAAAAGTTCATCATCCTACTTATGAAACGGTACCGTGACTGACTGACTGATATCAAGCAGTGATAGGCTAGTAGTATGACGATTGGTCTGCCAAGTCAAAGGTCGGAGGTTCGAAACCCTGACACGCATCTCTGACCTTTCGGAACCTGTGCGTTTTAGAAATTAATTATCACTTGCTAAAACGGTTAAGGAAAACATCGTGAGGAAACCAGCACACCTGAGAGATTTTTTACGATCTGCAAAGGCCTACTGGCGGTTTAAAATCTAACATTAGGTTGTTCGTCACCATACGTTATAGACTGACTCACAGAGAGACATACGCAAGCCTAGACTAAACCTAGACACTTGAAATTTGGAGGGCATATTCCTTGAGTAGGTACCCTAGAGGTGGACTAAGGAGGGGTTTTCGGACATTTCACCCCTATGCCTAAAAAACCACGCGAACAAAGTCGCGGGCGTAGCGCTAGATGTAGCCTACCTAACATCAGATGGGTAAGTTATCAAACGATAAAATAAAGAAATTAAAATGTATAGGTAAGTCAATTATCACAATAACACGTTGGAAATCGGAATCTATATCAGACTAGTGTCGAAATAAATTACTCTGGGTTTTTTTTTTCAGATTATGATAGAAAAAATCTATCGTATCGTAGCGTGTAAAGATTTATGGAAGGGAGGAGATATGTCCGTGAAGTCTATAATGTACCGGAACGTGCTTTCTCCAGTTTGCCCCTACCACTCATAATACTCGTATATCCTTACATATTTCTATGGTGCCGTAAGAGGGTGGTGCTACCCCTATTTCGGTGTGGAATAACAGTATTTGTTGGTACTGTTTTGTTTCATACGGTCAGTGAAGAGGTTGAAGGCTCAGTCTCCCTCAAAGGCCGTTAAGGCGTCTACAATGTTACTGGTGTTCTAGGGGTGGTGAGGTGATCACTTACCATCAGGTGACCCTGTTGGCCCTCTTTATCAAAAATTAAGTTAATTTAAATTGTATACATAATTAAGTACTTATATAAATCAAAATTGTATACATACCTATACATTTGGCGGAATTCAAGTAATAATCTTCTGATCTATAGTTTCAGTTTATACCTATTTATAGAAAAATATACAACTCGAATATTGGTTAATCTATTAATACTATAAATGCAATATATATTTTTTATTTTAGTACCTACCTACCTACTCGTATGTCTATGCGTCCCTTTTAGAATTGACTTTTGAAAAACTTTACAGGTTCACATATTAGGTACTTACCTCCTTTAGCTCATGAGCATGTACCTACTCGTATCCTATATGTATAAAGAGTAGGTGTAAGACTTGGTTATATTGTCTTTGTAGACATGTAACAACATGTAAAATTTTAATATATTCGTCAAAGATGGTGTTCTCGTTTAGCCAACGTTGAAGGCTTGTCACTATGCAATCAGCAGAATTATCTGCAGAATTTATATAAGTACATCGTTATTAATGGCACATTAAAATGTCTCAATTAGTAAAGTGCGCAAAGTTCTAATCACTTTGTAAATAAAACGTGTTTTCTGTTTATCGTTGTCGTTAATTATCGAAAGATAAATACTTAATAATTCTTGTATTTTCCGGAGCAGCTCCATCAAATTCAGCATAATCGTGCACCGAACGCAAACCAGATGGGTGGTTAACTTTTAACCTCCAGTTTTACTGCAACACCATTATAATTATACGCTAGCTCATCCTTATTTGTATTGGAATAAGGGATGTTTTCGGATGGCGTGGTTCGGCGTAATTTTATATTTTCCGGAGCGTGGCTGTCAACCTGTCACCGGGCACTGTGCAAGCGAGAAGCAAACCCGCTCCATCTGTTAGTCTGTACCTATAACGAAATTATTTCGTGGAAGTAAATCAGGGTACTTACCTAGGTACTCTTTACTTGTAAATTTATTTTACCACCCACTTGTTATATCTTGTCCTAATAATGTAAACAATGTATTATAAATATTTAATAAAAAAATTGAAAAAAACAATTGATACGGATGGGACAGTTGTTTTTTCAAATATAAATAAGCTAACATTTAAAAAAAATCTCAAAAATAAACAATATATAAATTGTCTGGTTGTTTTAAATTAGGTTTTAAAATAAAATACATCGTTATTTTATATTTTTATTTACTTAAGTATTTTTTAAACCTCTACAGGTACTTACCTATTTATTTTACTTTTATAACTAACTTATTATGATAATAACACTATAAATCATTTAAAAAAAAACAATCCAAATACATGGTATTTTGACGGTGATAAAAACCATAGACTCTTAGACAGCCATAGACTACAATACAAGTATAGCTACATAATCAATATCGATTTATACATTAGTATAAATAATAGATTTAGTATAAGTTACACTCAAAATCTATAGTCAGAGGATCGCTTATAGAAAAATCCGTAAATCTAGATTTTTTAAAAGCTATACAATACACAAACTTTATTGCACATTAAGACATTACAACGAATACCTAACTATTTGGAGCTGAACTGGGAACTGGAGAAGGACATACCTACGTCATTTTTGTAAGACATACGGAAACGACTGAACTGATTGTATTGAAAATTGACAAAACAGTAGCTTGCGACATGGAAAAGGACATAAGCTACATAATTACGAGATTAACGGGAAAGACTGAACCCATGTCCTAAAATTTGACAAATACCTATAATTATTTAATAAGAAAATTTTAAAAAACAACTGATACGGATGGGATTTGACAAATAACTAATATAACTCGAAGAGAAGGATATGAGATAGACGAGAGATATAATTGACTGTGACAGCTAGTAGGTACTACTTAATAAAACACTGAGATTAACCAACCCTTCTCACTAGCCTCAAAAAAATCTTTTCACTAGGTGTAAGTAGAAGCCTCCAAGGTGTGTATCCAAAACTTTTGACAGTATTTTCTGTAAACTCCACTCGGTACCTTGACAAGATTTTTGCGATGCAGATACAAAACTGCATTCGGGCGAATCGTGAACCTGAAAGAGACATAAAATGATTATCGCTGCCGAGCATCTAATTTGGGCGATTGTGGCTTTGTACGCGGTCATTCCGAGGATAAGTGATCTATAATGAGTAGCAAATCGAGTGAACAAAGCGAGCTTCCGTCGCCTATCTATAGATAGAAAGAAGTCTTACGGACTGAATTACTTTACTTTATTAATTACGGCCGATTTATTTTATAATCTAGTATCACCAGTTTAAAAAACTGTTTTAAAAATTCAATAAAATGATTTCCTCATCCAGTTTTTAAAGACAATAGAAATTTTACGGCGCCATTTCTACGGCAATCGATAACACTATTTGAAATTATACAACATTTTACTCACCCATACAAGCTCTAGGTCCAGCTCCAAAACTTAACATGGCACATGAATGTCTTTCTTTGGCGTTTTCTGATGAGAACCTTTCAGGTTCAAACTTTTCTGGTTCGGGAAAATATTTCTCGTCGTGCTGAATAGCATATGGAGATACAACTACTATAGTATCCTTATTAATAACAAAGTCTAAACCTTCCACTTGAACATCTCGAACGGTATTCCTTGATATTGCGTTTGTTAAAGGATGCATTCTAAGTGTCTCATTGTAAACCATTTCTAAATACTTCATTTCTTTAAGCGCTTCATAAGTAAATTTACCGCCATGTTTCTCTAGAACTTCGTCTATTTCACTCTGTAATCTTTCTTGTATCTCAGGATTCTGCGCTAAATGATACAATGCGTAAGTCGATAGTAAAGAGTTATTGCCATATCCCGCGAAATAAATTATAAACACTTGTCCTGCTAAAACATCATCAGTTATTTTCACAAATACATCATTATCACTTTGACTTTTTGTTCCCGAAGTCATTTGTCCTGCTTCTCTCAAAGCCATCAACACATCCAACATATTGTTTTTAACTGTTTTTGAATTACCGTTTAGATTGACACCAGCTTGAATAACTTGTTGACTGAAGCTATTCACCTTGTCAGGAAAGGCTGATAAATTATACTTGAACAAAGTCCCAGGAAATAACAGTTCCATTTCAATTAAAAAAGTTGGTGTTTGAATAGCAGCATCCATGATATCGCATAAGTTATTATCATCGTTATAAGCGTCGACATCAATACCAAAAGCGTTAAACATGACTGAATCTGCGGCGTATTTTCTAAATACATGTAATATATCCTGTTCAGATTTCTTCGACGTGATGTTGTCAATGTATTCCATGAATTTGTCAGCGCGATCGACGAACATATGAAAGTTGTTCTTGAACTTGCTGGCGGTGAAAAGTGGTGTAAAATGTTTCCTTAAAACTTTACCCACTTCGAGGTCGGTATGGAAAAGATTGTCTCCCAAACGTTCCTTGCTGTAATACAAGCCGCGATCAGGGAATTCTTCGTAATCTTTAATCAGAATTTGTTTCGCTACATCTAAGTCTCGAATCAGTAATGTAGGAGCTGTCATTCTGTACAAACCGACAACTTTTTCATCAGGATATTGTTCGTACAGTTCCTTGTAGAGTATTCCGACATGTTTTCTTCTGAGGGCGACGTCAATAAAATTACCAAAAAATGGAATAGGTTTCGGTGTTTTCACTTTTTTTTCTTTCCAGAAATGAAATGTTCTAGTGAAATAGTAGTATAAAAAGGAGATGATTGATATAAATATTGGTAAATATAGCGACATATTTGCAGATGTTGCTCTAGTGGCTAACTAGTTATTAATGACGCCCGCGCTAATAGCCATTATTATATATTGAAGTGGTACGTGATAATTAATACGCTACTCTGATAACAGAATTTTCGTCAATCACGTTTCTTATTTTTGGATTAATTAGGAACAGCTACTCTACTCGATAGATTGCACGTATGTTAATAGCCAAAGAATAATAGTAATAATCTAAAACAATAATCGTTTCTTATAATTATTTTTTGCTAATTGAGATATTAATAGAGGCATGCTTATCATATTACCGAAGCCCAGCTGAAGCCTATCATACAAATGTAGTAGTAAAATATAATTATTATACAGGGTTTTTTGTAAAACACCAGCATCCTTAAAAGGGGTCATTAAACTCATCATTATGAACAACTTTTACTATGGGACCAACCCTGAAATCACAAAAAAAACAGCTGTTCCATACATTTTGTTGAGTCATGTGAACATAAATGTATGGAACAGCTGTTTTTTTTTTGCGATTTCAGGGTTGGTCCCATATCGGCCCAGCCGTTTAGGAGTTCAGTGACAAACACACGTACAGTCATGAGCAAAATTATGATTGTATACATTGTAGGAATTCAAATGATTAATTTTTACCTAAGTATTGGAAAATATTTACTGATACTTACTTAACTTAACTGCAATATTTTTCCATTTTAAATACACATTTTTCTAGAATTTTCTTTAAAAAACTCTTCATGTTTACATACATTTGCTCGTGATTGTACAGAACTTTTATTACGTCAATCTATAAGTTCTGTACTTTCTAAACAAGTGAGATAACAATCAATTTTTTTTATCGTAATAATACTAATTGGTACGTATCGTATTGATTTAGTACAAGAAGATTAAATACTAATAGATTTGAGTGCGTCCGATAATAAAGAAATACCTATAGTGTAAAACGTTCATAATGACAGCTCTAAAATGAGATGGTATCCATATTACACCTAAGTTTAACTACTTACTACCCGTGCGGATAAAGAATGGGATTAAAAATGGCGCCAGAACTATTTGTTTCTCGCTCGCACACTATGTCTTTGATGTATCTTGTTCCTATAACTCGCACCTACAGGTTATATGAGGAGGAGACGCCATTTTCAATCCCATTCTGTATCCGCATGGGTAGTACCTAAAAACCATCCCAACGTCTTTCCCCATCAGCCTGTATTAGTCCACTGTTGAACATAGCTTAGGCCTCACGCAATGCGCGCCCCTTTTGCGAGCTCATTGGAGGTATATGCCCTTAAACGCCACGGTGGGCAAGCGCGTTGGCGATCGCATTAGCAGTTGATTGCCACAGAAGGATGATCACCCATCCTCCGGGTCTTTCCCTTTGTCACTTCTTCTTCCCACGACACCCATGGGACGAATAGGGGTGGTTCTATTCTTAGGCCGGAAACCACACGGCACATGTGCACTATAATAGGTATTTCCTGCGTAGTTGACTAATCTTCGGTGAAATTGACCGAAATTCGTTCAGAATGACATTATGGGCTGACAGTAACTACGCGAATTTTACAATAACAATTAGAATTTTAAGAATTTCAAACTACATTCACTTTAGCACGTAAACGTTATTAATTAATCACTTCAATGAACATGAAAATACGGTTATGATTGGCCTAATCGTTTTGTTTTTAATTACTAAAACATTCTACCTTGATTAGTTTTAAACAGCTCTGTTGATGAGAATGTTGGAAAACCCATTACTAAACAGTAGGTGTTTTGTAATGTTGCGATTTCCTGTTTTGAACATTAAGTAGCATCTTTAGATGAAGCACTGATAGCCTAGTGGTATGACGGTCGACTGACAAGTCAGAGGTCTAGAGATCGATCCCAAGGCTTTTCGTAAGTTATGTGCGTATTAAAAATTAATTATCAGTTGCTAAAACGGTAAGGGAAAAACATTGTGATGAAACCAGCACACCTGAGAGATTTTTCAATGGTGTGTAAAGCCATGTCAGAGGCCTACGGGCGGTTTAAACTCTGACACCAGGTTGTTCAGCAACCTTACGATAAGAAGAAGTAGCATCTTAAAAATATACCTAGTTTGTGACCTTCCAACCTTCTAGGGTATTTGGTCGTTGCCTGGACGCCAGGATGCAAATTTTAGAGCGGGCCTACAGGCAGGCACTGGACGGGGCTGCGAAGCGCGGTTGCAGTACCCGGCCCCTGCGATACAGTGCGAGGAACACAGGGGGAGATGTTTTTAATGGGTGCGAGCCCCACATAACCGTATAGGTAGGTACGTCTTCGGACGTGCGGTATGCGTTTTTGATTCCCACAGAAAAAAAGGCTATTTGGTCGTTATGTCTTATATGTAAGTATACTAAGTTATATCCACATATTTTTCTCATAACATACCCTAAGAAATAGCTCTTTATATTTTAAAATGGTCTCTTTATCTGCGGTAACGCATCAACACGTACCGGGCTATCGGCCAATCGTGTTCGAGGGCGGGATCGGGGAACGTTGCCTTTTGAAAAAAGAACGTCGCATCACATTTGTACGATTTATCTTTAATGAGAAATTGATTGAGCATAAAAAAGGTACCGTCATGCCTAATCCAGAGGTTAGGTTAGGCTTCGTACTTGAAGCTTATTATATAGCAATTTTAAACTCCTAATTGCAGTGCTACCAGAGTATTTGACAGGAGAACTCACCCATTGACACTGATAATGGATTCTACGACTTAAGACAAAATAAGTTGACTCTATCACGCTGCATGCTAAAGGAGATTTTAGGTTGCTATGATTGAGTAAGTGATAGTTTTCCATGCGACATTGATATTATGCTGATTGCTGCATTGTAATGCGGTTTTTTTAAATATTTTTACAATCGAAAGATTCAATTTGTCGAAATTATCAATCGGGCGAAAAATCGACTTGGATTCCCAAAAAATTACCAACCGACATTCGAGTTTCGACATCCAGCGCATCACTACGCAATACCTACTGTATAATATCTGTGATTTTGAATACTGCCATAGTATTAATACACTATAGGTAACTCTGCACAAGTGATAACGTAGTATTTCAATATCGAAATTTATACTTAAAACTTATAGACGCCCTTGATGTTTCGCCTTCAGAATTTCTTAGAATATTCTCACAGAATGATATGACAACGATATAAAAACTATTATTTAACTACACACAGCATCAATCAATGTCAACTGAACTGTTGGTACCTATACTTAATTCACTACAAGTTCACTTCTCTTTATTTCAAAGACATAAGGTTCAAAATGTATGTGGATTGGAAACTGGAAATACTAACCTTATAGGTACTTACCTACTACAAAAAAGCTGATCAAAGAATATCCTATTCTTTGTGCTAAGATGTGAAATTAATTAGTCTCCATTTATGAGCATAGATGGCACTAAAAATATCTATCTAGTCCAGCCAAAGATCCAGCAATCTGAAAGTAGCTATACCCTCTGTCCTTTTCTTTCTCCAGTCTCTGTTTCTGCTCCTCTCCTTCTAGCAACACTATTTAGTATAGTTTGTCGATAGACATCATTACACTGGCACTTTTGCCTGAAACACGACCAAGGTAGGCCTCTGCCTATCCGTCTCAAGTATTTGTGACTACCGAATAAACCTGTGAACCGAAGACTAAGACTATCAACACAACATGGTGTCAGAAGTGTGTCACGGTGTCATGGCGTAAGCTTGTCTTCCTTTGGAGACAATTCGGTAGGTATAAGTGATGTCGTAGATGATATGATAGTTTCATTAATTATTTTTTTACAATGTCACCTACCGACAACTATAGTCATGCTAATGTTGTATACCTATTCAGAGGAATCAGAAAGATAACTATCTAATCATTATTATTTATTTTCATATTTTTTATAGTTTTTTCGGGGAGTAGATTAGATACGTTTCTTGAATGGCGTGTTCGGGTAGAAAATAAGGTAATTATATACGTATCGATGCGTGAAGAACGGACGTCGAAAGATAGGTAGGTAAGGTATAATAGGTACACAGTAGTCAACGCTCTTGGTCGTCAAAGGTCGTAGGTTCGAAACCCAGGCACGCACCTGACTTGTCAGATTTATGTGCGAATTATAAATTAATTATCACTTGTTAAAACGGTAAAGAAACATATCGTAAGGAAACCAGCTTACCTCAGAGATCTTTAAAGGATGTGTAAAGCCATGCCAGAGGCCTACGGGCGGTTTAAACTCTAACACCAGGTTGTTCATCAACCATACGATAAGAAGAAGAAGCAGTAAACTATTACGGGCTGATGATGATGATGAAATAAACAATAGTTCATATTTTGTTGGTCCGTCTGCTGGTCATTTTGACCATTAAAAAATCTCTCAGGTGTGCCGGTTTCATCACGATGTTTTCCCTCACCGTTTTAGCAACTGATAATTAATTTATAATCGCACATAACTTACGAAAAGACAGTGCGCGCTTTGGGATCGAACTCGAGACCACTGACTTCTCAGTCGACGGTCATACCACTAGGCTATCAGTGCTTAAAAAAAGTTTACTGCTGAACATAGGCCTCTCCCAATGCGCGCCACTAATGTGCGCTCATTGGAGGTATTTGCCCACAATCGCCACGCTGGTTAAGTGGGTTGGTGATCGCAGTAGCAGATGATTGCTGTTACACAGAAAGATGCTGCTGTCCATCCTCTGGATTGTTTATTTATTAGGTAAATAATTATAATATATATAAGTTAACAGTCAGTAGGTATAGATTAATATGTCATTTCATTAATATCTTGTGATAAGCAAAAGTTATGTTTAGATGTAATTAATCGGAACAGTTGGATTGAAAGGTAATTGTGCGTTACTGAATACACGGTCCATTTGTTACTTCAAGCTATGCCATATTAACACTGTAATCGAGAATGACAATTCTTTGTTATTGGGTGACTACAGATAGCATACAGACGACAAAAACAGACCTATACCTACCTAATTTAATTGAACACCATTGTGACTTCAGTAACTGCAAGAGGTACTAGGTATGGGACGCTCGACTACGATACTATAAGGATGATTTTAGAGTCGTGATAGTCTAGTGGTATTTATTTATTTATTAACAATGCAAGCTTATAGTGTAAACCAAAACGCTTATATGTTATGTCAAGTTTGGATACTATACAAATCAAATCTGAATTACCTGCAAACATTATTATAGAAATCTATCATTTAACATTTCAATTAAATTCAACTATTATATAATGAATTATATTATATAAACCATTCAAGAAAAAACATATATAAACAATTCAACTTCTTACATATACTACATTAATAACAAAAATACGTATTATAATTACAATTCTAAACTATTCAAATACAATGATACATTATTTTTCATAACATTACATCCGTTAAAAAATATGTCAGTATCTCTGCTACCAGTAGGACTATTGCTAGTTTGGCAAGAGAGCCATGATGGTGGGCAAGCGAGAAGCGAGAAGGTATGATCGTCCTGCAGGCTGAAGCTGCGTTAGATAGCTGTTATAGTGTCCGTTGAGATCGGTTGATACCGGAATTCTGTGATTTTAATAAAATATTACCTAAAGTTTCTCTTCCACATTCAACCATCTCATATGATAGTTACCTCCACCCCTTGTCTTGTGCTTAGCATGTCTAACTTTGCAGTTAGAGAATAATGCTATACTCATTCATTAAGTAATTTGTTGCTTATAAATACTTACTACTTATTGCAATAAATCTCGCTCGTGATCAATTTTTTTTTTACAAATTTCAAACTTTAGTGTCCTCATTTGTAAAAATGTTGATGTAGGTACGTGTAACAGATTACTTACTTATTAAAACCTTGTTTCTATCAAAATGGCTGAACCCATGGCTTTATTAGCTAAGTATTAACAACCATGGCGAATCAAAAATCTCTAATCACATCTATGAAACCATACCTACATAGAGCACCGAAATTACTATCAAATCAAATCGCCGAAAAAACTGTGTATCAAATTGGAGACTCCAAAGATACCGGTATCATTACTACGAAGGTAAACGTCAGAAGAGGCTCGCTATATCTAATTAGAGCCATGATTTATTATGGGCCAAGTGGCAGCAATTATAGAGGGACGATTATGATTGGGTGTTAGTCGCGGCGAATGTTGCTACTATGATTCAGAATTTTGGAGGATAGAAATCTCCGTGTGTTTGAATGGTGGTGTGTTTTAACTTCCGTGAACTATAAAGGCAGTGATGTGTCTTTGACATATTACTTACATACGTCGTATTACCTACTTACATACATTTGAGTCGTGATAGCCTAGTAGTGGTGACCGTTGACTGGCAAGTCAGTGGTCTCGGGTTCGAACCCAAGGCCACCTCTGACTTTTCGTAAGTTACTCGTATGTGCGTTTTATAAATTAATTATCACTTACTCCGTGCCTCGGAAAGCACGTAAAGCTGTTGGCCCTGCGCCTGATCTCTCTCCGATCGTGTCGGAAAGCCGTCCCATCGGACTATGAGAGTAAGGGAATAGAGAGTGCACCTGTGTTTGCGCACACACTGTCTTGTGTACTATAATATTTCCTGCGTAATTGGCTAGTCTCCGTTGAGATTGGCCGCTGTGACCGAAATTCGATCAGGAGAATATTATTAGGTACTTACATAAGTCATAATGCAATAAATCAATGAAATACGTGTCTTTACTGCGAATTTAAAACGTTACTCTTTGGGCTTCTCGAAATCGAAGTCAGTCGAAATCTTTACGGCCACGTTTGATACGTGGCCGTAAAGATTTCGACTGACTTCGATTTTCCCGTGACTGAATCTTCTTCTTATCGTATGGTTGATAAACAAAATAAATATATTTCATATATATATATTTTTATCTCAGCACCTTACAACAGGGGAGCAGTTTACGTTTTTATAATATAAGCAATATAATTGATTCCATAAAGCACTGATAGCCTAGTGGTATGACCGACTTACAAGTCAGAGGTCTCGAGTTCGATCCCAAGGCGCACACCTCCGACTTTTCGTAAGTTATGGCGTATTAAAAAATAATTATAAGTTGCTAAAACGGTAAGGGAAAACATCGTGATGAAACTAGCACACCTAAGAGATTTTTCAATGGTGTGTTAAGCCATATGTCAGAGGCCTACGGGCGGTTTAAACTCTGTCACCAGGTTGTTCTTGTTCGTCAACCATTATACGATAAAGAATACTTATTAAAAATCATTACACTGATATAATAAATAAATAAATCAGCCTGTAACTGTCCCAATATAGGGCAAAGGCCGCTTCTCATACAGAGAAGGATTGAGCATTAATCACCACGCTAGCTCACTGCGGGTTGGCGATTTCAGACTATTAAAGTCCAGGTTTCCTTACGATGTTTTACTTCACCGTTAGTCAGTGGTGTCTTAGATTAACTAAGAAAGTACATATGACATTGAAAAAGTCACATTGGTACATGCCAGGTTCGAACCTACAACCACGCGCTTGCAAAGCGGGTCCGTAACCAATACGCCACCACGACATTAACACTGATGTAATACCTACAAAAAAATATACTTAGTAATCAAACTAATCAACAATTGTTTATCGAATCTACGTCGTCTAAGATTGAAATCTCAACTAGTTTAAGCTATGACAAAAACAATGATGGGTATTATTTTTAATTCCATTCACACTAAAGGTATGATATTATCACTTAAAAATATTAATTACATAATTACGTGGATTATGAGTGTTGTTTGCGATAATCTAATCTTCTGTATCGTATGGTTGATTAACAACCTGATGTCAATGCCAATCTCCGGTAAGATTGGCTGCTGTGACCGAAATTTGGTCTGGCGGACATTATTCAACTAGATAGTTGGTGCCTTATGGAATCAACTTTCGGGAGTGGTACATCCAGACCAATACGATTTGAGAATCTTCAAGAAATGAGCTTACTCTTATCTCTACGGCAAATTTCTCTGGTGTTGCGGGTGACTAAGAGCAACGGTGGTTACTGCTACAGTCAAGTGACTGTTTACCATTGTTTTTTAAAATATACACCCTGTTGCTTCAAAGACCTGACTAATTTTAGGAGGTAAAACTGAACAACTTTCTCCAAGGAACATAGTTCGAAATCTGAAAATCGAAAATTAACTTTTCATACAAAGTAACTGGTCTCGTGACTCACTTTATTGAGAAGAAATATTCTAAAAAGAACCTATATTCCTTGGGGAAAGTTATGTATTGGATAATTAATTTCTAAAACGCACATGAATCCGAAACACAGAAACAGAGGTGCACGCCTGGGTTTCGAAACAATGACCTTTGACTTGGCAGTAGGTGCAACGATCACATCACTAGGCTATCACTGCTTCCAAATAAATCCAATTGTCTAGAAAGTTAAACCGTCTCCTAAAGATCCTAGTGAGTAATTATTATCCTTTATAGCCTCTCTCAGCATCACTAACGAGGGAAAATCCATTCTTAATGAATGTAGTTAGTAGCTAAATCTATTTTGAAACAAATATTAGACGCGTATTTACGAACGTTTACAGCATGGTTACACTAGGAAACAATTGGCAGGGTATTATGAGACATGCAATTTAATTCTACGTAGCCCCATATGCCACGGAGCTTCTTTATAACACACAAATGCCACTATTCGCTTAGCAACCGCTCATTAGATACTAAGCAGAACTATCTTTTGTTTTTTTCCTTAAAAAAATAGCAGACGGTTAAGGTTTTTGTGCCAAGTCCTGTGGCATATCCGAAGGTGGGGTTTTCAGAGCTAAGTATTTGGATCATACTATAGAATTTTTGAGTTTACTATGCTTTGCAAAAATGTTGTAAATATTACTCTAATATTTTGATCTTGAGGGGTAAGAAATATTGGTACCATGTCTGAACAATATCCTTTAATTAATTTTAAAGATAACTCCGTACTCTATATAATTATCAAACTTTACTTTTATCATCCATTTCTTTTAATATCCTTAAATTATTATAAATATAAACTCCAGAACATTTTGATATTGCACTTTGAGAGTATATTCAACATGTCCAAGGGCTATAGTCATTGACCATCTCACGACGAGATTAAGAACAGCAATTTATTCGCTGTACACAAAAAACGAGTGTCTTTACGCCCAGCGGCGTTTCATATCGCACTACACACGGTCACATTCTTGGCCCGCTTGTCTGACTACCCGCACGGCAAAAAAGGAAAAAGTGCCATTTGCCCCGCGGCAGCCGGCGCGCACGGACGTCCCCTGTCGCTGCGTTGTGGGAACGCTTAATACCCTCATTTGTTACACTGTCTTGTAATTTGTGGTTAAATGATAAGAGATTTATGTATGTGATTTTTGAGATTGCGATATCATATTTTTTTAGTCTTGTTACAGTTAGCTGCTAACGATAAGTGTTTTACAAATTGTATAGCAATTGCATTCAATTTTGATAAAAATTACCGTCTACAAAGAGTAAGAAAGATCTAATTAAAATTACAGATCTCTGAGGTATGTTTTCGAGATGCCAGAAGAGTACCTAGAGAAGGAAATAAAGATTTAATATCAAATTTAGCTTAAGATATAGTGTCCTATAATATGGACAAATAGCGATATAATTTTCCAATGGATGCTGGAATTGTCGCTTGTTGGTGAATTTGAAACATCCAGAAGTAGGTGCGTGTTCTCATCGGTGTAATAGTCATCCAAATTTAAATGTTATGGGCCCATCGATAAAGCGTAACAATAGCTCACCGCGGGCTACAAGCATTGTTGTGAATACGAGATTTCTATATAACACCAGTTTTCGCAATATGTTATCGTATCCGATGAAAGGATTCTACTTATTTTGTGCAATAACCAAATGCCTGCCAAAGATTAAAGCAAGGAATGTTTCAGAGCCAGCCTTCTATCAAATTTTATATGTAGTGAATAAATATTATCCAACGACCCATCCAGAAAACTCTCCACAATTTGCATACAGCTACAAATCGAAGCAACCTTCCCTTTCAATGGTAGTTGGCTCTTCCCGTTGATTATACGTAAAATCAGTGCCAATTACCTACGTAAGCGCGGCGTCGGCGCAGGCGCAGTCTGGGTAATGATCGCGTTCCCACGCTCAGGTATTGGAGGGGGACGTGTCATAGCTTTTAAGAGTTAAGTGTCAGTAATTTTTGTATTGTACGGTCAATGGTAAATCAGTGGTAACCATCACGAACCTTGACTTATAACATAACATCACGCCTGTAGTCTCCCTGAAAGCAGGGTTAGGTAGATGTGAACAGTACGTTACAAATATTTGATGTTGACTGGGCGCAACTCCAGACTGCGTGTAGCTAATCTGAATTTTCTAATGGACAAACCTAATAACACTCTTGCGCAGGAGTTGCGGTTGCGACAACTAGACCAACGAAGCAGACTGAACACCGTGACGTAATAAGGACGATTTTATACTAAAACACCGGACTCCATGACTCAGTAAAAATAAGAACAATTGTTAAAGTTTTAAATTTAAATCTTTTTTTTATCACTGGCAGAATACAAAATGCATAAGTATCCGCATCCCTATCCCGTTCAAAAACCAGCTTCCATCTTTCCCACTTGTGCATTTCTTCAAACTATTTTCACCTGTGGATTTACATCTATCTATTTATCGAAGGGATAAACTCATACCACAACAACAATTTTCCACTAAAACTTTTCCGCGGTATAGCAAACGGAGTCTCGGTATAATTTGACCCGGACAATACTGCTAATATCAGAGATGATGGAGAAGCGTGTATACAAATACAAATATAATGAAATACTAGACGAGTGGGTGACAGCAGAGTTATTACCACTATGTTTGTAGTCGTGATAGTTGAGTGGTATGACCATTGACTGGCAAGACGGAAGTATCAGGTTCGAACCCAAGGCAAACCTCTGACTTTTCCTAAGTTATGTGCGTATTATAAATTAAGGATCACTTACTTCGTACCTCGGAAAGCACGTTAAGCTGTTGGCCCTGCACCTGATTTCTCTTCTGTCGTGTCGGATTGCCGTCCCATCGGACTATGAGAGTGAGAAAATAGAGAGTGCACCTGTGTTTTTACATACACTTGTGCACTATAATATCTCTTGCGAAAAAGTCACAGTGGCACATGCCAAGTTCGAACCCATACCCGCTTGCTTGCAAAGCGAGTCCGTAAGCAAAGCGCCACCACGGCATTGCCCTCAATAAAGTTTGGGAAAAATAAGGCTAGGAGGATGTTGATGATTTAGCTGACAGTGGAATTTTTTGACTATTTGATATATTCCAAAGACTGTTTTGCTGACGCTCCTAGTATGGATGGCGAGCTAATTGTCCTCGGGGGAGGGGGAGACTTTGTAAACAGCCGCCGGGCAATTTGTGTATCGGCAGCCGCCACGATTACCCCGGAATGTACTTACCCGTTAATTTCTATACCAACAGCATAAAAATACGGAAGAAATTGATTATTTTTAATACTTTAAGGGTGGTAGCCGCTTTTCTTGCAATATATAGTTAATTAATAATGGTGTAAAATAATTTAAAATGGAGCCTTTAGCTATTGTTGCGATGAAACCGTCTGGTGCGGACCTGTAACTATTTTGTTTTTAAAACGTTATTTAACATTTTATAACACTATCATTTACTATCATTCTTTCAAAAACACAAATACTATTATAGGAAAACCTTCTACAACCAATCCTTTATCTAAATCACCAAGTAACAGAAGCGTAAATAATTTTCCAAACAGCGTAAAATTTGTAAATTTTCTTTCAAATCGTCCTAGCGCCACTCATATCTAACCTTTATTTTTCAACCAAGTTTACTTTCAAAAACTTAAGGTTATTATATTTTGCATCTTATTACTAAAGCGTTAAGGTTATGTTTAAAAAAATGTAACTGGTTGCATGATTATTCTTGTCAATTTTAGCCAGTTGGGAGGTCCAGCCATCAAACCTTGTCATATCTTCCTTTGTATGATCACAATACAATATTGTTCACTGTATCGCAAAATAATTATAATCCTATACCATTTTGAAGTGTAACAAAGTCAATTGACATTTTGTTATTTTTTTTCAAAGATTAGAATGGATAACAATAATTTTGTTTTTGCAACAATTTCACAATCAAAAGATTGTGCCGCTTTGCGCTTGAGTTGAAAATGGATTACAAAAATGTTGATATTGGAATTGCATTGGATTTAGTTAGATATAATAATGTTGGAAGCATTAACAATAATGCAGTTGGCGCCATAATTTTTTTTAAAAAGTAACATGGACTGTTAAACACAGTAAACACAGTTCTCGTAACATTAATTTAACTGCCTCGTTGGTCTAGTGGTAGCAAGCGCGACTACTGAGCAAGAGGTCCTGGGTCGGGCAAAATATTATTGGGTTTTTCCATTAGGAAATTCTCAGTAGCAGCACGGAGTCTGGATGGAGTGTGGAAATGGATGTTTGTTACTCTTTTACGCAAAAACTACTGAACGGATTTTGATGAAACTTTACAGTAATATAGTTTATACATCAAAATAACATACAGGCTACAATTTATCTACATACCACGTGAGCGAAGCAGCAGGCGTAAGCTAGTCTAAAATAATATAAAGTGCAGTTGCTTGCAATCTTCATCGACGACTTGATTATTTTTCCAGTCCTAGTGGCAATAATTGTAACGACCATAATAATTCCTGTTCTATAAGGTTAAATGTGTTCCCGATTTTAATTTAATGATTAAAAGAGCGAGACATTACTGCTCACAATAGTTTCCTATACGTATAACATCGAATACCGACATCTCAACGACTATTAAAACTAAACACCACGTTATTGTGCGGTGTGGTCCAAATTGAAGGAAGAAACGGATTGAGAATCATCCTCCTGGCTGTTTTCAATCGTAATGGTGTCGCTCCTTACACTACTTCTTTTTTTGTGCACATCGCCAAACTGCCTGTTGTATTATGTTATCAGCATCTAATATCTTCATTGGTTGTCTGGAAGAAATTGCTTTTAGTGATAAGACCGCCAATTGTACATTTTCGATCATGTTATTTATGTATCTTTGAATATTTTTTTTGATGTGCAATAAAGTATATTCTATTCTATTCTACTTCTCTAACCAGTGTAAGTAAGTATATCTGACCCAATTCAAAAAGCGTATATAATATCTCTAATTAACGATTGTCTTAGAACTTCGTGACGATTGAGACCATTTACAAGCTCTCTGAGATACGGAGCGAGTCTATTGTAGTATATTAAAGTCTCCATTAAAGGCTTGTGGGAAGATATAACGGTCCTAATGTTGAGCTAGTATGTTAAAATCAAAAATCCTATTAATTCCTTAATTATTCCCGCGATTTCCCAAAACCGGACATAGTGGGAACGGGGTTTTATTGCAAGTCTCACATTATCACGAATCTAAAGTACAGACACATCAAGCTATTACAATCTATCAAATTTCTTTAATAGATTTTCAACTTTCTCGATTAGGTTCAAAGTTGATTGGGAAAATTTGACAGTTTCACCCAGCTTGATAATGTGCTGGCTTCTGTACAATCGGAAAATAAGGATAAATAAGCTTGAACTTGAAACCATAAATATTATATTTGATTTATTTTTTTCCTCTAATTCGATTTGACAGATCTTAGTATGTGGTACCTAAGTATTTTTATACGCAATCACAAAGTTTGTTATCAAGTTCGACATAGTTTTGATTAAATTGGTCACGCAACCAGCCTGCTGACTTTAAAAGTGACTTTTACCAAATCAATTAATTTCTATCTTATTATAATTAATTTCTATATTATTTCTACCAAATATTTAATACCTATCAAGTCATTCACGGTGTCCAAATTAAAAATCTGCAAGCCACTTACCTGTGTATACTTGCACATTATTAAAAACGAACATTTGTGTATGAATATTATTAAATACTAGCTGTGCCCGCGACTTCGTTCGCGTGGAAGTCGAACATGAAGAGACAACGAACGACGCCGACGTGCGACATTTGCCACCTAGTTTCGAATTAAACTACTAAACAATATTCGATTCTGCAAATGCAAATATATACTCGTATACCTATATACATAATTTTGTATTGTGATAGCCTAGTGGTGTCAGTGACTGATTAACCCTTAATCAAATTAAGCAATTGCCTAGGGCATCACGTCTGAGGGGGTACCAGAAGAAGCACAAAAAAACCGTCCTTAGGGCATCACGTCTCACTCTCACGTCACCCAAAACCACACCAAAAAATGAAAAACCAAAAATTCTAGGACTGATTGTTGTCGCACCTACTCCACTTCTACATATAGTACGTTACATCTCATCATCATATTTTACAAAAAAGCTAAGGCGGTAAAGGTTTAAAGACCGATTCAAGTTGACTTGCGGATAGGGGGGCCCACAGGCATGGATTGCTATGGGCATCAAGTAGTCTTAATCCGTCACTGTGGTGTTGACTGTTGACTGGCAAGTCAGAGTTTTCAGGTGCGAACCCAAGGCGCGCGCACCTCTGACTTTTCCTAAGATAAGTGCGTTTCATAAATTAACTATCACTTCTTCCGAGCCTTGGAAAGCACGTGAAGCCGTTGGCCTTGCGCCTGACCTCTCCCAAGTCGTGTCGAATTGCTGTCCCATCGGACTATGACAGTGGGGAATAGATAGTGCACCTGTGTTTGCGCACACACTAAATGTGCACTATAATATCTCCCGCGTCGATGGCTAATCTCAGTTGAGATTGGCCGCTGTGACCGAAATTTGGTCAGGAGGACATTATTATTATATACATAAATATACATAATAATGCAACTATGTATTTAATAAAAGAGAGGTCAAGCTGTTAGGCGCAGTTCATCAGATGAAACTGTCACGCTCGGGTCGCGTCGATCGCTAAATCGGGTTCACTCGGCTCCAGTCGGTCGGCAACGCGTATTTCAATTACCAGTGGATCAAGACCCCTACGTTCTAGGAAACTGCATACAATAGAGGGATCAAGCTGTATCTCATGATATACTTGACCGATTTTGATAAAACAAACACCAGTTTTTAAGTTTAGCTAATACCTACTTATCCCTTAAATGTCATTACAATCCGTTCAGCCGTTTTCACGTGATGAGGTAACAAACAGACAGACAGACAGACAGACAGACAGACAGACAAGAATTCTAAAAACGATTGATTTATGTTTTGTTGCTTATTTTTAGCCTCCCTAGCTGATTTTTGCAAAAAAATATTCAATGTACAGACTTTTTGACCTTTACGATTTTATTATAGTATAGATTATATCGCTTTACTCAAGGATTAATTTCGGGAATGCTCGACAAGTAGGCGCCCGCCACTGCGCGCCGTGATACTACACTCGCTCTTGAAAATGGATTCCGTTTGAGTTCGAAACTGGTCGGGCATTCCCGAAAATAATCCACGAGTAAAACCGTTTTAATGTACTTAGGTATATTATAAAGTCAAAAGTGGGTAAAATGTCGTGGTGGCGCATTGGTTACGGACCCGCTTTGCAAGCGCGTGGTTGTGGGTTCGAACCTGGTGTACATGTACCAATGTGACTTTTTCAACGTAATATGTTCTTTGTTAGTTAATCTAAGACACCACTGACTAACGGTGAAGGAAAACATTGTAAGGAAACCTGGACTTTAATTGTCTGCAATAGCCAACACGCAGTAAGCTAGCGTGGTGATTAATGCTCAATCCTTCTCTGTATGAGAAGAGGCCTTTGCTTTGCCGTACATTGGGACAGTAACAGGCTGATTTATTTATTTATTTATACATTTTTCATAACCATTTTGGTACTTTCATTTAAGCATTCCCTCTATCTCTCACACCGTGTACCAAAGTGTACGAGTGTCGGTATCACTGCAACGATCGGGCGTTGGCAAATGATGTTAATTTTCGAGTTTTACAGCGAAACAAAGCAATTGTTATCTGGCGAAGCATCGCTCACGAGTTGTGCCTCGGTATCTAGCGGTAGGAGCTCGGACTTGCGCTGAACGGCTGCTGGCACACTGAGAGTAATGTTCAAGACTATTAAAGGTTCCTTTATTGCAATGTAGGACTAGGCTTTTGTAGATATTTCTCTCTCTTATTGTCTGGTCGCGCGGTGGCTGGTATTTGCCAGGACGTGTTATTGGTTAGTAAGAAGCAAATGATCTAGTATTAATGTAGGACTTGTCTAAATAATTTGCGTTGTTTGTTATCATTATGTTGCTTTCAGTGCTTAAATTAAATACCTAGATAGTTCATGAGTAAATTGAGTATCTATGATAATAATATGATAATAATGTCCTTTTGACCGAATTTCGGTCACAGCGGCCAATCGGCGGTCACAAATGTGCACTCTCTATTCCTTCACTCTCATAGATTTCAGAGATCAGGCGCAGGGCCAACGGCTTTACGTGCTTCCCGAAGCACGGAGTAAGCGATAATTCATTTATAATTCGCATATAATATAACGAAAAGTCAGGAGTGCGCCCTTAGGGTTCGAACCTGAGACTTCTGACTTGCTAATCACCGGTAACCACCACTAGCTATCTCGATTCAAAATGATATTACTCTTAATATGACCCTCATTGTGTTTCGAGCTTTACAAAGTGCAATCGGTGTACGGACACGCACGGCAGTCGCGGCCGAATTACGGCCATTGATACAATCTCGGACGACAAATCGCAAGGCGACCGCAATGCTGCCGCTCGCCGCTCGTCCTTCTTCACCGTTTCACGCTTGGCAAGCTATCACAACATCAACAAGATTATAGTTTGCTGCTTTCTTTTTGTTATTGTCGTTGGTAAGATATGGCTTTGTTGAGAGACAGTGATCTTTTCGGATGTTATGTTAGGTTTCTAAATATATCAAAATTTCAAAAAAGTTGTGGCAATTTTTTTGAAAATTTTTGGCTTCCTTAGAATAAATTATGTACCTAAAAGTATTTCCACATAATTGAATTTAAATTTGTCATAGAATCAAGGGCGTTATACAATTGAATGTTTTCATGAAAAAGATGAGCAACAGATGATGGCTGGGATTAGAACTAAAAAGCTCGAGATATGTTGCGTAGTCGGGAGAGATTTGCGAATTTCAGAAACTCGTAGAAAAAAATTGTTTAGTTTTATGCATTGCCTCACTTCAAGAGAGGTTCTGCGTTGAATTTATTACATCCTGAATATATTATATCAAATTTCCCTCAGATAGATATTACAGATAGTCACTACAATATCTACATTGACGTCATTAGCATCTAATCTACTAAGTATATCTACTCTTTTATATGTATATAGCTAACAAAGCTACAAGACTTACCCATTGCGTGTTCCAGCCCTATCAAGAACGGTAGTATCGACTTCGCGATATCTAAGCATGTCCTGTAGATTCCTCACGATATTATCGCTAAGGCTGGATACAACCAAGCCGTGGTTTTGGTGCGAACATCGACACGTTTTGATCTGGTGGGAAACGATGATAGGATAGCATATGATATGTCATGGCTACTGAAAATTAAATCTGTAAGGTTGGATATTTGTCGTGGTCATGTCGTTGATAACCTTTTTAATATTGCCTTACCTCCGAAGCAGAATATGGTCATCGAATTCGGGAAATTCGATACTTTGATTACAATGTTTGTGGGACCGCAAAAAATATAGGGCAGGCAGGTCTAGAAAAGATGATGGGATGAGCTGAGTTCTCATTTGGAGGATTGGTCCATTATATCTTTGGAAAGAGACGACTGGAAAAGAGGAAGGGAAGCCTTTGCAGTGGGACAAGCTAATCATAGCTGATCCTACGGAACAGAGAACACGTTATTTACAATAAAATAAAATATTACCTTATTACCAACCTGCCAATCGCTTTTTAGGGTTCCGTATACCCAAAGGGTGTTCATTGGGTTCCTATTACTAAGGCTCCGTTGCTGCTGATTTAATTCACTTGACACGTGACACACAAAATATAGAAGAATAGTCCCGACCTCCCCGTGGAGATGACACTTAAAGAAGAAGAAGAAAACACTGGCCATTATAACAAATGAAAAATTAAAAAAAAGTTAAATATTGAAGGAGGTCTCCAAGTCATACAAGACATGTCTATTTTCGGCGTTTTTGTAAGTAACCCTTCATAGACAAGTCCGACTCGCACTTGGCCAGTGTTTTTTACATTCTAGCGAATAGAGATCTAGCTGATCTGCTTGGATGATATGACTAGGGAGCCAATACATGGCTTAAAAAGACCATAAGTTTGCGACGTGACCATTTCCCGATGATCGTTGTCTGAACCTGTGATTGTGTGTCGGTCTGTCCGGTGGTAACAAATTAGCGAGCCTGTGACCACGGCGTGCTCACGCGCACCCGACCTTGCAAGGTATGTTCTTACTTGGTGAAGTTTGTGTTTGGTCAGAGTGAAAAAGTTCCACTGCAGCTATTCTATAATGAACTAGATAATGTAATCAGGTAGAATAAGTAGAAGATAGATTGGATTTTTTATAATATTTAGGTTAGAACTGACAATGGGAATATAAGTACTGAAGAGTACCTACCTATAATTCTCATGAATGTGGTACTTACCTAAACATTTTGTGAATAGGATTGTAGTTTCCAAGTATGTATTGCAGTAAAGTCATTTTTATAGATCAATTCTGATTTTGACTTTAGTCGAAAATAAAGCCCTATTTCTGATCGGAAGAATTAACAGTATAAATTACTTGAGAAAACTGTCGAATATAACTTTCTTGGTTCTACTGTAATAATTAGAACAGTCCTGTAATCCTAACAACAAAAAAATAAGCATCAGTAAGCCAATTACAGTAATAATTAATAATTACAATTAATTTGCCGATGTGACCAAATAATAAATAGCACAAACTAGTAAGTATCCGTTTGAGATCGTTCACGATCGGTTGGTGGTAGATATCTCACGATTTACTGCTCTATTGGTCGATACATCGACTGCTGTGACACCGACTCGGTATACCCGATAGATGGCGTTGGATTTTCGTGATTTATTTATTTTGAAACACTACTTAAGAAAAGTATTGAGTGTACATATTCTCCAATTTACTTTGAGGTTAGTTTAATTCCTTAAATATATTTATATTATAGGTGCCGTGTGGTTTCCAGCCTAAAAATAGAACCATCACTCGTCCCACGGGTGTCGTAAGAAGCGACCAAGGGAAATATGCGGAGGATGGGCAGCAGCATCCTTTAATGTAACAGCAATCATCTACTATTGCAATCGCCAACCAAAATGAGCGCACAAAAGTGGCGCGCATTGGGTGAAGCCTATGTTCAGCAGTGGATTAATACAGGATGATGATGATGATGATGGTTTAATAATTAGGCTGCAAAGCACACACAGAGCTAGCCACGTATGTAGTATGCCTGATGAGCTGTGGGTCAAAACAATCAATCAATCATTTATTTTTGTAAACATAAGTATACAGAAATCAGATGGTAGTTACATCCTCCCCTTGTACGGAGTACTATAGTACTAGATAGAGGGCTAAAGTAGTACGTTTAGCTTTGCAGTTATAATATCATCATCATCATCATCATCATTTCGTCGTGGACAGACGACCTAATAAAGGTCGCAGGAAGCCGCTGGATGCAGGTTGCTTCCAACCGGCCAATCTGGAAGTCATTGGGGGAGGCCTATGTTCAGCAGTGGACCTCTTATGGCAGTTGTAATATAATGCTACACAAATGTAACTTATTGCTTATAATTACAAATTTTAGTGTTCAGTAGTTCAGTTCACTCAAAATCTCTTTGTATGTACCTCATATCCTTATACCTAAAGTAGTAAAGTAGTAGCAAGTAGTAGTACTTGCTCAACAATCGTCATAGACAACAGCATTTAACTTTTTAAACGGTTACCTCTAAAATATATCTAAACCAGGAAACTACTCTAAAGCTCGTTCCACACAAATCAATAGCGAGAAATTACGAGTTAAATTATAAAGGGTTCACCACACGGGCGTTCGCGAGTCGTCAGCTCTAAACTATAAAGTAGGTGAGTCGCTACATAGGCGGTCGGCTTGCGTCTACGCTGAAGATGTTAGGGTTGCTGCAATAAGAAAATTAGAAGAAAAAATAATCTTTTATTTACTCAAAATTAGTTTTATGCCCATTTTTACGGTAATACTTTTGGGAATAGGTATGTTCTTTCAAATTAAAAAAAAAAATTTAAAATCGGTTCACAATTGACTGAAAATCGGTGAACATACAAAAAAAAATGAAAAAAATACATACAGCCGAACATAGAACCTGAAGTGAAGTCGGTTAAAAAATTGATTAGATTTTCTATGAAATTGTCTGACAGATAAGGTAACAGGAACTTGTCGGTAAAGATTCATGAAACATCCCATAAATAATGGCGTTACTTATTTGACAGGTAAGTAAATATATTTTGCCAATAAAAATCTTAATTGAATTCGACATGTTGACGATTTTATGATACCTACTACCAAACTTAGGTGTTGCAATAATTTCGATCAATAAATTCAGCTTATTACAGTGCTTGCTTGACATTAATATCATCCAAGAGCACAAAGCACAAGTGTGCAGTGAACTTTAGACTACCTTAGCAGATATTTTAGTTTTTTTTTTATCTAATTAATTCAGTCAATTCATCCTATTAAACAGCACTGATAGCCTAGTTGTATGACCGTCGACTGACAAGTCAGAGGTCTCGAGTTCGATCCCAAGGCGCGCACCTCTGACTTTTCGTAAGTTATATGCGTATTATAAATTAATTATCAGTTGCTAAGACGGTGAAGGAAAACATCGTGATGAAACCAGCACACCTGAGAGATTTTTCAATGGTGTGTAAAGCCATGTCAGAGGCATACGGGCGGTTTAAACTCTGACACCAGGTTGTTCATCAACCACACGATAAGAAGAAGAAGCTATTAAACAAAAAAAAACAACTAAAAACATCAATTCAGAAACAGAAGAGAAATAACTATTCTGTGTTAGCTTATTTATAAAAAGACAATAAACCTAACAATAATTATATTATACTATTTACTTTTAAGATTGTTATTATTATAATATAATTTATATTGACTTTCTGCACGTGTTGGGAAACTATGAGCGCAGAGAGTAACTATTAATAAATAAATAAATAATTTATTTATTATTAAAAATTTCACTTCAGATTTTATAACACCTGGTTGGCACCCCTAGTCCCTACTCAGCGTAAATTGAAAATCCTCGTGACGCAACGTGTCGGGATCAGATGCCCCGATAATGGGCATTGTTTGTTTTGCCTTATAAACTAGATAACCGCGACATAGGCAAAGCGATATCTTTTGCTGAGGATAGTAAAAATAGTTTTCTAAGTGCGTATGAAACTTAGATAGAATAAGATTTAAGTCGATATTGGAACTGCTATAACGGTAGTGGCGTGCCTAGAGTACCTACATTTTACTGAAGCCTAGCCAAAGCTGTCATACAAATGTAATAAAACGATAATTATTACGTTATTGAGTCGTGATAGCCTAGTGGTTGTAACCGTTGACTGGCAAGTCAGAGGTATCGGGTTCGAACCCAAGGCGCGCACTCTCTCTGACTTTTCGTAAGTTATGTGCGTTTTATAAATTAATTATCACTTACTCCGTGCCTCGGAAAGCACGTAAAGCCGTTGGCCCTGCGCCTAATATCTCTCCGATCGTGTCGGAAGGCCGTCCCATCGGACTATGAGAGTGAGGGAATAGAGAGTGCACCTGTGTTTGCGCACACACTTGTGCACTATAATATACATACATACATACATAGACTCACGCCTGTTTCCCAGAGGGGTAGGCAGAGACAACGGATTTCCACTTGCTACGATCCTTGCATACCTCTTTTGCCTCATTCACTCTCATCACGTTCTTCATACATGCTCGTACTATAATATCTCCTGCGTAATTGGCTAATCTCCGTTGAGATTGGCCGCTGTGACCGTAATTCGGTCAGGAGGATATATCATTATTACGTAAGATTTTTATTTTAACTTGCACTGTTGTTGGTACAAGCACGTCACTGATAATCTATCACTGCATACCACTGATAGCCTAGTGATTTGGCCTTTGGAATAAAAAGGGTTTTAGAATAAAAGGCTTGTAGGCTTAGCTAAAAAGATGAAGAAAACCATCGAAGGAACAACACATAATATAAGAGATTTTTTAAAAGTGTGTAAATGCATTGTTAGAAGCCTTAGTTTAACACTAGATAGTTTATCAACCATACGATAAAGAAAGACAGATTGGTCTGTGGTAAGCGAGGCTGCTGAACATGAGATCCAGGGTTCGATTCTTGGGTCAAGCAAGGTTATAGATTTATTAATAAATGATTGTGTTTGTTGAAAGTATCCTAAGCATGGCTGCGTAATATTTGAGTATATTTTCCAAACTTAATTTTTAATCACTTGACTTGCCTTAGCATACTAGGCACAAGTCTAGGACTATCCTAGACTGTGTGTGTGTCTGTGCTAAGAGTTCCAAATCAATTATGTATATTCTAGAACACATTGAAAAAGATACCAAAAAAAATCTGTAGTATATTTTCTTAAACCTTATTCGAGAATTTCGAGATCTATGACAGTTCAATGTTAACTAAACAATAAGATTTATTATTTAAATAAATCGTAGATGTATCACCTGTCAATACAGTATTTCGTAGCACTCGCCAATCATTTAACGATTGTTGTATTGTTATTAAAACATGATCAACGTCGCTATACGGAAGAATATTAGGTGTTAGGGAAAGGCGTATAGCAAGATAGGCTATACTTTGAAATAAAAAAAAGCGATTTTATTGTATTGGATAATGTAATATAATTCTTAATGAATTGTGTAAATGAAGCAATGACAGCCTTGTGGTATGTCGGAGGATTGAATCCAGGCGCGCACCTCTGATTTTTCGGATTCATGTGCGTATTAGAAATAATGATCACATGCTCAAACAGTAAAGGAAAACACTGGAACTGTTTTCCTTTATACAGCCAAGTAATAATAATAATAATAAATCTGCGAGTAACTGTCACACTGTAGGGCAAAAGCCTTTTCAGAGATCTGTACAGAGATCTTTCTCTATAGAAGAAGAGGCCAAATATTAATATATCTTTATCCAATAGAGTATGGAAAAAAATTGTTTATACTTCTCCCAAGGAGTATACACATTAGGTATACGTAATATTGTTTTATTTTTTATACCACTACGGTGGCACGAATCAATTTCATTAGATTATTTCCCCAATCATTAAAAACTCATTAATAAAATATTAATGTAGGTACTAAACTACGTGAGAACTGTCTCACAAACCGAAGAGGTCATTATACAATTTGGCTAATGAGAACACGTCGTCTATGTAATATTTATTAATAGATAGGCAGATACCTAAGTGATAAACCTTAAAATATTGGATATTGTAGATGTGATGATAGGTTTGGTGACTTAATGACATAATAACCAATTTTAACATTAATTTTGTTTTAGAGTTGCTTTAATTTTATAGTAGATTAGAGTAAAAGTACACCTATTCTTTATAAGTCTTAAAAAGTAGGTACCAAAGACGGTTTTATTGCTAAATTAAGCGATTTCTTCTAGACAACCATTGTATGAACAAGAAAATGAAAGAAAAGATAAATAGATAGTCGGTAATTTTATATTACTGCTATCCTTTAGCTAGTCTTTAAATTAAATAATTAAAATTGATGTCCAGTGGGAATTGGATCAAAAGTTGTGCCATCGTCCCCCAGGTGTGGCTATAGGAAATGTTTAAAAATCTGTGTCGCTCTTCACCAGTGGTGACGAATGGGAATAATTTAAAAAGTTGTGACGCTGTCCCCCAGGGGTGGACAACGAGAATATTCATGATTAGTCCTCGATATCTTGATATATTTTTTAAAAGTTGTTTCGCTGTCCTCCAGTGGTGGCCAAACAAGTGGTGGACATCGGGAATATTCGTCAATTTTGTATTCATTTTAAACAATAGTTATTTACCCTATTGAACAAAACTTCTAGTGTGAGCTCACAATTCGCATGTCTTTGTGTACAATACCATCTTAATTTGACAGGATAATGATACAGCTCGTGACAGAATCATTACTGACATTTCAAAGTGTTATCATTTCCCTGTTGTGTTGCACGCACTGATTTAATTGTACAGGGTGATCCTACAATGACAAATAAGGCACCCCTGTTTTCTGCAAAAACCATCGTAACCTCATAAGATTTCCAATCATCGTTGTTTTGATCGTTCAGAAATTAGAAATTACTCGTCACTTGTTAAAACGTGAGAAAATATTGTGAGTAAACCAGCACATCTGAAAGATTTTTTAACGGTGTATAAAGCCATGTCAGAGGCTTAGGGGCGGTTAAATCTCTGACACCAGGTTGCTCATCAACCATACGATGAAGAAGAAGATTAATCCACTTTAAATATTTACGCGCTGATGACCCCCTGACATCATCATCACTCTTAGATTAAGGAAACTATGTCCTACAGTTATTGATATACTAGCAACCCTCCGTAGTAACTATTAAAACAGTATTTAAAGCTATTGACGCATAGAAAACCAATCACTTCCTCATCCATCTGGGTAGCACGCACAAATATCATTATTCATCATGAATTCCGGCAGTTAAGCGACAGTTAAAAATTAAATTGCACTTTTTGTCTTCCAAGAACCTTTGAACATTACAATTTCGATAATGGTTTTTAATTTGGTGAATAGAGGTTAGAGCAATTATTATTATATTTGACTGTCAGTAGCAAAATAGCATTCGGTCCAACTAATATTATGTCTAGGGACTTATAACAATGCAAAGGTGTCTTTAGGCAAGAGGAGGGGAAGGGGGATTAAAGTAATAATGGATGAAGTACTTACGTATAATATTCAAAATGAAGTACCAAAATGAATCTGGATGTCGGTAGTGACGCCCATTAATAGGTAGTATCGGTAACAGCAATCACAGCGGCCAAGTGCGCGCGCAAAGAGAATTTTCTGATAAGTATTTACACTTCTCATACATAAAACTTATATCTGTGCCTTTCTCCTTATTCATGCAAAATTCTATCAATTGATTAAAACTCTATTGGAAAATTATACGAAATCCTACTTGCGGAGTTCAACTCGCACTTTTCCGGTTATTTTTTCTGACTTTTACAGTTCGATGAGATGGCAATCCGACACCAGTACGACTAGAGAGAAGTCAGGAGTAGTCGGTTTCTCCCGCTGTTCGAAGTAAAGAGTAAGTGATAATTAATTTATATTACGAACATATTTTACTTTTCTTTACCTACATGTCTTCAGGTCCGGTCGTAGTATTTGCTTCAGAAGTTTACATTTTCGTGGTTCTGGTCTATTCTATGCCCTAGACTACAGACTATAAAGTTTATTATTACGTTAGTATTCATAAAACTAAATAAGGATTGCCAGATTTTATGTTAGGCACGAGGCAACATGGCGGTCATTTAGCACGACACAGTATGATGAACAACAAATGCCAGACGCTAAACTGATTGGCGGGCAATGAGTGTCATTAACATACCGATGCCAGATCTGGAACGATAAAATTAAAACAAATCAGAAGTAACTTTACCATTGTACCATGTATTAACACATGCGAAGCAAACTCTAAAGTACTAGAACCAGTAGGTACCCATAGGTACTGGTTCTGTAGGTCCCCGATTGAGCTATTCTTGCTGATGTTTCTACCAATGAGTCTCTACTGTCCTCTCTTCTTTCGTTGCGAAGGAGGGATAGCAGTATGCGTACTATGTACTCTTCATTCACACGGCCGGGGGTCTTAATTTCTATATTGGACAGACAATTATTAAGTGTAAATTACTGGAACTGAAACTGTAACAGAATATTGAACAATTATATCCAAGTGACGCTTACATTTTAGCCAATAGAACATAGTTTTGTCTGTCATACCCTTATCCATTGACTTATTACTGCGCATACCCATCAGGGATTAAATTTTGAACTGTTATGTTTTGGATCACGAAAACAACCAAATCATCTTTTCTTTCGTTTTCAAGTTCCCATCACACGTTGAGCGGTGAACTTTGATTTTCGAATTATTATTTTTTAATTCAAAATTCAAATCCCAAGCATAAACAACGTGACAGTCAGCCAGCACCATTGTATACACTAGAACTTCCTGGCCATAGTGTTAATAGACAATAATTGATCTTTCTGACGGCCACCCGCGTCGCCGTCGCCACTGGTTGTGTATTTTCGTATAGGTCCGTCGTATTTTTAACTGCGCCAGCGCATCCGACCACTGAATGGCGTCTGTTTCGGAAAATGGCCGCTAAGTTGGCGGGAAACGTGTGGTGGACTAAACACTTTAACAGTGTTTGTTTTTATTTATCGTAATATTTAGTAATAGTTATAAATACAGTTATATTATTTGATTATTTTTTATACAGTGATGGCTCTGCTGATATAGTTTCAAATTTATATAAAATCTTTAAATAAAAACGTTTACTGCTTGATTTTGAGCTTGTATTAGCTGAAAATTTTAAATCTATTGTTTTTTTTTGATAGTCAGGTTTTGTACAAATACAAAAGTAAAAAATGTGTTGCTGATAAAAATAATCTCAATTCAAAAAATTAAGTACAAATAACAAGAATACGTTATAATGGTTGTTTGTTCCAGGCGACAGAGCGACAATAACTCAAAAATCTGCAACACGCCGCCTCCCTCGTTAGTTAAGTTCCAATTTTAAATTCATTGCGAGTCATTTGCTGTTGCGATCGCTGCGCGGGACACATGACGTCATTAGTCACAAGGAGGATACTGCGCCTATTGTGTTTTGATATTTGCTGTAATCTCTCAACTCAACAATAATATACCTACTTTTATCCAGCTAATAAAACCGAGAATATTAATTACGTACGTACTACGTTATCATAAAATATTGACTGCTGCACTTTGAGATGTCAATTAAATTACTATAGTATAAAATTTTAATTGTATGGATTGTGATGTGTAGGTATATTAGTGCTTAGAAAAACGACTAATGAATAATAATTCATTAATAATGAATAATAATTCATTAGTCTTTTTCTAAGCACGTCAGTCATGTCCTTTACGTCACAAGCACATCGACAAAAAAACACTTATTTGTAAAAAGCTTTATAATTATTAAAAAAAACTGTCTAAAATGGAGAGATTATGTTTATATTTATAAATGTGTAAAATTGATACAAAAGTCTGTGATTAATTGCGCGAATGTGCATTTACTAACATAAAAGTTCCATGATTTTAAATTTCTGCAATAGAAAAATAATAATTGCGAAAGTATCAAAATCAACTGTTTTACAACAATCGAAGTTGGCGCTGCGGCGTGTCGCTGGCGCGGCGGCGACATGACGAATGGCGGCGCGCGTTCCAAATTTAAAATCCGCCGCGTAACGCCCGCGCTAATGGCATTGTTTATGGTAGCGCGCTGACTTACAAACTGGTTGGTGTTGCACTATTAGAAAAATAATTTAATTTTAGGGAAAATTTAACAATCTAACTGACTCTGTAGCAGAAGACAAGGACAAGTGTCGTCACCTAGGTATCGCTGTCACTGAGCTGTCAAATGAAAATAACTTTGTCTAATTTTATTTATACAAATAAGTATTCCTTTTTAAACAGCAGATATAGACCGTATTCCCCAGAGGAAGTAGGTTGAGGTGTATGCAATACACCCACGTTTCACGTGCTATGTTATAAGTCCCATGTAATAGGGGGCGAGCCTATTGCCATTAACCGAACAAAATTCCAGACTCCGTGCTGCTACTGAGAATTTCCTAATGGAAAAACCCAATAACACTTTGCCCGACCCGGGGATCGAACCCAGGACCTCTTGCTCAGAGTCACGCTAGCTACCAATAGACCAACGAGGCAGTCAGTGCACTTTTAAAAAAAATTGGGTTTTAATTATTACAAGACCGTAAAATATCGTTTTATGATCACTTCATTTTCCTTATTTCTAAATTGGCAACACTGGTCACAAGCGGCGGTCTCCAGCATTAGTTTAAATATGCTTGAAATTATTTTAAGTGCACTGCACAGTGTTCAAAGTTTACACTGAGCTCAATTTCAGTGTGATTTACATGTTTAGGCACCGGGTGGCCTTTCCAGGATATTGTGGTTATGAAGATATCGTTGTCATCATTATTTATGATTTAACACTTTGTTTTCTGAAGGGTACACAGGGTTTACAAGATTTTCCCCTGTTATAAATTCTTCTTTATCGTATGGATTTATTTTATTTATTTAATTATAAAAGGTACATTGTAGGTAATCTAATCTAATAAAATGTCCAACAAAACTAATACATAGTTTGTCTGTTTGATCACAGAATTATCTTAATAATATACTTAAATATATCTTATTTAAGACTTATTAACTATATTTTATTAGTATAGGTAATATATGGTAGGTATTTATAGTAGTTAATATAGTTTGTAGTTTTATTATAATATGTATCATACTTATATTAAAAAAATATATATATTATATATTATTTATGTAGACTTACATTTTGTGACCTATATTTATAAATTATATAATATGTAAGTATTTCGTAGTTTAAATATCAATATTATAATACAATATTGGTGAATGTCTTTTAGTCCACCTGAGAATCTTCTGAGGGGACATAATTATAGGGGTGTCAACGTCTTTAGGGTCAGAACTTCTTTTACTAGCCTGTAAAGAGTAAAGATACACTACGAACAGATAACGTTACTTATTATAATAACGAAGTCAAAGTGTCACTTCATACTTATCTTAATTTTGTGGGAAGAGGATAGAACTACTATAAATTTAAAAAATTAAAAACCTTCGACTCAAATACATCAACTTTTTCTTTTAGCTAAGAATTTCTTGATCAAGTCACCTTTCAAGTAAATCAAAATCAGTCCATTCGTTAGGAGCTTCGAAGTCACAGACAGAAATACAGCCATACCCCTTTTTTTGTGTCGGCGCTTAAAAAAGTGGTATTCACGAAATTTAATTTTCCAAAACTCAAAATTTATAACAATTTCTTCCTCAAAGACATTCCAGTGTATAATAAATAATGAGCATTAAAATTATTGAGCCGCAATTAAACTTTACTCTAGAATAAATTAATCTGTCTTAGGGAGCTGGTCTCGTTATACTATGTAGGTACTTACCTGCTAACCGCTTTGACCTCAGTGGAACCATTTTGCATTAAAGGCAGCATGCACTTATACTTGTTGTAGGAAGGATGTTGAAAATGACTGATACAATATTTCTTTAGTCAATTTTTTTTTAAACTCTTTCATAATTAAAAAAAAATTGTGGTACTTTTTATCTACGGATTAGGTTCTACTCTCTCTATCTCTACGGAGTACGTATTATTGTAAAACAACTCCTTACTTAGCTAAACCATAGTAATAATATTATAGTAGGTAATATTAACTATCCAACTGTACACACTCCTGGGAAAATATAAATATAGGTTTATTACACCTAGAAATCAGTAATTATGTTTAACAATATTTATAAAATAAACTTGTTTACTTTAAAAATTTTAGAAGTTACTTTTAAATGTTTTAAAATGTCAAATTTTTAACTTTGACATTTTGTGTACGTCTCTATCCAAGTACCTAATTTAATAAATCCTTTTTCGAATTAATAAATGCCCTTTCCAACTCCCACTCACACAGCTGCTCTTTTTCTTCCCTATTCCTACAGTTTTCACCGACAAAATGTAAACAGGCTCTAACATTCATGGTACGTTTCACAAGCGCAGCGGGATACAGATGTGTTCTAAGCAGTAGGTGAAGCGTACAGACAAACGAATGAAGAGCTAACGTTTGTAGAATAAAGTTGATTGCTAACTTGTATGGGAGGCTTTATTTCAAAGGATTTTGTTAGCGTTTTTGCGATTAAAGATTCTACTGAATAAAAAGTTAATCGAATACTTTATGATAGAAAATAGCTTACAATACAAGTCGCAGGCACTATTCACTCTCTCTCTCTAAATACAGAAGAGTATTACCTAATAGCACTGATAGCTTCGTGATATGACCGTCGACTGACAAGTCAGAGGTCTCGAGCTCGATCCCAAGGCGCGCACACTTTCCGTTTTACATTTAAAAAAATGTTTACTTATATATTATTTTTAATAATATTTTTTTTCCAACTAGAATGTCTCAAAAACTATCGTTGTCCGTCTAAAAAAATTCGTACTACGCCCGTGCATTTTAAAATTGTAACATCAGGTGCTGTTACCCTCAAATTGTTTTTCAATCTTCACATGTCGTTAACTATAGCCACAGTATAATAAACCTACAGTATGGAAACTACATACAAACGCTTGAAACGGCACACTCACACAAACATGCGTAATATTGCGTAACGACGAGACTCCTAAACGAACTTGGCAGTACTCGCAGTAGGGCCAGTAGGCAGTATCATCGCATTATATCAACGATCGCATCATTGCGCATGTTTGTGAGGGTATACCGTTTTCGAGCGTTTGTACAGTCGACTAAGGATTTGGGTTGACAGGAGCGCTAATTAAGGTAGTAATTTTTTCAAAATGTCATCAATATAATTAAAATTTACCATATTTCCGGAAAAGGTATGACTGAAACCTATGCAAAACTAAACAATTTTACACAACCACATTCAAGCTTCCATAAAAAAAACATCTTTAACTAGCGGACCTGTCAACCTAACTCCTTTGCTCGTTTCCGTACTGTATGTTTATTAAACTGTGCTATAACTCCCCTAGGGGAATCAGCACATTTTACTAGTCATGCTAGTAATATTTGTCAATGACGCTATCGGGTACCATGCGTGTGTGTTTGACAATGTAATGACAAACTTGTGGTTGTGTAAAACAATTACTACCCTTAAGAGGGAGCATTTTGTTAAGTGATGTAAGTGTAAAATGGTTTTATGAGCAGTTTTGTTGCGTTTGTGTAATTTTATGTCGAAAAAAGTGTTCAGTATTGCTGATATATCCAGGCTTAGCGAGTCTTACTGTAAGTACTACTTTTTAAGGGATTTTCGGAGCGTCACTTTTATTAATTTGTCAAATCCTAATGTTTTGAGAGCTCTGCAGCTCTCGTGTCGTGGCCGCAGGAAGTCGTGAGGTGTTAAGCGTCATAACAGACTTTAAAACATTTTTTTACATAAAAAAATAGTAGGTAGGTAGTAAAAAAAGTTGTTTTGTTAAATGTGGAGTTAAGTGTTTCTTATATCACTCTCTCTCTCTAGCCTACAAACTTTCTCCATCCATTGGTGTTGCTGTGCATTTAAGCCTTTGAACGCCACGGAGATCACCGGTGACCGGCAAACAATAGAATTTGCATTGTGTCTGCTGTCTGGCAGTCAAAGTGTTAAGATTTAATAAGTATGAAATAGCGCCAAACATTCTGTATAATGGTCGAAAATTTGTAAAAAACAAAATTTGGTCGAATTTCGACCATTGACTGGACCACAAGTATTAATTAAAGCGCCTAAATCTTATTTAATCAAATAAGACTCAATAATTTGACCCCCATAACCAAATAAGAGTACCCATTCAAATAATCCAAAACTTATTACTTAGATCCCCACATAAAATACAGGAGCTAACCCTCAAAATCTAAATACACTTCAGGCCACTCGTAAACCTAAAAAAAGAACTATTCAACCCTTACGTATGGCAATATAATAAAAATAAAAAGACAGTAAAAAAGGTATAAAAATGTCCGGTGGATACAAAATGAAATGGAATGCAAATGTGGGATGTGATAAACCGTTGGGGTGGTGAGGGTACTTACGACCGGGGTGACTGGGATCTTTGTTGCTTGAATTTGTTTAAGGAATGTGGCTTTTGAAGACTGAAGTACGAAAACTGGTGGTAAGAAATAATTCGAAAAAGAATCAATAAATCAATTGTCTGTAGATTTGCAATAAGTCAAAAGGATAGGATAGTTTAAAAGTGCAAAAAAGATACAAATTTAATTACCTATAATCACCATAAAAAAGGTTTAGAAATAACACAGCTAGTGAAAAAATAAATACAATATAGCCGAATTTTTAGTACTTAAAAATAATTATAAATCAGCCTGTAACTATGCACTGCAGAGTAAATATTATGCGTCTTCTCTTACAGAGAAGGATCGAGCATTAATCACCACGCTTGCTCACTTGGTGTTGGCGATTTCAGAATACATATTAAATCCAGGTTTTCTTATGTATGTATGTTAGTTATAGTTATAAGTTTTTTTAAATCTGGAAGACGTTATTGCTGTCCTCTTAGGTTAAATACTTTTTATCCTGGTCCGACTTCCATATACCTCTCCGTCTCCATGTCTAAATAAACCATTAAAAACAATGTAATTTCCACTCTTAAGGCGCCTCTTCGCGCTAGTCTGCTATCTCGTTCGCACATTGAAGTTGATTTAAGATATAAAATCAATGAATGTTGTTATGAAAAATCGAAGTAAACCATTTGAAGGAGAATAACATTTAAAAGTTTTAGCAAAAAATTCAACTTGATCGGAACATGTTTTGAAATAAAAAAATAGCTTTAAATGAATTTTTATTTTATGCCATTTTTATGCATGAAAACATGTTTCGATCAAGCTGAGACTTTTGCTGAAACTTTGTAATGTTGTCCTCCTTCAAATGGTTTAGTTCGATTTTTCATAACTATATTCATTGATTTTATATCTTCAATGTGCGAGCGAGATAGCAGTATTTGAGCCTTAAAGCTCACAAGATCGAAACAGTGCTGCCAACTTGAAATAAAACGTAATTCTACGGCGCATTACATTAAGACAGGTATATACGTAATGCTCATCGAGTGAGTGCCTTTTGCGTTTCGTTTACTGCTTGTACTAAACTTTTATATGCGTTCTTCATCTGCGAATGTATACAGGTTGAAACGAACGACAAATTGAAATGAGGGATCAACTGTTACATTTGACACTACAAATAGAAAGAAGAAAGAAAAGAAGAAGAAATTAAATTGAGTGTAAATGTTGTGCTGTCACACAAACGATGGGGCACTTAATATCGTGCCCTGCATGCACTGTCATTTGTTCATACAGGAACTTATGGACGCAACTGAAAGCACCAATCTCGTAGCCCGGCCGCTAAGTAGATAAGAAAATACTGTATTTATTATCCAATGATATCCTTTAGACTGAATTTCAGTCACAGCGGCCAATCTCAACAGAGATTAGCCAACTACGCTTGAGAGATATTATATATAGGCAGATATTATATATGAAATATAGAGAAGATGTGTATAGACTACAAACAAAACAACCTACAATAATGTATGTAAATAAAATACAAAAATGGCGGGTTCATACCGCGCATTACCGCCCGCTTTTCCTACACGTAATAGCACTGTTTACGCTCAAGTATGACAAAATATGTAATTCATTAAAAATCTTTCGAAATTAAACACAATAACCTTGTAGGTTGCATTACATAATACGGTAAAAAATCAGCAATAACCCTAAAATGCTTACCTGTTGATATCACCGCGGATCGTGGGTCTTTACGACCCCACATAAAGTTTTATGTTGCACAGCCCTGTTTGCGTAACATCACTAGTTGCCCTTTTTTATTTTGCTGGCTTTTTATATATTATGCGTGTTTTTATTAACTGGAAGGTTTTGTATGTTTAGGGGATGCGGTTAAGAGAACTTAGATACCTTTAGATATTAACTAAACGTAACAAACTTATTCTTGCAGTTATATTTTTTTTACGTTACCTATATTTAAGTTTCAATAAATAACTTTTAAAAAAATTATAGTTGCGTGTTTCGGGTTTAAACTGATCATCAAACCTCAACCATCCAACGCTTATCTGTTTTTTGCACCCATATTGTCATCTAAGCAGAAGATGTTTGCGCAAGTGTGTGGAAACACACGTTACATGTCAGGAATAGACAGTGTACACTGTCTTTTTCATTGTCCAATTCCTTCTTCTTCATTGTCTAATGGGACGGCAATCCGACATGATCCGAGTTGAGTGAGTTCAAGCAGGGGTCGTATTCCCAAAATAGAACGTCGATGATTCGTAACAATTTCGTCTGTCGCTTATTTTTAAATCCATAAAAAAATAATCGAGTAAAATGGGTGAAAAAACAACAAAAAACAAACCAATTATGCGAACGGTCAGTAGTAGCTTCGTCGTTTGAATTTCGCAAGCAGATAAATTAATAATCCGAACACATAACTCATGAAAACTGGGCAGAGATATCTTGGGTTTGAAGTTTCGAACCCTAGACCTCTGATTTGCCAGTCAACCACTAGATTATTACCTCAGCCAATTGCTCTACTAGTGCGTATTGGTTAACATGCACTCGCACTCTGATATTAAGTGAATGGCTACATTAAGCTGTAGGTCGAGCAAAATGCAGGAAGTCGATTGTCAATGCTTAGTTATGTATCGACAATTACCAGGTGTTTGAACCACAATAACATGTTGTGTTTGCTTTCAATACATTACCTGATCTTATGCCATGTAGGTATAGATAGGTATCTAGTTAAGTGCTTGTTAAATCCAAATACTCAGAGATAAACATACATAATATAATTAATACCATGCCGTGTGGTTTCCGTTAAGAATAGAGCCAACCCTACTCTTACCGCGGGTGTCGTAAGAAGCGACAAAGGGAAAGATCCGGAGGATGAGCAGCAGCTTTTTTCTGTGTAATAGTAATCATCTGCTACTACAATCGCCAACTCTTGCCTAGTGTCGCGATTATGGGTGTTATTTTTGAAGGTGTTATCTATGAAACTTGTTTTTTTTTATTCTATTTTTTTAGGGACTTTTATTCTGTAAGTCAGTCCCATCAGGCTTGCCTGAACATTATTATATCTTCTTAATTATTACAATAAGCTAAATAATATGCCTAGGCTCATAGCGGGCTTCGACGTTGGTACTGCCAAAATGCTTTGGATCATCGTATGAAACTTGTTATTTAGTCATTCGGTTAAATATAAAAAAAATAGTAGTATTAGTTAGTAAGCTGTGGTATTAGTATCTACTATTGCGTAAATCGTTAACGAGTAGGACTCCTTCTTGAAGAATTGGTCCCAGATCTGTTTGGACAGGGAAAGATGGAAGAAGGAAAGAGGGCCTTTGCCCTGTAGTAGGATATACAACTCTCTATATACAATTCTCGTAATAATAACAATAAACCATAGTAGACCTCAACACTGCTTACCATCAGGTGGTATCGTGGTCAAACAATTTCCTTTTTCATAAAAAAAAATATAGTCATACTGAACTCGCTAGTAATCATGAATTCATAGCTACCCATGTGTTGTAACTTGTTTCCTGAAAAAAAAACAACAACAAAACCAAAACCATCAACAGATTGCTATCCAAACTTTCATCGAAACAAAAATTCGACAATCCTGGTCGAAATATCCCTAACTAGCACTCAAAACTTTCGAGATCGATTCAATTTGAGGGTTAAGTCTCATTCGGGAACGGTAATAAACTGAAAATATTTTGTTCGTTTTGTTCTGAAGTTTCGCTAATTGGAGTTAAGCTAGGATTAAGTTAGGAATGAAGTTGGTAATGGTAAATACTCCATACATCTCGATTTAGGCTTCCCATTGAACAATGGCATAAATGTCAGTAAGTTGATGGAATTTTTTTGAATCCTTAGTTGATTGGTTCATTAGTGACGAACTTATATGGTTCACTATGGTAGTGTCTAGTGAGTTTCTAGCTATCTACATCTTAAATATCAAGGCGCTTGTCCTTATAGTGTACTTACACTAGTACACACAGTAAAGCTATTATGTTGGCAGGGGCGCTAGATAAGGTTGTGATTTTCTCAAGATGTCATCAATACAATTTCATTTTACCATATTTTCTGGAAAGGTATAACTAAAATCTATACAATACTAAATGATCTTTCACAATCACGTGCAAACTTCTACAAAAAACTTTATCCTTAACTAGCGGCGCTGCCAACCTAATACTCGTAGCTTTGCTGAGTGTATAGTATATAGTGTACCTATCCTTACAAGGTAGGGGATGTTCGAAATTAGCTAATTGGAGAATTTGGCTAGGATTAAGTTAGGTATCTATATGAAGTTATAATCCTCATACCTATCGCTCACCTGGTATTGTATCAACAATAGTTTAAAACGAAATTATGAGTTTATTTAACATTTTGTTACAGATTTTATAGTTTAACATACATTTAAAGTATGTATTTCCCTTTCAGGTTTTCAAGAACTTCATAAAGGAATAGTTCGCATTTTTTGTTGATGTGCCAATTTATTACTAGGTGAGCCATATTTGAATCCTTGTTACATTTAGTGTCGTATACCTTTTTTTTATACTAACCTATGGTTCAGCAGTGTCAGTGCAGGTAGTTACGCAGTGTCTAATGAGTTTCTAGAATCTTTTTTCATATCAAGACACCTGTCGAACTTTCCAGCTTAATGCCTAAGAGGTAAAAGATATTTGAAATTCATCAATCATTGTTAAGCGCTATGTGTTTAACCGTAATTAACCAGCGTCGGGCGATATAATATATCCGATCCGTTTTTACTCTTTGGAAATGACAAAGAGAGCTAGGAACTAAATTTCGTCCGAAAATGTCAATACGCAACTATTTGGTTTGAAAACTACAATATAGATTAATGTTACCATATATCAATAAACAAAACATTCCTTTTACTGCAATTTTCTATAACCTGATGGTAAATTTTATCTCTTTCATTATCCAGAAATAGTACCCAAGCACTATAAACTGGATAATCTAACCTTTTAGTCGGTAATTAACCGTTTTCTGGCCTATGTTTATCCTTTCCAAGAATTTGTTACAAACTTCCGAAAATTGCCGAGATTACCGAGAATACACGAAAGTTTACGAGCGTTGAGTAGTTCGTCGCATGATTTATTTTGACTGGGCTTCGTAGACATACCTATCACTATGAACAATGAAGAGACTGATTTGAGCTTGAGATGATATTTGTTGGGTGTTCTCTTCGTTCGCATAATATTGCAATATCCAAACTAATATTATAAATGCGAAAGTAACTCTGTCTGTCTGTCTGTCTGTCTTTGCTTCACGCCTAAACTACTGAACCGATTTGTGTGAAATTTGGTACAGACATAGTTTGGAACTTGAGAAAGGACATAGGATAGCTTTTATTACAAAAAATAAAATAAAAATTAAAATTTATTCCGGACATACAGCGCCATCTATTGGTCAAGAGTCGAAGTCACTATTCCACGCGAACGAAGTCGCGGGCAAAAGCTAGTATATAATATAATTATAAGGTGCTTCTAAATTATCGCTGCAATGGGAGATAATATTGGTTATTTATATTACAATAGTGAAGTATTTTTTTTACATCTAACATCATATTTTTTTTTCTTTTGCCTGCGTTTTATAGCATAGGTCTAATTCTGCTCCATGCTCCAATTTTTTTTTACTGTTCCGGGGTACGAAATTTCTTCACTATTCTAATATCCAATACTTTCTCCCATTGCAACCGTGGCAGATAATTTAGAAGCACATTATATATATATATATACGGGGTTCTGTAAAACACCAGCATCCTCAAAAGGGGTCATTAGACTCATCGTTATGAACAACTTTTTACTATGGGACCAACCCTGAAATCGCAAAAAAAATCAGCTGTTCTATACATTTATGTTCACATGACTCAACAACCAGGTCCGGTCGAACCTGAGACCTCTGGCTTGCCTGTCAACGGTCTTACCACGACTCACATCATATCGATCATACATTTACCAACTTGAAATTATAGAGTTTGAATTTTTGGAATAGGTAAGTAATACATGCAGACATGTTATCTCCTTACGTTACCAAATAATATACATTTATAATAATAATCCTCTTCATTAATCATTAAGGTCTATGCTATAGTAGGTTCATTATTATATATCAGATTAAAAAAAGAATAGGTATATTAGGTACCTATATCAGTTGGTCTATATAAGGATTGTCACCTGCGTGCAGGACGTAGGACATACGGGCGTCGGCCGTCGCGTCTCAATCAATAGTTCCGCGCAAGCCCAGCCGACACGAGACAAAACGACATCATACAACTTCTTACACTTTATCCTCTCCTGGTACTCCTATTGTTATTGTTAACCTTTTAAATAGGTAGGTAGATCTTATAATTAGTTATTTTTTTAATTATTTTTATGTCAAGAATAATATAGAGAGCTAATGTGGGTTACCTATCCAACAATGGTAGGTATTAAATTGCGTGAATGAATATCAAATTGCTGATAAGCTGATCTTAGTTAGTATTGGGAAAAGAGAAGAAAATGTTGGGAATAAAATAGTATACCTAAAACAAATGTTTACTACTAGTTATACTAATCGTGAAGGTCATAAGTTTTTCAGGAAGTAACCTTATTATTTAAAAAACAAAACAAATTCTTGGATAGTTATACTAATATAGGTATGGAGTCAAAACACTATTTTCATATTTTTTTTCTAACCTATACATACTTACACGTAATATTGTTGCCAATTTCTAATTTTAAAAAACGAAAACCTTCTTAGTTTCATTTTGTACAAAATTGACCACCCTACGACAATAAGCTTTGCCTACGGTACCTACCTATTGAAAGAAGCGACCGTTATACCTATTCAAATGGAACGAAGTCAAAAATCTAAATTTAGATTATGGGCGTGGTTAACCAATGAGAAATGTCACGCGCGGTGACACGGTGACACTTTCGACCAATAGCGAAACGGGAAAGGCGGTGACATTTTTAAACAGCCTGCTTGTGACCGCCTACGGGCGTACGATACTGAACTACGGTAGGTACTGATTTCTTTTACAGATTTTCTTGGAGAATGTCTGATCAATGTCTGTCTGATGATCTGATGATACGTATTATTATTATTTTACTTGGATTTAAATGGTATCTATAAATAGGAGCTTAAAAAATTAGCGTCACATTCCAAAGATATATCGTCAGAACGCCTATTAGGTTTATACTTACAAAAAAAATATTTAGTCGGATTTTCCTACTATTACTTTTGATTTAAATGTGAAAATATTAATTGGCTCTCTAATAAGATTAACAAGTTTTGTATTATTTTAAATTTTATTATTATAGGTATAACGCATGCGAGACGAGCTTTAAGTTCATTTTTTTTAAAGAAAAAAAGGTAACGAGCAGTAGGTAGGTAGGTACCACAGTACTTTTTTTTTTTTTTTTTTTGCAGAAGGGGAAATGCGCCTTATGCATACCGTCCCGCTCGGGGATGCGAGACGGTTATGTCGGGCTCTCCGGCCTAGAGATGGTAAGCGGCCGGCATACCGACTAAAACCCCTTCTGTGTCACCTCCTTTCCGCATAGTGGCGGGAACGCGGTATCCCTAATGTACTACATCCGCGAACCCGCCGCGGATGTCCGTCACCGGACCCTCCTTAGGGTGGGGTGATTGCCACACCCACCCACCGTGACCACTTAGAGGACCATGTGCAATGAGCGCCAGACGACCCCGAATCTGACGCCCATGGTCCTCACCTCGGCCGCAGAGGATAGGGAGAGCGGCGCATCGTAATACCGACACTCCTCTTCCCCTGCGGCCCCACCGTGTCCGCAATCCAGCGGTTGCGGCCCCGCCGAGGCCGCGGAAGGTAGGGAGAGCGGCGCACCGTAATACCGGCACTCCTCTCCCGCCGCGGCCCCGCACTCCTCAGCCGCGATGTTGTTCCTACAACACCGCGGCCCGCCTTAGTTGCGGTGCTGCCGGGTGCTCCATCCATGCAGCACCGCAACCCGCCAGGGCCGCTCCAACGCGGGCTTCCGGCTCAAAGCCCGCAGGAGCGGCGCCTCCTTGGGGTTCCTCTTAGCTTCGCCGTGTGCCCAACCACGGCTACTAAGCCCCCCCGCCACGACAAGGCGAGAACCCACATTCGGGGGGGAGTACTTGAATATCGCCAACAGCGTGTGCCAACTGAGCTAATCGTAATCCTGCTTGAGCTATAAAAAAGATTTTTCTACATTCAACCACTTAGTTTAAAAATTTGAATTTAGAACTTAATGTCAAACTTAAGCGAATCGACATCTCACATAAGTTTTTTTTTGTAATGAAAAGGGCACAACGTGATTACCCATGAACCCACAAAGTTTTTGAAGTTAAGTTTCCTCATTGCTAAGTTTGAATTTTAAAGTAAAATCAGTTAATTTCAATTTTTGTCTCTACCGCCTATGCCTACCGTTTCATGAATGCGACACTTTCAGCCAATAGAAGCCTGCTCTTTTGTCATTGGTCGTCTACTAGATGTCACTGTTTGTCGCATGTCACATAAGAAAAGGATAGCTAAATCGAAACGGTGAAAATACGAAAGAGACAAGCGAGCCTAAGTAGCCTACTGCTTGAATTTTTCCAAGCGTGGAAATTTAATTTTAGAACGGCTAGTGATGTAGTGATGAGTAAAAAGAGCTTTAATTTTTTTATCTTGAAATTTTCTACCTATTCATTCACATAGGTACACCATAGACAGTGATGAAGATATATTTTTCTAAGCACATCATTTCTAAGTTGTTTTAATTTTTTGTGGTGTCAAATTCATACTTTTAATTTTACTCTAATAAGCACTTTTTTGGACTGATCTAATTTTGAATCATTGTTAAAGTATCTGTTAATTTAAATTGACATGTTAGAAAAACATAATTAGAAAAATATAAGAAAAATATTTCTGTAAACAGGTTTTGTTACATTTTAATGATTTACCTACAGGATTTACTACTGGCAAACTACAATAAAATAGGTACCTACTCAACTCGCACTTAATAGTGCAAGTCTAATAGGTAATTATAGTACGTCTAAAATGTCAAGTCGGCTTAATATTGCGTCAATAGTTTAATACCGGTAGTCGGCTAATTAGAGCTTAGAATAGCTTAATGTCTATTACGATATTGTACTTAACGAGACAGTCAGGCTTAAACTAAGCCCCATTTAGCACGACATGTTTTGTATCCTCCCCATACATTGAATGATTGATTATAATAATTGTGATTGATAGTCTAGTGGTTGTGACCGTTGACTGGCAAGTCAGAGGTATCGGGTTCGAACCCAAGGCGCGCACCTTAGACTTTTCGTAAGTTATATGCGTTTTATAAATTAATTATCACTTACTCCGTGCCTCGGAAAGCACGTAAAACCGTTGGCCCTGCGCCTGATCTCTCTCCGATCGTGGAAGGCCGTCCCATCGGACTATGAGAATGAGGGAATAGAGAGTGCACCTGTGTTTGCGCACACACTTGTGCACTATAATATATCCTGCGTATTTGGCTAATCTCCGTTGAGATTGGCCACTGTGACCGAAATTCGGTCAGGAGGATATTATTTATCTGGGATATTTGTATGCAGAAATAACAAACGAGTTTCCAAAATAAGTAGGTATTAGTGTGTGTAGTTAACACGGCTAGTGTTCAGGTGCCAACATGGTTTCTGCGAAATAGCACCGAATTAATAATGTTGATCAATATACTTGGTATTGAAGGATATACGACCTCATTTGGGCTACGAACCTACTTGCTCCAAATTATAGTGCAATGAGGAAGTTGCGATTTATTGTTGATACGTCAAGCGACAGATGTTTTAAAATAAATCCTATCGGAGACCCTAGTCATCGCATCATGATTGTCATCATCATATCTACCTAATTTAATACCAAATAGGTTTCACTACCAATTTATAGGAGTCATAAGAAGAATAAAAAATTCCAAAAATACAAAAATAATATTATGATCGAAAATGTACAATGGATACAATAGGATACTGTTAAAGCTTAGTATAAAATTTTTCAATGAATATAAAAACTGTAGTTGTACTTTTAATAATCCATCTTCTTGAGCTCTTATTATTAGCTCGTTTAATCATATTTTATATTATTCATCATATTTATTGATCATATTTTCATATTATTAATCATATTTTATATTATTATTGATTAGCTCGTTTAATCATATTTATTTATTTATATAATACACCAACAGCATACACATTTTACATTATTAAATATTAGAAATTACAGATAATAGTTCTGATGTATACACAGATAGGCGTACATAGCTTATACTAGTAGGGACTGAGGACAAAAATCAAATTAACGGTTTTAAATTTAAAACAATTGAAATTTAAAAAAAAAATATATAAAACAATTGAAAATTTAAATCTTAAAATACTTAATGTAAAGGACTGTGTTACTTAAAACTATTTTATAGGTACTATTCCATTTTTAATACAATAATAACCCCATTATTGTATTGAAAATTTAAACTAAAGTGATGAATTCGCTGCTCGTGCAGGAATCCAAAATATTCACTGTATTAAAAATTTACAAAATGTTGTAAATCTCTCTAAACGTTGTGTCCTAAGGGGATGACAGACTGTGAGAACCATTTTTCGTGCTTCCAAATTCAAATGAGATATTTGGTGATCGACTGTTTCGAACGTTTACCGAAATTCGAATTCCACATTTAAAATTTCAAAAATTTGAGACGTTTTTAGTCTTTTTATTTTTATTTGCTACCAAAGGTGGGTGTACACTTATTTGTATCCACCGACTGTCCGACTGCGTCTTTATACTTTTGCCAAATAAAATTAATGACTTGGAAGCTTTAATTTTATTCAACCCCTAACTTTTCAACCATGTGTTTGAAAAATCCGAAAAAAAAATCCAACAATAGAACTTTGTAAACACTTCCGATAAAAATGATGTTGCTAAATCTTTTTACAGGTTTTTTTGACGACTAGAATTTTCATAATATAACCTTCATGTTACGAAACCCTAACTTAATGCTTATAAGAATCGCACTTGGCCAGTCTTTAATTTTCAGACGCCATTTTGTTAAAATAAATCAGTTGCGTGTTGTTTTTGAAGCGTGCCTCTAACAATCGAATTTAGAATAATTTCGTTATTGGCACGAGCTTCTGTCGATCGAAATTAATTCGAATTTTATAATTTAGGCTTCCGTGTAAGAATTTGAATTGATGGTCAAGCGCAGGTAGCTCTAATCTTTTCTGAATTTGAAATTGGCGCCGTAGGGTTGAATGACATGTTTTGAAGGACAGACTCGCTTTTTAGATGTTTTAGTTCACGCTATGTCTTTTTTAGCCTTAGGGTATCTGCATAGCTTCTGGAAGATTCAGGAGTTACATACGCATAAAACATTTTAATACTTATGAAAACGTTTAGACAAGGAGTGGAACACCAGCCGAAGTTTGTTAATTCCTATGGCTTTATTCTAGGAATTGATAATTCTAAAGTGAATAGGTTATCTCTAGACAATAAAATTAAAGGAACTGATCTAAAGTCTAGTTCCCGCGACCCTAGTCGTACCTTGCCTTGCACTTATCTTTCAAGTTCCTTTTCTACATCGCCTTAAGGAAACGTTTTCTTTTAAATTAAGGCATTGAATAAGAGATTTATCATCGGTGTATAGTCATATCAGTGGCCTACGGGAGGTTTAACTCTGCCATTAGATTGTTTATCAAACATACGATTATCATCATCATTAATTGAGCCTAGGCTCTCCGCTCTTGTCGATGCCTTCTATAACCATACGATAAAGATCCGAAATCAAAGACAGATCTAAATCAGATTATACGTGTGATTAAATAAGAAATCTTCGACAAAATGGATGAATGATTTATATTCAAGACATTGCTATTCAAAATGTTGGAATTATTTAAATTACTTTCCTAAAGATGTATAGTAGCTGCATTCACAGTCCAAGCCCTGTGGCATTGCAATTTTTATTATGGAATTCAAAATTTCGAATGTAAGAGTCCAAAAACAGTCGATCACGAAATGTTTCATTTGAATTTGGAATCACGAAAGAGAGTGAATTCTCACAGTCTGTCAACCCCTAAGGATACGAAACAACAAAGATCAGATAAATATTTAAAATTCGTTGCATATTTTGGATTGAAGCACGTGCAGTAAATTCGTCGTTTTAAAAAATAATGTTGCCATAAGTAGTATTTTATAAAAATTGCACACATTTTCTTCCAGATGTGTAGGTATTGATTGATGTAGCCATACGCACACACACGTACACATACTTACCTTTTGAATAATAGATTAGTAAAGGACTAGACTACTTTTCTCATATTTAATCCAATTCAGTTTGATAATAGCAATATCTACTTGAAACTATTGTTTACTCCTAGTTTACTCTTTTCTTCAAAATAGATTATTTTATCTAAAAAACACACGTTTCGCATACTTTCTATTAAGATCTGTAATACCAGCATTTAAGATTTTTTACGTAGTATATCTAAGTCGCAACTACGTTTTAAGTACTTTAACCTATAACGTTCCTGACTAAAAGATTAGAAGTCTAGACGGTAGGCAGGTACCAATCACGATTCGTCTAAAAGTCTATATATCGATATTAAATTAGCTTAATTAATTTATGGAAGAAAAAACAAGTGATCTCACTTGTTTTTTCTTCCATAAATTGTCTATCATTTCATAATACTTTAACAGGAACAAATAAATCTATGATTAAAATAAAAATTACCTAATTTAGTCTGTGATCGCGTGCAATATGGCGAGGCCTGCGGCAATGCTTCCAAATTCAAAATTCGTACTGGCCGAAATTCTGAATTCGATTGTTTGGATACGTAGCCCGGGGCTATGCGTGATCAGTTATCTTAGACAATGAGGACTTTTGGTATTCAAAAGTTACGCCGAGCTATATGGTTCTTACATGGTTGCGTGCTTCTGTGGGAATGTTTTGAGAATATTTCACATTTATTCAAGACATGTTGACAGCTAAGAATTTTTAGGGTTTTTAAATTAAAAGTTACCTATTTTTTTTTACATGTTTTAGCACATGTTAGCTTATTAATTAGTACCTATCAGTTGCTTTTTCAAATTTCTTATTAAATAATTGTACCTATTGTTTTTGAAAAGTTACATTTGACACAGTTTTTGAATTTTAATGATGACGCCATATGCCAGTGGCCACCGTTTGACCACTTTTCGAGAACCGACATTCTAGTATTCTATGCGCAAATGCCACGCGCAGCTATCTTTACAAACACACAGATCTGTAGCGTATAGCGAGTACTGAAGCCATTTATGATGTGTCGCCAACTGTTGATAGCTAACGTACTTACAAACTACAAAATATTAAATAATAATAAAAAAAAAGATTATTTCCAATATTCTTCTGACTGTACTTTTAATCTAGGTATTCGAGATTGACTAACGAAACTTCAAGCGGGTGAGTGGATACACGTCTTAACAAATTAGGGGTGAAATTTGCGGAGCGAGTAGTGCCTGGGGTGGAGTTTTTCTTTATTCTATGTCAAAGATCATTAACTACGTTCCAGTTTTACAAGACCTAGTCCTAACCTAGACCTATTTTGACCGATCCACTGCTGGGTGTAAGGCCCATCTCCCTCGTAACCCGTTTTGTGCGAACTATTTGTGTGCGACTCCGACTCGTACTTGGCCAGTTTTTTATTATGAAAATCCACGAACACGAACACGGTCTTTTTCGTGACTACCTACCACTATATTATAATATTGTCGACACTGATCTGGCTGCTGGTGATATTAATTTCAACATTTATTGGTAGGTAAGTTTAAAAAAAAACTAGCCAAGTGCGTGTCAGACGCGCACCTCAAGACGTTGCCGTACCGCCACACAATGAAACGAGCCTAATTTATATTGAACAGTTTTTATTGTCATTATTGTTTAAAAAATTCAAAAACCACGTTTTTTGTTTCGTTAATCCTCTTAAATTTGTGCTTACTTAATTGTTTTGTGTTTATTATTTGTTAGAATATCCGCTTTAAACCTTCAAAAACCGAGAATATTGTGCATTGTATGTGACACAAAAGAAAATCAATTGATACTCGGCGTCCGGCTGCCGACGTCCTCGCGGGAATCAAAAGTGTAAGTAATAATTTATTATTCTGTGAAAATTTTAGCCGGCTAATATTATTTTTTATTATTATAGAAGATGAAGATGTAACGTAATATGTGTGAAATAAATTAATTACGAGTGTCTAGAACATTATAGTATTATTAATACATAATATATTAAATTTCATGACAAAAAATTATCTACTGACGGTAAAAATTGGGCTACAGAATACTAAACTAGCTCGCGTGACGATACTTTTTAAACATAGAACGCTCGTTCTTTTTGCAAATTAAAAGTGTTCTCTCTTCAAAACAAATTGCTGACAAGCGGGACGTTCGAATTTCGTATGCGGCAACCGCAGACCACTGTGTTGCCAACTTAAAACTGTACTTAGAATAATAATTTTGAATCTTATTGTTGTAGAAATAAGGTTTGTTTAGTATGCAAAGTGTTGTTATTTTGAATTTAATTCACGTTGCGTTTCGGATGCAAATGTGGCTGATGAGAGTTGATTATGTAAATGAGAACAGACTAGCCTTGTGTGAGAGTTTTGAGTGCGTATTGTTTGAATCGCGAAGTAGCTGGGTGGCTGCACATTATGCACTTTTTATTTCAACTGTAATAATAACCGTAAAGAATTTCATTAGACGTTTATTGAATGATGAATCACTTTGCAAATAGTGATCCACATTTAAATAAAAGTAACGAAGTTCCGACTGCACGCAAATTGTTACTAAACGTTTATGGTTTTATAGTTCATATTAATAAATATCAAAAATTTTCGATCTATTGGAAACTAATTCTAATTTTTTTAAATTTCTATAGATTTTTTAACAGTAGCAAACATCTACATTTAAAATATACGGTATAATGATAAGATATAGGGGAGGTACGGGACTTTATTTGGCGTCTTATTTTTACCCATACATTTCAATCACAAATCAAATCAAATGTAACCCCTTAAAGTACAACAACCAAAATCAATTTGTAAGTTCCCCAATAACGTGCGATAATAGAAAGTTTAAAAATTTACGGAACACGCGATGTCGCGGTGACGTGTCGCGTGTGTGACGTCACGCCAAATGTCAAATGACAAGCAAATGTCAAGCCGATAGGTTGGGGAAACTCGGTAGCTCTATGAATTTGTGATGAGGTAGGCATAGTCACTAACATAAAAAAAATATTTATATTTAAAAAAATAAATATTTTTTTTATATTGGTGATAATGTGTTTTTATTTTAAACAAAAGTAAAAATATAAAAGCGATTAAAATCTTTATTTTATTTTTAAGTCTTACAATATTCAACTAGAAATTAATCTTACTGCTGCCAATAATTTGATATAAAAAAAGATAAACAATATTTTTGTCGCAGGTATCCAAAGTACCTTTAGGTACCAACTATAATATAGGTAGGTACGTGTTTAGTATCACAATCGTGACCCTCTATCTTGTACCCCAAATTCAGCCAGTTTGGTGCCGCCTAACAACAAACAGGTAACATTAATTAAAAAGTTAGCCACTTTAGCTTTCATTCAAATTACTTACCGACAAACAAACGAAGATAAATTCAAATAATTGGCAATACTTATCTGAATTAGCGATTCGTTTTTGTTCAGTAGGATAAATAGAATGAGTTTTGAAAAAGGAATATTACTGAAACTACCCTAATTGTAATCGATATTATAGAAAAATGTTCTAAGAAATCCATCTCAAAAAATCAAGAATTTAATTTTCTGAATTCTAAAAACAAATCTTACTATCTCCAACGCCATAGATTCTTTTTTCTAAATTCACCAATAAAATTGAACTACAGAAGATCACTAAGAAATAAAGTTTAAACAAATTTAAAAACATTTAAAAATAAAGGGTAGTTCCAAATCTTTGTAGAAAAAAAAGTCGATTGCCTTCGAGCAGGATTTGAACCTGCTACCTACTGGTTAATCTACCAAGCTCTTACTGTCTGGTAAACTTAAATTAGTTACTATGCAGCATCAACTTTGCCATGATTTTTTTGATTGGCTCCATTTTTTTATTTTTTTTATTTATTTATTTGCTTAACAAAATACATTGGGTACTTAAATGTTCTAAAGACGCCAACATAAACTCGTTCGAGTTTTACCGTGCATCAGTATCATCGACTAATAATATGACAAGAAATAACAAAAGAACTGTAGTCAAATATTAATAAGGGTAGTTATACATACAACAGGAATAATTAACTCATTGACAAGCAAAATATGAAGGTAGGCAATCGGTGTCCGCACTGGCCGTGTGGACTCTGAGTCAATTTTATTGTTTCGTAACGTCGCGCGTCGTAACTGCACGTGGTGCATGCTGTGAAACTGGCATGCATCGTGGTGATTGCGAGCGGCAACGATTTGATTATAAAAAAAAACTCAAAAATTAATTTCTGTTTAGTTACTTTGTAATGGTAATCTCCTTACCATGGATTTTTGCGATTTTTATCTCAAAAAAAAATATTATGTAGGTTCATTTATACTCTTATTATATACTCATATATTTAATATTCAGTGATTATAGGTACAATATCTTTTATGTGGGAGCGAGATAACGGTTTAGTGAGATATACTTACCCCTTAATGCTTCAAATCTAAATATTTAAAAAGAAATATCGTAAAATATTTCCTTTTAGCTATTCCCCTTGATTTAAAATAACCCTTCTCGTTCAAATTGCGTTCGAAAACGCATAAAATCTGTATTAGCCTTATTTGAAATTCATAAATCACGAAAATTACTGTTGTTCAGCTTCTGGAATTTTACTTTTTTAGCTCCGGGCTGTTTGCGAGATGTTCTTCGCCTATATTTTATTATCTGTAGCATAGTTTAGCAACATGGCGCTGTTGTTAGGTCGCTTATTAACTTATTAAAATTTATGATTTAATAAAGGGTTATTGAATAAGATTTGGTGGTTGTCTGTTGTAGGTTTATGTCTATTTATTTGCGTAGGTAAGTATATATATGTTTTTAATAAAGGTGTAATAATTAGAAATCAAATATTAATTTCTTTTTTTTCTTCTGTTTTTAACGTAGGTTTGGTTGATAAAAAACCTAGTGTCAGAGGTAGACGGACCCGTGACATGATTATCACTGCTTATAAAAAAATACTAGCTACCTACATAATGTAATAAACCAAAGTTCTACTTTTAAAATGACTGGCAAGTCAGAGTTCTCAAGTTTGTACCAACGGCCACACACCCTGACTTTTGGTAAGTTATATAACTTATAAATAACTTTATAATAGTTTTATAACTTTTATATAAATTAATTATCACCTGCCTCGTAGGTACTTCGGAGGGCACGTGAACCCATCGGTTCGGCCTGATCTCCCTGTCGGATTGGCATCTCTTCAGACTATGAGAGTAAAGTAGGTAATATGGAATGCACTTGTACCTATTTGCGCACAGTTTTTTTAATATACATTCTCCTCTATAGTTGGCTGGCCATAGTGACCGATATTAGGTCAATTTCTCTTTATTGGTCAATTTTGCCTCTATTCTATTTAATAAACTAATTGTAGTAGTTATAAGTTTATTATTATGTATTAGTATTGTAGTATTATTTATTTATATTAAAGAGCTGAAGAGTTTGTATGTGTAGTAGCGTTAATCTCGGTAACCACCAGTCCGATTCAATACATAATTTTTACGTTATACAGACTATTTTGTGAGAAAGGTTTTTCGGAATAATTTCGTTGCGTTAATGCGTTTTACATGAAAATTACATTTCTCGCAACAAAGTCCAGTTTTCTGTAAAACAAGAAGTTCGATTTCATGTTTGGCAAAGTGCGTCCGGTGTTTCCATCCGGAAATTTTCTATAGCAACACGAACTTTGGAACTGTGCCCAATATCTGGCAACTCAGACCACTGTTACGCAGTAATCTTATACATAACTGATATACCTATATATTTATAAGTGTCTAGTGTCGTACTGCTATCCATTCAATCAGAAACGTTGGAACAGTGTTTGTGTATAGAAAAAGCAACTGTATGAATCTGATATAATTTTCTCTATCAGAAAAACCAGACAATACTTTTTTTTATATAGGTACCAACTGAAACGATGCGATTACATCTACGATCAATACCTACTCTATTGCTTTCGTGATAAGGTACATATTTTGTTGCAGTTCGATTATATAGGAATGGTTCCATAAGATATAAATTAAAAAAATATAAATTTTCCAAACATTTTTATTACATACTTATTATTGTTTGGCAAAAAGGAAGTATATATGTTTTATTTATACAATCTTAACACTAAAGTTTTTAATACTTTTTGGTACTAATACAATTTAAGATAATTCTAATATCTCACATTAAACATCGATTTTATTGAGACCAAGAAATATAGTAGAAATAAAAATTTGACAAATTTAGCACCAAAATATTAAGAGATATGATCAAATGGGTATTCTAGAGTTTCAAGATTTTGTGTAACGAGTACTGAACTTCTGTCAAATATAATAACGGTTTTTACAAACAAGAAGGAATTATTTCGTGAAAGTAATTCTTAAAAAAAAACATATTAAGTTTAAAACTCGTTACAACAATCTTATTTGTGCTAAGAGACATAAAAAAAGGAATTTAGATCAAACATTTGTCCCAATTTAATATCATACGAAATCGGAAGCCAGCAGAAATAAAGAAACGACATGCATTAAACATAACTTGGTATAAGCCAATGTGTTATCCTGCTCTTTTTTTCTATGTTCATTAATGCTGTCTCGCTTACACTGGGCTAAGATCACAATGAAAGGTATCTAAAATCGTTATAATCAGTTAGCGTATCGTTTCTTTATTATTTCGCCCTGCTTTTACTACAATGTTGACCATCAATACCAAATACATTAGGCAAAACTTTGTACATTACACACTATTATTTATTTACATAATTATTGCACGATTTATTACTATGGAATGTTGAATTACAATTAAATATTATCTATGTTATAACACATGGAAAAGTCTAAGCGATTTCTACTTTATTATATACATTGCAATGATTTTGGACTCAAAAGATGGCGTCCGCACGACTGGGCCGTTTTATTTACACAAATACCACACCTAATGAGAATAAAAAGGTACTGGTACTGTCTTTAAACCTAAACACTATTTGGTAATACTAAATTAAATCACAAATGCACTGGAGATTTGACTGTTCAGTCAATAGTACTATTCAGGTCACGAGGGATTGACATGGATTCTACCATTTTGTCTGCGCATTACATGAGATTCATAATGCATATTTCTCTTAGTCCTCGAGAAGAACGCAGCGTTACAACCGCTGATGGAACACCGATGGAGAGATTGCACGTGCACGCTCTCACAGTGATGCTTCAAACTCGACAAGTCTTTGAAGTTGTCTTTGCAAGCGCGACATGGATAACTGCCATCTTTATTCGGTCGAGGTGCCTCGTCTTCAACGCAATAGTTTAGTTTTCTCGATAACGGTGGGGAGTAGTTTTGGTGGCAGCCAAAAGCATTTAAACTTGGTGGCAAAAACCCTAATGGGATCGGAGGGAAGTTTGGGAGCATACCAAATGGAGTAAAAAGGAATGAATGTTGTCCAAACATGTCCCTATTACTCAGATAGGCTTCTGGTAACTGCAGAGATGGGTAAGGGGTTGTGAAGGGTAGCTGCTGGTTCAGATGGTTTTTTAGTTTATCTGATTCTTTCGCTCGGTAATAGATATGTGATTCTATGTAAGGGACAGCACGTTCTTCTTCGTTGTACCGCGAGATTAGGTCCATTTGTTCTCGTATTTTTTCTAATATTCGCGAAGATTCATCGGATATTCTGTACTCTTCTATTTTTCTATGTAAACTCATGTTTGCACTGTGACGGTCTTTGCTTCGTTTTGTTGAGAAGGCTGCTCTACAACCTTCAACATTACATTTGTACATTAATTTCAAATGTGCATTTTGGTAATGTGTTTTTAGGACGTAAATATTTTGGAAAATCTTTCCACAAACCGTGCATTTTCGGGGATTTTCATGGTCCATAGGAACATCGGTGGTACTGACAAAAAAGCCGCTGTCGAAATGACCAAATATTTGCCCGTGTGTGTCCTCCGTATTGTAATCAAAACTGGACACTGAAGATGAAGGAGATCTGTCAGAATAATCAATAGAATCATTCATCGATAGATTGTATGGACCAAGAGAGTGGGAATCGTTTTTCTTAGGTACGGGGAAGTCGCCTTTTGATAAACTTTCCAATCTCTTCAATGCATTTTCCGATGAAAACTGTTCTTCACTTGAGCGATCATTAGCAGAGTTGTACAGGTCCTGTTTGTCTATCGGTTCATCTTTAACTCTTAGGTCTTGAATGTTATAGCTCATATCAGTAGGTTCCTCTTTGACTTTGGATGTTTCTTGCGTAATTTCAGACTTTTCATTAAGTTCATTTGTAGTGTGCTCATTATTTTCATTTGCTTCATTGTCTTCACTTTTAACTCTTTTTAAATTTACAGCGCATTCATTCTCATCTATTTCTGGAAGGTCACGTTTTTGATTAGACGTACCATTTTCAGAAACGTTATTGTTTTGCAAGCGGGTGGGGTTTAGATTTTTGCGTTTTCTTTTCATTACTTCAGGACTAGCAGTTTCAAGTTTTCTATGCTCGGTTACTTCATTGTTATCACTGACGCTTCTTTGATCGTAATCTGTTTCTGAGTCATCAATAGAACCTATGGACTTATTGAGGGTAGAATAATAATCACTAGGGTCTATGTGTTCACCATCATCATCGTCGTCATCTCCCGCCACTACAACTATACCATCATCTTCATCTGAGTCTCCTTGAACATCTTGATCTTTATTTTCTACAGAGTCAGACTCACGTCGCATAGGCTGCGAGTGATCGAATGATGGAGAAAAATTCATGTTCATATTGTTTTTGTACTCTAAAGGCAGATTGGATGAAAATTGAGTCATATTATGCGATGGGTTCAAAAGAGGATATGACCCGAATGGATGCATAGGATTCATCACTGGTGGAATACTGAGCCCAGCTCTATGTGGTGAGATTAGAACTGGATGTACTTGTGCAGTTCTGCCGTCATGAGGTGAAATTTTTCTCCTTAGATGTGGTGAATGTAATTTAGGATTTGGATTTGCACTATGGCGGTTTCTAGATCTTCTTGAACTGAACATCATGCTGCAGCCTTCAACAGTACATTTATGCATTTCACGAAGATGAACAGCTGAGAAGTGAATTTTAAGAGCACCTTTATCACAAAATGTTTTTAGGCACACATTGCATTGAACTCTTTTTTTACCAGTAGCTGGATTGATGAATTGCGTTCCCAAGTTCAATGGCATTTGAGACGCACCCCATTGTCTTTTTGGTGGACTAATACATTTACCTAACATCATGTTTCTAGAATTATGTGCAGCTTCTGCGTAAGCGTCTTTGCTTAAATTTAAAACATTGTCATCTTCAGGTTTAATGTCTTCTGATCTTCCTTTTCCGTTACTACTGGTTTTATTTTCTGAAGATTCTGTGGGCTTCGTTGACATTTGAGGTAGTAAAGCTTGTAGTGAAGCTAGGCCCATTGGGTTTTGACTAAGGGCAGCCACCATAGCAGCTTGGTGATTAAATGTCGAAGACATCGACATTGGTGGCATAGGTAAATTAGTAGGTAATGGAAAATTGAAGAATTGATTTCTCATTAAATCCATTGTAGCTTTTTCTGCTGATCCTAAATCGTAAGGTTTTCTTGTCTCTTCTTTATCGTTGCTTTCATTCGATTTGTGTTTTCGGAAATCAAAAGGTTGCATATTTTGCAGGTGACTTAAAGGTGATGAGTTTATTGGACTAGTAGTTGAGAGAGGGCTAGATGAGGTAGATAGGCGAATGCTGTGGTTGGGTGATACTTCGGCTGACGACACCCTTTGAGACGATGACTGATGTACTGGGGACGATCTATTACGATTGGGTGACATAGCTTCTTTTTTTACTTCAGTTTTGCCTTCCAAAGAGCTACTCCTAGTATGTCTTTCTTGCAAACTTTTTAGATAGTCGTAGTGTTGTTTAGCTTCCATCATGTGTTGGAAATATTTCAGAGATTCATCGTTTCGAATGTCTTTTCCTGAATGTTCCATCAGCCTTCTAAATTCTGCTTCAAGTTTTGATTGTTCGAAAGCTCGAGAATCAGAATATTCTGGCCTTTTATCAGGCCGTTCGTAATTAGCTCCCGGAGGGGATGGTAAACCATTCTTCTTGTAGATGGGCAGAAGAGAAGTTTTGTGAAGGGCTCTTGCTTCTTGTAACTTGAGTATTTGTTGGAGAGCCATGTTGTGCTCCGGTCCCCGACCATTCCATCTTTCTGCGCTACTTGATTGTGATTCCTGAAACAATAAAAAGGAAATATTATTATTTCATATTTGAGAAAGTTTAAATCCGAGTTTGAATGTATTCCGACATTTTTTTAATATTCTGCTCAACATAGTAATCTGTTTTATCACATTTAGCTATTAATTTAGCTGAGTCATTGTCTAGATATGTTTTGAAGAGAATGTCCAATGACCTCTCTCTCTATTGGCTGGTGAATCTGTGTAGGAGAAAAGGTACACTGTTCTTTCTCAGTCTTGTCTTGTATTCCGACATAAGTAGCTGAATAATTATAGTATAAACTAATCATTTTATTAATGCAGATCAATTCCATACCAATAAATTGTTACGTCTGATAAAACTAAATATGCAAAACTGCAAATGATCAGTTGTTAATATTCCGGAATCTGAGTTTTGAAAGCGTTTACCGTCTATAAAACTAAATAACATATCATGAGTCAATTTACAAAACATTCCATTTAATAAAATTAAGAATGAGTGCGGCTAATTCTAAAAGATTATCGAGTCTAGAGCAAGCCTTAAACACTGGTTGTTCAAATCCCTCTTCAAAATAACTATCAAGCCGACTCAAACCACACCTTGCGTTTTCAAAGGCTAATATCAAATTAATTCTGAGAACTTGGAGCAATTGGGTAAAATTGTGTAAAATGACGGTTTCGAGTCGACTTCAGAATAGAAAAGTGGTTTTGTGTCGCGTGTTTGAAACGATTTAATCCGAAAACTAAATTACTATTCATTTGGTAAGCATTTGGGGCCGCCTCGCGATGTCAAAGTTAAATTTCGAGTTGATACAAACTCCTTACGTGGTTGTGTTGGACTGGTTCGGAACAAAAAGTTGTGTGTAATTATTATTGTGATGTTGTGAGAAACATGAGGTACTTTTGTAGCGGTCAATTTAAACAATTGAAACTAAAATAACATTGTTTAGCGTTATCGTCTCATAAATCTTTTTACTTTACTTCTTCATCACTAACGATTGGATTTCCAGTGCATCATAAAATATGACTAAAGAAATATTCGACTACGACAATTTTTAGATCCTGGGTCTATCCATGGTATACTGAAAAAGCTTGCGCCTGCTATTCTACCACAAAGTCCAAAGATTAGGCCACGAATATACGATTCATCTTGATTATTTCACATTTCAATACAAATATGGACTTCATCACAGTGCTTCTGGCAGTCACGAAGAAAGAATCTCAGTTGTAGTTATAAATTAGGTATACCATGCTAATAATCATTTATCACAAATAAATGTAATAATAAGTACTACATTTCTGCGATATACATGACGGTTGCAATAATTAAAATCAATATTATTTTTATACGAGTATGTAATTATTATATTTTTGAATTAAGAATAAAACAATTTGACATTAAAAGTGTTGCCCTAATTAATAAATATAAAGCTGTAATGAGGTCTACCACAAACAAAAACAAAAAGCCACATCTCATTTAAAATTCGTTTTAACCATAATCGCTGGCACCACCCAGCATTCACTTATAATGGACTTGATTGTCGCTTTTTAAAACAGTTTGTCACTTGATTACGGCGTGTAACCGATGGGGTTGCCATATCATTATCCGTTTCCACGAAATTAAATTGTCGTTTAGACTGAACGCGTCAGGGGCAATTTCGTAAAGCATACCAATAATTACAATTCTTGTTTCTATTGCCACAGATAAACGTTGGATAATAAAGTGTCTTTTAGAAAAATATACGTCTGAGACAGAGTTTAGAATGCGGGGAAATAATTATACGGATGTTTTTTTAGACATTTCGTGCTTTCTAAGTTGTTTCTTAAAAATTGGGATTGTGATTTTAGTTTTTGTTAGTCAGTCTGTGTATGTCGTTAAAGTAATCGACATCGTTTAAAAGTTTAAGAAAATTGGAATGATATTCATGATGATATTATAATAATACAACAGATGTTTAGAGATTACTTAGAATTTATCGACCATTGTTTTGTAGGTTTCTTTTTTGTTGTTTTAAAGTATCATGTATTTTTATTTTTGTTGTTTTAAAGTACCTATCTGAAAATATTAATGTCGATAACGCTTCAAATATGTCTTGCTTACAATGTTGCTGAAATTAATTTTAGCGTTGTTGCATTCTCGTTATGGCAAGTGACCACGGAGTACGTCGTTAACCCCATCATTATTATTTATCATTATCATTAGCCTCACAGCGTATCATTAACCAATCACAGCATAAAACTCACGCGAATCATCTGCTTTTATCGAATAAAGTACTTTTTTATCGTTGCCAGTTGTTTTTTCGAAAAAGTTTTTAGTGCTTGCAGCCATTGCGATAGAAATAGTACTGGCTGTTAATAAATCGACTTTTAAAATGTATTTACTATTCTATTCTTTTTTTAAATGTGGAATTTGATTTTGTGTTTGTATCCTCGTTAACAAAATATCAACGAAATTAATAATAACATTCGATCTGAATGATTATAATTTTATTAAATTAATTTTTAAACCAATTCATACAAACATCAAAATAAGAAAACAAAATTATAGTCTAGACAGTGTTTTTTTGCGTTTGTTTAAAGTGTTTTTTTATAAGGCGGTCACAGTGACTGTGGGAACGAAACAAGTAATTGTCAACAGTCGACAAAAAGGTTGTAAGACGCAAAAAAATCATCTAAAGTCGCGATGTTAACCCGAGGTGGTTGACCTGCAAACTTTTCTGCACACCCAAAATTACTCTTATTACCTTTTAAAACAGACCATTTTCCGTCGCTCTGGGTGAAAAACATAAATTTGCGCACATATCTGACCCACGCCTACCGGCAGAGCAATGGACAAGCGGACATATTTCATGGCATTTTTTTTAAATGTAACATAACAAAGTGTACCTTATTACCTTGATGTATGGTCTTATTTCAGTTGGTCGTGAGCTGTTGTTTTACTTTTTTAAAAATGTGTACTTGGCGATCGTTTTTCGTTGGCTCGCTGTCGTGACATGCCATATTGTTCAGGGTATGATACATGTAGTAAGTAAACAGGTTTGTGTACTGTGAAGCGCAAAATGCATTGCCATTTTGCTTAATGACCGCTTAAGCACGCACCTGAGATGCACCGCCCCGCCTGCGCCTGAGCCTGACCCGTTTTCTGGTGGGAAACGTTTAGTTTTGTACATAGATTCCTAAGCTAATTTATGTTTGGATGTCTTTGTCTTATCATTTACGAAGATAATTCGTTTTATTTACAAGTTCGTTTTCGTTCTATATTTTTTTAGCTCGAATCAGATTTTTAACTGCCCGTAAAATAATTATTTCTAAAATGAAATATACACAAATTCAATGATTGTTTTGTCTTGATTATGTTTAAAATAATGATGACATGATAATAGCAACTAACTCATTACAAAATAACAATGAATATCTAACGAAAAATTTACCAAAAACGACATTTAAATATTTTTGTAACAAAAAATACTTAACACAAAAATGAAATCACTTCTGTAACCAACAGTACACAAGACGGCATTCGAATTTACCTTAGTACGTAATAATTATGCGCACATACTAAGCAACTAGGCAAAGTGCTAGCTTGCAATTTGTTGGAAGTTGGCCGAAGAGGTCTATTATTGGCTACCAATATACCGAGCCAATATCCAAGTAGGTATTACATCAAAACATCTGTCTTATTATTGGGCGTACGATTTCTGAATTTATAACCAATTAATTGGCTAAGGTGGGCAAGTTAAGGCAAAGTTTGTTGACTTTCAGGCTCACCTTTTAAGATAATGTTATATAATTGCAAAGTGCTTTAAACGGTGGGCTGACTTTCTGATGCACATTGACAAAAAGAAAAACACTACCTAGATACAAATTATCTTTCTATCATTATATTTTTATGTAAGTAGGAGTTTTAGGTACAGAATCTTCCTATAAAGGCCGAAATAGACTACTTTTAGTACGACGATCGGCAATTTTGATGCTTTGACTTTATTGAAGCTGCGTTGCGTCTTGGCGTTTTTTTTGGTTTCAATTGCTCTATCAAAACCGTTCTTTTTTTATTTTTTATAGACTCACGCCTGTATTCCCCAGAGGGGGTAGGCAGAGGTGTGTGCAGTACACCCACGTTTCGCCGGCTATGTTATAAGTCCCATGTAATAGGGGGCGAACCTATTGCCATTAACCGGGCACAATTCCAGACTCCGTGCTGCTAATGAGAATTTCCTAATGGAAAAAACCCAATAACACTTTTCCCGACCCGGGGATTGAACCCAGGACCTCGTGCTCAGCAGTCGCGCTTGCTACCACTAGACCAACGAGTCAGTCAAATCGTTCTTTTCATGATGATTTATCAATAAAGAAGTGAAGAAACGCTACAGATTTGCTGCAATAGACATTTGTACGTCAACACGGAATCAACACTCCAAAAAGCGACTAAATCGCCTCTTAAGCCTCTTAAGACAGGATTGAATAAATATGTATCGAAAATTCAATACCACAAATAGCGCAATTAGTATAGCTAACTGGTATACCTACCTAACTTATTCCATTTTTTTTGCCTATTCGCTTTCCCGAACATATAAATTATAAAGGGTAAACGCACCACTAGCCGTCCTACCAAACAAAAAGTACAGTCGTAATCAAAATAAAACGTATTCCTACGTACCGTCATGTCGACATCAAATACAGCGATTGTATCAATATTTGTCGTTCGTATAACAATGGTATGATCGCGGTGTGGGTGGCCTATTCGTGTATGTCTATTAATTTAATTATCATTACACTGTGTTATGAATCAGTGTATTCTAGTGAAAGCATGTACCAAGTTGACGCAAGTACTTATGCAGTAGTCTGATTTTTTAAGAATTTGTTTGCAATTTTTATCACGGCTTTATTAATTCATATTAAATACTTTGTGCTCTTTTTGTCATTTAACAATTTTTTCGGTTAAATAAAAAAATACTTAGGTATAAGATTTTTTTTTTTACTTAAAACGGTTTTGTCCTCAAACAAAACGGGGTGAAATATCGATTACTAATTTGAACCAAATAATAAACAAACAAGCTAAATAAAACCGTTTAAAAATACAATTTTATTAAAACAATACCGATTATTTTTTGAAAATATTTAAATAATTTGTATTTAAGTGAAGAATAAAGTTAAATAATGCTGGTCCCGAAATACTGTTACGTTATACGTTACGACATTTTCTTGCAAACCGAAATATTATTCTAAAAATATTGGATACCTTGATAAGTATCCAATGTTTTTAGAAACTATCTTTCTGTTGTAAGACAGTTTAAAAAAATGTTTTATTTTTACTGATATTGCTTGGTCTCTATAAATAAAATTTTCTTTTTTTTAATCATCACTTAATATCACGACAACGATTAGTTTTTACATCCTCTCTCATACAAAATCAACATTTATAATAGGCTATATCACAGGGACACTATAATCTGTCCACATTTACCATTAACGTTTAAGAGCATTCTTGATACAATTTAGATTCTATATGAAATTATCCCTGGCTCAAACTTAATATAGGTAATGATACAGTGTGGACAAGCGGGGGTCTTATCTTAATCTCGGCTTAAGGCGCCTCGTGGAGTCGTTATGGGTATTAAATAATAATTGGATAAGCCAGGGGTCAAGTATTGATCAGACATTCGGGCCTTTAGGAATTTGACACGAGTATTATATGGAAAAAACTAGTGACAGAGATGAATATTTGATAAAATCTCTTGAAAATAAGATTAATTACGTTCACCACTATCTTAATATGTCGGTATATTCGGACAAATTTGGAACTAACTAATTTCCAAAGTATTATTTTTACTGACAATGCCTACTTTATTCACCACTAGCGATCAGAAGAGTGCGGTCCATATAGGCAAAAAGACTGCCTACCTTGATAGATACGACGCAGATGACGAACTAGTGAGACTAAGTAGGATTTGTAGGTACTGCCTACCCTGTCAAAAATGTTAGTGTAGGTACTGCTAGTGTACCTGCTAGCGACGCCCTTAACTGAAGAGAGGTCTCGAGAGACCAGTCAATTAAATGACTTAGTACTAAAACGGTGAAGGAAAACATCATGAGGAAACCAGCACACCAGAGAGAATTTTCAACGATTTGTAAATCTGTGGTAAAGGACACTAACACTATTTAATTAAAATTCATTTCTTGGACGATCGGTGCCCTTTAAAAACCTTAACTAATACAAAGAGAATAATTTAACTTAAAACATCAGTTTTCCTTAAAATGATCTTAATAAAATGGCGAAAACATTTTTGAATCATTGAAAAGTCAAAATGACATTTAAAAAAATTAAAACAAACCTTCGCATAATCATCTTCCCACCATCTTTTCACAAATTGTGTGAGTTTCCCCAAATGATTTTCACTACAGTCACTCATGGTTCACGAACACTGATAATACCTAACCGTCACACCTCCTTCGACTAACCAACAGTTCCTTCAACTAACAAAAAAATACTACTTAGTATTTGGACTCTTTAAAAGTATCACTTTCAGCACTTCCTTGCTCCAAATATCGTCAGTAGGATTTGATGTCCAACGCAAGACTAATCCAGATTATCCGGTGACACAAGTGTTAACACCTTAAAGACACCGGTAGATAAGGGTGGGGGGTGCAAAAGAAGGCGTCAACTAACCCTGTTTTGACTACCTGGTTTAAAACAATGAGGTATTATTACCTACTATGTAGTTGACTTAACCGAAAACTAGTTTCGGTATGGTTCACTAATTTTGGTACAAATACAAATGGAGTAGGTAATTATTGTGGTTATAAAGTTTACGATTTAGGGATTTGTCTAGCGATAGTTGAGATTTATAGTAGACAGCTGTACCTCAATTAGTGACGCGAATTTGTCTGGATTTCTTTTTGTATTATTCTAAGTTCTTTTGTTTTTTCTATCCTATTGAGTTATAGTCGCGCCGTAGAAAACTGATATTCAGCTGCAGCTGCATCTAGTTAGATTAGAAGCCGACCCCAACAAAATTTGGGAACCAGTATTTTAAAAATATTAATTATGATTATTAGTATACTGTGGTATTACTCAAACATAAAAAATATAGCAAATGATTTTAAATAAAATTAATAGATTAAAATTAAAATTCTTCGGTGGCATAAAAGTGACAGAAATATATAGCAAAAAAAAATTCATTATAAAACAATGAATCACTTCACAAATTGGTATAAAAATGCTATGTTACAGGGAAAAGGCAAACATTAATATGCAAAATTAATTAGTTTCATTCTTCATAAAAGCGGTATAAACATGTTAGCTTATAAAATTATACCTAATATATCTAATATCTTTAAGTACCTACCTGCATAAAAATACATAATTACTTATTAAAATTTAAAAAAAAGTAAAACGTTTTTTTTTTCAAATTTTGTATGACTCCTTATTGCAACTTTCTACAATCATGTCTACAATACATTTACTAAGTACCTTACTTCATATTCAGTATGTAACAATAACAATTAATTAGAAAACAACTTTCCATACCTACAGATTAATCAGCTGATCGCCGTCATTTGTATAGGAAATCCAACTTTTTTTGCAAATATTATTGTGAATTTTTACGTTATAGCACATGTAGGTAAGCTTATTAAAAATTTTGAAATTTCTTATTAAATAATTACCTATATTTATTTTGCAAATTTCGAACACCCTCAGAAAAAATTGTTGTTTAGTTTCATAGGTTGAGTCACGTCACGTGTTGCGTCCTATATCTATAGTTACCTATTATAGTTTTACTTGCAATATTCATAATACCTACTATACCTACCTACTAATTATATATATCTACACTACTCTCTAAAAATACCATGTACCTACCTACTTATGCCAAAAAGTGTGTTTTCTTTACTCCAATAAATATTAGGTTTATTTATTTATTTTAGTTAAAATAGCAGCTGAATTTTTACATAGGTATAGTAACTAATCAACAACAAGCAGCCATTTAAAAATGTCTACTAATAGCGGCAAAGTTAGTCGAACAATACCTACATTTGTTACCACCACGCCTACCATATTTTAGCACAATGTACCTAGCCATTTGTTGACTTTGTGAAAGGAAAAGCGTCACTTCAAAGGATTCAGCAATAATGCCAAATGCCAAAAATATTCGCTTTACCTATATTTAAAAAACCCACCGTGGACGCAAAACAATAAAGAATGGATTTCCGAGAAAAAAGTTCGGCGCTTCTGAAGTTACCCGTGTGTGGGACATATAGACAATAAAAAAGAATAAAAATATAATGCGGACGTCACTGTAAACAATAGGGGCTTTCGCCCTACTGATAAGGAGTGTTTTGTTTCTGTTTTGTAAGCTTATAGGAAAGGTTTACCATTATTATAGTTTCGGGAAGTCGATGTTATTAAATTTACAAATTATTCTTATCATTGGCACTTTGGAAAAAGATTTAATTTTAAATAATTTAAAACTGTTTCTTCTTGCCGCTTCGCTCCCATGGTGGTTTAAATTTATTCTTAATAAAAAATACCCTATGTCACTTCCCGGTTCATTACCTATGTACCTAACTCTATAGGTAATCCTATTTTATGATCCTAAGGCCCTTTCGCTGCTTATTAGTAAAATGTCATTTTGTAACCTGACAGATAGTTTGATATAAATTCTCTTCATTTTTTTAATATACCTACCTAGTACTTAGTTAAATATCTATACGTAGACTGTGAACCAGGCTATAAATCAATATCAATTAATTTAAATTACGATTAAAACGTAGTGTAAATAATAATGATGCACTGAAGGGCTTTTCTTTCGTCGAACACTTAGTTTAAGAATTATCAAGATGTGCCAAATTCAGCCAAACATTTGGTTCAAAATGTGCTAAAGCTGAAATTTTATTCCACGTTTGTCTATTTTCTATGAATGTTCCTCTCGCTGTCCCCACCGTCGTCCATTGGCAGTCTTATAATTGTTGCCGAATTTCGGCCCCGGATCTCTAACATACCTATTTCGTTGTATAAATAATAATAATAATTTAAAAAACAAAGGTGTTCCAACTTGAAACTTGTAGCACAAAGCTTGATAATGAACATAAAATGTAGGTAATTCTTCAAATCAATTTGGTATTAGATTATTGAGATTAGTGAGGAAAATGATTTACCCTATACTTTGTTTCTAATATACCTACCGACTACCAACCTACCTATGTATTGCTGTATAAAAAATATAGCGTATTAAATATTATTACAGCTTTACTCACAGATTAATTTCGGGAATGCCCGACTAGTTTCGAACTCAAACGGACACCATTTTCAAGAGCGCGTATAGTTACGCGGCGGACCTCACTGCTGTGCCGAAATGAATACGTGAGTAAAGCCGTAATATATAAGTATGACTCACGAAAGTTATTATTTAAAAAATATAGCTATAAAATATTGACAAACAACAATAATTTAAAGCCACAATATATTATAGGTAATCACAAACATTTTCAAATGAATCCTGCATTATATCTGTAGGTACACAACTCTCAAAGGTCCGATACAAAGGTACAGTCGTAGTCATAACTCAAAACCCGCCCGACGAAAGCAGGTTTCTATCACTCCGCTCATCACTTACCATGTCAAGTAAGCGTACACATCAGATACCAGCGCCTGCGGCCCAGAACACCAATAATATAATTTTGCACCTAATAATTTTGAAATGCAATTATAATTTCGCTCTGCGATTATAATTCTATAATGTTTCTTGGCATTTATTCGTGGCATATTTGTGGGCGTTTGAGTGTCATTTGCTGATTGATTATCCGATTGATTGATTGGCTCCGTTTTGACGGTGACTTTTTTACTCGAGTGTACCTGCTTAATTAGTTTTAAAGTTGAGTAGGCAAGATGGATGGCTTCAAATGTTTCTATGAATTATTTTAAGTTTAGCGGTTTGTAAAAAATATTTTAGCTTCCTTGACAGAAAAAAATGATGATTTAAGTGTAATGTCGACATAGAGTTTTTTAACTACTTTGTAATAATACATAGTTATAAAAAATTGCTACTTATGTACCGACAATCGAGGCTAGTTTCTAGGTATGTCTATAATGTTTATACTATGTGTACCTATGCGTTGAAGCGTCTGCTTATATTAGCGTAGATATAGAATATGAAATTACCTATCTTTTTACCGACTCACAGGCTCACATGGGTTGACCTAAATGTTGTGTTTAGAATGTCAAAGAATTGTGGGAGGACATTGCCCGGGAGTGGTTGGCCCAGCCTTATATGTATATTTTTTAAATAATACCTAAAGAATTTACTTTTTTAATTCATAGTAGGTAAGTACATACAATGTCAATTATACAACACAATATACCACCTGTTATTTTTATTTTCAATAAGTAGTCGCTGCAATTGTACACAACGGGTGACAGGTATCAATTTTAAAAAAAAAACATTAAAATTTGTACTTGTTTATGGAATATGTCCCTGGTAACTAACATGAAACATTGGACTACAAACAAATAAGCTTACTATAAATTTCTAACTGCAATGTTTTTCTGAAAACTAATGCTACAAACCGATTAAATCAATGTTAATATTAGTATTAATTTTATTGCACGAAGGAAAGTTAACGGCAAGAAAACGATTTGAATAGCAATCCTGTTCCTTGCCTATTTAGATCTTATTAAGTTTATGTAATTAAACTGCGTAGAAAGACAGGAAGCGGCGCAAGCGTCGGAGTCGGGTGCGAAATCGCAGGTAAGACGATTTTTATAATTTTAAGAGAGACTCAAGAGTCGGCCATACTTCGAAGAATAGTAAAAGAGGGAAGTATAGAAGACTTTTGCGCTTTGTCAGCAGTAGGGTAGGTAAAAAAACGGCTTTGTGAAAACAAGACTTGACCTGGATGAATTCAATCAATCATTTATTTGCCATAAAATGGGTTACAGATATACTAATACAATCTTCTTCTTATCGTATGGTGGATGAACAACCCGATGTCAGAGTTTAAACCGCTCGTAGGCCTCTGACATGGCTTTACACACCATTGAAAAATCTCTCAGGTGTGCTGGTTTCATTAGGTAAAAAAAACGGCAACGTGATAACCAGACTTGGCCTGGACTAGTTACTTCTCTTTGAGACGAAGCAATAGTACATAACTAGTCTTAGGCCGTATACGTCATATACCTACGCCGCGCGGGCGTTCGTTTCGGATTCTAAAGATAGTTTGGACGCATCTGCAGGTTCATTTAATTGTTCTAGATAATTAGTTGTGATACACATTTTAATTTATATTTATTAAAATACTAGCTGACACTCACGCGACTTTGGCCCTGTGGTTCTAATTTAACCCGATCGCAGCGCCATCTACGTGTCCAATTGTATGTATAAACCTTGCTCTTGAATTATTCTATCTATTTATGAAAACCGCATTATAATCTATTGCATAGTTTAAAAGATTTAAGCGTAACCGCTTTCAGCTTGGCGATTATGGGCATATACCTAACCTACCTACCTCCAATGAGCGCACAATAGTGGCGCGGATTAGGAGCGGCCTTTGTTCAGCAGTGGACTAATGGCTGATGATGATGAAGCATAGAGAGGGACAGACGCGGCTTTGTTTTATATTTTTTTTATGGCTTTTTTTAATGGCCGGTGCTCTTTTAAAAAAGAAATCCCGCTGTATTGTAGATGCAGTTACAACCATACCGTTTTGCAATGCACAAATTCCAGAGATGATCAAAAATCTGTCGATCACAAAAATATTTGTCCCGTGACCAGAAGGGGGATCGCTCAATTGTGTCCTTCTGTAAACATATCGGCTTATTTTGATCTAGCATTCTGCCTATTGTATTTTTTGCAAATTTAGACTCACTATCTCTCTTTCTAACAAAAATTATTAGAAAAGGATAGAAGATTTTTAGACCTGTCAAACTACTCCATTTGCGTGACAACAAGAGGATTTAGTCGGCACACCACAGAGGTCTCGTCTAATTACTGTCCTTATTGTAATATTGTTTTTATTAGAAAGAGTTTATTAGACTAATATTAGTTCGAGAATCGGCACGGTGCAAGTCTGCACTAAACTCTTTTTGATATACAATCCTTTTTACATTTTTGTCTACGTTTTTTTATACCTTTTTGGTTTTACGTTTTGAAATGTATATAAGCTTTTGTTTCTACCACGAACCAGCGCATTTTTCCTTACGTAGTTAATAGGCACCATTCAGTTTCTTATAATATATGACTCAACTTTCTATGTAATCCTGTGTAAATAAATTAGAAGAAAACATTTTACAATATTGTGAAGAACTAAAGGTTGTATTGTAACATCAACATACAACCTAACATCAAACTATTACAAATTTCGTAACCCCAAGTTTGTTACCAAAATGGTATTTAATTACTAGTTGTAAACCACAAGGTAATTTATGTTTGTCTTGTAGATACGATCTCGGAAACCTAGTGTGATGGGTGTTGCCTTAGTACTTCGTCATTGCAGATGTAATACTGCTCACCCACTTTGCTTATTTATAGTCTTAGCGTAATTATAGTGTTTGTTTGTAAGAAGTTGGTTTGAACTATGTTGTGTTTACCTAATGTTAAGAATTTAATAAATGTAAATAACTTATTGGGGAACACTGGAGTGTCCTTGCCTGGGCTCGTCTGGTTTGAGCAAGGACTACTTAGCTTTACAGGACGCGTTTCTAGTCTAAGGTCTGTATGATCTCAGAGCTCATATTTTTATAAATATATATTATTTTGATAAATAATTATTTAAATTATCGTTTTTAATAATAAATAATACCTACCTAATTTTTTTTTCTCTGGAGCCCTGACCACCGGTAGCTTGGACCCTGTTCCCGATGGTGGGCCATCATCCCATCCCGATGATGGATTTTTGTAAATGTATATTTAAATTTTTTTATATCCTATATTTATAAAATGTGTATTTTATATGTATTGTAAATGAAAATAATAATTATTGATGTTAGGAGACTTAGACCCGGTTTCACAGTCTACGCATCATTTAGGTACTAGTAAATTCAAAAATAGTACAAAAAAATAAGTAGTAAAGTTATTTATTAAGTAATACTTTATTAGTAAGCAGTGGAACAGAACTTTAAATAATTAATATTTCAAAAATGCATTTCCAAAAAAAAACAATTTTTCCCGCCGCTTCTCTCCCATTTTTCTTATTTTCCCGAGATTAAAAAGAACTCTAGGTATGGGTCGTATTTGGAACTAAAGTTAAGACTTAAGCATTACTTGAAATTAGTTTTTTTTTTCAATTAAACTAATTACAGGTAAAACTTGAGTCCTTAGCTAGTAAAGAAATTAAGATTTTATATAAATCGGGGATTTAAGAATTTTAATTTATATTATTTTGTGTTCACTATGTTTCTATCACCATACCTAAAAATGTGTCTGCATAATAACTTAAATATTAATTGTTTAAAATAGTCCATCAAAGAGTTTTAATTGATGAAAATATCACCTTTGGTTGGAGGAGTGAACTTAATACGTAACAACTGTCTTATAATAGTTTATACTTTCATATTTTAGTGTATTTTTGTTAAAAATAATCTCCATCACCCACCTAGTAGGTATAATCTACTCACGATTTAACTTAAAAATGACCACATTCTCATGCTATTATACAAAATTGATGATGCCATTCCGCAATTAAACCATTTAAACACATTTTTTTACTATGACCTGATAAATAATACAATAATTGGCCAGAGGTGTGAATTTTCGATCAATTTGTGAATGAACACAATGGTGATTGTTAAAATTCTTTAGTTTGTTTTAATTGTGCGCGTTTAAGTCACGTTTGAAGCGAAAGTTGACAGGTGTGTTTTAAAACTGCGTAGATAATTGGTCTGGACACAAATTGACAAATAAATTATTTGTTTCTTTAGTTTTATAGAAGATTCTACAAAAATATCTTGCTTGGGTGATGTTGGTGAGATTTAATGGCAGATAATTCTTAGCATTATTGTCTTGGAGTTACGATTTGTCTATGACACAAGATTTAATCGTAAAGGTGTCAACTAAAAAAACAATCAAACATATGATGATGATGTCTTCCTGGCCGGTTTTGGCCACAGCGACTGTTTTAACTGCAAGCTAGTAAATTTGGGAGTTAAGGTGTAGCTAGCTGTTCTACCCGTTGGTGCGCCCTCTGGTGACTCGCATACCCAATCTTGCTAACAAAAGTTCGAGCACACTTTGGGCACGTTAGAACCGCACCAACATAATAATTTGTAAATATAGGCCACTGATGGTCTGGCTTTGAGCTCATCTCTCCTCTGGTCGAGCTCTTCAAGACGCTCAGTTTCGAAGGTGTCAATATGTTGGTGTATGAGACGTCTCCATTCAGGGCGCTGTGTTGCCTTTACCTCCCAGTGAGACGGCTCTAATTTGCATCTCTTCATATGTCTTTTCAGAACATCCTTGTACCTATCTCAGGTATTGGCCTCCGCGCTTACGCTTACCGTACTGGAGTAATCAAACATAGGTATACTCACTCGCCATAACAATTACAGTATGAATCCCATATTGAAACTATTTAAGATAATTGTTAATCAGAATGATTCGTAACCTAGCTTTGGTCCCCGCCCCCTGCCCGCACTTTATGTCGGACCAGGATAAAAAGTACCCTAGAACCTAATCTAGATTATGGTCTAACTGTGCACAAGCTGTCACAAACTCTATATTTAGGTATAGTAATTAGTATGATATCCACCAAATAAGAAACCCTAATGTCTATTAGGTATTAAAAACCCATGATAGATAAAAGACTTTTTATAAACCTACTAATTTACTAATAGGTAGGGTACCTACTAAACAATTAAAAAGTAGCTTTAGAACAATAAAACTCATCAACCTAGTAGTTTCGAGATCTGAATCGATCAACATAAAGAAGAATCGATTAATTCATTCATCTGCGTGGGCGCATCATTGTTAGATCTAAAGTTCGTTATGGAGTGTTGTGTGGTGTTCTGCGTGTTTTAAAAGCAGTGACATGTCAGATAGTGAAAGTTAGAATACCTAATTAAATGATTGAATAAGTCTTAAGATTTTTGTAAGATGCCGATTTAAAAAAAAAGTATTAAAAGTTAAGCTTTAGAAGATCACGTAATGAATAAGTTTCTTATTAGACTTGTTATGTATATCAGCCTCCCTTATATATTACATAGATGTAATACAAACATTTGATTCTTATCGACAATTTCCAATAAGTTTCTAAATAGAAACAAAGTTGTCGAAAATCAATAAGAGATGGCGCTAGTTGTATTGTAAAAGGATGCTTTTGTTCTTAACTATAAGATATATACCTGATTTCTTAATTATGTATAAACTGATTTCTAAAATAAGTGTAATAATAACACCCACATTTTTTACGATTATGGTTGATACAGGTATCTACATAGTTTTTTTGATACATAACCATTTTTGATGGACAACAAATTAATTTACAACTTGATTTCTGATGTGTTTTTGTTAATTGACAAGAAGCGATTTTAAAAACTGTAGTAATGGCCAATTAAAATGTTTAATAATGGTGCTTCCTAATAAAGGGCTTATTTAAACTATTTGTTTCGGAAGGCAGTCAAGGTGATAATCATAAACTATTTTATAGAGGAATATTAATTGATTGTAATTAGTACTTTATTCGCATAGTTAACATTTAATAGTTTTACCCTATTTGATATTTTATTTGGCAATAAATATTTGTAATTGTTTGTCTAATTAAAATTGTTTAAAATAATTTTGTTGTTATTAGCTAATTAAATAACTTGGGTTTGAATTTTACAAATTGACAGATGAATTTTAAATCATCATCATCATTTAAGCATCAAATAAATATATTTTCTTTCTTTCTTTCTAACAAAAACATTATTATAATAAATTGTCTCCGAGTTATAATATAATTATAATCTATAAATTATATTAAGGATTTTCTGAAATTAAAAGGTTGTTTCTTTTTAAATTGGCTTAAGTCAAACCAAAACGTTTTCAAAATATCAATAGTTTTGCGATAACTTTACTTTTATCATCCTCAATTCCTCATCATCATTGGCTTCTAATCTAACCAGACGCAGGTGAATATCAGTTTTTTACGGACGGACTGTCTATCTAACCCCCGCAATTTACAGGGAAATTCCAAAGTTAGATCAAAGGTCAGGATCTTACGAGGATATATCAACTGTTTAATATTAAATTCATGACAGCCAGGGCCAACGGCTTAATATGCTTAACGAGGCACTGAAACTGTACTTTATATTTGTGTACCTACCTATATAAAAAAATTACGATGTTTATTTATTTATGCCTTCTTAAGCTTCAAACAGCTTCATTTTATTCACAGGCTTCGAATATACAAACGTATTACAATCGTACAATAACAGTTATAATGTCAACCACCTTTAATTGTATTAGTTGGTTAATAGTCGCTATTCACGAAATAATTCAGTTCAGTAGTACCTATCTATTACTTGCGACCTTGGTTGAACAACCTTGAACTTTATCGATTTTCCTTGTTCGAGTAGATATGAGATACGGCTTTCAAGACAATCGATTTTAAAGCTACAATTTCGGTAAATAAACAGGTGATAGTTACCGCGTAATTGGTTTGTACCTATTGTATGAAGAGATTGTTAGAAAATGGGGATTGTATACCTACCTTCAATTTGTCATTAAAACGTATGACGTTGGGAGGGTTGATATAACGCAATCATTTCGTATCCCCCATGCAATCTTGGTTTACCATCATTATGGTGTATAATTAAATAATGCATGACAACTTAACGCCTTCTAATTAAACGACGGACTCGCATGAGGGCGGTTTGGCCTTGAAATTAATAGATTGTGTTATCAAAATTACAGGTTTAGGGTTTATTGCTAAATTGGGCTTTCACGTGTCCTTCAAAAGAAGTGAAGTAAATAACACGATGCAAATAATATACCTACATACTGCAAGATAATATCATGCTCCTGTAAGCAATTTCTCTATTAATTAATAATGTCTAGGGTTATCACGAACACAACTTGGGTTCGTGAAAACCCTAGTCAATTAATAGTTAAACCTTAGACATTGTTGACTTAAAATTGTTACACAACACATAATAAAACAATTTTAAATTGGATTTTCGTCGCGTAGATACTCGTCGATGTTGTTACCAAATAAGCGGGAGATATCTTCGCAAACACAGGTGCATTCTCTATTCCGTCACCCTCATAGAGGTTGAGACGACAATCCGACTCGATCGGAGAGAAAATCAGATGTAGGACGGCATTACACGCTCTCCAACGCACAGAGTACGTGATAATGAATGTTATAATATATCCTATGAAAGTCAGAAGTCCGCCTCGGGTTACCGAGACCTCTGACTTGTCTGTCAGTCATCGGTCACTACTACGAAGCTGTACGATATCACTGCACTAACATATATAGGTATAATAATAAAAAACATAAATAGATACCTACTAAATTATGTAGGTACTGGGATTTCCGAGTAGGTATTTGGAATTATTTTAAAAACGGTATTTTTATTACACGTGCCAATTGCATTAATACTTAAGTTAAACTTTATTTCGTTATACAACTCTTTAAAAAAATGTTATAGTTTTTATAAAACACAATGTCAAGATTGTTTACAACTTAAAACAAGTTAGAAAAAATAAAATTTAATAACAGCACTGAGCTTTGTTTGTAGATTAGTACTGTAAACATTTAATAGATGGCGTTAGTGGTAGCTTTGTAAGAATGTAGAAATGTCGAGTCAGATTAATATTTCTGAAAAGCACGCCTGGATTTTAACAACGTATTGTCTGTATTTGTACGACTCCTGCCCAGTTGTCGAACGTTTAATTCTCGAACAGGGCCATTTTATCCGTGATCGACCGATGTTGCGATATTTATATGTAGGTAACTGTAAACACGATAAAGGTAAAAAGTAAAGTGTAGGCCTCGTGATTTAAAAAAAAAGATGTTCTTAGACCAACAGTTATTTATAACTACAGGGCGATTTTTCAGATTTTAGCTATACACTGAAATCGGACTTTCCACTTCGTGCTGAGTCAAGCATATATCTTTACTGACTGCTGTCAATCCTTTAAGTCTCTTTACTTTATTAATAAGTAGTAGTAATATTTTGGACGTATCAGATATTTACCAAAGCATAAATACAATTTATATAATACAATTATTTTATAATCTAGGTACTAATATAATACCTATTATAAAAAGAGCTTTTACATTTAACCGCGCTAATTTCAAGAATTGCCAGTCTAACTTAAAAAAGCTCGTAGGTATAGTAAGAAAAGTTATATTAATACATATTAGAGAAAGTTAAATTTCAGGAGACTGTGAAATAGGCCTTGATTCTGTAAAATTAATGAAATCGTATTGAATAAATTCCTACAGAAATAAGGTTAAGTTAGAAAAACGTTTACGCGCAGGTACCTATCCTATATAAATAGATTTATGGACCTTTATTTCCAAAAGCTAATAACGAAATCATTTAATAATATATGTTTTACCTAAAGCAATTTATGCTGACTGATCCTCAATATTACCAAAATTGAAATAAATTAGAAGCATACATAATAAATAAAATAAATCTACTATTAAGCCCCTTCAAAGCCTTCATTCTATCAATTCATACTTGTGACATATGACATCCAATGTAAAGGTATTGACGTTGAAGCATAATGTTGAACATGACACGAAACACCGCCTCGTTGCCTTGTCATTTTCAGGGCTATGTGGGAATAGAATTTAATTATGCTAAATTTGCTATGATTATGCAGGTAAGGTTTATTGGTAATATGGATAGTTAGGATTTATATTTTATAGTACCTATAGTAATTATTTGACAAGTAAGAATAAATGGATTTTAAGAATAACATTGAACTATGTATCAAGATTAGTACTGCCTATATTAAATAGATGGCGTTAGTAGTAGCTTTGTAAGAATGTAAAGATGTAGACTCGGATTCCATTTTTATTTAGATTTCCTTAATTTTTGAGATTACCTTAGATATTATTAAGATAGTCAATTTATTATTTACCTGAAGAATTGATATTAAAGTCACTCTTTCAGCCTAAATAACCTCTACAACTAGGTAAATAAAACCTTTTATCCTTATCCAACCCTACCTTAATACATTCTTCTAACAAACTATGGGATGGTCGCCAGGAAACTCAATCAGTGTAATGGGTCGGCGCGCAAACTATGCATTTTGCTGATCACCCGCGATTTATTTCAATAATCCACCAAGCGGTAATGGCCGAGAACGACCGGGAATATTATATTATACTACGTTACCCTACGGCTTTGCCCGCCTAGACAACTACGGGTTAAGTAAAAATCAATTTGCTACATTCGTGTGCTGAATTTGCACTTACTTAATTTTTGTTTTGGATCAACATTAATCGCGCTTTTAGTATCTTGTTTTTGCAACGTTTTTCATGTAAAAGGTAGTGGGTTCGATATAGGTACGGGAATGTTTTTATAGCAAATGTTATGGAAAAACCGCAATCAAAAGATTGTATCGAGTCCTTTAAAACCTAGCTAAGTTTTACTCTAATTAGTCAACTCAAAATAGGTATTCACGAATTATTTAAATAGGGAGACGTTAAATTGGTAACCCCTTATTAAGTTTATCTGAGTGGCAACCAAATGCAAAATATATTTTTTATTATTTTACTTTGAAAAAACCATAAATAAAAAAGGCAAAAGCTAAAGCAGCAATTTTTCCAGTTTAAGGTAATCAATATACAATACAGGATATACAATATCAATGGGTAATCTACTCGGAGACCATAATTAACTGTCAGTAGAAGTTACTGATTGATTAAAATTTGGCCGTAATGTTGCATTTCGACCATGGATGTCCAGCATAAGCAGTGATAGCCTAGTGGTATGACCGTTAGACTGCCAAGTCAAGTCAAGCCAAGGATTCATGTGCAATAAATAACACAGCGAAAGGTGGGTGTACTGCATACACCTCTGCCTACCGCCTCTGGGGAATACAGGCGTGAGTCTATGTTATGTTAATATATGTAAGTATATTGGTTTAACTTTACAAAAGCTAAACCCTACATTTTAAACTGTTATCTTTGCTTGCAAGACATCTAAATCCGTCATCATATTTAACATTGTATTTTATTCCACCCATTCTTCAGGTACACACAATTTCATAATACTTAGCGTCGAAGCCGACAGCTTCGGCTGTTCTCGGCAAGTCTCGGGTGCCTGCGGGCGTTCGGCGGCGGCACTACGAACTAATGGCATCACGCTCGGGGCAAGCGCATCCGACATCTGTACCGGGTTAGATGTGTCTTATATTTTTGCCTTTATATTGTTGCTATCAGCGACGCTGAATTAATATTTTAAACTTCAAATTCTTGTTTTCTGAATAAATTATGATATATTTTTTTAAACTTTAATTAACGACGTTCGACAGAAGACGCCATTGCCGCATCGATTTTCTAGATCAATAAGGATAAGCTGCATTCGATGCTGTTTTATAATTAGAACTGCTGACAATTGCATGTCCATGGTGCAAAGCCGAAAACATTTTCAGTCCAGTCCTGATTTCATTTCATTACCTAACTAGGTAATACTGTAATAGGTAGGTATTTGGGAGTTAGGCACGAAATAGGAAATACATACCTTGATTTTAGGAATAAGACACTTAGCACTCAGGAATGGTACAATGGGTATATACCTAGCTGGCCTAATATTATGGAAAAATTTGCTCGTTTATTTGTAAAGGTAATCTCTAGAACACTAAACCGATTTTAAAAATTCTGTCATTAATTGAAGGCATCCGAAATCTACACAGATTAGAGAAATAGCTTTCTTATGTATAAAGTATATTGCATTCGACAAGTAAATAATCTCAAAGTAATTAATCGGGTTTTCTCGGGTTTCCTCGGTTACAATTGGCGCTCAGTATTACGAAAATATGAGCTAATGACGGATGCGCTTGCGGCGTCAGCATATCCTGAGTTGGCAGCGACGGGTGTGATGGGTGGCTGAGTTGAAGTTTCATTATGAGTACTACACAAATTGTAACTTTCTTTCTCATGTTTCGATTGGATAGGTAGTGAAGAAGATAATAAAACAACTACCTATTTGAATAGAAACTATTGTGTTGATTACTAATTTCTCAATTTGCAAATTAAACTCAGCGCAAGATGTCTCGTGATCACTGCAAAGCAACCAAAAGATCAAGAAAAAGATCGAGATTATTAAAAGCGATGATTTCTATTGTAATAGTTGTTTTTTTATGTCGATATATAGCTCGCAAAAATCTAAGTAAGAAGAAACCTATTGTAAACTACAGGTGACACAACATTATGTAAAAACCTACTCGATAATAGCGACTAATCTAAGCGACTATTGAAGTAGCGAGCGATATTGTCCGCGTGAAATTAATCTTTTCTGCATATCCTATAAATAATCTAAATCCTCCCCAATAAACATGTCCTCAAGAAAAAAAATTTTTCAAAATGGACTAGAACTTCCCTATTCCAATTCCACTAAATCTTGCTTTAGAGCTTTTCAATATGAGTCCAACTTATCCTGCCATTTCTATCCTTCTTGAACCTTCCTCGATTTCATTTGTAGGGATCCATTTCGTTGTTATTATGGCCCACAGATTATAACTGCGGTAAAATGCCGAACTCAGTCCTATGGAGTAATATAAAAGTATACCTATAGGTACCTAAATTTTTTGAAGCTTGGAACTTAAACAGCTGCCTTTCTCCGTAAAGCTGAAAACGTCAGACCATTTCTGACGAACGAATAAAGTTCAGTATTACTACTTAAGCGTTCATTATAACTAACATAACCTTTAAGTACATGTTTCAATATGTTTTTTTAAGAATAGAGAAGGCAGACGAGCTTGCGTGTCAACTGATGGTTAGCAACTAACGCTAATCAAGAATATTAACAATACCAGCTGTATCGCCAATGAGTTGGTGATAATGAAGATACCCCCTGCTTGAAGGTTAAACGGCATGAAATTGTAACTTGTAACATTCTCAATACATTAAAGTTTGGTATAAGCAGAGGCATTTCCAACACAGACATTTTCGACAAGGTAGGCATTACATACAAAATTACATATTATCCATACTTAGTTTGAAGTTTCACTAATCCGTCGTTTGTGTCATATCTGTCAGGGTAGGCAGTGCCTTTTTGCCTAGGTATATGTAGATGTGAACTGCACGTAAATGGGTACCTATATATGATATTCTAACAACTTTAATTGAGTGATCATTATAAAAAAAAATACGCATAAAAGAAAAGTTGATAAACTATAATACCTAATGAATATTTGCTTGTACTACTTGTAGTTTTAAAAATATTTTTTGACATTCAACAAAGTGTGCCTATTATTCATGACGATCCCATGACGTTGCATAATGTCATCCGTATTCATTAAAGCGCATCTAAAGACATGGCGCCATATAAAAGAAAGCACGAGAACAGAATAGGGGCATTACTCTTTAATCCAAGCCATGTCAGAGGCCTACGGGCGGTTTAAACTCTGACATCAGGTTGTTCATCAACCATACGATAAGAAAGAAAGCAAGAAATGTCGCAAAACCAAATAAAATTTCAGGTAAGATCCACTGAGAGGATAAAGGTCGATTCATATATATCAGTAAAGTCACAGTTACAGTGCCGATACAGTCCTGGCACCGTGATTCTTTCATACATTTTCAGAGAGCACCTTGACTTGATTGACAATAACTGATAATGACATGTGTGGATGCGTTCATAGAGAATGTTATCATCATCAACATCAGCCTGTATTAGTCCACTGCTGAACACAGGCCTCTCCCAATGTGCGCCACTATTGTGCGCTCATTGGAGGTATTTGCCCATAATCGCCACGCTCGCGCTGGACAAGCGGGTTGGCAATCGCATTACCAGATGATTGCTGTTACACAGAAGGATGTTGCTACCCATCCTCTGGATCTTTCCCTTTGTCGCTTCTTACGACACCCGGGGGACGAGTAGGGGTGGTTCTATTCTTAGGCCAGGAACCACACGGCACTTGACACACATAGAGAATGTATGAAAGAATAATTATTATCACTGATATGGACTGCCAGGACTGTGCCGGTACCATGACTTCACTGATATGTGTGATCAACCGCGCTGTTTACGTGGGGGCCGCTAGTTGAAGGCACATAGTTCAAACTACTATTCTAACTATCATTGCTGTTTTTTAAACAATTCGCCTAGTTCTAAAGTAAACAGTCTTAATGGAGTCGGCTTCTAATCTAACACTGTGTCATTTATCTAAGGATCTGCAGCCTATCTGATCAACTCAGGGACTTAAACTCAAAGGAAAACGGTATTCTAAGAATAGGCACTCATTACTTTTCTGAGGGTGAATGATATTATTGACATTCGGCTGGTCATAGTTATAGTTTTTTCTGAGGGTGAATGATATTGACATTCGTCTGGCTTGTCATAGCTTTTCAATATTGAGACCGACGGCTTTATATGCCCTTTGAGGCATGAAGTAAGAGGTAGGTAATTGGTTTGTGGATTTACGAAAATAATCATTTGCTTTAAAAAACGTAGTTTATATTCTTAAAAAGTATATTTTTTAAGAGAACTAAGTTTTTTTTGGTCATCGCGACGAGACGCAACGAGAAAAAAAAACTTTGGATATTATTTTTTATTAAATTTATATTGTTGCCTAATCTGTCCAGTCTTGTTAATTAGGTACCTAATTAAAACAATATAAATAACTTATTTTTTATTTATAGGTAGTTTTCGATCAAGTATTTCAATTTATTCATACCAATAGGTATGTCATTTTTATTTGGATAAACCCTACTGAACATACTTAATTAATAATTAAGTCAACGATTTGGAGAAAAACCTATAAATTAAGGAGTTATTCGAGTAACTGGCTACCTGTGCGCGACGGTAAATATTTATTTAACTTTTCATTTATGAAGAATAATAAAAGCGAAACTAGCATCTCATAAGATCGGTAAAAGTGTCACATTTCGCTCGGCGGAAAACTGTCACAACTCAAAAAAACAACACTAATATTGTCCAAACATAATCTTACAATTCAATGTTATAAGTACCTATAGGTAAACTATTGGCAGTATTAAAGAAATAAAAAAAACATAATTATTGAAACATGTATTGCATCATTAGTAAAGTGATTATTATTTTTGGCATTGTAAGTTGTATCTAATGACATTCGATTGCTACGAAATTAAATGCTTACACCTCATAGCTACGCAACTCTTAATGAATACATTTGTATCTATAATTAAATTATCTATTGCCCACTTTCAACGCCCACGCGTGGGCTTACGGTTATAAATAATAGCAGCTGATTGATGTTTCACAACCGTCTGATCCGATGATTATTTATTTATTGTTCGCTATATTTGCTTTATTTCAGACAAAAAATATACTAGTACAGGTTTTTTACATAAAGCAGAATCAAGTGGTTGGCGTTTAAATCTGTAGTGATGTATTTAAAGTCAGTAATGATTACTTATAGTCTTAAATAACTACAACTACAGAGTAATAAAGTTCCAGCTATAGGAAATCTAAGACGGTTTTAGAAATAAAATCGGTGTATAACTTCAAAGAAGAGAAGCTTTTCAAAAGCTTATGAATAACGATCTCTAATTTTCCAGCAAGTTTTGCTTTTGTTAGTGTTATAATATTTCTGGACGGCAGTAAACGTCGAAAGTACATAAATTTGGCAAACTAACCTGAATCATGAATGCTTCTGGTGACTGTCTTCCACACAAACAAACATCAAACGGCACTGAGCGTCACTTCACAGTACATTTCACATCTAATCCTTCACGCTATACATGTACTACGTACGTACAAGACACAAATATATTCGTGATTATATCGTGTGGAACATATACAAAGAGCGACGCTAACACGACCGCCTAACAGTCAGTGAGACCGGACACTGGGCTTCAGGCGCCGCAGAGCGGGATGAAAGATATGCGGGGGGGCCACATGCATACTGAAGGATGCCAAAGGAACCGGGCAGATGCGACAGGACTCCGGAGAAAAGAGACGACTACACTACGTGACATTTGAAAACTGTGTCTTTACACCACCTTCAGCTATGTTACGGAAAAATGGTTTCTATTTTCCTCCTAGCAGAGTTGAGAGTTATTATCGTCAGCAGGCGCTTTGGATGTTTTAGTGATGGTAAGTAAATGTCCTCTAATGTGTCGCGCAATCCGGAGCGCTAGCTTTAAAACTAAGTTGTATAGGGACGAGTATTGCGCGCGCGTGCTCTGTCGCTTCAGCCGTCTGGTGGGCAAAGTGTGTGTCGCGTTTTGTCGCTTTTGGAGCGGAGTCACGGTTGTGCGAGCGGGATGGGAGCATGTAGGTCGTGGGGTGGGAGGAAGACGGGGAGGTGTCACCATGAGCGCTTTTTAGGGACTTAAGCCGGATGAGCACAAACAGAGGCGTACTGCGGATTTGTAATGTGACGTTTTTGCGCATATGTGGGTTTTTCAGTTACACACTTGTGCGCTACCGATGTTAAATTGTGTCCTGCGGTTGACTGTTGGTTTCAGACGAATTGTTTTTGTTCACGGAAACTTTGGCAATGAAAATAAACGTTATGTTTGTCTTTATGTGAAATAGCTTTGTTTCGTAGAACTGTAATTAGATGATGCGTTTCGCATGCCGTGTAGTTATTAAGACAGTCATATTTAGGTATAATGGAAAGATATAAATTTTCATTATATCTACGTTTTTATTTTATTCTGGCAAATTACAAACATAGTTTAATGCACAAGTTTTTTTATTTGTGCCAGTATTCCAGAAACCATCAAAAGCGACTTAACCCTAAAAAAATAATCTCATTACTCTATTTCGTTCCTAAAGCCACTTGTCCGATGACACTCTTATAGTTTGAGAGACGAAAAAATATGACTTTTCAACAAAGCTCATCCAATTTGGGCACAAAGCGGTAGCGCCACCACATAATGGTCAGAATAGGACCCTGACAATGAAATTGTGACATTTTCGGTTTTGTCACATTGTAAGCCCACAGGAGTTGAATTATTACCGGTTGGATTCAAACTAAATATCGCTTTGTAATTTTTTTTTGACTTGCAAATGTCACTGGCCACCCACACGGAGTTGGTAGCGTGAAATTGGGTACAGGATTAGCTGTCGGCAGTTTTACTGATTGTGATTATAAGATTACTTAGTATTTAATTTTTTGTAGTTGTGGCAATATTGTATACCTATTGCTGGCGCTTAAATAAATATTAGTATTTACGTAATGTTAAATTGTATCTCAGTAATATTAAAGTTTCTAAAGAGATGATACACTTTGTAGTAATAACATCAGATTCATTATTTTTTTTATTAAAACAAAGCTAAAAAATAATTATTTAATAAAATAAATAAATCAGCCTGCAACTGTCCCAATTAAGGACCAAAGGCCTTTTCTCATACAGAGAAGGAGGAATTATTTAATGCTTAATTTTAAATTACAGATATAATTGTTTATTTTGCACTACTAAGGTGGCAAACAAGCTTACGACTAACTGTTGGATAATGGTTACCGTAATAGACGTTGCCAAGACTACCTATAGGTCTGACCCGGTGCGGGATTATGGAAAGGGAGGAGATATTAAGGAAGAAGGATTATGGAAGGGCCTCCGGTCTCTCACTGACTGTAAGAATTACATCAGCAGGTACGAATACGGCCGATATGTTTTTGGCGTGTCGTATGCAATGGTACCGACTCATTCTTGCTGATGAAGGTAGTACCAAAACGTTGTATTGTAAACAAAATATTTTTTGTATTTTTGGATTGTAAGCAGTTATATCCTAGAAGCCTTCTCTTCTACATTCTACCATCTCGTTACATCTGGGTACCCGTTGTACAGAGTAGGTACTGAGAGGGCTATAATTATACTAGATTAGGTACTTAAATTATTTTCTTTCTGATTTACCTAATTCAAACTGCCAATAAATTTTAGCATTATATCTAAAAACACCGGGCTAAGGTATTAAGGTTATCGTGCTTTTATAAAATAAACATCCATAACACTTTTTTTCAGTTTTATTATTTTTTCTCTTAACCTAACTATCGGTAATGTAATTTTAATAGCTTGTGTTCGTAGACAAGTGCTTTACGAAACCCAGGGACGTTATTTATTACAACAATTACTATTGTTTTGGGATTTTGACTGATGCCCCCTAATGGCCGCAGATTATCGCGTGTCATTTGTTTAAATCAGTCTACGGCCGTTTTATTTACATAGTTTTTGTGGATATGGCCTGCTTCTTTTTGGCGGGGATATTTGCTGATGTCCGTGTCGTAAAGATTGTAATGATAGTTTTACTACCTAGGTACTTTATATGTTTAATTACTTGTTTGTTCATTCAAGTAAGTAGATTAAATTTTGTAAAACATTCTGTAGGCTTTTAGTAAAATATATGTCTACTGGTTGTTTAGACTCATCCGAAAAAAATTCAATTTACTTTAAATACATCACAAAAAGATCATATCAGTATCTTTTTTTTTAAATAAATTGACTATTGTTTTTTTTATGTAAAAAAAATTAAGGACTCCAAAAAATATAACAGTTTCCAACCATTTTTATCGCGACATCTGTGCTCAAAAGCCAGCAAATTAGCCCAACAAATTCAGATCGTCCGATATGGACAGGACACGCAATAAAATGTATAACAATTCTCTTCTATTCACCCAAAAAACCCGTCACCTGTCGTGTCATTTGGTTCCAATAAACGAGCCGCCAAAGAAAACATGGAATTAGAAAAAAAAAATTGGAATCGCTCAAAAGTGACCGAACTTGTCTTATGACAGTTTGACTTCGGGACCTTGCAATACAAACTTTTACAATGCAGTTGTTACAAACTTTAATGTTATAGGAAAAAAGGCTGATTTTGCTTGTGGAAGCAAAGTTGCATTTTTTCAAGAGACATTTTTTTTCTGTTAATCGTTTTGACTGACGAAAATTTACGATGTGAATGTTTAGTACGGGCGAAATAAAATTCGGGTCCAACTTCATTAGTTGTGTTTTTGTTGCGTTTGAGAAACTTTTGTTGGATAATAATAGGCTTTGTCCCTTCGACTTTGATGATGCCTTCCGAATTTGATGAAATTGAAACTTTTGTGTATTTTTTTCTATTGGCGTTGTGGTTTTTGAGAATATACCTATCGTTTGAAGGTAAATGGTAAGATTGGAAATTAAAGAGGTGCAAATAGGAGCCACGGTTCCATTTCAATGTCATTAAAATGCCATTGTAGTACCCTTATACGACTGACTCACAAAAGGTGTTATCGGTCAAGCCAAGATAATTATGTACCTACATATCATCTGCTTAACCTTTTCCCAATTAACTGTCACCACCACTAGGATATCACGACGATAATTATGTACATAATTAATTAATAATTATGTAGATTTTAATTATCTATAAGTATCCGCAAAAGTGAATTTGTAGGTTCAATAAACAAAATCTTTTATTATGCCTACAGGAAAAGGGAAAATCTTAATATATTTGGTAACCCGTAGGTAATTCCTACATGTTAATTATCTAATTTATGAAGAGAGCTGTTCAAGTGTTCAGTCTCAACAATCACAATGTAACCAAACGAGTAAAGAAACAAAACTGTCACTGTTAAAGCGTTCTGTACTTAGGCTTTTTCATTCCAAGAATCTTCTGATGCGGCTGTGGCAACTGATCGAAATAATCTTTAGAATTTCATCCAAAAAATATCACATATCAAACAATCATCCATCGTGATCATTTTATCACAACGCCAGCTAAAAGCTTTTAACTTAATTAACCGTTATTAACCGAATAGGTGTTTAATTGACGTCGTTTTGCCCTCAATTCAATTGTTGAACGTTATCGCTGAGGCCAATTATAGCTACTTCAGTTATCGCAAGAGCTACCAAAACGAATTTCTTAACTTCCTCTGTCAAGCCAATTACGATTGCAGAATTATTTTTGATTGATGCTGTTTGAATTGTTGTTTTAAGTGGTTGTATTAGGCCTACTAATACAATTACACTTGTCTAGCAATCGGTAGAAAGGAAGGCTGAGGCCAGCGGTAGTAAGCTGTTGTCAAAAAAGATATGGATATCTGTGAACTGACAGAAAAAGATATCACGAATCCCTATCCATAGGAAAATGTAAAAACTACAGTTGGACAGCGGACTCCGAATCAGGATAGACATAAGCTAGGAAGAAGGATTTTAAACAACTAAATTGTTAAAATTACACACACATAACTGTATTAATTAACTCTTACTGTCTTAAACAATACTAAATTTATTAAAAAACATGCACAATTTACCTTAACCCATAAATTACCAGTTAAGTTACTTATATCTGAATAAATTATATTGGTTTATATAAATAAATCACACCAAACTTTGAAAGTTATCATTATAATCCAATATTTAAATAATATAGTGATAGGATTTGATATAAATTTTAATAAGAATGTAGAAATAGGAGTTCATATAAATAGGAGTATAGTAGCAGGATCTAATATAAATAGGAGTACCTATAGTAATAGGATCTACTATAAATATTATGATTTAAATAATAGATAGTGTGACATTTTACATTTCAACTTATTATCATCAATGATAGATACCCATATCATTTTGAAAAAAAATACCAAAGACAAAATATAAAAAAAATATTAGGGCCCTAACTGTATGTCTCAATCATAACGAAAAAAATGACGGTCATTTCATCTTATTTCACAGGCAACCCGCGGCTTCCAGTAACCCTTGCAATTTCTACAATTGAGCCTCGGACAATCACACACAATTGAGTTTCAAATCAGGAAAGTGTTATCTACTTTATTGTGGCTACCTTTTCGTTCGTGACTTCATTTCTTCAAATGCCGCTGTGGCAAAATTCAACCCGTACAAAAACATTATCTTCAGGGAGCTTTGCCAAGTTGACTATCTACAATCGCTAAAGAAAGAAATGTATAGGATTATCGTTATGTCACTTGGTCAAAACAAACGAATAGAATCTAATCCTATACATTTCTTTCGTTTTCTATAGCGTTAGCGATTGTAGATAGTCAACTTGGCTAAGCCCCCAGTCCTCCGTTCATTTCATTCTGATTCATAAGACCAATAAAACATAACCAAATATTAATACCCCGTTATCGAAATAAAACACAATATATCAAAAAGGTCATTCAATTAACGATATGACGTAAATAAATATGAAACAAAACGTTGTAAGTTCACGGGAAATATTGTCACAGCACGCGCTCTGAATGGATTATTAAAAGGCCCTATATCACGATGCCCTTAGTCGTGTATTAATGTCATCACGTTAGCGTAAATTATCGGGACATCCAATTGGACGGTGTCGTGACAAAAGAGCATAAATATGGGGAAGTCGGCTTTATGGGCTGTGTAAGGACACGCAGGGCTTAGATGAGAGCCTTGCGGGACCCCACCAATGTTCTCGTTTATTTACGGTGACGGATCCATTTATGGTAGGTATGACAACTTGTTTTTTTTTCATTATTGTTAATTAAAGAATTGCTAGTTCTCATACTATCAAAACTTGAATTCTGTTACATTTTTAAATTATTTCTTTAATTAAATAATATTTTATAAAAATAATAATGAAGGTAATACAGATATAGACTACAATAATAAAGTTTTATCAACAAACTTTAAAGTCAGTTCTAAAGAACAAATTAAAAGTCCAATTAAATACAATTTAAGTTCCATTACTCATCGAAGATCGTTATACATGTCGTGGTGCTGTCACCAGGGCCTAAAGACCAGCGGGCGGTGGCGGCAATGCTTGAATGTCGAGCTCAAAAGATCCAATGAATACTATTAGACACGTTATTTATGAAGTATTTGGTTTGTGTGAGGACAAATTTTTGTATTGAATGTGTGTTTAGGAAGTAAGAGATAGTTTCTTTATGTCTCGTTTAAATTGTCAGGAATTAATATCATGTCACGCTTTTATTCTTTGAGGGTTGGTACATTTTCCCAGGTTGGTACAAATTCCCAAGTTCGCCTTTGCTAATTTTTTGTCTTTAAGGAGAGGGTGACCGTATTTTCCACATATTAGGCAAAAAAGTAGGTCTCTCTGAAATTTTACAATGTTTTTCTGCCAGTTTTGTGATATTTTCTAATTTTTAATTTCTAATTATCACTATTTCACCCAGGGCATGGAAGTTAGGACCAAAACTAATCAGCTTTTAATTAGGTAACTACAGCAAGAATGCACACCAATTTTTTTTGAAATTTTGTTACTATTACTTATAATCATTGCTAGCCTTATAATATTTTACTTAGCACAAATTACAAACAATAAATTAACTCACAGCTACCGAATATTTTTCAAACCAAGTAATTTATTTCACCCAAGACATCGAAGTCAGGACAAGAACTGAACAGCTCGTTAGCTAAGCGTTAGCTACTAGGCCAATTACATACAATCATAAACTATATTATTCTGAAATGCAAATAAGCGCTCATTTTTATGTAGAACGTAAATCCTTCTTGGGGTAATGAATAATAATTTTAATTATTCTTACTGTTCACCGCTTCCTTATAGGAAAACTTCATGACTGAACCATTCCTTTTCGAGCAAGAATATGCACCAATATTTTCTTCGTAACTTTTGAGACGAATAAATTCTCAGTTACGTTGCTTCATCATCTAAGGCTATCCATATAATGCGTGCGGCAATATCATACAGTGTCGACACATACTGTGTTGGTTTAGTATACGCACCGCCGACGCTCGCCCCGCGGGATGCCTTCTCTTTTTTATCCTCTCGTTTTTTATACATGTCTCAAAGGACCGCGACTTTTGTTCTCCTGTTTCGCTCGTTAATGATTTTTTACGAATTATTAATTGTACTAAGATAATATACGATTGAAAAATGTTGATTGTTACGATTTGTTATATGAATTGTGTTTCAACTCGGGGTGGTAACGCCATGTGCTATCATTAGTGATTGAATGATATTCTGTATTTAATGACACTTGAAGGTCTTTTGATTGTGAATGTTTAGACTTTGTGGTGTCTATCAGAATCGTATCGATTTAATGCATTTTAGTGGCTTTTACTCACGACTTAGGACTGATGTCTGACCTTTGCAACTGGAACTTTAAGCATATGCAGTGGTTAAGAAAGGCACTAACATTTGCAATTTGTAGAACATTTTTTTCAGTTACAATAATTTGACGTATTTAAAAAGTCTTCTGCAAATATAGAAAACGGATGTTGAAGCGCTTTTGAAGTGTAGTTAATATCAGAATGATATCAATGTTTGACTTAACACTAACGCATGAAACAATTTTATTACCTATTCTCACTCAAAACCCAGTAAAAGGTAAATGTTAGTAGGTACTAAAAGCATACCGAGCATGTTCATAGCTATCACCCACCTACATAATTAAATGCATGCACAGCTCATCTCGTTTCGTTACACCCGTTCCCACCAAAGCTTTTGTAAACGCGTAATGTGCACCAGTAATATTCCGGTCCTAATATACGACCGGCGACCCGTCCGTACCGAAAGCCCCAGCGGTAATAGCAGGGCGGGACGACACAACGTTTCGGACGTCCCATTATAATCAGTATAAATACTCGCGTCTAATAATTAATGGCGATTTTGATTAATCACCGTTTGATTCTGGTGATTAAGGTTTCTGAGAAGTTGACATTTGGGATTTGCTGTACGAAAACGTGGACATTTTGGGACAGTTTATAAAAAGTTTTGTTATATAAATTATTTCATACTGTTGCGTTTATGTTTTCAAAACGTGTGCCTTATATTGAAATAATAATTCACTAAATTGATTTATAGAAGCAAAAAAGTAACTTATAAACGTTTTCCTCGTCTTTTGTTTAGTGTTTAAAGCATTAAAAATATACATTAGGTAATATCCGCCAGCGTTATTGATTATTGAAAATAATCTCTTATTTCAATTTGAGACCTCTATTGTCGATACAGCTTCTTCCAGCTTTCGTTTTCAAGAGCCAATTCCTTGATTCCTTCGCAATCTTCACTTTTTTATGATACCGTCTAAAGAAACTAATTGTGCATGACACAATTAGTTTCTTTAGACGGTATCGGTACGGTCGAGCCATGCTGATTTCAGCACGAATGGGTCGACTTGACAGGCTCGACGACTCATCGATAACACTATTCGTACTGTTATGTTATTTGTATAAACTGTGTGTATGTTATGTGTTATGTGTTGTGCTGTTGTGTATAAACTTTATAAATAAATAAATAATAATAAATGTAGGTAATCCCCAACAAATCCAATCCCCTTCAAAGGCCGGCAACGCATCTTTGCTTTTTCATATTAAACTTTTACTATGCCAAGTTTGACACTCCTCCGTGCGCGTAGTATTCGCTTCACGTATTAATATCTACCTATATAGATTTTATCAATATGGTAACAAACTAGAGATTAATATTTTTTAAGATTAGAAAATACTACATACACTGCTGAAGGCAGATAGGTATTACGTTGGCGTCGTATTATGGTAAAGGTTCATCATGACGTTTCGTATCTCAACAATGACCATCACATCATAAGCAGGTGACGTTCAAACAATGGTGCTACAGATGGCGCCACTAGACATATAGCACGGGGTATCGCTTAATTTTATCTATAGCAGGTCTACGTGATGTAGAGTAATGTATAAATTCAGAGTAGGTATGTCAATAAAAATATTTATTGTATCATTGATCAAAAATGTAAGTCAAAACAATTTGGTGTAAATGTTTGATATAAGAAGAAATAGCTTAAAACATAATCTTAAAAAATTGGGCGATTCTTGGTACCATAAAAAATTTTTAAATAATGATTTTCTTGTCTTGCTAAAAGACTGCCATTGCTGTACGAAGGTTTTCCACCAAGAACATCAACAAGAACTGGTTAAGTTGTCAGCTTCAAGCAGTTTCCCTGTCCACCAGGTCAACCTTGTAATAAATAGGTAATATAATTCGAAATCCATTACCGAAACAATTTAGGTATAGACCTGTTTTTCGAAAATTAAAAAAATATTATTATACTAAAAAAAATATTCAAAACCAAAACAATGATTTGCTTCTGCAAGCGTTCTTCTCTACACTACGTACGAAGGACGTTGGACCGAGCGGGCCGGGCGAAACATCAACCATTTTAATTATGTTCGGGACACCATTAACAATAAATCTGTTGTTCCTATACGCGCACACGCATACCTTACACGCACACTAAGAAAATAAATCGATATAATCGTGTGAGCGAATCGAGCATCGATCGATGGTCTCCTCGCTCGGATTTACGACTAATTATAATTTTGTGTTTCTCAGTCGTAAACTACTCTGTGACTAATTAACTAATTATTACGTTAGTGCTGTATGACAGTATGAAAATTAAATTATGTTTTGGAAGCTTTTTAATGAATTTAAGAATGAGATAAAAGTCATCTTGATTTGTTTAAATATAAACTAGAGTTATTGAGTATTAACATGACTGAATGCGATGACGTGGTAATGTAATCGTTTTCTTTTCTTAATATTATTATTTTAAATGTCTTCAGAAATTGCTTTGATATGTTGTTGAGTCAAGAAAGACAAACCAACAATCACATTTTTGCAATAAAAGTATTAGTATGAATTTTGAATATGATATTTGTATGAGAATGTGATAATAGTATGAGTATGATATTAGTTTGACTATGATATTAGCATGATAATTACTATTTTTAAATATTAATAAAGAATAATGCAAAAACACATTTTTGTAATAAAAGTATTAGTATGAGTTTGAGAATGATATTTGTATGAGAATGTGATAATAGTATGAGTATGATATTAGTTTGACTATGATATTAGCGATAATTACTATTTTTAAATATTTATAAAGAATAATGCAAAAATATGTACAGTGTAACATAAATATGACAAACAACAAAAATACTCATATCTACCAATTTGGAGCACGGTAATGCTCCCGACAAGATGAGCCAAGCGAAGCGCAAGGGCACTACCTACCTCTTTTTGAAGTGTTTCGTAGTTTTTTGAACCCTCATAGCTTCGGTTTTGATTATACCAAATAAACAAAGTTCTTGACATTTTATGTCAATGATTGACTTATTAAACGTGTAAAGTTTAAATTGCATTTGCATTGCATTAAAATTTTGTAACTAAAAGAACATAAAAGTAGTAAACAGTGAATATTTTTTTCACTTTACGCCCACGTGAATATAATGAAATGAATTGCCGAGCCACATAATATTTTGACTAAGGTGTAGAGTTAGGGCTTGTAGAGTTAGAGCGTGAAGAATTAGAAGCTTGGCTCTACATGTGATGACTTTTTGACAGTGCGAGCCTCGTCTCGTCTCGGCCACATTTTACTGAAAATGTTTTTGGCGGAACCATCAACTGAGAACTAGTAGTTTGTAACTGTAGTTCATGATTGTAGGGAACGGGTGTTAATGATGTCATTTATTAATTTATCTTTACACGTATTATCTGACATAAGAAATTGTAAACACTTATTCATTATGTAAATAATTTTAATTATGTTCTCTGTTAAATAAAAATCGTATTATGAATATTATTATTATTTCAATAAATTGACGTATTACAAACTAAACAAGCGTGGGTAAATATGACAATTAGGTATTGAAGAAAATATTAATAGTTATAGATATGGAAAAAAAGTTCATACATCAGGATAGGGGAAAATTGATTTTTTTTAGAAAAAAAAACAACATAAAACGTGGTCAAACATGACAATTGAAGAAAATATTAATTAAATAGATGTAAAAAAATATATGCTGATATGTCATCATCATGTGGATACCAAAATAGGGTAAAATGGGGAATTTCTAGAAACACACTAACTTTGTAGATAAAAATGAACGGTGTGTCCATTTTTATGATGACTCTCGGAAATCTTCGTGTTTCGGCTATCGTAGTGTAAATAGATGTTACTTATATTTTAAATGTCAAGTCGTCGTATCGTTTTTCATAGTATTTTTGAGAGCCTCCTCAAAAACCGACTTATTTTAAAAATACGTTTAATTCAACAATTATTTCCTCCAAACGACGCTATCTAAGCAAGAATTAATCACGTCACTCCCAACCCTAATATATACCGTCCATTTTACGCCTTATTTATCACCATTTCCAATCAATTTAATTTATATTTTATTTGTTTTGGTCCTCCAAATTTCATAAGGTATAATTACGCTTCGGGCATTCAAAAGTTATTATAATCTTATGTCATTCTCAAGTGTGTTGTGACTCTTATCGTGAAATCTATTGGACTTTAATTGTACGAGCTGTTTTTACAAACTTAGCTTTACCGATCTAGACTCTACCCTCTACTGAAAATACAACTCTATTTCCGATACATAAGGGCGTATAGTAATTTTTCTAATTGACTTTTTCATTGGTAATATTGCCGGCAAATATCACAAGATTGGTAAGAACTAAGAACGTATCGACATGTCTTTAATGACACGTATGTAGATAACCCTAGCGCTCCCATCTGACTAACCTAGAGACACAATAAGCCCGACATGTCGTTCTATGACGCATTCTGGTCGTTGGATCACATCAAATGTGATAATGAGACCGATTTCAAGAAATTTGTGATAAGTTTTGTTGACATTTGTGATGTATGTGCAGTACTGAGAGACTGTCTGTTCAATTGATTACGATATTTTTGATTGCTTCCGCATAGCTAGGAGAATTTAGACTTGTTTTCGAGCTATCTAAATAAATATGTGAAAAATTTTGATCTATCGTAAAAAAAATCTTAACGTTACCTAGTTGTCACATAAAAACTAATTCTTGGGTACAAATGAATACCTAAAAGTCTTAAATTTTTAAAGTTATTATATTGATAAATTGTACAACTAACAAAATATTACATAATTATTATAAAAACTGAGCGGTGTCTTTCAACCGCGTCATTACGACATACGAACTACAGAATAACAGACAAAAGAACAAAACGTTCAATAGATATCCTTTTATACATAACTACAAATATAAGAAGGATAACATGCCTCTATAGAAATATAATACACATCCTAAAATTGACAAAGAACATGTAATTGGATTACCGAGCACTTAATATCTCCTTTCTAATGTCCTCTGCGAAATATTAGACCCTTAATTCTTTAAAATACTACCTAAAATTGGCTTTTATTTTGTGTGGTATAAGGTAGAAGTTTATTCAGCAAGTTGTGAACGGTTTGTCGTTCAAAACGGATTCCATAATTCCCAGTACACACATGCGACAAAAAAATATCACCGCCCGAAAGATGTCATATTAAGAAACATGTCAATCATATTTTTATGATGCATTCAATAAGGACTGTTGTTCACTTGCGTAATTTTTTCTCAATATTTCACGCTTAGTTAGAGTGGGTCGGGGATTTTTTGTACAAGTTAGAGTTTTCGAGTGGTGTTGGGGAAAATTCGGGGAATTATTTTTTTGAAAACGGATAATCGAATGCGCTCGCCGATTATTCGGACGATTGTAAACTGGCCCGAGTGTTTGTACAACGAGGGTCGGTTTCCTGTTTTGGTTTCGGTTATTATATTAATTGTAAATGTTGTAATATTTGGTTGTTATCGCAAATATCGTTTGAGTTAATGCATTGTAGGTTTGGTCAAAATTTTAATTAGATACTTGTGATTCAGTGGTTTGCAAATAAATATCGTATTGTCATAAATTTTTTTTTTCCTTAGAGTTAGCATTATAAGAAATGAGAACCTACTTAAAATATTTTCCTTTTTAACCATTACAGTGATATTACCTATACCCTACCTATTTGTTACGTCCTATAAATAAATAACTGTAACTTCAATAAGGAAATATATCGTAAAACCAAAATGTTTGATTTAAGTATTGATTAAAAACAATATACCTACCAAATGTTATAGGTATTGTAAGCACACTGAAGGTCGATCAAGATGAGCTTATACCGTAATAGAAGAAAGAAAATAAAAGCTATTTTGAGCCTTACCTATCTAATATTATAGCATAATTTAGTACCTAATAATTTATTATAATTTCAGCTTGGCCCTTCATTATTTCTTCACTCTTTCCAGTTTTTTTTAAATAATCGGCTTTTCCTTTCCTAAACTAGTAATTAGGTAATGTTAGTATGGTCCGTTTGTTAATACGAATACAGGTCAAACTATACAAATTAGGAAGCAAAACACAAAATTCATCTCTGTTTATGGAGTTTAAACCCGAGTTTCACTTAATAATTAGACAGGCTTCTGCTAAACGAACTGTGTGACCTCATTGTACCCCTTAACACCTTCGCATGGCCACGTCAAACGTTTATGACTCGCATCGCATTGTCTTACAATTACCGAACATTTCAAGAAATTTGGCACTAAGTAAAACCACACTAACTAGACCTCTACACTTACTTAAATTGTTGAGCAGTATAAAAGATAGAGAGGTCAAGTTAAACTGGTGAGTGGTAGGGGTAATTAGCGAGAATGGCCGGAATTGCATCGCAAAGTGCCGCTAATACATTGTGTTTTTTGTTTCTTAGTTGTGGTGTAACCCTGAACAAAGATGCTGTTGTAGTGGGTGAAACACGATAGCACGCGACATCGTCGCCGCTTTTGAGGAGGGTGGGCTCGAATGGACGTGACAGGAAAGTTAGTAAAAGAAATATTTTCCATTTGCCAACTTTAAATATTACGCTTGTTCTTATTGATCTATAAGTTTTATTACCCAAAAATAGTTACGTTTTTATAGATTAAAGAAAGAAATATTTTTATTAAACGACATAATAAAAAAAGGAAATTAAAAGAAAAAAGAGTAATAATATATATTTATAATGCATTAATTTTCTTTTTTTTCATGACAACGGTCAATCTCAACAAAGACCAGCTAAAAACGTTATAGATATATATAATGCACATAAATGTATGCACATACACAGGAAATGTAGTTTATGTGCGTTTATAAACTAATTATCACCTAATAACTAGTTTATAATACGCAAATAACTATTAAATGTAGAACCTTTAAAGGTTCGAGCTTGAAACCTCTTAGGCATTGGTCATACTACTTATGGTATCTTTCTTATTTTTTATCGTATGACTATATGGATAGTAATACTAGGTTATGAAATTTTCTCTTTCTCTCAGTAAAATAAATAATAATGCATTTATTTTTTAACAAACTACAACATTTTAAAAATTTTGATGTTCCTAATATCCCCATTCTCCCCTCATACAAGGGCTCCTTGTATTCACAACGCAGCACTGTGCAGCTAATCACTTTCACGTGCCTGTCCCACCGACTGTGCCACTCGGCCTGCACTTCCTCACTATCTGATTGATGCACTGTGGTCTGTGATATCCAGTTACTAGAATATTAACTAAGTCATTTAGCTGGATGTTTAGATTGTAAAATGTCACTCAGGATTGAAGTTTTAGGGTATTTTTGGGCTAGCCACAACTGATTTATATTAGTTGCGGTTTCTTTGATGCTGACCGTACAAATTACAATACCTACTACCTACTTTTAATTCTTCAAATATTGATTTGGCTGAAATTTTATCGTAATTTACCATAAAAATGCATTACCATAATAAACCAGCTTACCACTGTCTCACTGAAGGGCAAAGGCCGTCTCAAACAGAAAAGGAAAATGGTAAAATGGCTGTGTGGAGCATAAAAAAAACTTCCAGAATTAAAACGAAACTATTTATCAGAAATAAATCATTCAAGTTTGCCAATTACATTACAAAAAAAACCTAAATTGACTAGTATTGCATAATCAAAGAAACAGTAGAATTCTTAAACAAAAATTAGTTTTCAACCAATTATATTATTACAAATTCCAATATGAAGTTCAGGTATTAATTTCCTGATGAAAGTTCCACCAATAATATTTACTTATTGCTTCGAAGAAAATACAAAATACAACTCCTTAAAAATCTACATAATTACACATCTTAATTTAATACTCTGTTACCTATATTAACCTGTACCTATTCATCATATACCCACTTTTCTCATAAAAACAGAGTGGTCACTCACATAGTTCACGTCGTCGTGACTATGCCACGACAGCTGCTTTTTATGCCCATCTTGTCTTTTTGCGGGAATTGCTCTCTTTGTCTACTTTTATTTACGTGCTCCAAGCGGCATTACATTCTCTAGGTTGAGATTTTGCAGATGTGGCCGTAGGTATAATAGGTAAATTCGAAAGAGCAAAGGATGGATGGAAATTTTTATTTCGGCTATGGATTGATGGAAGTTATTGATGTAGACAATGTATTGATAGAAGCTATTTATGGAGGTGTTGGATTGATAGAAGGTTTTGAGGGAGAAAATAGATTGCTAGTAGCTATTGATAGAGAAAATCTACTTTGCGTAAGTCAATTCACAAATAAATAACTATTTTGCACATTAGCGGCAACTCTTCCCATGAAACGAATTCTAAAGCAGCATGCTCCTATACTTAATTCTAAATCAAGCTATATGTTTTGTCCAGTAACACTGACGGTAGCAAAATAATAACCTTTTAGGTTATTATTCAGCCCCATACAATTACATTTATTAGGTAGCCCCAAACTAGGATTTTCTCCTTCATCGTGGGTGCACTTACAAACATAATTTCACAATACCTGTTGATAACTCACGAAATACCTAATATTTTATGATTCCTTGCGAAAATTGAAACTGCAACACTAAGCGTAATAGGCAACTTGAAACTGCAATAGTCTCGCAATCAAACTTCAAAGCAGTGTCCTATCTTACCTTAGTATCTCTTGTCGCTATTCAGGAATGCCATGGGAACGGGTAGCTCAGTCTTACATGACACGAAATTATTGAGCCCGTACAAGTCACTATTACCCCATTATACTCTGCTGGACGACTGTGTTTAGCTGTAATGTTCATGAGGATTTGCGTGTCGCGGAAAAATAAGGGTTTGTTGTTGAAGCAAATTAGTTGAGGATTTGAAATGTTTGTAAATGTTGCTAAATGTATTTAGATTATTTGGTAGTAGCTTGATAACTGTGAATAGAAATTACGGACAATTTTGGACTGGTATTACTTTATTACTGGTATTTTTTTTGTCCTATATTGCCCCACATTAGATATAATTTTTTCTTGTATCATGGCTGACTCACTATGTCGTACGAACAATAAAATTTCAGTGAATTTTTGTAGAAAGAAACTATAGCACGAGCAGGATTGCGATCTTTTCGTTACCTACATACATCAGCCACTGTGCTAACTGAGCTATTTGTTATTCCCCTCCTCGTGCTGGTCGATATTTAATTGCCCGTCCATGGTTTCCTTCGCAACCATCGGAGAAAACCTAAAATCGTCAACTTGCATTTGCAATAAGCTAGCGTGGTAATTAATGCTCGATCCTTCCCTGTGTAAGAAGAGGACTTTGCCCTGTAGAGGGACAGTTACAAGCTAATACAGATGATTTATTTAGAATCAGCGCCAAAATCTATCACTGTATACCCAAATAAAAATAGGTATTTCTCACGAGTGGTCAATGAATCAATTTATTATTAAAACGGAAATATTAAAACTATGTCTAGTAAAGATGAAGTCAGATCCTGGTTGAAAACTGACGTAACGGCCACCGGTCTTCGTGACTTGTCCCTCATCTTTTATATTATGATTTTAATTATTAATCAATGCTAAAAATATTATCATTTACCTACAGATGAACCGGAAGTTTTGTGGTGATAAACATCGATGCAAAGTGTCAAAAAAAATTAATAGCATAACTGTCGCGCTCGTGATGCTCGCTGTGATACTGATCGTTCTCACGATCACTTAGGTTAAGCAGCTCTTGTCGCAGTCAGTTTGTGGATGGGTGACCATTTAGGTCTTTTAATTTTTTTTTGTTATTAAAAATGTAATTGTCTTCTTTACACTTGAGGCTTATTTCACAGTATACGAGGCATTGTCAAATAGGTACCTAAATTAAAAAATAGAACAAAAGTTATTTAATACTAACTAAATGACACTTTACTAGTAAGCTGTAAAGAGGGCTTAAATTTATTGGTGCTTTTTAGGGTTCTGTATCCAAAGGATAAAAACGGGACCCTATTATTAAGACTCCGTCTGTCAGTCTGTCACCAGGCTGTATCTCATGAATCGTGATAGCTAGACAGTTAAAATTTTCACATAATGATGTATTTCTGTTGCCGCTATAACAATAAATACTAAAAACAAAATAAAATAAATATTTAAGTGGGGCTCCCATAAAATAAACGTGCAATGAATTTTTTTGCCGTTTTTTGCTCGATATTAATAACGACGACGCTTGAAATAATCACAGAATAAAAAAAATATATCATAAGTAGTGTTTAATGTTGTATAGATAATGGTACGGAACGCTTCGTTTGCGAGTTCGACTCGCACTTGGCCGGTTTTGTAGTGTTCGTGAGTGTGTATAAAGTACAAAGATTATGTCACTTTCAATCCCCGACTTTCAATCCCCGAGGTTGAGCAGTAAATATTTTACGATATTATATTTTAATCTTTTATCCCCAGGATCAAACGAAGGTACACAATAACTGTCATAAGTTTGTGTACTTTTAGACAGAATTTTTATCACTTAGGTATAATTTACATTAGGTAAATTTAAAAACCTTCGACACAAACCAATTTTTTTAGCTAAGTAGGTACACTCTCGATTTCGATCACTTCTTTATTTGAAAGGTTACTTAACAAAATCGGTCCTTTCGTTTAGGAGCTACGATGCCACAGAGAGACATACAGGCATACAGATACATAGACACACAGACACGTCAAAGTTATAACTTTCTTTTTGTTTTATATTTTTAAACAGGTACTTTTATTTAAATTGATGGGTTTAAATAGATAAATAAATAGTATTCAAAGAGAGAAAATTGGAGATACTGTTGTTTTAGTCTTTGATAATATTACAAGTAGGTAATCTAAACTGGCTATAGTAGACTCAGAGAGATTTTTAGGCAAAAGTCGAAAAGTTAAATAAGCTTAAAAATAAAGGTAAAAGAATTATTTTCATTATGTTTAAAGCAACCCCTTTTCAATGATAGGTACCTATCATAGTTTTAATATCTGAAAAATAAAATACAGACAGACCGACAGAATAAAACTATAAAGGCTAGTTCCCTACAGGCCCCTAAAAAGTCTTACATGTCTGCATGTCATTTTCACTTCTATTCGGACCTTATAACTACAATGTAACTGTTGTAAGTACAATGTAAAATTGATATTCCTATTTTGCTAACTCGTAAACTATCTATAGGCTCTATAAGAATCTCCGTTAAGCTCTGCTAAGTGTCATAACCTACTTCCACAAATAGAAGAGGATTTGATTAACATACTTTGTTGTCGATGGTCAATATGGTTTCCAAATTCTTGAAGTTCTAGGCCTTTTTCTTGGCTAAGGCCGCTAGTGGAGTTTTTATATTGACTTAGTTGACTGAACCCAATTTGTCAAGTGGACGACCTGGCTCCTCGTAGCATAAAAACGGTTCCTGACAATTCAATGGAACCATAAACCCGAATTTCTTAGACAGATTTTTTATATACCTATGTTACGGCCATGTACAACAAATAGCGACTGGGCCATACTGCCCAACAGTGGGATGATATGGGCTGACAGTAACAGTAACGGCCATGTTTTGCTTTAATTAATTTAGAGAAAAATTTTAAGAGTTGGAGATACAAGCAGGGCTCAATCAAACATGTGATACTTGCCGTATCTTTGCAATGATCTAACCTAACCAACTGAGCTGTTGTGTCGTTGCCCACTCCCATCTAATTTTCCATCTAAGTTTCCTTTCCATATCGTCCTGAATAAGATCCGCAATAAATCTGTTAGCAATTTATTCAATTTTCAATCGGTATACATAATAAAAAAATATTTTCACGCGGACAATGTCATGGGCAACAGCTTAGGTACTTATTAAATTTACTTGACTTAATGAAACAACTTTTTAACGGATATAATTCGCGTTTTTATTTTGATAATACAATCCTGACGTTTCGAGTACTTTGCAGCATTCGTGGTCGCAGGCAGACTTATATCCGTTAAAAAGTTGTTTCATTATGTTGAGTGTTCGCGAAAGTTTGAGACTTTACTTGACTTTTTAACAAAACTTGAAATTTCTTCCTAGATCCAATGTTATTAAGAACTTAAGTAGTCTTTCTTGCTATCTTCATATTTTTATTTAACTATTCCGTCAAATGTATACCTATATTGTTTTTAATTCTAGTGTAATGATTAAGTTCATACGCATCTCTTGGAGAACTATTAAATGATCGCATAAGAACATTGGTATTTAATACAGTATCTTTGAAATGCTGTTTTTACTCGGTGAAGTTACATTAACCGACACCGGCGGACGTCAGGTGCCTGGGACGGGCAGGTCACGATTCTTTGACCGATGTCTAGCTGAAATACTACCATCATTTCTTCATACCACCCATTTAAAAATCAACCTTAACTAATCCAAAACAAAGTCTCATTTTGAATGTCATGTGATAATGTAATCGTGGATCAATGTCAAATAAAAATCGACGTTGTTTTCTCGATTTTAAAGTGGGTTTTCGAATGTATTGTGTAGAGCACGATTGAAAAGACTGCGCGTTAGTTAATGCTCTACCTATGATCGTAATAAGTAGACGGTGTGTTGAAAAATTATCGGTACCATCGGAGGCGCAATGGACGCGTGACTTTTTTGCCTGTTTAATATTGAGTTTGAAGGTTCTGATATAGAAGTTTCTGGATATGTTTTGCGAATTATAATTTTTATTTCAAGAAATGCAAATAAAATAGCGATAAGAGGAGGAGGAGGGGATTGAGGGATCCAATGCAGTACGCTGGCTAAAGTCACAACTGTCTTGTAGACGACCAAATTTGCGTAAACAAGGATACAATTTTGTTTACGAGATGTTTCGTTTTCGTTTATTTTACTTGTCTCTGTCTTAAGATTGTCTTTACTGCTCATCGTATGTATACAGCTAGAGTCGAAATAAAATGGACCACCAGCCTGTTGCCGTTCTTAAGCGTTCGTAGTTTTCGTACTGTATATTTAATAGACTGTGGTGGAGTTATGACATCAGCCACATCTAGCACCGCATAATCTTCGACAAACTAGTTCGTATAACCCGCTGCGCTGTAATAAATGTAAAATAAACCCAGCCCCCATCAAAATGTCATCAATGTTCGGCAAATGGGTGACGGCTTACATAAAACTAATATTGTTGTTTACATCTATTTCATTAAAGCTACAAGATTTTGTTTGTGATGACCACGTTTGATAGGAAAGTGTTGCTTAGAATTTTATGGTTTGTTTTTGAGTTTCGCGGTCTTGTAAGATGCGGCGTATGACTGGTTGCTGGTTTCCATTATTTTGTAAAGTACTTGGGGCGCATGGCGTTAGGGCCACTGACACGCCGGGCATTGAGGCTCCCATATCGAGTGTTCCTTTTTTGCTGGCATAGGGTATATAGCACGGGGGGCAGGAAGGAGACTCTAGACCTAGGCACCCCCGCAAATTTGGCGCCCTGAGCCGTCGCCCCATCGCGCCCCTTCCTAACGCTGGCACTGCCTGAGCGACCAAGTTCAGGACAGATGTAAAACGTCAATGCGCGTGGAAGACAAGTTTGTTGCTGTATGCGTGAAAAGTGAAAACATGGAGAAAATGAATTTTCTCAGAACTGAGATCTATAGGAGGTAGATCGATTTATTGCCCCCGTAAATTTCTTCGAAACCGTAGGTACTCGAGTAGGTAGTAATTCGAGATACCCGAGTGCCAACGTATTCGATTTTCTCTTGAGTGTAACTTGCTGTAGCAAATCAAGTGTATTGAATTAAAAACAAAATAGAACTAATGCTTTTAATAGTATTTTGACAATTTAAAAAAAGGCTAGATTAGCTTAAAGCCATAACAAAATCGTGACACGCCAACAATGTACTAGATGAACGCTAAACAAACTGTTCACTTTTACTCGCGTCAACTTGACAAGCTAATTAAAAATTCCAACAAGCTCATTTGAGTATGAATTAGATGAGGATTAAGCGTTCGTCTAAGTTGTAAAGTAGAGCCAGCCAGAGAGAGCCAGTACAGTTCAATATTTGTAAAATTATTTTCAAGTGTGATTTATGCAAGCGGATCATTTTGCATATCAATAAAGTATCTAATACTTAAGGCGCTCTTTGTGCTAATCTGCTATCTTGCTCGTACATTAAAGTTGATTGAAGACATAAACTCAATGAATATAGTTATGAAAAATCGAAACAAACTAATTGAAGGAGAACCACATTACAAAGTTTCAGCAAAAAGTTCAGCTTGATTGAAACATGTTTTCAAATATAATAGGTTGAAATTAATTTTATTTAATGGTACTTTTATAGTTAGGAAAGAAAATCAAACTCCTTTGCGTAAATATTTCAGCGAACCACTAACACTACCAGAACTGGTAAGTATTTATGCAGTTGCCCGATTTTCCTTTCTATACCTACCTAATTATAAAAATTTTGAGCTGTGAATTTGCAGACACAAATAATTTATTATTATCCTAGGTGAGCGGACCATAAGCTAGTCAACAAAATAATAGTCGATCATCACTTGCTTAAATTACTCAATTTCAAATTTAAAAAAAATAAGTTGTTGCTGACAATAACTTATCAAACTTCCGTAAAGCGCTCTATTATCTATATTCCTACTCAATATCCCAAGCAGACACTACTTGTCTTGTATTTGATTTATACGATTCAAGTGCCCAGTTCAAATTAATAAAGCTATCTAAGAACAAGCAATGGATGTTTTTCTATAACGCATATTGAATAAATAATTAAAGTTTGACAGTTGTCAGATTAAATAAATTGTATTTGGTGGACCGCCGACAAGTTTGCACGCATAGAATTATTTAGTGGACCTTTCTTTAAAACGCTTTCTATGTGGTCTCTATCTGGACTATATCATTTTATTTCATCTGTCTAAAAAATACCTCATATTAAAGTTCTAAATTTTGAAGAAAATAAAAAATCGATTCGAGCAGGATTGGAACCTACAACCTACTCGTTGAAGCAACCAACCGGTCATGCTAATTGAATTATTTATAATTTTGCCCGTGCTAACAATATTCTCTTTTACATTAATTATCCTAGTCCTCAAACTCAAGTCCCAAATCTCATATTGTTTAGTGTTAATACTGATAGACAAAAAAAAACTACTTTTGAGCTAGTTTTTTTAAACCTAGTAGGTATATTTGTTTTACTATAAATTTCATTTTTTAAAACGCTATTAAAAACCTCAGAAAATAATCTATGCCTTTCTATCTGACGTGAATTTGCACTTCAATTCTCGTTATTATCACGTAATATTTTACAAATTAACTAAAGCTTAGCATAAGCTTGTTTATATCAGGCTAGTTTCCAATTTTTTAATGTTTTACGTCATAGAAAAAAAAAAGAATTCATTAAGATTTAGTTAAATATCTAGTACACGTGGCTTTATTTTCTTTCACTTATATAACGAAATGGCATATCGTCAAGTATATTATATTAAGGACAACCGTAACCTGTTTTGATTTATTAGTTTCAAATGCAAATTAATCAATAAAACCGTTTATTAACACGCAATAAATCGGCTTTGTGTGCGATTGTACATTATGTAATTAATAAATAAAAAATTGACAGGCAAATTGACAACAGAGTGTGAACTTGCTTCATCATTACTAATAATAAAAAACTATAAATAAAAATAATAGAAATAAATAATAACAAAATAAATGAAATTTTACGGTAAAAGTTCGTAAAATATGTATTACAAAACTAGCGCTTAGGCTACGACTTTGTCCGCGTGGATTTAAAAAAAATTATCCCCTATTTTACCGGCTTAGGGACGGAATTTCCAAAAACCCTTCTATAGTGGGCTATACGAAATTTCAAGTCTCTAAGTCTAACCGTTTAGATTGTGCGTTGTCTGTCATAGTCACGGTATGGTATGAGTACCTACAGATAAATTAGATGTTTGATGTGCGTAGTCGCAGACGCTTTTATTCTAAAGTTTTGTATTTTTTTCGCACGGTTGATGAATAATGTTCGAATTTAAACCACAGGTCTCTGAAATGATCGAGAATAATATCTCAGGTGTGCTGGTTTCATTACGATGTTTTCCTTCACAGTTCTAACCAAGTAATTAATTTTAATCAAAGGTATAAATTAATGTTTTAAATTACTAATTAGTAAGATTCATTTATAATTTTCTTACTTGTCCTAGTCTTCGTTGAAAATGGCCGTTATGTTTGAAATTCGGTTAGGAGGAGGACGTGCCTTATAGTATATGGCCTTATCATTATCACTTTCACAGCTAAATAAGGTAGGCCTAGTGAAATTGTGACCTATTGGAAATAATTACATACCAATTTAATTACTGTTAACCAGTTTGTTTAGTTAAAATTCAAATTATGGGAGTCTTATTAATTAAACGAAATCTTAAATAAATCATAGTGTTTTGATCGTAAAATAGAAATCGATGTATCAAAAGCGACAGATCTGATCATCCACTCTCTAATCATATGATCCACGGTTGGTATAATCGTCGACAAATGTGTTTTCACTGGTATGGAAATTAATAATTATTATTATTATTCTTTTTATAATCCTGTTGTGTCCTACTGCAGTGCAAAGGCAATTATGTACAATTTTATTATTGACCTTTCTAATACCGCAAGGACGCTGGCGACGCGTAACAATTGATTTCCTTTTGTGTCTTATTTCTCGATGTTTGAAGGCGCAAGTAGTCGTCCGTGACTGCAACCGCATGAAGTTTTATCGTTTAAATAACAGGCTATATCTTTCTTAATATTTTTTTTAGTAGAGTACCTACCTACCTATACAAAAATGAAACTCCAAAAAAAGCTTGAGACAGATAGGACGTAGAAAGCTAGTAGCTTTCGCAACAAAGGCTTTTTAAGATGCGAAACGAAGAACACAACTGGTAGGACATCAAACATTTTATGTCTAATACATTTTTAATCAGACTAGTAGTTACTGATAAAAGCGCAATCAGCTTTGAAGTTGAAAGAGTTTCTATGTTTGGATACAAAAACTCTTCATATTTACAATTTTTACCTATTCTTTTTCAAATTTCAAGTAATCTTTTATTCTATTACTAATTTCTTCCCGCGATAGTAGTCGACATATTCGATACATTCTAGTTAACAATTTTACCAAAATGAAGCAATCGAGTTTGCTGATAAACTGCTGGGTATATAGTCATAGACACCTATTTACAAACAAATCCATGCTTGCAATATGTATGTCACTGGTACAAGAGAAAGTCAACCGGGTAGCTAGTAGTAGATAAAACCCTTCTTTGCATGCAATAAATGGCTGCGTTCATCTTTATGGGGAGCAAATCTCACCTTAAATTGACCTTTTGCCTCGGACACCGTAAATAGTTGTCTTTATCGAATGTATTACGATATTAAGAGATAAAACAATCGAATGCTAATATAACATTTGGTAATAACTGCCTAATAAAGATATCTTAGACGTTTAATTCATGCAAATTACTTAGAAATGTCATGGTTCTATCAACTTAATCAGACATCTTGTAACTAAAGGAATTCTAACTAGAAATAATAAACTAACTTGATTAATAAATAATATTTGCAATGGCAATCAATTTTATGACAGCAATTACCTTTTGCATCATCTAATATTGATTTTAGTAATTAAATAATGGTACTTTGTTCTATAACTTGTTTTCTACTTAATATAAAATATTTGCGGTCTGTCTGTCTGTCTAATCCAAAAAAAAACCAAAGAAATATAAGTGTTCAAACATTTTTGTTTGCGACAGTACGAGCGCATACGCAAGACAGCGTGCAAATCGATGTCACGACATCCCGGCTGGTCTCGCTGATGGCTCATTAGACGGACGCCATTCATCATCAGAACAGGTCCTGAAGGGTGAAAGGTTATAATGAGACGAGTACTTCGGATATCAACAATTTGTGAGGTTGGACTATAATTAGAAACAATTTGACAGGTTTTGTAAAGGTTTTTAATTACTATCAGTGTAATTTATTATAATCACGAAGATTTGTATAAATTAGTGCCAGGAATGTAAATTATTCATTTTTAATGTGAAAAATTTGTCATCTATGGACTATATAATTGCCATTTAAATTTCGATTAAGCTTCAAAATTTAATGCGTTGGTGCGAGAAATGAGACACAATGGAAAATACTTTGTTACTTGCTATTCGGGGCGCAAAAGGTCTTATGGTTTGTACTATATGTATGTATAATAACGCAAACACTACAAATGAATAGACAAAACTATCACACGCCGATTTTCTATAAACATAGCTATAAAAACTACCACGTACATTACTCTCGTTGACCTACGATCAGTCTGTGTCCACTACGACAATTTCACATGTAATTTTCTTGTTCAAACTGACCATTACTAGCTTCGGATTATAATATGACTGCAATATAAAGAAGAGGTCACAGTGCTAGCTAAAATGTGCTCATTTGTCTACTCGCAAAGGGTTTCGTACTGTTATTTTGTGTTCAAATAATAACAATGGCTTTACATAATAAACTTTTGTTGCTTAAATTACTAAAAATAAAAATATTTTAATATCAAAAATAAGAAAATCTTTTTCTCTAGGATAAACCGCAAGATTAAATTGTTGATATACCTATTTATTATTTCGTCACATTTATATTGAAGAAGATAGCTGTCAATATAAGTATATTTTTTTAACTCTATCGATTACCTGATAAATAACTGGGGTAAACTGGGGTTGTTTACAGCCTCAGTTCATTTCTCACTTATTCCTCGGTCATTTCCTCTCGCTGTGCCACCTTCACAGATAAAGTCACGTAGTTATCGCCTTCTATATATTGGTATTTTTCGATTGGACAATCTTGACATAATGGCTGTTTGAAACGTGAGATGTGTGACGCATGTTTTTTATTATGTTTGTTCAAACGACAAGATTGTGATGGTATATTAGATTGAGTGCCATGGAATCATGGTGTCTGATCTGCAGAAAAATACGGTGGAATATTTTTCATTAAATTGTTTTGGCAACCTGATTTTATTTACATCAGATTTGGAATAATAATACTTAATGTTGTTTAATACGGTAAGTACTATGTCTTTTGTTTTCCGCGACTTTATTTTCGTAATTTTACTGGGATAAAAAATACTTTATGTTACTCTCCAATCAAGAAAAACAAACCAACACACTTCTGCATTTAATATTATGTTTTTTTTTATGATTTTATATTTAAGAATAGAAAGGAAATAAAAGAAAAGAAAGAAAGAAAAACACATTTATTCTAGACTCGCACAAGTAGGTACAACACATGAGTAATTATTAACAAAAAAGACTAGGAAATACCTGTACGAGAATAGCCACCTTGTTTGCCACATATAAGCTGATATTTTTTTAAAGATATCAGAATATCATATATTTTAGCGGTCAAACTCAGAAATGTTTTAACCAAGCAAAGTTTATAAGATGAGACTTCAGGGTAAGTTTTTTACCTTTTGTTTTGAAACATCGTTAAAGTTTTTATAAAGCGCTGGCGCTGCACGTTATAAAATAAAAGGAAGTCACTTAGAGCAAAGGTCATAAAGAAATGTAGTTTTAAAATGTTACACGAGCTGTTTGAACTCGGTTTCACGTCACATCAACTGAAACAAACCGAGGTAACACGTCTGGGAACACGTCATACGCGTATAAGCGTCAGCGTCAACAACCGTCAATGTCTAGCGTGACAGCGTGACGCAAGACGCAAACCGCCGTCAAACGCTACTCAAAAAGAGTGAAATTTGTTCTCAGCACGATATATTCAAATATCCAACCGTGTGTCATTTGATACTGACATGACATCTTCATGACTATTATATTTAGGCGAAAACATTCGAATATAATAATTTTGCTTACTAAAAGCAACCTTAATTGAATAAAAATAAAGTTCACGTTAAAAATGTTAACGCAGATAGCATAAAGGAATTCGTCAAGTGACTGTCCGTCATGGCTTTGTAAAAGACCAATGTACTACAAAATTACGTATACAATTTATTAGCACTTTAAGGTCAACGAATAAGGTATAAATTACAACGAATAGTGGAGGTTTAACCTTTGTGTTGCGAAGGTGGTCCGATAAGCGCTTCTTCCAACTGACGGGCGTCAAAATGTTTCAAAGCGGTCATGTGCGATGACTCCTTGTTAGCAAGTGTGTTACACACTGATAATGACAAGATAATGTTTTAGATAATAATTTTCTATTTTATAGTCAAAGGTTATGATTTTAATACGGCCAATGACGTCTCGTTGTTTTAAAAAATAATTTGGGGATAGTTGGTATTGACTTTCAGTGTTGTTAAGTCTTTTATATAAGGTTAATTGTTTAAATTTGTGTATTTTACCTTAATATCATGGTTTCTTAGAGCTGTAAATTTTCAGATGCAATATAAATATAAGTATCGATTTCCTGGCTTATAGGACCCAAGTAAACACACATTGTATATAATATGAGTATGATTTGAAATAAATAATATTTTATTTGTAAATATAATTCGGTATACGATGCCCATTCATAAAAACGACCATCAATAAGTAACACTACATTCTAATGTCAATAAATAAGCACGTAGACCCCACAGTAATCACCCAACGAACGTCACGTTCACAAAAAAAAGATCAGGTATGTACTTGTAGTTCTTAACCAGAATAGTTTCTCAACATTTGACATTCCGTCGAAACAAATTGTAGGTTCGATGCCTGTGTAACGTTTTTCTCACACGATTGGAGAGCAAATAACTGGGTGCTGATGATATGGCAATATCGTTTCACGAGCTATGCTTTGGGTGTGGAATGGGTATGGACGTTGGTATGGAGGGAAAGATTGGTCAACTTTTTAGCCAACTTTTGACAAACTTGTTGGTCAATGGTTGGTTCTGAAACCTGGATTTTGTTTATAAACATTAAAGTTCTTAATGGATAAGATGATCTTGATTAACTTTATTTAAAGCTTGATTATAACAAGATTACAAGGGCATTTATTTGTGATAGGTTTAAAATTTAAAAGCTTTAGAGATATTAATCTTTTAATTTAAAGTGTAGATGTAACAAAAGAATGTTAAAGTAAAGTAACATACCTACTAAATTATATTTAACCAAGCAGAATCAGATCCGAAATTATTTGATAGTATGACTGTAGCGATTAATAATTTTAAAGGTGTCTATCAAAATTTGAAGTGTTCCAACATGCTTATTAAACTTGAGATCCGTGTATCACGTGTCTAAGTATAGCTTCGGTCATACTATCATGGGTACGGCCAATTTTCGCCTCTCATATTGGTAGCGTGTAAGTACTCGATTGTATCATGATTTCGAAATTGAATTGAATACTGTCCTACTACGCGTCGAGATTACAAGGCACGGATTTATCATCTCACTCTCTCCTGAAGTTTAAGACAAGGATAGACGGTGCGGATGTTTTCGACTTTTTTGATATCGAGTTTAGTTGGATCGCGGTTGTCAATTTTAGCTAGTCGTGAGTAAGTTTTGTGTCAATTTTAGCCTGCCAGCGGTGGAGGGTTACCGGTCTCTTTATAAGGCTCATCTTTTGCGGCATTCCTGTCATGATTGCCCCTATATGTAATTTTAGCGATTGTTCTTAGATTGTTTTTGTCGAAGCATCACACGGGGAAAATGCTTATAAAGGAATCCCAAGAACTACAGTTGAGATTAGCACTTATAATATTTTTCTCTATTCTTGTTAGAACTTGAGTGAATTTCTCAATGTCTAGATGATTTTTGTTATTATTTGTTTCTTTTTCATCGAAGTTGGCATCACGACAATATAATTCCTCGTAACTTATTTCATTTTTTTGTAGTTTATCAGATAGCATTTGTATTATAACTTGCAGATTTTTACAGACAATATCTGTAGAATAAAGTTCAATAAAACGATGTCATTTTTTGTTCAGTGAATTTCGATTTATTACTACTTATTTTATATCATTTTCCCATCCTATTCAAATACATATTAGTGAGGATGATCGCAAATCGTTTTATGTTGTGTCCGCAGCGGTAGGCCCAATTACGTCGCTAATTCGGCCGATGATGGGACATTGGGGTTCTCAAACTTTAGCACTATTCTCATTGAATTCACCTGCTTAATCCTCATTGACAAGACACGGAGTTATACCTACACTCATCTAAGTGTTCTCATCTAACTCTAAGTTAATAAAATTTGTAATTAACGTAACATTGATCTTATTGGAAGCAACATTGACATTATGTTCCTGGGTTGTTTTAAAAATTAACTTATCCTCTTTTGTTTTGAGCTATTAATAGGTATTGAGCTGCCACTTATTGATAGGTATGTACATTTTCTTAGAATAATATTAGGGTATTTACAAAAATGTTTGTCTTTCAAATTTCAGAAAATTGCGGCGTAACGGGGCCAACTTTTTTATGACTTTTTTCGGTTCAGTGGGACATGCTTATGGTACCTAGAGAATATTGTCAAGGTTATATTTAAAAAGTATACTTCTTGAGTTAATGTTTGGGAACCAGTGTGTATTGTCTCATCATCTTTTGTATATAATATACAGGGACTACATGAAAGTCAATGGAAAACGTGAGTATAATCGACGAGAAAACTTTTCGGACTAAAAAATTAAGATAAATTTTAACTATAGCGTCGGACTAATCAATAAAACTGATTTAAAAATTGTAAAAAATTGCTCTACAATCATGGAAAAAGGAGTTTTAGATTTTAGGTTCTTAGCTTGTTTTTTTTTGTTAGATCTGAAATTATCAGTAAAAATCATCAAAGAAATATCCGCAACAAAATACACACGAACAACTTCAAATCTTTCCCAACATACGTGACTAATTCCCACAAATGTTTCCACTTGTGTTCGCACCTGTACCCGTCATGGAGCGAGCATGTCCGAGTAATGACATCGGGTACGTGCGCCAATCGTCGGCAATACGGCACGACACTGCGCAAACATGCGTCGCCATCGCGTCGCCACCGTGCCGCCACCGTAACGCACACTTGCGTACACAATTGTACCGGGTAATGGCGCATTTGCGTCCGATGAGACACGTACGAGCAAATCTTCTTGTAATTGAGAACGCTACCGTCTTGTCTGTGAAAGGAATGTGGGATTGTGGGAGATTTGCTGCGCCTGCGACTACTTATTTGTTGATAGCTTCGGTTTGCTATTAAGTGTGGCTTAGTTCAGTATTAGTAATTCCTGGAAACAGTACATACTAGGTACATTCACTGTAGTAATAAAAACGTTGCCTTTCTCATATTCGACTTTTTCTTTCTACAAAAATTGTAACTTAAGTGTTCGCTTCGCATACATAAATGCTTAAGTTTTCTTTTAATATACCTACCTACTGGGATTTAAAAAAAAATGTCTGATACTCATCTGTGTTTTTTTGCGGATCAAAAGTAAAAAATTAGGTTACAATATAATACAAATACTCTTTATTGCACAATAAAACAGATTTAAAGTAAATAAAGTATTTAGGAGATGAACAATGGGCGGTCTTATCGCTTTAAGCGATCTCTTCCTGACAACCTTTGGATGGACTGGAATAGATGATATTGAAAAATAGGTTAGGTAGGTACCTACTCTGTATAAAATGAAAGACACAGATTTTAAAATAAAACCTATCTACTCGTACCTATCCAAAATGTCTCTAGAAAAAGCGTTCTCCAACCTTTAAATAAAATCATGTTATACCCAAAATTGCTGAACATTCCACTCTATCTACCAACAATGTTCAATATTCGAATGTGACATACCACTCCGTTCAAGCGTAACCGTTGATCACTGATGTGTACCAACCCTCTAATGCAATTGCACAAGCCTCCTCAATATGCACGCGCGGGTTAAATATTTGCTAACTGATTAAAAGTCAAAGCTGTCCTGCCTGAGGCCACCGCATGGAAACAATTGCTACTCTGATCTAAATAATATTAGTCGAGCGGATCATACGCGTCACAGATCACAGGGACGTTTGTACCCCTTGTGGAGTTGAGGGGTTGGTTTTAGTGGTGGGAGTAGCGAGTGAAATATTTAAAATGATTTTTTTAACCTTAACAGCTTTAAATTTTTAAACTGTTACCTGTTACTTTTATCAAAATTATTTTGGTTTTTTTGGATAAATTTATTTGTATGAATGCTAGTAGTGATAGTAAGCTGGGAGTTTTTGTGCCCTTTGAAAATCTTAGTAAGGGTTAACGTTTTATAAAAAAAAAACAAAAGAGGACTACCACCGCTCCGCTCAACAGCACATTCGTACCCTAACTTCCCCGTCTCAGAAGCTCCAAGTTGACATTAAAGATTATGTGAGATTTATATCGCAGGAAAATTTCAATATAAACGGTGCTGGTGTTGTTAGAATATTATTCCCTGTTTTGGGAATTTTCTTTTTCTTTAACTTGGTAAATTTTGTGCGTACAAACCCTTGCTGAGAGTTATAGTAGTAGGCTCAATTTTGAGCCTCAGATATTAGAACAGAGCTTGTCCACGACTTACACGTTCGATCCAACACGTTCCGATACGATCTAGGGGGTTACTCTTGAAATACAAACTCAACCACGTATAAGTAGGTATACGTACTTATTCCAACTTTGTTACAAAAGCACGTGTGGGGTGGATTGTGGCTAGATTTTTGCGTTTCATACTAAAATCGTTAAAGCGATACGAATTTTTAATTTCCATATTTTTCCAATTTACTATCGATGTCCCGATGTGTCGATTTGTTTGTCACTCGAATTAAATTTCTACCGATAGAAAATGACAATTATTTTATTTGTTTCACGTCCCGTTTTATGATGTGGTTTTTGTACCACTAACGATTGGTGGTTAAATGATATTTTTCCTATATTTTTACTGATAAATTCATGTGTGAAAATGTTTCGTATGCGAATAATATAATGATATGTTATTGGTAAAATTAAAAAATCGACTCCCTGGCCGATTAAAGAATTTGTATTTTCCGCATGCAGTGGTAAAAACCGTATTGCATTGGTTACGTACTTCTAAGCTAACTTAAGTAACTAAGTTTACTTAAGTAAGTCCTGATCAGCCCTCATGCGAGTTACCCATTTAAAACTGTTTGTAACTCTCCCATCAACACATCAACCCCGTGTTATCGATTGTTCCGGGTGCTAACAATACATCTGCCCCAACCCTCCCCTTGCAATGACCACTGGACAATACTGCGTTACAATTACAAACCCTGCGTATTTATTTGTGAGAAGCTACGTTGTCATAATCGATGGGTATAATGAATCATAAATCACGCAATATTAATAATTGAAATTCTCTTCGACATTCAACCATCTCAGATGGTAGTTACATGCACCACTTGTACGAAGTATTAGAGGGCTTCTTTCTACAAATTTCGAAATTATTGTCCACACTGTTTGTATGCATAAATACCTACTTTATAAAAAAGTGGCCCTGGCCCTCTAGACTCTGTACACAGGATGTAGGTACTAGTGCTCTATACAAGGGGTACCTACTCACCTACTCTGTACAATTTCGATAACACGGGCGGGATCACGAATAGCTGAGTGACAGAGGGATTGGGGGCTTTACCCAGTAGGTCGCAGGTACAAATCCCGCTCGTGACCGATTTTTTCTATAAATAAATAAATGGTAACGGAGTTCGGCCAGGTTAAGGTCTTGGATTAGATTATGGCTTTGGTTTTAGTATCTACAATAGCGTAATTTGAATGTCATTTAAATTGTTGTTGTTTAATTGTAGGGTGTCGTGGTGGCGCATTGGTTACAGACCCGCTTCGCAAGCGCGTGGGTGTGAGTTCGAACCTGTCATGTACCAATGTGACTTTTTCAATGTCATATGTAATTTCTTAATAAATCACACACCACTGACTAACGGTGAAGGAAAACATCGTAAGGAAACCTGGACTTTAATAGTCTGTAATCGCAAACCCGCAGTGAGCTAGCGTGGTGATTAATGCTCAATCCTTCTCTGTATGAGAAGAGGCCTTTGCCCTATATTGGGACAGTTACAGGCTTATTTATTTATTTATTTTTAAATTGTCGTTTTTGTACTTAGTTAAGGCATGGAAACAACGAACCAAGTAACACATTTAGTCTTATAATATTAGAATAAGTATTCAAAACTAAAATATTCTAATTAAACAAAATAAACATCCAGTATCCCTCTGTCGCCTACCGACTGCGTTTAGCGATACTTTACAATTTAAGCCTGTATAAGCTCCTTACCAAGAACCGGTCGCAATCGAGCGGCATTTATTATTTTATTATGCTTTTTAATGTTTACGAACTGGGGAAAGGCCGGAGTTTACTGAAAGCGAAGATATTTATGGAAACGGACGGAATACTGCGCAGTGGTAAATTAGGGTTAAATCAGTTAATTAAATTGCTTGAATAATTCCAATGTAGTGTTTGGCCTGAGTTGGTGCTTGTAGCTACTTGCACCGTGTAGACGCATTAATACGACTGACTGTCAAGTGAGGGTTGATCTGAAAGTAGCTAACATATATCTTATTTTTTTAGGATTCCGTTACTTTAAAAAAAAAAGGAACCCTTATAGGACGATTGGAAAGAGATCAAGTGGAGGACCGACGGCTTTACGTGCATGCCGAGGCACGGAGTAAGTAATTATTAATTTACTAGCGACCCTCCCCGGCTTCTCACGGTTACGCTAATATGCATGTATTATACATATAAACCTTCCTCTTGAATCACTCTATCTATTAAAAAAACCGCATCAAAATCCGTTGCGTAGTTTTAAAGATCTAAGCATACATAGGGACAGACAGACGCGGGAAGCGACTTTGTTTTATACTATGTAGTGAAAATAGGCACATAATTTACGAAAAGTTTTGGTTGTTCATACCACTAGCTCATCGCGGCTCAAATATACTATAATATTGTATGTTTAATTAGTTTGTGTATACCTCAAAAAAAAACGTAAAATTAAAAATAACTTATAGTGTAACACAATCTTTATCGTTTATGAAACAAGTAAAACAATGATAATAAGCCGATGTGAATCGCTTTATTGCAAGAAGAAATCTCTCATTAACTAGCGATTTCTTTTTGCTTGCTTTGTTAGTGACAAATACTTGTGTATGAGTCATCACTTCACCAGTCAGAATATGCAGTCATCGTATAGAAAGATACTTTGTAGCTTTTTAAAATAAAAAAAAGAAAAAAATGAAAAATCTATGAAAAGAAAATAAAAACATTAAGAAGAGTTATTGTATGATGTACCTAAAGCACGTAAAGTCGTTGTTCCTGCTCCTGATCTCTCTCCGATCGTATTGGATTGTCGTCCTATAAGTCGTCAAGGTATACCTTGAGGACTATATACATGTGTACTCTCTATCTATTGACAGAGAGTACACTTATTTGTGCACACATTTGTGCACCATAATGACTCCAGCGTAGTTTGCTAATCTCAATTGAGATTGGCCGCTGTAAACGAAATTCGGTCAGAATTTATTAATTATTGTCATACAAGTCAATACTTAATATTCGCTACGAATCTTTGTGGCTATGAAGTTAGCTACAGGATGTTTTTTCTCCTGAAATGGTCGCGTTAATATTTATAATTAGTTATAAGTACTTATTATTTCATAACGGAGATAAAAAAGGGCCCGATATTTTTTCCACGTTATTTTTTATTTATTAATTGTACATTAATAAATAAACATTTACAAAAATGGTTGAACGAGATAAAGTACTTACAATTGGCGGTCATATCGCACTTGGCAATTTCTCTCTGACAACTTTTGGATGAAAATTGAGAACTTAGAAAAAAAACGGGCAGTTTATAGTGTACACAAATATACACCCTTTTTCATGCAAGAATATATAAAAGCTTGTATTTTATTTGCAAATGCGAACTTCAGTAACTTTACAGACATAGAAATCCGGGACGAGTACTGTACCTAGTAATTAGCACTTACTAGAGTTCAACCAAAGGACCAAACTTCAAAGAAAGACCAGCTAAAAGGCTAATAAACACGGTGATATAAAACAATGAGACAAGTTATTGTCGTGTTCCAAATAGGGGAGGAGTAATAAAAAAGCGCAATCCCCCAGGAATCGTGATAAAAGATTTTGGCACGAGGGGAGATTGGGGATTAAACGTGTGATACTTTGTCTTTTTAAACGAACCTTTTTTTCGCAAGTAAGATATAAAAGGGAGCTGTTATGAAAATTTAAGGTGGAATTTTATGAATTTTTGTTGCTCCTGAATAATGTTTAAGAAGAAAATCTTCTTGTTTTGCATGAAAGTATTGTGGTATACTTGTAGGTATTATGTAATTTTTAAAACCACCGGCCATTGTACGACTTTTGTTACAATTATTTCTTTTATATGCTTTGTGAATTGGTGTGCGCTATACAAAATATAATAAATAAATAAGAAAAAAACAAAATATGCAATATAAGTACGTTTTTTGTATTGTACCTATCGTACAAATTCGCAAATTTCCATTGTTGATAAACTAAACAAGATAAATGAATCGATTAACTGAACGTGAGTGAAGTTAAGATCCAATGGGCATGCGTTACTTAGTTGTTTTATAACCATAAATAATAAATAGAATATTGAACTATTTAAATAAAGAAAAATGCCTTTACATGTTAATTGAAGATCAATTATACCTATGTTTTTTTTGCCTTGTCAATTTGCACACCATACAGAAAACTATTGTTTTCGTGGCCATTTGGCCGTCCTAAGGGTCTTGAATAATTTATTTTCCTAATCAAGATTCATACATCAAAGTACTAGTTTAAATTTATAGCAATAGGTGTAACGAAACACTCATTAATCACCAATTACAACGTCTTAGTTGTCAACAATACAATTGTTACACTTAACTGCCGCTTGACAACAATTGATAAATTAACAAGATTGTGAATATCCCTTGTCGCCTCCCCTCGTTTTCCGGGAAAAAAAGATAAAAAGCAGGGGAGACAGGATTACTTGCCCCGAGCGACCCAAGATGTGACAGATTAGCTAGTAATTTCTTCTAAATTGATATCTCAAGAGGCATGCTCTTTTTTCCCCGACTTCCCCTATTTTTTCGTATTTTCAAACTTGAAAGATTGCCAGTCACCATTCATCGTGGTTGTGGAAATCTTTGACATAGATTGCACGGAGTTTTGGTTGCTTATGGTAACTTTAGAGACGGTATATTATTGTTTTCCTTTGTCATTATCTTCCTGCCTTTGCCCTAAATTTGTACCTATCTTCTTCTTATTGTTTCGAAAGCAAAACCTTTTTTTTTATTATATTGAAACAACAGTGCGTTATCAGAAGCAGCCATTAAATTTGCAAGCAGATTTGTACCTATAAGGTTTACGCAATAGTTTTTTTTATATTTATTTTTTTAACTATTGCCCCACACTAGAATTTTATCCTGTATTGTTCAATATGCATAAACAACGAGACCTAGTACCCAGATAGGTAACATAGAACTATCAACAGCGGCAGCCTCGTTACAAAACACTTAATTACGTATCATCAGCATTTGTCGTAAATGCGTTGCATAATGTTAAATTGGACTGCAATGTACTGTCGCTGTATCGTGTGGCAATTTGTAGCGAATTAATCTTGGTATGTTCTGCTTAGTACTGGCAGATAGAACTAGGTTCGAACGATTGTAAAATATTGAAACTCATAAAAAAAAATATTCCCTTTAACGCCAGGTACAATTTTCTATTTTTTTTATTATTGTTTACGTATTCTAATTTCGATTCTATTATATCGATATATTCGATCTATTACCGATTGCTTTTCGGAAGTCATGTTCAAATTATTAATTAATTATCACCTGCTCTGTGTCTCGAAAAGCATTAACCGTTGGCTCCGGCTGTCATGAAGATCTTTGACAGTTTATATAGGGAGCCTAAACCCTCATAAAATCCTTAAAATTGATATATCTATAGAATGTAATATCCATTAGGGTTACGGGATTCAGGTAGGCAGTCGCTCCAAGAAAAGTGGAAAATTGATATTCAGCTGCATCTGTTTAGATTGGAAGCCAACCCCAACAAAGTTTAGAAATAATAAGGCTAGGAAGATGATAAAGACTTATCATTTTTCTAAAGTTTAATTTTACTGGCATAATACCTAAGAACAAAGCGAAACAAATCAAAACTAGCAGTAAAGCAATTCAACGTTCACTTATACAATATTTACGCAATTTGAAGTCACCACCATAACCTGAGCTGTCCATCTCTACGAAAAATTAAACTTACGAACTGATTTCTCGACGTGTGAGGTGTCTTAGTCAAATGGTGTTGGTCCACGTATGTCTTGGAAGTTGCGCTCTGTTTCATATAAAGGTTGATGTATCCTTTAAATCGTTGTAATATATCATTTTCTAGCGTAATTGAAGATATTTTTGGTTGTACACATACTACACATGTTTTGATGGTATCTTGTTATTAAAGCGGTAATAAAGATAGAGGTAGCTGATGTTCGATTATTTTAAACATCCGTCTAATATAATTTAGTAAGCCAATCAGTCTAATTATCTGCTAATAGATCTTCCCTGTTACTCGCAGGTCTAGCTCTTCTTCCGCGGATTGTGCGAGTCTGCTCCCCTGCAGGAGGGAAGCTCCAATCTTGGCACTGATACTGGCTTCAACGGTCTAACACTTGGCTTTACTGCTACTAGATAAGAAGTATAAGAACCTACTATAGACATAGTCTGATGATCTGACAGAAGTGACCAAATAGAAATCAGTGTTTTATACTTATAACCTATTTTTAAAACAATCAATCTTATTTTTTTAACCCATAACTAGCATGATTATGATACCATACCATACCTATCTATCAAGATAACGAGAGATCAGACAACAAGTTAGCTACCTTGCATAGTTTCTAGTAGACAAAAAGTTAAATATTAGCTTCTTGAAGTCACCTTTTTTTAGGGTTCCGTTCCTCAAAAGGAAAAAACGGATCCCTTAGAGGATCACTTTGTTGTCCGTCTGTCTATCTGTCTGTCTTCAAGATTATTTGCAAAAGATGAAGCATTTTAGTAAAATTATTTAAGAAACAATAGTCTTTATTCATTGATGTATTGTTAGATCTAATTTTATTTTATTCATTGCTATCACCCTTGGTTTCTACGCAGTCAGGTTGTATTGAGACATAGGCTGCCTTTTTTTTTGATAAAATTAAAAAACCAAATTTCAACAGTTTTAGTGTTTTAGTGCATTGTGATTGTTATTTTATTTGCCGTCAGTTACTATGAAATTTGAACTTCGACCACATTCGATTTTACCATTATTACAACACTCAACTTTTAAATCCCATCCACTGTCTTCTTGAGGTCATCAGTTCATCACAAATTACTCATTCCGATTTCAAAAGTTCAAGAAACTATTCTATTTTAATGCACAGCGTGTCAAATCACAGAGATTGTATCTGGTCGGCGCCTACGCATTCATATTTATTATTTCTGCGGGCTAAATGTTCGTTCATTGTCGCAATTAGCATAGGGACTGTGTCGTTTAAAGAGAATAAGATAAAAATCAAATGATGAAATAAGAGTGGGCATGATCCATCTATGGTGAGGTAGGCTTAAAATAGCTGAGCCTTTTTGAATAAACACACGGTTGGAGAAAGTATTGAGAAGACAGGATTATGGATAAGATAATGGAGATCTTACTCCAGCCGTAGTTTAAAGAAACTATTTTTAACCGACTGACAAAAAAAGAGGTTCTCAATTCGTATACGTATTTTTTTTGTACACCTTAGGCTTAGGATGAGATAGTTTAATTTCGAACTTTTTTTAATGTTATTTCGAGCTTTTTATTGTTTCAAGTCGGTTTTACATAATTTAGTTTTTTATTAAAATTTTAAAATTATTTGCTAAAGATGCATTTAAATGACATTTTTTTATAAAATTACTTACTTGCTGAAGATGCATTTAAATTACAATTTTTTTAAATTATTTGCTAAAGCTGCATTTAAATTACTATTTTTTTTTAAATTAATTGTTAAAGATGCATTTAAATTACAATTTTTTTTAAATTTCCCACTTGCTAAGGTACACTTAAAATACCTACTTCTAAATTTCAATGCCAAAATGTTACAAAACGAATGTAACTTCTATAAATATCATAAAATAAAATCGCACTAGGTATTGTATTCTTCCAACAAAGCTTTTATTGATCGCTTGTCACTTCGAGCGGGAAAGCTTGACTTCCGCCCCGGGACCTGACATCTGATGAAATGTTTTTTTTTCACTTTTCACGTTTCCGAAGTCAAACTGTCATATGCATGACTTTCTCTTTGTTCAATATTGACAGCTTATTGTGAATTTTTTAAATATTGCATTTTAGTGGTAGTCCTCGGAAAATATTGGAAAATTTAGTTTGAAATGGTGTTGTATTTTACTTTGTATTTACAAGCTTTTATTTTAACTTAATTCATATGCGTGTATTTGGGTTTACTCACTTCTTTATTGTATGGTTGATGGACAATCTGGTGCCAGAGTTTAAACCGCCCGTAGGCCTTTACCATGGCTTAACACACCGTTGAAAAATATCAGATGTGATGGTTTACTCACGATGTCTTCCTTCACCGTTTTAGCAAGTGATCATTAATTTCTAAATCGCACATGAATTCGAAAAGTCAGAAGTACATACCTGGGGTTCAAACTTTTCACCTTTGAATATAATATTATAAAAATTTGATTTTTTAGACACCTGCTAAATTTTAGGCAGTAATAAGGCCCATAAAACTAAACAACTTTCCGCATGCATCGTTGAAATCTGAAAATCAAATATTGAATTTTCATAGGTACAAAAGTGACTGGTCACATTCGACTCACGTTTTTAAGAGAAGTAAAATTTTCGTTACGTTCCTTTGGGAAAGTTGTTTTGTTTCATGGACCTGATGGGTGGTTATTAAAAATTCAGGTTGTATAGGTACCTACCATTTCTTTTTACCGTACCTACTCCATTTGGTTAATACAGCAATTTACCCACATCTTCCTTCTTCCTCCCTTTGATATCCACAATTTTATATTTGACAGATTATAAAGGCGTCTGGTATGAGTGACAGCTTAATGTACTCCGCTCGAACATGATTGATCATTATCAGTCACACTATCAGAGATGTTGTAAACTTGATACTTTAGATGTATTAAATTGAAATCTCGTGTGAAGATTTTTCGTTCGTATTCGTAGTATGAGTTTGCAACTCGAGGACCGGCAAGTTTTTGTGAAATAAGATATTGTATAATATTTAAATTTTTCTTTGTTCTGGCTGGAAAAATAAAATTAAACATACCTATTAATTATAGGGCACCTTACTACTTCCGGGCAAAATAACTTTGTTTTTAAATAAGTGCAAGGGACGCGGTTAAAAGCTTCAGATCTCAAGATTGAGTTCTGCTCATAGTAGATTTTTTATTTTCGAAAAATATGGCTTTAAAATGTTGACAATGGTAATTATTGTCATTAATTGATAATTATAATAACGATAATTTATAAACTATTAACAGACATGCTAAAAGATGCGCATTCGCATATAATTATACACTTTGATGTAACTAAAGTGTCTGCCATACTTTTTTCAGCCCATTCACATCCATATAAAGCAAGTTGCCCGGAGACACCAATTTATTAAATCAGTAAAGTAATCATTTGCATATTCATTATTGATGCACCAGGTAACGAATTTCATCGCCACTCCATATAAAATATACTTATACTTAAAGAGTAAATTACTAACCATTATAATTATAACATGTAGGTACAATTTATTTTGTAGGTAAGTGGTATGTTATAACAATAACGACGAATAGTGACCCTTTAGGCAGCCACTCAGGTCTTAGAAAGAAAAGAGCTAAAAGGTCGAAGAAAGTTAATGATGTTAATTAAATTATCTTGCCAATGCTCTCAACTAATTTAAACCCGCTATCACTCTTTCTAACAGAATACATGAGAAAAAATTCGTCCATATTTTGCTGATATCAAAAAATCGCCATGACATAGAATTTGTCTAACTTCATGCCATTATTAGAGCATCAACTAATTTAGCACTTTTGACAGAAAAATTTTCTGTCCCTATTAACCCTTGCGAAAACCGAAGAGAACAGACAGATACACAGATTCTATATAAACTAGATAATCTGTGTACCTGTCTGTGGCATCGTAGTTCCCAAATGGATATAAACCGATTTTGATTTAGTTTTGTAATTTGAAAGGGGGTTTAATGAGTGTTATTAGTTAACATATTTGAGGTGTTTTCGTGTAGGGGGTTTTGAAAAATTTAATTTATAGTTATTTATTGATGTTTAACAGATATTTATATAAAATTATTTTAGTGAGATGTGCAAGAAAATTGGAACCAATATAATTCTGTATGGAGTACTTACCAACAAATACTCCCAAACTAGTTTCCTCCAAAGGTAACGAATACAAAAACATAAAATTTGAACCCGGAAACATTTGAAAGTCATCTGCGTTTGTGGAGATGATTGCAGATGTGATGTGTAATAATGGCTAAATTAATGTGTCTACTATTTGGGAGCTTGGCTGTCAAGAGGTCAGAGAATTGTAACAGTAAGTTGGAAGAGGAAAGAGAATTTGGTAAGCATGCTTTTTTTGGCTTGCACTATTTTCAATTTTATCACTTTTTCAGTGCCCTGAAGTGTCATAGAAAATCTATATTAAATTGTGTTTCTGAATTTCCTTATACGAATATTTATTTACAAGCATATGACTAAACGGCTGAAGGATTTAAACAATGCTTAGCAAATAAAGAATAAATAAATCATCCTTTTTATCCCGAAATAATACGGAAGAGATAATACGCTGGATGAGAACAGCGCAGGACCGACATGAATGGAAATCCTTGGGGAAGGCCTTTGCCCAGCAGTGGGCGTCTTCCGGCTGAAATGATGATGATCATGATGAATACGGAAGAAGTTGCGATTATTACTTAGTTTTTTCATAATTTTGAAATAAGAATCTGAAGATTTCGGCTCTAAATTACTATGGCCGCTACCGCAGTCCACCGCTATACCTACTGAACTGGAATTGGTTGTTCTCGATATAAGATTTTGTCTTTAACAAAAGGTTATACCTATAGGTACCTATAGATTCCGATCGAAACCTTTAATATCATTTTGTATTTCCAAACGTAGCCAGCAGGGTAAAATAAACCTACAAATGGCTATATTACTGTAAAAGCCAACCAAATGCTTCCGTTTTACCACACAATGGGGCCGACTCACACTTGGCCAGTATTTACTATTAATATATTATAGCCTCAGGATATAATATAACCTTCTCTAATAGTTTATAACTTGTACCACACTCGTAAGTCACGACCTGACTGAACGTTGGATGCTAGACAACTTTTACTGAGCAGTGATGCTACCCGATGGCTATGTGTCAACTGATGTACCAGACCAACTTGTTATACATAGTTATATAATTGTTATATATAATGCAACTATACAGTTTTCTGTTTAAAGAGTTTGCAAATTTTGTAGCATTACCTATGTGAATAATATGTGAATAGATAATGCGCAGCGCAGGCGCATGATAATAAAATTTATTGTTGTTGACGTTATTGTTATGCTTTATGTTTTTCTTTTTTTATTGTTTGCGGAGAGTTGGTACAAGACAAACACCAAAAATATTGGCTAGCCTGTCAGTAAAAAATTTTGCTACACCTAATATTATTTAGCTTGTCCCTATTGACATTGGCCGCTGTGACTGAAAACGATAATGTAGCTAAATTTAAATAAATCACTTTTTTTAATAGTTTCAATTTTGTGATAATTAATTTTTGTTACCAACCGTACTTAAGTTCATTTGTGATCCCAAACAATAACCCTTTGGGTCTCTCCAACTACTGACGAGAAGCTTGCATGTGGCAGTTGATAATAAACACGGATCGCCGCAAGGGTTGTGTGTCACTGAGTTTATTTGGGTATGTTGTGTATATTGATTGTACACTGTGTGTAGGTATATTGATAAATTTGTGAATTTAATTTTAAGTTCAGGGTTTTAATTTAACTTAGGTATATTTTTTAATAAGTAGGTAAAATTGAAAAAACAACTGATACGGATGGGATTCGAACCCACGATCTTCGACGTACTGTGTCGACGCGACGCGACGCCGACGCTCCGACCGCTAAGCCACGGTTTTTTAGCAGCGTCAGTCGAAATTTCTAATTTCTTTCGACGCCTAGGGCGTGAAAATTAAAAATTCACACAAAAAAACCTAAGTAATGATGAAATGAATGATGAAAAACCGCATCAAAATCCGTTGCGTAGTTTTAAAGATCTAAGCATAACATAGGGACAGACAGACGCGGGAAGCGACTTTGTTCTATACTATGTAGTGATACTGTAAAGTTGCTTTTAAAATTTGTATATTAACATAAAAATACGCTTACTTACGTGCGGCAGACAATTAGAAGACAGCGAATTGACAATCATTTACACATCAAGCTATAAATTTCGAGTACAAGCTGACATTTTGTTGTACGAAGAGGTTATACAATACGAGGTCAGTTTATACTGATTTTGTATAGCTTGATGTGTAGTTCGGCGATTTAGGTTAAGTAGACGTCACGCAGAATATTTTCAGATGCCATTTGCGATTAAAATAGTACCTTCGTAACGCATTCGAAAACCTATACCTACTTCAAGATCATCGGACTCCATGGTGTGTGCGCGAAGACAGCCGCGTAGAATATCCATTTGCGGTCCCACTTCCCTAAGCCATGCTTGTTTGGTGCGAAATTTCATCCTAGCTTTAAACCAATCGAACTTAAAATAGTCTAGGCAATCTAGCAATGTCTGCGTCCAAACAATATATATCAAGTGATAATAGGTACCTATCTACAATCCCAATCACAGCCAGTAGCAGCTAGCTGAATATATCGCAATCAATAACAATCCAATATCAATTAAATACTCGGTTAACCCTTGATCTTCGTTCTCACTCCTCGTCAGGACCCGTCACACTAACGAGTTGGACTAGGCTTTCATAGCCTACCATAAAACGAAATGCCCTACAAATTTCAACCTTATTTCGACGGAGCAAGAACTATAGGACCATTTACTTTGCTTATAATAAATAACCTTCCCGATTTTACGACGACAATTAAGTGAGTTTTATAGTTTTATAACTCGATGCTGTCAACTTCTTGGAAAATGTAAGGATTGTCATTATGGATTGTAAAGGAGATGACAGTGTCGTAACAAGAGATTTAATGAAGGTTCCTTTATGGCAGACGGGTGTAGACACTTATAGAGACGGATTCTTTATTTTGGTTAGCTTCTGGTATTAAGGAGGCTGTTGAAATAGCATGTGAATATTTATTAAAATTAGCTGTTGTTCTTAAATTAAAAAAATTAAAAAACCGAGCCTCACGAAAAAAGAATAAGCTTGCATATTGATTGATAAACCTTGTGAATATTTAAAATTAGCTGTTTTTCATATTTTTGTGAATTTTTTACATGTTATAGCACATGATAGCTTATTAAATATAATTATTTAATAAGAAAATTTTGAAAAAACAACTGATACGGATGGGATTCGAACCCACGATCTTCGACATACCGTGTCGACGCTCTAACCGCTGAGCCACCGTATCCCATCGGCATCAATCGAAATTTCAAATCTCTTTTACACGCCTAAGGCGTGTGGCGACATCTATCGAAATACATTACGTATCCCGACCCAGTGCTCTAAACTTTGCAGTTTAAGTAGACACCGATGCGATATCACCAATTTTCTTAATATTTTTGTGAATTTTTTACATGTTATAGCACATGATAGCTTATTAAATATAATTATTTAATAAGAAAATTTTGAAAAAACAACTGATACGGATGGGATTCGAACCCACGATCTTCGACATACCGTGTCGACGCTCTAACCGCTGAGCCACCGTATCCCATCGGCATCAATCGAAATTTCAAATCTCTTTTACACGCCTAAGGCGTGTGGCGACATCTATCGAAATACATTACGTATCCCGACCCAGTGCTCTAAACTTTGCAGTTTAAGTAGACACCGATGCGATATCACCAATTTTCTTAATATTTTTGTGATTTTTTTTTACATGTTATAGCACATGATAGCTTATTAAATATAATTATTTAATAAGAAAATTTTGAAAAAACAACTGATACGGATGGGATTCGAACCCACGATCTTCGACATACCCACTCCCGACCCGTGGTACAACTGCGATGTCCAACTGGTTGTACTACGGAGAAGTAAATTTACCCATGGTTCAACTCTTTTTTCTGATATTTATGATTATGACCCGTGGTACAACGGTGGAATTATGTCCAACTGGTTGGACCACGGGGATCAATAATATTTCAAATGGCATCTAAACAAACCTTAAAATATTCTATGCATGGTCGAGGGTGGGCTTGGTCGACGGAGCCCCGCTTCGCGGGGCTCCTACTTCTGGGTGGTTTATAAAAAAATAACCACGAAGGAGATGGCGGGGTCTATTCGACCCCGCCATCCCCTTCTAACCTATTACCAGTAGTTGTTCCATAGATACATTCAATTCCCAGAAGTACAACTAGTTGGCCCAAGGAAAGAACAACTCACTCGAGTTGAACCATTGGTCAAGATATTTCCCCATAGAACAACCAGTTGTACCATGGGTGTACCATGGGTAAATTTACTTCTCCGTAGTACAACCAGTTGGACATCGCAGTTGTACCACGGGTCGGTCGCTGACATACCGTGTCGACGCTCTAACCGCTGAGCCACCGTATCCCATCGGCATCAATCGAAATTTCAAATCTCTTTTACACGCCTAAGGCGTGTGGCGACATCTATCGAAATACATTACGTATCCCGACCCAGTGCTCTAAACTTTGCAGTTTAAGTAGACACCGATGCGATATCACCAATTTTCTTAATATTTTTGTGAATTTTTTTTACATGTTATAGCACATGATAGCTTATTAAATATAATTATTTAATAAGAAAATTTTGAAAAAACAACTGATACGGATGGGATTCGAACCCACGATCTTCGACATACCGTGTCGACGCTCTAACCGCTGAGCCACCGTATCCCATCGGCATCAATCGAAATTTCAAATCTCTTTTACACGCCTAAGGCGTGTGGCGACATCTATCGAAATACATTACGTATCCCGACCCAGTGCTCTAAACTTTGCAGTTTAAGTAGACACCGATGCGATATCACCAATTTTCTTAATATTTTTGTGAACCACACGCCTTAGGCGTGTAAAAGAGATTTGAAATTTCGATTGATGCCGATGGGATACGGTGGCTCAGCGGTTAGAGCGTCGACACGGTATGTCGAAGATCGTGGGTTCGAATCCCATCCGTATCAGTTGTTTTTTCAAAATTTTCTTATTAAATAATTATATTTAATAAGCTATCATGTGCTATAACATGTAAAAAATTCACAAAAATATTAAGAAAATTGGTGATATCGCATCGGTGTCTACTTAAACTGCAAAGTTTAGAGCACTGGGTCGGGATACGTAATGTATTTCGATAGATGTCGCCACACGCCTTAGGCGTGTAAAAGAGATTTGAAATTTCGATTGATGCCGATGGGATACGGTGGCTCAGCGGTTAGAGCGTCGACACGGTATGTCGAAGATCGTGGGTTCGAATCCCATCCGTATCAGTTGTTTTTTCAAAATTTTCTTATTAAATAATTATATTTAATAAGCTATCATGTGCTATAACATGTAAAAAATTCACAAAAATATTAAGAAAATTGGTGATATCGCATCGGTGTCTACTTAAACTGCAAAGTTTAGAGCACTGGGTCGGGATACGTAATGTATTTCGATAGATGTCGCCACACGCCTTAGGCGTGTAAAAGAGATTTGAAATTTCGATTGATGCCGATGGGATACGGTGGCTCAGCGGTTAGAGCGTCGACACGGTATGTCGAAGATCGTGGGTTCGAATCCCATCCGTATCAGTTGTTTTTTCAAAATTTTCTTATTAAATAATTATATTTAATAAGCTATCATGTGCTATAACATGTAAAAAATTCACAAAAATATTAAGAAAATTGGTGATATCGCATCGGTGTCTACTTAAACTGCAAAGTTTAGAGCACTGGGTCGGGATACGTAATGTATTTCGATAGACGTCGCCACACGCCTTAGGCGTGTAAAAGAGATTTGAAATTTCGATTGATGCCGATGGGATACGGTGGCTCAGCGGTTAGAGCGTCGACACGGTATGTCGAAGATCGTGGGTTCGAATCCCATCCGTATCAGTTGTTTTTTCAAAATTTTCTTATTAAATAATTATAGCTGTTTTTCTTAAACAAAAAAAAGGACGATTAAAAAAATCCTTACGATTTAAAAAAATAAGCTTCCAGATTGATGCCGAGAGTTACGCATAAATCCGCCGAACGTGTCACCGTGACATTGTGTCTACAATTTTAAAATATTTTGATCTGATGTAGATAGTATGACGTAAATCGGCACGGATATGATTGCTTTCAATTCTGTGGTAGTAAGGTTCTGTTTTATATTTCTTCTTTGTATGAGTTGTTATTAGGTACAGTCGTAGAGAATAGTTACCATGTTCTTCTCTTTTGGATTTTCTAATCAATTCCTCTAATTAACAAAAATTAATGTATCTTTGTCGACTCAGATCTAAGCACTGGGTGAGGATTTCCTATTACATACTTAAAAATATTGATTGACTTTAGAACAAAAGTTAACTCTTCCTATTGAGCATCCAAGTTTGCAACTGCCATTTCTATAATAATTTATTCAAAATCTTGCAACACAACAAAGTTCTCAAGCATATTTAAATCATAGGGCTTACGCCGACTGTATCACCCTGGGCAGATACGATCACTACGAATACGTTGACATGCGTAGGAGCATTCGACGCTAATTTAATTTTGAACTTCCAGTCAACCTTATTACCACCTTATAGAGCACAATTTCCTGTAACCTTATCAATTTCTAAGAGAAAATTTTCATAGATGAATCATTTAACCGCGCACTTGCAATTAGAAACTTTATAGATACGGCTAGTAAAATCTATTTTTGCTTGTACTCAAATCTTTATAAAGATTTTGTTCCGTGCAAAGCAAAATTACAAATGCATTTTGCGTTAACCTTAACGTGCAAGATTTAAGGTTGATATTGATTGTGCGGGTAGTTTTTTTGTGTTTTGAAGAGGTAGTGTAGCTTTCGGCATAAGAACACGACGTCCCCAGTAGGCACACATGTGACGTGCAGCGAAACTGTTGTTTTGATCTTAGTGTTCTATGTAATTTGCCTCATAATATCTGGTACTTGCTGCAGGTGAATTGTTTAATAAATAGATGTTTCACGATAGCATCAGCGCATATTCAAACCGTTTAATACTGAATGGACAGCACGACAAAATATTGATCGGAATGTCACAGCATGGTGAATGTTTAATTGCGTATTGCTAACGTTAGTTAACGTTAGAACAGTAGTCAGGATTTTAGAGGATTCTGCTGCCTGCTTTTGACGACTGTTAAAGATTTATTTATGTATTTTTAATTCGCAATGAAGTGTACAAAGGTACAAGTGTACAATGAAGTGTATTTTCTGCCATTTAACCTCATAGGCGATGCAGAGAAATACTCGGTAGATGCACATAGTAAGAGAGGTTGAATTACAAATTATTATATACTACTTAAGTACTTATATTTAAACCAACTAATACATATACAAACAGGTAATAGTACACTGGTTAACGATGGTACCATTCTGCACAGCTCTATTCGAAAAGGTGGTCACGTAGTTTAGTCTTAAATGAGAACAGACTGGTTGCCATCCTGATTCGAGAGGGAGCGAGTTCCATAGAAGAATAAATTGGACGAAGAAAGAAAAGTGAAAGATCTTCATAAAAACCGGGACCGACAACTTTACGTTCTGCAAATGACTTACCTACATAACAATGGACGTTTTGTCGATAAAAAGAGACAGCTCCCATAATAACCATGCTGTGTAGGAACTGTTACCACTATTAGGGTAACAATTCCTGCATATCAACCAAAATGGTTGTATGGGAGAGAAGGGTAAGAGGCGTTTGGGATATGGTATCTAAAGGACGATGGGGAGAATTAACTGGATAAAAGGAAATATAAATTTTAATATGGAAATGCTATTGGTCAATGAGAAAAGAGAGTTCTTGAGAACCATTAGACAATAGAAGAGGAAATATGCTTGGTCACTTGATGCGTTAGGATACAACTTAAAACAATTTTTTTTAAATTGGATTAGAAGAGGAAGACCTAGAAGGATCTTTTTTTTAAATGTCTGAATACCAGTTGCCCAACTTGTACTTACCCTACAACCCTCTTCTTTCACATGAACATAAGGGACCACCCACACTGCGCCAATAAACGCCACGTTTTACGATCACGATAATAAACGCTGTTTACAGTGGTTGAGCGCATGATGCGTTGTCAACCACGGGGGCTGCGCGTTGTTTGGACAAACGGTTATGATAGGCATCTGTTGAGGAGTTACATGGGTGGCTAAAGTAAGGATGATTTTATGGGTAAATTCTTATAATTATTCGTGGAGGTTCAGAAATTTAAGTGAGTTCAAGAATACATTACGTTATTTGTATAATTCAGGATAAAATAAAAATACTACTTCATATTTATTAAATACAGGTAAAGGTTTCTTGATAATATTATTATACTTATTTATTGAATGAACAAATAACTTATTTAAACATTGAAAATTAGTAATTGAAATCAAAAGACATTCAGATACCAAAAAAAACTAAATTTGCGATTAACGCAAATGATTCAACACCTTCATTCAACAATTCTAACTAAACAAACTTGAAATCAATCACTTTTTATTAATAAAATAACATTGGTTAAACCCAAATCAATAGAAATTCATACAATAGATTGAAGCTTCATATTAAAATCACAAACGAATAATTCCATTTTAAAATATCAAGTTCATATAGCTATTGTGACCTCGGTCCAACCTTGGTTGTAATCAAACACCAATTAACGTCGTAAGAAGACAAATGAATGGATGACGATACATTAATCATAACATTGCTTGTGAACGGTTACATATTATTATAGTGTGTGTGTGCCTTTACGTTTAAAAACGGCGTTGAAGGATGGTCAAAATGTGTCCTACGTTTTGAGTTGAAAGGAGTAAAAAGCTTAGTTGGAGGCAGAGAGAATCATGGCCGCAAACGATTTGTGAGGCGATAAAGTCTTTTATTAAAAAAATATAACGAATCCAAATCGTCATGGTTGCTTCGATACAAAATTACAGTTTGACAGGTTACAGTAGCCAGTACGCGTGAGATATGCACAACTGTGCAAACTTAGGTGCACTCTCTAATCCCTATAGCCGTTTAGTCCGACAGTAGTACATAGTCCGATAGATCGGCAATCCAACTCATCCGGAAAGAGATCAGTTGCAGGTTGATCCTGCAACTGATTTCTTTCCAAACACAGGGCAACAAAGCAATGGAAAGCACACCCGAGATATTTCTCAATCGTATCTAAAACTATGTAAAGGCCTAGAGTGGTTTAAACTCTGACACCAGGTATTTCATCAACCATACGATAAGAAGATCTAACATTCTCAAAAATAAATCATAATTATACAAATCGATTTGCTATAAACTTCGTGAAAGTCGTTGAAGTCTCGCGTGGGAATCGTATCAAGTAATCTACTATTACTAGGTCATTAGAAAACTGTAACAAACTTTTTACTTTAGTTAATTTCAGCCTTCAAAGACTTAGACACTGAAAATATTCTGCCGTACCTTCAATCGAAGTGCTAGCGTGCAGTTAAGCGATCTGCTTGCAGCATATCGCGATGTATTTAAATGGGCTAATTACATGTTGCCCGTCGAAGGCTGAGAGCTAAATTTATATCAAACTTCGGACAACAACGGACTTAGAAGTGAAATGAGAAAAAAATATTGGCCCTTTTTAGATTTCTAGAAATTTTCTGAACCGAACAGCGGAGGCTTAGTAATAGGGCCCTGGAAAGTCCCGTTGAGAGTACCAACGGGACTTTGACAGAAGTCTGACAGACTTTAGGTACGGGACCCTAAAAATGACATAAAAAGGTTCAATAAATAAATATACCTAATAAAGATATTTTGTTCGATTAGTTTTCGCAAATAAAATAATAATTAGTATCTAAATATTGTATTTTTGTTGTTTCAATATTATAAAGATAAAATGTATTCACCTAAACACAGTCTACTATGTTGTTAGGTAAGTAGGTACTAATAAATGCAAGTAAAAACGATAATTTTATTTAAAAATCCTAACAACAGTGTCATCTTTAACAACACTTAGCAAAATAAATAATGACGTTCAAATATTTGTGACAGGCGACTAATAAGTGAGTGCTAATGGCTAGTTCCCACATGGTGGTGAAGGGTCAAGGTGGCAAATGTAATAGCTTTGGTTTTACGATCACTCATTTGTTAATGTATTACAATGAAATGTCATACTCATAACCTGTTTTATTGACAATAGAAGCACGTGTAACACTTGTATCTATCGTCTCTGTTTCTTTTTTAATATCCCGTCCCTAAGGGATAAAACTATAAAAGGTCCCATCTCGTACCTAATTAGCGTAATTACTTAGGCCCAATTTCACCATTCACTTTAATAACCGAGTTTAATTAAACTAAGTTCAGCCATACACAAATTGTAGTTTTGAACTCAGTTAAACGCTTGAACCGAGTTTATCCCTATTGATCGCGTTTAGTGTCAGTGGTGAAATCGGCTCTTAGCCTTATTCCACCGCATATAGGAATACATTTGAAATTTTCACAGGGTGCAAACGGTTACGAGCACAGATACACATTTGCACTTTTGAAACTCACAATTTTCTTTATTCATGCTAGAGATCCGTCAAACATTGAAAAATGAGACACAAAATGAGACAAACCTGTGACAATTCTGTCCTTGTCAGACATCGACAAAATCGACTCTTTGAGCCCGACCACTACAAAAGTATCATCGCACTTATTCTCAAGCGTTGTCACTCGTCAACGACACATAAAGGTCCTCCCACACAACAAGACGTTGACTCACGATGTGTCGCAAGTTGTTGATGTCGCTGCGTCGGCGCACCGCGCGGTGCCCCGTGGGTGGCCGTCTGATAAGCATCTAATTAAAACCTACTTTTGCTGTAGAGAGTTGCGATTTATTTGTCGCAATGTACGTATTTAGGACTTAAGATCTATTTACCTATGTAACATAGGACTTACCTTAGTACCCCAATTAAAATCGATTGTAAGTACCTATATTAGGTCGTTTGGACCTTAAGCTAGTTAATTTTATTAAAGTTTGTTTGTATACCTACATAATACGATTAAGCTGGCTAAGTTATGAACTCAAACTTCTGATGATGTTTTCCTTCACCATTTTTACAAGTGATATAATTCATTTCTAAAACGCACAAGAATCCGAAAAGTCAAAGGTGCGTGCCTGGATTTCGAACCAACGACCTTGACTTGGAAGTCCAACGTCACACCACTAGGCTATCACTGCTCTCCAAATGAAAGTTAAAAAAATTGCCTCTACAAAATACAGTTTAGTTTGTATTTGTAGAAAATCCATATAAAACATTTCCTTTGCAATCAATGTCTTAAACATAGAAAATCGATTTCTTAGAATAATATTTACGTTGCCAATATAATCACTCGATACTACAGCAAAAACAAAACGCTGTCTTCAAATCGCAAATCCGAACGCGGCCTAAAGTATTATGTTGAAGAGTCCTCCAATCCATAACGGTTCCGTCGTTGGTTTGTTTAACGCCTAAAGTGACAACGACAATATCTATTTTCGACCGGCAATTGTTTATATTATAAACATGAACGTCATAAGAATACCAACTTAAGTTTACACTTATAGTTTTTTACATAAACCCTATTTCTATGATGTTATGGTTGTATTTGTAAAGTATTTAAGTATGGTGACTGTTTCAGATAAGTTGGTGTCCAAATGTGATGACATGAGTGTTATGATCAGAGCTCGAAGACTTAAACCATGGGCGTGTAATGTGAGAAAATGTGAATTTTATGTTTTTTAAGCTTAGATGCAGAATATTAATAAACTCAGTAGGAGCCAGAAGCGCCTTTTAGCGGTTGAAATGAGATTCACGGGATAAAAAGAACAATGAAAACATTTTTAAGCAACAATTGTTGACAATACTGATGGCGAAATAATCTACCTTTTTAATTTTTGACAGGTTTTGCAAAAAAAATATTTGGTAGTCTGGAAAGGGTTTGAATATTATGTTTAAATCTTAGAGTAGGTATGTTTAAACTCTTTCCATGTCAAAGTTCTACCAAATTTTTTATGACTATTTTTTGTATTTTTAATTAGGTAGGTACTTAGTTAGATTTACAATCATGATGAAGTAAGTTTTCTATATTTTTTAAAAATAAAACTGCATTACATAAAAATAAAAGAGCCCCATAACATTATTATCCAAAAACAATTTAAAATCTACACCCAAAGTAATTAAAACTTAATTTTCACTTCAAGGTTCATTAATAAAGGTCGTTAAAAATAAAGACGTAATTACATGCCCTGGTTACGATAACCATAAATTTTAACTAATCACAACACATACTTAAGGTGACATAGAGCCTGCACGCCCGACTTCCGGTCAAGTTGTCCGGACCGGAAGTGGCCCGCCGCCGGAAGTTGTATACAAAGTGCGAGCCTTCGCGTGCCGGACAGAAAAGGGGGTAGAAGGGGAAATTTGGTAAAAGAAAATTTATGGGTGTTTGTAACTTGATATTTAGATTTGAGCGAAATATTCTTTGGTATAAAAGTATTAAAATTACTTTCGGGTAAATTGTCGTTAATATTGACGTCTTGGGGCTTACTTTTAAAATACAAATCCAATCCCAATCCTATTTAGACCCAATTTCACCATTCACTTTATTAACCGAGTTTAATTAAACTAAGTTCAGCCATACACAAATTGCATTTCTAAACTCAGTTAAACGCTTGAACTGAGTTTAACTTGATTGATCGCGTTTAGTGCCAGTGGTCAAATCGGCTTTTATAGGTACAGTACAAAAGTTGCAAATATAAGCTTTTTAACAATACGCGTATTGGCGCGCGCTTCTGCACCAACACGTTGCAATGAATTCGTCTTATCAAACCTCTTATTTTGTGGGTACAGAGACATACTATACCTAATTTAACAATGCATAAACACCCAGACCGGTGCAAATATCTGCTGAAAGGATAATTATCCTACGCTGGATTTAAACCCGCGACATCAAGCTCAGGAGGCGAAACCACTATGCCATGGTTTAACGATGAGCCTCCTAACCAGTCATGACCTAAAAAAAAAAAAAGTGATACCTTCATAACCGGAACACATTTGAACCTTCCCCTTAATATCTTGCATCGCATACACCGACTCTGCGATTATTATGCGCGTTTAACTGGGCGGTTAGATTACTATCAGCACCATGAAACAGTCGGCGATTGTCGCTGCCTGCGTCACGACTGTTCTATAGGGTTTAGGCAGATATACGTAAAACTGATCACAAAATAATTGATGTGATAAAATATAGGACAAAAAAAGGTTCTTTTATAGAGAATGGAGGATAATCTTTTATGTATTATATTTTATTGCAAAGAAAATAGTTCACAAAGTTGTCATAATATTTTTTATGAAACTCTTTAGTTATTTTACCCACTTGGGGGTGGAATTGGTAAAATCCTTTCTTACTGGACCTAGGGTACCTACATAGGCCTCTTCTCACACGCATCACTTATTTTGAGTGCTCATTAGAAGGTGTTTGCTCTTAATCACCACGCTCTGGACAAGCGGGTTGGCGATCGCAGCAGCAGATGGTTGCTGTTGCACAGTAGGATGTTGTTGCCCATCCTCCAGATTTTTCCCTTTATCGCTTTTTCGACATTCGTAGGATGAGTAGGGGTGGTTCTATTCTTATCATAATATGTGGCCAATAAACGGGAAGTTAAATTTATAAACATTTTTATGAAAATATATTTATTGATGAAGCTGAATCGACAATAGCGTAGCTCTTCATTGATGATGATAATTTATTCATACAACACGATCACTCAAGTTTGAATCTTTAGTAGTAACAAAATTTTGAAGTAACAGAAAAAGTTTCTGTCCTACAAAATGTCATTCACCAACTGCGAAAACAGTAAAAAAACCATAGCATTAATTTTCTTCCAAACCATAAATCACAAAAAGCAACGTCTAGATTTTCCTAATTCTACGCCCATTTAACTGGGCGGTTAGATTACTATCGGCACCGTGAAACAGTCTGCGATTGTCGCTGCGATTTTAATATATTAACCGTTTGCGTGTAGCTAAGTATTGTTGTGTGACTGACGCTTTATTTAGATCTATTGCTGCATTTAATTTCGGTGTTCTTGAGACTTGCCATGATTTTTAGGTAAACTCATAAAATTACAAAATTTCGTTAGTTGATTTCCACAGGATGACAGAATAATCATTAAAAATTGCTTTTCCTTCTCATCATCATTAGCTATACCCACTTTACCCAGCTTTTCCCTAACCTTTTTTTTTACCCCATTTTTCCTTGTTTTGTGCCGATTCCATCCAGATTTTTATGAAAAGCATTATTCTACATCGGTTTGCCCATGCATTCGCAATGGATCTGTCAAAGCTCAACAAACGAGACACAATGAAAAATGTATTATTGCATTATTGCGTTGTTAACACAGGAGAATTTAGTGCTGTTGTCATATTTTTAAGTGTAGAGAAATAATACCTACATTTTTTGTATATCAATGACCTAAGTACATTATATTTTACTTACTTTAAAAAAATATAATATGTAGGATATTATATTTTTTAAAGTAAGTAAACATTAAAGTTGGAAATTTTTTGTAGAAAGAAAAAATCTATTTACCTACGAGCGGAATTTGAACCCTGAATTTTTGTTATATTAATTTTTTTGCCCCATGAAACAAAATGTCTACCAACGTAATCCGACCACTTATAACGTCATTTACACACATTTGTTCTAGAAATAACGAAAAACATTTGTAAGACGCCTTTTAATATATATTTAACAGCATATGGTGGGCGACCACCGTTGTGAATACAACTTTATTTATCCAAACAAATGGGTGCCACATGTCGCCTTATACAATGACAAGGCCTCACATGACCATTACAACTTGGCCTCTTAATTCTAAACAAGAGGTTCTTAAACATAAATGTTTTAACTAGTTATGGGAGGTGGGGGGTCAATTAAAAATGGTCGTCACAAGAATAGGTTTGTGACACAATAAATATTACATTTGTTTATTTACTATAATAATACCTATGTAGCCAGATGTGTGAAGTACCAATGCGGTGGGTTTGCTGGTATTTGCGGTTTCTGTTCAGTTTGATCTTATACCTACATATTATTGTGTTCTTCTACTTTTGTACTTAGTATCAACTATTTTAACACTGCAGTAAACGCGCCCAGTTTTTTACAAAAATATCCGTGTGGGCTACTATTGTAGTCCAATTTTAAAATGTAAAAAAAATGTTTATTTGGACAAATCGAATTACATTTTTATTTATTAACTTTGCTTATCAACTTTTTTTTTTAAATACGTGAATGAGGTACAATTAAGTAAATTAATAGGAATATTAATTAAAAATGGCACTTTACAACAAATTATTAAATACCTAAAATTGCGGCTTGTTGATCGAGAAAAAAAATCACTAATAACATTTTTGCAATTTTTGTACCAAAATTGCTAGCCTAAATTTGGTATGCCAATATTCGCCCGCCTGCGTTTTTGAGGACTTGTTTTGGTCGAAAACCCGGCAAATACAGCTTTATCAAAATTGTCCGATGATACCTGTTGGGTTTACATGTTTACATTTCTTATTCAAACTTTCTCTAACGTGAAATCAAGTACTAACTATATATTGTCTCAATGATTGACACTAGCACGCTGCAAACAAATCCGAATGATCTAAACTTGTTCATCACGAAGCTATAATTAAATACACTGTGTAACGGGGTGGCTATGCTCAAATGGTTTAGGTTGTATGGTAGTTATTGTAAAATGTGGGAGAATTTTAAAGGTTTAAAGGTACAGGTACCTATAGTTGTGGTGGTGGATAGTATGCAAAATAATTCTTTATTTCTTCGCCACAATATAATATTGATTTCATAGTCACCAGTCTTCCACAATATATTAATTTGTTCGTATTATGTTGCCAAAAAAACATAATAATATAATTTTATATTATTATGTTTTATAATTTTATATTATTATGTTTTTTTTGGCAACATGGTGGCGACCTGTCATTTAAAACATCAGGTCACTACTTTTAAAATTTTTTAGCACTCTTTAGGTATGTTATTCATTATTATGTAGATAATCTTCATAACAAGAATTCACAAAATTAATGCTAATAGTGGTGTCGATAAAAAAATCTAATTAGCGTTTATATTATTACTATATTATACTAATATTATATTATTACTTACCTACATAATTTATTTGGAAAAAGTTACCCAAAGCCAGAAATATTTATTTAAAAAAATATAAAAGTCTAGGGAGTTTCAAGACTCGTAGCATAGCAACCCTACTGCTCCATACCGCTAATGACAGAACATCATGTCTCTCTAAGTGTTGGTAATGTATGTACAAACACACATTTTTGGCTCTTACGACAGTCCCACGGAAATACATGTTTGTACATATTTAGAGCCTCGTATTGGTATTTGTAACGAATCAGTGTTTGGGAAGAGAATATTTGACGTTTATTAGATCGATTCCGTTTTCGTTTTGAATGGAATTGACGCTTCCATTTAATAGTTATTAAGTCATTGCAGATTTTTCTTTTTTTTCGTAGCTTAGCAACATGATTTTGTTTTTTTTGTTGCCTTATTATCGGCTTACCTGATTCGAAGGAAAATTGATTGTAATAGAAAAACAAAATTTATTATTTACAATTCGTTCACCACAACCAAAGATATTGGAAAGAAGGAGATATGCCCGTGTGGTATAAAATGTACAGGAACCTAGTGTCTCCAGTTTGTCCCTACCACTCGCCACAACTACACACGCAATTCAATAAACGCAATTTCTCGGACCAATCTCAGACAATCTCGCATACAACAACTCCGTGCATGCTGCACAAACAAATATGCACTTTATTACTTTATACACAGCGATCATGCAACATGCACTGCCCTTAGTCAGTCTTACTCACACATGGATCTACAGCGAGTACTTTCGCGACCGATACCAGCGGCCCTACCACGACATAATTCTGATGTTCAAAATATCGTTATGTTATTTTTACATTGCTTCGTTTATTAACACAGTATCAAACTGAGATAGTACTTAAGAAGCAGTGTATTTCGTACACAAATAATAAAGTTGTTGAGCTCCATGAAAACCAAAATAACATAATAAAGACAGCAAATATTTTTAGATTTGTTGTTTTTAATGAATTTAAAGAGAAATCTAATATAATTAATATGGTAAATGATTGTTTTACTAATCAAGTTTATTGTTTGACATCGATTTTTATAAGAATCCAGTAAACAACGCGTCATTTCGATAAAATTACACGGTCGCGGTCAAAAGTGTACTGGCTGCCGGTAACGGCCATTTAGCCACGTACGACTCTAGGAGTCGTACGTCGTATGACGTGGGAACGCCCCCTTGCCACTTCTCCTTATTTAATATTTCTATGACCACAACATTTTCATTGCTTTTGCAAAGCTGTAGAATTTCGAAATACTTACCAAATATTATATCCTACTGACCTAGGCATACTTTAACAAAATCAGATAATTCGTAGTTATTTATACTTACTTAGTATAGTATTACTTATAACAATAAAATCATGCTCTATTTGTATTTAAAATTAGGGGAATCCCCGAAATTACTCCGAGTAAAGTCAATAAAATATTTTATTTCAAAAATAAGCAAAATCTACCGAACTGAGGCCTAACCTGGATTCATACATGATTCAAGTTTTTATACAATTAGTAGGAAGGTAGGTATAGCAAAAGTTACCAACATAAAAAATCCTTAAGGTACTCGTTACCAAAGCCTCATAAAAAAGCGTAAAACACAAAAATTACCACCATTAAACTACACCACAATATTCCGTATTTACAAAATATGATTTAAGTGGCGGCTTATCATACACCATCGAAATAATGACAGTAATCAACACTTTTCATGTCAACAAGAAAAAAAACAAATGACATTGGCGTATCAAAATCTGTATCTTTACGGGTAATTACTGTAAAGGGGAGGCTTTTTTGTGGTGGATTTGTAATAGATAAGGGGTAGACTAGTTTTGGGTAATTATTTAAGTGGAGTTTTGACTTGTGTTGATAGCTGTGGTGATTGTATTTTCTTTATTTGGGGGTCTGTGGTTACACTTGAATGACGAACTCATTTCTAATTCTAATTAAGGTATATAAGTTAGACCTTATTTATACGAATTTATTACACAACGTCACGTTGATGTAGAAGCGCGTGCCAATGCACGCATTATGTCAATCGACGACTCCGCAGCTTCGAATTTAGTAAGTATGTGTTTCAATCGATGACGTCGAGACTTTGCATTTAGTATGTTTATCAATCGACGACTCCGAAGCTCCAAATTTAGTACCTATAGGTAGTATGTCTCAATCGACGACTCTGAGACTCTGAATTTAGTACCTATGTTAGTCAATCAACGACTCCGAAGCTTTGAGTTTAGCATTTTTCTCAATCGACGACTCCGAGGCTCTGAATTTAGTGTTTCTCAATCGACGATTTAGAGACTCCGAATTTATTGTTTCTCAATCGACGACTTCGTTCGACTCAATTTCATCCTACGGTAATTCTTTGTTTTCGCTGCAAAGGCATTACTTAATAACATCGATAATTTCGTCATAGATCAATGATCATATATTATTTAGTTTTACCTATATGTTAGCTAGCACCTATGAACTACATAGCTAGAATGGGAAGAACTCACAATCATGCAACACAATTTCTTATAGGTAACCCTAATATCAACCATTAAAATATCACCCCTTTACTAACCCCTTACACCATAATCACCTCTGACCCAATAGTTGACGAAATTGAGTGCCAAGCCTTATCTAAACGAGCATCAACACAGTGTCGGGTTTATGAGCCAACGAAGAAGTTACGCCGTGTAATGTAGTACATAAAGATCTGTAATCGCACACATTTTCCAACTAGGCGACACGCTAGGATGTCTTGTTATTTTTAGTGGTTGCGTTTATTTCGGGGTTGTTACATTTTAGGCCTACTATTATTACTAGCTTCATGACTTGGAAAGCTTTATTGTTAAAAAAGAGCGTTCAAAATTACCTGCTCCCACACAAACGCTACATTTTTACATAATGTATCATGTACAAAAGGAACACCTCATGATATAATAGCATCTGCTCATATAAAAACTGTCACCACGATGTAATGACATCCACCGCTATTCATATCACATTATTCCGGTCGACAGTCATTTAAACGTAGCCCTCTCATTGGCTGGCGCGTCACTTTGTCGCCCATTTGTCACCAAATGCCAACCAATCACAGCCCTTCATTTGAAAATCGAACAAATGAAATTGTCACTGCGATTGCCCCACAAAAACGTCTATTGTGTACCAACCTTTTATGATTTTCAAAATGGCAAAAGCGATATTTTGAAATGCTTTTATTACAAAATGTTTATTAATATGGCAGCCATGTAAAATTATAATATCCAAGAAAATAAATGCGACAATACAAACAATTTTTACACTCATCACGATGCGCGGAACAACAAAAAGGACACAATTTCGCCCCAAATGAAGCGTGACTTTTAACAAAGGGCAACAGTATATGCAGTGCGCAATCGTTTATAGTCCGGCCAATTTTAGGAGGCAATCTATTTGAAGTATTTGCGAGTATTGCACGGGTATTTTTGTTGGTCGGTTAGCAGCCCAGTGTGTCGATTGCCCCGGGTTGGTGGAAATAACACGGCTGTATCATTGTTATACAAAAGCGCAGCTGTTCTGTTCCCTAAGGGTAAAAAAGACGTTTTGTATGTTTTTTTCGATACGGTGTGCGTAGGGCCCTTTTAGCGGTCACCGGGACATGGACGCCTCCTGTTTGAGCGTTTGATACATTGTAAGCTTTTATTTTTTTTCTACTGCTTCTTTTGTCAGGGATGTATTTATCTTATGTATTATTAGTTTTTGAAGTATTTGCCAAACACTGATGTAAGTTGCATTCCGTTTCATCAGTCATTTTGAATTTTTTAATTATTATTTTTTCGATGGTGAAATGACCTCTAGGCCGACGTTAGAAGTCTTTTTTCATGCCAGCACTAATGTAAACTAAGTTAGATAGTAATTATAAATTGTAAACTAATTGAAATGCAGTTCAGTTGTTTTTGCGAATTTCTTATTAAATAAGTGAAATTATTGTCATTCTTTTCTACAGACCAGGTTCAGGGATAAACAGTAATCCTACTAATAATAAAAATATGAAAATTTGTGAAGATGTCTTTTAGTCGATCAAGCGTAAACCGTTAAACGTATTTAGATGAAACTTGGAACACAGATAGACCAAGTCATGTATTAATACTTAAGATAGTTTTTATCTCAGTCTAATCTCTACACGGGCAAAGCTGCGAGGAAAAGATAGTGTCACAAGAAAAAAATAACAGTTATTTATATTTATTACTTATCTGCGCTGACGCTGAGTTGAGATGTTGCATTTTCCGTAAAATTATCTTCAAATGCTGGTTCTAGGACCCTGAAACTAAAAAATAAACATTATATTGTGAAAGCTACGACAATCTTTGTTTGGCTTTTTTAATTCACCTTTTTCAATGGTCTACCAACAATAAGTTTTATTCAAATTGTCCCACCAAGTCCCGTTCCCACCCCGAGCACCCATACCGCCATATTTATACGCCATCTTGAATAATCTTTTATTAAAGAGTTTAATAATAATCCTGAGACGGATACGGCAGATGTGTTCTTAGCCTTAGGTGGTAGTGTGTACTGCGCTTAAATATTGCAAACAGCTCTTGAGATTTTATTCAGTACAATAATGTGATAAATTAAGTTTTGAGAGTGCTTGAGTTGCGTTATTAGGATTCAAGTGATTTGGATTAGTAGTGTTTTTAGTAGTGATTAGTTGTATTGCTGGAGACTTAAGGTAGGTCTTTTAAAACTTTTGGAATATGTTGTTATAAATACGAAGGTGCGGGCCGTGGCAATGCTTGCTTAGGCATTGCTACGGCATACGATTGATATCTGTAATTAGCATTAAAAATCTTATCTACATAATCTGTCTTTGGGTTTTTTGGCATTGAAAGAAAGAGATGCAGAATAATGATCTAAATCAAGTAAATCGGCTGATTTCTATTTTTTTTAATAAGTCACAGATTAGATTATTACAATGTAACTAATAAATAGTTGAGAATAAGGGACCTGTCCAGTAATTTAGGAATAAAAAATGATTAAAAAACCGTTTTAATGTATTTTTAAAACATTTGTTATACCGTTCCACTGTAGGGCAAAGGCCTCCCTTCACTCCTTCCACTTGTCTCGGTCTAATGCTATCTGAGACCAGTCCTTCAGATGTGTCTATCTCCCCCTGGGCCTGCCGCGAAGTCGTTTACTGCTTTTTGGCACTTATATTATATTTAAAGTGCAACATTTTTTACTCGACTTCGCCAGAAGGAGGGTTATGTTTTTTACATTTGTAATACCTACTTGTACCTATTGTATACACTCTTAATAACCAAACATTACCAAAACAATACAAATAAGGCTTCATTTTAATTAAAATACACAACAGTTGGGATAAACTCCATCCATGTTTGAAACAAATAACACTTTTGAAGGAAAATCATGGGATATTTAATACCCTCGGCGACCCTCCAAATAGGTCACTGTAGCGTCTCCCTAACTGTGGCAGTAGGGCACATGCGAGATACAACGAGTTTATTATTTTCTGTGCGTATTTTCAAATATTGCGAATTTCGGTTTAGAATTTTATCGATTTCAAAGTCGTGTTACAAAATGGAAGTCATTGGGGGTCTATGTTCAGCAGTGGACGTCTTATGGCTGAAATAATGATGATGATGTTTACAAAATGTAGTAGCATAGCATTTTCAGTTTTCGACTCGCACCGTTGTTTTGGAGTTGGCGCTAAGGGTTAAGATTACTTGGTTTATTGAAAGCTGAAATTTTGTGTTATTTAACTTTTTAGTCGTTTGAAGTCGGTTTTTTCCTTTTTAATCAACAAAAAATCGTAATACGATTTCGTGTTTTTTTAATGGACTCAATTGGTTGGCTCGTACATAATTATGTAATAAAAAAAAATGTATTTACAAATTGAATAGTTAAAAAAAAAACAGATATTTCATTTGTTATTTTTTTTAGAAAACATTTGAGTCATTACATTGAACTCTATATAAAAAAAAAATGTAGTACTCACCAACCACTTTTGTGCGCGATCGTTTAGGGCTGTCACGTTACTCTTTAGCTGATTTATGTGCGGCTCCGAGCAGCTGAAAGTTTGATGTGGGTGCGTTGTCGCTGCCAACCCTACCCTTCGGCCATACACCCACATAAGCACCCTATGTGCAGACGTATGAGTAAGCAAGTTTGGCATCTGCTGTGATACTGTGATTACAGTTATTTGATATGTTTTTTTTTTATCGATAAAGGTGTTAATTTTCATTTCGATCTGTGATTCAAAGAGGTCATCAATAAAGAATAATTTGAGTAGCAGCTTTTTGTGTAGGGGTGCTTCAGACAGTAGGGTCGTCAATGCCATAATATATTTTATTTTATTTATGTAGGAAAAATAACAGTAAGTAACTCATTACATAATTGCATAATACGAAAAAGAAGAATATAAAAAAAATATGAATTCCTATACCTAAGTCTCAAAGTTGTCTTGTAGAGGTTGTGACTATTTTCAGGACTCCTTAGTAAAACCAGGAACCTTTATAGTTTTGTCATAATGTCCGTCTGTCATAGCAGTTTTACCTACTCACAGATTATAAAAGCTAGAAAGCTGAAATTCAGCACCAACAAATTTATTAATTTTAGATATGTAAAGTGGTACTTAATGATATATTTTTTCGGGTATTATGTACCTACTATTACGGTTATAATCTAAAATAATTTTGATTTATGGATTAAGAAAATAGTTTTTACATATTTTTAGTATTCATTTTCAAACCTATACATATATGAGCAAAAAATCTGTCAAAAAAATCTGAAAACGTTCTCAATAATAGCAGGCTTGATATATTTTTAAAGGAACATTATAATGAAGTTCTTCTAGTTATGTAGACTGCTTAGACTTGTTTAGTCTAAGTCTAACAAACCAGCCAAGTGCGAGTCGACTCAAATAATCATAACATACAGTAAACTTTATTACCCAATCGCACAAACATAAAATAGTTCATATTGGGATCTCTTACTATCACGGCCCGCAGCATCAGTCACTCCAAATCTGTTCCTCTAATTACCGAATTAAGAAATCGTGGTAATCGTGTCTGAGAAGACAATAAAGAGATCATTAATCACGAGGTATTTGGTACAATCGCTAATGATGATATTAGGTTCTGTACAAGTGTGCGTGTTTTGGACTGAGTTAGGAACGGAGCGTGGATTGAATGGGAATAACAAAACGTCGATAGGTTATTTTTATATACCTACATGTGCATGTACAACTTCGGTGTAGTAATTACATATCTCTAAATATCTATAGACAATTTCTTTCACGTAGTACCTGGGGGCTTAGCCAAGTTGACTATCTATCTACAATCACTAACGAATAGAAAACGAAAGAAATGTATAGGATTCGATTCTATTCGTTTGTTTTGACCACGTGACATAACGATAAAAGTAATGTCATCCTATGTTAATCCTATGTTAAAAAGTATGAGTTAAAAATATTAGCTCAGCTAAAAATTTAACTTAGAACAATAGTTCAAGCACGTTTCAAAGAAAGAAAAACTGAATCAAAATCTGTTCATCCGTTTGAGAGCTACGATGCTACAGACAGATATACACATTAAATAACCCCTCTTTTTCGTTAGGGGTTCAAAACAGTCACTAGTAGTTTTTTTGTCTTATAATTTCTATGACATTGCTGACAGCTTTCAACTTGCACCATGATCCATTATCAAGATATGTAGAAAGAGTGAGGGCGTTCCAATCGTGATTACGCTCTCAAACGTTCACTGACGCAATTGTTCATCATTACATCGCCTGAAAGGGCTGCTGATTGCTTGCTTTGCCAAAAGAGTTTCAACTCGACAGGGATAATTCGCGGTTACGGGAAAATTGGCACGGAGAATATAACACATAAACGTGCGTTTTGGAGTCGGTACCAAGGGTAAGCGGGTTCCAGATTAAATGAACTCATCCTAAGCCTTAGCACCGACTCCAAAACGATCGATTTTGTGTTTTGTCTAGCTTTTAGGTTTTACTTAGCTTGACCTGTTTATTATTTGGTTCAAATTTAGTAATCGAATTTCACCCCCTTCCTGTTGACAGATTGTTCTGATATTTAGTACACAGCTTTAGTTTTGATGACAAAACCGTTTTACGTAAAAAAAAATACTTATATATTATTAGTGTTTGAAGTTGGTTTTTCATTTTTGTAATTTTTTTTTCAATTTTGAGTTTTAACCACTTTTTCGGAAGTCAAAGTGAAATTAGTTGTTACGAGAGGTTATTGAATTGATTAGTTTATGAATTGACGGCCCAAACAAGCCTAGACAGAGTTAACTTATATAATATTGACTCACACCTGTTTTCCCGGAAAAAAAACTTTGCCCGACCCGGGGATCGAACCCAGGAGCTCGTGCACACCAGTCGCGCTTGTTACCACTAGACCAATGAGGGAGACCAAAATGGTTAACTTATAATTATTTATTTGTATTTCTGTATCGATAATATTCCTTAAGTAGATATTTTACAACTTATATTCTTCTACGCATCATGCTTATAGCAAAACTACCACACGCCAAAATCACCAAACACATCACCATAAATTACTCAATTAACTCGAACGTATAATTAACGACGTACAAAATTTTTAATAATCAATCTTTGAAACGAAAGTACAGTTAATCATAGAAAAGTATAACTCGCGCAAGATTATGTATAAAAAATAATGAGCACGTTTTGAACAAGTGAGGTGGGTGCGGAAGGTTAAGTGGAGCTCCTAAAATGGCGGGCGAAAATCGCTTAACCGCTCGACCGCGGCGAGCGGTGCGGTTAACGAATTTTTCTCTGTGAAAACCACTCGCTTGTGCCATGCCCAATACTAATTTCTATGCATTTTTCTTTTGCTCGCCGCGGCGCTCATCGCCCCGTCCAAAGTCGTGGCCGAGCTAAAAAGTATTATAAATAATCCAGCCAAATGACATATAAAAGTGCTTTTGTAAAAACCAATCAAATGCACTGCAGTTTGACTTTTCTTGCAAACACAAACTTCTAAATAAAGTTATCGAAAATACTTATTCATTGAGTCTTAGTTACTAAGACAAATATGTAACAGTGATAGAAGGACAATCCAGTCTACAAATAGCCAATATTTAAACTTTTATACTAATCAAATAGTACCAATTTATTGGCGATGTAAAAAAACGCATGTGACTGTCCCAATTAAGAAAAGTCGAAAAAAATGTTGTTCCCTAAATACAATTTTAGGTTCAGACCTGAAATGCAACAGTCTCGTAAGATTATGACGAAATGTGATTAACGAATGATCAACATTAAACCACCCTTTGATCTCTGAATTCAGTGATCTGCCACTCTCTGACATTACACACTATCAAGAACAACTCTTAGATGTGCCTCGCGATTTTTTTTGTGCCTATTTTAATAGATGTGTCTTACGATGTTTTCTTGTGCCTATGAACAAGATCTGAATTTTTTTATCACTTTAGGTAATATAGGTAGGTAGGTAGGTAGGCAGGGACTCTAACCGCTGGTTTCATGGCCTCATCTAGACAAGTTGCGTATACCGAGGATCGTGACAGATGTTCAGCAGCGATCGTGTGAATTTGATAGTGAAATATTATGCTTACGACTTGTCGTAACTACTGGTACAGTTAGCTCATCAGTCGAGTATTATTTCTATACAATTTTACATGATTATTCATTGCAATTATGGTAAGTTTTATCAAATAGTTGCAATTATATATTTTATAAGTTTTCGCTTTTTGGGCAAGAAGATATCGTTTAAAAATATTAGTTTTGTCATTTATGTGAATGTAAATGATAATAATTGCTTGTTAATTTGGTAAAAACTTCAAGTTTTGGTCAACATTTTTAAACATTAGACATCTGATCAAAATTATTAAACGTAAAAAAATTTTTGGGCTCCTTTGATAGTGTCTTAAGAGCGTAACTATATATTATTTTTCACTTTACCTATTGTCTTCTAAAATTGACTTTGAAATTCGTCACAATCAGCATTATTTAATTATTTATTGAATCTTAAGTTACATCTTTCGTCCGAATACTGTGTCGTTTGACAGCACGTAATCAGAAATTTGACCCAAGTAAAAATTATTGCTTTGGAAAAAATGTAAAAGAAAACCGTAGATGTCCGAATAACGTGTAGGAAACTTCCAAGGCTTTGCAATCATCTCATTAACCTTTTAAATTCTCACAAAAGATTCAAGAATATTTCACAAAAGGTCCTGCTTTACGATGTCTAGTTATAAAAAGATATGTCAGTCGCAGTTTAATAAAACAAGGCGATGTTTTATGGCCCCGGGTTACAGCTTTTTATAAAAATGGAGATAAGGCGGAAATCACGTGTTTTGGTTCCCTTTTTTCTTGTGGAAGTAAAGTTGCAAGCTATGCTAATGATCTTGAGTTTAGTTTGACTAAAACCTTATTACTTTTCTCTAGTCTTTTGTGATGGTGGTGAAATAGAATCTTCTATCTTTTAAACGCGAGAGTCTTCTATACTTAATAAAATTGATTAACAGTGATATATCATGTAAAAAAAATAACAAATAAATTGTTTTTTTCGATAAATCGTAACGTGTAAGTATATTGTGGGGCACGAAATTTTGGTCGCTTTTTGGCGCACAAAATTGGGATTATAACGATGTCAATAAAATTAAAAAGAGTTTTCTTTATTCATTACTTGCTTTATCCCCGGATTTGTTCCATTCTAGCATTTCCCAGATAATAAATTCCTATGTCAACCTCCGTCCAACAAGCTGTCTCTAGGCAAAAAGCCGCGTCATCGATCCGTTCCTATATTGCAGCGTGAACGAAAGACAGACTGACTGTATGACATGTAATTCCTTTTAGAATGAGAGGGGTTAAGTTGTAGTTCAACTATACTGGTCATATAGGGTATTGGCAAATATTAAAATTGACAAATAATTCATCAAATACGGTGTTTGCTTTTTAAAATTATATTCACTTTTCAGTCTCTTTTGTCTGCTGACTGTACCTACTACATGTTAGCTGCCGAAACTGAGACGTGCGTATTTGGGCGACGATATCATAACGCTTTGACTATAGGGAGCAAAGTCGTGCGGCATTTGTTTTTAATTATTCTAATGTGTAACGTTTCTTATACTTTCTAATCACGAGCCTCCGTGTGTAGAAATTACCTATGTTACGCGGGCAGATGAGCATACAATGTGTGTATGTACTACAACCTACTTACATAAGAATAATAATTTATTTCCTACCTTTTTTACCTACAATTTGTAGTCTGTATCCAGCAGGGTCGATCCATGACTTTACTTTCATAGTGCAGCTGTATCATGCACATACTGAATAACACCTAAGTAAAATTGTTTTTTTACGTAAAACGGTTTTGTCATGGAAGCTAAAGCTGTGATCAGATCAATCTGTCAACAGAAAGGGGGTGCAATATCGATTACTAAATTTGAACCAAATAATAAACAGGTCAAGCTAAATAAAACCGTTTAAATATACATAGGTACTAAAAAAATCGGGTTTCTTCCTTTTCGAAATAAAAATCAAAATCTTTTTAAACATGTATCCATTAGGTACTTATGAATAGTCATAATGGTCTTTGGTAGAGAGCAAGTAAATTGTAGGAGAATGAAATTAAAGATAGGTAGGTAGGTATATTATTTTCATAACTGTCCCTTAATGGTTTGTAAGGAGAAGGGGCAAACTCCGACACCACAGAATTGATGACAATTATCTTAATTGATTCATTGAATAGGTTTTTTTATATTTTTTAAATATAAATTTATGATATTTTTGCTTCGTACATTGGCCATTACAGTAGGTACTATATTTTCTCACCAACACCTACCTAACCAGTAAACAATAATATCTTTTAGGACCAAAAGGTACCCCCTAACTACTGTAACCCCCCAACCTTTGTTAAGCTGACAAAGACTCACTTAAATGAATATTGAATATAACCTGCGTAATATTTACCTAACCCTTTGACTGCGACCCCGCTTAATTACCGGGATGATGGCAAAATATTAATGAAGTATCTGATACGGACATGTAGAGTTGCCAGTGTTGCCACACTTTTGGGATTTGGTAGACTAAAAGCATTTGGGATTTGTTATTTTGGGGGAGGCAAAGAAATTGATACGTTGAAGTTTTGATGTATGTTTAGGTTATTGATTATATTAAAGTATCGGCCAATCCCATCGGATAGTGTGACACAGACACAGGTGTATTCTCAATTTTCTGAATATAGGACAGCAATCTGACACAATTGGAGCAGGTGCCAGAGGTTCCTTGAGTATGAAATAGTTAGGTTAGGTTAGAAAAATATGACAAAGTCGGTCTAGTAGTTTTTGAAATAACCTCCAAAAATAAATTTAATAAAAATAATAATAAATAAATAACGTTAATAAAATTTCTGCTGCATGTTATATCCTGTAAGTACTGAAAAAGAAATAAATAAAATTATACATCGTATCAAAATTTATTGCATGTATTTACAATACTTACGAAATTTGTAACAATTTTATATAAAACGTGAACCCTAAAACGCTCCGCTTCCAAAAAGACAACCATAATATTTCATTTACCAAAAACGAGACAACGGGTTTGTAACCCATAAAAAATCAAGCCAAGCCCCAACACAAAGGCTTACGCGCAATTTTGTCAAAATTCACGAGCATTAATATCAATATGTAGAGCAAAAAAGGGGCCAGTAATATCCTCGGGGTCTCTCCGCTTTATTTATCAAAGCCGACCCCATATAACCCTTTCATCGTTACGCGAATTAAATTTCTTTTGCCGTCATTTCCCGTGCATTATCTCGGTTAAAATCATAATGGCGACGCGAGCGCCACAATAGCGGTGCTTGTTTAGTACCGACTTCATTAATGTTTGCTGAAGAATTTTAATAAAATGTAACGTCGCATTTTAGGGTTAAGGGTTAAGATTAAAAATGGCGCTCGTAGATAATACAAATGAGGTATTTTAATTTCGTTTGAGTTGTTATGTGTTAATTATGTTTCTTGTTTTTTATCTTTTAATTTTTATTCTTTGGTGGTTGTTTTGTAGGTACTAGGTATGAAATTTCTTAGATAGGTATTTCATAGTCATACCAGGTTTAAGTAGCTATAACTTTAAGAGAATTACCCAAAATATTGTACCAAATAGATAAATAGAACGAATTAATATTTTGTTCAAGTAGGTTTATAAATAAATACATATGGGAATAATAATGTAACCCTTTCTAATGAATTTTATAACAGTGAGTGGGTACTTTAGACCCCCTTTCTATCATACAAACGTGAAAGTTTCGACAGCTCTTTATCTTCTGTTAAATATAATATTGTCTTGTTTCATGAATTGAGTTGTAGGTAATATAGAAACTAGGTAACTTATTTAACGTCTGACTCGCAAACGACCCAATCGGCCAGATGATGAGTGATATAATAACCTCTAAAAGTTTAAAAGAAATATCTGATATTTTTTAAAGAGAATCGTGATTTTCCAAATGCGTCGTAAAGTATGCTCATTTTTTTTTTAATAAATGTAACGCTACACTAGAATTTTCTCCTGTGTCTGGGATACACAAACCTTCACAAGGACCTTCAGACTGGATTAAAATAGGTCGGTCACACTTACCGAATAAAATAATTTATTCGAATCGCGGATTCCAACCACCAAGCTCAAAAGATATAGTTAAGTATTAAGTGACAACCACTCCACCAATCCTGTCCTCAATTTCTATGCCCTGTCGTTTATTCATAACAAGAACTGATGGACGCTACTGAAGGCGCCAATCTCGTAGCCCAATTCTTGGCTGACATAATTTAGATTGTCGTGGACACGCTAAGAAGAAGAAGAATCAGCCCTTACCTTAGAGTATTTAAGAAAATATAGAGCAACCCTACAGAGGTATAAACGGTTAGCACGGGTATACATATATTCCATACCTATATTCACTTACCCTTTCTTTCTCATCATTAATGATATCAGTTGAGTCCACCTTGCATCGTCATTCTTTATTTACTACAGCTGTGTCTTGTCGGCGTCATTTATCTATATTGCACCGTATTTGTTGAGGGCTGGTGGCCATCTTAATGGACTAATAGCCTTTTCTTTAAGTTTATATTACTTTGTATTAAGAACTTGTATAAATAAAATTAAGTTATAATGATTCGAGGACTTGGCTTGGATGCTCAATAAATAATTATCAAGTATTGAGATAGGTAGAGTTTTTAAGTAGATACGTAGATCAGAATTAATTATCACCTGCTCCATGTCTCGGAAAGCATGCTAAGCTGTTGGTCCGATGACATGAAAATCTTTGACAATCGATATAAGGGGCAAGTATTTTAATAAAATTCTGCCAGCCTGAACTTTAGAATATCGGTATCCCTTTGGGTTGCAGGGGTCCGACAGGCAGTCACTCAGTTGCATCTGGTTAGAATAGAAGCCGACCCCAACAGAGTTTGGGAATTATAAGGTTAGGAGGAGGACATCGATGAAAATAAGCACGTGGTTGTTAGTTCGATCCTGGCCATGTACCAATGTGACTTTTCCAATGTAATAGGTACGTAGTACTTTCTTAGTTTATTTAAGACGCCACTGACTAATGGTGAAGGAAAGCATCGTAAGGAAACCGCAGTGAGCTAGCGTGGTGATTAATGTTCGATCGTTCTCTGTATGCAAAGAAGCAGCCCTGCAGTGGGACAATTACAGGCTGATTTATTTATTTCTTTCTTTCGGCTTGATACCGTAAGCTTTTCTCAAGGCCGTCAAGGTGAGGGCCATCATGCCACATTGCTATATTGGGTGCTGGGATGATGGTCATAACTATGGGACTCCACTGCAATGACTGCTTTCCATCAGGCAACATGGAGTCAATTTGTGCAGCAGTAATATAAAACCGTAATTTTACCATAAACAAGGAACAATCTGCAGCAGCACAGATAAACAAAAAACCATTAAACAAATATGCTCAACAAAGTACAACATCTATTTAATAATTTATAATATTAGCCACTTAGGAAACTTGGTCGGGCCAACTGGCGACTTAGGTACATTATAATAATGACTTTGTCGAACAAAATACAGTTTTTCTTCAAAATTCGCATTAAGGTACTGAGCACAGAAAAATTTGGGATATTGCACCATCAGCATAATTTTTTGAGATGTTAAACTTTCTTAAGGCTCTGAGTTATGTAACTAAGTTCAAGTTTTAGGTTAAGAACAAACAGATATGCATTGCGTGTATTAGTATCTAGTAAGATAACGTTTTTTTTATGTAACCATTAGAAAGAATTAAAAAGAAATATACCGACCGAATTTCGGTCACAGCGGCTTATCGCAATGCAAATTTTAACCAAATACGCAGGAGTATTATAAGTGCACAGTAGTCAGTAAGTATGGGCGCACAGGTAGTTTCCTCTATTCCCTAACTCTCGTAGTCCGAAGGGACCGCAATCCAACATGACTGGAGAGAGTAAGGCGCAGGACTGACAACTTAACGTGCTCAAAAATAAATATAATAAACCTTGACTCAATATGATTAATGTCGTGAAAGTAGTTATACAATTGTCTCGCGCTAAGTACAGGGTTTGGATCGAAAATATTAAAAATAAAAATGGATATCTTATTATAAGATATCTTTATTCTTATCTAAGACTCTATAAAAGAGAGTTAATAGTTATTTGCATATTCATAAAAGCCACAATATTTTTATTTCTAGACCCTTATTCCCTAGACCCGAAAGGCAAAATTACCGAACCATATCTATCCGCAAAACTTAACCTATCTTTTAATTTGCTTTCAGCATTCAAAACTCAACCCTTTTGCCTAAAAATATCGCAAACAAAGTAATTCAGAATAACCCTTTCAATATAATTTTCAAAGAAAGCATACCGAAGATTCTTAAAGTAAATACTTGGAATGATTCGTCCGACGGTACTGTCGAATACAAGTATAGCAACCCCTCCACCCCTGAACCCCTCCCTCCTCCCAAATCGTTAGCCACCGTCTACAATATTTGCATAACTCATTACGTTGCATCCATATTTAATTAGGATATTTCCTTCCTTAGATCTTTGGGGTCGCGGTAAGGATTTGGTATTAGATGCTTTATTTTTCAATAAATATTCTTAGATGAGCTTAATGATTTTCCTAGTCTAGCATCAGAATCTACGGATAGGTACGGATAACAATGTAAGTAGGTTAACAATCTTTTAAGCGCGAAAAATTTTTGCAAATGAAAATATTTTATTCATACCTACTTTTTTGATTTTTTTACTTTTTTACTACTATTGTAACTTACTGTTCAATATTTATAATTCATAAATAATTAAATAAGGATAATCACTCATTTAAATAAATATTGTCTCTTTGTGACACACTAAGATTTAATGCCGTTTATTAATGCGTCTTATTGTCAAGAAATAGAATAAATACGTAAATAAATATTATAAATCTTGATGTGGTCCCAACATAAGGGTTGAACTTCACAGATGCTACTCTACTATTTTAGTTTGGTAGCCATAATACCCTATATTTGATATCATAACGAATCAAACACACGATCACTTCATCTTCTTGACAGAGCAGATTATACAGAGAGCAGTGAATACATTTTTAAAGCAACTAACCACATAATTTCATACATAAAATCTGTTCGAATCTCCTATCATAAACGCGAGTGTAGTTAATTTTCCCCAATAGCGGATGCTACTTGTAATCGATTGCCATTTAATTCCGTAGCTGCCGAGCCTCTTAGACTGAGTCGTGAAGACCCCAAACACAACTAATGGCTGTGCAAATTTTAATCGTTCACTTTCTTGCGCTCACTTCGAAATTTTACGTTTTAATTTACTTAAAGGGTCTGTTTGATCAATTTTTGATTGAATGGTATCTAATTTTGGAAAATTTACGTTTTGGTTTGGGTTGTAGACTTAAGCTGAGATGTATAGAGCTTACTTTGACTTTAGTTAGACTTAACTTAATTAAAACTTGTTACTCTTCTCTATATTTTTTCGATGTCTATCTGTCACATTAACACAATGATTAAACAGATCAGATAGAAATAGATGAAGAATAAGTCAGGTCTAATTACTAATATCTAAAAGCTATGTATCATAGAAACTTTATAAAAGTCAAGTCTATTGAAAATAACCCACAAAAACTTCAAGAAAAAACACACAATCCAATACAAAGATGATAATATCATCACATATTCTATTTACCCATACTACATATAAAAACTGATATTAAAAATCTGCCCAACTTCATCTGCAGACGATTACATACTACATATCCAACAGTAATTACACCCTCGGTATTGACAAAGTGCACTTTACCGTCAGGATTACAAAATGGCAGTCCTTTCCCGACAAAACTATCAAAACAAATTTAAATTTCGAACCCTGCAACACCTCCCAAACAATTTTCAACCTTATCACCGCAAAAATTAAATTGTTAATCCTGGGTTGCAATAATTTGGGCAGTATTTGAACATTTGCGACTGTATTTGAATAGATTCAAAGTGGATAGATAGGTATGGAGTACCCCATGGACGGTATTGACAAGTGCACTTACCAAGAGGATTATCAAATGCTATGCATGTAGAGCTGTATGTCATATTTTGTGAACGGGTTTATGTTAAAAGTATGAAAACATATTTTATTTTTTTAATCTTCTTTATTGTACGCCAGTTTAACAAACACTAATACAGAACATGTTTTAAAAACAGTTTATTTAACAAACTTACCGAAAATATTCATAAAGCCTTTACAAGTTATATATCAGAGATACTATTATCTCTCTCCTATGACAATCCAGTCTACGAACGGACATACATTTATTCCTTCTATACTAATCAGATAACCTTGATATTTGTACCTTTTCATCAATATCAGCATATAAGCCTATTGATGTCTGCCTCTAGCGGTCACAACTTCTGATTAAAAATAAAAATTCATAACTTTTCGCAAATTTTAATGTGTAATAATAAATGCTAAAACTTAGCTTTTTTGTTTAAGATCGTTGTGTATTGACTTATCTTAGACTTTATCTTGCAATATTGGTATATTTACAAAACGATTGACGACTGACCAACAACTTACTTACAACTTAAACTTAACAATTTCTATTTATTTGATACCATCAATTATTATTTGTCTATTTATTAGTCAACATACTTCATCTCCACTTAAGAATGAAAATCCTAGAAATCTGGAAAAAAAAATCAAATAAGTAATTCTACTAGTGTGATGATAGATGTCCGATTTAACAAAACCTTAACAAGAAATGGTTCTTTAATATTTCTGCATTATCTTATTTTTGGCTGATTCTTTATATCATAGTATCATCCGCGTTGACACGAGATGGCCATGAATTCAATTTAATTCGGGGTGCCGTCATGGGAATGATGGAATTATACCCCCATAGTGTTTGGACTACCCCCAGTACACATGTATGCAGGGGGTGAACACATAGGGTGTTAATATGTGCTATCTGGTTGCAATAGAGTAACAGTGAAGGAAAACATTGTGAAGAAACCTGGATATAAACGTTTGAAATAGCCAACATGCAGTAAGCTTATAACTTTTTCCGACAAAGGAATTGAAGCTGAGACCTCTGGCTCAAATTTATTAGGTAATAGACCAATGGATTTAACAAAATAATAATAAAGTTGGTTTAGGTAAACTATGAATGATTTACAAGTTTGTTGACAGAATACTAAATAAATCATTTTATAAGAATAATCCTCTACTCTTAGTCATAAATAAATCGTAAAAATATCCATCAAAATGTCCTCCATTTTGAAGAACAATAAATAATACATCATTCAAAACAAAATATAATAAACATTAATAAAACTACTATCTAAAAGCATCGAAGCCACCCACTCCTATTCAGCGGGTGTTGGTTTAACTAAGTACTAACTTACTTTTGAAAGAATAATATCATCAAAGATTAAAACACCATCAACAAAAATGTAGCTAGAATAATCATCATCAAAGATTAAAACACCATCAACAAAAACGTAGCTAGAATAATCATCATCAAAGATTAAAACACCATCAACAAAAATGTAGCTAGAATAATCATCATCAAAGATTAAAACACCATCAACAAAAATGTAGCTAGAATAATCATCATCAAAGATTAAAACACCATCAACAAAAACGTAGCTAGAATAATCATCATCAAAGATTAAAACACCATCAACAAAAACGTAGCTAGAATAATCATCATCAAAGATTAAAACACCATCAACAAAAATGTAGCTAGAATAATCATCATCAAAGATTAAAACACCATCAACAAAAACGTAGCTAGAATAATCATCATCAAAGATTAAAACACCATCAACAAAAACGTAGCTAGAATAATCATCATCAAAGATTAAAACACCATCAACAAAAACGTAGCTAGAATAATCATCATCAAAGATTAAAACACCATCAACAAAAATGTAGCTAGAATAATCATCATCAAAGATTAAAACACCATCAACAAAAATGTAGCTAGAATAATCATCATCAAAGATTAAAACACCATCAACAAAAATGTAGCTAGAATAATCATCATCAAAGATTAAAACACCATCAACAAAAACGTAGCTAGAATAATCATCATCAAAGATTAAAACACCATCAACAAAAACGTAGCTAGAATAATCATCATCAAAGATTAAAACACCATCAACAAAAATGTAGCTAGAATAATCATCATCAAAGATTAAAACACCATCAACAAAAATGTAGCTAGAATAATCATCATCAAAGATTAAAACACCATCAACAAAAACGTAGCTAGAATAATCATCATCAAAGATTAAAACACCATCAACAAAAATGTAGCTAGAATAATCATCATCAAAGATTAAAACACCATCAACAAAAATGTAGCTAGAATAATCATCATCGAAAATTAAAGAGCTACGTTTAGTTGATGCAGCTTCTTCCAGCTCTTCTTATTAAGAGCCAATTCCATGACATCCTAATATCAGGATCTTTAGTTTTTCTTTGATCTGCGCTACAGGTAACTATGTTTTGGCCTACATGATCCTCTCAATCCACTTTTCCCTGTCAAGTTTATTATTAATGCGTTTAATATGCGTCGTGGCATATTAAAAAATTAAATTGAAATAGTTTATTTTGCATAGTAAATCTGATTTTCTATACTTAATACCTTTCTATTAATTTAATATTATTGTTAATTTATTAAAGGCCGATAAATGTGTAATGAGGTAATAGTAAATCTAGTACTTCGTGCTACCAAAACATCCTAATAACTTTAATTATCCATTAATAACAATAAAATCACAGTATAAGATCATGGACAAGAGGCTTGTACTATCTTTAAAAATTGTCATCTTCATTCTTTTTTTTAGTTTTTGGTCCAATTAGTCAAGCTGGGCTTATCGCAGTCTAGAATTGGACGACACCAAAATATTCGATTCTCTGCCACTTTCGAAATCATTGGGGTATTAGATAAAAAAAAGTCTTTCAATGAATAGAGTGGGTCTCCCTTTTAAACTTTCAGTTTTAATAATTAGAAAATATTGCTTTTCTTCGTTGATTAGACATCGGATCAGATTTGCGCTAATTATTGCGCTATATTAGGTTTTCTAGTTCCTAAAATCAAATATTCTGTTCACATTATTGATTAGCCAAAGTCCCCATAAAATTACCATAAACTTCTTAATAGTTTATTACTTTCTAAATCCGTACTAAGATACAACAGGAAGGATCGAATATTATCTCAACAAATAACATTCACAAACTGTTACACTATAAGATATTTGACGAGCAAAAGATATTAAGATAACTAGCCTATAAACTTAGGCATAAAATCATCACATGTCAATACTGATATAAAAGCAGATGACTATGACAGCGTTACAGAGAAAATCAAACTTTAATTTAAAGTGAAAAAGACGGGTTTGGATTGCAGAATAGCGGTAGACATGTGAACGGTAATCCAGGATCACGTGAGACATGATCGTAAGATTTAAATTTGTGTTGAAGTGGATTTCAAAGAGTTGAATAAGTTTTGGTTGACGTGTGACTGTATAACTTAGGTGTGTCTATCAATAATATTGTTCACTACGTAAATGAGTTTACCTCATAACTATGTGTCGTTTGTTTTGTTACAAATATAAACTTTAAATACTTACAAGCCGTTCCTTTCATTATTTCAGAACTATCAAAGTTAAATTAATAATATAAAGACAGTAACATTACTTTTCATTGCCTGTTTCTAGACTTATTGTTCAGCTACAGTACCACTTCAACCTTTATAAATTACTCGATCACGGGGTGGCTCCGTCACGTAACAATGACTTTTTATAAGTGTTTTATTTCTCGACCTTGGAAGAATTTTCGTGCATACCGTCTCCGTAATTGCAACAGCATTGCATTTGCCTTTCTCCAAAATCAATATAGAACTTCTACCATTACTATCAACTCTATACAAATACTCCGAAGTCTCAGTGACGCACTCTTGCCAACAAGATTAGCGGGTGACGTCTGCTTATCCCCTTGTGACTTAACCGCGGTTATATTTAACAGACACGGCGCCAGTCGTTGTTACGTCAAGAAGTATAGAGACCGCTTTGAGAGATAATGGTGTCGGTTCTGAAGCGCCAACGTAAAATGACGACACAATTGGCGCAGTTGTAAAGCGATTAGCACTAAGTCTCTCAGGTTTAATCCTCCCAAGAGACGGTATTAATATATTCCGGTAAACCACGAATATTTGTGTATTTGCATACACTTGTCCACTTAATATTTCCTGCGTGGGCTAATCTTCGTTGAGATTGTAACCGAAATTCGGTCAAGAGGACATTATTGTGAATTTATAAGTCTGTAAATCTTAGGTACCCACAGGTAAAATAAAGTAGTTTTATAATGACGTAACTTAAAAAAAAACGACATGCAACCCTAGCATGAGCCAAACACCCAAAACATTCGATCCATTTTATTCTATAATTTGCAAAAACGTCATCATAAACCTCCCTCGTCGGACGTTTTGAATTAAAACGCCGACCCGACGAGTTTGATGCAAACAAAAAACTCGTAATTGGTAAATAGGGGTCGCCTTGCCTCTGATTTCATGGCTCCTATGTCCCGATTTATTAAATACGAAGACCGAATGTGATGGCGAGTGCCAACGTGCGGACTAAAATTTGTTGTGACATTGGTGCTGATTCTCTTGTACATCCCGATAAACTAATTTTAGTCTAACTATATCTCTTTCTAATAAACACCATCGAAAAAGGACAGCAAATTGGACTACCAAATTAGAGCTGTCAAATTAGTCTACCTCCTTGCAATTGACGTAAAATTAGACGAGAGCTACGACATGCCGACTACATTCTCGTTGATATTACGCAAATGGACTAGTTTGACAGCTCTAAAATCTTATCTGCTATCCTTTTCTAATGATCCCTGTTAGAAAGAGAGATGGCGAGTCTAAATTAGTTTAGAGCGTGTGCAAAAGAATTAGCACCATTGTTCCTGTTATATTGCCAAAAAGATGCCAAAGATGCATTCTACATTACATTTTAAAGTGATGAAATTTTTAAACAATATAATATGTTTTTTTAAACAAAAATCTCTAAGTACTTATGCAAAAGCGTAATGACGTAAGGTCTTTTGAAGTAAGGATAGGTTTATGTAGTCGTACAATATTATTATTCAGCCAAAAATTACTTCTTTTTGTTTCATATTTTACATCTAATTTTTTAATGTATTTTTTCTTGTCAAATTTCTTTTAAATGTCTTTTTCATTGTGAGGAGCATACAACATTTATAATATAGTATCGTAAGCTACATAATTAAGGAAACTTTCTTACAAAGTTAACGTGTAAAAACCAAACATGTGCCTCATGATGATGTCCCAGCTCCTATATTGCCCAAAAATGATTGATTCCAATTTTGGACCCTTTTATAATGTCAATAGCTCATTAAGAGGGACGTTTGGGGCCCTCATGTCCAATCACAACCCCCGCTCATGGGGTAGTTATTATTTTTAATCCCTTAATGGCGTCCCAGATTTCATTACGGGGGTTAGACTGATTAAAAGGGTGGAACCATTTTTTTCGATGTTACAGGGTTGATATAGAAATTTATATACGATATATTTACTAAGGAATTGATAGCTCTACCCATAGTGTTGTAAATAATAAGCTATGATGGTCCAATGCGAAAATTCGTCTTACTGGTTTCTTAGCAATACTTATCGTGGTTGTTTCTAATCAGATAGTGGTTTTACTTTTTTACAAGCGAACAAGGAGAATATTACTTCAGTAACTGGCGCTTCTAATTTTTTTCAAGGTCATATTTAATTTTTTTTCTGTTCTTTAATATTTTTTTGGATTGTAATCGCCACAAAATCAAAGTTTCTTTTTTTTATAGGTACCTACCCATTATAGACTAAATTATAATAACTTTTCAAATCATAAATTGAATCATTAATGTTACATGTTAAAAGGTAAGCAGTAGGTTTAATTATGAACAATTTTTGAAAATAAAAAATGCCCCTTCATCATTCACGCTTAAACTCTAAGTAAAGCAACTCCCGCGAAAAACCATAGGTGGTCTCAATATTAAACAAAATATAATACCTACTTTTAAAGTCGGTAAACCACTTACATACATTATTATACTATTGTTATTTTAAAACCTAGCTGAGATACTAATCTGTAAAAAGCTTAGGGTGCAAACACAACACGGTGGTCTTTTCTGACCACAGCAGAGTCTAAACAACATTAGTCTTATACTTTAACATTAAAAATTAAAACGACGTATCTGTAGAAATATTTTTAAGAGATACGACGTTTTAGAAATACGTTGAAGAAGTTTTAAAGGAGTTTACATATGAGGCGGTACGGCAAAGCGCGGTTTTGTGTGTAAGACTGATTAGAACGAGACTGGGACCTCCGCTGTGTGGCGCTACGCTACGACACACAATGTTGCCTTTTAGATTATTTTTGTTAAGTAAACTCCTTTCACGAGTTCGTCGTCTTAGAACTTAAGGCTCAAACAGTTGGTACTTATATTTCGGATGTATAATATATAGAGTTGTAGAGAATAAGCACAGGATCAAGAAAATTCAAAAAAAGATTCAGGCTGTAGATGACAATGATAATGATGATTATGTCTATAGAGTTGTGATAGTTTAAGTGTTTTGACCGTTGACTAGCAAATTACAGGTCTATGGTACCTATAATATATGCTTATTTATAGTAAAATAGTTTTATCGAAGAGATATTACCTACTGATGAATAAGTAAAAATTAATAAACGACTTTCAATTTCTTTATTTTTAGTTAAAAACAATCAAGTTACGTTTCTAACAAAAAAAAACACAAATTTAAATTGATCCGTCCGTTTAGGACCGACGATGCCACAGACACAGGCGCTCATATCAACTTATAACACTCCTTTTTTTACCAAGGTTAAAAAGATTTTAATATAGTAGGTATTATTAATTTATTAATTATACCTAATCCTTTATTCCTAACAATCTCCACAAACCATCTGCCTACATTTATTATTTGCAGAAACAAAACAAAATTTCCCACCCTGATGCATTCTTAAGTCTCTTTGTAAAGAGCAAATATTGACCCAGCCAACTCCGGTAGCTTTTAAACAGTTTGCCTCGACTACGCTAATAGATGTCCTGATACTGCCACCGGACCGTCGACGATTTTTTTCAAATTTAGAACGCGTAAAAACATTTGCGTTTTTTGTGAAAGGACAGCTTTATCTTGCCGCGTTCGGCAAGCTAATGTGTAGGTAACTTTATTTTTTAAATTTTCACTATTATGCTAACACCTAGTGGTTTTGTAAAAAAATATTAGTAAGAAATTTCAAACTTTCATATTTTAGTGACTTAATATTAAGCTGTTTAGTTTAAGAGGATCAATAAACCAAATTAAAATAAATCAAAGACTTTGAAACTTCAACTTCTCGTATAATTAACTAACATTTAAACGGTTCGCACGGAAAAAATATAAGAAAATTCAGGATTACAGTCTTTAAAATTTGCGCACTTCTTGAAAATATTATTATGGTCAGATCATTTTGGGCGTAAATGATATACCTCTTTGTTGTCTTGAAAGTTGGCCTTTATACAAAGTAAAGTTTGAATGCGCTCTGTAAATCTCGCCCTTAATTTTCGGTGAACAGAATAAGCAGCCCTCGTTAAAGACAAACGGTGAATATAAAAACGCTTATACGACTGCAATTAAACATTAAAGCCTATGTAAAACAATTAATTTTATAGCTCAGATATTTAAATAAAACTCAACAAGATAAGTTTCCATAAACATGGGAAAAACTACTACAATGTAACATTAAAATTTGACTATTATTTTAATAACAATTAAAATTACGTAGACTTATTTTATAATAACTAAAACCAGACGTATTCTATTTTGAATCTCAACACTAACACTTAAAGAACATTTTTCCGTGTTATCATTGATCAGAAGTTTGTCAAACATTTTTGTGATCGTTTTATTGCAGTTATTAAAATCATCGCCAGATCTTATTGCAATGAAAATAACGTTGATTTTTGAATAATTTATTACAAAATAGCTGTTTTTAAGTTTGGTTTTCCGTACAAACTATCTACGAAGCTATAGTCATGGGAATGACGGATTATGTCAGAACCTAATGGCGTGCTAACACCGTAGAATGGATCATAAATCTAATAAAGTGCCTCTGATACTGTAATTTCCTTAAAGTCGGCATCTAATTTCATGTTATTATTTATTTTTCCATTCAGAGTACGAAGTAAGTTGAATATGGTTTAAATAATGATAGCTTAGAGTTCTTTGAGAGTTACGTTAGCGCTATGACACTTATTTTTATTGCACCTAAGTTCCGTGAAACAAAACTAAGTTCTTTTATTTTAAATTACTCCCTCAAACATTAAGATCGAAACATATCCAAGAATTAATCATTTAGCGCAGAAGGCCGATTGGCCCTTACAATTAGGTACCTACGTATAAATACTCAGGTATCTATAATGTGGTGCTGTCTCACAAACGATGGGGCACTTAATATCTTGCCCTGCATGCCCTGTCGTTTGTTCTTTACAGGAACTGATGGATGCTACTGGAGGCGCCAATCTCGTAACCCAGTTCTGGGCTGACACAATTTAGATTGCCATCGACACGCGAAGAAGAACAGTTGTTATAATATAACTAGTCGCGAAGACCTACCTAGAAGTAATTTTTTTATTTTAATTATAGAATAAATTAAAAATTTAAGAGTCCCCGATGCAGAAAAACTTCTTTGAGCTAAGAACACTTTTGATCAAGTAACCTTTCAAATAAAAAAGACTAAATCATAAATCGGTTCATCCGTTTGGGAGCTACGATACCACAGACAGACACACAGACACGTCATACTTATAATAACCCTCTTTACGTCGGGGGTCAAAAATAAGATTACCTTAATTCTAATCGAAGTAACGTCCACTACGACTGAATGCAAACAGTTCCTTATTAAAGAACCAGTTTTTCAATAGACACAATTATTGGAACCCGATAAAGACAAAAACTCAAAAAACCCGTAATAAAAGTCGTCATTATTACGCAATAAATACATTATGGTCATTGAACCATTTCAGGAAACCCGTACCTGACGACGATTTCCAAAAGTCGCATACATTCAACTTAACCCTACGCTGCAGTTTTTGTCATACAAATAAAGCCGGTCACTTTACTACACGTGAACAAACTTAATACTACAGGCGGTCAACACACAAATCCATTTTGATTGTCCAACATAAAGGCAACTGGGAGTGAATGGTAAATTTGTTTTGAGTGGTAAAAATCCGGGTGAATCACTTTGACGCATATAAGTCACGAATTAAAAGGGACAACAACAGACAAAGAAGCCATTTTGCATTGTGCTGTGACAGTCTTCCTTGTGATGCCGCTTTGAGGTGCTAGGAATCTCTTAGAAGCGCAACAAAATCAAATTACTAGATTCTTTTACAACAAGAGGATAATATCTATTTGCGGTAGTACTTCAACTTATTTTTATTCTAATTATTTTAGCCTAGTAACACGCCCTTTGATCTCTTGACAAATAAAAAGTCATGAAATTTTGGATTTGGATAATCCATAAAAGGGAATCCGCGAACAAACATTTGTATCTTTCGTCGTTTCCCCCGAAGTGTCTCACAACAGGATCGGTAGAAGTTCCATATACTTTTACCTGCATTAAAACCCTCCTGGCTCCCTCCACACAATCAGTTTAACATATTTACTAATCTTAAGATAACTTTGGAATTCCGAAGTTTTATTGATATTCTACGAAATTGACACATATATATTGTGTCATCATGTGTTGTCAAATCAACGTGTACTTGCTTTATGTCAATCCAATCAGCATAAACGCACTGCTTACTGGTGAGACCTTATACTGCCCAAAATCTGCAAATAATAGGTTGACACTATAACTTCTACGGCACGTAAATTACCAGCCAGTTTGACAGTTTAGACACGGGTCGTCTGATTAACTGTCAAACTTGTCTTGTCTCTTCAATCTCTTCGTCCGTCTGCAGGTTTGCTGCACAGAAAAGTTTTATTGACAATTGAAAGACAGCTTGTTTTTCTATAATTAAAAAAACAACAACATTAATAATTGATTATTTAAATTGATAAATTCAATTTTTTTTACATGTCATAATATGATGTTAACAAATTTGGCACATGTTTTATCGAGAATATAGGACGTGACAATTTTCGCCTTCTCTAATAATTTCTAACCCAACAAAAACGCATCAATACTTCTTTGTACACGAAGAGTGTAAATTCGGGCCCTAAGTGTCGCCGCGGTCGTTTTAACACTGCATCGCTAATTGGACACTTAAGCTGCACCTTAAAGGGTTAAAACAGTTTTTATCCGGGGGCCGATGAGACCGGCACGGAGTGACGAACGGTTGCCACTGATGTTGCCGTCATTTCAATGATTATTGAATTGTTGATCATATTAGGCTGGGCTATTTAAATAAGACATCTTTTTTGTCGCACCAATTTTGGTTTGATAGATATAGAAATGGAATCTTGTTAATCCCTCCGACGAAGATAAATTGTTGTGCTTATAGAACTGCTGGAAGTGGTTTTCTTTCGTCAAATTGTATTATGATTTCACAGGTACAGAATATTTTTTTAAAGAGTGCTTTCGCTTTCTCTATCCCTATATCCCTATGTACCTATGCTTAAATCTTTAAAACTACGCAACGGATGCGGTTTTTTTTTAATAGATAGAGTGAATGAAGAAGAAGGTTTATATGTATATTGCACCCGTGCGAAGCCGGGGTGGGTCGCTAGTTTATTATATTATGTTATGTTATGTTATAGACCCGCTTTTTTACCTCGTAGGTGTGGATTTGAACCTGGCTTGTACCAATGTGACTTATTCTATGTCATAATGTATTTTTTTAGTTAATCTAAGACACCACTGACTAATTGTGAATGAAAACATCGTGATTAAATCTGGACCTAATAGTCTGAAACCACCAAACCGCGGTGAGCTAGCGTGGTGATTAATGCTCGATCCTTCTTTGTATGGGAAGAGGCTTTTGCCCTGTAATGGGACAGTTGCAGGCTGATTTATTTATTAAACATTTACATCGAAAGAAATTGTTCGTACATTGAGTCCGCTAAGTCGATAGCTTGCATGATTAAAGAGGCCGGCTGGCTTATTCCTTGCTAATAGAATCTGCATTGCCCGTCAACGTCAACAACAGAAAGTCAGAGGTTCAAATAATTCTGCTCTCAATGTAATCTTTCTTGCTCAAAATTAGAGTTCATTTGGAATGAGTTAAAACCTATTATGATTTCTAATTACCTGAAGACAAAATTATACTAATGAGGCAATCTAGTTTAAGGTATCATCATCAATAAAGCTTGATTTTTTTAAAAAGAATAGCTTCTAACACAAACAAAATACAATCACCTTCTTCATACAAAGTAAATTCACACGAATTGTACAATTGTTCCTACATGAAAATTGTTCGATAATGCGCACAATGATCTATTGCACATTGAGGCATATTATCACAACCACATAAATCACTTGTACAAATTTATCCTATGTGATAAGTGACAAATCACATCTGCGACAATTGGTAACAACACTATTGTAGACTTTTTATAAAACGCTCACATCCGAATATCAATCTTAACGTGAAAGAATTTACGTTCAGTTTCTATTGGTTCTTGAAATGATATGACTTAAAAATTAGCAGTCTTTTTCATGTGTTGCTAATGTGAAAAATAACTTTTTTTATTGAATTATCGATGGTACGTCAGTGTCGTGTGTCATTTGTTTGATGTTTAGCGTGTTTTGGTGTGATTGTTTTGTCACGAATTCTTTATTTTGTCTATGATATTTCGGTCGTTCTATGAGTTTCAATGGAAATCATGTGTACTTATAAGTTCTGGTTACCGCTTTAGCCGGAGGCTTTTTAGGTCTGGCTAGAAGTCCAATTAGTCTAAGCTAGATATAGAGAGAATACGTAAGAAAAAAAAAGGTTTTCGTTCATTTACCAATATGCACGAATTTTGATATGTAGGTACTGATGTGATTTTTTCGTAGTCATAATTATGTACTTTCTTAGTTAATCTAAGACACTACTGGTACACCTAAACTTAATGGTCTGCAATCACCAATACGCAGAGAGCTAGCATGGTGATTAATACTCAATCCTTTTTTGTATGAAAAGCCTTTGCCCTGCACTGGGACATTGTGGTAAAAGTAGTGTAGTAGTAAATACATAGATTTGGATCATAAAATATACAGCGTGTAACAGAAGTCCGAAATAATACTTAAGGGCATGTATGTATATCATGAAGAGAATCACCTGTGAAAATATTGAATGCAAAAGAGGCAATTTTTTTTTCATACAAAATAATTCTTTTAATTTCATTTTCTTCAATAATGACAGATTTCATTATCCTACGCGTGCCTAGTGTTTACTTAAAGAATTTATTGAAGGTAAATAACCGGATTCGAGTTGATTTACCTTTCAGCTGATTTCTAAGGCTGTATTTGAAAGATTTTGGTGAAAACTTTGACCGTGGTTTACTCGAGTATTGTTTGGGGTTCGGTTCCAAAACCTATGCTCAAGGATTGTTTATTGGGTACCTTATACGCCCTTAATATATTATTTCGGACTTCTGTTACACGCTGTATTTTCCTTTAACCATCAGTGATACAAACAAAATCAAAGCTATCAACACGCCTTAAAAACACCATCACTTGAACACATTCTATTATGGCATTTCCCTAAACCACCTTAGTAAGACCTGGCACCTTGAACCAAGTTCCCTTTAATTTAATAACATGGAAACGGGTCATGGTAAATTGGTGGTAATAATGAAACTTTTGTATCAGCGTTTGACACGCAATATGAGAATTATGGTATCTTACGATGTCTCAAAACTTAATGTTTTGTGGTCTTTTGTTGAGTGTTCTATGTAATAAATTGGGAGGAGTGTCTGTCTGTCTGTGTTTTTCTAATGATTGTTTCTTTGGCAATGTTGAAACGTCGGCAAAATAAGATTACTGTTTTTTGTTTATGGGTAACAGTTTGATTAGAGATCAGCGGGTTATTGTCTAAGTAGCTCCCAAAATGTGCAAGTAAATAATAGACAGTACAAAATATTACTGTTCGTACAGTGAAAGAAATAAACTACTAGTGGTATGATCGTTGGACTGCCAAGTTAAATGTCGTAGGTTCAAAACCCAGGCGTCTCTGATTTTTCGGATTTAAGTATGCCCACCCGTTTTAGAAATAAATTGTCACCAGCTAAAATGGTGAAAGAAAACAACGTGAAGTAACCACCACACATGATAGATTTTTCAACGATGTGTAAAGCCATGTCAGAGTCCTACCGGTTTAAACTCTGACTGTAGGTTATTCATCAACCATACGATTAAGAAGAATATGACTTGTGGCAATTGAGTTGGCTTATTGCTGCTTCGAGTCAAAAATCCAGTGAAGATAGTATCTTGTTGACAGTGACTTTTTTATTGATGTCAACAGGGCTATCATGAATCGTAGGTATATAAAACATTGGCAGACTCTTGGGGTGTTATGTTCCTTGACGGCAGATTTGCCTCAATAATCATGACGTTATTTACACTACCTACTACAAGCATTTTGGGGACATTGCCCACTGGAAGCGGTCTTTTAGTTTAAGTTTTTCTCTTTTTATTTAATTTTTAGTTTTAGTGTTAGTTTTTAGTTTTAGTATTTATATTTGAAAATTAATTAAAAATTACTACAATTAGAAGAAAGTTTTAAGTCTCGAGTCAAACTAGTAATCTTATTTTTTATGTCCAAAATAATTAGACAACATAACTCCGTCTTCTTTTAAAATCAAATTAAAAGTTTCAACTCAAACCTTTCCTTTGTCCTCAAAATTCAAAATGGCGTATTACCCCTATTTACATAAATCTATAGCTTATGTCGTCGGTCGTCAAGGAGTGCTAATTTGTTTTGCAAATTGGGGGTGACGCGACTTGGGGTATAGAGGGGTGTTTCGGGGTATATTGGGTTACTGTTGATAGGAAGGAATTGATTTTACACTCCGTTGCTTAAGCTGCGGTTCTTAAGTTAAATAGAACTTGGGTTTTTGTGCTCAATTGAGTGCTTACAAGAATAATTCTTCTAAGAAGCCAGTAAAGTGGATTGATTTTGCCTTTACAGTTGATTAGTTTAAGAATATTGCGATAAATATAAATTTATCTAGGTATAAATGGACTGTATTCTCAGTCATATATTTTTAAAACTAATAAATAAGATGGGTAACCTAAATTTATAAAACATAGTGGCTTATCGGTCACAACCAATTTTTTACTTTTTGCGATTAAATTTGCGGACAACAACAAGCTTATTAATTATTAATAATAAATTGCCATGCCATACTTCCCTTTTATACATTAAAACATAGTATAGTCAGCGAAAGTAGATTTAAAATAGAACTAAGTACTAACTTCTGCTGTAGTGAATTTAGAAATCTTTCACTATGGAGAAAATCTAATTTAATTTTTTATAAGTACCATGATTGATTGATTCCCCACCGAAATTCACCATGGAATAAAATAGAGAGATTCTCATTAAATATTTTCTTATACTTAATGATGTATGAGTACATAATATATTTTTCTATTGGTGTGCAAAATAATATATATAAACACAAATATTTCGGCTCAAAGCTTAAAAGACATTAGTTAAAGGAGTTTCGTTATCAAATCCGGCAGGTGGCGTTTCGCACGCCATGACTGTAATGTTAGCACATTATCTTGGTATCACACGACAACATTAGGTGTAGTTACCTAAATAGCTACCTATATTATCTACTTGGAACTACTGAAGAGGATCTAGAATAGGTATTAATGCTCAAGTTACCATGTCTTTATAGCGTGTCTCTCTGGACCCCTAACCACCGGTAGCTTGGACCCTGTTCCTAATGCCAGTGAGCTCCTACTTTTTATATTTTTAAAAATTAATTAAATTATAAAAAAAATATTAATTATAAAAAAAGTAATTACTTATATGTATTTAAAAATATAACTAAGAATTATAAAGATAAATAAATTAATGGAATAATAACAACAATCATCTTTAGTGGGCAATGTCTTCGACGTGTAGCACTAAAACGAAGGATTGCGTAGGTAAGTAACATTTCTCAAAAACGTAGAAAAACGATACTAGTTGGCCAGAACTCATCCTTTAAAAATGTTAGAACAAAACATTTGCCAACTCCATATTCCATTTTTAAATTTTTTAACGCAATCAATACGACCATGCACCAATTACACAGGAAACAGAATACCTGCTGCATCCGAGACGCGTACGCATTACTAATAGGTAACTGGATAAGCGTGCAGTTTTCATCCCTATTAATTAAGCCTTGTTTGTTATAGACGGTGTTAACGTTATAGTTAGGTTAGAAGATAACTAGTTAACTACCTATCATTAATCCTTCAAACATTGAAAAATGAGAACAAAAGAAAATCAATTGGTATGCGACGCAGACGCACGTTTTCGTGATAGTTGAAAAGTTAATAATGTCATCAACGGAGATTAGTTAACTACGCAGGGGATGTTATAGTGCACAAGTGTGTGCGTAAACATAAGTGCACTCTTTATTCCCTTTCTTCGGCGGCAATCCGACACAACCGGAGAGAGATTAGGCACAGGTTGGACAGCTATTCGTGCTTTCCGAGGTAAGGAACAATTATTAAGTACCTATGTAATAACTAGGTAATTTATAATATCTAAGTATACAAAAACTCAGAGATGCGCGCTTTGGGTTCTAACCTTAGAACTCTGACTTGTCAGTCAACAGTCACAATACATGGGATACTTTTTATCCTGGTTTGACATTTACACGAGCGAAACTGCGGGCAAAAGCTACGTTCTTATAAATCTTTTATTTCATCTCACTGTCGACCTTTTAACGGCGCGGGCGCGTAGTCAGGTTGTCGATCGTCGAAGTCTAGAAGCAACTTCAATGTTACCAGGGAAAATATTAAGTACTAAGATGCGAAAAGGCTAGCATTCGTTTGTTTTTCTTTCAAATACATTATTTGTCTTCAAAATCAAAATAAACAAATAATTTATGCAAGGCCCTTCGTCTTTTCGAGACAAAAGATGTCGATTAATAATTATTATCCATGAATTAATAAGGTCGGTAATTGAGATGTTTGCTCGACATCTAGGGTGGCTCAACCCTTATTATTTGAACAACGATTCGTATTTAGTCAACCGTATTTATACTGAAATACGCCATTTTGAATGTTGACGTGATTCTTTGGGGTGATTAAAATCTATGTGTAAATTGGTTATGTATGTAGATTACTACTTATATATATAATTTTAAACATATTTATTATAATACTTGTTTTATTAAATATTAGATTAGTGGTCGAAATTAGTTCTAATACTCGCGTTTAAAAGTGTAGGCTAGATAAGTCTAAAAAGCTCTTTTTGTGACGATCAAACATACAAACTAAGTATTCTGCTTTGTAATATACGAGTATAAAGTCTATCTTAACTAATATTATAAATGCGAAAGCAATTCTGTCCGTTTGTTACTTAGTAGCGATTTAACTACTGAACCGATTGGAACGAAGTTTGGCAGTGATATAGCCTGGAACATGGTAAGGACATAGGCTTCTTTTATTTCGCGATAATCGACATCCATACGGGCAGAGCTAGCGGGCAATAGCTAGTATTATTATATTATGTACTACATATAGGTAGGTACTAGTATTTAAACGTTGAAATAACACTATAGTTGTACTTAAAATTCAAACAACAATATCAATCGATAATCCGATAACTGTGGCGCAGCACTAGCTTATTTATTGACATCGTGACCGGCAAGTTACAAACGAAATGTCATAATCACAACTTTATTATTAAGACCTTACAACCGTAATGTTTTGAAGTTGACAAACATTAGCAGCGGCTCACGGAATCGTGATCAAAATGTAATGTTGTAATGTTTTTATTGGTGTTTGTTTTTGCACATAATATATAAAATAAGTACCTAAGTTTTTTTATACGTAAAACGGTTTTGTCATCAGAACTATACTTGCGCCAAACTCCAAAAAGAATACAGGTAAACATAGTAGTTTAATCAACCAAGTTGTACAACAAACGTCAATTTTATTTGAAAGTATAATCTAAATTATCCAAAATGTTCTTAATATCTGAATTTCAGCCATGTTATTTTTTCAATAAGCAAGTATAAAGGTACCAAATATCAGATCAATCTGTCAACAGGAAGGGGGTATAATTTCAATGAAAAAAATTGAAACAAACAAATAACAGGGCAAGCTAAACAAAACCGTTTCAAAGGTTATTTTCGACATGTCCGCAGCTCATAAAATGATGATGATGATGAATAATAGGGTGACACATTTTCTTCTTATAGTGGCTCTTCACTTTCACCAAGATAGTCGAGGTAGTGCTAGAACGAGAATATAGATGGGACCATGCCTCGTTAATACTAGCGCTGACAAATAGACCAAAGGTAAAAGTGTCACTTTCTCGTGTCACCTCGTATTATCTCGCGGACAACTCTTTGAACCTCGCCTCGCATAATCTTGAAGAAAGTGAAGAAGCACCATTTGACATTTTCATATTTCAAAATAATGTAATTTGAGAAATTTTGTTGGATTCTTTAAAAAAAATAACTATCTGTCATGAAACAGAAAATATTTAAAGTGCTGCTATAACTACGCAAATTACGTAATAGGGAAACAAATGTTTCTAATAAAATACTTCATGTAGCTTACGTAAGTATATAAAATACACGTCAGTCAGTCAGTCAGTGCAGGGTTATTTAATCATTGTAAATAATAATTTCAATTATGTACTGTCAATAGCAGTCGAGATAACCTCTCTAACTCATAGTAGAGTTCGCAGATAAAGTTTATTTTGTTAAAATTTCGCTAAAATAAAAATAAAAAATGCATGAGCGGAGAGTGAACTAAATAAGGTAAGTTAATATTTAAAAGAAGAATATAAGAAGTGTACTTCTAATGTTCTTCTTTTAAATAATATTCTTGGGAAAAAAGAGTCTAATGCGGTGACAGCTGGAACTAAAAATAAAAATCTTAAGAACTAAGTTTGTGAGCCTACTGAAATAACTTAAAAGTGAATCATTTGATTATAGTTGATGACAATATGTTCTTAAGAAAAACGTAAGTACCAAATAGAATAGAATAGAATAATTATTAAATAAACTACTTAAATAAAATAACTAAGTAATTTTGAGCTGTAGTATTTAAAGTGCGCTAATGGCACTTCAATTTTTGCCAAACTGTGCGTTTTGTCATATTATTTTGACATGAGTTAATAAAAAAAATAGATACCAATTTAAAATCCGTTGAATCTTATTTTTTGGCAAATACTTTATGCTTTTATCATTCACTATCGTTTATGATTACTTGTAGTGGCGTCCAGTTCACTCGATGCAAATCTTGACTACGGAGAAGCAAAGTTGCGGTGCTCTTATTAATTACAACCCTATTTAAATAAAACCTAAAAATACATGTTATTTCTATTTCACAAATATAATTTTTTTTTGCCATTACCATACTGATTATGGAAATGGAGGCAAAAATTTAAAAAAAGACATGTTTCGTTTGCTTTTCAAATCATAATAATTATTTTAGGTCAATCCGGAATTGATACTTAATACACCCAATATTCATAAACAATCTATAAATAGACTCAACCTAATAAAAGAAAAAAAAATAAGGAATTATATACAAAAATCAATATTTTCAATTTTTGACGTTATTTTAATTAATATGCTAACGCTACCTGCAGTAGTTAAGGCGTGTACACACGCGGCGTACATCACGCTCGTCGCGTGATCGCGGCTGTCTGTCATTATGTTTAGCTGAGCACAGTTGCACGATACAATGTATACCTACTGTTTAGTGTGTACTCACGTTAAGAATATGTTTAAGCGATAATTTAGGTACCTATATAAAAGTTGAACGCAAGTATCATAGTCATAATCATAATCTAGTGGGCTGACAAGTCAAAAGTTGGGTCTCAAACCTAGGAGCGCACAATTGACTTTCCAAAATCTTGTTACAATCAGAGATAAATTTTATCACTAGCTATCATAAAAGCTATACTTAAGTACTAAATAAGTAAGTTTTTATCGTATGGTTGACCTGATGTCCGAGTTTAAACCACCCGTAGGCCTCTGAAATGGCTTTACACACCGTTGAAAATTTTCTCAAGGATGTTGGTTTCATCACGATGTTTTCCTTCACTGTATTAGCAAGTGATAATTTCTAAAATGCACTTGAATCCCAAAAGTCAGAGGTGCGTGTTTGGGTTTCGAACCTATGGCCTTAGACTTGGCTGTCCAACAGTCATACCACTAGTCTAGTAACAATAAGTAATCCATTATAAACTAGGTCTATGTAGGTACCTAATCTACACGATAACATAACATGTTGGCAAAAATCTACTTCCTCAATAAATCTAATTATTTCGCTCTCAACTACAAACCAAACAATTCAAATACGAAAATAAATTACACACAAAACCCCTTTTCAGTTAAATAAATATCTTTCATAAATTTTTTACAAAACAACTTGAAAGATGCATAAATGGCTGTCATTTGAGGAACCTTGTTATTACCCACTCATGACCCCTGATTCCGACTATGAGGGTAGAAAAAAATCCGCCCACTTTTAATTCAAACCCCGAGTGACAGTTGACACAATGAGTAGTATTAAAGGGTTAACAAAGGGCTGTGAACGGGCGCTTTCGAAGGGTTAATTGCATGTTCGCTCCAAATATGGCGGCTGTGAAGTTTTTATGTGTTTGTTGGATTTTAAATATGGAACGGATGAGAAATAAATTTTAAAAATAATAAAATTTGAATATGGTAATCGTAGAATATAGTTTCATTGGTTTAATGCAAAGACATTGGATGCTAATCATGCGTCTCATGTAAGGTCTCATTGCAACGAGTCATTTGATGAAAAGTTTGTCTATGCCTCGTTTTTACTCATTTTTGTTTTTTAAAAAAGGTAACGCAGAAAATCTTTTTTTATTATAAATATTTACTTGCTTAAATAAGAGCCGAAGTAATTTTATTATTTAAGATTAATATTATTGTTTAATTAAATATAACTTAAACTTAATCGTAATTGTAAACTATAAAAGTATTTATTTAACTTTAAATAACTAATAAATTTCATTATTTAGGCACACCTTCTATTATTAATTACGTGGTATATTGTTACGGTAGCAAAAATAAGTTTTCTAAATAAGATCTTGTATTTTTATTATATTATATCCTTACAAAAGGATTTTCACATCTAGACCAGAACAAATATGTCGATCTGAAATCAATTATGAAATTATTATTTGACAATCACATTAGTCTATTTCATCCAATACCTTATCAAATATATAAAAAAAATGAACAATAAGATATAAAAATTATAATAAACAGCTATAAATTAAAACTAAACAGCTGTAAGCCCCAAAAAAATACAGCAATTGCGTGGCAATAATAACCATCATCGAAATCATCATTATCGACAATAATTCGCATAAATGTCGTAAATTTGACATAATTCGTCATGCATTGTGGTTACTGTTACAACTATTAGTGGTTGATCAGTCGCAAGCGCATATGACGTCATCTGCGGTATTTATTGTAATCTGCGGTTGACATACGATTGTCACGTGCGCGTAAGTCGGGAGAAGGCATAAGGCTTTCTCCTGACTTATGTTAATCAAATTAATAATATATTATTGTTGTTATGTTTTTAATAGTACATAATATGACTTTTTTATATTTATTTGTAGTTTGTGTACAGGTGTTCTTCCTCCTTCACCTCTTCCTACCCTTATGAGTTCTACTTTCTTTATGAGTTCAAGTATGTACTCGGATATAAATACATAATAATAATAATAGACCGGATGACCGGTCTGAATTTCAGTCATAGCGGCTAATCTCAACAGAGATCAGCCAACTACGCAGGAGATATTATAGTGCACTAATGAACAAGTGTGTGCGCAAACACAGGTGCAATCTCTATTCCCTCACTCTCACAGTTCGATGTAAAGGCAATCCGACACGACTGGGGAGAGATCAGTAGATCAGGCGCAGTTGCAACAGCTTAACGTGCTTTCTGAGGCTCGGAAAAATTGATAATTCATTGATAATACTCACATAAAATTCGAAAATTCAGAAGTGCGCCTTGAGTGAACCTCAAACTTCTGACTTGCCAGTCAACGGTCATACCACTAGGCTATCACAACTGTAATTAATAATATACATAATATATAGGTATAATAAATTATATTAAAACATCATAAATACACTTTTTTTGACTGCCTCGTTGGTCTAGTGGTAGCAAGCGCGACTGCTGAGCACGAGATCCTGGGTTCGATCCCCGGGTCGGGCAAAGTGTTATTGGGTTTTTCCATTAGGAAATTCTCAGTAGCAGCACGGAGTCTGGAATTGTGCCCGGTTAGTGGCAATAGGCTCGCCCCCTATTACATGGGACTTATAACATAGCCGGCGAAACGTGGGTGTACTGTACTTCTGCCTACCCCCTCTGGGGAATACAGGCGTGAGTCTATAAATAAATAAAAAAAATCATAAATACAATTGCATGGCTTAAAACGATGTCCATTTAAAAATACTCGATCACCTTAATTATAAGTGTATGAAGAGTCTTGCGCCACGTTATTAGGCCGCGTACACATAAGTGACGGTTGTAACGAGAAAATTAACAGCCAACGCGTCGCGCGTCGCGACTCGCCGAAACAATTACACGCCCGTGCGGCAATTTAACGTTGAATTTGCATAATTGCAGCGATAACAGACGATGCCGTGGGCGATGTCGCGTCAACGTGTACCAGCCCTGTGACAATTACTGTGTGCTTTTTGCGCTGTTTACATGTTCAATTAATGGTGTTATTAATCAATTTATGTTAAGAATATGCAGATGTGTTAAAGATTAATGTGTAGGTTTTAAATTAAATTTATTAATATGTGGTGCTAGGTAATTAATTCATTTAATGTTTTAGTTTTGAAGGCTATGAATTCAAATATTTGCAAATGGCTGCGAGTGCGACCCAGCTGCTAGAATGACGTAGTAACTAGGTAAGTGCGTGGCGAGTAAGAACCTTTATATTTTATCTCCATTTTATAGAGCTTTACTAGCTGTTCATTAACCGCGCCATATTCAGAGAGGTGACTTTATCACTGATACTGAACACGAATCAGTAAAAAAAAACAATACAAAAAATATTTTTTTACAAACTTTTACTTAACTTGTCATATAATTATGTATGTTTATCCGGGTTGAATCTTGGAAGCTGAATTACAAACACTTTCTCTTATCCTATAGGGTTGGATTTTTGCATGTTAGTTCAGTTCCGATGACAATGCATTTTTATGCGGAATCGACATCCAAGATTAGCTCCAGATGAAGGAACTCTGCGGCGGTCAACAGCACAGATACAATTTTTTTGCCTAGTTTTTAATATTTGTAGGATTGTATACCTACCTTAAATTTTCGATAAATTCTCCTACTTAAGAACTCTACTTCCATCAAAGATGTTCTGCCATTATCAAAACAAAAAAAGCCAATCAACAAACAACATCAATATAGTGCCTAAAGTTGACAACACAAATTTGTAACAATTTCGTTGAAAAATCGAACTTGTTTCAATAGAGTCAAGGTGCATGAAAGTCACTGATGACCTACCTACATGACAAATATAAAATTACAATTACACGCCATAAGGTCTTGTTCACACGTAGCGACTGGCACCGGCCGGCGCGACATCGCGACACCGGCGCCAACAATTAATCAAAGTGTCGCGCGTTTCTCGTCAAATTGCTTTATTGTCGCTTAAATTGGTTGAGGCCGGGTGATTTTCCGGTAGATTATTGTTCGTTTACGAGTTGGTTTTGGTAGAAAAGTTTGTTTGTGACTTTATGCTGTTAAAGTGTTTGTGGTACCATGTGGGGTGTTGGTGTGACGCAAGTTTCTTTTTTAAGTTTTTTTTTCTAATTAACCTGTTTAGTTTTTGTGGTTGTCTTATAAAGTTGTATTCTGTCGACTATGATGCCTATGACTGTATCATTAACCGCCTTCTTATTTAGTTTTAATTTGAACATTTTAACTTATTACACCTGCCTCTTATATTTCAAGTTGAACATTTTAAATTTTATTAAGACTTTTAAATTCATTGTCTATCGCCTCAACTATTTTAAAGAGTTTTCTGAAACACTTCTTCTTCTTCTTCTAGAAACACTTATTTCATAAATTGAGGTGCATTTATTACAGAGGTTAAATACTTGATAATTTTTATAGTAGGTAATTTATTATTCTATAATAAAGTTACAGAATAGGTCTAGAAATAAAGCCTTACTGAATAATACGTAAAATATTCTAAAAAAACTTAATATGAAATTTTCTAATTTTCATAGAAAGTTTCATCAATCAATCAATAATTTCTTTGATAAAAAATAGGTTACAAAAGTGTCATACAATGTATTATTATAAGAAAAATACATCCATTTTTACCCATTAACGTTTGCAAATATCTAATTTAAATTATAAATATATAGTAATAAGTTTACCAAACATACTGTGTGGGACTCCCCACACAGTATGTTTGGCAGTACCAAAAATAAGTATCATCATCGACAATTTAAGAGCTCTTGTCAGCAACTTCTTCCAGCTCTCCTTAACAAAAGCCAATTCCTTAACCTCCTTAGACGTCTCGACCTTTACTTTCTCATGATCTGCGCTACATAACTTCGTGTTGGCCTATATCTTCCTCTTCTTCCATTGACTTTTCTTTCTATAATGTTATTTATGAATGCGTTGTGGCGTAAAAGATGGCCTATCATCTGCCTCTTTTTTTATAGACTCATGCCTGTATTCCCCAGAAGGGTTAGGCAGAGGTGTATGCAGTACACCCACGTTTCGCCGGCTATAAGTCCCATGTAATAGGGGGCGAGCCTATTGCCATTAATCGAGCACAATTCCAGACTCCGTGCTGCTACTGAGAATTTCCTACTGGAAAAACCCAATAACACTTTGCCCGACCCGGGGATCGAATCCAGGACCTTGTGCTCAGCAGTCGCGCTTGCTTCCACTAGACCAACGAGCCAGGCCACTTTTTTTTTCAATACTAGATATCAGTTTTCTATTTTCTTTTACTCTTTCTAGTACCTTTAAAAAGTATATTGGTACTTAATAGGCATGTACTACCCATCTACTATGTAATAAAAACAACAAATAAAGCCCTCCCGACCCTCAGTCCTGCAACGATCTCAAAAAAATCTCGGCGATCAATTAAAAGTCCCCGCTGTAATTAAGAGTCCGCCATTTTGTCTCTGCCGCGTGATCGCACGACCAAACATCGCCCTCCGTGAATTTGATCGACGCAAATAAAAAACGACGGCACGTGAATAGCTGCCTTTATTAGTTGCATAGGGTTGATATTTTGTTCTCTAGAAGTGATACAGAAAGTGGCCAATTTGATTTATTTATTAGGTACTTTTGATTGCCTCTTTAGTGTAGTAGTTGCATATAATATGCGACTGCTATATTGCTAATTCACGTTACCGTGTGGTAAGGTGAATATTATTAAGGCATTATAATTATCACCCACGTAAATATAATTTATGCTGTGTGGTTTCCGGCCTAGAACCACCCCTACTCTTCCTACGGGTGTCGTAAAAAGTGACAAAGGGAAAGATCCGGAGGATGGGCAGCAGTATCCGTCTTTGTAACAGTAATCATCTGGTACTGCGATCGCCAACTTGCTTGCCCAGCGTGGCGATTATATGGACAAATACCTCCAATGAGCGCACAATAGTGGCATGCATTGGGAGAGGCCTATGTTCAGCAGTAGACTAATACAGGCTGATAATGATGATGATGAAATATAATTTGGGATTTAATAAAAAATGGATATGGGTGTGTTCCATAGAATTTTAGCTAGTCTCACTTGTGAAAATATGTTATATTCTTTTATAGTGTCTAGTCCCAAAAACTTCACGTCATAAATATTTAATAAGAAATTTGAAAAAACAACTGATACGGATGGGATTCGAACCCACGATCTTCGGCGTTCCGTGCCGACGCTCGAACCGCTGAGCCACCATATCCCATCAGAATCAGTCGAAATTTCAAATCTCTTTATACGCCTAGGGCGTGTGAGCGTCGGCGTGAGGTTAGAGCGTCGGCACGGAACGCCGAAGATCGTGGGTTCGAATCCCATCCGTATCAGTTGTTTTTTCAAATTTCTTATTAAATATTTATATTTAATAAGCTAACATGTGCTAAAACATGTAAAAATTTCACAAAAATACTTCACGTCATGTTACTACGATGGGACTGGCATAGTCACAAAATAAATGTGTATTTAAATCCTTCAAAGAAATTAAATAAAAAATATTACAAAAAGGAGGTCGTTTCTAGAAATTTTACATCTGGCTGCAAACATTGATAGGGTCAGGATACTTGAAAAGTTCAACGTGTGCGCCATTCCTAATGAAAGTAAAGTAGACCGGTACCAAAACGCCCAATGTTTATATTTAGTTTATTGTATATCTATATCTACTATATGTCTTAGGATAAATAAGAAAATACATCCTATTTAATATATGACATTGAAAAAGTGACATTTGTACACGGCAAAGCGGTTCCATAACCACCGCGCACACGACAATATTTCAGTTTACAGTTGAATAAAAAAATAACAAAACAATACCACACAATAACAAATACCTACTTCTATCGTAGTAGGTAAATTATATGATGAAAAATTTAGAACACATACAAACAATATTGTTAATCTCCCAATTTGACCTATTTCTTAATGTAGTCTCATAATATTGTCATTGAAAACGGAAAAGCTTTTCAAAACTCGTTCAGTTTTATCATCAAAGTATTTAAGTTTCATTCTGCATACAATTATAAAAGGTCACAACTACTAAACAAATCGCATTCAAAAATGAACCGTAGTTTAAAAACATAGAGATGCTTTTAGTATAACGCAGGTTAGTTAGAAAACGTCTAAAATTAAAGATGTTATCGCACACGAGGACGTAATAAATTAGTCAGTTATTGAATTCAATTATCAGGTTCTGTTCGGTTAAGGTTATCTGATCGTTTTGTTCGAAACTTTCGACTTGACAACGGGGCTTAATGAAAAAGTTTTTCGATTGTAGATTATACTTTTGTAAAACACGTCGGTACGGTACCTTTAGGGATATCGCGTACTATGCGGCCACGACTACTGCTCGTCGTGGCCGCAACCTTGATCATACAAGCTGCTTCTAGTTAGTCAGCTTTGGGCGTGGCTGCTTGCCATCCATCGGACAAAGTCTTGCTGCTAAACGACTTCTATCGTATTCTAGCAAGTTGTTACGGGACGGGTCTGGACGATACAGTCCAACTTCTGTGTTCCAGCTTTAAAAACAGATAGGTTCCATTGTAGATCTCAACAGCGTTTACCATGAAAAAGTTTTTGTGTTAAAAATACCAACCACGAGATCCACGTGGCGCGACGATGCATCCCTTGTTAGAAATGCATAGAAAACTAATTTAGGTACTTGAGATTAGTCGCATGACTCGGCTGAGTCCGTGTTGTGCATTATGTTTCTATAGTTGGTCTGGTCAGTGTGGTAGATTATGGTCCCTAAAATGTGCCTTCTTACATATTATGTGGTCTGAGATTACAGGCTTGAATCAAATTTTCCAGACAGAAATTTAGTCTACGGTACCTCGATTTTACATAAATATGCGAAAATATTTTTAGTACCTATAGAACAGTAGAAGAGCAGGACAGACGATATTGTGTCAATACCTTAAAAATGCAAATTTAAAATTGGAACCATTTAAATTCAACAGTCGAATGTCGGTTGGCCATATTGCAATTTTCAATCAACGTTCGATACTTCGATGTTCAAACGGCATCCCTTCGTGCAACTGTCATCGGGCGGACACGGACGTGACGTAACGATGGGTTCGCGGAACGGTTATCGCAACATCTCTGTAGCTACATGTGATTTTAATTTGCCGAAGATTACTGCTTGAGGAATTGGAATTTGTATTTGGAATGAACCCTTTGTAGTACCTACAGAGAAAGAGACAACCGGACTTTAAAGTGAACTTTAAGGTGAATGACCTAAACGATGCATTTTAGGAGTATCTTTCGGTTTCTTGGCATTAATTTAAGGATTTCATTATTCTAGATGGTGTGATAATCAGAGAAATATTTATGCACATGTCCTATCACATCAAATAATCAATATAGAAGATTTTTTATTGTCCACTCTTCATTGTTATCTGCCTAGTCTTTTCCCAACTATGTTGGGGTCGGCTCCCAGTCTTATCACTTGTCCACTCTTCATTCTTGGCTAAAATTACTAGGTAGGTACTCAATCTAACAGAGAAAACGAGGATTTAAACAAGAAATCCAATCCTTAATTATTCAACTATACTTATAGGTACCAAGCATTTTAATAGTTTAGGTAGTTATGTACTACAATTTTTAATCCATAATCTAATACTTATATACTAAGCGCCCATTAATCCCACATTGAATACATCGACCCCATATTATCAAAATGTTACCAGCACAATAATTCAATATCAAATCGAGCACATGGCATTACGTGCATCTGTCAGGCGCCCGCTGTTTCAAAAAACGAACGCACAATGCGTTGATACACATTTGAAAACCGGCCAGTGTTGATTGAGCTTTGCGATGTGAGATTACTTTTGAATGTTTTTTTTTAAATTAGATGTCAGGCCTTTTAGAAATAGGTGATTTTATTTATCCTAACCATTAAGCTTTCTATCTTTAGAGACTGCCAGGTCTGCACTCAAAATGGATTATTTAAACTACAAATCCTTAAAATTATGAAAAACTTGCGTCCTCTGCCGAGCTCATGAGAATTTAATTATTATTTTTTATCTTGGCTACCTTTTTTCCGCAAATTGAAACCCGTGGTTCTACTTTTTAGGATTAAAAGTACCCTATATCACTTCGAAACCCACAAACTATCCTTATGGTTATGTAAATCGCGTCAATCTGTTACTCCATTCCTGCGTGAAAAAAAGACAAACCAATAAATACAATTACGCCTTTATAAGTAAGTCAGATAAAATTACAAATTACAATAATTTTCGAAATAGCGGGGTTTTTTATTTAGAGAACTACGTGATACGTCTTCGACCATACCACTGGTCTAGAGTATGTTAATTTAGAAGTCGCAATCGACAGTATTCTACTGACTTCTAGACTACATAATCACTCTATTAGGTGACTACTTAAGTACTTGTTAATCCCAAAGAAATAACCATTATCTACATCAAAGGCTCATGCTATATTGGTCACGTCGAATGTCGCCGCGGGCGGCAGATGACCGCGACATGATTTATGACAGCACATACCGTGCATTTACATTTGTAAATGTATCGGTGCAATTACAGCCTTGTTTCGGCCGCTTGTGTACGGTGGGAAGGACATCTCCTGAGATTCGACTTGGTTTCAACCTTGATTATGTGAGAAATAATTTTCTCTATACCTAACTTTCTACACTATTTTCAACTTGGTTATTATCTTTACACAAATAATACCTTACTTAGCATTAAGATTTTAATTATTTATCGTCGACTGCCTCGTTGGTCTAGTGGTAGCAAACGCGACTGCTGAGCACGAGGTCCTGGGTTCGATCCCTGGGTCGGGCAAAGTGTTATTTGGATTTTCCATTAGGAAATTCTCAGTAGCAGCACGGAGTCTGGAATTGCGCCCGATTAATGGCAATAGGCACGCCCCCTATTACATGGGACTTATAACATAGCCGGCGAAACGTGGGTGAACCTACTGCACACCTCTGCCTACCCCACTGTGGGGAATACAGGTCTATAAATAAAATAAAATTATTTATCAATCAATTTACTCTTTCCACCTATCATCTAACGATCTAATGATCCTTTCTTGCAAAACAGATCAGATCATACAAAGAAGCATATCCAATCTAAAATCAGAAACAACATACACACAATTTAGTCTCCTTAAAAGGATCCTTATAAAGGAACCAATTTCATCCTGTATTGTTTGTCAAAAACTCAATTATGTACGGTGTTGTAGAGTAAAAAATAAAATACAATAAAGGGACAGTGAGCTACTCATCATGACGTTGGATTAAGCTTCTAGATTTGTTGAGCAGTATTTAAAAGCGGTTAAGTTTTAGCAACTGAAGAGTCGAGTTTGTGTCCAAAGTAGTTCAAAGAAAGGCATAACTGACAGGTAGGTACCATTTGCCTAAACTCCTTCCTTTTTCAAATAAACGTAGCATAGACACAGATATGATAACGGCATCAATCCAAACATATTTTAAACTCAAATAAACTTTTTCTGGCGCCCGTTTTAGAAAAAAGAAATGGTTTCGTTTATTTTCCCGCGCTGTCGATGAACGAGGCGTGACATTTGAAATTTTCGGTGTTGTCAGCGTACAAAAAATGTGGAAATAGAATAGTGTTGTTTGGTGTAATATTAATGCGTCTAACGGACATCTTTTGTGTCTTTAGGGGTTGTATCATTCACGTCATCGCTCATTGAAATGAATAGGTTAATGATATTGGAGCAAAAAGGATTAATAGCTCGACAAAAATTATTTTGAAGTTTCCCATTTTTTGCGTGAGTTTTTAAGTTCCGGCATCAAATGATTTTGTCTTTTTTCGTTTCCTCCAAATTGAGAGAATCTATTCTATAAGAAACTTAGCGGATTCGTAAATTGGTATTTCAAGTGAATAGATTTTAGTATCTACTTATTCTCCTTAAAACATTTTATGTACGGTTGTTCTGACATGACAAAAAGCTAATCTAATTTGCATTATGTTTGACAATAGTATCTCGTCGCCCGTGTCATTTATCTGAAGAAAATCTATTGGATTTCTAGAAAATAAATAACTAATCAAAGGGAGTTTCAAAGAAACTGTTTTGAGCTCCTCAATTTGTTAAAAAAAACTTGCTTCTTTTGACTCTTACAAAAAACGCCAAGTGACGGTCACATCCTTGATTGTCCAGAACAAAACTGCATTGCCACATTAAAAAAAAACTTTTTTAATTTAAATACTTGGGTCATTGCATACAGCCAGCTCCACTGGGTGTTTTATCATGTCGTTACTAAATATTATGATTTAGTGATCGCGAGTGTTCCGCTCAGGTGGTGCGCGCATCTGCCCCTGTTAATAACCTATTGTTTGATTGTGTTGCATATGCCTCTAGTGGGTGATATGATAGCTGTATTTTTTGGTGGTGACGCAGGATTATTTTTTCTTGCTTTAGTAACGTCCATCACTTAAAATAACCGGCAAAGTACGAGACGAACTCGCACACTGGTTTCGTACCATTTACTGTTTTGTTTTTTTTTATTATTATTATTTTTATAGTGATATAAGTAACACAAAATTGCACAAATACAGCCTTAAGAAAAACGAATAAACAATGTGAGCTTAGTAAATGGGTCTTTTTTGCACGAGTTAGTCTTTGGTACGGAAAAAAGAAAAAATATATTTTATTAAAATATGTAACATAATCAGGTAAAGATTTTAGAAATACTAGGTATCCATCAAACAATGAAAAATGATATTTTTTTGTGAATTTTTTACATGTTAAGCACATGATAGCTTATTAAATATAATTATTTAATAAGAAAATTTGAAAAAACAACTGATACGGATGGGACTCGAACCCACGGTCTTCGACGTACCGTGTCGACGGTCTAACCGCTGAGCCACCGTATCCCACCAGCACCAGTCGAAATTTTTCGAAGTCGAATTTCTGGTTTGTTACTGTGTTTAGTAAATAGATATAGAAAAGAAAATTATAATCCCGAATGCCTGTTGTAGTTTTGTCAATGTCATCAAATGTCAATAGTTTGCTTTTTCTATTTGCTATCCCGTTAACGACGTTGCTGACAATACAACACTGCTCTTTGGATCAAATCTCATTCAATTTAATGTTGTAACTTTTAATTACTTTTATAACTCCATTGCACCGAGCAGAAGCTTGCAATAAACTATTTTATACCTTGAAAAACCTTTTCCATCTTACAATTTTATTGTTATTAGGTAATGAAGAAATAATTGCGTTTTCAGCCGTCTCGTCTTTAAACAGAAGTTAATGATTAAGAAACAAAAGTTTTAGCGACATTAGGGGCTTAGCCAAGTTGATTATCTACAATCGCTAACGCTATAAAAAACGAAAGAAATGTATAGGATGACATTACTTTTATCGTTATGTCACGTGGTCAAAACAAACGAATAGAATCTAATCCTATACATTTCTTTCGTTTTCTATTCGTTAGCGATTGTAGATAGTCAACTTAAAAATAACTATAAAACCCTGTTATGGACAAACATAAAATAAAATATGAGTGAAAATAGACTCGCTTTATTTCAATACGATCATTTTCATGAATGTTAACGTTTAACATTTTTATGCCAACAAACCCCATAACTGAAAGTAACACTACGTAACTGAAAGTACTACTACACTACGTAACAAAAAACCTATTGTTTATACGTTTATACATACCTACACGTAGGGACGTATAAATATTATACATATTAAAAACATGTAGGTAAGTAGTCAGTTATCGTTACTTCATAGTCAAGATTGTTTTGGGTAGTTTACTGCGCTTATGGCACGTTTTATACAACCTGCTGTCCCTCTGGTTTCACGTAATGATCCTTGCAGAATAATTCAGAGGTAACAAATCACTTAAATTTGTTGCTGCTGTAAATGACAGTGATTTTTTTTAAATATCTGACGAGTTTTCCAAAATTTTAAGTTTTCTTACGTTTGAAATTTAATTGTAACAGGGATGTACCATCCATCGGGATTTTTTAAACATGAATACCATGGTACTATATTTATTACTTATATCAGCTGGCTGAAACCGTTCCTCACAAATCAAGAGAAGAGATAAAACTTAAACTCCTCTTTATTTAGTATGAAAATAATTAAATGTGCGCTCGGCGACGGGTGACTAATGACGTTAGTTCCACATTTAGCCACAAGTCGCCACCGTCCACCTAGACTTGAAATTACCTTTATCTTTAATGAACTCTTTTATAGCCTGGATGCTGGCGCCTGTGACACCGTAGTGTTTTAATGAGAAGCATGCATAGGGTATGTCGTATTTTTGAATTTCTTTTTACGCATCCAAATTATGTTTTGATACTTAGGTACCTATCGATATTTAAGAATCATTTCTGAAATAGGATCTTTTTTTTTATTAAGTTTGTTTTTTATTTGTTAGTGTGGTGTGTATTGTGAATTTCTGTTTTTTTTAAAATATCGATAAGAGCGTTAAAAATTCCACATTTTTATTACATATTGTCATTATTATTTATGTAAATACCATATCACATTTCTTTTTCTTTCATTACTTTTATGCTATAAAAAAAAATATATAAAAATTCTATTTAATACGATTGTATTCCCACTACGGTGTAAAAGACGGCCCGCAACACAAGGACGAACGATACCTAAACAAATTTCACCCTTAAGTTTGATACAGAAAGTTTAAATTAGAAGAATAAAACCAATAATTAGTAGGTCCCTAATTAGCCTGCTGCGATGACATAAAATCTGTTGATATCAAAGCTTTATGTGATTAAATAATTGATACAGTAGTGAAGTAAGTTTATAATATAATTTAATCTTTATTTCAGACATACAGTCCATAGAATTGGTACATAGTAAATGTTTACTAACAGTTGTTAGTATTACACACAATAATGCAACAAAAATTGTTAGTAGTTTGTTAGTAAAAATGGTAACGAGTAAAGATGTAGTGAACAAGACAGTAATGCCTAAAAAAGAGATAAAAAAAAACTACAATTGTTTTTTCTTTTCTATTTCTTTATTTTTCTTTTCTATTTCTATTTAGGTATGTTCAATAGGAAGTATTATAACTGTGATGAAAACTAATAGTTGTCTTACAAAATCATAAGTTTAGAACTCGTCTTTATCATAGGTATGATTGATGAACAATCTGGTGTCAGTTTAAACCGCCCGTAGTCCTCTGACATGGTTTTATACACTGTTAAAAAATCTCTCAGGTGTGTTGTTTTCTCACTATGTGTTCCTTCATCGTTTAAGCAAGTGATAACTAAATAAAACTGGCCAAGTGTGAGTCGGACCATGGGTTGTGTGCACTATGCATTGTTAAAGATGAATTATAGACTTAAATATATAAACTGCTAAAATAATGCCTGTCCTTTTTGCAGTCGGGTAAAAGAAGACTCCACAACTGATATTTAATAATAAAATAATTAGCTATAGTAAAGCATTATTTCCAAAAATGTAATAAATTTTTGAAAACGTTATTTTCCAATTAAACTAATAAAAAAAACTAAACCAATTAGGTAAATTACCCCAATATAAAAAAAAGTTATCTCATTTAAAATAACCTTAGGTACAGCTTACACCAATAACACACAGGAAACACTAAAAAGATTTGATGAAAAATAAAAAAATATTCCGGTGGCCCTGATTTTTTTTAAATAGTATTTTAAGGAATGTTGCTACAACTACTAACAGATTCATACAGGTCATACCTAGGTATCGTAACCAAATAAGGTCATACCTTTCCCATGTCCCCACATGGCTACCTTGTTGGGTTAGAAAAGCTCTCATTTTTATGTCCGCTGGAATGTTAACAGTTTTTGGCGGGTCTTGGGTGGCGGGAGGGTCCGCGATCAATACTCTCTCGCCCCTCATCCCGCAACGACACCCCGCTGTCGCCCGAACGTTTTATACAGAAAAATGGCATTTTCGACCACAGTCTTTTGGATATTACTGTGAAGTGGCTGCAATGCTTTGGGGGTTAATTTTATCTTAATGATCACTTGAAACTGATTTGTTGATAATTGAAGTGAATGATTTTGGATTAGGTATGTTTAGCTTGCGAATACAATGCGATACTTTCTTACTATACCTAATATAGGTATCATATTTCATGACAGGTAGATTAATGTTATTACTCTACCTACCTAGGTACTTATAGGTATGTCTGTGGGCCCCTAAGTGTTATGCCTATGACTCGTTGAATAGCCTTGTCAAACTACCTAATAATCGCAAATAAGTAGGTCAGTAGACTACAAGGCTTCGGCTTCGATATCCAGTTCAGATTCCCCGATGATTTTCACACATAGTCCGCTCTTTGAGGGAGATTTTCCATTAGGAAATTCTCAGTAGCTGCATGTCTGGAATTGAACCCGGTTAATGGCAATAGGCTTGCCCTCTATTAGGTACATGAGACATAAAACATAGCCGGCGAAACGTGGGTGTAGGTACTGCATTTTATAACATTTTTTTTCGTCTGCGTCGATTGCTGAAAAATCTAGGGATCATATAGGTACCTACTAAACGTATCTTAGTCCACCGACAAGACACCTTTTTATTCTTCACTTTGAACTACACTGGAACTGGGAACTACATACCACAACAAACTCAAATCTTATAAAGAAAACATTCCACATTCAAACCACGTGGGCCTACTATTTATTTTAAAATTGGAACACGTACGCTCCGCCCACACTGTGACAAATGCGACCAATAGGCGATGTCGCACGGCCTTCGCGACATCGTCGACCAATGGGGACCGCTGCGCGCACCCAATGACATCGTGGTGACATCGGGAGAAATCGTCTACGCCTTTGTCATGTGTTTCGTTGACATTCGGGTTCTATTCGTAACTACGCCTACGGGCTACAAACTACGTACTACGAGTGGTTACGAAAATGTAGCCGTAGGCATGTCAGAATTGTGTTGTTATGTTATAAGACTGAGAATCTAGATATATAAAAAAATATGATTTGTGTCAGAGTCGGAATCATGATTCTATATTTTTGTGTTAGAGTTGCAACCACAATCAAGTAAATATATCTTTAAAAAAGTTAAAAAAATGGAGTTATCCTCGGAAGTAAGGCGTATAGTACCTAAGTAAAGTACCTAATACATGATACGAGTATGTAGTGATGTTGACCTAATTTTTTATTCTAAAGTTGTAAATCTTTTCACAATTGTAATTGTAAAGACTTAATTTTATTGTTATCCCTTAATTTGAAAATACAAATTAAAGTCCGAATTATAAGTATTTATTATAATTCAACTTATTACCTATTATAATACAAATTAAAAATATACTTTATGAACAAGAAGATTCAAAGGTTAGTAACGAATAACTACCGCCATCTATTATTAAACGTTCGAACTATTCCTTTTAGACATTGGCGTAGTATTAACTGTCCATTAGTTCTAGCTATGATATATTTTTATTAGTGATAGATATTTTATTTTTTTGAAAGTATCTTAGAATATAAAATATCTATACCTAATTATATTTTATGTCTCTGTATTTGTAAGAACTGGCTGGTGGCCATAGAAACGCCATCAAAAAAAAAAATACTGACTTCAATAAGTTATGTGAGGTAGGTATTATAAGTTAATTAGGATTAGGTACTTACTGGTAATTTGATCAAAAGTATTATACATTATATTTAAAGCGTAGGTACTACCTATTTTTAGTCGTCTCACATTATTCTCATAAGACTCGGAACAGTGGCAGTGTAACAAAAATATTATAGGTAAGCTATCTGTTTAAAAGAACAACGATTCTTCTCCATAAGGGATAGGCTACCCTTGGAACTGGCGAATAGAGTCACTCAATCACACACAAGTGCTTAATGACCTATGAAATAAAAATATTTTAATTTTGACTTGCTTCGTGCCTGTAGGTACGTAAAGCCTTTAATCCTGTGCCTTATCTCTCTGGTCGTGCCATATAGCTGTCCTAATGGACCATGAAATTGAGCGAATAACGATGCACTTGTGTTTATGCTCACACTTGTTTACTACAATAGTTAAAATACGTTATAGTTGGCTCGTCTTAGTTGAGATGGGTCCAAAGTTAAGTCAAGAGAATATCATATAATTTGAAGCCTAAACCAAATTACTTCTTTTGAGAACCTACATATCAAAGGCACATCCGTAACAAATAATATAGACTTTGACCTAATACAAATAAGTGCGATTTTTCAATAACATTAATACCACTGGTACACGTGCTGCCAATTGTTACAATCGGCCATTGTACCAACATGATAAACAAACATAAAACACACTGATCCGACCCGGAAGTGGTAACAGCCCGGGGCGCGATACCAAACGGAAGCGGTATGGTTCATCCCCTATCTGTGATGGAATACTATAGCAAATATTGCAAATAGTTTACGATAAATATTGGCGGTAGTAAATTTACCTGGGGTAAAAATATAACCTACCTATGTATTGGATACTAGCTTCTGCCGGCAACTACGTCCGCGTGGATTTCGGTAACCCTACTTATTACAATACTGCTCATCCCTCGTAATTATTGTGATAATTTGTACCCTAAAACCTGATTTGGTATTTAACAAATATTTTTGCCGAATTTCAACTAAATCTGTCCATTAGTTTTCAGGCCAATCTCTGACAGACAAACAGACAGACAAAGTTCCTAAACTACTATTTGCTTTTAAATGCTCTTACGTGCATAAAAATACGTGGGATATCTCTTTATTTAAAATGCCTCTTTATTTAATCTTGGTTATTAAATTAAATAACGCACCTATTCCATAAAAAAAACCGAGCCACAGATAACTTCACAGATACCTACAAAAATCCATGGCGAGTACTGTTTTCAATTACACTTAAAAACTCTATCCACCCTAAACTACCAATAATGATACAAACTCTAAGATCTCAACCCATGATTGCCCATGATAAAAAAATAAATACTACCAATAAAACTCTATTGAACCCCAAGGCTGCACTATAAACGTGTTGTCATGGTAATTATATTTTTTATACCATGGGACTTTATGTCCCCATGTCTTAATTAGAAGAGGCCGCGAGAATTAAAATTGAAGACACCATAAATTTCAGCCAGTATTATTAGACCTTTCGAGCTCCTTTGGAACAAGTGTCTAGTATAGGGGTGAGTGAAGAATATGGGAGAGTTCAAGATGAATTGGTGATTTATGAGCAAAAGATTTCTTAGAATTTGAGCTGAGTTTTTTTTAAGCTTGAGAGGACGTGTACCTACTTACGTAGCATTGTATCTCGAATTATAGTATCCTCTTTACCCTGGTAAAGAACATAAATAAATAATAAATAAATCAGCCTGTAACTGTCCCAATATAGGGCAAAGGCCTCTTCTCATACAGAGAAGGATTGAGCTTTAATCACCACGCTAGCTCACTGCGGGTTGGCGATTTCAGACTATTAAAGTCCAGGTTTCCTTACGATGTTTTCCTTCACCGTTAGTCAGTGGTGTCTTAGATTAACTAAGAAAGTACATATGACATAGAAAAAGTCATATTGGTACATGCCAGGTTCAAACCCACACCTACGCGCTTGCAAAGCGGGTCCGTAACCAATGCGCCACCACGACACCTTAAAAAGAACATAAAAAAGCAATATTCTCCTGACTGAATTTCGGTCACTATTAGTCATTTACTCGTTGCTCTGCCTCGTTGGTCTAGTGGTAGCAAACGCGACTGCTGAGCACGAGGTCTTGGGTTCGATCCCCGGGTCGGGTTAAGTGTTATTGGGTTTTTCCATTAGGAAATTCTCAGTAGCAGCACGGAGTCTGGAATTGTGCCCGGTTAAGAGCAATAGGCTCGCCCAGTATTACATGGGACTTATAACATAGCCGGCGAAACATCGTGGGTGTACTGCACACCCCTGCCTACCCCCTTTGGGGTTTTTCAAAACATTTTAAGGGAAAAAGGTTCGGGTTAGATCAACTAATTAGAATTTTGGATTCCTATTAGTAAGAAACTTTCTAATAAGACTCTTTTGAAAATTAATAAGTTCTGTAGGTATTTTTCGATAATTTGTTTTTTAATTAATTTTTAGACTGCCTCGTTGGTCTAGTGGTAGCAAGCGCAACTGCTAAGCACGAGGACCTAGGTTCGATTCCCAGGTCGAGCAAAGTGTTATTGGTTTTAGGAAATTCTCAGTAGCAGCACGGAGTCTGGAATTGAGCCCGGTTAATGACAATAGGCTCGCCTCCTATTACATAGGACTTACATAGCTGGCGAAACGTGGATGTACTGCATACTTACACCTCTGCCTACCCCCTCTGGGGAATACAGGCGTAAGTCTATGTTAGTTATTAAACTTTAATATAATTAATGATGACAACTGCACTGATAGCCTAGTGGTATGATCGTCGACTGACAAGTCAGTGGTCTCGAGTTCGATCCCAAGGCGCGCACCGCTGACTTTTCGTAAGTAGGTAATGTGCGTATTATAAATTAATTATCAGTTGCTAAAACGGTGAAGGAAAACATCGTGAGGAAACCAGCACGCCTGAGAGATTTTTCAATGGTGTGTAAAGCCATGTCAGAGGCCTACGGGCGGTTTAAACTCTAACACCAGGTTGTTCATCAACCATACGATAAGAAGAAGAATATAATTAATAGTGGGTACTACTTTTTACTTCAAGGGCTATACATATAACCAAACCACTATAAAATAAAACAAAAAAATAAATAAAAACTATACTATAAATAAAAAAAAATGTATTAGATTCGTTTCTAGTTCAAAGTTGACTGGAACAGAAGATGACGGAAAATAAAAAACATTTCACCATCCGTGCTTTTTGAATCTATCTTTAGTAAAATCTCTCTAGTACCTACCTACCTAAAACTGGTTAACTTAAGAAAAAATAAATATTTTTTTAAAGAGGATCTTCTTGGTGACCATGTGGGCCAATTCAAACTAATAACAATAAACACTCGAAACTTCCCTGCCTATCTCAAAGTCATTTCATGCAAAATTAACGTGCCATCCTTATTTTTTGTCAACAGCCGCGTGAGGACATGCCTTTATTTATTTTTTTAATAACGGTCCTTGAAACTTGTGTGACACAATCTTTATTTTGCAGCCTCAAAATAAAGAATAAAGAAAATTCAATCTTATTTCGTTTAAAATAAAAGCTAATAAAAGCAAAAATGTTACATCTTCAATATTTGTAAAAGGTCATTGAATATTGTATCGTGTTACTTTATAAATAAGGTTGCAAATTAAATGTGGTGTAAAGTAAGGTAGAGGTGTCAAAAATCTGCAGTGTCATCGTGTCGGAGATCCTGAAGGAAATTGGAGCGAATACAAAAGGATTTTTTCCCCTACATATGTCACGTATGTGAGAATCAAATGTTTTTAAAATGACTTTTAGAATTGATTCGAAAGAAACGAATTTAAAATTAATTAAAAGAAGGATGGCCAGTTGTCGGATCGTTTTATTAATAGTTTTATTTTGAATAAGAAAACTGATTTACTTAATTAATTCATTTAAAAAGTAAATAACCTATTCCGCTTTCTGTTATATTTCGTTAACTACCGTTTAAAATGCGCCAAGCTTTAGATTCCTCATTAATTTAATCCTAACTTTTATTTGCTTTTTATATTTTATATTTACTCGTTAATTTAAAAACATACCTGAAACTCAGAATAGAGGTCTGTACCTATTCATTAGAGGGTAGATTTAGTCATTTATTTATTTTAGTCATAATTTCTTCATTACTTATAAGAAAAACTAGTCACTAGTGATATCCTTGTGGCGTGACTGCTAAGACAAAGGTGGTAGGTGGTGGTGGATACAGTCACCACCACTAGGCTATCACGACTCTTACCTACTTTAAAAACAAACAAACCATATTATTTATTTATTCAATACACAGCATCAAGTCATAAACCAACGCTTTCTCATTATCTAACAGAACAGGCTCGCATCATTTCTATTACATGTCATTACCGATACTACTCACAAAGAACACCGCAAACAAAGCCGTATTCTTCTCATCAACCAGAATGATGCCACAAAAATACTCTTTTTGTGACACTAGATGACATTGGATGGACATTTTGTAGCAATTATCAACTGGTAATGATGTGAGGTGCGAGGCGGGAATGACCAAAAGGATGGAGATGACTCGGTTTTTTAGAGTGATAGATTCTCACACTTTCGATGTGGGGTTAAATCGGTATGCAACTAATAAGGGATTGTAATTTTATTCAATAAATTAGATGGGGTTGTTAGGTATGTTGGTGCCTAATTCTGAGTCCAGGCCGATCTGCACCCATGATAGAGGAGAAAATCTTAGTGCGGGAATACATTTAAAAAATCGATTTCAACGACATCATTCGAACATTACGCGTGAAGTTTTGGTTTTCCTATGTTATCATAGAAACTGCGGCAACACTGACATAGTGACTGTCATCTCAGCGCACTACTTAATTTACGTAATAATATTTAAGGTGTTTTCATTAAGAAATCGACATGTAAGATAGGTAGGTAGGAGGTACGAGCTAGTTCTCTCCAATCATAGCCTATCATTATTGTAGATGTTAAACTTTTGAATGTTTGTGAGTTTTTGAATTTGGAATTTTGTTAGGCACGCCTATCGGCAGAACGGATTTAGATGGCTAATGATGCTTTTAGTCCTGGGTCCATTTAACCCTTCAGAATGAAGACTTGCCAGTATATTTTTGTGAAATTTTTAATTTTAATTTAAAAAAAAAAAGTAAAAATTTCACAAAAATATAATGTTAGCTTAAATATAAATATTTAATAAGAAATTTGAAAAAACAACTGATAGACTTGCAAGTATGTAAGTATAACTCGATGGATATAATTCGAGCAAATAAACGATCTCTTTCACACCAACTCGAAGTAATCAATTGAAAATAAGAACCAGAGCTGATTGCACCAAATCACAAATGGCCGTTTAAATGCCACCCACGTTCGTTCTAAATTAACCGTTTCGGACGCGCGGACGTCGGTGTCAGCTTGTCGCTCTGTCACGTTTAAAAGCATTTACTGGGACTTTCACCCGGTGTTAGGTGACCGGCCCTGTGACGTTTTTTTCTTTTTTTTTCGTATATTTGGCGACTTCTTTGATTAAGGTAATGTTTAATTGTGTTTTTTTGCTTGTTTCAAAAAAATTGGTATGTATATTGTATTTTTGTGAATTATTTACATGTTATAGCCCATGTTAGCTTATTAAATATTTATATGTAGGTAGGTAATATTTTTTCATAAATGGAATAAAGGACGATGTCTTATTTTGCAGTTTAACTAATTAATAGATAATGTAACCTAAAATATTGTAAGCCATTATATTTAAAAGAGCAACCATGGAGTTTCTTGCCATTCTTCTCCATGAAGGGTAGGCTGCCCTTAGAACTGGCAACTAGAGTCACTCTTACAACAAACAATATTAGAATTATGACTATTCATAAGTGCTTAATGGTCTTACATGAATAAAAATATTTTGATTTAGATTTTGAAATGTCTACTTGCAATTGTTACGACAATGCAAGCCAACATATTTTCAAAACGATAATTTAAATCATTGACACTTAAATCTAACATTGTCTAAGCTCCAGCCGAGTCCAGCCATCGGCTTTATTCGGCTATCCTCGGGTACAAAGGTTGCGACGGCGCCGCGTCCTGCTGATGCGATGAACTGAGCGCCCTCCCCCGCTGACATGCGATATATACAGCGTGTCAAAAGTTTCCTTTTTATTTTGTTATACTCGCATTGTAATGTGGGTGCTGTGAGATACTTTGTAGCGCCTAGAGATGGTAATCTTTTATTTAATGGGGTTAGTGGCAACGTTTTGGTTACCGGTTTTAAGGGTGTTTACACAATGCGGTGCAAGACGTCGCCGTTGCTACGCAAAATAATATAGGTACCTACTGTAAGTGCAGCGCGTTCATAGGTAAATTTTAGGCATTTAGGCAGGCAAATTGCGTTGTGAAGTTGTTACAGCGCAAATTTGTAAACGCGACCATACTTATTAGATATTCAAGATGCAAGATTCTCGATGCTAGAACTACATTCTCTGTTTAAAACTGCAAAGCGTAGGTACTATGCACAATGCACATGTTACAAATTCTAATTTGGAATCAATACTTAAAATCCTAAATAGATAACTTTTAATAACCCTTGTGGTCTCAAAAACGATCCAAATGTTTGACAGATGCGTTGGCAACCAATATACTTAATCATAGAAACTAGAGTTTACTCCATGAGTCGAGACAGAAACAGCTCACATTTCAAACACTCTGTATACCGCACTAGGTATCAATACTTCATAATCCCATATTTCGCCTCACACCGTTTTTGTTCGTGATGAAGAAATACTATTGTTTGTGGTCTACACCGATTAGTTATGGGTGACACGGGACCCCGATGTATTGGATAATCGATTCAACTTATAATCGTTCCGATCCTAATCGATTAGCCTTTTTGTGAACGGCCGGCGCCTTTGTGTTTCTTTTTTTAAAAGCAATTATGAAAGTAAAAATGGTGTGTCCTTATGTGAGGTATTTTAAGTGATTTCATTTTGGATATCGCGGTGTTTTTGGCATTGTTTTTTATTATTTCTTGCAAAAAAAAGTCTTGGTTAAGACAAGAGAGTAGGTAGATATTTTAAATTAAATTTAGGTACTGTTAATATATAATATATAGATATAGATAATAAGTAGGCTATATTACAAAATGTTCGAAAGAGACAAGGAGTTTTATTTCAGGCACAGCAAAAACCAGACACCTGAGGCACCTAAGAACTGTTTATCCAAAAGGAATAACTCCAGAAGATAATTAGTCGTAACCTCGATAATCATAAATCATCGGGCGGACGAAAAATCGTAATTCCCAAAAACGGGCGTCCGGAAATTATTTGAAAAACAAAGCGCTCGCTGACCACGCCCGCGCCGCCTTGGGTGCGTATACGCATACTGTTCCCACGTTTAAGTAGAGCGAGCAGATTGACTGAAATGTTAGGACACAATGCACAATATTGAGGTTTAGGTATTACATGGCATGTTTAAGATGACGCGCGCGGAACGTTATTGGATAATAATTTATTCACAGTGTGATTAGTTCGATCTGAAATATGTAGATGGCGCTAGGGGTATAGGCGCGCAGTTTTGGAGCCGATAAAATTTTAATTTCTTTTTATATCTTACATGGTGTAGATATCTACCTATTTGATTTTATTAAGATAATAATTTAGTAATAAAATAAAACACGTTTTCCTTGACAAACCCCGAAATCTAAGTAGCTACCTAGTACCTACTTAGATAATGTGATTTAGGCCCAATATCACTATTAAATACTGAGGTTAATAAAACTAAATTCAGCCCTACGCAAATTGCAGTTCTGAACTTAGTTAAAAGCTTGAACTAAGTTTAACTTGATTACCTATCGCGTTTAGTGTCAATGCTGAAACCGGCTCTTAAGAATTCAAGTAGCCTACTGTTCTAACTTTTCTTCATTTCAAACGTAAAGTAAAGCTATGTCTGGAGAGCCTGGATGATTTACTAACTAACTAACTATAGGTTGTTCATCAACTATACCTACGATGAAGAAAGAACAATTTAATTTCACTAAGTAGGTAGGTACCTAATTAAAATAATATTATCCAGGACTATGCTCCAAAATCACAGCACAAATGGTAACCATAGCAGGGAGTCGGTATAAAGCGATGGGCGTCACACAAGCTGCTCCAACGATTATTAAGTCTCTTGCGCCGCTTGTTGTAATTTAACGTCAGAGTCGGCGCACTGACAGCCTCCTTTGACATTAGCGGGAGTGTCCGCTTCTAAACGAAAGCGTGGACCACTTTTACATCTACCTATTGTTATTGCTAAGAGGAATTGATTGACAGTTTTTTTTAATTACAGCCAGATTTTCTCCTGTATTGTTGGTAACATAAATACCTATGTAGGTACAGAGAAAAGCGAAAACAGACAAGCATTAACACTTTATTGGCACACTATACGATTGGCAATCGATGCTTTAAAATCGAAAGATAGAAATAGAATAGCAAACAGGAGAAATTGATAAATGAGATGAGCATTTTGAAATATCTTAATCCATTAAGATTTTTCAAAATCATGATATTTCTTAATTGTACGTAATATGTGTAATCTTCTTGACTTAACCCTTCCGCTGCAAATGACGTTTCAAAGACACAGGAAGTCAAACTGATCGACGTTCCATCATCGTTCGAAAACCAAATTATAAATATGGAACACTTACCGGCGGACGTAAAACATTTATTCGTCTAATACGTCGTTATCAAGTGCCGCTATATTTGGCTGACTTGTCGTGAGCTGAGCGATGATATAGGGAGAATGGATGAGGATGAAAACGTAATTTCATTGTTATGTAACGGTAGCTGTATGACGATAAATAAATTTCAAATACCTGTAAAAAGCATTACCTCGAGCACAAGTTCAGGGATTAAATTTTTGTATTCTTTTTTTTTTAGGAAAACAACAGTGGCCGAGCAGTGCAGAGCTTAGAAATGACAGGGTCATAAGTGAAAATTTTACAACTTTTATTTCTTCTACAAGCAAGATTTTATGTCCTAAAAAGATTTAGCTAATATAAAAAAATAACAGCCCTCATCCAGCCTTCACAACATCTCAGTACCGACACGAGTGCGGGCGCTCGCGCACATATTTATTTATTTTTACCGAAATAGACCGAACGGTCGTCGAGTGCGTCCGATTTATAGAATGCCGTGAGCAATTTCACTGGAATCCGACGCGTGGTTTATGTCTTAATGTAGTCGCTGAAATTGTTACAGGCTTAAATGTGGCGTTTTCGTTGGAAAAACACAGGCGCCGCGAGAGGGTTAAGTTGTGGGAGTAACTGTTGAGAAATTGTTCGTAGAATTTTTGTGAATGGGTTCATAGGTGGATGAGACAGTTTTTTTTGTAAGAGCTTGGACAACCTGGTATTATTATGTTGTGATAATGACACTATCAAGGTTAACACTTTATCTTGTCGTATACCAGACACAATTTTTAAACGGTTTTATTTAGCTTGTTCTGTTTATTATTTGGTTCAAATATAGTAATCGATATTTCACCCCCTTTCTGTTGACAAATTGACCTGATATTTGGTACACAGCTTTAGTTTTGATGACAAAACCGTTTAACGTAAAAAAAAGTTTTACTTAGGTATATTTTTATTTGTTTTGGCCCGATTGGACCTTTTGCTAAGCGTTAAAACCACATCAGTATAGTCAGTCTATAAAATAATGATCGACGTTTATACTATGTCCATCTAGAGCGTCGCGCGTCGACGCATTAACTTTGAAAAGTGATTTTAAACATGCACATTGTGGTGAAAAGGTACATAAGACAACAGTCATGTCTAGTAGGTTTAAAATTACGTCGTACATACTAACTCTACTTAAGGCACACCTTCCACAATCTAACTTGTGACCAATTTGTTCCCAAAAAATAAGTCAACCCATCAATTACCGCAACACTAAAATTCTAAGTGTATAAACCAACCGATCGTCCGATCATGTAGGTCACTTCCGTGTATAAAATAAATTCGATCTAAAAGCGATCGTTCGATAGATTTACGGCCAGTTAATTCGGCTAGATGTAGACTTATAGAGTGGTTTATGATCCCAGTTGTTTAGCTAACTTACAAGGATGCGTCAGCTAGAAAGGAATTGTTCAATTATAGGTTTCTTATGGGTTTAGTCGACAGGAGTGGTAGCCACTTGGTACACGACAAAGTGCAATAATCACATCTAGGTAGCGACTATGAATTGCCACGATGAATTTATCGAGTTGCAATATGATGTTGCTTTATTTGTTGTAAAACAATGTAGCTAAGCTTAGTTATATTGCAGTTGTGCTAAGTCAAAGGTAGACAGTCATAATTATTTTTCAAATAATGATTACTAATTACTTTTTTTGTACTATTGCCGTGGCAAACAAGCTCAGATGGCTTGATGGTAAGCTAAACAGTGATAGTCTAGTTTTATGACCGTTGGACTGCCAAGTCAAGGTCGTAGGTTCGAAACCCATGCACGCACCTCGGACTTTTTGGATTATGAGCGTATTAGAAATTCATATTCATATTCTTTATTTGCAAATCCACAATGTTTGTAGTAGATGTTAACATAAAGAAAAGTAGAGGAAAGGAAGGTAATATGGAATACTGTTGTTAATTTGGGATAGCAGGGTTTCACAAAAACTAAAAGCGCCATCTCATTTTACGGACCATAGAATGTTTACAAGTAGCGTCATCTATCAATATGTGTACACGGATAGTCTGTCATTTTTCTAAGATAGCGCCCAGAGTTGAAAACGTGGAACAGCGCGCGAGCAATTTTTCGAAGTACGTGTTTAACCCATTGCCATCGCTAAATTTCCTTGTGATTGTGCTGTTTAGCTTTATGTGTACTATTAAATAGATAATTAATTTTGCATATTACCTTTGATTTCAACGATTTGTATATTTATAAATATATTATAAATTGAGGTTATGTCAAACTATGTCTTGTTGCTAATTTGGAATACCCGATGTGATGAATACCAAAATAGTATGCCAAATTACCTTCAGTCGGTTTAGGAACCGATTTTACAGAGTATACTCCTATTCCAAAATACCTGCACCCCATCTCTAAAACTAAATTGTGCCATTTTGCATTCAACCTAAAATTTGAACCTGTAGGGATGTTTAATTGTTTTTGATAGCTTGCACATTGATAGTAAGATAATATTGCTTCAATTGAATCAAGGTTTTATTTCTTAATACCTCACGGAAAAAAAGTTGCAGGTCTAAAACAAAATGGTATTCCAAATATGCTGCAGTTCCTCTATCATTATAAGTTTAATGACCCCTTTTAAGGATGCTGGTGTTTTACAAGTAACCCTGTAAAGACCTCACGCCTGCATTCCCCAGAGGGGGTAGGCAGAGGTATACAGTACACCCACGTTTCGCCGGCTTTGTTATAAGTCCCATGTAATAGGGGGCGAGTCTACTGCCATTAACCGGGCTCAATTCCAGACTCCGTGCTGCTACTGAGAATTTCTAATGGAAAAACTTAATAACACTTCGCCCGACTCGGGGATCGAACCCAGGACTATTTGTTGAAAATAAAATAATATTTATATGGTATCTAAATAATAGGGAAGAGTAACGTGTGGTATACAATGATTCATGATTAAAGTTTGTTTAAAATTGCGCATTGCAGTTTTTGTCCTCAGAATGAATTACCGCAATTCCTTTTTAAATAATTTGCATAACTGCAGTCATTGTTTTAATTACATAATTATTTCAATGACAAACCGTTAACTCGACTTGAGGTCGCTTTAAAACAAATTCTACTTTACTATTAACTTCTATATTTTGAACCTTATTGCTAAATTCATAAGAATTAAAATATAATTGTGTTAATGAATCGTTATTTTACAAATTTTAAGAAATGTTTTTGCGCTAGAAAAATACATTATCACTCCTATTCCCACTGCAATAAGAACTAAATACATATAAGACCTCTATTGAACTATACAATAAACGGAAATTATTTCATTTATTAGAAAATTATCTTTATTACTTTAACCACAAAGAGCAAAATAGTTTGCCACTGATTTTCCGTTGACAACTACAATTATTTAAACTTAATTCTTCGGTATGCAAATTTTATTAGACAATGGTGGTGTGACAACGGTGACAAGTCGTCATTGAGTCAATGGCAGGGTTGCTTATTAAAATGCAAATTAACATGAATTATTATTACTTACATTGGCTTTAAGGCACGGTTTCTCACGGTCGCGTCGCCATGTTTGAGAGGATGCTAGGTATGAGGAAATTTGTCTCATGCAGCGCTTTCACGTCAAAACACACACGAACGAACATCAACCATAAATTACTGTTACCGTCAGTCCATATCATCCCACTGCTCGGAAAAGGCCTCTCCCTCAGAATTCCACGTCTTTCGATCCAGAACCATAAATAAATTAAATCAGCATTACTACTCTACTGCTGGGCAGAGGCAATTCTCAAAAATAGACGTTAGAGAGGTTACTCCACTAAGCTGATTTAGTGTGTGTTAGTAAAGGTGGGTTTGTGGCCACCTATCGATGGAATTTTTCAAGCTGCCAATAAGACCTTCGGTAATAACCACCATAATATTAAGTAATAGCCCAGATCCACTGCTTAACATGCTATCCAAAGCACGAAGACGTTCTAAAAATGAAATGCTAGAAATGATCATCAATCCCGAGACTGACTATATCAAGCGCTACTTAACCTTAGTAGTCAGGACCACCACCGCAGTACCACAGTGTCGCCAACACCTTAATATTAAAAATAATAATAATAAATTTATGTTTTCCAATTCATAATTGATAAGCATCTTTTATTATTAGATACAGTTATAGGCAAATAACCGCTCAGACAGAAACACTATAATCAACACTATATTTACATAAAAATTATTGAAACAAACATTAATTTCAATATATTAATAACATAGACACTTAACTAATTTCACATTTGTCAGAACACTCAGAACTTGATTAAAATTCAAACAGTTTTACCTCAAAACATTAAAAATGAATTATTATTAATATTTCAATGCCCTAATGTCCGCCCATCGAGACATAGGTATGACTGACGCGAACATATTTCTTTACAAAATTATTTTTTCACCACTCAAAACAAAAGCAAGCCTTATTTTTAAGTTAATAAGGTTAAGTTTTGTGCAGCAGAAATGATCAAAATAAAGTTGTGTTCAGAGGAACAGTTTTTATAAAACACGCCCAACTTTGGACGGACGAAACAAAATTAAGGCTTTCGGTTAACTGTCACACTAGAAAGTTGTTATTAATTTTATTTCTGAGACAATCTATTCACTAAGTTTATTTGATTTTTTTGGCAAAAGCTGAACAAGACATGTTATTTTATGTTAGGCTTGCAAAAAGTATGATGAGCGCGGCTTTATAAAAAACCATCGTATCGTTTTGCTTCTTGAAATGCAAAATAAAGTAAGCTATTTCGAAGACATGGAAGATATAACATAGAAACATATAGACAGAGAGGTACAGACGCCAGCAGGTCAAGCTACCCGAAAATGTCAAATTTTCCCAATCAACCTTGAACATTATGCTGTAGCTATAAAGTTGAAAATCTATTAAAGAAATCTGACAGATTGTAGTAGCTTGATGTGCTGGCGTCTGTACTAAGATATGGGAGGTTTTTTTTCTAGTAGTAGGTATTTGTGTACTAGTAGAAGTAAGTAAACTAGTAAAGAAAACTGGTGTTGGAGGACAATTACATAAAAAGAGCTGCTGAACTGCCTAAATGAGGCAAGGTTAGACGGAGTTTGCTCAGAAAAGAGAAGGTTGGAGAGAAAAAGGGGAGGTTTATGTCTCTGCCGGGGGATGCATTACATCTATAAAAATTATAAAGAAACTACCTTAGAGTATATAAAAAAATATAGAGCAACCCTATAGAAGTATGAACCGTGAGCACGGGTATGAACAACGCGGCCGCGACACGAGCTCCGTTTGCGATCATACCTCGATCGACTGCGGTTCAACTAGGCTCCACGAGCGAAAAAGTTGCATTTTAGCTTATGGTTTGAAAACGTCTAGAAAACATAATTTGAAAAAATGACATTTTAACATTTGTATGGTGAGACCTGCTTTCGCTCAGCACAAGGGAATGTGGTTGACGTTATCACTCTAAATTTTCTTGAATACTCTATGGAAACTACACTTTTTACATTTCCATGTGACCATGTGTAGGCGTCGAGATTTATATTTTATCTTTAATTGAAATTCATTAACCACGGCCACTTCTTTTTCCCTCTATTTTCTTAACCCATGCTGCCGTATCAAGTGGCAAACCAATTTACTTTTACACTTAAGTAATATCCCCTTTTCATATGATACCCAGTCTTTATCTATAACTCGGATCCTACAGCACTGTCACCCAAGGCTAACCCTTCATATTTCAGCCTAAAGTCAATTTAATTTAGCTTTGCAGACAAAAAAAGACGAGATGGGACCCAAACTCATAACGTGTCCCCGCCTCTGAGGGTTCCAGGGATTTCTATAAGGTCAGTGAATTATTAACTTTCGGGACCAAAGGCCTATTATAAAGTTTGCCATTGGCTATGTTCCGTCGCGACAAGCATTTGTTTTCTTTGTTTTAATTTTTATGTTGGTATCGTTTTATTAATTTTGTTTTTGCGTCTCGTCCTTTGAGTGGTCGTTTGTGGCCAGTCATTTGTGGTTAGTTTGTTAAATAAGTTTTTAATGTTGTCTAACTTTTACATTTTACATACAATATCATGGTTACCTACACAGTCAGGTACCGCGTTCCTTTCAGAAGCTATTCTCTACATACATATTGGATTCTGTTTACTGACATTAACAGAATCCAAAATGTATGAGCAAATGTGGAAATGTCGTGAGTTGTTGAAGACTATGGTTCCCATACGACAGGCTACCAGAGATTACGGCATCCAAAAAAATATGAAGTTATGATAATTCTATTTTAGGCTTTCTGTCGGCACTTGTTTCTAGCCTATAACAGCTCGTCCGCACCTAGCCATCTTTTAATGCTTATTCCAAACCACTGTTTTTCATATGCTGCCAGATTCTATTCCACAACTAGCACTGAAAGTTACCGGATATAACGTCACGTCGGTTCACAATGTTTTTGAAATTTGAACGTCCCAGTATTGGTGTTTATAATGTGGGCACGCGCGTTCTGTCGCGCGGGTGGGACAATGTTGCCAGTACTCAAAATAGATATCCTACCCGAGAACGGATGCGGTTACCAGCGCAAAATTTGCAATACCTATAGGTAAACAATGTTTGAAATTGTTATTGTTTATCTGTGGAGCAGAATTCCTGGTAACACTATTTAGTGGCTCGAATTTTTCGACGTAGGTAGTGCATATTTAGGTAAGTGTATGCGCAGTCACAGGTGCACTCTCTATTCCCTCAGTCTCATAGTCCGATAAGACAGCAATCTACTATTTGCTATATAAATGAAACATCTTAAAACAAGACAATCTTGAAGACAACCCATTTAGAATGTGAAAATGAAACAGTGATACAATCATGTCTTTTATTTCTCACAATCGTCAGAATAGATTACTTACTTCTTACATAATACTTATACACTACTATTTATATCACAACAGATACATAATAATTCATAAACCATCTGTATCTAAGGTCAATCTAAGAGGTCAAACAACAATGGGTTGCCAGCGTTCAAATGAAAAATTATCAATGCACTACATAAAGTCCCATGTTCATAATTAAGTGTAATTGCTGCTAGTGACATCTGTCTTCATTATATGCAAATTTGTTGGAGTGCGCAGACGCAATCATAGGGTAATTAAGAGCTACAGTTTATTACTTAATAGCAGAAGGTACTGATGTTACTAGCGGTAACTGCTTGAACTGCTTATGTAATTGTCAGGTTCTCAAGGTTGTGGTATGGTGATCATCGCTTTTTGACGTTTAAAACTTTTGTGGAAACAAAACAAAATATGAGAAACTCAGGATCAGTAGCAGTGGAATTTTTCTTTTAATATATATTTTTTTTTAATTTAGAGTTGTCTCGCATCCTGCGATTTTTATATCTCGCTGTTTGTGGTAGCTATTCAGCTAAATCTAATATCCATCGATGGTACAAGTCTCTACAGCCCTTAAAATCACAAGACCTAGCCTGTGACCATATAGAACCATACTGTGTTTTAAACTCTAAAATGTAACAGATAGACCTTTTTATATTACAGGAGGAGACCTTCAAAAGCATCCGGCATTTATGGAAAAGACCTGGGAATCAGATCAGAATCAGTACATGGAGGGAGATACCAGTATCTAACACATTATAAGACCTACTAACATTTGTTAGATGTAACCTTTATTGACGTACTGCTGGACAAAGGTCTCCTCCAAATCCTCAAATTCTTCAATCAACCTCAAGCTTCCTTCCAGCTTAAATAGGATAGACCTCAGCCAGATGCTTTCGGAAAGATGGGCAAATACCACTATAACTGAGATGAGAAGTAACTTCGGGGTCGAAAACAATAAGCAGACGATCTTAGTACCTAATGTTATGAAGATTTAAATTTTTATTGTTAGTAGGTTGGAGGTAACTTCTGATTTTAAAAATTCTTTCACCATTAAAAAGCTACTCTATCCTTGAGTGATTTGGTATAATCCCGCGGCTTCGTCCTTGTGAATTTCGATCCACAAGAACGACGCAGCGGGTTAAGCACTATTATATTATAATGTTACCACTAAAAATCATTGAAAAAAAATATAGTTTAAAACTAAAACCCGACTACTTAAAATCTAAAAACAAGCTTCTTAGATTTTAAATAAAATTCTGTAATCGGAGGCCTTCATGTATTATCTAGGTAAATAATGTACTTTGAAATTTGGTGGCCTCCGACAACAGAATTTTATTTAAAATCTCAGAAGCTTGTTTTTAGATTTTAAGTACTTAGTCGGGTTTTAGTTTTTAAATTATATTTTTTTTATAATGTGAGTAGCATAAGTATCATAGTTCTTTTTTCTTGACTTGTTGATAATTATTTTGTTAAGACCCGATGAGAAAAGTCTATTCAAATTGTATTTTTTCCCAAACCACGACACCTTGACGCAAAAGTTTTCACCCATCATTTTAAATAAAGTCAACGCCATTAATTTATGAAGTGATCAATTAACACATTAAAGGCCATGAAAACGCGCGCTCATTACAATAATTACGGCTTATTGGCAAACATTGATTTGTAATTTGCATACAATCTGCAAGGCATACCGCTAATTGATAATCGACTCAATTTTTTACACGTTACGGTTGAAAATTGATATGTAAGTTGTGAAGTAATATGTTAATGTCGCAGTGTACTTGATAATAGCCATGAAATTGGTTCGCTATGGTTGGTTTCAAAATTGGTCACGGAATGACTTAAGATTTGGTATTTGTTAGATTTTTAAGTTTATAAGTCAAGTGTTTTTCTAGGTTATTCTTCATTATAGGTTCTTAACTTCATGTTGAGTTTAAGTTATGTTTCAGGTTACATCATGTAGTATGTAAAATGGCCACCCAATTTTTTTACAAGAAATTGGGCAAGAATAAATGAGCTGTTGCATCCGCCATTTGACCCATACAATGCATGCAATAACGGCTATGAACGTCGGACTTTTATGATACCTACTCGTAGTACGTAAGTACTATTGTAGGTATCACGTAATGTAAGTGTGTACTCTTTAGACGTTTTATCTTGTTTCTTATTGTTACTGTTGATACAGCGTCGATCGTTATGTTTGATTCGAAAATCAGGCAAATATTTTCAAATTTTTCTGACATTAGTCATATATAATTATTGACAATTGCCTATATTGGCCGGGTGCCGTGCTTCGTGCTGGACTACATACATCAGGTTTAAAAAGTAACAACTAACATAAAAAATGATAAGTAGGTAAATATCCTATTCACTATCCAGCGTGGATGCCCCAGTTGAGGAAAACTGCGTAGTACAAAAAAGCAAGAGATATGATATGTCTCCTCTCCTTCCCGCCTTTTTTTTGCTGTAGTAGCTTCTAACGGTAGATAATGTAGTAGCTTGATGAAGCAATGCAGAAGTACATCTGACAACATTCACAAGACATGATACTAATCGACAGTGTCCCCGCACATCTCACACTATTGTTTAATGTTAGTACAATGTGTTAGATATTGTGGAGAAGGCAAGCATAGCCGAAAAGCTTTCCCAGTATCTAAATAGAAAAATGGGAATTGATAACCCTACATTAGCATTTTTCCCTCTATTGTGGCCTTGTGGGTCCCGTTAACGACACAATTATATTTTATTTTAAAATATAAAAATATATTTTATTTATTTCCTGCGAAATCCGCAACACATTTTTTTTAAGGGTGGCGATTCGCACTAGTAGGGCAAACCGCCTAAATACCAAAAAGGATTTATAGCGTGTTTGTTTTTTATTAATATCTACAACAGTGTTTTTATTCATATCTATTTTTTTATGATGTTAAATGATGTCAAGACAAAGAATAAACTGTCTGGATTCAATTACAAAGATTAAAAAATATTAAATTAAAAAAGTTATCGTTGTCAAAAAAAAATTTTTATATTTATAAAAGAATTTCATTAAAACACATGTTACATACCACATCCATTTCTATAAGCTTCATTTCTTGACCAAACGTCGAATCACAGAGACAAGCAACAAATTAAGAGATTTCATTCCCGCGGTTTGCATACAAATTGTTATATGAGACTGTCCATTGTTTAGCCTTATCTATCCCATCAATTCGGTGGCTTTGAGTTCCGTCTTACTATACTAATTCATATCATATTTATGTTTCAGTGACGTCACTTAATGACGACGATGTTAAGCAGACAGCTATGGGAATGTGGTTGTAAAATAAAGTACCACGCATAGAGTATTCAAGAAAATATAGAGTGATAACGTCAACCACATTGCCCTGTGCGGAGCGAAAGCAGGTCTCGCCATACAATTAATGTTAAAATGTCATTTTTTTAATTATGTTTTCTAGACGTTTTTCAAAATTTAACTCAGCAGTTAACCATGATATAAGCTAAAATGTAACTTTTTCGCTCGTGGACCCTAGTTGAACCGCAGTCGATCGAGGTATGATCGCAAACGGAGCTCGTGTCGCGGCCGCGTTGTTCATACCCGTGCTCACAGTTCATACTTCTATAGGGTTGCTCTATATTTTCTTATATACTCTAAGGTACCATGTATATGTTGTATAGTGTATGGGCTAGTTGGTTAACAATTGAGTTATATTTTTTTAGTAAAGCATTTTTATGACGAAAATGTTGAAAGAAACGTTTTTATAGTCAACTAGCTTTTGGCCGTAGCTTCGCTCGCGTTAACTTAGAATTTAAAATTCAAACATTATTCGAAACGTGGCGCCATCTATTATTAGAAGAACGTTATTGTTGTTTTCCTCGGGAACACTACTGTTTTTCAGGATGAAAGGTGCCATATGTCCGTCTCTGTACACCTGACAGATCTTCCTGAAATTTTTCATAGGTATACGCATATCTATGCAAAATTTCAGGATGATGGGTTCAGTGGTTTAGGCGTGAAAAAGTAACAAACTTACTTCACTACTTACTATTAACTACTACTTAGGTACTTAAAATTAGTTAGGATGTCAATGGTTATAAAGAGGTTGAACAAAAAACATATTAATGGAATGTGTCAATTTTATTACATAGCTAGAAAGGGATAAGCTGAGATCTCAGCTTAAAAGGAAAGATGAAAGGAAATTGAAGGATATTGAAATAATCACAAATAATAATTATAGAAAAAGGCAGGCCAAGTAAATAAGTTACTAAAATAAATCAACTTGTAACTTTTACTGCAGGGCAAAAGCCTCTTCTCATACAGAGAAGGATCGAGTATTAATCGCCACGGTAGCTCACTGCGGGTTACCGATTCTAGACTATTAAGTCCAGGTTTCCTCACAATGGTTCTCTTCACCGTCCGTCAGTAGTTTAGACCATCTAAGAAAGTACATATGACAAGACATTAAAAAAGTCACATGACAAGTAGAAAACAACACCTACGTGAGTAAAGAGGGTTTGTAACCAACGACATAACTCTAAAATAGAAAATTAAAATATTTGTTTTTTTTTTTAAATAGATTCCATCACACTAAAGCCTGGAACAGACCAGCAGACATTAAAAATGTTACGCCGTGCAATGGGTGGACTGGAAATGAAAAACAAAACTTGAAAGTTACTTATAACTTTCAGAACTGCACTTTAGCAGCGAAACTCATTTCACAAAAACCTCAGCCCGCCGTTTCTCAATGAACAAATTGCTTCTTATTCACAACTAAGACAAAGCAAAAATTTAACTTCCATGGCATCACCAAAAAAGCTAATTAACTCTGAGGGCTCTTAATTAGTCCCCATTGTAACATGACAAGAGAACCAACAATTTTGGTACAACCTCGCGTTTGTACACTCGGGCGAATAGGATAATGAGCGGGATATAAATATAATTGGTAGGTACCTATAGTTATAATGTAAAGTTAGTTAGATTTTTTAATTGATTTTTTTATTCTGTTTGAATACATTTTTATAAATACGTAATACATGCTGTGATCTTATATATTTGAGGAATTCCCACTTCTTTGTTGAATTTTTTTAATAGTTTAGAAATTATAAATATCTAAGCAATTATTACAAAGTAATCCAGTATTGTAGGTAAAAAAAATTGTCCTAACTTAGATTAATGATTGCTGATGACTTAGATGAATGATGGATTCAGCTGTTATAGTAGGTATGACTTGTAAGATTTTAATTTTTTTAACTAATTATGAGTATGGATTTAGAAATATATAACCCTTATACTTAATCCATATTCAATTAATTTAAATGGACTTCCCTTTGTACCCTTTGGGTACGGAACCTTTAAAATCACAATGCAAGCTATCTTAAGGATCCCTTAGATGATAGGTATATTGCCATTCGTTATATACACATAAACTGCATTTCGATACTTAAATTTCGCAAAAAATTAACTTAACAGCATTCTTGATCATCTAAAAAGTTTTAACACATAATAAAAGAAGTAATTTATTTAAACAATTCAAATACAATCCTCAAAACGTTTTAATAAAAAACATATCCCTTAATCATCGCCAATATTTTACTGCCAACACAATTGTTGACCGATCCATCAAGCCGTGTGTCCAACTAATGTTTGGGTAACAAATCAAAACAAGATTTTAAAAAACGTTTAACTAAATCATCGTTTCTTTCCGAAAACTGTTTTGCTTTAGATATAATTATAGGCTTCTGACCATTCTGAGTCTTTCTTGAGAACATTCCGTGGAACTAATCAACGCTAAGGCTCGTGTGTCCCTTTCCAACCACATAAAATTAGCTATAAAGTTTTATAACAGGGTTTGCTGTGTGAGAGGGACAGTGCAGTTATTATTTAAAGAAAGGTGATAATTGTGATTAGTAATGCAAAATAATAATTTAAACAGAAAGTGTAGGCTTAATTTATCTTAGCTGACGAACAGTTCACCCCAAATATGTTTGCTCGCAGCAAAATTTTAAAAATTTCAATTCAAAACAAGTTTTTTTGCACTTAATGCCATATTTATTTGTTTAGGAGAGGTGTCCTCATTCTTACATAGATTTATCAGGTGTCTACTAATAGCTACGGCGTCTTTATATCATTCGGTTTTATGACAAAGAACAGAAGAATTAGAAGACGCCATATCTACCTGAGCTAAGGTTAGCTCGCGGTGTGCCTTGAGCTTTATACGATACGATAATTGTAATCCAGCGGCGTAAAATTGTTAATACTTACTTAGACTGCAATACTTACTTACGTTGCAAGTGGCTGCTGAGCATCTCGAGTTTGATTTTGGGTTGAGTAAAGTGTAATTGAATTGTTCTATCAGAAAATTCTCTGTAGCTAAATCAAATACGGTAAAAGGCGCAATATATGTATACAGTAATTAGGCTCCGTGTATAGCGCTTCTTCCTCTGCCTGACATAAAATTCGACTAATAATGAGAAAAGGATCACAAACGCCTTGCAACGACAGCTTGACTTTGTCGTGTACCAACAAGATTTTCAGTGTAACCTATCCTATCCTAACCAGGTTTTTAAGCAGGTGTACTCCTCTGTGGATCACAACACCGCTGGTGGGTTCGTGGTTTAACATTTGTCCTTTTCAGAATAAAAAAAATCAATTTATGCGGAAGTTTGTGTGACCAGTCCTCTAAAAGCTGGTTTAATTCTTTAAGCTGCTTGAAGTAGGTACCTCTAAAATGGCTCTACACGCTGTCGAAAACATTATTCAAGTACTGTAGTTTGTATTCCAGTGTGCATCTGGATTGAGAGCCCATTTTTTAAATCTTTGCCAAACGAAATAAGACTTATAGGGCAAGCACTTAGAAATAAGTAAAACTTAGGGCAAGGGGCCACGAATTTCTAAAACGCGAATTAAAACTATTATGACTAAATAGCTTGGGCCCTCAGTCCAGACGCTTGCATAAAGTGGCATATGTTCAATCTCAGAAAGTACTATCTCTGGGTTCATATTTTTTATTTAAGAATCTACTTAGGAATATGTAACATATTTTCAGAAATTTGTAGATCTGTAGAATATGACATTACAGATTTATGGCGGTTTGCCTTGGGCCCTCAGTTCAAATATGTTTGAACTGAGAAATCTGCAAAACATGAATTTATCTGAAGAAATACATAAATACGACTTTAATATATGTTACTTGGATGCCTCTGTGAATTTCTAATAAAGAAATAATGACACAAAAGTTCATTGTTAAAAAGTAAATACAAGTTGAAAATTCCTAAAACGTCTGAACTGAGGGCCCAAAACTTTTGCCTATATTGACTAAGCTTAACCTCATAGACTAACGCAAATTGGTATAAGTTTTCTTACAAATTACTATCTAAAAGGTTACGTACCGTCCGTTCTTCTAAATGCCATTCTTTAAAAGAAACTTTCATTTTTACATTTTCTGTATGTAATAATTATGTAGGGTGACCATAATTTTCGTCATAAGTAAGTACTGTGGGAAGCCTATACGACCTTCATGAAGAGCTACGAACCTGCTTGCGCTAAGACATAGTGCGATGAGCAGCTCCATTTCTTCTTTTTTATTCAAGTGACGGACGTCATCTTTTTTAAATCAAAAATATGTGTTCTTTTGTTAAATTTAAATAATTTAAATTATAATTTTTTATATATATTTTTTTTATGTTTTTTTTTTTTTTATTTATTTTTTTTTATTTTATTTTTTTTATTTTTTTTTTTAACTTTTACTATGGGACCAACCCTGAAATCGCAAAAAAAAACAGCTGTTTCATACATTTTGTAGAGTCATGTGAACATAAATGTATGGAACAGCTGATTTTTTTTTTGCGATTTCAGTGTTGGTCCCATAGTAAGTTGTTCATAATGATGAGTTTAATGACCCCTTTTAAGGATGCTGGTGTTTTACAAATAACCCTGTATTACATGTATATTGTATATAACTATTATATAGTACTAGCGGCCCGTCGCGACTATGTACGCCTGATTATACTACTTCTACACCTACTCTACCCCTACCCTATTCTACCCTACACTACTCTACCCCTACCCTACCTTACCCTACTCTACCCCTACCCTACCCTACTCTACCCCTACCCTACCCTACTCTACCCCTACCCTACCCTACTCTACCCCTACCCTACCCTACTCTACCCCTACCCTACCCTACTCTACCCCTACCCTACCCTACTCTACCCCTACCCTACCCTACTCTACCCCTACCCTACCCTACTCTACCCCTACCCTATCCTACTCTACCCCTACCCTACCCTACCCCTTTTTCTCACCTTTTTAATCTTCCCTGGACCTCTACAAATAATTCAAGATCAAAATTTGCCATATCAGTCCAGCCGTTCTCGAGTTTTAGCGAGACTAAAAACAGCATTTTTTTATATAATATAGATATAATAATTATGTAGATATGTACTATCGTGGACAAAGCCGGTGCACCACTCTTAAGGTTAGAATCGCTTGCACCCGACGACCGAGCTAGCTATTTAGCGCTAGCCGGACGTAGCATCGTTCAAAGCATTTTGATCGCAAAGTGGTGCACCGTTCGTGTCCGCGATAGTACCTACTGCCTTATTGCAATGATGAATAATTTTATCATGGTCACCCTACATAATTATTACATATAGAAAATGTAAAAATGAAATTTTCTTTTAAAGTATGGCATTTAGAAGAACGGACGGTACGTAACCTTTTAGATAGTAATTTGTAAGAAAACTTATACCAATTTGCGTTAGTCTATGAGGTTAAGCTTAGTCAATATAGGCAAAAGTTTTGGGCCCTCAGTTCAGACGTTTTAGGAATTTTCAACTTGTATTTACTTTTTAACAATGAACTTTTGTGTCATTATTTCTTTATTAGAAATTCACAGAGGCATCCAAGTAACATATATTAAAGTCGTATTTATGTATTTCTTCAGATAAATTCATGTTTTGCAGATTTCTCAGTTCAAACATATTTGAACTGAGGGCCCAAGGCAAACCGCCATAAATCTGTAATGTCATATTCTACAGATCTACAAATTTCTGAAAATATGTTACATATTCCTAAGTAGATTCTTAAATAAAAAATATGAACCCAGAGATAGTACTTTCTGAGATTGAACATATGCCACTTTATGCAAGCGTCTGGACTGAGGGCCCAAGCTATTTAGTCATAATAGTTTTAATTCGCGTTTTAGAAATTCGTGGCCCCTTGCCCTAAGTTTTACTTATTTCTAAGTGCTTGCACTATAAGTCTTATTTCGTTTGGCAAAGATTTAAAAAATGGGCCCTCAATCCAGATGCACACTGTATTCCACACCCTCTGTCATTTTCTATCCGTTGCAAAACAACAGTTTCAAAACTAGAGCACCTATCGTCTGTACTTAACTGTACCATATCTGTCACGCGCACAAAACTCACAAAATACATAAATTGTTTTGACAGATACACTTTCATGTACAGATAAGCACAATATCATAAACACGTGTAAAGTGCTTTAAATTTATACGTGGACGACTTCATTTGCATTCTTACCACCATCTAAAGCACTTAGCGTTAAGATATCGACAGACGTGACGAGCTGACATGCATCAATCTTGTCACGTGACTCGATAATTATGTAGCCGACTGTACTTTCAAATTAATGTTGTTTGTAGCCCTTATATTAATAGGAATAAGTTCGACATTTGAACTGAAGTGTGGTAACGATTTATAGATTAGTTTGTTTGTCTGATAACGTGCAAAATTATGATTTACAGCAATTACAGCCTTGCTAGAATCGTATGACCTTTATTGCAGTGAAATATGATTGGTTTTCGGTTAAAATATTTTTTGAATGTTTTAGTAGGTATAGTTTTGTTGTATCTGGCGACATTTTCACCTTAAAAAGATACGTAATAATAATGTAGCAAATAGTAATAAATTTATTTGCTCACGATCTGAAAGTAGGTTAGTTAGGTATTCTAATAACGGATTGTCTATTCTCTTTATTTACAATTATGGAAGCAAATGTAGCTGTAATGCAATTGTCTTAAATAGAGCTCTAATTTTTCAATGCACTAAATATTTAACCATTTATAAGTAGCTAAGTTAACTTTTCATTTCGCCAAAGACTTAGGCTGGCGAATAAGTTACTTTTTTATAGAAAAAGGAGGCAACGATATTTTTTTGTTTGTTTATGAAGCAATTAATTTAAATTATTTAAATAAGTTGGCCTACGGGAGGCTTTAACTCTGACACTAACTTATCCATCTACGATTTGATAAAGAAAAAAAAAATACAAGATTTAAATAATTTATGGTAAGAATTTTACTTCTTATAATTATTTACCTATCTAAATATTTTTTTAAAGAATTTCTTCATTTCTCTAATTACATTTTTGTAATTCGATTAAAATTTAACTCACTGTTAATAAAGCATGGCCCTCGTAGCCTTACAATCTTCAACAGGTGATGTTCACTTAATTTTGACTTCACATTCGTTGCCGTCAGTTGCAAATACTTACTTCTCCAAGACCTTGAGAAGTCTTGAACATGCAACGGTACCATAGATAACAGATTAACAGCCAAAGCTTACGTCAATTAGAGACGTAAACAACAAATTAATTGGACATAAAACATGCGACCAAAAAATATCACTTACAAAATATAACCGGTAAACCGTCAGAAACTATCGATAATAATATCGTCACAAGTCGTCACATCGACACAATTAGTGCGACGTTGACTTACTTCCACCGATAGAACGCTCACACGAACCACCATAAACTTGATAACTCCACACGCAAACTGTCGATAGTCGATAAAATGTCTTGAATTATATCGACATGCTGTCAGTCCGTCCTTATTTGCATTTAATTACGTGTTTTTATTTAGATAAAATGTAATGGATACTACTTTATTATATGGGAACGGTAGAATAAGTGTCGTACGTTTGTGGAATGTGGAATATTTAAATACCTACCTATCTATATTATACATATATCTACAATTAGTGTACCTACTGTGATAGGACGAGTAAAGCGTATTATGGAATTTAAGATTCTATTAAGTAATCTTTGTAATGGTCGCCTTTAATAGTCACCCTATTTTCCCCATTCGACCCTATTTTTATCACCGCCGTATATTTGAACTAGCATTTATTTTATTAATACCCCCTGACTGAATAGTGTCTTTCAAAACGCATATATAAGCTCATACACACGAATCGATCTTGTTTACAGACAGTTAAAACCGAACGGAGTACTAAAACATCTAGATTACTACTCCCAAAACACTCCTTAATTAAACAACCCACGCTGCCAACGAAAATAATTAGTATAACAAACCACGAAAAATCTTAACAGCCCACCTATAAAATGACCAAGCATAAAGTTTTATATCCATAAAAATATAATAGCAACCCCGATTGAGTGCGATTCCTTCATTATTGGCATGGTAACACCTGCCAGGTACATCTGCGGTCACTTTATTGTCCAAAATGAATCCTCGAAAGGGGCAAGGAGGATAAAAAATATCAAAACTACTAACAAACTGTAAAAAACTCAAGCTACGGTTGCGACTCGCGATTGATTACGGTTGTGGTTGTATCGATGATTTAATATCGATGAAATGTATTATGTTCGTGACTGTGGTTTTGTTCGGCAATAAGATAGTAAGAGCGGCAGTAGTGATGTGAGTAAGTACTTAATTAACAAGTCTGACTTAAACTTTGACAGACCAACCTACTTTTCTCAAAAATGCAGTTTAATATTATACAAATGTAACAAGATAATATAAGATACACAGGTAATGCATCCTTATTAAATAAAAACATTTACAACATCTTTGATATCCTTTAAGTATTTGATAAAATAAATTAAGCGAATACATTTACTTTTGGCTAAAACACCAAACGGTAACAATATTTTGTACTATTAAAGTATATATCTATACATTAAACTATACTTTATCTAAACCACTTTCCACTTTATCGATAGAAATTTATCAAGCAACGATAGCATAGTCATTTGGCCATTGTCAAGTAAAACGTTGCAGTTTCAAACCAACAGCACTGACACCACTGACTTTAAAAAAATTAATGATTAAAATTTTGAAAAACCGTTATAAATCAAATATCGTGAGAAAACCAGCAAATTTAATGAAATGTTCGATGGTGTGTAAAGCCAAATCTGAGACCTGCGGCTGGTTTCCTCTGATAGAGGAATGCGCCTCATAGGCGTTGCACAAGGGGTGTTTCGGAGTTGTTCTCCAGGACCTCCCTTCATGCGTTGAGGGTGATCACCGAGGTGGTTTTAGTGAGGTATCTTATCCTCGTCTCCCCGGTCTCATCTTCGGAAGTCGGATGCATTTTGAATGTACCTCCTGCAATAAAAAAAGTTGTTTATCAACTACACGATAAGATGACGACTTTATCGATAAGACCCCCTCACTAAGACAGATGCTACGATTTGGAGTGTACTCGGAGGATAATTCATTTCCACGCCGCCTTGCAACAGTAAGTCACTGATGAACCAAACAAAACAAAAAAAAACACAATGAACTATTGTTTTTGTTACTTGCAGATGTATCGAGTTATTTAACATCTGGTTGGGTTTTAATCAATTTGTGGTTTTCTTTAATTGGTTGTATCGGAAAAACTTGATACTCTCTTTCGCACATCTGAGAATCTATTATATTATAGAGATAATTTCGATAAGACGGGCGGGATAACGAATAGCTTAGTGGCAGAGCGACAGGGGTTTTACCCAGTAGGTCGCGGGTTCAAATACCGCTTGTGATCGATTTTTTCTTTCTACAAATTTCGAGTTAGATTAGAATATGACAAAAATCATATTTCTCAACAGCAGGGATAAAAAAGATTATCTATAGGTACCAACTTTCACACTTTGGGCTAGAAACTTTTAACAATTAGAACAAAATGTTGTTACAACAACAGGGCCTCGTCTCTTACTCCAGTTACTCCTAATTACCTTCCTTCGTCGCAACATGAGCTATTAAGATTAAGTTAAACACAGATATATCACCTAACATAAAAATGTTCTTACCATTTTAAAAACTAAGTTTAAGGCCCATGCCTTATTACATGACGCCATGTTTAATAAATTTACACTGACCTAAGCTAAATGCTAGTTCTATCCTGTATTTTACGAGTTAAAAGTAAATTTTCAAGCATTTTCTAGCAATGGTAGGTGTAAAACTGTAATGGGAGTCAGGTTTCTTTATTATTTCCATTGTAGATTTTCTTATGAGGTCGTAAAATTTATAGTTTAAGCGTAATTGTCTGTTATTTTTAAAGCTAAATAATTAAGGGTCCTCTTGTCGGTAAAGTTTCATTACTGATTGTGTATTTCTGGTAATGCAACTGAACGTGCAACACTCATAACTGTTCTGCATTGTGGGCCATTTTGTAAAACTATAAAATATAGAGGCTCCTATCTATAAAAGCCGGATTGAGCCATCGAAATAAAAAAACCGACACAATTACGAATCTATACGCACAAACGAAAGTAAAAGACTCACCACACGAACACCGCGGTGCCGCTGCGGCTTGGAATAAATGCTGGCCCATTTACAAGAGTGTAAGATATGACGTGATATAGATCACTCACAACGTAATAAATAAATAAATAACATAAGAAAAATTACACCGTAAAGCGAATGTTACCGGGGGCGCTACGGCTTCGCTAGACTAGTATGGATCTGCCGAACCTAATTATTTGAAATCAATAAAGATTACTATAAAAAACGGTTCTGTAGGTTATGTCATTTATTTAAATGTTAACCACACTTAAACTCGAGTATAGCTAAGTACCTAAGTAAGACAGGACCTATCACATTTCCTAGATCGACAAGAAGAATATTTTCAAAATAAAAAAATAAAAATGAATCATCAACCAATCGAATACGTATACTGATTTATAGTATTGAGTAACAATAGAGGTGTAAGTAAATTGTATGTATGAAAGTTTACGTTGCTGATAATACTTATCACTATTAACATTTAAATCTGAAGAATACCTAAAAGGGGCAACTATAAAGAAAGTTTGTGCAGTTTTCCGTTAGAACCATACTGACGCGGACGTTGAAAATATAAAAATAAATCATCCTATGTGGTTCCAAAGCGGGGCAAAAGCCTTTTACCTAACAAATGAGGCAAGAGCCACTTCGCTGGTTTAATGCATGCTGAACTAATTACGTAGAGTTGATAGTTATTTTACTGTAGTATTATTTTACTGTAATGAGTTGGTACCTAGTTATTTTACTTGACCGTATCCACACTATATTGTGCAAGTTAGCGCCGGGCGCAAGGGAGCGACAGGGACGGATGATTTAGAAACCCCTCGGGAGATGCGCGACGCGACCCGATATTAATATTGTGACTCGTTTGTAGTATATCTTACAACTACAGAATATTTTCTGGAAGTTTTTTAAATATTATTTATATAAACACCTGAAAGTCAACTTTTTTAGTTTTGCGTATTTATTGTGGCTTAACAAAAATATCATGATAGATTCTATCTAAGTTATGACTTGGTATCTAACTATCTTAGAACAATCTTTTGAAGAAAATTCTTAAGTAAAACAATAAATATAAAACTATTGGAGGATCAAAATTAAATAAGCTAATCAACAAATCTCATTGCGAGCGACTAAAACTTTAAGGAGCTCAATTGCTCTATCAATTTAGACAAAAAGAAGCCCAAAAAAATGAGACCAGTACGAACGCTAGTGACGAAAAATTTTACTCTGATGTCTTCACAGTCGTAGCTCCGACTAGTACCTACCTGACTCCTTTTTTTCTTACATCGCAGTACATACACAGATAACTTTTGAATAACATAAAATTAAAAGTGATAGCTTTTAATGATCTTTTTTTACTTTTTTATTTGGGAATAAATAACAGTTCCTTTTGACGTAGTGTACATTCGCCTCTCCAACTTTACATATACTACACAATTTTGATCACTCCTTTCCTACATTTCGGTATCTGTCGCCTTGCACCTAAAGGTAAATTGGTCCCGAAATTTCAAATTCAAATTCTGTTCCCATGTGTGCCCTGCGGCGCGAGGGCTTTTAACATTGTAATTGGTCCTACGTCGATTGAGCCCAATGGTTATTGCACCCTTTGATGTGGCTTGATTGGTCCCCAAACGGTTTATTACGGATAACTGGGAAGTTGGTTATCGTATGCAATGTTGTGTTAGGTCGCGGTTGAGCTTCCGAATGGATATTCGGGTAATGATTAATTTAATCGGGAATCCCCAATTGATTGTAATTGTGATTATGGTAAATCATTTGATTGCGATCATAAGTTGCCATGCATGATCATAGAAAAAATTGTATTATTTACTATTAATAGAGAACAGCCAATAGATATAGGTACTCGGAAATAGAGCTTTGCTAAATAGTAGGATGTCAAGCGTTGGCAATAACAGTAGGTACCTAGTATAATTATAAAAATGTATTAGAGATGTTAAATCAGTTAATTTTCAATTTGCAGACAAGTCTTTTGTTTTTTTTTGTATGTAGTCTAACTGGACGTTATACGAGTCGCCCGTTAAAACTTAAATATGCAACTCCTATAGTTCTATCAAACTTTTATTATAGTTGTCTGCATGTATCTACCTCAACCATCGCAATAACTTATTAAGGGCCATTACCTTTTCATAATTCATCAATTTAAGACTTTATAAGACATTGAATTTTAATATTTTAACCACCTGTTTAATATTTAAATCTAAGAAACGGCTTTCCTGCGGCTATGACATATTTAGTAGAATATATAATTTTATGGCTACCAAGACAAAAACCAGATAACGTGATCTTTCAAAACGAAGAAGGATGGTGAAATTGTGGTCCTTGAAATATGGACGCCATCAACAGATTTGATGTTTTCTTCCAAATTACTGTCTTTAAGTGTTTAAGCTATTTGAAAAGAATTTTCAGAGTACAAGGTTATTATTTTAAGCGACAAGGTTTAAATTTACATTTGAAATTTTTCGTTGCAAATGTTTCTGTTTGGGTAACCGTTAAGTGCTAACATGTTTTTTAAAGTTTAAACTGAGGAATGTGGACGAAAACGTTTACCAATGTTATCCCTAAAGAAATGCTTTTTTTTCAGATTTAAGATACATGTTGGATGATGTTTGAGAAACAAATAATTTGCACTTGATTTGTTTTTGTTGTTATGCTTGACAGCTTTCTTGTCTGTACCTATTGCCAATTATTGACCTCTCGTGAGATTTATTTTTTCCTGGTATCCCAAAAAAAAAAAAAGATTCGCTTTTAGCGCCATTAGTCCAACCTACTGCAACTTTTTATTTCGGACCTATATTAAAATTTTCAAATTTTATTGTGTTGATTTTGCTTTCTACTACATAGGTATAAGTTATTTTGAAATAAGTTCCATCCGTTGCGAAGATTATCTCGAGCAAACAGATAAATAGAGAAGCAAGCAAGCAAGCAAGTTTTGGTAATATGCAAATAAATAAAACTAAGAATTTTCTTACCTTTAATAAAACTGATTTTTCTATACTTTTCAAAATTACAGGCAACTTTTTTTTCTCGATTAAATAGGTATTTATAATTATAATATTATACAGATGGGGTCATAAGTCGATGATATTCTTTAATGTCATACATAAATGATTAAAGCTTATAAACACTTTAAGCCTCATGACAGTCCACCCATACAACCATTTTGGTTAGCCATTGTGTAGGAACTGTTACCACATCGAGCGTAGAATTTCCTACACATCAACCAGAATGATTGTGAATAGACAATATGACGTCATAAAATATTTACACACCCAAATTACCTAGCCTAGATCAAAACAGATATTAAAGCTAACCGGATCCCGTTAAGTGACATTGATTAGAACAAAATATCGTCTCTAAGGCTCCCCTTGCTTCATGACTTAATAATAAAGCCTTTACAAAATTATGTATGTCATAGACAGTTTGTCATGTCCCGTCTGAGATCGAACCCGGACCCCTCCGTTGGTGTTAGCATTTGTCTTCATTTTCTTAAGGGTAGTTAGGGATGGGGTAGTTGGTTGTCGATGGTTTTAATTGTGTCGATGTCGACGTAAGATGTTTGTGGGAGTGGTTTTGTTCAGAACTAAAAACAACTTACAAAAATTCAATGACTACCTACAGAAAATCTCAATATAATAATAATATGAGAGATAGAAAAAAAAATATTATGAAAAAATATTGAGTTAATTAAAACTGTTTAAAACATAATAAGTAGGACATAGGTATTCTAACAGCGAGACAAGGTTTACCTTAAGTACTGATAACATCATTCTTATGGCTCCTAAGACTTTTAAAGACTGACAATTTAATTGAAACAACTTATAATATACCCTTATCATGAAAAAAAAAATATCTTAGCGAAGATTTAAACTTAAATTTGATAAATAATTTTTTAAAGTAAATCTGTTTTGTACATAATCAAACTTGAAGATGCTAAGAAGTATTTTGAATTTATTTAATTTAAATTCCTCAAACTCAAAGTATCTACTACTCTTTCCTTACAACACAGCACTAAGACTACGGACGAAGAACATTGATATTAATTCGGGCTCCCGTACGAAATCACGTCTCGATCTAATTAGGCGACCGGTAAACATTGAGTTATGAAATTCGCGACTTTTGTCTTCCCCGGGGAAATAATGTGTGTTTTTAAACAAAGAGGGTAAAACCAATTAAATACTTTCGGTATTTATATCGTTTGTTTTGGTATTTACCATGGCTTTTTGCTGTGAAGTAGGTACTAGGTATTTATTTGCTTTTAGTTAAATACTTTGTTAGCTCAGTAACACAAATTGTATATATATTGTTTTTATAATTGGGTGGTACAAATTGTGTTCATTACTGGCAATGCATTTTTGATTCTCCATTTCAATCAATTTTGTTTTGATCTATCTTATTGATCTTAAAATCATTAAAAGATCAAAAATGGTCATAAAATCGCAGTTTTTGCGATCACAAAAAGTAATTTAATAGTAATAGTGGGCCGATTTAACTATATGTATTTCTAAAATTTTCATTGAATATTTAATATTATTACTATACAAATATTAAAAATAAAATATGGTAATTAATTAATTAAAGGAAGTTCCCATACAAGAAACGGGACCTTTTGTGTGCGAGTCCGACTCTTGGTCGGTTTTTTTTTTAAAGTAGGTGTACCTACCAACATTCTCCGTTTGATTCCATATATCTTATCATTTCAAAGATACAGAACTAAAAAGAATCGGTTTGACTCCAAACCGATTCTTTTTCTAATAATTTCTAACACTTTTTCGAAGTCGCGACATCGTGTGATAACCGCCTAACATTCACACGATACCTAATTTTTAAGTTACTAGCACTAATCAAGAGTCAATTAACTGTTAGTAGGTTTGAGCACCAGGCACCCCATGACACGGCAGTCTATAAACTGGCGATTAACAACTTTGTCCAATACTTACTAAGCTTGATAGTAGAGCTTACAATATATAGACAAGGTATTTTATTATTTTTGTCGTCAGTGTGTTTAAGGTAATATTTTTCGAAGTAACTGAGCAACTTAATTAAATATAATACGAAGAATTTAATAAGAAGTTTGAAAAAACAACTGATACGGATGGGATTAATAAGATATCATGTTCTAAAACGTAAAAAAATCACAAAAAAACTTAATTTTTTTTTTATTAACTTGCTAACTTTCTAGTGTTAAGTTAGCTTAGTAAGTCAGTCCATGTGGACTCCCAGATGATGGTAGAGCTTGAGTTCCATCATAAAATCATCATCATCGGTTTTATGAGTCGAGACTCGTGTCTTATTACATTGCCGGCATATGTTTAGAATCTCTTTCAACAGCAATTCCGCTAACAATTAGGTAATTGTTACAGATCTCAAATAACTTACTAATAACAATAATACTATATTAATAACGATATATTTAATGCCATGGCTAAGCAATAAAACAATCATGTGAATCCTATAATATTCTTATAATTTTAGCCCCTCTATCACTTCCATTAGTCTACTTCAATGTTTACAGTTCTGTCCCTGCTAGTTCCCTTCGATTCAATTACAAAAGTTGGACAAGTTCGTAAGGTGTACGATCTTCTTTGGTGTAAAACTTCAGGTTCTATTTAATTAATAGACTTATGGAGTTGATTTGTACTTTTTTAATGTTTATAGTATTTGTTTTGAAGGGTGATAATAAAAAGTTTTTAAATACGTTGCTATTTTGAATTCCTGAGCGAAAAGAAGGGTATTTTAAATTTGAAGCCTATATTATTCTGTCTGGGTTTGTGTGTCTTTAATATGTGGCATCGTAAATCTCAAACGAAGTTTGTATGACTACTTAACTATGAATTATTGCTTATTGCATTTGATGATGGAAAATTTGTGTTGAAGAGTACCTGAGACTTTTTTAAAGGTCTTCAAAACTTTTTTAAAGGTATGTCAGGGGGGGCCTACTATCAGTTTGAACTCTGATTCTAAGTTATTACTAACCATAAGATAAAGAAGTCATTTTAAGTACTTCATATTACGTTAAAGTTTGCGTTAGTGCTTCAGAATTTACATCTTTGCCGCGCCGCTCTGTAAAAGTCACATATTTTCTTTACTTTATGACTTTTTAAATACAAACTTGTGTAGACGGCATCGTAATATTTTTATTCTATTACAATCCAGTTAACCTTTCTTTAGCGTCCCCACTACGAGCCGCCCGACCGTAAGAGCTGCGAGACAGCTCGCTATACTTTTGAGCCCTTTTTTGCAAAGTTACCTCATTATTATGAAGATCACAACGAAAAGATTAACTTGATCGACTCATTCAGTTTTGTCGCGAAAACAAACAATTCGGCATGGCGGTGATTGTGACTCGCGGGCGTTCACAAACACACTGGCCGGCCTTACGGCCAATCCACAGTACGTAGAGTCGCGTACGAGATTCGTAATTTCAACAGAAGCGGGCAGGACTCGGTAGCTTAGTTGGTAAAGCGATGGCACGGCACGCCAGGGATCGCGAATTCAAGTTCCGCCTGAGTCAGTTGTTTTTGCAAAGCTGAAAAATTTGTATGTTTCAGGAACTATCAGTCCGATTTGGTAGTTAAGTTTTGTGTTAAGTAAATTGTCCTTTTATTGAGGAAGGCTATAAGTTAGGTATTAATAGGTACAGTCAATATCACGCGGACAAAGTCACGGGTAACAGCTAGTACCTACCTATACAAATAAAACAATCTTCATCCTATCAAAATACCGATGCAGGTGAATTCAGCAGATCACGTATGTTTACTGAAATGTCAAGCCTATTAGGCCTATTATTACATTTATAGAGTCACGTGAAATAACTACAGTGCACGTACTTACAAATAATTTGTGCGAGCTTATTACAAAGTAATTGGGGTCTACTCGATACTTTAATTGTTTATTTTTTCGTTCAACCGTTTTCGTTTATTTGTGAGATAAATGTTCAAATTACAGAAATTTGTAGAATTGTCGTCATTCGCTAATAACTTGAACTGGATCTTTTTTTTGTATCCTTATTACTAAGGTGGTATCAAGCATATTATGTTTGCACCACTATACTGGGACCCCACTAAGTGTGGGATTATGGGATCAAAGAGTTATTTTTTTTTAAATCTATTTATTTGTCAAGGTTTTGTCTACAGGTTTAAGAGTACTATGTCAGCCTCATCGGTACACTCTCTAAACAATAGCACACTTAAATACATACAATAAGAACTTAAATTTACTTTCATCATTTCATCCTCCTGACAGAATTTCGGTCACAGCGGCCAATCGCAATGGAGATTAGCCAACTACGCAGGAGATATTATAGTGCACAGGAGTGTGCGCAAATACAGGTGCACTCTCTATTCCCTCACTCTCATAGTTCGATGGAATAGCAATCCGAAACGAGCGGAAAAAGATCAAGCGCAAGGCCAACGGCTTTACGTGCTTTCCGAGGCACGGAATAAGTGATAATTAATTTATAAAACGCACATAACTTACGAAAGTCAGAGGTCGCACCTTTGGTTCGAACCCACAACTGCCTAGTTGAGTATCACGGCTCAAAACTTGAGTTTCATCAATTAAAATTTGAATACCTAATTCTAATACACCTCTGCTCTGGTATGACAACTTATGACTTATTTAAAAAACACCCATAAACTCGCTTTATTACTCGCTCGCACACTATATTTAAACACTGTTGGTTGCCAATTACAGGTCGTAACCAAAGGTTCGATTCCAGCCGATAATTGCCACCTCTAATCATACGTAGAAACGATGAGTTATAGCAGTTGACTCTCATTTAGTTGTTAAAATTAACTGCCTACTTGGTCATTATATGTAATTCATTTCTGGTTGACAAATACAAAATATTATATCTTATTAAAAACTGGTTCAATGCAAGTTGGACTCTTACCAAGGGTTTCTAACAAAAACGCCGGAAAACAAGTTTCTTCTATAAGTAGATTTTGTATATTTTTTTTTACTTTTATTAAAATTCGAAAATTATATGGAATGGAAAAATTGATCACAAGCGGGATTTGTACCCGCAACCTACAGAGTAAAGCTCCTAATCGCTCTGCCACTAAGCAATTCACGATCCCGCCCGTGTTATCTTTATTATTTTATTTTATTAATTTTATTATTTGTTGTTATACCAGCCATAGTAGTACACACTGTGAAAATTTCAAGTGTCTACTTATTACAGTTTAAGAGATACAGGGGGCTTAGCCAAGTTGACTATCTACAATCGCTAACGATATAGAAAACGAAAGAAATGTATAGGATTAGATTCGATTCGTTTGTTTTGACCACGTGACATAACGATAATCTATACATTTCTTTCGTTTTCTATAGCGTTAGCGATTCTAGATAGTCAACTTGGCTAAGCCCCCAGGTCTGATATAGACGGACGGATACATAGGTGGGCGGACAACGGAGGCTAGTACCGAATAAGGTCCAGTTTGCACTCTTTGGGTAAAGAGCCCTAGAATTAAAACTAAAAGCTTTTAAATTAAAACGTCAATTCACTTCCTAATACTCAAATCTTACTATATTTCACACAACTAACTAATCTCACAGTAAAGAAAAATGAAGAAAAAAACCTAACATGCTCGTGTTACTGTAGATTTCTAACGGACAATTTTTTACATACACATAGTATTTTAAATGACCACTTTGATGTCTCATACAGACACAGCATACAAATTAACTTCTTTTTTCACTTCCTAGAACATCTCATATACATATAAGCTCTATAATTTGTCTACCGTTGAGCTTACTGCGGGCTGTTGAACTAAATAATTGTCAGCGTATTTTTATTGCGTTTTCCCATCATTGTATGGGGTTGAGTATCACCTTGCTATAGGAAATTGCGACTTTGTAACAATGGTGGCATTAACAATGGTATCTTGAAACCATCTCTGAATGTAATATTGTTTTAGATTAGTTGTAGTTATTTTGTGATGGTACTATCAATTTTAATGGTAGTAATTGTGTGCTGTTGGTCAGTTGGTAGGTACCTATAGCTACCTTGTGAGACGTAGTAGATACAGATAGTATATCAATAGATAATATACCTAATATAGTAGGAAAAATATTAATTTATAACACTGCGGGACACATTGCTAAAAAAAATAGAAGTTTTATCTAGACACGCGGCAGCGTGTCAAGCCAAGTTCAAGCATAAATTGGCTAGCCAGCGCCAAGTTAAAAACTAGCCAAGTCAGATCTTAGGCTACAATATATTATCCTAAGTTATAAGAAGCAATATTATTTTAAGTTGTTATAAAATATTTTATGTTGTAAATAAATTTCTGGACTGACCATTGAACTTGGCACCCATTTAGATATCACTCCTTTTGTCGTTGAAGTCATCAACCAAGGCATATATTGAACTTGGCTCTCATTTAACATTTATGTTTTTGATGGGATTGTTATCACGTCGAGTGACGGTATGTGTCCCGGAATGTGTTAAATAAAACGTAACTGCTGGTTCATGCTGCTGGTGCCGTGTTATTTTCGGCCTAAGGTGCCGTGTAGTTTCTGGCCTAAAAATAGAACCACCCCAACTCGTCCCGCGGGTGTCATAAGAAGCGACAAAGGGAAAGATACGGAGGATGGGCAGCAGCATCCTTCTGTGTAACAGCAATCATCTGCTACTGCGACCACAAACCCGCTTGCCCAGCGTTGCGATTATAGGCAAATACCTTCAATGAGCGCATAATACAGGCAGACGATGATGATGATTATTACAAGCCCGTAATTTCTTCTGCAGAACAAAGACGCTTGTAACGCTGCGTCAAGGACATCATTTGCGTGCTTGCAAATGTATTAAAATAAAATTTAAAATGTATTGAAAATGATATTAGAACTTACTACTTAGTACTAACAGAAATTAATAATACCTACACGAATTCCACACAAATTCTCTTAACCCTCATAACGACACGTTTCTCTCGGATGGTACCGTCAAGTGCCAGATGTTTAACACTAGAGCGTAAGAACATACGTAATGAATGCATGACTCGACACGTAGCGACACTAGCTAACTATTAGATATCCCTATAGGGATGTGAAAGTATCGATAAAGTTGGAAAAGTATCGATGTTTAGGTAAAAATTGTAGTTAAGGTTGCATTAATCTTACTTAGCTAGGTACTGAATTAATAGGATAGATTTTTGAAAATAATGTTTTCATAAATTTAAAATGAAGAGTTTTTATGATAGAAATTAACATATTACTATAAACTAATAAGTGTCCGCTAATTCACTACTTATTATTAGTCATTATTTTATAGCCTAATAATGTAGTACTTAATTTTAACTTCCCCTGCTATGAAAAAATAAATCCAGCGCTAAATTATTTCTGTTACTCTATGAACGTCCCTAGTCTGAGCTGGGCTAGACCTGTTACTTTAAAAATATTTTAAAGGAAACACCGACATCCACAACCCATTTGTTCCCACGTCACTAGATCGCACCTGTCCGGCGCGCGCGCACCCGTTCATTAGGTCGCCCGGTCGCTGCGCGTGATTGTCATTTGGCCACGCCCTCCGCGCTCGCTTAGACAATTATTATAATTCGTATGATTACGACTCGCGTACCAATGGATGTTTTGTATTATTTTTTTGTTTGATTATGTAAGAATTTTTAATACATATGTTACGTTAGTCATAGGTAGGAATTTTGATTTACTGTTTTTAGTACTTTGGACAAGAGTAGGTACAAGAAATAGTTTTTATGTAGGTATAATATGAATGTACATTAGGGTGTCCCTTATTTTTCAAAGTTTTAAATATTTAACGCATAGGTCTTAATTTTATTCATTTGCCTCCAAAACACTCGGAAATAAATTTTTACCTTAATTGAAGTACGATAACCCGTGCCGACTTGCATCGAATCAGGTTCATACATGTTGCGCGGCAGTAGCGGTGCGTATTCGCGGAATCTGTCATTTGTTCTCAATTATTCTCGCGATTAACAGGTATTGTTTTAGATTTTAAAAGATGGCAGTGGAATTAAGAAGCAATAAGAAAAGTATTTTCTTAGTTGGTGACGTAAATTATCAAATAACAGGTGCAAAATTACCGTCTAATCGTCAAGTTCTGGCAGTACTTTTTTTTAACATACGCGAAGTTAAATTAACTGTTAGTGAAAGCGCTAATCTCGTCATTCGGGAGTGTATTATATTTTGGGAAAAAGCTAGAATCCCTACCAGAGCTATCCCTAACTGTGTAAAAAAACTAGTGGATCTTCACCATGCTTGGAGGGAGTTGCAAAAAAATTCAAAAAAAAATCAAGATATTTACAAGCGCCGTGAGGATGACTTTAAAAATAATTTAGATAATTTATTTGATATAGCACACGCTGATGCTTTGAAACGGATGAGAATAGAAGAAGATAGAATATTTTTACTAAAACAAAGAGAACCAGGGCGTCCAGGGTGTTTAGCGGGTGTAGACAAAAAGTTAGCCGAAAAAGAAGAAAGGGCGAAACAAAGAAAATTAAATGAAGAAAAAAAAAGAAATGAGCAAATGTGTTTCGGAACTTTATCGTCATTTCTCACTGCGGAAGATTCTATACAATTAATTCAAGGACATCACGATACCAGCTCTGATGAAAGCCTTGAGGAACCCTTGCCATCCACTTCTCAAATGGTAAGTTCTGAAACTACTACAAAACGAGGAAGGAAAGACTTTATCACGCCTAAGTTAGTTGCCGCTTTAGATAGATGTCAATTAAGCATAAGGGATTCTGTGTATATACTTCAGGCTGTAGTAGAAGCACTAGATCTTAGCTGTGATGATTTTCCAATAAACAAATCGTCCATTCAACGCATTCGCACACAGAGCCGAAAAGATAGAGCGGAATGTATAAAATCAGATTTTCAGAATAATATGCCTGAAATGGTGACCGTTCACTGGGATGGGAAATTATTACCTGGACTTGATGTGAGAAGTTCTAAAGAAGAACGCCTGCCAATTCTAATTTCATTTGGAGAAAAGGAACAACTTCTGGCTGTACCCAAACTGGAGAGCTCTTCTGGCCAGGATCAAGCTAAAGCTGTGTTAAACGCACTTTATGACTGGAACCTCGATGACAAAGTACAAATAATGTGCTGTGACACTACTGCGTCTAATACAGGGCGATTGAAAGGAGCTTGTGTACTTTTGGAACAAAAACTAGAGAGGGAACTACTACTTTTTGCTTGCCGCCATCACGTTTACGAACTGGTTTTAAAATGTGTGTTCGAAACAAATATCCACCAAGTCACAAGTAGCCCTGATATCCCACTATTTAAAAAGTTTAGAGACAACTGGAAAACGATTAATCCTGCTGCCATTGAAACATACACCGATATCGTAACACGACATTTTTGTAATACAACAATAGAAGATTTGTTGACATTTTATAATCAAGAACTGCAAAAAACCATTATACGTGACGATTATCGGGAACTAATTGAACTCTCTATTATTTTCTTGGGAGGAGATAGCGAAAAAAAAATTAAAATTAGACCTCCTGGAGCGATGCATCAAGCAAGGTGGATGGCTAGAGCTATTTACTCTTTGAAGATATGTTTGTTGCAATCCCAGATAAAAATTAGCGCCAAGGATAAACGAGCACTTCAAGACGTCTGTTTATTCATTGCGGTTATATATGTGAAGCCATGGCTTGGATGTAGTTTGGCGGTGAAGGCACCAAATCAAGATTTGTGCTTTTTAAAGAGGCTTAAGGATTATGAAACTGTTGACAAATTGATCTCTAAAGCTGCCCTGAGCAAGTTTAGTAAACATCTTTGGTACTTATCAGAAGAAATTGCCATTTTATCACTCTTTGATGATGAAGTTAATGATCAAACTAAGATGAACATTGTAGCGAACTTACAAAGAGAGAGTTTGTATAATTCTGGGAATAGATACATTCCATCTGAAGAAGATATGTCTGATTATTTTTATGGAAAATCATTAAGTGATTTTGTGTCTATCAAGAGCACAAATTTATTTCTTCGATTAAAAATTGATAAGGATTTCCTCCAGAGACCCGTTTCTACATGGAATGAAGATGTTGCCTATTTAGAGGCAAAAAGAAAAATGTTTTCTTTAAGGGCAGTTAATGATACAGCTGAAAGAGCCGTAAAGCTTATGCAAGATTTTCATGGTTTGATCACTGCAAAGGAAGAGCAAAAGCAATTTTTGCTACGCTGTGTTCAGGAGCATAGAAATCTGTACCCAGACTGTAAAAAAGTGACCCTCAAAAGAAAATACCCTGATCTGTAATAAATCTCATCTTTTTTAAATAAATGTTTTATAAAATTTAAATATTTTAATTTATTCAGCTACATAACGGAAAGGGTTAAAAATAGCAATTTTCAAAATCTTCAGAGTTCTGTCGGCACGGGTTAATGTTGTCGTAGGAAGATAAAATTTGGTATTTAAGTGAGTCTAAGTAGTTTAAAAAGAAATAGCTGGTATGCATTTAGATATCTAAAAAATTTTTTTTTTCACCCATATAAGGGACACCCTAATGTACATAAATGTACTAGGTACTTGTAATTTGGCATTATAATAATTTTATATTTTGTCTGGAACAGTCTGGCATTGACTGGTCACAGCAAGGTAGATATGATTTTATATTAGATAGGTAGGTATTTTGTGCAAAATATTATTTACCTGTTGATTTAATTGTAGTATCTAAAAGCATATACCTACCATTTATTAAATTTTACAATGAATAGTAAGTACCTACACTAAAGAAATAAATAATGTTTTATAGAGTCAATTTTAAAGAGTACAGATCAAATAGCTATTGATGAAGTCGAAATAATCCGGTCTATAAAACAATGTAAATATAGGTCTCATCGAACAGAATCTAAAATACCTACTAGGTACCTACAGCTTTATTGCATTGATTAAATATCAGCTACCAGTCTATCTATTAAATCTTTCGTAATTTTAATTGATTAAATTGTTGTAAATACACACAAAAGATGTAATGTAAAAACGAAGCTACATAAAGGAACAATTTCTAGTTACAAAAATTCCAAAAAACTCACAGCACAGACAGCTTAATTAAAGATTTCACCATGACCCATCTCAATGACACAAACCTGACAAAAGAACAAAGACGGAGACCATTAGTTTGCGCAACCTCTATTTTATATTCACGCACTGTGCGCTATATAATGACATACGAAAGATCTCTAATACCGAGCAACCAAATTGCTTTGACCGTTTGCCTCTTACACTTGACCAACATTTTGTACAAGACTTTCAAGCAAATTTCAACTTACTGGTTTAAGTAATAAAGGATGATGTAGCTGCATACGTTTTGATTGCATAAATTCGGTTCTTAGTGGATCACCACGCCTACTGTTGCGACAAATGGGGACAGTTTTCTTTGCTTTCTTTTTACGTTGTTTGAAACTAGAACTTATTTTAGCTAGGTAAGGTTTAGTTTCATTTGAACTGTGTGTGAAGTATTTTGTTATAGAGTGCATTGTTGTTTTGTTACAAAACATAACATTTGGAGATGTAGAAGAACCTGCCTATATATAGAAATCGTTTTTTAGAACAATGGTCTTATATTCTGTTTTTGTTTTATCAATTTCCTGTACATTGCAAGACATGAGGTCAACGAAAAGAAAAAGAGTAGGTACAGTAAATGTAGTTTATTAAACTATTTCTGTTTTAATAATCTCTGATAGAAATCTTCGTGTTAAATTATGTTTAGAAGTCATGCATGTCATCAAAAAAATGTGAGATAATACAGTCAAATTACGCCAAAATCACTTGCAGTTGATATTAATAATACATTTATTGTATAATCATATAGTATACGATATCCACGCGCGCCTAAAGCTCATTAAACTTGGCATTTCGATGAATCAAATTTCACCTCATTAGTGATAAGCACTTACTTAACACATGTGTACAATCTGATTGGGATTTAATTTGTGTATTAAGTAGTAAGTAAAAATGAAATCATTAGAAAAAATAGCATCTACTACTTACTTGATTGTTCATCTTTAGGAAAAGCAAAGGTCCTAAAATTGATCCTTGCGTTACACCTGTGCGTATATGATACAGGTGGTAGTTACATTTATTAGCCATAGCGTACAAACTGCTGTCGGTCATAAAGATAGTCAAAGATTAGAAGAAGAAGTCTAAATGCATACCTTAAGTTATGACAGTTTGTATATTATGAGGTCATTATCAATTCTGTCGAAAGCTTTGTAGAAATCAAAGTAAAGGACATTAATTTTATTCGTTGTTTTTATCAAAGTGAACAAGTATCTAATATCAACGAGTCAGTCAGTTGGTCTTGGCTTATTTTTGTTTCGAAAGCCGTGGTGTTCATTAACATATAGTTACCAACTTGTCAAACTTAAGTACTTACTTAACTTAAAATGTAAAATGTATTAGAATATTTTAGCTGAAGTTGAAAGTATTAGAACATTTATACCTATTGTGTTAATCTGTTGTTCAGTTTATAGCTGAACTGAAGACCCAGTTTTAATTTAATTTAGCAAAATGTATTAATATGTACATAATATACTTTCATTATTTTCAAACAAAATATTTTTACGAGATTTGTTGTAAAACTAATTTACAATGGGCTTTATTAAAGTTACGCCTACTAAGGATAATGTTCACTCACAGATTATTGGGTTTACTCAGGTTAAAATTGGAGCTATTATATCAATCAGGAGCCCTTTTTGTGCCACAAGCCACAATTCAAATGATTTCAAACCTACCTACCAAGGCCAGTCTACTTAGCCTTCAGTTAGTGTAGTACTCAATAACAAATCGATACAAAATTGCTTTGACATTTGAGTCAATTCTCAAAATGTCACGACTACGGCTGCGACAAAGCCATTCTTAGAATTGTTCGTTGCAATCACTGGGTTGGTTTGTCGTGGATTTTTATAGTACCTTACACAACCATACTAGGTATTTGTAGGCGTCGGACGTCAACCGGCTATTTAAGTGGTTGGTACTATCTGAAAGGTTATTTTGAAACTTAGATCCAATTTTAATCAAACTCTTGATCGAGTTATAAAAGTCAACTTAAAGATTTTCCACAAAATCTCGAGTTGTAAAATAATGTTAATAATGTTCCAGTTCCTGGCGAAATTATTCATCTGTGTGGCTTATTAAAACAGTGTAAAATATTTGTGTCTGAATTGTTACCAAAACTGTTTAAATTTTACATTATGACGTAGTTGGTAGGTACCTAGGTACCATTCGTCTGGTTGCCAATGTTATTATTAATCTGTTGTTCACAAAATCATGACTGTCAATCAAATACATCTAATTTTTGTCTATAATTTCGGTAATGATTAGACTTCTGTTTGTACACCATAATAAAGATGTCTAAGCTAATTTTGACGAATAAATTGATGAAGTAACTGGAGATTCGTTTTGTTTAGTTATTATTTCTTATATCAGTGTTGTATGTTATTATTTTGTAGAAAGTTGGGACAAAATTAAATTTCATATTGATTATAACAAATAAGCAGGTTCAATCTGAGACAGTTAAGTCTAACAGATATTCATGTGATGATTTAGAGAGGCATATTATTATGTCCTGATGAGAAGTAAAGTCTTTCTTGATTATTACTTACTGACTACCTTCTTTTAAAATAAATATTTATGTTATATATAAATACTAGCTTTTGCCCGCGACTTCGTTCGCGTGGAATAGTGACTTCGACTCTTGACCAATAGATGGCGCTGTATGTCCGGAATAAATTTTATTTTTTATTTTATTTTTTGTGATAAAAACTATCCTATGTCCTTTCTCAAGTTCCAAACTATGTCTGTACCAAATTTCACACAAATCGGTTCAGTAGTTTAGGCGTGAAGCAAAGACAGACAGACAGAAAGACAGACAGACAGAGTTACTTTCGCATTTATAATATTAGTTTGGATTTCTAAAATGAAATCAGCCGTGTTTTTATGTTTTTCTGTATTAATAATTAAAATGGCGAAATTAATGAAAAATAATTAGATATTAGAGGTTATTTTAAGGTTTCGTTTAGTTCATATTTTATCAAAATTGGTCAAAATGTATGCCAACTCAATACAATAGTTAGAGATAAAAGCATGCCATCTTGAAATAATGATACTTATTTTTCATAAAGGACTAAGGCACTGGGGGTAGGCAGGAAAAATGATCAAGTAAATAGGTACCCAGGTAATATAGGACTCAAGTTATGATATACAGCAGACATTTGTCACTATTATCATTAACCTGAAAATGTCCAGTCCTTTGATAAATGGCTTAGCTACTCGAGATATGAACTTAAGTGGAGTATTTTTTAAACACATCACTCACTATAAATTGTATATGGATTTCGGTCATATATTTCCACAATTTTTCTATAGTAATAATGTTATTGATGATTTTCCAAATTAAGTGATTCTATCTTTTAATGGTGACATACGAAGGAATGAAACAGCATGGTGTTTAATAAGTTTACCTTTAGATGACCAAGCCTAAAGTGGTGTAATCGGGAACAAAAGCGATTTACATTTCAGGGAAAATAAAAAAAACTCCCGATACAAAAAATATCTAAATATTTTGATTTTAGCTAAGAACACATTCGATCAAGTCATCTTTCAAATAAAAAATAATTAAATAAAATCGGTTCATCCGTTTGGGATTTGGGAGCTACGATGCCTCAGACAAACAGATGCGCACGTTAATTTTATAACACTTCTTTTTTTTCGTCGGGGGTTAAAATTGTACCTATACTTATAATGAGTAGGTAATCTTAACTGTAAATCGATTTACTGTGGATTTGATTTACATTTCAAAACTAATAATTTATTCAATATATAATGTCTATCTATGTATAATATATCCTATTTATTAAACAGTAGAATACCTATAACTACTGCATGCAGCTATTAGGTAGGTACTACAAGCAGGTATAAAGACATTTTCAAAATTTTAAAAGCTATTATTAGTTACCTTCACCTATATTTTAACCTGTTAAAGCTAACAAGGTTAAAAATAATGTTTCTTGATGTAACACGCATATTATTATGTATTATTAAGCAATAATAATATATTCACAATGATATGCATCTCATGTTGACAATAGAACACAATGGAGCCTCGGCGATACACCTTACAAATCATATTACAACATAAAATGTAGGTATAACTAAATATAAGAATGATGAAACATCTAATTGTAATGCAAATTTGAAAAATGAGTGAAACTGTTTAACTTATAAAGTATTAGAAGTTTTTAAACTTGCGCGAATTGTAATCGTGTTTCATAGGATTATTTTGATTGTATTTATGCTTAAGTGGATATGATCTTTACTTTTTGGTGGCCTGATTCATCAATAACCAGCTTGCGACAGTCCCCTTTAACAATTTCTTTCCAAAACAAATCGTACATCCAGTTATATCCTAGATAGCAAATTTGAAAAACGTCTGGTAATGCCGGAAAAGGTGAAAAGGACTCCGGCGTGCAGCAAATCTGTAATATGTTAATTGCTAGACGAACCAAATCACACTAGAACTGGATGGACGAATTCTTGAGGAAGGCAGCTGTCAAAGAGGAGTGTCGCAAGCTGGTCATTGATAAATCAAGCCACCAAAAGGTACCTAAAGATCATATCCACTCTCGCAAGACTGCTACAGCTAAGAAGAAGGTTCACGAACGAGGAACTTTCAATACTATTATAGATTTATCAGATTCTTTACAAAATTTAGCTTGAAGCATCTTCATCGTGCAATCACACGTTCTCGACATTAACCCGCGCAAATGATATTTTCCCGCGCAACGAGCGCAAAAGCGCGCCATAATTATAAACGCATCAATCAGATGCGCGCGCGCTTCGCCCACGGCGCATGCGTAAACGGTTATTAGTCGAGTTACATGGCGACGAGTGTTTTGCGGGATGTTTTTAATGTTATGTAACCTCAGGGGATTGGTTAAGCGTATGTTTGTAAGGACTGGAATTGGATTGGTGAAATGTCAGGTGGAAAATAAACATGTAAATTTTTACACTTTCGGTTGTTGTGGCTTGAGTAATTTTGATGATGCTGACGAAAGCAATTGGGTGTAAAAAAAACAGGTACCGCCAAATGATATCTTTATACTGTGGAACTCTCGGACCTTTGTTGGGCCCGGAGTTACCACAACTTACTAAACTAACAACTTCTACTATAAATTAAACGACTGATCTTGATGAAAGTTGAACGTAGACTTATAATTTAATTACTATTATAAGATTTCACATCAGAACACACACAAGTTTTTATTAAAGACGACCTACGTGATTAAAATAAAAAATAAAAGATGAAGCTGCTCATTGCACTATGTTTCAGCACAAGGTTCGTCGCTTTTAAAGGAGGCCGCATGGTAAATCACAGCAGTACTTACTACATTCATGCAATATTCATCATGTAAGTACATTATTCTAATGACGACACGATTGCGTAGGTGGATAGGTACTAGATATGCAGTAGTCATCTGACCTATTGATTTTCTGTGGTAGGTGTCACGATCTTTTCCAGGAAAAAAAATTGTGTGGGACACCGATATTTGTCCCAGTGTAAGTGTGTGTGTGCATTGTGGAATTATGAGTTAGCTGCACCTTTGGAGATTAAACTAGGTAACTGGGTAGTTTAAACTAATATAATAAAATATTCATCATTATATGCTAAGTCTAACATAGCCTTAACATATGATGCAAGAGACCTTTCTTGCGCGTGGAAAACTCTTTAAATTATGAGTACACCAAGAGCAGGTGAGGAGGTAATGTCCGACTTACAAAGACTATAAAAAGAAACACCGTGATACAAGAGACTAGGTCTAGTGGTGGTAAATATAACGTACCTATAAGTATCAATAAATATAGTACGATATTTTAACACATTTTGTCTTTTCGGCGCTGCAGCTGCTGGGATAGCGTGGGTGGCAGTCATCGTACGCTATCTTGTACATCACGCTAGTTGTCCAGCGAAAGTTAGCGCACTGCGAGATAACAGTCATCGCGCACCCTCTTAGCGCACTGCAAGAAAACACTGATGACACCAACACTGCGCTGCATTGCAGCACTTGCAGCGGCGTTTGCGTTTTAGAGCATTTTAATAATAGCGTAAAAAAATAGCGCGCATTAACAAAATAGTTTTTAGTGCATAATTTTATTTAACATTTTTAGCGCGAGTTTTGTAGTGAAAAAATAAAAAAAAATGCCATCGATTCGCAACGAAGAAATAGAAGCGCATAATTTGCCTAAAATCGTCTACATCACGATCTAGCTCATATTAATCGTTTTATCTAGTCACTCTCATGCCTTTAAGCCTGAAAACCCCTAAAAGTAAACTAAACCCTAAAAACAACGTAGTTTTATCGAAAATAAACACGTAGGGGCTATCTCACACCTGTGGTCCTACACTATTATTCATAGGCTGTATACACATGACCGCGGGCATGTTCGCGCGTTTCGATTATTCATAAATCGGAGGTGTCGACGCGGCCGTGTGAACTGCGCCTATCAGTTTTGGTGGAACATTGGGAAATGAGTTTTTAAAAATGTAGTGGTGGAGGGATTGTAATTTTAACGGTCATGTTGTGAAGTCTTTGTTGAGACATGAAAAAGCATGAAACTACTACATGGCATGAAAATACAAATACCTACCTATCTACCGACGTTATTGATTGATGAATAAACCGAGGGAAGGTCAATCTGTATTTAGCTAAACAGGGATCTCAAAAGGACCCTTAGGTTGCGAAACCCTAAAATGGACCTCAAATAGTCGTAATTAAAGTTTTTAATTGTCCTTTGTCAATAAAAAATTACACTCGTCACGGGGACATCCGTCACTCGCCACGGATGTCTTCGTGACGAGTGTCATTTTTACTTGACATTTTTTATAGACTTAACCAATGTAATAAAAATAAAGGAAAAGGGACATTACTTACACAAGAATTAAAATACTTCATTTCACGCAAGTAATAATGATGCCATTTTATATGGCAAGTCACCTTTTCCAAAGAATTAGCGACCCGTCAGTCGCGTGTCGAATTCACTTCGCTTGGGACGTGCGGAATTAAAACGCGTCATATGTCATTGGGAGGTAACACCGTGTAATTATTGCAGTTAATGTAGGTACGGAATTAGGTGAATTGGCAAAGGAGGATGGGCAAAAATATATGGAACCCAGCCTTGGAACTAATAATAAACATTGAAAAGTTCATTAAATGCTCTACTAAAAGTAATAAATTATAGATAAAAGGGTAAGTTAGAAAAATAAGATGGATGTCGAAAATCATTTTTTTTTGACTCTGCTGCTGGCAATGTTAATGGTTAAAAAACTGAATAGAATAGAAAGGTATAAGATAAATATTTCAATAAATCAAATACCTATCTCTACTTTCCTTCGTTCTACTAAATACCTTTATGCTGTTACACAGAAGATTCCGAAAAATAGTGCCGAAAACTCTCCTATTTCTATTACTTTCACTTAAGTTGCTCTTAAACAATAGAAACTACGACCTTTCTATCAAAATAATACTTCAAACCGCAACATTAACCAACTTTTCCAACACTTCACATTTTCAATAATCGTGCGATGTATTGACAGGACACTCCAACTTTTTTAAGGGGCCTCTTTTTAACCTGCCTTTTTTCGACTCGGGCGCAACGTTTGATCGCAGTGATTTGACAATATGCGCGCGCATGTTTGACATACGCCGCGCATATCGAAGAAATCTCCATTAACGACAGCCGTGGAAAAAATTGACCACAAAAGACTGAATCGTCAATCGCGAGGGTGCTGGCTACTAATGGGGACCCGTGAAGATTATGAAATACATGGAGATGAATATTTTTGGAGATAATATTAATAAAAACCTAATGACAAAATTTGACATTATACGTTATACGTAAGAGTATACTTTAAGTGAACATAAGGAAAATCTATGTCGTCCCCTTAATTAGATAAAGAGTACTTAAATTAAATCTCATTTAAAGTGTATTTAGCTTACTTAAGCTTAGTGTACTTGCAGGCAAGCCCAAATATAGTAGGCCTACAGGCAGGCACTGGACGGGGCTGCGAAGCACGCTAGTAGTACCCGGCCCCGTCCGATACAGTGCGAGGAACATGCAGGGGAGAGATGTTTCCGTTCGTCCTCGGTCTACGTTATGCGATAGGAACATTTTATGCAAATGTATAGTCTTTATCACTTAACTATCAATACATAGTATAAAACAAAGTCGCTTCCCGCGTCTGTCTGTCCCTATGTATGCTTAGATCTTTAAAACTACGCAACGGATTTTGATGCGGTTTTTTTAAATAGGTAGAGTGATTCAAGAGAAAGGTTTATATGTATAATACATGCATATTAGCGTAACTGTGCGAAGCCGGGGCGGGTCGCTAGTTTCAAATATATTTCAGTTTATTTACTAGTTTTTCCAACGAATAAAGTAAAATTCACTGGCATACTACAATGAACAATCGCAGAACCAAAATATAACAATCCAACACCAACTCCACTGTTCACAACCCACCTATCAACCATCGTCTCTAATGAACTTCTAAATGGAAGCTGTACGTATCAATGCCAATCAGATTCATATTTATCGAGACCATCAAAAGGTTTTAATGGTGGTAGCTAGAGTTGTTGACCACGGTACAACTGCGTTTGACGGCTTCTCATAATGGTAAAAGGTCGGTCGTGGCGTTTCATTGACGGTTCCCATGGGATTCGGGAGTTGATTTGAACTAGTATAACTTTTGAATTGGAAATGCATTTTTTTTTTCAATTAAAATTAAATAGTTTAAGTGTTTAGCATCAAACATTGCAGAAGTTGTACTTTTCATCAAATAATTACGAACAATTCGCAAATTATATTTTTAACAAAATTTACAATGTATTTTGATCATATTTAATTCGATTAAATCCGATTCTGAAAGAAATATAGGACACGACCCGAAATAACAATTAAAAACCTCCTGGTATGACGTATTGTGACGCACCGTTATAATTCTAGCTAGATACCTAATGTAGTCTATCACGACAGCTTAGTCTGTAAAGATATTGCCTTTCCTTCGATGTTTGGTGGACTGTATATGTTTAAAATAAATAACGGCAGAATTTCAACGTGTACATTTATTTACGTGGCTAATGTTCCAGAGTGAAGTGACCAAGAGCAATGTTGCCAGTCTTAGAAATTAAAATTGCTAACATTATTTTTTATTATAATAAATGTTGTGTTGCCAACATAGCCTAGCCTCCATTTTGCACAATTTCGCATCAAAGTTGATGGGAATAGTTCAAGAGCTTTAGTCCCAATTTGTATGATTCAGAATAAACATTTATCTTTCTTAAAATAAAACTTCAATGCGATGTAATTAATCAAAAATTCACAACCAAATACACAAGATCCTGCCTAAATAAATATCAAAACAAAACGATAATCACGACAGTCGGTACCATGATTCTTCCTTTCTCTAAACGTAAGAAATACATATTTCATGACATCAGAACATCAGAGGATGATGCAGCAACTTTTCGAGGCATCGAATAACAGAGATTGTCCTTTTAATTATGGTTGGTCGGTAATGATCGCGTCATTACCAACTTGCATTTTGTTATGGTGATTTATGTAAGTACCTCTTTTATCATTAATGGACAGAATTTTGTTGAATAAGAAAGGTGGATTAAATAAAACTTTTTTATATAAATAAAATACTTACGTAGAAGTACCAAAAGCCTAGAAATAATACAAACGTTCATTCAAGAGTCGGTGTCAGGTAGGTAAGTGGGTTTCAGATTTCAATAAACCATCTAATCTTAATCTATCCCTTCGATCTATCCTATCTTGTACTTTCGCGCAGCAACGCAGCAAGGAATCGACGTGGATTTTTACATAATTAGAATTAGTTTATATGGACCGAATAGCGATATAAGGTAATTTTTATATTAGAACAAATAAATAAATTACTTAAATTACACTTAGGTACCCCAGTCCAAATTCTATTTTTTTACTTTTTTTCTAAAATAAACGTTAACATACAGATAAATGAAAAATTTTTGCTGGTGTTCCCTAATGTTTAAGAACCAATAATGTTATGATTGCTTTTGTATTATTTTGTAAAGAAATATTTTTTTTACATTATTGCGAAAATAAATAGGTATTTAATTATTTATGTCAAAGAAGGTTCACTTCTCACGAAATTATAAGTACCTAAATATTATTTTTTTTAAGTTTGAGTTTAAGTACAAGTATTATTTTGAAGGTATTAATATCTATTGCCAATAATACCTAGTAGGTAGATTAGAATATATTGCATAGTACCTACATTAAAATATTAGATTTTTTTTTGTCTTAACTAGTCTAACATACCAACAGACAATATACATAGATAGTTCCGGAAATGAAAGTTGTGTGTCTAATTTACAGAACTTTTTATCAAATACACTGTCAATCTATGCAATGCAAGATAACTAATGTTAAGTTCATACATCTTTATTTAAATCGTGAAAAGCGCAACGAATCACAAGTGACCATTCCTTTGAATTTAAATATCAAAATTAGGTACGCCATGTTTGAAATTACTAGTTTTATTTGAAATGTAATTGGTGAAAATTGTGTTTTATATTCGTTTTTGTAGGACTTTTTTATTTTTTATCTGAAAACTAGCGACCCACCCCAGCTTCGCACGGGTGCAATATACATATAAACCTTCCTCTTCAATCACTCTATTTAAAAAACCGCATCAAAATCCGTTGCGTAGTTTTAAAGATTTAAGCATACATAATATATGGATATAGGGACAGAGAAAGCGACTGTTTTATACTATAAATAGGTAGTGATGAAATCCGAAATATGGGTTTATGATAAATAGTTCACCTTATTGGTGTTGCTATTTAAATCTAAGCTAATTATAGTAAATTATTATTTTGTAAAAAAAATATAGACTTAACTTAACCTAGACTTTTGCATACCTGCGCAAACAAAGGTGCAAATCAAAAACTTATATTAGGTATGTCAAAAAAAAATCGTAGTAGGAATATAAATTGTTTTCAAATAGATTTTTACCTGATAGATTTGGACAATTACAGTATCATGTAAGCAGATACCTCAGTAGGAAGGCTTGCTGATACAGTTAACCAAAAGGCCAAGCGTCCAAAAACTGGTTGCAGCAAAATTTATTTAAAAAAAATTCAATGCGTAAGTAATTGAGATACCAACCATTCACAATAGTATAAACAGGTTCTCCCTAAATCTATAACTCCTAAAAGCATCCCTGGTCCCTAAGACCCGTCTCTCACTATCCGTTCACAATTACGCTGAGCATGACTTGCGTATATCCATCTCTGACGAAGATATATGTTCCTTACTTTGTAATGAGCGCGATCTGTTTGGCGGTTTGCGTAGGTTTGTTTGGACAATTAATGCTTAAAAATATATCTTAGAAATTAAAACTACATGTAAAAACTAAATTTTAATTTTGAGAAGTAAACGATAAAATAATTATATGCATGGAAATCTATATACCTACATGTAATACAATTGTAAAATATTTTTGAAAAAAAGTAAGTGTTTGATGATGAACGATACTCAAGCCTACTCGTATGTAGATTTTAGAAACTTTGTCTGTCTGTTTGTCTGTTAGAGATTGGCGCGAAAACTACAGGACAGATTTAGTTGAACTTCGGCAAAAATATTTGTTAAATACAAGTCAGGTTTTAGGGTACAAATTATCGCAATAATTATGACGCCATTTTAAAAATAATATAAGTTTTTGCCATAATTAAGATAGATTTTTGAATGCAGCCACACCATTTGGATGGAGGAAGCATCGTCAGAGGACCCCTTAAGAGGATCAGCACCATGACCATGAGAAAAATAAAGGGTAACTTTACGTAGTCGCCCAGCGAAAGTTTACCCACTTTTTAAGGGTAAAAACGCCGCTCGTCCATAATCCCGGCTTTGCATCTAGTCCAGACAATTTGTCATCAATCTTTCAATAGAGTAAGTAATGGTATCCTTGACAAATGACTCCACTAATGACCTGGAACCGAACACATATTAAACTTGGATTACTTGTCTAATGAAAGGCAAAGATTTGGGTGGTCGGCATGAAGGCTTTTTTATATATTTTGTTTGGTAAAACTTGTAATAAGATCTGGAAAAAAATAAATTATACCAGAACTATATACCTAGTCATAAATAATTATGAGGGCAAATATGCCTCATCCATTAGGTAGAAGTAGAATATGTTTTAGTTCAATCAGTAGATAGTATCCACAAGAAAAGATAATAATGCAGACACGGGTGAAAAGAGTACTTAGAATATTTAAAGATATCATTTTAATCAATTTTATAAATCACAATTGATATAAGTGATCATTTATTAAAACATAGGCGACAAAAATATAGAACAACAACACTTTAAATGATAATTTCTTAGTTTAAAAATATATCTAAATGACAAGCAGCTTTCGCACCCTCAATATTGTCCCTTTAGATGACCATGGAAAACTCAAAACCGAAATCATATTTCACTAAAACACCCTCCTTAAGTAATACAGATCTATTTAACACCATTACATTTGAACAGTCAGAGACCCCAAAAGATCCGAACGTCACTCACCCACGGCTCAATGGTGAAAAAGACATTATACCAAATTTGAACTGCAATTTATCAAGCGATCTTCTCCTTTGACCCGAAATGTTATGACAAGATGATGAATATCCCGCGATGATATTCCAAATCCAAGATATTTTTAAGTATTTTTTCTTTTTTAAGGGGAAGAATAGTGACGTGTAAGCTATGCGACATCCGGAACAATTTACTGAATGATGGGTAGCCGACGATTTGACTCGTATTGTTAGGGTTTTTTCGATAGAAGAATTATTGGCTACTGCGTGTCATCGTATCTTTATGATAGTTTTTTTTTTAACATGGGGTTCAAATCTATATGATTCTAGCAACGTCAGCGTCATTGTCATAGTTAGTTTTTGTAACCTTATCTTTAGGTGTTCATACGATGCACTAATAAGCATCAAATTAAGTCCTAAATGGTTGTGTCTCCAAGATACTCGAGTATTTCGTACACGCTGAAAGAAAACGTGGTGATGACTTGAAAAAGTGGCTTGTAACAGGCAAAGTAGAAAAAAAAATCTTGGGGATGGAGTCCTATGCGTTGATGGTTTGACCAGATTAGATTCGCACTACAATCTAGGTCTAGTGGTAGCAAGCGCGAATGCTGAGCATAAGGTCCTGGGTTCGATTTCCGGGTCGGGGAAAATGTTACCTATTTAGGTTTTTGAACGCCAGGACATTAAAATGGAAATTCTCAGTAACAGTCCAGAGTCTGGAATTGTACCCGGTTAATGGCAATAGGCTCGCTATTGTGGGACAAGCCGGCAAGACGTGGGTGCACTGCATACACCTCTGCCTACCCCTTCTCTGGAACACAAGCGTGAGTCTATGTTATTTTAGTTATTTTTAATGTATTATTAATATATATATTTAATGTATGTATATTGAACTTGAAATGCGCAATATTATTTGTCAAGCACAAGGAAATAATAACAATGCAACAATTTTACCAGAACATAGGCGCACACCGTTGAAACCAATAACATACGAGTTGACGATCTAATAATATTGAAGATGAAAGTCATGAGCGTACAGCGATTTAGAATAACGCTGGGGAGTTTATGTGCCGCTTTTTTATTAGCCTCTAGAAAGCGGAGTCAGTTAATGACCTTCACATACCGAGAAATGAGACAAAAAGGAAATCAATTGTTAATAGACGCCAACGTCCTTGCGGGAGTCAAACGATTAAAGGGAAAGTTATGTAGTTAACAATTCCTGAAAATTTGTTACTTTGAAAATATTTTGCATACCTAATAATAAACTTTTTTTTTCTTCAAAAGGGAGTCAAAGTTACTTCTCTAAAACTAAACACAACATTCTCTTGTTTACATTGCAGATAACAGAAACTTTCTAAATTAAGTAATGAGTTTGCTTAATTTATTTTTATGTTTACTAGAAAATGTATTAAAAACTATTGACTAATGTAAAAATGTATTAAAAACTATTGACTAATGTACTATTACTATATGTATTAACCTACAATTTAAATATTTGTATCAATTTTCAGACCTTTTCATCTTTTTAGGGTAACCAGATTAACATTTCCTTCATTTGTTAAAAGCTTTATCAAACCCGCTTCCTTTTTTAACTTAAACAAAAGCTCCAACGGTTTAATACAAAGGGAACCGCGATCGTTTGCGGCCCAGTCTTCATTGCTTGCGATGACATTCACAAAAACAATACATCTAACAGTATACGTAACTTTCAGATAAAAATATTTCTCCATATTAATATTTTGGCATTATACAGAAAGAATTAATTACAAAAAGAAATTACAGAAGGAATTAAAATCGTTATCGGCTTTTTGGCTATTTATGCTTAATATAATAGGTACCTAATATATTTATGCGTGATGAGAGTGAATGAGGCAAAAGAGGTATGCAAGGATCGTAGCAAGTGGAAATCCGTTGTCTCTGCCTACCCCTCTGGGAAACAGGCGTGAGTCTATGTATGTATGTATGCTTAACATCTTATAAAGTTAAAAAATGAGTGAGATTAAATTATGGAGTGATTGGAACTTTCGATGTTAATTTCATTTAAAAAAAGATTTTCCAATTCCCAATGACTGACTCGCATAAAGTCCAAACGGTCAAAGTTTTTGAGGTCAAAGAACAATTGTGTCTTTTCCTTGTGTGATAAAAATTGCAATAACAAAATAATTGCATTCTTTTGGGCTTTGAATTGTAAGTAAGGTCAGACATTTGTTTTTGCATATCACCAAAAGCTATATTATGGGACATTATTCAATGTCCAAATGCTTTGTATCCATGTAATCCAATGTACACAATGCATTAGAAAATATTGATACGAATACATTTTTTTTTATCTAACATTTGTCAATTGTCTACATACTCTCGTGAAATAAAAATCGAAATTGTAATTTCCTGGCAACGTCTCATCGAGGGACAACAATTTGCGGTCACCGACTGATTACCAATACGAAACCCCAACGAAAACACTAACAAACCACCTACATAGGAAAACCAACTTAAATTCAGGGTCACAAAGTTCGTATTATAATAAAAACAGTGGCGGATGTAAGATGTTTTAATAGAATAATCGTTTAGTCGAAATTCGTCACGTTCACCGACATCTGTCGCCTGTAATCGAATCGATGCTCGTTGGAATCGATCGACATCGAGACGATTGCATAATTCCTTAGGATGACAATACGAATCGGCGAGTTGGGAACGTGATTATATATAATAATGGCCCCCAATGGGCCAAATTGCTTTCGGCGGAGCGTCGATGACATTTCGATTATAGAGATCAATAGGTTTTTTTCAATTGACGTTGCTATCCTTAGTGAGAAGTATTTTTTGATCATTGTCTTTTTGTGGGGACAAAAAATTGATTGTACCCTGTTTGCGCAAAATTACTAGGATACAACGTACTTGTAATTTTGGCTTCTTTTCCTCTCTCTGCAAGTAACAAAAAGTTGTACTATATCAGCTGCAACTAGCAAATAAAAAATACTGTATGGAGAATACAATGTTTTATCACTACATTTATAATGTAATGAAAATTACACAAAGTTATTTTACCTGTAATGCGTACCTACTTAAATATATTGCTCTACAAAATTATGTTACCTAAAAGTATTTCTAACAGTTTGAAATATTTTGGTGACTAGATACCAAAATATATCAACCAATTCAAATGTACTAGATACAAATACTCTTTATCCTATGTATTTATTTTAAAGCGTAACGTAGAGTCAATATTCACTTATTTTACAAAATCATCACTTAAGAATTCATTAACCAAACAAAGCTTCCTCAAAGTAATTGACGCCCTCCAGTTGATTAATAAGCCGCAAATTGAATAAGCCTTCTTTGACAGCATCAATTTTCTCCGCAGTTACACAGAGGATCCCCTAAAAATCCACTTAAAGAGTCTATTTGAAATTTTGATCGACCCCCAACATGACACCTAACATCTATTTGCGATGTAAATTGTCAAAGTTACTTTATAGTGGGTTCACATGCGCAGAATGTTTAATGTGCATAATTTTAGTTTGTATTTCTTTTCTATGTAAAAAGATCACTTATTTTTGTTTTGATTAATATTTAATAACTTTAACTTTAATACATACATTATAGCAGTGACATGACTTAATATTATTATTCACAAAATATTATAAAAAGGAGTAAGATTATAATGAGACAATATAGACTAGTAATATACTCGTAAAATGGTGACGTAACACTTTCCGTCAATTATCTGTTTGTAAAAATTTTGAGACAACGACCGAGTTTTATCACATATGATAAAAAAGCGTATTTTCGTTAGGACTCAATAAGCTGATGGATTTTCCTTGTTTTTCATCTCTTTGTCCATCAATAATAAGTATCAGGTTTATAAAAGTTTAACGATCTACGAATTGGCACACAGCTTAATTATTTAATGGACATCTTTGATAACCTTTCAAATTATAGATGCCTGTGTATGTCTTAAAAATAAACTTATGGTAAAGTTACTTTTTACATTATGAGGTCGAGTTGCATAACTAATAGTGGCTAGTTTATGTTATTTTTATTAAAGTGATAAATATAGTTTTCGTTAATTCCAATGTCATAAATGAGTAAACTATGAGTACCTAAGATTTGCCTCTGATTTCTATTTAAAAATTACGTACGCTACCAAAAAAGCGTTGTCATTCGTAAAGTACGCCATTTATCACGCAAACGTCAAATTTAATTAATATTAATATAGTCAAACAGCTCCATGTAAACTCACGGTTACACAGTTTACGCGTCCCCATTTTGCATAGGCCGGATTGTCTCATACGTCAAATTGTCACGGCCGGCCGACGTTGATCGATGGATGCACCTGCGTCCTGCTCCGTATCAACAACCCTTGCTCACTTCATCGCTACAACTTGAGAAATGTGATTTATTAAGTTGCTCATGTATTGGGGATAAGATAATTATGCGAAGATTGTAGGGTTGAAAGGTTGTCAGTTTTAGGTTTTGTTTTGTTAAATTAAAAAAATATATTATAATATTTATGTAATTATTTTTATTTTTCTTTATTTATTCTAGAGAGTTTTAACCCCCTCATCGTGCTTCTCAAGTGCACCAACCAAATACAAAAAATATATAAATACAACTAAGCTAGCTCTGACCCCCGCAATCCAAAGGTATGCGATATTCTAAAGTAAATGTACATTGACTGTCAAAGATCTTCTTGACAGCCAGTACGTGCTAAATGTGCTTTCCGAAGCATGGAGCAGATGAAAATTAATTTATAATAGGTAGGTATAAAACTTCCGAAAAATTAGGTGGATATTATTATAATTAGCACCTACAATGTTGAAAATTCTGTGACAATACAAAGGGATGCTACTAAACTATCGAAGAAAAAAAAATCAATAATGTAACTTGAGTAGCACAATAAACATTCATATTTATGTAGAGATGAAATTAAAAGAAAATTGAAAGATATCGAAAGATGACACGCCGATTCTTTTGTCAACAAGTTTATACCTACTTATGATTCTCCTCACACTAAATAGTGACGGACAAATCTCAACTTTACTGCCTTAAGTTAGAGAATACAATATTAGACGAGCCTTGTTTGGTAATTTAAATTCGAATATTCTTGATATTGGACTGGGACCACCCAATGATGGTTTGAATGGCCTCATTAAAGGTATTAAGCCGTTATCAAAGGCCGCGGCGTTGGTGACAGGTGACATTGGAAAAATAAACTTTATTGGAAAGAAATTTACAGTAAAATTCATGGAGTCACCTGCTTGTCACAGTCATTTAATTTAAATATCTATTATTAGCCTTAAAATTATTCAAAAAGATTTTTAATCAATTTCTTTCGTTTTATTGCTTTCGTAAACCTAGAGAAATATACAATATCATTTTATCGAAATCAATAGAGCCGATTTCTTGAACTCAATATACATCGATTATATCTAAGTTTACACATTGTATAACTACATAAGAATGATCATCATTCTTCGACATCAAGAAATACTAGCTCTATAATTAAACCCGTGCCGACTCCACATCGATAATTAAGCAGTAATATCGATATCGTCAACTCTGATGACGTCGGCATATCTCAAGGGACAATAGTAAATCAACGTCACATGTCAACCAAGTCCCTTGCCATCTTATATTCTTTAACCACTCTTACTTGACCCCCAAGAAGCCATGACTTAAACTTTTTTGGAACAATTCTCTTAAGAACTGCGAGAGTTGAGGGGTCTAGTTACATGGTTGATAATGACTTGCAATTCTTCTGTCGCCTACCCACTTACTGCTAATGATAATATTAATGATATCTCTGAAAGCAATCGTTTCAACAATGATGAAAGACAATATCACTTTGATTTTCTTTCGCGAAATGATTTTTGGGACCACTTGATTTTGCGTTGTCATTTTAATAAAGTAACTGTTTATAGGATAGAACATTTTAAAACTTCAGATCCTGTGTACCTATATATAATATTATATTTTGTATCAGTTGGTACCAGTATTATATTATAGTTATTCAGAATTGTTTGATTGGATACCAACACATCAGCATTTACACATGGACACATCATGAGAGATCTCAACATTTTTATTTTTCAATTTTTAAAGATATTATCAAATTATTTTAAACTCAACTAAACAGCTACATTTAAAAATTTATTATTTGGGGTCATCCAGATCCAGCCCTGATCTAAATAGCGTCCAATGTGTTAATAAATCCAATTTGTAAATAATGTAATGCGTGCTACAACAGGTACCTACTTAATACATGATTTCAATTTAAACTGACACGTTATAATTCTTATTACTTCCAATTTATATTCAGTCTCATTCCAACCGCGAATTGATCAAAAATTCTGTCTCAAAATTTTAAAACATTTCATTCTCCCAGTCCATTCTGTTAGATCGCCGACATCCCTTGAGATCGAGTCTAATGCAGAACACGATTCTAGGCGAACATTGTAGTATATTGAGACATAAATTTTTCATACGCCGCCGGCCACTTGTGATAACCTACTTGACCAGCGATCCCAGAGGATGCATAAAAGACTTCTCTTGTATAAGGAATCACATATTTCATAACGCTGCTCTATAGAGATGGGGTGGTGTCGATAGGATTGCATCAAAACTAGTTTTTTTTTTTTCTTTGTTGATTCCAAATTTAAAATGTTCGGTACATCATTTTTTGAGAGCTACTGGTATCCTATTTTTTAAATTTTGTAATACCTAGATTTTTGTGTTCTTATATGGGAATATTAGATTTTATCCGCAACTTCGTCTGTATTATTTTCGGGTGAAAAGTATTCACTAATATTTCACATGTATTTATAATTATTAGTGAGGATATATTATTATTATTATAAATCTAGATTTTCAATAGCTTTTTTTTGATAGATTTTACTAGCGGAAATTCAACATACCTATCCGTAGATAGTAAAACAGGCTCTTATATTCAATCAAAGTGACAGGTATGGATTTAAAGATATTTTGTATCTGTGTCAAAAAATATATTTAAAAAATTCTAAATATATCCAACAAGACCATCTTTTACTACAATCATTACATCGACAAAAACTTAAACAACTTCATCCCATACCTTACCTCCGTTCACACCCTCAATTTTTTCCCTTTGCCGTCACAAAGGGCTGTAAGGCTACCGGACAATAATAAATATTTTGACGATATACCATAAATATCTTACTTTTATGAATACCAAGCGACCCTGTGCCATCTAAGGGCGGTAATTTCTTATATTTTATGGTCACTTCTTTATAAATCGTCGGCCATTTGTATGAGAAAGGGTTTCGCGCGTTTTTTTGTTTGCGTATTCAAATAAGGGGTGTGGAGGATCTTTATGGATGTCATTTGAATTAATTTAGTAAATTATAATTGTTACGATTTTAAATTATAATAATGTGATAAGGAACCTGGAAGCTTGTCTGTATCAGTCTGTAACTGTTCTACTGCAGAGAGAAGGCCTCTTTCTCATACAGGAGATAGCTTAAGCTAGTCGAGGACTTGAACCCGCGACACTTTCTACATATATCAATACCTTTTCTAATTTCCTCCAATATATCTTCTATTACCTTGAAATACGTAGATATAAAAAACAACTTCAATATCCCTTGACAATCTAATTGGTAAATAAATGGTATCTACATACAACAGCAAACCAGTGGAATCAATCTTGCACCTTGACTTAATAATAATAAGTGCCTTTTTCCAATAACACTACAACTGACGTGTCGACTGCACCATACAGTTGAGTCCAAGTGTCAGCAATGTGACACAGCCGGAAATTGGCTGCAGTCGGCGATGTGGCAGGCACGCGACACCGCAACTCTAATAGCTGTTTTGTTGATAAGTTTTATACCTACAGCTAATATATACGGGTATATACAGCCTGATTTTATAAAAATTGCATAGAAATCTCCGTTGAGATTAACCACTGCGACCGAAATGAACTCAGAGGACATTATTATTATAATCTTCCTCATTACACGGGTTATATAGCTCAAAAATAATCCTAATCGCACTGGTAGTGTAATTCTTTCTAGATAAAATTATTATGATGTCCGCAGATTTGCTCGCTTGGTAGATATACCTATTGATAAAAAAATTGCACTCGCAATTGATCTAAAAACTTTTATCAAAATTAATCACTAGAGAGGTTAGTAAGTAGGTTATATTACATCTTAATTTACGTATCCATACAAATACAGAATCTGCCCTGTAATTTTCAAATATTAAGATCAAAGATGATAAATTGATTGGAAATGTGGATCCCTTCGCTGCTCGGACGATTGACCCTTTGAAGCAAGCTACTCAGAATATTAGTCCTTTCATGTCATTCGCTTTTCATGCCAAAATGGATTCTCTAAAAAACTTCAATAATGAAATGGGTCTACATTTGAATGTAGAATTAGCTGTTTTTTTTTTACTAGAAATACCAAATGGATTACTTATGATTATGTTTGATAGATTAATCATACTTTTGGTCAGTACCTTTTACGAGAAACTTGAAACGGCAAGTAGGTATGCCTCTACTCATATTTTCGCTCACATTGAAAATTTAATGTCTATAAGTTTTACAAAACTACTGCAGAAGTGTGCAAAAAATGTTCCTACAATAATTAAAAACATGATCGGCTTTACATTAACAAAGAAACGTTTTCATAAAATACTCATAAAACTTTGTTGGCTTATTAAAACAAAAATGTTAACGAGACCTGCCAATTATGACCCCTTCAACTAAAGAAAGATCTTCCCTTCCCCTCTAACGACATATATTTGGAGGAGGGTTTGGTACATTGAAGTGTTTTCCGAAGGTCTTTTTAAATTGGTTGCTTTTGCATGCCATCAACTGAAGAGGTAGGCGTGGTCGATTAAAAAACGCGTAAAGATCAAAGGTCCTCGTACTTTTTGTTGTTTTTGATGTCAGTCGCTTTTGTATTTACATTCTTGATGTAAAAATCGAAACGGGATGATGATGAACGCTTGGATATATTTCTTAATTATTTAATAGTTTTTGTAGAGGACATTACAATTTGAAAACAAAATTTAATGGTAAATACTAGATGAAGGTGAAGAATACTAGTATTAAGGATGGTCCAATATAGCAATCTCTTAGGTTAATTTTCCCAAATTTTGTTAGGGTCACCTTCAATTCTAACCTCAATTCTTCAATTCAGATGTATCTAAATATCAGTTTTCTTCGTAAAGACTGTCTATCTGACCCTTGCAGCACAAAAGTATACGATACTAAGGCTTGATCAGTTTATAGGGGTTTTCAAGGGTACTGAGTAGGTACCTATATTGATATTGGGTCACTCTGGAAGTCAATGTTGGTTATAATTCGACCTAAGAATAAGCCAACCGTCTTATGACGAATGTTGACGCCATATCTTCGCGAAATATCTTTAAAAGAAGACGTGCACTCGGATCCAGCATTTTGACTCCAAACTATTTGAAAGATATAGCAATATTTTGCAATTTTTTTAGTAAATAGTAATCATGTTGATCGGATAATTACAATTGACATTATAACATCAATATCGTTCACAGTCAATCACTAGTATATTGCTCGCGTGACACTATGCCGTGCAAAGCCACACTATAACTTTAATTAGTGATTTACTCCTTCCTAATATCGGTAAATGTGTTACTGTTACGAGTATACGGAATAGTGGTATTTTTTTGTGTGACCGCAGACCGTGACGGACGTTGTTTGTTGTCGTGTATGTGTCTAAGTTTGTTAACGTATTGATGAATTATTTGAAAAAACTGTTTAGCACGATTTTTTATTGAAATCGCTGCCTAATTAATTTGTAGGTTTTCAGCGTTTTAGATGTAGGATAGCTCTTTTCATTTTTTAATCTTAAACCACTTCTTCTGTAGCGCGAGCATGGATATATTTAACGAATTCTAGAAAATGCATAAACATTAAACGATATTAAACGTCAAATTTGACACAATTTAATAAACTTTATGTCAAACTTGACGTTTAAAATTGATAAACATTCGATAAAAATTCGAGAAAAAAATTCGTGTTTGCACTCGAATCGACAAGGAGCTCTTGTCGATTCGAGTGCAAACACGAATCTTTTGATTAATGATGAAAATGAAATAAGAGCCTAAATATTCTTAGTAACTTTTCTGATCGTATTCTGTATTATATTGGTCACATAAATATATTTAAATACTTAAACATAAATTCTTATTCACTAAGTACCTAATGTTATGCATACAATAAAATTAAATTTTACTTTGAAACTTATCAAGTTTGAAGGTCACAAAAGTTGTAAACAATTAAAAAAATTCAATGTCCTTATCTAACAACAATAAGTTATTAATGTCAGCGTAATTAGAAGATACCATGTGAATAAAAATTCAACACAGCATGTTATATTCTATGTACCTTTTTTGTTTTTTTGTGTAATATTTTGTAGAGGAACTTTGTGTTAAAATGTATGTCTCATCTTGGGAAACTCCCATTGTTCAGGTTATTTGCATAATTATAACTATTTTGTACGTCGTTCGCGTCGCTTAAGTTTTTTGTCCGCGCATTTTTTCAAATGTATTGTCTCGTAATTTTTAACTACGTAGGTATTTACATAAATATAATGGTTTTTTTTTATCAAGAAATGTAGTAAGATCAGACTTTCGTCGTGTTACTTTTATCGATTTGTGACATTTCAGGCTCACATCCAAACAAATAGTTTGGTACCTATTCTTCTTATTTGTATATTTTTATTATTTTTTTTTTTCTAATTAGTAGAATCTGCCATTTTATGATCTCGCATATTTATGAAGCTATGCATGATTAAGCTCGTTAAGATCAATTTCAACAGGTTTATGATATCATAATTGTCAAAGTAGGTATATCATCATTACTTCTGTTTGATTCTTATATTTGATTAGAATTGGATGTAAGTAGGTACTAACCTACCTAAAACTAGTACCTATGTCTAAAAACTGTGCACAGCCTTATTCAAAACTGAAGACATAAATCATGGATTTTTTTGTGGAATTTTTTACATGTTTTAGCACATGTTAGCTTTTTATATATTTTTTCAAATTTCTTATTAAATAATTATAGGTACCTACTTATCTAATGACATGATCCTTTTAAGTCTTTGAAGTCGTCATAGAATAAGTCTAGTGTACGCTACTGCTACGCAACAATGAATTTTCCATCGAGTCTCCTTCGTTGAGCTTTCACACGTTATTATTAAATTTAAAATAATTTCTAATAATACGTCTAAGTAATGTCGTATAAGTCGTTCGCAAGGTGAGGGTGCGCGGCGGCGCGTGCGCCGGGTTTGTCACGCTCCATGACAATTGATGGAAAAAATCCACTGAGCACACCTAGTAGGGTTGATACAGAATAGTTTTATACTAATATTTGAACAGAAGAAACAGTGTTTTATTAGTGTTTAGCGTGATAATGAAATAATAAGTTGAATTGAAATATGATCAGTCGTTAACAATTTGATTTATAACAGATACCTACATGTTTAATTTGAAAATAAAATTCTCTTATTCAAATTTATTTATTAATTATGTGGTATTATTCTCAAAGAATATAGTTTTTTGCAAAATATTCTCCATAGCAACCGATTGCCTTTTCTATACCATGATTGTGATGTGCCTATTGGTTCTTATTACTATTATAAATAGTTTTAAATAAAACTAATTACTTATACATAATTATTATAATTACCTATGTATAAAAAAATATTCATTAAAAACTTTTTCTTTGAATCGAATTATGTTACTTAAATCACGTATAAAATATCTCTCCCAGTTCAATACGTAGGATTATACAATAATTTAATTATTTTATTTTAATTTTAGCCAACCCTACGCCTGGACCTGTTACGTGGCGTGCAGAGGACGGATTCACTTGCCGTATAAGTAATCGCGATCAGTTAATAAATACCATTCTTCGCTCGGTGTAACGAGTGCGGGCTACTTACGACGAATATTGAAGATACTCGTAAAATAATTAAGAATAAAAAAAATATTTTAACGGCTAACTCGCTAAAGGACCAGTTTGTAAATTTAATGGTCACTCAAAACACTTATGTTTGTAGATTTAAAGGTAAAAATAAAAATTAAGAACGAAGATGCCATTTTTTATCAATATTATGTCGACTTTATAAAAAAAAGCATAAGTATTTAGTTTTTATCAGTTTACAAAGTTATGAACCTACTATGATGTATTTAATTTAAGTACTTATTATACCTTTTTTATTTTTATTAAAAAAAACTTAATGTAACGTTAATACAGACATAAAATTAATGATGATTAAAGTTTTTGGAAATTAGTGACCTAAAAACATTTAATTAAACACAAGTATTGATTTATCTGATTACATAAACCAATCCTTGTATTTAATTTGAAGTTTGGCATTATGTTTTTAAAGCAAAACAATGAACCTATATTCTGCAATACCATGGTGCTAGCAAATAAAAATAATTTAAACAAAAAAAAATTATAACGTAAATAATTTCATACCTTTAATTTGACAGCTTTTGTTAGAAATGAATGCCTACGAAATGATTATTACGACATCACAATTTGACAATACAATAAAATTTAGTTATCTAGGTAATGAAATTTTACGGGTACACAGATTTTTAGGAGAGGTACGTAAAGGTACACAGAAGGTACTAAATAACTGCAATAAATTTAGGCAAACCTGAAAAGTACACCCGAGATTCTGATGCACATAAATAGATTTAATGATTCATTATAATATTTTTTTATTGTTCGAGCAAACAAACAATTTGAGCAAAAGCTATGTATTTTTTATCATTTACCATATTCGTCGTAGTAAAGCAGCACTTTCGTCACAGCGCACATTGCATTATTCATGCAGCCGGCCGGCCGCGACGGTCACACCGTCCGCAAGAACGGAACCGCACTGCGCCTGCGTTGAAAAAATACCGCACTATCTTCAGCCGATTGGGGTTTAACATGCGATTGTTTGTTGACTCTTCTTGGAATTGTTTTTCTTTCTGTACAATATGGGGTGATGGAGTAGTTCCTAATGGTAAAGTACCAATCAATCTGCTACGCGTGTTGGTTATGGCGTTACTCGCGGTCATGACTTGTAGGCAAAAAAATAAACATTGATTACTCTATGTATCAACATCAAATACACCTTTTTTCTATATACAGGGTGACTGGTTGAATAGCATAGGATGTATGACATACAAATTGTAACCCATCCACTGACTGGCCGCGGCAAGCCCAGTTTATCCTTAGCCATCTTGACCGCAATAGAGGTAGGTATTCTAGCGCCACGCCGTTTAATGTAGTTACAAAATTAGTATTTAGTACCTGAGCGACCGAGCTCTCTGCAGGACGTAAATCAGGATGTAAAACGTGATTACAAGACAACTATCGATTTCATAGTAAAGGCGTAATTTCATCGCAATTGTTAGAGCCGTTTTCGAGAACGTGATTACAAATAGTTATATAAATATTGCTCATATTATAGAAAAGGATTCGTTCAGGAAAACAAAAGGATTATGACATGAACATAATTATCGAAACATCGTTCAAACAGGATTTTAGAGGTAATATTATTCAACCAAGTTCAGTCAACGTTAAAGGACTTCAGTATATAAAAAATATGCCAAAAAATATTTTATAACTCAGTAAATTCGGGCTTGGTGATATATAATTAAACAAATTTATTTTTTCCTCTAGATTATCTTGTAATAACTCTTAAACTTAGTGAATAAAGTTGAAAATTCTATGACTTTTGATTTTATGCTAGCATTATTTACGTTGTTTTACGTTAAACGTCTTGGACAGTTCGTGGTATGGTCAGCAAAACGGTAGATTGAACGATTTTGATGACGGCCCGATATTATAAATCGTTTTTGTCAAATGTCAACTTCTGTGGTCGCCTCCGTTCGGGGTTTTTATCTTTTTTGCCAACCATATAAGAGTCATGTCAAGTCATGTGTTAACCGTCTAATCATTTTCAAGGATAAAGATCAAACACGGATTAACTGAGGACATTTTAATTAATGCTTTTGTTTCATTATTAGCGCTTTGTTTGCAAATTATCCTGTGTAGATTTGGGATTTTTCATACCCTACACCAGGAGCAAGGTGGCTTGGACAGCTTTGATTTGAAGTGCATCTTATGGAGGACAAGACCCTCAGCCATGAGGTATCAAAAAAAAGATGAGTAGAATATTTATATTACTTATGAATGAAAACGAAAAATTATTTATTTTTTATTTAATTCTTTATTGTACACAAATAAAACAGATATACAAAAGGGAAACAAAAAAAGACAATGCACAAAGGCGAGCTTAACTCAGTGCTGAGTTTTCTTCCAGCAAACCTTAAGGTGAATAGGAACAAAACTGATGGAAGGCAGTGTCTGTACAATACACGTCATTGTAATAATGATAATATAACTCCAAAAATACATATAAATAATACATACCTAAATATAAACTGTACATAAATCATACATATAATAATATGAGTCTACATACAATACACTAAATAATAATATCTATATATAAATTATAAATAACACATGAATAAACAATAAATAATACATAAACATATAAACATAATATACATACCTTAAATATTTATTTCAAGAGGAAGTGTTCTCTTACTCTTTTCTTGAACATTGATGGAGATGAGCTCTCGCGTATGGTGTGCGGGAGAGAGTTCCATAGTCGAACTGCCCGCACAATGAATGACCCATCATAACGGCTCGACGAGTGTGGAATGGTACGAAGAACAAGCGAGGACGCTTTACGACAGGGTTTCCCCCGAGGCACCAGATACTCAAAGCGCTCTCGAAGGTATAAAGGAGAATTAGGATTGTGTAGGATGGAATATAGAAGCGCAAGGATGTGAAAATCACGACGCTGCCGAATCGGTAACCACTTCAATCTGGCCCGAAATTCCGACACATGATCGTACTTTCGAAGGCCAAATATGAAGCGGATACTTAGATTCTGCAGACGTTCGAGCTTATTAAGAAGCTCCTCCGTAGCATCTAGGAAACATACATCAGCGTAATCTAATATAGGAAGTAACAGTGACTGAGCAAGAGTAATTTTGGTCTGAAGAGGGAGAAACTTTTGTAAGCGTTTAAGAGAGTGGAACGAGCAAAAGATTCTTCTACTTACTTCCGCAATATGCACATCCCACCCAAGATTGGAATCAATGAGAACGCCCAAATTTTTAGCATGTTGCGAGTAGGCTATGGAGGAAGAATCATACACCACTGGAGGAAGAGACTGTTGGCTTAAAACGTTAAGCATGTACCTGCCACCAACAATGAGAGCTTGAGATTTTGATGGGTTGACAAGAAGTCCAAAAGATTTAGCCCACTTACAGATATTTTCAAGATCATTGTTGATGGCACCCACAGTTGCGTGAATCTCCTCAACCTTGCAGTGGCGATACAGCTGTAAGTCGTCGGCATAGAGATGAAAGTTTGAAGATATAACCTGTGTGATAGCATTAATAAAAACTGAAAAAAGAAGAGGAGAAAGGACGCCACCTTGAGGTACACCCGCAGCAAGATTGCGCCATTCAGAGGAAGCCTCATCAGAGCGCACAGACTGCGAGCGACCTCGAAGATAGGAATTGAACCAGGCAATTACAGAAGAGGAGATATTTAGAGAGGAAAGGATACCTAAGAGGATGTCAAAATCAACTGAATTGAAAGCACTGCTAAAATCAAGTAGTACCAAAACTGTAACAGATCTGTTTTCAATGGCCAATCTGATGTCGTCAGTTATTTTGACCAGCGCTGTTACTGTGCTATGGCCAGGTCGAAAGCCAGATTGGTATGGACTGAGTAAGTTGTTTGCAGTCAAATAGCAAGACAGTTGATTCTGAACAACACTCTCCAGGACTTTGGATAAAATGGGAAGAATGGATATAGGCCGATATTGGGATATAGAAGAAGGATTTGCCACTTTAGGGAGAGGTAGGATGTGGGCTTTTTTCCAGGAAGAAGGAAACGAACTTGTTGCTAAGGAATGGTTAATGATGTGTGTTAAGACAGGAACAAGTTCGCTAAGGATGGGAAGGATCATTTGCAATTGGAGACCATCATCTCCAATTGCCTTCGTGGATATAGAAAGGATGGATTTCTTAATATCACGCTCTGTAACTGGGTGAAATGAAAATGAGGTACATTGCGGCATTGGACGACTGGAAAGAACATTTAAGGTAGCCGATTTAGTTTCATTGTCCAATGATGTTGGAGCTTGCGAGAAAAGCTCGTTGAGAGCATCAAGGTCTAAGGGTGACTTACAATCATTGGACGTTTTCCCAATACCAATGGATTTTAAAAACTGCCAAACCTGTGCGGAGTTGGAGCATTGGATGGAATTGTGGATGTGGCGCCTTTTCAAAATTCAGACACATGTCTGTTTTAATTTTAAAACTACTCAGCCAACTACCAAGTTTCATGTTTCAACGGAGTACCCACCCATACAAATTTTTACCTCCTTATAGAAAAACATAAAATAAAGCTGAAACATGTTTTTTTAATTTTTTACAAAAAAAATAGACAATAAAAAATTTACTTAGTTTCCTAGCTTTCAGTTACCAAAATACGCTTTTTTTTACTATCTTTCTTAAATGGGGGTAAAATAGGAAATGTTACCGCCATAGAAGTAAATTTCCAAAAAACCTTCGTCATATTTTGTTGTTAAAATAATAATAATTAATTAAGTATATTTTTTTAAACCTTATTATTGAAGCCCAGTGCAGTACTTTTGAACTATAAAACCGAATACCATTTTTATTACGAAAAATGAGTGCAATGAGTTCGTATACACCTAGATTGCAATTGGGTTCGTAGTTCCAGAGTAACTCCCCAAATACTTCCCGAATAGTTTTTTTTTAATCATTGCTGGCCACTGGGATTTTCTCCTATATCGTCCTCTAGACTGAAAAAAGAAATGTGGATCATACAAATATTTGTGCGACAGAGAAGTAGGTACAGAAGGCGAATCGCTTAACTGACATTCGCTGATTATTATCTTTAGACTATACGTAGCACAAAATCGTATCGTCTAAAGGTTGTCAAACACTCTCTTCAAAAATCAAAATCAGGCAGAGAAGGCAAACATTTTTTGAACTTTCACTTTAGCATTCTTTTATACGAACATTGTAACATCAAAGGTAGTGTTTATGAGAAAGTATGACATAGGGACAAAGTTAAGAATAAAGAATGTTAATTGATAGCCCCGCTTTGATACCAACGTAAACAAGGGGAGTTTTTAATTTGATGCGCTTAAGTTTGTTTTAGACGAGATTAAAATCGTGTGCGTGTGTGCAAAACGGCTTTTGGTTGATGTAGATTAAGATTTTTTTTTTTTGCTTTATAGTTTTTTTATACGTCAAGCTTTTTCTAGACAGGTGAACTGATTATTTCAAGACAGTAGCAATAATGCAGTAGATCTAGAAAGATAATTGAGTATTGTAGTAGGTACAAATTAAACAAATACCTATTCATTAAAGAGCTGATGAAATAAAAGGTACCTAAACCAAAACGTCTAGAGAATCCCCGAATATGCGAAAGTATATGTTACAAACTCATTTGAACTTCACCTTTTTGGATTTCTATTTTGTATTCTAAATTCAAAAAGTAATGATAATGGTGAAAACTAATAAGATTGTTTAAAAGAGTAAGTATTTCAAAATAAACTGTGGTTATCAATTCCAGCGCCTTATTCTTTCGTTCGTTACACGCCATCAGTAATGTTAATAAAAAATTTAAACCTGCTTCTGAGCAGTGACCTTAAAACTAATCGGTTATCCCTAGAAATAAATAAAAAAGTTTTTAATTCAGTAAGGAATCAGCAAAAACAAATTCTTAAATATTAATATAAATGTTAGTAAAAATACGTATTTTATAAACCATTCGTTTTTATTAGGAATCTCACAGATGACGCATGTTCTTTTTGAACGTGAAAATGGACAACGCGCGTGGCACGTAAAAAGAACGTTGTCTTGCAAATTGTAACTGATTTACAGTTGACAGTACCTACGTTAGTGGTAACAGTTCTATTGGAAACTTATACTTATTGCTATTGCATTAAGTGTTATAAAATTACCCTTGATATTTTGTTTGTGGGCCGCACCGTGCAAAAAGCATGTCGAGTTAACGTTACGTTCTCGTCCATTGGAAAAACCTCAACTATGAGATACCTTAGTGTTATACATACATTAATATAACATACCTATGTTATTTTTATTACTCCTAAAAAAGTCATCAGATTAGACACGTGTTATATCTTTAGGATATTATAAATTCAAAAATATAGCATATTTAACCCAAGCTGTTATTTCAACGACAAAAATATCAGAGATAATAACTGTAGAGCCCTCTATTATTATGGTAAAATGTTTCATCTACACTCCATACACGTTGATAAGTTATTTACAGTGATAACAGTTGTGACTGTCGTATTTAAAATAATTTTGTTTTCTTAATAGAACAAAACCTTAACTGTAAAATATATTTTCAAGCCAAATTTTCCTCGTAATTTTTAATTTTATCTAAATTTTGTAAGCGGTACGTAAATAATTTTAGATTTTCCCAAATTGCTACCTAAAAAAAACGATGAAAGATGTTCGGGAATAGCTTAAAAGCTGTGTTTTCAGATTTCAGCATTTTGCCAAATTTTCACATTATGTCTAGAAGAAGCCTTTTATAGGTATATTTATGGATGTATGGGGAAGAGATGTACGCAAACTAGTATTAGTACAGTCGCCGTCAGAAAACACGCGACAAAAACTGGAATAGTATACACGTGCGTACTCGCATACCGGGGTCAATGGCCGATCCTAAATTAGTACACTTCCTTACAGTAATGAAAAGGTACACAGTTTTATTTTTAATTGCGCGTAAGCCGAGTGTTTGAGTGATAGTGATGATCGACAAATAACGAATTATGTGACGGTGGAGTTGTTGCTTTCTATTAAAACAAGTTAAAGCGTATATTACACCACTCGATATTCAGACAGTCTTAGTCTAACAAGAGTCTAACAAGGGCTAGACTGTCTTACTCTGAATTCAGACAGCAAGATTGACTTATTAGACTCTAAGACAGTCTGAATATCGTGTGCTGAATAACGCGTAGGAGTCTAAGGGAAGGTTCATATCTGACGTAAAATACGCCGAGCGTATCATCAGTCGCACTAACGTATCATCGGTTGAGTGTGAACGGTCAAGTGTTTTTCTATAGGTACATTTGTCTGTTCTGGCGTTACGCGACCGATAATACGCGACGCATGTTCCGTCAGATATGAACCTTCCCTTATAGGCGCTTTAGTAGGTATTTCAGCTAATTCAAGACAACGATTTTATCATTCCTTATCATTCAATACCTACTACTTTTGCATCAGAATAAAAAAAAATATTCTGGCATTTCTGTTGATGGCAATTCTGAGCCAATAGATTTATGTCTACTTTTTCAGAATTTATAAAACTTGTGTTAACTAACCTAACATACACATACGTCAATAGAAAATGCCTTCTACGCTGAAAAGTTTAGAACATGGGATCGGCAGTGCGTAAAATACTCCAGTAGATGTCACCACACGCCTATACATGGCGTTTAAGACGCTCGTAGTTTCAACTGAAGCGAGAAGGACTCAGTAGCTTAATTGGTAACGTGATGGCACGGTATGCTAAAAATCGCGGATTCAAGTCCCACCCGAGTCAGTTGTTCAAATTAAATTGAAATCATTATGTATAATATAGATTCAAGAAAGAAGAAAAATTTTTGAGTCAGTTGCCACAATATTGCCCATGCTAATGATACTTAATAAACAAAAACTAAAAAAAAACGATCAATAGTTGCTCTTTTACGGACGTAAATACTCCATTATTAGAATCTCTACCTAAAAAAACAAAAGCTCGTTAATCCTAAACGAGGCCTATTTATCCAAGTCTGTAAAATTTAACCCAAAACCGCTACTTGCTATAGTTATTTTAACGATCCGACCAATTGAAGCATGGGTGGTCTATCGTAAAGATAAGTAAGTTCAAGACTGAGACATACGTGTAAATATAGTTTTATGTATGATGCGTTGAAGAGCTCAAGTTCATATTGAGGAGAATAACCTATGAGGTAAAAGGTCAAAAAGTAGATACTCATAATAAAAAGTTAGGGTACAATGCGGTGAATATGCGAGTGAATTTCGCCCCCTAGAGGCCTGTCAAAGAATACTGTGACGTTTTACCCATTACCTGCATCTTCTTCTTCTTCATCGAACAGTTGATAAACAACCTGGTGTCAGAGTTTAAACCGCCCGCAGGCCTCTGATATGGCTTTGCACACCGTTGAAAAATCTCTAAGATGTGCTGGTTTCGTCACGATGTTTTCCATCACCGTTTTAGCAACGATAATTAATTTATAACACGCACATAACTTACGAAAAGTCAGAGGTAGGCGCCTGGGTTGCGAATCTATGACCTATGACTTGTCAGTCGATGGTCATAACACTAGGCTATCAGTGCTATGTAAGTACGTATATTTGCTGTGAGTGTGTACTCATAATGAAAAGGTAGAGTACTTAGGTAGCGCGGTGATTATGCAAGTGAATTCCGTCCCCTAAGAGGTCTGTCAAGGAGCACCGAGTCGTTTTTAGTCGGACGTAATCCCATCACCAACTCTTTGTGATAGAGTACCTACTAGTAGCGAGCCTAGTTCCCAGGGGCGCCTACCTTTTATCTTTAAACAATTATAAAAATCTGTTAACCAAATTAATTCTTACGGATTTAGGTACTTACTTACATCCTTATTCAAGTTACATCGTGTTCAAAAGAAAATATAGGTAGGTATATCTACTAAAACATCACTCTTGTCTTTAAGTAAAGTAATAATTACATCCTCAATATTGTTATTACTAATTGAAAGCGAGAAAGGCAATCACGAAAAAATCTTTTTGTTAATGATTAAAAAAACTATCTTGTCACACGATTCAAGCTTACGGAAACAACTTATAAACAAAAGAACACGTGTAAAGTAACAAAAATGTCTAAATTTGTCACTTATGTAATGTCTCAACGCAGTCCCTGTGTCAACAAACACCGTTTGAGATATTTCAGTTCGTCCGTATGTCCGTCAGTCGTGCACATTACGTTCCAGAGACATCTGACGACGGGCCATCAATCTTACGATAAATACCAGCCAACATCACAAACGATTCAAATAATAAATTTAATCCGAAAACAGTTCACGTCTTAAACTTTCAGAGTCAAACGTAACTTTATTTTCATTAGACAGACTTTCGTGGACAAGACTAATTCTTTTACGATATTTTTATATGCTTTTCACACGTTTTAACATAGCCCACATGTGTTACTGCGTATTAAACATGTTATGACATTATATGAGACGACTAGTATCATTTTTAATATGAAAAACAGTAGTTACTTTTTGGACGTTTGTCAGAAACTCGACTGAAAAAAGTTACGCTTTGACAAAAAGTTGATTAGGTAATAAAAATGTATTATGAGCTTCGTGTCACAGTCAAACTAAACAATATAAAACGTACCGGTGTACAGTCGTAATTTTTAGTGTTTTGTGCATTATTCTATTTTTATTTTATTCTCAGCGACGACCGACGTCATAATATCGGACTTATGAATGTCAAAATTTCAAAAATGATTTCGGCTAAGGATAGACTTTTAGAAATCCATCTAATAATAATAATTTAAAGATCATCTAGTAGGACTATTTATTAAGATATTTAAAAAACAACTGATACGGATTCGATTTGAGGAGTTGTTTTCTTAAATTTCTTATTAAATAATTATATTTAATAAGCTAACATTTTTTTACATGTTATAGCACACTATAACATGTAAAAAAAATTCAAAAATATCTTCTAGTAAGTTTTTAAAACCCTGTCAGAAATAAATCCCCAATCATAATTAGTAAATAGGTACATAAATACAAAAAAAATGTTTAAACTATTTAACACATTGTATAATAGCCCTTACGAAATCCAATTACATGCAACACAACCCTCAAACAATCTTCAATCAAGTCAAAGAAAAAATCAACCATCAACTTCTCAATGACACGAAAACATAACTGGAATCATTAATCATCCTGAGGCATAAACAGCATATAAATTAAACTGGCAATCCACCAAACCGATGCATTAGCATCAAGGTAATGAAATGAGGTGACAGTAACGTTAGTGGGTGCTGCGGGCCTTCCATTAACCCATTTGAGTGTATATCTTTATATGTAGAATGTACGCGTTTTAGGGTTAAGAGAAGGAAGAAATTAAGAATTTGACGCCCTTTTCATTGCTGTGAAGTAGACTGGAGTGGTGAGTCTCCAAGCGAATAGTTTTTCTTTTCTTTTTATGAATTTTGTGTATAGTTTAGTTTATTTTTATCGCATGCCTAATATCTTTACGGTTATAATTTTCATCTATAAGGGGTAGTAGAGTGTTGAATGGGTTAGGAAAATGTATTAACTACGAATTAAAAAGTTTTGTATTGTAAGACAATGAGACCGAATTGCTACCATGAAAATACTTTAGAATGTATTTCAACATAATTCTAATGACTTAGTTGTCCAACAATAGTCGAAGAAGACAATCGTAAAGTCACCGCGTGCGACAGCTCAGAGTTTACTACTAGGTATCAACGCCAATAACGTGAGTCCTATTTTTGTCCGGTTATACATCTACTAATTTATAGTGCTATAAAGTTTTACTTGTCACTCACACGGGATTTATGCTCCGTCCGTCCTAAATGTGGTTTCTTCCGCTGACGAATTTGCTCATGTCAACGTGTACTATAAACAACATTTGAAGCGTATAGCGTAGGCGACAGAGGCGCCTTCGAGTCATTTGCCGTTTTCCATCTGTGACGAAACCACGCCGAACAAAGGAGTATGTCTTCTGATGTAAAGTAAACAAAGTCCAATTTCCTGGACATGTCTACACTGTACTATTTGTATTACAACGTCCCGCAAGGCACATCCTTGGTCGGCAATTTCGTTCTTATTGTTTATGCTAGTAAATTGAAAATCGTCTGTTTCCGATGTGATAAATGGAACCCTGTCGAAGGTGTGTGATCTAAATCGTGCAGGCGGCGCCGGCGACGACGTCGGGACGCCACTGCTCATACAAACAACCGTCGAAGCGTATCGAGGAAGGATGCTTAACACTTGCACCTCTAATTATATCCACGGAACGCGTTGTAGAAACAAACACGTCTTTCTAGTCTGACAATTTGAATGCTTTGGAATTTAAGCTGACTGAAACAGATGATCTTGTTTATGAAGTACATACTATATTACCGCAAGAAGAGAAACTATTACTCCACTTTCGAATTAGTAATAAATTCTCTAAAAGTGTTTCTCTAAAACATTCCAACAATAATATCAAAGTTCTTAAATATAAACAAATCTTCTCCAATGCAGAGCTTGGTCCCAAAAATAGATACAATAAAGATTAACCACAAGACGATCACAGAGCGACTGAGAAGTGTCTCCTGGAAAAATGTTTTTAAAACGATGTAAAAGTTTCTTAGAACACGATTGAGGACAGGTTTGTTTATGCTGAGAGAAACAGACGTATGTCATTCGGATGACGAGATGACGAACTTCCTTTCGAATGATAGCCATCGAAATAGATTTAGGCATCGTAATTTTTTAAAATTTGGGACAGGTATGTGATATGTTATATCCACCAGATGTTTGCGAAGTTATCATTGAAATGTAAAATACGGGTAATAAAAGAAATAAATAAGTTTAAGGATTTACTTAAGTACCAAATATCAAAATGACTCCACCCAATCAATCTATCATAGTAATTAATTAAATTACCATTAGTTATGAAAATACTAACGCAAATAAAGATCTAAAATTATTTATTTATCGTTTTTCTGATGTAAGTATAATATATAAACTTAAACAAATATAAATAAAACTAATAAACGTCACATCCCATACGCTTATGAATCATAAACAAAATATTTTAACAATAATTTTTATTACTTTTAAATATTGTGCAAAAATCCCACGCGTTTCAATCTCTGAAGATTTATTGACTAAAATATTATATTTATTAGTTAAGTTTTTTTACTTCATCCTATTCTTATAACGAGAGCTTGGGTTGTGAATACTATGAGATATCTATATAGTAAATAAAATATGAATGGTGAGAATAAGATTTTCTAATTTAAACAAACTTGAATCGTATTGAATCTTGACGGTGAAGTAATTTGTGCCCCTTTTTCAATAAAAATGACATAAACTTCACAATTTTTATACCAGCAGAACCATTTAGCAAAAACCCCAAATTTAAATTTTTAATTCATCACCATCCAATGTCACCCGTATTTTAAAATAACAAATCACAGACAAACCACATCAAACGTTCAATTTGTTAGCGACATGGAGCCATTGACAAAATCCATTAATGTCGAGGCGGTATCTCAGCAATTAGTAAACAAATGAGCCGAATGACAGATCGAGATTGTTGACGGTGTTGGCACGGTGACAAGCACGCCGGCGGGCGCGCTTAAGGTGAATGTAGAATGGGGAAAGAATAATTAGCAAGTATGGATAAGTAATATTCTTTCGATTTAAATATACTTAAATACTTTCGGGACTTTAAATTTAAATGGGCAGTTGGGAATTACCTGATGACTACATATTTAGGCATAAAATGAAATAACTGTTATCACAGAAAGTTTATTACAGTACAAATGATTTTTTAACTGACATTTTATAAGTTGACATTGGCATTTAGCTTAACGATTAAGTGTTACGTTGACATTTAAATTATTTTTTCCTTTGACATTTTTATTCGTTTTTATTTGACATTTGATAACACGATCATTTAGATACTAATAAATTGGCTAAACATAAATGATCTATTAATCAAAATTCAACATTCAAAATTTAAACAGATTGCCGACAAAGCAACATCCCCCTTAAGCAACGTCCGTGTGGTGACAGCAACAACACATGTCGCCCTGTAAAAACATCAGTATAAATCCCCAGCCATTCACTGCAGCTATTTTAGATTAATGACAAACAACACAAGACAATCGCCTGTTTAACACCGAATTAAAGTTGATTTATTTTTTTAAACCACGTTTATCTGCTGGAATGTTTTCGTCTGGAAGGTTTGTGATTAAGTTATATTTAGGAATTGTTTCTAAGATATTTTTATCATCATCATACTAGGTGCGTAGGTGCGTTCTTCAATTTTAATATTCGTCAATTATTTCTTACTAGTTCTTCGGTACTGGGCCTTTGCTCAGCAGTGGGATGATATGGGCTGACTGTAACAGTAACAATTATTTCAGCATGTAATGATTTTTAGGACATGTTACGGCCGTGTAATTCCTTAAAAAATTTGAAAAGAGACACACTTGATGTATGTTCTGTGGCAACGTTCTTACCAAGCTACAACCCTACAGTACCTACACCTATCAAATTTCAAGTACTCTTTTTATATCCTCTTTCCCCTTATCCAAAATTTACACGTAAATCAACTTCGACTGTAAGGACACCGATACGACATCACCAACCCTTATTTCATCATTAAGTATCATTTCAATTACAATGTTGAACTCATTTGAAAACATAAAAATTCTACAATTATTAAAGTTGTGACGTAAAAATAATATAGGTACCTATTTATGAATATTCAAGTCGAAAGGTCAATCAAACAGTAGTAAGTCAACAAACAAAATTCAAAGGTGAAATAAAATGCCAGATTTTAATCTCAGAATTTAAAACAAATGTTGTATACCTTTAAAAACATAAAATCAATCTTTTATATCAAACCCAAAAAAGATCTCTGTCCCAAAACAATATCAACCAATATTTTATTTTACTGCAACGGAAAACGACTCAAATTCAATTGACGTTTTACATTTGTCCGATCTCAGCAGTTATATTTGTCGCATCTGATTTGAGTCAATTAGTATCTTTTTATTCGTGTAATGGCGTTAACATCGCATTATAAACGTCCGAAACGAATTACGACCAATAAAAACTATTTAGTTAAATTAGTTGTTTATTTACTTTTCCACTATGATTTATTAGATGTTTAGTGTTAAGTGTCAAATTCGATGAAGGGAAATAAGTTTTATAGATATTTCACTTCACTTTGTAATATATTGTTACAAATATTTTGTTCTTTCAAAAGCATTCTTTCTTTTTAATAAAATCATCAATAGGTACACCTATATTTTGATTAATAGTCAACATTATTATTTTATATGTCGTGATGGCGCATTGGTTACGGACCCGCTTTGCATGCGCGTGGGTGTGGGTTCGAACCTGGCATGATGTGACTTTTTCAATGTCATGCTTAAGTACTTTCTTAGTTAATCTGAGACACCACTGACTAACGGTGAAGGAAAACATCGTAAGGAAACCTGGACTGTAATTGTCTGAAATCGCCAACCCGCAGTGAGCTAGCGTGGTGATTAATGCTCAATCCTTCTCTATATGAGAAGAGGCCTTTGCTCTACATTGAGACAGTTACAGGCTGATTTATTTATTATTATTTTGCTTATCAAAAACATCTGTGATTGCCATTCCATTGCCTAAGATGACTTTGGAAGTAGCTCGCTTCACTCTGGTGTCCTTTTCTACAGAAATATCTAGTTGAACAATCATAATTATAATATAATTTTCTTTTTCTATACAATATTGGCTTAATGTTCAACCTTGAACGAAACAAGGCCTAACAAAAATATTCTAGTTTTTCTATTTTTATAAGTATTGGATACGGCCAGTATTAGTCAATTACATTGATTGCTTAGACATTCTATTTCTGCTCTTTTTATCTAGATTCTATTTTTAGTAAGTTTAGATGGGTGACCCACTACCGCTTCAGTAAGCACTTTATTCTTTATCTTAATAATTGTAATAACCTTTAGTTCAAACTTCACTATTACTTTGAGTGGAGCCAGCTCTCATGGTAAAAGATTAACTAAACATACGCACATGTCACATTTGATTTTCTATTTGGTCTAGGAATCGATTTAAAAAAGTTTTACAGATTTTAAAATAAATACTGCGTTAATATTCTCTTTACTGACCTGAGTCTGACTGACATGTCTCTTCTTGGCAAAATTTATTATGCACTCATGTGTACTTTTGCGTAAGTAGGTATATTATGTTGAACTATTTCAACAAACACTATTAGTAACCTTAATTAGAACAATACAGTAGACATCAGTGCAAAATAAATAGTACCCATGTCGTAACGAGCTCACTTTCTTCTGTGGGCATGACGCGTGAACGGGCTCATGTACACTTGGGTGCATTAATTGTTTCTACTCGCCAGTGTATATTGCGCAAAAACTTCCGTTTTGTGTCGTGAACTACGGATCTAATATGATACATACACGACTGAACAATAGACGTTAGTTTATGAAATTTCTAGTTTTATTACTCCTTTTGTTTAGAGTTCGCTATCGCCAGTAGTAACGAAAACCGCAATGAATAGATATTAATTTTAATTGGATATGCGTGTTGCATGCCATTTGTCAATACACTTGATGTATAACTAGCCTGTATAATTAGTGTTACATACATGTTTTCCTTTGAAGTGACAGCTGATTGACCAATGAAATGCATTGTTTGTGACACGTTGACTCAAATATGAGCGTACTACTTTTAATGATATGTCAGTAACGAGTGTAATTATTTTATAATTTATTTTCCATTAACACTTATTGGCAATTATCACACTTATTGGACATCCGGCCTTCTGAGAAGAGATAGGAGAGTGTAGGATTCGTACCTCTCTAAAACCACCCCGGTGATCACCATCAGCACTTGATTGAGGTCCCAGGTCGCAGGTACTGTGCAGGTATTTGTGGACCTTTAAACACTATTAAAAATATTATTATGTTACAATTATATTGAAGAGAATTTATTTTACAGACAAACATCATATTTTGCCTAGGTAAACTCACTTTGACTTTTAACACCGCCATTTAGAAATGGCTTCGAATTAATACAACGCCATCTAGTTGCAAATGTCTTAACTACTGACAGCTTAAAATAATAAAAATCTTAAACATCAAACTATCAACAAATATTTAAAAGATACCTACCAGGCCTATGGCGATGGCGTCACCTTGCATCAATCAGCATAACACTTTCAAAGATCAAAGAAGTTTTGTAACCAGTAATAAATAAAACTAGTGTATAACGAAAAGAACAGACATTTAACTGGGATTGTTTAAAATTAAACGTACGTATATCTAAAGCATAAGGTTGATCAAAAACCTCGATAATTTCAATCGTAGTAATAAGTATAATAATTATTATAAATAGGTACACTGTTGAAATAAGAAAGTTTTTGAAGAATATTAATTTTAACAACATACCTAATGTAGTTCATTACTATAAATTTTAAATTTAAAAAGCCCCCGATACCAAAAAGCCTAATGTTTTTTAGCTCAGAACACTCGATCAAGTTATCTTTCAAAAACAAAAGCTAAATCAAAATCGGTTCATCAGTTTAGGAGCTACAATGCTACAGACAGACACGACAAACTTATAATACCCCTCTTTTTGCGTCGATTTAACTAAATAATTTCGAAATTAATTATGTACCAAGTAAAACATTTCCAGTTTTACAAAGTGCTCACAAAAACCTGAACATGTCCAATGACTCCTGCGGTAATCCAAACAAAAGCACGAATGACAAACGGTACCCCGAAAAAATAACCAGTGACTCATACAGCTTGACAAAATTCGATACACGTCGAATGGCCGACGATTTTAAGTCTTGATGACCATTTAAATTTGTGCGGTTGTCAGCCCACCCGGGCGTGAGAGATTGTATTTGTTTACATTAATTTTTACAGCGGCCGCGACAGAAACCAGAGCGAGAGCATTGGTTAATTATAGACGCGTTTTAAGCTTACCACGTGGGGTCGTTGACGTGCTCGTACTGTAAAATGTAATAGAATTTGAAGAGATTTTTGAGAGATCAGCAGGCGATAAAATATTGCTCTCCAGATCTGGACAGATTTGCTGCATGATGAGGTAATTAGCCCTATATTAAATATTAAAATGATAGCAGCGAAGTCTAGTGGTATGACCGTTAACTTTCGTTCAAACTCAAGGCACGCACGACTTACTTTTCGGAAGTTATGTGTGAATTATAAATTATTTCTCACCGTGCCTCGGAAGGCACGCTAAGCCGTGGCTCCAGTGGGAGTCAGTACCCACATAAAATCCTGACTACTGATCTATCTTTAAAATATGATATCCCTTTGAGTTGCAGATGTCAGATAGGTAGTCCCTCGGTCCTTCCGTAGAAATCTGATATTCAGCTGCATCTGGTTAGATTAAACAACAAAGTTTGGGAATAATAAGGCTAGGAGGATTATAATGATGATGATAAAGATATGACAAAGGTATAAGTACTAATACTCCTGAAATTATTAATCTTTAAACACTCAAATAATCATAACAGGTACTCTAACAAGATATACATCATCTTGATTATTAAAGTTATGATACAGGTTCTGATATATACACATCTCAATAAAAACAGAAAAAAAAAACAGAAAAAGACATGTTTACACAGACCATTCAAGTGACCTAGCTATAGAAGAATTAAAAAATTGTACTTTTTTTAAAATAAATTGTTTACGGAAGTGATAACAGAATAGAATAGAATACGTTTATTTGTAAAAAATATAGTGCGAAAAGTTGTTAACAATTGGTAATATGTCTTACCATTTCTGGCGTACAAATATTCAACTTAAATCTAATTAGTAGCTATACATTATTTAATGGAATCTTCTTATCTAATTTTATATACATTTAGAAAATCCATATCTGGAATTGACAGCAAAATTAATACCACAAAGTTAATAATCTGCAATTCTAAACCTATCTCAATTCATTTAGTATTTGCTCAGCGTGAAATAAACCTGTCAAGCTAAACGGTTTCCATTGATTTATTTCAGAGTAAATATACAAAGTAAGCTTAGCGCGATGTGCACTAAGTTATTGGGGTATAAAGTCAGTATAAAAGGTGTAGGATATTCAAATTTCAATAAAGTAAGAAGATGGGTTATTATTTTAAAAATGTCTTCTGCAAACTTGTAACTTTTTTTGGTAAAGAACTTAGAAAGAACAATTCTAACAATTTTTTTTATGGCTGATTTGTATCAAAATTGTTATAGCATATTGATTTTTCCTGACAGTTATTTGATTTTCATGTTGCAAAATATTGTACTGATCTGCATTAACGTTGTACAGAAATATTTTTTATAGGATTATTTTCAACAATTGCTTTTAATGTCTTCAAAGATTCTTTATAAAGGCTCCATCATATCGAAGAAAATCGGGATATAATTTTCTTAATATATGTAACATATAATATAGTCTCAAACTTTCGCGAACACTCAACATAATGAAACAACTTTTTAACGGATATAATTCCATCAGTCATCAGTCAAATCAGTCTGCCTGCGACCACGAGTGCTGCAAAGCACTCGAAACGTCAGGATTGTATTATCAAAATAAAAACGCGAATTATATCCGTTAAAAAGTTGTTTCATTATATGTAACATAATTATTTCACCCCTACACGAACAATCTGAAAACTCATTCGCTTATTGTCTGATCAGAGCGTAAAAGACAAGAAGCGGCGCAACAACCTCCTAAGCAACAATTATGTAGTAATTTTAAATTGAGGATGCAGTTACCAAAGTCTTAATTCATAGTCCTACTTTGTATAGCTAGGTACTTAATTGTTTTTGGTAGTAATTATTAAGTATACGTGTAGTACCTAACCGTAACGTGTAAGAGCGCATTTGTATGGTTAGAACGCAATGGTTGTTAGTTCGAACTCAGCCGTGACCAATGTGATTTTTTTATCTATCTATGCAGCTTGAGTTTATCAAACAGTATCGTTGGACGGTCACATGTAAGTTCATTATGGTGAGTGAAGAACACAACATCTTGTGTTAAATTTTGAAGTTCGTCATCCATTTTGTCACCTGGATTTCCTGCATCAGGACATAGATAAGGACGATTTAGATTATTAATCCTTAAACTAATTGAAGCGTTGAAAATTTGTCCTTTAATTTTTTTATTAAAAGAATAAATATTTTTACGATATGACATACAACAACTTATTGCGGTTGGTGTTGTTGGCATATAAGTAGCTAGTTGCATATGCCATGATATTGATCTGATTCTTTATCAGATTATACATATAGGACTAAGCATGTATTATTGACCTTTTCTCAAAAAAATATGTAAGGGAGATAAAAAAGAAGTTTCATAAAACCGATATTAGGTTTATTATTATGATAAAAGTGTTGTTGCCAACTAATTCACACCATCCTGTATCAACAGTGACAATATTCCAAGTAAAAGCATTTCAGGACAAGTGGACCGGTAAAGGCGGGCGTCGTCGTTCTACTGAATTACACGAATTCCCAATAAAGACGAGACAAGTGTCCGTAAAATGGCTGGCCGCGTGTGGTCACCGGATGCGAATGAATGGGACACTGTTAACGAATGGGACATTATCCGTAAAACTGATTTTATCGAAGGATTTTGCGAAAGCTGAAATGAATTGATGGTTGCTGGTAACAATTGTTAATATTTTATTAGTAAGTCATAAGAAATGTATTACTTTATAATTATGATATTAGTGCAGTTTAAAAAAATATTGTCTCAGAACGAGAACCAGGGTCTGAGACGAGCAGTCTAATCTACAATTTCGCGTGGTAAAAAAGGTCAGCCACTTTTAGGCAAATATTTCTAAAATAAAAGTTTATTATCATATTTGAGAATCAAACCCAAGATTTCGTGCACAGTTTCTTTAATAAACATTAAAGTAGACAAATAAAATGAAGAATAAAAAAAAATATCAGCAGTACCTATTAATTGATAGTCTTATTATCATCCACCGGATGGGAGACAAACGTGATCTCCAGACCACAATAAAACACCTAACATTTTTAATTAATTCATGTGAAAAACATATAATTGTCACAAAATAAGGTTCATTTACACGTACCACAACCAAGGTCATGATCAAAATCTTGAAGAGAATCTATAGCACAAATAACACGATAACATCACTGACGCTGACGTTAAAAACAATAATCATGTCGCAAAAACTGACGTAAAAACAAAATGCCAAGTGTGAACCAATTTAATACATAATATTTCGACTTAAGAACAACTTTCCTAAGATTCGTTTCCTATATGGTAATAGAGTGTAAGCTGTACATCCACTTAATTTTACTAAGTATATTAAAGGCTAGAGCAATATTGCCAGGGATATCAAAAGCTGTAGCTAAATTGGCAGAGATATCAAAAACTGTAGCTACATTGGCAAAGATATCAACAACTGTAGCTATATTGCCAGATAAATCAAAAGTTGTAGCTATATTGTCAGAGATATATATAGCTATAACTATATTGTCAAAGATGTCAAAGTCTATACCTCTATTGACAGAGATATCTAAGGCTAGCTATATTGCTAAAGATATCAAAGGCTACAGCTATATTGCTAGAGATATCAAAGGCTATAGCTATATTGCCAGGGATATCAAAGGCTACAGCTATATTTCTAGAGATATCACGTCCTACAGGCAACTTAAACGTAACATGCTCTATAACAGGTTTCAGATTATGCATAGCCATTTTAAGAAAAAAAATGCTCGTTTCGGAAATTAAACTGCGGATCTGAATATCAACAAAACAATTATATATTACAATTTAATATCTTATGATAAGGATCCCCAAAAACTATTCAAAACATCTCGGTCACACGTCCACCTGCTGTAATTATTTTAATTGAGTTTTTTTAATTGAAACACGACCACGCCGGGGATGTCTCTGTTTTACGTACTCCGAACATTTGATATGAATCTCTTTAATTGGCTGGGTTTTCTCATCACAGGGCTGTGACGAACGTGGCCGGTAATTATGGTGATACCAGTTGTAAATAGTAATAATTTGGTTTGATTTTTTGACTATATTGAGGTATCTATTTAATATATTGGAGGTTCCATATAGCTGAAAATGCAATAATACAAATAGGTATTAAAAGCAATGACTCATTCTGGTCGATTCAAAAAATGAATCTATTCTGAACTAACTTAAGATGACACTGAACTTGTATTAATGAAATCGAATTAAAAACTTTATAATCATTATCATTATTAAATATGTTGACATTAGTTTTTATGACGTCACAGTTTATGGGCTCCCTTTCTTTACGCTTGGTGATCTTTAGTGACAATATAAAGTTAAAAGTAAAATTAATAAATAAAAATAATATTAGTTGAGTTTAGGACCTGCTTAACAGTAGTAGTTATAGTTGGCAGAGCAGATACGGTAAGTCAGAAAGTCTATAAAATGACGCTATTACACTATATCCCAAAATAGTGAAGAAATATGTCTCAAACTGCTTAATTAGTGTTTTTTCTAAGATCCCAATCTCTATGTAATCTTGTATCTTAATTGACATTTAACGCAACTAGACGATTGTTAGCCAGTCTTACACAATTAATTGTGGTCTAGTAAAAATCATCAGGAAGTTTCCAAGACTTGACCAAATTTTGAAATGTCTTTGAGATTTTTTTCAAACTTGCAAAAAAATTTACTCATAGCATCTGACTGTCAACGTTACCATGTCTAGTCAAGTTAGACGCTAGCTCAAAGTTGACTTCGATCCATCCAGTATAATTATGATATTATGTAAAGAAGAAGAATCAGGATAATCAGATTTCAATAGACACAATGACAAAAGAAAGACAATGATAATTTTAATTATATCCTAATTTTAGATTGACTAAAATAAGGTTTTGGCCAACCATCAGCTAAAGCAATAGACAATTAGACAGTAATGGAAGAAATTTTGTAGAAACTACCACACTGAGAGATTTTTCAACTGAATACATGTAATCGGCTGACGCTGGCCCAACTTGTGGTGTAAGTAACTTCTGTGTTTTAGGTTGGTCTTCAACCACATGATAAAAAGAAGAAGCCACACAGTAGCATAGATAGAAAAGTTATAAAAGACCTTGACGTCACTAATTCACTCATCCATACCAAAGTCCATAATTTACACGATAAGTATACACAGGTGCATTTGCAAAACATATGTTAAGCTGCCAATAAATTCTAACAAAGGGTATAAATAAAGCCGGGTTCTTTATAGTTCTAAAGACATCAACGTGTTACACTTTTTTGTCGTCAATACTACAATTCGAATACAAACGAGACATTTAACTACTGTCATGTCACTAATGAGTTAAAAAAAAACAATAACGTAACATAAATTAAGTCACAAACGGAAGGTGCAAGCGGAATTGCCTCAAAGAAGACCGACATACCTCAGGAGTTGTCATATACCATAGCAAGCCCAGTCTCACACGTTTCATCGAAATTCAACAATTATTAAATTCCCTAATTAGTCCTTATAAGGATCCTAAAAAGTGCCGCTCAAAAACTAGCAACGGTCACCTAATAGATGAGTGTCGCATTGCTGTACGTACGAATTTAATCGCGGCGGTACGCTTTGTGACGTGGCAGGCGCAAGATGGCCGCCTTAGATCAAAGAGGCCGCCCGTATGTGGCACCCGCGGTAAAATGTCACCGCGCTCGATCAATTAACGGTTATCCAATGTTAATGTGTTATTGATATCGGAATAGCGAAGTTCATATTGCCGTAGCTTATTCGATTTTTGTATGGTTTAAGTAATAGTTATCGAGCGTTTATGTAGTTAAATTTCAAGTATCTGTTACATCACCTTAAAATACGGGGTAGTATTTATAATGGCTTGAAAAACCTTGCATTAAATACGTGTTTCAAGCACGAACTTCTTGTGTGTTCACATACCTATAAATTTATAGCATGGAGAATAGTGAAACTAAAGAATCAATAATTAAATTAAATGGCCAATTTTAAAGCAGACCAATACAAATATTTTTTTCTTCACTAAAACTAGTCCCCACTACTTTACTCTCGTAGGTACGACTTTTTTTTTAGCTTGATAGAGCTACCATGAAAAATTCTGCTATTTCTTGTAATTAAGCTATATAATAGGTATGACCTTCTTCGGATCAAGTTTAAGCTCTGTGCTAAATCAATAGAATTTAATATAGCTAGAAATTAGGCGTTTGTGCATTGTGAAATAATAATTATGTCTAACAGCACTTACGTTCCAGGAGAAAACCCTAAAGGTTAGGAGGCTACGATAAAACAATAAATAAAAAAAATGATACAAGTAGGTATAAAGTAAAAGTATAGGTTACAGTTTGCTGGTATATGAAACTACATTCGGTCAAAACTAAATAATCTAGGTTTCATATTATAATGACCTTATACAAAAATCGCTAACGCTCAAAATACGCACCACGTTTGATATTTAGGCGTGCGTGGAAACTTGGCTCAATCGGGCCACGATGGACATCTAATGACCATAACAAATTGTTACCATCGTACCTGGCTTAGATGTGTACAGACTGACAGAACTATTCATTTTATTAGTAGTTTCGAAACCGTTGCGTTTGATCAGTAGCATTGAAAATAGAACACACAACATACACACTGTTCACTCATATAAGTTTTACTCATAAGATTTCTTTGCCAAATCATATACAGTTCAGTGCAGGGCAGTTTTAAAGTGTGTTCATAAGATTTTGATCAAGTTATATTGTCTTTGTGTGGTTAAATAATAGTTACACAAGTTACACTACTGATTTAACAGGCACGTTATAATATTCATTGACAAGTAGAAGTAGATGCCAGGTGGTCGGGAGATTCTCTCGACTCACTTCTCTCAAAATATAAAATTTCCCACCAACTTCTCGTAAATAATTTATACAAATTGCCTGAGTTTTAAATCTTTCCTTAGTACCTCTCAAGGGTCCAAATTGGTAAACACATGTAAAATAAAAATAATAGCAATATTTTAATTTTTATAATTTATATTTCTCGCGAGATATTCTGATCTGGCAACTCTAAGTCCGCAACAAGTCGACATGACAATCCACTAGTAACTAATAAGCGAGATTAAAAGTACTCTCCTGTGTAGGTATAGTAAGAGAAGTGGCCTTTGCCTATGACTGGGACAGATACAGGCTGGTACTGAAGTACTCTGACTTGAAAAGTTTTACAAATTTCCTTTCAGTTATTAATTTCGAAATTTCTTTATAAAAGTATGTAAGAGTTCAATTTATATTGACATTTTAACTGTCAATGACTGCTATAAATACATACGACTATTGCACTGATACAAATTTAATTCATCTTAAATAACAAAGCTGTCAATCTCTAATCAAAACAGAATCTTAGAAAGTGTTTCACAATCAAATATCATTTTTGTATCTTAAGTTTATTATGTTACGGTAAAAGTAGAAGTTGAAATGTTTGCCAAAACTTGTGCATATAGCAGTTTTTTGTATATTGAAAATATCAAAATACGTAAAGCTAAATTTATATTTGGTTGTATTTTGTTTTTCCTATTAGATTGTAATTACATTCTCTTTAATTGTTAGTAATCAGTATGTACCTAATATTGCTAATTTCATTTGATTGTTAAAGAATTGCATGCATTGCATTTGTGAAGACCTGTAAGCTCTATGTCAACTGTATTAAGTTCTACATTGTAACTTATTAGCTTGTTGTTTTCCTAAAATAAATAAATAAATGTAAGACTTGGACTCCGAAAGCGGAATTTTCTCGTGCAGCAGTCAATGGTTTTAAACTTACACCCGGTAACACAGAATCTTCTATATTGAATTAATCAGCATATTTTACACACAACATTTAAAAAACGCACTAATGCATACGAAACGAATAATAAATGTTTTTGTAGGGAGAATTTTATTTTGCTAGATATCAAATTTTTCTTCCTACAAAAATTTTACACTTCAATCAGCATATTTAAAGAAGTACCATCATTTTCATTTGTACAGCAACATGTAACCTACATATTAGAAAAGCTAAAGACATGCTTTAAAGCCGAATCGGGAGCCCAATTTCTCTAATGACATCTTGAAAAGAAATTAAGTTCGACGGAATGTGCATTGTATGGCATGTATTATACATATCAGTGTATTGTATGGTATGCATTTAAGGTGTAATGTGTATAGCAACAAAAGTAATTCGTTATTGATGGTGATCGAGATTGCGGGAGTCGTGAGGGGACGAACTTATGTGTAGCACCTTTAATTACAGTGGTACATTTAGACGATCCGATTTTTGAAGATGATACGATTTTTTGAGTTATTGCTAAGTGTGAGATCGTGCTGTTGTAATCTATTAATTAATGTGCGTTTTGACTTTTTTATTATAAAAATATCCGTATAAAGACTTATTAATAAGGTTAAGTAACAGAAGCATATTGATTTTATGTAATAATAAAATAGTATTGAATCAGACAATAGAAAATTATTTTTTTAGAATGTTTTTTTTTTTGTAGAACCATACCCCAACCGGGTGCCCTCTATCTGGCAGAAACTTGTTTCTCCGAAACCTATTTGGCATAACTCACTTGACATAAACTTTTTTAAACGAACATTATTAAGGTAGAAAAAATATTTAATATAATTGTTTTTTGGCCTAATGTTTTTATGTCCGAATTTAAAATGGGATAGGTACTTTTAAGATGGCAGAATCATCTTTAGGTATAAATTTCATATCCATAATAATCAATAAGTATAACCATCATATCGTAGAAAGTTCACAACCAGAATCATTTTTTGGCATATATTTTATATCCATAATAATCAAAAGTAGAACCATCATATCGCAGAAAATTCACAGCCAGAATCATCTTTAAATATTCTATGCGTGGTCGTAGTCTTGTCTGCCCTACCCCTAGAGTGTAATCTAAACCCGCGAAGGCGCGGAGGGGCGAGGCGGCCCGCGAGCTGAGGAGCAGGTGGTTTTAACGCACACCGCCGCGGCTGAGGCTGGCCGGCGAAGCCGGCCAGCAAGCCGAAGCTGCGGAGGCGAGCGTCATAATATGGTTAACACCCCGACTCAGAGTACCCCGACTCGGATAGGTTAGGTTAGAAGGGGATGGCGGGGTCGAATAGACCCCGCCGTCCCCTTCGTGGTTATTTTTTTATAAACCACCCAGAAGTAGGAGCCCCGCGAAGCGGGGCTCCGTCGACCAAGCCCACCCTCGACCATGCATAGAATATTTAAAGATGATTCTGGCTGTGAATTTTCTGCGATATGATGGTTCTACTTTTGATTATTATGGATATAAAATATATGCCAAAAAATGATTCTGGTTGTGAACTTTCTACGATATGATGGTTATACTTATTGATTATTATGGATATGAAATTTATACCTAAAGATGATTCTGACTTATAAAATTATGGGTTTCGGTGTATGGTAAATGAGTGTATGCCAAACGATTTTCTGCGAAAAGAGGTTTATGCTATCCGTGGCTATGCGAAATAAAATTATGACGTAAAAAGTTCTGCTATAAAGGGTGGACACCATTAATTTGAAATTAGAATTTCGAATAAATGTAATTAATTGGTAAATTTTGGAATTTCGATAGCATGGGCAAGGTTACAATTAGCTTAGTGGCAGAGCGACTGTTGGCTTTACCCAGTCGCAGGTCAAATCTTGCTCGTATTAGATATTTTCTTTCTACAAAAATTTACAACTCGCATCGCATGCATAAATATTTTATTAAAATCATATACTTATACAGTTTTGATTAAGGTAATCGATAAACCGTTTAGTGTAATCGTAAAGTCAAGTAAAACTCGAACTCGTTTGCCAATACGAGACGATTCGTTCCCAAATCGCAACCAAGCCGATTTGATTCCGATTTTAAATCGCAACATCTAAACAGCTTATGATAGAGACAGATACGAATGTACTCCATCCACAGTCCAGTTAAAGATGCCGCTACACAATACGTAGATCGGTGGTCACAGAGTAACAGAGCGGCAACATTTAATGACCGAGACTGTCCAGTTACTCATGTGGTATGTATAGTTTCGTCACTGCGTTATGTATAAGGAGTATATTGCGTTTAGGTGATGCTGTTTTTGATGCAATTATTTGGAGTGATGTAATTGGTAATTAATTGTTTTGTTTTGTCATCAGCCTGTGGTTTCTTCCGTCTTTTATTAAGCTAAATTGTGAGGTAATTGAGTGGCTTGCGTTATATGGCACTGTGGTTTCATTTCAACGTCACATCTTACTCACTATTAAAAAAAACCTGCCAAGTGCGAGTCGGACTCGTGCAGTAAAATGTTGTAGGTAAGTGTACATATTCGTGGGAATTAATGAGAATTATTATTTCAGAAAGCCCGCTGACTTCGGAAATATAGGAAGGGGACAGATATTTTTTTCCACATTTCAAGTTTAAGTCAAAAAATAATAAATCCAAAATATATAAATAATATTTTCTTGATCCTTAAAATAAGTTGTTTGAAATGTTGGCAACGAATGTTAAAAATGACAACGATTTGATCTTATCATTAATGAGACCCGATAATACTCCTTGTTGCTGTTTTTAAATGCTTGTTCTGTACAACATAAACCATCATCAAACACAATATTGTCCATATCCACGCAGTTACCTAATGTCCAATAACATTTTAACGACGAAACACACAATAAAAGTGTCTTGTTGGAAATAATTTGGTATCAAAGTAACAGTTACACTACCTATATCGAAACATCTGGCCATAATAACACAGGAAAACAGAACAATGCTCCATTTTGACCTCATATCTTGGCACGAATCTATGTCTCTGAAGTAGAATATTTTGGACGGACATTTTAAAGGGAAACTCTGGTCGAAATTAGAATTCCGTTTGCTGTAGTCGAAGTTTAAGGAGCAAGCGATTTAAAAAAAATCTGATCTAGCTAATCTCTAGCATGTCCCCAAGCAACACCCTAAGTCGAGGCCCTAGTCCCATTAGACTAGCCCATAGCTGCTGTTGCTTTAGGTTAAGTTGAATCGCTTTAGCAGGAGGCCTTTTAGGTCTTGCTAGGAGTCCGGTTAATCAGTCTGAGCTCCCAAGACCTATAACTGAGAGAGACCAGATAGAGAAACAAAATATAAATAAGATAAAAAACAAATGATGTTTACATCCAGAGAGAAATTTAAAGAAAAAGTTGCATGAGAGGAGAAATTTCAGACCCTGGCAGCTAAGTAAGGGTACTTAAAAGACAATACCTATTGGTTGTGTTTGTAGATAAAGTCATCATTTTCATCAGTACAAAGACACACATTTATACATACTTCAACGTCATCCACGATATAGCTATTATAAGTCGTAATCCTAATCCTAATTAATATTATAAATGCGAAAGTAAGTATGTTTGTTTGTTACCTTTTCATCTAAAACTTTGCATAAACGGACATACCTTTCATCCAGAAAAAAAGTACTGTTGCCGAGAAAAACAACAATAACGTTCTTATAATAATAGATGGCGCCACGTGTGTTTAGAACCTTGATTAAAATTCTTAATTAATGCGAATAATGCCGCTGGCAAAATCTAGTATACAGGCTATAAAAAATAATATCTTAGTAAAACAAAACTGCAGTTGTCGTGTCGCTGTCAAGTGAGTATCTTCTGATTTAGATTAATCGATAGTGTCCACGATACTTAAAAATTGTCTAGAAAGGTGAACAAATAATGACAAATCACTTGGTCAGAAACCTGTTAACATTTGAAAACTAGTTTCTGTTTTGACGGTTAAGTATTAATGTACAAGTATATAGTGACAGGTTAACCTAATCCTAACAAATAGGTACATGTTATGAATAAAATTAATCTAGTAAAGCGAAAGGAGGACTTGAGAATATTACGGACTGGATTATCGAAATGAATTCAATAGTAAAACACAATATTGTAGTTCTTATTAATAAGAAGTGATGTAATATTTAGGGCACTTTCAAGTGGCTTAATCGACACAAATATATCTATAATTAGTTACAATCATACCAATTAAAAAACCATATTGTAATCGATCTATCCACGACTGCAAACTGACAATAGAGAAGAGTCGGTTGTTTTTGCAAGTTTCTTATTAAATAATAGGTATCATTTGACATAGAAACTTTTCAAGCTTTTAAAACTTATTTTTTTCTCTGATGATGTTTAAAATCATAGTCATAACGATTTAAAAAAAAATGTATATGCTGCTTTAGCTCAAACTTGAAATAGCACTGATAGCCTAGTGGTATGACCGTCGACTGACAAGTCAGAGGTCTCGATTTCGATCCCAAGGCACGAACCTCTGATTTTTTGTAATTTATGTGCGTATTATAAATGAATTATCAATTAGTAAAACGGTGAGGGAAAACATCGTGAGGAAACCAGCACACCTGAGAGATTTTTCAACGGTGTGTAAAGCCATGTCAGAGGCCTACAGACGGTTTAAACTCAGACACCTGGTTAGCTGGGTACCTGGATACGATAAGAAGAAGCTCAAACTCGTTTAAAAATGTTTTATTAATTAGTTTTGTGATCATAAAATTACTCACCTAAAAGCTCTTTCCTGTATTCTCGCTGCACCTCATTACTTGCACCACACTACCCACCGTATAAGGTGTTATTATGTAAATTATGAGAGCTCCGTTTCGGCTGAGTCAATACGCGGGTAGGTAATCGACAACACGTCTGAGTTCTGGCAGTAACGCCTCTTGTGTTTGGGAGAATGAATGACCTTAGTTTTGATGAGACTTCAACAGCAATAATTGTAGTACCATTCTTATTACCATGTAGGTATATATTCTTACCATGTTGTCCCACTGCATGGCAAAAACCTCCTTTTTATTTTACCACTAGTCCCTACTCAGCACTAATATAGACCAGTCTTTCCGGAAGGAGTCGATCGAACTCATCGCGACACTTTTTTGTATGTCTACGATAGTATTTTTGTAATAACGGTCAATGAAACTTAATCAAAATGTTGAGATTAGTTCAATAAATATTGAGATAAATATTTAATAAGAAATTTGAAAAAATTCTGATACGGATGGGATTCGAACCCACGATCTTCGGCGTACCGTGCCGACGCTCTAACCGCTGAGCCACCGTATCCCATCAGAATCTGTCGAAATTTCAAATCTCTTTTTACGCCTAGGGCGTCTGGTAATATCTATCAAATTCAAATTTCTTATTAAATATTTATATTTAATAAGCTAACATGTAAAAAAAATTCACAAAAAGAAATATTGAGATTTTTTGCGGACAATAGACCTAGAATAATATAAATATGATTCCAATATGCAAAAGTTTAAAAACTTCTATGAACTTGTCTTTCCCATTCCCAACTAAATTAACCAAGTCTGTTATTTTCTCATTTCTGTTATTTAAACCAAAAGTAACTTAGTATGTGACAATTTAGTCAGGGTATCATAATTTGTGACATCATAATGACTGCCTCGTTGGTCTAGTGGTAGCAAGCGCGACTGCTGAGCACGAGGTCCTGGGTTCGATCCCCGGGTCGGGCAAAGTGTTATTGGGTTTTTCCATTAGGAAATTCTCAGTAGCAGCACGGAGTCTGGAATTGTGCCTGGTTAATGGCAATAGGCTCGCCCCCTATTACATGGGACTTATTACATATCCGGCGAAACGTGGGTGTACTACATACACCTCTGCCTACCCCCTCTGGGGAATACAGGCGTGAGTCTATAAAAAAAAAAAAATATAATCATAATTTGTATGATCATTAATTAGTGTTTCTACTTTACTCATACAAGTAATAGGGAGACAGACTTCTACTTCCTTATAATACTGTCCATATCATAGATAAACAAATGAAGTCACTTGCTACCATTTATAGGGACCAAATGACACTCAAGGAAATATTATTATGTAGTAATATAGTAGTAACATCTCGTTCGAATGACGTCAGGTCACGAAGTTTCTTTAAAGCAATTTAATCAGAGAAGTGCGCAGTGACAGATGCACTGAATTATGGGTTATCGTGATAATACAACAACGAGCTAAATACAGAAGCTTCATTGTCAGCTAAAATGTTACTTTTTGATTTATTTTAGAAAAACTTAGGATATTTTACTTCTAATAATAGCGAGACTGTTACCGCAATTAAAAAGTAGTTGGAAAATATGGGTAACTACTTGGAACTTTGGTCATATAGCCAAGAAAGATAATGATAATCTCAATAAAAATGGTAAATTTGAACCAAAAAATCAAAGAAAAGCGACCAAAAGGAAGAAACTTGATGCGATGGACCGACCAACCGACCAGATTTAGATTGCCCTTGAAACAAGTTGCCTTACACTCCGTAACAGATAAAAACTACTAGTGACATATCGCACAAGACAAATTGTTCCTGATGAAATGACCCTTCCGATGGTTGAATCTGAAAGTATGCTGATAAACCCTCTTAGCAACTGCAATGTTTTTTATAGGGTTAACCTTAATACATCTGCAATATATCTTCATTTCAATGCCCTTTCTGGCTTTTCTGTTCCAAGTGAACCTTCTACCACTTTCTTAGTATTAGCTACTGACGTGTTCACAGCTGTTCGTTTATAGTAGATACTACGTTTAGTCATAACTAGGATATGATTAGGCAAATTGTATGTAAATTTTGTTGTCATCTTTCTTCTATCAATATTAATGGGTCATTGTGATGTGAAGTAAACTGATTTATTGGTAGGTGATGTTATAAAGTTGATATTATTTTGTACCAAGAAATAACATACGTTAGGAATTTTATTTCAATTTAGAATACTTATATAACTGTCTCTATTACCGCCCAATCTTTTTTTAAGTCACACTATGAATTGGCGGGAGAAATCCTTAAAACATTAACGTAGGTATTCTTTTTTAGTTCCAAATTTTTTTTTTTTATAAGAGTTGATTTAGCAAGTAACATCTGGCAACTTCCTGACTGAGACTGCATGCGGAAGCTGTACGATTTAGGAATTTAAACCAACTATATAATTGGAGTTTATCAAGCCTTTTGAGCCACCACTATTTTAAAATAGCCAGTTCATCAATTTGATGTTTACTGATCACCAAGGTGTCGCTGAACTACAAGGTACTAAACAACTGTAAACTTTAGTTGATTTTTTATAGTAGGTAAATGTGTTAACAAAAACATGTTTTGCATTTTTTCCTCTTCTTATCGAATAGAATATCAGTGTCCGATGACAATTTCCCGGACGCTAGTATAGATGATGTCATTGCGACCCAAGAGTCAAGGCTCCTTGTAATAATATGTTTAAATGCACCATCATTAAAAATCATTGTATTTGTTTTTATCAATAGGTATATTGAGGAACTCTTAACAAAACTCTGTTCGGTGATGAGAAATTGTACAAGTATGATGTTATTGATTTGTATAAAACTTCCGGGTGTATTTTAGATTTAATTAATGATATATGATGAAGACCTGTCTTCTGTTGCAGATAAAAATATTTTGGTCGAAAATATTAGTCTACAGGAGAAAATTAGACTAGCGCAGCACATGTGAAAGATTAAAAAAATATATAACTGGCTAAAAGAAATATTTTGGGTAAAAATTTATGACATTAAACCAGGAAATAGAAGCAGATGTGGACAAAAACTTATATTATATTTATATCTTTAACACAAATGACTAAATCCAACCTGACTTTAGTAGAGACCGTTAGACCATATATTATACAATTATTGTTCTCACGTTTTGCATTCATTTCTTAGATAAAAAACTTCGGTTAAAGAATTACATTAATACAGTAGGTACAGATGACATATTTTTTGCATCAACAAATTTATGTTCATTAATTACTACTTAAAAGACCCCATGTCGATATATCCTGTAGTGATGGACAGTCGGACGGATGGACAGACAAACGCTTATAATAATTATTGCCAATCTACTGCGACAATCTTCGCTTCATCATTGCGTACGCTTTCATCTGTTTGACATCGAGTAGCAACAGTATATGCGAGATATAGATAATATTGTCAATTTATTGAAGTTAATGTTTTTGTTAGAGATGGTAAGTGGTAAAGTAAATAATTCGAAATACCAAAGTATTTCGAATTATTTACTTTTTCTTTGTTATGATTTAAAATTGGTACTTTATGGAATCTTCGTATATTTAAAATCAATCACACCTCAATCTGGAAAAGCTTAAAAAAACCTGTGTGTGAATAAAAAGTAAATAAATTAACAATAATTATCTTAATAAATGGTATGCTTTAGAACCAATTACGTTGGATATTATTATTAACTAATTGATCTTGAGCTCATTGTTAACTTTTGCATCCAAACACCCTTGTTACTCTAGAAATTACATTGAAAAAACTACATGGTCCGATCAAAATTTATCTCCCACTTTCCATATACTACAGTGCAGGCGGCATATTTTTTGTCACAGCATCGATAAGATCACCGGCAGAGCGATCGGCTCACAATGGCTCGGTAATTGACAAACCATGACTCGATAAAGTCAAGGCCCGGGCCACACTTGTATCCCATCACGTTTACGTGCGATTTGATTGAATTTTCTTGAGATTAGTGGATTAGTATCGATTTTTTCATGTCTCGTTATTTTATGGTTTAAGTTGAATTACAAGCTTCGTTACCGTAGGTAGGTTCAGGGACCTTATTGTAATAGAATATCTGTAGGTACTGAATTTGGCCGGAGTAACCTCTACGTGTCTTCTATGTTTTTTCTTTAATTTATGTAAAATGATGACTAAATTGATGTCAGAGTTTAATTTAATTCGTACGTTTTTACTTTGTAGAGCAACATTTTTCTTGCGCTGCCGTTCTGCCATCTCATATAGGTACCTACTTAAACGAATAACTTGAATTTAAACTTCCACATAAGTACTATTACAAAAAAAGTGCCTAGTACTTTATTTCTTATAATTTTGTGAATAGTAAATATTGTGAGAATCCCTGACAACTGTTTTCAATTACAATTTTAAACATCTTCGAGAAGATAAATTTATCATCATAGTGCGTAGTATCGCGCTAGTAGTCGCAATCACAAAGGTAAACTGTGGTAACCTATTTAACCTAATTTGAAAGAGTACCTCTAATCTGACCTCTAGTATAAGCTAATTTAGATTCTTTTTATTTGATTAAGAAGAAGGCAAGTGTTTGACCAATTATAAAATATATTAACGACAGAAAAATTTAAACTAAAAGGGATATCTTTGCAACAGGAATGTTACTATTTGATTCCTGAAACGAATGAATATTAGATATGTTTTCACAAATTATCGAAGAAATTTGACTAAAGTTGATTTTTCTGTTATATAATTATACAACATTAAATCAACAAATAAATCAAGTAAGATCCTAGAACTCGCTTTAATGACACGTGATTAAATAACTGATTATAAAGATTACATTTCGAGCAAAAAATATTCCTTCATTTCTTCAATAGAGCTAGGCAACCATGCCAAAGCACAAAATCACAGTGCACGAAACCTTGTCATTAAATCTGAACATTGACCACAAAAAGCCAACTATTATACCCATTATAGTCAAGACCTTCCTACTAATTTCTCAAAAGCTTGCCCAGCCTTCGACACCTAAATGATTAAAAATCGTGCCTACGTATCGTTGAAAACGTTTAATCGGTTGCCTTCCGTCATACATACATACATATACTTCCGTCATTGATTGCAAGCGACCTCAACATCAGTTATTTAGATGTCACGACCGATTCTCGATTCAAATCACGATCAATAAAGGTCAGGGCTAATATATAATAGCGCTTATAATTTTGGTACTGTCCACGGGACGCAAGCAAGATTTTTATAGAATTGCACAGAGTAATTAAATTATATTCAAAAGTTAAATGATCTTTAAGCGCGATAAAATTTTCGGTTGTTGATTCATCAGACTGTGGTTTTCTAAGCTGAATAAAGACGAGTATAATTTGACTGACAGATCTTTTGTGGTGACCGCAACGTATGACCATTAATCATACTTTTTTGTCACCTGTTCGCTAACATGACGAAATTATGTTCTTTGTGACGGCATTGTAGGGTGCTCCTTGATCATGGGAGCCTAGTCATCGCGACCCATAATTAGTTTTTAAATTGGATGCCGAGCAAAAAACCAGAGAAGTCCCCGTTATTATGTTCTAACGAAATTTTTATTTGGAATTTTTCATGATTGGATTTGACAAATTACTGCGGACCGTCGATCAATTTATTTGGTCGTTAGTCATTACTGTTTTTCTTGCAATCAACATTCTTATTCAGATCTGAATTTCACACGATGATATATCATAGATTTGCGGTTTATAATTTTGTTTGGAATTTACGGTTAATCTCTTTAAAGATCCAAAAATAGTTTTTTTTTGTACCAGTGAGTTTGCAAAAACATTGTTTATATCATTCATGGTATTTCAACATTCATTGCTTCTTACACATGTCTGTGCAATTTTGACTAATTATGTCTCTATATTTCGATAATACTATGATAATCTTGTGGTTCACAGACATATAAACCTCATCACAAACAGATGTCATTTCTAAAACTAAAATATATTAATAACTAATCTCTGATAAATAATGATGTGATTTCAATTCAAAGAATTAATTTAGCAAAAATTTACAGCTGAGTAATATTGTCGTTAACTTTCTAATCAACTAAAATTAAGGTAATCTCCTATATTTCCTTAATCACTTCTTTTTCTTATTAAAAATCATTAGATTGAATTACTAAGACCTTGTGTAGAGACTTGTTTAATCTACTGTCTAGAGTATTACGTAGAATGATTTGCTCATTCACTTAAGTAATACAGTTTCTAGTGACAAATTATGTCTCCCGGATTTGACGAAGATAAGATTGCTATCCATTAAGTTAAGAGATTATGCAAAGTGATTTATTGTTTGAGTCGCGCTTCTGAAACTAAATAATTTGAATGTTACAAAATAAATTTAGATAGTTTTGCAATTGATTTGAGAATGGGAACGATTTTTAGTTTTTCTAATGAGTCTCATAATTACAGTCTCACGCCCGTATTCCCTGGGGGTAGGAAGATGTGTATGCAGTACACCCACGTTTCGCCGGCTATGTTATACCTAAGTCCCATGTAATAGGGGGCGAGCCTATTGCCATTAACCGGGCACGATTCCAAGCTCCATGCTACCACTGAAAATTCCCTAATGGAGAAACCCAATAACACTTTGCCCGACCCGGGGATCGAACCCAGGACCTCGTGCTCAACAGTCGATCTTGCTACCTCGAGGCCAACGAGGCAGTCATTTTAGTCACATAGTTTCTTACATTCGAATCTTATAATTATTTGGCACAAATACTTATAACAGATTGTCAAATTTACGAAAAGGTTGCCCGCGTGCCTTGGATTCGAACTTAAAAACTCTGACTAGCCAGACAACAGCTGTGCCACTCAGTTTATCATTCTGCACAGATATTACTTACTACAGAGATACCATAACAAGCACATTTTACAATATTTGTGTGCAAATCAGAATCCATTTATCACACCTTTTTTTTACAAGCGTACTGGGTGGTCTTTCGTTGCTAAAATTAATATCCAAAAATAGTACATTCCCATACTACAATCACCATAAAACTCAGTGAATAAACATGTCTGACCGAGACCTGTCGATCACAAGTCATGGAAGAATCACTACGCATGGAGGTATTCAGCTTAATATAAAACTTAATATGCCAAAGACACCCTTCAGATAAGCGCCATTATATTCAAAGTTCCACGAACAAGACGTCAATGGGATTTAAATACGTCTCTCTTAGGTATCTTACGTTTCTGGGGCCCTTAAACATGTGGGGGTATTTAAGGAATGAAATAATGACTTTTTTTAAATATGACCAAATACTGATTTGTATGGTAAGTTGTATAATGTATGGAAGTGCTAATGCCACAGTGTGCTATGGTGGAAGTAATAAGCTTTTAAGGATCGCTTGATCAGATCAGTCCGTGGGTAGGTTACCGTTTGTGACATTTCATTTCAAGCATCTTTGCGCTTTGAAAAGCAAGTAGAATATTGTGAAATAACAGTATTCGTCCTGTTGTGTTTCGAAAGTATGGTCAGTGAAGACTAGAAGCCCTATCCCCCCTCAAAAGCCCGCGCTGGATTGCTGCGGTAATCACTTGCCAACAGATCCCTGTTCAATTTTCCCCTATTTTTATAAAAAAAGTGGATCACACAGCTTTTTGGTTACTATTTAATTTGTCTAATTGAAGTTTCTAATAATATCTAACAGCAGGCTACACACTAAAGCTGTCATTGGAGAAGTAAAAAATGGATATGATAATCAACTACTAATACTTAATATTAATTTTCATCGGATCAGTGTTAGTTATATCAAAATCTTACTCAAAATATCGTAAATGTTTTATTGTTTCTCATCCCACTAAGTCGCTAACCTTCCAGCCCCAAGTCTTCAGTCAAGAAACAATCGGCCAGACCGACGGGGACCGCTCCACTGTACTGTCAATCGTATCATTAAGGAACCCCGATGGTGGGTCACACATCAACCACGCACTTCATTAGCCACTCTTCAAAGTACGTGAGACACATTCCAGATGGATTTCGCAATGCTTAAGTGGATAGGAGATTGATGTATAATGGTGGGAATTAAGCTTGGTGATTTTATTCTTATTGAGAAGAATAGGACATGATATTGTTAGTTTAATGAGAAATTGGGTTTTGGAATTAAGAATTGTAGCAAAAATTGCAAGCTTTGTTAATTAAAAACTAAAGGGCCTAACACAATCCCCTGTGGAACCCATCAAATAAAAAAAAAACATATTGTGCAAATGATATTATAAGTGTCAAAGATTTTCAGTTTAGTCCAATGCTAACAGAAGCCAACAGTTATTTTTACGAATGACATGTATTTTAGTATTGGGTTACAAAAATATTGTAGAAGAATTTGTCATATGGTCGAGTCAGATCTATATCAGTTATAGGAAGTTTACGCAGACACATTCACATTTTTACGACTTTTTTCATAGGACGATAAAACCATTTTGAAATCATTTCTTGTTTTGATGTCATATGACGGATGTTTCTATCTCTTCGGATATTCATTACGTATTGAATTTTATATGTTTTTAAATCGTTCGAAATTTTTTATCGCCATGAATGTTATTTTCACATTTTATATTCTTCTTTAAACTATATCTTTTAAATATACAATTCCATACGAAATTCTGTATGTTTTGTAAATGTATGTCAAAATATTTTTTTAATTTATTAAATAATATGTTTAATATAATTTTAAAAAAAGAATTAAACAGACTATGTACGATGGATCTTTAGTTTGCCAAGTTATCATTACGACATAAAAAAGAGTTCATAAATACTTTTTGCTTAAGAAGCAAACCAAAATCATTGCCGTCATTAAAATTTTCGTTTAGTCCACTCTCGTCCCCTCGACCCCCAATAGTTAAAGTGTCCACTGGACCCCTAACTACAGTTTTATCTCGACCCCTAAGGGTGTGGTAAAGTGGATTTTATTTTCCACCCAATTTTTAGTTTCCTCTTGACCCCCAAAGTACAGTTGCGATGATAAATGACATGTTAGTAAGCTAAATTATTTCACTAGCCTAAAACTAAAGCCTATTACTTAATTTATACCTCTCTCAATATGTATATTCTGAGCCGTAATCTGCATACCGACTCCTGAGCATCTAAATTTTTATTGATACTTTATTATCTTCATTTATCTTTTGACAGTTCATTATAACACTTTCCTGTGACCTAAGCCAAACGAACATATAAAAATAAATATTTTCGAAAACATGACTAATAATCCTTCAATATCTTCATATTGCATATTCAAAATTGAAGTTAAAAAAATGTTGTACTCTCACGTCGACCTGTTTGGGCCGTCTATCAACGTATGACGTACTGAGAATCTTTTTTTGCACTTTGTAATCGAAAATGTTTACAAATTTCATCCATATGACTTGAAGTATAAGGTCTAATACAGATTTTTAAATGTGTATACGCTTGTTTGTGGTGCACGTCGGGATGTCAAAGCGTCGCGAACGAGCGCCGACGCAGGACAGTCTCGTGCTGAGAGTAATCTTAGTCGACCTCGCAGCTAAGGATGGATCTGAATGGTGAAAGTATCGATATCGATATTCTCAACATTTATATGCAGTTTAATTTCATTTAGACTCTTAACGTAAATGTTGACCGTTCTCGGATAAAACCAAACACATATTTTATAAAAACTGACAGAACTCGAAACCAAATGTGTTTATTGCAAATTTTGTGGTATTAAATATTAGAACCAAAAGTGTTATTAGCATCCATTACCATCAATAATAATGACTGACCTTTAACTTGACCATAAAATTTTAAGACCACCTAATTTTATCGATATCGAAGTTTGAAGTGTTGGGACAACATCATTATTGTCTCAACGGGGCGCTCAGGTCAGAGAGTCGAGACAATCTGTCAAATGGAAAGAATCACACACGAACGAGCCGAGTCCCACAACGCCGCCCTATTAATCATATTTCGATCTTTTTTTACAATTTCCGAACGTGTGTTCTCTCAGATAATGGCTACTATTCTGACGGCAAAATCACAAAGACCATTGTCACCCAATAATTAAATTTTAAACTCTATTTATTGCTCTTTAAAGTTTGATTTCGATTAAGGAACCCCCCACGTGTGGTGGGTTCCAACGAGCGGTAAAGTCTTTTAGACAATACTTGTCGTTTGATTCGAGATGTCATGTTTTCTGATAAAATCTTGACGAAAATTTCATTTTGACGGGGTCAAACTTGGTGCGGCGTTGTTCTTCAATTACATTTGACATAGTTGAGCAGATCGTAATGTACGTTTGTTTGTGTATTCAGATCATCTATCTGATTAGTCTGGAGGTTTCGAAATGTTTTGACATGGCAAATAATGACAGGTAACGCAGATTGTGCAAGAATACTAGCTAAAATAAGTTAGTTAAAACCGAAGCTATATTCAGCCTTCAAATGGCCGTGTTAAAATTTCAATATCACAAATGAGATAGTGATCAAGAGTTAAATGATTCTGTGAACTTTAAGTGGTCAAAGCTCAATGCGTCAGTACCTTTTAAAATCAGTTAACAGGTAATATATTAAAATAATAGTCAACCAGTTCCTGGAACCGTTTCTATTGTTTTATTCCGAACGTGAGAAATCTAGCACCTGCTCTAAAATGATTGTTGTATTCGCTTTTGACAGATAGGTCACCATTTAGATTAAATTCAAGTGACGGACTGATTACTATGTATTATGTTTACAAATATATACTTCTGGCGTTATGGTCATCAACTTCGTATCATCAACAAACATCAAAGCAGAAGTACAATGTCAACTTCAACTCACGAATTTATGGCGGCCTCATAGCGTGACTGATATAATTAATGAGTCCAACCAAAACATTAATTGAACAGATTAATAATTAAGATATCGACATTTAATTCAAGAGCAGCACTTTATTAACTCATCAGTGACATTGGACGCGAAGCTATATTATTAATATTTCGTGACAATTCCTTAATAGGTGATGGCTCTAAGCTCACTGTTAATCATCACTACCTTAACAGTATTTTGCCGTCAATTGATAAAGCAAACATCCTTATTCTACAAAGCTTAAGGTTCTAAATTGTATAGCAAATGGCAATCCAAATACATGTCACTTTAATATTGTACTTGACATAGATTTTGGTTTGGTGCTCATGCTTAGCCCGGGGCGACATGTGGGCGATACCGTTGACATTTTGTGTGAACTGCATATTTGAACTCACTTGGTTCGAGCTTCAAGCTAATGTCTTTTCATTTATCTTTCCTTTGTTCCTTAGAAGGTAATAATGCCGAGTGACTTGCCATAAGCAGTATAGAGTTAATGAGCCTTTGATAAAGTTGTCGTTTCTGGAAACGCCTTGGTGTCTCTTTTCTATCTAAGGCCTAAGTATCAAAGTATCTTTTGTTAATGTGGTCAGATACAGATTTAGACTTGTATTCTTTTGAAACAATTTTGATTAAATCGCTTAATTTTACTTTAGCAACTTGGAAAATCTAAATCATACCTAGCATTAGAGACGCTTGACGACATTACTCCATTAAAGCTGTGACATTTTGTGTTACTGTATCTCATATAGACTCATAATAAGTACATTCCCAATATCTTAAACTGATTACATTCTGACCTATAATCATCTTATCAAGGATTTATATTGGATAGACAATGTTTTGAAGGCTAAGGAAACAAATATGAGATGCGATTATTTAAAAAAAGGCTATTTCAGTCATAGAAATGTGTGGTTATCTTGTTGAATGCAAGACATTTTATGAAAAATATTTATCGTTATTGTTTTCACTTCAATGTTAAATTTAAAGAGTAGATATTTAACCTACCAGATTCTGATCTAATGGATTGGAGGCTTAATATTACATAGTTTTAAATTTATTTTTATTTTTAAAATGATTGTGTACTAATTATGTCGCCTTAAGCAAATTTTGACAGAGTGCTGCTGAGGAGTTAGTAGCGTCGTTTTTTTTAAAGCAATAGTACTAGGAAGTGATGATCCGAAGCATTTGTTAGTGTTGTAAAATATTGGATTACAATAAACTTAGTACCTATGTAATGTAATTGAGTAACGCGTCATCAACTTTGTGTTGACTTGACCACAACCTCAAATTAATAGAAAATAAGTATTCCCTTTACATAAGATTTATCTTATCCTCATCAATCTATTTCCTCAGAAATCCAATATTCACATACATGACAGCTAGATGTGTGACCTTAAGGTCACTGAGGTCCACGATAACATCGACGCAGACCCGTCTAATTGTGACATCATGGTTACAATTCATCAGTCAGCTTTGGTGACCCCGGTGTCATGTGAGAAGGTATGGTTGGTCTACTGATGGATAGGCTGTCGTGATTTTTAGTAATAACATAGGTGGGTGCTATAAAATGCTTAAAGAATTAGATTGGTTGGATTTGATGAGTTTAAACATCGATCAAGAAGATGTAGATGACTGCAATGTATTTCATAGGGCAGGAGTAAGATTACAAAATAAAGATTGACAAAAAGCTGAAACTCATAATATTCAGGAGTAGATATTCTTCAAATTTTAAAACATTATAATTAAACAATAACCTATAAAAACCTTGATTGATGGAATCTTTTAATGGTTTTCTAACCATGTAGTAATAACATTTTAAATCAAGTTTTCTGTGCTGCGTATAAAATGTGAGAAGACTCCAAAATAAAAAAAAAATATCTAAAACAATTAAAACATAACAAAAATAATAGAAGTAGATGAAGTAGTTCATTCTTAACTAGATGACTTCAAATTTAAGGTTGTTGTCATAAAAACAGAAGGTACTCTGAGGTGGAACATAATCGTGAACATACTTATATAATGATTAGTCACGTCTAAACATAATCAAATCTATCAAGTAGGCGTCTCCTGCGCCTGAGCAAGTCGTGTGAACACCGAAATTGATTTCTTATTAAATACTATTTGTCATTGACTATGTTTTTTGTTTGAATGTACCTAATTGCAGTGTACTAAGGTTTTCCTCGTTTTAAATGTAATGTTTTGTTTGTAATGCTTAACTTTTTGTGTGAAGATTCATTTTCAATACTTCTTTATTAATAAGTGTAGTCCAATTAATGTTTATTACTTCTAAAACTTTAACAACAATAATATATATAAGCCCCATCTCTCTCTTTCACCCATTCCTTAAAACTGGGGAATCATTAGGAGTGCTATAACTATCATTAATAAGAGCATAATGATTTTCCTCATTATTGAATAGATATAATTTTAGCACGTAATCAGTATGATAAAATAATTCATGTCCTGGGTTTTTCTTATTGACATCAATATTCTTAAAGTACTGTTATTATCTTAGTCTACTTTACTGTTTTAAGGTATGGGGATTTCACAGATCGATAATAGATAATATAATTATTATTATAGGTAAAAAGAAAAAACCGATCCTATGCTAGAAATTTTTATAAAACATGGCTTGAATTATACACACAATATTAATGACAATTGTTATCTTGTCTTAAAACAGCCTAAAAAGAAAATGAGTTACGAGACCACTTTTAATTAAAACCAAGACTTTCACCTCAAACAAGCGATTCATTAAAAAAATGTAACAACACATCATTATGCAAATACAACGACAAATAGCTCTTACTCAATACGAATATAAAATTCTCAACTAAAAACAATACAGCATTTAAAAATACAAATCCCTTTCTTATCTTAGTCGACATCCACGAAATCTTGAAATGTCGCAAGACAAAAGAGCGTGTGAATATTTTCTTGCCTAATAAAAAACGAGCCAATAACTCACTTTGCTGGCTCCATGTGACGGATCTGTCATTTCTAAAATTATCTAGCTTTAGGCAATAATTGGACAGTTATGAAACTCATTGCATAAGTTGGTCGCATCTACAGTTTACTCTATGTACTATACGCACGCGACCTTTCTAATGTCCAGTAAAACATCTCTGTTTTTTACTAATCCAAGAGTTTTGTCGTAGTTTGGTCTTATTTCGTTGAACTAAAGTATATTTTTGCGTGGCAATCTTATTATTAGAACACATGACATCATGTAGATCACGATCATTATTTGAATTACATTCCAAATTCAAATAGTAGGTGGTTTTTTTTTTCATTATTGACATGGAGATTTTTATCGATAATCTTTATGAGTTTTTCTGTTGTCCAATATTTATCTGCTTCATCAAATTCAAGTGATATTCTCAAGGAATGGAGTTCAATGAACTTGGGTGCAGATTTATACGTGAACGGTGAAAATACTAAGATGTCTAACCTAATCATTAAGCTCGTTGAAGCCCTTAGGGCTAAGTTAATCTTTTTAGGTAGGTATATGAAGGCTTATGAACAATTCACCTTATTAACGAAAAGTCATCTTTTGGCAAGAATATTATTTTTTTTTTTAATTTTCTTAGAACTTCCCAAAAACGTCAGTTCTTCGCCTAATTTTGGATTGAAGTAGGTCAAAATCAAAATCAAAATATTTTTTATTCGTGTAGACCATTTTAGGCACTTATAAATAGTCATAATTATTAAAAGAGTTACTCCAGTTACCAGTTCCAAGGGGCAGGAGAAAAATCTGGCAAGTAACTCCATGGTTGCTCTTATAGTAGGTACCTATCACTCTCATGATGTCACACATATACGTATCTTCTGACACTGTGTCTGCAAGTAAGTTTGAATCTCCGGAACATAAGACATTGTCTCGGCTTGCGGTGGCGGTTGGACAAAAGACTTCACTGTTTATTTGCCGCCCATACCCTACCTGCGGTTTACGGAAATTGGTTTGCATGTAAGTAATTTTCTAAGATGGACCGACGACCGTTTTCTAAAGGATTTTGTCTTAGAACTAGTGTTGCTGGATGTGGTACGAATAGTTCGGGAATCGTCATGCTGTTTGGGAGGGTTATTTGCTGATAGACTCTGAAGTCGGTTGTGTTGTATAATATGATATTGAATAATGAAATGATATTATCAAAAAATATCATTGAAATTAGCAGTACATTTGGGGTTTGTCAAAAAAGTGACATAAAAGCCAAATTAAAACTGAAATCTGTACCAATTGGGGGTTTATTTGTACAATTTTAATCGCATTTTATCATACAAGTCTTGAAAGGTGCCAGTCGGCAGCACCGATGAGAACGGTTGGCGTAGCATTTTGATGTGTTAACACATCAGCTAGTTCAACTAGATGTTCAAATTTTGTAAAGTCTATTAAATCTGTAGATTGTGGACTAAGTTGAAGAGACGTGATGCTCCGTGCTCCCTGAATATAGTGACGATCTTGAAGGTTACGTCCACGTATGTAAAAATTGACAAGACATACCTCCGTGTCCAAGAACATACCGCCTATTCCGGTGACACGAAGTTGTTGTCGGCCGGTAGCCTCTGCCCCAATGCGCGTCGCTACCTCGCTGTCTATAAGTGTAGTGGTACTGCCCTCGTCGAGAAGCGCAAACGTGTCGAATGTGCCGTGCGGACCTTCTAAAACGACTGGCAGGATCTTCAGCAAACCACGTATTCTCGATGCCGGTTCCCTGAACATCGCAGCGACAACGTCACCAGCTTCATGAGGCACGACAGTATTATTTGATGAACTCTGCGGTGAATTAAAGTTATTAGCATTGGCTTTACTATCTTGTGGTGAAGAGACATTGTGGAGAAGGGGATGGTGGCGCCTAGCGCAGCCATTGACACCGCATCTCTTGGTTCGACAACTATTCCAGGTGTGTGGATGCGACTTAAGGCATCTGTAACAAGTTTTTGTTGCAGTTGCCCAGCGCCACCTCTCGTCGACCTCAAGCGATAGAAAAACCTTGCATGTCTTTACTGAGTGCGAACCCTGTTTGCAATATGAGCACTTGCTATCTTTATCGTTAGAAACAGTGGCGAAAACATTAAAATGTTTCGTCATTTTGGGCTTATTAAAGGCGGGCTTATTAAAGGCGGGCTTACAATTTGATGTGCCTGGTGTTACAAGTGCATCAGCCACGTAGTTAAAGTTGAGCTGTTTCTCGGCTTCGGTCAATAAAAACCTAGAAAGCAATTCTAATTTTGTTACGTTAGGCTCAAAAGGTTTATGAATCGCTGCGTAATCTGTGAAACGATCTTTTGTGTTGTCACTGAGTTTTGACAGCACCATTTGAAATAGTTCAATCGATGATAAATACTCACCCTGTTTGAGCCACCTGATGGTAGCTAAACAGTTTCTAAGTTTGTTAGCTAGTATGTTTAAATGCTCTGCATTCGTGCTTGACCTTAAGGGTGCTAGGCCAGCAATTTCGTGTCTAATTAACAACTCTGGTCGGGCATAATTTTGTTGTAAGGCGGTCATCACCTCCTCGGGATCTTGCGCTTGAAATAAAATGGAGGTAATAGCCTCTCGAGCTGCCCCACGGATAGCAACAACAAGACGAGCAATGTTTTCTGCAGGAGAAAAAAATGATTTAGTACGCTCATAACTACACTTAAAAGCGAGCCAATCTCTAATTTCGCCTGAGAAAGGCACAAGCTCCAGACGTTTGTGGCGACCAGGCATAGTGCAAATTGCCTTTTGTGGGTCGAGTGTAGCGTTAGGAAGGTGTGAGTCCCGTGGGACGTTAATAAGGTGTGGGTCGCGTGGAACGTTAAGACGGCGTAGACCATGTGGATCGTGATCGCTGGTCTTGTTTCCAACCCATTCCTCAACACGACTTTGAGTACTAGATGAACTGTTGTACCTCTGAGATTTTTCGGAATGTGCAGACTGTGCCTCGAGGGAGGCGAGTTGAGCGCGCAGCTCTGTCTCGTCGGCCTCTTGCTGTAGGAGCGCCAGTTTACGTTCGCGTTCGCGCTCATTATTGGCACGTTCGCGCTCACGCTCCACGCGCCGACGCCGAAATTCGGCTTCGACGGCAAGTTTTTGGGCCAACACTGTAGAACTAGATTTAGATATGTGTGAATGTTGCGTTGAATGTCTACCGTGTCGTACCTCGAGTGGATCCATGTCGCTGGTGGGACTCCTTGGGATTACTTGCGTAATGTTCCCGGGGTGTGAGTCCGCTGATGCGGGGTTGGCCACTCTTGTACCGCTCACGCCTGCCTGTGGCTGGGCTAAACCTGCTTCGCCGGTCGCGCTTGCGTTTAATTTACTTGTACTTCTAGTAACCACCATAGTTCTACGTATATAAGTACGAGTATACGAAATGTCAAATGAAAGAAAAATGTAATAATAAATTTATGATAAAATGATAGGTCGTGGTAAATTTAATAACTTCGAAGGACCAAAATGTAGATGATAGTAATGGACTGTTGTTGTAAAACAAATAAAACTATGATGGTTTTTGTAGTAAAATTTAGTCAAAAATACAACTGCTATTTTTCACAATAAAAGACACACTCTCTGTCAGTCAGAACAGAACCACCATTCAAAAATATAAAAAAAGAACAAAAATATAAAACTGTTGCCAGCCAGTCGCCAACAAGTCTCTTCAACTGCTTTTACATCTCTCATCTTCCCACTAGCCACAAAACCCAACCAAATTGAAACACTACCGCACAACACGGATTCCTGACCAAAATCGTGTCTTTTTCATTTTGCAGTATCGATCTAGAAATTCGTTTTTCATGTCCATAGATGATTATTTCTCAACTTCCTCGCAGGATGGATCGTTGAGGTTAGATTAGTAGTATTACTTCGTAATTCTATTACGAACCACCATTTGGTCTTGGAAGCCATGAATTGTGGTCCTTCGTTATGGGAATATAGATTTCAAATAGTTAAATAACAGCTTTGATATTTTCTGATTAATTTATATTTTATGAATCTACAAAGAAGAGATGCTGTTACAAAAAGAGATTAAGTAGGAATGTATAATAAAAATTGTTGATGATTTTTCTTTTCTTATCTAAATTAATTTTCATTTACAGAAAACAACAAACAATTTTGAGATAAAAATTGTACCTCCGCGAAGTTCAAGTCACCTTTCTGATTCCCCTCAGCTTTCCATCTGTAGGTACAATATTAATCTTGGGTGTCAACGCTAAACATTTTCAAGATAGAAACTATGTTTGCCTTAAGTATTACGACAATGTTTTTTAAGTTCAGTTTTTTAAGTTCAGTTTTTATATACAGCCCAGAACTTAATCCTTTTTTTAAATTAACTTATTGGCCTTCCATAATATATTTGCGAAGTAAGCGTGACACAATGGTGCAGTGGCTAATGCACGATTCAAAAATAAAGCCTAATATAGATCAATGTGTAAAAAAATAAACTCATTGATTATACATAATATTATTATTTATTTACATACCCTCAATACGAGTAAAACATAAAAGAAAGTTCTTCAAGTCTTTTTTTTTCACAAGCCAATTTTTCATCAATATATCAAGTAACAATAAATGAAATATTGACACGGCTTTACTCACGTATAGTTTTCGGGGAATGCCCGACTAGTTTCGAACTCAAACGGAGTCCATTTTCAAGAGCGGGTGTATACGCGGCGGCGTCGCGGACCTCACTGATTATTCCAAAATATCAAGTACCGCTTAGATAGGGGCAAGTTGTCTGTACTAAAAATAACTCCCCGCTAACTCCTATACCTTGAGCAGACGATAAAGATTAGAGTAGAGGGTGCGATTATTAACTGTCGTCTAGCACTGCGAACAGCTGATCAATCATACGTCCTTAAGATATTAACGAAAAGGCTCCGAAAGTATTGTGGATGTTTGAGTGTTGTATTGTTTTATGCTGTAATAGAATATTGTTTGGAAACACGTTTATTACTTATAACAGACTCAAATATAGCCCTTTTAAATGAAATTAAATAAATTAAAACGGCTTTCATTATTGTTTCTTCAATAAAACAATGTATTAGAAAAAAATCTGCTATTTTATTCTACGTGGTTTCCCCGTAATTGCTCAATGGACTGATAAACAGGAGACCTAAAATCTCCTAGTGGCCTAAAAAGCCTCAAACAATGAACTAAGCATTTAAACTAATCTAAAGCAACAGCAGCTAAGAGCCCCACCAAGTGCAAGGAATCATGATTGAACTAGAAATAAAAATAGTTTAGAATAAGCGAGGGACCAGCTGAATCTGGTTATTGGGACATAATATGTCCCAAATATTATTATAAATTAAATATTATTTTTGTTTTGCTCAGCCTGGGCTAGCAGGTCGAGGAGAGCAATTATTGGGCTTCATCGGCAATGGATGTGGGGCAATAAAAACACCTTGTTTGTCTATGGATGTTTATCAGTCAATCTCATGGCAAATTAATAGCTAGTACTTGTTTTTCCGATACTTTTGATATTCGCGAGGGTTCTCTATTTACCTATAGGTATCGCTAAATATTAAAACAATCCATCATGTTTGACATACCATCTTATAAATGCGTCATTATACAAGGTGTTACATAATTGAATATTTACAATATACTCGTATGTATGATAAAGACTCAGTGCAAAGGTCATTCGTTCTTGTTATTTGTCAAAAAATCTCACTACATGACATATGTTAAATAGGTTGTTAAGGCCCAAAAAACTACGATTTTTTTATAAATCCTTTCCAATTTGAAAACTGATAAATTTTTACTTAAGAGTATTAATTTTAGTCAAAAACAAACAAACCTTTCTTATTATCAATCAAATGTCTACACGGTAAGAAAATGTTTTTTAAATTAACAATGATAAATTTATATTCAACCTTAGAAAAAGTATCTAGAACGATAATATTTATCAAAGTATACAATTCTTCAAAATTGCCTGACAATTATTCTATCAACGCATTATTAGTAGCGGAAAATCATTTTGATCAGATATCCATATGATGACATTTCTATAATTATCATCCTGTATAGAGTACTTTCAGTATGACATGACATGGTTAGATAAAAAAAAATCACATTCAACAGCCGTGAGAAAGTCCAAGTGTTATAAAGACAATCAGGCCGTGATTACGCTGAAGTAATGATGATAGAGACAATATTAAATGACAATAAACCTATGGCACTACAGATAACGATAGTGCTATCAGTGACAATGTTATTGCGAATTTATTGTGTGAAGTTTTCCGACTGACGGGTTTTGAGCGATTCATTTTTTCGTTCCTAGATGGCGTTACTGTCGATTATTTTCTCTTGAATCTCAATACAATGATAATTATGTTCGGGGGCCTACCACAACCTCTGTTTATTACAAAGTAGTGAATATTATAATACAGGGTGTCGTTTTGAAGACTTGCCAAATTTTAGGAGGTAATAAGGCCCATAAAACTGAACAACTTTCCCCAAGGAACATGGGTCGAAATCTGAAAACGAAAATTTAACTTCTCATACAAAAGTGAATCACGTGACCAAATTGTCCTTTTTATTAGGTTCTCGATTGGTGATCTGGCCAGAATAAAGGAGCCTCATGACCTGAAGGCCCTGGGTCCTTGCCCAGAGTGCCCATTGGAAAAGAATTATCCCATAATTAAACATATTAATAAATAAGTTTATATAGGTATATAAAAATAACTCAATTCCCAAATTCACACTATTATTATATCAGTAATACTCAAGACTGGTATTAAAACCCTAACATTTCAACACAGTAATGTGTCTGTCTGTCACAGCTAAGTGTATATCTAATTAGTTGGATATAAGGGCCCGTGTCACGTGCCACTCAAGTGGACATTGATTGCGGTCCAAAAGACCAAGAGGGAAGCGGGGGTTAAGTCACATTGTGGTGTGTTTTTGTCGAATTAATACTACATGTACACACAGCAAAGCTATTAGTTTGGCAGGAGCGAATTTGTAATTTTTTCAAGATGTCATCAATACAATTTTATTTTACTATATTTTCTTAAAAGGTATAACTGAAACCTTTGCAAAACTAAATGATTTTTCACAATCACAAACAAACTTCTACAAAAAAAAAATATCCTTAACTAGCGGCCATACGAGTATTTTTAATTTTACCTTTAAACTGAGTAAATGGCTTAGTTTTCTACTTACGACTCTGCCCACCTGACTCCCTTAACCCAAAAGGATACAATCTTGTAAAGGTAGATCAATATCAGGATTTTATGTGGTATTGACTACTAAAGATTTTCATGATAGCCTGGGCCAACGGTTTAACGTGCTTTCCAAGGCACGGTATGCTAATTAATTTATAGTAAGCACGTAACTTCCGAAAAGTCACGAGGTGCCAGTGGCTTGGGTTCGAACCTGAGACCTCTGACCTGCCAGTCAAAGTACTACTGATATAAACCTAAAACAATTCTAACAAAAGTTAGAAAAACTTCCCCTATCAAGTTAATGACACATCACAACTGACAGGCCTTTAAGTAAAACAAAGGACGGTGCTGCAGCCCCAAGATTGGCAATACCATTATCGGGTACAACACAAATAAGTCCACCTTATCCGCATAAGCCCGGATTACTAGCCATTGAGAGAAACGATCGTTATAAGACCACAAGGGTTTTTAATGTTTTGGTGTAAGTGCTAATTGTGAATTTTTTTTTTGGAAGGAAAATAATATAAAAAAGCAATGTAATGGGTAGAGTTGAAATTGGATCAAATGAAATATTTAGCTCATTTTGAATACTGTGGTTTGAGTGGATTAAAAAAATGGCCTTGTCGCAAATAATTTAAGTCAATTGCGAGCCTTGGATTTGAACTAACAATGTTTGACTTGACAGTCCAACAGCTACACGAAGCTAATAGATTTTTTTAAAATTAAAAATATGATTTTCTCTCTACGGCATTACATTCCATTACACGTAATTTCCAGTGTTTACTAATGCTAAGTTGAACACATTAAAGAACCCCAAGTTCATTAAAAAAACAATAACTGCGTTCCACTTAACGCTTTCCTTGTCATAAGAGACATCATTACAAAAGAAATAAAATAAAATAGCAATAAATAGAATAGAAAAAAGGACCTATAACATATAACTAATTAACCTGCTTAATGATATGAACATTCATTAATTTATATATATATGACTGCATTCTGCCTATCCCCGCGACTTCGAACAAACTTAGCAAGACTTAAGACTTAAGACTTAAGACTTAAGACTTAAGATTGGCCTCCTTTCCCAATTAACGGGGTATGTGACTCAAAAACAAATTTATAAATCAAATTGGAAGTTAAGTACTGAGATAAACCCATCTAAATATACAAACTTTACAGTTCTATGTATATTTCTATAGATTGTAAGGTTAGATTTGAGTAACACATTTTTTGGTTGATCAGTTTGAGACAGTCAATACTGTGGTATCCACTTCAAATTCTGTACATATTTGTCTAAAAATAATACGCACTCTTGAATGGAATTTCCTTAGCTGAAAGCATTACTTTTATCAGTCATTAAAGTACTGAGAAATCTTATCTAACAATGACCATTTCATTTATTTTCGGAGACACAGGAGTCATACCACCTGCACTTGAGATGACTGAAGCTTTTAGAGAAGCATCAGTAGATTCTGATTGTACCACTTCAGATCATATATTAACTAAAAATGAACCTTAAGCTTCACTAATTGAGTCAAATATTGAACACGACGACAATGTTGCTGACAAATCTCTCGGAGTTAATGAAACGGCACGAGAGATGACTAAAATTGTGCTTAATGATGTTCACGTTGCGGTTGATTTTAGTTCGTCAGGTAATGGTATTGGTAAAATGTAATTAGATGCAAGCTAAAATAAACTCAAGACATAGCGAATAGGGTTTATTTTTGACTAGATGATGTTAAAAGTTTCTTGGCGCCACGCTTTGTCATGCCGATACGATCTATATCCGGTGCAGTTTCGGGATGAAAATATTTTTACTTATCTTAAGTGGTTGTATCTGCTTATTAATTAGCTTTGGAGGGTACATCTCGAGCTGTCAAATCAAACACTTTGTCGGTACTTTTCGATCTCTCTAGCTAATAGACGATGATTCTTTGAAATAGTGGCGTATTCAATACTTTATATTCTGTCATAAGTGACCATTCTTAATGGAAAACGTCTTAATTATTAGTTAAGTCATCTATATTTTGAACAGACTCGTTTTGAAATTGACATTATGGACTGAGTTTTTCTGATCATATATCAGGTATATTATAATGTGAACATTTATTTAAACGTTAAGAAATAAGGATACTATTTTTGGTAATGTGTCATCGAAGATTCTTCTACCGTTTTTTTAATCGCAATTATGAAATGATCATCAAACATCTTTTTACCGTCTAAATCTATTGATTTGATGTTTTTTTTTACGCAACGGTCGAAGCAAATGATCTAACATGTCACCTCGTGGTAAACAATCACTGCAGCCTATCAAAATCTGTAACTTAATCCTGGGGGTGAAATTTTGGGTAATTATTACTCGCCGTACGAAACGCAGCATAATTATGCTACATGAAGCTTGTATTCTGTTCTGACCTGGTACTTCTCAGAGCTAGCCCTTCTTGGATTAGTAGTCAACAGGCTTGGTTACAACAAGGCAATGTCTCTCTGTCACTGAAATGAAAAAAATAATTAATAGGTGATATTTATAGGTAACTGGCCTCCACACTAGGAATTCCCTCCGTGGTGAAAGCTAGTCTCTTCCATAATAGTAAATGAATCGATGAAACAATTGATATTTTAAATATTTAAAAAAAAGTTTTATTCTTATTAAAGAATGATATATTATTATTATTTTAATTTAGTATTTTAATAATAACTGTAGGAACTTAAAGTATTTATCCCCAATTATGAAATAATCATCCAAAACAATACCTATTCTTGTGTTTTGGTAGTTAAAAATAATAATAATAATAGTAACTTTAAATGTCAATTAAACCATTAAACTATCAGAGGTTCTACCGTTAACAATCATCATCTTCACTCCTACTTCCTGCATTACTAAAAGATAATACATAGAAATTGTGTATTAAAGTCACTTCATAAATATGTATATGTTTCGGTCTGTGGTCACCGAGACGCTTGCGCAACTGTACAGCGCCGGTGATGGCCGAGGACAGGGAATGTATGGGAATTGTATTGGAACTAATATTTTTAAATTGTTTTTTCAGGTTCAAACGGCTGATTCGAGGTGCAAATGGCAAAAACAGCAAAAGAAGTTTATACTAAATGTAGTACAACCTTACAAACTTTATTAATTATTATTTTATTATGTACTGACTGACCCTTATGTAGTGTACAAAAAAGTAATTCATTAAAGTTCGACAAATGAGACACAATAGAAAATACATTGTTACTTGCTGCCGGGATGCAAAGAACCTCTCATAGGTTTACAAGGTAAAAGCTCATTAAGCTCAGCATAAAGCGCATCAAGCTCAGCTTACGCCGGCTTATCTTACCACGCCTCACCTGTTAACCTCCTAGGGCATAGATAGAGACACAGAATGCCATTACGTGCTTATTTTTTTAAAGTTACAAATATCAGCATAAATACTACTCGTTTCTAACCCTAAACCAGGTGCGAAAACCACCAATGTTTTTTCTCCCGGTCTCTTCCACCCCATTCTCTATCCAAACCGCTGCCGTACCAGTGTAATAGAAAAAGTGATAGGTGGTACACCGCGCTCCTACAATCTTATCACCGTTTGTTCGACAGCAGGTATAAAGCAATGTCTCATGCGCAAGTTTTTACGCACTTTTCAATGTTTCAGAACAATTGTGGGTTAATAATAATCTTGGTGTGTAAATAAAAAAGTCGTAAACAGACTTGTACTTATTTACTTTTTTAGTTTTACATTAATGCATGTGCTTAATAAAGAAATAATAATTATGTATTGTTTTTTATTTTTTTAGTCTTGTACAAATGTAAATAGTAGGTACTTACTTCCTTTTTTTTTCAAATTTACGTCACGATAACATATTATTTGTATAATTTATTCATCATTAATCTTGACATCTCTGGCTATACAGCACGCATGGGAGGATTTTTTATTTTCACAAAAACACATTTATTTCCCCTATCATTTAAAAACCAAAAGCTCTTTTTAACCTTTAATTGTCATAAATTAATGGCGAAACTTTAACCTACCTACCTACCTACTTTACTGTTAAGTACTACTTTAGTATTACCTACTTTTAAGCAACATGTAGAGTACCTATAATGGGTCATACGTTTCACAACAAGGAAGGACGGGTATTCGTAACACTGGGTGGTGCGGAAGAAAACTGGGGAAGTTACCTAACAGAGCGGTCACGCCACGCCGTTTTAGGGTTAAATGCACTACTGTTTTGTTATGAGGCTCAAGAATTTTTTTTTTTCAGATTAGGGTGGATGACTACTTACTGTTCAATATTAATAAATTTTCGATATCAACTTAAAGATGGTAAACATGTTATAATACAGCGTCTGAAGAAATCATTTAAATTAATAAATTTAATAAAAAAAATAAAAAAAAACCTGTAACTGTCCATACGTAGGGCAAAGGCCTCTTCTCATACAGAAATATAATTTAATTAATAATTTAAAAAATTATTAGTAGTTAAAATAATTAGTAATAAAATTGAAAATAGTTAAAATGACGTCATTACTACGTGACATTAAACGCGCGGTAAGAAGATAGCGATTATCCTCTCCAGAAATGTCGAAAGCTTATAATTTTTCAGACGCATTTAAGGTTACATTTTGTATTCATACCTACCCTATTATATTAATTAGGTAAATTAATGTTCTGCTTTCTGGTTGATCTGACCAAACCAGCAAAGAATTAGCCTTTAAAAAAATATTTTTCTTCTTTTCTTAACTGTAAAACAGTAGGCGTACGTGACAGACAGACTGGCAGATAACAGATAGCCTAAACCAGTGGACCTTATTTTTAAAATATTCCTTGAGAACCATAGAGGCTCTTTAGTGGAAGAATATTTCAACCCTAAGCTGACAACACGCGTGCAAAATGGAAACAAGGTTTTAATTTTTTTCTTCAACAAACAGTAAATATGTGCAAACACTGTTTACATATTCTTTGAAAACTTGTTACGTATGAATTAATAGCAGTCGTATGTATACGCCTATAACTTTTTAATATTTTTCTATTGGTCCGTCCATACGATTTCTTACTTTATTTATTAATAGGCCTTAGATTATGTCCAATAAACATTTTTATGACGCCGACAATGATGGCCGACTATCATAATCACAGAATATTCTAACCCTAACCAGTTTGGATAATAACTTCATTAGTTAGATTATTAATTTATTTTCCCTTTGCCGGATATAAATACCGACATTTAATAATCATACATAAAATTAACATGTTTGATTATGATTGATTATTGTTTTAAACATGGTGTAGAATAATATCAGGTTGCTGTGTCTACCAACTAGGTACGGACTGGTGTCCGTGCACTTCAAGCTACTACGATCTGTCCAATTTCCTTAATAACTTTTCAACTTTATTGCTAAAGCAATAGGTTCAAGGTTGATTGGGAAAATTTAGTTGATTGAGTGATTTTTCTAAGGCGTGTAAAGCCATGTCAGAGTTCTACGGGCGGTTTAAACTCTGACACTAGGTTGTTCATCAAACAATTAAAAAAGAACGCTGATACTCTATGCGAGGGTAGTATTACACCAGTCGAGCGGGCCCTTTAAGCTGAAACAGCATAGCTCTACCACTCATAAATGGAAGGTTATCCTTCTCATAAGCTTTAGGAGCTAAACTATAGTTCAGACCTTTTACAGTAACATATCAATATTTATAGCTAATACCTACACAAAGTTAGCCTATTAAACTGTCGGCTTCGGCTAGTTATATCGTAAAACATCCTGAGTCATAATTAGAGAGACTATACTCATACTGTGAGGACAGTCAACTATACGCTTCGGAAGGGAAAAAGTGAGTACCCATTGTTAAGCATGGTGCACAATTAACTTGGTTTTATTGAAAGAGGTAACTTTAAGTAGTGAGTAAGCATAAATTAATTAATGTGACTATGTAGTAAAATGAAAATGCTAATTGTTTTCACTACCGAGTGTGTAGTAACCATAAAGAGGTAACCCATCATTCATTAAAGCTCGAGAAATGAAATTTTATAGGAAATTCATTGTTACGTGCCGCTGCAAACATCTATCTTAGGCTTTGTTAGTAATAATTATATAAAGGGTTCTTTAGAAGTGAAAAAGTTTTCAGCTATGAGTGTAGATAAAATAATTATATTAAATATAATTAAAACAAAAGAAACCTTTACATAATTTGAAGAACTCGTTACATTTTCTTCTAAGGTAAATTAATAAAATGATTATTTCTTTAGTGAAAACATTCGTGAGAATTGAATTTAAATATTTGCTTTTAAAGAAATCATAAGATATACGATTTCTACAGCTTGAACTAGGTAAGTAATTCTATATCTGACGAGAAGGGCTATCGTAAATTTTAAAATAATTTACCATTGGTAGGATTTCATAAAAAAATACCTTAACTAGGTACTATTTAGTAATCATTGCAAAAAACATATTGTTAGCCTTCCAACTTATTTTGTTTCAAAATTCCTAAATATTACAAAATTACCTTTACCCTTGCTGGTATGTTCCTACCTTAAGAAATTCGTCGTAAATCTGTAATGATGCTAACATTGTACTCTGCACAAGCCGCGTTTAATACTAGATCAATAATGAGCCCGCTAGTAATTACAATGTTGCTTTTTAGATAGCCATCCGACGAACATCTTAAATCTTATTTTTTAGGTTGTTACGTCATTCTAAATGAATACTATCTAATGAATAAGATACTAAACTACATTGGTATGACCGTTGACGCTAGTTAGAGGTCTCAGATTCAAACCCAAGGCATGTAACACCGTTTTGTAAGTTATGTGAGTATCATAAAACTATCACTGTCTTGCTCCGTGCCTCGGATAGCACTCAAGAATTGGTCCTACGCCTAATCTCTGTCGTTGTGTCAGATTGCAATCCCATTAGATTATGAGAGTGAGAAAATAGGTAGTGTACCTTTTTTTTGTAGAGGGAAAATGCGCTTTATGCATACCATTCCGTTCAAGATATGCGAGATGGTTCTTTCAGGCACTCTGGCCAAGTGTTTACGCACCCATTATGCACTATAATATCTCCTCGTAGTGCAAAAAAATATAAATTAATTATCACCTGCTCCGTGCCTCGGAAAACACACTACTTTAAAATGAAGACATTTTTAAAGTACTCAAATCCTTTTTTTGAAGGAAGAAATGCTTCAAATTTTTCCGTGATAAATAGTCATATAACACTCACCGGTGATATCACTATGCGAAAAATGACGTCGATTCATAGTTCTGTTGCTTCAAAGAAGGCAAAACATCAAACTCCCTTCGCAATTTTAATATAAGTATGATGATTAATTATATGCGGTGCCGACTCCTCTTACTACACACGGCTTCACATGAAGCCATAAAAACTAGTATAAGCTGACCTTGCATTGTACAGTCTCTTCGCACAATAAGATGTCAGCTTATACTGGGTAAGTATAGTTTGATGTTAAACCGTGTGTACTACTTCGTTTATAGGTAGTTAAAACTTCAAATGCTCCTTCAAAATGTTACATTCTCGAACATTACTATTTTATGAAATCCTATGGTAGTTTTCAATTAAAAAGCGCAAAGCTAAAGCTGTTCCTACATGTATTTATATTATCATTAAGTTAACACATTGCGTTGCTAGGACCATACCATATACCTTGAAAACTTGTATGCGCAAAAATATATACACATAAGGAACAAAGATATTGGAACATTATGTAGGAATACCTAACTGTGGAATTTAAAAAAATATGGAATGTAATAGTTTGTGACTTTGTATGTTTGTTTTTCAATCCCAACTAAACAGGTGAATAGATTTGAAACTTGAATGAAACTTGGTACATGTGTAGTATAAGTCCTGGCTACATTAGTTAAGACTGGCTACTTTTAATTTAAACCGAGAGCAGAAGTTGTAAAATAAAATTAATAGGCACTTATTCAGTTTAGTTTTAAAAATGCAATGATACTGAAGGCTGCGCGAGGTTTTCGGTTCGTTTCCGGGTCAGAGCATAGACTTATAGAGTCTTTTTATTTGGAAATTCTCCATAACAGCATGAAGTCTGACATGATGCCCGGATAATGGCAATAGGCCTGGCTACAGGGACTACCTATATACCGCGACGTTATTACATGGGACCTTAAACTGGCGATATATCTGTGTTTTATACTAATCTTAATTAGGAATTACTAGTCAGGAATTTAGTTCAGGGGAATATGAAGTTGGGGTGTAGATATACATTTTAGGATCGAGGTTTTGAAGTTTAGCAAGCGTTAAAAGCGTCAAAAGGTTACAGTGACCACTTACCATCTTACAGGCGGTATATGTTTGCCACTTTAAAAGTACCTCCTCCATAAAAAAGGCTTTCTAATAAACTTAAATATTCCTTCACAGAGAACTTAAATCAAAATGAATAAATTTATTTCTTTATTCTCTGGTTAGTATGCACTTGTTCACGTAGGTAGCAGGGTCCAATTATAAACATTAACATATAGTGACCAACGACAGTGTCCTCAACGGTCCGCTGGCCAGCGAAGACATTTCACTTGCGCGTTTTTACCTCTTATCGCTATGGTGTGGTAGGTTGCACCGAGTGAGTTTTGTTAATTAAAAGTTAAAAAGATGTTTTTTTCATTAAATTTATGTAGTGGCTAGTATTATATTATCTATGGTAACTGTGTTTTATTGCTGGTATCTTCAGAAATAAAGATTTTTGAAGAAGGCCTACGCCAATAATAAAGATAATCTTCAGTTTAGTTAGTAGGTTAGGGCTATGAAATGTTATATGTTATCTGACGTTTGTAAAGAATACCTACAAATCTGTATGTCATAGAAGTTATTAATGGGTGGGGATCCTCTTTCGATGCAAATGAATGACTAACTACATAAAGAAAAAAAAATAACCATTAAAAAAACAGCAGATAATTAAATGTAGGTATTTAAATGTATGAGGTCTAATACAAATACTAATAACAACCTAATCTCCCTTCATATTAGCTTTTTTAAAGCGACAGCATTGAACCACTAACCTTTTCTTCACCTACGGTAAAACCGCCCATTCTTACATTTTAATTAAATAAAATCAGGTGAGCTGAACTAATGAATTCAGTTGTCGGCGACACACTAATCACAAAGTAATTGTGTGACCGTTTTAATGCTAATGTAATCGCTCGATCGTCTTTCCTGTCGCAGGTCATTTTTAACGCCAGTTAAGTTTTTCTTTGTCACATGGTGGGAACGACCTTTCGGTGTTCATTTGCGTCATAAATTGTTTATTACGCTAAATTCTTGTTGCAAATATTAATAGGTACTGGTAGTTTTAATGATGTTTTTATATGGAAGTGAGAAATTCTAAGAAATTTTATTTTTTTAATGTATTTTTCAGACTCAAAAGTTTAGAAGAATTGAATTTACTTTTTGCATACAAATAGGAAATATTCTAGAATAAGATCAAACTGATGTTTAAGAACTTCAATGAAATAAAGATATCTTAAGTAGATACTTGTTTTAAAAATATAAAAGAAAAAACATTATAACAAAACTCTATAATTCAAACCTGATTTATTTGCATGTCATTGCAATTTATCACCAAATGTTGCAATTATTAACTTCGGACGAATTTAGTTTTATAATGATTCAAGATATAATAATTTCTAAGTCGTAACTTTAGAGGAATTGGTTCAAATTTGGCTTGAAAGACTTGACCCAAACACGATTTTGAAAACCAAGCGAAAATTGACAGATTTGGTTGGAAAAAATCCTCCCACGTTTATACAGTCCCGAAAAGATAAAGTGGAAAAGCTTTTCTCAAGACCGTCAAGGTGAAGGACATCACGCCACATTGCAATGTTGGCTGCAGGGATGATGGTCATCACTATGGGACTCCACAGACTGCTTTCCATCAGGCAGCATGGAGTCAATTTGTGCGGCAGTAATAAAAAAATAAAAAAAACTCGCACTAGGGATACGCACAAATTGATAGGTATTAAACAAAAGCTTTTTGGTCTCAATCTCTTCAATGACAAAATGGGTCTCAACATTAATCGCCCAGTGAACGCAGCTTAGCGCTAATCGTAAGATCCTAGGGTCAAATGCCAGCTCCCGTGTGAAAGGTCGTGATCATATTCATGTTACGTTGTAATAGCTAAACGATTACCATTAATTTTGTTTTCGTTTTACTTGATAAGCAATTTGTTTCAAAGACAGGCTATTCTTCATTAGTTAATAGTTTGAAGGTTTTAATGTTATATAATTTAGGCTCCCGGTTCGGTTAGTGATGTAAAAGTTGAAGAAGTTGGAAGCTAAATAAGTAATTGGAGATGCAGTAGGAACATTAATTTATTTTAGTATTATTTATTTATTATCTGAGTCATGATGGCCTACTGGTATGACCGTTGAATGGTAAGTCAGAGGTCTCACGTTCGAACCCAAGGCACCTCTGACTTTTCGTAAGTTATGTGCGTTTTATAAATTAATTATCACTTACTCCGTGCCTCGGAAAGCACGTAAAGCCGTTGGCCCTGCGCCTGATATCTCTCCGGTCGTGTCGGATTGCCGTCCCATCGAACTATGAGCGTGAGGGAATATATAGTGCACCTGTGTTTGCGCACACACTTGTGCACTATAATATCTCCTGCGTAGTTGGCTAATCCTCGTTGAGATTGGCCGCTGTGACCTAAATTCGGTCAGAACGATGATGTGACGATATATGTATAGTAGTATCTCATTTGCGTAGTACTTAGCTAGTCTTCGTTAAGATTAAGATTCTGTAAGGAGGATTTATTATTATTATTTTAACTCTCACAGATCATTAAACAAAATATAATTTATCGCCTGTATTTTTATTATTAGCCACATTTAAATTTTAAACGAGTTCGTTGACAACTTCTGCGAAACAACAAAGTTCCCAAACTTTTTAACAACTTGTTCGCAGATCAATGTCCATATTTTATAGTTCAGTTTATTACCTTAGTATAACACACGTTAGAATCGCATGAATTAAAGTCGACTTGTTGTAGGTTTTGAGGGAAGAATTGGAACTCTTGAATGGAGTCTCTTGAAATGGAGAGTATGAAAACGTGATTCTAATAATTAGCAATAATTAAAATATCTTATAATCTATGCAATCTTTAAACCAATCTTGATTTTCGAAAGATTTTAAGGCCAAAGTCTTTGCCTAATATTGTCCAAACTGAAATAAAACAGTGCCTGCATGATAGGTAATAGACATCGAAAAGAGTTGGTTTAATTATTTTTCTAGAAAAAGAAAATAAAAAAACATAATAGTGACAATTGAAAAAATCCCAAAATTATAATTGAATAAAATTAACATGACTAATGTGAATTTATGAATTCTTATCAGATAAAGCAGTCAGATAGCCTGTTTTTTACTGACTTGGATCACAGATTTTGTTATTTATTACTAAAAACATCTTTATCAGAATAAAACATACTTACGGATAATGTAGCTTCCTAAATTAATAAAAGAATTTTTAGAATAGGACCGGTAGTTCCAAAGATAACCCCTGACATACATACATACATAGAAACATTAAAACTTAACCTCTTTATTATAGGTATTATTATAGATTTTAAATTCGTGATTGATGAGTCGAAAATATCTAACCTCTTTTTATCGGACTTCGGAAAAGGAGGTGGTTCTATATTCCGCTACATTTTTTTTATGCATTAAAGAACATTTTCCACTACGATTCAACTGCGATTGAGCCAGACTTAGTATTAGCTGAAGCTCTTCGCAGAAGTGTCGTACTAAAAGAATTATCCAAACAGAGCATTTATCAACAAAATACCTAGAGGCACTATCATTTTCTTGGTAATAAATCGTCTTATTACTTATATTTTGGCGGTGTCATGATAAATACAGTACGCCTATAATTTACGACTTGTTTGATCAGATACTGTGATGTCCACTAAAGCCTGGGGCCCAAATTGGTCCAGTAAATCATAGAGGAAAAACTCTGATATAAAGATTTGATATATAGTAGGTTTTTGTTAATCTTTCCGACCTTAATTATAAGTTTGAGACATAGTTGATAGGGAGTTTTCTTTGAATTTGTTTTGTTGCTCTTCTGGTTGTATTTTAGGTAGATTCAAATTGGGTTTATCGAACAAGAATGACATTATTGCTTGTTTCTTTTTATATTTACAGTTTTTTGTAGAAATAATCGAACTATAACATTATGAGCAGTATTTAAAACTGCTACCTTCTAGTGCATTAGCCGCTTTGCAACCTAAGCTATTCGTAGTACCACTCGTGGTATCGAAATTTTTTCTTAACATTCAGTCACGAACTTTTCCTTTCAAAAAAAATTTTTACTACTTATAAAGTTTGCTTTTCAATGACTGTAAAAAATTATTTTAATTTAAAATCTATTTAAATCGTTTTGAAATATTTAATCTGCCTGTTTTATTGTTCCATTTTTTCATGAAAACATGGAAAACTATCTGCTTATCATTATAGCATAGCTCTAATAGTTTCAATGTTTCTTCTACTCATGATGTTTCACTCAAAAAAAAAACCCATTAAGTGTCCCATCCATTCGTAATCTAGTGTTTATACTATAGATATATTATTACTAACACAAAATTCAAACAAAAACATTATGTTAGTCTCAATATCTCCCCTAAAAGGACATCCCTGCCAATCTGCCACCCTTCGATAAGACAATAGTCGTAATGAACCAGTCAATATTGCTTAGTACGACACAACTAATGGCAGGTGACATAGGTATGTTTACTGTGGTTTAGGTATATTGAATTGCTTTTAACAGAATATTTTTTGCAAAAGTTTCAGTTAGTTTAATTTTTTATGAATATCTTAATAGAAATAAGAATGAAAACCTAACAAAGTATTAATAAATTATCATATTTCGCTTATAATAGGTCAAAAATATAATTCTTTATTAATATGATGACTGTTTATTACATATTACGGTAATGTGATAGGTTGATAGAAGATCTGGCTTAGGTTAGTGTCAATATGAAAATGCAAAGAACAAAATTAAATTACTAGTGGCATGTCGTGAATGGCGAAGTGACGGATACCTATCAACCTGCAACTTAAGTTAACGCAAGTTCAGACAAATTGACAAGTAACTGACAGCTACGAATCTTTAATATGAATGGACACTGAACTTGAGACCAAGTTCAAAGGTACGCTTATGCAGAAAACAGACAAGCATATTCTTCTGTCACTTTGACCTTTACACACAGCGCGTGACTTTAATTCAATTGCCATTTACTTGATAATAATAGAACATAATAGCCTCATAATCTCATCCATTCTTTCAAGACGACACGGACATTTAAAATCAGATAAGACATTACGACATACAACATCAAACGGCCACGAACAATGACTAACTGGCCTCAACCAAAAATATCTGTCAAAACACCATCCATCGAACGATGACGACTCAAAGGGATCTCATTTTGTAAGGGAGCGGCAATGGAACAATAAGCTTAATTTTCGTACAACATTGATTGATAGCCAATCCCATTCCTTCGTTGACGTGACAAACGTTGATGCTTTGAATAAAGTTTGGGACACGACAATAGACGATATTAATATCAACTAAATTGGTGTTGAGATAGATGAAGATTCTTGTAAAGATAAGATTAATTTGGGTCAGTAAATATTTTGTAAACTGAGATTTTGAATTGATGAACTGTAATGAGTTAAACAAAAATAAATATATACAAAGGGAGACTAGGAATGTTATTAAGTCATTCGATGATATAGAAATAAATTTTAAATTCATATTTATTTCATTTTTCAATAATGTGTCCTATATAATTTTAAATTCAATAATTAATACCTCTACAAAACATGTAGGAGAAAATTTTGATTAAAGTTATATTTAATTAACCTACCTGTAGAAAATCTTGATATTTTTTTCCTCATAGAAGTACAAAAGCCGTTAGCGGAGCCAGCTACCGTACCCTTAGAGGTCACAAATAACAGTACAGCTCGTAAACTAGTTGCCGCATTAACCATAACGAATAAAGGCACTAAAAGCACGTCTCGACCGTCCCTGAGGGCCGTTTCGGCTGTCAATGCGAAAATTTAAGTTCACCACACCCATGCACTCTGAAGGGTCGACCTTTACGCCCTTTGTCTCAATCGTTGTTGCTTTTACATTCCAAGAGTCCATTCCAATGGTACTTTGTGCAGAATTAAATAAAACTGTACGGTAGTTGGCTTGAAATTTTAGTGCCGCAGATTTTTAAAGAGATTTATTTTAAAAAATAATTCTTCATTCCTTGCACCTTTCTAAAAACTTTGAACTTTCTTTGTGCACTTGAAATAGCTAAGTAATTTCATTAGTAAATATTCACAAGTTTTACCCAAATGTGACAAGAGAAATTTGAAACAAAAAGCTATCGTCATTCAGAAGTCAATCAGTGTTGAAGGATTCATTAATCTCTTCTCACTTGCGAATGTCTCAAATTGCGAAATATCAGTTTCAATGTCTATGACATTGCTTCTGGTAGCCTCAGGGCCAAACAACATTTGTTTGAAATATTTAATATCTTTTAGATTTCATTCATTTACTCTCCTATTCAATTGAACAACAGGCCTTAATGCCGACAACAGTTTATTTACGTCTGTTCTAATCTTGTTGTTCAAAAGAATGTGTTACCGACTTCGGGTGGCCATCTATCTTGTTATAACGACAATGTCTTGATGTATTTTATCACATTTAGCCCCGGTAGAAATATTTACTATCTTTGACCAGTTCACAATGACCCTCCTCGCCCTTCTATGACTTTTTTTGCTGAACTAGAAAAATGAAATTGTTAGTAGTTGTAAGGGTCATGTGATGTTGGTTTTTGGTTCCGTGACCGTGGTGTTAACGGTCTTATTTGTCATCTGTCAATTTGCCTTCTATTTTTGTTGGGGAATATGAAAGCTTTCGTTTAACTGCGCGTGTCGTCGATGGTGTTTTGTCATCATTATTTTTGGCCTCCTCATAATGATTATTGACAGGATTGTGGACGATGGATTGCTTGCTTTTTAGTTATAGTGTAATTTTAGCCCTTATTTATGGTAGAGACATAAAATTTTATATTCATATTATGACGTTCCTATGTTGTTTTTTTATATATTTTTTTTAATTCAGCCTGTAAAAAAAATAATAATGCTTTTATTTTCTCAATTACCTTTCTCCTTGACTGTTTCTTTGGCCGAAACAAAAAGGTTCCCATTCAAAACGAGTAATCAACAGAATTAAAGTCGAATCTGTATCAGGAGGCAAGTCCAATCTCGCCGGGTTTACGCCCAATTAATAATCGAGGCACTGAGATGGCCAAAGTTCAATGTACTTTTTATTTACTAACGTATGAAACTGAAGTAGGTAAGATTATTGCCCGTATAAAATATTATTCTTTTAAAATTGCATGTCTTTTATATGCCAGTAAACGTGGTCCTTCGCTTTTGTTTTTGCTATTGTAATAATTATTATAGAAATACTACTTCAGGGGGCTGGACACACTAAAAGTTGTGCAAGACTAAAGCTTACAACTAAATAATTGTACAACAATTTAGTTCTAATATCAAGGTTTTTTTATAAAGTAACGCTAACTACATTCAACTATGTTATAATTGTAAGTAAGTACTTTCAAGTATTGAATTTTCAGAATTAAATTATTTAGTTGAACAATTATCGTTCGACTCTTAAAATACACTAGATAGTTCGATCAAATAGTTTCTAAGTTGGGTTGATATCGTGATTTGCATACCACTACAACTCGATGAAATGTTGAGTTGCGGTTCCATCTTTTTACTAGCAACTTATTAACACTACTAGCTATTGAGTTTTTCACTGTATATGAAACTTGAATAGCTTCAAATTCACATTTCAATTTTCTTACCATAATGTTGAGAACCACTGTTGTAAGGCTGCCTAAGATTTAGATCCCCAGCGCGGGCGCATCATGTTTAATTAACTAACCCCCTTCAAGGTGCGTCCCTAAATATAGTGACCGAAAAATAACAGCCCTCGTGTGCCTCCGATTTTGTATTTTTTTGTTTGTGTTAAATGCGTGTAATAGCTTAGTTTTTGTTCTAATTCTTAGTGGTTAAGGATTTAATTTTTCATACTGAAAAGATTGAGATCAATTGGTTTTTGACCGTGTGATTAATCTTTGCCGTCTTTACTCTCAATTCTTTTATGGTTTCTATTGACTATATTTAAGAATTTAAAAGATTATTTTGAACTGGGGCCGAAGGAAAGGCGATGTTGACAGATGGAGTTTAATAAGACCGCGAACTTTAAGTCTTACATCTTACAGAAAGGCATACATTCATCCCTAAGAACCGACTTAATAATTAAATATGTATTAAATAAATAATAATTAAAATAATAAATTTAAAAGGTTCAAAACAAAAAAATACTGAAAATTAAAGTTTCATAAGCCACTTGTACACCAAACATTGAATGTCTTACTTTTACAACTAAAACACAAAATTATAAAATGAATTGAGAATAAACATTCAATTCATTTAAATTAAGTAAATGAGATAAGTAATAATATTAATTTATTCATAAAATAAAAATAAACTTATTCATCAACAATTTTAGTTTCATACGACTTATTTTAGTTTCTTAAGTTTTTTTTTAAACTATTAATAACTCGACGACTAGTTTGATTAAAGTTCAATTTTTGTCTCGCGCTCGGCTCTATGTAACCGGCTGGGCCCATTACCTATGGCCCATAGTATTCTTAATTCCTATAATTAGAGCCATCCCACACCGGGTGATTGATAGTTTGAACCGGGAACGATACAGAAATGGGATTCTAATCACTTTTTATAGGATACCGGATTTAGGGATACTATACATTACTATACAATATATGATGATATACATTGACCTTCAGAACTTAGTAGGTTTTAAAATTACAATAACTTTTAAAGTACACAAGAATTATAATTTTGAAATAAAATGGATAAGAGAAAAAGAGTTAAATGTTTTGTAGAAAAACTTCAAAGAAAGTTGAAGAAATTTGCTATAAAATGCAAATATTTATATTTTAAAACTCCAGTTTGAACTGAATGACTGCCTCGTTTATCTAGTGGTAGCAAGCGCGACTGCTGAGTACGAGGTCCTGGGTTTGATTCCCGGGTCGGGCAAAGTGTTGTGTTTTTTATTAGGAAAGTCTTAGTATTAGCACGAAATCTGGAATTGTGCGCAGTTAACGCCCCTATAACATAGCACTTACAAAACAGCTGGAAAAACGTGGGTGTACTGCATACACCTCTGCCTACCCCCTCTGGGGTAGTAATTTTTTATAAGAAAAAGTAATTTTAAAAGTGTGGTTCTAAGTTTTGAAAACCAGTGTAGTTAATAAACTAAAAAAACGTAGACGGCAAATTCTCGTCCTGAATTTAATCAGAAAAATAAATAATTTAGAAAAACCAAAAAGAAAATTATAAACTTTCTTTTTTATAGCGGTTGGAAAATTAATTAGGTACATCGATTTTCTTATGTTCTGGTTTCTATGAAAATATTGCTGTAAGCAAGAATGTATTGATTCTTTAACTATATTTAAAAAGTGTGTTGTGAAAAATGTTCTCAGAAAGAAACCAGCTCTTAATTACATCTTATCTTTATTATCTTTATTGGGAAAGTGGCTTAATAACTATTTCGGTAAAGTACACTAATAGCTACCCCTAACGCCTCCTTCAGTAAGCAGCACACCCCCTTTACAAAAATAGTATATTGGAAACGCCTATCCAAGCTTACTTTTATTAAAACCATGTAATTTTATAAAATGGCTACCAATTTATCTACGAAAACGTGAACCATAAATGCTTTGTAGCCGAATCGTGCGCGGGAGTAGATTTTTTTACAGCCCATCCCCCAACTGATTGTATTTTTTGTACAACTGATCATTTTCTAAGTTAATAGTGTTTAGTTTTAACTTGATACACGTCGTTTGTGGCTATTTCTTGTTTTTGTTTCAATAGCGGCCTGCCTGTGATACCTCTAGATCTTTATCAGATAAGTAAGACGAAAAAATTTTACTTCGATTTCAATTCGATGTCAGACAATGTCTAGGTCTAAAGGTCTGAAATATCATATTATTATTTTTTAAATTTTGTAGCTAGATTTACAACAATAGTCTTTCTGATTACATAACATCTTTACGAGTAATTATAGGTATTATGACTACTTCTTTCTTTTTATATTTTGATGAAAATTTATAAAGAGCTCTATATCCTGACACATTTTTGCAAACACGTGATACATAAAATGAGCTAGTAATTTCGACACCAATAACAGTTGTAAACCTTTGAGTGGTAAATACTTTCAGTTGAGGTATAATAACATCTTTCTATGACACTCAGATTCTGTGACTGATCTCTCTCGTCTTGTCGGATTGCCGTCCCAGATTATGATAGAGCGCAGAGAATAAAGTGTGCACCTGTATTTGCGCACACAGTTATGCACTCTATTACCTACCTCCTGCGTAGATGGCGTATCTTCTTTGAGATTAGCCATTCTGACCGAAATTCGGTCAGGAGGGCATTATTATAATAACCTAAATAGCATTATACTGCATATGGAATGTATTATGCATCTCTACATACATATTATAGAAGAAATTCTAATAATTACTGTTACTGTCAGCCCATATCATCCCACTGCTGGGCAAAGGCCTCTCCCTCTGACTTCCACGTGTCTCGATCCAGAGCCAGTGTGGACCAGTCACTATTGGTTTTGTCCAATTCATCCCGCCATCTCGTTCGTGGTCTGCCGGGTCGCCGTCTTGCTGTGTCAGGGCTCCACGTAGTAGTTATTTTGGCTCACTGTGGGCCAAAAAATTCTAATTATATGTTGTCGAAATCTTTTCTTTGCTTACTGAAAAAATCCAATCATCAAATTTGGCGGATCATCATAAAAATGACGTATTATAAAATATCACAGTGAAATATTTGAAATATCCTACAAATTGCGTCTTCGGTGATGGTTCGAACAAAAAAACCTTAAAGTCGATTTAGTTCTTTGTGTAAAAAAATTAAGGGCATAATTACGGTCACAATGCGGTGGTTAGCCAGGCGGCACAATTAGATTTTGACGGGTCCATGATAAATGGTTGTCTTGGGTGCTGTTAACCCATAAAAACCGAAGAGACGCTTCGAGGTCACTTTGAAAATTATTTTTGGTGAAACCTAAACGTCTGCGCAAGATTTTCTTTTCAAAATGTAAGACGTTCTAATGACGTTATTTTAAATTATAGGTAAGTACCTATTTGAGTCGTGATAGCCTAGTGGTGGTGACCGTTGACTGGCAAGTCAGAGGTCTCGGGTTCGAACCCAAGGCGCGCATCTATGACTTTTCGTGAGTTATGTGCGTTTTATAAATTAATTATCACTCTCCGTGCCTCGGATAGCACGTTAAGCTGTTGGCCCCGGCTGTCAATTGTAGATCTTTGACAGTCGTTACGGGTAGTCAGAAACCCGAAAGTCTGACAACCAGTCTTGCCAAGGGGTATCGTGTAACCCAGTAACTGGGTTGTGGAGGTCTGATAGGCAGTCGCTCCATGTAAAACACTGGTATTCAGCTGCATCCGGTAAGACTGGAAGCCGACCCCAACATAGTTGGGAAAAGGCTAGGCAGATGAGGTAAGTACCTATTTCGTACCACATAATTACCATATAATTTTTACTGAACTAATATTGTTATAGTTATTCCTCTCTCAATTTGCAGATACAACTACAATCAATAGATTTCCTAGCGGATCGGACGCCGCCATTAAAAAAATCAATATAAGGGTGGATGCGCACTAATACGACTACTTAATGCCTTTTTTTGTTACAGTACCTTTGTGCGCACTGTTTTATTTATTAGCTTAATTGAAAGTAGCTATTTTAGAATTTATTTTCATCAAAACAAGTTAGGTTAGGTTAGATTCCTAGCGGGAGGGCGGTAATACACAAGTGAACCTCATACTTCCATCCAGAGATTTGTCGCAGATCACTGAATGCGTGCGAGTCGGACATAACCCTATCACTGGCTTTTTGGTGGTGAAGTACCCATAAGGGGTGTTCCACATGATAAAAAAAAGATTAGGATATGTTAATAATTGCTAGGTAAAATAGGTAAGTATCCAAATCTTATCAAATACCTAGATTGTTAATACCCGAATCCGCAATGTGAATGACTTTGATGTAACGAAATTTGCATTATAATTGAGTATAATTACATCAAATTTTCAGTAAGTCGCGTCGTTAATTTGAAGTGTCCTCATCATCATCATTAGCAATTATTTCTTACAATTAGTACACGCTATTATAATTTTTATGACCATTTATTTGCATATCTTAAGGTCATGTTGCATTTATTGAAATATTTTTATACAGCAATGAATTTCTATTGAACGATCTAAATCTATCCAATGGCAAATAACTATTAACACAAATTAAAAAATGTTAGACCGATTCTACATATTTTCTGTTCGAAAGGATAATTCACTAACAATTCGTCCCTTATTATTAAAACGATCGTTTCCCTAACCGCGAATTATCAAATTTCTACCATCTTGCCCTAGCATTATCACATAAGTCCAAATGTCTCGAGGTACCATTTAAAACAACCAGTTACACATGGGCCCCATAAACCACGAAGGCCTAAGCGTTTTTAATAACAACGCGAAGGAACTTTAAAGTGACGTAGGGTCTTCGTAAACTGGTCACTTTAAAACTCAGCCGATTAAGAGAAAATTGCAAAAGATTACAGAGTCAGCCGTAATCCAGGAATTTGTTGTAATTATAAGTATTCCTTTAAAATTCGAATAATTAGAGCATCAGTGATTTAGGATGGTTATTTTGTACAATATCTACCATTATGGTAGTTTTGGTTAATATATCATGTTTTTATTCACTGGATTTAAATTTATTTATTTCATTTGAAGCCTATATTTAGGTACCAACCAAGATATTATTTCAATTCCTGTGTTTAACTTATATCATCATGCTTTTTCCTTTTCTATACTTGATTGTTTTTTAAATCTTTAGTTTCCTTATTATTTCATTCATCTTCATTTTGGGATGATTTTTTTACTTTGAATTAATTTACGATTTTTACAGGAAAACAATCTATTTAAAAATTACACACATATTTTAAATAGATATTTAAAATTATTCTATGTTCAATCTATACTTATAAAATGGTAACGTGACTGACTGACAGACAACGCACAGCCTAAACCAGTAGACCTAGGGACTTGAAATTTTGAGACAATATTCTTTAAGTACCGTAGGGGTGCACTAAGGAAGGATTTTCTGAAATTCCCCCCCTAAGTAGGTAAAAAAGGGGGAAACAGATTGTATGTAAATCCGTCATTCTTAACGTTAAATGTACGAAACTTGGTATTCAGCTTTTCGGTTGATAAATGAAAGGACAAGCATTGTTTTTTTTTTTAAATCTACCCTTGAGTGGATAAAAAAGGGGGTGAAAGTTTATATGGAAGATTTGTTATTTTTTAAGTTACAGATGTAAAAATGCGTATTAAGCTTCAGCGCTAAAAATAAGAAAGACGTGTATCAAAAAAATTGGATTTTTTTCCCCTAAGGAGATATAAAAGGGGACTAAAGTTTGTAGTTATGAAAATCCGTCATTAAACTTGATAATTAGCTTTTCGGTTAACGAATAAGACGTGTTTTAGCTTTTTGATAACTCTACCCATTAGGGGGGAAAAGTGGGGGGGGTGAAATTTTGTGTAGGAAATTCGGTATTAGTAAAAGACATCATAGTGGCATAACTAATCAATGCACGTATATCTCGATATTCAATCACTATGGGGAGAAAATATAGAAGATAAAAGTTTGAATGAAATTCTGCCATTTTTAAAGTTGAAGTCATGAAAATTAGTAGGTGCTGGGCCGATTTTCATGGTTTTTGGTTTGCTAGATTTGTTTCCGCCTAGAATATAAGAATAGAAGAAAAAAATATGGGATTGTACCCCTAGGGTATGGGTAGGGTAGGGTTGAGGTAGGGTAGGGTAGGAATAGAGGGGTAGGGTAGAAATAGAGGGGTAGGGTAGGGGTAAAGTAGGGTAGGGTAGGGGTAGAGTAGAGTAGGGTAGGGTAGGGTAGGGTAGGGGTAGAGTAGGGGTTGGGTAGGGTAGGTGTAGTGAAGGGTAGGGTAGAGTAGTGTAAGGTAGGGTAGAAAGAGCGTAGAGGTAGAATAATCACGCGTACAAAGTCGCGCGGGGCAGCTACTTAATAATAAATTAAATATAACTTTAGACACTTGCCTATGAAAATAAAAGAAAAATAGAAAAAGAGTAATTACATTAAAATTCTTACATTTTATTAAATAATTACTAAAAACAAAATTAATTACAAAAACATCACAACATTTGAGTAAACTTTAATTAATATGTAACAGTTTTTTATTCACTTGTCTGTTAGGGTCGCTACCCACTGAAGCGTAACGTCGTAGATTAGAGCAAAAAAGTGACGTCACTCAGTGTGCTTGCAAGAGTTTTTTTTTGCATTCTGTATCGGTGAAATGGTGTGTGACATACTAATAGTATTTAATATTGAATCTTTTTTGCCACGGACATGAGTAGGGACAGTACCCGTTCACATAAATTTAAATATATTATATATATATATAAATAGAAAAAAAAGACCGCTTTCTGGTACTTATAAAATAGTCTGTTGCCCTATTGCTAATTCTAGGCGGGGCAGACTTTCAGAATTAGGCAAGTAATGGATTGTAGAGTCTTTGAATTTGATTAGAGTAACCCTGATATCTATTCCTACCGTTAAAGGGGTCAACCCTTCATCGGTAGGAATAAATAATAGGGTTGTCGTTGATGTCTCAAAGAACATTAAATATAAATTATTGTTTTTCGAATTGTGGACTCGAAAGTGTTAATGATCATGAGCCAATGTCACTATACTGAATCACTCTTTTTATGACTACTTTCTATTAGCTACTTGCTCTATTAAGCTAGTTATGACAAAGAGAATCCTAGTTTAGTTAATGTTATACGCTAATCTAATCTAATCTAATATATCTAGATATACTTATTTACATGAATAAAAGAAGATCTTAAATTTATTTAAACAATAGACCTACAAAATTTTATAAATTCATTTATTTCATCGTTTAACAATGTATTGTCATACACCTATGTAGGTATTATGGTTAATATATTTCTAATCCTATTCTGAATAAAATTATTCAGGTATAAATATTTATCAATATTAATAGTAAACTTTACGAAGTATTCGCAAGAAAATGTCAGAAACAAAAACCAACTTTCTACATTCTCAGTTGATGTCTACAACTTCAAGTGAAGTGAAGATTTCCTAACCAATGCATTTTCTTAGAAACACTGCTTACAAAAACACCCTTCGTCATATTCTATTTTTCTTCGTATTTTTTATTTTAAACCTAACATAGCAAACGTATCATTTATTTCTTCAAGTCTTACAAGTGCCTCGTCACGTAAATCATATATTAAGAAATCCCACAGGAAGGTGTCGTTAGTTTTTACTTGGCAAGACATTTAATTATGTAGCATATGAATTATTCAGTTGTTCAGAATGTGGAACGGTCACAGCACGATGGCACCGGTCAACTCGATCCGCGGTAAGATTTCGAATTATGATGACCACTTTTATTATAGCTTGCTTAACAACTTAGATTGATAGAGAGATTAGAGTTGAAAAGTTTTCCGACGCATTTTGTTAGAATAGTTTTAGAGATTGTCTAGCTGTTTTCGTAATTATACGTCATGCTTGTGTGGAAGGATTAGCCTTTTACTGCACACCCTTGGTGGTGTTGAAATCTATTCTGTGTGATAGAAGATACGATACTTTTGAAGTAACATTATTGAAGCCACTTAAATTCTTGTGGTGTACCTAATTATCATCATGTTTTTTCCCTTTTTCCTTTTCTATAGGTACAGGTTTTCTTTTTAAGTTCATTATTCTAAAACTTGGATTTTTCGATGTGTGTTTGTATTTCGTGTGATTTCAGCACCATTGATGTCACGAATGTATTGAACTGTAGGTACTTATGATCGTCATGCTTTTTCCTCTTTTCATTTCTATATTGATTTTCTTCTTACGTTACTTTCCTATTATCTGGTTTTTAGTGATAAATATATGATGTTTCTTTAACAAGAAAACCACCTAATACATGATTAGCTAACTTATCAGGCGTGTAAATATTAACTGGTTTTTGAATTGTGGTTATAGGTATCAAATAATGGTTAACTTTTTAACGAGTGGTGAAGATGTATGTCTCAAAAATTTAAAATTAAAACAATCTCAAACCCAACTCAAGAATATCGTATACGGAAAGTTTTGAGAGTTTCGATAAATCTAAATATCTTAATTATTGATTAAGGTTTATCAAAAGCTTGTGCACACAATGTACCTATATCTTTAATCAGTGAGGATAAAGATTGAAATAAGTAGATGCAAACAATTGATAGTCTCAGCAGAAATATTATCATAAGGTTCTACGACACTGAACTTATTGTTCTCAGTATCCGAGTCATAATCATATCACAGATAAACATTACCTCATTGCCCATTCACGGAATTCCAATCAAAGAAACCACGTACAGAATAATGACGTACAACTTTAGAATCACATCGATTTGATGAATCACGAATATCATGATTGTCCGCAAAAAATGTTTCAGTGACTTAACACGAAGCCTTATGTCCTCGGGCGTCCATCAGACTTGAGTAATAGCGGCTTGATGGTCACATTTTTAGGCAGAATTTTTGACATTCCGTCAACGCCCTCAGAACTCCTCAATGGCGTGGGTTACATGGCGTGGTTTAAGAAAAAAGTTGTTTCATTTGATGGTAATTATTATGTTAATTTTAATATCTATAATTTTTATTATGAGATGAAAGATAATACTAAGGTACTTAATTATTATTAAGTATGTTTTTCTGAAATAAATAACACGTAGAATATTCAATAAAAAATGACATACATAAAAATATATTTTTTTAATTAGCTTATTCTGTGTGTTTACTTCTGTTGTTTATTTAATACAGTTTAATTTACACTATAATTTGCATTATATTTGGAAGAAATAGGGCATGTTTATTGAAAAAATTGAAATACTTTAATTTTTCGTAGTGTTAAATTGCCTGATTTTATTATTTTCTTTCAAACATTTTCTATTTATAGCTTTTTATTTCATTTTCTGATTGTCCTTGTACGTCATGTGAACCTTCTCTTTTGTTCTAAGTCGGCGGTCCCCACAGGCGACTCAGATCTGCATAATAACATGATACCCGCACCCCAGAGCGAGGCATCTCGGCTTTTTTGACAAAATACTTTCCTTTGTTTTATTGAGATTGCTAGAAGTTTTCAAATTCGAAAAGAATTTAGGATACTTGAGATGATTTTTGCATTTAAACATTTTCCTTTATAATTCTGACTACGATATTTGATTGAAGTTGACTTGTAATGTCGAATTTAACGGAATTCTAAAATTGGCAATTAACATTAAATACTTTAAACTTAGTATTAAGGTGGATACTTATTTGTTTTAGTATTTATTAAATATCTTATTGGTGTGTAAGCTAAGAGCCACGCTCGCTCACTACTATTAAGACCAGATTTCCTCACGATGTTTTCCTTCACGAGTCAGTGGTGTCTTAGATTAACCAAGAATGTGCATATGACACTAAAAAGGTCACATTAGTACACACCAGGGTCGAACCCACAACCACTATAACGTCGTAGTAGCGCATTGGTTACGCACCCGCTTTGAGACATCATTTTTATTATAAAATATATCGTTTAATACGGACTCACGGCACGTGAAGATACTCCGTTACACATATCAGTGTAATCATCAACACAGCACATTATCTACGACAGCTTTACCAACCTCGACGATGAAGCAACATGCAACCAGCAACCGTGACTACTGACACTTACTAACCAACCAACATACATTTACCATTCGCAAAACAATAACACACACGAAAATAAACCTTATGATTAGTGAATCACAGATGACATAGTTCCAATTTAAATTTTAGAACACGCAATCAAAACTTTGCTGGAACACCTAACCTTACCACAGAGTAATTACAAAAGAACAAAAGCCAATCACAAAAATTGCTGCACTACATATTCACAGACGAATATAATGTATACTGTGGCACATAAGTTGCGGATGTTACGGTATATGAATTTGTCGCTTCAAGTAATTGACAGAACGGAGTCGTCCAATGGAATAGCGCAATACGGACGGGTTGCAAGAGACAATGGACTTCGTACATTATGTACTACATAGGTGGTAGTAGTACGGTGGTTAGATGGGTAATTTTACGGTAAGTGCTTCCGACAATAGCTCCTAGTAAACAAAAGGCGCATCTGACTACGCATTGTTCTCTATTTAAATAATTTATGAGACAAAAGATAGCGTCTTAAATTGGATATAATTCGAGTGAAGCCGTGAATCAAACTCGCCTTGAAAGTGGGTTGGACAGTAATTTTAGCTGGACATTATTAGATATCATCTTTATAAAGCTAGTGTTTTACAAGAGGTAAGCAAGCAGAAAAACTTAACGATGTATGTAACTAACTGTACGTTGACAAAGCCAGAAATACAGTTCACTTTAAAAAAAATATTCATAATACTTGCTCGTAAACAGTGCTATTACATGTAAGAAAAGCGGGCGGTAAATCTAAATTACGACCCAAGAGCGTCATGAAAAATCTTGCATGTCACACAAGCTGTGCGACCATTAGGTACTAACATCGCGCGTCGGGTCGATTTCGGCTCGGGCTCAGAATGTAACTTCGATAGTAATTGTGTACTTTCCGCCCTCGTAACACAATGTACTATAAACGCTAGTAGCCTAGCTTAAGAGATGGCGGTAAACTTTTCGTCAATAAATATGTTGTCTGACCCAATCTAAGTGAAAACTCATACCAGATGCACTCAAACATTTAAATCTAATCAATGTAACAAACCTACGTGAATATTACGTATTCACGTCCATCACGAATTATAAATTATATGGAGAACTTCAATTTACATGTTTGTCAAATAGAACTTTCTAAAAATTGCTTTTTAAAACACAAACTTTAATTGATGCTTGACATGTATTTAGATTGCACAACACGATTTCTAAATATTTAATAAGAAAAACATGTTTTGGATGGCACGAGAACCTAAAATTACTTTGCCACGCGATTACGTCCATCACTTATTGCCAATTTTTAACAGTCGTAGGCGCATAAATTTCTGTTATATTGAATTGCAATAAGGTTTATAATTGTGCATTCTTCTTATCGTGTGGTTGTTGAACAACCTGGTGTCAGAGTTTAAACCGCCCGTAGGCCTCTGACATGGCTTTACACACCATCGAAAAATCTCTCAGGTGTGCTGGTTTCATCACGATGTTTTCCTTCACCGTTTCAGCAACTGATAATTAATTTATAATACGCACATAACTTACGAAAAGTCAGAGGTGCGCGCCTTGGGATCGAACTCGAGACCTGTGACTTGTCAGTCGACGGTTATACCACTAGGCTATCTGTGCTGTATATAATTGTGCATTGTTACCATGACTTAAAACTATATTTGTGCTCGCGTTCTCAAAACGGCTCTAACGATTTCAATGAAATTTGAAAAATCGATCTAGATAGGTCTCATTTCAACGAAAATTTTCACCGTCAAGTACGTTTTCATCTGTCCCGAGCAGAGTTATTAAAATATACCTAATATGAAAAGACTGAGACGTAACAATCCCGCATCTTGGCAATGGTAGCTATGGATTTCTAAGACTCATAAATAAATTTGTAAAATATATATTATCCTGAGCGTAGGTCATGAGCATAGCTGCTCGGTCACCCAGATGAAAGTATTCGATTTTTAGAGGGCTAGCATGTCTAATATTTTTGTTAGAATACAATGCTATAAAGACGTAACTTATTCCTAACATATTTTATAGGTACGCACGCGTTAATGCGTTTTATGTATGTAATAAAATCTATTCTTTTCCTAGCCGATAAGGCATTATGCGAATCAAGTATTTAATCATTCCACTAGAAATTTTCAGTTACAGCCCCGGTGCAGTGCTGTAATTGTTTCCGATGAAGAACGATCAACTCGTTGCCTGTATAATAACGTAATTTGTTTATTAATTAATATGATTATATTCATTACTTAATAATATAACTTTATGCACATTTCCGATAAAAATATAAAAATTAAAAGGTATTTATTAAAAATATAATATGTTTTGGAGAGAAAACACAAAAAGAAAATTAGTAAAAATAAACAAACGTTCTTGTCGGAGTCGTTGCTAGTTTTCAGTAGTCAATCTATTTCAATGGTTTAAATAATCACCTTTTATTTTTCATCGGTTAATTTCTAAAAAAAAGAGAAAACTTGGATAACTGAGAACGGGAACGATTCATGGTTTCCGGAAAGTACATTCTTTTTTCATAAAGCATAAACTTACTTACTCTGAGTCTTGGCTTCTTATACAAGATTCCTCCATTTCTTGCAATCCTTCGCGACCCTTGATTTGAAACTCACAAAGATCCCCCCTTCAACTACTTTACTCCAGCAATCCGGTCGTCTACCAGTCGGTTGATCCAAAAAAGCTCTTACATCGCGAACTTCCCCTATTTTGTCCCAACTGTCCCAGACAACAGAATCTGTGCGATTTCTCTTCCTCAAATGATACCAACAATGAAATGTATGAGTTTCTGAAATACTGACGCAGGTTTACAGCTTACATTTTACGCTCAGCGTACAGAAGTTGCTTTCGTCGGTCTTGTACCATCTGGACGAAGATAAAGAAGTTAGTGGATTTCTAAAAACTGCTAGTCAATACTGTTGGGTCAATGAAACTTTTATCGTAAACATAATGTCTGGTCGCTGGTGCCAAAAAACACATCAACCAAGATATGTGATGACTCTAAAACAATAAACATAAAAATTGATATAAATTCTAAAGCACAGCAATTCTAAAAATAATACGTTAAAATGTCACGACCTCGTCCTCTATTCTATGGGAAACTATAAAAAGTAACAGTCACATACGAAAAGTCGTCAGTGTTTTCCTATCATACATAAATAACCATAAACATATATATACATGAAACGAAAACTGTGGATCTCTTTTTAAGAATATTGCGCGCACGAAAGCTAAAATTTATAAAAAAAATACGGTCGAATTTTGACCACTGACTGGAGCACTTGTAATAATAAATTTATAACACCCATCTCCTTCAGATTTAGTCTATGAAAGAAAACTGGCCAGTGCGAAACAAATAATACCGCAGAAAAAAACCATGTTGGCACTTTCTAAAAAAATATTCAAATAACACGAACGTTTAAAACTGAAATGGTAATGGTATATCGATGATGCCTACCAATAAAACCTTTATCCACGCACATTTTTATCGATAGTAATAATCGATAGGTACTCTAGTCAATGTTATTCAATTAGGCATGCGTTTCGATTTGGGTCGTATATTTCTGTCGTTATAGGGACATATCAAGTAATTAAGATTTTTGATGTGTATATAAATATTTTATTAAAAATAATAATAGTTGTGAAGGTGACGGTATTTCTATCGAGGTCGATCGTAGAAATAACAATAAAACACTTGATGTCTATCACAATAGTCGTAATAGATAAAGATCGTGTCACGTTGCGATCGTAAAAATATATTTTTGAATATAATGCCATTGTTATTGTTACTTGGGGAATTTACAAAGAGAAAATAGCAAGCTTTTAGAAACAGTTATTTAGGAAAACTGTTGATTTTATCTACAATATTTTAAATTAAACTAAAATAGAAATGCAATAGAGATTTGAACAGAAACGAGGCAATATTTTTTAATACATTTTTAATTGTATTTGTAGGCGCAAAGATGTAACCCAAAGGATGATGCATTTATTTATATTAATGTTTTTGTAGTAGTCAATTACACCGAAATGGATGAAGCTATTAAGTTAAAATTGCCAAAGTGATATATATCGCTAATCGATATAGGTTTCAGTAACCAATTAAAAATCAGATCTAAAATGTAGACTACAAAATTAAGATTGATCGACATAAAATTACTATAATTTGTTCATGTTAATCATTTTTGTAACGTGATGATTTTTTTCGGTTTTAATATTGATAATAAATACCTATTGGGTATATTCTTTCAAATGTGCTAAATAGTTAATAAGTACTGTCGACAAAAATCTACATAACGAAGCAAAATAATATGTCATAAGTAATTGGTAAATTCTTATCAATGTCTTCTGAGAATATTAAATTATTATTAATCGAATGATAATTATCTATTTTTGATTAATAACCTGCATAGCGTTAATACATCGATGCCACGAAAACAAAAACTGCATTCAACATGAAAATAATATAATCATCACATTAAAGATCAAAAGTTAAAAGCTACACTATAAAAATTGTAAATGAACTTTAGACGGAACCAGTTGTGGGCAATTTAAATTAATGGATTTGTCATCGCAATTAATTTTATAGGAATTAATATGCGAGCGGCGAACGCAAAGAGTTATTTTTTATGTATATAAATTGACATATAATGGAGTCTGGACGATGTATGGAGCGGTGACGGCAAATTGATTGACAAATTGCGTGACGAATTCAAAATAGGTGGATTTCTTTTGAGTGTGTCTGTTATAAAAGTCGCGTTTGGTTGTTGGGCCTATGAACGGGATGAAAGCGATGCGCAAGCGGGGCGGGAAGATCTTTATACGGAAGGAAAATTCTAGAAAAAACCCTAGCATAAATAATCATTATAATTCTCTCTGCAGCTCATTGCAGAGAGAATGATCACTGACATGCTCCTTCTTGGAACACTGGACAATGAATCCATTGCAGTGTCACATATTATTATTATTAATACCTAACCTATCACATTTATGGATGATTTATGTATTGTAATTTGTCTGAAATAAATGTATTGAAATGAATTGAATAAAGAGTGAGAATGCTGACCAGATTTTACTGCATTGCTAATGCCTAATATAGACAACTAAACAGTATGTTACAAGCTTAATGGATTTAACATTACCGTCAGTAGTATTGAAACCAATTTCTGCTTTTAATGTAGGTACTCTATAAAAATTGCACAGTCATACGTATATTTGGATATAAAATAATTGCATTAACATTGATATTGCTGTTGATGATGTCATGATCAGATTTGTCATGGAATTCTTGTACTGAGAAAAAATGCGATCAAAACGCCCCGATAAAAATTGAAGTGTGACTCCTTCGCCTTTATTAACGCTTGACCTACAATCTTTATCTTATTTAATGTACACGGAAAATACGTATAATTACTATTATTAAACATCGATTGGGAATAATGTCTGTCAAAACAAATTATATAAGTGCTAAAATGTTTTAATCTGTGCTCAAAAACTTCAAAGCAGAATTGTTTTTTCCTCAGTCACATTATTTAGAATTACGAAAAGTTTTAAAGTGACAATTTTTTGTAAAAAGAAAAAAAATATTATTAAAAGAATTTGAAACTATGACCTACTGTGTATTTGGATATTTTGAGTCTATGAGTTCTACTAAGTTTTAAGTGAAATTAGTAATTTTAAGTCTATGAGTTCTACTAAAATTTGAAGTGAATTTGGACATTTTGAGTCCATATCATTCTCGCCAACTTCGAGGCCCCGTTCTATAGTTGTAAAAGTCTTAGTTAACGGTTTGAAATTCTCACGACAGATCGATCCCGATTACGAGCAACGTTCATTATTAGTCAATCTGCTTTATTGAAAACGAACGCCGCCTTTGATCGGTATAATGTCAATTTCTCTATATCGAAACCAATCGTCTAATGTCTTCCGAACTTTATTGTTTTTTTAGTAATTAACGTCGTTTCATTCGATGTCTTTAATTGTAGAATGAAGCACCTACTACGAGATTATTAAAGCAACGTTTAATTGTGACGCTTCGATCAAAATCGTTAAGGGAAAAGGTGTTTTGTCCATTTGTAAGGTATCAAATGTTGATGCGTGAGTGCTTAATACGTTTAATTGTAAGTTAGGCTACGTTCACACTAGGCTTTCCTACAGTTAGCCGCGCAAATCAGCTAGTCATTGGCTCGCTGTGTGATTAAGTGAGCGAAGATAACTGATGCTTCCAAATCCGCAGCAAAGCAGACGTTGACTGAATGAAGTAGCGTTAAACCACAAATTGCATACTGTACGCGTAATTATAATATTAATTTTACATGCTTTTAACCAAATAAGGAAAAACACCCAAATACAAATGAAGATTTAAAGGTAAAAGTTTTAAAATGGACAGTATTGTAAAACAGTATTGTTTTGAAAATCAAAAAAAAAATAAGAAAAAAAAACAAAACCGTCTTCAAAAAAACTCCTCATTAAGAACTTGGCATGGAACCGACTCCAAAACGTAAACTTATTTCAAGCTTTTTAGTTTCTTTTGAAGTCGGTTTTGTTTTTTTTATTAAAATATTTTTTTCAAGATTTTTAGTTGCACCTAAGATACCAAAGGTCACAAAAAAACATTCAATCGAATTGAGGACCTCCTCCTTTTTTAAAGTCGGTTAAAAATAAAAACATCCTATTTGTCCTACCTATACTAGTAAACGCCCCTTGTCTTTCATCACAAACTGATGTAAGCATAAGATCATACTCCACTACGTTGTAGCAAATCAATGCGTATTCCTACCTACTCATATAGGCAAATTTATTGAGATGAATCTTACCCTTCTAATTCTTAGGCTCTAGCCTAGGTAATAATAAGATTACACAATCACACAAAACAAGAAATTTTCATCACATCTTCTTGAGTGCTAATTTCAACACACCTAATTCTGTAATAATATTGGTCTATGAATAAAAAAAACTATGCAACTACGTTATATATTTGTAAAGAGACTAAGCAAGACTATAAGATTTACTGACTAAAATTTATAATAATAAATCAGCCTGTAACTGTCCCAATGTAGGGCAAAGGCCTCTTCTCATACAGAGAAGTATTGAGCATTAATCACCACGCTAGCTCACTGCGGGTTGGCGATTTCAGACAGTTAAAGTCCAGGTTTCCTTACGATGTTTTCCTTCACCGTTAGTCAGTGGTGTCTTAGATTAACTAAGAAAGTACACATGACATTGAAAAAGTCAAATTGGTACATGCCAGGTTCGAACTCACACCTACGCGCTTGCAAAGCGGGTCCGTAACCAATGCGCCACCACGACACGACTAAAATTTAATAAATAATAAATTAAATTGAATATTTATTTATCAATAAAACATCGGAAACATGAAGATTATCAATCACATATCCAAACACCTGTACAGTTGCGGCATTGACATTTGGTCTACCAAAAATATCTATCTTTTAATTTCTTTAATTTACGACTCTAATTACACGCAATCATCTTTGAACGTGATTTTTCGTGACGCCTCAGACTTATAAGGTAGTCTTTTGAACCACCGTCAATGCTTGTCAGACATGTGTTTTGCTCGGTAACCTTTCCATAAACCAGTATACAAGACCTCCAATCAAACCTTACAATCCCCCTCTAACATCTGAATGATAAACTGCTCAGAGAAGAGACACAGTCCTAGGTAAAATGGCTGCTCGCTACCATTATCGGAGACTAGTAATCAGGAGTAATCACAGAACAACGAATGGTTTTTCGTCGTGACGTGTTTTTTTGTCAAATTATTTGTGGTTTTTTTTTCTTTATACCGATGGATTTTTGATTCAATGTCAAAGATCGTCGTACGTTCGATTGACAACAAATTATATGTGATTATTGTGTGGTCAGTAAAAATACAACGTTGGTTACTAAATCGGTCTGTTCATATCCTGTTCGTCTATAAACTACGTAGATTAGATTGGATGACAGTAAAATTTCGATGAATCTACACAAAATGTTTTGTAGAAATCTTAAAAGCTATTTAATGATGTCTTAGGTTTTCGCGAGCACTACACATAAAAAAAGAACTTTTTAATAAATATTCGTCGCGTCACTTTTATTAATTACCTACCTATTTTTACCATGGTGATCAGTATGATAGCGGTTGTGTAACTTTTTTAGATTTGTTAAATCCTCCAAGGTCATACTTAAGGTGCACTTACACGGACACTGTCAGTTGGGTTATTCCACCACTATCGCATCGCAAAACCATCAACCGTCGCTGCTGTATCGCGTTACTCCGTGCCTCGGAAACCACGTAAAGCCGTTCGCCCTGCGCCTGATCTCTCTCCGGTCGTGTCGGATTGCCGTCCTATCGAACTATGAGAGTGAGGGAATAGAGAGTGCACCTGTGTTTGCGCATACACTTGTGCACTATAATATCTCTTCTCTACACACTTATAATTTGGACATGCATCCAAATACCGTTACTTACTTAATCATTGCTGTAATATCTACAACCAAAGCTTTATTATTATATACGACAACATTTATACAACGCAACCACACAATATCCAACGAAAATTATATACTTAACAAGCGATACCCCCACCATACAATGCAAGCGCAAGCGCAGGTCGTTAGGCTCGAAGCAGCATAAATAATAACATACGATTTAGCAGGAGGAGTGCAACCACTATCTAATGATCAATGCAAGAACAATCGCCATTGTGGGGAGCTGCCGGCGGCGGCGGCTTGTCACTGGGTGTGTGCAGTTCGGTGCCGGGTCGGGCAAGTGATGTAATGCACGATTATGTTGGGAATACGACATTATTATTTTGTTTAATGCGCGGGTAAAACGTGTAACTGTAATGGATTGTAACTTGTGATTACGACTTGTGACTGTGTGTGTCTTTATGTGGTTGCAAGGTCTTAGGTAATGTGCATACGCAATGGTTGATATTTATAAATCCTAATCTTTGAGATTATTTAGCAATGATTTCGAACTTGAAAGACCTACATGACTCGGTCCGTCATATTTTGAATGAAAAAAAACTTTGGGATGAAATAAGTTTTTTTAATGACGTATCATAAGTATCGAGTACGTTTAAAATAGACACTGACAAAAAACATTTTTTTTTTCGTTTATTCGGTTTTTTATCCAAAAGTCTGTAATGTATGTAACTTATATTTGAATAACAACTGTTATCTTAATTAATATAATTACCTATGATAACCTAAACTCGAAAATTTTAAAATTTTGTCTGTCTGTCTTTTTGTTTTGTCTAAACGCTTGGAACTATTTTGATGGGACTTTCACTAGCAGATACTTAGTTGACTTTATACTACTACTTACTGCTACTTTAAAAAAATATTCTGCTTCGCTAATCGTGTTGTAAAAATAAAATATAAGTCTATGTTACAATACAAATCTATGTTACTATTGTGAATAAATGATTAATAATACTTAATATAAACGTCTATATCAAAAACGAACGTATCAAATAAGTAAAATTCTAACTACATAAGACGTTATCACTTGGAAGTTTGTAAGAGAGAAGGTATAAATCTGGAGATATCTGGAGGCGCAGACGGGTGGTGAAAGTTCAGTCGCGTATCGACGTCGAGACCTTCGGGCTACGGCCTACGCGAGGGGCGATTGTGAGGACCGAGTGTTTGACGATATTAGAAAGAGATTTATGAAGAAAAGTTTTATTTCATGGATTTTATGTTATTTTGTGCGTGGCATGTTAGAATAGTTTTCTTAAAATGTATATTTTCTTTTAAGTTTAAGTCATTGGGGGAGGCCTATGTTCAGTAGTGGACGTCTTATGGCTGAAATGATGATGATGATGATGAAGTTCTATTTCTTAGATTTTATGTTATTTTGTGCGTGACATGTTTAAATAGTTTTATTAGAATGTATTTTCTATTAAATTTTTAAAAATAAACTAAAACATTATGTTGGTTTGAAGTTTTTTCAACTATTATTTTTTTGTTATATATATTTTTCTGTTAAATATTTAGCCCTGGACTTTCACTAGTAAATTACTGTAGATGTAGATGTTTTTCAAATGCAAAAATTTAACGCGATTTTTGTTACTCATCTGCAATTGAAAAATACTAAAGATAACTAAATAGACTCTACATTTTTCAACAATGATTCTCTTTCATTAAAATAATTAATCATCATTCAATCCTTATAAAAAAAGACATAGGATACGATCGAGACTTGAACCCGCGAGACTCACCGTACTGTAGCGGCGGCGGCGCTCTAACCAATTGAGTTATCGTATCGCTTCTCGAATATAAAAAAAATCCCTTTTGAAAAATTTGAACGATTTCCCAATTTAAAAGATTTTGTGTTATTTCAAGTTCCTTTTCTACATCGTCTTGAATTGAAATCTATTTCAATTTCCTCTCATTCCTCTTAGACATATTGTATTACAATTCAAAAGGTATCCGTTGAAAAAAATAATTAAGCATCACTTTTTTGTAAACGTCTTTTTTCGGTAATTGAAATGGTAATATCATACCAATCTTCAAAAAAAAAATGTATGGAAATCGTTTTTACATCGTTACATCTAATAGCAACTGACAGTACTGCATCACCCACAAGTGCGGTGGACAAGCGATAGGCCATTAAGGATTTATTGCCTACAGATTGCTATCATTACTTGCCCGCCTGGATTATGTTGTTTGAATACGTTATTAAGACCTAGCACGTTGGTGGCTTTGACTTTTTAGGTGTTTTTTTAGAAGTACGACACGTAATTGGAAACCAGTGTGAGATAAAACCTCCGTGTTTTAGTTTTTAATTGTTTGTGAACTAGGCTTTTGGTGCTGATTCTCTTGTACATCTCGCTAAAGTAATTTTAGTCTATCTATATCTCTTTTTAATAAACACCATCGAAAAAGGACAGCAAATAATTAGAGCTGTCAAAATTTATCACAAATCTGCCATATAATAATGACTTATCTTATCCCATTATTGTGCTGGATATTAAACTCTCCCAAGTCTGAATTTTTTTACAAAGCTGTCACCCAGAAGAATTCTAATACTTTTCTTTGAACAAAATCAATATAGGCTAAAGATTGTGTAAAAATGAACACAATTCTTTAGAAAATTCTGTTGATAGAAAAACATGTCTATTCACCTTTTTCCAAATAGTTCTAAAGTCACCAAGAATTAGCCAAGTTCCTTCATCCGTGGCCTTCGGAACTCCATATCACATCCGTAGTTCCCCCATCTCTTTTAATTGCGATCCAATGAAGCGCCACTAATTCCCTCCCTAACCCTCCCTGGACAACTGGAATTTAGTCTCTTAGATAAAAGTTTGCGAATCGATTGGCCAAACTTGTGGGTCAAATGTTGGTTTAGTTAGAAGTTTGATTGGATATTGTTTGTTTGTCGCTATTTTTATGTTGGTATTGATTGTTATTCTTTTATTTTTAGGCTTTTGAAGACTATCTACACACATGGTTGTAGAGCCCAGGATGTTGAGGGCCATGTTCTTTCAAAGGTTTAAAAAATATAACTTATTGTATTAGCAATGAATGAATGAATGAATTAGCAATTAGCTCGATCTAAATTTGTGAATAGAACGCTAAGGAAATCTTGTTTCCAAATCCCTGTAGCTGAACCACAAAGCTTTCAACTCCTCATCAGATTGTCCTGAAGCAAAGCAATAAAGCTGGGAAGTGTCCTGAGAAATCTCGATGGCCCCGAGCTTGCCCGGAATGCATTCCTGACGCATCACCGACTCCCCTAATAGGAAGGACTGTACAGTCAACAAGTCAACATCAAAGGAAAACTCATTTTTAGTTAGTAACATAGATTACTAAAATGTTAACTCACAAAAGATTTTTTAATTATCTTCTGTCAAAAATATAATTCATCTTGATATTTTGCATATACCTTTCATCTAAAAAAAAATACTTTTCCCGAGGAAAACAACAATAGCGTATCGCGCCACGTGTGTTTTAAATCATGATTAAATTTCTAAATTAACACGAGAGAAGCCGCGGGCAAAGGCTATTCGCCGAAGACGATTGTAATACTTTTTAAATTAATAGTTTTAATGTTATTCTTTACTACCATACTTTATCCATTCTTTACTAAACTGCAAAATATGAATACCTACCTAAATCCGATATTATCTGAGCCTTGGGTCGAGACTCGAGTCTAGTCGAAAATAAATACCAATGAATATTTAGTATTTGTATTCGGTTATTATTTCTGCTGGCGGTACATATAAGTGACTGTAATTTCGTCTTAAGTTTGTTAAGAACTTGTGGAGACATAGGGACGAATGTTTTGGTGTCACGTAAAGACAACATAGCTTTACCACAGTGTAAAGAACACTTCTCTTTTCCTACACTGTGTTGGTAGAAATAATTTAGATATTAAGGTATACCCGAAGCAGCTGATTATGATGCTAATTCTGTTGAACATCTGGCGGTGCAGTTAGACATAATTATAATAATATACACAAGTACACATACACAATGGTGCTGATTATCTTGTACATGTAAACTAATCTAAAACTACACTAACTAAAACTAAACTAAAACATTAAAGTGCACAAGTGCACCTAACACGGTGAACTCTCTATTCCCTCACTTTCATAGTCCGATGGAACGGCAATGCGACACGAGAGAGATCAGGCGCAAGACCTACGACTTCACGTGAGCGCTTCCTGAGGCACGGAGCAAGTGATAATTGATTTATAATACGCACATAACTTACGCAAAGGCAGAAGTCGCCTTGGTTTGGAACTAAGACTCTAAGACTCATATACCTATATTGTCTATGATTACTAACTCTCCCATTACAATGTCTATTTATACTTTCCTAAATTTTTTCTTCATATAAAACTTCACATTAACATTGTTTTATTAGCACATGTGTCATTTACGTATAAACAGTAAACAGTTAATTTTAACAAGGTTTTATTATAGTCGGACATTAAACGGTGCTATAATTTATATTATAATCACACTGTTTTCATATCTAGGTTATGTGGCACACATTCGGAGATATTTTGGGAGATTTCAGGTGTGATTTTAATCGTGGCAATAAATGTTTGTTAGGATAGAAATTAAAAACGGAATGAGACCTCATTTTTAGCTCTCCGTAGACTTAGAGTCGTATTATAGAATCTATAACACGACTCAAGTCATCATCATCATCAGCCTGTATTAGTTCACTGCTGAACATAGGCCTCTCCTAATGCGCACCACTGCCTGGGTTGAAATTACCATTGAATTAAATTTTGTAATAAAAAACAAAACCGACTTCAAAAGAAACTAAAAAGGTTGAAATAACCTTACGTTTTGGAGTCGGTTCCAAGCCAAGTTCCTAATGAGGAGGTTAAAGAAAATTTTGTAGTGGTGCCTAAGATTACTTAAGATTATTAGAATATAAGTGGGTATTACAAATTAAAAAACACTTCTACGAGTACTAAGGAAAACCTCACAAAGAAACCTGAATTCCTGAATTTGAATACAAACTGGGTGGTATGAAAAGTCATGTCTAAGGCCTGCAAGCAGTGTAAACTCTGACACCAAGATAGAAGGAAGGTGTTTATTATTCTGTCTATAAAATTAAAAAATAAGTAAGTATACTCAACAAAGCTATTAGGTTGGCACTTTGGCAGGGCCGCTACTTAAGGATAAAGTTTTTTGTAGAAGTTTGCATGTGATTGTAAAAAATCGTTTTGTATTGTATAGGTTTCAGTTATTCATTCAGGCCTATTCACATCTATAAAAGATGATTTAAGTGGCGTAAGTTTGGGTCAGGTCAAGCATTTCCGTTCATGACTGAAGAGACCTATTTCAGTTATACCTTTTCAGAAAATAATGGTAAAATTTAATTATATTGATGACATCCTGAAAAAATCACAACCTTATCTAGCGCCTCTGCCAGTGCCAACCTAATAGCTTTACTGTGTGTACAATGTACCATGCTACTTCAAGTCAAGTACTTTTTCAAGCTTTTTTCTCCAAAACAAACTCATGACTTACAAAGAGGTATAAACGAGGACACTCATCACAAACCCCGAAGGATCTTGAGCAAATTAACCTGTCGAGCGGTACTTCCACACAATTTGGCACACAGGCGATACGTCCGACAAACACAAGGAAAAATGGTGCGTTTGTTGTCGTCCATTACAGGTAGGTAAGTACTTAACTGGGTAAGGTAGCAGTGTTAGCGGGGAGATAATTTTGCACAATTTAAATTTAATGGTACCGTGTGGTTTCTGGCCTAGGAAATAGAATCTCTCTCATCCCGCGGGTGTCGCAAGAAGCGACTAAGGGAAAGATCCAGAGAATGGGCAGCAGCTTCCTACTGTGTAATAGCAACCATCTGCTACTGCGATCGCCAACCCACTTGCCCACGATTAAGGGCAAACACCTTCTAATGAACGCGCAAAATATGTGACGCGTATGAGCCTATGTCCAACAGTGGACTGATACAGGCTGTGTATGTATGTATTGTAGGTATGTTTAGTGAGGGGCTACCCTGAGTAGGAGCCACTTTCTTACCGAATATTCGCGTGAAAACAAGTTCTGTTCGTATCAATCTGTCCTGATTCGTTCTGTTCAGTTGGCGCTTTTCCGGTGTACCGCACCGGAGGAGCACCACTGCGCCAAATTTAATAAATTAACTAGCCAAGCCTTACTCGACTTGGGGCCAATTGATCCAGAGACATACTTAAACTGACACAAAAAAAATATCAGCTGTTTTGAAATGACGCGCGGATACATATTTGCGGGTGGGCTACCAATATGGGCTACTTGGACTTTCACGAAAGAATGCCAGACTTAGTTAATAATTATACTAGAGAACTACATGATAAGAAAAAGTTTCCATTCCGATAAGCTTATCTCAATCGCTTTCAGTCAAAAGCCAGATCTGCCCATCGCTATAAAGAAATACAAGCATGTCCTTCGAACTAAGAGGTGGGGCGACAAGCCAGGGCCGGATTACGAAGACATATCACTAAATAAATGACGTCATTTATTTTTCGTACGTGACGAAAACGACTAAAATCACTTCCCTGTTCTTTTCAGATGTAATGTGGCACAATTTGTTACAGTTATTATTTCTGTGCTATTTTCTTACCGTTCTTGAAATGTCTAGAATGTGTTTCAGAAAAATTAAAACAAGAATCTGTGATTGTCATATTGTTTATGTTTAAATGTCTTTTAAAACCATTGTTTTGATTAGAATCAATAGGAATACAAGACAGATCTGTTTGTTTTCATAATTATTTTAAATCCAAGCAAATTATTCTGTCTGATTAAGGTCGTGTGTCAAATACAAAAATCAAAAAAATAAAGGTTAAGTTACACTCTTTTATTTATCAGACCTTAGATCAGACAAAGCATATCAAAAATACGTACGAGTACATTTTGTCTAGACTAAGTTTAGTGTTAATGAAAGACAGACAACTTGACGAATTATCAAGGTGATCGATATACCCAAGTCCGTTCCCCCTTGAAGGACACATGGCATGACACCGAGAATTCGCTGTGCGCCCCAGAAAGGTAATTACAACTGCTTGATAGACAGACCGACCCTTTTCTTTATACAGCGTGTTGCTTTTGCACTATGTCTTGAAATAGTGTGTTTATATTTTGTTCATTAATTTAATTTAATTAAGGCGCCTATCGCGCTAAATCGACGAGCTTTAGTATTTACAATAAAAAAAATAAAAAAATACAGTTGAATTTCGAGCAGTAGACGACCTTTAAATAGTATTATTAAAAGCATCCAATAATAATAAATTACCGAATAATGAAACAACTTTAACTTACTCGTATTTCATACAAAAGTTTCGTGTATAAGAAATACCGATCAAAAAGTTGCTACCCATATTATGAATAGTAGGTAATCGTGAAAACCTTTATAATTATTATTAAAGAAAGTTCTTTATAATAAGTTATTTACTTATATTATTAAATTATCGAATAATTGTATCACTCTGTATTCAGAGGACAATACATTTACTCGCGCATCGAATTTCTTTTTAAAGGATGGGAAAATAGTTGTGTTTTATATAAGTGATTTGTTATTGAAGGTGTTATTTAGTTTGAGCAATTGAGCTTGAAATAAATTGACAACTTTATTATGTTTGCTCCTAATTTTTGACTTCTTAGAGATATGTAGTCCTATCCTAAATGAAGACGTAAACGAAGTTACAAACACGTTATTTTATGCTGCACTAATACCGAGGCTGAAACAAATACAAGTTTACAACGAAAAAGATAGAAAAATAACAAAATAATAATTAAAAACAAATTGCATACTGTTACTGTTAGCTTATATCATCGCACTGCTTAGCAAAAGCCTCCTCCCATGATTTCCATACCTTTCTGTCATGTTGAACATTGTATTAAATGCCTATCCTAAAATAGTATGTAACCTTTTTTAAGGAAAAATAAATAAAAATGATTATCTCATGCACGTATCAAACCCGCTACGCCTAATACATGACAACCGCTTTTCTACCAAAAAAATTTAAAATATTTATTTCCATGAATTATTCAACAGTTATGAATTACTGGCTTTACCCAGTAGGTCGCAAGTTCAAATCGTTTGGAATCGATTTTTTCCTTACATAGAGACAAATCACAAAAATGCGAATTTTCGTAGCCTATATCTTGGAAATCTAAGTTTCATCATTGTTGTGTTTACATAGTGATTGTTTACATAAATATTTCGAATTTATAACTAGCTTAGATTTTTCATCCCTTTTTTTCCCCGCTTAGGGGTAGAATTTTCAAAACATCCTATTCGGTGCACCTCTAGGTTGCTCAAGAAATATTTCCTCCAAATTTCAAGTATGTAGGTCCGCGGTTTAGGCAGTGCGTTGTCTGTCAATCAGACAATCAGTCACGATACTATTTTGTATAGTAAGTATTAAGTATGACTAATAAAATTCACGTAACAATATTAAAATATAAAACAAAAATGCTATCAATATTTAATACAGTGGCTTTTAAATACGCATCAAATAAATAATAAACCGTAAAATATATTATGTGATCTTTGAAGATCAATATCTTTATGTGAAATACTTGTAATACTACATTGTTCATGCAAATTTCAACACCAATCAAAGGTAATACAAGAATAATCCATCAGTAACTCAATAGCCTATAACAATTAGTTAATAGTTACAATGAATAAAATATTAAAAGCTCCCTAAGACATAGAAACAGTTGTTGTAACACGTTGTGATGATAAACATGTTTAGGTTACGCTACGTTGTAACGTCATGGGGCGTTGTTTTCATCAGCATTACACAGGCAGGCGTGCATTGGTTGCATTACATTTTTACGCAAATTTTCAGTATGAGATTATACACAAATTTGTTTATTTACTTCGTTGAAAGCAATATTGCATTCAAATTACATTTTCACAATACCTATTCTTAAATTAATGACAGATGCTTTAGCTTATGTGTATATTTTAACTTATGTTAAAATTAAACTAAACTATTAATTAATAAAATAAAAATACAAAAGAAAATAAGTATATCAGTACAGTAGTAGTATGACATCGATTTTTTTGTGATTTCATACAAGGATCGCAATCTTACTGATTAAGACTATTAAATCAAATAATATTAGATTGTAAATATGTATATAATATAGATAAACATTTATTATTATTCAATCACGTTGAAAAGATGAAAAATGTTCTTGAAATGTGCATGATTAACAACTACATTAATTTTGTGGTATAAATATTCTATTCTGTTTTAGAATACAATATTGAAAACATTTTCCTTATCAACTTTTTCCAATTTTTTTCACATTCCTAAACCATAATTTTAAAACATTGTTTCCTCTATCGCCATTTAGGTATATCAGGTTTTATTCACGTCTCTTATGCCAACCATACCCAGCGTAACCTAACAATGTTTTTAAACAGCAACATCGTGACGATTACTGGAGATACAAGCATTAATAGCTCACCAGCTTTTAAATAACAATATGAACACGCCCATCGCCATTAATGTATTTGTAATCGCCGCGATCTTTCTCAGGGATCATAATACAGGAGTCCTTTCAAGGCCTCCCAACAATGGTTTGATGAATTTGAATTGTTAGGCCCATCAGAGTTGTGGAATGTTTGATATTTTACAGGATGATTATAGGTTGAGCGAGTAGTAGTCTGATAAGTAACTTCTGATTATGAACCTTACCCTTTAGAGAATACGAAAATAAGTATAATCATCCAAAATAATGTGTTTCTTTGGATTCTAGGTTTTAATTAAACATTTTATCAGTCTTTGGTGTCGACTCTAAAACGAATTGTTTTGTATATTTCTAGCTTTTTAGTTTTTTGAAGTCTGTTTTATTTCTTTGTAGAAGTTTGTATTTGGGGGGGTCCACCCAACAAGTTAGGTCAGTTTTTCGGAAGTCGGTTATTTTACAAAATTATTAGTAAAGCGATATTTAGTTGTTACAAAAGGTATGATATCATGTATAAAAATGTTCCTTTCCGTATCTAGCAGACTATGACCAATCGATTGGTGACCAACAAAAAGTTAACACTTGGAAACAAAACAAAAATCTTAAATCGGTCCTCAAGTCACGAAGTAGGTAATCGGTGTTCGAGTTGATAACGTCATCTTTTATGCAAATCGGTTGAAAACATTTCACCCACGTTTCCACAATTCTCTTAAAAATTGATTCAATTCTATTTAATTTAACTCAATTTAATAAATCCAATTTCCATTGGCTACAATATAGATTTAAAATCGCACTATTACATGTACCTAACGATAACGTACAGAACTATGGGGTGTATACCTGACAATAAATATATTTTATTTATCTATATATATAAATGAAACCCGTTTTTCGTTGTCACGACATAGCATGAAAACGGCTTGACCGATTTGGCTGATTTTGGTCTTGAATTATTTGTGGAGATCCAGGGAAGGTTTAAAGGTGAGAAAAAGGGGTAGAGTAGGGTAGGGTAGGGGTAGAGTAGGGTAGGGTAGCGGTATAGTAGGGTAGGGTAGCGATATAGTAGGGTAGGGGTAGTGTAGGGTAGGGTAGGGGTAGGGTAGGGTAGGGTAGGGGTAGTGTAGGGTAGGGTAGGTGTAGGGTAGGGTAGGGGTAGTGTAGGGTAGGTTAGGGGTAGGGTAGTGGGTAAAGTAGGGTAGGGGTAGAGTAGGGTAGGGGACTAGGGGTAGAGTAGGTTAAGGGTAGAATAGGGTAGTGGGTAGTGTAGGGTAGTGGGTAGAGTAGGGTAGGGGTAGAATAGGCCTTGAAGTAGGATAATCACGCGTACGAAGTCGCACGGGGCAGCTAGTATTTAAATAAAAATACTGCTAGCATATAATTCAAATCCTATTTTCAACGTATTAATTACCTTAGACGATCCACTAAAAAGGTACCGTATGCATTTGAAGGCAAGTGAAATGCTAGAACAGTTTGCCCCAGGCCTTCGCCCACGTGCAGATGGGCTTATACGTCTCCTGTCTTGCTAGGAACAGTGAGATTAGGCTGGGTGTGTATGTGGCTGTTTTTTTAAATGGCGTGGGATTGTGAGGTTTTGATCCTTGACTATAAATTCTAAATGTTGTTAATTACTTGATTGTTAATGTTTAAGTTTGCCAAGTCTTTGTAATTTTTTTTAACATTTATTTTCGGATGCGTCCTACAATTAAGATTTTAGGTAAGTACTACTTTTTCTTTAAACTAATTTAGACTTACTAATTTTCTTTATAAAAGAGATCATAAGAAAATGACAAAGCAACTATCTGAACAGAATATACTCGCGATTTATAGATTTTTAATTTTTTCTGACGTTCTGGACACTGTAGTGTTGGTCGTCTTTAGATGTTCTTCGTTGTTTATTTAAGAGTAGATCTTCTATATATTACGACATTACTAAAGATATAAGATTTTTAGATCTGTGAAGTTAGTATTTGTGATAGCAATGGGAGTTTAGGTCCCGCCTACTTTCACGTCAACTACAAGGTCATAGACTATTTTGACATTCAGCAATAACAACAATAGCTTGTCTGTTGCTGAATTCTCCAAATGATAATTAAGAACCATAGTCAAACCCATGCGCCTATCGTTGATTGAACAACTCTCAATCTCAATACAATTAAAGCTAACACTGAGTATCTTTAATCTCAGTTTTAGCCTAGTCTCTAGACTTACATATCTAAACATATAAGGTAATAGATTTTCACACTCAACCGCCACATTTCGAGCTCCAACTTTTTAACAAAAACAGCGAACTTTTACAGCGTTCAAACTGCTACATCTGTAGCCAGCCTAACAGCCGCGAGCTGAGACCCTTACGCGGATGCAGCGCAACCTAATAATTTCTTAATGTCATGCGCTCTGAAGGGAATTATTGTTTTGTATTACAATAATGGTGTACTTAGATTCTTAAGTATAGATTAAATGCGGCCATTCCCTCTGACGAAGTGCCTTTCCATTCAGTGCAGTACAATATGTGTAAGCCGTTACCTCTATTATATTCCTGAAAGGGTGAAGGTACACCTACGGGTTAACGGTGACCAATCTAGCTATATGCAGGTACCTACCTATAGGAATTATACACGGTAAGGTACGAGTAGGTATGTTTTAGCTACTAAAAAGGCCGGTATAGCCTTTTGGGTGTTTTATTTTAAGCAAATGTTTAGTTGGGGATCTCCACATCGAGAGTAAAATGACATCTCAAAAGTGTACTCACCACAAAACAAAGGTCATAATCACCATCAGGTGGATTTGTTTGGGCGATCTGGATGGTCGATTGATGTGAAACCCATGTCATAAGATTTTTGAAAGGTAAATAGAGAGTAACCCTCAAAAAATCTTGACAAAGATTTTTTAATCAGGCCGGTAGTTCCTGAGATTGGTCGGTACAAACATATACAGCTATATAAATATTAGTATTGTCTTTATAAGCTTTCTTTAATGAATTCATGCCTTTTGTGACATAAATTATTATGATTGAAGCTCTAATAAAAAAATATTTGTAATACTTCCTGCCTGCAATTCAAACCCGGATCTATAACGGGCAACCAACCTCATTCCGACCTTTGCAAAACTATAAAATTAGGTCGTTTTTATAATGTCAAGCTAAGTATTGCGTCACGAAGTTTAATTATATTTATGGTGCAGCAAGCGGTGGCAAATTGGTCTTATTATTATTTTGAAGGGAAGACATTTTGTAGAGACGTGATAGAGCATTGTGAGTTTGTCACGTACTTAGGTAGTTACTGCTTTGGTTCAAAAGTAGTTCGTGGTTCAGTTTATTGCATTATTCATAGATACTTTTGTTTATTTATCGCCACTGAAGATTAGTTTTCAAAATCAAAAAATCAAAATAAAAATATTTTTATTCATGTAGACCATTAGGCACTTATGAATAGTCATAATTCTAATATTGTTTGTTGTAAGAGTGACTCTAGTTGCCAGTTCCAAGGGCAGCCTACCCTTCATGGAGAAGAATCTGGCAAGAAACTCCATTTTTAACCAATCCCAATCCTATTTCTGCTGTATTAAAGTTACAAATTCCCTTTTCATTACAGTATGAGAATTTTTTAAAAAGGGGAGACAAAATGTTTTCAGTCGTAGTATTTAAAAAACAGCAAAAAAATAATGCGCGCATTAGCATGTGTTTTTGTACCAAATGCAACACTGTAATGAGTTCGTATAAATTTATAAATTGCGATTGGGTTTGAAATCCAGAGATACCCGTATCCTATAATATAATCCGAGAGATTTTTGTAGTTAATGTATTGGACAAATCAACTTAAACTATTGCACAGCTGGGAAATTGCCTTCTTTCTAACAAAGAGACGGAGGAGAGAACATTTTGTGTACTAGTTGGAATCCCATTTGCGTTAAATATAAATAAGTCAGTTTATTAGTACTACCCCGCGAAAATTGCGCAAAAATCGAGGTGAGAGAGGTATAGGTCGCACTCCAGGTTGTCTATTTGTACATGCTGGTGCATATGTGTGTTTGTCTGCGTGCAAGAAAACCTTAAAATTGAACTACCGTTTTAAAATATTACAGTACCTAACAAATACATACCTACCTTTCTTCTCTGTCGTATGGTTGATGAACAACCTGGTATCAGAATTAAAATCGCCAGTGGGCCTCTGAAATGGCTTTACACACCGTCAAAAAATCTCTCTGGTGTGCAGGTTTCCTCACGATGTTTTCCTTCACCGTTTTTATAAATGATAATGAATTTCTAATACGCACATAAATCCGAAAAGTCAGAAATGTGTGCCTGGGTTTCGAACCTACGATCTTTGACTTGACAGCCCAACCATACCACTAGACTCATCTTACCACTGGACTCACACTGCTTGTGACCTATTACACACCTATTAATAACTATTGAAACACAATAATTATCTACCTTTGGAAAGACCATACACGTGTATTTCGCGGAAACCGAACCGGAAAAACACGAAGCTGTCAACGCATGTAGGCTAAATCGCCATTTTGTCACATCGGCGTGACGATCGCGTGAGCACAGCGCATGCTCGGGCAATGCGCACGATTCGATTTCGCACGTCCATCTGACACGAAAGATAGCAATTAAGATTTTTTTCTTACTGTTAGATAATATTTTTCCGGTCTACAGAATGTTTAATGGATTAGACGAACTGTATGTCGTATATAGATATAAATTTTCTGTACGTTGTACCTACCGAAATTTTATATTATAATTTTTTTTTCAACTTATTCATATCTATCTTAAGATCAAGACAATTATTCTTACGAATAGCCTATTGGCAGAGCAACTGGGGGCTTTAGGGCCAGTAGGTCGCGAATTCAAATCTCGCTCGTAACGATTTTTACTTTCTACAAAAATTTCGATCTTTAGTGTTCGCGTAGTATGCATAAATACTTTATAAAAATATTTACGTATCTATGCCATCTGGATAATCCTACGTAGAACGGCAGGCTGTCAAGTAGCCATAGTTTATAAATAGTACTTATTGTCAATTCCTATATCTATTCCCGTTAGGTGATGATCAGATACCGTATATAGGGCCTTGTTTAAGGAATCCAAATAATACTTTTATACTTATACGGTAAATGTCATAGATAGATAAAATAATCTTTATTGTACACCATTAAATAAATATTTAAGGAAATAAGTACAGAATAACAGGTAGGTACAATGGGCGGTCTTATCGCTAAAAGCGATCTCTTACAGGCAACCTTTGGATGGATTTGTGAGAAAGAGGAAGCTAGTAAGCGTCATATTTATTACATATTATATTATTTATTATATTAGGTAAATGCCAATCAAAATAAATAACCAATTCCGATAAAATTCCCTAATCCTAAGCTCTGGTATTGATTCCAAAACGAATTTATCGTTTTTTCTAGCTCGTTGCCTTTTGAAGTTGTTTTTTTTTATTGTAACCTATGTTAACCCTACATTTGCCGACCTAAGAGACAAGACATAGACTTAGCCACTAAGTATATGATATATAAATATAGTTTCATACATAACGCCCACTTATCCAGCTCACTTAACCAACCGTGGCACATTATTTAGCCAAATTGCGCTATGTTACGATATTTAACAATATCTAAATGCTGGCATTGTCTTCAGAATTAGACACGGGCTAAGACTAAAGCCCTAACGTCTAAGATGTGCGTAGGAGTTGCAAAGATTAATAGTTTCTCCTTATTTTGTGCCTAGAGGTTAGGAAATGGACCGGGAAAATTGATTGTTACGTTAATGATTTATGATTTGGTTTTAAATAGAGTAGTCTGTTTTTTATCGTTTTTACGAATTATTTTGATTGATTTTATTAAACCATGAGTAGATTAGGTAGTACTCAAAAATGTGTGCTGATAATGGGTTTTTTAAGCCCGTTATGTTATTAACCTAAACATGTTTTTACTGTTTCAGATTTATTTTGTTTTTGATTTTTTTAGGTTTAGTTTAAACATCAAAAACATGTTGATGTCGTTTAAACCTAACTTAACTTTAAACTAATTACAACAAATTAAGCCAAGTAAATCCCAAATTCCATTCGACAACTGTCACCTACGAATATTTTTCGTGTAAATTCACTTTTACAAACAGCAAAAGTACATGACCAAGATTCTTTTAAAGATCTTCATGATGAGGTTATTGCAATACCTTTGTATATACTTTGTTTGTAATAGTCCATTATTATTTAACAACACAGCAAATGACATAAAATTACATGTCCACTCTGTGTAATGTTCTGTGGCATTTACCTTAGTCATAGGCAAGGAAACGATGCCCCGGGCAGGTCAAAATAGTCTCCAAGAGAGATCGTTTTGAGCAGATTGTGAATGCCTAATTATTAACTAACAATACATGGTAACATGTGGATTTCATGCTTATGAAGCGAAAGAAGATGTACTTGAAATGAGGAGTCGACGTAAAACTACGAAAAAAAACTTTCAAAATGGAGGAGGTTACCAATAAGATTTTTAGGATCCCTTATAGTTTGGGTTTGGTCATGTTCGTTCGCCGTATATCTGTCACAGGCATTTTACTCGCAGACTATTATTGCTAGAAAGCTGAAATTCGTCAATTGTATATTGTGTATATTATATACAGGGTGGGCGGAGAATAGAGGTTCAAAAATTTTTTTTAGATGCCCCTCTCCTATAGCTATTCGAATAACCCCCATGTATGTTCAGCGAATATTTATAGTTTAAGAGCTAGATTTTTTTAACCAAATTTTGGGAAAATATCACCTGACTTTAGATTTTATTTTATTTTTTCTTCTGCATTGTAATTCTTCAAAATATTTTTTGTTATATTAAGTCCTTATAGTATGTTCTATGATTCATAAAAAATCTGTCTGTCTAATCATCTCATAAGGTGCCTAAAACTTTGCTCAAAAAGAAAAAAAGTGGAAATTAAAATTTGTTCCAGATTTTCATTTAATAAAAAAAAAATCATAAAATGGTGGCAATGACCCCGAAGTAATTTTATAGTATTAGTATTATTAGTAATTTTATTCGAATAGCTATTGAAGAGGGGCATCTAAAAAAAATTTTTGAACCTCTATTCTCCGCCCACCCTGTATATTGTATATTCAAGTTTAGAACATTAACGTTAAACAGTTTGGCTCCCGGAGTACATCTTACAAAAATTGACCCTTCGCTACTGATAAGTTCTCTCTACCCCTCCCTAATAAACAAACTATCTAAAGCAAAAAGTTATTTTTCAAACCGGACTAGTATTTTCGAAGATTAGCACATTCAAAATTAAAAATAGCTATACTTTTATGTGTGTTTGTTTATATGATTGCTACCTATAAACTTTTTCGAAACAGACAGTGTATCCATCATCTTATTAAGTTGACATACTAAATATTGATTTGATTTCTTAAACATTTTGCTCAATTTAATCATCTACGGATTACTAAAATATAGTTAACATAAATTATAACAAATTATTATTAAACCGTTCATTTTTTTATTGCATAACTTGTTTTGACACTAATATACGAATGTACGAATTGAAATCTTAAGGAAAAAAAAAAGTAAACGTCGGAAAAAACAAGTGAATGCTGTACCTACCGCAAAATACCCCGAAAATGTACAACCCCTTAACTTAACCTAACACAATTACGATACGGTCACGACAAGTAATAAAATAGCGAAAGAAACGGTCACTCGACACTTAAGGCGGAGGGCTCACTCGGTAACCCTTGGACCCACAAAGGGAAGAGAGCAAACACTTTAGGTAAGCACCCAAAATAGAGAACGTATTGAGTCGCGAAATAAAATAAGGGTGTGTGGAAATTCTTTTACTTATTCATATGTTTACAGAGATGTTATTACCGTGCTTTTAAATTAAAAATATCGTAAAATCACGCCTTAAAACCCACATGCCAGATAAGTTATAAGTTTCATCACTGAGGACAAACTGTTTACCAATTTGGCACAATCACTAAAGTCCTTTCCGCTTATTGAGAACTTAGCCCCAAAAACCAAATAACAGTTAGCCTAACCAGACCTCTACACCAATGACGTAATTTTTAATGCCATAAATATAGTTAATATTTATGTATTTTCATATGTATAAATTGTGTTATTGTAGATTTAATTTTAAAATATTGATATTTTTAATTTATTAGTACCTATTTCATTTAAAATTCTACCACTTTTTACTAAAATTGATTAATTTTCATTTAATTTATTATCAAAGCGGTTATAACAACTCTATGAACATCTACATTCAAGTGGACAATAAGCCTGACCGCAGGTGGCGTTTGGTCCTCGCGAACTTTCCAAATATTTGCCATGACTTTCCCATGGATTTGTACGTTTTTCCCCTATCTGAACTAACGTTAACGTTTATCTAGCGAACCGGATCAAGTATGCTTTGACAAAAAGGTGTACCACGAATATGTTTTGTAGAAATATTTGTATGGGACCAAAATTGTTTGAACTCGTGTTTTGAAGGTTTTATTTTCTATAGCTTGTTGTGATTTTATTAAATTTTAAACCTGATTTGCATTGTTGTTTTTGGAATGAGATTGGGAAATTGTTTTGTGAATTTTCTTTTATTTTTGGTTCTTAAACGTGGTTGTGATGAGTTTTGGTTGTGGTTTAATATAGACAGTGTGGTTTAAAATCGAAAAAAGGAAATATTTATACCGCATGAACTAGCTTGGTGAATTTTTATTTTTTATTTATTGTTTCTCAAAAAAATAGTACATGGTTGATACTTAGATTTTGTGTGCCAAACTACAAAGCAGTTTGTTTTCAGATTTACTGACCTGACAGAATTCAACATTTTAAAAGAAAGAAAGAAATAATTTATTCAGCCCAATGAGAGATAACACATTATTAAATACAAAAAGCACATGGAATGATAGATAGATCACAACCGTGAGGCAGTCTGCCTCACGGTTGTGTCAAAAAGGCAAAATTTTCGATTGTATTATTAAATAACTTCGAATAATGAATTGGAGATCTGTAAAACACCATGTAACACATTTATATTTACAGATAGATATCTAAATGTTGTAAATTTAATGTAATTTGGTATGATTGATACCATAATCAATTAAAAACCAACTCCGCTTTAGCTAACGACCGTCACTAATCATAAAGTATTTGACATTTTACAACATTGCGATTAAAGATGCATGCTGCACCTGACCTTAGATTAAGATGTAACATGTACACATCCTACATTTGAATTTAAAATAATAATAATATATATAAGCATAAGCTAGCTTTCATCTACGGCTTTGTTCAAATCATTTCGGGATTTCACACTCCTCCTCTTCTTTCGCCTGCCCTGGTCCCATATTACTTGGGGTCGGCGCAAAATGTCTTCTTCTTCCATTCCTCTCTATCGGCCGTCATCTGAGCATTTACTCCTTTTTCATTCATATCAGTGCTTACACACTCCATCCATCTTTTCTTTGGTCTCCCTCTCCCCTTCCATCCATAAACACTTATATTCATCACCTTTTTAGACACATGTGTTTCATCCCTCCTCATCACATGCCCATACCAAGACAAACGATTTCCTTTCTACTTATCTGTTACTGGCTATGTGCGCTCAATATTCTTAAAAAGAGATTCCCATTTTACGCTTCACGTATTAATACCTATAGACAATAATTATTAGTTTCATTTTATTCTCGTACCTATTTTTGTCTCCTATTGTTTCGGTGTCACAAGAACATGAAGCAGACTTGCCAGATTACTCATGGATTTTTATAAAAAAAAATTTCAGTCCGGAGTTTGGAACTGTCAGTGCAAGTACCCATACGGCGGCAAGGTCGCCGCCACCAGTAACATAGGAAGCGAATTGCGGGTGTAAAATACCGCTTCCTATTAACCCTTCGTGCCAATGCAGGCATTATAATTTGTAATTATACAGTAACACAAAAATGCACGATGCATCTGACCTCAACCACGTTTCCTACAATCGAATTTTATAAATTAAAAATCTAAGATTCATTTTTTGAATCATAAATCAATTGAACAATTGTATCCCATTATGGCAAATTGATTTCCTCAATGCAGTAACGTCGCAAATTGGACAAAAAGTTAACCTGTACAATTAGCACCGAGATAAAGCACTTGTAATGACCGTGGGAGACGTTTTTTTTAATCTGTGGCCCAAGGGTTATGTGTAGCGTAGTGTTAACAATTTTATTAACTGTGTCGTTGCTTTGATTTATATTTTAACGTATTATCGAAAGTTTTGTTATGTCACCAATTTTGAAGATTTAAATCTTCAAAAAACAAATTGAAAAACAAAAAATTAATTCTCGGGTCTGGGAATCGAACCTCGGTATCGAAATTTGGTAAGGCACTTTGTATAAGAAATTCACATTGATTTATTTTAAATTTAAATCGGTTTCTATCACATCTCGAAATAAAGATATTGTTTGTTATTTCTTTCCAAACCGGCTCCTATGACTTAAGCCTAACAATCTATAATAACAAGTGATAATCGTTACAGTCAACGTTCGTGTCAAAAGCTAAGAAATTAATGTTTGCAATTACCGTTAGAGGCCGAGGAAGGCCGAACTTAGCCGAGCGCCGAAATTCTCACGGCCGCACCCAATCTAGGTGGTGCATTACGAATTTGTCATATTAACTCCACTCCATTGAGCGGAGGACACGACAAGTTCTAAAATAAGGAGGTGACTGTATCGATGACGATTAGAATAGAAAATGTTCGAAATTCGAAAATTCAAGTAAACAATATAAATAAATAACAATAAAATTCAAGTAGGATTGTTTTTATTACAGTCTACTCATTGTTACCGATTTTTTTTTCAAACGATGACAATTTAAAATAATATATTGATGTATTACGATTCTTCTTATTATCGTATGGTTGATGAACAACCTGCTGTCAGAGTTTAAACCACCCGTAGGCCTCTGACATAGCTTTACACACCATTGAAAAATATCTCAGGTGTGCTGGTTTCATCACGATGTTTTCCCTCACCGTTTTAGCAACTGATGATTAATTTATAATAGGCACATAACTTACGAAAAGTCAGAGGTGCGCGCCTTGGGATCGAACTCGAGACCTCTGACTTGTCAGTCGACGGTCATACCACTAGGCTATCAGTGCTATTACGATTTGAAAGAGTTAAGTATCTGTGTTATTGTACTACTTATGTGTGTTGGTACTAACGTTATTTATAACAACCAACAATAATAAGTCAATGTCATCATCGAAATGGACTTAACCCGAGAATAACGCCCAAAAACCACGAGATAAACGCACCTAAGCTATTATTATTTTATTAACTCAATAATTTTATAAATAAAACTTGACTAACTAATAATACCTACACCACTGATCATAAATTTAGCTATAAACAATCACTAAAAAACAATTAAAATTTATTAAATATTAAAGCGCAATTTTGTAGTCATAAATCGATATCTTATTTGCTACGTCACTATTTTCGCAACCGGTATGCGACAAAGATAAATGTTCGCAACACTATCACGTTTAGACTATTACCACAGGATATAAAATATTCTCTGGAATAAATTAACTCACTGTTGTTTACAAAATGAAACTGTTGGTATTTAATCTTGTCTGTGTACCTTACGATTTGGATCTGATAAGTTGAGTCATCGGGGTAAGTTAAACTCGAGCCAAGCGCAGGTGTTTAGTGATATCTAAGACTGAGAGCAGCTTAAGGACAGAACCGTCACACGGTCTATGAAAATAGTGATTTATGTACACAACGAATTTTTATAAAGTACCCGATTGTTGTGCTAGAGTCCAAATGGGGTTGATTTTTGAATGCCATACGAAAATCGTAAAAGCTATAGGTAAGTTCCTACGGATTTCTAGTTTCCTTTATTCAAACTCATAATATAGATGACTTAAAACGAATAATCCCTACTGCTCGAATTTAATATCTGCCGATAAATAGCGGGATATAAATCTTCATCGCATTTAAAATTATTTTCGTTTTACGTAAAATAACAGATTTCATACTCGTAGGTACATACAAAAAAAGTGAACATACATAAAAAACCTCCTTTTTTAAAGTCGGTTAAAAACCGGTAAAAAATCACTTTTGCTTCCTAGGGAATCACCTGCGACTTCCTATTCAGCAACTGCGCTTTCAATCACTCCATTCATTCTATTTATTAATTTTATGAGGAAAATTACAAAAAAAAATTCACAGACAATATTCTAAGTAAACTATGAATGGAAAACGAACATGGTACAATCGATCTACGCATTATTTAAATCACAAAGTGTCATTCATATGAAAATTAGTAGTCACCGTAGATCACTCACTGGTCATCTCATTGATAACTTATACCCTTTCGTCACCTCTTACATCATTTATTTATGGGAAAAACTACTCGCAACCACACGACTTCGTGATTCTTGTACACACGGCTCCACGCCAAGCTATATGATATAATAATGTCTTCCTGACCGAATTTCGGTCACTTAGAGCGTCCACAAGTGTGTGTACAAACTCAGATAATTTGACATGACCAACGTATTTACGTGCTTTCCGAGGCAAGAAGGAATAAAAATCAAGCCCACCAAGGTTCGAACTTGAGAACTGTTTTAAATTTTAAGACACCTAACCCTTACTAAGTAGGTTGTATTACAGACCTATTTCCCACTATCTATTTGCAAAAGTAATATTTACCTTCATAAATAAATTGGATATCATTTAATATACCTGGACATCTCGTAGGCGGAGTGCTAAAAGTTTATGATCAAATCTTACCTGACGCAATCGTTCATGGGAGATTGTCAAGAGTCCCACGATTTGATTCAATGTTACGACATTTATTATGAGTTTAATATTTAATTGGTGAATTATTAGTTCCTAATAGTTTATGCTTTGAGTTTCCTGAAAATGCGTAATTCACTGTTGTTTTAAGCTTGTAACTTTTTAATTCATTTAATTAATTACTTTTATTGAAAAAAGAGGGTTGAAGTTTTTATAAAAAAAAAACTTCAGTTTCTAGTTTGTAGAAAGAAAAAAATGTTACATTGTCAGTAATAGCAAAGATACTACTACAAACTACTACGACTATGGATGGGAAAGAGGATGCTTTCTTTCTTTTTTTATTTGGTTGATGGACGGCCTAGTATCAGATTTTTAACCACCTGTAGACCTCTGACACGGCTTTATACTACGTTAAAAAATCTTTCAAGTATACTGGTTTCCTCACGATAGTTTCCTTCATCATTTTAGCAAGTGATGAATAATTTCTAATTCGCACATAATTTCCAAAAGTCAGGAGTGCGCGCCTAGACACCTATGACTTTTGACTTGGCAGTCTAACAGTCATACCACTGTAACTGTCTCCTAAGCTGTCTCTTAAGCCTGTACCTATCCTGTCTCTATCACGTAACTTTCTACTAAGATTCTGTCTACAATAAAAAAGACTAACTGTACTAAACGCAATCTTTTACGTCACCATCTTTATTTAGCTCAACTAATTAATGTCTCACCACATACATTTTTATAGTTATTACATTAATCCAATCAAATGGCGACCGCAAAATGTCAACGTTGCAATATGGCGATATCAAAGACGTCTTCTTCATTTGGTCATAACAAATCGTCACAGAGTTATTATTACCAAACTGTTGGAGTATCTTTCTGATCAAAACCTGATGCAAATAAACTTTTTAATGATAGGTAGGTATTTCAGGTGTTTACGGAGACATACTGCCTATTTAGATCCCCAAAACTCAAAAAAATACAATATTCTGTCGCCTAGATATTTCATCATAGTCATCTCTGTGATAGCCAGTGAATACTGAGTATAGGCAGTGTACCCTAGTGGTACGACCGATGGATGCCAAATCAATGATCGCAGGTTCGAAACCCAGGCACGCACCTCTGACTTTTCGGATTTATGTGCGTATTAGAAATTAATGATTACTTGCTAAAAGGTGGAGGAAAACATCGTAAGGAAACCAGCACACCTGAGAGATTTTTCAAGAGTATGTAAAGCCATGTCAGAGGCCTAAAGGTGGTTTAAACTTTGTCAGCAGGTTGTTCATCAACCATACGATAAAGAAAGAAGTCATCCCAGTGACCAAATTTATCGAAACCACATGGTAAGTATCAAAATCATTCATAAAGAGGTTCTCTGATTAAGAGTTCTTGTAGGTTTGTCTCTTTCTGGTATAAGAAACAGTGAGGAAATGACAAATAAAAAATTGGCGACCGTACCATCAATTTGTCTTCACAATTAGTAACTTCCAAATTAGAAACGGATGTCCAACATGCGGAGAAAGACCAATAAAACCAGACCCGTTAAAATTAAATAAATTGCCACTTGATTAATAGCCAGCTTAACAGAAAGCATGCTTCCTTTGCCAAATTTTAATAGCCATCCGTTAAATCCTCTGTTATTCAAATCACTTGATCGCATTTTTTTATTATTCAACATTTTTCACACTTCTTCGGGAATCTTCGGCTGTTTTCGGCTCTCGTGTTCTTGTAACGCAGTAACTCCAAAATTTATTAACAAAAAAGCTTCCTAGGATGTATCATCTAATATTTGGAGAACAATGGGTCCCTATGTCATGCTTTGCCCACATTAGCAGCTAATGGCGTGACCACAGCGATTTGGCGGTCCCTGTCATAGTTCAAGGTTGTAAAGTGGATTTTACAATAGATTTTAAATCCCCGCGATCGTTAACTATTAAGCTAGATCACTATCGCTTCAGACTCGTGCCGTTCTTTGCTAATAACCTTTCTTTAATGAATGGATCGAGGCTTGGTGCCAATTCTCTTGCATACGCTCTAAACTAATTTAGACTCACTATCTCTCTTTCTAATTGAGATTATTAGAAAAGGATATAAGATTTTTAGAGCTGTCAAACTACTCCATTTGCGTGATATCAACGAAAATTTAGTCGGCATGTCATAGAGGTCTCGTCTATTTTTACGTCTATTGCAAGGACGTACACTAATTTGACAGCTCTAATTTTATATTTTAATTTGCTGTCCTTTTTTCATGATGTTTTTTAGAAAAAGATATAGTAAGACTAAAATTAGTTTAGCGGGTTGTACAAGAGAATCAGCACCATTGTAAGTGACTGTCTTTAAAATTTGCAACGAACGTTTAAATTAACAGAACATTCCATTTCACGGGTAAATTGCTTGCCTCAACTAAGGGCGTTCATTTACAGTGTAAATGTTGAACGCAGCGATCAGTAAGGCAAGTGAGTGCGCTCGTTTATTTGCCTTTACTGCAATGTTAATAGTGTCCTGAGGCGGTTCGGCCGTAGATTGAGACAATTACAACTGATTACAGGCCAGCTTTAAGTCGTCGAGATTGTGTGACTCGACTTTTTTTATGTCTTTTATGTGATTTATGCCATAAATTGTATTCGCGTGAGAGTAATGCGGCAACATTGTAGAATATGAGAAAGTTTGGGGTTATTTATATAATTGTTTACACCATTTGCCAGAGGACTCGGAATATGACAATAATAAAATATTTTGGGTGTTTTTTTTACAAGTTTTGAGTGTGATAACTTAGTGATGTTGACCGTTGACTGGCAAGTCTGAGGTTCAGGTGTTACTTTTTAACCGACTTCAAAAATAAGAATTTTAACAATTCGATTCTATAATTATGTATAGGTAGAACTGAAATCTTAACCTTCTACTTTATAGTTGGAGATATATAGATTCCATACATAATTATAGAACCAAATTGGTCCCAGGACGAAAAATTTGTATTAATTTGGTGAAGTCAGTTTGAGATTTTTGCTAAAAAAATTAATAGCCTATGTTTTTTTGTAAACAAAAAAAACTTCAAAACTTTTTTCTTTGAAATTTTTGTGAAATTTTTACATGTTTTTAGCACATGTTAGCTTAATAAATATAAATATTTAATAAGAAATTTGAAAAAAAACAACTGATACGGATGGGATTCGAACCCACGATCTTCGGTTAGAGCGTCGGCACGGAACGCCGAAGATCGTGGGTTCGAATCCCATCCGTATCAGTTGTTTTTTTTTTCAAATTTCTTATTAAATATTTATATTTTTTCTTTGAATTTGCCTAGAAACCTTTATTCCCTTATCACTGTATTAGTTACCAAGAAACTTGTCTTAAAAAACCGTTATAGAAAATAACTAGTTATACATCAAAAATACAAAAACAAATCGTTTAAAAGGGTGAAGGTCGTGCCTACTCAATAGACCAATGAACGAGCGTATTGTGTGGGCGTTTGTATATTAATTAATTCAACACTTATGAATGGTATCGTAGTGCTGATTGTCAATTGCATAGATAGCTTTATTTGGAGAAGCTGAGTCAGCCATGTGGGTTAAAAGCCGATGTGTTGCAATTGCAATGGGAGAAGAGTGATAGTGGTATGACTGGCAAGTCAGACTTTGTGACCTCGAACCCAAGGCACGCTTCTCTGACTTTTCGTAAATTTTAGAATAATAACTTTCGTGAGTCATACTAATATACGAAATATTGATACGGCTTTACTCACGTATTGTTAGTCCATTTTCAAGAGCGGGTGATACGCGACGCCGCCACGTATACTTACACCCGCTCTTGAAAATGGACTCCGTTTGAGTTCGAAACTAGTCGGGCATTCCCCGAAAACAATACGTGAGTAAAGCCGTATCAATATTTCGTATATTTTCGTAAATTATTATTAAATTAATTATCACCGTGCCTCGGAAAGGACGTTAAGCCGTTGGTCACGGCTGTCATAAAGATCTTTGACAGTCGATATAGGGAGTAAGTACCCTCATAAACTCATAACAACGGATCTAACTTTAGGATATCGTATCCCTTTGGGTTGCAGGAATCCTGTACTCCCGTTCAGGGAAAAAAGGATTGAAATATTTGGTGTAGTTCAATGAGATAAGTATTAGGTACAAGAAAATGCTCCGATATGCCGTCTACCGATGTGCGCTACCCCTAAAATGACATCTCAGCGACATCGCTTTTTTTACTGCGAAAACAACTAAACTATAGAATCTGATGAAAGGCGGAAAGATCACTGAGCTACAAACCCAGAAATTCATAACTCGTTCTAATAGAACCAAGAGATAGTCATTAAGTAATATGAAATTGTCAATTATATCTTAATACCTTATAAGTCGTTGTGAGTCAGTGATGTGGGCACTAGCTAGTGTTGTAACTAAACGACACTTGACTCGCCCGTGTCAACACACCCACGGTGTTTGACATAAGATTCGTCGCTTTTAGTCGCCGAGCTGTTGAATGATTTACTTGTACCTATATCATTTTGTAATTTGAGAAGCTAGGAGTATAGAGGAGATTGATAATAGCATTTAATTTCTAATGTCATAGTAGTAGGTACTTCTGGAAAATCGGTATAAACCATTGCACCTGGATTAAAAAGCTGGAAAACGCTTTCAAGAAGCACTGGGTCTGCTAGGTGGAGTAAATACTATCTATTATTTTATACTGTGATTTAAGAGATATTTCTAGTATTCAACGGTCAACAGCACAGATACCTACAATTTTTTATATACACATTTAGTTTTGATATTCCAATACAAAAGCTGGGTTAAATAACCTTGCTTAATAAAAACTTATCTGTGGATTAATTTTGAAAGCATTAGGGAATCATCTGCATTATTTTTAATGAATATCAAATCGGAACTTAAAAAGTTTTGAGCTAACAAACCCTACCAATGGATGCACGACTATATCACCAGAACTAAATCTTGAATTATCTGATATTTCATTACAATGATAAAACGTTTTGCCGTTTTAGTTTAGTGCTATTCCATAACTTATTTACTCAAGCCTACTGAATGACTCACATCGGCAGATTTCATTAAACACATTAGTATAAAGAGATAATATTAATTACTATTGATTACATTGTCGTTAATTAAGTAATTGTTTAAGATTGAATAACGTATTGAATTTGGTATTGCTTGGTTTTGCATCATCATTAGTAAATTAGGGTTATGCCCCCTTTTACGCGTGATGGAAGCTGTATGGAAGTTTGAGCAATTAATGAAGGTTATAATGACCTTAATCACTGATGACTTTTCAGTCTGTGAGGTAGGATAGTGTAGTGGTAAAACTGTTGGGCTGTAGATCAGAGGTCGTAAGTTCAGACCCAAGCTATGTATAGCCAAATGTAAGTAATGTACCTATACCCAAAAGACCCTATTTGATTGGTGGTTCCCAAAGCTCTCCAAGAAAATGTCTCAAACTACTCCACGGATAAAAATATTAAAAACTCATAACATAATCATGACATAAACTCACGCCTGTATTCCCCAAAGGGGTAGGCAGAGGTGTATACAGAACACCCACGTTTCGCCGGCTATGTTATAAGTCCATGTAATAGAGAGTGAGCTCATTGCCATTAAAGCACAATGCTGCTATGTGCCAGACTCAGTGCTGCTACTGAGAATTCCCTAATGGAAAAACCCAATAACACTTTACCCGACTCAGGGATGGAACCCAGGACCTCGTGGTCAGCAGTGGCGCTTGCAACCACTAGACCAACAAGCATGAAAAGCTCATTTTATATAAAGTCCTATTCTATTCTGAAAAATATTATCACCTAACAATATTTCTGAGCTGACTCGATAGGGATAATACCACCTCAAGACGATGTAAAAAGAGAACTTGAAGATAGGTGCGAGCAGCGATACAGTTCAGTTCATCAGTTGGTATGATAGGATTTGCGAAGAAAACATTGTGACGAAATATTATATTAAATTTGGTTGGTTATAATATTATGTGACGAAATGTTATATTAAATTTGGTTGCTTATAATATTATGTGACGAAATGTTATATTAAATTTGGTTGCTTATAATATTATGTGACGAAATGTTATATTAAATTTGGTTATATTAGTTGCTATCAAACTAATATAACGTGGGTCGTTGATTGTAATGTACTAGGAATAGCAATAGCTGTTTAATTTATTGTTTATTAGATATAACTGAACTCCTTAAATGTGTATTTACGACCTGTAATGACGGTTTGTGAATAGAGAGTTAATTTAGACATTTATTTATTGCGAATATTTAGTGTTTGAAGTATCGATTACTGGTAAATATTCAATTTTATGAGGTTGTTACTGTTGGAGACAAATTGGATTGAAGGCAATTCATGCAGTAATAGCTGTTGGTCTTTTATTGATAATGTTTATTTCTCAGTATATAGTACATTACGATCTTATATTTATCATACATTCACACATACTTCTAGATGTAGAAATATTAATTAAAATTTCCAATAATAAATAGAGTTATTAATAGAATGATTATTAGCATTTAAATAGTAGAGTGGGACCATAACTGTGGAGGGACTTTCAATGCGACCTACACAGTGGGTTAATTAAGTGTTTTAATATACCTACTTAATATTAAAATAACATAAGTTAATACATCATTTTTATAAAACATTTTTAAAAAATATATACGCATAGGTACTATGCAAACACTAAAGTTAGAAATTTTTAGAAAGAAAAATCGATTTACCTGCCAGGTAAATAGATTTTTCTTTCTACAAATTACAAAAGTTTTGACTAATTTTTGACGTTCCTACACATCGACCAAAATGTTTGTATGGGATTGATATTAACAATTTTACACATAACAATCTACTACACGCGAAACCAACAATTATAGATATATTAAGTGCATTTACTTCCTTTAACACTACCGTATTCTAAGCCATAAAATCCAATCACTACACAATTGAAAATTAAGGAAAAATGCATGCGGGAAACTAAATTCTAATTGATGCAATTAACAATGTATGTGGTCGCAAGTCGTGATTGCGGGACCTTCAGGAAGTGTGGTGATAAAAATTTATATTATTATCAAGAATATGGTTATAATAAAATGTTATAGTAGGTACACGCTACGGATCTTTGTCTGTGAAGTTAGTGGCACGTTGATTTTCGCTTGAAATAGTCGCGTTTTTATAGCATTGTATTGGTATTAGACGAATATTTTTTTATATAAAAATTTAAAACTGACTTTAAACACTAAATAGCTAGAAATAACACAAAAAAGGATGTTGATGACTAAAATATTTATATAAAATAAATTTAAAAACAATACTTAATTAAATAGTAATCTATAATATTCAAAACTAATTAAAATGAAAATTAAACCTTAATCTAAAAGACGGCTACTGATAAATTCGGTAACGTCCCGAAAATATACTCAGCCTTTGGGCCAGAGTACAGACCAGAGTTTTGGTCACGAGTTGCCTCAACCAGACGCCCAGATAGGTCTTGTTGGTCTTGCAAATTTTCCCCACGGACCCAGAGTTTCGACCCCAAAAGGCACAAATAAGATATTGCAACTCAAATATACCTTTTTTTTGTTTCGCGTGGAAACCCCTTTATGGGTACTCCACCACCAGTGTATGGGATCAGTGTTCGACTCGAACGGACTAAATACTACCTACTTTTTTTTAATGCATAATATTTTTAGTTCCTTAACATTTTAGTTCACTTTGTCGTATTTCTACTACTTTCACATTTCTACTATAAAGACGTCGATTTTATCTAACACGTCTTTGTCAACAAAGACCAATTTGCTTCAAACTTCACATCAAATATCAAAGCAATTCTAACGAGAGCAAAAAAAGTATTACCAAAGGCACAATCACGAAGAGTCGTTATTACCTATTAACCTGTTGTACACAAGTGTACCAATAGTGACCTTTTGCGTGAGAGAAGTGCTCCCAAGGTTGGAGACGAACACATTAATTTTGTCGCAAATTACGAAACTGAGTTGTTTTAAATTAGACTGGTTACTCAATAGTGTATTTTATGTGGCGGCGCCCGCAGCACTTACAATTACTTAAGTTCTTACTACATGAAGGTAGGTATGTGGTTTAGATGGTAGAAAACCAACTACCACCCATTTAGTACTTATAGACGAAAAAATGAATTACATTATGATCCAATCGGCCATGATGATATCCGTCGCCGTGTCCCGTTTATGGTCGCCTATCACAAAATTTTATATTGTTTTACTGTAGGTAATTGAATGAATTATATGGGACAACTTACTGTCCTTCACCAAAACTGTCAGTATTCACAAAGTTTGCAAACTCGTACTAGGCTCCCAGTTAACATTTTCACTCCGGTCATATGGCTAGCCAACTTCTAAGTGACTTCAGCTTTGCATCATTGCATAATTTGCTTAGTTTTTAATAACCCCAGACAGACTCTTTATAACTTTCTTAAGTGACATAATTAAACTTTTTGAAAAGATAGATAGTAACTTAATCCTACTAATAAAATTTGAAAGATGTCTGTGCATTTTCATTCACAGACGTCTGACTTTCTTCACTTTGTATGTTTGTCTTTTTTATTACCAAACTTTTTTTTAAATAGGTACATAATTTATTTTTTTTGTATCCGAAATTGACTTTGCCACAGGGCTAGGAAGATGGCTAAATAAATATTTTAAAGAGCCAATCGAGTTTGGATCTTTCTTTCTATATCAGCTGATAAATAGCCTGGTGTCAGAGTTTAAACCGCCAGTATCTCTTTGACTTTATTGAAAAATCTCTTAGATGTGCTGGTTTTCCCACGATGTTTTCCTTCACCATTTTAGCAAACGATAATTCATATCTAAAACGCACATGAATCCGGAAAGCCAGAACTGCTTGAATTTCGAATTTACGGCCCTTTGACAGTCCAACGGTCATTACGCATCTGTTCGAATTTCGATAAAAATTTAAAAAAATAAAGGAGTCTCTCGAAACAACATTGGTATTAGATCCAACGTCAACAAATTTGAAATAAAATGTTCGTTTTGAGACCAATGTAGCTTATAAATCATTAAAATAAACTAGTAATCACTAGAACCACAAACTAATCAATATATCACTTGAAACTGGCACATCCTTTAAAAAGATCGTTGACCTCTGACCTCGTATTAAGAATCACAATGTTTTTATTAGCAAAACCGTTATATTTTGTATCATAGTAAGCTACCGGTGTTCAATCTTGATTTCATTAGGAATGATAGAAATGATGACATTTTTATTAATAGTAGGTACCTAGTAGCATTGATGAAACTGAGAATTATGATTTGTCTCGAGTTCTTGACGAGCTATTTGGATAAACTGGTTTTTAGGGTTCTGTAGCCAATTGCCAAGAACAAAGCTCTCAGTCAATCTGTCTGTCCATTCTGTCAGTCCGTCCATACGTCCATGCATCTTTTGCGCCTGAGCCGTTTTAAAATGTCTGTCTCTTAAAAAAAAAGAGATACTACAAATTTTAATAAGGTAAAAACTACGGGAACTTTACCGTTTGATCTTTAAGGAAATTGGTTATATTATTGTTAAGCTGCATCTTAAAATTTTCCTAATCCTACAACCTCCTAAAACAAACAAGTTTTAGTTTATAATATTAGTATATTATTAGTACCTATATTAGTTTTATAATATTAGTATATTATAAATGCGAAAATAAATTTGTTTGTTTGTTACCTTTTCACGCCTAAACCAAAGACCCGTCATCCTGAAATTTTGCAATTATACGTTGTCTAGGTGTACAGAAACGCACCTTTACCTTTCATCCCAAAAAAAACTCCCAAAAAAACTGTTCCCGAGGAAAACCGCAATAACGTTCTAACGGTAATAGGCCACATGTTGTATAAGTTGTATAACCCGAATTCATTGTCAAATTCTAAATAAACACGAGCAAAGCCGCGGGCAAAACTACTAACTTAATAATTCCTGAATAACTTTGACGTAACACTTTTTCCGCCTAAATCAAAACAAAATCCGTGATCAATAAAAAAAACAGTAGCTTCTTATTATCATATTTTCCTCTAAAATATGCAAGATGAAGCAGGATATCATATCTTCGGTCATCGCTATGAATATTAATATCGTATCAAGTGACACAACTTGCCGCCGATCGCATACATTTTAATGTACGACAAAAAAAATAAAGAAGGTTCACTTTATATTTAATAATAATAAAAATCTAAAAACATAATCATACGAGTACATATCTAAGCATATTGTTGTCCGAAATTACTTCTAGGTACATGATTTTATTTGTGTGCCGTGCCGTGCGGTTTCCGGCCTAAGAATAGAACCACCCCTACTCATCCTACGGGTATCATTTTTGGGCAAAGGCCTCCCTCCTTTTCCTCCAAAATTTAGCTTGTTCGTGATGAAAATTATATTTATGTTTATAATAAGTTTATGTATACCTTCACATAGTCTAACTTACTGTACGTGTTGAAACTGTATGTACATTAATAAATAGTTAAACTTATGGTGTGACAAGGAGGAATACTGCATCTCACTTACCTTTCTACTCAGTATTCACTATTCGCGTAGTTTGCAAACTTGAACTACCACTAGACCTTCTGAATAGTTATTCGTGAAAACGTATCTCATCGTAAACTTACATGTTTATTAAAAGAGCACATAGTAATTGTAATTGACGTAATTGTTAATTTATTAATGTTTAGGCTCGTAATAGAAGTCGTGCGACCTTGCATTTTATAGATCGTAGTCTGAGACGGTAAATAGATGGCATATCAATTTTGTATACTCAAATATTTTTGTGTTGCGACACTTTGAGAGCTACTCTCAGTCAGAGAGTCGTGATAGCCTAGTGGTGGTGACCGTTGACTGGCAAGTCAGAGGTCTCGGGTTCGAACCCAAGGCGCGCACTTCTGACTTTTCGTAAGTTATGTGCGTTTTATAAATTAATTATCACTCTCCGTGCCTCGGATAGCACGTTAAGCTGTTGGCCCCGGCTGTCAATTGTAGATCTTTGACAGTCGTTAAGGGTAGTCAGAAGCCCGAAAGTCTGACAACCAGACTTACCAAGGGGTATCGTGTAACCCAGTATGTGGGTTGTGGAGGTCTGATAGGCAGTCGCTCCATGTAAAACACTGGTATTCAGCTGCATCCGGGAAGCCGACCCCAACATAGTTGGGAAAAGGCTAGGCAGATGATGACACTTTGAGAGCTAGATAAAGTGACTTTTTCAATGTCATAAAAGTACTTTCTTAGTTAAGTTAACAACTGACACACGGTGAAAAACTAACTCGCAGAACTACACTCCACAAGAATGTGCCTAACAGGCGTTGCTCAGAGGAGGTTACGGTCGTTACGGAGCTAGTATTTTAAAAGGACCCAGGATCTCCTCCATTCATCCCGCTTGCATTATCTAAATTTTCTCCTACATTTAACTGATTCAGACGTTAATTATATCCACCCTTTGTAATCCTCGTACTACACACTTTTGCTCAACCTGGGAATCAATACTGGGACCTTCTAGCAGCCGCACTTGTAACCACTAAACCAAAGCAGTCTTCGCGCCAATAAAACAGTCAGATTATCTCATTAACCACTTAAGTATGTTTCAACTGTAGTGTATACTTTTGCGTCAGAATTAGCATAAGTGGCCTTTTCAAGACACGGAGGTACGCAGAGGTCAACACGTGAATAAATTATACGAAGATTTTGTCACCTAGCTTATAAAGACTTAGTGGGCTGATGATTTAGTGCCATTAGGATTAGCCTTGAAGATTATACGGACAATCTATATACAACGTGTATCATAAAAAGTATTATCTTTAACTACTGCTCTATCCGCGACTTCGTCTGCTGAGATTTCGGATTTTTTGTCCCCTATTTTTCCCTCTTAGGGGTGATTTTTCTTAAAAACCCTTTCTTATTTCCTCCCTTGAGGGGTACTCATCACTACACAATGAATATTTCTTATAAGTTTCAAGTCGCTAGGTGGACCGGATTACGCTGTAACTGTCAGTCAGTCACGGTATTGTTTTATACAACGTGTAACATAAATAGTATGGCACCCTTTAGGAAGACAATCTACTCATGAAACTGAACAACTTGTAAAGTATCAGTTTTCGAAATTCAGAAAAAAAAATTAGGACTTCAAACTAAGAACGTTAACTGATCGGCAAGTTTGTAATAGAAGTGATTTTTTTTCGAGAATTATACGCGATGTTACCTGTAATATGTATGACGTACCTACCACTCAAGCCTATGGCTACATTTCTACCAGGAATGTATGAGGTAGCTAAGCGGTGACGTAATAAAAATTCACAAATGAGATTGCTTCATTCTCCTCCTAGGCAGTTCCCTTATTGAGATTTTTTTTAAAAATCATTATACGAAAACTTCGCATCATAAAACGAAGGTATACTGGTATACTTAAAAAAATATATTAATTAGTTGTAATACAACTAAGTAATACAAGACTGATGTCACGCAAGAACCGGCCATCATAAATATCTCAGACGACACTGTCTGTAGAGCAAAATTTATGATATGAGATAGGTAATTAAACATTATATAAATTAATTTAAAACTAAATGTACAGTCAATATCAAAAGCAACTCAATTTTTTTTATTTATTTATACCTACTTAGTTAGTGTCTGCCACTGTACTTTTTGTAAGTACAAAAAGTACAGTGGCGGACTTAATGCTGTAGGCATTTTAAACCTTTGGGTGATGCAGAGACAAGAATAATGGTAGATGCATAAATAATGAGTACATTTGTACGTATTTACTTTATAGCTTTAAAAAAATCTCTCCACACATGATCGGCGGGCGTGGTGGTTAAGCGATTCGCTTTCTGGGTTTAGTATTCTGGATTGGATACCCGGAAGGGACAAAATACTTGTGTAATCGACAGATTTTTGTGTCAGTCATACGTAAGTCATATAACCAGACACTTTGTATGAAAAATTAATTTTAGATTTTCTGATTTCGACCTACGTTCCTTGGGGAAAATGGTTCAGTTTCATGGACCTTATTACCTCCTAAAATTTACCTGGAGTGTAAAAAATCAGGTTGTATGTCTGTAAGTACACTCACAATAGGTACAGAAGAAAATCCTAATGTGGGGCTACGATTTTAATTACGCTATTTTTAATAAAATCTATAAAAATCTCTTTTTGTATGCATATTAACAAAAAGTAAGCAAAACACCGCCATAATCTTTTTTATCCTTCAGCCATAAAAAACTCTTTTTCAAAGCGAAAAAAATCACTAAAGTTAATCTATCAAGGACAATCTCACAATTTTTATCTAAACATCAAATCAGAACTGACCTCGTGAATATCTAGACGCACTACATTTGATTAATGAACCAGGCTATATAGTCAGTCAACTGTGAATTGGCATAAAACACTTAAAAAAACTGGTCAAAATTGTGTAATGATTTTAAATACATGTTATAGTTCGGCCTTAGAAATAGTTGAGGAAATGACACTTGCCGTCCCGAGTCAACGCTCTTACCAATTTTGAGCTACCGTATTATAGTAGACAGGATAGAAAGGAAACGCAAGTTCCCTTTCCACCAAACTGCTATAAAAATTAACGATTACTGCTGATATTAGTCACAGTAGCTATTGTAAAACACTTACGCGGGATGGGTGTTTAGTAGGTGCTGCCTGTATATAAAATTGGCATATCAAAAATTAATATTTGGTCTAATTGGTTAAAAAAATATTTTTGACTTTAAAAGTATGCCTCTCGTTAGCTATAAGTTGCCAACTCACACTAGACAGATAACAACACATTGATACAGTTTCATAACTGAAAGTTGATGGTACCTTCTTGTATTAGTGCGTGTTGCCAAACTCTATGATTCATCATGCTACGGTTATTGTCTCTGCTTCTTTTGTTTGTTTGCTAAGTTTTTTTGGGTTCTGTAGGCACTTTGGTGAATTGCTTAAGTCTCAAAACTGTATGACGTCATTATTAAGCCTATCACATACCTTAGCGATATGCTCGGTGTGCGACCAACTGACTGCCATGCCATGCCAGACCAACTTGCGCAAGAGTACTTGACCATCAATCAAGATGCGTGAACCCTTTCTCTTATAAAAGGGATACCAATATCGGTAGTTTTATGTTATCTTTAAAATAATATGTATAAGTAAAAATTTTTTTTAAGTCAAACGGTTTTGTCATCAAAACTAAATCTGTGTATCAAATATCAGATCAATCTGTCAACAGGAAGGGAGTGAAATATCGATTACTAATTTTGAACCAAATAATAAACAGGTCAAGCTAAATAAAACCGTTTAAAAAACTAGTACCTACTTAGAGCTGCAGCTTTGGTCCCATGTAAACGGCTCTACTCAACCAACATTCCTACGGAACTCCGAATCGCCCCAAATACCTGACTTCACGATTTTCGTAACGAGTAATGTTTGCAATAGGTTTTAATGTGGACGTATTGATTGGGGTAAAATAGTGCGGCAATAGGTACGTGTAGCTGTAAATAAGAAGCGCTGCAGCGCGGTCAGCGGTATATCAGTGCTAACTATCATACGTCTTACACACACAGTAATAATAGCACGCAGTTGTGACAGCCTAGTAGTGGTGACCGTTGACTGACAAGTCAAAGGTCTCAGGTTCAAACCCAAAGCGCGCGCACCTCTGACTTTTCGTTACTTATGTGCGTATTATAAATTAATTATTACTTACTCCGTGCCTCGGAAAAGCATGTAAAGCCGTTGGCCCTGCGCCTGATCTCTCTCCGGTCGGATTGCCGTCCCATCGGATTATGGAAGTGAGGGAATAGAGAGTGCACCTGTGTTTACGAACACACTTGTGCACTATAATATCTCCATCGTAGTTGGCTAATCTCCGTTGAGATTAGCCAACGAAATTCGGTTAGATTATAAATTATTTCGGAAACGCATTTTTTAAACTAAGAGTAGGTGCGTTTATTTATTACAAAATTTTGTAGGTGTGTTAATTTCCAACAAAATATGTAATAATGACAGGAAATTAAGTCTAGTTGAGTCTAGGAAACTTATCTAGTAAAATTATGAAAGAAAAAATATGTTATCTACAAGCAATAACACTTTGAAACAATGACAAAGAATGTCTAAATCCATTCAAATAACACTAAGGTCGCCATTAGACATTAATCCACATTGTGATTACAACGTCATATTCAAAAAAGAAACACTCTATTACATTACGTCTAATAGAGTTTTTATTACGGATTTTTTGTACTAAATTATAATTTAATTCAACTAATGTGACCACTGACAATGTCAACGCAATTTAGGTACTTTATACATTAGATCGGTGCAAGGCCGAGTGGTTTGTACTTAAGTTATGTTTTGCTAGTTTCAACGCGTGGCTTTGACCGCGTGGGTCTATTTTTTAGTCATAAAAGTGCGTTCTGGAATAATATTTATTTAAGCTTCAAGTAAGTGTACATTAGCTTCATTAACGGACGATTGCCTAAGGTAATGCCTAGTACTAGTCAATGATGATGCAGAGATGAAAATGATTCTAGTAGATACTCGTATAAATCATCATCATCAGCCTGTATTAGTCCACTGCCGAACATAGGTCTCTACTCGTATCATCATCAAAGGCCTTTTTACATCTACAAGAAATGATTTATAGCGTCCGATTGGTTGCACCTCCGCTCATGGCTAATCAAGCCGATACGAGAGCCACATATGCGATTACACTTACGATAAATACGTATACGCTCGGAATTAATACAATTTAATCGAGTAATTAATTAATCAGGTAATAATTGCTAAGCAAATTTTCGGAACGAAAGTCCTATTGTATCAACAGGTTGAATTTTATGCTTTGAGCTAAATTCCTTCGAAATCTGTTCAGTAGTTGCACTGCCAAAAAAATAACAAACAAACATATGCACTTTCAGATTTATAATATTATTAAGTAAGTATAAGTGATTCATGCAGCCAACATCAATATTTTTAAATTAAGTAACTTGTAATTTGTTTATTCAATTGAGAAAAAAATCTTTTGATGGAGACTTATATTATAGGACTAGTTTGTAAGATAAGTACTGACGTAAACTTTGGAATGTGTTTAAATTTCGTGCCATTTCAGAAAAGCCATATTTTTTCAGCCATAAAGTTTCAGCAAAAATGTTTTTCTTCAGAAAAAATGCTTGATCGAAACATGTTTTTGAACATAAAATGGTATAAAATAAAAAAACATTTCAAGATGTTTTTTTATTTGAAATCATGTTTTGATCAAGCTGAAAATTTTGCCGAAGCTTTGTAATGTTGTTCTCCTTCAATTGGTTTATTTCGATTTTTCATCATAACTATATTCATTGATTTTATATCTTCAATGTGCGAGCGAGATAGCAGATTAGCGCGAGGCGCCCTAAAGATAATGTAAGCTTAAAGCTTTAGTTCAGCAGATTCTGAATTACAATGAGCTACTAAGTCATACCTTTGGTGCGAAAACTTATCCTAAGGACGAGGTTACTTTATGTAATAGTTGTAAGTATAATAATATGTAACAGAGCTACTCATAGATCGCAGGTTATCTTGATAAATTAATTATATAAGGTCTAATATCTATCTATTACACAAATCCACACAAAATACAAAATAGAGTCGTGATAGCCCAGTGGTGTTGACAGTTGACTGGTAAGTCAGAGGTCATAGGTACTTTATAAAAATATGTATGTATGTAATGACTGAGGACTGTTGGTCTAGTGGTAGCAAGCGCCACTGCTGAGCACGAGGTTCCTGGGTTCGATCCTCGGATCGGGAAAAGTGTTATTGGGTTTTTTCACTAGGAAATTCTCAGTAGCAGCATGGAGTCTTTAATTGTGCCTGGTATCAAATATAAATTTGTGAATCAAGAAGATAATAATAATAAGAAGATAATTTTTAAGAAAATAAGTAAGAATCAGCATACGCGGATACCTATAAAAAAAAGAAAAATATCCGCATCAGCAACAACCCTGATTACTACATCAAATCATAAAAATCGTGCTTGTAGGTATTACGCATCACGGCTCATCTGGTTAGTGTGTGTAGTACCTAACTCGAATCGAATGTCTCGCAATCAGTTGACAAGCATGAAGGCTGCAGTGCTGCACGCCGAATGACGTCATCCGATGATTACCCGCAATTGTCATCAGTGCGTAGGGTTGCCAGCGTATTTATATTAATGGATATTGATAGCAAATAACTATCAATTTTAAAACCCTCGACAAATACAAGTAACTCAACTTTTAAGTTCTGTTCTATGGCTAAGAACACTCTCGATCACGTTACCTTTCAAAAAAAAAAAAATCTAATTGGATCCATTGGTTTAGGAGCTACTATACCACAAATAAACACACAGACAATTCAAATTTAAAACACCCCTCTTTTTGCATCGGGGGATAAAAAAACGGAATCCAACCGAGCAGCTTGAGAAGTTTAATTGGTTTAATTTTCTATTACTGGTATAATAATACCCGGTGGCTATAGACAATGATGCTATCGTGGAAGCCACTTTACAATCTAGGAAAGTTCCTTATCCCGTAACACAAAAACTTAATGCCATTAGCAAAACATTTGAACCGACTTAAAGGCAACTTATTACAAAAATAATAATTATACAAATATTCAGTTTGGAGTCAGAGCCATGGCTTATAGCTTTATTTAAAGCTGGAAACTACTAACCTCTTAGCTAAACACCAACTTTAAAACTCTTAGGGTATCTGGTCCAAGCTACTTGCGACTAAAATTCTAGCTTAAACCTGGCGCACTGAGTGCTCTACTCTGAATAAAAGCTTTTTCATAAATCAAATTAAAGGCAATATTTTTATCATTCATTTGTCAACCCTACCACACTGATGATCATCACGGCCTTGACAATAGTCACGAGTTGACAAAATACCGTCGTTGTACATAGATTTGTTTAATTTTAGTGGAAAACCAAGAGCCGCCGCCACCGCCGCTGTCGCGTCGTGAACAAACTAATCAGGTGACGAGTACTTCTTGGTACGGAAGCAAGCTATAAGAGGAGGCGTTGAAAAATATTACGGAGATAAGCCAACTACGCAGGAGATATTATAGTGCACAAGTGTGTGTGCAAACACAGGTGCACTCTCTATTCCCTCAATCCGACACGACCGGAGAGAGATCAGGCGTAGGGCCAACGGCTTTACGTGCTTTTCGAGGCACGGAGTTAGTGATAATTAATTTACAATAGGTACGCACATAACTTAAGAAAATAAATATGCTGAATAAAAAAATACAATCGCGTTGGTTTGTGACAGGCTTTAAAAAATTGCAGGCTGACGAATTAAAAATAATTGGACCTAATTTCACGCTGAAATTCTGTAAGAGGGTGGTACTACCCCAGTCTAGCTGGCCCTTTCGTGCTAATGGGTCTAATTATGTACTGTATCGTCTTTGTGCCGAGTAAAATTCTAACGTTTCTAGCTTGCACCACACCAAATCCCTATCTCGAACGTAAATTCGTATTGATACGCGCATTTTCTATGCAAATGTCGATTATTTTAATTGGAATGGCCTTTGCTTGTACGTACACGAATCTAACGCAATATTGTTTCATGTTTTTTTTTATAATGTCGTAAAAGAAATAATTCGCATCGAGGACAGATATTAAGTGTGGAGATAGATTATGTGTGAAGAGGTCGTATTAGAAGTTATAATCTGTGGAACTAGTTAAGAAATAGTCACGTAAGATTTGGACTCATCAGCAGATTGCCATAAACAAGAAAAAAATAATAATAATTTGGACGCGAGTTAATTGTTTATGTATTAATAATTAGTAATCTGGGAATGGGTGTCTAGCTGCAGAGGGCTAATCTAGTACTGATAGAGTTGATAGAGTACACTTGACGTGCGTGGTGAATCATCACGAACTCACCTGATAAGAAGCGGTGTTGTAGTCTATGATGAAGCACACCTAGCTTTTTCAGCAGGAGAAGTTAAACCAGTCCCTCTAACAGCTTTCACCGTCATCGAAAACGACAAAGAACCAGCCACGCCCGAAGCCTTTCTCCAGAAGTAACTAGTTTGTTACCTACTCTACCACACTCAGCAGGGCAAGGGTCTCTTTGGCTGTCAGGACTCTCACAGGACACTGCAGACTCAACAGACACCTATCCCATATGGGATATTCTGACTCAGACGTCTGCAATGAGGAGCGTAAAACCCCTAAACACCTCCTCTGTGACTGTGGACCTCTCATACACAGACGAAACACCCTTCTGAGACACTACACACTGAGCCCGAAAGATGTCAAGTCTGTCCCTGCCAGCCATATCATTCGATTTATGGAGGATGTTGGTTTAAGGGAGATATTATAAAAATGTGGGCTAATCACAATAGATCTTTTTAGGTCGACGTGAGTATGGCTGTAAAACTGCATAGCGCCGTCCCTCAATAATAATAATAGTTTGTTACCATTGTCCCATTATTAGTCGACTTTTACGTCACGTAGAAGCAGAAGTGTTGGTGCTAATCTTCCCGGCACCACGAAAGCAGCACTTAGTGGATGCACTGTCTCCCTGTTTTCTGTAAGGTATTATAATTTTCTTTTTTTCTTGGGGTCTGACAACCCTTTCGACAAGCCTTCGGAACTTACGAAGCAGTGATAACCAAGTGGTATGACCGTTGGACTGCCATGTCATAGGTTAAAGCACCCAGGCACACACCTCTGACTTTTCGATTTCATAAGCGTATTAGAGTTTAATTATCACTTGCTAAAACGGTGAGGGAAAGCATCGTGAGGAAACCAGCACACCTAAGAGATTCTTCTACGGTGTTTAAAGCCATGTCACAGGCCTGCGCGCGGTTTAAACTCTGACATCAGATTGTTCATCAACCATACATTATAAAGAAGAAATAATCCTTTGGACTCTACATTGATAAGATGGGGAAGTCTTTGAAGGCTTAAGAATTTAAATACTTATAGATATTTTTCTATTCATTATAAACCTATTTACGAGTATTATATTCATTGTAAGGTGTGGAAAAAATAATAAACCATCTATAATAAACAATTTTATAATTAAACAAATTTTACTATAGCTATAATTGACAGTTTATAAAATAAATGACTACCTACATTTCTGTATTATGTATAACTTTTATACACGATTATTATATTATTATAATAAATTTATGTAAATGCGATCGTGTGACAAGAATTAAAATAATGGGAAAACCAACTCGCAAGTCTATTAACGAGGATTATGACGTCATTGGTAATATAACTAAAACTATAAAACTAATCCTTAATTATATTATAAACAACATTTTTACCGCGGCTACACTCACGTGGTACTAATTTTCCGGGTATACCAAGTGGCTTGTGTCACTCTCTAGACCAATAATTTAATCTGTTAAGTGATTTCGTATGTTTGTTACTTTATGACATATTACTGGGCGAGTTTTAACGAAATTTGTCATAATTAAGCTTTTAGCATGTTCAAAAGTACTAATAATAATGTCGACCAATCTCAACTGAGTCTAACTGATTAACTGCGCAGAAGATAGGTATTTAATTTTTGAGGACATAAGAATGTACACAAACATGGGTGCATTCTCTACTCCCTCACTCTCATGGTCCGGCGGGACGGCAATCTAACACGACCGGAGAGGGATCAGGCGCAGAAATAGACGAACTTAAAAATGCATTAAGTCTCTGAGTGCGTCCTCTCCGTGGCATGGAGTAAGTATAATTTAGAGACAATTCTAAAACTTTAAAATTTGACGTTTCTGGAGTAGGTATCTAGGTATGAATAACACAAAAAACTGTTACGAATAAGAATGAGACTTGTACTCGTAAAACACAAATTTTATACCTTATTTGTTTACACACAGGTTAAGAAAAATACATTATACACACATAGGTATCAAATTTTTAAATAACTGATCAAGAGCTAACTATCTTTAGACTCTAATATAGATTCAGATCTAAGACAATAGAACGAACGACATAATGATTCTGGGACTTAATTAAAAATCTCATCAACCTCTCTAATTGTTCGCAATGACAAGCGGAAACAAGGGACAAACAACAGACACTTTTACAAAACTCTATTTGATTTTATCAAAGTCGTAGAATATTTGCGTGCCAAAATCTTAGGCTAGAACCACGAACACCGTTACATCACGTCCTTTTCCTGCAAATTGGGGATTCACACGCTTGCACGGTGTCATTGCAATTAATATAATTTAGCATTCGTCTCGCTGGCAAATCTTTAATTTTTTTTGTTCCATACAATGGATATGAAATCGTAATTGCGAAATAGACACTTCGCGTTGACAGTCACGAAGACAAAATTAAAAAAAAAACCTCCGCCATGTTGTGTTTAACTTCTTTTTTTAAGGAAATGTCAAAACGTGTTCATCTTAATTTGTTTTTTAATCTAAAACGATTTTCTTTCGGTTGACTATTAAAAATCATTACAGTATTGTAGTTGGTCGTGATTAGTGATGTTCAAATCTGCTATAAACTATAGACGTGCTATAGACTATTGACTATATTTTTATAGGATGCTATTTTATATGCTATATTTATAGCACGCTATAAAATAACGCGGCAGTCAATTGCATCGGAGACTCCGAGCAACTCCGAGTTTAACCGATGCGCTAACGAACGTCAGCCGCTGGCGTACGAAACCGCCGCGCGCTGTCGGACAGCGCGCAGTCATAGATTGCTATCTCGTTTTGGCTCCGCTACTTGCGTTTTGTTGAGTAGACGCTTTCGCGTTATGTTGCTATCCCGTTTTGGCCGCGCTGTTTGCGCTTTGTTGAGCGAGACGTTATATTATAGCATATAGCACGAAGGCAGAACGAAAATAGCAAATGCTAAATGCTAAGAAAAAATAGCATGCTACATTTTGGCGCTAAACGCTTTATTAACCACCACTAGTCGTGATAGAGTAAAAAGTCTAATGACTAATGGGTTTTTAGACATTTTGCTTTTTAAAACCATACTATTTAGAGACTTCGTGACTTGTCCACATCCCGTTATTATAAACATAATTATGTGTTCTTATTTTTTACTAGTTTAATTAAAGGATTATAACTGTACAAATCTTATGGAAGATATAAATCACAGTTTTAAGCTAATTAAAGATAAAAATGCACCGCAAAACGATTAGTGGTCTAATGTTTTTAATTATTTAGTTGTAAATTCTATACAATAATTGGAATGTGACTTTTTAGCGCTTAGCACTAAATAGGTATTCTAGTTATTTATTAATATTATCTATAATAGTTTCAAATCTATATCACTATGAGACGGTTTTAATTAATTTAGTAATATAACTAGGTATATTCTTAATCTAATCTAGGGTATTTTTTTTTATTTAAAAATTTTGCGAATTTGTATGTGTTAAAATAAGGCTTACGTTCATGATCTAAAAAATTTGACCAGAAGTTATCCCTTTCGAACCTAATCTCAAGCAAACCTGTTTCGTTATGTTTAGTCAACAATTATTACTGAATTAATCTTAAAAATTTATTACGTATTACATCACACATTACCTACATCGAATTTTTATTAAAATGCATATTTTTTTGTTGAGATTTTGTCTAAAACTTTAAATACATTACGTAGTAGTCAATTAAATTATTTTTCTTTTATTAAAGAAGGAATTGAAAATTATCCTCAAAGAATAGGTTGGTACCTACTATTTTTTAAATTCTCATGGTCAATTCCGTAACGAAATTTAATTATTTTTTCATTCATAAATAGTAGATAATCTCCTATCTCTTTTTATGCGTGACAAAACCTGTTCATTCACCGTTTGCAAATTTTTTATGCGTTTAAAATATTTTATGCCTAATGGTAATTGGCGGGAAAGACAAGTTTTACAACAATTGCTCATGAAGCCGTATCGGAGACAATTTGAAAGTACAATCACACCATCTCTCGTGTCTCATGGAATATTTCTAGTTTTAAAACAGGTTTGGAAGATATAAACACTTTCATCTAATCACAGACGTTTTGGCAAACAAAAAGAAATTGTTTTGATAATAACCCTTTAATAATATTTGCGGAATAGCCTCCTTCGTGACTATGACTACCTATCATTGATCAAGCGAGTCCGAATGATGATGCTAAGAGGAACCTTTAAATGGCTTTTAAATATTATTTAAGTTTTAAACTGTGAAATATGAAGTTAATTATTTTCTTAAACTAATTAAGTTTCTTCTTTTCTTTTTATTAAAACTTTTTTTATATCTCTAACTTCAATAATAACAGATAGGTTACATACAAACTTTGTTAATTTTTGAAAACAATGAAACACGGCTATCTTTATTTTTAACTAAAAAGCTAACTCATTCAAAAATGATAGATTTTCAATAGGTCATCACCATCAACCTATCGTTGTTCACTGCTGGATGTTGACCTCATCAAAAAGCACCAACCATCCCGTCTTGGAGAGTGTAATCAAATCTGTTGCTCTTCGCTTTAAACTAATTTTAGTCCTATTTGAAATTTACAAGATTAAGAACATGGCGACTAGATTTACGTGATAATAACAAGTGGTCTAATTTAAATGGACAAAAATTTTTTTTTACTTATCTGCGTCAGAAAGAGATAGACCGGTACCAATCACTGTCGCGGATTGCAACAGTGCAATCACTGTTGTGAGTGAGGTCCGCGACACCGCGCCGCCGCGTATACACCCGCTCTTGAAAATGGACTCCGTTTGAGTTCGAAACTAGTCGGGCATTCCCGAAATCAATGCGTGAGTAAAGCCGTATCAATATTTCATATAATTAGTATGACTCACGAAAGTTATTATTCTAAAAAAGATAGGTACCTGTAACCATTTAGTTTGGTTTGCTTACAGCAGAAGCTAGAACAATAAACATTTACTATGACAGCTTTACTTACTATTATGCTACCATTTAAGTAACGTCGTTAATAATTTCCAACATTAAAACTCTTTTCTCATACATTTAACATAAAACACCAAATTTTAAATTAAATGAACTCGGCACCTCACAGAATCAATCTTCATTACAGAGAACAGTTTTTAAGTCAAAGAATTAATACCAACACGTTTTTCGATAACTTATTTAAAACATGAGTTATTTTGATAGCGTGTTGGAAAAAACTTAACCAGTTTACAAGTTCGGACGACACATCCACTAAAAAGTTAAAGCAGTAAGTCCGCTTAAACATAAAAACTGCAATTAATTACTTTAAAAAAAATGCTTTGCTTTGAAATTTTTCAAACCCACCGCAGCCTAATTTTTTTTATATTTAATGTTGTTAGTTGTATAGTTTATTTTATGACATGATATGACACTTTACTTCAAAATGACTTATTAGCCAAACATTATTTTATCAAATTAGTAAGCTTTTGTGATTAAGTTGGAAATAAGAACGCTTTTGAATCAAAGTAGAATCAATAGCATTTTGGATTAAGTTAGGTTTGTGCTGACAATTGCAGACCCTTCTCCTGTTAGTTTTTCTGTTCTATCGAGTAGCTGATTGATTAAATAGCTTAAGTACGTACTTAAGCCATTAAACTATTATGCTACTTTTCGATTGGTATATTTATGTAAGTATAAATAGATGGACGACAATTATGACATGTCAGTTTTGAGTACGAGCAGATCTTCTGAACGTAATTACAAGGTGACATATCTAAGTATCGGCTACTGTGGGAACTGGGTCGGGACAGACTTTATTTTGTTGTGACACGGCGGCGCAAGCGCCGGTCGACGACAAATGTCGGCGGTGCAAGTGAAAGGAGATTTATTCAATCAAAAATAACTAACTTGCGTCACTATCATGTTTTAGTTTAACATTTTATTTTCTGTGGATAGGAATGTTATTGGATATTTAGAGTATATTTTTTCATATTCCATATGGTCGTAATTTATTCTTTTACCATTCGTAAGGTCTCATTCAAACTGTCATCTTTATAAAGTATCTTTTTTTATTCATTTTAGCTTTCTACACTTCTTCTCCATTAAACTCATACTATGCCAAGTTTAACACTCATCCGTGCGCGCTATATTCTTAAAAAGCGATCCAAAGTTTTTACTTCACGTATTAATAAGCATCAAGCACAAAATGGCACCTAAGTGACCAAGCTTTTGTGATTCAAATAAAGGATATTTGAAATATTTTCAAAAAGTTTGTACAAACATATCGGTCACGTATTTATTTATTTAATAAAAGGTACAATAACTATATACATAGTTTGTCTGTTGGATCACAGAATTATCTTATTAAAGATTAAGTATAACTTATTTAAGACTTATAAACTATATTTTATTAATAATAGTATGTGCCCGCTACCGCTCATCTCTTACGCTTACTATCGAGACGTTTGACATTAAATAGTTCATTAGAAAGACGCACCAGCCCGAATTTGTTACGTGACTCCATCTCCTGGACGTTGTAAAGTGACACGCTTGTACTGTACTGCAAGTTTGTGAAGACAATTGGTCTAAAGTTTGTTGACTTGTGACTGCGATGTTTTCTGAGCCGATGACGTTGACGTGTTCCTGCTTTGTACGAGAAAAGTAATTAAATAAAAATTTATTAATTCAATTGTGGTGGGGATAGTGGTGATATACTCTCCATAATAATAATCTGTATGAGAAAAAGCCTTTGCCCTTCAGTGGGACAGTTACAGGCTGGTTTATTATTACTATATAAATCTGCTTTTCGACAACCCAATGATCACTAAGGTCCTAAATGTATTTCAATGTTTTACGATTTAATGTCTTGCCTACAGAGAAGGATTAATTTCTACGGTAACTCACAAAATCGCGAACACGCAGATTTCTATAATCTATAAATTTTAGGCCACTTGGGCCTTATTCTCTCTTAGAATTTAAAGTATGTAAATTTTCCTATTAAAAAACATGGGTGTTTTTGGAAGCTTGGGTTTTACATCGGGGATAAGTAAATGCAACTTTGAAATATATGATTACCCATATCCTAAATGAAAGACATTTGTAACCGACAATTGTAGTGTTATTTCAGACTTGTTATGTCTTGGCAATTCAACCTAGCCTTTAACAAACCCAAACTTAGTCAGCATTTTCTAAATTTGTGAAAAAATCTATTGGCTTTTGGAGTAAAATGGAAGACTACATCTCTTCTTCACTAGGCTCTATATTGTCCAAGCAACAATAAATCACCAAAAACCTATTATTAAAATGTAATAGCTTTAATAACTCGACGATTCGCTTCCACAGTGTTCCAATCTAACAAATCACAAAAGATAAAAATCCAATTTATATAGAAGACAATTCTCACTTAAAAGGTCCTATGATAAAAAACCTCGTCGTCTAAAGCGGGACGATAAAGCCTCTTTCGTATCATCTATCAATCGAACATGAAGATGCCAGCGGGGGACTACTATTAAAATCGTCATTTTTCAACAATGAACACAAAGGACACAGTCAAACACAAAGTAACACTCCCTCGTTCTCTCCTAACATTTTCTATTACACCGTGACACGGTGTTTCTCAGTTGGAATGGTGTTCATGGACAAATAAAAAGAGACGCCTATGACATCCTAAATAGAAAAATCAATTACGCTCATGACATCTCACAGTGGTGTCTGTGGGTTCAATCTCGATCTAGTGTTTCGACATTGAATGACAGTATTAATTTCATTTTGTATTACCGCATGCAGTGCGACTCATAGAATATGCTTTGAGTGGGTGAGGATTCATTTATTTACATATAATACTAATGTATCTACCTCCAGTACACACCGAGAGAAAACAAAATATTATTTGGTTCCTTGATGAGATTATACCTCTTACATACTTTCTATGAACGGTTGGCTTCGAAAGTTGATTAATATATTCGATTTGACAAACCACTCTATTAAAAAAAAAGTTAAAATCAAAGATAATCATCATAACATCATAAAAGTAATCATAATGTAATCAAAGAATAATCCGGTCTTCTGAGATAGTTATGGTCTTTTTGACAAGACTTTTTGTCTAGATCAAAGTTTTACAAAACGCTTAAGTATAACATCGTGGCATTGGTTACCAATACCAATTTGACTTTTTCTCTGTCATTATTATGTTCTTACTTAGTCAATCTTAGACACCTCTGACTAACGGTGAAGGAAAACATCGCGAGGAAACCTGGACTTAATGGTCTGAAATCGTCAGTAGTTACAGGCTGGTTTTTAAGTATTACAGACATGGACGTCCATAATTACTGAATTTCAGGCACTTCGGTCAACCTCAACGAAGATTAGCCAACTACACAGGTGTAGGTACTCTATATAACATAACTGCCATAGTCCAATGAGACGGTAATTTGACACGATCACGAGAGATATTTATGGGAATCGACAGGTTTTAAGCGAAATCGAGAATAGGTACAAGTGACGTCAGAAATGCATTTGAATCTAAGACTGACTTGCTAGTCTGTTATTGAAGTCAGAGGTCTAAGAGACTGTTGTCTTACCACATAGGCTATCTCTGTCTAAGTACACATATATGTAGACACCAAAGCATAATGTGATCAATAGTATAGATATATGATTTCTTGCCCGACCAATGGTAAAAAATATTATCTTTGTGACTAACTTACAGTTCATCGTCTGTCCGTCACCAATTCATCATTTAAATCCTGACTTCGTCATGCAAACGTCGAAACAGATAGAATTAATGATTAATTTTAATAAAGCAATAATATCTATGTGTACGTTGTAATTAATATTCAAATGAAACACAGTTGAAAGAGTTAACAAATCAGATAGTATCGAACAGAAATCTTCCTAGAAATTAAAATGAAACATTTCAAATTACCGGTATCGAATAAGAACTATGTACTATTTTCGAAGGTATAGAGTTTATATTCCTTTGACAGAGGATGTCTTTTGAATTATAGTACAATTTGAAAGCCATTTGTCAGGCATCGGGTCAAAGGGCGCGATGGTATGATTCGTCTAGTGATAATCAACGCACAGACAGACAGAGTCATCAATAATGTGTCTGAAACGAGGTATAAAATACAACATAAAAGTTTACAGTATCTATACATAGATACCGCTTGAGCTTGTCAAGTAATCAGTGGAGGATACAAATCCTACTTTTTTTTTGTAAATCTTGTTTAAAATTTTGCTCTATTTTACTAACACGTAGATATCAGCCTAATGGACCGTTGGAAAACCAAGCTAACCAAGGAGAACCAAACATTTTCCGAATGTTTAATAATTATAAATCAACATAATACCTGCTGTCCCACAGCTGGGCAAGGGCTTCCTTCCCCGAATCAAGATGAGAAAAAATGTATAATCAACCAAATATAATATTAAATAAGAAATTTGAAAAAACAACTGATAGGGGCGTCTCAGTCGTTTTTCCAAATTTATTATTCAATAGTCTTTAATGTCAAAATTCGACTGGATTTCTTTTTATAAATTTTAGCTTTCTGCACTTCTTCTCCATATAAACTTTTACTATACCAAGATTTAGATTCCTCCGTGCGCGCAATATTCTTGAAAAGGGATCCACAGTTTTCGCTTCACGTGTTTAATATATAGATAAGCTGACATAATGTTGCTACTATAACATGTAAAAAAAAATCACAATATTTATACACCAAATTTAATTTTTCGCTACTATACGTCAAGTTGTTATTAATGCCAATCGTGTCCAAAGTGTTAAAGAACATTATCTACATCTAAAACCAAACCTCACAAATACTAACAATTTATAATAACAAGCACGAATTACGAATCATCCAGCAATTAGTATGAAACAAATCGCTATTGCTATCAAATGTTTAGAGATATTTATCAACGGGTTAGCGTTGCACATGACATGTAATATTGCATTCGCTATGCTAATCGCAATGTAGACGTGCGAATGTCCTCGTTTGGCGTAAAGGACGTGCGCGTGGAATAGGAGTGGTTCCAATGTAGGACGATACGATAATTTTTATGAATTGCCTTTAGCACTTACGGACTTATTACGGAAAATTAACCTGAGAATAATGTCCGTAGGTACGCAGCTCTTTTGTTTGGGGTAAGGGGAATTTATTTTCTTGTTTTATATTCCTCATATTATAATTATTAGGGAAAGTGACCGAGAGGAGGTCGGATCAGATCCACACCACACTGGACATCAACGTGTCAAAAGCAGTACATGTCGCTGAGAGCAGAAACAGATGGCGCAACATCATAAGGGAGAAGCTAATTCTGTGATAGGTCACGTCCCCCAGCACTGGGGAAACGACGCGAGGAGGAGGATGATAATTACTAACCAGCTATTGTGTAAATGTTCAGGCAGGGGCAGCTGCTGGCAAAACCTCTAACATTGCCTTTATCTTAATTTTAAAAAATAAAAACTGGTGAAACTGCGACACTCGGCGAACCAGCCGTGGAACCTAGCTTAGTTGGTTAGAACATTGCTGTGGTTCAACGAGTGTCCAGGAGTCAAGGCCCGCTCTTATTTAATGTTCACTAAAAATTTGTTAATTTAATATTCATATCAAGTATAGTAATGGAGACAAACAATCGATTAGTCACAATACAATCAGGCATTTACGCAAAAGTAAGACTCCAAGAGTTCACGACTTCTCAGCAATTATTATACCCTGATCGGGACTCGAATACGTCATCACTTCATGACTAAATCACGATACTGACTAACTGCGTTCCCATAGAATCATGATGTATAAATAAATATGTTCCAGTAACATAAAAATTCTACTTAAGAACCTAGCGTCAGCTAAGAGTCAGTAAAGTTGCTACTCCATTAACGTTCCCAATAGATCCTAGAAAAAAAAATCTATAGTCTAATGTGCAAAATATTATAAGCAAGAGAGAAGAGACAAAAAATAAATAATACTATCCAATATTTTTATAACTTTTTAAAATTATTTTCATAAGTTTGATTTTCGTTTGCATAAAATTAAACTTTTACCACAACACATTATTTGCAACATGATCCACCTCCTAAATTAGTACCACCACCTCCTATATTAATTTATTCCAAAAACACGACCTTACAATGTCCTTCTGACCGAATTCATTCACAGAGGCTAATCTATGAGCATTTTCTATTCCCTCAATCCCGACTTCCATAGTTCGATAGGACAACAATCCGATACGATCGAAGAGAGATCAGACCGGACTGACAGCTTTTACGGTACTGACAGCTTTGAGCCAAAAAGCTAATGATAAATAAGACCTTAATAATGTGATTAGTCAAGAAAATGTTCTAAGACTATACGCTCATTTCAAAATTTCTAATGAAAACGTATACTCTCTAGTATTCCATCCTAAATAAATCAAAACACTTAAAAAAAATAACGCAATCAAAGGTAAACTATTTAGTGATATGGTGAGATCATTGAATGAAAAACAAAATTATGCATATCGTGTTACATTTGTTAACAAGAATGGAATTAATTATACTGATAAAGGCAATAAATCGTATAAGGTTGATGTAATCAAAGTTGATCTAGGAACAACTAATAGATCAAATAGTTGTCAGGGAGTATTCTCGAACAATTGTTAAAGTAGCTGAATTGTTTTCTGATGACGATTGTGCAAGTCTGCACTAAACTCTTTTTGATAGGTATGTAATCCTTTTTACATATTTGTCTATGTTTTTTATACCTTTTTGGTTTTACATTTTTGAAATATATAAGCTTTTGTTTCTACCACGAACCAGCTTTTTTTTTTCTTAATGTAGTTAATAACGATAGATGCTTTTAACACCAATTTTCCTTTTTTTATTGAAACCATTCAGCTGGACAACAAAATCATTGACATTCTAAAATAAAATGTCTGTCTCAAAATCTACAGAATACAACAAAGATATACAAGAAGATAGTCCTCCAGTTTGTAAATATTGTAATAGGCCTTATACTAATCATCATCCAAGCAGTAAAATGCAACATCAATATACAAAAAAATTAAAACACAATCGTTTATTTTGGAGATAGTGCCAAGTTAAACCAAGTGGGTTACAATATAATATTTTACTAATCTAATATTTACTTCTTATATTTTACTTAATTTACTTCTAATATTTTACTGGCCGATTGGCCTTGATTGAATCATCTTCATGCATTCAATATTAATTTATGGACTTTCTTCTTTGTCATCTTTGTTTCACATTTCCTTCTCAAAGTCTAAGAATTAAGTGATGATGCAACTGATATTTTATTTTGTCATTTTTATACATATTGCAGTAGCGGAGGCTCTATACGAGTACAACTCGATTTTACCGGTTTCCTATTAAAACATGGGACTGTCTATAATGCCTACTGACTGTGCCATTGGTTTTTCTTCGGCTAAGGCTTACCATTTGAAAAAGTCAGGGTACCGCCACTGACACATTGTATAAGAGAAAATGAGACAACAATAACATAATAACAACAAAATGCAGGGAGGACAAGTTCTTACACAATTAGCGACCGTCATGTATAATAGTAGTTATCTCGTGATAAACCTCACGTTTCTATTAGAATGATAGATTATTTGCTAGATTTTTATAATAACTACCAACTACCTGTACAGATTCAATTGCTTCCTTCATATTACTCACTGTTTTGTTCATTGATTATTGTGTTGGGTTATGTACTAATTTGTATTTATTATAATAATATCGCGTTTCTTTCCTGACTTGTTTCAATCTGAAACGGAAAGATTGGACTAATCATCAAGGTCGCAAAAAAAAAAAATTGATGATTACACTCAGACTTATGAATTAGGTACCGCCCTTACCAGCTAAGTACATCTATGAGAATTGTTTTGTCCCTACTTTATGAAATTAAGTATTTTGTCTCGATAAGGAACAGCAATGTACATAAGTACATTCAAGTTATGAGCTTAGCGGAGTTATGAGCTTGAGCTAGTATTAAAAAAAACATTTTTTTTTTTATAAGCTCACGCCTGTATTCCCCAGAGAGGGTAGGCAGAGATGTGCAGTACACCCACGTTTCGCCGGCTATTTTATAAGTCCCATGTAATAGGGGGCGAGCCTATTGCCATTAACCGGGCCCAATTCCAGACTCCGTGCTGCTACTGAGAATTTCCTAATGGAAAAACCAAATAACACTTTTGCCCGACCCGGGGATCGAACCCAGGACCTCGTGCTCAGCAGTCGCGCTTGCTACCACTAGACCAACGAGGCAGTCACAATATTTTAATTTAAAGCTAATACAATATAGTTAATACAAACAACTGTTTTTCTTCTTTTATTCAACCCAACATTACCAAAAGAAGTCAATATAAAAAGTATCTGTCTTCAAACCCTATCACTAAGGGGTGGAGCAGATAGCTATAAATAAATCAATGTCTCTCACATTGGCTTAGCTACTGAATAAAATAGGTGTCTTTGAAATATACCCATATTATCGCAATACATCGCGGGCACCCTACTCGTACAGGGTGATGTCAAACTGAGCTGTCAGTTTTGACGGCTGTTTGGATATTTGGTGGGAATTTCGTATTTGGAATTTAAAAAGATCGATGGAAAGTTGATAAAACTTTTGTTTGTACCTATAAGTTGACAATTTTGAGGATTAGAACGAATATGGTATTGTAAGATTTATAAATGTGAGCAATTTGTTTTGGAATACGACTAGCTGAAGGTGGTCTATTCTAGGGACGTGAGTGAAGTGAGTGAATGAAAAAGTTCGTAATTAGACCAAAATATTTATGTCACGCCCTATTTCCCAAAAAGGTTTACTTAACAGAAATGTATATACTTTTGGCAGTTTGTGAATAAATATAATGTAACAGGGGATGAGCCTGTTCAGTTTCTCTGTGCTGCAACTGATTTTTTTTCCATAATCAAATAGTTCTACACGATCTCATACTGCGACACTACACAATATTCCTTCGCGTTGATAACAGGTGAAACATTATGCATTATGTAATAGTTACATCGTCATAGAGACGAGCAAAGGCTTGTCATTACTTATTTATTCCTGAACTTTGGCCCGGCACGTTACAGCTTCATGTAGTTTAGAACCTAGCTAGACACACCTACTTACTGTGTTGCTTGAGTCACCGAGATAAGGCGGAAAACTGGTATTAAGAAATTAACAGGTTTTTTTTTTTTATTGTCAAAAGTAAAATTTGCCAAATACGATTATAATTTTTTTTTTCTTTAAAATCTCTCTCGCAATTAAAGAAGAAGAGATAAATCGTTCATCTTGATTTGGAAACGTATGTTATTAAAAATGCCGCCAGCGTTTTGGGGATATTCCCCACGTCTTTTAGATTAAGTTTTTCTCTTTTTATTTTATTTTCAGTTTTTAGTTTTAGTTGTATTTTAATGCTAGTTACAATCGAAATAAATATCAACTAAACTACGTAAAAAGAAAACTATCTACGAATGTAGATATTTGCGAAAGAATACATTAAAATGTAGATAATATCTAACTCTCTAATTCAAGTGTTTTTTTCTTTAATTTATTTATCTGTTTTGACTTATTTTGCCTCAGTTTTATTAGCAATATCAAATAATAATTAATAACTATCATAATTTCAATAATAATAAATAACATAGTAATAATTGTAAAAAATATTTATTTGAAAAAACCCAACACCCTATACATTGCCGGACATTCGCAACAAAAAGTGTTAAATCTCCGGAGGTCGCGATTACCATCAGATGGACAAGCTCATTATTTATGTATGACGACGGACCCCGACACGTATATCACACCCAGTGGTAGGGTTTTAGGTAAATTGGCAGAGGAGACACTTTTCTTATTAGATTGTGGGAAGTTGACGACACTGGCGTAGCGGTTAAACGATTCGCCTTCTATGCTTGCGTGTCTCGGGTTCGATTCCTGGGTGGGACAAATATTTGCGTAATTGACAGATATTTGTTCCAGCCTGGTTGTTGGTGCATTGTAAATGTGTATATCTGTTACTTCACCTATGATACAGGAGACAATACTACTTTCAAGCTATTTTTAAAAACAAATAAGGTTCAAGTTATGAGGCTTACACTAATAAGGTCCGATCGGCCATGAATCAATAATGTGGTATTATTGCGTCTGCAAATTGACAGCTCAAAGCGTAAACCAATTTCATCATACACACACAGTTCACACAAATAGCGCAACCAAATCATCTTGATCGTAAAGAAACCTTGATATAAATGGAGTACAATTATCGTCAATCATGACATAAAACAACAAATCGGGACAGCGGACATATATTATTTGTCGAAGTTTTGTTAAAATATGTCGATATTCCCGGAACATACTCATACAATGTTTTTAAATTGTATCGTTTGTCGGAATGGATATTATTTGCGACTTACGCATAGCACCGAATTCAGTGATGTAAATCTGTAGATACTAAATATTAGATATAAATAGATACATATTTGTTTGTATGTAGGGGGTAATCTCGGAAACTACTAAACCGATTGAAAATAATAATTCTCCAGAAATACTTTAACAAGATTTCGACCTGCGAGTTGTGACCTACTAGTTATAACGACATCCACTCTGCCAACTAAGCTACTCATAATCCTGCCCGTGCTTTCGAAAATATCTTCTACATTGAAAAATGGTTGAAGTGCATGTCGTAGTGGTGCATTCATGAGTTCGAATGTGGCATGTGGCTTTTTCAATATCATAATACATGTTATGAATCTACTATACCTACCACTGACTAACGGTAAAGGAAAACATTGTGAGGAAACGTGAACTTAATAGTCTGAAATCGCCAAGACGCAGTTCTTCTTCGTCATTGAAGAGGCCTTTGCCTTACAGTGGGATAGTTACAGGCTGATTTTATTGAAAAATCATAATCTATTGTAGATTTACTAATTAAGGTGACGTGTATGAGCTGTACAATTAGCTCGTATACCGACATACCTAAAGTATTTCCTAAAATAAAACTAATGTCATCCAGAACGAATTCTGATTGGACTTGAAACCGCAATCAAGCAGTATTTCCGTTCATCTAAATTGAGATATCTCAGTAAGTCTGAATTCCTGTGTCAAATCCTGCCATGTCTGATACATTCTTATAAATAAATCTCCGAATAAAGCCATGTGCTTTAGGGTTGTGTGTAAAATTAAAAAGTTCAATTTCATTAGTAAAAAAGAGGGCACTACTTTTTTGTTCTAGCAACAACTCTTCTCTTGCCTTCAATTTTCCCATCCCGTCATCTGTTTGAAGAACTCGGTAACATACGTTTCTGAGAACGTGTCCCAGATAACCTTCCTCTTTGATATTTAAAATCAATCTTTAGTCAAGTAAGCTCTAATTTCCTCCTCTAATTTTAATTTTCACCATTTCATTTTTTACCCGACTACAAAAAAAGGAGGGTTGTATAAAATATCGATGGTATATAAAAGAAAGAGACAAAAATTCGAAATTGTAGTTAAGATGTGCTGAGAATCAGTACCAATAGCTAGCTACAGTTTCCATAAAGGCCGTATTACATAAATCGTCAATCAGTGCAACACATTAGTCCACAAAGACGGTACAGTCGATTACATTATTTTGACAGTTGATGTCTAAAACCAATGAAATCCTATAAATTTTAATCGCCATTTTAGTTAAAGAATGTTCGACGATAGATAAACGATAAATTTGTAGGTGACAGGGTTGTCAGAAATATTAGAAAAAACGATTATTTCAATTTAGCAAATAACACTGGTTATGGAAGCATTGACTGGAGATAGATTGATTTCTTCACATTTCCCAAGCCTAAACTACTAATTATATCTTTACAATCTGTTATTAACAAGCTTATCAAATGGCAAAAGGCAACCAATTACCTAATCTATATACATAAATAAAATAAATTACCACGAATGTTCAAATCTAACTTCAAAGTTGTTAGACCATTTATTTGTAATGTTTTTTTTGAGAGGTAGGTACACAAAAAAGTATAGTGGGTCTAGTTTACAGTAGGTCCCTGGATAGTTTATACATAATCAGAAAGTATTCAAAGACCAAGGTATAAATCAACAACTAAGACTGAATCTTATATCCAATCAAAACCGTTATGTTTTAAGCGAAGGCTGCATACATTATTTACAATAAATCATTAAAAAGTATTTATATCAATATAATTATAATTATTCTAATATTATAATGTGGGTAACCCTAGCCGGCCGGTATCGAGTGGGCACATAAACGTCACATATCGACACAAACGCGATACAGCACTTGGCTCGTGCTCAAATTGATATTGAATTTATTTTCAATTTTAACGCGCCCTCCTTAGCTGCACAGAGTAGTAGAAGCCGTCAGAGACTGCTGTTATTAAGATGTTAATATTTTTTAATAGAAATAGGTATATTTTTTTTATCCTTGAGTAACTTTTTGAGGAATTTAGTTTTGACATATACGAAGACCTTTTTTGGGATCTATTATAGGTATTTTACAGAAATTTAAATGATGTTCATTTTGATTAATTTGTGTTTAAGATGTATTTTTTGCAATAATCCACACAAAGAATGAACCAAACCATTCATAAGTACCTATAGTTTTCTGCACATATTTGTAAACCCAAAAGTTTTCAATAACATTCCATACTTTCATTCTAATAAAGCATTTATGTATGCAATGCGAACACTGTGAACAAAAAGTGGATGAAACTCCCACCTGAGATGGTTGAATGTATAAGAGAAATTCAATAACACGGGCAGGGTTATAGTAAAAATAATAGCTTAGTTGATAGTGCGGTCGTTGTACATCCAAACTTTACATAACTCCATACTCAAATCTTCAATCTCTACATTCCACACTACTCTGTAAAGTTGACAGTGAACAGGCGCCACCACGGATACAAACGTCAAACTCTATTTCTGTTGCGACTGTGGTGTGCCCGATACCCGCCCCTCCCCGCACTTCCCCCCGAACACCATAGACTTGTCCCGAAAACAAGTGCGCAACGTTTTTTGTATGGATTTAAAAATTATTTCAGATTTAGGTTAAGATGCGTGACTAAATGAAATATAAAGATTTGTTCTGTAATGTATAGTTCTAGTTACATTTTAAATAGTAGAGTATGTTTTGAATTTACTATCGGTTGTGGTAAAGATTATTTAACTGTGTTTCACATGAAGGTGAAGTAAATTTAAGAAGGAATTACGTCACAATGCTCATCGTATTTTTTTTTTATATAGAAAAGGGGGTAAATATACGGGTGGTTTACTTGATGGTTGGTTTAGTAATCACCACTGCCGAAAAGAATCCCAAACACTAGGCAGATTACAGGCACGCTGCTTCTAGAAGATTCCATAATCGTATCAGTTTGGAGGTACAGCCCCGCCAAATGTTGATGAGTTGACTGACGTTCGGAAATGGACTGCAACAACCAACTCTATCTGCAGTAAACCCAAATGAGACCAACATAGAAACAGTTAAGCACAATCGCAATCTCGCGACACATCAACCTGCATCAAACTTTCAAAAGAAAGCCAAGCAGATATTTGATTACCCTCAAACAACACGCACGTGCCTAAAAAATAAAAAGTTTAATAAACAGAACTGAAAAAAAATAAGGACCGAAAGTCACGAGACGGTAAAATAGAGATGTTATCTATAAATGATCACGATGCGACGTCGTAACCGTGACAGATCGCAACAGATAGTTCGTACGACAAAGGACCGAGTAGCGCGACGCTTAGAAATTGATTGAGTCCAGATACCTGTTCTTTAATTGTACGTGTGTTGGTATTTGATCAAACAAGATTATTGTTAGGTGAAAACTAAGGTACCGTATTCAATTTCGAACCAACGCATCACTGACTTTTCGAAACCATGTGCGTATTACTAAAGTTTTGATTAAAGCGTAAAGAAATCGAGAAGAAATGAGTAGACCAGAGAAATGTATTCGGTGGAATGTTAAGCCATATCAGAGGCCTAAGTTCGTTTATACTCTGAAGCTAGGGTACTCTTCAACCATACGATATTAGGACTAAGAAATTTTAATAACAACACAAGTAAACTGCTTTTCGTGGCACGGAGATTTAATTCAATAAGTTTTTATAAAAACATCGTTTTTAACTAAGCCAAGTTTTAGCTTGGAAATTATTGGAATATAAAAACTAAATGTATAAAATAAATAAATAAATCAGCCTGTAACTGTCCCAATATAGGGCAAGGCCTCTTCTCATACATAAATAAATGTATAATTATGTAAAAATTTGTATCTGTGTTATTTACCGCTGAAGAGTTACTTTATCTGGAGCTAATCCTGGATGTTCATTCAGATCGTGCTTACCATAAAAATGCATTGTCATTGGATACGCCTATAACTCACAGACACAGATCGTTGAAGTGCCTTGGATATGTCTGACTGGCAAATCAACGAGCACTGCCCAACATGTATGGGTTTGTAATTATTGAAATCTAAAGTATCAAATACCTTTGTCAGTTCAACCTTTCTTATTCTGTCTAACCTTACAATGACATCGTTTCAGAGAAATCAGCTAAAACATCTGTTATTTTTGGCTAGCGTACTTCGCTTTCAAAGCGGACAAAAATATTTACTAGTGCATTATCCATGCCAATGATTGGCGATAATCGATGTCACTGCTGTCTTTTCAAGGTTTGTAACCTTTTTGCACCTTGAATAGTTAGTAATAAGTACCTACGAATATACAATAGAACTCACTACTGATGTGCTATTGATATTATGACAATGTCACGAAACATTGACCGTCGTTTCTCTATTTACAGAGGCTATTTTGATTTATACTTTATCCTGAACAACAAAACAACTATGTTTTATAACTATTTGAAGAAAAATCATGAAAAATTAAAATCTGTAAAATAATATGTCTATCTAAATTCTAGTCTAAATACCAATAAATACGCTGTCACCCAGACATTACACCATGAATCGTCTGCAATAGACGCAAAGACCTATATAAATACCATCAAATCAGGTTTCTCTCTTTTTTAAGCAATACTTGCTGTACTAATCTTTTTTTTCTAGTTGTGCATTTTCCATAATTATTTTATTTATTTTTTTCAATCAATCAAGCTGTGACAAAAAGTTATATTAACCAATCAATGGAATATTAAAACTTAATTTATCCAAAGATATTCATGAATGCTAATTAATCACCGACCAAAAGTTTCGGCTCACTGCTTAACTTCATTCAACGAACAATACCCTCCCCTTGCATGTCTTTCAAACAGAAAATAACGCGACGACACAATTCAGCAAAAAGCACAAAATATAAACGGTTTGAATAGATAGCGGTGAACATGTCAAAAATATCACTTCCGCGTGTCAGGGCTGGCTCTAATGTTCGGTGAATTTTGCATGTGAATACCCTTCACGCGGGGCGGTAATGTGACAAGCGACAACCCTGCCGTATAGAATATAGGACTGTCTGTTTTGTTTCGTGTTAATACAGGATGTTGGTAACGTTTGTTTACTTGACGCCTCATTAGTTAAGATTGTTTTGTAAGCTTACCCTCCCCCTATTTAAGAAAAAATTGGATGACATTATGTACGTTATACAGCTTCTTTAGACATGTCATGGATCCTATATACACAAACCGTATCAGTCCACTGCTGGACACAGGCCTCTTCACAATACGCATCACTTATTTTGTATGCTCATTAGAAAGTATTTGCCCATAATCGTTACTCTGCGCTAGGCAAGAGGGTTGGTGATCGCAGTAGCAGTTGGTTGCTATTACGTAGGATGCTGCTGCCCATCCTCCAGATTTTTCCCTTTGTCGCTTCTTACGAGAACCGCGGGATGAGTAGGGGTGGTTCTATTCTTAGTTCGGAAACCACACCAGAGAGAACTCATTGCCCTTCAGTGTACAGTCATATTGGATTTTTTAGCTAATAAAATAATGGTATTCAAATTGAACTCCAACGGTTCATTTCCACGACTTTTTTGCTCATCTTCATTAGATATTCAGGATCTGTTTTAGCATAAAATCGATGGTAAAAGTGGAAACCTCAAATAAATCTATCACCAGCTCCTCATAGCCATATAAACACCATAATAATTTCCTAACACGCGTCTTGGCAACCCCATGCTTCCTAACGCCACATTTATGGGATTTATCGCGTTCACCCCTTGTTTCATGGCGGTTTTATGGTTATCTGCGTTTTATGGTTATTTTTTTACTGATTTTACCACCCTTTCTCGTGAGATACATTTAGATTTAATATGCTTATTGATAGTTGCACTTATTAATATTAGTCTTAAAATTCCAAATTTTTATAAAAAAGTCGATTACAAGCTAGATTTGAACCCGCGACCGAGTAAAGCCAAAAGGTGGTCAAATATGGAAGATAAAACACACGTGGACGAAATCGCAATCGTTTAAAAAAATACCTCTGGTAAATTGGTAATGTAGCGTGGACAAAGTAACGAAACATTAAGGATATTATAAAAACCACATGTCGTAAATGTAATTCCACAATTTCGTCAGACATCGATCACCAGGATGTTAAAATTGGTACGATTAAGTAAATTTATGACGGGGGATATCCTATCAACGATACTAAGAAATTGCTTTTTGGTGCATGCGTGGAAATCCCTTCGATTTTTTTATCAATATCGTAAAAAGGGCATAGTATAAAAAAATCTTTAATCCTTTGCAAATTGGTACTGTAACGTTTTGCAATCACAACTTCCTTTTTCAATTACAATACAATTGTAGAAACTCTTACGCAACATTTAGCTCAGGGATCACCGGCACTAATAGCTGAATATTCGATTTTAGCGCTTAAATTAAGGAAGTTAGTGTCAAAATTGCATGACGATCCTCATCAACCTGTCATTGTTGGACAGTTTAGGCTGTTTATTATTGCAAATGATGTAGCTAGTTGCGTCTCATTACTCTAGTTTATGACAAGCATAAATGAAAGAGAAATCTAGATCCTGTATCATATCCTGAAACATTTTTATTCAGGTGGAATTTTGATGACGACAATTCGGCAGCTAAGTCTAATTACTTAATGAAATAATGATTTAATGCGTGGTAGAGCTATCGCCAACAATTGACTTCAACTCATAAATGAGTTGGGTCGACTGAGAAAGTACTACAGTCGAGTGACAACATGTTGCTGCGTCACCAAATCGTCAGTCAGTCGGCCAGTCAGTCGTCAGTCAGAATAGGCTGGCAGGTCGGTAAGGTATGGACGTCAATAACTGAATATTGAAAATGTTCATGGGCTGTGCTGTGTGACCCTCAAGGTCGTATTTCCCTTGTGTCAAACTTAAACATCTTTACATACCAAGGGCTGATAAGTTAGTTACTTATTTTTTATTTTATTTTATTTATTAGGTTTATCAACGACTTACTTATTGTTATTATACTATTGTAAGTCATTATTTAAAAGAGCAACCATGGAGTTTCTTGCCAGATTCTTCTCCATGAGGGGTAGACTGCCCTTGAACTGACAACTAGAGTCACTCTCACAATAAATATTAGAATTACATATTTATGACTATTCATAAGTGCCTACAATGGTCTATATGAATAAAAATATTTTGATTTTTGACTTATTTTTCATAGGATTTAATTAATTTGTCTATATTCTAGGGACCCATCCTTAGGAAGACATTATTTTCCTTTTTCTCTTGTAGATTACCGGCCTCCGCTAAGACTTGGTTAAAGGCTTACCTTAAAAAGTAAAATTATTCAAAACTGTTAACATAAATTCGTTGAAAGACATTTCATTTACACAAAAATGTACTCTCAAGTACAGTTAGTTGTTGATTGTTATCATTTAATGAAGTCATATCTACATAATTGCACAGAATAAGTTTAATAACTTCATAAGCATTCCGTACAATGTAAAGAGACAATACACATATGCGTAATTAACTTTTATCGCTTTTTTCTTTCATTATCAGTTTCGTAGGTGGCCTAAAAGACATTGGATATACTCCTTCGTAACCAGTTACGTAGAAGTATAAAAAAATCCTTCATGGAAACCAGTTACGTAGAAGTATAAAAAAAGCCTTCATGGAAACCAGTTACGAAACCCCGGTTTCCTAGACGGCCGAAGCGGTAATAATACCCATACTATCATTCTCACGAGTGCTTCAACAGTGGAAAGTGCGAGTCTCGGTCGCAAGCGACTCGCCTGATAACGTCTAATTGACGGCCGGCGTTCAGATAAAAGCCAATATCTGTCGATTTGCGAGAACTGATAGTAGGAGATTCTCACGCTTTGTGCAAACTTTCAGTTGTTTTTTGAGAATTTATAAAAGCTCTACCAAAATGTGACTTTTTGGATCACGATACTTTTACTAAGACCCAATTTCACCAGCCCTACCTAAATTGTAGTTCGGAACTCAGTTAAACCGAGTTTAACTTGAATTGATCGCGTTTAGTGGTGAAATCGGCTCTTAGTTTAGTTCCAAGTTCGATTGCCGAGCGAAAGTATTGGGATTTAGGAGGCTAGACAGCCTGGAAAGATGTCAGTTATTTTTTTAAATATATTACAATGACTAGGCGAAAGCCAACCTGGACTTCAAAATTTCGCTGATAAATTTAAAGTTTTAATACTTTTTTTGTCTGGATTACGTTGAGATTCAGAATATTTAAACATTATTATTATTACAGAATTTTCGATTTAGATTTTGAGCCAAGTCAGAGATAACTAGATTGACGGTATTAAGAAAAAATAAGTACTACATAAATAGATTACATAGTCCCTGCATGTTTCAGATAACCTTAATGATGATGAATGATAATTTGATTAAATGATGTCAACACATTACATCATTAAATACATTTCACCTTGAGCAACCGCTTCCAATTCTACAAAGATCAGAAAACTTACCGTGACAAGCACGCCACCGTATCTAAATCTATCCTTTAAATAAGCAGTGATGGGCCGATTGTTGTTATCTGTCCAAAGTCGAGCTTTTATTCGGCTTCCAAATATAGTTCTCGCCGAATATTTTAAAAGTAGACTATTACCTTCGCAGCAGAGTGGCAGTAAGCGCGACTGCTGAGCACGAAATCCTAAGTTCGATCCCCGGGTCGGGCAATGTGTTATTGGATTTTTCCATTAGGAAATATTTTTATAATTTTTCCATTCTCAGCAGCACGGAGTCTGAATGTGTACCCCGTTAATGGCAAAAGCCGGCGAAACGTGGGTGTATACACCTCTGACTACCCCTTCTGGGGAATGCATGCGTGAATCTATGTTATGTGTTTTCGGCCATCCGGACAAATTTTTGTAAATTTCTTTTGTGATATTTTTGTGAATTTTTTACAAGTTATAGCACATGATAGCTTATTAAATATAATTATTTAATAAGATAATTTGAAAAAACAACTGATACGGATGGGATTGCAACCTACAGCTCAGCGGTTAGAGCATCGACACGGTACTTCGAAGATCGTGGGTTCGAATTCCATCCGTATCAGTTGTTTTTTCAAATTTTCTTATTAAATAATTTTATTATATTCTTTTGTGATTTTATTTGGCGCATCACTAGACCATCCAACACCAGAACTAAATTCACACTGGATGAGTAATTCACCTCGACATTTAATTTTACATGTAACACGGTAATTAATATTAACTAACATGGACTGTCGGGCAAAAATTCACAAAATGTATGATTGATCACTGCTGGGTCAGATGTTTGTACCTTGTAACCTGTCTTGTTTAGGTACTTACTTTGTTTGTTTTTGAACAATTTCCTTATTTACATTATTATTTATTTATATTTTATTATTTATAAAAAACAATAAATACTTACCTATTATTTTTGTGAATTTTTTACATGTTATATAGCACATATTAGCTTATCAAATATAATTATTTAATAAGAAATTTGTAATTTATTTTTCAAATTTCTTATTAAATAATTATAATAAACACTTATACCTACATTTTGAAAATGGATACAGGTAAAATATTCCTTTAACCAAATTTTGGTCAACAACCGAAGTTGAACTAGTAGAAGGAAGATGTAAACCACAATTCAAACGGCCCGTTAGAAACTAGAAAAGACCAGAAGTAAAAAGTGATAAAACGTACAGAATTTTTGGAGAAGAACAAGTACCTAGATAGTATCTAGTAGACACCTAACATGTTGCAGAATACGGCACTGTTACGCCCATATAAAATAAAACAGACATCCCCTAAATAAATTCCAACTGAAACCGTGACCTGAAGCAAGTAAATCCGAACTGACAAGGCCGCCAACGTAAAAAGCATAACGTGACACGTGACGGTTGGCAAGCCTGATCCCAACACTTGACGGCTCAATTGTCTTTGATCACAAATACATGAATTATTCAACAGTTTCAACTCCCTTCAGTTAGATCTAGTACAGTAAGCAACAAAAACTGTTTGACGAAAAAATAAATCTAGTCAGTTTATTGCAGGCACTTTGTCATTTGTTGCTCTTGGATCCTCGTAGTGGAGATTCGACAGTAATACTATTAATAGATTGATCTAATAAGACTTATTACTTAATGCCTTTGCCGTGTGGTTTCCGGCCTACGAATAGAACCACCCCTACTCGTCCCACGGGTGTCGTAAGAAGCGACAAAGGGAAAGATCCGGAGGATAGGCAGCAGCATCCTTCTGTGTAACAGCAATCATCTAATACTGCGATCGCCGACCCGCTTGCCCAGCGTGACGATTATGAACAAATACCTCCAATGAGCGCACAATAGTGGCGCGCTTTGGGAGAGGCAGGTTCAGCAGTGGACTAATACAGGCTGAAACTTTTATTTTTCGAATCTAAAAACTAAACATTTTTGCCGACATTAAGGCCTAGTTTCAAGACGAGGCTCCAACTTAGGTAAATTTAAAAATGGAACAGAATTTGTTTGAAATTTTCTGTTAGGTAAGGTAACAGTAACATACCAGTAACTTGTTAAACAGGCCCTAAATATCTTGTTTAATTTAGCGGTAGGATCGTGACGTCAGGAACGTTAACGTAAATGTTAGGAATAGTTTATACTCTTTAGTTAGGATTTGACATTTTTTATTGAACATAATGAGAAATTACATTTTACTAAAACTATCTATTTATATATGGATTTGACAAATTAATAAAAGTGACGCTACGAAAATCCCAATAAAAAGTTGTTTTATTATCTTGTTTAATTCCAAAAACTGAAACCGTAACAGAATTGATTTTTTGCGTCAATCGTTTTTCAAATCTTTTCGCTTCAAACTTTTTAATGTCTTCTTAAACCGTTAACGCCATCTACTGCCGACAAATTAAATACAATTTTAAAGTGGAAAAACGTTAGTAACTTCAATTACTATTTTTTTTTTTTTTTTTCTCTATTAACACTGAAAAACTTTTGTATACCTAGCTACAGCATATGCTTTGAAAAACATTTCGGTATCCATTAAATACGGGCTATTCTATTACGTTTCTGTGTCTCTTTTCGTTTTTAATATCTTTTATTCTCACAATTCAAGAGAGAATTGGTTTAATCTACGACTCTATTAAATGATCCCCGTTTGGTCTTAGGCAGGTTACTTACAGTCTTCTTCTTCTTCTTAAGCCCGTCACAGATTTAGCTATAATATATATTAATATACCGTACTATACGTATACCGTAATATACCGTCACAGAAATATATATTACTAGCTTTTGCCCGCGACTTCGTTCGCGTGGACTTCAGGTTCGTCCAAAAATTGTAGCCTATGTGTTATTCTGATGTATAAGCTATATTGTGGTGAAGTTTCATTCAAATCCATTCAGTAGTTTTTACGTGAAAGAGTAACAAACATCCATACATCCATACTTACAAACTTTCGCCTTTATAATAGTAGTAGGATAGCTGAGTGTGCGGTCACGCGAAAATTAGTATAGAAAATATATAGTAATATGCCTAGCTATAAAAATATCAATATATATTATAGCTAAGTCTGTGACGGGCTTTATCGTTTCGATATTGCCATCGTGGTGAAAGGATTGACCAATCGACGTAAGGGACTCGTCGATTGTTACCAGGGCGCGCTAGACGTACGACGTACGGGGTTAGTAAAGTACGTCACACATGGAGGCTCCTTTCATGCACCCCGTGAAATTCTAATGCCTATAACCCTCTATGTTTGATTAACGATACAAATTCAAGTCGATGTATGCAACATTCAATTACAGTATGCCTTAACAACAACAACAACTTGTTTAACAGAAACATAGAGCAAATACTTTTTCTTTTTTTTTTTATTATGAAAAAGGCAAGTTTGACTACAAACTCACCTGGTAAGGGACCGTCTCCACGAGCGAGAGAATCGCGGCGTTTTCATATATCGCCGTGTGGAGACAGTCTCGTACATTTACTATTAAATTTGATGGCACTACGAGACTATCGCCGCGATTCTCTCGCTCATGGAGATGGGCCCTAAGCGGAGTTGTGGTGTAAGATGGAGCACATCGGCTTTGGAATCAGGAAGATGGAAGTTAGATGATAAGATCCAGAACCATCCACCAAATAGGTTTCACTGGAACATACAACGAGACTAAGTCACTTGGCGGCAAGGCTTTGTCCGATGAGTAACTAACCACTTAACACTGGACTCTATCAAATTGGAATATACGCAATGCACCTCTTTTTAATCGACTTCAAAAAAAGAGGAGGTTCTCAATTCGATTCCTATTTATTTTAAAATAATACTATAACCTTTTATACTTTTTTATTTATTCTTTATTGGAATTTTAGATTTTTCTTGTCTTTATACGAGACATCTGTCATTGTATATTATACTATCGAACCAGTTGGATTTGTTTCCATTACAGTCCCTTATATTATTATTTGAGAACCAAAAAACAGGAACAAAGGATCATAATAATTAAAAAAACAAAATTTTCCATTAAAAATACATAAGTAACTGTAAAAGGCCCCAAGCTACTGAGCCAATAATTATCCGTTTGAACTGCTTAAGAATATTCTTAAAGAGATTAAAAGAATCATTATATATTCTCACTTGAGCGACGAGACTTGTAAGAGACAGGGCAGATTAAAGTGACGCCTCGAGCATTGGCTTTCTTCACTAAAATCCCCATTTTCTGAGCATTTTCCTGGTATTCATTAATTAGGTATTAGGTACACAGTGTTTTAAATTGCTGATATTATATTGTGATAAGTATCAATAATCGAATAGATTACTTAAACGATTTAATAATGTAAGTATTATACATATAATTTTTTATTATAATATTTAATTATTATAATATATAATTATTTAATAAGAAAATTTGAAAAAACAACTGATACGGATGGGATTCGAACCCACGATTTCTTATTAAATAATTATATTTAATAAGCTATCATGTGCTATAACATGTAAAAAAATTCACAAAAAATATATATATTTTTTTTTTATAGACTCACGCCTGTATTCCCCAGAGGGAGTAGGCAGAGTTGTATGCAGTACACCCACGTTCCGCTGTCTATAAGTCCCGTGTAATAGGGGGCGAGCTTATTGCCATTAACCGGGCACAATAATTCCAGACTCCGTGCTGCTACTGAGAACTCCCTAATAGAAAAACCAAATAACATTTTGGCCGACCCGGGGAAAGAACCCAGGACCTCGTGCTCAGCAGTCGCGCTTGTTAGCACTGGACCAACGAGGCAGTACGACCAAAATATCATTTTCACCGATTTCCAAAAAGAAGGAGGTTTTCAATTCAATCGGTATTCTTAGAGATCCCCGTCATATTATAACGAGAGTAAGTTTCAAGTGATATGTGTAGTGACTAATTCGAAAATACATAATTTCTTCACTCATGATTAAGCCTTGATCCATCTTTGCCTACCTATTGCCTAGTAGGCATAATCCTTAAGATCTCTACCCCGAGGCTTAACCTACCGTCTTTGTACATTTTGTCAAACGTTAATTAAGAAACAGTATGCCTTAAGTAAATCTGCAAATGAGCGGCGGCTTATCTTTGAAGTTATGTTAATTTACTTTGAGTTTTCGTATAGTGATGAATTGTTAATGAATTATGAAAATATGTCGCTTTTGCTTTTAGTTTTTTGAACTTGCATTTTCAGATAATATGCTTTTTTTAAGCACATACAAAGTAAATACTTCAATAGATACTTTTACCGACAAAAAAACCTTAGCAACCTTAGATGGTTATCACCGAGGTGTTTTTAGTGAGGTAAGAATCCCACACTCCCCGGTCTCTTCCCCTGGCTGGGTGCCTTTTGAAGGGTTCCCCCCGTGAACAAAAAAAAGGGGGTAGAAAAAATATTACTTTACAAGTCTTCAAAGCCTCCATCTCAAATGATAGTTAGGTACATCCACGCCTTGTACGAAATACTAGTCTAAATTTCAAAACCTAAATTGTAGTTTCATCACTTATAAAATAAACAGTCGTAAAACGCACAATTCCTACACTAAACCAAATATATCTAACTACGTAAATCTTAAGTAGTTAGACTAATAAGTAATAGACAGACAGCGCCGCGGGGCACGTTAGTTTGTTTGTGCACAGTTAACGGTTAGTTTATTAATTTGGGTTTGACAAACTGTGCGGTTCAACCCTCCTCTAACCTTTGTTTAGTTATGAACTAGGGAATTTAATGTTGTTTGGTATGACAATCTTGATACTGTCTCGTTTGAAGATTGCTTGTGTTAGTTATGTACCTACTAGTTTTATCCTGCAGCTTTGCTTGCGTCAAAATCAAAATATTTTTATTCATGTAGACCATTAGGCACTTACGAATAGTCATAATTCTAATATTGTTTATTATAAGAGTAACTCTAGTTAATTAGAAATTAAAATTCAATCATGATTCGAAAGACACGTGGCGCCATCTATTACCATAAGAACGTTATTGTTGTTTTCGTCGGGAACAGTACTTTTTAGTTGTAGTACCGGCAACCTCTAGTACTTATAATGGAAAGATCTATAAGAGGAAATTAAAACTCTTTTTCAACGGTTGTACTTACCTTTTTTCGTTTATTGTTTAGTTTAAATTTAGTAATCGATATTTCACCCCCTTCCTGTTAACTGATTGATCTGATATTTGGTACAGTTTTAGTTATGATGACAAAACCGTTTTATGTAAAAAAAAATTTACTTATATTTATTTAATCGACTAACAATTAATTTAAGGAGATTGCGTTTATGGGATTTCAAATTTTAATTGCGAATAATCTTATATTAAGTAACATACAATTAATAAGTCTCATCTGGGTACATCATATTGTCTGAATACGGTGTTTACAATTTAAATTTAAATGTTTTAGTTATACCTAACTAGCGACTCGCCCCGGCTTCGCACGGGTGCAATATACATATAAACCTTCCTTAAGAATCACACTATCTATTAAAAAAAACCGCATCAAAATCCGTTGCGTAGTTTTAAAGATCTAAGCATACCTACATAGGGACAGACAGACGGCGGATGGCGACTTTGTTTTATACTATGTAGTGATATATTTCTCTTTCAAAGCTCAGCGTTCCACGCCAATCGTTCCGGTGGCGCTATCTATTGGCATGAAGTGAACAACACGCTTTTTATACACGTGCTCAGGTAGTTGAATTGAAGGCTTTGTAACACGATTCCATCAATCTAAAACAAAAAGATTTTCACTTTGTTTGTCTACTAACAGCGTCTTATAAATAAGGTAGTGTACCTGCTAAACAAAATTACGTCTTCAAACGTCGTTCTTCGCTTATTTAAAATTATATATTAAACTCTACAAACCATTTTTTCTTAAACACTTATCATCTTTTATCTATATAAAGTCAAATATTATATGCGAATAATGTACTAAAAATGACAACTTAATTTAAACAACAAGTTAATTTAAAGGCAAATTCAGCTCTGTTTGGTTATAATGTCTGTTAAAAAAAAAATGTGTTAAAGTTAAGTATTCCAGTTTTCTTATTTCGAATTTATGTTCTTTACGCAATAATTAACAACAAATAACTCAGTCATCTAAATTATATTAGAACAATTGACTTATTAAATCTTTTAAATCGGTCTGATGGCGTTATGCTACAAAAAATGGCATCATAGCAATTTAGACTAGTTCTTAATTTTAATAATCTGTGGTTTGGGACCCCTGTACTTTTTTTATGTAAGAAGCGAGTTTGGAACCATGTTAATTTAGATAAAGATACCTAGTATGTTGGTTCCGCTGACGTGATGGATTTTTTGATGATAATATTTTTATTTCTTTTGTTGCCTTTTTTACAAGTACAAAAAAAAGTAGTTTAAAAGTTAATAATATTATAATTATTAACTTTTAAATTACTTTTTGTGTTAGTTTTAAAAACCAATCTGTGGACCTTTACTTGAATTTTTCCATGATTTTACAACATTTAGAATGTTTAAGAGAGAAATGAGAATTACTTTACCGACAAGAGCACTACTCTTCAGTGAAAGAAAAAGAATGTACAAATGTAGTTTATAGACAGCTTCTGCAGAACCTAATCTAACCGAACCTTATGTCTATTAAGTAGGTACCTATTTTCTACTCCAATAATAAAACCTAGACTCGTTATAAGAACACTCATAGAAAACTTTTCCAATCTCTACAATTTTATTCACAATTATGTCTCACCGATACTAACAATAACACTCCTACCAAATACTCGTCGATATCACCCTACGCGGATCCAAAATCACGGTCCCTTGTAACGGTACCCTAAATAATTAATATTTGGTGCGTCCCTATTATTAAATCAGCGTCGCTCGACTCGACTAACAATTAGTGATGTTCTCACGCCGATGGACAAATGACTCAAGTGATTACAACGTTCGGTATGGAAAGATATTTTTTATTACCATGTAGGTATTAAAAAATTCCATGAGGTTCCTTGGGTAAGAATATGACAGACGCCTTTTAAATACCGCAGAATTGTAAGTAAGTTCTATTTTATTTGTGGTAAATTAAGCGTAAGGGGATTTAGCCTCCTTAGAGCTCACTAAGATTTTCACAACGGATATCCTATTCCTATTGGGCAGCTTATATAGTTGGTTAAACTAATAATAAGAAGAAGAACTAATAATAATAATGACCTCCTGATGAGGATATCGATCACAGCGGCCAATCTCAACGGAGCCATCGACGCACGGGACGCTATCATCATCATTGCCACAGCATCTTGTCAGATGATTGTTAGCAGCACCTACAGGTTTTTAATTTTAATTTCTGGTGTAGTCACATCTCATGAGTCTCCTATGATACGGGACAGTATGGTGCATAAGTTATACGACCAAAGAGAGATTAGGCGCAGAACCGACGGATTTACATGCTCTCCGCGGCACTATGATATTTTTTTATTTACACAACTTATGAAATGTAGAGATGGTTACCTCGGGTTCGAACCTAAGACAACTGACTTGCCAGTCAACGATCACACCACTAGGTTACATAATGGTTAAACTAAACCATAATAGACCAGACTCTTGGATAAACCAAAGACTTGCCTTAACAGAACAGCCTTGGCAAACAATTTATGGTTTAATAAGTAACTGGCAAAAACAATTGTGTCGGCAGGGACTTGAACTCGCGATCCCTGGCGAACCGAGCCATCGCTTTCATGCGATGCGGATTCAAGTCCCGCCCGAGTTAGTTGTTTTTGCGAGTTTTTTTTTAAATAATTTCATTTAATAAGCAAAATATGTGCATAAACATGTAAAAAACTTATATAGAATTAAATGAAGTTATTTATTAATTTACTTAACTTTTTTTTAAATAATATTGTACCTATGCTGATAGATTATTAGATATAGAGAGAATAGATGATGATTTTCACATGATGATATATTATGATGATAGATTGATAGATGATGATGATAGATTATCCTCATTGTGCCCAAACTTTATTGGGGTCGGCAGCTAAATATCAGTTTTCTGCGGAGCGACTGCCTATCTGACCCGCGCAATCCAAAGGGATACGATATTCTAAAATTAGATCAGTTGTCAGGATTTTATGAGGGTACTGACTCCCTATACCGACTATCAAAGATTTTCATGACAGCTGGAGCAATAACGTGCCTTCCAAGGCACGGAGCAGGTGATAATTCATTTTATAATACACATATAACTTGCGAAGTCAGGTGCGTGCCTTGGATTTGTACTTGAGTCCTCTACTGACTTACCGGTCAATGGTCATACCACTAGGTTATCACTGCTTTTAATTATTTAGCTTCCTATGCAGTAGGTAAGTAAAACCAGAAAAACTATTTAACTTATAAACTTTGACTAATAGGTAAGTGACGTGAAAGTCAGAGGGAGAGGCCTTTGCCCAGCAGTGGCATGATATGGGCTGGCAGTAAGTAAGTAATAGGTAAGTCGTTTGCAGGAACTGATATAATTTAAACTAGAACGACTTACATAATTGAAGACAGCTCGTTGCATATTTTTTGAAATCTGAACTATTAATGCAATAATAAATGTCTGTTAATTGTCTATGACTTCAACTTTTAACTTGATAACAAACCCAGTTTAAAATAATACAAAAACCAGTTTTTAAATCTTGATTGGGATCAAACTCAGTTTAAAAACGACATGAAAACAAAAAACTTAAAAAGTTTTTTTTAATTGTCAGAATTTGAAGGTTTAGCTCATACTTTAGCTTTTGAGTTTAAACCCCTTAATTATAGAAAATCTTACCCAAAGCTTTCGCAGCCAATACTGTAGAATCTTTTTTGAAGAATCTTCTCTTCCGCAAAGACAGCAGCACACGTTCTGGAGTTTACTTATTAAGAAATAAAATTATCTAATTACCTATATTGATAATGTAGATAATTATATAGTTTTCTATTAAGATTGCTTTTGAGATATATTTCTTGGTTACCTTTATTATTATTAAAATTTATAAAATGCACCTATCCTTTATGAATTATTTGTAGATACGTTGTATTTTTTTTTAATTTGGGTATAATATAAAACGTTAATTTAATAAAGTTAGCTAAATAACGTTAACTTAACTTAACTTGACTTTAACGTTGATGTTATAAATATTTATGTATCAAATAGCTTTGTTTTCCATGGCCGATCGTCTAATGCAAGTCACCTGTTCCCTCAAATATAGAAATCGAAAAAAAATCTCATAAAAATATTTATCCCTCACCGATTTAAAAAGAACCACTAGTATTATGAGAAGTCGGTATCATCACACAAATAACTCTTTAACAAAATGTTTCATAAATGCGCCAAATGACACTTAATTACTTTCTCTGTAATTAATAATAACATAAAAAATATTAAACATTAATTTATTCAAATGGCTACTGTAAATTCAGATGTACGCTATTATAGAAACTAGTTTATTGATTATTCATAACCACAAATTGAATGCCAAAATTATAATATTGTTATTGCATTGGCTCTAACGAGCGGGCTTTTAGCCATCTCGATTCCAGTAAAAGTAAAAAAAAATAAGTAAAAGGTTCGCTTAGCCAATTATCCAATGTTTCAAAGTTACATTTACTAACCCGAAGCATTGTTATCGTGTAAAAGGTACTAAACCTGTGTAGGCTGACGGTTATAATTTTTCCGGTCGAGTAGCTCCCCACAAACCTACGCCATAGCTTCTAACAAACCGTAACAAGATTTACCCATCCATAATTCGGCACACTTACCACTTAAATAAAAACAATTGCATTTTTTTTCCTCAATGAGTTTATTGCGCCAGAACAATAAATGAAGCTGATCATTATAACGTTTACTTTCAACATCAATTACGAATACTCTACACGATATCATGTCGTACGCCAAGTCCATTAATATTTATAATATTCGAGTCCGTATTGCACTTCGCTTCACAAACGCCAAATCAACACCCAAGCTGCTATCCCTATTAACTTACAGTTCGTGGGATCGATAATTACGATATATTTGTCTAAATATCACAAGAAAATACAAAAACGAAATACGAAATAGAATTAACACAATTAAAATTATTAACAATTAAATATACAGAGTCTGTGTCGCTTCAAGACGTGAGGTATCACCAGGGCGAGCGCGGGAGGCGCGCGCGTCATGACACGGGGACATGGTGCTGGTAAAGTTGCTCCTGGCGCTCACACAGGGAGGTCATCTTCTTGAACGACTCGGAGGTCTCGCGAAAAAGCAGGTTCGCGTCATCCCGAGGCCGCGCATGCGCCGCATCCAGCCTCCCCGGCGAGATCACAGGCGGAGACGACGCCGAGAGCGGTGATAGTGACTCCCGCGCCGACTGCGCCCCCGCCGGCGCCCCGTAAGGACCGCCACCAGCTTGTGGCACCCCGTTACCCATCAGAAAAGGGGATGGAAAAAACCCCCTCTCACCAAACTGTGGAAACAGTCCAGCTTGTAGCGCCGTCAAGTTCCGGCTGTAGAATTTCATCGTTTCAGTCACGTAGCTCGGAAGTTGAGATGCTTCCTCATTGCCACCGTATCGTAGGCTCTCAAGCGTTGAAGCGAGTCCTTTAATATCTGCGTATAATTTATTTAGAAGTTCTGCGTTGACTTCGAACGCTGGTCTCTGTTCCCGCCCATCAGGTGAGCCCGTAGATAACAACCGCCGATGCAGGTCAACGTTCGAGCTGTGTCGGTCGCGACTCCGCCGAGAAGGGAAGGCGGCATCACAGCCATTCACCTCACAGGGATGAAGTAATTTTAAGTGATCATTTCTGTAATGCATTCGCAACGTGAAATGGTTTTGAAATATTTTTCCGCAAGCAGTGCATCGATCTGGGTTTTCGTCGTCTATAGGGATTTCTAGGTCGTTGAAATCTGACCTGTCATCGGTTCTATCGCTGCTGTTTGAAGGTGATCGCTGCCTCGCTAGCCGCTCTTCTAGTGCGTGCAAGTCACTCCCGCTGTCGCTCGGGGTATAGAGATCAGAGCGCAATCTCAAACCTTCCCGTACCACGCTGGGGGCACTTGATTCATCGTCTGAATCACTCTCAGCTTTTACACGTGTCACCGATTCCGAGTCCACAGTAGCTTCCTCACCGTTCTGAAATGTCTCAATATTTTCAGGCTTTTGTTTTTTGAGCGATAAGGGTTCCTCTTCGGCGCGGCTAGAGCCGGGAGTTGACAAGTTTCTAAATAAATCTGCATTGTATTCTTCGTCGGATACGTTATATTCGTTGTTTTGTGAACACCGAGTGGGGTTGCCGCTCTTCCTCTTACGTTTGTTAGGAACAAGTGACGTCTTGTCATCTGAGGCGGTGGGGTCAGTGCGACTATTAACACTATCAGGTTTCACAACAACTGATTCCGTATCGTCTCTGTTTTTATTCACACTTAAATCTTCAGGCTCATCTTCATAATTTAATCTTTCAACAACTGGCGATTCAGTCCGGTCATTTGACTTATCTTTATGCTCATCATCAGAAATATCATCATTTATTTCACTACAATTATTAGATTCCTCTTCATGGATAACGTGGGGTTTGGCAAGATCTAGTGCATTGCGATGTGGTTCATCCTGATGTGGTAGTTTTCTATACATTTTTTCAATTTCACTGAAGTTGCGAAGATCATCAAGGGGCACACGCGGAGGAAGAGGCGTAGGTCCTGGTGGCACAGCGAGTGGAGGCGGTAGACGAGCTGCCAGCTCAGGCGGCAGCAGGCCAGGAGGGGGTAAAGGTAGCCGTGCCAGCGCGGGCAGCAGTGAGAACGGTTGAGCTGAACGACCGTCGTGAGCAGAAATTTTACGTCTCACGTGCGGCGAATGTAATTTCGGATTTGGGTTAGCACTGTGCCGGTTTCTCGACCGTCGCGAACTAAACATCATGGTGCATCCTTCCACAGTACACTTGTGCATCTCTCGCAGATGAACCGCCGAAAAATGAATTTTCAATGCGCCTTTATCGCAGAAAGTCTTTAAGCAGACGTTACACTGAACTCTCTTCTTGCCAGTCGCGGGGTTGACGAACTGGACACCGAGGCCGAGGGGCCAAGGGGCCGGCAGCGGGTCGCGCCTGTCCGCGGAGTAATCCGGCGAACGTCGCTCGTCGCTCTTGTCATCATCCCGGCCGCTGAAGCTGGCGCCAAGTTTACGAAAATCAAACTGAGGCGCAGGTTGGGTCACTCGAGGCATCATAAAATAGTCCAGACTAGCCGGCAAGCCGGGAACCGCACCGAACTCTTTGGGCTCCATCACGTCACTGTCATAATATGCGCGCGTAGTGCGAAGCGGGTGGCGCGCGTCGCGGCCGCTTTGCGACTGAGGACGTGCGACACAGGTGACCGCGCGCGGGCGGCAAGCGACAAAGGCCAGCGGTGCGGGGGTGTGAGGGCGGGCGAGGGGGTGCGGCGGCGCGCGCGGGGGCCGGCGGGCCGCAGGTGGGAGGAGCGAGCGCTGGGCGGAGCGGATCGATGCACGGTGGGGACAGGCGACACTCGCGCACTCAGCCACTGTAAACACTGGAGAACTAAAGCATCGCATGCCGTTACGTAACTAGGCACATACGCCACGATTGCACATAACCATACATGAACGATTGCATACCGACTCAGTTCCGTGTCTAATTATAGAGATGTCGACCGCTCTGCACCTCGTACCTACTGAAAGGATTAAAACTCACCAACTCCAGGAATTAAGTTTACCTTAAGAATAAATAAATATTCAAAATTCCTAACATACGTTAAACAAACCTACCCATATGAAGTCTTAAACGTACCTGACAGGTATCAAAACAGTAACTATGTAAATAGAGTCTGCTTTCATCACTTAATTCTTCCAAAACAAAACATCAGAATCGTGTCGAATAACAATTTCGCGGGAAGCGATTCCTAGAATTTAGTGGAAATTCGTGAATGGAGTCTAAAAATAGATATGAACATAGCGAAGAACATCAAAATATGAAATAGATAATTACAACAAGGTTTAATTTAATTCTAGAGAACCGGAATATTTAGAGTATTGAGAATTCTAATAGTCAATACAGCCCTTGTTGTACAGCATTTTACTGCACCTAGTAGGTACATTTATAACGTTAACGTGATTTGAAATTAGATTTTGAATGGCAAAGGAGTAAATTGATTAGTGTTGTACCTATTTCATTTATGTCAGTAGGTACCTATTAAATAAATTACTTTCCTAAGTATAAATCGCTACCTACCTATAACTTTTATATTGTGACATCACAAAGAAATTGCTTATATTTATACTATACTATACTTATACATGTATGTGCATAAGATTTTGTTTAATTTAGGTGTATATTTCATAATTATTTTTAAAGGCATCGCTTTCGTCTATGAGATCCTGATTCAGTTCTTAAATGGATTCGTTCTATTTGTAAGGTGCTAAACTCGTCGTTTGTAAGCAACACGCTAGAATATGAGGCTGAATATTTTACTTAAAATCAGTAAATTTACAGTGTAGGACTGTAAAATATACAGCAGTTAAATAGTACTGTAAAATTCTCTAGATACCTATTTACCAATATCTTAAATTATGATGATAAGTGTTAGATACAAACAACCAGACGACCACACAAATATTTGTCCTATGCGAGAATCGAACCCGACACCAAGCGCAAAAAGCAAATCGCTGATCCTAGCCAAAAGTGTCTTCATTAATGGTTACAGGTAAGTTAATTTTGAAATGATTTTACTCTTGATATTGTTATGATGAAAATGATATCAAAATAATTTAATAATAATGACGCACCAACTCTCTAAAGAATTCTGATCTATTGTTTAGTATTCGTTTTAAAATAAGTAATTTTAATTCTTAATCTTAATTACGTTTTAAGATAATTTTAGATTTCTTTTTTTGTAAACCATAAAATCAAACATTAAAACTCAGAGCTACAAACTACTTACGCCATCTATGATCACACGATAGAACTAAACCACGTCAAATGAAAATCTTCAACTCCGGATCACGCAAGTCAATAAATCATTGTTCTATATTTGAAAACGTTTTGAATCGTGTTAAAGAATAAACATGGCGGTTGTAATAAAATAACGGATTTTTCTTTAAATTTCTTTTTATTTGATCTTCAAGGAGGTTTTGAAAGATGGTTCACAATTAACCAACCAACTGTGGAACTGTACTACAATGTTGTCGGTAGTGTATAAAGATTTTAATAGTGTTGTTTGATTGTTAAATTAAGTATCTTTTGTTTTGTAAGTAATATTTATTTTCTTTTAGCTTTAGCATCAGCTTTAAACTATCCTATCATTAAATAACCTATCACTTTTGAATTACGAAGTAAAATAAAATCATTTGTTTATTAGAAACACAGACTTCGTCAATATTAATCCACTTAGTGCCTTAGCCGCATTAAGAGGGCCTGCGGAAGGGCTTCACATATCTCTTGGTTAGGTTTCCTCTTCCTGAGGTTATTAGTCCGACACACCCTGGATGATAACTAAATTGTAGAGCTATGGAAGTGCTTAAACTTTCGTATTGGAAGATCTAACCTGGACGTTTCGGTCAAGTCAGATCATGGTCAAATTTTAGTCTTCTCAAAATAACAATATGGTAGAGTTAGGTTTGCTTGTTTTAGCAGGAAAAGCAGTGTGGAGCATCTGATGAACAACCTGGTGCCAGAGTTTAAACCGCCTCTTTACATAGCTTTAAACACCGTTGAAAAATCTCTCAGGTGTGCTGGTTTCCTCATGATGTTTTCCTTCGCCGTTTTAGTAAGTGATAATAATTTCTTTTACCTATAGATATGTTTTAGAAGCCTAGATGCCTAAAGTACTTAGTATTAATCGAAAAAAATGAACGTAGAACTGATTTAGCTGCAATCCTCGCATTACCACCCGCCTTGGTCTACTTACAGACTAATGTTTCTCAAAAAACAAAATCTAAAATAAACTAATCCTAACTAATCGAATCTAATGCTACATAAGCCGGAACCACAGGCTAATCTATCTCATTCACAGAAAATAACAGTCAGTTACGTCGTCTGTTCGATATCGTATCACACGATTATTCTCGATCTCGGAAACAGTTACAATCGACTATCGTTCCGCGGATCATAAGTAAACATCGTTCTTTTATTGTGTGGTTTAAGACATAAGCTTACTGTAAATTAATCATAAATTGTTAGGTACTATACTAAGCACAAAATTTGACTCCCTAAATCCAAGATTTTTTTTTGATAAAGTAGTGTTACTTTGGTAGCGTGTTATATGTATTTGTAATGTGCATAAGAAGCCCTTTCTTCTATCCTTTTCTAATGATTTCATTCAATCAATGCCGTCTGGTGTAATCAGGTAGGTACTAATCAATGCCCTGACTGTAGGTATCTACATAGAGAACGACACCTTACTACATAATAACGAAGTTTAAAAAAATAAAGACTGACACCGACAAATCATCAAGAATAATGTAGCTACACTCTACTAATGAGAACTGCTAAACAATAAACTTCTTACAAACAAAACTTATTAGTAAAAGTACAAATTAGTTGTCTGATTGGAAAATCTAATCAGAAAAGGTAAATCTACTTGGATTTCTACCTGATCTAAAGTAGATTTAAGTAACTATTTCTTATTGGTATTAGTATTTCCTAAGAGGTAAGACAGATTTGTTTTTCATGGTGGTAGAGCTATCGACAAAAATAGGCTGGCTATTAGGTACACATGTATTATAAATGAATGATCACTTGCACTGTGCCTCAGAAAGTACATAAAGTCTCTGCCTGCCTGATCGCCTGATCTCTCTCCGGTCATGTTGGATTGCCATCCTATAGAATTATGAGTGACGGAATAGAGTGCACCTATGTTTGCGCAAACTATACTACTATATACTATTATACTACTATATATACTACTATACGATTTTCTGCGTACATGGCTGACCTCCGATGAGATTGAAATTCGTATAGGAGGAATTACTTTAAAAAAATAACTAACTTTCTAGTTAATATAAATGTTATTTGACTCCAACTTTGAGTCTCATGGTGCTCTACATTGACAAGACAACCATTCAACGCTATTCACTCCGCTGTCAGCCTATAACTTGTACCGGAGTACAGTCACCCATATAATACTCTCAGTTTCGCGGTACGTAGCATAAACAAGATCTCTTTTTGTCCTAAGTGATCTGCCTCTGGTCAACGTTGATTTTTATATCGGATTAAGGAGATTGTACACTTGTTTATGCGGTCGTCAGGTTTTTATAGAGTTTAACGTAAGGACGAAATATTGTTTCATGGTGGCGCATTAATTACGAACCCACTTTGCAAGCACGTGGGTGTGGGTACGAACCTGGCATGTAGCACCAATGTGACTTTTTCTGTATGTTCTTTGTTTTCTAAGACACAACTGTCTAACGGTGAAGGAAAACATCGTCAGGAAACCTGGACGTCAACCCGCAGTGAGCTAGCGTGGTGATTAATGCTCGATCCTTCTATATATGAGAAGATTCCTTTGCCCTGCAGTGGGACAGTTAGAGACTGGTTTATTATATTATTATTATTAACTTAAGGAAATAAGAATGATATCAGTCTATTAATTAAGAATTAATAAAAAAAAATCAAAGTTTACTAACTAACTTCATATCGTAACGTACATCGAGCAGTTTTGGAAAAAAGAGTAGATTTTTTCCAAATTGGCACAGAAAACCAAAAACCTAAGGTTTAAACGTTATTGTTATTATGTAGTAAACCTAGCTTACGATATGGTAACCTAATGAGCGTAATGAGTCTAATTAAAATACTAAGTTAATTCAATGAAACAAGGGTGAATGAAATCATAATTTGATTTTTAATGATGAATGAGATTGTTCATAACAAAAATAAAATTGAATATAATTAAGTAGGTATGCATAGTAATTCTATCACAAACACACACATCACAGACAGAATTAATTCATAGGTAGGCAACTATAATATTTAAAGGTACAAGTAGCGCCATCTCTTATGGTTATTTGGAACTAAACCAACATTAAGTGCTCTGATAGTTTTGTGATTCAGTCATTTCACTGCCAGTGAGTAAATTAATACACCGATAATATATAATATTACCGATACACAAGCAGATACCTACATCTATTGGTTTTAATTAAAAATTACTTGATTTATTCAGACAAAATGTTAAAAAATATGTTGTAGGAGCAGTGTAGAAACCTTGTGGTTTACAGATTTATCCGCTTGAAGGTTCAATTTCAAATAATTTTTCAAAAGTAACCCGTTAAATAAGAATCTTTTTATCAATAACTCTATCTCTAAATGCTCAAAAAAAACTAACAATGTTGGACATTATGTTTATTATATTTCTTATAAGGTCTATCAAATAATTTTACACATTTTTAAAAACCGAAGCGAACATCTTGTAAAAAGAAAAACCTGTTTGTAATAGATTTTTTCAAATTTTTGTAATAATAATTACACAATCGAGACCGGCCAAAATAATCTACAATCCCCTTAACTCGATTCGCCCGACATATTTATTTTGAAGAGCGCCGTATTTTGTTTGGATTAAAAATATTTCTGGCTACACTTGCACACGACACGAAGTATCGCCCTGTACACTGGCTTACAAAATTATAGACACGTGCCGACGTGCTGTATACTTTTTCGTGGTCGGTGACGCACGTAGGTCGTTCGAGTGAATTGAATACTCGAGACGATTATTTTGAATGTCAAGTAGATCAATTCAAAGATTCGCTCTCTTTTTTTCCAAATAGCTGATCTCAATCTCAAGAAAACTTTACAAAGCAATAAAATTAGGTGTTTTTGGAGACACTTTGTGAGTAAATATGAACCTTCCTACATGATCTCTTCTTATTTTTCATCTTAAGGTTAAGAAAAAGAATTAATCGTTTTAGTTTTAATTTTCTTTTTTTATTAAGTATTAACATACCAAATGTCGAATTACTGGGAAAATAACAAGAAAAAGACCAAGAGTTAGAAGCCAGACACACTGTATGGATCAAATCCATCCACGAAGTCCTCCACTCTGCACCAGACGGGACTGGATGGCGACGCGTGATCCATGAAAAATTCTTTATACCAGGCAGTCACGACCCTCATCACTGAGGAAATCTATGCAAGAGTTACATAGGTACAAAAGTTACAAATTTTTATAGAAACTAAAATGGAATTTTCTTTCTACAATTTGTATGTTAAGGTCAAATCGTTGAGCATCCAAATGGGCGGAAAAAACAATTTCAATATTTCATAGACCTAAGTTTTTTTATAGTTCTGCAGTTTAGCTTACGATAACATAATTCAAATATTAGGTACCTTATAACGTGTATTTCTTCCTCACAAATACGGATTTTTCGTAATAATACTTACATCTTAACATTTTGTGATACAAGTCCACATCTGAAGGAGCTAGATTGGTAGGCAAAAAAATGCCTGTAGGTAATTACCTAGAGGCATTTTTTTGCCTAGCAATACTAACATTCCAACATGCCTGTGTTCATCAAAATCAATCCACTTTCCTTGACTTTCAGACGATCGTCTTCAGTAAACATAAGCAAATTCAATACATAACACTTTCGTTAAGTACGGCCAGTTAGCCACGGATCGCGTGTAGCACATCCGGATACCGCGAACGGAAATTTATTAAAAAATCTACGTTTTTTTTCTACGTTTATTACGCGAATATCGTGTGTTTTGTCATTAATTCGGTGTTTCCTTCACAGCAATGTTTTCATTATCTCGAATAGTGGAAACTACGAAGGTCTTAACTGTGGTATATGAAAATCTTAGTTTCTCCCGATAATAGATTGGTAGTACGAAATACTTTGGTTGATTAAGATTGTTATAAATATTTGATTTAATTTTTTTTGCGACTTTGCGTCTCTACGATTTATTAAAACCAATACCAAAACCAATTGACAATAATTAAGGCCTATCATTTACTATCCAACGTGGCAGCAGCTAGCATTGGGGACGTTGCCCATTAGTAGCGGTCTAAATATTCCTTGCCCAAAATGTCTACGCTAGAACATTTGTTTTAGGCCTTCAATAGTGCAGAAACTTGGGTATAATGGAAAAACCAGTAGGTGAGACATTGACTGAACAGAATACTAATAGACACCTACACTGCAATACTTGCACAACACCTGTGCAGGTATTACCAATTAGTGATTGGGGGTTTTTAGAATAAAAAAGACTGTCAGGGTCCGCCTAGTAAATAATGATTGTCAAAGTAGCCTGTTAATAATAAAAATATAAAAGAAACACAAAGATTTTAGACTAAAGACTTAAGACTTAAGTTATGTCATAAGATGGAATTCAATCTTCCGTCATAAATTTAAAAAATGAATTTATAGTTTTTCTGGAAATCACGTCTTCCTTGATATCTTTGTCCTACAAGAAAGATTCAACAAAGTTTCAACGTCTTAAAATATTCTTAGGTAAAAATGAACATAAATCTAGTTTCACAAACCGCACCTACCAAATTAATTCCACTCAGAATCCAATTACCTGCCATTAAAAACACGCATTATGCTAACAGCATCATAATTTTGAAGTAAAACATGTCCAAGATGGCGGCCGCCGAAATCCGTTACACTTGACAATCAGAGCGTTGTATCGCTAGCACGCGAGGATACATCCTTGACTTGGTTGTACGAACAAAGAATATTAGTATGAGTAATCGGTATCATTGGTTAAATTAATGTATTATAATCACGCTCTTATCTACAATTGAACGTACCACCAAAGTATACAAAAATGATGTACAGTCAACAGCAAAAGTAGATGATCAAAATCAGAAATTCAATACTAATGAACGGAGTTCGCGTCAGAACTGTGTGGCGTCGAAGTGATCCAAAAGTATGTGATTGTAAATTATACCAAACATTTACTACTAGTACAGCTGCCATACCTATATTTCGCGAACTCCATTCATTAGTATTGAATTTCTGATTTTGATCATCTACTTTTGCTGTTGACTGTACCTAGTTGTAATTTTGTTTCTCAGTTTTCGAGCGACATTTATACCTCCATAATGTCCTCCTGACCCAATTTTGGTCATAGCGACCAAGCTCAACGGAGATTAACCAACTACGCAGAAGATGTTACAGTGTACAAGTGTGTGCGAACACAGGTGCAATCTCTATTCTCTTAGTCTCATAATCTGATAGGATCGCAATCCGGCACAACCATATAGCCAACGTACATGCAGGACGTCTAGCGAATTCGCTAGTAATTCTATAAATAAATAGAATGACAAAAAAACTAAAATGTAGGTAGGTACTCGTAAGTCTCCAAGAAACGATTGGGTAGACTCTATCTTCTATTTCTTGTTTCTCAACATGGAGTCTGAGTTTAAGTCACCTGAAGATCTGTTTACATAGCTTTTTTTATTAGGAAAAAGGCAAGTGTTTAACTACAAACTTACTGGTAGTAAACGATATTATGGTCCGCGATGGACCCTAACGGGTCGTGTGCATGCATGCATGCATGCCTAACGTGCATGGTCGGTACTTTAAGATAAATACCACCTAAGATACCACATGTATGCAATCAATGAATAAATAGAGCACACCTGCCTTCAATGCCGACCCATCCCTCAGTTTGACTGTTTCGCAAGTTCTGTGCTCATTATTAATTATAATTGTTTGTTCTGTGCCTTGGTAAGCACGTTAAGCCGTTGGCCCCGGCTATCATAAAAATCTTTAACAGTCGATATAGGAAATCAATACCCTCAAAAAATCCTGACAACTAATCTAACTTTAGAATATCGTATCCCTTTGGGTTGCTGGGGTCAGATAGGCAGTCGCTCCGTAAAAAACTGATATAGCTATAGCTGGATCACGTTAGATTAGAAGCCGATAACTGTCCTATTGCAGGGCAAAGGCTTCTTCTCATACAGAGAAACATCGAGCATCAATCACCGCGCTAGCTCACTGCAAGTTGGCGATTTCAGACAATTAAATCCAGGTTTTCTCATGATGATTTCCTTCGCCGTTAGTACAAAAGACATTGAAAAAGTCACATTGTACTTGCCAGGTTCGAACCCACACCCACATTACTGCAAAGCGGGTCCGTAACAAATGTGCTACCATGACATAGGGAACCCCTACAACTAAAATAGCTTAACCTAAAACCAACTTAAAAATGCAAGCAACCAAAATGTAAATATCTTACAAAAAATTCCCGTTTATTACGTCAGAACACGAAGCCCTGACAAAATCCGCTGTTGAAGGAAACAATATATCATCCAAGTATATCAACTTCGTGCAAATTACGAAATTATCGATGCAAACTGTGCCAAAGAAATCGTATCCTAATACCTATCAGACCTCCAAATATAATGACAGGACAATCCGCCCAGCTTACTTAAAACCACAAAAAAAAACTAATCATTCGCGACCTTATATTTGAATAGTTAAGGTCGTAATTATCAAGTTAAATAACGGTTAGTAGTACGATAATTTATTAAGTAACTTGGAGTGCAGGAGTCGAACCGTGTAACGCCCCTGCGGATGCTACAAGTAAAAGCAATGATACATCGCGGATTTCGTCGCGATGTTGTTGTGTTCTACTTGGAGCTAAATGATACGTACCCATTACGACTGAGATAGAAGAAAATGTTGCAGTATGCACCGATACTTATACTACTTTTCTAAAACTGAATAAACAATTGCAAGATTTTCTCAATATTGCAATTGGAGTAAAAATATTCTCTTTTGAAACGCTACAATAGACTCGCTTAAGGTGTGATCGGTCAGGATAAAAATAAATTGATAGGTCGTATGATTAATGGTGTTCAATTAGTTTCATTGGCAAGCTAGTGGAAAAGTAGTTTGTAAAAACTATTTAAAATTAAGAAGAGGTTAAAGGAATGTGGAATCATAATAATAGGCACACAATACAATGTCTCTTCGAATCTATACGACGAATACAACAAACCCAGTCTAACATTTAGGGCCTGTTTTACCTTCTTTTATTCCCCACCTCTTTTTGGTTACTTATTGCTTGTTAACTGGACTTACCTACATATCTGGTTTTACATCAAATTTCATCATCAAATTGTGTAAAAAAAATTATGGTGTTTTTTATGATCTCATTGCTCTCCGCTGTTACGATGCAATTTAATACATGGTTTTTGCCAGAAAAGCCACGATACTCGGCACTCTGGGAAAATGATTTAAACCGGCTTGGGTCCTACAACAAAAATAACAAAAAAAAATTGTAAACACATAACAGATTAATTAATAAATCTACCTAACATTTACTTAATCATCCAGGTATAATAAAAAAAGTCCAGGTATATTGAAAATAAATATTAATTTTATTTAGATAACTACTTGGTCGCAAGTGGAATACATTGGCGGCAAGGCGAGGACGTATGTACACACAGAGGAAGTGATTCAGGCGAGGCCTGCTTGTTCAGCGAAGCAGTTCGCCGCTTGCGCAATAACCCGCGAGCGTATACTCCCGCGCACGCGATCTTATTGCGACCGTGTCCACTTGTTTGGGAGTGGCATGGAAAATATTTGATTATTTTCCAGCTGAAAGAATAATTTTGATATTTAAATATGTAGTTACATCTTGTTCCGTCAACTTCTGATAAGTCGGGTTGCTTCAACTACATAGTTGCATATTTTATTTGAAACAGTGTTCCATTTTTTCCATTTATGTCGTTTATAATGCCTAACTAGGTTTACAAAATATCAAATAATATTTTGTTAACTCCAATTTCTTTATTATTAAATTAGTAAACGCCAGTTTTATCATATTTTTGAGTACTTAGTTTCTTAATAAGACACTATAGTCGCGCTACTACGCAACCGATGTCCTCTACTATGCCCAAGAATATATACTATTACTACGTAACTATGCGTTAAATGCTATAAACGGTCATCCATCTTTACTGGACCCGTTAAGCGCTGCTTAACCTCAGTGATCGTTACAATCTACGCAGTACTACGAGCGCCACTAGCACCTCACACACACCTAACACACAGAACGCATGCGCAAAAAGGTCGGCACTTTTCAACTTAAGATTAGAAAATATTTTCAAACCCTCTTGCTAAAAGCAAGTTTAGCATATAATTCATCTCAAAATGCAACAAATTACCACCCCAGACAAAGACTGTGTGTTCAATGTGACGACACGGCGTGAAAATTTATCGTTTCTGCTTGTGCCTTTTAAGAGTCTTGTATCGTAAAGGCTGGAGACGCGAACTTAAGATGGTATCCAGTAAAAGCTTTGTGATATCATACTATAAACTCTATTGCCTCGCGACATGTTGCTTAATATGAAAAGTGACGACGCGGATCTTCCGATTAACAACGTTGTCTCCAATAGTACGTACTACGCATAAGTTGCGCGTTTTCTGGCAACGTCGGCCGCTGTAGTGCAACGTTGCGAAACATGTTGAATGACACGTGTTACACCCAATTGTTGTCTAGTAAATACATGGTTATATTCACAAGCAAAACTTTTAATTAAGGGAAAATTTGCGATCACTGTTTGTACAACAAACAATTTTTTTTTTTTACGAACTTGAGAGTTGTGACAAACTCATCCAAAACATTAAATATGTATTGGATGAGTTCGTCACCAAAGTCCTTTTAGCTACAAAACATCGCAAAAGCGTTAAAATACATTACATATCAAGCAATGTGCCTCGAACGTTCCCTCTCACATTCATTAAAGGTTGTCGTTTAGCAAAAGCTCAAGTCACTGTCATCATTTATTTTGTTGCACTTACTTGCGACATTTTGAATTTTCATTTCGCTCTGACACACTCATTAAGAGAGTCGTTAACTAATTTTATTTCTGTCTCGTCTTTAATTATTGGAAATCGTCGGGTCGTTTTTTGTCGGAAAACCGGCAAACATTAAAGGTTCTAATATTATATTCGTTTAGGTTTTTACTACATGAAGTGATTACTGATGTAGTGATTACTTACTAATTAATTTTCTATTGTATATTGTTTGTGGGACTTTGACGGATTGAAGGTAGAGCCTTATACGACATACTAGAGATTAACCAAAATATTAACTGCCTTTACCATTTCTTTTTTTGTGGAAAAAGTAGGAAAATGTACAGGCTGATAGTATGTGATCACCGTAGCCCTTAAGCGGATTGCGGGTGGATACCCGCAACACCAGAAGCACTGAAGATGCGTTGCTAGTCTTATGGGGGAGGGGGGAAGATGGGGCTTCCGGATCTCTTTACTGACCGTACGAAGCACAACAGTACATAATACTGTGATTTACATGTGATTCACATTCCCTTTACCAGATATCGGTATTAGGCCGAACTTTATGGACCGAAAAATATAGAATTATAACAATTACTTTCGCAAACAGAAATGGCAAAAGATGTCGTTAAAGGTGGTAGCCACTGACTCGAAATTAATGTTTTAATGACGAACATTATGCAAACACATTAAGGCTATCACCCTCGTGGGCATTTTGGATTTGGTTGTGCCCTAAACTAAGGAAGAGAGCGTGGAAAAATACGATTTCTGTACTTCGAAATAATAGTCAACTGAAATCACAAATAGTGCTTCAAAGCAGTGATAGCTTATAAGTCTCAAACTTTCGCGAACACTTAACATAATGAAACAACTTTGTAACGGATATAACTCGCGTTTTTATTTTGATAAAACAATCCTGACGTTTTGATTGCTTTGCAGCACTCGTGGTCGCAGGCAGACACGTCGAAACGTCAGGATTGTTTTATCAAAATAAAAACGCCAGTTATATACGTTAAAAAGTTGTTTCATTAGTGATAGCTAAGGTGGTATGACCGTTGAATGGCAACTGAAAGTTCTCAAGTGTGAACCCAAGGCAACCCAATAAGGAATCTGTTCTGATATTAAAACCTAACCTTAGAATATCGTGCGTGTCCCTTTACTTTCAAAGTAGGTTACATAAACAGTCGTTCCGTAGAATATCCGGTTAGATTGAAACCCAATCCAACAAAGCTTGGAAATACTAAGGCTGAAAGCAAAGATATTGGTAATATTTCTATAGCTTAAACAGTCAAGAAAGTCTTCTTTGCTAGCAGTCTTTGATGTTTATTATTTGATATTCTGTTGTTATTTTTCTGTTATTTCAGGACAAAATAAAATTCAATTCAATTTTTATTTATGGCAACTGGGTCTCGGTGATTTGAACCGGACGATTCTGCCAATATCAGAGGTGATGGAGAAGCGTCTGTTAACAATTTTAAAAAAAGAAAACTTGAATGATCAATTTGGAACTGTAATAACGGAATTCTTTTGACATACTACTTTTTGACATTTGTTTAAAAAAAACTTTAAATTCTTCCAATATTTTTTTATGGTCGGATTAATGGGGTTTAAATGCATTAAAAAGTAATATCAAAATGAAAAATCAGTTCTTTTTTTTATTCAGAATAGCCTTTTTTTCGCACTTTCGTCACTTGGTCCGTGAATCTCCTATCGCTTGCCCACACCTATTTTTTAACCATCTTACCGACTAATGCATCCACACAGCTATGACGTAATGTCTTCAAAAACGTCATAATACCGTGACTAAGTCGGATAAAGGGGACCCAGAGACGTTTAAATTAAAACGGGTAATTGATTATGAAAAATGGATACTAGTCTTTTTATAACTGGTTGAAATTTGGACACAATACGAAACCTATTTTTATATTCCGCCGGAATGCAAAAGATCCCTTATAATTAGATTATAATCCTAAGAAAACTATAAGAAAGGGAAATCTTTGGAAAATCCGGTAAAGAGATTTTTGTACTAGACATAAAACGATCGATACTTCGAATAAAATCTATATAGCTAAATTATATAAAAGTGTATGTACCTACACGCGTAACTTCAAAACAGACCGATTTTGGTTAAGTTTTGTGTGTTTATAAATCATGGGTCTCTGGATGGTTTATATTTACAGTTGGACCCGGTAGGTGGCCCGAACCCGGACCCGGTTAAAATTAGAAGCATGGGAGCCAGTTTAATATTAGAGCTAGTTTAATATATTTATTTTCATACTGTACTGGTGTGTCAGAGGTACTTTGGTATGTACTAAATAATATAATATCCCATGCTCACCATAGCTTGGAAAAACTCTCCATTAAACTCTAAGCTAATAAAGCAATAGAAGCTTTGACTACAAAAATCTCATAGGAAACCTCAAAGAAAGAATATATAACCAACCTTGATATCTGCCACCACTAAAATAACTCTTGTCTGTGCAACCTAAACTCCTTTTCATTCACAAGAAAGGAAAAAATACAAACTTTATCTTTTTTATTGGGCATTTCCTGAAGCGAAAAACACCCCTTATTTCTCCTCGTATTCTCCTACAAAACATTTGTGACTAAAACCTCCAATTCACATCGTGATTGTTAGTTGACGAGCTCACAAAAAGCCGGATATGTCGCAAACAAAACCGTTCAACAAGTTGTTTAAAACCCTTGTTACGCTTGTCACCAGGAAATTGTAAAAATATAATTACGGGATAAGCAACCTTATTGTTAAAACTGTAAGGATTAGTTTCAGTAAAGGTTTCCTAACTGTTCAACACACAGGTAAAATATTAGTAGAAGAATGAAGTATAAAAACTGCAGTAAGGAAATTTGAATGCACTAATATTTTTACACTGTGGCTGAGTCAACCCTCCGAACGCAAAGGGTCAATATCGGAGGGGAGGAAAAAATCTACGCCGAAAAAAATAATAATAACACAGACTTATCGCCTTTCTACCATGGATCCTTACATAAATAATGATAAAAGGAAATTAAATCAAAGTCTTATTAGAATATTAAAAGTTTTTAGGCGTTTTTTTAATGTCTCTCGCGGTGTTTAGGGACGCGTATTTCACTCAATTTGGTAAATGGAAGACGGTGTGTTAAAGGCAAGCTATTAGGGGGTTGGTTAGTTGGTTTTAATATTTTTTTAGGTTATTAAATGCATTTATTAATTAGAAAATATGACGAAGACTGGGAATTTCTGAGTGGTATTGGAAATAAAATGTCAATATTGGTAAATGAAAAAAAATTGGCAAGTATAAAGAATTCACTTTTATGGAAAAGACATGGTGTTTCACTGCAAACCCACTTGATGGTAAGATGTATTGCAGTCAAATTAAAGTATGATTGTTGGATGAATTCCCATCCAAAATTTTATAGGTACTTATATTTCGACAACACATTATCCAAAAAAAAAATATTTTTATCATATTTTGAGCCACGACGCTTTTTTCCTACAATGATTTAAAAAAAATAACTCTCACATTGTATTCAGCAGGTGTAACCTAGCCTAAATCGGCCCACATTAATATATTAACGTTTAAAGAAATCTAGATATAGCTCAGACAATATCCAGTTGTAGTTGTGTATCCCTGTAGAGCCGCTGTCTGGCCGGCCATGCGTCTTGTCTTTACCGGCCGAACCGCGCCCCGGATGTATCGTATCATGTACATCGGCACTTATGTTTTGATACTTGCCAGTTACAGTTCAATATTGCATAACACCTGACTCATATAAGGTCACCTAGTCAAATAATTTACTTTAATTTGTATGGTAATTTACAGTAAAATAAAATAAATGCACTTCCATACTTCATCATTCAGAATGAAAATGTCCAAATGAGTGAAACGCTTTCTTACTTCTGAAATACAACACTATAATAAAAATGACTTATTATCTCATAAGAACTGGTAGGTACACGAATATAGAAACTAAATGGTAGGTACTTAGATGATTGCAACATATAGAATAATAAATATAATTTTTAATTACATTTATAAAAGCATTAACGCATATAAAGAGAACTTTTATAAAAGCTTAGCTATTTTAAGATCGGTGAGAGTACTTAATTAGAGATCGCAGGTTCAAATGCTGCTGGGAATCGATTTTTGTCTTTCTACAAATTCAAAATAATGATACAGTACATAAATTACCAGTGACAAAAACATACTAAGTATCAAAACCTTTCCCTGTACTACACAACGGTCAACCATTAGGGAAATCTGCGCGGCAGCGAGTACTGTTTAATTTATACGCGGGAATATTCTTAAACTATCGGTTTTGTGGTCACTGTGGCGATTCGGCCTTATTTATGTTTGACCTCGGCTTCGGCCGACGTGGAGCCGAATTAGCGGCAGATCTCTGGAGACTCAAGCACTCTATTTTGTATTTGGAATTACTAAGACGTATTTTCTAAATTGAGTAAAGTTGAGCTAATTTATTGAAAGTTAAGTTAAGGTTTTAATGTAAGTTTATTCTTTTGTAAATTCAATTAAAGATGCTGTGAGAAGAGATTTTTACCTTAATTCAAAGAGGGTAATGGATTGTTAGGACATTTAACATTTTAGATTTACCTTTTACTCCTAAGGTGGCAAACGGGTTTATAGTAAGTAGTACTGTAAGTGGTTACAGTTACTTGTGGACGCTTGCAACACCATATCACTTGCGTATTGCTTACCCTTTGTGTGATAATTATTAGAGGGAGAGGGGAAGTTTGGAAGAGAAAAGGGATTATGGAACGAGAGAGATATGGTTTTCAGTGTTGTCACTGACCTTATGAAACTCAACAGTAAGAAAACGATATTCTGTTAATGCTATTTTTTTTTAATATATTTTACGAGTGTTATGTCATTTGTCCAGTAATTATAAGAATACCATACTATATAACTGGGTAAAATCATTGTATATACCGGGCCTAGTTTCAAACTCCTTGATTCTACTGAAGCGTTATAGGAAAAATACATTTTTGCCAATCTCGAGTGTCGACCTCGGGGCCTCATTCCTGGTAGTCGTACATGCAACCACCACACTAAGCAGGTATCCCCTAATTTTATACAGTATTTATCTTTAAAAAAAAGTTTGGCATTATACTCCTCTCACCCTTTACTATTTTTTTTTCAAAAGAAACTACCACTCCCAATAAAACCTTATTTAGAGAGACCCCACTGAATTCATTATCACAATTTACACAATTCGGTCACAATTTATATCTGGGGTATAAAAAACCAATTTTGGACGAAAAAGCGTAAAAGCCAATGTGTAACATATGAGTATAATATCAATTTGGTTCTCATACAATATTCATACGACCACACCAGGTCATATAATTTATATGTTAGAAACAATCATATTCACGAACGATTTGGCGGAGGTAAGAACCGGAATATATTCACGCCGCGCGCTCTGGTGGGCAGGCAGAGGTGGTATTATGCATGCGAGGTATATGCCACTCTTGGGGGCAGTTACTTATGCTACGTATATCTGAATTTGAGAATATTTTAGCCGGAGGGTTGGCAAAGGATTGTAACTCGGGTTACAGTTTGGACTTAAGAAAAGAAAAAACACTTAACTCACCTCATGTTAACTCAAAACCAAAAAAATAAAAGAAATATACAAGAAAATATTACTATCATAGTAAAAAGCCATAAGAAAAACTTTTCTTAACCTGGACTTTGGCTAATGCTGTCAATTTTTGATAATGTAGGCTGCTTTTAGTTTCAGATGACACGACAATTTGCTTTATATATTTGGTGTCGCGAGTTTGATTTCTACACGGTACAAATATTTAGTTCCGATCTAGGTGGTTGTGCATTATGAAATTATATGTCTGTAACTGCTAAACACTCATGGTACAGGAAAAAAACCTAATAGGTATTGTGTTGTGCCTTACGATTTAAAAAATGAAAAGTTTCCATAGAATTTATGACAAAGCCAAACCATAGGTTTATTTGTCAAAAAGTAGGTGCCTATTGCAAAATGTTTAGTACCAACTACGTACCTTATAATTATGTTCTACAAATTTGTAATAAAATACCAACCTTCGTGTCGTCGTAGACAATCGATTCGAGCCGATAAAAGCCTATACAATTTCAAAGTTACAATACTTTTCGTACAGCCCTACAGCTATTCATGTGGATTTTTCCCGTTCATTATAGCACGCGACATATATCATACATGTCAAGGTGTAATAACTCATCCACTGTGCGACATCGCCGCGAAATATGAGGGCAATTTTCTTCTTTCAAAAGAAAATTAAAATATACTTTTCCTGGAAAAAGTTGAGTATTGTTTGCAGTATGTTCTAAAATAAAGAATTAATGATACTTAAGGAGAAAATTAAACCGATAGAAGAATATAATAAATATGATTAGTTAGGTAAATGTATCTAAAGGGTAAGTTCTTGCAATAGTTTGTTATGTAATTCCGGAGACTAAATTAGAATCCTATCGTCGTCGATCGTATCTTTTCCTAAAATTATTATTAAATCCTAAAATTTACATTTCGAAAAATGACTTTTATTTTCAAGAGCTACAGTTTTGAAACGTCAATTTTACCTTTAGAACTATAAAACAACTTTTGATTAATTTCTTATACGAATCTACCCAGTCCTAAACCCTAATAAAAAGTTCTAAGAGTGCGTTACCTGAAAAAAAATGTACACACTATTTTTTAAATTCAGCTATACATTCTTATTTATACAAACTATCATTCAAATTCTAATTATAAAATCAATTTCGATCACAAAATGTCAACAATATCAGTGGTTTTAATTATATCGCCGATTGGCTGCGATCTCGCCCAAGGCGCGGTCGCCCGGTCCGCTCTCGCTGCGTAGTGATCAAGTCCACAAACATTGACCAACAGATCCTTTGACAAGGATTGATTCAACACAAATAACGATTATACTCGGTAAATTGAAATGATGATAATTAAAATGTGTCTGATTTAGATTCAACTCTATAATAGAGCCGTCAGTCACCTAATGAAAAGTAATATCCATTAGTAGTATTTGCAAAAGTTAAATGCCGCTTATAGTAGGAAATATTGTTTACTATATAGCCATTTTTTTTGAGAATTTATATAATACTAACATTCAACCCTAACTCATAAAATTTTAATTTTAATATTCAAACGGAAAATTAATTAACGTAATTCATTAAATATTGTTGAATTGTATTGATAAACATTCAGTGGCAGAGGCTCCATACAACTAGATTCCTATCGGCAACCCATTAAAAAATGCCTACTTGCCTACTGAGTACTGACTGAGCAAATGTATAAATGTCTGCTCTCGTGACTGTACTCTGAACAATAAAAAAAACTAACTTCAGACTCTTATCTATTACTAAAAAGTTGCAATAAACATGCCTTTAATACAATCAAACAACCGAACCTAGGACATCGCACTCAACCCTTGCAACCTCAACACCTAACGAACCAAGTAAAACACGAAATAAATAACAATGCTTAACTCTGTACTAAATTATCAGCAAAGACGTTCAAACTAGGGGACCGGAGTTTGAATAAACCATGTGATGGATTCCCATGGGGCGCTGTGTGGGATGAGCGTCTAATGGCTGAGCGACAAACACTCATTATGTAGTTAGTTTAGTTGCTGTTCTTTTGTTTAACGACAAGTCTTCCTGTTGCAACATGTCTTTTGGAATAAGAAATCAACAGTGAGCGAGGATTTTTTTAACAATTAAAGCCTGGTCTCGGAAAGCACGCTAAGCCGTTGCTCCCGGTTGTCATAAAGATCTTTAATAGGCGATATAGGGAGTCAGTACCCTCATAAAATTCTGATTCTAGTTCTTGAGTGGAGACCATGGATCGTCAAACGTAGGAAGCCCTCTGACTAGGTGGAGTGACGATCTTTGCAAGGCAAGAACTGGATGAGAATAGCCGAAAATCGTACTCAGTTGCGTGCAAATAGTCAACAGTAGAATCTGAGTTAATCTTTAGGTCTCTGTGACAGAGCAGTGTGGTGACTCTATGTTACTATGAAAGATGTGTAGTGTGGGAGATCTCTACACTTTTATTCATATAATGATAAGGATGTCAACCCTTTTAATCCTATTTAGAAGATATGAATGCCTGTCTCACAGTCTACGGATACACATTAGGTAAATTATATATTAAAAATAAAAAATAATTTATTTGAAATTATCTGTCAGATACTTACTAAATATCACTTTACTAGCAAGCAGTGAAATTGTTTTTTTTTTTTTTTTAAGAAAATTAAATGACTTTTAAACAATACTGTAAGTATAGATAGTTCATTTCACGACGACTCTTACGACTTAGATATTAAGGCATATATTGCAACAATTATTAAGTTCGCGTCTAAGTTACAGTTACTTACACGGATGTTGAAAAAGTAGAAACTTTATCTATGCATTTTTAACTTCAGGTTGTAATAGGAAAAGTCTGGAAGACGCAGTGCAGTTCACGAAAGTAGAAGTAATCACATAGTTTATTCAGACGAAAGCCTCCGACTTATTCTAGTTTTAAAGACCTGTAACTATGTGAAACGTAATTAAATATTTAATTATCATAACAGTGGCTAATCTCAACGGGCTCGGACGAGACTTGTACCCGCGATCCCTGGCGTGTAGTGCCATCGTTTTACCAACTAAGCTACGGAGTCCTGCCCGCTTCAGCTGAAATTACGAATTGTAAGGAGTCTGGCTAACTAAAAGCCATAAGATGTGTGACTTATGTCAGTGGTGAGTTTGTCAGATTCCTTTCGTGCTCCACCCGAGGTCAGCAATATTAAAATTACTTAATTCTTGAGGATTCAGACCTTAATCCTTACATTGGCGCCCAACTCGCGGCCCGAATTCACAAGAACCAAGTTGATATGCCGCGCCCACGTCGAAATTCACGTCGCGATTCTCGTCGCGGAAGCGACCGTGACGCTGAATTTTTTGATGATGCTGCAGACCGCGCCGCAGGTGCCGCCGCTGTCGTCACCCCCACGGAGACTTTTAGCCCCGCCTGCGTTACTGCTATGTTGGAACAGTTACAGCGCGCTCAAACAGCTTCGATGGAAAAGCTTTTGGAGCGGGTCTTCGACTCGATTCCCGCCAGGACGGCGACTGAATCGTCACCGACCCCCCAACGTTTTAGCGTGTCAGGTAACCTATCCAAGTGCAGCGCGCGATACAGCGGTCTCCCGCATGAGTCAGTGGATGGCTTCATTGATGCGGTAGAGAGCTTTAAAGAGTGTGCTGACGTCTCGGATTCCGCCGCTCTCCGCGGATTTTCTATGCTTTTAACGAACGAAGCTGCAACCTGGTGGCAAGGCATCAAAGTTCATACTACGACCTGGGACTCCGCCATTGAAAATCTCCGCAGCGCGTACGGTGACCGTCGGCCGCCCCATCGAATATACAGAGAGCTATTTGCGGTTCCTCAGGGGACTGAGAAGACCGACATCTTTGTTGCCCGAGCACGCGCCTTACTTGCACGCCTTCCTAAGAACGATCTGTGCGAGAAGGTGGAGCTGGACATGGTGTACGGCTTGCTTCAAAAGAGAATTCGCGAGCGGATCAGACGTGAAGAAGTATCTACATTCGCCGAGCTTCTTCGCCGTGCTCGTGAAGTAGAGGATGCAGGTGAGCTGGATGCGCTCCCCAGTGCAGTAACGTCGTCGTGCCTGCAAACCCGAGCTCGTGACTCCGGCCCGAGTGCGCACGCTGCGCCGCTCGCGCCATTGAGCCGCTCTGCTCGAGTCGCTGCCTACACCGCTACTGCAGAGCGTGATAATGTCTTGAAGTCAACGTCTATGATCGCGACGCCAGCTTCGACATCAGCTTGCCCAGCCGTGGAAGCACCGGTAATTACGCAACGCAAACAAGGTAACAAGTTTTGTGTATATTGCAAAAAAGGTGGACATAACCGCACAGATTGCGCTCAGCTCAAAAGAAGAACACGTGAAACTGATTCAAATACTCTGAAGTGCTATGGTTGTGGTGCACCGGGTGTTATTCGTGCTCAATGCACAAATTGTAACAAAGATTCTTTCTTTACTTGTGATGTATTTTCTAATACTAATAGTGTACCACAGAGTAATGTTAAAACAGAGTGTTACACTAGTTTACCACAGAGTAATGTTAAAACGGAGTGTTACACCAGTGTACCACAGAGTAGTGTTATGACTAATATTCATAAGAATGTAACTAGTGGGGTCAGCCCACCTAGTAGAAATCTATGTTTGCCTAATATGTTTAATAATCATCAGATTGTTGAGTTACAAAATTTCACTTTGAAGGAGCAATCCACGTCTGCCATTAGTTACCATACCCGCGGACGTCCCATTCTATATATTGAAATTTATGGTTTCCGCGGCACTGGTTTAGTTGACACCGCTGCCAAGCGCAGTATAGCAGGGTCTAGTTTATACGCGTTGCTTCGAAAACAAAATCATTCGTTCCAAGATAGTCATCTTAGTATCAAGTTAGCAGATGGTTTAGTACGGGATTTAGACGTGAAACTCGCGGAAATAGATGTAAAACTGGAAGGTGTAGTAATACCAACAACGTTTGTAATTTTACCTAAGGCTAGAAACAATGACACGCTGTTAGGAATTGATTTCTTACGGAAGGCTGGTATTATCCTTGACTTAGCTACTGATAAATGGTTTACGACTGATCGTCCTCAGATAGCACATCTACTCCAATGCGAGACGTCCAGAAGTTATGTCGACTGCGCAGCTGCAGACGTATTGCGGACTGACGAGGGAGTGATGCTGCCGCCTTCGGACAGGAGCAGCTTAGCGGAGCTTCTTCAGCAGTATGATGATATTTTCGGCGAGTTAGGAGCACCTACTTCATTTGCGGAACACCGCATCGAAACAGGTAACCATCCACCTATTTCCGTACCGCCATATAGGCTCACACCAGCGAAGAGGGCCGTGATGGAGGCCCAACTTGATAAGATGCTTAAAGAAGGAATTATCGAAGAGTGTGAGTCTGCGTGGGCTGCTCCAGCTCTACTTGTACCCAAAAAAGATGGGACTTATAGATTTTGTGTCGATTATCGCAAATTAAATGCGGTCACTAAAAGCGATGCCTATCCCCTACCTGTTATTGACGATCTATTGCAGTATACTGGGAAGAGTTGCTTTATGAGCACGATTGATCTTCGCTCAGGTTACTGGCAAGTGGCCGTAAAGCAGGAGGACCAAGATAAGACAGCTTTCGTGACTCCATTTGGCATACATCGTTTTAAAAGAATGCCGTTTGGTCTTCGCAATGCGCCGGCCACCTTTCAAAGGCTTATCGATCGTTTTCGTTCTGGAGCTGCTTTTAAGGATATGACCTTGTTAGGGTATATTGATGACATTATTGTGATCTCGCCAACTTTTAAGCAGCATCTGCAAGATCTGCAAGCCGTATTTGATCGCCTTCGTGTCTTTGGCCTCCGTGCCAATCGCACCAAGTGTGTCTTTGCGCGTGACAAGATTAAGTATCTAGGACACATTATTACACCACATGGGGTGTCGCCGGATCCCGATAAGGTAGCCGCTATTGCTAATATGAAAGAGCCGAGTTCGCTTAAGCATCTGAAAACGTTTCTCCAAACGTGTTCCTCGTTTAGGAAATTCGTACCGAACTTTTCTAAGGTCGCTCAGCCACTCACGCTCCTTACTAAGAAAGATCAGACCTGGAAATGGGAAGATGATCAGGTCAATGCTTTCATTAAATTAAAGAATCTACTTACCACTGCGCCTATACTTACCCAACCAGATTATAATCTCCCTTTTATACTCAGGACCGACGCGAGCAACTACGCACTTGGAGCGGTTTTACTCCAGGGGGAGTCACCAAGTGTAGAGAGACCCATAGAGTACGCTAGCCGTTTGTTGTTACCAGCAGAACGAAACTACTCCACAACAGAACGCGAGGCGTTGGCTGTCGTCTGGGCTGTAGAGAAGTTCCACGGCTACATTGACGGACATAAGGTACAAGTGGCTAGCGATCATCAGCCTCTGAAGTGGTTACTTACCTTGAAGACTCCAACTGGAAGGTTGGTGCGCTGGGCCATGAAGTTGCTGTCTTTTGACCTGAAAGTAGACTACACTCCAGGGAAAGCGAACCTTATCGCAGATACTCTTAGTCGTCCGCCTTGTGATACGGAAGACCAGGATAGTTGTGGAATCTGCACGGTCATCGTCGAAACGCCTAGCTGGGATGCTACGACCTTACGACAAGATCAGATTGCTGATCCTGAGTTATTTAAAATCGTCAAGGAGTTGGAAGGACAAGAGGAAGTAGCTATTAAGAGATGGACAGAAAGAGGTTATTATATGAGTAAAGGAGTACTTTACCGTTACGCTGATGCTGAGTCCGAAGAACCGCAGCTCGTCGTACCTGAAAACCTGCGAAAGAAGGTGATGTTAGAGTGCCACGATGCTGCTACTTCTGGGCATGCAGGGATAGAGAGAACACTATCTCGTATCTCTCAACGGTTTTTCTTCCCAGGCATGCGAAGATATGTAGAGGAGTACCTTAAGACATGTGTCGAGTGTCAGAGGTACAAGCCTTCTAACCAGAAGCCTACGGGATTGATCCAGACACCTGTACCTGCGCAGCGTTTTGAAACAGCGGATTTGAGGCGATACTATGCCCGAGAGGGTAAATGCTCTGAGATTCCTCAGCCTGTTGCACCCAAACGTCGTCGCGGTAGGCCGAAGAAGGGCCAGGTATCGTCCTAACTAGGGTTGACGTCCTTAGGAGTTTGTCCAATCGTGAGGACACGTATTTTGGACAAAAGGGGGAGTATGTAAGGAGTCTGGCTAACTAAAAGCCATAAGATGTGTGACTTATGTCAGTGGTGAGTTTGTCAGATTCCTTTCGTGCTCCACCCGAGGTCAGCAATATTAAAATTACTTAATTCTTGAGGATTCAGACCTTAATCCTTACAGAATCTCTTTTCTTAACGCTTTCAAGGCGTGTGGTGACAGCTACCGGAGTACTTACGGGTTCAAGTCCCGTGCGAGTCAGTTGTTTTTTCGAGTTTCTTATTAAATAATTTCATAAATAAAGATAAACAAAATAATCTCTGATTAACAACTCAATTATCCATTCACTCATTCATTCTCAGAACGTATTGAATGAACGATACTTACCATTACAAGTTATCGTTTATCGATCTTCTGTCGCTGATCTACAATTATTATTAGCTATGTGTGTCTACAATGGTGTCAAAGTAAAAATATTTTATAGGAACAAAATCTTTTTCCTTCGATTTAGAAAGAATGTGATTTGTGAATGGCTCAGACCATATCTAAGAACTACTTACCTAGGAAATTAAGAGATTTCAACTATTATTTTTAACCCCCGATGCAAAAGGGAGGTGTTTTAATAGCTCCTAAACGAATGGACCGATTTTGATTTGGTTTTTTATTTGAGAGGTGATATGCTCGAGAAGATTCTTAGCTAAAAAAATTGATGTATTTGTGTTTTTATTTTATTTTAATTTATAGTTATTCTTATTATTTTTGTGGTTGATCTCTGATCAGATTTAAACCGCCCGCAGTCCTTTAACATGGCATTACACGACATCGGGAACATATTATATTAATAGTAAAACTTTAACTGCAAATAAAACTTTTCACTGACATTTACGCCCATTGTAGAACAGTTGTCAGTTACTTGTAAACTCCCACGCATGAGATTGAGACGTTAAGTTAACCTGTGCCGCACTCAAGTGTTGTAATTGTGCATTATATTACTGAACGCAATGGAATTATTACGTGCTGAGTCAGCGTGAGAACTTACTATATTGCAAGGGTTAAAAATTGGCGCATACCTATGCATTTTTTCCGGGAGGAGTCAAAAACGCATAAGCGACAGTAATAGTTTTTTTCAAATACCGAATTTTGAAAAGTCTGCATTTCCTCTTTATAAGGAATATTTTCTGCTAAATATAATATCCTAAGAGACAACCTTCGTTAGCTTCTAAAATCATCAACAAAAACAAATTGTTATTCTAAATCACCTTTACGACAAAACTTCATTCAACAAACTCAATATTTATTTAGAACTCGAAAACACTTAACCCTTCCTAACTGCCGGGGTTTTTTCGACCCTCGCTCACAAAATTACCTTTAACCCTTCACGTAGAAAGCTGTAAAATCTCGAAAAACTCCCAAAAGACGTTTCGAAGACAACATCAAGGACATAATTCATAATGAAAAAGTTAATTTTCGAGGAGAGAAAGTTCATTTACATATTTTTGTATACGCAGTTCAATTATTTGAGTGTGCGTACTCTTTCGGAAGGACCGTAATAGAGGTCCTTTGGGTATCGTTTCGAATAGGGAACCCTTTCGGCGAATTAATTTTTCTTAGCCAATTAGCGAGCGATGTTAAGAGGATGTTTGATATTGATCTGCATCTTTTGTAAGTTTTTCTACAAGAAATACATTCTTTTTCATTGTTTTGACAATGTAAAATTATTCTATATACAATTAGTAAGAAGTGAATTATAATTTACTTATAAGTTGCCTAAAAAAATATTAAAAAGGGTTATTATTAAAAAAATTAACAAATTATTGCGAAGTACTCCTCCACATCACTGTCATCATTGTATATAATAATAAACCATAAAAATAACATGTTTATAATTTAATGAAACAACTTTTTATCGGATATAACTCGCGTTTTTATTTTGATAAAATAATCCTGACGTTGTCACCTCAGTCTGCATGCGACCACTAGTGCTGCAAAGCACTCGAAACGTCAGGATTATTTTATCAAAATAAAAACCCGAGTTACATCCGTTAAAAAGTTGTTTCATTATATTAAGTGCCCGCGAAAGTTTGAGACTATATTATGTTTATAATTGTATTTAAGTAATTTCAGATACCTATCTATCTCTGTTTCTACTAAGCCTTATGAAAATTTACGAAAACCTAACTAAATTTAATTAACAAAGATTCGAAATTCACAATAATATGGTAGGTTGGTTTACCATAAAAATATAAAAGCTAAAATACATTTTACAACCCTATCCAAAATTTTTAGCTGACTTTCTAGCATACATCCAATTTTCCTCACAAACGCAAATCACATATAACTACTTTACGGTATCTATCGATTTGTCACACCTCATCATCTTACGGTGAATACATTGCCCACCGCTCCATACGAACCACCTATTTTATATAATTATTTAATAAGCTATCATGTGATAACCACCTATTTTATTTACACAATACCTAAATGTAAAAAAAATATTTGAAGTAAACTATTCCAGTGAATATATTATTTTAAATTTATTAAATCGTAGTTCGTATTTGACGGGTTTTTATTTCTAGGGCATGTCAACTGTCAAAACAATCTCTATTATTATCGCACTCGTACAGCGTAATCAGCCCACTAGTAAAATAGATGCCAATTATAAGCCTATTAATCATAAGAAAAAAACATTCAAATCTACTATCTATTTAACTGTAATTTGGCAAGCAATAATTACTTAAATGTTGTTTTTCTTTACTAATTTACTAAAAAAATACTAGTAACTTTGTTGCTTCGTTAGTATTTTTTACAGCCGGCACCATAACTCTGCAGCAGGAAGCAGTGGGACCTGAAATAACTTATTTTTAATCCAATTAAATGAATATATTGCAATAATTATACAATACATTATTATAGTACATTTTTAACTGCAAATTTAAAGCAGTAAAATTATTTTCAAATCAATTGTTCGTATGGAGAGACAAATTAATGCGCCGTCTATATAGAGGCGCGTGCCCCAAGCCATTGGGTCAAAACATCTTCTCAGAAGAGCCAGCCTCAACCAACGTGTGCCCATCATGTGCCATTGTGCCACATTTTATAACCATGCATAATGTCTTACTTATAACCGGAGTCAACTCATTTAAAGGAGAATAATCGGTGATTTCAGGGCAAAGTGTTTTGTTTCCACGGTTATGTAGAACTGATTATACTAAACCTGAATCCGCCAAAGGGTTAAGCACTATGGTTACGTAAGTCCTAATAATGCAAGTGTACAGTTATAGTAGCAGGCAGTCTAGAAAATAATGTTGTAAAAAAAGTTATAACATACACATTATTTATTTTTTCACATATGAAAATTAAAATAAATTAGAAGCCTCCTGAAAAAAAGGGTTTTTTCAGAACAAGTTTATGAAAGTAGACGTAAGTAACTTCATTCGAGACATCCCATACGCAAAAAGCTTATTCGAAAAATGCTGAAAGGGCCCTTTTGACCCGCCATCCACTCTAATTGAGACCTGTCTACAAACGACCCACTCAGACGTTATTCAAGATCCAACACGTATACATTTTAATAAATGTATCGCCAGTGAATGGATGCTTTTATCAAAAAAGATCTTGCTTACATAATGTAAAAAATATACAAATTAAGTGTAGGTGGTTGAATGGGCCCCGAGCGAAAATAAATGAATGGTTGTGAGCTGGCGCACTTCGAGGGTTAAGTATACAATATTGGCGCATTGAATTGAGATGTTACTTAATAACCCTGTGAGTACTTGTGGTTTACATTTTAATATGGCGGTTGTACTTATTTAGCAGGTCGTTAGTTTTGCTAAATTAAACACTGTTTTGTAAGAACTGTTTTTATCCAGTTAAATATTTATTATAAAAATCGGGTCCTCAATTTATGCTGTTAGAGTTCCTCAATATCAGTTCTGAATTTTGGTAATTTATCTTGAAGCATCCTTGGTTTTCTTTTGTGGTCCTTGGGGACTTACAGATTAGGTACACTTATAATTTCACTTGTACATGAATCTATAGGCTTAGCTCCTATTACTTTAAGTACTGTAGGCCATCAACCTCCTTGTCGAAGATTATGAGAGCACTAGTCACCGATAAACGAGCTACTTATACCATTACTTACATAATATTTCCTAAAAGTATTTAAAGTTAAGTTAAATATATAAAGGGAAAAATTCAATTTAAATAAAGAATTGACAAGTCCAAATTATTGTTAAAAATCACGTAGGTACAAGCAATTTTTATAAATTTTCGTAGTACAGAAAAAAGTGTCCGGAGAGGTTATTAAATTTAAAAACCTGCAGCTTAAAAAAAAAAAATATGCTTGGCCCATATCAGACCATATTAAGATAATAAAAATTAAAAATATATATATATCTCTTATAACTTACACATTAAAATGGCTATCACAAACCTGACCTGAAAATGTTGAGCTTTTTCAGGGAAATGAACAAAGGCGAAGGTAGTTAGAAAGACTCCCAACCCCACCCTTTGCCCCCCTCCCCACACCCAGGGAAAGATGCGCCATGCCTGTCGCTTATACGTCATCTTGTTTTTATTTTGCTATACCGTTTAAGGTAGGATGTTAGATATTGACTAAAGTGGTAATGATAATTATTATACCTTTGCTTCGTTTGAGGTTTTTTTTTATTGTTTATTTATATTTAGGGGTTTTTTTCCAATATGGATATGTCAACCCCATCGTACCCTCTAACAAAATAAAGCTGAACGTGAAATCCAGAGTTCAATTCTTGAAATTTTGTCGTACCTTTTGCCTTGACTTTTGCCTGACTATCCGTCAATAGCCTATTTTAATATTTCAGATATAACGAAACATGTAGTGGTAGTGAATAGTGAAAGCCTAGTGATATGACCGTTGACTTTCACGTAAGAGGTCTCAGGTTTTATACCAACTCCACCATGGCTCTGACTTTTTGTAAGTTATGTGCGGATTATAAAATAATTATCACTTGCACCGCGCCTCGGCGAGTACGTAAAGCCGTTGGACTTTTTTGCATCTGATTTCTCTCCGGTTGTGTCGAATTGCTATCCCAATAGACTGTGAGATTGAGGGAAAAGAGAGATCACCCTAGTTTGCGTACACACTTGTGCACGCAAATATATCGCATATAATATATCTCCTGCGTCGACGGCTAATCTCCGTTGAGAATAGCCGCTGTGGCCGAAAGTCGGTCAGAAGAACTTTATTATTATTTTTGGCACAAATTGAATGAATCAAAACATTACGATATAAAAAATCAAATCTTTTCTCTGAAAAAGTTTAGTTTAAATTTTTATTTACATTTGAAAAACCATCATCACCAAGCATCGACAAGCTCCAGCACACCCGTTGTCTATTTAACTAAGTTAACGAACTTGGTTGGAACCAAACGTGGTTGGGATAATCTGACCAAATTGGTCTAAGGAGTTTCCTGAATCCCGATTCCCAACAGATGCAAAAGTGCATACCAATGCGCGCATTGATTCTTGACTGAATAGGGATTTTTTTTTCAAATTTTTTAAATTCAAGAATATCGTGGGTTCGAATCCCATCCGTATCAGTTTTTTTTTTTTTAATTATTATAGGAATACGGAATTCGTGACTGTTGCAAAATAAAACTAGAATTGATTTCGGAGTTCAATAGTCTTCTTGGCTGTAAAAATACATCATCAACCTGTAGGTAGCAGTCCACAACTGGACATAGCTCTCTCCAATTGCACGCCATTGAGCACGAATTTTGGCTATTCTCATACAGTTTCCACCAGCCATCTTGGCAAAATACATCATGCAAATAAAACTACTAAGTACAGTTAATCTTTCAGCCGATACATCCAATAACGCTTTCCCAGACTCGTGCTCTATACCGAGCCGCTTAGAAACTCCGCTTGTCCAGACTAGCCTTACAATCACGTCCTATATATAGCTATCCTTTTCAGTTGAACTATACGACCAGTTTCAGGTCACACACACACATTGAGATTTTATACTTTTTTATTCGTAATCAAAACCACGCCTTAAACTTTTCATCTTAACTAAAGCCTCCCACTTACTTAATGTCCTCATAAAAAACCTTTCAGACTGTCCCCTGATTGGTGAAAAGTGTCGCGATGGGCGTGGCTTAAGGTTTTGTCGCCAATGGGCGTGGCAGAGCGAGACAACGTTGCGCGTCGCGTTGTCATTGTGGGACCTTTAAAAAGGCTTCGTAGGGTTGGGTTTATGTACCTAATCTTATGTGATAGAGGCTTTATAAGGGAGGATAATCCTGCCATGCATTCACATAAAGAATTTTCTTAAAGTATTTCCAGGAGACTGAAGGACTAGAGATTCATGTCATGCATTTCATTTATAGTGAAACTGTTAAAAAACAAATGAATTTTAACAATTTACTAATAGTTAACAAAGTTAATCATGATGACGCCTCTACAGAAATTCAACTCGCCTTCAAACTAAAAGCAACTAAAACTATACTACTTATCTATTAGATAATGAAACACTATCTTAATTTAACAAACTTTCTAAAACAATTTAATTTTGTATCCGAGTCTAAGTCTTTAGCATAGAGATGTTGACTTTTTAAAAACCTTTTCTCAAAACAGGACACAGTCTCACCACAGATATTACTAATTTCTTAATACAGTTATCCTGTAACCTAAATAAAAATGAAATAAACATAAAAATAGCAACATAATATCACCGCCCAAGACCGGGCGGGTGGCAGGGCGGGCGGGGGTGAGCCGCGCGGGGTGGGGGGGTAGCAAAAAGCTCAAGTGCAGGAGGCTGTATCGATCCACGGACGACGACCGGCGACATGGCCGGGTCACATCGATGGGGATGCAACCTGGTAGTAAGCGGAGCGATAAGCGACAAGCGGTAGCGGTAAATTAAGAGGTTTCCCTGAGAGCGCTCCATACAAAGCAAGTTTTATCTTAATTTGAATATTATCCAATTAAGATTAATGACTGATGATTTTGTTAACAAGATCTAGAAACTAATAACTTTGTCTATGATTTGTCATATTTCCCAAAAATAATATTTTATTGGAATTTTGGTAAAAAAGATATACCTACCTAAGATATTTTAAAATTAAAAACAGTTTGTAACCTATTACAGAAAAATTATAAACATGATCTAACCACAAAGAAAAAAGTGACATCAAGAACAGGCGCAAAATTTTAATTTATCAACAACCCCGAAAAAAAAAACAATCCCTAAACAAGAACATGCTGTTAATTCACTCAAAACATTGACAAAAGAGGCTGTCACCGTACAAAAATAAAATACAACGACACCCTTAGGAGATCAAAGAGAATATTAACTTAGAATATCTAATATAGGACGTCTTCTAAATCATTCAGTCCGCATTTTGTTCAGGAATGATATTAATAACTGTTTTCTTCGTCTCCGTGGCAATTACATTGTTGTCCGTATCACTGCCGGCGCGATTAAACCAAAGAATAAGAGACAGAAACGACATGATATTTATATCTATTTTACTCGGTTAAATATTATTGCCGTTAACCTGAACGGATTTGAATTTGAAGGGAAGTTTCGGCACTGTGACTAGTTTTGCAGATAGCTCAGTTGGCTGCGGTTCATGTACTTTACCAGAAGTTATGGGATTAAACTATAATCCCATTTAGTTTTATATTATTGCTTACTTATATTGACAGAAAGCACATGACATTGAAATAAATTCAAACATTAATTTAAGTTTATTTATTTAAGTTTATTTTTGATTACAAAAATAAACTTAAATAAATAAATTCTTAACGTTTGTTGAAGACATTCTGTTGTGATAATCAATTGAATTTATATGTCATCTGGCTTTATGCCAAGCAGGTAATAGAGGGGTGAGAACATACCAAACTCATCTCCAAGTTCCCAGACATTATAGAATGTAATTACCAGAAAAAAGAAAGCTTAGAGCTGTGAGAGTATTTGTTTTTTTTTTCAACGTTGTTTTCAATCTTTCCTACTGTCAACACCATGTATTTTTAAAGATCGTTAATACTTTTTATTAAAATTTCTATAGAATAGGTACTTATAATTATTATTTTTGATTTGATCCTAATATAATTTTAATGACTCAATAGAACTGTCCCTTCTTTACACAAATCGATACATTTTACTCTTTGCCCCTGCCTCAAGAGAGGCTAATTTGACTCGCGACAACCGGGCGATTAAATTTTAATATTTGAAAAGCGAAGTCGAGACGCGGGACTACGATGTCTGTCTCTTTTACGAGTACAACTCGGTAGTACCGTAGTACTTTTGTAGTACTATGTTCATCGTTACTTTTTACGTGTTTTTTTCTATTACGGAATACAGATGTTATTTTTTTAAGAACGTTTGTTTTTTTGAATGTAAAGCTGGTAAATTTTAGGTTAGCGAGACTCGGATGTTTTGGTCGGAAATGTTGGGAATTTTATCCAGAATTAAATTTTAGAAAGACTCTTTCTTCTAACCGATTTTGCAATTAGTTTTTTGGGATTAGCTTAAATTTTGAACATTTTAGTCATCAGAATATATTATGTTTAGAATGGACTATGTTATAATAGCTTATAATTGTGATAAACTTCAAGAGCCTTATAAAAACGTAGTATTTAAATTTGGACTCTTACCATCTGCATTCCTTAAGTATGAATAATCCTAATTACTTTGACGTATCCAGTATGAATCATTGGGAACAGAACCAATCGCCTCTTACGAAGATGACAATCCGCTGACACATCATCTTATTAATAAATTCTCTTTTCCTCAACATCAAACTAATAAAAGTTTTTTGCAACCCAGCGGCACATGCCAATCGATTCCCTATAATGTCTAATTTCTCGACCTTTAATGTTTTAAAATCAATTAAAACGTACTCTTTTAATTAATTTTTTTAATTGTTTTTTATAGGCAAATGTAATATAGTTATATTTAATTTATAAATAATTGTATAATAATGTAAATAAACAAAATCCAGTAGAAAAATTAGACAGTTACTGTCTACATGTTGAAGCTATTGTAAAATAAGTTTTTATTAAAACGTAGATTTTATAATGTTTACCCTGTTTACCTATATTTAATAGTTTTGAAATAATTTAAGCTAGCTAATCTTCTAAGCGTTCCAATTCAAATTTTAGCGCTTTGGGAACGTTGAATCTGCTCGCAAAGCGGTATCAAGTGACAGTTGACAGGTAGAGATCATGGACCTTACTATTTTCGTTTGAAACGCATATTATATTTTTAAGATTTGTATCAACTAACAAGATTAAGCTATAATCATAGCTAAAATCTTATCCAGTGGATTTAATATCGGCAAACACTTTTAAATAGTATTGATTTTGTAAAAAAAAATATTTTTACTGTTTTATTCTTACTACACGACACCGGCAGAAATGGCTGAAGTCATCAAAAGATTACCATAAAGAAGAAAAAAAAAGATTTGTAAGTATCACTTCCTTACAGGTTAATAAGAAAAACATTAAGAAAAAATCGCCTAAACAGAAGATACTCCCTGTCCCTAATTTACTTCCAAACTGCAAACGTTGAGTAACAAATATTTGGTAATATTTCGCCAATTACTCGGGGCGAGTGCCAAACAGGCATGGGGTTCGAGTCCCGTAATAAAGAATACCAATCGGGAACTTCCCTAGGGAGGCTCTGAGGCTCTGACCTCCTCAGAAAGGGGTGAGATAAAGTACGCGTTCGATGGCAACGCTTTAGTATTTTTTCAATTAACTAAATAAGGTTTGTGGTTTAGTTGTTTTCTTAAATGTGGGCTTTTGATGTGGTTTATAAATAAGAGGTCTTATAAGGATTGTATTTGACTAACTTGGAACTAACGTGTTCATCAACTTAAAAAAAAACATTAGACTTTTTTATTCATTTCGAGATTAGCACCAAAAACTTAAAAAGTTATTTTTTAGTAATCAGTACAACAATAAGTATAAACACGAGTAAAATCATGTTTGTCTAAAGAAAAAGAATATTAAGTATAATAGTACCTATACCTTGTTAGGTATAGGTAGGTACAATAATACATTACTTTGACTAGACATAGTGGAACCGTGGAGCTATATTATATATACCTAACAATCTCTATCCTGCTTTTGTTTTTTTGTTGTTTTGATTTGGTTTAATTTGTTCAGAGACACGACACCCAAAACGAGGATAAAACCAAAATCAATACTTTCTCTTCTCGGTCAAAACACCCCAAAAATAATGGGTAATAACTCTTAAACATAATGTTCAGTACGTTTTAAGATGCGATGGGATGCTTAGTGCGGTTTAGCATGCGATACGCATCCCGGGGCAGACAAAATAAAACATATCCCTGGGCGTAAAACAGGTAGCCCCTGTAATCATTTAATTTGGTCGCCACCACAAAGATTGAGAGGTTTTGGTACTTGGTGAGTATTAATTGGAAGTTGTTTTGGTAAGAAAATATTTATAGCGAAGTGTTCTTTTTTTGTGGTTCTACTTGTAGAGTTCTGTGTAGGTATTTGTCTCCAGCCCATTCCATTAGTATAATAATTATACAATAATGTCCAAACATATTTGGAGACCAAATCACTTTCAGAACTTCTCTTACCTAAAGTAAAGATCCGTAAGGAAGTAGAGTATAGTAAGACGTAGTTGTTAATCTTTATATTACCTATAGGCACAGCCTATAGGCATAGAACTATAGTCAGTCAGAACTATAGTTCACCTTTGTAAAACATTATGAAACTTGCGTTTAAATATTGATTTTAGGCTGATTTAGTAAAGCCAAATAATCGACAAATTATTCTAATTCAATAAAAGCTTGAATTTCTTGATAGCTACCACGTGACATTTAACATGATTTACTGTTAATGTTAAATTTTCGTCTTAACTAAGAACGAAAGAAAACTTTCGAGCTTCACAAATACAGCATCAATATCTTAGACAAGCAAGTATCAACTACATTCGTACTAGCACCCAAACAGCGCCAGCTACCAAAAGGTTGTTTATTGAAATTCGGTGATTATTTTAATAGGACATCCGGTTAAAATGCGAGGCGTAGAGATCATGCATTACCGGCAATACACAGAAATGGTTCCAGCATTAGAATAATAACAGGTTAGTGAAATCTTCGGCTTTGATTCTGTAGTGTAATTAAGAAATTAGATGTTTCTGAGGTCTAATCTCATATGCTAATGTACAGGTGGATGTGCGATACGCACTTTTGTTAATAAGAGATGATACTAAGGTTATCATCTTAATATGGCCGCTTGTGTGGACTAAAAAGAATTGGATGGGTGAAAATCGCTGATTAGGTCAGATTCATTCAGATTTGAGTATTTGAAATTATAAGTCTATTTTTTAATTCTTGAGATTCTTCTTTTACGCTTAGTGTCGTGTCCTCTCATAGGGTCGTCGGGTTCTCGCATAGGAATATAATATGCAGTCAACAGATATTGGTTCCCGTCTTTGTACCTATAAGTTTATTCATCATCCTTCTAGCACTATTTCTCTCGACATTGTCGGGGTCGGCTACTAATCTAACTAGATACAGCTGAATATTAGTTTTCTACAGAGCGACTACCGAATACGATATTCTTAAGTTAGATCAGTTGTCAGGATATATGAGGGTACTGATTGTATCTACCGGCCGCAGCCAACGACTTAGCGTACTTCTGAGGCACCGAACATACACAGAGCAACATGGTCATGATAATCACCGTAGTACCACACCATTATTAGCGTAATTTTCAAATTATTTTAATCTGATTTGAAAACAAGATGTTTTAGAAAAGTTCAACAAAGACAAGATCATTTGATACTTCACACTTGAGAAACACTACCTACATATTTGCAAAGCGTTCAACCAAGGATTTTCCCACCGTTCCCAATCTTCCCCAACCAAACTAGCTTTGTCCGGAGAATTCCCAAAACGCACGGACGTGTCCGAGATCCCTCAGCAAGGGTCGTGAGACCCTTCTTCGTATTTGTGACACACGACCGGAATGCCTAACCATCTTTCTATACAAATCTAGAAAACTTTTACTCTGATGAAAAATTTACACTTTCTAACAAAATACTTAAAATAATAGCAGAATTTCTTAGGCCCGATAGGCCAAAAACCTCGACAAAGGTTTCAACTTTATGTAACTACTTATTACTTACATACAAAAAGCTTTGTTTGCCCTACATTTAGATTTTTATAGTTCACGAGCAAAAATTCACTTTACAAATTCTAAACAAGTTAAAGAAAGCCCAATGAGAGTGGCATGATCGTGTTAATCAAAAAACGCTCTCTAAAAGAAAAAGAAATAAAAAAAAACGATATCTATCTCTAAAAAAAACTATTTCTAATTCCTAAAGAGTTTCTAAACATTTTCCTTCAAAAAGGCTGTTCATCCAACCCTCCAATGCATCCCGTAGCCAAAACCCACGTATGTGTCACCCGTCATTTAGATTGTCGCTTTTCATCACGAGCCAAAGGGGACACACTCAGAATCCATATTGACCCTTAGAAGTGGTATTTTGTTCCAAGTGCCCATTATTTTTTCCTTCCCATAAAGGTTATGGTAATGCCATTTGGATGGGGTTACGCGTGGGGTTGAAAAGTCGTGTACAACAGATGTTTTGGGCCGTTTCACAGTTAGCTTGGCCTTAAGATTGCGATTCAAAGGACATGTCGTGAATAGAAATTGCTGAACTATTTTAGGTGGTTCTATATTGTTATTAAATAGGTTAGCTGTTTGCAGTAACTACTCTTGCATTTTCTTTTGGTTTTCGCATACGTTTTATAGAAAACCTAATTAAATTTTATCTACTCCCTTATTCTAGATGACATGATTAGCGTAGTGGGTAAGCGATTGGACTTGGAAGGTAAGTGTGGCAGTTATAATACTTGGGCAAACATTTTTATGATCTATATATTTTACCAACATTTATATCATGTTTTCGTAACACAACATGCTTTTTTAAAACAACAAGCTCCATTAATGCAAAGATCTAGTAAATTTTGGTCCTGTTGGAACCACTTTTAGGACCTCTAATCGAAAAATAAGCATTGAAAACGTTTATTTTAAATTACAAAAAATATTTTACTTGACATTTTTATCATGTCTGCGACAATAAACATGATTTTTTCTTATAGTATAATAAGCTCTCCAAAGTTATGAATGCTCTAACTAATTTTGGTCCTAAGATCCGAATCAAAAAATCAGCACAGATTATTACGTAATGTCATCATACGTACAATAAGTATATTTTCTCCAAGGGTCCGCAAGTTTTCCACAAGTTATTGTACAAACTTATCTCTTGCATAATGGATATGCCCTGATAGGTTTCCGTAAGTGATTGATAGAGGCCTTCGTTCAGTGTGTTTCAGTTGATGTAGCTAGATTGGATGCTGATTAAATTAGTGATAATAAAAATATGCGCAAATATTTCTTAAAGTCTGAGCTCAATGTAGATAGTTGATAATTGAAAATAGCAAATGCTTATATTATAATGACATTTATACTAATAACCAAACACATGTATACCTACATAATTATATCGGTATAAATAATAAACCGTAAAGTTTCTCAACATTAAATTTATGCTTGATGAATGGTTAAAAAGGAGTTTATGCAACGCATATCGTCGTTGACCATAACCAAATCTTCTATAATGTGTATTCTCTGAAAGAAGACGTAACAGATTTTGGTTTGACAACGATAATAATTATATTATACTTGTACCCCAGTTGTATCGAATGCTCCGTCCATAACAACATCACATTGATCAAAAGTATATCTCCATTAAAATATATCAGTAGTCACGGTATGACGGATCGCCAAGCTTTGTTGTGCTAATGTTGCCAGTGTTGCCATGCTACCAATATACGAAAATAAACTTTTTAATGTAGGTATCGGTAGTATGTACTTAAGGACCATCGCTCTTTGGTCTTTTGGGCTTCCGGAATCGAAAAAAATGTGGATTAATATGGACAATGAATCATTATTAACTAATAGTTTTCATTCTCATCCTCCTAGACATATTCTAATTCCTAATCGCATTTTGTTGGGACCGGCTTCTAATTTAATCAGATGCAGCTGAATATCAGTTTTCTACGAAGCGACTGCCTATCTGATCCCCGCAACCTAAAAGGATACGATATTCTAAAGTTAGATTAGTTGCATTACCCCTGACTAATTGCCTATCTACTCCCTATATCGTAACTTAACGTTCTTTCTAAGACACGAAGCAGGTGATAATTAGTTTATAAGATAACTCGAAAAATCACCTATGCGCCTTGGATTCAAACCCAAAAACTCTGAATTGCCAGTCAACGATTATAAATTATACCACTAGACTATTTCTGCAACTCTTTCTTTTATTTTAATTACTAAAAGATCTCTGTTACAGAGTTGCTAATTTCTCTAAATTTAAAATTTGAATATATTTAAAATTAATATCTAAAGGCTATTGCTATGCTATACAATGCATCAAAAACTTTCTCTTACAGAACATTGGTGTTTAAAATCACAGAACGCTTTAAAGTACTGCGCTAAAATGTAAAAAATGCATGCTAACTAGTTAATTGTTTAACTATTTTAAAACGGGTATTAATCGCGTCATACCTTACTTTTGAAAAATACTAAAGTAAATTTATGTACAAGATTTAAAAACAATAATTTTTATAACCAAATTCAATTAGTTTCATTGATATTAGGTTGTTTACAGAACGATTCTCTTTGATTAGCTAGTTAATTTAAATTTTTTTTTTCCTTGTTTTTAGACCAGTCCAATTACTAAACCTACGGCCGATCCAGTATTAGCTAGAATAAACTAGCTTCACATCAAACTTTTCCTCACAAATGATAAGCAATTCTTTTATTTTCCACCGCATTCATTCTACAATCAACCAACCCCAGTGTATCGGTGCATCACAATTAAAGCTGCCATCTTTGCTACGTCACGTTGATGACAAACGATCTGTCATTGCAAGGGAGTGTTGAGGATCATAACACCTGTCATTGGCGTAATTGTGGGCCTAAGGCTTTCACTCGCCATTCAAAAGAAGTGAAGTGAGATTGTAGAAATTAATGTTCTCCCTCACGCCTCGTTAGAGGAGGTGACATGTCTTGTTTTTAGTTGAGATTTCTTTCTTTTGATGCTATTGTTAATATAAACTACGGAATATTTAATGTAGTTTACATTATTAGCATTTTCCCGATATTTCTACGCTGGTTCAAACATACATAACAACATGATAAATATCCATAACGTCATAGTCATAGATAATATACAACGTGGAACTAAAATAGTGTAGTCCCTTTAGAAGGTTAATGTGCTCATGAAATTGAACATCTTGTAGAAGATCCGTTGGCATAATGCTCAAAAAAAAATTATTCCCTATAGGTACAAACTTGCCTATTAGCTGACGCTCTTTGTATGAAGAATCAAACATTTATATTTTTTGGGAATTTCGTAAACTGATGTTCTACAAGTAGTTCAGTTACATGTGTAGATTGACCTTCTAAAGGGTCCAACAGTATTTAATTTACAGTATTTCTTGGAAATTGAAACGTGAAAATATCGGTAATGATGATACCAATAAAGATTTTAACAATGATCAAGTTTCCCCCTAATTTTTACTTTTCTTTTTCTTAAATTATTTTGATTTGGTTAACAGCAACAACAGTAACAGTAACCAAAATAAAATCAGTCTCTTTTTGGAAACGTAATGTAAATGTGAATAAACAAAACAACAACAAATAATAAAAACAATGAACACATGTTGAAATAAAACCAAATAACCATATAAAAGCTCACACAGTCACAAAAATTCTAATCCGCAAAATTGCAATGGAAATTCGATAGAGGTAAAAAATTGACACCAAATGTAACAAACAAAAAGAATGGGACCACACCATAAACAGATTCCGAAAGTCAATTTCCAAATTGCACCGCGAGTCGCGACTATAAAGTCAACCCTCCTTAATCCAATCACACCCCGTCCTTGTCAACGTTTTGTTTCCTCTTTTTGATAATCGCCACCGTAAACAGAACCCTGCAAAACGAACACAATCCCCTTTCCTTAACATCTGACTTAGAAAGAGAGAAACGGGGTAGGTCTAAACAAAATGGCCATTGAAATAAAGGAACGCTCAAAAAAGGTTGAAAATTGTTTTTGAAAAAAGAACACACGAAGAAAATAATCCATTTAGTCGCGCGGCGCAAATGCCTCCGCTGCTAAGGGGATGCAACACTAAAAAGATCAAAAAAGGCATTCACATTCGAACCGGGATTCTATTATTTGGGCCAGTCAAAGCCAGGGGTTCGTTTAAAATGTACTTAAATTCAATTCCTATTTCCGTTTCGGAAATGTTTTACTTTTTAATTTTTCGCATTCGGACTCGCGGGTTGTTTTGGTTCATTCATAGTTAACGTGAGTGATCTTTTGTAGGGGCTCTCTGTGAAATTGGAGAGGGCTGTTTTCGTCCTTTTTACGAGATCGAAATTGCCTCTTCTGTGTCCTAGTGTCTCTGACCGTTCTACTATGAATGTTTGTCTACGTTTTATATTTCACATAGATATTTTTTATAGCTCTGATAGCCTAGTGGTATAACCGTTCGACTGACAAGTCAGAGGTCTCGAGTTCGATCCCAAGGCGCGTACTTCTGACTTTTCGTAAGTTATGTGCGTATTATAAATCCATTATATTATCAGTAGCTAACACGGTGAAGGAAAACATCGTGACGAAACCAGCACACCTTAGAGATTTTGCGATGGTGTGTAAAGCCATGTGCCAGAGCTAGCCAGAGTCCTACGGGCGGTTTAAACTCTGACACCAAGTTGTTCATCAACCACACGAATTCACACGATAAGAAGAAGAACCTACTTTTATTGCTCATATTGGTCTGGTTGATTCGTAAAAATGAGACCTATTGATACTTTTTCTTTTAGGAATGCTATGATAGGTTCCTAAAGTCTTGATAATATTTCTGTTTTAGGCAAAGGTTTTGTACTGTTCGTCATAAGGTTATAAGTTAGCTCCTTTCTCTAACTCATGATTAAAAACAAACCAAAAAAGAAAAAAGAAAATCTATTAAATTTTTTCCACCGTATTCAATTCACACAGCATTTGATTCCAGCCATTTTCCCAAGATTCCGTATCAGTAGGAAACACTTTAAAATCCACTCGATGTCCCTCCCCTCGTTGGCGGTGAAATGTGGCCTCGACGGTCGTCGTGACATACATTCTAATAGTTTTATTGGGGGAACACCGCTTTTTGACTCACAACAAACAGTTTTGTGGGAAAATAAAAAGAAAAGTCTTGAAAAGCAATGAAATTATTATGGTTTGACAATTTTGTTTAAATGCATACTTTAAAAATGACGGTAATTTCTCTGAAAAGTTAACTTGAGAATTCGATTGGTAAGTAAACATGTTATGAAAATTCTATTATATTTCTTTTTAATCTGCTTTTTACGTAATATGGCAACATAATAATTAATATATAATAATAATTCATCAAATAATTTGAAGAAAATCATTATTCAACTATGACTTTCATAAAATTCCTTTCTTTTTCACTGTTCATTCGGCTGACTAATCCATTATTCTGCAATAAATTGAAAATTTCAAAATCATACTCACACATCGCTAGAGAATACTCTAGCGAGTGTGAGTCCGCTCATGTCTAATCTCACGGAAACCAATCGAAAAACATCACTTAAAGGAATTCCCTGTCCGGGAAAAATCCGGAAATTTTCAATTGAATTTCTTTACGAACGTCAAGCACGGTAGATTAGCAGTCCGATCCCGATACACTTGTGTGGTCATCGTAAATCGTGTGTAAGACGATAGGGGACAGAGGTCATGTCCAAATTGAGTAGCTTGAAGTTTATTGGAAGAATGTTGAAATGAAAAAGATTGATTTTTCGTTTTCAGTTTTAGGCGTGTCTTTGCTTGTAGCTTGAGTACAGGAGATAGAGAGTATGGTAGATTTCAATGCTTTATGTTAGATTTTAAACATATACTTTTCTCAAGTGGTAGAGCCATGTTGCCAGTCACACCAGATACCCAGTCACAGATTATCGGCATGAAATAACAGTATTTCAGTTGTTTATCATACGGTCAGATAGAGTGATAATCCCCGCTTGTATACTAACCCCCCACCTCCACCTCCCGCGCCCTCCTTCCATAATATCAGGGTCGGCCCCGAGTGATTATCGAAAAAAAACAGACTTTTTAAAAATTTATTCCATGTGTGGCAATTAGGTATTAAAAATCTTTGAAAATTCAATAAGTCATGATAAAATGTTCAAGAATTAAGAAAGTACATTGATTACAATATACCCACCGCTGACAATTTCCCAACAAATTTCATTAATATTTCCGTAATAACGAAAGCTTATGAAAAATCCGAAATGTAACATTAATTTGGCGCTAACCCGAAAAATTGGTCATAAATTTATTAATATGACGACGACGCTACGAAGCAAATTGCCATAAACAGGACTTTGTGTCTGCCACCTATATTAAAAAAATACCAGAATATACAATTTTACAAAGTAACCATTGCACTTGCGAAACCAACTTTTAAACAGATTACAGTCTTACGAGAACAGAATAGAGTTCAAAATTTAAATTCTTTATTTCCTCAATTGTTTATGTAGCTTTGGAAACGTTTTAGGGTGAATCTCCCAGTTGTAGTCGCTTGGGTAAGGATTCATCTTCGCGACAGGAGGCCGTTTTCCGCGCCCACCCACCGGAGTACACCTAATATCGGGTGTTACCTTAACCGGGTTTACTCGCGTTATAGGCATTTACTAAATTAAAACTTATTGAGAAATGGAGGACCAAAAGCAGTGGAATTATAGTGTATAGTGTAGTATAGTGAAAAGATCACTATTTTTGGGGTCATTCTTATATTTGATGAAAACAATGATTACTTGTCGTCTACTTGTTGTATCATTTTAACGTCCTCTTCGCTTTGGCCAATATAAGCTCTAACTTTATTAATACTAAATATTATAGGAGATGCAAAATGTGTTTTTCTGTAATACCCCAGTCATTTGGTACGAAAAAAGGGGTTTACCTGGAAAGTTTTTAGGGAGTCTTGAAAATTGGTATCTTTATAGATTTTGATGTGCTCTTTCCGAATTTCGACTTTGCCACCTCGTAACTTTTGCGCATACGCCGCCATCTTGGAAAAATGGCGCCAAATTGCAGTTTTTCGACAATATCTTATTTCCTACTCATTTTACGATAAAAATACTTTAGACAACATTAAAGCTGAGAAAATTTCCTACAATTTATGCCTAAACAATATTTTTCTACGATCAATCGTTTTGGCATACGAGCGCCGCAAAGTGTACTTAACCATTCGTTTAGGCTAAAAACGTATTTCCATTTTTTTTTATTTATAACTAACGGTACACGGCGCGTTTTTTTTACGACACTGCTGCTGGGGGCCGTGGACTATTTGCAAAAAAAAAAAAAAAAAAAGTCTCTCCCAACGCTTGGGGCAGGGGATCTTGGGGATCGCAGAGTAGTTGTTGCAGTTGTTCCCTTAGTCGCTTTCTATGTCACCCTTGGGATGTTATAAGTGGGTGCTATTATACTCTATGGTGGGGTAGGCCTAACCGATAACCGATTAAGCCCCCACCAGGTAGACCGACGACATCATTAAGAGTCGTAGGTAACCGCTGGATGCAAATTGCAAGCGACAGTTGAAATTCATTAGTACATTTTGCGGCGCTCGTACGCCAAAACTATTGATTGTAGAAAAATAATGTTAAGGCATAAATTGTAGGAAATTTTCTCAGCTTTAATGTTGTCTAAAGTATTTTTATCGTAAAATCAGTAGGAAATGAGATATTGTCGAAAAACTGCAATTTGGCACCATTTTTCCAAGATGGCGGCGTATGCGCAAAAGTTACGAGGTGGCAAAGTCAAAATTCGGAAAGAGCACATCAAAATCTACAAAAGATACCAATTTTCATGACTCCCTAAAAACTTTCCAGGTAAAACTACCAAATGACTGGACTATAACAGAAAAATACATTTTTTGTAATTTTCCGAAATTAATTGATAGAATGTTGTTTAAGTTGTATTGCAAATAGTCATCTTAATTTTAGTCGCCAGGTCACATATATACACAATACACAATCAATTTTAAGGGGAAGCATTGACATCTTCGAAATTTAAATCTAAAAAAATCTTAACAAATTGAAAATAATATTAACTTTTTACACGAGTAGAGTTCTATAGGCGCACTTTAATCCAATTCACCGTAACAGGAGTAACATCAAACATTAAAGAACTTCTTTCCCTTGTCAAACGTTTGTCGGGTATCCCGTAAATGTCGTGGCTTTGCTCCAAAATGGTAAAATTTTCACCACGTAAACTTTTAAACAGATAATATTTCATACTTCATAAAGGCGGTACACCAATGAGAGGAATAACTTTGTTGTAACTGTATCATTTTATTCTTTATTTTTTTAAATCAGTTTAAACACGGCAAGGTTGAAAAAATCAGTTGTTAGTTAATACTTTTTAAATACCTACCTACATGCCAACTGACTTAATAAACCTTCACTTTGATAATGTACGTATGTAGGTATGAATGTACAGTCGGCAAAGGAGTTAGGTTAGCAGGGCGGCTATATAGTTAGGGATGAGGTTTTTTTGTAGAAATGTACATGTAATTGTGAAAAATTGTTTAGTTTTCTATAGGTTTCAGTCATACCTTTTCAGAAAATATGGTAAAATGAAGTTATGTTGATAACATCTTGAAAAAATACAACCTTAACTAGCGCTCCTGGCAACCTAACTACTTTGCCGACTGTACAATGTTTTTAGGTGTACTGATTTCCTCATGATATTTTCTTTTTCACAATATTTAACAAAGCATTAGATATTTTTACGCACTTATTTATACAGCTTGAATACATCTAAAACATATTTTCTATCCTATCTCTTTCTGGAGTTCGAGCATAACATTAAAATAACAGAAGTTCCCCAGTCTTTGTTTGTGGAATTCTATGCGAGCGTTGCTTGTGCGCATAAATTTATTTTAATTTTACATCTCTGTCGCAGCCATCTTACTTTTTTGTTTCGATGAAGAATGTTTTGTCAACTTGGGATTATGCCTTTTGATTGTTATTTTTGGATTCGGTGTGATAAATTGTTAGTATAGCTTTGTTTTATTTTGAGTGAGTCAAAGATTAAATTAATGTTGTTTTTTAAAATTGGGTATTGGTGTTTTTGTACACTCTGTTCGTTTACGTTTTAAAATAAATAAACGGTGAAAGAAAACATCGTGAGGAAACCAGCACACCTGAGAGATTATTCAACGGTGTGTAAAGCCGTAACAGAGGCCTAAACTCTCGGCGGTTTAAACTCTCACAACGGGTTGTTCATCAACCATACGATAAATGTCTAAGCATAAATTTGAACAATTTTGATATTATTTAAAATTAAACTAGAGGACCCGTAAAAAAATTACGTAATTAACACTTTTTTTACCGAAAATGAAACCTAAAACCATTTATGCTTTTTTACATCTGTTTACGTATTTCAGAACAATCTTCCACAACTTAAACCTACCCCATTCCATAGCAAATACCTAGTTTGACTGATAGATAGTTCTGCAACGTCAACTATGTGGCGCTATCGTCGCGACATCCGGCGGGAATGGCGACCGCTCGCGTCATTTCCGCTTCCGGTAGTAGGGAGGCTAAATAAACGGAGCGTATTTCACACTTGCGTGAAATCAATTGCCTGGCTCATATATGATGCGATTTATTTGTCTTTTGTTTGTTTGAATAAGGCTTTTGTCTTTTGGATAACTATTACAAGAATGCGTTTTTAAATAAATAATTATTTGCTATTATCTTCTTGCGTTAATCCTACTAGAGCTTGGAGGCCAGTACGTCATGTCATTAAGCGGTGTGAATAGGATAATAATTCTCCTGACTGAATTTCGGTCACAGTGGCAAATCTCAACGCATGTTGACCAACTACGCAAGCAATACGATACTATCAAGCATGATTGGAGAGAGATCATGCGCAGTACGCACCACTTTACGTGCTTTCCGAAACACGAAACAAGTGACAAAGTCAGAGGTCGCCTTGGGTCGCTCTAACTTGACAGTCAATGGTCACAGGCTACTAGGATAACATGGTTTGGTTTAGATAAAATAATACAACTCCGACAAAATTATATTCGAGCTCCAAGAACCCATTAGAATTATAATTGTGTTATGCTCGCCAAGCAACCCAACGTAGTATACTTAAACATAAGTCTATCTACTAGCTTCTACAATCCGCCAGCTGGCATTGTGCGGTTTGGCAAATGTTATGATTAAGTCTATTATGGGAGGTTTGTTTTTTTAGTAATATCTTTTAGTGTTTTCCGAACTTAAAAAATCAACCTCAAACTGACCCTTGTACCTACCACGTCATCAAATTAGTAACCCTAAATTACAAAAAAAAATTAGAACAAAACTACCAAGTTACAATAACACATCTATACCAAACAACAGCTAATCAACCAAAACGAATTCCGCCAAACTTTCCTTCGACGCACTTTATTTGCTCATTTTCTTGTACAAAACGAGAGACCATTCCATCACGGGGTGAAGCAAAAATACAATAAGATTCCTTGTCCCCGGGCCCCGGTGACCCAAGGAGGTCGTTTGGCAGGCTGGCTAATGAAGCAGCCATATTGGCAGGGCGCGACCGAGTGGACAACGAGATGTAGAGTTGATGGAAGTGACTTGAAATAGAAGAGTAAGCGTAGTTGAGATAACTTGACAAATCACTTTGGTGTAGTAGACGCAGTAAGCAAAATAATAAAACATGACATTTCTGAAAACTGACATTTGATTTAAAATTTTAGTGCGTCATAAAACATCGTACTTATGTAATTAATTAGCTGTAATTATTTAACTAAACATAATCAAGAAATATAAAATTATCTCGTGTCTTAAATTAAATTTTGTTTTAAATTAATTTAAATTTTGTGGTAAAAAGAATCAAGAGTGAAATCACACCCATCAAAATAGTTCAACCAAAATGCCTGCTTTTAGGCATTTTATTGATGAATTTACTAAAAAAAGAGAACTAAGTAGGTATAACAAAATACTAACAGAGCTACCAGGTTTATCGCCAACTCACTCACTCAAGAAGACTATTCAAGCATTTGTCTTGTAAGACTCTAAGAGTGATTTTAGCGATAAATTTTTGATTGATTGGCTCAACATTTTCAGACCACATCTAGTGTCACCACATGCATGCATACGGGGACGGTCGGACATTGGTTAATTACGTGCGATAGTCGGCGGCTCCTCACGAGAGAATGATTGCTGCTCGGTAACGACGCTCCTTGCATAGACCAAGAATAGTAAGGCTAGGAGAACAGCGGAGAACAGAAATATGAAAGATTGTGTAATATAAAACGACAAAAAGTATCGTGTTAAGATTATTTTAAGACATATCGTTAACGTCAAAGGTTTTATAAAACTTGTCAATGCCAACTCTGATTTTTTTCCGTCTTAAACCGTCAAACACCGAGAAATGAGATACAATTAAAAGGAAATCAAATGTTACGCGTCGAGTCCTTGCTGTAGTTAAGCCCTAAGGAAGAAGAATGACTATTCCTTTTTATTTATCTTATCGTGTGGTTGATGAACAACTTGGTGTCAGATTGGTGGCGATCGTCCAGCGTGACGATTATGGGCAAATAGCTCCAATGAGCACACAACAGTGGCGCGCATTGAAGAGTCCTATGTTCAGCAGTGGACTAATACAGGCTACTAATGATGATAACTCCAAAAAATCCTTACATTTTAGCCCCACGCTGTAGTTCGAGCCCCACAGTGTGGCACGTACGTCGGTAATGTCATTCGGCAGTCGGCAGTACAACAACTTTATGGAGGCACTTCGTTGTCCACGCCACATCTCACACCACACTCTGTTCCCACATGTATTTTTAACTACCTATAGCTACTTCGAATAAACATGTGTTGTCGAATAGGTATATTATACATGATGAAAAAAAATTGTATAAATCTTAAGAAAATACACAACTGAGGAGTTTTATGGTTGTTTCAGACCTGGTTTAAGGTAGTTCAGGGATCTGGAACTACAAAAATATACAAAAGAAAGCTAACTTGTATAATATTTATTCAGAAACTATATTTGCATCGTGTTTGAATAACATCCTATACTTAGAATAGTAAAAATTTAAAAATATCAATAAAAATAAATATTGAATTATTAGTTTAATTTAATGTTTAGAAATAATAATCAATTGTAAAATTTAAACATTCTATTCTACTAACAATTCATACACGTATTGTGAAAATGTTCATATAAATTATTTAAATTTAAATAATTATCATACTATAAATAGTTTGTCAGGTGTAAAAAGCCTAAAGCGTAAAGTATTATGATTTCATATTCTAATAATCTAAAATACTTTAGCTACATAATATATTTTCCAAAAATAATGTAACACACACTTAACGATATAAGTCCACTAAAATATAAGTACGTCAAATTTAAATTTAAAAAAAAAACAACCTACCCATTAATAACAGTGAACAATTAACTCGAACGAAATATTCGTACATCAATCTAAAACATCATTAAACGTAATTCTTCCGAACCTCATACGTCTCCCTCGGGCAGGTACTGGAAACGAGGTACCCTCGGTGCAAGCGAACAAGTGACAAACTCATAAACATTTGTCACTGAACGGACTGTCCGAGTAATTGCGATCCAGCTACACACCCACCAGGATAGTGTGACCCCTCATTTTATCCCAATCAACCCTTTGCATACGTAATTTTAAACGGACAAGGGAGATGGGTAGCTCAACTAAATTTGGTGGTTATATTACTTATTGGTGCCCCGAAACATTTAACCGATCCCGTTCTAAATTTGAACAAATAATTTACGAACGGTCACTCTTGACACCGCTTGGATAGGGTTTGCACATAAGGATATTAAAATAAGTAATTGCATTGTTATTTATAAAACTTAATAATGCGATATGTAACAATTACTTCAATTAAACACAATCAGCCGTCTGTGCTGATAAAGTATAATTATTTAATAGATATAACTATTTTTTTAGCAACAGTCATATTCTGTTGTAGTTTAAAATTCAAAAAAACAAGAAACCTGGTGTTCTTTACTATATTTTTGGTACTTTTAGACTACTTTCAAAATGAACCAAGAACCAGATAATAGGTTAAGATTTCCTCAATTAGGCCCTATAAAAACAATTTAGCTTAAAGGATTACGAAGTTATAACCCATATGTTGTAGCAACCCTACAAAGTCGATGAATAATTTGGAGTGTGTCCCGCGAACGTGGGCCGGCTGGACTCATTATTGATGAGGACCTCGTCACAGCATCCTATACACATTGCCAACGCATGTAGCAGTAGGTTTACTTAGTATAAAATATCAAATTCACTAGTAAAGTATGTATATTCACAGTAATAAATGTACCTATTTAAAATAGACTGCTTTTTTTATAAATAAAGCATAAAATAAAAAAAGTTAAGTAAGTGCTTCTGTATTAAATTTTCTAATTTTCGTCTAGTGTCACATGCGGGCGACACTCGAAGCCAAAGTTTTGCCAAAAATGTTGGCAATAGTTTCTTAATTAATTAAACTGTGATTAACTTAAGGCGTTGATAGCATACATAAACTGACAGTTTTGTCAGACGAAATATACCCCGCCTCTGTCCGCCCCTAGAAGTAAAAATGAGAAAGCTATACATATCACTAAAACTGTCGTTATCTACGAAGCCTACTTGCTCGTTTGCTTTGACTCATACTCTCCTAGAAAACGATAAAAGTAGCTTACACAGACTAATACTTTTAGTTACTCCTTTTCCTCTATTAACCACGGTCTGCCTGCGACAAAATGCCTGCGAAATAAATGTTTTTATGCGACTAATCCGTTAAAAAGCTGTTTCATTAACCTTCTGTTGTGTAACTTTTGTGTCAACATTTAAATCGTCTAACTAAAGTAAAAAAACTAATAGCAACATAAAGTTTCGCAACATAATGTGACCGAGTTAATCTGATAATGCCTATAATTTCCGCTCTTAAACATTGTTAAGGGTGAATTTAAGTAATTACCCTACATGGAACTTGTGTTACAAAAAAATTGTAACATGGGTAGCTAAGTAAAACAACCTAAATGTTCTTTTACCCTTTTTTGGAAACGAAGTAAGTGGGGCAATTTTATGTCCTTTAGAACAACAGTCTGTCATCAAAATATTAAAGAGTATTCTTAAAAATATCTTACAAGAAATGGGAGTAATCATAAAATTATTTATGAATTATGTACACATATTTTAATGTTAGCTAACGTCGATAACTACAAAATATTAGCATATTGATGTGAGCATAATGTTAGCCTAACGTATACTTAGGTCCCTTTTTAGGAATCAAAGTAGATGGATTCTTCAATAACATTCTTTAAGGTTGACTTAGCATTCACTCATCTCGCTAAGAACTTCTAGTTTATACTTCTCCATTTTGAAAATTCTCAGTAGTGCCAAGAAGTCAGAATTTGTGCCCTATAGCAACTCTTCTTCTATGTCTATCTCTCGTCCCTATTGAAAAATACTGGCTTGAAAAAGAAAATATTAAAAAGTTCATACCAAAAACAACAAAGCAACAAATAATAACAACAATATCATGGTTGCGAAAACAAAACAAGTAAAGATTGCCACGTCCGAATCACAGCGCGGGTTGCCGAGATAATTAATGTGAAGACGTCGTTACGTGTCTTGTGGACTACCCTTCCCCCTCTTCACACCCTGCACCACCCCCTGGGAAACCCTCGGCACTGACCGCAACGTCTCATGTATAGTAGAGTCGCTATAACTTCTCCTCTCCGAAGATACTTTTCACTAATGGGACATTAAGACATCAAGAGGAGCAACTTTTGGGCATAAATATTCAGAATTTTTGAGGATATAGGTACAGTCAACAGCAAAAGTAGATGATCAAAATCAGAAATTCAATACTAATGAACGGAGTTTTCGTCAGAACAGTGTGGCGTCAAAGTGATTCAAGTATGTGATTGTAAATTATACCAAACATTTACTACTAGTAGAGCTGCCATATATTTCGCGAACTCCGTTCATTAGTATTGAATTTCTGATTTTAATCATCTACTTTTGCTGTTGACTGTACATTGCATATTGAACTTTATTGCCATTGCGTAGTGTAGAAATAATTTTGACAAGAAAAGCGGGTGGCGGGCCTTCCCGAGAATTTTCGAGAATTCACACGTCGTTTTTTAGTGATCTAGACGTTTTGCGTGACACGCCCAAAATATCTCGTTGCTTCTGTTTCAATGAAATTCACACTAATTTATTATTATTCTTAAAATATATAGCTGGTTTATTATAATTATGATATATGTATATAAAACCAAAAGTATGTTTGTTGATCTCCTTCTTTCACGCAACAACCGATCAGCAAAAATACACATTACGGGAGCGAAACCTTGGACAAGAGCTAGATAAACAATGGTACAAAAGGGAAAATTCTCAATAATATGCGTCGCTCGCGGCGATCACCGTCGGTCATAAAAAAATTGTCAACTCTTAACTCCAAATAAAAATTTAAATAATAACCACTATGCATCTCTGACAAAGCCTCCATATACTACGCCAAGTGCGTGTAGAGTGTGGGATCACACAGCAGGGAGTCCGTCTGTCCTTCCAGTAATTACAAGTGCGATTGTCTTGCGTGACCGATAAATAACCGCCATATTTATTTGGGGAGTGTGACAAAATTATTTGAAAGCTTAATATTATGTTTTGATTTGTTTATTAAACTCTTTTGAGTGCAGTGATAACCTGGTTGTAAGACCGTTGACTGGCAAGACAAAGGTCTCAGGTTTAAACCTAAGGCTCCTCTAACTTTTCGGAAGCTATGTGAGTATTATTAATTAATTATCACTTGCTTTGTGCCTTGGAAAACACATTAAGCCGTTGGCTATCATAAAGACTTTGACAATCGGTATAGGGTGTCAGTACCCTCATAAAGTAAAACCCTGACCTTTATATCTATTTATCACCTTATTACGATAAAACCACTAAACTAATCGTAATGACATTTGATAAGGAAGTAGCCTGGTGCCTGAAGAAAACAAAGGCTACTTTTTATTTAGACTAAGTCACGAGCAGATGCTAGTTGTCAATATATTCAACTATTTAACCAGCCGCTTGGACAACACGCAAACACGTAGCTAAACGAAAATTATGACCATCTATTCACTCGTAAGTACCTGTAGGTTTCCTTAATGTTAAATTAGGCGATCCATCTGGGAGCAAGGGCGCTAAGGGTCCAATAAATTAGTTGGGGACAACAGGATAATAAACACGGCTGCGAAATGGCCGTGCCAAATAACTTGTTACGTGTTGCCCTGTCTGCCCCATTGACTAATTGCGATACTTTGTTTTAGGCCACTGATGCTTTGAAACGAATTTGCTGTCAGCAGATGACGCGTTGGAAATACTTTGTGACAAAAGGCCAGGTCTCTAAAAAAAAATAGAATTTATTGTAATCATTAATTTTAATAAAATTCTAAATTCTATGTGGCTTCTCATTTACTGTGGCAGCCAGTGTTGCGAGATGTCCTGGTTTTGGCGGGACATCCCACTTCTCAGCCCTCTCAGGACACGTCCCACCAGCATCTTGAGCTGGTCGACTAAAGTCTGTAGTTTGGTTAAAATCACAGATTTAGATTTCTAATAGATTTTTTGTCACTTGTTTTTGTCTCGCTTTTTGTCACTTAAATCCTGATTCAGATAATAAAAAAGTGACAATGCCCAAAAGAGAAATAGCAAAATTTTTAAACGCGTCCTTACGCCACCATGACACTTACACATGACTTTCGATATTTTAGCATAGGTACTTGGTTCTGAGAACTTACGTGACTGCTTGTTCTAAATCCATTTTAACAAGCAAAGACTAAGTCTTTATCTCCAAACATACGCTCGCCTGTAAAAAATGTACAACCACACCGACATCAATAATCGAACTTGCATAATATCGGTACACTCCGAATCGCATCTATCAGAGCTAATCTACGTATCGAACAGTGCACATAAATCCGTAGGTGCGCGGGCGCCGAGTAAAGCAACCTCTTGTCGTACAAGGATGCCCACTCAGCGGCGATAGCTACAAGGCACCTTATCGCGAAGGTGACAATACTGCAAGTTGTGCATTGTTGCAAGAATTAATGTAATGTTATATAGTTTGCGGTACTTACTGTACTATAAGACATTAGAGTTCACTAACGTCGCTATTTTAGAGCTTTTGGTAGAAAATAAAGGACAATTTTTGAGTAAAATCTAAACTTTCTGTTGTTTAGACAAATGGAAAAATTAATCCAAATTCATAGAAAAAGTAACGCCATTCCACATTATCTGATATTGGAAAATGCAACCGGAACAGCATAGATATACTTAATAAGTAGGTAAGTAATGTAATATGTCTTAGGTATAAAAGATTTTTGGAAAATTTTGGAAAACTGCGAAAGAGAGCAACCGCAAATGAGAACGGTGTAGGTAAAGAAGAACAGATGGCGCGATATTTGACTCCTGTCTAAATCTGTGGGGCTTGCACCCACCAAAAAACATATGTCCCCCCTGCGAGTTCCTCGCACTGGATCGGCCGGGGCCGGGTACTGCAACCGCGCTTTATCTATTACCTACTAAGGACTTAGGTACTACTATTTACAGGAGCATCAGACTATTCGGAAACGTTTTTAATATCTACATAATTATACGTAATATCGTCGCCGGCCGCAGCACAGGAATACTGCTACGTAGGTGGTGACTGCTCTGCAATGGGGTAACATAGGGAAAAAAATAAGAATTCATACTTGTATTATAAATGTGAAAATGTTGGTTTTTCCGTTCGTTAATTTTTCACACAGCAACGGACCGACATGATTTCTTGCTTAGAGTTTAGTGGCCAGTGTCACATAGTCTACTGTATATGCCAGAAAAAGTACCATACAACCGTACCGTACCGTATAACCACGGAAGAAAAAGCTAGTAAAAATAACTTGAATAATAAAACTTTGATTACGCGACTTCGATATGCGAACAGATTATTCCAGATTTTGTTGTTACCTACTCAAAACTAGCCTTCTTAAATTCTCATTATCAATACCATGAAAGCCGCATAAGTATACCCTGTATAGTACCTACTTATTTACCTTTTCCAAATTCTCTACAAATAAGGAACGAAATTATAGGGTGACAATATTGTCTTTATTCCTCGGTACAGAGCGGTGTTATCGAATTACGATTTACGATGTTGACAATATCGGTTGAAGCGCATGTCGCTTCGTATTTTTATCGTGCTCACATTGTTTTGTGAAATGTCGTGAATTTAGCTGCGACAGCTTGAGGTTATGTTACAATGTTTATTTGTGATATTTACGATTTAAAATAAAAATATAATATAATAAAAAGAGATTTTGGTTGTGTGTATCTATTTGCTTGTGAAAATTCAACGTCTGATTCGTTTTCGATTCGAGATTTTTTTTTCAATAAGTTGAATTTTATTTCAATAAGGTAATTTTATTTCCACACAAATAATTTGATAGTTAAGACTAAGGCTAGTGTTTTTTTAGAAATTCTCAAAAAATACAAGAGTTCTTTAGTGATTTGTATCATAATTTAATTGAGATGTTTCTTTTTGATAAAATAACAAACTTAAAAAAAACAAGTTTTCCTATTTTTACCTGTTTTCTAAGTCCGTCACCGCAACCAACCATCAATACTAACGGTCCACCCCAAGAGACTCGTAGTCGCAACGAAAAATCATTCCTACGCTAAAATATCAATAAAACACAAACGTGGAACGCCACGCCTGGGACTCGTTTGACTCACGAATTACTAACGTTCAAGTGCGGCCCTGCCCTTTAGTAGGACACTTTATTTTTTTGTAATGGACATGATGGTTCTATGAGAGTTACATTTACTCATGTTGTTTTTATAGGCGAGGAGGAAGTTTTGTGCGTGTGAGAAATTCATTGAACACAAAAAAAAACTGCTTGAACTTTTATAGACTGATTGAAACTAAAATTTTAAACTTGTTTAGATCTTCGGCATCACGAATTTGCATAACATTTGACCCGCCAGGAAAATTTGATTTAATATGTCTAAAGTTTCATTACATGTTCATCCTTATATTGAACAATTTAATGTTTATCACAATGTATCGCAAATATCAGGAAGCGATAATACATTTCCATTAATATGAATAATTGCAAAGATCTGTCTAAAAGCTGCAAAGTGTCTACAAAGTGTTGCTAGGAAACCGGTAAACATTTTCTCACCACTCAACTTCTAAAATAACTTCAATTTTACGGCATTATTGGTTAGTTACTACTGTCGTATTGTATTATCATTTTACCTCACATAGCCATATCTAGCTATAAAAAAATATTTTTTCTAAATTCAGCCCTGTCGTTCAGATAGGACACTTTATTTTTAGTAACGACCATCGCAAACGCATTGGAGTTACATTTGCCCGTGTCGTTTTATTGCCATAATATTATGGTGGGGCACGGGAAATCACTTTGGCCGTGTGAAAAATTCAGGAAATGCTCTCAGAATTTAGTACGGTTTAATATGACATTGCTTTAAGTATTAATGAAGATTTGATTTCAGAATCTTGGGAGTTTTTGAGGTAAAAAAAAGCAGAAACGAATTTGGCTTTTTATTTCGTAATTTTAAACATTGTTATTATGTCATTGGATTTATATTCAATTACTATATCGTAAAAACTTATACTAGCTTCCGCCCGCGGCTTCGCCCGCGTGATATATTGATATTTTGTAGCCTATGTGTTAATCTGATATAAAAGCTATATTACTGAAAAGTTTCATTAAAATCCGTTAAGTAGTTTTTGCGTGAAAGAGTAGCTAACATAGTATCGCTACTCGCACCTATCAATAGTTGTAGCACTGAGTTGAGTATTTTTTAAAACAGACATTTAATTTAACAGACATTACCAAGATGTCTCTTCAAGACGATGTAGAAAGGGAAATTGATACTTGGCTGTAAAAGATACTTATTAAACAACAATATAATTGACGTTGGTCAAAAAGCCGCAAGCTTGAAGTGGAACTGGGCTGGTCACATCTGTCCATGTCGGACGAGCTGTGGGCAAAACTCACTACCGAGTGGAGCCCACACAACGTCAGACGACGTCGCGGCAAGCCCAGAAGAAGATGAGCTAGATTCTTTTTGGGAGGATTAGTCGCAGAAAGCACAGAACCGGGAGGAATGGAAGGAGGGTAGGAAGGTTTTTGCCCTGCAGCGGGACGATATTGGCTGAAAATAATAAAATCAATAATAAAAATTATGATTAATGATATTTTTCTCTCAAAAGCTTACAACAAATAACCGAAAGGATGAAAGTAACCTAGACCAATATAACAACATGAAGCAAAACTAAGCACGCTAAAGGTGTACAGAATAGTTTATTTATCAGCTCTATCATTGTAAATCGAGGCACAGTGCCCAACAGCGGTGTCCCCCTATCTTAAATAGTGGCGGCGGGTTGCTGAGTGGCTATTTATTGGAGGTAATTAAAAAGAAAACAGACAAAGGCCCGCAGCTGACCGGAACGTGCCGAGAACACTAAGTAATAATAGTGATGGGATATCGATACATATCGATTGGAAAAGTATGTAGACATTTCCACAGGTTTGACGAAAAGGTGCTTTATGTACTTAATCATAATTCTCTAAGTGCCGTGTACGTACTTTAGAGACCGGGAGTTCTATTTAACGCGTTGCGTACCTCTTTCAACAAATGCAGACTGTTTATAAATAAAGCTTCACAATTTATTTTATTGTTTTACATCGGTAGAAATTAAAAGTCTATTGAGTGATTAACCAGTGAAATGTTATTAAAACGTAAAAAAATTATAATTATTAAAGTTAATTCGTGTTTTTTATTTAATATAGAAGTGTAAGCGCTGCTGCTCTCCTAAATATTATGTGGTGCTATGTAGTACCTACTATCCAGTATCCCGTACCAGTAAAGTATCCAGTAAGGTTTTGCAAACCTTCCAAATACCAAATCCAATCCATATCGCTGAAAAGGACAAAATATACATTACGACTTAAACTGTCAGTAGTAGTCACTAAGAGTCATTTGGACACCATGAACCCAAACGTTTCAAAGACCTATTATTTACTAAATTTCGCTGTCGATAACTCTAAGAAAATTCCCATTTATAATCTACATCACTAACCAGAGATCACAAGTCGGTCGTGCGAAAGAGGACTTTTATCAGTCGCGACCGATACCAATACTCCTAGATTCCGACACGTTATTTATTGCCACCCTACATTTTACCACCTTATTCAAACACACTCTTTCAACCTTATTGCGATGGTATGAAATCTATTTTCGCTTGTCCGACCAACTGTATTTACTTGGTCAATAACTGCTAAAGTACATTTGGATCAAAATGATTCTAATTCTTAATGCAGTAAGGAAGAAATTGGTTTGATGATTATATTGTGTTGTTTGCTAGTGACCCTTGGTTTTTGATAGGAAGAATTGACAAATAAGTCATTTTTCATCGTAAAAACGCGATAAATGGTCTGATTTGACCGTGATTAATTATTATTTTAACACTTGGTTAGGTTTTAGTAATAGGTACTTTCTAATCTTTAAATTAACCAATTTCTGGGCGAAACAAGATAAACAGCTAACTAAAGTGATTTTTTATTTTTTTATATTTGTTCAGATACTAGGTACAACGATCCCGTGATTGCCTCGTTTGTCTAGTGGTCGCCATTTATGTGCTCTAAGTCGTGGGTACGGAACGAATATATTATTATAAACATTTTTATACAGCATTTACATGCGATGCACTAATTTTCCAAATTTTTGAAATATTTTTTTAAGTCTTGGGTACCTACGATTTAACCACTGATTAATTAACTTTACCCCGTACAAGGATCTCCTCTCATCATGTCACCTAACCTAAGTTTTCAAGCAGAATATCACATTGCACAAAAACTGAAACCGATTGTGGGTCTCACAAGTATTTCGAACCAGCGGCAGTTGCGCGGCAGTCTTAACTTGCTCTTAAACAATTTGTCCCTCAAAAAGCACAAACTAACACAGACTATTTGTCCCACAAAAAGCACACCTTAATCAAACAGTGCTCTCGTTATCCAAACACCCAAGTACCTCACCAGAATATAAAACAGCGATAGAAGACGCATAGTACGTCTGGGAGTCGGCATATATCAACAACTTGTTCCCCACACCTGAGAACTTTGCAAGCGATAGGTAACTTGGAGGCAAACTTGACAAGGTACAAGAAGGTACAAGTTCAAAGTTTTGTGTGATTTATGCTTTGTAGAATTTTTTGAAAGTAGGTACCAGGGAATTTATGCTAGGTTCGCTTGGAGGTAGGCTATCAAACGTATAATATTTGCCATGCCCAACTAGGTATGAGATCCTACTGGAACGCAGAAATGACCAGCCCAAAAGCAAGTTTTGAGTCTGCATGGGCGCAGTTATACAGCGGGGAAGGTTCATATCTGACGGAACATGCGTCGTGTATTATCAGTCGCGTAACGCCAGAACAGACAAATGTATAGAAAAGCACTTGACCGTTCTCACTCAGCGTCTATTTATCTCGGCGTATTTTACGTCAGATATGAACCTTCCCTTTCAGTAGTCCGAAAATGTAAGTATATTATGAAAAGAATCATCTGTAAAAAGACCTGAAAAAAATATTTCTGCCTGATGACTCTGAGGCTCTGAGCTCTATAGTAAGGGAAGTTGAGACTCTCAATCTCTCCCGTTATATTATGACCTTAAGGTCAACGGACACTAGCCGAGCAGATATTTATAATGCACAAGTGTGTTCAGCTGTTCACATACACATGCTTTCTCTATTCTCTCACTCTCATAGCCTATGGGACGGTAATCCGACACGACCGGAGAGAGACTAGGCGCAGCAGAACCGCTTTTTGTACTCTCGGAGGCACGGAGCAAAGGTGAAAAATCAGGTGCCTTGAATTCGAACCTGAGTCCTCTAAATTGCCAATCAATGGTCTCAATACTAACTGCTTTTGCTCAGCAGAACGATTGTAATAGTCTAACATTATTAAACTCATTTCTGTTTAATGATTTCTCTCTAGCCAACCTATAACTTATCATGGGAATCAGTAGCTGTTTTTCCTATCTATGAAGTTATTGCAGCCGTTAAACGGTATTTAGATAACAGAGAAATTCAGCTCTGTAGATCTAGTTGCCGCAGCGCGATAGCACGAGTTCCAGAATCCGATTCCCAGGTAGGGCAAAGTAATTAGTAGGTAGTAAATAAGTATTAATCAATCATATTACATTCATAATAAAACGAACTTTGATCGGATTTACGTCACAATATTTTTAAACGGTTTTACTTAGCTTGACCTGTTTATTATTTAGTTCAAATTTAGTAATCGATATTTCACTCCTTTCCTGTTAACTGATTGATCTGATATTTGGTACATAGCTTTAGTTTTGATGACAAAACCGTTTTACGTAAAAAAAATACTTATATTTATTTATTAACTAAACTAATTTTATTTATTATTTATTTATATCCAAATGTTTCAAGAGCGAATTTGAGACATTCCTACACATTATTAAAAAATCGTCAATGTATTATACAATTTTTAATGAAATTCAATCGTCGTATTCACAGTAGCAGTGTCCTAATTATTATCAGAGGTCGAACCCAAGAGAGGCATCTGTAACCTTTCTTAAGTTTTATTTGTATTATAAATTAATTTTATATTAAACAGGCCGAGTAGATATTAGGTTATGAATGTAAGAGGAGAGAGCACCTGTGCTTGCGGACGCACTTGTGCACTATAAATTATATTCTGAACACTTGTCTAGTATACATTTAGTTATTTTGATTAATAATAATAATCTTTAGGCACAATAAACGCACAATTATTCAAAAAATAGAATTATTAGCTGCTGTGTTCAAAATTCGATAAAAAGGATATTACTATCATTATTTTTTTTAAGTATTACTATGCTTGGGTATTACATTTATGCTTGGACATTACATGGTGAATGCATACCGTAAAGTCAAGTAAAATCATATACATCTTTAAAACGAGTACAGACCGATAAAAATCTTCACACGATAATGTTCACCATAAATATTAAAAATTGCCATCATAAAGACAATTGATACGTTATGAGTGGAGCCATGTTGGCACAATACATATTTATGGTCAGTGGTCCTCATCGACACGAGTTCGATACCCGGTTCACGCAAAAACGCGTCCAACAACGCGAGCGTAATATAATGCGAAATGATCGTTCGTAATGTGTGTACGGTGCAAAATATTGTGGTGCTGCTGCATCGGTGCGTAAGTGGCTCTACTAATCCAAGTTCCGATTATTATTATGAACCAACCAAGCGGAAAATAGTATTCTGCAGATAATAATATAAAACTAGTAATTATTCTTGAGCTACCAATGTGATATACCTAATAACACCTATTCTATGCAAATAAATTATTTCCAATATTGTTATGACAATTGTTAGAGGTACCCGGCTTACTAATAGGTGTTTACACACACACACTTTACCTTCTATTGCCTTGGATTTGGGTAATTTGGCCATCAGTGTAAAATCATTCTGGAACCAATTTCATAAAGTGAAGCACGAAACTAACTTTCTGTTAATTTCATTGCCGTTTTGCTTCATTCATTCCTCATATTTTGACCAAACCCAGACTAATATTTACAAGTAGAGCAACTTCCCAACCCCGGCGCCGTCATCGTCCCACGGTGAGGTTACTTTATAGTCATGTCATATCAGTTAATGGCGCGCGCCTTTGTCGTAGCGCCGCCGGCTGCCGAGCGCGTACATCAGCGGTATCGCCGCGACATTGGACGACACGGAAAACCGAGTAGAGCAACATTCGAGCCGTTCGATTTATTTTATTTGTAATTTTTGAAGATGTAGTGTTAAATATTGGTTTTGTATATATTGATCAGTCCACTGCTGGACATAGGCCTCTCCCAATGCGGGCCCCTATAAAGAACGCTCATTGGAGGTATTTGCCAATAATCGCCACGCTGGGCAAGCGGGTTGACGATTGCAGTAGCAGATGATTAATTACTGTTATACCCATCCTCCGGATCTTTCCTTTTTTCGCTTCTTACGACAAACGCAGGACGAGCAGGGGTGGTTTTATTCTTAGGCCGGAAACTACACGGTAAGATAGTTCTACTGTCAGCTGTATATTATTAACAGCATACCTACTCTTAATTTTAAGCACACCATAATTTCTAAAAAGAACTGTATTCTCAGTAAGATATTCAATAACATTTTTAAATTGGCAAATCTTTGCTTAGCCACAAAGCAATATTTCTTGTTCAAATTGGTCATCATCATCTGCCTAGCCTTTTCCCAACTATGTTGGGGTCGGCTTCCAGTCTTACCGGATGCAGCTGAATACCAGTGTTTTACATGAAGCGACTGCCATCAGACCTCCACAACCCAGATATTGGGTTACACGGTACCCCTTGGTAAGACTGGTTGTCAGACTGGGGCTTCTGACAACCCGTAACGACTGTCAAAGATCTACAATTGACAGCCGGGGCCAACAGCTTAACGTGCTATCCGAGGCACGGAGAGTGATAATTAATTTATAAAACGCACATAACTTACGAAAAGTCAGAGGTGCGCGCCTTGGGTTCGAACCCGAGACCACTGACTTGCCAGTCAACGGTCACCACCACTAGGCTATCACCTTATCTTGTTCAAATTGGTCAATAACTTGAAATTCTTTTATTTCTAACCTCTTACACGAATACTTCCTTCAGTCCAGGTAACCCATAAAACACTAAAATTAATAATAAAAAGCAATAAACAGGGTTGTCACCCAATAAATTACGTGCGACATTCGCGACAATGTAAGGCCCTGTTCTTAGAACCGGACCCGAACAGAGACAATAGGGTCGCAAGAATTTTACGTTGATTTAAAAAATATGATTTCCCTAATGTTCGTTAGTAAGAATGTTAGTGAAAACACTAAATGTATACACAAAATTATTTTAGAAAAATCTCTTACGAAAAAAGTAACTGTCTTTCTATTTTTATTAGAGACTAGCTTCAGCCCGCGCCTTCGCCCGCATGGTATATGTTGATAAATTGTAGCCTATTTGTTATTCTGATACTATGAGTGATATTATTGTAAAGTTTCATCAAAATCCGTTCAGTAGTTCCATCCTCACAAAATTTCACATTTATAGTATTAGTACTCGTATGACACAGAAGGACACAGACCATAATATATTGATTTAAAAGTCCTTGTTCTTTTTAAAGTAATTACATGAATAAAAATTGCAATTATCAAATGCCGGAAGAGGACAGCAAGAGAGGAGAGAGAGGAGAAAAGAGAACCTCATCAGAGAGAGGTCTATCTATACTCAGCAGTAGATAGATTCAGACTGGATCATGATGCGTTTATAAAATAAGTGACAACTGACAACCCTAGCTAATCTTCTCACAGCCAAGTTACTCATACAAGTTTATGTGACACTTTATTAGAACCTTTAGGACGAACAAAGGGAATATTTGGTTTCTTAGAAGAATCTCTGTCGTCGAGTTGTGCGAATTATACCTATACTTTGTTTGTGTTTAGCATTGAGCAGTGAGACATCGAGAAAATGAGGCATGACGTCATTAACGTGTTTCCGCAAATTAGTTCATTAAAGGTCAAAATATGAGACACAATTGGAATCCTTTGTTACACATGCCGCCAACGCCATGATGCAGCAGATCTTTCGTAGGTTAAATCTTTTCGTCGACAATTTGTGAGCATAAAATCGCTAGTTTTCATGGCCGATTGGGCTTTATAATCCATATGGACGCAGTACCATGTTAAGGCAAAGTTGAAAAGGCATTTAAGTTGAATAAAGCTGAGGATAGAGGAATAAATAACCTACTAGTGTAGTGTTGGACTGAGAAGTCTAGAGCACGTGCCTAGATACCGGCGAAATTATATGCGTGAAAATATTGTAAAGAAACCACTTTATACGCCTTTGAATAGTCTACGTATTTAAAAAAAAAGGTTGTTTGTATCTTTACAACTTAATGTCTAAGTATCAACAGTTGATACTAAGACATTAAGTTGTTCATCTCATTATTATCAAGTTTTACTACGTAATCAAGCGTACACTGTACAGTATGCGCAACCAACCTCTAAGTCTGTAAAATTGGCATCGGGAAGATTTTTCTCATAGAATAGTCGCATTTAAAATCCGTTGGTCTAGTGGTAGCAAGCGCGACTGTTGAGCACGTGGTCCTGGGTTCAATCCCCGGGTCGGGCAAAGTGTTATTCGGTTTTTCCATTAGGAAATTCTCAGTAGCAACACGGAGTCTGGAATTGTGCCCGGTTAATGGCAATTATAGGCTCGCCCCCTATTACATGGGAATTGTAACATAGCCGGCGAAACGTACCCACGTTTCGCGTTACACACCTCTGCCTACCCCCTCTACAGGGAATGCAGGAAAAAAAGTCATATAAAGAGCTCGATAAGCATCTTTCATGCATGTAAGATCACATCATAGACTTTTCCGTTTCTATAGCCGTCTACGGATAAGCTCTAACTACTAGATCAATTAAAAAATGGAACAGAATATGTATTTTGTCAGGTAAGGTAAGGTGACAAGAAAGCGGTGGAACAGGGCCTCAGAGATCCATAGCGCGTACTTGTACATATTATGTAGCTTATAAGCTATTATACACACATAGGTACCTACTTCGCCGAACTCAAAACTCATCTCGTCTAATACTCTTCTAATCTCGTACCATAAGTCAATTCCCAAAACTAATTAGGCAAATAACCTTAAACTATCATAATCCCAAACTATTAACCTATTCACATACATATTCAGTACAATCTAAACAAGGCCCGAAATAAAGTGATGGGACATAAAGGGACAATAGCTAATTAATATTAATATCGGTCAGGGATCATATCTCGGACATGAATAAATAATTGCATGACCACGGCACGGTGAAAATTATCAATTTCCCGGGTCCCGTGCCGTCCCAAGCCCGACACAACCCTTAACTTTGAGCATGTTTGTGCACGTAGGGTTGGCGATGATGAGAATTATTTTGTGAGTGTTTTGTTATTTTGTTTTTATTAAAAGATTTTTTTCTCCGTGGGATATTATTGTAAGTAACCGATTAAGCGTCAAACATACATACATAGACTCACGCCTGTTTCCCAGAGGGGTAGGCAGAGACAACGGATTTCCACTTGCTACGACCCTTGCATACCTCTTTTGCCTCATTCACTCTCATCACTTTCTTCATACATGCTCGTCGGTTTAGGGTACTCCTGACCTGACCTTTCTCAAGAACATCCCCGACTTGGTCATAGATATCATATAGCGTCAAACTTCTCTGCAAAATCAAAATGGAATGTTTAAACGCTTTTATTGTTCATCTAACACGTTTAATTCATAAAAGTAACGTCTTGTGTATAGTAAACGACTCACCAAATCATTATTATCAACATCGTTTTTTATTGGAATAACTTTTAATTAACTATCTTTGAATTAATTTGCAAACACAATATTTTTCGACCCAATCGAATCGTATATGTCTGTTAAAGCGAAACTAATAATTATTATTATATATATAGCGCGTAACAACCCTATCCCAACCCCTTCCCTTCGGGCCTCATATCAAGTACAACATAAAAGCAATTCAGCAAATTGTTATTGACATGTTAATAGTTTGAATGTCGTGATGTCGCTGGTCTATACGACCGTTACAGATTGTTTGGGGAGTTGCAGGGTTAATGTTATGATTGTACCGTGTCTGGGTTAATAAGCTAAAGAGCTACATAGTTAACCTGTTAGTAATTATTTGAAGTGTTTAAATAATTACCTTTGTAAAGTTGGGGGTTGTATTTTATTATGATTATAATCCCATAATAATAAGGCAATACTTAATTCATTCTTTACTCAGAAAAATTCACACTATACACAAAACTTTATCTAATCAGGAATAACAGAATCAGAATCAGTTAGCAGAAATCTTTCAAAATATTTGTTTAAATACTCTGTGGTAGGCACTTATAATTTGCCCCAGGCATAGACATACAACGGAACCACTCTGCACCTTAATGATCAAAACAAATACATTTTTCGATACAAAATTAAATTACGTAACCCTTTATCTGCTTACTTAACAAGCTCCCAATTAGCGCGGGATCGCGGCGTCTTCGCCGAGTTCTCCGGGATCTCCGGGATGTTATACAATTTTGGAGATATACGAATAATGCCTGAGGACATCACTACTGTTTGTTCTACGTGCCATCTGTCACAACCCTTTCATGTAGGGTGCGCATGAAGCAAGGATTAATAGATACTACAATTTCGTTTGGCTAGTTCGGGCTGATTTTTTTACCTTTAAAAAAAGTAAAAATTTCTACCTATTAATAGTTATATTTACATAGTCTTCTAAAACAAAGTCACTTCCCGCCGACAAAACATTGAGTGAGGAAACCAGCACACCTGCGTGATATTCTCGATAGATAGGTATATAGATAGATATCTATCTTCTGATTACATTTTTTTTCAATCAAGTGATTACATTTTAAATTAAACTATCTATAAAATATATTAATACCTACTCTAAAGTATTTAATAACACTTGAAGTGACACCAAAGTAGTCAAACTTTCATCTTTATCCACAAAATTGGACATTATCCTCAATCACCGTGTGGTCACCGCGACGACTCTGTATAAATAATTCAACTCATCAAGGACCAATTGTGACCACACGCCATAACGAATAGTTTGTTTATATAGAACATAAGTACCTATTTTGATTTTTGATATTGCACGGCTGTTGACATCGATATTAAGCTCGGTTAGTCATATAAAACCTCAAATCAACACACACTTAATTGATTAAAGCTATTTAATAGTCCACTTGACAATTAAAATTACTTTGATTATCAAAAGTAGCCTCAGGATATCTACGATAAAAAATAAATTTGAGAGTACTATGATTATTCTTACACCCATAGAAATGCTTTTAACAAAACTATTTTACGAAACCCTGTTTGTGACGATTTACCAAAACTCTACCAGGAAAATCTGTTAGAAATGATTTATGCACAAAATGGCGCATTCAAAACCTCAAGCCGTCGTTTAAACCCCAAACAAGACATTTAATTACCCGTAATTTATCGCCGCCACTAATCCGTGAAGCTTTTGGCCAACAAGAAAAAAAAACGAAAAAATCTATCCCCTTGATTACAGCTGTCACGTCGTAGGATTTTTCCTAAGCCCTCATTTTAATTAGTCACGTCGGTTTTGTACGCGTTCTCGAGTGGAGAACATCCATTTTCTTAACTATGTACTGTAATTGCCCCCACCTCGCGATGTTGCCAGCCACAAAATTTATTGCTTAATTACCTCAAGAAAACGCGTCGCACTCAACATCCCCGACAGATGTTTTTTATTCGCCGTGGAAAAACAAAAACGGTTTAAGAATGACATTAATTAATTCTTAATGAAATTCATCTTCACCCTCGGCTGGCGTGTTTTAAATTAAACGCTCGATTTATTACTTGTACAATTTGTCGCGAACACAGCCCTCGTAATTAAAACACGACCATCAGTTATTACATTTATTAGCGACACAAAATAGTTTGTAAAATCTCCATTTTTTATTTCAGCTGTACTAAAAATAAATACTACATCGAATTTAAATGCTCTTTAAAAGTTAATATGGTATTAAAATGTTTCTGGCTATTTTTTCATTAGAAATTGTTTGAAAATCGAGCCAGAAACAACGGTTTAATCCATGTTACAATCAATATTTTCTTTGATAGGGATCATCAATTGTTCCGTGGAACAAAGGTTCATCAAATCTTAGATATCCATCGTCCGGTCGAACTACATCTTGAAAACCTTTATGTGACAGAGGTTCATTGTAAGAATCAGCACTGTCATGGTATTGGTGACTATTTATAAGATTTCTATTAGCATTAATGGGAGTCTTAAACTTGTCTTCTTTTTGTGGCAAAATCGGAGTAGGGGTTACTTTATCTTCTACTTTCTTATCCTTAACAACGGTACCGGCTCCAGCCAGATCTCTGTAGTTCCTGTCGTCTTTTCTTAATGGTGCATAAGGGTATCTGCTTCTAAATCTATAATCGTATCTGCCATTTCTTGCATTTGGGTACAAGTCCTCATCAAAACGCCTATACGGGTCTACAGAGTATCTGTATCGTAAGTCTACACTTGGTGGGGTTCGTACAACTTCTGGCAAATGAGCGTAGTAGATTATTCTTTTCGGTTTTCTGGGTACAAGATTATCGTAGCTCTCGTCGTATCTATCAACTCTTGGACCGTAATAAGGATAGTAACGTCTTCGGTCAATCATATCGTAATACGGATCCCGTCTGTAAAGATCATCTGCAACTGGATAATATCTATCATCGTAGAAGTACCTCCTTGATTCTTCGGGAACTTGTGGGTTGTACACAGCTTGTCGTGGATACACCGGCTTGTACTTAGCTCTGTCTCGATCTTCATCGGGTCTGACAAATTCGGTTCGTAATTCATCAGTTCTTGTAGGTCTTTGAATAGATTCTTTATTATTGCGAGATTCGGAAGCTTCTAACGCCTTGTTTTGAGTTACAAAGTTGACTCGTGGCATCCGAGAGTTAATGAGATCGCCTGAAGGTTGGGGAGGAGTTAGAATATCTCTTTCTCTGTCTCTTTGATCTCTCTGGTCCCTTTGATCGGGCAAAGGCAGTTTTATCCAGTTTTCATTAGAAGCTCTTGCACCTCGGCCTGTTGGTTTGTCAGTCACTCTCTCTGTAGTTTGATACAGAGGTAAGACTTCTTTAACTTCATTAGTGATTGATATCTTGGTAGTAGGATCTTCTTCAGGTGGTAATGGGCCAGGTATCCACGGTTGGTTCATGTTATCTTGCCTATGAGATTGCATGTTATAGTATTTTTCCTCTTCGATGACGCCACGTCGACCTCTGACGGAATCTGATTCCAAGTTGATCTGAAAATTAATTAACAAGATTAAAGGTGTACTTCAATATTAAATATAGTAAATAGTTGACGGTTTTAAACACGATATATTGAGATGCCAGAGCACCACAAAAACTATTAAGCAAAATACATACAGATTAATATACTTTGAACTGTTTGTACTAGACTAAATAATTTCAGTGTTGAGTGGGCCTTTATTTTTCAGCAATCAATTTCCAATGTTTCACGTGTGTCTACAAAACTCCACCTACATTAACGATAATATCTTGATCTGAATTAATGTTTCTGCATTTCAGGAAAATTCCAGACAAATTAGCTGTAAAACATGATCTTTATAGATTTGCAACGAATTAAAAAACTTTATTTCGTTAGTTGGAGATAGATTACTTATAGTTTTTTATTTCTCCACACAAAAGATGGCATAATATTTTAAGATAGTTAATTCAATTTTTAACAATGTCTGCGACCTGTTTTGTGAGAGATTGATGCTTGAGATTCGATTTTAATGCGGTTTTCATCAACAGATAGTATGATTTAAAAGGAAAGTTTATACCAGTTTATACATACAAGTGGACTCGGTAGGTGGCGCTGCGATCGGTTTAAATTAGAACCACGGAGGTTAAGCCACGTGAGGTTACATACCACCACCCGCTTCAACTGACTTTTCATATTTTGTTATATTGCCACCTCTACATTTTTACAGTTTTCTGTAGTTCGATAGAAAGGCCAGAACATTATGTTTATTATTAAAACGAGATGGTTAACTTATGTGGTCGCGTCTGATAGAAACAAGAACCAAATAGGTGTGAAGTGCAATGTTAGGACAAACAGTTTATTTATTGCTAAACGTTTCGAAAACGGATCTGTGTCAATTAATTCTTATTACTCTGTCTTATTTTATTTTTGAAAAAGTAGAATTCAATTTGGGTTTTTTTTTTTGTCAAAAGAGGTTTTTATCTTTAAGTTTTTTTTTTATTATTCGGAAGAAACTTTTTACCTTCTCTAAATTAGGATGATTATCAACAGCAAATTTTAAGGTTAAAATTTTCTCCTATTAGGAAAACGTTTTTGCAATTAGATGCAAGCTGCACTGCACCGTTTGTCACAGTGACGTATCACGTCATCCTTTTGTGAATTTTACGGACGAAATATTTGACCTATTGGCGGGGCTAGTGAGCGCTTCTATTTTTTGAGTGCAAGCAAAAATGAACTTAGTGGTGGTCAGGCGGTAGTGACTAAATGTTTCAAGCTGCGACTAGGTCCCTGTAAAATATTTTTACACAATTTTTTCCTAAATAACTTACTTCAGTATGCTTCTCAAACTCATGTTGCACTTCCATGGGAAAGGCGGCACGGATCAGCACACCGCACCACAAGAGGATCGCCTTACAATGCATCATCGTAAAAGATGTCGTGGTTTACTGAAAAAGACAGAATACATTAGTTAGTCAAACTAACAAATAAGTTATGATCTAAATAGGTTACTCTGTAATAATTTATATTTATTATATATTTTTGGTAAAATATTATATCATCCATGCCAAACGAACAAACACAGAAAATAATGTACCTACATAGAAAATATTGATTAAATGCAGAATAAAGTTTTCGATAGGAATTTCGATAACACAAGCAAGATTATAAACAGCTCTGTTGGATGAGTGGCTGGTTTATTTAACCAGAGGGGGCCTACATGCTTTAGACTACATTGTATTGGACGGGGCTGCAAAGCGCGCTAGAAGTAGGTACATACCCGGCCCCGTCCGATACAGTGCGAGGAACACGCATGTTAGTCAGTGGTGTCTTAGATTATATAGGAAAGTACATAAATGATATAGAAAAAGTCCCATAGGTACATGCCAGGTGCGAACACACACGTGCTTGTAAAGCGGGTCCGTAAAAAATACGTCACCACGACATATGAAAAATAATCATAATTAAAACATTTAAATATACATAAAAATAAAGTATAATAAAATCAAAAACATTTCGTCCAGTGACCGCGGGCAGTCGGAAGTGTGATGAAATCAAACGGAAGCGCCCGCCGCCGGCCAAGCGTGAACCTTATCTGTACCGAACAAACCGAGCTGACGACCTCGCAGTTAGGCATTTCACTGGCTTTTCACGAGTGGCCATGTAATATTGTAGCTTAGATATAAGAGAATAATTAAAATAATATATCTGAAACGTCATTTTTGTTTATAAAGTAGTAGATATGTCGCCCGTGACGTCATCTATGTGAAACTGAATTTTCTGAACTGAATATTTATTCTTCTTTCTTCATCAACCATAGATGAACAATCTGGTCAAAGTTTAGCCGCCCTCTGATATGGCATTGCACACCCTTGAGCTGGAAGCCTTTAGGTCTCGCTAAAAGTCCGGTTAGTGTGAGCTCCATAGAGTTATAACTGACCACGGAACAGACCACGTAGAAAAAAAATCATACCCCCGAAAAATCTCCCAGGTAGGTAGTATCCTTACGATGTTTTCCTTCACCGTTTCAATATGTGATAGTTAATTTCTAATACGCGCATGAATCAATCAAAAAAGACCTTTTACTTAGCAGTCCAGCGGTCATCGCTGCCTATCAAATTTATAGATAAAACAATTTTTTTTAAAAAAGCAGTTTAATAGGATGGCCCTAAAAGGGCAACGTAAAATAAAATGTCAATTCATACATAGATGTATTTATTGCGCTTACCTATAACAAAAACAGTTAAACTGATTGATATGTCCTTGGCATGAAATGATAGTCATCATTATTTACTCGTCGAACTAAATTGACATGTAATCGCGGATACCTGCCTGGGTTATTACGACAGCTTTTTAGCATATCTGAATATAATTACGTACATCAATTTAATTCATTGACTATCTCGAACTAGGACAACGAATTTAGCACAAAATTTGGTGCTTTTAAGAGTTGCCTCTTACACCAATGTTGCCCCCTTGTTTCCTTTTTTTTTGGCCGTTTTTTGGGGGGGTTATTTAGTGAGTTGGCAAGTCACCACCTGCCAAAGAAGTTCCATTTTATAGTTGAAAAGTGGGTGCCGTTTCAGCTTATAGAAGTTAATCAATCCAATTATCATTTTCTTTTAATGTTATATTAATTTTACCATTTTCTTTTACAATAGCACTTCTGTCGCTGGGAACAATCCAAGACTGCATTCCTATAGTGCAGCCGTGAGGAGTTCCCAGGGGGTGTTGGACCTGTGTCCCCAGGCTAGCCCTCCAAAGGACCTCTTTTTTTAAAGAGAGCCTGTGAATTTAAAGATATACAAATAATAATAATGCACGCAGACCCATGCGCTGTTACGCTTTCAAGACAACATCAGAATCCGTTTTCACGTTTGGTTGGGTTAGGACTTGCAACTTTCTCGTATGAAGATTTGAGGATTGAAAGAGGATTTGTGAAGGGTACTGAACATGCTACAGGCAGCTAGACAAAAGGAATAAAAAAATTACCTTAAAATTTCATTCTTATCACAATACTACGAATAGGACTGGCCTAGACATCTAGGCGCTCTAGGCCAACACGATTTCAACGCCCTTTACACCTTGATTATCGTATGACCTTTAAGCCTTATACTTGCTTATGGCTTGTTTAGACACTAATAAGCGATACAACTTTGCCAACCCACAATCTGGTTCGCAACGGCCAATGGACGTCGGGATCTTAAAAAGAAAACGCGTAATCTCAGGAGATATCAAGGAGAATAAAAGAGATAAGCTAGAAATCTAATGATAAAGATCTATTTTTTAATTTAATGGGAATGAAGCCTTTAAGTTATAGATAGCTTCCTTCCACAGCTTTACTATTAGGTATAAAAATAGGTTTGACCTTGTTTATATATAATTATGCGGATATAATAAAAATATTGTTTCATCAATGATAAGAGAAATGGCACAATATATTATATAATTATGATTATTAACGAGCCGACAGAACAGCCTTTCAGAACTCGTCCTTGAAGCTATTTATATTACATGAAGTTGTTGCTAATTGTTTAAATTTTTGGTGAAATTCTACTTATTCGCTATTTGTTCATCTATCTATATAAATAGAAATAAAATGCTGATCGTTGGGTCACTTGAGAAAAGCTGGATCAAAATAGATTTTTTTTCGTTATAGGTATTACAAATAAGGTTAGGTTAGGTTAGGTTCAAGGGATAGGTTAGAAAGGAAAGAAAATTTGAAAAAGTTGTCCGGAAAAATAAAAAAATTAGGTAAACTGAAGTGCTTTTTTCGGTGGGATTTTTGACAAGACAACTTCTAACAGGACTGCTACTTATTAACTAAGTTTAAATTCAAATATTATTTTTTTCCCCCTTGCAGTATAATAAATTAATAATATATAATACCCAAGCAAACTGACTAGTGGTCACTGGTTACTGGGTTGCAATCATTCTATTCTTCGTCTAACTTTTTCATACAAAATCAGTATACCTAATTAGGCAACAAAACGGAAAAACAGCTCTTTATCTACAACACAAAAGTCGCACAATCCCAGAAAACTAACCAAATGCAACTAAAGAAAATACCCAACAATGACCCAACAATAGTGACCGGGGATCCCACGATACGCCAATTCGGTGATATCGTGTGACAGACGATCGTTCCGCTCCACAAAATGTGTCTATTGTGCCTATCGAAGCCGTTATCCTGTCTATTGAAGGTGTATATTGACCTAGTTAAAGGTATCGTTAGCCCTGCTGAAATCTCGATATTATTTTTGATGGTTTTTTTTTATTTTATTACTAGCGACCCGAACCCGCCCCGGTTTCGCACGGTTACGCTAATATGTATGTATTATACATAAAACCTTCCTCTTGAATCACTCTATCTATTAAAAAATCCGCATCAAAATCCGTTGCGTATAGTTTTAAAGATCTAAGCATACATAGGGACAGACAGACGCGGGAAGCGACTTTGTTTTATACTATGTAGTGATGAAAAAAGCAAGTGTTTCACCACGAACCCACCAGGTGATAAGGGGTGTTGTGGTCTACAATCAAAGCGCGCCTGTCATTAAATCAGAACAACGGAAGTTTGATGGTATGATGCAGTTTCCAAATACACCATATTATAATAATATGTTTCATCGAAAGTCAACATCGGCATCGTGCCGCAACACCATAAAGACTTGGCGACAAGACTTTATCGTCTAGTAAAGTCAAGTCGATTTTGATCGACTTTGGTCACCCCTGTTAATAAATCACTCAAATCCAATGTGAACATTTATTTTCATTTGAGCTTGTCAAAAGCAGCTTATCAAAACTAATCAGTAGAAATCTTCGATGCCAACAACGAGACCCACTGGAAAGATTATCCAGAAAACTAAGTCTAAACTAGTCCAGTAACCTACAAATTGTGTTAGTCTACCTACAAATTGTAAGTTATATCTATAGGTACCTACATCCTATAATAATTCATAAAAAAGCACGCATGCAAACAGTACCAACCTATGATGAAACGTTCTAACTAGTTCTTATAAATTGAAAAGAAAATTTAATTTTTAATAACCAATGACCACAAGACTAAAACTATTAATTAACTATTCGATCTAAATGCATGGTTGCTAAATAATGTCAGAGTTTTAACGGTCCATAGGCTTCTGAAATGCATTAAACACATGATTTTCAGAAGTCAATGCAGCGTGCATGTCTACAGCTACTGCGATCTGTGACTTGCTAATCCTTGAACTAGCTTTAGATCAAGCTAACTAGTTATTCAGGAAATTGAATTGGCGTAACGTATGACTAATCAGAGTGTAACCGCAGCGAGACGCAGGTACTAGGTTCGCATTTCTGCCACTTTTAGTGGTATAAAAAAAATTACGCACAAACCAAATCACAACCGAAATAACACACAACATAAAAAATAATTATGATGCGTGCTACTTGAAACTTTTTAAAGCTTTTACTTTCTATAATGACAGAAAAATTAATGATTTGGAGGAGGAACAATCCGCTTCCGCATGAAAATATTTTTTAGGTTGCACCATTTTTTAAGCGCAAAGAAGCGATTAAAGACTGGTGTTTTGTGCTGCACTGCCCAGTGTCCACTCATAATTTATTGTCATAGCACTTTTGACTTAGGCTTAATCAAATAAATTAAATTTTTAAGTTACAACTTTTTTGTTGGAACTAGGTTACTACGTTTTAATTTTTTTTTTTGTAGTGTATTATGAGTAGGACTTGAACCTGTAAACTTCTGGTTACATACCAGCCGCTGTGCCAATTGAGCTTTTCGTAACTCTACTTGTGTTATCCAAATGGTGTTGTACACTCAAATATCTCTTGTGAGTTGTGACTGAAGACTTCGCTTGGGATGCATTAAAATATTTCGAAGACGAATAGTATAAAATTAAACTTGAGATTTTATTTCGGAAATCTCGGTTTAAGGAACCTCTTTGCGCTAATTTGCTATCGCGCTCGCACATTGAAGTTAATTGAAGATATTTATAAAATCAATGAATGCAGTTATGAAAAATCGAACTAAACCATTTGAAAGAAAACAACATTACAAAGTTTCAGCATAAATTTCAGCTTGATCGAAACATGTTTTCAAACAAAAAAATAGCTTTAAATAAATTTTTGTTTTATGCCATTTTTGAAGACATGTTTCGATCATGTTGTTCTCTTTCAATTGGTTTAGTTCGATTTTTCATAACTATATTATTTGTTTTTATATCTTAAATGTGCGAGCGAGATAGCAGATAAGCGCGAAGAGGCGCCTAAACGCGTTGCTTTTCTACTACAGTAAAATTAATTGATTTTCCTACCTTCTCATAATCCAGCTAGACACCAAGCGCCAGCGTTGAGTTTCCACAGCGCAATGACAGCGGAGTCCATCCAATCAGTGGTCACGGCAAACGAACTTATTGTTTGTGGACACAATCGACTAACGTCTCCATTGTACACACTCTTAATTTACGTGACACGGTTCATGGGGAAATTATGGTGTTTGCGCTAGTTAGAAGAAGAATATGAAAATGCTCTTTATATGAAGTTTGTGATGCATCCAAATTATATTTATTCCTACTAACTTAAGCGTATGGTTACGACGCTGTGGTTGACGCAGTAACTAGTCAGTTAGGTACTACTTATGTGTGCCTATAAAATTTAAGGGTTTCCCTCGATTTCTATGGAATCCCATCATCAGATCCTGACTTGGTGCCAAAGGTCGTTGGCGGAGAAATCGGAGAACCTCCTCTTTTTTTGAAATCGGTTAACAAAACGATGATTCGAATTTAAAGATCAATGGAAACGTACTCAAATAACTGTAGATATGCTAAATGTCGTTTGGCGAACAATGTGCACGTGCAAGCGTGTCGCCTGTCGCACCACGCTCTCTGCCAAACCCCACAGATAGATGCCCCGCAGATGGCGCGATATTAGCTAATGTTTTAAAATACTGCGGAAGTATTAATAACAATGTAACTATGTAACGTTGTAAAGTATTCTTTATTGGCAAATCTCTTTGGTGATCACAGGCGTTATTTTCTTGCATTCATCGATACCCTTCTCGTTTTTGGAAGTCGGTTAAAACAAAATAATATAGTTTGATAAAACTGTAGAATTCATTAAAAAACAAAATATTCACAGAAAAAAGATACACGATGTAAGATTGAAATTGAAACAAATACAAAAAGCTAACGTCACGCGGTATTCCCAGGCGGTCACCCATCCAAGTACTAACCGCGCCCAATGTTGCTTAACTTCGGTGATCGGACGAGAACCGGTGCTTTCAACATGGTATGGACGTTGGCATTCGCACAACCGAATTTTACATTCACTATCAAGTATCAACGTTGTAATATAAGTACAAAAATAGGTTAGCACGTGACTCTTATCAAATGTCGAAATCTCGAATTCACGAGTTTGTAGTGCATTAAAATAATTTATTCCTAAAGTAAAATGAAGTGCAAAAAGCTAACGTCACGCGGTATTCCCAGGCGGTCACCCATCCAAGTACTAACCGCGCCCAATGTTGCTTAACTTCGGTGGTCGGACGAGAACCGGTGCTTTCAACATGGTATGGATGTTGGCGATTGCTAAGTCGAACTTTACGTTCAGTATCAACTGTATGACGTCATAGAAAAAATAACACGAAGCATAATTATATTTTAATTTACAAATACTACGTTTACAGCGCCACCATCTTATACATTCAGTTGACAGAGCCGCTAGTGATGAACACTTCACTGTATACATGTCTTGCAACCAAAAACCCAGGAAATCAGCTCCTCCAGTCCACTCCAGCGTCAACCTTCAGTCACCTCAGTCCAACAAAGGTTAATGATTCCTGTCTTTCGAAAAAGGTACCTAACAACTTACTACGTCAAATTTATTTTTTAACCCCTGCCCGACGATAATTGAGAGGTATTTTATCATGTACGCATAGTTACACATCAAGCTATAAAAAACCAGTAAGAACTGACCTCGCATCGTACAGGCTCTTCGTACAACAAGATGTTAGCTTATACTGGAGTCTGGAAGTATAGCTGAATCTGTGTCTCTCTGTGACATCGTAGCCCCCAAAGGGATGAACTAATTTTTTTTTAAATTGAAAGATGACTTGATCGCTCTTAGCAAAAATTTGGGTTTTTTATTTGTGTCAAGAATTTAGGTAGGACATTAGGTAGGAACATAGGAAGGACGAAGGTACTGGGTAGGACGTAACCAAATCTATGGTGTCGGGGGTATTTTTTTTTATTTTAAATTTTATTAAGAAACATCCTATCACGAGGGCTGGTCCGAGGTAGCGCGGGAAAAGGATACTTGGAAGGACATGGGGGAGGCCTTTGCTCAGCAGAGGGACACAGTAGGCTAAAAAAAAAATAAAAAAAAAATTAAGAAACATTTAATCAAGTCAGTAAATGGCTTATTCCTTTCTTTCATATAACTTGCAAACTCGTAAGCCCTGAGAACAGTTTAAAAGATTGCCTTTGATAAGTGCCTTGTCATAATGATTGCATTCTATATTAAATAAAACAAAACATTAGATATATATAAAACTTTAATACTATTATTGTTCAGTTTTAAAACAGCAATATATAAACTTAAATGCACTCTTGTGTACAGACGAAACATTATGATAAATAACGAGAAATACATGAAGTAGTTATTACATTAGAAATTATATTATTAAGTGATGGAACGCTATAAATAAGGCATTGTTATGATAGATTATGCGAAGCTATCTAAACCCATCCTGCAACTGGCGTTTTGTGTTAATACCCACGTTCACGATAACTATACGCTATTTTTAATACCTTTATTTATTCAAGGACTAAATCAATATTGGTTTCAATATTTTTAGGCCATATTTTAAATGCTTTCATTCATTTTCTCACTTACAACATAGATTATAATAATAACAGAGTGCATTAATCAGGAAAATAGGTGTTTATGGATGTGCTAGCGTTCTACACGTGCAACTTTGAAACCTGGCCTACGGACATAGTGATGTAAACTTACGATACCTACATTAATCATAAGAAACAAGATTAAATAATTCGAGTATTTTAACACAAAAAAAAAATCAATCTCCCAAACTGAAAAAAATATTTTTAAATGACCATGACAATGTCTGGTATATTTGAAATATACGCCATGTTACTCATTGCCATTCCATTTTAAATATCGTATCATCCTGCTAGCTTAGATAAGTCGACGCTATCGCTTAGTTTACTATTGATTTAGTCCCCGAACGCAGTAATTACTAGCTATAGGTATATAGACTAGAATTATTCCATGCCGGCCATCTGTGCAGGGTTGGCCGGTTCGTTGCCGGTCTTCTTCTTTGATCCGGACACGATGTCATCGATTCTAAGGAGGAGGATTGCTGTTTCTACCGCTGTTTTGTACACCTAGAAATAAAGATAATATATTTAAGGTTTTGTAAATATGAAGTTCATTTTTTGTTCGTTTAAGTGTCCTCTATCCATATACACTAGTGTCATCCTGCGTCACCGCTTTGAAAAACTCAAAATAGCTACGGTCCGCTATGCCAGCTTGCATATAAGAATGTTCTAACCCCTTTCAAGTTAATACAAAAATCACGAAAAAAGCACTTCTGAATTTCCGACTTTCCGGTGGATATTCCAAAATTAAAAAATTCGAGAAGCGTCGATTTGACGGCCTAGACAATAAATTAAAAATCTTCGGATTCATATTTTTTGGGAAATAATGAAATGATTTTTGTTTTATTTCTAAAAACGACCAGAAGCATTTATTTTATTTTATCTAAGTACTTAACTTATAAATAAGTGACTTATGTGATTGATAAAGATTGCTTCGTATAAACGGAACAATGAAAAAGACTGCCCGTTCGAGCACTCTTCGCTAGACCACTTCGGAGCAGGTTCGGTTCCACGAGCATTATATTTCCATTTATATCTAAAGACCTTATACCTGCAGTTTAACAGCGAGAGGTTCCCATATGCCCTTGACGGCCATGTCGACGATCTCTCCGGTCTCTCCGTCGATGCCGGCGGTGCTGTTGTTGGCGGCATGTCGCGCTCGCAGTGCTGTGAGCGTACGAATCGTATTCGCACCGCAGTTTTGTGCTAACGTACGCGGGATAATTTCTGAAATTTTACATTATAAATTAAGTATAATTATATACTTCTATATTTTCTTAAATAATGGGAGAAAGGTTTTGAGATTATAGAAATTCTGTATTTTACACAGAGTTTTTGTATGTCATAAACGTGTCATAAAACATAACACGTTATGTTATGTTTTATAATCTAAGGAGATGTAACTAATTAGCTTTCTATGCTGCCTCAAATTCTATGCCTTGTAGTTCGAATTGTTATAAGAGAAAATATTTTTTGGATTCTAATAGATTTTTTTTCTATAACAATTTTGAAATAAAATGCATTAATATTTTTGAATGTTTATGTTTTTATATATTTACGTGTTATAAATGTTTGCGCATTATAAAATTGTGTACAAAATTGGGTAAATTAATTTATTGTTATTGTCATGTAATTCCATGTTGTTTACGAGGTGTCACAATCGAATGGTTTGAAACACGAACCTTGCTATAATATAATATCCGTGCGGATAAAGAACAGGATTTAAATGGCGTCTTCTCCTCACATAACCTGTAGGTGCGAATGGAACAAGATACATCAAAGACATGGTGTGCGAGCGACAAGCAAATAGTTTTGACGCCATTTTCAATCCCATTGTTTAACCGCACGGGTAGTACGTTAAGTAACAGTAAGGCACACTGTCCACGGAGGCGTAGCTTCATAGACGCGTATTCGTCATTATACGCTTGGTGTACGCTTGCTTGCAGCTTACATACAAAACAATTGTAACTCTGTCGACGGAGCGGCAGCATCGCGCTCGCGTCGCTGCACGCAGGCTTCATGACGTCTGCCGTACTTGCTGTCATACGCCGGGGCGAACATGTAGTGAACGCACGTGTTTTTTATTGTAAAAAATGGCGGGAACGGCTGCCAAATTTGAATGCATTCTCACAAATGATTGACAATGTACGCTTGCAATACGCCTAATGGATAGAGATCAGTACGCTGGGCTGCTAAAGCTGCACGACGTGTTTTGAAGCGTCTATGAAGCTACGCCTCCGTGGACAGTGTGCCTAAGTGTACGCACCGAGTGCCTGCGCGACTGCGCGGTACGGCGTGTTGTGCGCCGCGTTGGCCGACAGCGCCTGCGACACCGCCATCTCCACCGCGCCGCCGCCCGCCACCAGGCGCGGGCACAGCACCTGCACAATGATCATTATTATAACAACTATCTTAATTGGAAACGTTATGTAGACCATACAGCTGCTAAGCTATACTGTCACAACAGTAAAGGGTAAAAAAATTAAAATGATTATTGTATTTTTTTATTAAATTAAAATAAGATTTAGATTAAAGAAGACTACTACCAAATTCTTAGCAACGTGCAGAGCATCTTGTAGATTCCTCTCGATTTCATTCAGTATGTCCTTTGAAGCACCACGCAGTAAGATTGTGCACGCCTAGAAATACAAAAAAAAGTTACACTTACAGATGGACACAAAGTTTAACGATAATTTTAATAACAAAAACTGATAAGTAATTCTACCATAACGGTCGATCGAAGAATTTTGAACCTTGTATTATAGTGATGGTTATAGCGATACTACCTTTTCGAGCGACATCGATGAGTCGACTAAATGAAAAAGTCGCGAGAAAAAATGACTAATGACGTCAGTCGACATCGCCAGACATCTCTAGTAAATTCAAATTTAGGCTCTAATTATGGTGCATACCAGGGGCGTCACAGTCATTTTCGACAGGGTAGACAGTATATACAAATCCTACTTAGTTATCCGACTGTCAAGGAAAGGTTATTTTTACTAATTCGTTGTCTGCGTCGTAAGTCAGGATAAGCAGTGCCTTTTTGCCTATATGAACTGCACGCCTTTCTTTCACGCAGCATCGAATTAAGAACCTTTTCTATTCTTTTCCTTTATGAAAGTCGGTTAAAAAGTAATTCTCATAAGAAAGTAATCGCAGAAATTTTATCCACGTATCTTACCTTAGGGTTCTTGCACTCAGTAACAAATGTGAAGTACTCGTCACCGATCTTCTTGATCTCAAACTTGCCGGCCGCAGTGCCTACGTCAGACTCCTTCAGTTCTTCAGTGCGGTTCACGATGGTAGCGCCACAAGCACGAGCTAAACGGTTGTTGTCGGTCTTACGGAGTCTGTAGGACAAATATAAGGAAGTAGAGTAACTTTCTCTTTTCGGATTTTATATGGAATGGATTTTATATGAAGAACAGGATGTAAAAGTTCAACACAAGACCTCTCGTGAAGTGAATTAGTCCATAGAAATAAACACAATTTTTGTTCTACAAGATTTCGAACTTTGCGTTAAAAAAATTGGACTGTCTTTACAAATATGAAATATAATGAATCGCCCATGTACTAGCAGTATGTTTACCGTCTAATTACGCTCATATGTGTATACCTTGTCCTTATGATCACAGCCAGTTGCCTGTTACCATATAAACTATCTGTCCAAAACCTGTTCAAGGAACTGTAAGTGTATTTCTGTTAGTCTTTTATGCTTTACCGGCGAACTGTAGTTACTGGTAAACAACAACATCTCACCCAAAGAGTCACTTATGAAGCAGTTTACTGTTACTTCAGATTTTGTTAGTTTTACAGTAACCTACTAGATGGCGTTGTTATGAGACTTTCTATGTCGGAACTTTACAAGAAAGTCACCCAGGATGTCTGTAAGTCGTGGGTCCCCAGCCTACAGACAAAAAAACTGTCTGACACAACAACGCACGACACAAATAGCTTGACTATGCACTTGAAATTTGCAAATTACAAGGATTTGGTGATAAACCAATCAAATAAAAGGATCTAACATATTCGGAAAAAAAATCATGGTAATAATATGGTAATCGGTATTTTTATAACATAAGGAGCAAGAATTGATCGCTCTCGAAAGATTTCGAAAGCGATATACCAGGTAGGCAGGTTCTAATACAAGGGTAGCTAAAAAAAGAGGAATTACCTGCGAATAGCAGTGATACCAGCTTTAACGAGGTAGTGTTGTGCAAGATCGGAAACTCCCTTCTCTGTGAACACTACGTCCGGCTTCAGCGCGATGATCTCCTCGCATTGACGCTGAACGTGCTCCTCTTCTAATTGGAGCAGGCGTGTGAAGTCCTGGAAATTGATGTCAATACTATTTTGGTTGCATAAAGACAACATGAGAAATGTAATAATCGCGCACTGTTCTTTACAACAATTACATTGCTGCAGCTTTAGCTAAGATATGCACCTTATTTTGATCTCACACATTCAACATTCATAAAAAAAACTTTTGTGTGATTGAAAAATAAAACTTTATTCTTTCCTTTTCCTCTTTACTGTCTACAGGCAAGGAGGTATATGGAGGTTTTTTTTCTTGAATTTCTATTTTTATTTTAGGCGTATTCTCTTAAAAGACCTTCTTTGTGATTCAAATAAGAATGTGCAACTCTGATCACCATTTTGTGACGTAATATATCTGCCAATATGATAACATAATTAAAAAAATACTGTTCATATTGTCAACTATGACGTCGCAAAATGACGATCAGATTTGCACATTTTTATTTGAATCGCATACTATCAAGGTTTATACTTGCGACTTATCATACCTGTTCTCCTAAGATCTCAATGTTAGTCTGGCTCTCTCCCTTCTTGTATTCAAGAGGGCAGTCGAGCAGAATGATGCGCGGGTTTTCAATGTAGCGACGCATCTTGGCGTGAGTTACATCCTTGTTAAACATCACTCCATTCAAAACGCGAGACTCTTCGATTGTACCGCCGGGAATCTTCTCTACTTTCGCGTAGCTGAAAGGAATTTATATTATAATTTACATTGATACTACTAGATACTGATACCACTGATAGCCTAATGGTATGACCGTCGACTGATAAATCTGTGGTCTCGAGTTCGATCCGAAGGCGCGTACCTCTGACTTTTCGTAAGTTAAGTGCGTATTATAAATTCCAATAAAGTGTTGAAACCAATACACCTGAGAGATTTTTTAATGGTGTGTAAAACCATGACAAAGGCCTATGGGCAGTTTAATCTCTGACACCAGGTTGTTAATTAACCATACAATTAGAAGAGATTGATACTACACCGGTAAAGCCAGGCTATTCATGTTGAAACCAGCATGACTCTATCACCATGAAGATTGGATAGATAGGTATATTATCACTGTCGTGATAACCTAGTGGTATTAAAGTTGACGGGCATCACATTAAAAACCTCTATAGTGAAATTGGTTAAATGGAGATTGCAAACTTACTTTTTAATATCAACTTCAACTCTGCCATTCTCATTAACTGTGACAGTGTTGACAGCATCGAGGGCAATATCCACTGCAAGGTCCGCCCAGCGTCCAATGTACTTTGTGCCCACACAGGAACGAATCTGTTGAAGAATAATTAGTTCTTGAATAGTTGAAAGAAGAATAGACTTGAGATCTTAATTTTATTAGGTTTTAAGTAAATCAGCTGACTGCTTATATGACCTTACAGTTCCTTAATAAGTATTTTGGTATTAAATTTATATAGGGTTAATCAAATTAGTGAGCAGTCCTTACATGAAAGTTAGGGATCAATAATTAATTACAAACTACAATAAAAAAAATGAATATTCTGTTCTACACCAGATATTTGGCATCTGGCCAAACAAACTAATGAAAATTAATATCATCATCATCAGTCTGTATTTGCCCACTGCTAAACATAGGCCTCTCCCAATAAGCGCCAATTTTGCGCGCTTATTGGATGAATTTGCCCATTATCGCCATGCTGGGCAAGCGGGCTGGAGATTGCAGATGGTTGTTGTTACACAGAAGGATGTTATAAAAATATTTGTTATTTTGTTTGGCATTCAATCATTTTTTTTTACATAGCATGCCAGTTTAGCTCACTAATTAGATTTAACCCTCTATTATTGTAAAAAAAATTCTATACCATTAGGATTGCATTAAACCAACTTGATTTTAATCACCCTAGTAGTACCTAATCATGAAAATAAAACCATAAATAAATTACTTACAACTTCCTTCAGCTTATCTCTGTCATTTAAGTCAATGGGTATTGAGATCTTGTCCTGCAACAGTTTAACGGCATCCTCTAGTGCCTGCCGGTACTCCCTGATGATCACAGTGGGGTGAATGTTCTGGGCTAAGAATGGTTCAGCAACACACAACATCTCACCAGCCAAGACTATTACGGAGGTCGTGCCATCACCAACCTGAAGAAGTCAATCATTATATTTCAAAAAGGTATTGCATATACTATAAGCATACTTTATACTTTACAGTTTCACGACTGGCCATTTTTTTTATTTAAAAAATAAATAATAAGAAGTTTTGTCTATTGCCAGGTTTGAGTGAACTTTGAGGAAAAACTCTGATCATGATCTTGATGAAAAAAACAAAGTTATTATTTAGGATTATGATCACAGTAATCTTTCCAAAATTGTGCAGTTATTGAAACTTATCCTATAAGAAAAATGTTTAAGAGAAATATCAGTAACTGACTAATCTCAAAATCTCCAGAAGTATACATCCTGCAGCTTAGATGTCAGAATATCAGATTCTCTTGGCTTTCACTTCACTTGGAAAATATTTAGTAAATATTATCACAAGAGATGGAGAAACAATATAGAAATCAATAGCTCAAGAAGTTAGATAGTGTGGGCTAGTACCTAATAATTTCCTAAAGTACTAGCATGAGGGTTACTCCCACACAACATTAAAATCTGAATGACTCACAAAGAGATGCTACTATAAGCAAAGATTTATATTGAATATTCATCGAGATGTTTTTTATTTAAATGATAATGCCTTTAATTAATTACCTACACAATCATAATAATTTTAGTTACTCATGTATATTCTGACTAAAATTTCTAACCTCTTCATCCTGTGTTCTGGCGATTTCAATCATGGATTTAGCGGCCGGGTGCTGCACGGTGATCTCACGGAGGATAGCGTTACCATCGTTGGTCATCACGATGCCTCCCATCGGATCCATCAACATCTTCAACATAGCCTGAGGCCCGAGGCATGTTCGAATAACGTCGGCTATCGTCTAAAATAAACTCGACATTTTAAGTTTCAGGGTTTTATAAAGAAGAATTTGGTGAAAAAAATGTTTTTTTACTAATTGTGACATCAATTTACCTTTCCAGCATTTATATTTTCGAGTTGAACCTTCCGGCCGGACTCACGTTTTGTGTTTTGGCCTGCAAAAGTAACATCACTTTTGAATGAAATCTTGATTTACAACAAATGTATTACAAGACTTCAAACTAAATACTTACTGAGCACTAAAATAGGTTGATTGCTGAACATTTTGATAGCACTTAGAACAACTCAAGTTAAATTCCGTGATACTTCCAGAAAAACCACGGATTACAAGAGATGAAAGAAAAGATTCACGAAATTACAAAAATCGCGTGGTGACTGAAATGTTGCTAGAGCAAATTAATGTGTCATATTTTATTTTTAAAATATGGCTTTAGAAATTTTACATAAAAATATTCCCAGCATAATTCTGCATTCCTTGGTCTTAATTATTATTTTTGTACGCTCAGCTTTTACGTATTGAGCATATATAGCATTGAGCATAGGTTTATTTTAATTCTACACAAAATAATCCTTTTTTTTCTCATCTCTATTTTCTTTTTGGCAACTTAGAAACTAAAGTCAAAATCCCAAAATCTGTCAAATTAAAATTAAAAAATATTCTTGCCAGGCAAAAATAATATAATAACTCTACTCTGCTTGCTTGACTCTGGCTCGTAATCACAATGTTATTATAGTATTGAATTTTTTCGGTAGATGGCGATAGCGATGTATAGCGCTGATATATAAATATTACTCGATCTGTGCCTCGTTCAGCATTGTAATGCCGTCTCGGTACTAATTATTTAGTAGTAAGTTTGTAAGTACAAAAATACATTTAATGTGGTTCATTTGATTAAAGATGACAAAAAAATTGTCATAGAAATAGGTAAGTAGGACTAAATATCTTGTGCGCTAGTGGCGCCCTCAATTTTAATAGTTTTATAGTGAGTCGTAATTTACCTATCTCTATCCTTCCGGATGAGTAAAAACTAGACGTCTCGGCTTGCCTAATCGCTACGCCAATCTTATCATCAGAATTGGAAAATTAAATACTGCCTTAACGGGAATCGAACCGGATCTCGTGCTCAGCAGCTGCACTCAGCAAAGCAGGTAATCAAACTCAGGTACCTCTGATATCATTACTTTTTATTAATCATTCAATCTTAAATAGGAATCATTGTTTAGGTATAAGGTATGTAGCTACAATACAAGGTTAATATTTAAATTGATACAACATTTTATAACTACCTACTTAATAATTTATACTTAAATTAGAAATTAAATGTTAAACTACGTAATATACAGACTAGACATTGAGATCAGTGAAGATTATAAACTTTAATAAGAAATATCAGCGGGCTTACTATAAATCTACTCTTGAACTACGAATCTTAAATATTTCTTAAATTTATGCTTTGCCATTAAGCGCTTTGAGCTAGAGGTTGTTGATTTCATATATGTACTGAAGTAAATTAGGATTTAAATTGGGTTCGTAGATCAAGAGTAACCCCCTGTATAATTTTTCCTTCTAACAACAATATTCACAGGTTAATCAATAGAATTTAGGCAAGCCTTCAGTGGTACCTTATTCTATATCTATGCTATGGGTTAATCAAAGTTAGGTTAATTTTAAGAGCTGATTTCACCACTGATACTCGGTTCAAGCGTTTAATTGAGTTCAAAACTGCAATTTGTGTATGGCTGAACTTACTTTAAATAAACTCGGTTATTAAAGTGGATGGTGAAATTGGGCCTAAAACATTTTCAATTAGGTAGAAGTTTTTAAACCTTCGCGAATTGGAACTATTTGGAATCGTGTTTACAATATTATTTCGGGTCTATTCGCGCACAGATATTTTAAAATAATCATTATTAAACTAACCTCGACTTTCGGTCAAGTTGCATTCATCACATTATGTGGTTACGAGAATGTTAGTTTCAATTATCTGACTAGACCCAAAATAATATCTAAAACAACATTTTCAATTCGTTTTTAATCTATAATGTCGTCATCAACATCCGATGATTCAGCTTTGGTATCATCACCTTTACTCATTTTAGCATTATCCTTCACATCTTGCAAATTATGTAAATCTTCATAAACCCGTTTTAAATTCCTCATAATGTACGAAGTGCCATTTATTTTCCCAGCTGGTTTGGAACTAGAATGATCAAAATACTTTTCAGATTCTACTGGCACATTTCCTGAACGAACAGGTACGGAGAAAGCCGATAAATGCCGAGGCCGCTGCCCGAAATCTCTACCAAGCCTCTTGTCTATCCCTGCATCTTCCCTCGACTCTTGGTTATTATCGACGCCTTCAGCTAATGCTCGTTTTCTATCATAGATGTGTCCAGACACGCGCAAATCTATGAAGAAGTTTAAGGGGTCAACGCCGAAACCGCCAGGGTTGTAAAGTGGTGGGTACCACATTGGCGGAGGAGGTGGAAGAATTAAGTTTGGTTGCGGTATTGATGTAGCTTCCGAATTTCGTCCAGGGCAAGGTGAAGGCTTTGGCAGTTCTTCTGTTCCTACGTCGACGAAAGAAGACTGCCTGCCTGGTGGCCCAGGGCTTCCACTCGGCTTCGTGTGTTCGGCTTTCGGCGACAATCTCCTCGGCGATGGTTCTCGCACTCTCGAATGTTTGTCCACTGTCAACTCCAGCGGTACTTCTGGTCGAGTCTCAGGCTCTTTCTTTTCTTCGTCCTGCTTCGGCCATTCTCGTCGCCAATCGTTTTCGTTTTCAGCGAAATATTTCTGTGTGCGACGCTTGAAGCGACGATGATAATGAGGGGGTCTGCAACCGTGACGAGCGTTTACAAATGACCTTAGCATTTCACTGAAGAAGAATGCATGAGGTTGTAGCGGTAAAGCGCTGTAGAGATAAGGTGGAGTGGCTGCTAGAAGTCTGGAAACCAGTTCTGTATTCCTTAGTTCCCTTACATGTGTCTTGGCTGGTGTCTCGGTTGGAATCTTCTCTTCCTGTACGGAACTCATCCTGGAACAAAAGTGTTCGTGTTAGAGATAAATCAATTCTCAAATGAATGAGCGAACCCTATCGCCCACCGGGAATTGCAATGTGAGTGAAATGCGATGCACTTTGACTGAGGGGGGACTTTGAAGCATTTGACACTTTACGACTAGTGAGCGATTCATAATTCAGACTTTATCAGACTCTGACTAAATACTGATAAAGTAGAAATAATCATAAAATAATCACGTGCAGTATTTATTATAGATAAATCAATTGCGTATTCTTGCTCAGTGCCTCAGAGAGCATGTAATAGGTCCTGATTGTTATTATCATCTTCTCTCATAAAAGCCTCCTTCCTACCATTCTTTAGTTTCTCTTCACTAAAGGTTTGCTGAAAGACGAACTCATTACAGAGTTAGTTTGCCTTTATTATATACTAGCTTTCTCCAGCAGCTTTGCCCGCGTGGAATATTGATAAATTTGTAGCCTACGTGTTATAAGGTATATTGCTGTAAAGTTTCATCGAAATCTGTTCAATAGTTTTTGCGAGAAAGTGTGACAAACATCCATCCATCCACACAAACTTTCACATTTTTATATTAGTAGGTTGTTTATTATTATTTTTATTGCATTCCCTTTAGTGTGTTACAATTAAGAATTAATAAAATTCAGATAACTGATCAATTTTCAGGGGGAGGCCTATGTTCAGCAGTGGACGTTTTATGGCTGAAATGATGATGATGATGATGAGAAAACTGATCTTACTTTATCACCAAAATGCTTTCTCAGAAAATTGAAAGCAACTAAAATATTCTACAATCGCATGGTGTAAGCGACATGAGAATCTCAGCTGAGCGTGAGCGCGGTACCTACAACTGAACGAGACAGTCGGCCGGTGAGCCGGTGATTATCGCGGCTCCTCGTCCGCGAACAATGCGTCCGTCGCCATTATGTCTAAGTACTGCATTTGTGTTGATGAGATACCCACTGCGAAGTGCGAAGTACTCCGCTATGAGATAAGGATATGCTTTGTCTGCTTCTAGGCATTGAAATTAAAGTTGGTTTGCGTAGGTAGGTACCTGAAACCTTATTGATAACTAACGCTTCGCTAGCGATTTTGTCCGCGTGGATTTCAGGTTTTTGATACCTTATTTTACTCGCTTAAGGAATAAAATTTTCAAAAATCCATTGACATTGACATTGGCGCCCAACGTGGGGCCCGAACCCATGACCCTAAGATTAAGAGTCTCATGCTCTGCCGACTGAGTCACTCCCTATGGTTTAGTTAGCCAGACTCCTTACAAAATTCAATTAATTTATTAACTAAGCAATATACTACATACAATAATTATTTGCATAAAGTTGTTAAGTAACAACTTTAACACAAGTTCAACTACTTATTTACGCCTTGTGGCACCCAAATCGCATGCAAAAGTAAATTAATGATTGCATAAAAAATTACATAAAAAAGTGAATAAGTAAATAATTTTATCAGATTATTTTAATAAATAACTGTCATTCACACATATATGTCGCGTGCGGGAATCGAACCCGCGACACAAAGCGTATAATGCAAATCGCCCTTGTCATCAAAATGTAAAAAATTTACGTTGTGATTTGCGATTTGTTATTTGTTTATTTACGTTTTAGTTGTGATTTCCACCTAAGATTTCGACAGGGTCCTATGTAACAGGCTTAGCGTATGACATCATCATCTCTACGATAGCAAAAGTAATAATGGATCGGAAATAGGTAACCAAAAATGTTTTTATAGAGAAGGCAATCCGTGTATGTCAACGCGGCATCAAAAAAGAGCAAATTATTCCAAATTCAAACCACGTCTACCGTTTGCGAGTGATATAGTGACGTTCTATATTCGCGGTGTCGGTTCGTCTGTCCACATCGATTTTTCAGCTCATCGGTGTTTTATTGGCAATATTCGAATGACGATACATCCGCATTCCGTAACTCGCTGCAGATTTGTTTTTGGAATTCTTTTTCGAGGGCTGCGAGCCAGCGAGTGAATGAATATAATTTCCAATCTCTTTTAAATGGTTCGCTGGAAATTCCTTTCTCTATTTTTCATTTTCTTTGATAATGTTTTAGTAGTTCAGTATTAGTTCGCTATTTTTGAAGGAACATATATAAATAGATTTAACTTCGTCTTCTCGTATGATACACAGATTATTAATTTTCAATACGTTAATCGTAACTCCGCACTATTGAATCAACAACAAAGGACTCCTCTAATAAGGGTGGCATAGGAATTAAATGTCACATTACCATATCACTGAGTTTGAAGTGAAAGCGATATATCGGATTTGCCACAATAAAGAGCGGGTGGGGGAGTAGGGGGGATGTTCACAATAAATTCAGAGTGGTGTTCTCTATTCAAACAGTTGATACGGAGCGTGAAGCGGGATAAAATCTTACGAACGCGGCGATGAACAAACATGACGGGCCCCCACCGCTCGTAGTCTGCATTTAAATGTTCCTAACGTTTTTAATTTAGACGAAAAGGCTGGGTTCCGTAACTTTTTTATGAAATGGATATAATATGCGGTTGGCGAATTTTTGGTACAATTTTTACATGATGCTGCAACTTATTGTAAAGACAGATACCCAGAAGGAAATTAAAATTCTACTGTAGATAAAAGAAAAGACTTTGATAGCTACAAATTGTTTTAAAAAAATAGGATTTTATAATTTTAATTTTTAATTTTATAAGCATTTTGGCCCTTTAGAATGTATGCCCAAGAGCAGAAATATCCAGGGAAGAAGCAACAGGGAAAGGCTCTTTCGTAAGGAATAATTTAAACATTCGTGAAACAAACCATATGTAGATAAGTAGATTTGTTATATAGATTTAAAGGAAAACCAAGGGCTCATTACACCTTCAACACAACTATGAATGAACACAACATGAACAATTACTTTTTATTTATCCTTATCTTACTATTACCACAGTCTAGATATCATAAAAGAGCTCTTTATACTGTGCTATTACTAACAATGATAATCACCGTTAGAGCGTAGAGACATGCAAGGAGTCGCCATAGTCGGACACGGCGCCGGCGTGGAGTTATGATGATGATGATGATTACTAACTATAATTATTAAGTATATCCCGAATAAAAAAAAATGAATTGATTGCCAGTTGCAAATGAGTGAGAGACAACTACAAAATTCTCTGTAAACTACAAAATGTACATACATTGATGTTCGTACGTTACATATAAAATGTAATAAAACAAAATGTCTATCTGTCTGTTTCACGGAGCAGATTTCATGCTCTATCTATTATTTTTTTATCACACATGCTTTAAAAAAATAAATCAAAGGATTTCATAGAAACGTATCTAACGAATGCGTAGACACCAGACTATTCATTCATATGTTTTGGTGAACGCTCGTAGTCAGGAATTAAATTGGAATCGTTAGGTCCGTAGATTTAAGAATAGAACGAACTTTTTATGAATAGAAATAATTTGAAAAATAAAGAAAAATCGCCTGTAATATATCATTGAAAGAATGTTTCTATCATAGAGTATTCAAGAAAATGTTTCTATACTAGTCGTCGAAATTCGACATTCGAATTCGTCAGTGGTCGAAATTCGACCGTTTTTTTTTTATAAAACCATAGAGCCAGGCTTGGTTTTATTTTAAAAAAGTGTAGCAGATTATTTGGAAGATAAAATGCAAACGTCGGCGTCGCGTTGATTCCACCATCATTTCATGTTAGCAATTTTTTAAACTGTCTGCAGTTGGAAAGTCAACTTCACCACCATAATAATGCGACAGCGACGAATTAAAACACACGAATTCACAGTAAAAAAAAATTCAAAGCCATTGTAAAAGTACATAAAAAATTCAATTAGGCAGCTCACAGGCGACGCGTGGATTTTAGCGACAAATTCGCTCTGCGACGAACGGTAAACCACCAGTTTTTAACTAACAAAAATTCAAGGGAATGTAGACTTTGTGTCTTTGAGATAGATGTGGTGAAGTGATGTTGAGGAAGGCAAATAATACTGTTGTAGAGGTGTTTCGTCACACGGCAGCGAACGTTAATTTCCATATTAAAACCGTCACAAAGGAAGCAGATTCAAAAACCGCTCCGCGGGCGGTGAAAAAGACTCCTGGATGTGAAAGGAATGGATGTGGTAATACGAAATTTGATGCTGATAAATATATTTAGATACTGTGAAAGTATAATAACTATTAGGGTTACTTCACAGAATCTAAAATTATCATAATATTGATCATAATTATAGCTAACCAACTGCGATCAATGTCTCAACATAAGCTTTAAATTAAAAACAAGACAATTATGTAGGTACTTAAACGTTATTAATTTTGTCTCACGACCACGACTTACTATCATAAACTCGTTTAATAATTCAATCACAGAGGGATATAACTATGTTATAATTTTTTTTGTCGCACGTTAGGTTTTTTATTACTCCGTCGGAAATCCCTTCGGTTTATGTTACAACATAATATTAAAGTAAGTATAGATACGTAACGGTATCCATGATCGTTTCAAAATTAATAACCTGTTAGGTACTATAAAATTGTATTCTCTTAATAAACCGCATCCTTTCCTTCGGACATCTCCGCACAAACAATATTGCGCGCAGATACCGTCGGGGTATGATAATCGCGTCAAAACGCACGTGAAGTGCCTCCGTCGCGTCGCCGCTCGGGAGGAGGAGGGAGGTGCTAAGCCGATGACGGCTTTAAAATGTACCAGATTATCCGACCGAGTGTACTTTAGAAGAGGTATGATTTATAGCTGTCTCATTGTGTGCGGATTAATTTCCGAAGGTTTTATTAGATCCTTAATAGATACTGTTTGAGTTTTCCTGAAAATTTATCGACAGTTGACGCTGATTGAGAAGTTTTAATACTTAGTACTTACCTAAGTAATATCAGTTCTTTTTTCTTTACAATAAAAAAAAACCTCGTGCCTATATTGAATCATTCAAATTAAGAGTGAATAGGCATCTTAAAGGCAGGTGTGCTTCATTATAGACCATAATACCGCTTAGCATCAGATTTGTTCATCTAGACTTGGAAGGGTAAAGCACTTATAAGTCAAATTGGATTTCGATTGACTTAAGTTCTTTTGCTTTAATATTATTAAAAAAAACGGGCTATCAAAACCATTTTTGCTTTACTTACAATTTTTTTTTCAAATCGGTCTGGCATTTTTTTATATTTGTTTATGGTAACTTCACAGCTGACAGATATTATAAATGTACATAATTTTGAACATTACGCCAATTAGTATAAAGTTCCTGAGATTATGCTTTAGCTTTAAATGTGGATTATACAATAATTTGGATGCCTCATTTTTCCCTTTGAAATTCTGTCGCTTTTGTATTCAACAATAAAATTCCAGTCCATGTTTATTGACTTACAATCTGTCAGTGCTTTTAGACCGAATGCGTATCATGGTTCAGTGGAATTGAATGCCACTGAAACAGTAACAGACAAAATCAAATAGAACTTTTATATGGATGCAGTATTTTATTAATTTGTGCTGAACGGGGTTGTTTTTTTTTATACAAAATTTGAAACATTGCCTTTAGTCTATTGGTAGCAAGCGCGACTACTGAGCATGAGATCCTGGGTTCGATACCCGGTTCAGGCAAAGTGTTATTGGGTTTTTCTTATGGTAATAGATGGCGCTACTTTTGAATCATAATTGAATTTTAAAGCCGTAAGCAAAAGCTAGTAAAAACATTGCGCTTTACTGTATTTCAAGTTAAACATTACTCAGCTTCTCCATACAACCCCGTTACAAAATTTGGCAAAAAGAAGTCTTAAAAATCCCCGCTTGCATCGAACCCGGAACCACGGCACACTAATCAAGCAGCCCACTCGACCAGAAAGCTGAACGTACCCAATTTCCTAACCAGATCCATCTCTAGATAACGATTGTATTATATCGAACGAGTGAATGTAATGACGCTTGAATGACCGATCGTGGTTCATTCTCGCAACGTTTTCGGAATGAATGTAATATGAGGCGCGAAATTTATGACAGATTTTTTTCAGTAATGGGTATTTTGGAGATAGCAGAACTGTTCTTAAAAGCTAGCATTGGATTTTGTTCTTGTGCTTTTTATTTTTTAACCGACTGCGAGAAAAAGGAAGATTATTTTTGTGAAATTTTTACATGTTTTAGCACATGTTAGCTTATTAAATATAAATTTCTTGTTAAATATTTATATAAAGGAAGATTATTTAGTTTCGCAGACTATCTATCTTTGTATATTGTTAAGCTAGATATCCTCTATGTTCGCGACTGTAGCGCTATGCAGCGAATGCTTCTCACTTAGAACTGCTCACGACGGAATGTTCGGAGAGCAGTAAGGTTTAGATAGAGTGTAAATATAGTTAGTTCTTCTTTCATGCAGCAAGTCGACATAAATTTTGCATAGATATAGTTTATACACCAGAGAGTGGAAATAAGAACCATGGGAGCGAAGTCGTGTGTACCTAAAAGCTAGTTTATCTATAAAACTGATTATGATATCATAAAAATGTGAATTTTTAATCAAGATTCACTGAGTTAGGATTTAATAGCTTGTTAATTTGGTACTTACAGGTAAATAATAAAGTAAATCGAAATCAAAATTATATTATACTAGCGACCCGCCCCGGCTTCGCACGGTCACGCTAATATGCATGTATTATACGTATAAATGTTCCTCTTGAATCACTCTATCTATTAAAAAATACCGCATCAAAATCCGTTGCGTAGTTTTAAAGATCTAAGCATACATAGGGACAGACAGACGGAAGCGACTTTGTTTTATACTACCTATGTAGTGATTAGGTACCTACAATAGAATTCATCATTAGCAATAGAATTAAATTTATTTGTATAAAAAGCAATATTTGTCTCCGACATGAGTACCTACTAAAAGACATAATCATGAACGCCAATTAACATACTCCCTGCGTACACCCGCGAGTGTGAAATCCACTAATTGTGTGTACTTAGTTCAATATAAATGAGATCGCGGCTTCCCTTAGCTTTATCAAAGACGTTTTAACAAGATATGTCATATAATATATCCTTAAATATAGTAAGTTGTATATATATATTTTTTTTTTTATTTATCCTTTATTTCGAGCATCTTGGCTCATAGATACACTTACACATAATTATACAATAATATTATACACTAATACATAACTAACATCATATAAAAATACTATAATAACATACAATATAAAACTTAACTAACATATATTAAAAAATACTATACATAAACAATAAGCTATGTCACACTTAATTCGGCGTCGTGTGTTTCGCTGTGTCGGGTATTCGGCCACGGAACCGCCGGAACACTACTCCTTTCGGCCAAAACTCTTCCTTGGTGAAAGTTGGAAGATGTTCAGTCGGTACTCTCACCACAAAGGAATTGAAGTTCACATTGTGACGAGAGTCCAACTGTTTGACCCTCAGGGTGAATTTGGCCTTTATGCGAATGTACTCTACAATCTCCTCGACCTTTGTAGAGTAATGCAGCCGGGACACGTACAGCAGCGTCTCTGGCACCGCAGGACGCAGCAGATGATTTGGCCCGGTCGGTGCGGTTCCACATTTGTTCTGACAAGCAGGCTTCTTCCTCTTCTTCTTCTCCACCTTGATGAAGCCATCCTCGTCGCATCTATCCTTCTCGGGACAACCCTGTGATGGATCCTTGCGGATTGTTTCACAACTCTGCTTATCCCTTTGTTGTTGTCGCTTTGATTGCGACGCAGCAGGTTTGCTCGTGGCTGCAATTGCAGCGTAGGCACGTTTAGGGGTCGACGTACCTACACGCGTCGATTCCTCCACCGGTGACAAGGCCGGAACGGCGGCGGCGGTGTGACACGATGCATCGTAAGCGATATCGGCAACCGGTGACGCAGTTGCACTCGCCGACGCGAAACTGCTGATCGACGCATGTTGTGCCCCGCGATGCGTGTTCACCTTTGAGGCGTCAGGTGACCTACTTAACGAAACAGCATTGCGCAACAACACTACTTCGGTTCGTAGTTCCTCTACGGTGTTATTTGACACCTCCAGTTTGGACTGCATCTCGGCTAGGCTCGCCTTCAGGGATGTAATATCCTTCAGCAGCCTAGTGACGTCGACATGGTCGAATGTGACGGGAGGCAGTCTATCTAACTCCTTCGCCACGAAATCGGGTATGTCGTCCGGGTCGGTCTTCTTCAACATGTCGATGATGTCTTGAAGACTCTTGTCGGTTCCATCCCTCCTGCGGGACGGCATCTGGTCCAACTTGCCCAGTGACTGGAAAAGAAGCAGCTTGCCACTGCTTATCTCCTCTTCTTTAAAATTAGACCGGCAGATCTGCAGAATGCTGACCTCGTCCATATAATGTATGGCATGATTGAGAAATGCCAACAGTTCGTTAGCTATGAGTTGTTTAGCACCCATAACGGCGAAAAACGGGCAGCGGCCAAAGCCGCGCAACACGCGAATTAAATTCGTGCTATGCAGTGGAAACACGACCGTATTCAGGCGCGCATCGCACTGCACTGATACTATACACTATATATGATACATCTAATTATATCTATACTGTACCGTGACTGACAGACAACGTTCAGTCTGAACCTTTGGTTTTAGACTTGAAAATTGGAAGAAATAATGAAACAACTTTTAACGGATATAATTCGCGTTTTTATTTTGATAATACAATCCTGACGTTTCGAGTACTTTGCAGCACTCGTGGTCGCAGGCAGACACAGCAGCAGGTGCAAGTTTGAGACTATATTGGAAGAAATAGTTCTAGAGTTGCTAAAGAAGGGTTTTAGATAAAATAGGGGATCAAAAATCTGAAAGTCGCGGACGGGAAGCCTTAGTATAGGTATTATAGATACACTGCACACCAATGAATATCACAGATAAAAATCTAAAACATAAAGAGAACCTAGAGAGAGAGAGAAGAAAGAGAACCCATCCAGAATCTTCCAAAGCTTATAATGTTTTTTTTTATAAAAAGCATCTTAGCGACCCACAGAACTACCAATTAATAAAGTTAGACCTTATACTACCTAAATTTACAGAGTAAAAACTCAGCGACTCGAGCTTTTCTAACATATAAAATTTTTCAGAACGCAGTTTCTGAACGATCTTTAAAGGTTTTGAATACAAAGAGTGCGTTCAGAAACATGTTAACTTATTCTACTAGGTTTTTATTATGTGCTTTCCCTCCCGGCAGCTAATAATAATAAAAGCGTTATCGTATCACAACACAATGCCACGTCGCCGCTTACATTCCGTCAAAGCGCGGGACATGGAGGTACGAAAATGAGAGAATATTTTATTATTTTAATTTTTAGTATAACAAGGTGTGCTAGAGAGAAAGGTATAATGTAATATAATACTTATAATAAACTCTTTGCGTATTCTATATCAACATTTATATAATGACATTGATGAAAAAGGCTTATAAAATCACAATAATTTTACTATAAAAATATTTAACTAGTATGGTTATACCATTTTGAGAAATTGACGAAATACTAAAATTACGTTGAATACCCCATAACCTTGTTTGTATAACTATTTATTAAAACTTAATAAAAAACTTGTAAGTTTGGCATTCGATATTTTGATCCCCGCATCCACAAGTATTTGTGTGATGCACAGATATTTATTTCGGTTCGGGTGTTTGTTCATCTATAAATATCCACGGTAGAAAATCCTATTGAAAGGCAACATTTATATCAGATGTAGATTATAAAAGTACATTTATTGGATCCGTTCATAACAGTAAATTAATTAAAATTTATTCCTAAAAAATTTTTTCCACTTTTTTAATGATAAACTCCTCAGTTATAAAAAAAATATGTTCACCAATTTCCATACCGACAAACAAGTTCAATCGTTTAATGCCACATCCATTTTTTAATTCCGCGCATGATTCCATTTTCTCTATTCAGTACCACGTAGCGCGGTTTCTTTGTGTCGTAGGCTCGTAGGCAATAAAGGTACGTGCTACAGCGCTACGAGCCTACGACGTAGACGTAGCTTCACTACACACGACTCTGTTTGCATTACTTTTTTTACATTTTATTTTCTTATTTGAGAATAGAACATTTATTATTAATACAAATTTAATATAAATAATACTAATATAATAAAAAAGTCATGGTAACTAAAGATTATTGAACTGAACTGAAGATGGACACGCCTGTTTTTTTACAAATCCCTTGTAATAAATCCTTGTAAATGCCTGATTAATGGCAAGCCAATTGCCATTAATCAGGCATAATTATAGACTCGGTGCTGCTAACGTACTCGGGAAAACCCAATAACGTTTTCCTGGGAAACGAACACAGGACCTTACGCTCATTAGTAGTATCACTAGTAGTATGACGGCAGACCAACGAGGCTGTCATAGAATACTTAAACTATAATTATGTAGTAAACTTTTAAAAAGTTTTTAAAACTAAAATCCACAGAACACTGGACGTCGCATTGGCCGTAATGATATTTTTATGGTCCAAAGCATTTTTTTAAACTCTTTTAAATTTGGAACGCGAAATAAAAATGGCGCGATCGTACCGCGACGGGAGTATCATGTTCCGACAGCGTGTCACTGATTCCGATAGATGGAACACGCAAACCCACTCCGTATTTAAATATTACGCTTCATCGTACGCCTCGTGTTTCGCCTCGCCTCGATTGATATCGCACGAGGCGTACTCGATATTATTTGACGAGGCGTACTAGATATTAATCTCGTTAAAATTTATTACTACAAATGCAACTGTTAATAAAGATAAATTTGAAAAAAAGTATTTTTTTTTACATCTTAAACGCATGCGAAGCGTTTAAAGAATTCTTATTACGAGTTCAAATCCTGCTAGTAATCGATTTCATCTTTCTACAAAAATTAGAAATGTATTACTTAACATTTATTTATTTATTTATTTAATTCACATACCTTACCACTAAAACAAAACAAACATGTGGTTCTGGGTTCAATTCCCGGATAAGAAAAGTGTAATTCAATACGGAGTCCAAGATTCACAGCACTAGGCTATCATTGCTTACACTTGCACTGCTTGAAATACTGAATCAAACTAAACCATCCTTAAACCTTGATATTTGTTCCTCCACAGAGTTCTAAAGCGACATCTATCGGCATACGTAATTACATGTCGTAGACGGTCGAACGAAGTCTGCCACAAATCCGGTAAATCTAATGAGCAAACATGGAGCGAACGAAATTGAGACTATGTTTACTTTAGGGGACTTACCTGGCTGTACGAATATTTGAATATTTGTCTTTTAAGCCGCGTACAAAAGATTTTATTTACTTATATTAATATGACATAAGTAGTGATAGCCTAGTGGCATGACCGTTGGACTGCCAATTAGGTCAAAGGTCAAAATCCAGGCTTGCACCTCTAACTTAAGTCTTAAGGGTTTTAGAAATTAAATATCGCTTGCTACTATCGGACTGCCAAGTCAAAGGTCATGGATTCGAAACCGTGCCAGTAGCGCGAGCATGGATCTTTTTATCGAATTTTTATCGAAAATATATCAATATTAAACGTCAATTTTGACACAATTTAATGAACTTTATGTCAAACTTGACGTTTAAAATTGGTAATCATTCGATAAAAACTCGACAAAAAAATCCGTGCTCGCACCCCTGTTTCGAACCCACGACCTCGGCTACGCTACAAACTAAGCATGCCACTGCTACACAAGTACACAGTTACATACTCGATTTAAACGACCAACCTAAAAATATTTTTATTTCCCAACGGTTTCACTACTGCCTTGTCCGTCGTATTTAGCGTCCTCATTTAAATGCAAGGCTTCCTGAGAGATACCCACGTCACTTCGCAAATAGTACGTCTATTAGAGTAAAGTAATGCATCAGTGCGTACTTGTGGTTCCGTATAAAATAGTAAGAAATAAATAAAACTGTGTTTAAGAACTGATGAGTATGAATAATCACAAAAAGAAGCTGGAACTTATGCTTGTGAAAAATTAAGGCGCAAGATGGCGGCAAACTGCCATGCTAAATCTTGCGTCTTAATTTTTAATTTTTTAATCAAAATTAGTTGGAATAATGTCAAATTAAATGCATAACTAAAAACTAAAAATTAAATGCATAGTATAGGGCCGGTTTCACAATCTAGGCATTATAAATTTATTAGGTTAAATCAAAAATAGAACGTAATTTTTACAGTAAGAGTCTCCATCAGAACAGTGAAACTAGACATCAATAAAATTGATCGTCAGGAAAAATCCAAAAAAAAAATCTACATCTTTTTTTTTATTGATTGATGTAGTCGGCTATCCAACTGACTTATTTCACGCATCAAAAACTTTAACTTTGTTGTTTAAAGCAGAAACTGTCCATCCACACAAGAACCTTTATAAAGCAACCCTAAAACCCCAGGCACACGATCCCCAGCGGATGACGCGACAATGGCGGCGGCGGCGCGGGAAACAGTTGAAGCACGCATTGTTTCACGTGATGCGAGTGGAAATAGACACATATTGTATGCTACAGTAAAAGAATAGACTGTAAATGTTTAGCTACTGGATTTTATCGTATCTCATATTTTTTATTATGATATAAAATGGTGGACTATTTCGTTAGTCTAGTGGTAGCAAGCGCGTCTGCTGAGCACAAGATCCTGGGTTCGATGCCCGCGGGTCGGGCAGTGTTATTGGGTTTTTCCATTAGCCAATTCTCATTAAAAGGGTGGATTTGTATTTTTTATCGTTCAAGTAGTAGAATGACATACAATGAAAAAATAATTCTTATTGGCTACCGCGAGCCGACGGCCGGATGCAACTCAAGGAATTTATTCATATAAGGAACGGTTTATCAGTCAGTAATAGTCTGTGTCGAAATCAATTATTTACAACTCGCCCAAATTATTGCAAAGTATACTGCAACATCTAATTTAACTTACGCTCTAAAATTTACCTGGCCTACTTGTAATTTACTAATATTGATTGAATTTGATGCTATGAAGCCTTATTATACTCAGTATTTTATTCAGTATTCAATGGATGCCTAACAAATCCCGGATCTCGCTCGACTGATGCGAAGCGACAATAGCGACCGACGGTAGAGCGACGCGGAAAGCGACAGATGCATTGTTAGCCGCGCGATGGAACGTGTGAGCGGGCCTTTATTTGTGACGTACATTGTTACTTAGTTTTAGCTTTTAATTGTAATGGCAAACAGTTTCATGTCTCTTGTTTTTCAAAAGTAATTCCGATGCTTTTATAAAAGCTATTGCATAGCTATTATTATTATGGCTTTGAGCGCGGCGACCGAATCAAGAAATTCCGTAACGAAAAAAATCCTAACACCCTTTATTGTAGAAGTTTTTAAAACCTTATTGGTTAATAAATAAGGTATATTTTATGCCAATGGGAAACCTGCTTTAATGACGACTGCTTTAGACGATATAAAATCTTTGTAGGCATAATATGATTATTATTATGACCCAAAATCTAAACAACGTAAAAGCTAAATCATATGATTACAAAAATTTTGTATCCTCTTTATCCTAAAGGAATAAACACTTTTCCCTTTTTTTTGTTCTTTATTCACGTAGAATATGTCCGTGTGTCTATATTCCTCAAAGAAAACCATTGTCAGACAATAGGAAACCTTCTTTAAACAGGGGGCGCCACATGCACATCAAATGAAAGGGATCATCATAATAACGTTCTAAATGGTTGCGAAGATTTTAAAATTGAATACACTACCGCCTAGGGTGGCAAGGGATGTTGGTAAGAATGAAGTGCAACGTTACCAACGATGCTGTTTACAATATTTGAATAAATACATAAAGATTATTGTTTTATATGTATGCATACTACGCGTTTCATAATTTTTGTAAAAAAAATGATTACGAGCCTTGGGTTAAACTTTTTTTTTGTCGTGTGGAAAACGTTTTTATGAGTACCCCACCACTAAGGGCTGGCGATGGGGTTATGTCCGACTCGCACGGACTAAAAATCCACGAACCTCTGGGCGGAAATACGCTGAGATCTCTAAGTTGAAAATCAACGATCATACCACTAGGATATCACGGCTCGGCTATTCGGTAAAATAAGTTTTTTTTTTATTAAGTAGGGCTTTTAAAAAAGATTATCGTTTAAAGTTATCTTTCTAAAGATGTTTACAATGTTATTAAATATTATGTAGTTCAAGATCTAAGTAATAGAATAAAAGAGTATTAATTTAAAATTCGTACGACACCAATACCGCAATCACCATTCGCGTAGCAGTGCTACGTAACTTCTACGACAGTACTACGACGCTACATTATTCGTGTAGCTCGTAGCATCAAACTGTCTACAAGTGCCATTGTCTGAAGCAGTAGGGTTGTGATAGAAACTTATGACGTAATTGTTATTACGTAATGGGGTTCTAAATGTATCTTGAATGCAATGTATGTATGAGTTGTAAAGTGATATAGGTAGGTACAGTCAGAGACAAATAGTAATCTACTTGACTAAGCTAAAAATATAACTAATGAAAATTGGAAGGATAAAGATGGATTTAACTAAAAACTGTCGGTATAGATAGACGATGAATACTATAATTTTTTTTAAGAACTTTTCTAATAGGTAAATAATTTAAATAAATATATTTATTTTCACACAACTTGATAATCCTAATCCTCCTGTGTTTATAGTATAGGAACATAAGTATGACTTGCTTCAGTATGGTATAATATTGAGTAAGGTCCCACGTAACAAGGAGCACAGAAAGACTACGTGCTGCTAAAAAGAAACGAACTCGGGACCTCCTCGGGACCGGCTGCTGAACACAACAGCGCGGGCGCAAGCGATCGACCAGTCAAGTCTGAATTACTCAAAATACTTCCATATCTAAAACTTCTTCAATACTACACTATCTTTACACCCTATCATGGCAACATTAAATTAAAACAACAGTAACATCAACAATATTCTTCAACAATTAATCCATAAAATACCAATGAGTCTTTTAACAAAATTAGCGTCGGTCCCCGACAATAGCGTCGTGATAAAAGCGATGACGATTGTGAATACCTTCAAATCTCATCTGCAAATATCTGGAGTAAATCTTAATCCGCACCCCTTCCTCCCAGCCACCCCTCTGTGCCTTTGTCTACCGCTAATAACGTGATTTTAACCACTGTGAAAGCAAATGATAGTAATATCATTCAAATATCTAAACCATTGTAACCTATACTTTGTTATAAGCAATTTTATATATGGAGGAGATTATATTATATTAGGAGGACATTATATATATTGCCAATATATATTATGTCCTTATTTAATAATAAATTTGAAAAAAACAACTGATACTTATAGACTCACGCCTGTATTCCCCAGAGGGGGTAGGCAGAGGTGTGCAGTACACCCACATTTCGCCGGCTAAATTAGCCACTGCACACCGGCGGCTATGTTATAAGTCCCATGTAATAGGGGGCGAGCCTATTGCCACTAACCGGACACAATTCCAGACTCCGTGCTGCACTTTGCCCGATCCGGGGATCGAACCCAGGACCTCGTGCTCAGCAGTCGCGCTTGCTACCACTAGACCAACGAGGCAGTCGACAACTGATACGGTTATATTTAATAGGCTAACATGTGCTAAAACTAAAAATTCCCAAGAATATTTAATGTCCTCCTGAGTCCGGACCGGTACGCTGTAAAATTGTACATATTGCTAATAATATAATAAAATATCCTCCTAACCAATTTTTGGTCACAGCCAATATCAACGGACATTAGCCAACGACGCAAGAGATATTGTAGACAATTGTAGTGCACAAGTGTGTGCGTAAACACGGGTGCACTCTTTATTCCCTCACTCTCATTATCTTATAGGACGGCAATCGTGACCGGAGAGAGATCAGGACCAACGGTTTTACGTGCTTTCCGAGGCATGGACTCATGGAGCAAGCGATAATTAATTTATAATACGCTCATAACTTATGAAAAGTCGCCTTCCCTGTTCTTCAGGTTTATTACAACCCCTTCTGGTTGACCTTCTGTAGAAGATTTCCACTATAAAATTTGGCGTCATCCTTCAGATATTAATTTAATGTAATAGGGCCGGTCTTAAGACAGCCGCAAGTGCCCGAAGCGATGTTGACACATGCTGTTGATTTATATACCATTGTCCAAGATACCTTGCTGCTGTCCCCATCTTGAAATTGATTTATAATTTTGATAGTTGAAAATGGGATGGTAGACGAGTAGATGGCAGAGAATGAGAGCGGTTTGGGTGATATTGTGAAGATGATTAGAAGAAGTTTACGCTAACGAAGTTTGTGTCCTTTTTTAACCGACTTCAAAAAAGGAGGATCTCATTTCGATGAGATATTTTTTTGCACTTATATTTAACTAGCTTTGGCCTTTTGCGGTAATTTAGAATTGATTTTCGAATTTCAATCTTGATTCAAAAGACACGTGGCGCCATTTATTATCAAAAGAACGTTATTGTTGTTTTTCTCGGAAACAAAACTTTTTTCGGGATGAAAGGTACTCTGTATCCGTTTCTCTACACTTGACAACTTAAATATGTGCAAAATTGCAAGATGATCTGTTCAGTGACTAAGTGACGTGAAAAGGTAACTAACAAACAAACTTACTTTCGCATTTCTAATATCAGTTAGGATTTTAATAATTTATTGTTACATAATTAATGTTTTGTTTGCGCCATGACATGTTTTTTGATCTCTTATAACTTATATGAGATCAAAAAATCCAAGGCGTCACTTATAATATAACTTATAAGTGACGCCTTGGATTCAATGAACATACCACCTGTATACAGATACTTTTAAGATTTTATTCTTCATTTTTATATTTTCGTAAGAAAATAACAATCTTTACTTGTTGATCCTCCCCCAGCAAGAAATAATCAACCCTATCCCGAAACTCGTCGCCAACAATTTATTGCTGAGCCATAAATATTAAAAAGTTGGGCGCATAAATCTCTGGTTTTATTAATAAAGGCTGCGCAAAGAGGTAAGTTTGTGGTGACGTATGCTCAAGCAATATTGTAGGTTTCTTACCGTTACTTTACAATAAATCAAATATTTCATAATTCATGCGATGCAGGTGTTTAGTTATGAAGTTTTTGTGAGCAATGTAAATACAGATTAGGAGAAACAAATGCATAGTTTGTACCGTACCATAAACAATATAAAATACAGAAATGTAGCAAACAACTTTCAAATTCAATCAAATCATTCCCAAATACTTAACACAATAATTCTACTAATATTATAAATATGTGAGTTTGTGAGGCTAGATAAATAGATGGATGTTTGTTACTCTTTCACGCAAAAACTACTGAACTGATTTTGATGAAACTTTACTGTAATATAGCTTAACATAGATACATAAAAAAACATATAGGCTATAATTTATCAACATACCACGCGAGCGAAGCAGGCATAAGCTAGTACTACATATATTTAGACTGTTGTACTTATACCTTAAATAGTATTTTTTCGTAGGTATTTCTATTTACTTGCATGTAGGTACCTATCATACAAGATCCAAAACGATCACCACCCTAAAATCCTTGTCAATGACCAAGTAAACTTAATAAACAACGGATTAAAACAGTAAGGGAGACCCACAATAGAGTTGTTGAGACGAACAACAAAAATTAAAAGTAAAACTGCTCAACAAAGGGGACCATTAGCGGATAAACTTCACGGGAGGTAATAAGTCTATGGAAAAACTCTCTATGGAAATCAAGGGAAGGCGACTTTTGATTAATTAGCGGTATTCTTTCGCCGAGTCGACTCCCGCCATTAATCCAGAAAACAATATGGCGGACGGGCTGCTTTATTGGGACATATCCTGTTGCAAGAAGTTGCTCCGATTTAAAGGATTTTATTATTTGTTGAAGAAAGTTTTGTATTATTAATTATTAGCGCTTCGCCCGTGACTTTGTTCGCGTAGATTTCGGATTTTACATCATGTACTTGTCGGGAAGGTAGAATTTCCAAAAATCCTTTTCTTAATGTACCTTTAGGGTACTTAAGGAATATTACCTCCAAATTTCAAATCTCGGGATCGGGTTCTATTCTATCCGAATTCTATCCGGATACGAAATTCTAAGGATAGTTTAAGTTGTCAGGACTTTATGAGTGCATTGGTCTAGCGAGCCACATTAGGGCTCATGCTAGGAAAGAATAGCAGTTTGGTCGCTGTCATCGAAATCGATGAGGAGGACTATATATATATATATATCGACTGTCAAAGAAAGCACGTTAACGGAAATAAATGAAACATGTAAGTATTATGTTAAAATTAAATTATTTGGTTTTATTTCCTTAAAAAATATTTGTTTTATATTTTTCTAATAAAATCCATTCCCCGTTGTAGCAAAACAAATTTCGTCTCTTAAAAGTTTTATTTGTTCAAAAGAACATTACACTAGCGGCTGGCTGAGGTAATCAAAGAAGGGGAGGAATTAATATCAGTCACCGCGTTCTCAATGCTAATTAATGACAGACCGACAATCTGCCGCATCCCCTTCATTGTTTTAAAATTGTTTTTAAATTATGTTGCTAAATTGAAGCGTTTGTTAAGTTTGGACGTGGTACCAAAAATATTGGGAAAAACAAAATCTTTCACTCTGTTGTTAGCATTCTGAGCTCAGAAATTATGTTTAAAATAATTAATTACCAAAGACGTGCCATATTTGGTGACAATAATTATAGTGTATGTGTTTGGCAGATGGGGCTAAGATGCTGTTTATAAAATAATCATGGCTTGGTGAAATCACCGTTAGATTCTTGATTAATGTTATTTAAAATGAGTAGGGCGTATTTTCGTTGTTGAAAAAACCCCTAAATTATTTTTTTTTTAAATACAAAAATAATTATTTTGTCCACTACCACGGTTTTTTTAAAGCATTTATAATATTAAAACATTTTTATTTATGCATTTGATGCAAACACTAAAGTTCAAAATGTTTGTATAAAGAAAAATCAATTAAGTACAAGCAGGATTTGAACATTATACGAAACTTTTTTTATTTAAATTATAAAAACTTATAGGTATTATACCTAATAAAATTCACACAATAAAATATTCGTCAATGCAATTCGTGAAATAGCTGACCAAGCCGACATCTGCGGCAGAAATACGACTCTTGCATATGTCACACGATTATTACATTCATCAAATCGTCAACGTTCATCGGACAAAATTATTAGTTGACGGACAAAAATGTTAAGGCCCTTTCAGACATAGCTTTTGAACCACATGGTATTTATGGGTAGAGTCGCCATACAACTGTCAGTCTGAGAAATACACAGATAAGACATTATTGACTTTCAAGACCAGAAACCAAACATGAAAAAATAATCAGCAAAGGTACATAATTATTACAGCTGACTCGCTGTCCAATTTGCCAAGGAAAAAATAGATAGGTATTTTTAATTGTTGCGTCCGCAAATTGAAAGCTTTAATTATTAATAATGGAATGAACACTACGAAAGATGTCAGATGATCACTGGCCATCAATAATAATAGAATATTATACCACATTAGTAAATTGTTTAAAAAATATTTCGTTTAATTTTTTTTTTTTTCAAAGTATTTCGCCCATTAGAAATTTAGAATCTACAGTACTTCGGCTAATGTGCATAATCCTAGTTTGTGTAACTTTTATACGAACTGTGCTCGATAAAACCTCAGTGGAGCCGAATTTTTCGAAGAACCAATCAGGTGGCTTACTTTTGAATTACGAATCCCAATCCTAATCCTAATTTTACTTTGCAAAAGTTTCAATCGTGTGAATATTTGTCATTTACTTTTGCACCAGCCAGCTGCAGCGTTGCGATGATTTCGTATTTAAATTCGGATTGAATTCAAAGTTGCCACCGATAAAGCTTCTGTAGTTACTAAAACATAACTTAGTAAATCTTGGCTAAACTAAGTCACTAGTGTTATACTTAGGTAATAAACAACATTTTATCACAAAAGTCTTGTCTGAACAGGCCCTAAAAACGCGAGGGTGAATGGTTCAACCCCACAGTAATAATGGTATTAGTTGGTAACCTCGTATTAAATGCAGGGGAGTGTGGTTATTTCTCGGGAATCTAATGGGAACCCGCCTGTGTGTGATTCAGTCATGTGTTCTTTGTATTGCAATTTTAATATGAGACCATTTACTTGTTTTTTTAAATTATTTTGAACAAGCGTTTGACCACGAATTCGTCTGAAAATTTATGGTCTACAGTGGAGCGCATCTGAGTCAATTTCCATAACTTGATTTTTTGCCTAATTTTGGTAGCATTTTTTTTTAATGTTATCATTAAATCCGGACCCAAAAAAAGCAAACTGCGACGCGACGCATCAAACTATACATTAAGTCTATCATTGGTATTAAACTCACAACATTGTTGGAAACTATGTCTTTGAAACGTTTTATAAAGCAAATCCAAAATGTATTTCTTTGTTTCATTATTTTATATTTTTGCTAAGGGCATTTCAAAGGGTCGGTTGCCCGGTCGGTACACTACCGTCGCTTGTCGCCGAGCAACAAAATGTCAGTGACGCAATAATTGGAGTAACGAGCGATTCGTCGCGGTGTGTTGTGTGGGCGACGAAATGTCACATGGGCGACAATTTGAACGTTCACCCTATTAATAAAAGATGCTTAATTTTTGCAAAAATGCGCTTACGTATTTTATTTCTGTTATTTCACCCTGTATAATATTCTGTAATTATTCAATGAAATCTGTGTTATATGAAACCCGCAACAGAATAGAACTTAGGTCACAAATAGGACAATACGACTCACACAAAAGCCGTCACTGACATCTGTATCAGATAATGCGTCATACGATACGCAACTTATAATAATATAGTTTACCACCAATCGGACCCTTAATTATGTAACAATAAGGCTTATAACGGCTTAAAGGTATAACATGTTAATATAATGTTGTAAGTTTTGACAGCAACATTGACAGGGGGGAAATGCATTCGCTGATTATGTGCATTCATGGAGCTCTGTTATAGATAATCGCTTTTCTTTTAGTTGTGATCGAGTATATCAAATGTAAGAACCTCCGTGAATGTTATATGATAATAAAGTAGGTGACTAGAGTTAAAAAAAAAAAAATTATAACCGTTATCCTAATAGTCCATAAAAAAAATATAGCAAACCATAATTCAGTATTAAGTAATGCCAAAAAAAAAGCAAAGTTACTAGGCGACCACTCGAGAAAATGGAAAAAATTAAAAAGTAATAAAAACTCAAATGAGGTGCTTTCAATCATCCCTCTGACAACAGTGTCGTATGAGGGGCGAGGGGGATGGTGGGTGACGTCACATGAGATTAAAAAGTTTGACGCCTCTCCCACGGAAATTAGCATTTTGCCCGTGGGCTTCATTTGCATAGTGTCCGATCTAATTTTTGTCTTTTGTTGTAATCAATTTATTCTGAAGGGTATATGTGGCATGTGAAGTGCTTCTCCAATTTATTTTTTTCTAGCAAGTGTACAAAAGAACAATTGTCTTTCACAAATGTTACTAGCACGCGACGATTTTGTATGAAAATAATATCTACAATACAAGATAATCTGAAGTTATCTAATCTGAGTTATATTTCAAAATAAAACATCAAAATGTTCCTCGTCAAAAATACGCATTTTCTACGATATCAAAGTCTTTTCAATGGCTGATACATTATTCAGACAAAATTGAAAAGCCTAATTGTAAAATGAGAAGCAACGTCGAAACCATTGTCGACGAGGACAAAAAATATGAAAAAAGTTCCCCGGAGACTTCGAAAAATAAGAGTAGAAAAGTCCTGCTTCATTTTGAAAGTAACTTCACTTAGCCCCTTTTTTCTTTGACAAAAGATTTTTAAAGATATCGCGTTTTGTAACTGCCAATGCAAGAATGATAAAATGTAAAAAATCAACTAAGTAATTTAGTTTATTTAATACCTAATGTAGCTTATAAAAAGTTATAAATATTATTTTATTTAACGTTTCATTTCATTCGTATTTTTCGAAACTGGTTAAAATATTTTAACCTACAATTTAATTACAAGCTTTTATTTAACTTGCAATGTAAGTTTGTTCGGGTTAGGATCTTGCAAGCTGAATTAGAACCACTTCCTCTTATCCTATGAGGTTGTATTTTTGCTAAAATTAAATAACTTAAATATTACATAGAAACACAGACAGTGTTAATTTTTATCACGCACGCCAATTAACGTCAATCAAAAATAGCTACACACTTTTTTCCCAGTCCCCGACCCGGTAATCGAACCGCGCCCCGTCGCTAGTGCTAACCGCAACACCGCGGCGGCCGGCACAGCTGTCACTTAATAATTTAATTGTGCATTTCCCCCCTTTTTCACGGCGCTTACCAAGCGATGGTCGCTCTATTATTGTCGTACTTATGTAGTTATGTAGATGTATTTTTTTGCTGGGTGAATATTGAATAACTGTTTCAGATTAATGTGTTGAAGTTGAAATATTGAATCAAATTGAAAATAAGAGTATATTGGAGATTACCTTCTCTATGGTCTCTAGAAATATTTAAGAGTTTGGATTTTATCTAATCCAATACACAACACATTTTTAACCGACTTCAAAAAGGAGTAGGGTTATCAATTAGACTATTTTTTTTATAAATACAACAATTTTCACTCCACAGCACACCAAGCAATTGACAGTTGGCAAAGACCAAGCACCTTTGGGTATTTCGCATCCCGGCGCCATGTAACAATAGATTTTCTTTTTTATCTACTTTCTTGATCGTTAGTAAACGATAAGATGAGATAGCTCCTTAGAAAATAATATGGTGTACCTATATTTCGTAAACATTAGACGTTGACATCCTTAAAACCTATCTCTAGGAAAGATATAAACTATATTTCCTAAAGAGAAAGATATCACGCATCAGCTTTTCTCGCGATAGCGGGAGTGATCTTGTAGTTCTAATTTTTTCGTGACAAAAAGTCCTATTTCTTTATCACTCTCCGATCCAAAAACTTCTTTCAAATTATAAAAAGTAGGTATATAAGTACTTCGTGACTGTTTCTATGTAAAAAGTCGATCCGTTGCTGAGACCTTTTCGCCTTTTACAATTAGACAATGTCCATCGGACAATGAGAGTGAGGGAATAGAGAGTGCACTTGTTTTTGCGCACTCACTTGTACATTATAATATTTCCTGCGTCGATGTGATGGCCAATCTCCATAAAGATTCGCCGCGTGTGTTTCTTGTTTTGTAAAACTAGTAAGGGTTATCAGCTTGAGCTGACAGAGACGTTACTAATATTATAATTATGTATAACCTTATAGGTACGTCGCCAGTCTCATCAACGCGACCTGTTATGTAAATATATGGTGGTCATTATATGTGACCGCGTTCTGTTCAGTTCTGGGTCGTTCTTGAAAAAAAGTTAACATTTTCTTAATTAATCTATATCTTACTCTCAGAAATTTAAAATATAAAAATTATACATTTCAAAGGTTTTTATACAATATTTTAACACCTGACAACATGGGGGTAGTTTATATTTTAATATTAACTTATGGTCCAGTCGGTGGTCGAAATTCAACCGTATTTGTTTTTTATAAATTTTAGCTTTTTGCACTTCTTCTCTACTTATATAAACTTTTACTATGCCAATTTTCACACTCCTCCTATCCCAATCTTATTCTTAAATCCCAATGTCAAAGTTCTTTTCCACGAGAATTTCTATTCCCGCCGCAAAGATCGCAGGTTGGACTATTGTTCACTAAACATTTAAGAAGAAAAATAAGAATAAAGTAAAAGAAGAATAAAAAAGAAGATCAATTGAGAGTAAAAGAAGAGAGCCACCCATGCAATACCTATGTCTATAAAATAAAAACGATGAAAGACAGAATAAATACAAATATTTTAGAAATTATTTTCTTTTATTAACCCCTATGCCCCTATGGGTTGATTTCGATGTCTTACAATTCAGCCATAAAAATTAAATAAAATTAAGGTAATCTTTGGCACAAAATTTTCCTTCGCGGAAAAACCACAGACTCTTGACATGCTCATTTTCTTTTGATTTTGTCTATTTGGTATATATTCAAGTTAAATAATCATAATGTTTAAAGAAGTCTACCATCTTTAAACAAGTTTTAATGTAGGTACCTATATATTTTTTTAATAAGTTACTCAAGTGATAAAAGTCATTTTAAAACTCTCAACTAACAAAGAAATATAAAATTAATATTTAATACACACCTGTATCCACGGCACGTACACACGTAAACTAAAATACAATATCTGACTTTTAACAATGCGTTCTCTTTAACGGCCGGGTGCAAACTGGCAGTACACCAAGGAATTTGTGCCAGCCGCCCAGCAGTGTAGGCGGGGCTTCTGCTGGGCGGGACAGAGAATCCGCAAATCAGCTTCGTTTCAACTTCTTTTCTTCCCACGCCAAGAAGCACTGGTCATCTCTCAGTGGGCGACAAGAATGGTAGTTACCTCGTTTCTATCTTGCGCTGCTGATATAAGTACCGACTATGCTGCTGTATGTGGAAACCGGAACGAGATATATGTCATAATATCATAATACTCAAGTTCTTGAGCACTTTAAGATTAAATTTTAATTGAAAATCAGAATAGTAATATTTCAAATGTAAGTATATTGTGAGCATAAACGGTGTAAGGAATATCATAAAGAAAACTTAAACCATGGATTATGGACATGATTCTAGACTCCCCAGCCAGCTTTGAAATTTTTCGTTGGGTTTTTCTTGTTGGGTTTTTTTGGGTTTATTTTTTACCGGGTAAATTGTGTACGGCATTACGGCTTATTTTAGAATAATAACTCTCTTGAATCATACTTATTTAGTATTAAATAATAATACGAGAACCGCAACGCCGCGTAACACACTCGCTCTTGAAAATAGACTCCGATTGAGTTCTAAACTAGTCGGGCATTCCCAAAATTAATCCGTGAGAATGCCGTATTCATTTTTTATAACACATTATGGCTTAGTAGATTTATTGTAACACGATTTTAAATAAAAAATAATTAATTATTTTCAGTTAATTCGCTAATAAAGTACGCGCAGTCATCCCTGTACCAGCTTAGGTACAGCGCTTATGCAATGACTTCATTGCTTTCTTAAATAAACCACGTTTTGGTTCCTTTGTGTGCTAAAATAGGATTTTTTTTAAACGCTGGAGATTCTAGAACCATGTATTGAATCCAAAGCGTACTTAAGTTTTCGTTAACATGTTCCTTGCACATAGTATACATTATTTTCAGAAGAAACAAACTGTTAAATTTGAAATCAGTCAGAAAGGTAGTCTTAAATAGAAAATCAAAAAGAATAATAACTATTGTTGCTCATGTTAATCATTTTATATTGCCGAACGCATAGGTATATCAAACCAATCGAAAGAAGTTCTTTCCATCGAAAGAAGCGCAGGCATTCAATGCTCTTTCAAAGAACATAAAACGTAAATCCTTACGTTTGGAGGGCTGCGCAGTTCTCGTCATCTCGTGGTCGTAGGAAGACAAAGGTATTATTATATTACCTTTATAATCTCTAGAATCTAAAATCTAATCTAGAAAAGATTATATAGATTCAATCTGTTAGTCAGACATCATTCGAACATCAACTATGGAAGCCAAAGTGTATATTTGAGTAAGTAAGTAAATAAACATACGAGGTGCCCAAGTAGGTAGGTACTACTGAGAAGTTTGTGCGTAGCACTCATGCAGTAGCACAATGATAACGTAGCAGTAGCTTCGTAGCACGTAAAAATTTTAATTGGGTTTCATACCACGGCTTGCCCATAATAAATAAGAGAATTAAAAAATAATACAAATCTGCGTAGGTATAACCTATTGTGTCTCACCTCAATTTTTGAGACGTTTGTCCAGCAGTGAAATAGTAGCTGAGTGGGCTGCTTTATATAGGTATGAATGAATAGAAGATAATAATAATATTGTTCTCCTGACTGAATATCAGTCATAGTAGCCAATCTCAATGGAGATTACTTAGTTAATTACGCAAGACACGTTATAGTGCACAAGTGTGTGCGCAAACACAGGTGCATGCTCTATTAAAAAATAAAACTCAATACTTAGCTAGAAATAGGTACCTACCTAACAGTAGATAAATCAAAAACATTCGTGGATTTTGGATTCGGTGCCAAAGTTTAGGATGAGGTGGTTTAATCTGAACCCATTGCTGACCCCTACTTTGAAATTGGTATTATTTTTTGTCAAAATATTATTTTATGCACACTATAAAGGAGTAGGTAGAGTAGGTATATCGTCGGACTTAGAGCGTTTCATTCGTCACCCAAATCCTATCCTCAGTTCGCCACCTTTTTCTCTGGGTAACAGCCGCCTGTCGCATACGTACACACGACTACACATCAAGCTAAGAGCCCCAGTCCTTTCTTTCTTTCTCTTTCTTTTGGAAAAGAGCGCGTAAATTAAAGAGAAACTTAATAACAAGTCAATCAACACAGATTCATTGAAATACATGCATGCTGCATCTATCTATTGGATTCTATTTATGGCGGAGATCGATAGAGCGAACTTTGCCTTTGCTTAAACTTATCTAAATTTATAAAAAAAGGTCTAAGTTTGAAATGTGTTTAAACACTGGTCTAATAACTTTCCACTACCGAACGTTCTAATTGTTAGGTACGCTGGATTGAAATACAAATACAATGTAAAATTATTTTCTATATCAGAGAAGTATTTTGCCCTGTAGTGGGAAAGACAAGCAAAAGAAATTATAAAGAAGAAAAGCGCAAAAAAAATATAGGTATAGCGGCAGATCCAGGTCCGGTCGGCATTCAATATAAGTTATGATATAAGTTATCTACGGAACAAAGCCCTTTAAGACCCCCGCAACCCAAAAGGATATTCTAAAGTTAAATTAATTGTCAGGATTTTATGAGGCCCCTATATCGACTGTTTTAGACCTTTTTGTGCTTTCCGAGGCACAGAGTAGGTGATAATTAATTTATAATAAGCACATAACTTCTGAAAAGAGAGAGGTGTATATGCCTTGGGTTCGAACCTGAGACCTCTGACTTGGCACTCAACAGTCATATCACTAGGCTATAATTATCTATCCTTGCATTGCCCTTCAAATGAATATAATTATATAAAGTAGATATTCATTATTGACAGCGACGCGAACGTATCAATAGATTTGATAAAATCAGTCATTTTAGAAACGTTCTGCTGTCTGAGCCCTTTGATGCGCTCATTAGTCGACAATACTGAGTAGAATTACGAACCTCATTTTTTTTTTAATAATTATAAATACACCCTGTTGCTTTAAAGACCTGCCAAATTTTAGGAGGTAGGTACCTAATAAGGTCCATGAAACTGAACAAGGAACACAGGTCGAAATCTAAAAACGACACAAAACTTTTTTATTTTTATTTTTTTGGAACAAAAACCTTTAACTTTTTGAACATCATGTCTACGATCAGTGATGAAAACACGAAACAATCTAGGATTTTAGCAAAATTGTCTTTGCCATTATTTTTCCTTTTGCTGTCAAAGTAAAGGATCTAATGCCTCTATCCAATGGTAAAGTATTACATTGTGGAATGCAATAAATGTTTGAGTTTGAGTTTGAAATTAAAAAGTACCTAGTTAAGTGCTTATTAAGAACGCTAGGCCCTAATTTATCAAAAGGTTATATGTATGTGACTGACTAGGGACCAGAGTTAAAATTCCTACAGATTTCGCGGATGTCGTCTACCTACTCGTCATAGAATTATATATTTTGATTCACCAAAATACAATTTTTTTTTTTAAATGATAAGTATTATGGATTTAAAAGAAACTCGCAAAAACAACTGACATGGGCGAGTAAGGCGACGCCAGGGATCGCGGGTTCAAACCCGCGATCCCTGGCGTGCCGTTTCTTAATATCACATATATAATATATCACTTAATAAGCAAAACATTTTAAAAAATATACTTACTTCATTTTTCACAAAGACGGGATCGCTCTTAAACACGACCACCTTCGGTTTAGAACATCTCTAGTGGCTTTAGATTAGACAGAAGCGTGCATCTTTTAATTCCTATTTATACATTCAAAATGTTACGAAAAAAACTGAAGAATCATATTCTTTATTTGCAATTCCACAATACTTATATTATTTATTCATGTTCATTGTACAAATCTCGCTCGTATTCCATTTTTTTCTACAATAATTTCGAACATTAGTGTTGGTCTATTCCTAAATACTTTCTAAAAACATTATGTAAGTACATATATTTAAATATTACACATATTTACGTACTAAAATTTTGATTCATTCAAAATTTTACTATATAGACTATCTGCTACCGACCTACCTCGTATACCTACTACCTAGTATACCTACCTAGTACCGGTACCGGTAATGGGTATGGTCGTTACAACGATCCCAAGGTCAAAGTCTTTAATTACTTCAAAAAATGTTTAACTTAGCTGGTGGCTTTATCAGTTAACATTTTCTTTATTTTCATTGCTTTTGAAAAGCAAAAGTAAATATTTACTAATCGAAACTCCGATCAGAGCCCTCTATTGTCCTATTATAGTTACCATAAGTAATAATAGACAACCAAAGCCGGTTCAGTATGCGTCATAATTTACTTCCCGCGCACTGCTGTGTAAATTTAGAACGCACGCAATCAATAAGTTCATATCTCCGTGAAAATGCCGTCGCAGATGGCGGCACTGTACAAATATGCGCAGTCTTTTTAAGCACATCTAAATGAATAAAATTAAATAATAAGAAATTTAAAATGACAATTGAAATTTTTAAGGATTTAAATATTTTGTTATAATAAAATTTGAACATAATAATTTTTTTCTAGTCTTCACAATTTAATAGAGACGGTTTTGACTACATAACAGCATCTCGGGCGCGTCATACAAGCTTGGGTTTGTGTGGTTCGTATTGAGGCCGCAGCCCGCATTGCAATACACTACACCGCCATCTTACGTCCATTGTGTCAACTGTTGGTAGAATTAGGTGCAGTAATTTTGTGTTGATTGTGCTGAGAGCAAGTTATCAAAATACAAACTATTCTGTTTGGATGACATGGTAAGTTCCTTGAATTAAACACTGGTTATTTGTGGCGGAAAATTCAAGTGAAATGTACGAAAAACCCGATGTGTTATTGAGTGCTCCGCCCGGTTCAACAAGCAGTGAAATAAAATGTCACGTTTTCAACGATCGATATTTACGGCTTTAGTTACTCTGTTGTTGCACAATTATAAAGGTAAATAACTTCTGTTTCAGCGCATGATATGCCGCACAGATAGCCGGGGATATGATTTGTTAAAATTACAAAAATGTCTGACGTGAAGCAAGTGAAAGTTGACAACTGGGGGATTTATTTCCTCCAGAGATTGAAGCACTTTTTTAATCGAACCGACTACTGTGACCTGACGCTCCAATTTCAAGACAATGCTCAGCTAAAAGTACACAGGCTAGTACTCAATGCATGCACTGAGTACTTTGAACTTTTGGAACGAACATGTGAAATGTACGAAGATTGTCTGGTGATGCCTGACGACCTGCAGGCCGATGTCGTCGTCCCAATAGTGAACTTTATGTACACAGGACATCTAGAATTTAGAATGGATTTATTGGAAAGATTGTACCAAACATCTCTGATCCTCAACATGCCTGTTTTAAGTAAACTTCTTGAGTCACATCGAAACTTAGCTCCAAAGGTACCAACTCATAGTTACAGTAGTACAAAAAGATTTCAGAAACATTGTGAAAGACCAACTAAGGTAACTCCTCCAAGTTCTAACCATAAACGCTCATACAGCAAAGCATTTGAAAATACTGTTTACAAAGAAAATAAAAAGAATTATCAGGCTGCTTCCAAACCTGAGCCTATTATCGTAAATAATAGTTATCATGCATCATCTTCCAACCAAGCCGACACAATGGTTTCACAGAAAGGTACTTTAGGTGACCCTCGGCCAACAAGATATGAATTGCCTGAAGAGCTTGATACTGGCAATGTCTTTGATAACTCTTTTTGTAGTATATCATATGCTTCCCAGCCTTTAATGATTCATCCTGATACTGTGAAACGCTATTCAGCTAAACGAAGCGGATTATTTAGTGAAGCATCGAGTTCTAAAAAATCTGGAATGTCAACGGTGGATATAGTGGAGTGTAAAAGAATTTCTAAAGAAGACAACATATTTGATGATGGTATTCCTGACCATAGTCTTTCTGATGATACAGAGATGTTCCAAACACCTTACTCCGATAATGTTACTCACAAAGACCCTAACCAACTTTTTGACCAAATTATAGATCAAAATGATGGCCCAAAAGTCACCATAGAAACTAAAGATAGCAAGAGTGCCTCAAATCTAGACCATGCAAGAATAATAAGTGAAGTTCTAAGAAAATATCCACATTTAGTCAAAAGTAATAGGAACATCAAACTTAAGATATTGGACCCTTCTCCAGGTAAACCCAAGAAACAGCAACAAAAACAGGTACCAGCTCCCCAGGCTTGGTATGAAGAGAAACCATTAAAATTAAAAACTGAAGCGGAACCAGATTACACTTATGAAACTGATGTTCTAGATTCAAAACAAGCTGCAAAACTTATTGCGATGGGAGCTGAAAATACCAAAGGCCCTTGGATATGTCTTATTTGTGGTACACCAGGAAAGGCTCTGCACTTTTCATCTTATTTTAAATTCCGTCGCCATTTAGTAGAAGTACACAATGAAAAACCAGTTTCTAACATATGTGAATACTGTGGTCTTCGATCATCCAAGAGAAACTACCTTCTTCATCACCTGTATTCACATCATGGTGTAGCTCCACCACCCCAGTATCATTTCCCTAAATGTAACCAATGCAACTATGTTGCATTAACTGAGAGCCTACTTATCAAACATAAGTTGACTCATAAGGACATTAGAAACTTCCGCTGCAATGTTTGTGCATCAGCATTTGCCTCGTCAAGTCAACTTTTATTACACATACAAACAACAGGACACAAGTACACTGCTGAAAGAAAAAGTAATCTGCAATGTATCTATTGCTTAAGAGTATTTTTGAGAGAAACAAATCTCTATGCCCATATAAAAACACATCACAAAAGAGAGGCCAAAAATGATGGTGTAATAGAAGATTCTGATGAAGAAAGAGTAGAAGAAAAATCAAGATCAAAAAGTTCTATTAAATTTGAACCCAGCACAAGCTATGATAATGAATATGAAGAGGTAGAATTACAGTATCAAGTTCAACAAAGGGCTGTCACTGAAATTCAACAAAGGCCTGTTACTGAAATTCAACAAAGACCTGTCAGTGAAATTCAACAAAGATCTGTCAGTGAAATGCAGGTTTTACCTAGAAAACCACAGAATATTAATTCTAATGCAAAGCAAAAAATTTTGAATCCTGGATTTGGTACTCCAAAACCTACACAGAAAACCAAGCTTAGGAAAAACATTCAAACACCCAATATTCAGGAAGAAGAAATAGTGGTCATAGGCAATAATGAATATATTATGAGAGACAACCAATTAATCCCGAAAAAACGAAAATCTGATAATAGTGACTTTGTTATGGCAGATGTGGTAAACTCTACTTCATTAGAGACAATTCAACAACCAACTACATCAATGCACTATGCAAATGTTCAAAATACTGTTGAAGAAAATGTTCAACAATCTAGTATGATGATAAAGAAGTCTGGAAACATAAGTCAGCCAATACAAATTGTGGTGTCAAATGAAGAAGAATATAAGGCTTTGATGGCTTCTAATCATCCCATTATATTTGACAATGGGGAAACAAATAAGACTTTGACAGTATTAACTACACCACATGACCAAACAATAGATACAACTTCAATAGATTTGGACAATACTACATCAAATGATATGATGATTATACCAGATCAATATCCCTTAAATGTCAATGAAGATGTTACTAACGAAAATTCAAACATAGTTGTTGTATACAGTCATTCTGTAGATGAAAATAAGCAATTTCAAATTCTCACTACAGGGGGTATAGGTGCACAGTTTGTACAGCCCTCTGCTATTATTACCCAAAATTATGAAACTGTAACTACGTCGACGCCAGTTATGAATGCACATTGTATTGAAGCACAAGTACAACAAACTTGGCAAAATAATGTCCAAAGTATAGAAGGTCAGCACATTCAATTACCTCCGGTAACAGAAATTCAAAGTTTGCTAAACTCTGAACAAGTTGAAATAAAGCCAATACACTGTGCACCTGAAAATAATTTGAATGATCTTCCAGAAGTACATTTAGTTTCTGAAACACAAACCATACTACCTCCCCAAGTAAATGAAACTGATATGAGTAATTGTCAAACAAATGTGAATATAGAACATATAAATCAAAATACTGAACAAGATACTGCTGAAGTATCTCAAAACATATCTGAAACACTTATAAATCCTAATGTTACATGTGAGAGAGATATTGAAAACGAAATGGCAATTATAAATGGCGCCAATGAACCAGAGCATACTCATCCTGAAATTGAATCAATACCTGTCATCCTTGCTGCCAATGATGAAAACTGTATCATTGAAGAACATATGGGCCAAGAAAATGTAATACAACAAGCAACAGTATCAGGAAATGTAATAATACATCAATCAATGGAAACAAACAATGTGATCCAATCATCAATGGTAACAGATAATGAAATACAACTCCCAATGGACTCGGATAACATGCAGGAATCAATGGAAACTGATAATCAATTACAACAACCAATGGAATCAGACGATGTAATACAACAATCAATGAAAACCGTCATAATACCTATAGTGACGGATAGTGTAATGCCACCAATAGATGCAGAAAATGTCTGTGAATCACCTATAGCTGCAGAAAATTATATAGAAGAATCTATAGTCGCAGATAATGAACAAGCTATGGTCGAAGAAAATGAACAAACCACAGCCGAAGAAACTGAGCAAGCTATGATCACAAAAAACCAACAAGCAATGGCTGCTCACAATTTTATTGAAGAAACAGTTGCAGAAAATGTGCAAACGGTCACAGAAAATGTAATAGAACAAAATTTAGACACTGAAAACTTTGTACAGCACTCTATAGACACAGAAAATGTAATGGAGGATCTAAGGGAACCAGAAAGTTTAATAGATGAACCTAGAGAAACAGAAAGCATTACAGAGGAGCCTAGGGAAGTAGAAAGTGTTATAGAACATTCAATGGAACCAGTAAATGTTATCCAAACATCTCAGTCGATAGAAATGATCCCAGATCAAGAATGCTCCATGGAAACTGTGGCTATGACAAATAACACAGAAGTTGCAGAAGATAACAATCAAGATACAGCAGAGGATCAACAACCAGAACTCATAGCATCACAAGCATATGACGATATTGTTGTTATTAACCGTGACCATAATGAAGAACCTGTAAATGCTAAAGAAGCTGAGGAAAAGATTCAAAATTTAACATCTGAATGGTCAGAAGATGAATATGATGTAGCTGAAGATGATTCCCATCATAATGTTGAAACTATTTCAAAAGAGGTCGCACAAAATCCAACCTTAGTGACAGAACCTGTTCTTGAAGAATCAATAGAAAACATTCAACAAGAAATGAATAAACAAATGACTGCCTCCAGCGAGATGAGCGTAAATGAAGAAAATCTTATATCTTTCCAAGAAGATGACTGTTCAAGTCAAGACATGAAACTAACTTCATTGAATGAATCATCAGATCTCACAGTTGTGCCAAATCCACAAGCTATACAGAAAATATCAACTCTATTAAATGATTGGGAGGATAACGATTCTCAAGAGGAAACCAATGCTGTCAGTGGAAATGCTATGACTACATCAGGGGATGGAAACTCAAATGCGCATGTTTCTGAGGTACAAGACATTTGTTTATCAGATGCAAAGGTGTCAGTGCAAGTCACAAACAATGATCCTATCAAAAGCTTGGTCAGTGATTGGGATGATGATGATGAGGAAATTAAGGAATAATTATTTAGCATAACACTTAAAAGAATCGTGAAAATGACTATAATTTATGAAATCATCTTGAATATTGTTTCCCAGGAAAATCTTATACTTTACAAAATTTGCAATGATTGCAGTTAATTTCCAAACTATTATATAAATAGTTAATAGTTTTAATACTTATGATTTAAGTAGTACTGTTAGTTTTTAAGAAAGTAGGTACTTATTAAGTTAAATATCATGTAAAAAGCTATAAGTTGATGTTACATGCAATATTTACGTAAGATACTTCGGTTTTTTTTAATGAATTTGTTATTACTATAACAATTTGAATACACCAACTAGATAATTTTAAATCTATAGGTAAGTAAATTCTCAGCTATGTAGGTATTGTATAAAAAGGTGGTAAACCCTTATTGAATGTTATCTAGTGGTGTAGCCTTCCTTACTTTCTTCCTGTAACCATACAAATAGAATAATCAATGTTTTATAGAAATAACTCAGTTGTTTCAATTAAATTTATTGTATTTCGCATATATTTATTACTATAATGTAATATAGAAAGATACTGATTACCTACTTAAGCTATAAAATAAATGGGTTGAAAATAAAAAAAAAGGTTTTTAATTTTCTCAAATAAAACAATATTTCATATAAAAATAACATTTTACTAGATTTTTAAACAGATTTCAGTTGCTGAAGTCAACATAACAGTACAATGACTATAGTCCACATATTTGTATATAATATGTATGCAAGAGTAATACATTTATACTCATATTATTCGCATTGTCTTTATATTTTGTTTTCCATAAGTGTCATATTTTAATAGTAAAAATTGAACTACGCCTTGAGTACAGTATGTGTACAGCAAGATTAGAAAAATTATGATAGAATCCGATTAAGTACTTTCATTTTTTGTGGAGTATAGTATGTAATGATAAGTGGAGTAAATTTTATTTTAGATGTCACAAAATTAATTTTACATGGTCGCTGACCCATCAAGCTCACATTAACAATCACATTATTCATAAATCAAACAAAAATTAACTACATCAGGTAACTAAATGAATTTCATACAATAGAATAGGACAACACAATTAAATGCAGAGTAGGCTCAATGTAATAAATTCAAGGATAACACATTTTCTAAAAAAGGACATACATTAATGATTTAAATAATTGGAAGAAATAACTTATACTAGAAGTGATGTGACCAAAGCATTGTTCAATGTTCATGAAATAGTTCTATTTTCAGACTTTTGATAACTAACATTTTCTTTTCACTTTACTGGATGATTGGTAAGGTAGTGGACTGTGGACAGGAAGTCCTCCTGGTTGCCACAAAATATAAGAAGTTATATTTTCGAGATAGAAAATATTGAGATATATTAAGTGACAATAATTTAGTAAGCAGTATAAAATATATTATAGTACCTAACAGTACATTCACCCTAAGCTTTCAATTTGCAGGTGATAAAAATATGTTGTTTTACAAGCTCAGTTGAAAAAGAGGTTTATAATGAAACTTATCAATTTTAAAACTTTATTTGCTATCTTGTTACACTTGTAACATAAGAACATAGTAAGTGAAAAAAATACTGCTGTAAACTAGGTACATATTTCTCTAATTAATTGAATTACCAAGGTATTCATTAAACAAGGAATATCTAAAAAGCTATATGTGTATGAATATGCTTTCAATGCTTAGTTTTTATTTATTTAGTGCTTACACATTTAACATCTAATAAAATATCACTTCAATCCTTTATTATTTGACAAAGCAGTTGCTCTTTGAGAGTGAGTAAACTATGCCTTTCAAATAAAAATATTTAATTAATAGTGAGACATGGTGATTAACATCAAATTACATTTATGGTCCTATACAACTGGTAACTATGCATTAGTTTATCAAAACTAATTTTGATAAAGCCATTTAACTAAAAGGCAAGCTCTTTATAGTAATAAGTATTATCATTGAGAATGAAAGTTATTTTGTTTCATAACATTTACTGGAATTCTTTTATTGAATGCATAATAATACAGAAAGTCTAACATGCTTAGCACAACATCATAAAAACTTTAAATTTTGCCTCTAATGGAATAAATGTATTTACAAAATAAATTACAATATTTACATTTAAAACAACATAACTATTGCCTAATCATTAGATATGGAGACTAAGACATATTTGACCATATATGCAAGAAATACAAAACCTATCAACACAAACAAATTTGTCAAAATATAGTACAAGTTGGATTGTTGTTCAGTAATCACTTCACCTTCACTTGTGTTAGTGTTGTCTGCATGGAGCATCGCTTCTTGCCGTTGCTTCAGCAGCAGCTCTATCTCCTCTACATATTCAGGAAACAGCTCACAAAACATTTTGTTTTTGATATTTATCTCCAAAGATTCCGCCGCCAAGCAACGCTTTTGATAATCTGAAGTCTCAACAGAGCCCAATGTTGGGGTCTTCTCTAACATAAAACTTAGTAAGCCTGTGAGAATTGTTGATATCGACCACGCCGGATTCCATGTGTCAGGATGGAAGTCGGTGATACTAAGACACAATCGCGTGTTAGTCTTGAATCTGCCGTTCGGCGTTATCATGTAAATAGACGGGGGTTTGAAAGGGAACTCTCTCGGGAATATGATTTTACCGTGATAGTATCCACCCTCGTAAGGGCTTTTCTCTGGCCCTTTAACTACGTAATGCCATTCTAAAATATTAGACGGCACTGGTTCCGCCGTCACATACGGAACGGGATCGTTTTTAAGCCTAAGGTAATCCTGCTTTAGCCTGCTTGTAGCTCCTGTAACTTTAGTTTTTGCCATGACTTAGCACAAATCAGTAAGCATACAATACTGTTGTACGTAACAAAGGTGTCACTGTAATCATACACTAATAATTGTTCAATATAGTCCACAATAGTTATTTTTTTTGGCCGATCGGAATCAATCGCGAATAAATAAAATAATACGTCAAATGATTTGCAATCATACGATACGTCATACGAATAGAGATGGGATGGGGTGCCGGGGGCAGCCAAGTATGTAAAAAATAATTTCTATTTTTTTAAGATAAAATACTATTTTTATTAATTTGTCCATAATACCTTTTCATTAGTTACTTTCGTTTAATGGCGTCCTTGCGGTAGCTGGCGACGCGTAACAGTATGATTTTTTTTTGTGTCTCATTTCTCGGTGTTTGACGGTTTTCGCAACATGATCATAACAGAAGATGTAAATAAAATAGGGGCGCCACTATCGCTGATGCGTATGAATGATCTAAGCAATGACCTAAGAAACCACAGACATATAAGAGTAGCAGACCATACATTAATCACTAGTTATATTTATATAGATGGGTATAATCTTTTTTCCTTTTCTTACAAAAGGACAACTGAATATATGTATCTCGTTCTTTCACCTATTGCAACACTCACACACACATAGACAAAATATGAGGCGTAGTCTATTTTGTGACGCCGCCATATTAGTTAAGCTACATAAGCTACATCGATTCGAATTATTATCATCAGGTTTTCGTAAAAAATATTGCTCGGTTGAGAATTAAATGGTAAAATAATAATTTTATAAAATGGTAAAGTGCAGTGCCTATCAGTGTGATAGTGCTAGCTATAACAATACACCTGGATTGACCTTTCATCGGTAAGTTTTATGTTGCTTTGTTAAGATTAAAAGCTATTCGGTTCTCTCTGATGAAGAGTTCAAATAATTAGTTATTGTTTAATAGCTTATTACATAGATTTTTAAATTTGGAGCTTAATCGTATATAATTTTGACCTATAACAACAGAAATAAAAGCATTTATGAGTTAGTTTGTTGTAAAGTTGCAAATATTGACAGCTCAAGTACTACAATATTATCGAGGGACGGATTTGGGAACAATTCAAATGATTTTTTGTAGATATGGTACCTATACCTAGATTGTTAAATATTTACGACATCATATCCATAATAATGCAGAGCACAGATTGGCAGCTGTTATAATAATAATCTACAAAAAATAGTCGCAGAAGTCTTAATTATTTTCATTAATACCTATGTCGATCATTCACATTTTTGTAATTTCAGGTAATTCAGATCAAAATTAAACAGTATTAATAAATCTACCAGGTTGTTCATCAACCACACGATAAGAAGAAGAATAAATATATCTATTTTTATTATGTCGTGATTATGTCTTATTCACCATGTCCTAAATGCGGCCCTGGCATAAATAGTTGTTCAATGTGTGCGTTTTGCCTACGCTGTTTAAACTTTATATTAGGTCTGCTACTCTTATATGTCTGTGTAAGAAACCAATGTTTTATTCAATGTATTTTCAGCTCAATGGATCTAAGCCAGGCATAAAGTAATATTCTCAGTCAACGAAGCCAAGACCATACGAAAGAGTGTCCTAGGAAGAGTACGAATGGTAGCTATGTGTGCGAGAGAGACACCGCGGTTAGCAAGAACTCCCCTTCTAGACCATTTTCACCTAACTTTTTAATATCGTAGGAAAAAATTATTTCAAAGAAGTATCGATTATTTCTTAGAACTTAATTTTTTTTTTATAAAACTACTTTTTTACTTTTGATTGCGTGTCCGGCCAAAATAAACGGCGACCGGCTTGTCCGGATTTTGTTAAGCTTTTTACATTTCGCAAACGAGCGAGCGCCGAGCGGTAGCCGAGCGCAGGCATTGGCCATTTCTATTTCATTAGAATTTAACAAGATTTATGGTAATGTAGGATGTCCAGCTTGTTCCGCCAAAGCTTGGTTAAAAACATTGGTTTTATAAAACTTATATTTCTAAGTTATTGAGACAGACTTAAGCACCAACTCGACGACAATCCAATAGCGTTCCAACTCGGTTTCCAAGGGGCGGGGGCGGTGGCAGTCAATTCCAATTTCTGCCACCAGTAAAAATAAAAATTCTTTAACATATTCAACATTTAATTAATAACAAAACCCTTCTATAACTTAAAACATTTTATCTCACAAACGTAGTTTTAACAAATTCGTCAACTAAGAGAAAACACATGATAATAAATAATATAAATTATCTAATTATTTAAATCGGCTCAGCACTACAAGAGCCTTGTGTAGTTTATATCAATGTCCAACAGTGACTCGTATTGATAATAATAAGTACAGTTCTTTCGTTACAACTTTGCCTCTAAAATTTTACTTTTCACTTCCACTGAGTGAGCGGGAGCCGGACGCAAGAGCCACAGACGTTCAAACGCAATAGCGGTGGTAGCCTAGTAGCATAACCGTTGAGTAGCAAGTTAAACTGAAGTCCCAGGTTCGAACCTAAGGCACGCATCTCTAACTTTTCGGAAGTTAGGTGCGTATTATAAATTATTTATCACCTACTCCGTGCTTCCAAAGTACGTTTAGCCGTTAGCCCCGACTGTTTTAGCGTCCGATGCAAACGCACAGCTCCTGGCTCTAGTAGAGCTAAGTACTAAGTGGCCACATGCATAAGTAGCGCATTGAAAGTCGTATTATAAAACTTAAATCAGGACTAAAGTATTACTTGAAATTATATTTTGTTTAAGAAGACGTTTCAAGTAATACTTGAGTCTTCAGTGATACTTGAGTTCTGTAAAACGAGTAGCAAAGTTAAAGCGATAGAACTGTATCAATTTATGGTTTAACTCTGAATGGTCATGTGCCATAATTGAGCAGCATGCTCCGTATTTCATGGTTGAGTTGTTTGAGCTGATCTTCGTCCGGGTTGTCCTGTTGTATGAGTCTGTCGCGTTGAGCTATTAACTCATTGATTCTTTCATTCATGGGATTTTTGGGCGCGTTCCTGGAAAAACATTAAAAATTATAAATTATTGAATTTTTAAAAAATTAGTTGTGATTTACAATAAAATATAACTCACTTCAAATCGTTAAACATTTCTAATTCCTCGGAACCTGCAGGATCTGAAAATAAATCATGTACTTATTAAAAAAAAAAATAGTTGGGTTAACATTTCATATTATTTAGCGAAGCTGAGGAAGTCAGTCATGATTGTTCAAACTCATACGAAACAATATCACACGTATGAATTTATTATTACACACACTATTGGTTCACAGTTATTTTACCTCTGACACGTCATCATTTTTTTTATATCGGTTGTGGCATTACTAGCAAATGTTAAATAATATAGCCTGACACGTCTATAACACACGTATAATAGTATCTTGGCCAACCGTAAAATACCATTACAATGAATCAGTAGATAATTTAAAAAAGGACTAACTTATCATGGAATGTGTAACGAGCGCAGGCGTGTTCGCAAGTATATCCACATAGAAATCATCCTTCAGCTTCTTCAAATCCACAGGATTCTGACTGACAACATCTTCATTGTGATCTTCTATTGTTTCAAGTCTGAAATTCAAGATTATTTAGAGGAAATAAGATTAAAAGATATTTGTTTTAGCTTTCTTTTCGTATGGTTAGTTGACTTTTCAGTGTTGGAGGTTCATGACAGGGCAGGACGGATAAAGTTATATTCATATAGTTCAGCCACCCTAAAAACTAATTTTAAGTGAGGATTCATGGAACGTTTAAAAGATATTTGAACAGAATATGGATTTCTAGATGGTAATAGATAGATAATAAAACTATTTTTGTACCCAACCAATGTGTTTGTATTAGTCACAAAATATTAATTGAAAAACCAGCGTCAGGAATTAGCTTTCTGGTATATTAATGCTGACTGGAACTATTTGGTGCAGCCACTGGGCATATCCATAAAATTCAGTTTATTCTTAGATTTTTTTTAAATCATGTCAGAGCGGTAACTACCTACATACCAGCCGTACTCAAAGTTTACCAAAGAATTTCAAATTTATTCGATTTTAGAACATCCTCCTTGCAATTAATTATTGGTATTAAAGGCTATACTAACCCCATCTCCCCTAACTGCTTCCTATCTTGTTGTAACTGCGTCAGCATCTGTTTCCTTGTATTTAATTTGATGAGATGTAGCTCCCTGACTGCGCGACCCCACTGCTCTTTGAAGAATCCCTTCGATTGGACAGCACTGTCTAGTTTCTCTTCTAAATACCGCTGAAAAGATAAAAATGTAAACAACTTAACAAAATATTATAAACTAAAACATAATAATAGAAATAGAATTTAAAGATCGTCCGAGATCAGTTTTCTTAAATGACTTTGTAGGTATTATTTGGCTCTAGAATTCTATAATGTACGGTTTACTTGTCTTCAACCCCCAATGAAAAAAGAAAGGTGTTATAAGTTTAACGTGTGTATCTGTGTGTCTGTGGCTATCAAAAGTATAAACCGACTTTCATTAGGGTTTTGGTTATATAACCCTGTATTTTGCTGATTTTTGTGTATATTTACCAGTTCCTTGCTGAGATAAATGTTTTTTTTTTATTAGCATGTATGTAAATAGTGTATTAATAGTGTATATTTACCAGTTCCTGTATAAGACTTGCAGTTTGATCTTTTGTTAGTCCAGAGTATCGGCCCTCGGCGTCTTTTTCAGTATTCTTTATGTTGTTCTGAAATGCGATGTTTTCTTTTGTAATTGGGATTAAATTGCTAGTTATAGTCTAGTGGTATGACCGCTGACTGGCAAGGATTCAGGTTCAAACCCAAAGGACGCACTTAGGTTCGATCCCAAAGCACGCACTTCTGACTTTTCGTACGTTATGTTATGTGCGTATTATAAACTAATTATCACCTGCTCCGTGCCTCGGAAAGCATGTTAACCCGTTGCACCGGCTGTCATGAAGATCTTTGACAGTCATCAAAAGGGAGTCAGTACCCTCATAAAATCCTGACAACTAATCTAACTTAAGAATATCGTAATCCTTTAGGTTGAGGATGTCAGATACCGTAGAAAACTGGTATACAGCTACCGTCATCGTCAGTTAGATTAGAAACCGACCCCAACAAAGTTTGAGAATAATAGGGCTAAGGAGGATGACATGATGATGATTAAATTGCTATTTATTTTCCGTGAGTAAAGCCATTATAATATTTAATAATCTTTTTAATATTTCTACAACAGATTGATTTATTATTTATTTAAAGTTACCTTGAGTAAATCCAATTGTTTTTCCAACTGCTGCACTTTAAGCTCCAGCTCTTCGATCCTCATATCCTTAAGTTTGAGCTGATGGTTCATGTCGTCCTCCATCTTCTGAGACGCTTCTCGCAACTCCTGGTATTTAGCCGTGTAGTGAGATTCTAGACCCTTCTTGGCGTCTAGCAGCTGGAAATTACGTATCAATTAAATATCAATATTGTAACTGTTGGTAGTGTCTAGGCTTTTCCAATCCAATTTAACGCAAACTTGCTAAAAAGGTAAAGGAAAACATCGTGGGGAAACTAAGCACCTGAGAGATTTTTCAACGATGTGTAACGCCACGTCAGAGGCCTACAGGCGGTTTAAACTCTAACACCAGGTTAATCATCAACCATACGATAAAGAAATATCACTATCACTACATAGTATAAAACAAAGTCGCTTCCCGCGTCTGTCTGTCCCTATGTATGCTTAGATCTTTCTACACAACGACGATGATGATGATGCGGTTTTTTTTAATAGATAGAGTGATTCAAGAGGAAGGTTTATATGTATAATACATGCATATTAGCGTAACCGTGCGAAGCTGGGGCGAGTCGCTAGTAGATAATATTTAAAAATTACATACCTTTTTCTCTCTCTCAGTGTTTCGATATCCTCTCAGTCTGAAGTCCTCGGTGGCTCGGCTCAGGTCGGCCGCCAGATTCCGACACTGCTCAATACCTTGGCTTAACTTGCATTCTAGCTCCAGACGTTTCTTTGACCACTCTTTAGCTAAGAGTTCTAGGTGATAATCTTCTTTGCGTTTTAACTAGAAGTTGATTAAACCAATGATAATAATTAAAATCTGTTACAATTTACAGAAAAAAATAGCTTGTATCGACTCGACTCGCTAATTCACGAAATCGGGCCCCCAAAAAAGACTAATTGATAACAGGCAACAATGGTGAGTGTCTGGGGGCCCCAGTTCCACCATCGTGGTTCATAAAAACCAGAGGTGAGTTTACTTGTTGTTATATATTATGTCCCAGAAGGGATTTATCATACCGAAGACCTCAACTGTAGAATAATGATTGAATTTTAAATTCTAAATTATCGCGAACGAAGCCAAAGTTAGTTAATTATATTTTTCTCCTCTACTCGCAACCCCTAAACGGTTGGACCGATTCTGTTGAAATTTCTGTGTGGGGTTGTGGGTCCCTGGATGGTTAAGATTTATAATTTGACCCGGTAGGCGGCGCTGTGATAGCCAACATTCAGGCAGGACCACTTCTAGCGGGTCTCCTTGTTTTCATCAATATAATAAAGGTAATAAATAAAAAAGGTAGCCGAAAGTAATTCATAACTCACTTGACATTTAAACAGTTCCTGTTGCTTCTCCTTCCAGTCTTCCAGCTCGTCGACGAACTTCTGCATTATGGCGTCGCGTTCTACTGCTGAGATCGTCAGTTTTACTAAGTCTGAGGATATAATCATAATACATTAGTGTATTGTGCAAATAAATAATGAGGAAATTGTAAATGGGAGTATCAAATCCGAGAAGAAAGCAGTATGTTTGCATGGGAGGGGTAGCCCCCTAAGTCTGCGCTTACTTTATGAGTGATTAGAGGTACAGTTTGGCAAAAAAGTGTCTGCAAATATTGAGGGCGCCACTGCCGCACTTCTCATACTACCATTCAAAATCACAAGTTATTTGGTACTTACATATTTCTATGATGACTTCTTTGTCATCAAATATAATCAAATGAATCATTTTGAAGTTATTTTAGTGCTCACAAACTTAGTTTTTAAGATTTTTATTTTTAGTTGACAGCTGTCACCGCCTCAGACTCTTTTTTGCCAAGATTTATGGCCGTATATAGCTATCAAAACTCTAAAGTCATAAAATAAACACAACGTCTAACTTACCTTTTTCAGTGTGAGTTATACAAGTATCGCTTTTACTTGGCGTCAATTTTACTGCGTCCCTGAAATACATAAACCAATAAACTATCGTATTACATATACTCATAGACTCACGCCTGTATTCCCCAGGGTAAGCAGAGGTGTATGCAGTACACCCACGTTTCGCCGGGTATGTTATAAGTTCCATGTAATAGGGGGCGAGTCTATTGCCATTAACCAGGCACAATTCCAGACTCTGTGCTGCTACTGAGAATTTCCTAACGGAAAAACAACGGATGGAACGAATGAATCGAACCCAGGATCTCGAGCCCAGCTGTCACGCTTGCTATCACTAAACCAACTGCAACGTGGCAATCAACTATCGTATTATATTTTCATTAATAACTACTACAAATAAAATAGTTAGCTAACTATTTTATTTGTAGTTGGTGGTAAAAACATACATAAAAACATTTAGAGATAATAATAATAATAATGTTCTCCTGACCGGATTTCGGTCACAGCGGCCAATCTCAACGGAGATTAGCCAACTCCGCAGGATATATGCACATGTGTGCGCAAACGCAGATGCACTTTCTATTCCCTTACTCTCATAGTCCGATGGGACGGCCTTCCGACACGACCGGAGAAAGATCAGGCGCAGGGCCAACGGCTTTACGTGCTTTCCGAGGCACGGACCAAGTGATAATTAATTTATAAAACGCACATAACTTACGAAAAGTCAGAGCGCACCTTGGATTCGAACCCGAGACCACTGACTTGCCAGTCAACGGTCACCACCACTAGGCTATAACGACTCTTATCTATTTAGAGATATTGTTTACCCGTTTGTAGATTGATCTCTAACAGTAACGACTCTCGGCGTCACATCATCGTCTCTGGTCTCCAAGGTCTCAGGCCGCGGCTCACACTGCACCTGAGTTCCAATAAACATTAGGGCACGTACACAACACTGTGATACGACGTTGTATCGCAAAAGAATACACGGAAGTACCGCGTGTTTATAGGCGAATATTTGCAATGCGAGTTTGTAAGGATGGATGGATGTTTGTTACTCTTTCACGCAAAAACTATTTAACGGAACGGATTTTGATGAAACTTTACAGTAATGTAGCTTATACATCAGAATACACATAGGCTACAATTTATCAACATACCACGCCGGCGAAGCCGTAAGCGGAAGCTATATAATAACACCTCCCTTTTTGCTTCGGGGGTAAAAAATCATAGACTGACTTACCTGCATATCAGCAGTGACTGGTCTCAATCGAGACGCGAGTATCTTCTCCTGACTTAACGTGAATGAGTCACACATCTTCTTTATAAGTTCTGCTATATTGTTTGTCTGGAGGACAGAGTCGCCTGACGCTGTTTTGTATCTGAAAGTAAATAAATAAGCCTTAGCCTGCACTGTTACACGGCTGGGCAAAGACTTACTCTAACAAATCACATGAATTTTTTGGATTTCTTTTTTATTATAATAAGGAAATTTGAAAAAACAACTGATACGGATGGGATTCGAACCCACGATCTTTGACCCTGTCGACGCTCTGGTCGCTAAGCCACCGTATCCTACCCGAGTCAATTGAAATTTAAAATCTCTCTCATTGCCTAGGGCGTGTGGTAATATCAAATGAACTGCTTAACGTGTCTTCCAAAGCAAGGAGTCGCTAGAAATCATATGAAAAATGGCACAGACAGTGAGTCTATTTTTGCCTAATAATAGTTTTCTCCGGTTTAATTCCGGCTTACCTCTAATAAAAATTGACCCTTCGCCACTGATTGATAGGAATTGGATTGTAGAAAGTATATTTGTTACGGGTACCTGGCAGTATTGCTAGCTCCTATATTAGTATAACCAGTGCCGCCGACATCTTGGTCCAGATTGGTACAGCTTCCACTGCGGAAATCTGAGATATGTTCCTGTGGCACCGGCGAACGTCGACGACCAGACTCTAGCTGAGTCGCGCTGCGGGCTGTTAGGTTCTTTGGCTTCTAAAAACATGATTTATTTGATAAAGAATATTGACAACTTTTTTGTAATTGAATTTAATTATATATTTCAAAAAATTACAAAATTATAAAGGGTTACAAATTCTGAAACTGCACAACCAAATAGAATTGTTTTAATGTCGGAGACAAAACAACTGTCACTGTATGGAGTTATCTTAAATATTTATTTTTATTCAAATAAAAATCATTGCTCCACCGACAAGAGCCTAGCTCTCAAATAATATAAGAAGAAGAAAAATCATACTACTATGATATCTGGACATGAATATTTTCAGCCTAAACCGGTGGACCTAGAGATTCTAAATTTGGAGTAAATATTCCTTGAGTACTTAGGGTACTTGGTACAGAGATTTTAGGAAATTACTCTAAATAAAATATGGGATGAGCGGGCCTACAGGCAAGCACTGGACGGGGCTGCAAAGCGCGTTAGCAGTACCCGGCCCCGTCCGATACTGTGCGAGGAACACGCAGGGGGAGATGTTTTTAGTGGGTGCGACCTCTTTTCTTACTCCCCCTCCCAAAAAGAAAGGTGAAATAGGGGATGAAAAAAAGCATTATACAATACTTTCCCGCGACTTTGTCTGCGTAGACTTTGGATTTTTCATCTCCTATTTTACCTTTTTTTGTGGCCGGGTGGAGTAAATAATGTTTAAATTTTAAAAATGGGCTCGCACCTACTAAAAACATCTACCCCCTGCGTGTTCCTCGTAACTATAGTTTTATATAAATACCGCCCTCGTACCTGGACGTCATGCTTCACTCCTAAATACTTCAGACTCATCTCGACATCCACAAACGGTCTTCTGCCGCTCGCCAAGGCCTGAATTTCGTCGCATCGTAATATAAAACATCGCTCGTGTATAGTGAGGGCGCCTTCTGTATTACAGAACCTGTCCATAAAGTGACTTGTGTCTTCTGTTGGGATTAACTTGCGAAGATCCATGCTGCAGATACCTGAAAAAGTTGATTAATGTTTTAAAAATATGGTACCTATTTGACTGATTTTTTAAATTTAGAACTAGGTATATTTTTTTGTAAAAATGTAATTAACTGTTAAAAAATAAATAAATATGACAAAAATTTACAAAGTTATGTGTCTACACATTATTTATAACTAAATTTGAAAAAATCCTCAGAAGCAGAAAAACATCAATTTTTTTAAAATTATTAGTCGAGAGTGTTCTCGACCAACACACGTAGATCGTATTTTGATCGCAAAGTGGTGCACCGTTCGTGTCCGCGATAGTACATAGGTTTTTTTTTTCACATGTATTATTCAAATCTTTATTGGATGATGTTTGTGTAATAATACACACCTGCGTCCTTCTCATTGGCACACACTTTCACGACAAGATGAGGGCACTCCGTGAAGTATCGTCCGAGCGTCGCGAGGTCAGACGCCAGACGTAGTGACGTGCGTTGATTGAACTGCACCGTACTGCCGCCACTAGTATTCTGAGTTGCACATACCCTGGACACATAAACAAGATTGCTTTTTCAATATATTATTATTCTTAATCTGTATAGTACCACTGCAGGGCAAAGGCAGCGCCAGCGTTAGGGCCACTGACACTATAGGCACAAATATTTTGGCGCCCACATAGGAGTATTAATTTTAATTTTTAATTGAGGGTGTGGAGCACGGCGGCAGGAAACTCCAGACCGACAGATAATAAAACCTACATGCTAAACATTTTCCAATAAGATTATGTGAATCCTTAAAGTAAGTTCTGCTTACCTGTCCGTCATAATGTTATGTGTGAACACAGAATAAGAGACGTAGCATCCAATATCTTTAGTCAAACTTCGCTCTGGAAGCAGCTGGAAGTTAAAACCGCTTTAATAAATCTATGTCTATTCCTTAAATATTTGATGCCTTGAGTTACATTATTGCGATTTTCGTAGGGATCTTTATATAAAAAAAAATACTGCCTCTATGTTACTTGGTAATAATGTTTAAATTTGAGTTAATTAATTACAAATCAGTCGCTCCGTAGAAAACTGATATTCAGCTTCATCTGGTTAGATCAGAAGCCGACCCTAACAAAGTTTTGTAATAATAACTAATAAGGCTAGGAGGATAATGATGAGATGTGAAAGTTTATTGTTTGGATGTTTGTTCCTCAATCTCGCCTTACCAGCTAAAAGAATTTGCATGAAATTGGCAGGCAGGTAGATCATGACCTGGACCCGGGGCGTGCAGTTCATACAGACAAATAAGACACTGCCTACCCTGACAAATGCGATGCAGAGGACGAATTAGTAAAACTAAGTAGTATTTGCATGTATGCCTTCTTCTTCTTATATTTAAGAGGCTCTTGTCAATGGAGCAATCGCCACCTCTCTCTATTCTCTGCTTGTCTTTTGTATGCATTGCCTATACTTCGAAAATGTCTGTGCACGCCCCTGGATCTGGATTAGGACATAGGATACTTTTTATCCTGGTTCAGTACATAAGTAATTGTAATAAGAACATTGTTTTGCATGGATTAGCAACTGTACAACTATATTATGGCTATTCTTATACTTACCAAATCTAAATTCTCGAGGGAACCAATGAGAAAGCTGAGTACAAACAATTGCTTTCCTCTGCCGATCTGTATAAGTCCCTCGTCACATAACAACTTAGGTTGAAGGTCTGGAGACGTCACGCTTCTCTTACTTTCTACTACGTACTCCTCTATAAAAAAAAAATGTCTACATTTGTAAGATGGTTACGCGATTTCCTGACCTTACTTATACAAAAAATCGTGGTGAACCCGTTTTACTTTGAAATTTGTGGGTGTGGGCTCGAACCTGGCATGTGACATTGTCATAGGTATATAATTTCATACTGTAGGGGGACTCTAGTATTGGTGGGCCATTTACTTGTTTGACATTTTAGTAGTATAAAAAAATTATATGATTTATGAGTCTTGATAGCCGTTGGTGGTGACCGTTGACTGGGTTCGAACCCAAGGCATGCACCACTGACTTTTTATATATTTTTATTTTATAAGTTATATGCGTTTTATAAATTAATTATCACTTACTCCATGCCGCGGAAAGCACGTAAAGCCGTTGGTTTTGCGCCTGATCTCTCTCCGATCGTGTCAATTGCCGTCCCATCGGACTATGAGAGTGGGGAAATAGAGAATGCATCTGTGTTTGCACACACTTGTGCACTATAATATATCCTGCGTAATGGCTAATCTCCGTTGAGTTTCTCCGCTGTGACCGAAATTTGGTCAGGACATTAGTATAAAAAACCATTAACTTACTTAGAGTCATCAATATAGACTTAGCAGTGGGAGGATTTGAGTATGCAGTTGGATAAGCAACTTCATTACTATGAAACAATCGGAGCTCATTTCTCTGAAATAAAAATTATGCAGGAATTAACTACTTACACAATTATATGATTCGGTAAAAAATTGCCTAGTCTGTTAAGTATACAAAAATCTATATCAGTAAGGAAGGATCATAAATCAATCCACGCGATCTTCCTCATTCCACAGAATAATTAATAAATTATCCAACACATGAGCTGTATTAGTATTATGTGTAATTATTATTGCAATTATAGACATGCAATAAATTTATTATAATTATGAACATTGTATAGAGACAGCGGCTTGGCGCTGCCTAAGAGTCGGAGACTTTTCTTGTAGGTACTTTTTTGTTGTAATATGAAGTTTATTGTTAGTATTTTTTTAAGGGATAGATTTTTTTGGTTGCTATACATAGAAAATTTACTATTGCCGATAAGATGTATCAATTCACAGAAATATAATTATTGAAAATATAAATAGAAAATATCTTTATCAAATAATCACAATCTTTTAAAATTTTGGGCCATAAGGAGTTGCCTCTTGTTTTGCAAATTGCTAAAAACAAAAGGTGATCTACTAACAAAAGGTTAATTTAGAATAAGGTCTGACCAAGAATAGGTTTTTTTAAACCTTTTTTACCGTTTTTTTTTTGCCGAGAAGACACAGAGATCATATGAAATTAAGCCAAGTATGGCCGAAACGGAGATCTCGATCGGATTAATTTAGAATGTTAAGATGTTGCTTACAGGTGTAGGCGTGTTGATCCTGTCTTCTACAGATAAGCTCATTAGCAGCTGAGGGTGGCAGCACTTGCCTTCTGCCTTTACTCCTAGTAGTCTGTGCCATGAGTGTTTAATCTAAAAACATACAATAACATTTTTAACTCTTAAGTTCGGCACAAGCAGAAAATATTCTGATGACAATGAAAAATATATTTACCTTGGTGGACCCTTAGTAAAGAAAAAGATATAATAAAAAACAACTGGAACGGATGGGATTTGAACCCACAATCTTCGACGTACCGTGTTGACACTCTGCCTGCTAAGCCACCGTATCCTACCAGCATCAGTAGAAATCGAATCCTATCCATATCAATTGCTTTTTCAAATTTTCTTATTAAGTACTATATTTAATAAGCTAACATACAAAAAAATGTTATAAGTTTTGACCCAAGTAGTCTTATTAGATTACTTATTAGATTTAAACAATACAGTATTGATTGTAAATACAATTAGGCCTAAAAAAATACAATCTCTTAAAGAACCTAGGTAAATATATCAAACCTCAACAATTTTATTGGAAGGACATGGCTGTGCTCCTAACAGACTCAGTAAAAGGTATCCGACTTTATCCTTCCGTCCTTGTGTGGCCATTGCAAACACTTCCACTTTGACAGGCACATTCTGTACTCGTAAACTGCAACATATTTTTTTAAAACAATATTGTTTTAAAACTTACTTTTTATAATTTTTTAAATTAATTATTTTAAAACTATAAGTACACTTGTTCTGTTGGAGGGTATGTTAAAAAAGATTTCAGCAAACATCTTGATAAATGCTAGTCCATTTTTAGGTTGCTATAGTGGACCAGGTGGGGCAAAGAATTGTCTACCGAGTCATCGCATACCTACAATTAGTACGTCAGTCATGAACCTGCGTGAACTTTCTCCTACTACATTGCTTAATTCAGTATTTAACTATTTTATAAGTAATGCATTTATAATTTATAATCAAAGTAACATAATATGGCTCACGGTACAAAAAGACAATATTAGGTAACTAATTATTATAATGAAATAATATTAAATAATAATAAGTAAAAAATCTTTAATGATTCAAGATAAAGACAAATCAAAAATTAAGACAAAAGTTTATTTACCTGCGAAACCTTCTTTTGTCTGTTTCCCAGACAAGTTCAGCATCAAATATAGGAGCGTGGGAAGGCACCACGGGATCTGTTTCCAACATATATCCATTAAGAGATCCACTAACTATAAATGGTGCTCGTAAAAATCCGAATCCTAGGCCTAGAAAAATAAAAATACTTAGTTGATACTACTCAGGCCACTTGATTTTGCTGTAACTGTAACTTGAAAAAAGCTATACCCTCTTTTACATGAAGAACAATTTGAATATTGGGACCACGTAACTCGTCCATGTATATTTATTTGAAATATTATACCAAAAATTTGTAAAAATTCAAATCAAACGCAACTGTAAACATTGCCTTCCAAAATCAAAGTTGTTTGACATTTGTAGATTTGGACAATATGAATTGACAGAAATGACATAATAAGACAGTAAAGTTGCAAGCACATAAAAAAATACGTAAAATGTGGCTTGCTACAAAAAGCAAACAGTTTGTTTCAAGGTTTGTTTAAATTGATAATGTTTATAATTATCACCGTATTCATTAATTTATATTTATAGAACCAGTAAAGTAGATATTATTAAAAAAATTATTAAATACACAATTCAAATTAGAAAGATGGGTTTCCTAGCTTAAAACTTGCAACTATGCATTAACGGAAGTTATGTATTTAATTTAATCATTACATTCATTATAAAATTGAAATAAAACATGAACTATTTGCTAAAATATATATAATTACGTTTATTCTTATAAGTTTATTAACTGCTAATGAAAGCGATCAGTTATGGTATAAATAAATATTAAGTTAGTAAACAGAATCAAAATCATAGTTCTGTTTCCGTAAAAATGTCAGTATTCTTCATTCAGTGAATTTCGATGTGTTCGTTTATGTCAATATCAAATAAATATTAAGCTAGCAGAAAATGTGCCTTTAATTTTATACAGGGTTTTTTAATCTTAACAATTTGAAATGAAGAAGTTTTTATACGAGTATAAATGCAAAACTACCCGAAGTCGAAGTCAATCAGAGACGGACACTGCAATAAGGTAAACAAACTCTGTGTCATAAGTTTACCTTTTTTCGAACTACCCAATTAGAATCAAGTATTGTACGGTAGATGAAGCGCACAAGCACATTGTTGAACGGTTGACGAAGTGACCAACTACCGACGACCCGTCTGTGATCGCACAGAAGACTATAGCTGACGAGGGCCGACGCTCAACAACCGGCGCGCATGAAGTGGATCACCGGAGCGTAACGAAAAGTAATTTGTACAAAAAACTAAATTCAACTCATTGCGAATGCCGCGTTGTTCGTGATGTTTTGTCTGACCGCACAATATATCGGCGGTCATTGTTGCTAGTCGTTTTTTATTACGATCGGACTTCTAATGCGCCGGTAATGTTCCGCGTGTTCCCCGCATCAGACTTTCAGTTTTATTATAATATAGTTATTTTGATGTTGTTTAGTTGCTAATTGCATACGGCTTGTTTTCTGTGCGAACTAATCAGAACAAAAAGTGGATTCTTTGCAGGAAATGGGAGTTTTTAAGTGGTTGCGCCGGTGAGTAAACATCTAGTTTTCTTTATCATTCAATAGTTTTATCAATTTATTATTTGGAGGCAAAAACTTTGTTTAGGTTTATCATTAGGTATTTCTGAAGTATTCGATTTTAGTTTGGTATTCCGTAAGATGGCGCTTGTAATCAATCGACACATTATTTTAGACCAGAATTTTATTGTAAGTACAAAATAAAATAGGAAGTATGTACTTATACCTACTCATAGTTCCGATCTCCGTACCAAATAAATGCACGAACAATTCGATCGTAAAACTCAACAAAAATGACGATTACAATGGGTCAGGTATGCACAATGTCCCAGGATGATGTAAGTGGAACACCTAATGTTGAATCATCTGAATTGTAACTACAATATACTTGATTCCATTCCTATAGAATTCAGAACCTTTGTACACTATTGCCAATACAAAATGCAGTTAATTATTGCAGCAAAATCTAGTTCAATTCCTACTTTGTACCTAGTTTAGTCAATTCTGTACTTCAGCACAGGTGAATCTTCATCTAGCTAGGTAAATATTTAATTCATAAGTTTTCCTTAAGTCTGATTCAAGTATAACAGTAATAGTCTAAGCTTCTTACTCAAAATGTCATCGCCTGCCTGTGCTTGCCTACCTATATTAGCTCGAAAAGTAGGGTTCATTGACTTTTCGAAATAGGTTCGTTGACATGGGTCACCAGTTTATCTTAAATTTGCTTGTGTACCTATCTGTGTCTGTGTAATCCGCGAAATCAACTTATTTACGTAATTAATTTAATATGTTGCTACCCCTGATACACGATATTTCATGATCTTATTATGAAATTGATAAGAAGAAATCATAACAAAAACGGTCGTTAGACATACGTTTAGGTCACTATGTTGACGGTTTCCGTTATAATCTATATCAGCGCAGCATTTCCACAATAACAATATTATTGGCTGGAAACAATCATTTATCTTTAGAAGATAAATTTATTTCGACTAGCTCAAAATTATAAGGTATAGAAGAGGTATAGAAGGTCGGCTCAATTCCTTCATTGCGCTAAAATAATTACACGGGTATTAGGCGTACAAGCAATCTCAGGCCATAGGCCAAATGTTGAATGAACTTGATTCAAAATCCTCGTAGGCATTCAAATTGCCGGCCCCAAAACATGCACAAATAAATTCAAGTTAAATTCTTTATTAAAACTTACGTATATCAGTGATAACCATACGAAAGCGAAACACCAAGATTCGCACTACAACACGCCAAAATTCGTACCACGAAACAAATACTAAGACCCAAACCATCGCTCGAACCGAATCTTGCTTTATTTCAGGATACCGGTAGCCATAAATAATAGTAATTCGAACAAAAAAAGCACGCGCGAATAACGCAAACCCGAATGACTAACTATCCCTAAATTGCAATCACGGACGAAATAACTGCTATCCGTTTCAGCTCAAGTTAGCTCAGACCGATTACCGGACTTATAGGCCTTAAAGGGCACCTGGTAAGGTTTAAACTTACCTGGGGGCTTAACCAAGTTGACTATCTACAATCGCTAACGAATAGAAAACGAAAGAAATGTATAGGATTAGATTCTATTCGTTTGTTTCGACCACGTGACATAAGGATAAAAGTAATGTCATCCTATACATTTCTTTCGTTTTCTATAGCGTCAGCGATTGTAGATAGTCAACTTGGCTAAGCCCCCTGAAGCAACAGCAGCTAAAGACGTTCGCTAAAGGGACTCGGGACATGGTCCTCGGCATAAGGCGTTGCTTGGGGACTGCTGGATCTAGTTAAGATTATTTGGGCATGCGCAAGGGTCGGGAGGGTAATTGCTGGGTCTTTGCGATGGGGCTCGTAGGCGAAGACGGAAAATTAAGCGGTTTTGTGAAGTAGTAACTCTGTAGTGATATTGTCGTCGTGGTAGATTAATGCGTGTCTCGGACGGTGGATGAAAAAAAATTGAGGCTTAGCGGTTGAAAATGTTAGGACGAAAAGAAAAACGGTTTACGTAAAGGTTGTAGGTACAATACGTAGGTATCAATCCAACCTCTTAGAGTCGAGCGTGCTTTATTGAAAACGTAAAAGGGAAAGTGAACAGCTTTCCTTCACGCCGTTTCAAGAACTATAAAGGTGAGTATCCACTACGTTCGCGATTTTGCAGCGCTCCGCTCTTCTGTAACTGGTCTCATGGACTGGTAGGTAGTAGAGCGGGGTACCTATGCACTATCTAATGAGCGCCACTGATTTGAACGTAGTGGATACCTAGCATAATTGGAAGAATCATACTCAACGGCCAGCTAAAAACCTAATTAGAAAATGACAGATTTAATTTCTAATACCTAAAACTTACAGGCATAAAGAATTAAAGACTGAAGCGTTCTTAAGTTCTAAATTTTTTTTGACCCTTAAAATTCTTAATATAAGCTAAGATCATTGATATGGGTTTTTGTATATCAATGGCTAAGATGGAATTATTTCAAACTAACTAAACGTTTACAAATATTCCAACTACCATAACAATATCAAAAAAAAAAAAAGTTTCAACTAACAATTCACATAGGTGCGCATATGCGGCAAATATTAGTTTGGTAAAAATTGCTACGCGATCGATTATGAAATACTAAAACACATACCTACATTGAATTTCAAAAGAAAAAATAGAAAAAGAGGCAGTTTTGAGTTTTGAATGTACAGTTGGTGGAGAACTGGAAACAGACAAAATAAGTCTGAGGGACAAGAATACTGAATGTCTATCGACATTAGAATTTGATTAATTAATTTTCAGGTAATTTTTGTCGCGGCCCAACGCAATCAGCTGCGTGACATAGGCCTCTTTGAGCTTCGTTTCAATGCCCATTTAGTCAGGTGAATACTTATCTGTATACAAATCTCTGGCTGTAGGTACTTACTTTTGTTATGGTATACAAAACTTTCGTTCATTCAAGCCCATAGGAGCTATAAAAAGTATCTTATTTTTTATTGGTTCATTCTTACACACGACACAAAGTAATTTAAAAAAGGTAACCATAAAAGAATACCTCCTCGGTACGCGGTCATGATTGATGCCTCCATTAATTACTAGTTCGATTCAATCTGAAGCCTTTCAATGGTTCTAAAACAGTATTATTGAAATTTCACTTTCACCAAACTTATTGCAATGCCAAGCGATGGTACTGTTATTGCTTTAAAAATAACCAAAATTGTTGTTATAGACAGCTTTTTATTTATGTAAGCTTTATCACCGCGTCACCGATATAGGTTTCTGACGTGCTTTCTAGTCTAATTACAATATTACATAATGTATTGTTTGTTTCAAGATTATAAAATAAAGCTTTGGTATAACTTCCGGCGTATCGGAGATTACAATGGATGACTTTTAAGTATTTGGTTCAACAAAGAACTTTGTTAACGAAGTAGAAATGATGCAAAAAAACCTTTTGTATGACGGGGCCGTGAACTGGAAAGTTAAGTGGTATTCTTTTCGATAGGTCATCATAATAGCTAAGTGCCTAATTACAAGTCTGTACAATGTAAAAGTTGGACCTGGAGAAATTAGTTTTATCAAGCTAAATTCTGTCCATTAATTCAATTCTGTAGTGTCAAGTAAATAGAAACTAGGATTATTTATAGTTCTTTTTTATCTACAAAGTAATTACAGTTTTTAACAAATCCTTGAAGATAAATAAAAGTTAACACACTTATCACAAATATTTGCAATCAAAAAGTCAAAAAGTTCCTTTCTCTCTCGCCTGACAAAAACTTGATGAAAGCGAAACAAACAAAAGAGAGCTAGATATCAAGTTGTCTGGAGTAATTCTAGACACTTCAGTGATATAACTAGGTAGGTACTTTTTGTCAGGCACTGACACCTTCATCGCTTGGATCGCTGTATTAGATCTAAAAGCTATTTCACGAGAGATTAAATTGATGCCAGATATACAATGCTAGGGAACAAATTTGCGAGCCTGATCAAATTGCTAATCGGTAAAAGTGTATCATCGTCCCGTCGACTTTGGGCTTGGTACTTGTGATTATGATCGCCTCTTACTTTGCTCTCTTATCTACCGTCATTATTTTTTGCCACTATTTATTCAATCAAAGCTCTGTTACTAAGCGCGTCTGTGACTCGTGTCTGTGAATAACAGTACTAGAAGAAATTGCAGACTGTTGTTCTGATACTTAACCGAGATTGAGAATTGCTAGTTTAATTTAAGTTTTCCTGAAAGGTTTACTAGTAACATAAAAAATGAGACTGTGTCTAGTCATCTAGATCAGTTCGAAAAAGTATGTCCGTACTTCCAGTCTTATTCAAATGAGAGTATAATTTTAATTGGCTGACTGCGATCTGAACGCAATAGATAGGTAGTTCAATACCAAATTCTTTCGTAGTTAGATCTCGTAGTCGGTGACCCGCGACACTCCCACGCTTTTGCTGCTTGAATGCTGTCCGAACTACCATTTGTTATTTGTGCTTTTATATTGTTGAGGTTTTTTCTCAGACCATTGTTGGTTTTGACGCCTTGTAAAAAAACAAATGTTGTATAGTGCCCCGTCGCTTCTAACATAATGAAAACAATTATGTTACTGAAGTAACAAATAATGCTAGAAAAGGTTATGTGTTTGTTTGTTAACAGGGAGCGCGTAACTGTAACGACCCATCACAACGTGAGCGCCACTACCGGTAAACAACAAGCTCCTCATCCTAACAGCGCCACACAAGTCGGCACTATTCGCACTGAGGAGTACAAACGAGATTTAGCAGAGTTTCAAGCCAGAAGATCGTCAGGAGTTCAAGAACAGCAAGAAACGCCCGTAAAGAAAAAATGCGGCAAACATTCCTTACCCGTCTCTTGCACCGACTGTACCGCAGACCACGACAACACTTTCAATTATGAGAAAAAATCTGCCGTTAAATATAAGAAGAAATCTCAAAAACGCGCTCGAAGTACGACCCCCGAACGAACAGTATACTCAGGCGTCCCAAATATACAGTTCTTATTCCAAAACCAAGTGTTCATGCCTGGGAATTTGTGCCCAGCGACGTCGTTGTCAGAGTCACATAAATTTAAACGGCATTCACGTCACAAAATAAGCAGGTCTCCAGACATGGACTTCCTAGTTCAAAAACACATAGATTTTAAGGACGACGATCAAGTGGATTCTCCGCCTTCGTTCTTTAGAAATAACTCTCTTCCTATAGATGTGAAGAGTTTCTTAGACTGTCCTAAAAGTGACGAAGATAACATTGATGGGTCGAAAGCGGCGGGCGACGTTCCTAGTCAGAATTCATCTACCTCAAGAAAGGATGATACCGATGAAAAGCTTTGGGAAGTGATGAGTGAATTAAAAAGTTTGGATCAGTGGGCCGACGAACAACTGCAGATTCGGTCCCCGACAGCGAGCAAGTCCGATGATAGCAAAGTATGTTAGGTAGGGCTTCGCCCCACCGTATTCATAGCGTTCATTTGTTTTGTTTGTATGATTGACCTTAGTGACTAACAAAACTGATTCAATTTGACGAACTAGCATTTAGATGTCGATTTCGATGCAGATGATTTATCACTAGTTGAGTTTTTTTCTTGTTTAACGTAAACGTAAATCCCACAGTGAAGTTTTTCCGTCGGGTAAAGTTATGGTACGCGTCCACTAGCCCGCATCGGCAACAACGCGCGCAAATCATGGCATGGAACGGATTGCCTGTAGGATGTGTTCACTAGATTCATATCATCCGGGTTTAAAAACATAATGATCAGGAGTCATCATACTCATCATAGTATTGATTAAGGTATTATTATTATTCTAATGTCCAGTAAATTTGCGTGCGTTGCGGCCAATGCGGTTCATTGGACGCGTTTCACAATTCATAGTCAAATTGGCATCGGAAAGAGAGTACCTATTATTTTATAATAAATTGATCATTCTCTTTGTCATTGATTTTAGAGCGATACGAGTACTTACGGTTTACCGATAGCAAGTGCAAGCAACCTCGATGTGACTGTAGACAAGAAAAAAACATGGAACCTTGGGAAGTGGGGCGTTATGCCTGTGCAGGTAAAGAAACTAAGTGGGGTCACCATTGAGCACGTTCGGATGAAATGTAACACGGAGATAAATATACTGAGGTAAGAACTATTAACAGCTAAATGGTAAAAATTAATTTACAAAGCATAAAGAAAAATTCGATTATGAACAGGATTTGAATTTGGTACTTTGTGGTTTAATGTACCAGCCGTTCTACAAACTAATTCAACCAAAAGGTCGCGGGCAATACATGCGTAATAAAAATAAAAAATATTAAAAATTGTTCTGGTACAATTCTTAGTAAGAACTTAAAACCTTTTTTGTACACTTAAAATGTCTTTATGTCGATGTCATTGTCCGTTTAATGGTACTTGACCTTTACGTTAATTTAGAGTACTTTTTAAATAGCAAAATCACAAAAGAGCTAGTACAAAAATTTCAATACATATTTTATCTGTTTTGTACTTTGACAAAACAATCTTACATAAATAGATATTGCTGTATATCCATTTATGAGAGATTGTTTGACCAGACCTCCAGCTACCCGATCTTCGAAAACAATACTCTAAACTTGTAAATAAATTCTGTTGTAGAAAGTGTCGCCATCCTAACATAATACTTCTTATGGGAATCTATCCGGACATACACTCCAATGTGCATCTAATTTGCGAAAGATGCGTCGACTCTCTCTTCGGTATACTACACGTACAGGTAATGTACAACAAATTATAACGCATTTATTCTACAGGCACTTGAGGCTGAAGAATTAAAACCTCATTTTGACGCATACTTATATATTATTATTGGAGTACCATTTACCATTCAGTATGTTCACCGATCACCAGTTTATGCTTACGTGCTCCATGGTGGACTACAAATTTGGGATCGTAGTCAAACGCTGCCTTTTTTATAAGTTAAATAGTTGAAACTTGTACATTTAAAATTTATTTTTGGCTCGATGGTAAAGTTGCTGTAGGCTCGATTACTAGCTGGTTTGATTGGCAGGTAAAAGTGATATTGGGGTTATAGATCATAAAAGGCTGGAACTCAAGATTATTGGCGAAATGTTGGCGTTTAAAACTGTTACATAGGACTTCTATAACTCAAAGATATGTATAATATCTATCTGGCCTTTTTTGTACTACTAACGTGGCAAGCTATCATATGGCCCGCCTGATGGTAAGCGGTTACCGTAACCTATAGATGCTTGCGAAACCAAGGGGTATCACTTGCGCGTTGCAAGGAGAGGGGGAGGAATCGGGCTTTGTGCGTTGCATAGGGGAGGAGGGGGAATCGAGCCTCCGGTTCTTTTCGGCCCATTCATATAAGACATGGCTCTGCCTTACCGAGAAATGAGACACAAAAGAAAATTAATTGTTACTTGACGCCGTCGTCTACGCGGGAGTCAAAGGTTTTGAGGAAGACCTTGTGGGTAACACAGGCAAATTGATGTGTATGGCATAATAGGACTACTGACATGCATGTATAAATGGTACATAATTATAATGTTTGTTGTGTAAAATTACGCCCGTGCCATGTGACAATAATTAGTAATTAAGTACTATATTTTTATATAACGCAACGAATTAAAACAATAATAAATTACCAGGGTCGCATTTTGAGTGCGCAAACGGCGGTGCAATACGCCCTCGACATAGCAAACGCTATGGTGTTCCTGAGGATGCAAGGTTTCGTCCACACAGACCTAAGCAGTACCAGTATTATGATTACAAGTCATGACACAGCCAAGCTGGCGGATTTGAGCTCCTGTATCAAGTTAAACAGACCAAAGAAAAGGAGGCCCAAGGGATATGATATCTATTCACCTGATCCGCCGTACGTCAATATTGAAGGTAAGTCTAAATCATGATGTTATCAAACGGGGCTAAACCGTACAGCCACATGGTCTTTCAAGAAAGTTATACTGCTCGTTGTCACATGTTGTCACGGGTCTTGTAATGTTGAAACGTAAACGGTTTTAAAAAAATAAAATCACCTATTCTGTGCTATACATAGATTGAATTTAATTATAAAAATGTTGTTCTACTGCAAGGTGTAGGTACGGACCTTCTCTTACATATCAAGGTTATAGAGAACAGGTACAACATATTTACCGAGTAGCCTAAAAGCTATCTAACTTGGAAAGCTATCTTCTGAAGGAAGGAGTAGCTAAAAATGAAAGGTCACAAATGGTCATCCATTCACTGTATCGAAATCGCTGTTTAGTCTGATCGTGACATCACCCTGGTAGATACCACAGCGCGAACGACATTAACTCCTTTTTAGGGTTCCATACCATTTATTATTCAAATTGTTTAATTTACTATTCAAAGGGGCATATGGAACCCTTATTACAAAGCCGTCAGTCCGACTGTCTAACCCAGGGCCAGGGTACACTTGAATTTTTTGCAGAATGTCTTTTATTATGGCCGCTATTATTATAAAATAAAGTTAAGCACCTTCGTGTGCAAGTGCGACTCGTACTTGGCCGGGTTTTATCTTTATCATTATCGAGACAAACTTCAGAAGTCGTCGGTTTTGTATAGAACAAACTTCCGGCATTTTTGGACTGAACTTTTTTATTATATCTCAGATTTGATGGGCCCAAATTAATAGATTTGAATCTTTGTGAAAAAGGCTGGCTGATTCATAAATATAATCGTTAAGTTTAAGTATATGAAAAATAAAAACATAAGTATATTTGTTAAATCATTTCAAGGAAACGTTTATAAATTATACGATTTTTATTCTTATTGTAGCGATTGTTCACAACTTGAAAGCAAAAAAATACACAATAATTAATTAGTTTTGGTATCATTAATTATATTTCGTGTGTGTACCTTGAATGTATACTTATGTATTTTGAAGCTCAACAGTGTGAAAAGTAGGCTAGCGTAATTTGTTTAATAAAAACCACACTACAATTACTAACGTCGGGCTATTATATTCCTCGGCTGCAGCTCGGGCTTCGTGCCCATTCAATAGGAATTGCACACACCCTTGTAACACAATATACTATTTTTCATAATATTGATATAACAAATTATACATAAACATAAGGTATAACTTACCATATTATATTTCGTGTTAGATAAACATTTGCTGATAAACATTAGGAAGCCTCTGGATGCAGGTTACTTCCCACCGGCCAATCTGGAAGTTATTAGGGGAGGCCTATGTTCAGCAGTAGACGTCTTATGGCTGAAATGATGATGATGATTAAACGTTTGCCATTTACTTATTTAATTGGCTTCTCCCGACTAAGTTATTTCTTTCTTTTCTTTCCGACCTACATGGTCTCATGATTCTTAGGTACCTACTTTGGCCCGCGTCCTGTAGGTACTTATTATAACAAACCGAGCACATCAAAGTTACTAATGTATTTCGCCATACAAAACCTTTATACAAATTGATTTTGTTTGTATTGTAATGTGTTTTTGATAACATTGTCGAAATAAGGCCCGCATTCATACGACCAGTATGACGAAATATTTTATTGTTATATTGACTGAAAGCTTTCTCTAGTATTTGAAAACAACAATGCTTCTCAAATTGTTTCTAATATCGACGTCATTTTTTGAGATGGAGTCTAGATGCAATTTATTTTGTCATGCTTGAGAAATGCATTTTACAGTCAACGTTACCTACTGCATAACTTACTAAAGGTAATAACATAATTACATAACAGATTAAAAAGCAATATAAGTACCGGTAATTTTTCATTTACATTAATTATGTGAGGCGTTTAGGGTTGAGTTGAGCAAAATCTCACGAAATCTCACCAGGGAAGGGAGTCACTCAAAGGGGGAGGGAGATTCGTAAAATTGCCATAATCGCCTCACGTTTAAATGAATGGACGCTCCCATGTTCTCTCTTTTGTATACTTAGGTAGGTTGTTTCTGCTAATTTTTGCTGCGATCTGCTATCTGTCGTGTAGCAATTTTAATTATTCATGCGCTACCTTGACTGTAAGATCGTGTAACGTTGTCTATTGTGGATGTAGAACCAGTACCTCTCGTTTTACTCCTTGGGAAGGACGGAGACAGGTATGCATCCCACTGAAACTGTCAGTAGTTCATGATTTTCTCAATCTAACTCATGCTAGGGTACGGGCACAGATTAAATGTTCTTCCATACCGTTGCATTGGTAATGAGCGTTAAATTCGGCTGTGCGTATGCCAACGTCCATACCATGTTGAAAGCACCGGTTCTCGTCCGATCACCGAAGTTAAGCAACATTGGGCGCGGTTAGTACTTGGATGGGTGACCGCCTGGGAATACCGCGTGACGTTAGCTTTTTGTATTTTATTTTACTTTAGGAATAAATTATTTGTATGCACTACAAACTCGTGACTTCGAGATAATAAAATTTAATACGAGTCACGTGCAACCTATTTTTATACTTATGTATGTATAATTATTATTTATGTACAACGTTGATACTTGATATTGATAGTGAATGTAAAATTCGTGGTTTTGAATGCCAACGTCCATACCATGTTGAAAGCACCGGTTCTCGTCCGATCACCGAAGTTAAGCAACATTGGGCGCGGTTAGTACTTGGATGGGTGACCGCCTGGGAATACCGCGTGACGTTAGCTTTTTGCTCTTTTGACTATAAATTGTCTAAATTGAGTAGAATAGCCGGCTTACGAATATAAAAATATACTTAAGTCGATATTTAGCAATCTGCAATAATCCACATACAATTATTTCTTTTTAGATACTCGCGAATCCGAAGTAGCAGAGTTCGAGCCCCTGATATCAAGTCGTTCATCGGAGACTTACATCAATACCAATGCTGTTGCCAAGCCGTACAGACTATATGAGAGTTCTGACCGGTTTAGATGGCAGGCACCAGAATTGTTCCTACCTGACGATGGATTAGTGTTCCCGTGTTCGAAGAGTGACGTGTATTCATTGTGTCTGATTCTGTGGGAGAGCTGTAATGGTAAGTAATCACGCTCCTTTTTACCCGACTGCGCCAGAAGGAGGGTTATTATTTCCCATGAGGCCACGATGTAACGGAGTCGGTATTACATCTGGCCTAACCTAGTATGACCGTTGCGTTGACTGGTAAATCAGAAGTTTCAGGTTTGAACCCAAGGTACCTCTGACTTTTCGTTAGTTTGTTTATATGCGCATTATAAATTAATTATCATTTACCCAGTGCTTCGGAAAGCCTTGCCCTACGCCTGATCTCTCTCCGGTCGTGTCGATTGCCGTCCTGTCGGACTATGAGAGTGAGGGAGTATAGAGTGCACCTGTGTTTGCGCACACGCTTGAGCGCTATAATATGTCGTTCGTAATTGGCTTATCTCCGTTGAGATTGGCCACTGTGACCGAAATTCGGTTAGGAGGACATTGTTTGGCCTATAAGACATATTTGTATGTACCAATTATCTCACAGTTATGGTCCCCTGGTAACCAGTGTTGCCAAATCCGTTTCTACAAATATCAGGACTTTTGAAAAAAAATACAGGACGCAAAAATTAATACTTTATTGACATCAATCCAACCCTAAAGTTGGATTACTACCTATTATTTTCTATTTAATAAGGGGTAGGTTGCTTTTTAAGTACCCACCACACCAAATTGGCTGCTAAGATCAAAAAGCGGGATTTCGCGTCCCGCTCAAGGTGCAGGTAGGGACAAGTCCTGAGTTTGCTGAAATACGTGATGTCCTGCCAAAAGCGGGCCATCCAGCAACATTGATGCAAGTAGGTAGGTAATAAATATGTAATAAATATTTTTTTCTTTTTTAGCTGCTATTCCATGGAAAAATTTCACTTACAACAAATTAAAAGAACAATACACTCTATGGAAAATTGGCATACAATTACCGCTAGATGGTACCTACCCCGGATGTTTACTTTCCTTGCTACAGTCCGGACTAACACTGCAAAGATACGAGCGGGTCGACCTTGAAACATTACAGAATACATTACAAAATGCTAAGGTAAGTTTGGATAAATGACGTCATACAGCTGATACTAAACGTAAAGTTCGACTTAGCAATCGCCAACGTCCATACCATGTTGAAAGCACCGGTTCTCGTCCGATCACCGAAGTTAAGCAACATTGGGCGCGGTTAGTACTTGGATGGGTGACCGCCTGGGAATACCGCGTGACGTTAGCTTTTTGCATTGTTTCTATTTGATTATTTTTCTATAATCATTTATCTTTGAGTAAATTAAACGGATTGTTAATTATTTTTTACATTGAACATTTTTTTAATGAGAAGAAGATCCAAACCCATAATGTAAACCTAGCTTTTTATTATACCACGTTTTTCTTGTCTGTTTGTCTTGTTTTTGATTGTTTGTAAATTGTAACATTGATTTGATTTGATTGTAACATTCAAGAATGTAGATTCTTGCATATTTTATATTTTAAATCTGGTAGATATTAATAATTATTTTGAATTTGTTTAAAATAAGGTATTATTAAATATTATCTTTATTATTTTACATATAGTAGTATGTTCGATTTTGGGATGTCGTTATTCCAGTAAACTATTTTTAAATTATTCGTTGATAACAAGAAGTTTTAAGTTGATAGCGAAGGTAAAATTCAATTAAGCGTATGCCAACGTCCATACCATGTTGAAAGCACCGGTTCTCGTCCGATCACCGAAGTTAAGCAACATTGGGCGCGGTTAGTACTTGGATGGGTGACCGCCTGGGAATACCGCGTGACGTTAGCTTTTTGCATTTAATTTTAATTAGGAATTATTTTAATACACTACAAACTCTTAAAATCGAGATTTCGACATTTGATAAGAGTCACGTACTAACCTTTTTTGTACTTATATTACAACGTTGATACGTTTTGATATTGAATGTAAAATTCGTGGTTTTGAATGCCAACGTCCATACCATGTTGAAAGGGGTCCACCCTTTATAGCAGAACTTTTTACGTCATAATTTTATTTCGCATAGCCACGGATAGCATAAACCTCTTTTCGCAGAAAATCGTTTGGCATACACTCATTTACCATAGGTACACCGAAACCCATAATTTTGTAAGTCAGAATCATCTTTAGGTATAAATTTCATATCCATAATAATCAATAAGTATAACCATCATATCGTAGAAAGTTCACAACCAGAATCATTTTTTGGCATATATTTTATATCCATAATAATCAAAAGTAGAACCATCATATCGCAGAAAATTCACAGCCAGAATCATCTTTAAATATTCTATGCATGGTCGAGGGTGGGCTTGGTCGACGGAGCCCCGCTTCGCGGGGCTCCTACTTCTGGGTGGTTTATAAAAAAATAACCACGAAGGGGACGGCGGGGTCTATTCGACCCCGCCATCCCCTTCTAACCTAACCTATCCGAGTCGGGGTACTCTGAGTCGGGGTGTTAACCATATTATGACGCTCGCCTCCGCAGCTTCGGCTTGCTGGCCGGCTTCGCCGGCCAGCCTCAGCCGCGGCGGTATGCGTTAAAACCACCTGCTCCTCAGCTCGCGGGCCGCCTCGCCCCTCCGCGCCTTCGCGGGTTTAGATTACACTCTAGGGGTAGGGCAGACAAGACTACGACCATGCATAGAATATTTAAAGATGATTCTGGCTGTGAATTTTCTGCGATATGATGGTTCTACTTTTGATTATTATGGATATAAAATATATGCCAAAAAATGATTCTGGTTGTGAACTTTCTACGATATGATGGTTATACTTATTGATTATTATGGATATGAAATTTATACCTAAAGATGATTCTGCCATCTTAAAAGTATCCCATTTTAAATTCGGACATAAAAACATTAGGCCAAAAAACAATTATATTAAATATTTTTTCTACCTTAATAATGTTCGTTTAAAAAAGTTTATGTCAAGTGAGTTATGCCAAATAGGTTTCGGAGCAACAAGTTTCTGCCAGATAGAGGGCACCCTGTTGAAAGCACCGGTTCTCGTCCGATCACCGAAGTTAAGCAACATTGGGCGCGGTTAGTACTTGGATGGGTGACCGCCTGGGAATACCACGTGACGTTAGCTTTTTGCATTATTTCTATATCATTATTTTTCTACGATCGATTATCTTTAGGTAAATTAAACGATTTGTTAACCATTTTTTTGCATTGAACATTATTTTTTGCAAAAGTAGGTTAATCACTTGTCTTATCGTCTATTTATGGATTAATATGCCTACTAGATTTTAAACTGACAGTTTATACTACATTAGATTCGTCAGTCAGTCAAAAAAATATTAACAATAAATAAGAAATAGTCCAATCAATTTAAATCCATAACACAAATCAAGACAAGTTACAATTCCTGTATCTATTATTTAAATCATATAATTATGAACTTAACAAATTAATTTTAAACTTATGTACAAAATAAAAAAGATACAATTTCAAACTACAAAAACCCACAGAAAAGGGGTGAAATTTATTTAATTAATTAATTCCGTGATGAAAACAGTAATATTGTGACATGTGACGGACAAATCTGGTACTAACAAGCAAGTGTCTGCGCCCTCTAGCAACGTGTTTCCTGTCAAATTTAATAGATGGCGGAGTTCTCAATTTAGTTATCTTCATTATTTGATGTAAAATTAATAATTATTATGTTAATTTATTTTGTATGAATATTTTTAGATTATTTAATGTAAGTATGTAATGTTTTTTTTTTGTGTTTGTTCTTAATTGCATTTCAAGTCAAATCTATGTAGTTCTTGTTCAAACAACAATATTGTCTTATTTATCTGTTTAATCTAAATAGGCAAACACAAAGTAGTTCAGGACCATTTTCAACCGCTTACGCAAAAAGAGGGGTGTTAGAAGTTTGACGTGTCTGTGCCATTGTAGCTCCTAAACGAATGAACCGATTTTTAAAGGTGAATTGATCGAGAGTGTTTGTGTCGAAGGTTTTTTAAATGTATATTTCCCTGTTGTATCCCTGTTTGTTTAGTAGCTATTGACGAGCTTAAGTGTTATCATTTATCGATTTAAAAAAAATTGAAAAAACCAAGCAAAATTAGGTACCTACGGTCAAATTTCGATGGGCGACCTCTAATTAATATGACAAAGATATTCCTCACTGTTGGAGCTTCAATGAAATGTAAATAAAATTCCAACATTGAAAAAATCTTTTTCTACTTGGTATTTGAGCTTTACAATTTTACCGACGATACATAAAAAAAATTCCTTGTGCCTAAAAATTTTGTAATAGCACCAACACATGATTACTCCGCGAAGTATGAATATTAATGTAGGCGCTAACTAAAATGTTTTCTTCCACAGCGCGATCTCGACGACCTTGATTACATAATAATACCAGCCCGTCTACCAAACAAAAGATCCACATTCAGTTCTACAGCTTGGGGTACCATGTCACCAACCGATTCTGAATGTCTTAGCCCTCAAAACGTCGAACATAAGGCTGTAGTTCACAACGTACAAGAAAGCTCCACCGAAAGCGACAAAGATTGCAGTATAAGTGAAGCCAGCCCTCTATACGAAACGATAAGAAGATCTCGTACTAAGGCCATGTCGCTACCGGAAAAGTGCTTCATATCTGATGATGACCAAACAGACCAGGAACCTATCATCAGATACCAGCATTTACCAGAAAAAGACTACTCAAGTGCTTGTTCCACTCCTATAGCTAAGATTAGGGCGAGGATCAAAGATATGGAGACTCCAGGGAGCTTGCATAGAAGTGACTCTACTGAGTACTGTAGTATTTTGAGCCCGAATCGCACTGTAAATTTCGCCAACTTTACCAATGATGATGGTACTAAAGACCAAAGCGTTGAACGCCCGACGACCAAACTTAGCAGAAGCTTCACCCCCAAATCATACAAGCCCCTCCATATAAAAGTACCAGAATGCAATCTCGATTCCATTAAACCTTTTTTAAAGGATTGGGATAGTGCTGAACGTTCCTCGTATAATTTTGATATAAAGAATTACAGTTTACCATCTACGCCTATAGCTCGTAGTAATAAATTGAGGAAGAACGCTTGGCTGTCTGGCGATTTGAACGCCAGTCAGCGAAGTCCAGAAAAAAATAAAAAAGATTCTAAGACACCAGTAAAAGGTTTGTATGTAATAATTTGAACCATGTTATTGCAATTATAAGTATTTTTTTAAAATCCCGCAATACGGTTTTCAATGACTCATTAATTTTCAGAAAGTAATAACTTAAAAGATTCATTTCTGGAGGATCCAGCGAAGCCAATGAACACTTCGTGTGATAATACTGAAAATGATTTGGAGAATAAATCCCCTAAACAAGATGTAACTCCAAATAAGGCTTCACCAGAGAGTGTTAATACTGAGCGAGACTATTTCACTGGTCTTCGAAGGTAAGCTATCATGGACTTTAAAAATATTTTACTCATTCATTTTGTTTTATTACTGGCGAGGGCCGAAGAGTGCATTTGTTCAGAGCATTCATTTGGTGTTAGACGTGCTTGTTGAGAGTCCTATCTATTTTTAATGTCCAGAATCAAGTTCGGATTCTTGTTCAGATTTTTCTGTTTACAGTCCAGAATCTTTTCTATTCCAGAATTCCAGTCTTTCTGATTAATTAAATTTTATCGGTTTTTGATTCTTAATATTACTTTAAAATATAAATAGCAATTTTTGTATGATTCATGAAAAAACTAGATTACTTGCCATACACTCGTTTATATTTAGTTCTTTATAGGAAACAACAAGAGCAATTGCGCCGTCTACCGTATTGTCTGTCTCGACGAAACGTACAATTTAAATAACACAATATTGTATGTATAAAGTCTATCTATTTATCGGTGACGTCATACAGTGGATATTGAATGTTAAATTGAGTTGTGCGAATGCCAACGTCCATACCATGTTGAAAGCACCGGTTCTCGTCCGATCACCGAAGTTAAGCAACATTGGGCGCGGTTAGTACTTGGATGGGTGACCGCCTGGGAATACCGCGTGACGTTAGCTTTTTGCATTATTTTTTTACAAAGGTATATTTTTATCTGTTTCTTTTCGGGTTATTATAATTTATTAATTACCGGGTAGTACTAACCGACAAAATAAATATTTGCTATAAAACTTGTATTAAAACAGATTTTACAAAAATCGTCACCTTCCTGCCCTTGTCCAGTTGTCCTAACTTTGTTTAGGGTCGGTGCAATATATTTTCTTCTTTATTAGCCATGTCACTACCTACTTCCTTTTTAACAATGTTATTTTTAACACAATTGATCCATCCTTTCTTTGGTTTACCCCAACCCTTACATCACTTACATTTATACTTATAATCTTTCTCACAAATCACAATATATCCTTCAGACAATCCTAAAAATATATTATTCTCATTTATTATTTTTATCCACTGACGTCATACCAGTTAGATAGCGAACGTAAAATTCGCTCTGTTGAATGCCAACGTCCATACCATGTTGAAAGCACCGGTTCTCGTCCGATCACCGAAGTTAAGCAACATTGGGCGCGGTTAGTACTTGGATGGGTGACCGCCTGGGAATACCGCGTGACGTTAGCTTTTTGCATTTTAATTTTTACAACCTGATAGTGTGATGTCTTTAAATTTCAAAACTTTTTGTTAAATATTATGCTTTTTTATTACACTTAAATGAATCCATTTTTCGGCCACCGCCCGTTAACATCGCAGAAAGAGGCCCTTCATAGCATACATAAATAAATTCTACACTAGCTCCACTTAAATATACGGCAGATGGAATAAACAAGCAATGTCTTAATTCAGATGAAGTTCAATAGATGGCGTTAATATTTTCAACTTAATTTCTTTTATTTGTAATTAATACTGTAACCTCATTATGAGATAACAAACATCGCGATTTATACAAGGTGTGGCTTTAAACACCTGGTGCTTTCTGAAAATCGAAAATTGACTATTCTTACTAAGTGACTGATCACGTGACTCACTTTTGTATGAGAAGTTAAATTTTCCTTTTCAGATTTTGACCTATGTTCCTAGAAGAAAATTGTTCAGTTTCATGGACATTCTTACCTCCTAAAATTTGGCAGGTCTTTAAAGCAACATGGTGTATATTTCGTGGGTCCATTCACCATTGCTAGTTTTTACCATAGAATTAGAATGTACTTAACTGGAGTTGACATTTGTGTATAACTATTAGATAGCGATAGTGGAAACCTGAAAAATTTTAAGTAATTTTAAATACACCTTGTATATATAACACTTTTAGTGATACTATAATTAAACTTATGATCTTGTTACACCCGAAATGAAGGAATAAATGATTCGATTTGATTTGATTATATAAATGGCAGTCACAAATTAAACCTACGGTCAGTAGGTTATTGGAAGCCGATCTGATCAAATGCGTGGCACCAAACTAAAAAACTCCATAAGTGAAAGGGATGGCAGAAATTATGTATATATTTTGTCTCGCTTAATCTTAGGGCTTATGAACTTTGTGTCTCTTTCACATTATTATTATTGTTTTAGTAACTCATTTATTGGACTGAAAGGCAATCAACCAACGCGAACGGTTCAATCAACGTTTTTACCAAATCTAGAATTTCTAAAATGTTGCTGAAAAGTGATTTAAAAGTTTATAAAAATAGAATTTCTATAAATATACAATGTAAAGTAATCTTTTAATTTGACTGAAACTAGCAGAAAAATAAGTAATTAATCTTAGAATAAGTATTATTGTGTGTTATTTTGTTCAGGGAGTTTACAGAAATCTAGCATTTCAAATTAATAAAAAAATCTCCTCAAATGGGTTTCTTTAATTTAAACACATCACATGATCAGTTTTAAAATCGCACTATTAGTATTTGAATTGTAAGTTAGTTAAATTTTCAATTATATCCATCGTGTTATTAATCGCTGGTCTCCTTGTTATTTCAACTACCTATCCGTTTTAATTAATAGTTTACGACGTCGCGGTCGTCACTGATCGTTGATACTAAAAGTAATTAAAAAAATTATTTACTGACGTGACGTCATAAAGGTTAGATAGCAAACGTAAAATTCGCTCTGTTGAATGCCAACATCCATACCATGTTGAAAGCACCGGTTCTCGTCCGATCACCGAAGTTAAGCAACATTGGGCGCGGTTAGTACTTGGATGGGTGACCGCCTGGGAATACCGCGTGACGTTAGCTTTTTGCATTATTTTTTTTACAAAGGTATATTTTTATCTGTTTCTTTTCGGGTTATTATAATTTATTAATTACTGGGTAGTACTTACCGACAAAATAAATATTTGCTAAACTTGTTTTAAAACAGAATTTACAAAAATCGTCACCTTCCTGCCCTTGTCCTAATTTTGTTTAAGGTCGATGCAATAGATTTTCTACTTTTTTAGCCATGCCACTACCTACTTCCTTTTAACAATGTTATTTTTCACATAATTGATCCATCCTTTCTTTGGTTTACCCCAACCCTTACATCACTTACATTTATACTTATAATCTTTCTCAGAAATCACAATATAAAATCTCAAATCACTTTCTCCTATCGCGGGTGTGCTGGAAGAAATTCCATTAGGAATAAGCATCACCCTATACGTCGCCTTACCTAATGCCTTATTTTGTTATATATTTTGTTGTGTGTACAAATAAATTAAATAATAAATAAAATAATATATCCTTCAGACAATCCTAAAAATATATTATTCTTATTTATTATTTTTATCCACTGACGTCATACAAATTAGATAGCGAACGTAAAATTTGCACTGTTGAATGCCAACGTCCATACTATGTTGAAAGCACCGGTTCTCGTCCGATCACCGAAGTTAAGCAACATTGGGCGCGGTTAGTACTTGGATGGGTGACCGCCTGGGAATACCGCGTGACGTTAGCTTTTTGCATTTTAATTTTTACAACTTGACAGTGTGATGTCTTCAAATTTCAAAACTTTTTGTTAAATGGTATGCTTTTTATTACACTTACATAAATCCATTTTTCGGTCACCGTCAACATCGCAAAAAGAGCCCCTTCATAGCATACATAAATAAATTCTACACTAGCTCCACATAAATATACGGCAGATGGAGTAAACAAGCAATGTCTTAATTCAGATGAAGTTTAATAGATGGCGTTTATATTTTCAACTTCAATTTTTTTTTTATTTGTAATTAATACTGTAGCCTCATTATGAGTTAACAACATCGCGAATACAAGCTTCTTTGTATATACAGGGTGGGCGGAGAATAGAGGTTCAAAAATTTTTTTTAGATGCCCCTCTCCAATAGCTATTCGAATAACCCCCATGTATGTTCAGCGATTATTTATAGTTTAAGAGCTAGATTTTTTTAACCAATTTTTGGGAAAGTATCACCTGTCTTTAGATTTTATTTTTTTTCTTCTTCTGCATTGTAATTCTTGAAAATATTTTTTGTTATATTAAGTCCTTATAGTATGTTCTATGATCCATAAAAAATCCGCCTGTCTAATCATCTCATAAGGTGCCTCAAACTTTACTCAAAAGGTAAAAAAGTGCAAAATAAAATTTGTTCCAGATTTTCATTTACTCATAAAAAAATCAAAAAATGGTGGCAATGACCTCAAAGTAGTTTTAAAAACTCCCTCGGACTTTCAGCATTTCAAAACAATCAAAATATTTCCTACTTTTCGGGACATTATTTTGTGCAATCATAGTTCAAGGATGGTAAAGAGAAAAAATCTACATTATTTTTTTCATTTACTTGATAGTTCAAAAGGTTGCTTTAATACATTCTTATCATGAAAAGTTCATTGAGTTGTGATAGCTTAGTGGTAGTAATCGTTGACTGGCAAGTCAAAGGTCTCAGGTTCAAACCCAAGGCGCGCACCTCTGAGTTTTCATAAGTTATGTGCCATAAATTAATTATCACTTACTCCGTGCCTCGGAAAGCACATAAAGCCGTTGGCCCTGAGCCTGATCTCTCTCCGGTCTCGTGTCGGATTGCCGTCCCATCGGTGTATGAGAGTAAGGGAATAGAAAGTACCCTTGCGCACACACTTGTGCACTATAATATCTCCTGGCTAATCTCCGTTAAGATTGGCCGCTGTGACCAAAATCGGTCCGGAGGATATTATAATTTTTTTTTAAATTTTGGCTTTGTTTTTTTTTTAATTGGCGCCATATAAATCGGAATCTATAAATTTTGGATTTTAACTAGCTACATTATTGCAATCAAAAAGATACAACCCGGAAAAAAAAATCTACAATAAATTAAACCATTTAAATAAAGTTCTATTTAAAAGGTCAGAATTTTTTTTTAAGCACGGATTTTGCTAAAATTTTGTATTATTATTGTTTTTATCTAATGTAAACTGTATTTCATTAGAATTAAGAGCTATCAAATAATAAAAATTTGGGAAAAAAATAATTAAATTAATTGAGTTTTTTTCTCTTTACCATCTTTGAACTACGATTGTACAAAATAATGTCCCGAAAAGTAGGAAATATTTTGATTGTTTTAAAATGCTGAAAGTACGAGGGAGTTTTTAAAACTACTTTGAGGTCATTGCCACTATTTTTTGATTTTTTTTTGAGTAAATGAAAGACTGGAACAAATTTTATTTTGCACTTTTTTACCTTTTGAGTAAAGTTTGAGGCACCTTATGAGATGATTAGACAGACAGATTTTTTATGGATCATAGAACATACTATAAGGACTTAATATAACAAAAAATATTTTCAAGAATTACAATGCAGAAGAAGAAAAAAAATAAAATCTAAAGACAGGTGATACTTTCCCAAAAATTGGTTAAAAAAATCTAGCTCTTAAACTATAAATAATCGCTGAACATACATGGGGGTTATTCGAATAGCTATTGGAGAGGGGGATCTAAAAAAATTTTTTGAACCTCTATTCTCCGCCCACCCTGTATTTCATGGGTCCGGTGCTAGTTTTTACCATAGAATGAGAATGTAACTAGAATTCACATTAGTGATAAAGATAGCGATAGTGGAAACCTAACAATTTTAAGTAATTTTAAATACACCTTGTATTTAAAATGGCGGTCACAAATTAAACCTACGGTTACAGTAGGTTATTGGGAGCCGATCTGATCAAACGCGTGGCTCCAAACTAAAAAATTCCATAAGTGAAAGGCCATAGCAGAAAATTTGTCTCGCTTACTCTTACGACTTATGAACTTTGTGTCCCCCTCACATTATTATTATAATTATTATTTTAGTGACGCATTTATTGGACGTAAGGCTGTATTCAATCAACGGTTTTACCAAATCTAGGATTGAACTAAAATGTTGCTGTAGAGAAAAAATAATTTTAAAAAGTTTAAAAGATAGAATTTCTATAAATCTAAAATGTGATCTTTTAATTTGATTGAAACTAGCAGAAAAATAAGTAAATTAATCTTAGAATAAGTATTATTGTGTGTTATTTTGTTCAGGGAGTTTCACAGAAATCTAGCATTTCAAATTAATAAAAAAATCTCCTCAAATAGGTGGGTTTCTTTAATTTAAACACATCACATGATCAGTTTTAAAATCGCACTAGTATTTGGATTGTAAGTTAGTTAAATTTTCAATTATATCCATCGTGTTATTAATCGCTGGTCTCCTTGTTATTTCAACTACCTATCCGTTTTAATTAATAGTTTACGACGTCGCGGTCGTCACTGATCGTTGATACTAAAAGTAATACAAAACAAATTTACTGACGTGACGTCATAAAGGTTAGTTAGCAAAGGTAAAATTCGCTCTGTTGAATGCCAACGTCCATACCATGTTGAAAGCACCGGTTCTCGTCCGATCACCGAAGTTAAGCAACATTGGGCGCGGTTAGTACTTGGATGGGTGACCGCCTGGGAATACCGCGTGACGTTAGCTTTTTGCATTTTATTTTAGGATTTATTTTTATGCGAGAAGTAACATTTTATACAACGGAGTCACGTGCCAACCTATTTTTATACTTACATAAGTACTCTATTTATCCAGCTATTGATACTTATTTGAAAGTGTATGTAAAATTCGAAATCATGAATGCCAACGTCCATACCATGTTGAAAGCACCGGTTCTCGTCCGATCACCGAAGTTAAGCAACATTGGGCGCGGTTAGTACTTGGATGGGTGACCGCCTGGGAATACCGCGTGACGTTAGCTTTTTGCATTTAATTTTTCTTACAATTTTACACCCTTTTTTTTACTTTAGTCATATGTACCTATATTAGATATTTTTTATTACTTGACTACGGCGAAGCAAAAAGAAGGTTTATGATTTTGACCGGTGTGTATTTATGTTCATCTGTTCCCTCATAAATTTTAAATTAGGTACTTAATATAATTTGAAAATTAAAGTATCGTATCAAAGCATTTTGATCGTCCGATTGTTATGTGTACCTACGTCACATTAAATTTAATATGGCGCCCTCAAGAAGAGAGCAATGAACTAAAAAATGCCTTCTCTTAGGAGTACGGCAGTTGCATTGAAAAAGCATTGTTATGTTTCAAAACAATGCTTTTAACAAACCAAACTACAATAATAAACGCCATCTATTGAGATGGCGTTTATTTTTGTAGTTTGGTTTGAATTATACAGGACGCCAAAATGAACGCCAGTGGTAACGATTCTTAGTCTGCTAAAGTTTAAATATTACAGGATTAATCCACCACAAGACTTCCTGTCTCCGCAAAGTGACGACGGTAAAGATCACACGAGCTCGTGTTCTCTCAAATCATACCAGGATCGCAATAATGTCAAATATAAAATTGAAGAGGATATTCTTGCTAACGTCAACGTGAAACCTCTGGTCGCTATTCACGAGAAGTGGATCTACGAAGCGAACCGAAAAACGTGCCGCTCTATGTCTTTGCCCGATGACAACAGGTTAGTAAAGCTAGGATCCCATGGCCTGCGAACTTCTAAGGCCGCACCACACCTTACCACGCTGGTCGAGGCTCGTGGGGATGAATAAAAGAATGTCGTCTCTTCATGACGATACGCGGCAAAGCCGGCAAATGGATTGCGCTTGTCGCGTGTGACTTTCGCAGCATTATGCTACAAAACGCAACCGTGCGCTTAACCACGACATCTATGGGCAGTCGGTACGCTTATTATTAATTACCTGCCACCATCCTTATTCCTTACAAGTGAAATTCTACGGAGCAGTGAAGTAAATAAGATCAGACGAGCCCTTACAGTCCACGTCAGAGCTCAAGAGTATCGCACCGCGTCCCGCTATTGAACTTTAAACCGACTTGAGAAAGATCGGACTGGAGACGACAAGCCACCATATAGGCCACACTGCACTGGATGCAACTATTCCCACGGATTAACGGCCTGTCTTAGCGCGACCTGACCTTACTGAGCACAACTCCAGATTCCGACTAGTTTAAAACAGAAACGTCATATCACATACCACATCCAAACAACCATTTCTCGTACGATTACCGCGTTTAAACACCACCGGGGGCGGTTCGTATTTGGATGGGTCGTCGCCGCGTAAATTTGACATTTTTGTTTTCAATTTCAGAAACCAAATATCTGCGGTAAAGCCAGCGTCCCACTGTGTCGACACTTTATTGCAATCTTTGCCGCAGTTGAATATGAGGAAAGCAGGAACTAAGGTATTTCGGACTCGCCCTGCCTCGCCCAACAACGGAAAAAATGGTCAGTCGCCAATCAATTGTACGCTATAAAATTAGGAAATGTTTTATGTGAAACCTAACCTTATAACCTACTAATATTTTGTGAGCATTTTCCGTATTACGTGTACAGTTACTTGGCGCAGGTAGGGGAGTCCTACCTGCGTTTATTTAAAATGATTAATTTCATTTCACTGCTGTCTGAAAAACATACTAGATCATTTTGGTATTCTTTCCGAGCCACCGTGATACAAAATCACTGCAGTTCCAAACGTTCTCTCTATACTTCGTATGGTAGAAAACTCGAGTATTCCTTGTCGCATTTGTACTATTTTATTATGCTCCGCCTCTACCTGCGCCCTAACGCGTTAATTAACGCAATAACTATCTTGCAGTGGCGAAGGCTTCATAAACTTAACTCAACAATTGAAAATGTCATAGTAGTGTCTATTGTCTATGCCATTGGTTTTTTTCCGGTTTGACTCCGTCTCACTATTATAGGTACATACAACTCGATTTCTTTTTGCTTACCATTGTAAAATGTCAGTTAGCAGTCTCTATTCCATTGACTGCTTTTTCTTTTTCTCCAACTCACCCTTTACCCTTCGCCACTGCTATCTGTTACACACTATATTGTGTTATTGCGTATGCATTGATAAAGACAGGAATACGATTTTATAATTGCGTTAATTAATGGGCTAAGACGCAGGTAGAGGAGAAGCATTAAAGTTTCTTGTTTTTAATTGTAACAGCTAACTTTGATTTATTTTATTACGACCACAGTCATTTGTATTAGTTTGAATAATCTCTGAGACATGACTGAGGTTAATATTTCTGTGTTTTCAATATCTATCCCACTCTCCCACTCTTTCTGGGTTGGAGTAGATTGAGAAGATTCCTGTACACAGAATTGAGTTAGATGAGTGTGATTAGTTCGAATTGTTTATGAGAGAGTAATAACATGTTTACTATCTTATTAGACCACTTATAAGTAAATTACCCACAAAAAAAAGTAATTAAAACACTTGTAAACAAACTGTCTTGCCTTCTTTAAATATTCGCACTGTTCATTACATTAGCGTGGTGTTGGTAGTAATAAAAACTAATACATATTTGCATGTGGCTTTTATTTATCAAAATTTTCACTTTCTTATTGTACTAACATTTTTACTTTAAATTTAACATGGTGCTGTCTTCAGTTCATTAAAGTAAGTATATTTTTGTACTCGTTAGATATTCCTCTTGATAACGGCCAGTGCTAAGAAATTTATGATTATAGAATGGATTACAAATTTTATCAAAAGCAGATTTTAAACTGTAGCTGTCGACCAACCATAGATAAATAATACAGACAACGAAGCATTTTAGGGTGGGCCAAGCCCATCTGGCCGCCGCCCTTCCTATGCCCAAGCATATAAGCTCTGCCCGCGGCTTCTCCCGCGTTAAAGTCTGACTGTGATGGAATCCTATTTGACGTGTTACTAGAATTTTCTCCTGTAACGTGGATGCAGTTACACACATATAAGTTCACAATGCCCAAACAGACAAACCGAATTAAAAACATGTCTGCGGATCACACAAATTTGAACCCAAGGCAGAGACACCAAGCGTGGAAGGCGATTCGTCGTACCTCTGCGCTGATCGTGTTGCCTAGTTAGTTACATACACAGGAATGATTTGATGCTTGTATGGTAAATATTTCGCAGGTAACCGGGAATGGGAACACTTTTGTCAAGCGCGGGACGCAATCGCTAGGAGCATGAACTTTTCACGAAGCCCAGAAATACTTCGGAGAAGACATAGTCAGGACTCTGACAAAGGGTAAATGTCATTTGATTTAAACTTATCTTAGAAGACAGATTATATTTCACAATAACACCAGCTATACATTTGAATGAAGCAAAACATATGACGAAGATAATATAAATTTCAAGTGCCCTTAACATTATGATATAAGCGCTGTGATCGTATAATCGTGTGGGGTAGAATAATTTAATATGATATTAATTTATCCTCTTATAAAATATTATAGGATCATGTGTGACGGCTTTTACAGCAATCGCCAAGTTTTAAATCCACATGAAACGTATTATACATGTATTGTATTGTAAACGCTCGGGTTCTAGCCAAAACATTAATGGGTAACCCTTGATTTAAGAATATATTGAGTATTAGAACTTAGTACTTAAATTGTTTTTTTCATAACGTTTCGGAACTATTAGTGAATCGTTTTCATTTAAATGTTTATTTTATTAAATTCTCCTTTCAGGACGCTAACAGATGAACTTTCATCGCGGCTGAAGATCGATCGAGCCACGGACACAAAAAACATCGAAGAATACATCAGAGATATGATCCGAAAGGAACTCCAACATTTACTGCACGAAATATCTGACGAAACTTCCATCGCTTCCGTGCCCAAAAACGAAGACATCGTTAACAAAGGAGTTGCTAATATTATGGAGTCGTTGACTAACACTGAAGATAAGAGTTCCTTGAAGAAGGAAGTTCCGGCAAATGAAAAAATTAAATCTTTCTCTCGTGTCAAAATTAACGGGAACAATAAACCTCTTTTACAAATAACTTTTAGCCGCTCAGGGGAAAATAGTCTGCAGGTTTTGGACAACTGTGTGAACGTCACTATCTGTGATGGTGGCAACACTGGGAATACTAAAGAGAAACTGAACCAGTCTCTGGAAGACACGCTAACTGATGACATTCATATCAACTCTTTGAAAAGATGTCAGGCTTTCAATGCTTTACAGGTGAGTTGGTTACAAATTTTCTTATTCACTGACATTACTAGGCATGCAGGCAGGCTAGGCAGGCTTTGCCCGCGTGGTTTTAATTTAACCCGATCGCAGCGCCACCTACCGGGTCTAATTATGTTGTCTAATTGGTCTTAAAATCATCCAGGGACTCAACATAACCCATACAAAAAATTTCATCAAAATCAGTCCAGCCGCTTTGGAGCGATGCGCGGATTAACATTTGTGGCAATTTATTTTTATTAAAAAAATTCGTAATTTTGTAATGATTTATTTTTATGTGCTGAAAATACTTTCCTTTTTCTATTTCAGGAAGCTAGAAGTACAGAGGATTTATACATAGACGACGACTTATCAACGATGCAAGAGAACTTCGGGGGTAAAGTAAAACTGATACCGCTACACGGATCCTTACACGAGATACTGTGTGAGAAAGAAGATGACTGCTGCCTTATCAAGGTCAAGCAAGAGAACGGATGCGACACCATCTACTTCCGGTGTGACAACTCCGACACCGAATCCAGAGATGCCATCGACGGATATTCCCACGACCTTCGACCACAAGACACAGTTGTGTTCAAACGCAGCATATCGCTCATCGAGGAAAGAATCCAACGTGTATTCCCAAAAGAAAAACGCGCTCAGACACTCAACGTTAACCGCAAAGCGAGACCTCCGGACAACCTCAGAGCTCGACCGAAATCTGAAGTATTTGTACCGAAACTAAACATTGAATCCCGAGCTCTTAGTAATAGCAGCCCTTCTTTGACAACCGACAAAACAGATGAATTTGAAGTGAACATTGAGAACGTTCTGAGTTACCAAGACTCGTCCTCCGACGAATGTTTGAAATGGCAATCTGAGAACGACGACTTCGAGTTAATGGAAAAAAAAATTGAGGAAGACCTCGCCAACAATCCTCTCAATCATAACAAGAACTTGTTAACTTGCGGCTGCTTAGAAAAAATATCTGAAGAGAACCTCTCTGTTCTTCACGAGGATAAGGCCTGATTAATTCTGTTGATCCAGAATTATGATTTTTCTGTTTAATTATAAACACTAAGAAATGTTGAAGCCATAAGTACAAATTACGAAATAACGCATGATGAAGGGCGATGGTGGGAGGGGACGTACTTTTTTCTTATGATTGTATTCGAAATGTCCAGTTTGACAAGTACAAAGTTGTTCAATTTTTGTATTACAATTTTATTGGTAATCATAAATTATGTCGCTGATATTATCTTAATTATGTTACTCATTCCGTCCAATTTGTACTCGCATTTAGAAAACCCAAAGATATTTTCATAGGTTTTCTTATATTTTAGATTATTTCCGTGTTTTAACTTTTTATTGTTTTTAGTGGTTTTAGTGCAAGGCTATGTGATTTAGTGTAAGTGGCACCAATACATTCCACTGTTGTGATTTATAGAATAGTTGCACCTTAAAAAGGTATTCCTCATTATTGCCTTCTAAGCACTTTTAATATATTTAGTTATTTGAATCTTCGTTTCTATATTTTTAAATTGTATTAAATACGCCAAAGGTTTAATAAGTTGCCTTGATCGGTGACCTTTAGGATCCTTTGATTTTCTAAAAATGTAGATTGATTTATAAAATGTGTATTATGTGATTTCTAAAGTTTCCATTTTAAATAATATTGTTACTCAGATGTGTGGTTGATTTTAGACATAATTGTTAAAAATAAAACTTTGTACTTAACATGCAGTTTTTTTTATTAAAAATATAAAGTAAGTATATGAAAAAACTCATAATGTGAAATGCACGCACTAGCATGCTACATTCTTCTAGACTATAATACCAGTTGTCAACCATGGAGTATGTTTGTTGAACTTCTAATAATACACCGGAAAATTGCCAACTTCGACTCAGAATAAGGGTCTCCGTCCACGGCTGACTTTTCATCGGTTCTAGAATCTGGCAGATTTTTGTACTTAACTTTGATTACCTACAGATTTTGTAACAGACTCAATGCACTCGGCCGTCATTTTGCTGGTGGTTATCAAGGGAAGTGCACGTCATAAGTTTACAGAAGAGGGGAAATTAGAAAAAAAAATTTGTGATTATCATGGCGAATTGGCCTTTAATGGAACGCGCTATGGTCTATATTGAAATGCACTTAGGTCTTTCATGTTACTCCACTTAATATCTGGCTATAAAAGTGGCAAAACAGATATTGGTCTACTTTGATCATGGACACTATTTATTAAATTACAAATAAAACAACGTTTTTTTTTAAGTTTATTTATAATAATTGCATTCTGTCACGTAATAATATTGTTACACCCAGATTCATACGATTTTAGACAATTCTAGCAGTCTAGAATACATCACAGAGCACACGCCTATTTTGATAATACATAACTGAAATTTTCAAAGCTCAAATATAATGCGATAATTGGCAAGAATTTGGAAACAAAAGATTAGTGTCAAAATCATGAAAGCTAGCCAAAAAATTGAACTAATAATTTAAATTAGTAGCTCCCAGATTTATTATTTCTTTAATTTCCAAAATATTGTGATTAAGCCAACGAACATTCATTTGCTCTATAAATATCTGAAGAACTTAGAAGATATAGTTATATTTAAGATAAATAAAGGAGCGCCTATGATCAATGCCTCATATTCTACACAAAATATAGTTTTAGTGATTCATCACTTTTGGGTAAATTTAACATATTTCCCTACAAAACTGAGCAACAGTAGTACTCTTTCATACTTTTTACAACTTAAATTTAATTACCTATAAAACCACTACAATAGGCTACAAAAGATAAGTGTAATATAAAATTATTTTTACCACCACAAAATAATAGATAGAAATCAGAAATATATTTTACATGGCTGCAGACAAAACTAAACAAAGAAATAGGCATAAAGATAAATATAGGTACACGAGAAAAAAAAAAACTAAAAAGTATTTATTTGTCTTTTGTTTTATAGATACATTTTTGTCCATTATCAACCAATATAAGTTTCAACCTAGCATAGTGAAAAAGAATCAGTCAACCATATATACCCCATAAACTTGTGACTAATGTAAAAGTTATACTGAAATGACTGAATTTCATAGTATATCGTATGAAAGTGCGTTTCATTCACGTTAATTGTTTTTCAAAGCAAAACTATTTACATAAACCTATTATTTACGTAATTCTATGCAAGTGAGTTCACATCGATAACATAGAGTATAACAAGAACACATACAAGGTTAAATTATAGAAATACCATATATATTTCTTTACAGCGTGTAATAGAATAAAAAAAATCAGACGATTTTAATCAGGAATTCTAGTGTATTTTTACTTAAAATATAAACAACAATTTTGCATACTGCCTAAAAACAAGAAGGAATGAATTTTAATTATTACAATTAAAGGGGAACTGAGACGTGCGTAACGACAGACAGCGTCAAAAATTTAAGGGTGTTATACAAATCGTAGTCGCTAGCTTATCCTTACTTACACCATTGCATTGAAAAATAAATCAAGTGATAGTGTTTCTATAAAATGACGCTATCCAAAATGTTTGCATGATTTAATTTCAATTACCATTGAAATTATCCTTCAATAAATATTAAGTTTGCAAGAAACATACTTTCAATTTATATAGGTTCTTATTGTTTTTCAAACGTACATATTTCAGATCGAGTCATTTTAAAATCGTTAATTTTAATACAACGCTCACACATTTTTTTATACCAAAACCGTAATACAACATAGATAGAACTGTAGTTTTGTTACAAACATACAGTGTAATGTACTATCTAGATACATAGAGGCTACTTCTGTTGAAGAATACTTACCACCTATAACTAAACAAAACAGAAAAACGGTAGGTAACTGCATTTTTTTTTCTAACAACTATACAATTTAATTTTTATTTCGACATTACCGTGGAGATGAATGAGACATTAAAAATGACAATCAAGGCCGCTATAATGTATTCGAAAGCAAACAACATGATCACAACAAATGAAGCTTCAAACAATAAATAACTGTGATACATAAACAACACATACTTCATTTTAGTTTTTTATTTTAAAAATACAACTTTTGGACAACTACATTCATTCAGAACATATTAGATATGCTATTCTGAACAAGGTTTTCTTTTATCGACATTTTTTTTTAATTTTAATTTTATTACCAGCTCATTGGAACTTTGTTCTGGAATACCATGTCTAGCATGTCATTGCACAGATTTAATAACCACGAACGTTCCTAACTTGTTTGTAACAAAAATACAGTTGTATTGTTTGGTGTAAGCAAATCGTAGCCGCAGTAGTGGACGTCTAAGTTGGTAAGCGCGCGAGTGTTAGCTCATAGACAACTGGCCGAGGGCGAGTAGCCTCTCCACTGCCGCGTTCACGTCGCCGAACGTCGCGATCAGTGCTGGAAATTTGTATACAATATTTTATTTCATCAATTGTGTGAATCGTCGCTACAAAGAGATGCCACGAAAGGCCAACAGGGATAAATAGAAGAATAACATGGCATTAAAAGAGGTTTAAAACCTCACTTTCTAACTTTGGAGAAGTAGAGGCTGTCATTTGACTTTTGTAATTTGAAAAATTTTCGAACTTTATTCTTCATTTTTTTAAATGGGCTTTTGTGATGTTTACATTCTTTGCAACCTAAAAATGAAACCAATAATACTACTTTTAATGAATGCCATGTTTCAGATTATTTCTGTATGGTGCTTACCTTGCAAGTTAGCTTCCCGGTTAAGGAAGCCCATAGCCGTGAGTTGTTCGAGTTGCTGTGAGTAACGTTGCTCCGGTGGTTGCGATGAGTTGGTCTGGTTGTTCGCCATAGCGGCCATCATCCGCTGCATGAACTGAGTAACAATTACAACCATTAGCACTATGTTACAATACTATGACGTAATCCATATTGATTGCTGAAATGTTTACAAGTGAATATAATAAAAAATACATTAATTAAGCTACGATTTAATTGTAAATCATTTAATTATGGTTTTTCAACTTTCTTTATAGAATATCTCTACTACTAATAAACTTTTGTATGATTGATTAATTACAGTTCTATGGGAATGTGTTTAACAAAATACTTTCTAGATATTCCATAATCTAACAACTTACATAAAATAAATATTATTAGATACCACATCAACGTGCGCGCGGTGTGCGATACTCTGCGACGGAGCGCACCACATACAGAGAAAGTGTTTTAATGTCTACCGTGACCATGTCAGTGGTGGCACTGCAGTTGCGAGCATTCCGCTCGCAACTAGTCATGAAACCACTCATTTATATCATCCTTACTGCTGGATAAATTTGAAATTATTAGAAATTTTATATTGGTAAGACAAACTACGTAAACATAGTACCTATAGTAGCACAATAAAACAATATCGTACATCTTTCACACTTCTTTCAAAGGCTTCTCACACAGAGGTATTATATTAGTTTTATGTTGAGTTGATCATAGAGGTAGCTTCATGTTTCACCACTCTACGCGGGTAAATAAATTACATTTAAACATGGATCATTCATTCTAAATTTAGTTAACAACTTATATGAGAGTGGAACCTGTGTGAATAATTCAGAGTTTTGTTGCTGAGGCGGCGACTGCGCGGGCTGCGAGGGCGGAGCGGCGGGAGCTGCGGGGGCCGAGGGGGGCGCGGCGGGGGCGGCGGCGGCGCCGAGCCCCAGGTTGCCCACCAGCGTTGGTGCCGCGCTGCGTAGCTGCTCCAAGCCTTGCTGAATTTGCAACAACGCGTTCAACGCCTACAAAACATTTTAAGGTTGATTTTGACAACACTAACAATGAGCTTGTCTTTATTACGACTTAGTAGAGGATAAAATTACAATGTATTTGTTGCCACTGATGTGGTGATTAAATGGTTCCGAGAAATTTGAGAGTTATAGTTGACTCAGTAAATAAACCATCAGTGAACTCACTCGAAGAAAAAGTTAGTGTCAAATAACTAACTCATATTTATCTAACACATAATATCTCTTTCCTAAAAATGGCAATAGAAATATTTGAAGGCGGTGCCGGAATAAATTATTTTGTTTTTTTGTTATTATTAGATATTCCAGACAAAAATAGCAATAATTTCTTTGTATAACATAAAATAGTTTTTTTTTCGACCTATGGCCGAATATATTTTTTTCGACATTTAATCATTTATGTACAAACTGTATTGTTGAATTTTTAGCAATTTTTTCAACAATTTTTAAACTTTACTGAAAATAAAACTGACTTGTGGGTTGGACATCATCTGCTGCATTTCTGGGTTCTGTAGTTGTGCAAGCATCTGAGGCATCATTGTGCGGATCTGATCTTGTAGCTGAGGGTTGTTCGCGAACATCGGGTTCTGTGGGAATGGAACAAATATTTAACTACGAAATATTAGTCAAATCAAAATCTCTACTAAGTATCTAGGGACAGCTTCTGTCATGTTTCTTATAGAAAATCTTAAAATATTATACTAATTCCGATTATTGATCTCGTCTGGGGTTGATAGATATAATTATATGGGGTTGTTAGGTGAACACGCGTTTCCGAGTATCCAACCTAGCCTAGAAGTTTTACGTGTTGTAGGATGGATAAATGGAATAACCCATTGCACTCATTTCACACAGAAAATATTTTTTCATTCCTTATATCAATTGGTAGAAAATTAAAAACCGGTAATGAACCGCAACATGAAAAAGAACATAAAACGAATGAAAGAAATTATGATTATCTCCGTTTTAGACATATGACATATTTTGTAGAAATTAAAATCGAGTGGTACAGGTCACTCTTCACTCACTTAAATAAGTCACTGATATTAATTTGAAAAATAGGGAAATTAGGTATTTGTATACACTTAACGATTTTCGTATACATATAAAACTAAGCAACAAAATTCGAGCCCTTGGGGAACAATTAAAGAGTCACGCACCTGATTAATAAGCTGCGAAGCCATATCAGGATCAGCGGCGAGCGCCTGCAGCATAGTGTTAGTATAGGGCGCGGACAGCATGGACTGCACTAAGCGAGGGTTCTCCGACATCTGCTGCAGCAGCGACTGCATGCCCGGCGTGTTGATGAGACCAGGCCCCCCGGGCGCCGCGCCGCCGCCCCCCGCGCCCCCGGTAGCAGCGCCCCCACCCCCGCGCTGCCAGGGGTTCGGTAGCGGTTGCCGGTTCTCGGCGCCTTGCTGCGGGTTTGTGCCGTCTGCTTGGAAAATACCGGGTATGGTTAATGCAGGTGTAGGTGTACAAATCAACAGAATCAAATCAGCCTCTATTAAAAATCAACAGAATCAAAATTTAAGAAAAAAGAACTATTATAGACTTGCTTATAGACGAGATTCCTTGTCTTTAATGGTTATTATCATAAAGATCCGTTAATAAATGTCAAGCAGTACAGTAATAATAATAAAACATATCTCACCAGAGTTATCAACAAGTCCAGAGAACGGGTTGCCTGCCATACTGCTAGCTACATTTAACATTGGCTCCTGTATGTCCCTGTACATGCGTTGTAGAGCATTATAGCCACCTGAAAAATTTGTATTTGTATCATACATGATACATACTTGCACTACTAAACACCATACTCAAACCACCATTTTTATGCTGGATATCATACATATAAAAAAAATGAAAAACTTTTCTTTCTCGTAAGCATTGTTTTCTATATCTTGTAAGTATAGAATTTATAAGTAAGGCTAGGTTTTGATTAGACAAATAAGAAAAAACCAATTGGGACATAAGAATTTTTGTTTGATATTTTCCTAGCTGGATTCATAAAAAAAATTTTTTTATTTTTAATTTGTGAGTCAGGCTAGGTTTTGATTTGTAAATAACAAATAACTGAAAAAACTTAAGTTTGGTATTTTCCTAATTTGAGGGTAATCTTTTTTAACAAAAGTTATGTTTAGTTCTAATAGTTACGTTACGTTACGTTACGTACCAGGTATGCTTTCAAGGTTGGAGAGAGCACGATCATGAGACCGCATGAGCTCCTGCAACATGGCAGGGTTACGAGCTAGTTCCATAGTCTGTCGCAACAATTCCGGGTTGTTCAGCATATGACTTATTTCTGGGTTTCTCTGCAATCAAGTTTAGTGCAAATTCATAATCTTGTTAGTACAATAAAAAGGCTTCTTAAACTGATGCATGTATCTAGCCCAAATTTTAATAACCTTGAAAGTGTTTTAGCAAAGCTAACAAGTGTAAAATTTCAAAATATGACAAGTGTAAAATTTCAAAATATGACAAGTGTAAATTTCAAAATATGGTATTTCTTTTTTGATCTTCTCATGCAATGCGCTGAACAGACATTTTCGACAGGGACATACGAACAAATCGTACTTAGTTTCACTAATTCGTCGTCTGCGTCGTATCTATAACATATATTTGTCAGGGTAGGCCGTGCCTTTTTGCCTATATAAACTGCACATCCTGACCCTGAAGTAAAAAGAGAAGCACTCACCGCCATTAAATCCTGCATCTGTGGGTTAGATGTGATAAGTGTGCGCATGTTTTCTGGGTCATTCATCATCTGTTGCACCAGAGGGTTGTCCAGCACTTGCCTCAGCATGTCCGGGTTGGACAGCAACTCTTGTTGCATACGAGCCTAAAGAAAATAACATCATTCAGTTACACCTGAATTTCAAGTATTCACAGTGCCTCTTATCCTATTAATCAGATTTTTTTTACATAATAACATTTATTTATTAATTAAATAATATATATTTATCATAATCATAATCTTAAAAAATAAAGAAATTAAAATAGTATTTAAATCTTATTGGAATCAGAAAAATCTTGATCTTCATTCTTTATTAAATTAATAATTATTCTTTTTCCATACTCATTCTGGCAAAATAATATTGCTGAAACCGATTCAATCTTAACATTCCATTAATTACTACATAGACATAGACTATATCATTACTTTCTTACCTGCAAATCCATAAAAGTGCTCTGTCCAAGACCCAAACTTTCGAGGCCAGCTAAACCACCCAGTGAATTTAATCCGAATGGTGTGGCACCAACATCAGCTGAAATATAAAAAATTATAATGCCATTAAATAATTTACATGTATTTTTCATAGGAGTTCTTAAGTTTCCTCAGTTATAACAAAACTGTGTAATCTGTTAACTTTCTTATGAAAAAAAATTAACTGCAATTTCCGTGGTTGCAGGGTAACTAAGATATTAAGCATTACTTTTCTCAGTTAGTTTATGTTACTACGAGTCTACAAAGAGCCATTTTATTTCTTAGAATATAAAATTTATGTTGCCATATGTAGTTAAGCGATACATTTTTTTAGTTGCAGAAGATACTGCTGTTAGCAGTCTCAATACTTTAGGTGGATCTAAGGGATTGCGTACACATTATTATCAAACTATCAAGGCAATCAGTCTACAAACTGATTCAAACTGCTACAATATCTAACTTCTTGTTGTTTGAGGACTCGAAAATCCTTATCAAAGGTTACTCGAGAAAATTCACCGCTTGGCTTCTCACACTTAGCAGGGCAAGGGTCTCTTTGGCTGTCATGACTCTAACAGCACACTGCAGACTCAACAGACACTTATCCCATATGGGATATTTTGACTCAGATGTCTGCAGATTCTGCAATGAGGAGCGTGAAACCCCTAAACACCTCCTCTGTGACTGTGGATACACAGACGAAACACCCTTCTGGGACACTACATACTAAGCCCGGAGGATGTCAAGTCTCTCCCTGCCAGCCACATCATTCGATTTATGGAGGATGTTGGTTTAAGGGAGATATTATAAAAATGTGGGCTAATCACAATATTTTTTTTTTTGGGTCGACGTGAGTATCGCTGTAAACCTGCATAGCCCCGTAATATCTAACTTCTTATCTCAAGATTGAGAAATAAACACAACATCACAGTCAGTTGAGCGAAAGTTACTAGATACTTCATTGTAGTTGGCCTGATGGGATTTGATAAATTCTCATTCAAAACTTATTAAAAAAAAAGGTATATGATGTGCCTGCTTTAAACCTTCAAACACCAACAATAATAATATCCTCCTGACCAAATTTCGGTCACAGTGGCTAATTTCAACGGAGACTAGCCCATTATGCTGGAGATATTGAAGTGCACAAGTGTGTGAGCAAACACAGGTGCACTCTCTATTCCCTCACTCTCATAGTCCGATGGGACGGCCTTCCGACACGATCGGAGAGAGATTAGGCGCAGGGCCAACAGCTTTACGTGCTTTCGGAGGCACGGAGTAAGTGATAATTAATTATAAAACGCACATACTTACGAAAAGTCAGAGGTGCGCGCCTTGGGTTCGAACCCGAGACCTCTGACTTGTCAGTCAACGGCCACCACCACTAGGCTATCACGACTCCAAACACCAACAAATGAGACACAAAAAGTAATCAATTGTTACTATGCTGAGGTCCTTATGGGAGTCAAAGGTTTAAGTATGATATATTTATAAAAGTTTAAGTGGTGTTGTGAGAAATGAAACTTAAAAATAAATTTGACTTGGAATAACTTCATACGGGGTATTTAATGATTTTCAAATTTTTCCTTTACTTTATACTTTAACTTTCTCTGTATGAGAAGAAGCCTTTGCCCTGCAGTGGGACAGTTACAGGCTTATTTATTTCTTCATGCCAAATTATAGATCAACATGAATTATCCTGCACATATTAATGACATTTAACTTAAAATGCTTTGAGGTAATCATTGTAATTGCTTTTTTAGATGCTGCATGAGCATACAGTACAGCTGCATGATTAGAGCAGCATATGTTACTCATAAACCTTTGACTTCCTCAAAGACACCCGGGTCCAGTAACAACTGATTTCCTTTTGTGCCTCAAGTCTCAGTGCTTGAAGGTTTAAAATACTATTTGTTTAGTGTCTTTACAACAACATTATCTTGCTCCTATTCATCCCATTCCAACATAGTCCCCACATTGAGGTCATCTTAGATGAAGTTAAACATCAGGTTTCTATGGAATGATTGATGGCTTATTAGACTGTTGAATTGTCAGAGCAATATGACTGAAATATGCTTTAGGAAAGGTGTAATATTATATTGTTACAGAGTTAAACACAAAACCAAGGATAAACTTGGTTTTATTCTGATATTGTATTACCTACTTATAAAAATACATGTACATATAATTCTATTGAAGACTTTACCCACTATTGCTGGAAAAATCAGTATACTTGAATACATTATTTAGTCAATGACCTGATTAGAATAATTCAACAAATTCAATTTAATTACATAGCTAAAACAATTAGTAATATTCATAATTGCTATCTATTGCCATTGACATTAAAAATTTGGTTATTATCAGGTGCTGACTTGATATTGCAAAGCATGGGTGATGAAGTAACAAGTTTATGTAAATAAGAACTCTGAAATTTGATTAACTAATTCAATACTCTATCAGAGGCCTTCAATAGGATAGGAGTTCACGTATTTCACAATAATGACAGGACGTTACTAATACGCTACCTGGAGGGCGTCGTGCTGCGCCTTCAGGCTCAGGCCTGGGAGGCGTCTTGATCACGAGGTGGATTGTCAACCCATCCTTGATGTTATGCTGTTTCAGGGTGTCGGCATCATTCAAGATCTTTCCGGCAAATATGAGACATAACTGCTCCGGTTCCGCACTGAATTTAGGGGACAACACTTCCTTGAGCTAGAATCAAATAACAAATTCACTTTTACGTCGCCGCTTTACTAAGTAAATGTCGTCAGTGATTGCGTGTGCAATATCAATGTTATTACGCCATGAGTAAAGTTTCTGGCGGCGCCGTACTCACTTTTTTAACGTCAGCATCTTCTTCAATCTCCACTTGCTGTTTTTCTTTCGGTGTTTTCACTGTAATGGTAATTTTTTTGGGTTCGTCCTGTCCCTCTGCCATTTTGGCAAATCTAGAATGACTCTGTACTTTGGCGGAAAAGCAGAAATATGTACAAGAATGTAGAATTTGACGATTTGTGTTAACTTGACGGCCGAAGGTACGGCCCACTTAGATAATTTATTACAACTTGGATAATTTATTACGACCTATTTTTCAAACACTTTTAAGTTTTAACTTGTAAAAAATAGAGTCTAATTTGGTTTCTACGTAATAGACATGAAGTTAGTCACTAATCAATTTCTCTATTTAATTCCGTTGCTGGACTGTGCACAATGAATATGCTAAAAAAATAATATCAGTGTTGCCAATTTTGGGCATATCAAATCAAAGACAAAATGAAAATATAAAATTACGTGGAAAGTCAATGATTTCATTCATTCATTCGCATGAAATTGAGTACGATACCAAGAATATTGTATCCGATCGTGCTTTTAAAAAGCAATCAATTTCCGGAATGTTTTGATAGCTGAAGCTGAAACGGAAATCGAGTATCGGTTTATTTTGACTTGACAGCTGACATGAAACAAAAACAAAAAACAGTTTCCAATAATGTCTCTCGCAAAATTTTAATGAAATTACTACATAACAAAGTTTGGTAAGACGAATATATTATATGTAGCAATACAGCAAAACAAGTATTGTACTACATAAATTCCTGTTTCAGCGGTTTTCAATTTTTGTTTTAGGTCTTCGTTGTAAAGTGACTTATTTTCTAAGCACTGAGCGATATTATTGCATGCAGTAGAATGCCTAACATGAGCGTTTAGATCGTTTGTCACTAATATTATTACATTGCAGCAAATGGAGGTATGATATTTTATAGTTTAATACATGAATAGCCTTTCTGTAAAAGTGTAGTAAATGGTCCTGGTACTTACATTTGCAGGTGGATTTACACGACACTTTCTTGCGTGACGAGGATCAGCTATCACAGCACAGCTCAAAACAAACGTATTCAATATCAAATAAAAGAAAAAATGATAAAGCACAGGGTAAGATTTCATATAATCTTATTTATTCACTTTTCTCAGAGCTTGTTTCGTATTTCTTTTCCTGGTACTTATTATTAGACTGATGACTATTAAATTATTAAATGAATTATCAAAATTGGCTTAGTGGTTTGCACAGATACTAAGAAAAGTATTGAGCCAGGCCAAGTGATTAAATATTATCAAGTTTTAACATTAATGGTTCGTAACATACTTTAGTTTGAATTTATATTACGGTGTTATGTAGATGTTTAAGAAGTTGTCAACCTAATCCTTGATTTTCACAGAATATGAATATATATATTATAATTTAACCTTTCTTAGATGAGAAATCCGTAACAGAACAACAAGCGAAAGAGGAAAAAGAACAAGCTGAAAACATAGCTTCCATGTTGATGCGTAACTATGATACAAAGTTATATGGTGAAGATGACACATCACAGCCAACTTCACGTACTGCACCTATGATACCTATCGAAGCTACACGCAAGAAAAAGAAAAGAAGGAGGTACTAGTCTGCTAATTATTTATCTAATTGTATATTATATCATTAGGTTGTGAGGAGTAAACTAACCAGTGGTATGAAAAAAAATATTTTTGAACTGATTTTATAATGGGGTGCAATCACATATTAATATCCTCCAGACCAAATTTCGGTCACAGCGGCCAATCTCAACAGAGATTAGCCAACTACGCAAGAGATATTATAGTGCACAAGTGTGTGCAAACTGTGCGAACACAGGTGCACTCTCTATTCCCTCACTCTCATAGTCCGATGGGATGGCAATCCGACACAACCGGAGAGAGATCAAGCGCAGGGCCAATAGCTTTACGTGCTTTCCGAGACAAGGAGTAAGTGATAATTAATTTATAAAATGCATAAAAACTGATTTTATAATGGGGTACAATCACATATTATAATAGCTATTTTGTTGTGAGAATTCTTAACTAATTTGTTATGATTATTTACATTATGTATACTATACTTTGCATATGATTATTTATTACAGATCACAAATATCAATATGTCTCACAAACTGTCGCTATGAGTCAATACGGAAAGTGGCAAGTGCTTTTGGAATGCGAGAGGTATCAGAAGAAGATGCCTGGAATTTCTACTGGACTGATATGAGTGTGTCTGTAGAAAGGGCAAAGGAAATGAAAAGGTTTCAACGCATCAATCATTTCCCTGGCATGTTAGAAATTTGCAGGTAAAAACGACATTTATTCTATTTTAATTTGAACAAAAGCACTTTACAAATCATTTTCCTAATAAAACAACTTCTAACAGATAACTCGCGTAGAATCTTTATTTTTCACAACACACCTGACATTTTAAGTGCTTTGTAGCATTCGTGGTCGCAGGCAGACTGCAGTCCACGACTGCAACATTCACGACATTCGCGTTAAACGGTCGCGAAAGTTTGATACTATATTATGACTTTTCGTAATTTGTTTATGCATTTTCAGAAAAGATCTATTAGCACGGAATTTAAACAGAATGCAGAAAATTTATCCAAAGGAATATAATTTTTTTCCAAAAACATGGTGCTTACCGGCAGAGTAAGTAATTTTTATAAATATGCTTCAAATATAGTTTAATCTTACTGTAATTTAAGACTGTCATGAAGGAATAGGTTCTAAGACACTTATAAATAGTTGTTACATGAATAACTAGGTACTATTCATATGTTCCTAATCATCTACATAAAATAAAATATCTAATTTATAGTTTAACTTATACTTATTACCAATTATAATTTATAGTATTTTTATATGTAACGTAGAATCTGAAATATGAATTTATAACATGTTTTGCATCTTACAGTTTTGGTGAAGCACTCAACTACAGTAAATCTCGTAAAAATAAAACTTTTATTATAAAACCTGAATGTGGGAGCCAAGGCCGCGGTATTTACTTAACGAAATCACTTAAAGACATCAAACCTACAGACAAATTAATTTGTCAGGTAAGTTTAGCGATTACTTTCATCATATATTTCATCAGCATCATCATTTCAGCCATAAGACGTCCACTGCTGAACATAGGCCCCCAATGACTTCCAGATTGGCCGGTTGGAAGCAACCAAACATAACATAACATATATTTACAAACAACATAATTATATGTGTAGGTGCTTTGCGAGCACCTAGACATCCAAGTCCTGCTCAGGACAGATGTAATAAAAACTAATTTTCCCAGTAATAAGATTTCTAGATTATAATAGATAGCAATTGACCCAGAATACTCCCCTGTGAAACACCAAGATGTACATCTCTAATATATACCACAATGTGTGGTGATTTTGAACAGGGGTTCACTCTTGGACACTTTGGGTTGAACTATCATCATAAAATATGATTTTATACTTACTTATACTTTATACTTACGTAAATGTTCTCTGTTAACAGTTAAAGTATGTTGTGGTTAACACAATCCAATGCTTTATTAAAATCCAAGTCTAAAGCACAAGAAGTAGTTTTGCTATAAATATTTAGCTGAACTTCTTAAGGAAGTTATAAAATACCATATGCTTCCATTTCTACGAAATCTAGTTGTTTCTTGGTTGGACATAAATTTATTTTTATAAAAAATCAATTTCCATAGTAGATTACATTCCAAACACTTGAGATATTACTGGTACTAAAACTATTTACCTTTTCAGGTATATCTTTCAAAACCCTATTTAGTGGATGGATATAAGTTTGATATTAGGGTGTACACATTGATAACATCATGTGATCCTCTCAGAATATTTGTTTACAATGAAGGACTTGTAAGGTATGTACCATCCTACTACAATTCTATTAGGGGCTGGCGCTTAATTTTGCGATTTCTTGGCGTGACCAACATAATAGGTTCCCTAGATCTTAGTAGATCCTCACTTCTATATCCTATATTAGAACTACGTAGAAAAGTAGTCAGTGATTTGACAATAAAAATATAAAGTTCAGACGAAACTAATCTTTACTGTATAGACAATCAGGTTCCTTTTCCAATATCATATACCTAAATTCAAAATATTTTGTATTAAAATGTGACTTAAGTATCTACGTTTCTATATCAGGTTTGCAACAAGCAGATATGCCGATCCTAACGTCAATAACACGACAAACGTGTTTATGCACCTCACTAACTATGCGTTGAACAAACATAGCCGCACATATGTATATGACTCCGAAGCGGGCAGCAAGCGGTGAGAATTTTCCTTTATTTTATTAGATTGTAGCAGCTATGTCACCAAGACTGAAGTACCTATTTACGTTTCACTTAAAGTTCCTAAGCCCTGTGGTTGTAATGAATTGCAGGGTTTCTGTGATGATGAACTCGTTTCATTTATCAGAAGTATTCAGTTGTGTTTCCCTAGATGAACACTGCACTTGTGAATTAGCGGTCCACATTTTCACAGAAGGTGATGTAGTGTTTCATGACATCAAATTGAACATGTGTTTGTTTAGGAATCAAAATTCTATTAAAGCTCTTGCCGTAGTAGTGGGCTAAGTTAATTAAACCACTACATGTACAAAACTACTAGGGCTGGAAATCTGGAGCGCAAATCTATGAAACTTTACGCTAAAATGCAACTTGGAAGATTCAGTTGCGATATCTTACAGTTGCAAGTAAGGGATAACGCTATGTTGTCGGATAACTTCATCCCGTTTAAGGTCACACTAAGCAGCAAAATGCTGAAACAGTTTTCATTGTCAAATTGATAATGAACTAAATCGCAACTGACACAGAGTTCATTTTACATTCATTTTATTTTTAGTATTTTTTTTAATTAATAAAAATTCTGACACCGAGAGAATGTATCCGGTTATAGGCTCGTATTAACACATTTTCCAAGATTCAGAAATATTCAACTCTCGTGATATTTAGAAAACCGTTTCCGACTTTTTATTCCACCTAGTCGAATCTAAAGTCATGATGAATTTCCATTCGTCAGCAAGATATCGACTTTGAACAAGATCCTGCTGTCGCAAGGCGTTGACTTGGACAGATTATGGCATGCTATAGACCAAGTGATTGTGAAGACCATTATATCCGCGTGGCCCATACTCAAGCACAGTTATCACGCCTGTTTTCCCTCGCATGACATGGTTAATTCACTTATTATATCCGTATTAGCTTCAGAAATCATTGAAAACCATTTAGCTTTTTACTGTTTAAAATTATAGTGTACTTAGATTAGATTAAATTGTAAGGTAACTGAAAAAGAGATAGATGCAATTGGATACTGGACCCGCGATAATGGATACGTCGATTGCCACATTACAATTTAATCTAAACTAAATTATTATTATTACTCAAATAGCTCAGTTGATTGGAGCATTGACCAACTGAGCTATCGTATCACTACCCACAACTTTATACAACAATCTCTGTTTAAATTGTAACCACGATGCAACTCTGATCCCCAAGATACAGGCTGCGCCTAGTTTGGGGGTCACAGTCAAAACCAATTACCAATACTTTTTGAAAATAAATTATTTTGAATTTTTCCTGTAAAGATTGCTAACAAATTATATTTGCTATGCATGTCTTTAAGGCAACAAAAAGCAAGATCTTGAAATTTAAAAAAATATTTAAATTAAATAAATAAGATAAGTGCGAAGATACGATAGCTCAGTTGATTAAAGCATTGTCATCGCTAATAGTCGCGAGTTCAAGTAAAATATTATCTTTATCTTTACCTCTACCGGCCGGTAGGATAAAATGATTATGATTGTATTTAGATACTTTAGACATCATCATCATACAAGTAAAATTTAGAAAGTAATAGGTATGTTTCCTTAATAAGTATTTAGTATGTTTTATTATTATGTAGCATTTACTTCCTTACAGCGAGACGGCAGATTTCTGCTTCAGCAAATATGCAAAGAGCTATTGACATTTTACTATTACAGTCTGTTGGTACTTGTTTACTCCCTTACTTATAAACGATGTATGGTTAAAAATATGATAAAAATATCACTTAAGTCACCATTGGCATCTCTATTTATTGGCATACAAACGACAAGGACAGGTATAATTTATTCAATGATTAAAGGTCGAAACTCACATACACAACACTGCTCCGCCACTGCAAAAGAATGAACATTCAAATATGAGTTTTAAGTCGAACTCTGTAGGTATACAATACAATACAATAATGCGCGGCAATCTAGCTTGATAGGCTTTTCTAGAATATTTTATTTTGTTACTGTAAAGTGTACCTAAATAGGACGACTTTAAAATCATATTTGTTTGTTAATTCTTTTGCTCTGCCGGTGTCGTGTAAGAATGAATGTCAAATTATTATAAGTAAGGGGTAATAATGTTTTTCCGTTGAGTCGTATTCGCTTAAAAGCATTCAAAGCTTCGGCGTACTAAATCTTCGGCATCAAAGAAGTATTTATATTATAATGTTTTGGATTATCTAAGTCTTTCGAGCGAGCTTTTATAATTAACTTAATTTCCGCTGAAACCCTCGATAAAACTGGTATATTTTCTAAGCCTTAGCAAACTATGTACCAAGCTTCAAACATAGGTTCTTGTTCTTATTCGGCTTAAAGATATATTAAAATCTTTTAAGAAAGGTACTTGTAGAATTTATGCATATTTTATTATTCCAAGGAATGTTCACATAAAAAGTTATGCGAGCTCACAGTCCGCCGCTAATGTATGCAAAAAGCAAACTTCCCCAAATGTATGGCGTGTGGGTTATTGGAAGATGTAATATCGATATCGCGGACACGAACGGTGCACCACTTTGCGATCAAAATGCTTTGAACGATGCTACGTGCGTAGGGACGGAGCTAGCGCTACGTTTGGACGCCGGATGCAAGCGATTCTAACCTTAAGAGTGGTGCATCGGCTTTGTCCACGATAGTACAACGTGAGTTTGTGGAGTTTGTTTGATATTACTGACAAGAGGAGTGCGCTCCTTAATTCTTTGAAATTATGGCAAGTGTTGTTCCACGGATTAGGTAATCCCACAGGCGGCAAAATAATATAATCCTTCAATGTGTTGGAACTAAAGTTTTTATGAGTAAGTTTCGGATTATAATAAGTACAATGGGATTAACATAGTCTCCATACGTACCGAAAATCTTGTAAAAGTAAAAGAAAAAAATCAGTGAGCCGCGTAACGCCCGCCGACTATTTCCTACATCAGCGGCTGACTGTAACCCGCGTAACATGTTATGTTCATTTCTAATTACATATTTATTTATCTAATTATAGCGTATGAAAAATTTTCAGGTGCACGCCTGCTTTGAAATACTTGGCTTCGATATTCTACTGGATCACAAATTACATCCTTATATTTTGGAAGTAAGAACTCTACCTTATGTTTATGTTTCCCTACCAAAAAGCCTATTTGTAGGGTTATTTTTGCTAAATTGGCAACCCTAGATAGACAGGGCTATATACAACAGAAATGTGTATAAATATGCATGAAGTGTTAAAATATGCAACATGTAATAATATGAAAATGAAGTAAGAAAGTAGAAGTCTCCACAGACATGTAGGTATAAATTTACCTAAAATATGTATCGTTATTACATTTTAGGTATCTACTATAAATGTAATTACCGATGACAATGAGCTTAATATGCAAAGCATATAATCCGGACTCAGATCATTGCACTGGATTTTAATCTACGTGGCTTTGATTGAAACAAATCAGATCAATCTAGTAACCAATGAATTATATTAAATCATCGTGAATGCACATTTCTACACCAAATAAATTAACACTTTGACTGCCGCGCCGCAGACAATGCAATTTCTAATGTTCACGGTCACCGTTGACCGCGGTGGCGTTCAAAGGCTTAAAAACTATGTATGTAGAATGTAGATATGACGTCGCTTATTTTTTGGAACGTATTTCAGGTGAACCATTCGCCAAGTTTCCACACGGACACACAATTAGACCGCGAGGTGAAGGAAGGTTTGCTTACCGACACTTTCACCATGCTGAACATTTGGCAATGTGATAAACGACGAGTGCTCGAAGAAGACCGTAAACGTATACGGGATAGGTTGCTGCAGACTAATAAGTGAGCGCAACTACAAATAAGTTTATAACATTTTTAAAACAAGTATAAAGGAGACTGACAGAATTTAGTCTAAATGCTGCCCACAAATGAAAGTACTTTTATTAAATTATTTTAAACAAATTATATAGGCTTTTAAAAAAAAAAGCTTCGCTACCTACCTTCGTAGTTCTAATCAAGGGATAAAAAATACCCTTTATCACTCTCCGGCCTATAAATTTAATAAAAAATGTTCTTAGCGACAGTTCTTGACGTCACAAAATGGCGGTCAGAGTTGCACATTCTCATTTAATCGCATAGCATTCGTCATTTATGGAGCAGCAAGCATTTTGATGAACTTGATCATCTGTAGAGTTATATTTGTATAAATGGGAAGTTCTTTTGTTTTTATAAATACGTGTTTTCACGAGATGGATTGAGTTGAAAGTGGCGCCAATGACTGAAAAGTTGACAAGTAATCATTTATCGTGGAATGGATATGAAGTGGAGGGGTGTAGAGAATATTGTAAGGTTTAAAGAATGACTGTGGATTGTACGGTTCTACATATACCAAAGAAAATATGAATGAAATGTGTTAAAAACGATATGTTTTGAAAGCGAAGCTATGATTATGTGATATTATGACGATTGACGGCTAACCGAGATGAATGGAAGAAGAAAACTTTTTGTACCGATCCAGTCGCTTAGATGACGATGAGTCCAACATTTTGACATTTCGACAATGAGTTGACTTGACTTACTATGACTTAAGTATAGAAATGTCAAATATTTGAATCTGAATTTACAAAATCTTTTTTAAAATGTAAGAAATATTAATATTATATTAATTGTCACTTGCTTATATACCTACCTTGTCACTTGCTAATTATACGTGTGTATATAAGCATATCGCTTATATTCGATGAAGGAAAATTCCGTGAGGAAACCAGCACCCTTGAGGGTCAACGGTCTCAACGGTCATTATCCAGAGGCCCTTTAACTCTGACACCAAGCTCATTAATCAAATCGAAAGTTTTAATGACACTATCATGTTATAGGTTCGCAGAATTTACGCCGACAGAAGAGAAAGAACCAGAAAAGAGTCCGTGGCAAACACAAATACAATGGGAGGAAACGCATCTTGGAAATTTTAGGTACATATCAGGCCGTTAATCCACGTTAAAAATACATTAAAAAATTATAGTTTTTCTAATAATTATTTTGTTTTCGCGGGTGACACCTTCATTTTCTTAGAATCGGACTCTTTATGGTACATGAAATCGATATTAGTTCTAGTTTCCTAAAGAATATTTAACTAGAGAGAGAGAGAGAAAAACTAAGAGAGGCAAAATTAGGCCAAATGTCGACTACATCGGTACCTCAACTTCATTTTACTTCATAAGTCATTATTTTTAAGTCATAAACAATCTTTTACTTAATACTAAAATGCAACAATCACTTTACGAGGTATACTTGCTCGTAAACAGTGCTATTACATATAAGAAAAGCGGGAATAATACGCGGTACGAACTCGCCATTTTCCATTTTTTTCTTGCAAGTTTGACGAAAAACATTGTATGTCACACGGGCGGTACAACAATCAAAAAGTCAGGCCATTCTACCCCTAGCCTGCGGCTCGGGCTTTGGATCCCTTCCATAGTAACTGTGTTCTTAACGCCCTGGTAACGCAACTTTTACACTCTTAAATCAGCAATTTAAAGCAAATTAAATCTCTAACTTAATTATGATGATCATTATGGCTTTTAAAAAGACACTTAAGAAAGGTTAAAAAAATTAAGTAAGTGTGCCTGAATTTATATAATAATCATTATATCGTTTCTACTTTCTGTGAAGGTCTTAAATCATCCACGTATACTACTTACGTATAGTACTTTAAAACCATTGTCAGACGCGTGTACCCGGTGGGCGAGCAGTACGCGTCGCTGTTCCAGCAGCCGTCGGGCTCGCTGTACACGGGCACGGCGTCGTCGCGAGCGCGGGGAGACTGCACACGCTTGCAGCGGGAGGAATTCCAGGTAATTACGTATCTAAAGGTGACCACTAAATAGTTTACCTGCTGTGGTCGTATCGGGTGGTCTGACGCCCTCGATCTTTGTAGTCCACATTTTGAAAACGATTATTAGCTATTGGCAATGCTCAGTGCTCAGTAAGTTGTTGTCCTTCTTAATGCCACAGCGTACTAGAGTCGCGCTAGAGTAGTCTTATACTTTAGCGCGACTCTAGGACGCTGTGGCCTCCTATTTTCCGTAGTAGTATATTTTCCGTTGGAGGTACCAAATAAATAAATAAAACTTTTCGTCCTAAAATATCACTGAACTTTAAAATCACTGTTGTCACCTAAAGAGCAGGTATTTTTAACCTACCCACCCTGGAGACTGAACAATTCATAAATTCATCACATTCAGCAGACTAAAGCTAAAGCGGAGGCGCTGAAGAAGCCGTCTCAACCAAAGGCAACCAAAGAAGGTGAAAAGAAGCCCGTCGAAGAAGGTAGTTCCACAACCACTGGTGTTAGTGCCACAACCACCACCACGGACAAAACTGTCAAAACTAAAGGACGCACAGACAAAGAACAGAAACGCAAAGATAAAGATGATAAAGACAAGAAACTGACTAATAAACCCTCGCTCGCACAACAAACGGTTAGTGACTTCCATTTTTATAAAAACGTTCCAGAAATCTCTACAAATAAACATATTTTGATTTTGAAGAAGTTGACCGGACGCCCGTTGACCGTCGTAATGGCTCGTTTACACTACGTCTCAGTGTAAATAAGACTTCGACTGCGCCGTTTTCGACAAGCCGAAGACGCTTGCACTAGGCGGCAGTCGACCTAGTGTAAGCGAGCTATAAAAATAAGACAAAGTGATCAAAGCCAATTCCACAAATTGCTTTGAAATCACGTTATAGCCGTGTCAAAGGGGAAGCTTTAAAAACTAAACGCGCCAGTTATTAGGGATTGAACATTTTTCACTAGACAAACTGCTTGACACTGCAAGCAAAAGTAGAATGAAATGCATACAAATCTTAGCGATCCTTATTTAGCAGGAAGATGTATTTACCCTACAGATTTTAATCTTTTGACCATCTCAAAGACGCCGGCGACGCGTAACAAACATCCGATTTCCTCTTGTCTTATTTATCACAAGTCGTAGTATTTAATTATTTTTTTCTTAGCATCATAAAAAACAAATTTATTGACGTCCTATTTTTATTCGTGTCAAATTAGATACCTGAGAAAGAGATCAAGCCAGCGTATGTGTTGTGTTCATTCGAGCCCGACCCCATAGTGGAGAAAGAAGAACGGGAACGAGTCAACCTGTTGGCTCAGAGGGACTTCCTTATAAGAAGTTATGGCATGTTAGAACAGGTAACACAGCAACATAAATGTATTAAAAAAATAATTAAATTATTATTAAAATAACTTAATTTTATGTAAAATAAATTTAAAATAAAATTTATATACTATAAAAAAAATTACATGTGTTCTTCTTACATATGGTAACATAATAGACCCGTTTTAAGTCTTATTATGTTTAGCTAATTTATTGTACGTCGTCTTTTAGAATGATGTAATGTATTACATTAAAAAAAACAGACTCGCGCCTGTATTTCCCAGAGGGGTAGGACGTGTATGCAGTGCACCTACGTTTCGCCGGCTATTTATAAGTTCTATGTAATAGAGAGCGAGCCTATTGCCATTAATCGGGCACAATTCCAGGTTCTGTGCTGCTACTGCAACACTAAGAATTTCCTAATGGAAAAACCCAATAACACTGCCCGACCCGGGGATCGAATCCAGGATCTCGTGCAGCAGTTGCGTTTGCTACTGCTAGACCAACGATGTAGTCGTTAATGTATTATAGCATGATAATTCAAATCATCTCATCAATTCAAATTTTGATATTATCTACCTACAGATCTATCTAGTCATGAAAAAAATGGGAACCCTAAGGCCAGAAGACGAACGAAAATATGGCGTCTATGGTCGATTATCAGTGGTTTCTAACTCTCCCAAGGTAAATAATAATAATATAGTCAGACAATGTTCTCAGGCCATTTCATTTGTTCCTGCTTGTAGATCGGATCTTTCGTTGGCCAACACAATGTTTAAAAAAATATTCATCTATGAATTGGCACTTTGAACATTGCACATTTTATTAGAAAATAATTGATATAAACTATACATTTGTGTTTGCCTACAGAAAGTGTGAATGTATAAGCTGCATGAAAATTAAGCTATAAAATAGAAAAAAATTAGATGTAAGAAATTAAAGAAGGGACAGATAAAATTTTGTGTACAGACCGCCATTAAGAAGAGTAAAACAGTCGCACACAAGCCAAATCACCACGGCGATCACTTAGACAGTGGTGAGTAGCAAGAGTTCTTATAGCTTCTATTGGAACAAGCAAGATGCACTGCACAGTCTTTTCGAGCAACCCAGGGTTTGTACTAAGTCTTTGCACATATTCGTTTAATCTCAATTAAAGTTTTTGCTAAGATTGCATAACTGACTGGACATTTGACTGGACTAATAACAATACAGTAAATGGTTTTTTTTTATTACAGTGCGTGTCACATATGTCGGGATTTATGACCAAAGAGTACTAGACATCAGACAAGTTCTGTATTGAATATTTATAAAATTGTAATAGTATTGCAACTTGCAGGGTTACAAGTGCAGTGTCGCGACGTAATCATCTGGAAACGGCCGTCACCTTTACCGAAAATTCCAGATCGTACCACCAAGACACACCTAGTCCGCACCGCCTACACCATATGGAAAACTAACTCGTATTTGTCATATGCTATACTATTAAATTGTTATTTCCCGTCAGTCTTAAGACGTAATAGTGTTTTCTTTTCAGATTAGTTTCGATTCCTCAACCAAAGTGAAGAAACGTGGGAAAATGTGTCACAATTAGTATTTGCGACGTCCAAGTGTCGTCGTTGTGTTATGAGACTGTGCAATTCCAATGATAAGCTCGTTAGAGTGTTAGTTACCATATATAGACGTAACTACTTCGGAGACTTTTCGATTAATATATAATACTACTACGAAATATTAGCTTGCCATATATTTCAATTACACATAAGAAGTATTTTTATATTGTAATTGCTTACGTGTTCATACTTAATCATGATAATCTTAACATTACCAATAATCTTTAATAATATTAGCGTAATTTTGTCGTATGTTCTGTAAATTCTGGTGCATAGGAAAATAAGCAATAACTAAAAGAATATATTTACTATAAACTGTATAATTATATTTACAGTTGATCATTGTTTTTTTAATAAAATAAAAGTATTTTTTAATATCAAATCTATATTTTCTCTTATGAAATAAAAAGTTTTATTATAATATACAAGCAAGTCTTTGCAGTTCAGTTCTTGTCAATAATTTGTTAAGTCAGATACCCGCTTTACAATCATCTTAAAAAACTTATTCGCAAAACACAATTTTTTACAATCACATGAAACACATTAACTCACTCATTTCAATTAGACTATTTAGATATCTGTAGCAACCGCCTGATGATTACATATTATTTGATAAACAATTTTTTACAATCACAAATCATTTGAATTAAGACATCTGAAGCAAGTTAACAACTGCCTGTTGATAGCATATTTTTTTAGATATCTGTAGCAACAGCCTATTCGTTACACAAACATTACTTATGGGATAGTCACCTTAACATTGCACACTGTTATTTGCATTGATATTCCATCACTACATCATGTGCTCATTTCTATTTCCCTACCATCTTCGTCAATATTATTTAAATCAACGATTTAGCATTACAAATTGCACTTTCATTCATAGTACTAAATCCAGCAGTACCTTGGAATGTCATAAGTAATTTATAGTCAAAACTGTAGCCTCTTTGCTAAGGATCCACCATCGATGTTCTCCAAAAGCTTCCTTTTCAGTGAAGGTTTTTCTGTCTCAATTTTACTTATGTTTGCGGGCATCGGCAACTTAGATCCTACTGAAGGAGCTGGTTTGTTACTGAAATAAAAATATTGCTTAATGCAAACCAAAAACGAGTACCTACATACAAATTACAGTAAAAAATATTTAATAAATTATAACTAAGAGTCATTAATTTATCATACCTAAAGTAGGCCATCTGCAACGCCTGCGTGCAGTCGCACCTGCTGGGTGGGTATAGAGCTAAGAGGCTCTCCATCAATAGGATAAGGTCATCTGACGCAGCACTAAATATGTGACGCAGCTGCTGTGGCGGGAATTGTTTGAATTGCACATAGTCGGTCAAATTTTTCATGCCCTGCAACAAATTGTTTTCTAATTTAATACATATTTTGTATCTAAAAAAAATTTAAATGATTATATTTATTTTAAGTTACACTAAAATATGATTATATTTAAATATGTGTGACAACCATCGAAATAGATAATATGTGGCTGAAAACCTTACTGGCCAGGTTTCTTCATTTGGTGTACCAAACACTTGGAAAATACGCGAAAGTTGGTCCAAGTCAGATTCTCCAGGTAAGAAAGGCACTCTTAGTAGAAGTTCAGCTAAAATACAGCCTATAGCCCACATGTCAACACCTGTGCCATATTGTCTAGCTCCAAATAACAGTTCAGGTGACCTAAAATTATATAGCAACAAATTATTAGGATTGGAGAATTAACAGTTTTATGCCAATAATAATTTAATATGTTAATAGCAATCACAGTTCGGCAAGTGTTGCAAATGCAAGACCTGCAGGCTAATATCTATTTCTTTTTCTACGTATCATGCTTGAACCCCAAGACACTTTTGACTAAGGTGCTACGCAAACTTTCTGTTCCTGACACCAGACAGTAACTTTATTCAACAATTGTTAAAAGTGTCTAGGTTTGTGCAGTGCCTTAACATAAAGTATGTGCGTATTATAATGAGCCAAATTATCACTTGCTGTAGCAGAGAGTACATGAGTCAGTATTGTATTGTGCATAATCCTTTTCCAGTTGTGTCAATTTGCCATCTATTGAGTGTATTACATGAAGTGGTAGCCTGGGTGCCTTCCAAAGCACAGTGATGCTCACAAAAAAGTTGACCCATGGACAGACCGCTGAAACACTCCTTCTATATCGCCAAAGCCAAACCTTACTAAGTATTTGATTTAAGAAAATTATATTAAAACTTTAAATAAATTTAAATTTACCTGTACCACCGTGTCACCACCTGATGTGTGTTTATCCTGGTTGGGGATCCAAAAGCTTTAGCAAGACCAAAATCACCAATCTTTAGAATACCTTCTCGGTTAATAAGTAAATTGTTTGGTTTTAAATCCCTATGCAAGATCCAGTTTTGATGTAAGTATTCTAAACCTGTGAAATATTAATAATTATTTCCTTTTAATTAAATATTTTAGTAAAAAGTTATATTTTAGAGGTGAGATATGGAAACATTATTTTAAAGTTCAATGGTAACCTACTCTTTTTAAAATTTCAGTTAGTTATTTCATTCATAACAATACCCATCAATTGCAATATGATTAGGTTCTTATAGCGGTGGGTACTGTCAATGGATATCATAATCAGAACGGGGTTTAACTAGTGAAATCCCATCCCTACAATCACAAATTAGGCTCAAATGTTTTGCAGTATCATAATTTCCGTTCATCCATACACCATAATAAGCCTGCAGACTCTGGTCTTACCTTTCAAAGTCATAATCATGTATGCCTTTACGTTTGCTGGAGTGAGTACTATAGTGTTGTCCTTAACAATTATCTCTAAATCTGTATCCATAAAGTCAAACACTAATGATACATTTGATTTCTGTCCAAATACATCTGAAAAATATGCAATGATTCATGTGTTATGAAGGAATTATGATAACAAGTGGATATTTTATTTTCAAGTATTTTCTACTCTACTGTGAATGCAATAACACAATGCACAAACACCCGGGCTGGAAAAAATAATTGTCAATTACACAAATATTTGTCCCTTGTGGGTCTTTCTACAATATTGCAGATAAACAAATTCAAAGCACTACGCCAATCTAATCACTAGATCGCCTTAGTATCGCGTTGAATAAGTAAACATAATAATAGTAAATAAAGACAAAAACGGTAAAAACCTAATAATCCAATGAGATTTATATGTTGTAACTCTTGCAACAACTTAATTTCTCTGAGAGCTGTCCGATTAATACCATCTTGTGCTTCTAAACGGGAGCCTATTTTAATCTTCTTAACAGCTACTATTTTATCTGTTTTCACGTCTCTGGCTTTGTATACTGTTGCAAACTACAACCAAATAATCAGTATCTATTTAAAGGTTATAATAACAGTTGTGTTTCGTTGTATGTAAAAAAAATACATTGGAATATGAAGAATATTTCATTATACCGTAGTAAGATCTAAATTACCTGTCCTTCTCCAAGAAAGTCTATTTTCTCATAACGTAACGTAGGTTCTTCCATCGTGGAGGATTTGTTTAGTTACCTTCGAATTTCGACTGCTTTTCTTTTACTTTTTGTTCTACTAAAATAGTCACTTTACCGTTCTAAATTAACTTACTTTATCATTATACACTACAAGTTACTTTCAGAAAATTATTAATTTCTCACTCCCGTTTATTACAAGTGAATTTTAGTTTTGATCACAGACTTACTAGGGATATGGTTTTGATTTTGAATTTTCAAATTTTGACAGTTCATCGTGAACAAGAATCACAGATTCTATAAACTAGATAAACAAGAAGAATAAATTAGACTGAATTAGACTACAGACTAAAACTAGATTGCTTACATGTGCCAGAATATCGGTTTACTTAAAATTAGCGGTGTCCCTGTCTTATACAGTGACCAAAATTTTTCTTAAAATAGGACTGGATGCTGAAGGAGGCATAGGTACAGCTTGGCAAAAAAGAGTCTGAGGCGGTGACAGCTGGAACTAAAAATAAAAATCTTAAAAACTAAGTTTGTGAGTAAGTACTAAATTATCATAAAAATGATTCATTTGATTATAATTAACGACAAAAAACTCTTCAAAAAATATGTAAGCACTAAATAACTTGTAATTAAGAATTGTAGTGTGAAAAGTGCGCCAGCGGCGCCCCCAATTTTTTCAGATTTGCCAAGCTGTACACCAATATGCTCGAGAAAGGTTGAAAAAAAGAAGAAGAAGGAGGATAATGCTAATAAGTAATAATTTTTTAATCGCTTTAATATTTCGCTATTTTATTTTAAATATCCCTTTTTTATTTAACGAGCAGGTAGATACAAGTTTTTTTTTTGTACATATTCCTATATAATAATAAACATATCCCCATCATAAATTTATCCATACGGAAAAGTTGAGGCGTGTCATAGAATACAACCATCCAAGGTATGGCAACATGAAAAGCGACGCAACGGTGGAAATCTGGGCAGAATAGATAGTGAACACCACAGCTAAAACGTCTAACACCAGCATCAGGAGTAGAGCCTGTAACAAGAAAAATATTTGTTAAAGAGAAAATAGTCCAAGTTTACCTTCCTCTAACCTTTCAAACGTTGGGAAATTGGGCTTATATTTACCTGTTCATACTTAAGCCATCCAAGTAAGAGCACAAGCCAAAATCCGCCTAGAATGAGTAGACCTGCATACATTGACTGCAGAGTATCATGCCGATCATCTATAAAATATAATTGACTTCATTTTACTTAGATTAAAGGATTTGATTGATTAAACAGTTAATTTTTTAAAATAATTACTCAAAACGTTAGTACTAGTTAGTAGGTACTTGTCTCGAAAGTAGGTAGAGGATTTATTTTAAAAATTGTACGTACCTGTAAATTCATCAAATTTTGTTATAACACATTTATATGCGAGTCCCAACATGAGATGAACTATTAACGCCTTAACGATGGCGTTTGTATTGGTCAGTTCCGACATTAAAATTCTTATTTTTTGTAAATGTTGGTATTTTGCGTACCAACCTAGTTTACTGGTCGTTAATAGCATCACAATTACTGTAAACCCGAATGAACACAGGCCGCAAATGATGGGCAACAACCAGTCCAGGTATTTAAACATTGGGACTTCTGAAAAAAATGTCAGTTTAAATATTTTTGTTGTCTCTGTCCGGGTTTGTTTAGAGTGATTTGAATATGGATTCCAGTTTCAGATGATGCCTTTTTAAAATTAATTATCGCTTACTACGTGCCTCGGAAAGCACGTAAAGCCGTTGGTAAAACTGGTTGTCAGACTTTTGGGCTTCTAACTACCCGTAACGACTGTCAAAGATCTACAATTGACAGCCGGGACCAACAGCTTAACGTGCTATCCGAGGCACGGAGAGTGATAATTAATTTTTTATGGCGCGCCTTGGGTTCGAACCCGAGACCACTGACTTACCAGTCAACGGTCACCACCACTAGGCTATCACGACTATCACGACTCTTTTTTTAATGAATTTAGTTATGAAAAATCGAATCAAAATTTTAGCTTGATCGAACATGTTTTCAAATATAAAAATAGCTTTAAATAAAAATTATTTTAAACCTATTTTTATATTTGAAAAATGTAATTTTTGCTGAAACTTTTTAATGTTGTTTGTTCAGTTGGTTTGTTTCGATTTTTCATAACTAAGTAGGTATATTCATTGATTTTATATCCTCAATGTGCTAGCGAGATAGCAGATTAGCGTGAAGAGTCGCCTTTGGGGGCATTGAACTATAGGTACCTATTACTAGTACCTACTTACCTCATGTGTTTGGTGGTAAGGTTTGCTTTTGATGGTCTTAGATATAACGTTTCGTACCGAAACATCAACGGTCAATTTTCGGACTAGGACCTCTGAGCGAATCGGTCTACGTTAGGTAGGTACTGTTAACTGAAAATTACACAAATAAAGCTAAGAATTAAAACGTCGTCATTGACTTACCTTTTTAACACGAGATACACTTATGTAGATATGTTTAGTATAGTAGTAGTTAGATATACTTATGTAGTTTTTACAACAAAACAAATATTACTTATTATCTACTACTATCTACTATCAAACTGATAAAGAGAATGAATTCAATTTGAAAGTTCTATTCTATATAAAGGACCTCAAATTGATAAACCCGGGGAAAAGAGATGCACTTATAACATAGTCATTAACATGACAGGAAGGAGGACAGAGTAATTATTATTATGTCTCTTTCTCATTATTAATTAGTGCCTAGTATCTACTTAATTAACGCGGGTTATCTTTTTACTAATTATATTTACCAATTTGGTAAGCACTGACTGCTGTTACGGTCTATCAAAATTGGAATCAGCGGTGCCGTACCTATAGTGTAGTGCTGTCGTGAACAGGGAATTCCCCGAATGTTTGCTCCAAATGTAACCAGATTAAATTCTCTGAAAATACCAAGGTACCTCAAAAAAAGACTGCAATATACAGGGCAAATATACCAATAATAATAACTAACTGATATTACCTATATAAACATGCATGCTATAAGGTCTATTTGTTTACCTACGAAATTGCCGTTTTTTATGAAAATAAGTTATCGTAAGGGTTTTCTATATTTTTTATTTCTATTATTCAAAGTAGTCACCCATGCAATTGATCTACAATAACTACTAATTAAAATTATCTATTTAAACAAACCTATAAACTAAAACCTTAAAAATAAATAAATATATAAAACCCTTAATCTAAAAGACTGCTACCAGTAGGCAACGTTCCCAAAATGCTGGCTGCATTGCCTCGCTGAATAGCTATACTCAGCCTTTGGGCCAGGTACAGACCAGCATTTCGGTCACGAGTTGCCTCGACCAGACGCCCCTTCGTAAATATTCCGGGCTCCCGGTCCCAGCGTCTCGACCCCAAAAGGCACAAATAAATACCCGCTGTCTAGGGTACTATATTTGCGCCTTTTAAGGGTCTCGGCAGATTCTGCCGCCGCGCCCGCCTTACCCTGCGTTCCAGGAAGATGTGACGGCGCCAGCGTATCGACGCAGGTAGCGTCCCACACCAAAGGTCGCCCCATCTTCCATGGAATCAGAGTCATCCCATCGGGCCTCTTACCATCATCTCGTGACAGGCCACTGGGCTCTAAAATCGCAGCACAATGAGCGGTGGTAAGAGCCCGACGTATGATGTCATTGCATACATAGATTAGATGTATTGGTCAGGATAGAGGCGCCATAAGTATATGCCTACTTTAAGATTATGTATTAATTTTATAGAGGTTATTCTATATATATACTCTAAGGGTTATTCCGTAGCTATATACTCTCGTGAAACTATAAGTATACCTATCTTTCTATCTATCTATCCTTTAAATCTTTTGATATACTCTACTACAAATTCCAGTGAACATAATTTAAACGTTTCTGGTATGAACCTTCATAGCACAAATAGATTAGGTAAAAATTAAAAAAAAATAGAAACAAATAACAAGGCTAAAACTGCCTATCGTGCCTATCGTTGACCTGCCTATGTATAGTATGTATCACAAATCCCACAGATTTATTAGGGATGACTACCGGAATACGCATTCAAATCCCTTGCGGGGATCGAACCCGCATCAGCGGCGGCGTCGCTGTCATCGCATCGCCATTGAGAATAAAGACCTACGTTTGGACTGATTACGCAAACAGGAAATATTAAAAATACAATAAATTCAGATTAATTCGTTTTTTATTTCAGAAGTAACATATTTTTTTTACATTCCACCTCTCAACCTTAAAACTAAGTGAAGTGTAGATTCTTTCTGAATGTTGTAGTCAGAGAGTGTGCGTCCATCTTCCAGTTGCTTGCCAGCAAAAATCAATCTCTGTTGATCTGGAGGAATTCCCTCTTTGTCTTGAATTTTGGCTTTTACGTTCTCAATTGTGTCGGAGGGTTCAACTTCTAATGTGATCGTTTTACCAGTCAAGGTTTTGACAAAAATTTGCATGCCGCCACGAAGACGAAGAACTAAGTGAAGAGTGGATTCCTTCTGAATGTTATAATCTGAAAGAGTGCGGCCATCTTCCAACTGTTTGCCGGCAAAGATCAGTCTTTGTTGGTCTGGTGGAATGCCTTCCTTGTCCTGAATTTTAGCCTTTACATTCTCAATTGTGTCGGAGGGCTCTACTTCTAGGGTAATGGTTTTGCCAGTCAACGTTTTCACGAATATTTGCATACCACCACGAAGACGTAAAACTAAATGCAATGTAGATTCCTTTTGAATATTGTAGTCCGACAATGTGCGGCCATCTTCCAACTGTTTGCCGGCGAAGATCAGTCGCTGTTGGTCTGGTGGAATACCTTCTTTGTCTTGAATTTTAGCTTTAACGTTCTCAATTGTGTCGGAAGGCTCAACTTCTAATGTGATGGTTTTGCCAGTCAAAGTCTTCACAAAGATTTGCATACCACCACGAAGACGAAGAACTAAGTGAAGGGTGGATTCCTTCTGAATGTTGTAATCTGAAAGTGTGCGTCCGTCCTCTAATTGTTTGCCGGCGAAGATCAGTCGCTGTTGGTCTGGTGGAATACCTTCTTTGTCCTGGATTTTGGCTTTAACATTTTCAATAGTGTCAGAGGCCTCAACCTCTAGTGTGATGGTCTTGCCAGTCAAGGTCTTGACAAAAATCTGCATACCACCACGCAAACGTAATACTAAGTGTAGGGTTGATTCCTTTTGAATATTGTAGTCCGACAATGTGCGGCCATCTTCCAATTGTTTGCCGGCGAAGATCAGTCGCTGTTGGTCTGGTGGAATACCTTCTTTATCCTGGATTTTGGCTTTAACATTTTCAATAGTGTCAGAGGCCTCAACCTCTAGTGTGATGGTCTTGCCAGTCAAGGTCTTGACAAAAATCTGCATACCACCACGCAAACGTAATACTAAGTGTAGGGTTGATTCCTTTTGAATATTATAGTCCGACAATGTGCGGCCATCTTCCAATTGTTTACCGGCGAAGATCAGTCGCTGCTGATCTGGTGGAATACCTTCTTTGTCCTGGATTTTGGCTTTAACATTTTCAATAGTGTCAGAGGCCTCAACCTCTAGAGTGATGGTCTTGCCAGTCAAGGTCTTGACGAAAATCTGCATACCACCACGCAAACGTAATACTAAGTGGAGGGTTGATTCTTTTTGAATATTGTAGTCCGACAATGTGCGGCCATCTTCCAATTGTTTGCCGGCGAAGATCAGTCGCTGCTGGTCTGGTGGAATACCTTCTTTGTCCTGAATTTTGGCTTTGACATTTTCAATAGTATCAGAGGCCTCAACCTCTAAAGTGATGGTTTTTCCGGTCAGAGTTTTGACAAAGATTTGCATACCACCACGAAGACGAAGTACCAAATGAAGAGTGGACTCCTTTTGAATGTTATAATCTGACAGTGTTCGACCGTCTTCCAATTGCTTGCCGGCAAAAATCAATCGTTGTTGGTCTGGTGGAATACCTTCTTTGTCCTGGATTTTGGCTTTAACATTTTCAATAGTGTCAGAGGCCTCAACCTCTAGAGTGATGGTTTTGCCAGTCAAGGTCTTGACGAAAATCTGCATACCACCACGCAAACGTAATACCAAGTGTAGGGTTGATTCCTTTTGAATATTGTAGTCCGACAATGTGCGGCCATCTTCTAACTGTTTGCCGGCGAATATTAATCGCTGCTGGTCTGGCGGAATGCCTTCCTTGTCCTGGATTTTAGCTTTGACATTTTCGATGGTGTCAGAAGGTTCGACCTCGAGAGTAATAGTTTTGCCAGTCAGGGTCTTGACAAAGATTTGCATACCACCACGAAGACGAAGAACTAAGTGAAGAGTGGATTCTTTCTGAATGTTGTAATCCGAAAGTGTGCGTCCGTCTTCCAACTGTTTGCCGGCAAAGATTAGTCGCTGCTGGTCTGGTGGAATACCTTCTTTATCTTGAATTTTGGCTTTAACATTTTCAATAGTGTCAGAGGCCTCAACCTCTAGTGTGATGGTCTTGCCAGTCAAGGTCTTAACGAATATCTGCATACCACCGCGCAAACGTAATACCAAGTGTAGGGTTGATTCCTTTTGAATATTATAGTCCGACAATGTGCGGCCATCTTCCAACTGTTTGCCGGCGAAGATCAGTCGCTGTTGGTCTGGTGGAATACCTTCTTTGTCCTGGATTTTGGCTTTAACATTTTCAATAGTATCAGAGGCCTCAACCTCTAGTGTGATGGTCTTGCCAGTTAAAGTCTTGACGAATATCTGCATACCACCACGTAAACGCAATACCAAGTGTAGGGTAGATTCCTTTTGAATATTGTAGTCGGACAAGGTGCGTCCATCTTCCAATTGTTTACCCGCAAAGATTAAACGCTGCTGGTCTGGAGGAATGCCTTCTTTGTCTTGTATTTTGGCTTTTACATTTTCAATTGTGTCAGATGGTTCAACTTCTAGAGTGATTGTTTTACCAGTCAAAGTTTTAACAAAAATCTGCATACCACCGCGGAGGCGCAACACCAAGTGAAGAGTAGATTCTTTTTGGATATTGTAGTCGGACAAAGTACGTCCATCTTCTAGCTGCTTGCCGGCGAAGATCAGTCGCTGCTGGTCGGGGGGGATACCCTCTTTATCCTGAATTTTAGCTTTGACATTTTCAATTGTGTCAGAAGGCTCAACCTCTAAAGTGATAGTCTTGCCAGTCAAAGTTTTTACGAAAATTTGCATACCACCACGAAGACGCAACACAAGGTGAAGAGTAGATTCCTTCTGGATATTGTAGTCAGAAAGCGTGCGTCCATCTTCAAGTTGCTTGCCAGCAAAAATCAATCTCTGTTGGTCAGGAGGGATGCCTTCCTTATCTTGAATCTTAGCCTTAACATTTTCAATTGTATCAGAGGGTTCCACCTCCAATGTGATGGTTTTACCCGTCAAAGTCTTCACAAAGATCTGCATTCTGTCCTGTAACAAGAAATAAAATATTTGTTAGTTGCTTTAATACTGCTAGTCATACACATAACTACCTAGTCACAGGTTGAAAAATATCCAAATGACTCACTTTATTTATGAGTAATGGTGACAAAGAATTTAGTTGTCGAGTTTCCTTTAACTGTGCAATCATTTGTTTATCATTCAACAAATGTTTGCTAATAGACAGTCAACAACACAAAGACTCAATGAAAATCAACAATACAAAAATTGAAAACAATACACAATAAATATCCATTGTCCTAGTAATAGAGTAATTGCAAACCCGTGCCGTGCACAAGTTCGATAAGAATCGAATCGAATCTAATAAGATCGGACAGTGGGTGGGATATAAATCATTGGGAAATTCTCAAAGTCTAAAACTGTGCCCAATATATTATGGCAACAAGTTCGCACCCTGATAACATTGGACTAATGGCTCGTTTCATCATCATCATCATTTCAGCCATAAGACGTCCACTGCTGCTGAATATAGGCCTCCCCTAATGACTTCCAGATGCCTCGTTTGCACCGCACTTATTACCTACTATGTAAACTAAATATTAAATTGGCCTCAATTTAATATTTAGTTTACATAGTAGGTAATAATGTATAAAAATTCTTACAATACTGATATCAATGTCTTATTGATGATAATTAATGTCAAATACCTAGTAGGTACAAATTGTGATTTGTTAATCATATACAATGCGTTATTGTAAGTATATAGGTAGGAATTGGACTATGTATATTGTATAACCTATTTTTATAATGGGCTTAACGTTAACCTAAAGAATATAATTTATCTTGAACATGAATGTGTAAACAAACGCTCAACTACTTGGAATTTAGTTACTTAATTACTTTAAGTAATTTTATATATTAAGTAATTAACATGTAGGTAACATAAGCGAATCTTTGGTGAAAAACCCTTCTAGCTAACCCACCCTTCTAGAAAATCAAAATTCTTGAATACAAATTTCAATTTCATTTTGTGTAAAGCGACGGCCCCGCGGCGCGGGCCAAAAGTAGGTCACGGATAAATAACGATCACGATCGGTGACCTAGTAACGGTAAGGTCGGTTTCCACTTTTCATACATACGTATGGCCGCTCGAGTTTCCATTATATGAAATTCAACTCTCTGATTTGCTTTGGTGGAAATCGACCCTTGCTGAGACTGAGAAATGAGAAGTGAGAGCGTAGGTATATAATTAATTTACCTTGCTCTAGGTGGCGCCACTTACACTTACGTAGGTACAACCTTTCAAAAGTCGATACTGTGATGAAATTTTTTAACTAGGATGTGATAATATATGATACCCCACAGTAATAGGCTAAAAGCGTTAAAAAAGGAATAGACATCAATGGCTTAAAGCTATAATTTTGGAAATGTAGGTAAGTTTTCGAACAAATAATGCTCGATTCTTCTCTATATTTTGACAAAAGGCCTTTGCCAGTGACAGTTACAAGCTAGTTTGTTTATTTATTATCCGAATAACATACCATCAGACCCTTTTTAAACTAAGTATTTTCCGTAAAAGTACCTAGGTAAGAAACTATAGAAAAAAAAAAACACCAAAACATTGCAATCTTGAATTTGAGAACTTATAGCCCATAGACGAATAACAATATAATTCAATGCCCTAGTTTGTAGTTATAACAAGAAATAACACAAGCCGTGAATTACCTGATAATCGAAATTGAACTGAAGAAAATGTAGATTGTAGGTAAGTAGGTACCTATTTAATGGATAATACTATTATTTATTGTAGTAGGTAGGTATAGGTAGGCAGATATTGATGGATAGACCTAAATGGAGCTGTTAAGCGATTTGTGCATTACCTACATTGCTAACGTTTTTGACACTATTGAAAAAGAATTAAAGAAATTAACTAAAACATATTGATGCGAAATTAAAACATTTGTTGCAAAGATATGCACAAACCGATCACTGACTGAGCCAAAATGGCGTCGATCAATATTATCTGCGCAGTTCACAGCTCACAAGTAATTCACTTTTTCATTAATATTGCTAATATTTAACTACAACACTATTATAAAATGAAATTATATAACACTTACCTATTAAACACTAGAATTTAGTCTGATAAAACACGAAATTTCAATAAAATCCTGTAAACTCTGATGAACAACTCTAAAAGTCAAGCGCTTATGAATTCCTTTTTCAATTTCTCGTTTTGAAATGCGCTCCGAGAACTGACGTACCCTTTATATAGACACGGTCTCGAATAAAATCAATGGCCGCGGAAATAGTCGAGGATAGCCGAACAAGCTTGTTGTTTCTTTCTTATGTAGGGGGAGAGACAGAGATAGCAACAATGTTCTAGAACGCCTGCGTTGCTTCTTTCCTTTGTGACGCAAGCTGTTTGGTCTCTGACTGGAGGAAGCCCAACAAAACAAAGTCAATTCTGCGTATCAGTATCAGATCGATCAATATAAACAATGTTAGAAGATACAGAATTTAATGCTTTAATTTAGTCCCAGATATTTTATGCGAGACGTTAAAACAGCCTATATGCCATACAACAACACAAACCTTTGAACTGCAAACAACACATTATGATGATGACCTTAGGTGCCTACTTAATCATGATTTGAAAATAAATAAGTAGGTCGAGTAGGTAGCCCTAGTACCTTTTGAACCTGAATAATTCAATTAAAACTACCTAAGTCCAGTAATAACTAGTTAAAATAAGTACGGTACTTAACATTAGTAGGTACCTACCTACCTAGGTATTACGGGGGTGGGCCGTGGCCTTATGCCTAGCTGATACCATAGAAATACGAAATTAATATCTTTGGTAGGTACGGTCTACTTCTAATTATGTAAGTAAATAAAAGTAGCTCAGTAGATACTTAAGTACCGACCTTACATAATTAAGTTAATTTAGCTAATTACGTAGGTACCATTGAACTAATAATCTACTTGAAAAGTTTTAGCTAGGTATTTGGGAGTTGTAATGTGTATCCTAAACTACTTACTGTAGGTAGGTAATTGAAGGGAGGTTTAGTAGATATATTATCAAACTAGGTACATGTATACCTACCTATCTACAGCGTACAGATGGTGATACAAAATTAAAAGGTAAACTATAGGTAAATTTGGGTAGGTAAGTAAGTAAATTAATAATCTAAATACTGTTTAAAAAAGTATAAAAATAATACGGGCTGACCGTATTATTTCAAAGGGGTCATTCACACTCATTGTTGTTGTATCTTCGTCCTCGCACTCAACCTCGCATAAAAACGAGTGCCATTCTGCACTTCGCCATATACCTATAGGTACATATAGTTCCTAATGGTGCTCTGTACCCTATGCTACCCAATAACCCCAACATACCGGTGGCTATCGAAAGAAGTGACCGTCATGAGAAAGATCGATTTACAAAAAAAAAGTTAGCTGCAGAAATAATGACAGCCGTGTGCGTTGAGTCTCACAAAATCGAAAAATCAGAGAAAAAACCGGTCTTGGGCGGAGAATCGTATAGCCCGCTGAGTTGGGCGGCAAAATCAATAGTTCCAGACTCTAGACGACCAGACATTGTTAATTTCACTCGTGTTTGTCATCCATGGGTGTTATTACATCATCTAGTTCAAGAGATAGAGAGTTGATTGTGTTGCGACTTGCGATGTGAGTCATAGGAATTGCACAATATTTTAGGCAATTCGTTAGGTATAAGTAAGTAGGTAATAACGCACAGTTATGATAGGTACCAAGTAAAGCCACTGAAAACCACTGCGCTGTGAATGAAATGCTATCTCTATTTTTTCTGTATCTACGTAACTTTTTTTTACAAAATGTAGCAAAAAAAGGATTTTTTTTTAAAGGGCGGGCGGGGGCCACATTTAGTTAAGCCGCCCGGGGCCCCTGACAGGCTTAGTCGGCTCTGCACATATTATCTACACTACCTAGGGTCGATAGACCTTACCGCGCATTGCAATAGCAATGCGCAATCTCTTAACAGCATTTTATCTTGTTTTTTTTACATAAAAATTAAATACCTACCTACTTATATTATTTATTTATTTACATATTATTGTAATAGGTAGGTACCTATTTAAAATCTAGTTGTGCACATCGGCATCGTCAGTGTGCTGAGACGCAAACAGTGATAAGATCATTAAAATTATTTAAGTAGGTAGGTACTCTAAGGATAAGATAAAGTAAATTTTTGCGAGGTATGATAGTCACCCGAGTGGATGGATGAGTGGAGTGACGATCTTCGCAAGGTGGCTGGCACGAACTGGATGAGAATAGACGAAACTCTTGCTCAATGTGGTACAATAGGAAAGACCTATGTCCAGCAGTGGACTACAGTGCTGTTGATGATGAGATAGCACGGGCGTAGCTACCGCCGTATCAGCCGTATCAATTATACGGGGCCCCCGGGCTACAGGGGCCCCTGACGTGAATTTTCATTATTGAAAAAACCCCCTAGATCAATAAAGAGAAAAAAGTCCCTCAAATAAATATTTATACGGGGCCCACCAAGGCACGCTACGCCACTGTGAACCACCCGCTCGAGCCAGGTTTAGGTTCGCTGTTGGATTTGATAGATAATTTTAATCTACTGTTCATTATACTGATTACTACTGCTCATAATAAATTATAAAAGCTGTAAAGCATGTAGGTACAATACTATAGGTAGGTACAGTACTGTAGGTATGCAGGTCGTGCCTCGAGTTTATTTTTTAAAGTCTTAAGGAGCCTCAGAGCGTAGAATTGGAGCCAACATACAATGACCAACCACCTCCTATCCTACCACGTACCTCCTTAAGTACTGTATACTCTCAGCTATTGTTCTCGATAAATTTCAATGAACAATGCTATTCAATTTATACTTACTTAACAAAACAAAATATTGTCTGCCTCGTCAGATCGGTAAGAGTAGGACGGGTTTTGCGATCCTCAGGCTACACCCGTCTTGTACAGGTAGGTACACGATATTGGTTTAAAGTAGGAATGAATCCCTTTTGATAATTGAATGAAGCGTCTGGTCTGGCAGTACAGATGCCGTTGACCGGTAACGGGCAAAGTCACTTGTGACGAGGGTTAAGACTGCGGTCAGTAACCTGAGCGGCGCGACGGCGGCGCGGCGAGCTGACAGTCGGTGAAATCAAGAACAAGACATGGGATAAGAAGATAATCCCACTAATAATTAACAGAGCACTATCTATTTAAATATTCTATTTACACCAAACATTAAAAAAGGCTGAAAGTCCTATATTAATTTGGAGCAAGCGGGCACAATTTCTTCGCAACTCGCGACGCGCACGAATTTCGCCCAAGTGCTTTCAAATGGTAAATAGATTAGATAAAATGCCGATAATAATACCGTCGTGCGCTATAATTAGGTACAAAGGAAGAAGCGAAAAGTTTAGTGTACCTAAGTAACAAAAGGCAATTTTTTTTTTCACCGGTAAGTGCAGTGTAATATCTCCTGCATATTTGGCTTATCCCTGTTGGGATGAAATTCGGTCAGGAGGACATTATTAGGTACACCATAAAAGGTAGGTAGGTACATAATTATGTCTTTGATGCAGAATTCTAGAAATGTGTGAGAAATGGAACAATAGAAATACATAATGTCACCATATTATAAGAATAAAAAACACGTGTAGGTAAATTAAGCATTAAACACGATTAAATGTTTTTATTTTAATTAGGTAAGTACTTAAGTACCTACCTACGCATTATCACTTGTGTGATGCGAGCTCTGATAACGTTTTTTTGTAGTACACAAGAAAAATAGATTACCATCTGGATATGAACCTGCGACCTTCTGGTTAGACGCAAAAGACGTTCTGTCAACTGAGCTATTTGTAGGTAATCCGTAATCGAAACGTTAATCGTAACCACGGTATTAATATTCACTGAATACCTAATTGTAACATTGAATGAGCCCAGGAACATAATATATGATTATCACGTTTTGAACTTGTCGGTCTATCTCAGACTATCTTTCTAAATCTCCGAAAACGAAATTTTTTTCAGGCGTCGTGATTGTTAAATGCGGTTCTTAAAGTAGGTTAGACGAAAAATTACAGTTAGACGAAAAATTACTATATCGTGTGCAAATGGACTTGTAGTCTTTATGAAAGTACTTTAATCACGGCCACACGGTTTTCAAAATTTCAAATGAAATCGTCTCATTTTTTTGTAGGGTTTCCGATCTTACAATGAAAAAACGGAACCCTCGAATCCCGAAAAAGTATAGCCCGAATAAGTATACCTACAAAACACTCGATGCGAGTGGCTATAACTCGCACATAATCAGTTTTTTTCACAGCGTTTTCAGACTTCCCTATTTATCAGCGTTCCGAGGTCGCACGTGAATTTCAATGAGCATTAGCATTAAAATAGTTATACGCGGAACTATCAGAATCCATTGTACTATAATTAAGTATACCTATACCTACATATAAATATCTAACCTTGTTACCTAACATAATGTGATTGAATAGGTAACGTTTTATTAGTCTTACAATTTAGCTAGAGAGAGTTTAGTGACAACCACGTGTCACATATATGAGCCTGTAGCCATGTAGGTACCTACTAGCAGCAATTTAAACTTCAGAAAAACCCTATTCCAATAACACAAGCCGACTAGGTAATCAGCGTGTGAACATTCTTAGTAGTAGGCGTGAATCATGATTGTGACCCGCTCTTCTGCGCCCTTGGTGTGTGCCAACCTTTTTAACCAACAATTTTTACCAATTTTTTAACCGACTTCTAAAAACGCTATCAATTCAACGAGTTTGTCAATATTAACCTACACGCTTTTTTTCCTATAAAACAGACCCTTTACGACCCTTTAGAACAGACTCTTTACGGGAAAAACTAGGTACCTATCAGAAAAGATCAAACACGTAGTAGTAGTACGATACAATACTATTACAGGTCTACCTACTATACCTAATTTAATTATTATAATTTTGCTTTGGTGTTTTATCTAGTAGGTAAATAAGTGGTTAAATTATCCAGATGAGGACGTTAATCTCTTGACGTCTCTTTGATATTGTGCCAATTTTTCACACGAGCAAAATTTCTTAAAAAGTTAATGTTCCTACGTATTTCAATGTATTCCTATTCCAAGAATCGCAAGACCAGCGCAGTTTCGCTAGGTAGGTATGGATTTGGTACGTGTTTGTTTCATTTTCCGTAGCTAATGCGTATTGTTATTGTACCGTTTTTATAATATGACGTCGTATGTGCGACGCTAAATGTGAAATTTACCTACACTTTACACGTGTTTACTGGACACGATATTTTATAAGGTCGAAAACACGAGTGACTCGAGCATAGTGGTTGGTCACACAAGTCACAAGTTGTGACTCACAACAAATGTTAGTTATACACGAGTTTGCAAATAGTCATTATACAATTTGCAAAAAGAGTCTGCAAAAATTGAGAGCGCCACCAGCGCACTTCACATACTATATCTCAACTGATCTAACGTTAAAATATTCGAGGATAAATAAAGGGATACCTTTGGGTTGCGGGAGTCAGATAGGCACTTAGGCAGTCGCTCTGTAGAAAACTGATATTCAGATACGCCTGCATCTGGTTATATTAGAAGCCGACCCCAACAAAATTTGGGAATTATAAGGCTAGGAGGATAATGTTTTTACGTAATTTGTTAACTCGTAATAAAGGGACTGTATTTCCCAGTCTCTCAAAATCGTTTATACATATTTGCTCAGTTCGCAAACACGTAGTAGGTACCACCTAGAAGTCCTGTAGGTGCCCCGTTATCTAACTAAAACTGTTCACCTAATCTCGTACCTACCTACTAGGGCCACTAGGAATGTCTAATAAGTCGTAATAGCCTAGTGGTGGTGACCGTTGACTGGCAAGTCATAGGTCTCGGGTTCGAACCCAAGGCGCGCACCTCTGACTTTTCGTAAGTTATGTGCGTTTTATAAATTAATTATCACTTACTCCGTGCCTCGGAAAGCACGTAAAGCTGTTGGCCCTGTGCCTGATCTCTCTCCGATCGTGTCGGAAGGCCGTCCCATCGGACTATGAGAGTGAGGGAATAGAGAGTGCACCTGTGTTTGCGCACATACTACTAGTGTCTGTTGAGATTGGCCGCTGTGACCGAAATTCGGTCAGGAGAATATTATTATACCAGAACGAAAGCTAAGGAGAATATGTATGTACGAGTTTTCTAAAGTTAAAACTCACATAGGTATGTTTTGTTGACATCGTTACGCTCTGGCCTTGCACCACATAAGACTTGGCAGAGCAGTCAGGATGTAAGATTTTGGTTATTTTTATTCCCTATTAGGAGTTTGGATAAAAAACGCTAATAAAGAAATATCGCGTTATGCTGCTTATTTCTCCCCCAGGTCTAAAGAGTAGTAAGAATCGTAATGTAAAGATTAGATAGAGATGGTTTTACCCACCTTGCAATTTAGTTTAAGTTTATTATTTATCATCTGCCAACTGGGTGCAGCTGAATACCAGTGTTTTACATGGAGCGACGGCCTATCAGACCTCCACAACCCTGATACTGGGTTACACGATACCCCTTGGTAAGCTGGTTGTCAGACTTTCGGGCTTCTGAAGTTCTGACTACCCGTAACGACTGTCAAAGATCTACAATTGACAGCCGGGGCCAACAGCTTAACGTGCTATCCGAGGCACGAAGAGTGATAATTAATTTATAAAACGCACATTTATTATTACTGCAAGTGTAAATTGGGTAAAACCATTTCTCTTTTTCTATCTCGCACTATTCTTGGTCACTACTCCACTGCTCTAATAAAAAATCACCATCATGGTGTGTTTCAACAGCAACGTACAAAAAAAATTGTACGGAGATTCGCATGAATTGCCAACTGAAATTGTCACCTCGTTTCTGCTAAATTCCAAGTACAGCTTGGCAAAAAAGAGTCTGAGGCGGTGACAGCTGGAACTAAAAATAAAAATCTTAAATGCTAAGGTTATGAGTACTAATATAACTTAAAAGTGATTCATTAGATTATATTTGATGACAAAAAAATCATCATATAAATATGTACAACCAAACTAACTACCAAATAACTTGTAACTCTGAATTTTAGTATGAGAATTGCGGAAGTGGCGCCCCCAATTTTTCCAGACTCTTTTTTACCAAACTGTAATTAGATTAATCAATTCCTGCACGTCTTTGCTCTGCTCCACTCAGTGGGAATGCAGCCTGAATTTATGTTTTTTCTTAGTAGCAATATGGAAACTGGAACTGTGTCCAGTTGGTATAAGATTGTAGTTTGACAAAAAAGAGTGCAAAAATTGAGGGATTGAAAAAGTTATTTGGTACTTACATGTTTCTATAAAGATTTTTTTGACATTAAATATAATCAAACGATTTTCTTTCAGTTTGTTTTAGTACTCACAAACTTAGCATTTAAGATTTTTTTTCAGTTCAAGCTGTCACCGCCTCAGACTCTTTTTTGTCAAGCTGTAGTGAGCTGCAGGTACTAGTGGTAATAGGCTTGCCCAATTTTAAATTGGGAGATAGGACTTTGTGGCTGACAATTCTACCTAACCATACAGAAAAACAGTCGCTCGATGTTAAGAGTCAATAGTATTTCAATAACAAATTACATTTTATTAAAAGCTCAACAAATCAAACTTTAATTAAACTAAACATAAAATATTTACAACAATAATACCTACGAGTACAACCTATACATATAATTATTCTGGTCAATGGAACATAGTACTTGGTATATAAATTATTTATTTCTTTTGTTCTTCCATTGTCTCCCAAGGACGGGGGCCTCTTTTGTTTTCCCAATTGTCTATGTCTATTTTTTGGATTTCCTCATACGTCTGCTCCAGGGTAACAGTCTTTTCTCTATGAAGTCCCATTTTTTCGGCCTGCTCTTTACTTACACCTTTAACCTTAGAGAATTGATATCTGAAAAAAAAACAAATCTACTATGTAGTATTCTTAGTTTTATATTTTAAATCTCTAGGAGTAAAATGATTTATTAAGAAAATGTTAACATTTTTCAAAGAATTATATTTTAATTTTTAATTCTTTATTACATTTCATAAATGTTACAAAATAAAGTTGGTATAGATATATAAGGTAATGTATCAATTATGGACCCCATCGGGCACAGCATAGTTAGGAGAGAGGAGGTAAAGTACTAAATGTTTATAATGTAAATTTTCAGTTATGTGTAGTTAATTACCCAGTGGTAACTGGTAGGTAATAAATGTTCTGTTTGGTTCAGTAAATATTTGTTTATTATGTGGTGGTAGTTAGTAGCTAATAGTTATGACCATTGACTGTCAAGTCAGAGGTCTTGGGTTCGAACCTAGGACATGCAGGTTATGTGCATATTATTATTTTTCTTATTTTACAAACAAAAATAATTCAAATACTTTCGAGCCTCACAAAAATCCAGGCATACAGACATAACAATTTTTAATCTATTATAATTTTGAATTAATTATCACCTGCTTCATGCCTCGGAAAGCATTAAGCTTTTGGTCCCGGCTGTCGTGAAGACCATTGAAAGTCAATATAGAGAGTCAGTACTCTTTTATAAAAAAGCAGGTCAGAAAAGCAGACATGAAAAAAAAATACTCAAATGATATTTATCTGCATTTAATTAGATTAGAAGGCAACTCTAGCAGAGTTTGGGAATATAATAAGGCATTTTCCAGAGTTTGACCTTTAATATTTTTCAAGAATTTGATTTATAATCAGTTTTTATTACAGTATTGTTGTTGGTTTTAAGTTATGTTTCTTCTGTACCTTACTCAAATACCAGTATAAGTATTTCTATATTATCTTGTGGTTTTTACAACTATGAATGTGTGTCATATTCACATTATTCTTACCCATACTCACAGTTCATACTTCTGTGGGATCACTCTATTTTTTTATACTTAGGTTTTTAAATTTTATTTGATAATGAGGTGACAGCACCTGGCAGCATCCTGCTGAACGCTAGGAGGGGACGTAGGTGTTTATGACACAACATTTGGAATATTCAACGACATTTGATTTTATAATTATACCTATTTAAAGTAGGCAGGTACCTAACTTTATGACTGACTTGAAGTCAGAGTGTCGTTTTAGGGGTGTGTCGTCGTAGGGGATCAGATTTTATTGTTATACTTCTAGCCTACGCTTATCTCGCACCTAAGTAGGTATAGTAATATTCACCTGATTTGTGTCCATTCTCGTAAACCAAATGAGCCTCCAACCATAAATAGGACGAAAGGCAAACCGTATTTGATTGATCGGCGTTTACTTAGAGTTGAGAGTGTATTTCTTAATGTACCCAGACGGGCATTGAGTTCTCTTATCATTTTGAAAATTGAAGATAAATAACGCTGTGATATAACAACATAACCTCTTCACAATCTCACATTATTATTGTCGCAAAATGTCAAAGTCAAAATTAAATAGTGTCAAAGTTGACCTTGACCTTGAGGTTGAGTTTTTTGAGCTACACTGTTTTTTTTAAAGTAAAATTATTTTAACAACCACATTTACTAGTTTTTATAATGTATAATCTATAGCTATATTTCTCTAATAGTCCAGCTCAAGCCGATATACATTGATATCTAATCATGTGGGGACAATTTTTGCCTTTTGAACTTAGCACTATAATAAAGTTACATGTTTTCTAAACGTTTGCCTTTCTGTCAACAATCAGCTGTTTGTTGTCATTGTGGTCCCATTGGCCATTGGTCATTGACAACATAACAATGGTCATTGACTGTTGTCATTTTGTTTAATACATCCGCCATTAAAGTTTTTTACTCAATTATTCAAAGAGTGTGAAGTAAAATTGTTTTGATTGTACCTACAAACTACAAATCTTTTGAAACTTAGTGAAATGCACATATTTTAGAAGAAGCCTCATCGTAATGGCGTCCACCAGTCAGTCAACCAAAACTGTTTATTACGAAGATCCTCCGCCAGGTGCTCTAAAAGATGAGTTTTTTTGCACTGAGAGGATAGTACCTCGCAAAATCAAGCCCCAGAATATTGTCATAAGACTTATGGAAAGAGAAATTTATGGCTCACGCAAGCCAGGTTCTCACTTTCATGTTGTACGAGAGTTTTACCAAAATGTATTTCCAAACTTAACTATTGTTAATGTAGAGAAACCTCCTTGTTTTTTGAGGAAATTCAGCCCTGATGGAAAGCATTTCATTGCATTTTCTGCAGACCAAACCTCCTTAGAGGTAGGTAACCTCCTAAGAGTTCTTAAGACATTTTATTTAAAGCATTGTAACACAAATATTGTGCTTGACACGCATTTGTTTCTGTTTGTCGTCAGATCTATGAATATAGAGGTGCAGCTGCTGCTGGGGATCTTGTGGCTGGCTATCCATCAGACTTACTTAATGCAGATGCTGACGCTCATCATAGAATAAGAACACACATTTTTTACCGATTTTTCAAGGTGAACTATTAACCATTGCAATAAATACTTTATTCAAATGAGTTAAGTATTAAATTACATTCATATATTATATTAAATCCTCTGCTATGTATGCCAGCTCTGCAAATTAAAAGAATTTTCACTTACCAAACTTTAATTTAACATTTTTCATTATGTTTATCTTTTAGCCAAAATTCACAGTGAATGTATGTCAGCAAAGAGAAGTTACTAGATATGAACGCAACAATGCGGGTCATCTACCATTAATGGATCAACAGTTGAACAGAGAGTGCAGTCTGTTCACTGAAGATGGCAGATATGTCATAGTTGGATCTGCAGCACATATTCCTGATGATCTTAGACCACATTTTTATCATATCCACAGCAACAATGAAGCTGTTACACCAACTATAAGGTAGGATGTTCATTATTACTTTTGTTTTAAGTTTACATGACTCTATGTGTATAAGTTCGTAAACTTATCGAAATTCAACTGAATTTTTTTATAGTGTTTCCTAATTGTTTTGTTCCGAATCTCATCAATGTGATTAAATCGTCAATTTAAAAATAAAACAATTCACAAACAGAAGGGGAAATGGTACTCAAATTATTTTCGGTTAGCCTTTTTAGTAATTGACCTAATCTTAGTACTCTAATAAATGATTGGCACTTTAAACTTACCATAAAATATATCAAAATTATTATGTTTAATTATTTTAGGATTCTGTACAGTTTATGTATTTTTGTTAACACTGCAAAAAAAACTTATTTGGTCATTACTTATAATAAATACATCAAAACCAGCCAGTAAATGGTCTATGGGTCAATGTGACGTAATTAAGACAGAAAATACTGTAAAAATAAAACATAAATTTATCTGAACAAATAATCAAAAATTAACCCTGTAACCCTAGCAGCATTTCAGCTTTTCCCAAACTTTGAGTGAGTATGATTGATTTATTGTTCTGTTTTAGATCTGCATTAGAAGATTATTCTCTGCATTTAGTGGACTTGCATCAGGGAAAGCTATGTGATACAAAGCATTTCAGAATAGACAAAATATATCTTTCACACAATCAAGGCATTTATTTGTATAAAGAAGTCCTGGCAGTTCTATCAGTACAGCATCAAACTATACACCTGTTTCAAATTGTTGAAGGCATGCTCATAGAAATAAGGAAAATCGGAAGATTTTGTTTTGATGATGATCCATTTATTGTTAGTTCAGTGTTTGCACCATTGATGAACGAAAGGCCTTTCCATGAAGAAACAATAAATAGCCTTAAACATAGGTTACTTGTTTTCCTTTTTAAAAGGGCAAAGACAATAAGTGATGAAACAGGAGATCCTCTAGAATTGAGAAAATTTTACAAATACTTTGACATGTTCAAAAGTTTGAGAATGTGGAAAATGCAGCTGTTAGATGAGGACCATCTTTTTATAAAGTATGCAAGTGAAGAAGTTGTTACATTGCGTGTAGCGGAACCTAACAGCCAATCTTCATTCTTTGTTATTTATAATATAAGTGAGAGCAAAATACTAAAAATCTATGAGAACACTTCAGAAGGCCTATTAGAACTTTTCGAGAACTATTGCGATTGTTTTAGAAATGCGAGGCTATGTGCCGATTCACAATTTACCTGCTCTCCATCCAATAACTTATATGCAAGATTGACTCAACAAAGATTCAAACAAACTATAGTGAGAGCTATTTACGGTGGACGAACAGAAGCCACGAAAAGGATTCTAGCACAGTTACCGATCAGCGCGCAGTCTTACAGTGGATCTCCATACTTAGATTTAGGACTTTTTAGTTATGATGACAAATGGGTGTCTGTTATGGAGAGACCAAAAGCCTATGGAGAATATCCCATAAGGTAAAATCAAATCTACATAATGGAATACTCAAAGCCGGGTCCAGACGAGTGTTTGTAGTCCTATCAACTCGCAGTATTCGCAATACATTACATAACGCGTTACACTCGTCTGGACTGGACTTAATCGACGATTTTTATAGATTCTACTTAACTAAAGATTATTGATTTTCAGATTTTATGCCCGTGACTCAGGGTTACTCAAATTTAAGATCTACGCTGGTGTTTTAGGACAGTCCGTGCCGGCAAGTGCGCGAAGACTCGTCGCATTTACCTTCCACCCTACAGACCCCTTTGCAATCAGTGTGCAACGAACCAATTCAGAGTACATAGTCAATTTCCACATAAGGAATGCAGTGTTTAGTTGATGTCATATGGATAAGCATTGATTTACTTTAGGAGTAATTGTAAAAGGTTTTAAATACTACTATGTAGTATTAAATTAAAGCTAATAAAATAACATTGTGAAATAGAAATGGAGCTTATTATGCATTATAATGTTACTTTTGCAATAAGGAATTGCTATATCTGCTATTTTCATACCTAATCATTGCAGTTAAATACATACTAATGAAATTATTCACTCTTTTTTTAAACTCTTCGAATTACCTCCTATAAGAGGAAGAATCGGCTCTATTTACTTCAGAATCTTATTAATCTAAACTAAAATCAAAATATATTATGAAAGGGCGGTAGCCCAAGGCGTCAAATTTGCGGGGGCGCCGAGGTCTGGAGTCTCCTATAGCCCCCCCCCCCCCCCTCCCCGAGTTCCATACCCTCAATGGTGTGCTACGCCAACACTAAGTTAACACTCGTAAGTGGGCGTTACCCGGGTTGTCAGTGGCCCTAACGCCGCCGCGCCGGAACTGGCGGCGCCGACTCAGTTCAGCTTTTGGCACCGAAGTATGTGCTGTTAGTGTAGGCGGGCGGAGAGCTGATTTTTTGCCGAACATTTATCTACTTTCTACCACCCAGACTATTGCTGACCTGGCTTCCTCATGTATTGTGTTACGATTAGAGTAGGTAATAAATGCTTAAGGGTTTAAGAATTTTAATCAATTAATAGCATTTTTCATTGATAGTTAAGGAGTAAGGCAGAGATATACATTTTACAGTTATTTTTATGAAAATTGTAAATATCAAGACAGCTATAAATAATAATTATTTTAAAAGTATTGGGTCGTACGCTCCGGAAAAAAAATAATTCCCGGTAATTATTAATAATTTTCAATTAATCACACTAAAACTAAACCATGTACTCTTGAATTCTTGATAAAGTTTTTAACTATTTCTTCGATCTCATTACACAAAATGAGTGTCTATGAATTATCAAACTTTTATAAAAAATATTACATTTAGAAATATTATGTCAATCACAAAAAATCAGACAGGATGACGAGAACTATCTCTTTATAAACTTCTTATAAAATGGGCACGATCTAACATTAATACTATTTATATTATATCAGTACAGCCCCACAACAGTAGACATGAAATAATAAAGAAATAGGAAGACTTTGGACCGCAACAATGCAGTGCAACCAATCTTTCTGCGGAAACGGTTTCCCCAACGGACCAATGAGCTGTAGTAATACACGTTAGTAATGTTTACATCTTTATATAGTAATTGTCATCGCGTAGTACCTCCAACCTTTTTTTTTCTTTTTTTTTTATAGACACGCCTATATACCCCAGAGGGGGTTGGCAGAGGTATGCAGTACACCCTCGTTTCGCCGGCTATGTTATAGGTCCCATGTAATAGGGGGCGAGCCTATTGCCATTACCGGGCACAATTCCAGACTCCGTGCTGCTACTGAGAATTTCCTAATGGAAAAACCCAATAACACTGCCCGACCCGGGGATCGAACCCAGGACCTCGTACTCAGCAGTCGCGCTTGCTACCACTAGGCCAACGAGGCAATAGTAATTGTCCTCGCGTAGTACCTCAAACCTTTGTATTCATAATTGGACCCTGTTAAACGGAATAGATCCAACTAACATTTTGTTAGTTTTGAGTAAATGCGATTTGAAGTTTAGAAGTGCAAACAAAAACACCAGGCCAAGTTGTAATCATCTGGTAAGTTTTAAGTATTAGGACACTAAATTCTGAATATTTTAAACGTGGTTTTACCTTATTTCAGCATATAGTTTTTCTGTAATTCATGAAAAACTCCTGTGGATCCTTTATGCAAAATCCTTAAATAAATAATTTGTTTTAGGTATCTCTATGACAGGGTGAGTTTTAATGAAAATCTAAAGTATTTATAAAGTATTTATTGACAAAATCTAAAATAAAATTAAATAAAGACATACTAATATCAATTTTTATTTATTCAGTGACATTAGCCATACCGACATCTTTGTATTCAATCTCAAAATCAGGTACTCCTGAAAATCCGTCTGCATTATCTTGTACAGTGTTGTCACTTGTGAGATTGTTATAAACATTTAAGCATCTTGTGGAATCAAGTGCATAAGGCCTACCTATTTCAGTAGCTTAGCTCAATAATATCAAATTATTAAGCTAAGCTACTGAAATGGGTTGGCCACAGTATTTCCATCATGTCTTGAGATATGATGGAAATACTGTGGCCAACCTATTTCAGCTAGATAAGTACATTATTTATCTCCCTGAAGAGTACGTGGCAATAATGAGCTCTTACAAATAAAACCTCTTCAATTCCACAGGATGCAAAGTAACAATTTCCTTGGATTAGGCAAACTAGAGAAAATTATAAACAAACAGAATAAAATCTATTACCGGGGAAAAGTTTTTTGGCTTATAACAAAAGAAAAGAAGCGATGTTTTCTTTATTTATGAGGAGTAATTTTGATGATAGCCTCATTGAAGTATATCTCTTTAGAGAGGTCTCTTGTAGAGATAAGCTACTGAAATAGGTCGGCTACAGTATTTCCATCATGTTTTGCGATATGAAGCGTGACCTACCGCAAGTATTTTTCTTTAAAAATTATAATAGACCTCTCTAAAGAGGTCTACTTCAATGAGGCTATTATTATTATCGTCAAAATCTTTTATTTCGTCAAAATTTATTATTATCATAAATAAAAAAACAGCTTTTTTTAAAGTAAGATTTCTTTTGTTTTAAACCAAGAAACTTTTCCCTAGTAATAAACTTTATTCTGTTTGTTTATAATTTTCTCTAGTTTGCCTAATCCAAGGAAATTGTTACTTTGCATCCTGTGGAATTGAAGAGGTTTTATTTGTAAGAGCTCATTATTGCCACGTACTCTTCAGGGAGATAAATAATGTACTTATCTAGCTACTGAAATAGGTTGGCCACAGTATTTCCATCATATCTCAAGACATGATGGAAATACTGTGGCCAACCCATTTCAGTAGCTTAGCTTAATAATTTGATATTATTGAGCTAAGCTACTGAAATAGGTTGGCCTTATGCACTTGATTCCACAAGATGCTTAAATGTTTATAACAATCTCACAAGTGACAACACTGTACAAGATAATGCAGACGGATTTTCAGGAGTACCTGATTTTGAGATTAAATACGAAGATGTCGGTATGGCTAATGTCACTGAATAAATAAAAATTAATATTAGCATGTCTTTTTTTAATTTTATTTTAGATTTTGTCAATAAATACTTTATAAATACTTCAGATTTTCATTAAAACTCACCCTGTCATAGAGATACCTAAAACAAATTATTTATCTAAGGATTTTGCATATAGGATCCACAGGAGTTTTTCATGAATTACAGAAAAACTATATGCTGAAATAAGGTAAAACCACGTTTAAAATATTCAGAATTTAGTGTCCTAATACTTAAAACTTACCAGATGATTACAACTTGGCCTGGTATTTTTGTTTGCACTTCTAAACTTCAAATCGCATTTACTCAAAACTAACAAAATGTTAGTTGGATCTAATATGTGCCACAAAGTCCAGCATTATTATTGGAAGGATTGGGAAAATATATTTTGCAAAAAAGATCCAATCTGCGTGGTTTCACAACTATGGCGAAAAATATTTTTTCTTTAAAGAACCACGCAACTTGGATCTTTAAGAAAAAATATTTTTTATCATTTTCCGTGCCTTGGCATCATGGTACCTTTTTGCAATATTCAGAAATCCTGACCTATGTGATGGTATACTTGTACAATTTAAGTTTTGTTAGAGCAAAGTCATCAGATCGATTGGATCTTTTCTGCATAGATAAAACTCGATTTGTAGATTCTCGTGGCATACTTAACTCAATTTCCCAAAAATTGTTAGTTGGATCTATTCCGTTTAACAGGGTCCAATTATACATATACGTAATAGTATACATTGTTATAATTAATTTGAAACCATCATGCCACACATGCTTATTTTACTCTCACAAAAGCATGCCAGTTGTTGGAAAACGAGCTACTGGCCACGTGTACGAAGATGACGATGATGATGAAGAAACGTGAGCTACAGGCAGCTGCAGTTAAAGCATGCTAGGAGATAGCAAATCGATTTGGGAAGTGAGGAGGGAACTATCATGCCAGCTACAGATACGAGGCACGCGAAACACGTTGTTAACGTATTTGCTCCTAGCTCGCAACCATTTCGTGTTGTAACCTAGGTACTTGTATTTCGTATGGTTAGTCGGTGAAAGCATTGGGAGCCCATTGCCTTCTCCTGGATAGTAGGTAGACTTCGAAATTATTGTGGAGGGTGTCCATACTGTCCATATATTCATTTCGCTGTCCACCACAGGCGCGCGTACCTGTCACGGGCTTCATGTAATTGTATGTGAATCACATATACTCATTATATCACATTATGTGATATAAGTAGTGTGAGTATAATCGTGATCCTTGGAAATCGTGTGTCAACTAAGCAATTGTAATTTTCTAGCATTTCAATGCAGCACTAACATGTATTCAGATGTAGTGGGAGAAGGCGAGGTTACATCGCTGACACTTCCAGATGGCACTATTCAGTTCTTTTTCATGCCAACGGTGAAATGGTGGTCACCTAATACTCCTCAATACTATCCCAATATGGCTCAGAGTATGTACACTAACGTGTGCCAACCCCCATGGAATTACAACGCAGGAACTTGGTTCATCCGAAAAATTTGTAATCCGTGAGTAAAATATAAATAAATAAATAAATAAATCAGCCTGTAACTGTCCCAATGTAGGGCAAAGGCCTCTTCTCATACAGAGAACGTGAGTATAACTACAAAAAAATAATTTTTACAGTTATTTTACATCAATGATTACAATCATTATTTATGTTTTGAATACAGAATGCCCCAGACTACGTGTAACCCTCCATATCAACGATGTGATGCTCCAAGAAATAATAATAATTCTGATTGCAATATGAACTGCGGTAACAATGGCTACCAACTAAAGGTATACCAAAAAAAACATAGATTAAATAAGTGTAATAAGATTTTTTGTAGTTATAAAACGTAAGAAATTTGTTCCTAGTTTCATAATGATAAATGGACATCGACAACCGACATGCAGTACTTTTACCCATGTTTACGACGCGATTGTGTGACTAAAGAACCAATCAAAGGAACCGCAGCCGTCCAGGTGAACACGTCCTCCGAAAACACAGCATGCCAGTATGTCGTATGTACCAAGCCATGCAAATGTCACCATGACGTCAGAGAGAGTAATGCCGTACATACATCCATGAGCATAGTGTCATTAAAAGATCCAGTGAAAACTTGTAGCGACTCCTCCGTTGACTGCTTTTGTGGCGATGATAAAACAGAAAAACGTAAAAGTATCAAATCTAAGAAGAATAAACCTCAGAATGTTACTTGCGAATGCAACAAGACAGAAACGGACAAAATTTTAACTGCAAACAAAACGGTTACAACTTACTCAGACATTGGTAGTGGTGGCTGCTCTTCGGATGGACAGCAAACGCAAACTTGTGTGGTTGATAACCCGCAAACTTCTCATCGTCAGCGAATACCAATGATACTCGCCGATAAAATATTACAACGGTGCGAAGTAAAAAAAGCAGAAACATGGCATCCTGTGACTCCATCCAGCAAGAAAGCCGTGAAAAGAAGATGTTCAGAGAAAACAGTAGAGAACAGTGATACTGATTATAATGGTGAATGTTCTAGTAATTGTAGCTGTTTCAGTGGCTAAAGGAATACCTACTAATTAAAAAAACTCATATATTTAGGTATTTATATTTTGTTATAATACAATTTATTTCTTAAAGTTACAAATACCTATTTACAATGTTGAAAATAATAGTACAAGTAATAAACAAAAACAATTGAGATTTTAATACCTTATTTCTTATTTTTGATAAATTACAGAAAAAATACAACTGCAAACAATTCAGTTACTACTCTTTAGACTAGTAAACAGTTGTACGATTTATTTATGTTGTCTCCATAAGAAATTATTACAATTTTAGTAAAAGGAAGACTTCAATAAATGGAAACATCAAAAAATATCAAGAACCTATGCTTTGGCAGAAATCAAATGACTCGCATCTGAATTGCTTCATTACATACTTAATTCTCACAAAATTTTTGATAGAAAATAAATACATATATGGTAAAAACAATTTAACACTTAAAACTAGTATTGCATAAGATTAAACAAAAGGACTTAATAAATGTGCTAGTTGAAATTAAAGTCTCATTTTCATAAAATGCTCAATCTTACTTCCTAAGCTTGTTGAAATACAGAAAAATATATTTGCAACTCTTTTGTGTAAACTATACATGTATACTCTGTTCGTTAACGTTGTTCCAAAAATGTAAACAATTATCAAACAAACAAACATGTCTTTTTATATAAATTCGGATTTAATAAATTGCTGTAAATATTGCTTAGTTAAAACTCACAAAATTTTTACGTAGGTATATTATAATATTCATTCGTCCAAATTTTTGTAAAAAGATTTTAATCATTTAATCTTTTTTGTTGTACAAGTTTCTTAAATTTGCAAAAAAAAAAATTGGACTTCCCAAACAAATTTATGAGCTGATCGCGGTCATTTGTAGAACAAAAATGTTGTCTAGGTTGAGTCACCCCAAAAGAGGTCTTTTGTAAACAAATAGGCAAACACAAAATAATTAACTACCATTTTCTTTTCTGTTTGTGAATCCTTTTTTTTATTTAATAGTTATTGACGAGCTATAAGTGTTATCAAATATGGTCTAGTTTAGATTAAAAGACATGTTAAATTGCTTACATCCATGGTATTATCCAAACGGTCAGAGTATACATTTAGTAATATACGGTCTAGCTTTATTAATGTAAGATATTTTAGGAGCTAGATCATAACTTCATAACATAAATCACTAAGATGCTTTCAAGTAACAAAATATAATAAAAATCATCAACCTTTTTGTATAACTTTTCCAAACATTAAAATAATATAATTTCAAAAAATCTTCTTTTCGATCGGTCGAAATGATTTTATGCAACAAAAACAACAACATTTATTTCGAAAAGTTATAATTTTTTTTCGTTACTTAGTAACACCTTCTAAAATATTTTGTATTATTAAAGTTAGACCTTGAAGACAGAACACACGTATTTAACAATTTCACGCAAGTATTTTATAGGTTTACAACGACAATATAGAAATTTTGCATTTACCTGAGATTCGTGGCGTAGTAGACTATTTGTCATGTTTTACATAAACTCTTAACAAACTATCGTAAATTAAACAAATAATAAAGTTCGGACGCAAAAGGTCTTACTATAATAAAAAGGATAATGTATTTATTGACCTATGTGTCGTAAGATCAATTTTTCTAAGAAGTAACCCGGTGCCAAACTGGAAAAAAAACCAATGGCACAGTCAGTAAGCATTCTGACGACAACATTTTTGATGGGAAGCCGTTAGGAATCGAGGTGTATCACCACTATTAAGGCCCTACTCCGAATTTCGAACGACGAAGTTTCGACTGACGCACGTTTTATTTGTTTATTTTGTTCGCTAAATCATCTTTTATTCGATTGTTTTTGTATGGATTTGAAACGAAACGACAGACGAAAGTATAGTAATTTGGTAGAAAGGTTTGCGTTTAGTCTTCGTTAATACGCTTCGAGCCTATAAATCGACATTCGATTTTGAGAGTAGGGCTCCTGATACCACATTTCCGAAAGAAATTTTCCCGTAACAAGGAGGAGGTATGTATATGCTGCGAATCCATACTGTATGAACACTTCTATTCTAAATTCTTCAATTTCTAAAAACAACGTTTTTAACCAAGCTTTTATATAGGAATATCAAAACTAAACGTATATGCAAAAAATTGTATCTGTTCTATTGACCGTTGAAGAGTTCCTTTATCTGGTGCTAATTCTGGATGTCCATTCAGGTCATGCTTACCATAAAAATGCATTGTCATCGAAACTGAACTAACATGTAAAAAATCAACTCCGTAGGATAAGAGGAAGTGGTTTTAATTCAACTTGCAAGATTCCTCCCTAACAAACATACATCCCTAACAAGTTAAATAAAAGCTTGTTTAAAAGATGTTTGTTAGCTCTGCTTTAGACATCCGACAAAGTGGGAGTCGGACTCAAAGAGACATTTCGTTCCACTTTTACGGTCCGGAAATGAGCGTCCCGTTTTACCCCAAGATTAATAGTTAAACAGTAACAATTTAAAAACATGGCTCTGCAGTAAGGATTACCTGCTAACTTATTATAGTAAGACCGAATATTTATTTAGTTATACTATCACTTTTAGGCATAATTTCATTGTTTTAAAATATATATTATATTCTGAGACTTGCTGTCTCTTGGGCATAGGTACCCGGCGAGTGATATAATGTAAGATTTACGATAGCACACAACCTGTATGTTGGCTTATACAACTTTTCCTTATTATGACTAAATATATCTAGAATAACACAAATAAACCAATTCTTGCTAATTGAACTTTAAAACATTACAAAATGCACTGATGGTGTGTTTAGGTAATTATACTATCAGACTTTGATGCTAATGTCGTCGTAAGGAAAATGACTCACTCGGACAGCTGCTTCAATTTAAACACAACACTGAAATTTACATAATAGTAATATTATAATACTCCATGAAGGTGAGTGGACAGAATGCCAACTGCATTTCAGTACACTTTTTTAAATGTCTAATAAATAAACTAACACACAAGTACTTCTAAATTGTAATACTTGTTGGTTCCTTGTGGTAGGTATATTTCATATAAATTTTATTTTATCATTTGAGCGATTTATTTTAACACTTTACAACCGGTAGTTTTATTAACTTGTTGAATTGTTTGCGATCAGTCCCCTTTGATTAATTAAAGTGCAAATACTATAATATGTTACAAACAATACTTTGACTAGACAGTACCATAGTACCGACATAAGCTTCGTGGCCTCTATTGGGTGGAATCTTTACGAGAACATGTTAGCATACATTGAAGTTTAGGCCTTCAATAAAACTTTACTTAAAAAAAGATCTTTTAGTGGAATTGTTTATATAAAATCTTGTGCTATAAAAAGTTGTGGTCATATGTAATTTAAAGCTAGAGTAAAATAAGAGTGGAGCTTTGGTCTTCACTGTAGAGAAACTGTGTGTTTGTTCATATGGGACAGGGACAGTAATTTCCACTAAAAGTTCCTCCAACACCTAACACCTGACACACATTCTTGTACAACACATCAAAATTACTCATTATCTAAACTACATTACAATTATATCTTAGCGAGGGAGTGTCTTCAAACATATTAAAATAATTTAGTACTTACAATATGTATTAATTAATGTATAAAATACGTGTCGCAACCTTCACAGCACTTTCCTATTCCGTGTGTACATTAACACTAATTTACGTAGTCCCATGATAAACTGCCTGACTGCCTTCACTGTAAATATAAATAAGACTGTTTAGAGACCCTTGGCTCTGATTTTTAAATGATAATACACATCTTTAGAAATAAACGTTGTATACGTGGTAATTTTTTGCACCACTATATAAATGGGCGAGCGAGTGATTTGATCGACAGGTGGTTTTTGTATTTCTGTTTGGAATTAGCAGCTCCGAGTATTAGAAATTGTGCCCGGTACACAGGATGGAAAACTGTAACGTGCACGCGGTGTCGTGTGTTGGGTATATGTGACGTCACGTTACCTGGTGCGGGTGCGGCGGGTGCGGGGGCGGCGCGTGGTGCGCCTGGTCGCGGATGGCAGCGAGGCGGTGTCGAGTGGCCGCGAAGGTGGGTCTCTGCGCGGGGTCGGCGTGCCATGCGGCTCGCATGACGTCATAGGGTCCGGCGGGACAGCCCTCCGGCGCCTCCATACGATACCCACGCTCTACGTGACGCACGACTTCCGCCAGCGGCTATAAGAAATAATGAACGTCAGTATAGTGATTTTCTTTTTCTTTTCTGTTGTTTAAAATACAAATAAGCACATGGTTCAATTTAAACAACTATGGTCACCTAAGAATAATTCAATTTCAGCAAAAACTAAAATAGCTAACTGTAATCTAACTAAAATTTCCCTAAAAATACATATAAATACTTACGATTCGTGGGTACGGAACCCTTCCAAACGAATATATCTCCCAAAGAAGAATGCCAAAACTCCACATGTCAGACTTGTTAGAGAATTTCTGAGAATAAAAATTATACATTTTTATTATTTTACATTACAAACATGGATTAGCCACTGGTATTAAGTTACATATACGTGTACATATACATGTATGTATTATTTTTTTAATCAACACTTAACGACAGCAGTGTATCGTGACGTGTGCGTACTTACGTTGTACTTTAGCGCCTCAGGAGCGGTCCACTTGATGGGCAGCTTGGCCTGCAGTCGGGCGGCCTCGGCCGGGTCGTCCATGGTGGTGTCGTTCTTGGCCAGGCCGAAGTCCGCCACCTTCGCGACGCCCTCGCCCGAGATCAGCACGTTCCGCGCCGCCAGGTCGCGGTGCACCACGCGCATGCGCTCTAGGTACTCCATACCGCAACACGCATCACTGTAGCGAACAAACACATATTCAAATTCGTTTAGAAATTTTAAAAATATCAAATCTGCACTATAATACCTATTTGAAGTATTTTTTTTTATGTTCGCCGTTTTAACCACATTTAAATTGTCATTAATGATAATCCTCAGTGATTTTGATTTAAAATGTCCTTCCGATATTTTGTCACTAGCAAGTGAAAACAATAATTAAGAACAAACGAATCTGTCTACCCTCTTTCTGAATCTTTTGGCATTCTGGTCGAGTTGCGTGAGTATCTTTAGTGGAGCTTAGGTAGTCGAGCAGACAGCCTTGAGCGCAATGCTGTCACAATGCATGTGCTAATTATGTAAATTACTAACTATGCGAAGTTGATCTGGTTGAGTTGCGTGACGTAGTGTCGTCCGCGCGAGCGCAAGTAGTCGAGCAGAGAGCCTTGAGCGCAATGCTCCGTAACGATGCATGTGCTACCGCTCGTCGTAAACACCAGCCCCAGTAGCCGCACCAGATTATCGTGCTTAAGTGACCTGAAATAACAATAATAACATTCGTGACTGAGATACTGGTTAAATTTGCTAGCGTCATGTAACAATGGTGTGTGTTTACCCTCACATTCGTGTTCTTCTGATGCATACAAGTATAAAAGCACATTCGAACTATGGGAATTTAATTAGAGACCGCCTATTGGTCGAGATTTGGGTTTTTTTTTTTAAGATAATACTGGTAAAATTCGTCAATAACTTACAAACAGGTTCACTAACAGAAGACTGAAGAGAAAATGATACTTCACTATTTTATCTTTGCCTTGATTTCATTTAGTCCGAATTTCGCTTATTTATTTTCTTGACAAATTCAAACTAAATTGCTCAAAGTGGGTCATGATTTTAAGTCTTCGACCATGCGTGCCATGCTCATAATAATTTAAAAAAAACACAGCTGTAATTATTTTTTTAATTACTTACGCCATCACGCTGGCTTCCGCGCGGAACTTGCTAGCCGCCTCCCGGTCTTTCAGAATCTTGACTGCGACTTTTTGTGAGCCGTTCAATATGCCTAACATTACATCACCAAATTCACCTTTGCCAATATTTTCACGAATCTCCAGATCACGCTCGTCTATTTTCCAACCTGAAATATAAGTTAATTTTTAAGGTTATGTACGACAGTGTTTTTACGTTAAACGTAGGGGTATGTATCCCATCGGACTATGAGAGTGAGGGAATAGAGAGTGCACCTGTGTTTGCGCACACACTTGTGCACTATAATATCTCCTGGGTAGTTGGATAGATGCGCACACACTTGTGCACTATAATATCTCCTGCGTAGTTGGATAGATGTGCACACACTTGTGCACTATAATATCTCCTGCGTAGTTGGATAAATGCGCACACACTTGTACACTATAATATCTCCTGCGTAGTTGGATAGATGCGCACACACTTGTGCACTATAATATCTCCTCCTCTATAATATTGGCCGCTGTGACTGAAGTCGGTCAGGAGGACATTAGGGAGTATTATATGTTATGGTACTGTTACTACTACTGTCACACTATAATTAGTATACTACTTGTAACGGGATTATAACTTCTTATCATCATCATCATTTCATCCATAAGACGTTCACTGCTGAACATAGGCCTCACTTCTTATCATATTTAAAAAAAAACAATTTTTAATCGAAAAGTGTATGTAGTGTATAGTGTTGGTTTATTTCACGATGACTCGTCCTGTGTCTTTTATGACTTATATTAAGTCTTAAACTATGGTAGGATATATTGAAGGTAGTTACGGGCGTCAACAAAGTTCTGCTGCTGTATGGCGCTGTCGGTCTGGTCGGAGGGCGCCACCTGCGTGGAGTACGTGTGCTGGAAGTGGCCCGAGCTCAGCGCGCTCGACACGCTCGGCGTCGGCGGGTACGGGGGCGGTTGCTACAACAATTCAACACATTTATTTATCATCTTGATACTGCTTGTTTTCTATTAAGCTTCTAGATTTACTAGAAGTTACTATGATATGATAGCCTAGTGGTATGATTATTGACTGGCAAGCTATAGGTCTTAGTTTCAATCCTGATACTTCTGACTTTTAATAAATGATGTGCACTTTATAATTACCAGTAAAAGTGCCGCTCAAATCGGAAGTTGTTCCTTATTTTTAAAGGTTTTTATTTTTTTATGAGGACATAATTTTTGTACCTGTGGATGAGGTGGATAAGGTGGCTGCAGAACTCCGTTATTATTGGCACCATTTGGCAACGCTTTTGGCAAGCAACGTACTAATTTAGTACATAGGCCGTCTGCATCTTGTAAGTAGTGCTGTGGATAGAAAAAAAAAACACTTGTTATGATCCCAAGACTATGCTTCCAAAAATAAAAGAAAATGTTTGATATTGCATCTAAATACATAAAACATTTTATCTCGATGTATGTAGTATTACTTACTTAAGTAAGTATGTAGTATGTATGTATGTAGTATGCGATACAAACACTAAAGTTCCAAATTTTTGTAGAAAGAATGCATTGCATTCTAAAGTAACGTTAGACATGCATTACCATCTGAGATGGTTGAATGTAGAAGAGATAATCGATAGTACGGGCAGGATTACAAATAGCTTAGTAGGCGGCTGATTGCTTTAACTAGCAGGTTGTGGGTGCAAATCCTGCTCGTAATCGATTTTTTCTTATTCTTTTATTCTATTCTTTCTGCTCGTAATTAAGCATCGCATGATAGGTATATGAGTGATAGAAACAACGACACGTTGCTTGCCATTTGTAGCGGTCTTGGCGGCTTAGCTATAAATATTCATACAGGCATTTAATAATATTTACTCAATTATATGGTATTTAGAACAGCTGGTATGGTGCGGTCTTACTTACATGGATTAAATCCGTCATATTATCGAAGAATTCTTCGTCGTCTATTGTTAGACGTTGGTTTTGGTTGTCAGGTGCTGTTGCCCATTTTACTCTGAAAAAATACGATGCGATTATTTTAAGGCGAAACTTGTAACATGAAGGCGATTCGATAATTGTTAGCGGGGAGATCCAAACTTCAGACTTCATATATCTGATCTCGGTTCTTAAAAGAAGCCCTATTGTTTCGTAATGTAAACAGTTTTTATTTAAAGAAAAAGGCATGTACTTATTTGATTATGATCCCACCGTACGGTAAGCGATAAAGTCGTGTTTAAAGTAGGAGGACGGAAGTTGGACGGAAGCCATGTCAGAGGCCTACAGGCGGTTTAAACTCTGACACCAGGTTGTTTATCAACCATACGATAAAGAAAGAGATCCCCGAGACCGCAAAGGATCAAAATTAAATAAAGTAGAACTCAAGTTAGGTGTACGTACCGATAATGCTCAACTCGTCCACGATACCGCACGCACAGCGTGTGGTCTCCGGGGAAGTTGGTGCTCTCTCGAACTAGGAACACGCCGTCGGGTGAGCCCGACAGCAGCGCCTCCGCACGCTCGCGGGATATGGCGCCGTGGTGCCATCTGATATTCAAGCAACAATTTTTTTTTAAAAATTCGTAAATTAATGTCATAGTCCTTCTGCTGAATACATGTCATAGGTACAGCGACCGGCAAACACCGTAGACAAATTACCTTGTTAGCAAAAACACTGGTATTCCGTAATTTCGGGATGGTCTAGTGTAATTACTACCAGACAAAAAATTCTGGGTCTTTTCCAGATTTCCCGGCCATCTGGCAACCTTACTCACTAAGCCGCTTTATGTTCAAGATGTTTGAGCCTGTAGAAGCCAAAAGCTTGTGTGAACTTCACCTGTTTTAGCTACATATCAGCGAATAACCGGGGCTGTATTTTAATTTTTTTAAACGCAATATTTTTTGTAACCTAAAGCTAAGGTATCAAAGATTATATTTTTATGGAACAGACATTACATTTTACGAGGTGTAGAGGAAAAAACAATTTTGCGCGTACGAGGTCGCGGGTGACATCAACACAAGCTTAGTTACAAAAAATCTGATTTGATCATGATTTGATGATTTCAAGTTTTATAAGTTTTCGATCTTTTAGAGAGTTAAACAAAGACTTCTGAAAGACTGATATGATCAACAATAATTATTGCAATATTAATTAAATGACTTATGTCAGATAAAAATCATACACGTTATCAAACAAGACAATTAATTAAATTATTCAATTCGTTACTTACTGGCTTTTGCCCGCGGCTTCACTCGCGTTAAATTAGAACTTGAAAATATTTAAAATTCAATCATGATTTGAAAGTCACGTGGCGCCATCTATTATCATAAGAACGTTATTGTTGTTTTTCTCGGGAACAGTACTTTTTTTTCGGGATAAAAGGTGTCTCCCATGTCTGTTTCTGTACACCTGATAACGTATATGCAAAATTACAGGAGGATTAGTTCAGTAGTTTAAGCGTGAAAAGGTAACAAACAAACTTACTATCGCATTTATAATATTAGTTAGAATTAGTTAAACTCTTTCAATTGTTTCTGTAAAAAGTTACTTTGAAGTGTTTATTAAATAGTTTAGTGTGTTTCTATAAGATATCTGACAGGCCAATTGAGCGAATATCATAGCACTTAAGTCTTGATTGTTTTGTAGTTGTTGTTGATTAGATTAATTAATATCACTTGCTTAAAATGGTGAAGGAAAACCAGCATACCTTTTCAACGTAAAAAAGCCATAAGAGAGGATTTTGAGCGGTTTATATATTATAATTATTTTATTTCACTAAGTTGTTTATCACCCATACGATAAGCAAAGAAAGAAATAATTGGTTACTGTCTATGTAAATCTTAAACAGATTCTAATTCAAACGAATAATGGTGTAAGAATATTTACTGTTCTTCTTCGAAGACCAACACAGGAGGTACACATAAGAACACTTTGTATGGTTTATCGTAACACTGGCTAATATCACTCAAATACTCCATTCTTCTGTGTTTCATCGTGAACTGGCGGCCGCAATATTATCGTTCAGATAACTCAAGATAACACGTTGAACTTATCAAAAGTGTGCTGTTTGTTTTAGTAAATTAGTTTAAATACACATACGTAAAGGCTGTCTATAAGATAATAAATTATGTTTTGAAGGAAATTGGCTTGGAGGTTAGCCCATATCATCCCACTGCTGGGCAAAGGCCTCTCCCTCAGATTTCCGCGTTTTTCGATCCAAAGCCATTGTGGACCAGTCACTATTTAATTATTGTAATTAGTCGTGGACGGCGACGCGGTAGACCACGAACGAGATGGCGGGATGGGGAAGAACGAGATGAATTAGACAGAACCAATAGTGATTGGGTTGGAGGTATACCAAAAAAAAAGATGGTTGTGGTGGCTCATCGGTTATGGACCCGCTTTGCAAGCACGTAGGTGTGGATTCGAACCTGGCATATACAAATCTGTATTTTCTAATGAAGTTAATCTAAGACACCACTCACATCATAACACCGGTTCCCGCCTAAACTATTAAACCGATCATCCTGAAATATTGCATCTACGTTGTCAAATGTTCAAAAACGGACATAGGGACATTTGCATCCCGAAAAAAAGTACTGTTCCCGAGGGAAACAACAGAAGAAGTGGCAGAAGCTGGTATACCATAGATAAAAGTAGTGTAGTAGAATCAGACATTATTATTGACTTCAAAAATAATTTAATACTACACAACATAACGAATGAACAACATAACGTAAAAAAAAAACAATAGAGTCTATGTTTACTCAATGTTAAAATTGTTTTTAATTAGGCATGTCACACCCATACATAACCCTGTGTATGTTATTATTAGTAAAAAACATAATGTTGGGTATGTGTGCAAAGCAAAAACAAAAGTTAAAAAATCATCCTTCTTATTTCATTAAATAAATCAAGTATATGATGCCTGTTTCCTCGTTTTTGCTATCAAAAATGTAAAATCAAAAATGGAAAAGAATTTGTATTAAATTTTCAGGTAAGGACCTGACTGAAAATTTAATACAAACCAATTAATTGTTCCATTTTTGATTTTACCTAGTAGGTACAGTAGGTCCATGTAGTCCATATATTTGCTTATTCTCGAGACTAATTCCGTAGTTCTAATTTATCCAGAATAAAAAGTATGTCCATATCTCCGTCTATTATATTATCTATCATATTTTCAGTCTATTAACTATTTCTCTACAATAAATCACGTCGACTCGTGGCTGCGTGAAGAAAGACAAAACAACAAACACACTCACAACTATAATATTTATCTTAAGAACTGCCCTTATGGATCTAATGTTTAGATAATACACCTGACCAATGTATAGTAAAGATAGCACACACCAACGTATAATAGAGTAAAGATGTTGATAAGATACGTACGGCCACTGAGTCATGTTGACAAGCCTGTTGCCGGCAGGCGGTGGGTTCGCGCCAGAAGAGTTCACCAACACATCGCTGGGGCCTTTGGACACCGCTATTGGACAAATAAAAATAATATAATTTTGTTATAATTAATTAACACTATTTTATTTACGTAACGTGCTCCATTGTGGACCACAACACTACTGATTATCAGGTGGGTTCGTGGTCAAATATGCATTTTCCATTATTTAAAAAAATAACTAATATCAATACACTGTTTGCTTATTAGGAGAAATCCTTTCAAAATAATAACTCAGAACAGTAGGGTTAGAAAAGTTTTAGTATAATATTTATGTAATTTAATCTTTATTATTTTTTCTTTATATACTTCATGTGATACTCACACACATGAAGATCACATGCGCGTTGCTGTCCGTTTAAAAACTAATTGACACCCTTCTTAAAGATCCTAGTACTGTAGTCCCTTGGAAAAACATCGGCGAGCAACTCATTCCATAGAGCATTCGAGTGAGGAAATTCCTCTGAATGCGTACTGTGCGTGACCATTTATAGATTCCGAGATATCGGGTCGAATTTGTGCTTTATAGTATAACAGTAGTCGCTGCCCCGGGGTGAAGTACAGCTTCGCACCAGGCTTTTTAGACTAACTTAAACTTAATATCATTGACGTCCGTCGGAACAAAAAATCTCTGGAAATCTCGAGTTCTCGACACCGAAGATCCTAATACTCCTGCATGACACTTTGTTAGGTCTTATTATTTTGGAAAAATGTATTATTTCCTTGAAATAAATAAAAAATAAGCATGGAAAATATGTATTATGATTTATGCGCGGGCCGAGCCTATCTCTATCAAGCACCACGTGACCTGAGAGTATTTCACTTTAAACTATATAATTGATTTTGTTTTGTAATTAGTGGCTACTAAGGGAATTACGCATTAATATGGCGTGGTATTAACTGTGAGTGACATCAGCAATGTTGTTACCAACCTACATAATATAGGCAAATGTTGTGCGTTTGAGATACTCTGCTATGTACGACAGGTACATTTTACACTACACACGTGAATTAAAATAACACGTCTTTCTCGAGGTCATGTATCCCGAATTCAAAATTTACAAAGAATTCTAAATCAGTTTGTACAAGCATTTTTCAGGCTTGTTGCCAAGACCCGCTTTTCATTATAAATAATACTGCAGCATAATTTTTGCAAGTCACTCTTGTTACTTGCAGATCTTGTAGCCTTCTTTTGTAACAAGTTACCGTGTCCATACGTTGGATCTAACTTTGGATACAAGTCCAGTTTTGCTCCAATATTAAAAAGCCAATATTTGTTTTTAACGAAGCTCTCTAAACTAAGATTTTCTGCTATATCGTGGGTGTTGTTACAGACATGTATTACATACATAATTTGATAATGCACAAACACCTAGACCATTCTAAGATATCTGCCATTCTTACAAAACAAAATCCTGTTCCAGAATCGTACGCCACTAAGCCTCCTTCCTCGCCTTTGATCGAATTTAAAAAAATAGACTCGTCGCGGGTTGGCATTAGGCATTGATGTTTTTGCTACTTTTATGTTCTATTACAAGACTGATTCACATATACTTAGGTCTATTGGCTCCAACATTTATGCAAATATGTTGAATGTGTGGCCACGAATTTTTAAATATGCAATTAAATCAACTAGCACCATGTGAATGTAAAAACAAAATCACAACACAACTTTTTGTTTAAATCCAAAGTTGTAGGATCCTATAACTAGCTACTATATAGTAAACGATTGCAGTTTAAAGAACTACTGTGAATATAAGGTTCGTTCGTGATTTGCATGTCTGAATACATTACATATATTAGAGATCGTGCGCGTAACTGTTCGTTTACGCACACGCGGAATTTACATTAAACTTTACTACGTAAGTAGTCACCTACTCACATGCCTACCGCAATGACAATCTAGGGTGTAGAGGTGTGATTGACCCTTAATCGCCCCCTAAGTTCATTCAGGAAATTACCCTTCCTTGCCTATACACATCGCAACTTAGGAGGCAATTAAAGGTTATCCGTCATCCCTACCAATATACCCCTAGATTGCCCAACTGCAGTCGTGTGAGTAGCCTGCGTTAGTCTACGCACCGGTTACTTGCATTGCAAACACTTAAAATCAGTTCCGAATTTCCGTCAGATTTATAATAAGTGACGTCATCAAAATTTTCTTTTTTGTATTTGTTGTGAAATCACTGGGACATGCAGTTTAAGAAGCGTGACGGATTTTGAAAGTATCAATGACGGGGCTTTATATGAATCACTAATTGGCCTTAAAAAACGAGTAACAATTTATGAAAAAGCGTCTTTCAAGATATTTATTGAAAAAATACGTTTTGTAACTAGAACGCATTAGAAACCAGTATCAAGGACGTCTAAACATTACATCATGTACAACGTGTGTGTAAAATTGACGACGTGTATTAAAGCAAATAATATCGTCCATTAAAATACATCATTTAACAGTCTTATTTGCAAAATTCAATGAGAACATCTAAACTGCAACTGAATATTTTCCACAAGCGACTTCTAGCTTAGTAGTTGGTTAAATAGTTGTTTAAGTTGGCTAAATCATAAGGATCATCGTGTATTGTGTCATTACCAATTATACAAAAACAATAATAGGTATTTGAAGGTAAGATCTAACAATCTTTTTCGCATAGAAGACTATCTTGATAAACTTCTATGCGAAGAATGGCATTCAGACGAATCTTTGGAGACGCACGGGTGTACATTTTCTCAGGTAGTTTTCTTGATTCTTACAAAAACCTATGTTCCATCTCAATTTCGCTAGAAATGATAAATTTGTCAAGTTGAGAATATTGTTAATAATATACCTGGCGTGGTCTGCGAGGTGTGCATGGCGGAGGGCGCGGGTCCAGCCGGCGCCGGCGTCCGCACCGACGACGACATCACAATCTATTGACAAACCATACTCAGTTACATCCATGTAACAAACAATTAAAGTAAGTCACTTTAGTTTGCAGACTATGAAATATTTTAATTAGCCGGCCAATGAGGAAAAATGTAAGTTACATGTTAATGTTATCGCCAATTTGCTATCGGCGTCTCCTAAGTTACGCTTTAACATTTTATTTATATTACTGTTTCTAACTTCTGTTCATTTTATTTTCTCTATTGGTAGAGGCCTATGATCAGGAGAGGACTAATACAGGCTGCTGATGATAATGATAATTGTTTCTAACTGGTAAATGAATATAAGCGTGCCTAGGTTTACTACTACTACTACCTATGGTTACTTGGTATGTCGTAGCTTAGACAAAACAACAATTTTAAAAAATACTTCTTTGATAAAAGCTAACTTATGGTTTATCGAGACCTACTTATAGTTTTTCAAGTACCAAGGTATGAATTAAAGAACATTCAGTTAGAGGTTAATTGCTAAAAGGAACTCTACGAAATTCACATTGCATAGTGATAGTGGTATATGTATGTAGAATTGGACTCCTAAGCATGTAGCATATTATTAATTTGTGACTACCTAGGTGAAGTTCAATTAGAGACTACGCCATAAGTACATTTTTAAGACATGTGTCTAAACGAATGTGAGTGAGGAAAGACTTTTTGTATGTTTGTTTATAACGCACAAACGTAAAAACTGATCTGTCTGAACTGATTAAATTCTTTCATCTATGCCATACCTATACAAAACGAACACATTTACATACATTGGTAGGTACATTTTCAGCGAGTAACATGGGCTGTATATTATTTTCAAAAAAAATTGAGATCCTATGAAAATTGCAATAGAATAATCCAAAATATCAAAAATTTAGGGGACAAACATTTTACAGGATATACAGGAAAATTCAATTTCACGCGGGCGACATCTACTTATATTGATAATATACAACCTATATGATTAATTACATGTTAATTAATTGTAACTATTAGTGCCTCTGTCCACAATGAAAACTCATGTACCTAATGTACTTACTTACTACCTATTAAATATCTATGGTAAAACTCAATCAGGAATCTTTACATACAGCTCATAAACAACTTTATAGTTGTAAAATACAATTCCGCGTAGTCCAAATAGCTTGGCAAGTATTTGCAACGAAAATAATAGAAATAAATTGCACTTACATTATGTGGAATGGAATTCTGCAATGCGGTGGGCGAAAGAGGCGCGTGTGGCCCATTACTAGCGCTCACACTACCTCCACACTGAAACAATGTTAAAAATACGTTAAAAAAGACCCAGATAGTGGAGGTACAATTCTAGATATCAAGTCCTAAGCTGCAGCCACATCTGCCTTAAGAGAATAAATATTTATGTTTGATCCGTCGCGTTGTATTACTTTCTAACCCACCGTGAGAATTCTCTTCGCAAACAATAATCGATGTGACAGAGTGTTGAATGGATACGAAGTCTAGTTTCCGTCGGCGGTAAGGTAGGGTTTAACACAACAAACATGGTTGACACTGAGACAATAACCTACAAATCATTTAAAAAAACTTGTCACATGTCTGTGGAATCATGCGACTGTGATGATGTTACAATTGTTTTGCTTCAACTAAGCACAATGGCCAATGGGAACTAGTCTTGTTAGCCTTGTGAATAGATCAATGTTGGTCGCACAAAGGGACATAAATAAAGTGACATTGTTGTAATAACTATGCCACTTTGCTTCTGGTCTTAGTGTTACAAGAGATAAATTTCGCTAATAAAGATATTTTTACTAATAAGAAGTTTCTTGGTGCTGTTGTTTCGATGCGCTAAATTATACATAACTAGTTATCATGGATCATATAATTTAAGTATGTAATTATGAATTCTTAACATTTTATCTTACTTACAATCAGAATGGAATTACTTAATAAAAATGTTATCCTTATGAAGTTTGTTACATGCCGCAATACAAACTGCGTTAGAAATCTCGGGTGTGCAATTAATGAATACTAAAATTTAGTTACTGGCTATCTGTACGATGTAGAGATGATTGGTGACTACATTGTCCTTAAATCATGGCCCCTTCATCAGAGGCGTGCAGTTCAAATAGGAAAAAGGCATTGCCTACCCTGAAAACTACACGAAATAGTTAAAACTAAGTAGGATTTGTATGTATGCCTACCCTGTCGAAAATGTCTACGCACGCCCCTGCCCTCCATAGTCTAACCATCGAAATACTGGAATGTAAATTAATTATAAGCGCTGTCTAACGGACATTGCTATCCGGACCTTATAATTCCCATAGATGGACAACAATGACAAGTATATTTAATATTTAAATATAAGCTCAATATCATTGTGTTTCATTGATGGTTAGGCGATATTTGAGTGACAACGTAAAACCCTGTTCATGTTGTTCTTACTCTACAAAATGGTAATAATGATGTTTAGACTACAACATCATTATTACCATTTTATAAAAAAACATTTCCATCCATTTCTAAAATAAACTGAAAAAAAAATGAGTTGTTCAAAACTGTTCTAGTATTTGATGGTTAATAAAGCTTTTTGTTATATTAGATACTCTTCAAGTTATAGATTAATTTGTTTTATATTGTAAAAGATTTATTGGATAAGGCATCACAAGGGGTTAAGGACTAGGAGACAAAAAATAGAAACGTACTGGTAGTTGGTGAGGGGGCTGAGCGCGTTTAAGCCGAGCCGGGGCGGTGGGAGCGGGCGCGGCCGATGCCGAGTACCAGCCGCAAGGTCCCACGCCCTGCGAGCCCGGGTGAACTCCGTGCTGGAATTACATAGATGCATAATTAACATGATCAAAATTGAGGCAGTTGTGACTGGCTGTAGACTGGCTGGAAACCTAAGAGCAATATAATATGAATATACCTAATTAATTAATAATTATCATCAGCTAGCGTGTGGAGTCAAAGAAGGACGTTAATAAAAATTTCTTTGGACAAGAAATTGATCCAGATAGTTTTTATTCTATAAAGCAATGACTAGGTTAAACTAGATTGTGTTAGATGATTAAATCTGATAAAAACTCAAAACTTTCTAAAGCGTAACGAAATTGTTTTCAATCGTCTATTAAAGAGAGTATTAAATAACAATTGCGAACCCTAATTATAAAATTGCAGATTTCTCTATCGCAGAAATATAATATTAAAGGTAGTGAAGACTGGAGTATCAAAATGTTATAATATTATAATGTTTATGATACCTAACTCCACATAATAAGGCCAGGTGTGCAGTACTGGCAACTGGCGCATGTGTATGACTAGATGTATGAATGTGGACGACGCGAGACAAAAGGAGTATGTAGTAATATAATAATAATAAATCGTTTATTTGCTCAAAAACATGGTATACAAAAGTGTAAAATACAAAAAAACTAAAATGGTTTGCAGAATAATACATAGAACTGTGTTAGGTCATGTTCTGTAGTTTCTGCCTACCCACATGGGAAAATGGCTTGAATTTATGAATATGTTTGTATAAGGAAGTAAACGGGTAAAACTTATATTGCTCTAATTTAAAGTATATTAATAATTTTTCACAACTGCACGTACAGGCAAAATTGTTGAAATATCTGAAAATTTATCCGGACTTCTTAGTGCAGTCATTCCTCATAAAATATTACTAGTTTACACAGTAAGTGGTAATAAAATAAATTTGTTTCTGTTAAATTTATGACCGTGACAGGCTAGACTGACCGCAAGCCGACCTTTCTGGAGGACGTGTCATGAATGTAAAATGGCGAAAAAGTGTAACGAAATTTCTCTCAGTCAGTTCATTTATAAATTAATGAGATACCATTTATATTTTAAGCGAATAAAGTGTACATAATATGTTGTAACACAATCGTAATTGTTTAGCGGTATTAAGAATTGGAAGCACTTAGATAAACGATAATGGTCGCAGTAACGATCCATTGAAACGCAAAGCCTTGGACATACGCCAAAGTCGTTGATGCAGGTACGCTATACATTTTGTAATGCTAGGTTTTTTATGAGTATTTGATTATCATCTCTGTTAAAACGGAGATAATAATCAAAACGTGAGTAAAATATAAGTTTGTAAGTACCTATATTCATCAGTCCAGCCGGAGAAAGATTTTTGACAGAAGAAAACAGATTTAGAAAAAAAAATGACATTCATAAAAATGGTTTCCTTATTCCTATAGCACTAACAAGAAAAGACGCATTAAAGAAAGTCGGCCACCGCAGTAGGTGCGTGTGGCCCAGACGGCATGTACATTGTACACAGTGAACGAACATTGCGTAGAGTGCTATGCTATAACAAAGAATGTACTACGGACGTGCTGCTCTATAACGTTTAGCATCATTACATATTTTTATGTTTACTGATGAAAAGCGCTTCACAGGTCACATAACAATGAAATTAGCCGAAAGTAATTTTGATGATATTGGTAACTTGTGAGATGATCAGACTTGTGATGTGAGACATTAGAGTGCGATTATGAACGAAATTTTATTATGAACTGGCTGTACCTGCGTGTCTTCGTACATGTCAAATTTAATGATCCCGTTTATCCCGTATAAATGTACCATAAATTAGTTATGGACGGTGTAGCTTTTGTTTAGTGTGGAAGAAAAAAGTCCTACTCAAATCAGACCTAGTCCCTATTTATTTTTTTCTAGTTTAAGAGTTGATATCTATTTTATATCAAACCTCCTTTACGGCTCAAAGATAAAGTGGTAGCCGGTTCGAACACCCTTTCGTGCCTTCTTAAGCATTTGGACGAGAATTGAAATAATGGAAGTAGACATCCACGAAATGTCTGTCTGCGCCAAGCTGCTTCACATTAGTGATTGGCTCGCCACGGACGCCTGGATTTATCTAATCTTTTTTACTTCTTATTTAGCAATAAAAGCATGAAATTTAACGTAACGGTTAACTTTATTAATCAGACTGTATTGCAACATTGACCAATTCTAAGAAAATGTACTAAAGACAAATTTAACAATAAAATGTCTTTCAAAACGATTGTATCCTATAGATGTTTGTACAGTGTACTTAATTATATTTTAGGCAATAACAAAAAATCGACATCAAGATGTATCCATTTTAATGAAAAGTATGGATGATGACTTAGGTTATTAACCGCTAGAATATTCAAAGTCAAAATCAAATAAATATTTAGTAAGTATTGACATTGCTTTTAGGTTTTTTGAACTAAGATATAACGATAACTCCATTTAATTTCTGTTGGCTGATACCCACAAGGTTGGTACCTAATTGTAAGTAACGTGGGACCGAATCACCCTATTTTACCGGGTTGTATATGTACATTTTGACATACAAGATTTACGTCAGTGGATTTAACTAAATAAATACCTGTGCCAATGGCGGGTGCGCCTGGTGACGGTGCACGTCAGAATTCATGTCGTGCTCCTCCTACCACGACTGCTTACCCCTCATCATCTGTAGACAATCGAAAACAAACATTAGTACCGAGATTGTTTTCTTTTACATCTCATAAAGACTAAGAAAACTGTCTCCAAAGCGCGCTCTTTATAAACTTAGAAAAAAGGGAAATAAGGGAAAGGAAGATAAGGGAAATCTGACAAACAGATCTCGTATGTCATTGATTTTAATAGTTTATTGATTTTAGTAGCAGTAATTTGATTAAGAAAGATCAAACGCTCGAGGACAATCCTCTTAAAGATCCATAGAAAAATAAAGATGACAGCATTGTACAGGCACAATTCAATACTTCACAGACTGTGTGCTAAGCATTAAAAATATAGATTGATTTAATGTAGAGTATACACATTATTCTCTACGGTGTTATTCCTAAAAGTACCTAATCAAGTCACTCATGAGTCTATGTATGATGATGTAGCCTCACAGTCACAGAGCGTATCTAGCGCATTCTAGGTGTGTATCGGTTTTTCTTCGCGAGGATTAGAGGATCTTCTTCGATCGAAACGAAGATAATGATTGGGTTTGTTCAGGGTGTCTTCACATACTGCAAGTGCAGACTTATGTCCGTTCTTACTCTTAGCGTATGGTATTTTTTCTTACTACATTATTCTACACAATATTGATTAAGAACAGTAGTTGTTAATATGTTTTTTGAAATAGCTCAAAAATTAAACTACACATAATAGATACGTCATGCTTTGTTACGAGAAAATAATAGTAAACAGCTTGTTTACTAGAGCTAGTATTCTTCGAATGACTATTCAGTTGTATTACGTTGATTTTATACAAGTTGCTATTTTAGTTTAACGTAAAAAAAGACATTAGAGATGAAATATATCTTATACTTAATCAACTTATTCAAGTAACGTCACTATATCTTGTAAACAGATTTTGGAGGTGTTGCTCTTCCCAATCAACACTACTTACTGCAGTAATAAGTGACCTAAATTTTTATGTATGATATCATGGAAAAACCTTTCAGTATTTAGCTTGAGTGTATTTTGATTGTTTTGATAAGACCACCATCCTCATTATAAATCCTAATGCTATCTTAATATTATAAATGCGAAAGTAAATTGATTGATTCCTTTGCATGCCTAAACTACAAAACCAATCATCCTGAAATTTTGCATAAAAATGTTGTCAGGTGTACTGAAACGGACACAGGGTATCTATCATTCCGAAAAAAAGTATTGTTACCGAGTAAAACAACAATAACGTGCTTATGATAATAGATGGCGCCACATGTTGGCTACAATTTATCAACGGAAGCTAGTTTATAATAATACTCATGTCTTATTTTATTTATTGGAGTATTTTAGCAATTTTCATATTCTTCGTTAAAACTGTATTGTATAACTAATTAGATACAGAAGGCACTCAAAGCACAACGCGTGGGCAAGGAGTGGCTATGATTCACTCTTGTCCTTCCATCGATGATGTAGAACTAACGAGCGAGGACGCACAGTGCAGACTTTGTCAGACAATTTAAATGAAAATAATAACATTAGACCTAAATATCTTTATCGTTTATCCTTGACGCCGAAGGATGAGGGAAATTATGTATATTCTACAAATAAAGTGTGTTATAGAGATAAGACAGTTTTACAGAAAAGTCAGCGAAGAGAGATAAATAGAAGAAGCCGAATTTAAAGAAATGTGTAATGGGCAGAAAAAATTGAAGATATATAACTTTGAACTGAAATTTGCTGCGTTAGTCCACAATTGTAGGAAACCGGTCCAATGCGCGGCGGCGCGCCTCAGGGCTCAGCCAACCGTATCATATCGTGACTAGCTTCTGTTCACGTATGATCTAACTTATGTAACGTGCAGGTGGAAATGCAGATGACAGAATAACCATTAACGCGTAACGTTTGTAGGAAACGTGATAAAATATATCATCAAACCATATTGGCTAACAAATTATAACACATTTTAATTTTACTAGCTGATTATATAAGTAAGTACTAAGAATAGGAATTTAGTTGTCATAAAGACAGACAGATCGACAGTGCAAAAGCTTAGTAAAAGGTTCCCGTAGCCACCCTTTGGGTACGAAATCCTTAAATTGCCAAAGTTTTGATATTATGCATGTTAGTTACTAAATAACTCTAAAGTTACTGTATAATACTAATTCAAAAGAAATTCGGCACAAAGCTTAAAACTAATCTGGAAAAGAACATGGAATACCTACTTCTTATTGATATACCCTACTGCCAGAGTCAAGTCAATACTCTTCTTCTATATTATTGCAATTATTTTTGGCTACTTGCATTATAAAACATAAGCATTTAACCTATCTAGCAGCTCAAAATTACAATAATTACAAATTAAGTTTGAGCGCCCGGCGTCCGCGACGCTGCTTAACGAGCTACAGCTCATAAAACTAGACATATCCATTTACTTTGATAATTCAATAATATATTTTTTTAATCAGTAATCTATATATTATAATTTCTTTAATAAACATACTAATTCGTTTCCCGCAATCATGAGGATGTTTGTAGCATTAGTATTCTTAACGATCTTCAGTTTTCACTCATTTGACCTAGCTCGAAAATGTGAGCGTACTGCTCGTAGCAGTCGGTGTAATGTGTTGTCCAACTAACGCAATTCACTGATTACTTATTGCAGTTTTTTGTGTCATGCAAGCGTGACGCGTCGTCGCACCGTGTACGCTACTTGCATATTTTCTATACAAAAACATATTTGTTTTTGTCACGCAATCCTACACATTAGCTTTATCTAGTAGACGAGGCTAGACAAAACAATTGGAAATATCTGCCAATGTGTCTTATTTTTATGATATCACTTGAAATGATTGGGTTAGGTTTATTTAACTGAGGAGGGTGTTAGTGAAACGAAAAAAACAAAGACAGTGTACCCAAACAAAACTACATTATAAGAGTATTATAATTATAAATTGACTCCGTATTAACACATCTGAGCACATAATAATGAAGGTCGTACTCGTAACCACAGTTTAATTTATTTAAATTGTCCTTATGTTATGAATACGACACATGTACATCAACAGGAAAATTGTATCACTTAGTAAACATGCAATGGTAAATTCAATAGTTTAAAGGTATTAGTGGCCTGAGGTAGGTATCCTTAAAAGTTCTGATACCTATATCTAGCCTGAACAACAATTAAAACAGGATTATACAACTTCTTTTGCACCTTCAAAACGCAACTTTCATTAAAGCAACTAAACCTAAAAGTCCCTCACTGCGAACATTCGCGTGTAATGTAATCTTACAGAGTCGAGGATTTATCAGTAAATGAGCCGAACTGAACATAACAATGCGCAACCTATAATGGTACAATTCGAGCATTACAATATCATAAACCCGGTAAGGTAGAGTACCATAAACCTTAGGACCAAGGTGTTTTAGAGTCGATTTTGTTATGATTTTTAAATTAAGCAACAACACACCGGGTGATGATGGAATTCGGATGAAGGAAGGCATAACCGTCTCGCATACCCCATAGCGAGACGGTATGAATAAGACGCATTTCCCCTCTACACAAAAAAGGCTAAAAACTAGTATAAAAAGCTTTTCAGAAATTATTTGATTCCGTCACACTGAAGAGTTCAACGCTGCAAATGTGGCACAGAGGCACTGGCAATGCCAGATTTGACCGTGTGCTGGTGTTGTTCTTTGCGCAACAAAACCCTTCTGAGTTATGCCTACAAGCTGTTTTCAAGTCATTAATTTAAGAATCATCTCACACGATACATGAATTTTAACGACTTCCAGGCTAATGAACAAGCCGGCTTCAGTACTATAGACAACATACATATTCTTACATAGACTTACGCAAATCGTAGAGGTTGTTGTAACCATTCCCTCTGTCTAACATTCTAGATTATGAGAAGGCTTTTGAGTCGATTGAGATATTGACATGGGCATTGCTCTAACCTCTCTCCCTATGCCAATTCGACTACTGGTAGGTAAATCGTAATAATGTAGTTTTATACGAAAATGCCATTAACTGAATTCGACTCCAGGATCAGAACTGACAGAACAGAACTCGTACGTAATAGGTATATCACCAAACGGTTTCTGCTGTTGTTTGCGACCTATTCGTTGTCGGAGGTGGAGGCCCAGTGTGTCGCCTGCAAGAGGGAAGTGTGCTTGTTACTTTCTTATCTCGTTTTGCCACTTCCTTTGCGAACATCACCTTTTTGCAAATGGAGGCTCCGGCATTTTATGCTGTCTCGCTCAGGCAATCTATTGGATGATGTTCGGGAGCGAGAGGCCATGAACTGATTCTTTGAGTACAAGACGCAAAGCTTAGAGAAGCAGAAGATATGTGGTGCGTAGTTTCCTCGAGTCCGGACGTTATTGCACCTAATGTGCAATAAAAAACTAATCTTATTGAGAAAGTCTCGCTTCTTTTGAATATGGAAATAGCTGTTTTAACAGACTTCTATGTAAAATCTACGTACCCCAGCTTTTACAACTTGAGGAAAGTTGGTAGACCTAACAAACGATGGACCGATGATGTTATTGCTGTCAAAGGATGGATGAAAATAGCAAAATACTGAAAAAAATGGAAAAAGCTAGAGGAGGCCTTCAAATAAGAAGGCGATCATAAAAGTTACCAACAACCTATATGTTTATTATTAAAGAAAAATTGAAATTAGGGTATGGAATTCAAATAAGTAGGTACTTATTATTATTCACAACTTTATCCCACTCTTTGTAAACTACACAAACAATAAACTTTTTCAAACTCAATGACTGGCAATTTAATACGATGTCGTTTTAATCACTTACGGTTACACGACATGCGAAAGGGGGAGATACGTGACCGAAGGATTTCAAGTCGCGCTGTAAGGCAAGACGCAAGAAGGACTTATCGTGTTTTTGTTATTAGATCACCGCTTTGGAATTCGTCACAGATCCGTTTATGGTAACATCGCGCGTAGACTACTTGCTGACAGACACGCTAAACAAAGTATAGGATTTATCAGGTTACACATACAATGTGGAAATTAAGTTGTACAGAAAACATACGATTGTACAATGACTCTTATAGGTACAATATACACAAATAAAGGAAGCCCAAATTCCTTACCCCCCTGTCCCTATTGACTGGTACTTCTTACAAAACCCTTTTTGGAAGTTGGTAATCATAAACATGAACCAAAGCGAAATTATTTGTTGCAACTGGTTTGTTATCGGCGGATGAGGAGTTTGCTTCTGAGTTCTATGTCACTTTCAAAGGAACAGTCGGAGAATATACATATATTATGTAGTATATTCTTTTCCAAACAAAAACTTACTATAATCAAATTACATTTAACTTAAAAAGCTTTTCGAATTACAGTATTTTTAGGTTAAAAATGATCAACATTTAAAAGACAAAATATACCTAACATGAAGGGGATCATCCTCTACGAATTTAAACTATTCGAGTCAAGCTCGAAAGTACCTGATATTTTGATTTCAAAATGGCCTGCAGGTTTATCTTTTGTTAAATTTTCACTAATTTGTAAATCTTTAATGTGGACCATCATAACCATTAATTATCAATTCGATCCGACATCACAAACACTTTCAATTCAAGTACGAGCGACTAGAGGCGAAAGTTACACGGAGCATTTGGCAATGTGCACACAGTAGCGACGAAACAACATGAGCAACGAGATGGGCCGTCGGCATCGTCCGTCAGAGGATGCAGACGCGTGCCGAGTTGAACGACCACGGCTGCTCGGGGATCACGCTCGCGTTTCACTTTCATTTTCACCGCATCTCGCCTGTGCTGCGCTCGCTGACACCGCGACCGCCATTACCGACCAACATCATTCATCACTTCATCACCTTGTTCCGATTGTTTCACTTTCTAGGGCAATGTGGTAAACGGACTTAATTTATTAATAATGAAATTGAACAGGGAAAACATCAGTTCAGAATTCATTCAATGCTGATATAGCAGTAGTAGGTATCTTTTTACTGGTTACCGGTCCAGTATTCATAGGAAAACATGATATCAGATTCAGGTCCAATTGATTGGATAAACATAATTTTCTTTTAGTATATGAAGGTATATTAAGATGATATCGCTGACATTTTGGCCACTGCCACTTTCGCCAATTACAATTCATTGATCCGATCGCCAATACTATATTATTATGCCGTAATATTTTTATCGTACGACAAACAAACATTCTTTTCTTAAACCGGTTTTGTCAACTTCAACAATAGTTGTTAAATAATTGTTTACTAACTGTAATGCAATTAACTTTTACAAACATAACAATAGTAATATTGCATATTCCGTGCGTAACTATCTCTGAAATTAAGGTTATAGTGGACTGTGTTGGTCAATGACATTTAACCTTTAAATAAATGTAGGAACCAGGAAGTAACATAACGCAACAGCAGACACATTTTCGATCACGACTGTTTACATTTACTGCGCTTTGTTAGCGTTTTATTTATACTACAAAACTTCGAGCTGTAAAGTTTAATATTTGTCAGATCAATACTTGGGTTTTAGTCCAAAACTCTAATACGAGTTAATAGTAATATAGCTAAGTACTGTATTTAGCTTCTGCTCTTAGATAACCCTTTGAGATGACCAAAATGGTAGACTAGTTCAGTTTAATTGGTGGAATTAATCTACACAAATAGATAAATTTTAAGTGTACTTGTACCCAACGTATTTCATAAATTCATAATAGTTATCTGCAAGGTATTTATTATAACCAAAAAGTGATTTCTAAAATGTCTGTTATCAATCTATTTATGTCTAATCTTTTTGTTTTAATCTAAACGGTTGGACCGATTTTGATGGGATTTTCAATAGTAGGTAGGTAGGTACTTAACTAACTTTATGAGGCCTAATATAGGCTACTTTAAACTTATTTGTCTCCGAACAAAGAAAATAATTTAAAATTAGGGACAAAATCCAATTGGTAATAATTTAAGTTTAAATCAGTCTGCTCTCATTTTGGATTTTAGAGACAATGCAACTAATTTATATCAAGAATGATGATTGATGGATACACGATATTTGAAGAGTATATTTATACAGTAGCGCGGTCTGCAAAAACCTCTAACCGGTAAAAATCGTTTCCTTCCATCGGGTAAGGTCGCATAAAAAACAGTTCTGTTGGCGGTGCATTAAAAATGATTAAATGAATAACAACTAGTAGCAGTAAACACGTTGTGAAACAAAAAATATGCAAATAAATTAAAAGAGAAATTCAATATTTTAAGAAACAACATAAATTAACTAAGAATAGAATAGAAACTGAATAAAATTGTCAAGAGAACTTTTTTCCGGATATTCAATACAGAAAAATAAATGAGGTCTGAAGTTTATGGCATTTTATTTACTCCAAAACAGTACAAAGTTGCGATAAAACGTCGGAAATAAACCTTGCAGGAGTCAAGGTGGTTACGACAGTTGTAAATAACAACTTCCGGATGTCGTTTCCATGTTCGGACATCATTAATCCTTTTAGCGAGTGACACGTGACACCCCGTTTTTATTGTTGTCCGTGGGGTAAAAAACCACTCCATTCTTTTTATGAAGTTATGAATCATGAGGTCATATTAATTAACGACTAATTATGCCGCTAAGAATATACTATACGAAGAACTGTATGTAAATAAACACTACGGATTGCCTAATAATATAATAATCATCTGCAGAAGAAACTTAAATATTTGCAGTCCATTAACATACTTTGTTATGGCAAACTGTTGTGTATGGGCAGAGCAACCCACGGCTCGCATAGTACCAATCAAGGTGGACATGTTAACACATTGGCCTCGTGACACGATGATGACTGCCGGTTCTACTTTATTGATGACAGTTGATGACTTCTATTGTGAATTGCCTACGATATATTAATCATTTAAATAAACCTAACGATTTTGCCCTAAAATTCTTTGTGGTAGTCTAAATACAGTATCATTGTAATATAAAAAATAGACAGACATAGTGCTTTGTTTTCTGACTATTCTATTACTAATTGTTAAGCAAGTACTATTCATAGATTTAGAATTACGCATCGGGCATAATTTATAAGCATAATGTAGCATAAGTAATATTAAAGCTCCTTTTTTGCGCGAAAATGTGACGTACTACCTACCTTGTTATATACCATTAAGAATGTTGTAAGTATAACGAACACAGTAAACCTCTAAAGAACACATTTGTCACCAACACAAGCCTGGATAAATGTTCCTTTAACAGCACTTTACTGTCTTATTAACACTTGACGATTTCCTGTAGTGAGTCAATCTACTCACTTGGTACAAGCTTGGTTTATTTACAGGGGACTATGTTTATCACTGCACGGTATATTATTACAAAGTTAACTCGGTAAAATCCACTCATAACTATCATAAGCTAACACTTTCCGTAACAATAAACGTACATATGATGCGACCGCCAATCGCAAACTGTCAGCAAGTGCCCCAGTCGCGATCTGCCCACCAACTCGTGAATATCCCTATTAGTAAAGGTATTACACAAACGACCGTCTATGTCCAAGCCATTCGTCTTTACTGCGTAATCGTAAACGGAGGCCGACAGATTTGGACACAGAAAATCTTCACGGTTAGAGGCAATGGTGTAAACTGGTGTTAGTAATCGGAGTGCTGATTGTTGTGACATTATTTAACGCCATATGTATGGTTAGTCTAGATTTCATTCTGCTTTTGATTACATTAGTACATTACATAGCTATCTAAGACCTAGGAGTGACACGGGTAGATGGCACCTAATATTTTTTTTAAGAAAATCAACATTATGAATGAGTTTAGGGTCTACACAGTAGACGCAATACCTAAGTACCTTACCTACATACAATTTGCATAAGGAAGACTACGCAAACGGGTATTGATTTCCTGGTGATCGCTACGGTTCTCGGGTTACAGCAAGCTGATGCCGAACAACACTGCACAGTTGCACACAGAAAACTCTTTAACAGCGATAAGTATATTGTAATTGATTCGAGTGCGAGTGTAGTTTGTAGTTACCACGTGTTTAGTGAGCTCAAACAAAACTATATTCACATCATGAAACTATAGAATATGATATAAGTATGACTCAACGCCCGCCACCTAGCGTAACAATGAAATGCAGAAATTAGGAAATAATAATATTAAGCTTGTTTAATTGGAAAACGTACGTAAATCAAGATTTGTTTATAAAACATTTCAATCTGTTATATAAATTAGATATCCACGACAACATTAACTGAATGATGTAAAAATCCTTGGTGACGATAATGATGGTTGGTAGTTGATGTAAGCTGAACCACGAGCACATCTCTCAAACATGCATTTGTCTGAAATTTTCTGGAACCTTGTAAAGTCATTATGTGTTAATATTTTCTTACGAGTACTTAATATCTGTATAATTTGGTAACTGCAACGATTGCAAGCCTAAATGAACACACAAAGTTCCTGTAAAATTATGTATTTATGGGAAAACAACGTAGCGGCAATTTAATCAATGTCAGCGTAAGGAAGCATCCTTAATGAACACAACAATGAGGGACGTTAGCTTGATAAAGCATGCTGTTTTCCTAATAATAACTAGAACGTTTATGAAACATTATCTTTGTCCTTTTGTTTCATGATTCTGAAGAAGCGATTCGTGCACAGATGAATGAGATCAGCACAGCTGTATTTAGCGATACGTAATGTATAACAGGGCAAAGTTACAAATTGATGCAACAGTTTAAGCGCATATCCCGTCAAAGAGTCCAGTTCTACATCCGTGCAGTGGCAAAATTCAATACAATTAGTGGTATTTGTGGCAATTGGAGCGTGAGAGGAATCCGCACGGTAGTTCACGGCACATTGCCCCGGAACCAAGAGTCGTGTCGCCGGTTGTCATCAAAATGTCCTCTATCCACCGTCACACTGGATCTTACTCCGAGAAATCTAGGTCCCATTGACACTTTACTGCTCGAGATCCTCTTTGAACTGCCACGACAGTTAAAAAATCATTATTACTTTTTCTATGATTATCCGACGTTAAATATACAAGTTAATGTTCAGAATGATTAAGTGAGAGTTGATGTTGAAATCTGTGAAACTGCTCTGAATCAAACATATGGTTTTATTATATGTTCTTATTACAACATTTATATTAACTCGCTCTCTCAAGCGTCTAGGCGTCTGTCTGTTTGTCCGGTACAAATTTGCAAGACTTTCTGATCTGCTGATTTTAAACTAAAAATTAGCTCAGCCTGCAGATGTCTCTCCGCGTCGAGATTGCCGTCCGATCGGACTATACTACCTAGGTATTAATATAAAGCGTGTACCTGCGTTTACTATAAGAGAAAAAGAATAGCAGATTGCACAAACCGTCATCTCTCGTAAATAAACTAAATTGTATGGATTCCTTTGGATTGTATGAATTAAATTGTAGTTTATACCTAACTACTTTTTAATAGACGTGACTTTCGACGAAGACGACGACGTCACTTTTTTCCCTTTTTAACAAAAGAATAGTTAGGATCTTGATGATCTTGAGACACTGACGATGACGATTTTATACAGACTTGTAGTCTTGTAGTACTATGAACTACTAGCAGATCAAATGAGCTGTGTAAACATCGGGCGGAGTACCGCGCATACGATGATGTCACCAGCAGTTGTCAACACTGTATTATGAATAATAAATAATTACGGTTCCAATTTATAAGGTCGTAAATACTAATACATAATATACATTTTATCCATTGCGTTGGATTAACTTATGCCTATGAATATACCTACTTAATGCTGTGATACTCAACATAGTTATAATTATAAGTAATTGGCAAATAGAGAAATACATATACCTAATTGGGTCACCTAATCTTAAGTAATTACTTTATTTAATACATACTCAATATTGTATACAGCAATAAGCTCATCAGCACGTTCTTTTTATCGTACAATGGAACTCAAACATAAACGTTCTTAGTTTAATTAATTTATCGCTCAGTTTGTTGACTTCAAACCGCAAGGACGTCTTTAGTTCAATAGGTTTTTTTGTAAAACAAAATAATATAAAGATTAAAACAACCGTGACCGCTACTGTGTATCGCCGTCTGACTCATTTTACGCTTGGGATGAATACTAATCAAGATAGCAAGATAGTAATGCCGTTGTAAAGAATTAACGATAAATTAGAAACGTAAGTATCTACCTAACACGTAGGTACATCTCATTGTTCGTATAATATATCTTTCTTTTACAAAACCTTCAATCAAGCCTTTGTTTGCTCTCTGGCAATGTTTTCGCGATACTTATGTATTTAACACGATACCAGTCATTACTCATTATACATCAGCCCTATTGTTTTTATCGAATCTCAAATTTAATTCATCTTAAATGTTAGTCTGTTTGCTGTGACGTAGCCGTAGTCGTTGTTCATTAGTTTAGTATTTCCAGAGATACTGAAGGACTCCTAGACTAGAATATGTATTGATTATAAATTTCAAAGTTTATAGACCTCATTCTGTGTCTCAATCTTAACCTCAATCTTTAAAGGATCTTTAATCCTTGTGTTCAGTTTTGTCAATGACATGGTGAGTCATTTTGCTTCAACATCTGCACAATGATGTATATTCTAAATATAGTCTCAGAGACTGCGGTTGTTTAATTATACCTATAGCTTACATTGGTCCAGGGATAAAATAAGGATGGCTACTTATGCCAAGTCAGCTACATTCTGAGTGGTCTTCCACTAATTTAGATATAATAGACAAATCCCGAGGCAAGGTCCATTATGCGATATACGTAGGTATATGTATAGTGGCTTAGTCACATAATCTCAGACTTAATAGGGATACTACGCATCACATAATAAACAATCTGCTAAGAAAACTATAGATTTGTGTGGAAATTTTAAAAAAAAACATTAAAACCTTATTTTGTGGTATCACCAAGTACACAGGAACTACTATAAGTACCTAACTATTGGTAAAACTAGACAAATAAAAGCAAAAGCCTAATGATATAAGGTTATTGATGGCTGTTAGTCAATTTAGAGGGCACCAGTTTAGCTTTTGCCCGCGGCTTCGCTTGCGTTAATTATAATTTGACATTATTTAAAATTCAATCATGACAGTTGGCGCCATCTATTATCAAAAGAACGTTATTGTTGTTTTCCTTGGGTATAGTACTTTTTTCGGGACGAAAGGTACGCTATGTCCGATTCTGTACACCTGACAACGAAAATGCAAAATTTTAAAAGGATCACTTAAGTGGTTTCGGCGTGAAAAGGTAACAAACAAACTTACTTTCGCATTTATAATATTAGTTACGATCACTTGGTCATATCTTAGTGTATCCTCTATCCTCTTTATAACATGTCTCCATTGTTATAAAGATGCCAATCAATATACCACGTTATAAAAAAATTGTATGAATTAGGATTAATATAACATGTAATGTTGCATTACTTAAAATACCTAATTAAGAATTTATGGAATCTTATTTTTTTATTGTGTTTTGTGCAGTGATAGCCTTGTGGACGTTTGGACTACCAAGTCAAAGGTTGTAAGTTCTTATCCCAGGCACGCACCTCTGACTTTTCGGATTCAAGAGAGAGGGAGAAATTAATTATCACTTGCTAAAATGATGAAGGAAAACATAGTGAGGAAACCAGCGGACCTGAGACATTTTTCAGCAGTGTGTAAAGCCATGTCAGAGACCTGAGGTTTAAACTCTCGACACTAAGTTGTTCTTCAACCATAAAGCAAAAAGACTATCATTCTCAATAATTGTCAAATTTCTTAAAATAACACCCTTTTACCATCAAGTTTATCACTTAAAAGTTATTCTTTATTGAGTATGCTATCAAAATTGTAAGAATATTATTTTGATATAATTATATTCTATATTATAAACATAATAGATGATAATATACATCTATAAATTAATATAGATATCAAGTATTGTATTAAATATGTAAAAAAACAATTGTCTTAACAAAGAGTATAGTAAAACCATAACAAAAAAAAATTACGGATACATAGATACAAAACAATGGTTTCCCTTCCCACATTATAGAAATCAAGAATATACTCATCATACAATATTTTTTAAATGAGATTCAAGTTCTTTCCACTCAACACTTTGTATCTTAGCACCTTTCATTATTCTAGCAATATGTTTGTGCACATATTTTTTTCTTTATTTTATTTATTGATTACTGAGATTTTGATCTTTAGAAAATAATCATCCACTTCAAAACATCAGATATCATTTCCATTACTCTTGAGCTTACAGTCCCTACAGCTTTAGCGAAATTATTAGTAAACACTTTCGAAAAAATGTAGGGGGATCTGACTCCCGGGACCTACCTACCTAATTAGATTACTAAGAAAAGACCAAGGTTCAAGCTGGAAACACCAGTCAATCTATGAGTAGGCGCATTGCAGTAGTTTATAACATTAATTTTCTGAATCAAAGTTAAAAAGTGGAAAATACTACTGTAACGCAATGTTTAAATTTGTGCAATGCATATCGAAACGAGGACGTTCCATCCCGCCTACAATCTACAGCCAACTACTAAAACCGTGACAAACATCATAAAGCAAATTAGCAAAATACAAATAGACTTACCAAAATTTTGACGAATAGATAAGGTGATAAAATGATAAAACAGTCCTTACTTCATTATATAAATCACTGTAATATGATAATAATGAAATTCATAAACACACAACACATACGTCACTCAGATATCCGCCATTTTATAAATTTACAATTTTCTTCGTGTCACAACTATTATTTAGGCAAAGGTATTTTACATACAGCCACAGTTATGTCAAAGAATCTTTTTGATCGATTCATTTTTACCACGCTGACCGCTACGCTAGTACGATGCCCGTTGGCGTGCCTGATCCTCCTTGGAGGTGGGATTATACCACAAACCCTCCATTAAACGAGACTCAGCAAGCCGTGACCACCTCGAGAACCATGTGCAATAGTGCAATATATGCTAGACGACCCCTTGTTTAACGCCCAAGGTCCACTTGTCGACACCGACGACGGGACAAAATGGTCAAGTCCAAGGTCTAGTCACCGACCACAAATCGGTCGTACCGCAGAGGATAAGTAATATCGACAGTTCTCTTCCCCTACTATTTAGCTTTAAGTTTGCATATTTTGCAGTGAAAACTCTTAGCCAGTCAACTCAAAAGTACTGGCAAAATCAGTCAAAAGTACTTTTTCCTTTGACCATAAGCTTTCGTCTATAAAATCAATAAATAGTACTTAAGTCCAAAAAAATTCTATTGCCAAAAGTACTGAATAAAGTACCTACCTATGTTGGTGGCTTGTTAGGGCTGGCCCAATAGCTGGCCCCAACTGGCCCTGTATTCGATTGACAATTGACATTGTCACTCTGACACTGGCTGTCGCATTCGAGTCTTCAGTCTGTCACTCATTTATGACATTTATTGATTGATTGGGTTCCCGCAGTATCTAAACTGTTTACTCTTATTATTTATTGATAAAACTCTTTTTGTGAAACAAAAGTACAATAATTTTTGGTGAATTTTTGTGATAATGAAACACCATACAAATTTGCTTCCAGCTATAATAACATTTCCAACGTTGTTCTTGATAGCAAACTGCAAGTATTGTAAAATTATTACAGAAATGTTGTTTTTAATTCCTGATTTAAAACAATCTGTATTTTTTTCAGGCTCCATATATCATAATCTAAAATATTTTGAAACTATACATTCCTCAAGTCTCACACATCACTTAGTCAAGCGAGGTGCAAAATTGTCCAACCATCCTTTTAATACAATCAAAGAGGTTCATTTTAAAACTTTAGGAAAGGACTTCAGATTGATTTTACATCCTCATACTTCTGTACTACATTCTAATTTTAAGGCGTATGCTGTGGATGGTGATGGCAAAGAAACAACTGTTCACGTTGGTAAGACAGTGTCGTAAATATCTTCTCCTTCTAACAATGCTTATTATAATAAAATAATGGCTTATAATTATGCTTATTCTCAAAGCCTGTGAGTATCTCTGGTTACTTAAATTATTTTTATTAATGTATTGTAACTTATTTTGAAGAATATCAGAAATAAACCAAATTTTACAAAAAAATAATAAACAATTATTTATTCAAACAATGTGTGTACAATCAATCAAGACACAATGAAAAATATATTTTTGCCTAGCCACCAGCATACATTTGACTATGCAGAGTTAAACCAATGTGGCAAAATTTGTTAAAAACAATGTTTTATGAATTATTGAAATATGTATATCAATCAAAAAGAGTTTAACAATGTATCTAACCTGGTGCAATATGGGATTGCAGCATGCCAGATACTTTGTAGTTAATCTAATGCCATAAAAAAACTTGTCTATTATATGATACAATGATATGATATTATAATGCTATAACTAAATGATTAAGGATAAATGTTAAACTTTTTTATTTTTTACAGACCAAGACAACTATTACACAGGTCGCGTGTTTGGTGAGAAGACGTCTGATGTAAAGTTACACATGGAAGATGGGTTAATTACAGGCATTATTCACACTCCAGATGAAACTTACCACATTGAGGTATACACACAAAATATCCTACTGTATTAATTTAACTGTCAAAATATTATTTTAAAAAATTATAAAAGATAAATAATTAATGTCCTTCTGAGTAAAACACTGACCAATCTCAACGAAGATTAGCCAACTACGCAGGAGATATTATAGTACTCAAGTGTCTGCACAAGCACAAGTGCACTTTCTATTCCCTCACTCTCATAGTCCAATGGGATGGCAATCGGACACGACTTTGCTTTACGAGGCACGGAGTAAGTGATAATTAATTTATAATACGCACATAACTTACGAAAGTCAGAGCTATGGCTTCGAACCTTAGACCACTGATTGCCAGTCAAAGGTGATACCACTAGTCTATCACGACTCATAAAGAACTAAACAACAACTAAAAGACTCTAAAAGTTAAATTATTACTCAATTATGTTTATACTATCATAGGATTTCGTAATTAAAAAACCCAATAACAGTGCCCAACCTGGGGTCCAAACCCAGGACCTCATGCTCAGCAGTCTCGCTTGCTACCACTACACCAACGAGGCAGTCATTTTTTTAATATATAGTTTTGAAGTATAGCTTGTATAATAGTCAATTACGTTTTGTAGCCATCTTGGCGACACCTACCACACCTAGATGATAAGACCATGATAACATACCGATCTTCTGACATACACTTCAGTTGGAAAAATTCTGAAGAAGCTAAGGGAACTAAACCTCGAGTTTGTGGATATGTTAAAGAGGGAAAAGGTAACTTTTTTTTTGTATTACTAAATTAATCTTTTTTTGTATTAAGCAGTTACCTTAACCTATAGTAATGAATAGGGAATCCAATCCCGCATCAAAATCTCAATCCCGCAACCCTGCGGGATCGAAGTCATCGATCCCGCGGATCCGCGGGATTTGCGGGATTAGAAAAAAAAAGAAATTATTATTTAAAAGAGAATTATACATTATATTAGTTACTTTTAATTAATAATTAGTTTAAGATAAGTACATAGTTTTCAATTAGATTTTTTTTGATAGTATTTACGAAGAAAAGATAAGGTATTTAAAGTTTCATCTTTCAAATTTGATCTTATTTTGTTACAATAATACGCGGTTACTAGTAAAACTTTTTCACTCAATCGGCACTTTCACACGTAATAACCAAAACATTTTGATCGAATCACCCAGTACAGTAGTTTGTCATAATAAGCGGGGAATCCCCTATAATTCTTACTTAGTGCAAGCGTTACTTGACATTGAATTGCGCGACTCGCGTTCGGATACACTTATGCACATTAAATTGACGTTTCGTTCGCGATGAATATTTTTTTTTATTTTTTTCAGTCCCGCGGATCCCGCTTATGTAATCCCGCATTTCTGATCCCGCAAAAATGGTGCGGGATCCCGCATTTGCGGGATCCCGCATATGCGGGATTGGATTCCCTAGTAATGAACTAATGAGTAATGTCCTCACAAAACCCAATGTCAACGGAGATTAAACATCTACGCATGAGATATTATATTGCACAAATGAGTATGCAAACACAGGTGCCTCTATTGCCTCACTCTCATAGTCCGATGGGATGGCAATCCGACATGACCGGACAGAGATCAGGCGCAGGGCCAACGGCTTTACGTGCTTTCCGAGGCACAGAGTGAGTAATAATTAATTTATAATACGCACATAACTTGCGAAAAGTCAGAGGCTTGGGTTCGAACCTGAAATCTCTAACTTGCCAGTCAAAAAAAGGCAGTATCAAACGTATTTTTTGAATGATAGAAAAAAGGTCTGTAGGTATTTAAATATTGTTGCCTTTCAGAATTAGAAGAAGACGATGACGAAGGAGAGATTGTTAGCGATATAGAGATAGAGCATGAACAATCTGAAAAGGACAAATATTTAGAAGAAAGTGCACATTTAAACACTACTACAGATCCGACCCAGAGCAATAAGAAACGAGTAAAAAGACAAAGTGACTATGAATACACTCCGACAAAAACTAGATGTCCATTGCTTCTGGTTGCTGATTATAGATTTTTCCAAGAGATGGGCGCTAGTAATACTAAAACCACTATTAGTTATCTAGTAAGTTACTTTTTTCCTCTACTTGTAAATAGTAATTGAAATGTGTCTAACGATTTTTTTTAAATGTGTCGTTTCAGATCAGCCTCATTGATCGTGTTCATAAAATATACAATGACACTCTTTGGCAAGATCGGCAGGTTAGTAGCCGAAATTTATCGACTTACAAATTTTCAAAAATCAATATTGATCCTAGACTTATTTGACGTGCATAAAATAGTAGGCTGAGTAGCAGTGGCGGAGGGTGAATTTTTCCAAGAAGTAAGCCGGAGCCAGCCCGTAGAAAAAACATTGGCACAGTCAGTAGGCATTATTAACTTTGCCATTTTTAAATGTGAAGCCGGTAGGCATTATTGACTGCGTCATTTTTAAGTAGGAACCGAGTTGTATGGACCCTCCGCCACTGATGAGTAGTTGATATTAGATGCAGGAATATTTTTTAATGTATTTACATTACAGGATATGGACGGATTCAAAGGTATGGGTTTCGTCATAAAAAAGATCTTAGTGCATTCGGAGCCGACTCGGGTTCGAGGCGGTGAAGCGCATTACAACATGGTGCGGGAGAAGTGGGATGTAAGAAATCTGCTTGAGGTTAGTTCTGCGTATTTTTTTTACCGATCACTATAATAGTCCCTTAAATCGTGGGGGTAGTACAGACGTAATTTACAATACACAAACACCAGAATTCACAGCCTTCTTCAGAGCTAACTACCTCCTGCTTCTTATCGTATGGTTGATGAACAACCTGGTGTCAGAGTTTAAACCGCCCGTAGGCCACTGACATGGCTTTACACACCATTGAAAAATCTCTCAGGTGTGTGCTGGGTTTCATCGCGATGTTTTCACTCGCCGTTTTAGCAACTGATAATTAATTTATAATACACACATAACTTACGAAAAGTCAGCCTTGGGATCGAACTTGAGACCTCTGACTTGTCAGTCGATGGCTACCACTACGCTACCATGACTATATAGCTAACTACCAATCCTAGAACCAAGAGAATTGTATATAAAAAAATAGTCATAACTTTTGAAGTTTTTGAATTGAAATAGTATTTATCTAGTCAAATTGTACACTCGTTGCTTTATTGATATTTACATTAACTCATGTCTGGTATTTCGTGTGGCAGGTGTTTAGTCGCGAATACTCCCACAAGGACTTCTGCTTGGCCCATCTGTTCACTGATCTCAAGTTTGAGGGCGGTATCCTTGGATTAGCGTATGTAGGGTCACCTCGACGTAACTCCGTAGGCGGGATATGTACACCAGGTAGTATTAATATAAGATACATTTATTTTAATTATATTTAGATGGCCGCATCGAATAAACGTGCAAGTGAAAAACGTCAACTTTACAGGAGAAAATAAAAACGTTTAATCCCTAATATAGAAATCCTTAATATATAAAAGAAATCAAGTATGATTGCAGACGTATTTTTGGACTAAAATTTATTTAAAAAATTGGGGGGTAGGGGGATGGGCTAAGGAATAGAAAAAACGAAAAAAAAAATCGTGTAAGAGCTCTTGCACGTTTATTTGCACGGCCATCGATTTGTATAGTGTTTTGTTTCCACCAAAATTTATTGTTAAGTTAGTGATGGTTTTTTATTTTATTTAAAGTGCCTTTTTATTTTGTTTCAATTTATGTTCATTTTATTTTCAGCTATGCGGCGCTTAGTGTGAGTGTTATTCTTTGTTTTGCTTGTGCATGTTAATTGTTCATAATATTAAGCTTGGGACCTGTTCTCGAAACAGGTGGGCACATTTTTTATGTTTTTAATACCTATCTATTATTACATATAATATTATGTATATTTAAACATGTATTTAGTCAGAGGTATTATTGTTAATAAATAGAATAATAATCTTATCTCTATTTTAACTACAGCTACTAAGGTCGTGTATAATATAAAGTTGTGTAAATTTGTTTAGCATTTTGAAAATCATTCCATTAATATAATTTGTCACTTCTTATTAGATATCAAAAGTAAATTTCTCTTAATCTGCACTTAAGCTTCATTTGACATATTCCAAAAACAAATAATCAAAATATTCTTATTAATGTATTGAAGACTGTATATATTGAGTCGACTAAACATGGGTACGCTTAAAATGTGGTTACTTCTTATATTACAGTATTATCATTACAGCTATGGAGCTGACACCTCAAAATAACATATTTACGCAATTATAGAATTAATCAAACATTCTGAAATTAATAATTATTTCTATGCTTCTTATCCATTTCTTAATAAACCTAACTGAATATTCTTCTGAACCAAACAGAATACTTCAAGAATGGCTACACACTGTATCTGAACTCTGGTTTGAGTTCGTCTCGCAATCATTATGGACAACGAGTGATCACTCGAGAAGCTGACTTAGTGACGGCGCACGAGTTCGGTCACAACTGGGGGTCGGAACACGACCCCGACGTCGCAGAGTGCTCCCCCGCAGCTAGTCAGGGGGGCTCCTACCTTATGTACACTTACAGTGTTAGCGGGTATGACGTTAATAATAAGGTACGTGAGATCAAAACTTTAATTTTATTTTAAAGCATAAAAACTAATATAACGCCCGTATTTACTTAAAGGAAAGGGATAAGATGTTTCTTTCACTTATATTCGTTCATTCCTTGACGGTTTTTAGTCCTTAATTTCTAGTATGCACATAATTTCAACAGTGATGTGTGCTTGGGTTTGAACTAGTGATCTTTGACATGGTATTCCAACGATCATTCCATTAAGCTATCACTGTCCGTTGTTAAGTCTATGATCTATGGGAAACAATTTCGTATTTTTAGTCATTTAGCCAAAAGTTAATTATATATTTGTTATTATTAATTTGATAGCGGTTCTCGCCGTGCAGTCTCCGTTCGATTCGTAAGGTGCTGCAGGCCAAGTCCGGCCGTTGTTTCTCTGAGCCCGAAGAGAGCTTTTGCGGCAACCTGCGAGTTGAGGGAGGGGAGGAATGTGACGCTGGCTTGCTCGGTAATTATATCAATGAATATTAAAACTAGTGGTATTATTGTGCTATTATTGTGCTAGTGCTATTGGTATTATTGTATGTTATGATATGACCCGTACCGCTAAGACTAATAATGGCTAGGCATTGGAATCTAAATTTCGTGTAGTACAATTAAAATTGTAATTTGTAACCCATGAAAATTTCAACTTTTAACAGTTAAGGACTAGTCAAGTTTATGAATACAGTTTGCTTTTGTTTTAGGTACGGAAGACAACGATATGTGTTGTGACAAAAACTGTAAACTAAGGAAAAATCAAGGAGCTGTGTGCAGGTGAGCATAGCACTCAAATTTTAAATATTTTTGAATTTAAACTCATCTCATCTCTTCATTATTTACGCTTCCTTCGTGCTACTTGCTTCCCTACTAATATCAAGGAAAGCGATAAGAATTTATGAACCTTGTGCAGGACTATATTGAACTTTATCTCCATTGCGTAACGTCCAAAGTCCAAATCGGTCCAGTAAACGCCGAGCGAATTTTCAATATTCAGAAAAGTTTTCGTCATTTTTTCTTTCAATATGAATTGACTATTATTTCTGAGTAACGTCATGTGAACATGCCAGTGACAAGAACTCTCCGTGCTGCGCGGGCTGCGTGTTCGCTCCGCCAGGTGTCGTATGCCGCGAGGCGGCGCACTCCGCCTGCGAGGGCGAGGCCACTTGCAACGGAGCCTCTGCCGACTGTCCCAAGGTAAAATATTATCTACACCATTATCTATCATTATTATCTGATATAATTATTATTCAGAAACTTTAATTAACTATTTGTATTTTAGGCGCCTGCAATAGCGGACGAGCACGAATGCGCTGAACGAGGTCGCTGTCGAAACGGAACATGCGTGCCTTACTGTGAGACTCAAGGGATGCACAGTTGCATGTGTGATATTGGTAAGTAGACTATTGTCAGTTTCATTTAATAAATCAATTTAATTTAAAAATTATATATTAGAAAAAAAAATGTTGAATTGTTTTTGAGAAAAGTGTAATGTGTTTTAAGTGCAATGTAACCAATTTATTTGATAGTTGCGGACGCGTGCAAACGTTGCTGTCGTAAGAGCTTGAACAAGACTTGCTTCCCCGTCGCCCATAACGACATCTTGCCTGATGGAACACCCTGCATACAAGGATTTTGCAATAAGGTATCTAATACACTAAGGTATTACCGTAAGTATAAGTTAATAACTGAAGTTCTGTTTTCTGTTATCTGTTTTCCTAGCACTTATCTATTGAACCTTAATAGGTAGTCACTTATAATCTTTACAGTGAGTATTACAACAACAAATAAAATTAATAATTGAAGCCGCATTACAAGTAATTTTCTTGGCGTTTTATGCGCGTCCAACTCGCACTTGGCCAGTTTTTTTACAACAAATCTGTTTTCTACAGGGTGTGTGTGAGAAGACCATCCAAGACGTGGTGGAACGTTTCTGGGACATAATCGAAGACATCAACATTAACAACGTGCTGGGCTTCTTGCGCGACAATATAGTGGGCGTGGTCGTTCTCGTCACCGCCTTTATATGGATACCTGCTAGTTGCGTTGTGAGTATTCTACAGAGCTTTACAACTTTTTAATATACATATATGGTATATCGATATCTAGAACAGATATCGATGTAATTATTGCTCCATATAGACAATACGAAGCAATAATTCAAATAACACCCCTTTTCTAAAGGCTATTAAATGGGTATCGGTACGCAGAATACGCGTTAAGTCGTGGACCTGCGGAAAACAGCCCGCCATACCAATTGGTATCAGTTGGTTTACTAACTTGTTACTACACTAACGTGTTACTACTTGTCGGTCATAAGATGATAAAGCCTTGCACCCTTTAGATCAGTTACGTGGATCGTCGACGTCAGCGGCAACATGAGAAGTTCTTGGACTGGGAGAGACAGCACGACCTAGTACATCCATCTTCGCCGCGCAAAATTATACACACAAGGTACAGTTTTAATATTTCAATTTAACCATCGGTCCTGATAACTACTCTACCACACTATTCTGTTTATATCGTCAATATTATGTCCTGAAATTAGTGAACAATATGAATGTAAGATGATATTGAAACGTGTAAACACATCCTTACTCAATTAGTAAACAGTGTTTTCTAACTAGATCAATATTGGAAAACTAAGGCTCTCTGCTCACGACCGATTTTATCACCGATTTCGTGACCGTCTTCGGCCGGTGGCTATTGAGAGAAAATAACGTCATTAATTTACAAAAGATCGATTTCTAAGAACAGCCAGCTGCAAATGATGGCCATGTGCGTTTCTGTCACAAAATCTATGATAACGTATGAAGCTAATAAAAGCGTAGTAAAAATCGGTGAAAAAATCGATCGTGGTCCTCCACCATGGATTAATGATGCTATATTTTTACAGATTGCCGAAACAAAAGCCTCCTGGCATGAAAACCACAATTCAAGGCACAAGTCAACTATAGACTACCGAAATTGAATTGAATTAAATTGAATTTCCAAATAAAACTGTAAATAAAAGTAATTTTGTTTTATTATGTTTTTTATTTGATATTGTTATAAATAGCGTGCATATAATAAATCAAGCTAAATATAATATAAATAAGTTATTTCGGTTAACATAGAATGTGCTTATAACGATTACTGAATATTGATAATTTACCTGACGAGGGTAAAGCGAAAGCAGAGTATTTTATTGAAATTTATTTCAGTTTAATTAAGAGCAGTAGATGTAAGTAAGGCAACGCCTCTTTCATAGAAAGCGTGTGGTTCTTGTCCCGGTGCGATGGGCAGACGAACAGTGAACAGCAGTTCTGAACGAGCGCTGTTCAAGTACACTGGGAGAGTTAGGGTTTGACCACCTGTCGCTGTCTCGGGACCACTGCAAAAACAAAATAATAAAAAATAAAAATTCTATATTTTATAATACACATACCAAAGATTATATATATTTATAAGACCCATAATCAAAGTACTGCTGCAGCAAATATTTTGCTAACGCTCGTGAATGGGTTAAAAAAAACGGAATAGTTACCGAATCCATGTAAGCACGGTGAGTGGTAGGTCAACCATGATAGTGTTGGTGAGGAGCAGACGGTTGCCTTTCACTGTAGCACCTTGCAGTTTCAGTCCGGTCACTGAGAATGACCACTCGGTTTGCGCGTTCTCGGTTGGAGTACCCGGATCGGGTATTGTCACCTGTTAGAACGTTAACATCAATAACCTTGTAAACAAGTAACGTTCTCTCATTAAAAAGGGGTGGAGGAAAGAAGATTTAGGGAATAGGAAGGAGGGGAGGTGAACTGTCGGATGTAAAGTTACCTGTAGATGCAGTTCTTCAAGCGACCAAGAGTTGGCTTGAGCGACGCACTGGCGTGTAGCGGTTATGTACGCCTCGGGGTTCAGGAGACCGCCGAGCCATACTGGGATACTCTATATGGGACAATACATAAAACAAAATTACAATGTAGAATACAAAATTAGGTGTAGAAATTGTTCAATGAACTATAGTCACTTTATAGTTAAAAAGTATTAAATAATTTGGCATAACAAATAAATCATATTTATATGAACTCATACATGTATATTGAAGCATATACATCATATGGAGTTATAGAGACTTTAAAATTTGCGTGTATGATGCCAGAACCTGCATAGCAAATTACTTATAGTCCGCAACATCGTATTACATTAGCGGCGATCTTAACACAGTTCGGAAATTAATTTTTTTTTAATAAATGGGTGCGATTGGTATCAAGATACTTTTTACATTGAGTATGGCTACGGCGTAGCGCCGCCAGTCCTTACCTGCAGTCGCTTGGCGCCCTGCGCGGCTACGGCGTCGCTGACGGCGGCGAGCTGTGTGACGCGGTGCGCGAAGTCTCCCACCCACTGCTGCACCGTGCAGCCGCGTGCTACGGCGTAGCGCCGCCAGTTGGCCGGCAACATGCCGCGGACTAGCGATCCCACCATCGCACGAGTCTCGTTCGTCTGCTTCATCTCGCCCTAGAATAACAATAATGTTGTAGTTTTTCTATTTTCATTCTTCGAACAGAAAAACGGCCAGAATCGCACACCTTATAGTATTGACTATAAGGCCTCAGCCTCGAATTTAGCGGGCAGCGGGGCGGCGGCGGCGGCGGCGCGGGAGCGGCAGGATCTTATGCGTATAATCAAATGGAACGGTTCTCGAAAACCAGCGGCGCGGGAGCGGGCAACGAGCGCTGCGCTCCAGTAAAACGGTGACCGCCCGCGCCGCCGCCGCCGCCGCCCCGCTGCCCGCTAAATTCGAGGCTGAGGCCTAAGGCGTATTATATACTATAAGCGCGTAAGTCAATGGATGTTCGACTAATCTTCTTTGTAAGTCTATTAAGTAATACAAAGCCTTACCAGACAGATGGACAGCACATTACGCAGGTCATGCAGCACTTGTTGCAGTAACGACGCGCCAGCAGCGACCTCACGCTCGAAGAAACGGTACAGCGGGTCTTTTATGTTCTCCACCGTACGGCGCAATGTCTGTGATAATTAGCAATAATAATTAACTTCACTATTTTTTTATGTAAGTAAGTTTATTTTAAATTATGAAAACTAGACAATTTTTTGCACGTACTCTATCTGCGATCAGAGAATCACGATATATTTTGCAGAAGTTATATCCAGCTTTAGACTGGTTCAAATAATTTCATCACTTTCGCGGAGGAGGCTAAGCGAATAGTTTGATGAACATAGTTACAAAGTGCGCTTACCGGTAACTGCTGCGGCAACAGTTGCAACCATGTGGTGGCAGTAGAATGTAATGTCTTCATCCAAGCTGGCCTTCCGGCGACCATAGAGTCTGAAATATATATTTTTTTAAATGTGTGATTTAAGCCCTCAACCCGTATCAAAAGTATCATTCAAAAATCGAACGAATCTCTAGGCGGGAGTATAGGCGCCAGGATGTGAAGATAGCTTGTATTTATTTTACCTGCAACGGCATCATGGTCCTGTGCAGCGGCATTGTAAGCTAACTCCTCTTCATCTTCAAGCTGCTGCATCTTGAGAAGCTTTGACACTAGGTCGCTGCCTTGATTTGTTAACAGCACCTGTAAGATGTTAATGAAATATTTTTTTAGAAATAATTCGTCTCAATTTCTTTTTTCGCTCTAATATGCTTCAGTTTTAAGAAGCAGAAAACGGTTCAAAGGGATTTCAGTCATTTGCCATCGTCAAAAGGATTTCAAGAATATTATTGAAGATTATTCTCACTAGCAATATGACATGTGTAGGTTGCGCGCTTCTACTGCAAATCTATTCAGATTTATAACATAAAGTACCTTTTCAGCGTTGTTAGGTAGTCCTAGCCACGAGGGTGTCTGTCTGTCGGACAGATCTTCAATCCATTTGAGGAAGTGGTCACGACGGTTACCATCCGGCATCGTGATGTGACGTTGGTTGCCACTCGCCTGTAAATATATTATTGAGTTAATTTATATTGAAACACTGACCTAATTTGCTTTTGTCAACCAACTATGTAGACTACATAAAGACATGTATATGTATATCCAAATCCCAATACACTGCTTTTTTAAAAATATAGTCTGGTTTTATAAACAAAAGATTAAAAACGTAACGATATAATTATTTCAATACCCTCAATTTAAAATGCAGTTACACAAGTACTTACACCATCAACATTAGCAACCAACGCAAAGTCAGCTTCAAATGACTTGGGCGTGAACAGTTTGCACAGGAACGAATGCAGGAGACGCTGGTCAAATGAGTTGTCGATCTTGCCTCCGTAGATACATTGAGAGAGGAGGGTCACTAGGGCCTCCCATGGCACCTTTTCTGGTGGCAGGTTGGTGCGACCCTAAGGTGATAAAAATAGCATTAGATATTGTTATTGAGCTGTTAGTTGTTTCATTGGTCTGTTCAAACATAATATGCTCGCGAATTAGACAGAGTAAAGTAGGGAGTATAAAGTATAAACGATTTTAGAATAAATTATTATTGCATAATTATAATTAAGGGGCCTATCGTGCTCAACCGCAACCTCACTCGCACTTTTAAGATAAAAAATAACTGAATAATATAGTTATGAAAAATCAAGTGATGTAGAATAACATAACAAAGTTTCAACAAAAATAATTATCAGCTTGTTCGAAACAAGTTTTCATACAAAACAATTGCTTTAAATGAATTTTTGTTTAGGCAATTTTTATGTTGAAAACAAGTTCCGAATCCGATTAAACTGAAATTTTATGGAAATTTATTGAAAATTGAATCCGCTTAAGTACCAAATGACTTGTTAAACACGAAATTAACTCGTGAATATAGCCTAAAATATGTTATACAGTTACTGCACAGACACATTTCGATGGAAATAGCTAGCTTAGATCAGATAAGAGCTCTGACTATAGCTATGTGTTTGTATATTACCTATTATAAATGTGTACTAACCACGAAGCAAATACTAAGAGGAGATGGCATAAGCATCGGCGCACTGATACCAACCATACTACATTGGCGCACAACACGCCCCCAGGTAGTGGGTGTGGCTTATCAATCGAACTGCAGTCGTTCTACGAGTACTACTAGCGTCACTAACCAAAGTTCTCATAAACATTTATCGTTTTCTTAAGTTAAAGAAAGAAAAACATGAAGTGTTGTGTATTAGACTGTAAGAATTACACGGATAGACGTCCTGATACAAAGAATGTCGTCTCATTTCATAGGTAAGTATTTTTAAACGTAATTTATGAATAGACTTCTAGAACATTTCTCGAATTTTTTCACTAGTTTCCTGTTGATTTTAGTTTTTGCACCCGACAAAAGATGGCCTTAATATATGGAGACAAATAGCTGTAAAATACATAAATATGATTTAAATCTTTACCTATTAACGTATTAAAATAGATTTTGTAATGATATAAACCTTTTTTAGTTAAGAATAATATCGTAATTATGGTTTTAATTTGTATTTAAAAACATGAAAAACTTGTAAAAGCGACATCTATCGCTAATGCGTGTAAAAATAAATGATTTCATTCATTACGTTGACGTTGTTACCGTTTAATTTGACTTCTATGTACCATGTTGCAGGTACATTTATTTGTAAATATTACTATTTTACTATAATTTTGCCGTAGGCTTGCACAATTCTAATTACGGCCTGGAGTTCGTAACCTATGCTAGACACACTAGTGACACTAGCGGCAAATAGCAAAAACATTATGCAGTTTTGACATTTGTTATACGAGATAGTTTAGCTAAATACCGCTAGGTGCGTGGGTGTTGGTGGGTGGAGTTAGCGGAGTGTAACGTCCCCCTCACCCCGCAAACTGTCACGCATTTTATCGTTGCAAAATTCCCATATGCCATCTCCTCTTAGTATTTGCTTCGTGGTACTAACCATAGCTGTAGCATCGATCCAGGTGTCAAGAGTATCGCAAGCTACTCTAAGATCCGACTCATTGAACTCGTAATACTTGGCCCAGCCCAGTGGTACGTAACGCAGACGCTCCTGGACAATACCTGCACACAAACAAATATTACCCTTACTTATAATAAATTGTCATTCTTAACCGTTGTTTAAATTATACCTGTCCTTGTCATTTGTATGCTACTGCATAGAGATGACAATAGACAAGTGACATTTATGTTAATTAAATTTTAATCATCGTTTATAAGTTAAAGTATGTTTTCCAAGATGTAATGAAAACTTCAATGCAGACCAGCGCTGGACGTTTTCGCGTCCAGTATAATGCTGGGATCTTGATTTGGGCAATACCCATATTAACAACACTTGTTGTGAACTGAATGAATAAATTGGTGCCGGCGGGGGGTCAGGGGTGTAGCTGCCGACTAGGGGAGCAAGAATCTTCACTTTCTTGAAAAAAAAATAGTGCTTGAAGGCTTCTTAGTTTTCTTTATTACCTCTTCATGATAATACTGCTGGTTCCGGAATGCCAAACCATCGAAATAGCCCGTCTTTTATATTTTTTCTTGTAAATCTTTCGACCAATCAGAGTGGTCATTGTTTGCGCACGGCACTAAAATCAATGTCTCCTTTTCTAACATATTTTTATCCTTTTCTTGTACATGGAGATAAATGACCGTTGGCCAGTTTCTATGGTTTGGCAATTACAATAATGTCCTTATTTCTAATACATTATATTACCCTTAAATTACCTTATTTTACAAAAAATTCACTTAAATCCTTAATTAAACACGTAAAAACTACAAAAAACTCTTAGTGGCTCTCGTTTAGGTAACGATCCTTAGTACCTAAGCTCCTTAATTTCGATGCTACATGTGGTGTCATCTTCAGGTCAAGAGGTCAAAACACTAGTGGTTTTATCGCTACGGTAAAGTTTAAGTTAACCTTATACCTTGGTTTATGATGCTACATGTGGCGCCACCATCGGGAGAATATGGAACTAAATAGCGGTCTTGTCGCTGCGGTTAAGTTTCGTCATACTTTATACAAGGTGCGATGATGCCACAAGTAACGTCATCTTTAGTGAAATATGTGAACGAAAACAGATGGTCTTCGATTCGGTAATGCTTTGAGGTAGCTAAGGTTTTGACTCTGAAACCACATGTGGCGACATCTTTTTAGATAAATAAAACAACGTTAAACCCTTATTTATTTCAAAGTACATAACTTAAACTAATTACATAAGAAAAATAGTTAGGTATGTTATATACAAGTAATATTTCTTAATGTTAGCTTCAGTCGTCGCTAACATTCTCCCCCGCAGTGCGTAGCACTCCATCCTGTTGGAGCGACGACGTTGCAGGTACCAGCACGACGACTCTTCGGGTTGGGCGGCGCAGCACTCCTCCTGAAGTCCGCACGTCCAGAACTCTGACTCTTCCATCTGGTCCCGGATATATTTTCACAACTTCTCCGCGAGGCCATGAGTTCCGTGGTAGTGTTGCGTCTACTATTAGCACGATGTCGCCTTCTCTTGGATCGCTTGTTTCTCTTCCTTCGATTTTTCTTGGCATCAGTAGTGGTAAATATTCTTTGACCCATCTCTTCCAGAAATGGTCTGTCAGCCTTTGAGTTGTTCTCCAGCTCGCCTTGCCAATCAGCTCTCTGTCCTCGAATTCTCCCGGTGACATAGCTCCGCACGAACGCCCCAGCAGGAAATGGTTCGGAGTCAGGCTCTCTTGGTCATCAGGGTCCATGCTGACGGGAGTGAGAGGTCGGGAGTTGACTATGTGTTCGACCTCTGTCATCAGCGTGTGTAGAACTTCTTCTGGCGGATTTCTTTCGTTGAGGACTGCGGCTAGTGCTGTCTTGACCGAGCGCACGAGCCGTTCCCAGGCGCCCCCCATGTTAGGGCTCCCCGGGGGAATGAATTTCCACTTGATACTTTTCTCTTGCGCTGCTTCTTCTAACTCTCTGTTGGCTCCGATGAAATTCGTCCCGTTGTCGCTGAATATTATCTTTGGAGTCCCTCTCCTGGCGGCCATCCTTCTAAGTGCCATAATCATAGAGCTAGTACTGAGTGAATGTACCAACTCCAGGTGTATGGCCCTGGTGGTGAGACAGGTAAATAACGCTCCCCAGCGTTTCTCGACGCGCCTTCCAATGGTTACTTGCATTGGTCCGAAGTAATCGACGGCTGTGCACGAGAAAGGGTACTGGTGATGCTGTAACCTTTCACTTGGTAAATCTCCCATAGGCGGGATCTCTGGTAAATTCTTCTTTGTCTTGCACCATTGACATCTATGTATGACTGCCTTCACCGTTGCTCGCAGGCTCAGGATCCAATACTTTTGACGAATTTCATTGATGACCGTAGCAGTGTTTCCGTGAAGGAATTTCTTGTGATAATGTTCTATAATGAGATAAGCGATTCTCTGTTTTCCATCCAAGATAATAGGGTTCATTTTTCTATCATCTTCATCACGAAATTTCTTTGTTCTACTTCTTAGTTTGATAATTTCGTTGTTATTTAAGTAAATGTCGATCTTCTTAAGTCGGCTTGATTTTTCCAAGGGCTTTCCTTCTTTCAGGTTTTTTATTTCATCGAGAAAACTGGAACTTTGACTTGACTTGATTAGAAATTCTTCGGCTTTTCTCAAGTGTTCTTCTTCCAAGGGTCGGAACATCTTTTTCTCTCTTTTTTCGTCGACTGTAGTAGTAGTTCGCGTTTTTTCTTTCTTGGTTTTTTTGTATGGCTTCCAGGTTTCTTCCTTTCGGCGGACGGCGTTGGTTGCTTGACGAATCTTCTTACTTAAGAAGTCCACGAAAGCAAACACTCGGGCAGTGGTGCGCAGCAACCTATTCCAGCTTGAGAATCTCTCTGGGTCGAGCAAGTCTTCTTTGGAGGTTTTCACTGCGGTCACCTTCTGCTTGATCTTCTCTTCTAGCATTGCGTCTCCAGACTTGAAGTCTCTAGTTGGCCATTCTTCCTCTTGTAAGCGAAGAAACGCTGGACCTTGGAACCATCTCGCATCGTAGTCGAACTCGTTGGGCGTTCCCCTCGTAGCGTCGTCAGCAGGATTGTCCTTTGTGGGCACCCATCTCCAGTTTTCGGGCTTGGTTAAGTCTTCGATTTCTGCCAAGCGATGGGCCACAAAAGTCTTGAATTTTCTTGAGTCCGCTTTAACCCACTGCAGTACGGTACTTGAGTCTGTCCAATAAACCTTCTTTGTGACTCTAAGTTCCATTTCTTGCTCTATGGTGGCCGCTAATCTGCTTCCTAGCAAGGCCGCTTGCAGCTCCAACCTTGGAATTGATACTGGCTTCGTCGGCGTCACCCTGGCTTTTCCGGCAATCAGAGAGACGTGGACTCTTCCACCGGATTCGATTGTCCTCCAGTAGATTGCGGCGGCGTAAGCCTCTTCACTGGCGTCGGTGAATGCGTGTAGTTGCCCTTCTTGGTTGTTGGGCGAGATGCACCTTGGAATCTTCATTCTTGTGAGATTCGACACTTCTGTTAAATATTTCAGCCAAGCCTCCTGTTGATCTTCCTTAATTTCTTCATCCCAGTCTATTTTCGACCGCCAAATGTCTTGAATTAATTTCTTTCCTTGTATAAGGATTGGCGTAGCGAGTCCTATTGGGTCGAATGTTGACATGACGGCGCTTGTTACTTGTCTCTTCGTAGGAACCTTCTTTCCTTCTAGCAGATCCTTTGACGTGTTGCGTAGCCCGACGTTGAAGGCCAACGAGTCTTCTTTTATTAGCCATCTGAGTCCCAGAGTTTTTTCTTCCTTAGTTAACTGTAATTCTTCAACGTTGTTACTCTCAGTTTTCTTAAGAATCTCTGGGCAATTGCTGGCCCAACCTTTCAGATGAAAACCCGCTTTTCTATGTATGTCTTCAACTTCTGTCGATATTTTCTTTGCTTCGGTCGTAGATGCGAAGTAGGGATTGCAATTGCTGGATCCAGCATACAGCAATCCAGCTGGATCCAGCGCCTTTTTAAACATGCTGGATCCAGCATACAGTGCTGGATCCAGCGATGCGGATCCGCAAACGTATTAATTTCTATTGTTTAGTTTTGAGTTATAAAAGAGAGAAGGAGAACTTTTATAAACAAAAGCCAAGTGGTCAATTAGATTACGAAAAGGTCTTGAAAAAAGAAGTGAGCGTTTATGAGACCGAAGGAGTGCGAGGTGAACATTTATCTATGGTATATGAGTATTTAATGACCCTAAAGCCGACCAGTGTAGAGGCCGAAAGGGCATTCTCAGCAGCTGGCTACATATGCAGTTCTGTGCGAAGCAGGTTGAGAGATAAGACTACCTAGATAAAATTAGTTTTCTAAGGTCTTACTTTCAGAGAATTCAAAAAAAGAAATAGTCAGACTCTCTTATCGTCAGATTTTAAACTGCCTAGAGAGAAGATTATTTTGGAGCTTCTTTTGATACAAAAAATTGATTGAAGATTAAAATAGTATTATTATTACGGTACTTTTTTATAGTTAATTTTAAAATAATTTGTAAGACTGATTGCTACTGATTAGCCATCCTATCATTAAACATAAACGTAATAAGATATTGCTTACTTAGAAACATTATCTAAAATGTTATATGTTAGTTATTTAATTTTAAATTACTGCTTTATTTATTTAAGTAACTTAAAATACAAATAAACAATACTAAATAAAACTATCTGTATATACAAAACTAACTACCTTAAAAATAAATAAAGAAAAATAAAACCCTTAATCTAAAAGACCGCTACCAGTAGGCAACGTTCCCAAAATTTTAAGTTGATTCTTTTGATCTCAAATGATTAAGAAACTAAAGCAAATTGATATAAGATATCACCAAATGAATGAAAGATTTTATAGATTATCGTGAAGTACAAATTAATAAAAATAAGTCTTAAAAATGTTATCTTTTTATTTTCGTTTCACATTTTGCTGGATCCGCGCTGGATCCAGCTGGATTCAGGTCAATCCAGCAAGAATCCAGCTGGATTGAAAACGCCGCTGGATTGCAATCCCTAATGCGAAGCTTTGGAGATAGTCGTCCATGTAATGGTTTCTGTTGATCGCTTTCACCGCTTCAGGATAAGTTTCTTTGAAGTTTTCTGCGTTCTTGTTCATTACATATATCGCCGTTGCTGGCGACGACGCTGCTCCAAAAATAACCGACGTCATGCGATATTCTTCAGGCTTCCCTTTTCTTTCTTCCCCACGCCACAGGAATCGCAGGCTATCTCGGTCGATTTCTCTTATTTTTATTCGAAGGAACATGTCTTGAATGTCAGCCATGACAGCCACTGGTCCCTGTCTGAAGCGCAGCAATACGCCGAACAACGACTGTAGTAGGTCCGGGCCTGGTAGTAGAGCGTCGTTGAGGCTTTTTCCTTCAAACTTTGCTGCTGCGTCGAAGACGATTCTTGGTTTCTTTTTGACTGGGTGAACAACAGCGAAATGAGGTAAGTAGAAGGTTCTTCCCTCGGCTGTAGTCTTCGGAGCTTTCTCGGCGTATCCTTTTTCTATCAGAGTCTGAATTTGGCTCTTATAAGACTCTTTCAGTCTCTCATCTTGATCCAACTTCTTTTCAATGTTGACCAGGCGTCGAAAGGCTTGAGAGTAGTTGTTAGGTAAAGTTTCATCTTCTTTTTTCCACAACAATCCCGCTTCGTACTGGCCGTTCGCCAGTTTCTTCGTGCTTCTTTCTAAGACATCCAAGGCTCTTCTATCGTTGTCGATGCTTGGCAACCGAGCTTGAATTCCGAGAGACTCTAGCTTGAAGTGATTTTGTACAATGTCTTCAATGCTTTCTTGTTGGACTGGATGGTTGCCATGATGGATGAAGTTGACCACGGTGTTTGCTCCTGTGTCGCATCCGTGCAGCACCCATCCTAGGCTCGTAAGGGAGGCCACAGGTTCGTTAGCCTTGCCTTTCTTCAGTCTTCTAGTCACGATGAGTCCCCAGTTGTCTTGGCCTATCAACATCTTGGGTCTTTCCTTTGTATAAAGAAGTTGTTCTTCGATTCCTTTCAAATGCTGACAGTTCTTCAAGGTATCCTTGCTGATTTCTTGATCTGACAGCTTCAGGTCGTCGATGGTTCTTGCTTCGATAGTCCTCTTTTCACTCTTGTGAGCTCCCTTTATTTTCAACTTGATTTTCTGCGAACTATCTTTTCTTATTTCCTTTCCACCGACTGTTTCGATTGTGAGTGTCTCTCGACGTCCTTCGGCTCCAATCTCCTTGGCCACAGATGAGTCCAGGAGTGTGACGGTCGATCCTTCGTCCAACAGCGCTAGCACGCGAACTTGTCCCTTAGGTCCGTATAAATCCACTGGTACCATTTTTAGGTAAGCCTTTTCTTCTCCCTTCGTATTATGAATTGAGGCCACCTTCTCTTCTAGGATATCTCTTTCATCCCGTTCCTCAGTGTAACAGCAGGGCTTCTTTGTGTCCTTCTGTTCCGTAGGTACTGGTGGTTTATCGGAGTGCAGCGTTGTATGATGCCATCTTCCACATGTCTTGCATGTCGGAGCTTTGCAGTTCAGTCTTGAATGCTTGAGTCGAAGACATTGCATTAGAACACACATGCATTTTTCATCAATACTTGCTTCTATAAATTTCTTACAATTCAGTAAGAAATGTTCCTCTTCACAGATTGGACATTTCTTCCAATTATCTTGTGATTGAGACGCTTCTTGTACGGTGTGTACAGGTTTCTTCATGTGCTTCCTCTGCTCTTTAGGCGCTTCAGGTTGAGCATAAGGCTTGTAGGTTTTCTTCGACTCCCAGGACGCTTCAGGTGGAGCGAAGTCCCCGCACATGTCCGATTCGATGTCTAAGAACGCTTCAATAAATATTAATTCTTGAAGGTCTTCATCTCTTCGACTTCTATGGTAGGCAAACCAGCGGAATTTCATAGACGTCGGCATCTTGTCGACTATAGCTTTCATGGTTTCGGGCGAACTGAGGTATTGTGGCTTCTTCAGAGCTTTAATGGTCGCAACTGCATTCTTCACTTTGCTGGCAAACATGCATATATCGCTTGGGGTTTCGCCAACCTTTGGCAAACTCTTCAATCGTTCTAATTCGGCTAACGCTAGTGCTCCAGGCCTTCCAAATCTCGCTTCTAATCCTCGGATTACTTCCCGCGGGTCATCGGCGGTGAACAGCAAGCTCTGAACGGCTTCTCTTGCTTTTCCTTGGAGTGATCTGCGTAGGCGTGCCAGATTTTGAACGTTGGTAAACGAGGCGGCGTTGTCTTCATAAGATCTCTTGAACGCCAACCATCCCTCGCAGTTCCCGTTGAAGTAGGGGAGTTCGATATGCTTCGATGCAGTTGAATCTTGCGTTTTTTCAGACAGCTTGAATATAGCTTGAGCCAGCTCTTGAATGTCACTCTTCTTTTCTGTCTGGGCCGGTATCTGCTCCTTCGTATTCGGCTTGACTCCCGTATGGATGAGCCATTGTTCGACTTCCTGTGTTCGCTCGTACACTTCTTCGCCAGCGCCGTCTTCATCAGACTCGGCGGCTCGCAATTCTAGTTCCGCTCGAGCTACCCTTGATCTTGCTTCCGCTACTTCGAGTTCTCTTACTGCGACAATCATCCTTGCTTGCGCTTCTGCTCTCTTCCTGTGCGACGAGCGAATAGACTGCGTGTCTATATCGCGGGCCGCCTTGGTAGGTTGAGGCCTTGACCGCTGCGAATGCTCTTCTTCCAATGGCGGCGAAGCTATTCGTATCCCTTCAGTTATGCTTCTCTCCGCGCTCTGCGGCGGTGGATGAGTTCCTTCTCGAGTGACGGATTCCATGATCTTGATTCCTTCTTCGGTGGTACGGGTCTGGGCGCGGTGCGTTCCTACCCCCTGTGCCGGTCCACCTCCAACAATATCCCTTGCTCGGCCTCGGGCACTAGACGGGGGTGTTCTCTTCGTTAGCGTTGATCGACTTGAAACAGACGTGCTTGAAGTCTCGGCTGGTGTGTTCATACTCCAATCCGTCGACGCTGAGCTTTCCCCGGTAGTCTTCGATCGCGATGACTCCGACCTAGTAATCGGCATTCCTGACCCAATGCCCCGATCCGGTCCGCGAAGGACCACGAAAATGTTGTGAACTGAATGAATAAATTGGTGCCGGCGGGGGGTCAGGGGTGTAGCTGCCGACTAGGGGAGCAAGAATCTTCACTTTCTTGAAATAAAAATAGTGCTTGAAGGCTTCTTAGTTTTCTTTATTACCTCTTCATGATAATACTGCTGGTTCCGGAATGCCAAACCATCGAAATAGCCCGTCTTTTATATTTTTTCTTGTAAATCTTTCGACCAATCAGAGTGGTCATTGTTTGCGCACGGCACTAAAATCAATGTCTCCTTTTCTAACATATTTTTATCCTTTTCTTGTACATGGAGATAAATGACCGTTGGCCAGTTTCTATGGTTTGGCGTACCTTACAATAATGTCCTTATTTCTAATACATTATATTACCCTTAAATTACCTTATTTTACAAAAAATTCACTTAAATCCTTAATTAAACACGTAAAAACTACAAAAAACTCTTAGTGGCTCTCGTTTAGGTAACGATCCTTAGTACCTAAGCTCCTTAATTTCGATGCTACATGTGGTGTCATCTTCAGGTCAAGAGGTCAAAACACTAGTGGTTTTATCGCTACGGTAAAGTTTAAGTTAACCTTATACCTTGGTTTATGATGCTACATGTGGCGCCACCATCTGGAGAATATGGAACTAAATAGCGGTCTTGTCGCTGCGGTTAAGTTTCGTCATACTTTATACAAGGTGCGATGATGCCACAAGTAACGCCATCTTTAGTGAAATATGTGAACGAAAACAGATGGTCTTCGATTCGGTAATGCTTTGAGGTAGCTAAGGTTTTGACTCTGAAACCACATGTGGCGACATCTTTTTAGATAAATAAAACAACGTTAAACCCTTATTTATTTCAAAGTACATAACTTAAACTAATTACATAAGAAAAATAGTTAGGTATGTTATATACAAGTAATATTTCTTAATGTTAGCTTCAGTCGTCGCTAACAACACTAGTTTTCATTTGTATTGTTATATATTGTTTGTACAAGTGTACTTTTTTACCGCTTTGCTGAATGAGCATTTTTTTTCTTTAACTTCGATACGTTAAGTATATAAGACCTAAAACGACTTACCGTGGAACCAAGCCAGTAGGAAGTACAGTCTTGCGCGTTCGGAAGGCTGTTTCATCATGCGCGCTGCCGGTACCTGTGTCGATACATCAATATTATTCAATTGCCTAGAATTAAAACTTGGCCGATTAATCCGTCCGAGAAATAACAAAATTCTCGGCAGAGACCGAGATATGTTGAAATACAAAAAAAACCCGAGAAAATACCACTGAGTTTTAAATGCTAATACAATTATAATTAATTATTAAATAGCCAATCACAGTCATCTCGCGCTCACCAGCAAACCGAGCGAGCTTACGCACCAACTTCAAAATGCACTAATACTCGAGTGCTTCAGGCTTCGGCAGAGATTCTCCTAAAATTTTCATTGAGAATAAACCCGAGACCGATACGCGATATTTAGCCGACACCGAGAAATTAGAATCGGCGAATTACCTATTTAAAGTGAGCAAAGAACTCTTAAATCATATGTGATGCCTTATGGGCCTATCAAATACCAAATCCTATAATAGCAACTTACGGTAGCAAAAGTCCTTAGCAAGTTGGCGCGGATACCAGGCGGAGGCTCAAACACCAGCACTCTGCCGGCGCGCAGCAAGTTCACCGGCAGCTTGGGACTGATCTCCGTAGTCAAGAACAGACGGAAGTTCGGGTGGGGCTGCAAAGAGTGCAGCTTCTTCTCCAACTGCACCAGCCACACTGGTGCTAAGTGCACGTTCTTTAGCATCACCCAGCTGGAATAGGAATATTATTAGGTGACTGAGGGCCAAGTGTTGTATAACTTGGGAGACGCCATGTCCAGCAGTAGCAATAGGCAACATAAAGCAACTGTAGAAATATAACACTAGTGAATGGTCTCATATTGTTAAGAAAGAAAAGTGTTTATTTTATGTATTTTTTTTAATGTTTTGCTTATTAAATGAAATTATTTAATAAGAAATTATGTTTAATTTTTTAGGGTTGCGTACCTTGAAGGTGAATCGAAACTCTTACAAGGATATCAACACTAAAAAGTTATAAAATATTCATTTGGGCCTCATTTTTAATATAAGAAGAGTCCCCTAAAAATAGAACAATGATTAAAGTCATCTTGTTTTTTACTCTACACTAGGATTTTCTAACGCGCCACTTCAGAAAATAGCTTTAAAGATTACACTTACCGCCCGGTCTTGCAGGCAGTGTTGATAGCTCTCTCAGCTTGGTTAAAACCTTCAGCGGAACCTATGGCAATGCTTGAGAGCGGTTTGTTCAACTCAGTCGCCATGTCGTCTACGCGACCTGTAAAAATATAACAAATCGCCTGTAATTTCCCTGAAAGCACATATATTTCGATAGTTATATTACAAGTTACCGATGTAAATTAGAGCGATCTTTATTATCTTTACGCGCAGTTTTGAAACCTTGGGATACTTTTGAACATTTTATAAAGAAGCACCTAATAAAACTAAGCCGGAACTTGTATTTGAACCTAGGATTTGAAGGTCGTATTTACGAATACATGACAAACGAAGCATCGTGCGTTTGACCGGCCTTTACAATAGTTGTTATCACTCTGAATTAAAATTAATACAAATATAAGTAAAGTTTATTTTTTGTGTAAATGAAAATAACTTTATAAATTTAATTGGAGCAGTTTCCTTACCGCTAGCATCATATCCGGGCACGGAGCACAACAACGCGGGCGTGGTAGCGTTCAGTTGTGTCTCAGTGATGGACGCTAGGTCCAGCTCAGTCTCAGCCTTGGCCATGTAGCTGGCGCCCAGCACCGCCGTCACCAGCTGGGTCGCAGCCGCTATCACACGGTCTGGACGGAAGGCCTGGACGTAATGAATAAGGGACAAACTGAGTAAGTGTTAAATTGAAATGTGTTAGTGTCATCGTCAGTTAGGCTAGGTCAGTTTAAAAGAGTTTTTTTATCTTCTTCACCAGAGACCTTCACTCCTGACCTCCCTGATACTGACCAAACCTTTTTCGATGTAATCTATTCGAGGAATTGTTGTATTGTATCTTCGGCTAGACAGTACGTAAGCAGGTACCTGTATGAGCAGCAGGCGGTACATGGCCAGCGTGTGCGGCGCGGGCGGCGCGGCGGCCTCGCCGTCCCACAGCGTGGGCACGCACTGCTCGGGCGCCGCCTGCGACAGCCACGCCGACAGCTCGGGCAGCTCGCTCACTTTGTCCAGCAGGCGACGGAAGTGCGGCAATCTATGGACGGGCAGAACTTAACATGCTACTACAAACAAGACTAAAGCAATGGAAATGTATAATACTAGCTTTTGATGTGCGGGTATCAATCCGTTATACAAAAAAAACATACAATCGAATTGAGATCTTCCTCCTTTTTTGAAGTCGGTTAAAAAATCACATCAATCCGTTGCTGCTTGAAAGAAGAACTAACATACATATCGGGAATAAGGCTAAGGGAAAAACTGGTCTATAACATTAGTAAGAAATGTTAATACCTGGAGCTAAGTCGAGCGGCAGCATCATGCTGTTGATGCGTCAACGGTTCTAACGGCGATGTTGTAGACACGAAGCCTTCCTTTCCTCCGAGGAAGACACCGAAGGATCGCTCTAGCGTGTCGTCAGCCCCAGTGCCCTTCAGATGTATGCGACACAGCAGCAACGCAAACGTGAGCCGGTCTGTATGTAACATGCCGCGGGCTACGCGCTCGTATACCACCTAAAAAAGTTTATGTTTTTCATCATACTTGCTCGTAAACAGATCTTTTACAAGAAGGAAAAGCGGGCGGTAATCTAGAATACTACCTAAGGGCATAATAGATTTTTTAATGTAGCTGAATGTACATTAACTGTGCTAAAACCTTTAATTAGTAACAAAACATATAGGTATACATGAATATCAACGTGCCATTTTGTATTTTATTTAAATACATACGACAATTACTAACGTGATATGTATTTCTTTTTCTTGTCTTATACAGCGTGTAACAGAAGTTTGAAATAATACTTAAGGGCATGTATGTATCTCATGTAGAGACGTGTGAGACACCTGTGAAAATATAGAGTACAAAGAAGCCATTTTTTTTTCATACAAAATAATTATTTTGATTTTATTTTCTTTAATATTGACAGATTTCATTAACCTACGCGTACCTAGTGCTTACCTAAAGATTTTATCAAAAGTAAATAACCTGATGCGTGTTGATTCACCTTTCAGCTGATGTGTAGGGCTGTATTTAAAAGATTTTGGTAAAATCTTTGACCGTGGTTTACTCAAAAATTGTTAGGGGTTCGGTTCCAAAACCTATTCACAAAGATTGTTTATAGGATACCTTATACGCCCTTAATGTATTATTTCGGTCTTCTATTACACACTGTATAAATACTCTACCCATCTACCCTATATATTGCCTCTTTTTTCCGGTGTAACTCTCAAATACCATGATGTTTGCGCAGGATACCAAAGAACAATATCTTCTTAAGATAACTTACCGAAAATAGTTCTTCAGTGATGATCTTCAGTCTAGCGGTGTAGTCGGTGATGCCACTGAGCATGGGACATACCAGCACTGAACTGAATATGTCTAAGAACATCTTCAAAGAGTATTGGTATAAGAAGTGTACTTGGTGAAGAGACTCCATTGTGAAGTAGATGCTGCTGCAAGCCTGAGGAAATAAATGTGTAACTTATTATCAATTTAAAATTTTGTGATTTGTGACAGATTAATTGATTTACAAGAAATATAGTCTTTTACCCTGTCCTAAGATGTAAATAATCTTAGCATAAGTTTTACAAGGAATATTCATTAATTTTTTTTTTAAGACGGAGCAATTTTAACCAAACAGCTCTATCGATATCCTAGTGGTCTGAAGCGCGACTGCCGACAACGACGTTATTAGAGATATATTTCATTTTCCAAATCAGCCTAGTAATTGTTGTTCAGAATTGTCTGGTATTACCCTCAATACCATCGCCCCTTGTGGCTTTATAACAAGCGCGATATATGTAAGAAACTCTATTTACCTACACAAACTGGAGAAATAACCGGAACGAAGTTATATTAAAAAAATAGTAATTGTTAATATTATTGTGATATTTTTTACATGTTATATAGCTTATTAAATATAATTATTTAATAAGAAAAAGCAACTGATATAGATGGAATTCGGATTCCGACTGATGCTGGTAGGATACGGTGGCTTAGCGGTCAGAGCGTCGACACGGTACGTCGAAGATTGTGGGTTCATCCCATCTGTATCTGTTTTTTTTTTTTAAATTTTCTTTTTTAATAATTATATAGTAATTGTTAACTTACTTGAGACAACGGCAAGTACTGCTGGCTGACAGTTTCAATTTCTCCAATAACTTTGTCAGTTTCCTCCACTTTCTGTCCGATATCGTCGGCTTCCTTCTTCAGTGTTTCAAGAGTGGCGATCACAGAGTCATCGTCAAGGATCTTGCCTTTAGCGTCGTTCAGAGCTTGTAGCAACGACTTTTCTAACTGACGTAGACGAAGGTGGAACTCGCCTAAGATAGGAAATGAGATAATGAAAAGATTTTCATTCACAAACTAATACGAACGATGTGGCTACGAACGGAACTAGCACGAAAGATAAGATACAGAATTTTTATATAAATGAGCTTTCTTTTTCTTTTTGAAAGTCTTTATTTAACATCACAAATGAACAAAACAAATGCACTTCTAAGTAACATTGTCAAACAGATATTAGGACACTTTATGAGGCTAGGTATTCGCCTTTAAAAGCTTATAAACGACATATATGTATACACAAAACATATATAAATGATGACATCTCGTACTGCACAGTGCAGTGATAGCCTAGAACATTGTGTTTATATCAAGTGCTTTAACTTTTTTTTTTTTATATCAGGTACTGTTAGCAGAGAGGTTTACTCAGCAGTAAATAGATTCAGAATATGGATAATGATAAATGTTACGCCCAAGAACTATTTTTTTTTGTCTCACCTTGCAGCTTCAGCAAATCAGAGCGCTTTGTATCAATATCTGGTCTCTCCGCCTTGAGCACGCGGTGCAAGCATTGAGACTGCAGCGACGAACGTGTCACAGTAAAGTTGACGAATGTTACACGGGAACACATGTCCGGAGGGAACTCCACTGTAGGGTCCCTAAATAACAAGAGAAACTTGTTAGACTTGAAGACGTTTGGTGAATAAGCTGTAGGGTGATTGTGTTACACAAGTAAATTCTGAATATTATGCCAATTTAATATTATCACCTCGCTTTGTGCAAAATTTTCAAAGGACATAGATCTAAATCATTTGTAATGTAATTTACATCCTACTTACTCGTAAACAGGGCCATTACTTGTAAGAAAAGCGGGCGGTAATACGCGGTACAAACTAGTATTTACCTGGTACTAAGGAATATAACGAACGACGGGCTAAGATCTATGTCTTGATCCCCGAGAGTGATGAGCACTCGACCGCCAGTGCGGCGAAGTTCTCTGTTTAGTACCGGGTTTAAGATAGGATCGTAGTTCTCTACATCCTGTAAAAAAATAGGTGTGTTAATAACTCCTAGAAATGTTCAAATGATGACTAAGCTACTAGCTATATAAATTAAATAACATCGTCTTTTAATTTTATTGTACAGAACTACAGACGCCACCACATTAACACGTTGACTGCCACGCCGCAGACACAATGCAATTCTTATTGTTCGCGGTCACCGTTGACCGCGGTGGCAGTCAAAGGCTTAAGCAACCCGAATCTGTCAAATTTTGCCAATCAACTTTGAACGTAATGTTTTAGCGAGAAAGTTGAAAATCTATTAAATAAAGACAGTTTGTAATAGCTTGACGTGCTGGCGTCTGTACACGAGGAAAAAAATATTTTTCAGAAATACATGTATAGTTACAAAATAAAACATTAAATTGAAAAAATAACATAAACTTATTTCTACAATCATTACACATTATTTTTAACTGGAATACTCATGACAGCCATGTGCAAAACCTTATAAAGGCCTACAGTTATATTTTGATAAAAAAATATGCTTATAATATCACTTACTTGCACAAGCAGTGGGTTACCGAAACGTAGAGCTGATTCCAAATTCTTCCTGAACGAGTCATCGAGGAACGAAGTCTTGGTGATCTTGCGTTCTTTGAACTCACGCATTATGAACTCTGTGGCCTGGCCTGACGGGTCGATGATCAACGGGTAGCGGTTGAAGCGCTATTACGGATAAAATACAGGTTAATGATCTTCAGTTAGACTTATTAGAGTTACTATTAGTCTTATGAGGCTGTAAGTCCCAGGTTCAAGTGGAACATTTTTGATATTATTACCTTTTAAATTTTATTACAATAAATAAATCAGCAGGTAGCTAGCGCGACTGCTGTGCACGAGGTCTTGGTTTCAATCCCCGGTTCGGGCAGTATTATTAGATTTTTCCATTAGGAAATTCTCAGTATCAGTACGTAATGGCAATAGGCTCGCCCCCTATTACATGGGACTTATATCATAGCCGGCGAAACGCGGGTATACTGCTTGTACACCTTTGCCTACCCCTTGCGGGGAATACAGGCATGAGTCTATGTACTTATATATGTAAATAAATCAGAAAGTGTCCAAACCTTAAGCATGATAGCGTTCTCAACGCATAGTTCGTCTGTAGGCAAAGCATTGGCCTGCCAACGCAGTCGCTCATCGGGGTTACTAAGGTACTCAGTCCGGGCTATGTCTGCGCGGTACTTGATGTTTGCGGCCGCTAAATGAGCCGTCCATGTTGTGAATAAGTTTTGACGGTACTGTTGAAAAGATGTTAGAATTTAGATCTTTACTTTGTAATGGTCTTTAAAGTTATCTGTTCATGATAGATAGATCAAAATCTCTTCTGAAGGCGACTAATGCATTAAGTTTAGTCTGTGCATTTCTTTGTTATAAAATGGTCAGTATAACACGTTTAATTAGGAACAATCCATGTTGGCAACACTGAAAATATGGTGTCAATCTAATACAAACTTATTAAAAAAAAAAAAACATAAAAAAATCTTTAAACTTATCTAAAAACTACATAATACTTTTTAGACGATATTAGAACATTTTAGTACTTACATGTTGATCAAAGTATCCACCATAAGCGATGAAGGCAGCTGAAAGTAGTACGTCACCGACGATGGTGCTCATCTGAGAGCGGAACGTTTCAGAGCTCGACTCCCAACGTTCACGCTCGATTACTAAGCTCTTCAGTAAAGCTATCGAGCGGTCCACCTGTTTGATAACAATGTTCAATTTATTTCAATAGGTCTCTAATTCGATCCCAAGGCGCGCACTTCTGACTTTTCGTAAGTTATATGTGTACTATAAATTAATATCAGTTGCTAACGGTGAGGCGACGAGTAAAACATCATGATGAAACCAGCACACCTGAGAGATTTTTCAATAGTGTTTAAAGCCATAATATGTCAGAGGCCTACGTGCGGTTTAAATTCTGACACCAGGTTGTTCATCAACCATACGATAAGAAACATGAGAACCAAAGTGGATTTACAGCACCACTAGTACCTCCTTAAGTCCATAAAAAAAAGGATCCGTAAGTAATTAAAATGATTATGTTAATGTTTTTTTCTTAAATTAACCTACTAAATTACCTTCGCTTGCACATTCTCCAAGTCAGTCTTGATAGCCTGAGCCTGGCTGATGAGTTGCGCGTACTCTTCCTTGTACGAAGCGATAGACTTCTCCAGCTGTGCAATGAGCTCGCGCACTCCGTTACCAGCCGTAACATTGCTCTGAGCTTGGTCTTCGAGAGCTTGCAGTTCGTTGCGTAGAGGTTCTACTCGTTTTAACATGTCCGCATATTCAATCTGTAAACGTAGATAAATGGTTAAAGGTTGTTGAATGTGGATCGAAAACCATACAAACAAAGAACATTGATTTTTTTAAATCAAATTATGGAATTTTTATTTTGCTTCTTAAATTTTGTAATTAAATAGTAATAAGTAGTGTTATCGTCTCTTACCTGAGCGATAGCCCATTTGACCATAGGTCCGCAAGCCATACTGGCTCTGTTCACCTTCTCGAAGTTGTAATCAGGGTTGCTCAAGTAACGAGTCCTCATTTTCTCGCGAACGTCATCACTGGCACACATACACAAGCGATTAATATAAAGAAACCTTCAAATATATTGCAATATTTCAACATTATTACGTGCATCGTGCAATGTCAATGAACCAGACCATCTCAATGAATGACTTTTGACCATGTACCAGAGAAATTTTGATTTGTTTGTACGACCCGGCAGAATTCCTGTAGTCAATCAAATTCATGTTCAAATGAGATTGATAAAGTATTTTTTAGGTTTTTATGCAGATTTTTGTTGAAATTTGAAGTCTCAAGTGTTCGTCAGGTTGTCTTAAAACAAGAATTTGACCTACAATTCAAATGTACACTATAACCGAGTCCAACATGCATATGCATAACTCGTTACTCCATGGTGACCCTCACTTCAAATATAAAACAGGACGTCACTTACCCACACACAGCAAACATAGATTCTAGAGATAAACACATTTGCCTTTCCCTGGTCGAAAGACACAATAGATAGCAAACAAACAAAATAAACATAATAAAAAACAAATTAAAATCAAGCCCTTTCTCGGTCGGTGACTTCCTAGGCAGTTGGACGGACATTATTTATTGGCAAATACATTCATGCGTCCTGAATGTCCAGGTAATGTAGGTACGAGTATGGTGTATTATATAAAAATAATTTTGACATCCTTATATATTATTTTTTTTTAATTTAGATTTTTTAGTACTGTGTGTAATAAATATGTTGCGTAAATAAAATTATTGAGAATGGAACGGTTATTTCAGTAACTAATATCTACATCTTAAAATAATTTTGTTCAAATGTGTAAGTGTTTATAACGAGCTAAAGTCATCGTCCTACCACCACATACGTATCAATTACCGTTACATGCGCGTGCGTCTTAATTTTAACTTCATACAAACTGAACAAACCATGCGACAAGCATGCACCAAGCATCAAAATGTAGTCTAACGTTCCATGCAAATTGCACACGTTCAAAAACACGTTCTATTAGCGGGAATACGTTCGTGATTGAAAACCTTACATACCACCACCAAAAATGAGTAGGGGAGATGTGGGAGGGGTGGAAAACAAGCGGCGGTGCTCACGTTATGTCCTCGGTGGAGAAATTGGAGACGATGCTGTTGATGAAATTCTCTCGCATGATGACGGCACGGATCGCCTTCCAGTCGGTGGCGTTCTCCCCGAGAAGCAGGCAGATGGACTCCAGCGCGACCTTCACGATGGCCGGCGGATTGCCCATAGACCTCACTTCCACTAAATGTTGCTTCTTTATAGATTTCACCGCTGTATATTAGAAACGGTTCGTCGGTGTCGTGTCGTCAGCGCCGTCGGTGCGTCGCGTCGCGTCCGTCACCAGCACGAAGCGAGAGCGAGAGAGTACAAAAAAGAGAGAAACAAAAAAGGCATTTAGCTGCTATCTGTGACACATGCGGCTGGCGTTATTATTTAACGTTGAAATTACGCCGCTGCTACCAGCGTAGGAACAAAGAAAACTGTTAAAACCCATTACGGTTTAGTAACATCCCTTGTTATTCATAAAATTATAAACAATTTTCTTTAGTTCTATACCGCTACAACATAAATAAAAACCGATTATTTTTTGTCTGAAAAGAAACGGGTAAGGTTTGTAATGTTAAGACAAATGTTAAATGATTCACGACGATGCTTAGCGGGGTTAGTCACGAATATTCACTGTAGATTAGTGTGCCTTACGTTACATAGATGCCATTTTACATTACAGTGATCACAGCGTTACGTATCCTTCTATATTAATAACAACAGTCACATAATGCAAGCGAGCTTAGCTTATATACAACAACATACTTAACTATTAACTTCATTCATAACAACAAAAGGAAATGTATAAAGAATTGAATACATCAAAATGTTTTTTTTTCGTGTCAATACTTAAAAAATATATCAAAATTTGTATGCATAATATAACAATAAAAGTAGGTTACAATGTAGGTAATGTTTTTGCCAATAAATACGACTAGATATTACAACTAAAATAAAACTAATTGCTATCTAGAATGTTGATCTCTAGACCATTTCATTCATAAAAAAGATTAGTAATTTCTGTTAGAATAGTATGTCGTATAATATGACATCGCCAATCGATGACATAATAACTTAGATAATATATTTCTTAATACTTTAATTCTAGGATTACACTACTGGACACTACACAATTTGCCTGTAGCGTTACACAGCTATTTAGGCTTTTGGACACATGTAAAAAAGGGTGAAAGCGGCCAGTGTTTGCCATACAAAAATCTACGACATGCTATCTCACAGTGGAAAAAGTTAATAAAACTAACGTGATGTTCTCAGTCTCGAAGTTAACGATTGTTGATATAAAGTTGTCCTTCATGACGACGGAGCGGATGCCCTTCCAAGTGTCCCCTTTCTCCCCGAGGAGCGTGCAAATGGACTCGAGTGCCATTTTGACCACAGACGGCGGGTTGGCCATGGACCTCACTTCGACTAACTGCTGCTTCTTGATCGAGCGCACGGCTGTTTTATAGAATTGGCTTCGAGTTTAATACTAAATATGGTTATAGTCAGACGCGCAGACTTGTTCGAAGCACATTTTCTGATATAGAATTTTAATTTGACGTTTCACACTAATTAATTATTACAAAAAGGACTACAAAGTCTGAGTTTGTGACTACAACCACGCTAAGATACTAGAAATTATTATATTTATTAATAAACTGCTTACAACTCGACGTTGGCTTTAAATCAAACTTCATTAAATTTCGATAATATTAAAAGGCCATACTAATGACCATACATACCATTTCGAGGCTTGAAAGCGGTATATCAATATCATGTTTGATTTCTGAATATTTAATTTTTAAGTTCAACAACATTGTTTCAGAAACCAAGAATCATTTATAAAACTGAATACATAATAATATAAAAATAAACGAAGCATATTTGTGACTGTCTATAAAATTCAACTGTTAGATCAAAACTATTGACAAAGTTATTAATTATGTCAAAAACAACTACACAAACTATTTACTTTTAAACAGACAACACAAATGGGCGTAATGGTATTCGTTTTTTGGACAAAACAAAGAACATAGAGACATGTAGGGAGATACAATAATTATAAATGTACCGATTTCAGTTGAAATACTTATTGGGATTTAGTCGCTGTTTTATTAGGCTTTCTTCATAAAAAATGTAGTTTTTAATACTTTAAAAAAAAAAGTATAACTCGATAGATTCTTAAGATGTTTTAAAATGAATTCAGCTAACCATTATTTCGTAAGTCAACTAAGACCGGTACACAAGTAGACGAATACCACAGAATCATGCAATTATAAGAATGAGTCAAACCATTTTGCGCTTCAATAACAGCTGGCTCCACTTGCGCCAAGTCGGCCATCACATCTCTGCGCTTCGCTTCGATCTCCTTCGTTTGTTTTTCTAGAGCGACCTAAATTTAAAAGCAGGGTAGTAAATTAATTTGTACACGAAATTCGCGCTACGACGTGGATCTGCGGAAATTAGCTCGTTATACCAATATTATAATATTTGAGAAGAAGAAAGCATGGTTAGACTGGCTAGCAACCAGAGCAAATGAAAGAATGCAAAAGGCGAATAATGAAGATATAGAACAAGCTTGGAAAAAGTACAAGGTAATGAAAGGGATAGTGAAAAATGTTGTCAATGAGAAGAAGAATGAAATTAAGGATGATTTTGATAAAAGGTTGTCTAACGATTTCCGGACTAACATAAAATTTTTCTGGAAATCTGTCCGTATAGTAAGAGGGAGAGCCCAAGGCTCAGAACTGACCTCGATACGCGACCAGAATGGAAGGATAGTGAATGAGGAGGAATGCATTCTAAAGCGGTGGAAAGAGTATTTTGAAAATCTGTTTGAAAAAGATAGGGTAACAGGTTCAATATCAGATAGGAATGACGATGAATGTATAGGTAATATTAGTATGGAAGAGATTGTGAATGCTATAAAAAGTATGAAATTAGGAAAGTCGGCAGGATATGACAGTATAACCGCCGAGATGCTGAGGGCTGGACACGGTATCATAGCGAGTCAGCTGTGTCGCCTATTTAATCTTTGCTATAATACCGGCCAAGTGCCAAGCGATTGGTGCAAGGCTGTCATCGTTCCACTTTACAAAGGAAAAGGCTCACGGCAAGAATGTAAGAACTACAGAGGTATAAGCCTACTCAGTGTCGTTGGCAAGTTATATGCGAAAGTTTTGATTGAAAGAGTTGTAAAAGAAACTGACGAGAAAATTTGGGATGCACAAGCGGGTTTTCGAAAGGGAATGGGATGTACAGATCAGGTCTTTTCCCTACGAGGAATTGCCGAAAAATTCTTGGCTAAAAATCAAAGGGTTTACTGTGCTTTTGTAGACTTGGAAAAGGCCTATGATAAAGTGATGAGGAATGAACTTTGGTCAGTACTAGCCATGTATGGGTTGGACAGCAGTCTTATTCGGGCTTTGAAATCTCTTTATAGGGACTCCAGAGCTTGCGTAAGGATAAATGGGTCATACACTGAATGGTTTAACATCGAAAAGGGTGTTAGACAGGGATGTGTAGCATCGCCTTGGCTGTTTAACCTATTTATGGACAGTTGTTTGCAAGACTTGAGAGAAAGTGGGTGTGGATTGAAGATGAATGAGTTACTTATTAATTGTCTTCTTTACGCCGATGATCAAGTTATGCTTGCATCGTCGGCAGATGAGCTGCAAAAAATGGTAACTATTATGCATGAAGCTTTTGAAAGGAAAGGGATGAAAGTAAATGTTGGAAAGACGAAAGTAATGGTTTTTGAAAAGGATGAATTTATGACGCCGTGTGATATAGTGATTGGGGGGGAGAAAGTTGAACAGGTGAAAGAATTTGTATACTTGGGAACTATGTTTACAAGGGACGGTAAACATGAACAAGATATTGAAAGGAGAGTAAATGCGGGTAACATGGTGAACGGGGCACTGCATGCTTTTATGAGTAGCAGGCAAGTCTCGCAAGAGGCTCGATTGGCCGTGCACGGTGGTGTGTTAGTGCCGACGTTAATGTATGGAAGTGAAAGCTGGGTGTGGCAAAAGAAGGATGAAAGTAGAATAAACGCAGTTGAGATGAGAGCTTTGAGAAGTATGTGCGGTGTAACCTTAAAAGATAAAGTTAGAAACAGTGTGGTAAGAGAACGGTGTGGTGTGAAAGAGGATGTAGTCAGTAAGATAGAGAAAGGAATGCTGAGGTGGTTTGGACATGTAGAAAGGATGGATGAAAGAAGACTAACGAAACAAGTGTACATGGGAAGGGTGAATGGTACAGTTGGAAGGGGAAGACCTAGACGAACATTCTATGACCAAGTCGGGGATGTCCTTGAGAAAGGTCAGGTCAGGAGTACCCTAAACCGACGAGCATGTATGAAGAACGTGATGAGAGTGAATGAGGCAAAAGAGGTATGCAAGGATCGTAGCAAGTGGAAATCCGTTGTCTCTGCCTACCCCTCTGGGAAACAGGCGTGAGTCTATGTATGTATGTATGTATGTATGTATACCAATATAAAAATAGAAATCTATATTACTATTACTTCAATAGATTTTGTCGTAATAAGTTTTACGTCTTTTTAAGTTACGTAAACGTTACTTTTTTAAGATTTATTTTGTTCCAATAGATCTGTCTTACCTGAATTTCTTGACTTTCAACTTTCTTCTTTTCAGCTTCTTGTTGATCTTTCACCATTTGACGAAGTTTGGCGTTAGCTGCTTCGTTTTTAGCTTGAAGTTCCTACAAACATACAAAGAAAGGCATTTTAACCCCATCACAAACACCAAAACATTTGTCTATGATTTTTTTTTTAAATTTAGTATAAGACAACGACAGACGGTGTAACGGCTGAAGACGTAGAAGATTGCGTAATGAATTAGACAAAATAAACGATTACCTAATGGTTCACAGTAGCTTTAGGTGGTAAAGCAAAGAAATCATGGGGTCTAGATATAAAACGACTAAACGGCTGATCACATTTGGATAAAATTTGACACAGATAAGCTAGTTTGTGTCTCCAAATAATGCAGACAAAGTCGCAGTTCGTCAACTTATTAGTTTATTAATAACGTAATACTAGTAATAACGATAAATACCTGTGATTTAACAGCAAGACTCTTCTGCATCTCTTCAACTTGTTCGACAGTCTCAGCAATCTTGCCAAGACCGACGTTCAAGTGTAGTTGTTGCTCTTCCAAGTCAGCGCGTTTCTCCGCGTACAACTTTACCATTTGTTGGATAAAGTCCAAGTAGTGTCTGTTGTAAAGTAGCAGGTTTTAGTTTATGAATCAAAACTGTCGTTTGTGAAAGTAATTACTTGACCCCTCTTGAAAGTAGAACTAATTTAGACCTTACAAAAGTCAAAACTAGGTATATAATAATAGTGATTTTGTGTCTAATAAGGCATTCTGAAGCCTTTGTAGGCTTCAGGATGCCTTATTAGGCAGGAATGAAGTAACAGATAGTGCAAGTTGAAGGTCAGTAGAAATATCAACATTATATATTTTTTATTTTATCCAAAATTATCGTACTTCAGGGCAAAGACCTCCATATAAATTATCAATATCAATAACAGATTCAAAAGCAATAATGAATATTTGAAGGTACTTGAAAGTTTACCTAGGTGTAATAGCCATAGTGCGGTTAGCCCTCTTTGCAAGACTGGCGTTAGCTCTATGTAAGGTCTGGTGCACATAGACGCAAGCATTCACAACTGCTTCACGATGGGAAGGTCTTTCTCCTACTTCTCCACAAGCCAACGGGAATCCGTCTGGTGGAGAATACTCGGCTGAATCCAAGTCCATGCGCTGAGTGAACTCTTTGCCGACCTGTGATATTAATATTTTTGTTGATATACAATTAGGGTCAAACATTATAATCATATTCGGCTTTTTTATAAATAGTCTGTTCCAACACATACAAATATAAACTTTACCGCCGTGTAAACTAAATTGATTTTAGAATGACTAGAAGAACTGAAAAAAGACACAAAAATGTCAAATTTGCAGTGGAAACTAAACTTTGATCTGTTGCAATAAAGATCAAATCTGAAAATAAACTAGAATAATTACGTGTTCTTGTTTGAATATAAATATCTTACTTGGAACAGAGCTCCATCGCTCCAGTCACCGAACCAGTTGAGCACGCATCTGTTGAAGAGAGCGGGCGACGTCGCCGCGCGGTCCTTTAGACCTTCAGAGGACGGGTTCATTGTGAACACTACGTGTAAGTTGCGCATAACTTGTCCAGTGAACCTTTTAGAGAAAACGTAATTTAGTTTACAATCATTTTACAATTTAGTAGGTTGAAAGTGAAATAGGATTGCGATACCGCTAGGATTGTAGACTTATGGTCGAGTGGCTGATGTATAGTCGACCATATAATTGTTTTACCACTTTTATTTATTTATTTACTTTTGATTTTTTGATACTTTTGATTTATTTATTTACTTTTGACAAAAAGTTCTATCAAAATTAAATATCCATTTCAAAGTTGTTCAAATGACAACGTTAACGCTTTTGCATCACCCTTAACATTGGCAGAATTATCCAGGCCAAATTATACCGACACTCCGTTTGCTATACATAAAAATTGAATTTTATGGTCTAAGCGATATTTAAACGCATAGTCAATTATACCTAAATCAAGATTTAGACATGTTTTGGTTTAGCACACTTGCGTATCTTATATCTGATTGGTCGATGCAAAGTCATGCGACTTATCGGTAATAAAGCATCGCTGATTCGCGCCGATAGTTATCATTGAGCAGTTATTTGAAATTTACGACTACTCTGAGGCACGGGTACCCTTAGAGTAGTCGTAAATGTCACGACTTAATTAGGACATAGAGTTTAAAACAGTATTTCTTTTATTTCACAACAGCAACAAACCAAATGAGAAAATAATAACCGACTTACCATTTATACAGCTCATCGTTTGAATCCAACATCAACCCTTCTCTCTGGGCGCCTTCTTTGCACTGAGTCATAAGTGCGGCGAATTCATCGCCTTCGAACAAGCCAGGTACCTAAAGAAATGTAAAAAAAAATTAACATGTAAGAATTCTTTAAAAAAAAACCATAAATAGTAGTAACCATAACCATAAAAAGTATAAACATCTATCGCTCTTTTAAAGGTGAAATTAAAGCCACATATTTTTTTCAAAATCAATAGGGGCAGTAATGACGCAATCATCACGTTTGTCTTCGAATAAAAATTTGATTCGGGGATAGCAATAATGACTAGCATAATATATTACCTCTCCATTGGCCAGCAAGGTGTTCATTCTCTCGAGGAAGCCGCTGTCGAGTACGTTGGACTCGTCCAGTATGAAGGCCACCTTCTCGTCGCGACAGCCGGCACGACGCAGCACTGAACGGAGATCCTCGTCGAAGTCCGCGCCCGTGTATTTGTTGTGCACCTTAGGAAATATGTAATTTATAAGACACTGGATGCTACTAGAAGTGATATTTAAAAAAAGAGAGCTTTAAAATGGTTGCACAGTATATTGATATATGTAGAAGAATTTGGTGTAGGTACTGTAATTAAAACCTTGGAACATCAATTGCTATAGCTATTATTGATCACCGTGATCATCTTAGCATATTGCTGACTATTGTAGAATGAGAATGACTACTAAATTGATTTCATCTTAGCTGGAATTTCATCAATTTCAGGAGCTATTAATTTTATTACTACAATTATTAATATACGATTAAATAATTTAGTCTCCTCTAGGATTACAATCGCTTCTCAATTATTTATTTTATTTTCCCACTTTCCCACCGTAGGGCAAAGGTCTCTCTAACCTCCTTCCATTCCTCCCGGTTCTGCGCTTAAAAAAATAACCTTCTCAATTGCCCTATAAAAGACACCTTTACCACAGTATATATACCAAGTATATAGATTTAAAAGTTACCTTGATCTGGAAGATGCTAAGCCCGTTCATCCAGGCGACAAAGCGACTGAGCGTAGTCTTGCCGGCGCCAGACACTCCGATCAGCAGGAGATGTCCCTGCGGCTGTCTGAAGATACGGTCGATACGTAGCACGTGGTCTAGAACCTCGTCGAATAGAACTAGAGGTACGTCTAACTCCTCCTCGTAGAATACCTAAGGATCGTAGAAAAAAATAAGTACTAAGTATTAAGTTGTTGGGAATGTTTTTTACATGATAACTAATATATTACAAAACGGACATATTCTTTATTATACGAGACGGCACCATGAACAGATGACGTAATGTGTTCTATCTTCAAAGTAACGATCTGTCACTTCATACATTATTATCCTCTTGATAGCAGTGTCCCCTTCCAGAATTTTAGAAAGCTTGTAACCTCGGTATTATGCGACTAATTGTATTTTTGAAACATTTTTTATGGTGATATCAACTATGTATATATTTTTTTAACTGTTGTTATAGTTGCCAACTGCTACAACGGTCGCTGTATGAATTGAAATACCATATCTGCAGCTGCTCGAAAATGTATAGGAAAAACATGTAGTGTTGTAGTATTTTTACCTTCAGCCGAGCCTTGACGTATTCACGCAGTTGATCTCTTAGTACCGGCACATAGTCTTTGCTCAGCCAGTTACTGTACAGAATAGGCCGAGCCAACGCTTGTTCTCTATTGATACCTGAAATAACAATATTTTTTTAAACCTATTGTAATGCGTTTTCTTCATGACCTGTATTTTGACGGAGTCTGGAGAGAGTACACTTTGAGTATGGCAAAATATGAGCAATATTTATGTATATAATTGCGTTTTCGAAAACGGCATTACCGATTTCGACGAATTTTACAGATTTCGATGAGTTTTTTGGGGGTGAAATTTAATCTAACGTTTTATTTCTGGAAAAGAGCATCATTTTGGAGGAGTTATGCATGGTCGCCCAGGTAGGTAGCGAGCAAAATGAACTTCTACCTACCCCTGCCTGTGGGAAACAGGCCTGAGTATATTGTTTACTTTGTAATGTATACCTGGGAAGAATCTCATAGCGACGTTATCAATGTTCTCATCAGTCCATTGCCTTTCAGTATCGTCAACCAAACGATCTTGGAACAGACGAAGGGCTTCGTGTGCCCACAAGCGAACTAGTCCTTCCACATTCAGGTTATCTAGGGGCCTATGAAAGAAAAAAGAATGATAATTATGACAACAAAAACTTTAGCACACTTTTATTATTTGAGTACGAATTTCAAGATATAATATATATGACGGAGAAGGGACCTCCGTAACGTTTTTAAAGTGTGACGTCAACGATGCTGACGTCACAAGTTTTTGTTGTGAATTGTCAACTTGATGATGGTAGCTCATGTTTGGGTCTTCGAAAGAAAACTTCAAGAGTACTTGATAAGTTTCGTATATTCAACGGGCAGCGTAACAGTGTTCCAGAGAGGTCCGTACTGTGCGGCGGCTCGATTACGAATGCTCGGTCGCGGACAGTGCAGCCGTATTTATTGGACTCGGCGCGCTTGCACTTATACTCAGTTCTTAGGTTAAGTGTTGAAATTATAATAAGGAAAATGCTGTTTGACGTTAATTACACATCATAATAAACTCAAAGTAATTAATTGACGATTTATAAACTAGTAATCAGATTCCTAAACTTAATTACTGGTGATCTTTTGTGTTTACGCCGATATATACCTATATGTTTTTTTAGTAAAAGAGGGCAATGAACATATAGTTTTAATGGGCTGATAGATTAAGAAATAAAAATAGAATATACCTAATAGCCTCGCAAATGCCTCGCACCCATCTGGTCATCTCTCTGGGCGAGTACACGTAGTGCGGCTGCATGTCCTGCGTGAACCTCTCCTGCGACGCCAGGTACAGCTTCACCATGGCCTGCGTCAGCGGCTCCGCGTACCCGCGCAGTGCGGGCTGCATGCGCAGCATCGCGCGGGTGAACGTGCCGTAGATCTGACAACACATGCTTTTTGATTAAACCATCTATGGCGAGTATGTTAATAGCTCTGGACTAGTGGAAGGGGGTGCTTTTGTTATGTGTTGAAAATTTAGATTATAATAATAAGTGCTTAGTCAGAAACAAGTACTTGTAATCCGCGAATAAATAAATGTCATAAATGCTGTTTTTTAGTTCAGAAACACTTACATTATTGTAGGTTTGGTGAAAGAACATATTAGCACTTTTTTGATAATTCGCAGATAAAATTGTAATCTATTGTTTTCGTGATCTTGTCTGACCTCACGAGTCAATCCGCAAGTAGCGAACAAACAGTCTACAAGATTGTAAGTTTTAGTTTTAAAATATAGAGGGCGCTAATTTTTCTTTATCTAGGTTTCTAGATAAAGAAAAATTTGCGCCCTCTATATTTTAAAACGCGCGCCAAAAAATATTGAATTAACCGTTTGGTTAATTCAATATTTTTTGCTAGAAACAGAATATTGAGTCAATTTAGGAGATAAGTTATTATTCTAGAAATTGAGACGTCACAAATGATACATTATTGAAGAACGGAAGTTACGAGTATTTCACCACATAACTTTGTAGAACAAATAGAAATGCTCGTACCTGTTCGAGCGAGGTCTCCCCGGGGTAGTCGACGTAGATGACGGGCACGTGGCGCAGCAGGCGGTGCGACAGCGGCTTGCGGCCCGGGTCCGTGGGCGGGTTGCACGCGCCCACGAACTGGATGCGCTCCAGGTGCACCCACGAGTGGTCTGAGTGTTATTACATTGTTGATTATGTTAACGTGATATTCATAATTAAAAAGATTTTTTACACAAGGAACAACCATGGCCATGTAATGCTTCCAATAAATAAAGAGGAATTAAAAAAGGGATGAATACAAAGAAGCTTGAAACCACGTAGCATGTATTTTATTTTGCCTTTTAGACTTAAATAAGTTTTAACGTTTTTAACCAAGCTTTTATATTGGAATATCGAAACTAAACGTATAAGCAAAAAATTCTGGATGTGGACTCAGGTTATGTATACCATGAAAACGCATTGTCATCGGAACTGAACCAATACGTAAACATTTAGCTCCGTAAGATAAGAGGATGTTATTCTAATTCAGATTGCAAGTTTTTACCCGAATACATACATTGCAAATTAAATAAAAGTTTGTAAAATGTGGTTTAAACAACTTACCACTAGCCCTGTAGAAGCCCTTATGTTCAAGCAGTTGTCTCAAGAAGGAGATGACCCGCTGTGTGCCGTACTGATCCATATCGGGTAAATTTATTTCATCGCAGAATAATACCAGCCATTTGCCAAGCTAAAAGGAAACAAGGGTGTAAAATAGGGATTTGGTAAAACATTCAAGTAAATATTCAAACAGTAATGTAGAAATAACTTCTTTCTTTTATTTTGCAGAAAGGGGATGGAGAATACCCCCTCCATACATTTTATTAGCTTTTAACTAAGGCATTAATAAACTGAATCGAACAGATTTCATCACATATTTAAACATTCTTTAAGGTGATATCTCTCCATGTGGGATTGACGTCCCATCGGATTATGAGAGTAAGGGAACAGAGAATGCATTTGTTTTGCGCATACATTTATGCACTATAATATCTCCTACGTAGTTGGCTAATGTCTGTTGAGATCGGCTGTAGCCGAAACTACGTGTCATAGACACAGGTTTTTCATCAACTATTCGATAAAAAGATGTCTCAGTTAAATCCTTACCTGAACTGGGGCGAGAACAACTCCATTAGGAGTCTTCCTATACTCGCAATAATGGTCGAAAGTCTTGAGCAGTAGTTCGGGAGTGGTGGCGGACGAGAAATTAAGACCGACCACTTCCATATCGGGGAGAGCTCGGAGCGCCGAGAATAACGTCATTGTTTTACCCGAACCGGGTGGACCGCACAATACTAGAAGAGGACAAAGTTGTTATTTTTTTTGTTAGTTTTAAAGGTTTGGTGAATTTTTAGTATGAACCTAATTATTGTTTTTTAAATACTTACAATGTATTTGTAAAATACTACTACAAATGATTTCAATTTCGATGAAGCGTGATTTCTTTAAGAATGTTAATTTACAACATGAAAGGATTTATTGTTTACGAAACGGGAGACGGTCAGTGATTGGTCAAAATATGCGCATTTAAAAAAATACTGTAAGTTTTTTAGTTATGTGTGTAATTAACAATTGTGGAAACTCCAAAAGAAACACATATACTACAGTCAGACAAGAAATATTAGCCAATAAAATTGTAAACAAAAATATAAGTCTTACCCAAGGGCTTGTGCTCAGCCAACCAGGTGTATAACAAAGCTTCGTGACGGACTGTATCGAGAGTTGGTACAACTATGTCGGGTGCCGCCACCTTATGAGTTTCTACTTCTATCTGAGGCACTTTAGCGGACCATGGCACCCATTCACCCGTTATACACACCTTAAATGCAAACAAAATATATACACAGATGTAAGAAGAATATAATATCTTTAGAAAATAATCTAAAACTTAATTTTAAAGACATTTTCATTTCAACATAAAATGAAAAGTGTTTCAAATTAAATTTTGATATAAGGTCTTACTTTTTCAATTTGAAATATTTAGCTTTTGCATCGGTAACTACGTCATTAATCATAGTTTAGAATGATACATTAATTATACTATGTGATGGGGATCACGATTCTTAGCACTGAGAAAGCAACTAAAAGACAATACGATACAGTTGATAAGTTACCTCAAAATCAATGATGTGTTGATTTGCGCCACAGTTAGGCAGCTGCATTGTGCTCGCTGATCTGATAAAGTCGCCTAATTCGTTGCGGTCCTAAAACAGTACCCAATATGATACTTATTCCAAACCAAACTAGAAACATAATTTCTAAAGTAGAAGAGAGAGAATTTAAAGAAAGCTAGAGTGACAGACGTAAAGTGTCTGTCAGATATAAAATATTACTGCGTAATTTATTTATAGAAATTCATGAATAGTGAATGTGAGAGGCAAGCTAAAATAAATGAATTATTTTCAAAAACAGACTTTTACATATACCTTTAATTTTATATACTTTTTTTTTATTTTATATACTTTTTTTATATACCTTTAGTTTCGCGTCACCAGCAAATGACCATAACAAAGAATATACGAGCCATTTAGGCACGTAAGCTTCTAGCTGTTCGTTGGTGATGGGGAAGTCAGGGTGTTGACGGTTGTAACCTAAGATGTTTCTGAAAGATAAAATAGCAGGAAGGATTTATTTTTCTATGTATATGATCAGGAACAAAAGCTAAGGTTGTTGAATTATGTATTCCGTTAACTGACATTACAATTTTTTTTTATTGAAAAAAAAAGCCTATTTTATAGAAATATACGGTTATAAAGTACTAACTACTACTAACTAACTAACTACAAAAAAATCTCATCTCATTCTTGAAGTCCAATCAGACTTTAGGAATAAGAGATTTTATGTGCAAATGAACAATTCAAAGGGACTGAAGAAGTTTACGAAGATTTACGGTATGTTTTTTTTTTATATTTGTCCAATTTGAACAGGTGTTTGTCTCCTTACCTCACACCGCGGTTGAGCATAGAATGCAGTGATGACAGAGCTCTGTGGCGCGTGAAGTCCATGATGTGGTCAAGACTGATCGCGCGTTCCAAACACTTGACTACCAGCCCGTCACCGAAGAACAGAGGTTGTAGGATTGAAGCCACGTCGCGCTGAGTCTGTTTGTAAAGATTTATTCATTAATTTCAATGGATCTTCTTCTTATCGAGTCAAGACCCAATTCAAATTTTACTAGAGCACTATATGTAGACTATATATGGCAACGTCGATATCCTCGTGTCTTGCCGGGTACACAGCACAAACATGTAAACATAAACGTTTAACAAACGTATCGATAATATCTTTAGCGTGTATTATTAAGAAAATGAGGTATGTACCTACCAAACATAGGAGAACCATCCCTTTTACATGTTGATATACATTAGTAATTCTATATTATTCAGGTAATTATTTATATATGGAGTTTCAAAAGTGCAAATGTATAAATGTCTGTACTCGACGGGCAAGAAAGTAGGTGTCACTCTGCACTCACTCCTCAGCCTTGTCAATCATACCCAATTTCGCCAAGTTATGTTTCCAGCGACCCACAACCGCCCGAAGACGATTAAACGTCTTCCATATCATCATGTCGGCATTTCATACATTTTTATTTTAACTTACTTGTAAAGCGGGAGACAATATGTTTTCAGTGGCGTTCTGATCACCGCCTGCGGAAGGAGCGGCCATAACAATGCTGAACGAATCTTCTTCGCCATCTTCCAGAGGGATGTTTCTCAATCTAAAGCAGATAACATAGGTAATATTCAGTAATCTAATAACTTACAAAAAAACTTTTGCCTTGTTTTATTTAATTTGTTTATTTTATTACAACAATATTTTATTACCAATAAACGATATGTTTTAAGTTAAGCCTCAGGTCACACTGGCAACGAAGCGGAACAAAGCTATGGTCGTTTTGCTTCGTTCCCAGTTTTCCATTCAACCCTTCAGCCCATTTTTTGTAACCTGTCTTAAACGCAGGCCACCAGGTTACTAAAAATGGGATGTAGGCACTGATTGTTAATCTTTATAGAAGTGTGTCAATGTAACTTACCTCAGAAGATAGTTCTCGAAAATCATTTCAGTAGTGAGCACATCTTGTGAGAACCACACCATACCACAACGTGACACAGTAGCCAGGGTGGCGTACTTCAGATCTTGTACCTGAAATTTATAGATTTTAAATACCGAGTAATTTAATAATACCGCAAGCCATCCGAGCTGTGATGTAATGTGGTCGCGGGACGAAATTGATAAATTTATTTCAAATTGGCCTGAATAGGCACATGACCGAGAGGAATGGAAAAAATAGAGGGAGGTCTTTGTTTATTATATGGGACATCGTGGGTGATAATAATTAATAAACTAAATAGTTCTAGTGCTTACGCCTTACAGCTTCTAGTATTTGCAAATAGAGATTTTAATCTACTGTTGTTGCTTATTGTATCTTAAAAATAGTGCTTTTTGGTTAACTATACTTACAATTATTTTAAAATAGGCCCAAAAATATTTCTGAAAACACACATACCTCAAACATAACTCGGACATTAGGAGGCAGTGACAAACGCTCTCCGTTAGGCAAAGTAAGCAGTTTATTGTCATCCAGTACGGAGTTCAAATTCTCTACCCACTCAGGGTCCACATCACCGTCGAATATGATCCATTGACGCTTGTTGATTTCACCGCGGACGTTGTCAATGATTTTCCTGAGAAAGTCAAAATATTTTTAACCTTTTTTAAAAGGATTCATACATTAGATTTTCTTTCTTAACCAATATAATGTGTGGTCATCTTTCATTACGCTAAAGTGACCATTTGCATAGTTTCATACGAAATACATATAGATATAAACTGCAGAACGATTTCTATCAAAACAATAATTATGACTTTACAGAATAACTACTGAGGGTAGTTGTAAAATGAATTTACCTCCAATCAATCGAACACACGATAAAAAATTATATTCTTACCTGAGAATATGTGTGAAGAGACCATCAGTCCATTCACGTGTGTTGGGATCCAGTACACCGTATAGTGTTTCCTTGGACATAGCCTTTGGATCTATGACGTGGGCCACGCCTTCTACGCCTTCGAACCTGCATAATGATGATATAAATAATACCGTAAAACTAGATGTTTATTCCTTCAATTGAATGATACCTAACTTATTTTATATTATTGCAATTTTCAAAGGGATGTCAATTATTTTAAAAATAACATACAGCCTATTTTACGCACTGATAATGTAGCTTTCTTTAGAGGGTTTTTTAAAAATTGGTCAAGTTTTTTGAGTTTAACATTACCAACAAACATACAAACAATTAAATCTCTTTATAATATTCAGCCCAGTCCAAGCAAGCGACATCTAGTGAGCTAAATATTTTTTGTCCTCATTGAGCAATGTTTCTTACCTCTCCAAAGCCTTGAGCAATACGCGCCAAGCAGTAGACTTGCCACTGCCAGATGGTCCGACCATCATGAGACCATGGTTCAACTTGCAGATTTGGTACAATTGAAGAACCTGTATGTTACAATAAAAATTAGAACAAAAATATTTAAATTAGATTTTAAAGATCATAAACCCAGGATTTTGAAAACATTTGGAATCTGTTTTAGCACAAAAGTAAAAACTTCAAAAGTTGGTTGTTATATTCAATAAAATGTATAATAAAAATTACTAAAGACGAAACCATTGTCTAAAAAAAGCAAAATCTATAGATTAGAGAGATGAAATTAAGAGCTTGAGATAGTAACGACCATGTTTACCTCTAAGCTTCTAAAGCTGTCAAGTACTTAGCAGTGGTAATGGTGCTGATTCTCTTGCATACCATACTAAACTAATTTTAGTCTCACTATGTCTCTTTCTATTAAACACCATCGAAAAAAGACAGAAAATTTAACTGTCTAATTAGAGCTATAAAATTAGTGTATGTCCTTGAAACTGATATGAAATTAGACGGGATTATGTTATGGCGACATAGTTTGATTCACTTTTAGACTTTTTGATTTATATCAAATGAACTAATTTGACAGCTCAAAAATTCTCTATACTTTTCTCATGATCTCTGTTAGAAAGAGAGATAGTGAGTCTATTATTTTAGAGCGTGTGTAAGATAATTAGCACCAATGTATAGTCAAGTAACATGTAAGACTGAAGAAGTTGAGTACATTGTAAAATCTTAGGTTTTTTATAACATGGTACATGCCTTCTAATGTATTAGCAATACTCAATAAAGAATTGTAACCATTATAATGTTTTTATTAAAAGTAATATCAATATCATGGTTTACTTTTTTCGCTTGGAAAGATTTAACGGCCTTGTACCCGTTTTACAATGTCATATTTAGTGATAAATAGCTTAACCAGAAGAAAATCTAACAGATCAAGTATAAAAATTAACGTGATTGTAAAAAGACTGTGAATTACGAATATTAGCTTTCGTGTATAGGGAAGTATTGAGTATAGCTAATATGACTAGAGGGGTAACAACACAATACAACTAGTAATAGCGAAACTGCAAAGTTGAAACAAGAAACACATCCAGACAGTGACGTGGCTTGACCAGGTGTAGTGGTGTGTAAGCTTATAGGAATGAAGTACAAGTCGTCATTTGTGAGTGGTGGCTGAAATAACATGGAGCTACAAACAAATGGAGTGGTAATCTGCTGTTAAACGTTGTAGAATGACTAAACATTATCAATCGGTATTAAATACTCAGATGCGATAGCAACAGTTCGCCACTCCATTTGTTTAGTTGCTCCATGTCGAAAAACACAGACGATGGCGTTAGTGTTAGACACGCCCACACCGCTCCGGTCACTGACCTTCTCGATCCACGTGCTGTGCATGGCGCGCGACGACGGGCTGCGCCTCTACGTGCCGTTAGCGGGTTAGCATGGAAACGCATACGCATTCACACTCACGTACTACCGTATGGTATCGGGTATCGATATTATACGTTATATGGGTATGGCGACACTGCTTTTTATTTACATCATGTAATATAATATAATGTTAACGAAACTGCGATTCGCACTCAATAAAAATCAAATAAAAAGCAGCCTCTAAATGAATAAAGCAAAATGTTAAATTGTTATGATTATTGTCGCATGAATTATATTGATTTATAAATAATTGTTTATTTCATAATATTAATAATATTATATAAAGTCATGATACCTTCACCTTTTCGGTTAGGATGTTTTATTTATGGATGTTATTTAAAATCAAATGACGTGCATATACCATGGACCTCTGTGTTGTCACAATTGACTGTGCGTCAATGAATGAATGTCATTAGTTATTTCCTTGGCCAATTTCCTTTTTTTACTGGATATGAGTTTGTCAGCAAAGTGAAGGGAAATAAGTTACCTTATCCATCCAAGTGGAGCCTTGTTCGTCACCTTCACCACAAACCAAGAATTCTTCAGCGCAAACTGCACGGATTTCGTTCTTTAATCCTGAGGAACAAGGTAGTCTATCAATCTAGGAGGCCTTAATAACGTCCGAATGTTTCGGGGATGCAGCTAAATACAGTCCGACGTAATATAACCGATACAGCTAAATATTGCCTGCGCAACCCAAAGAGGTACGATGTGTCTAAGGATATTGAATCAAAATGTTTAACTAAATGACTTATTAAATATCGAACTTACCAGTCATTTCTGCCCTAGTGTATCCAACATTAGGGAACACATCATTGAGCAGAGAGAACAGCAGCGGTATATCTTCAGCGACCAGCTTGGGCACCATAGTCTCACACACGGATTGTATCAAGATGTCTTGCTCGGGAAGAGACTCGGCTATCGACGCCTCATCGGGCACTTCTGTACCGCGTTCGATCAAATTCTCCTTTAAATTAAAGCAGGCAGTTAAATGTGTTTTACGGCCGGTTTCACAGTTTACTCGTAAGTTTCTGTTACCTTACCTGACAGATAATTTTATACAAATTCTGTTTTTATTTTTAAATTTACCTCAGCCTACAAAAAGTTGTATCTACTAGATAAATTAACTAGAACTAATTAGGTAGTACAATTAGTATTAAGTTTTGAGAAATCACAAATTAATGATGTTGTCTTTACCTTGATCTTTTGAATGCGGTCACGCTTGACATTACCGGCTGACACGAGCACAGACTTAAGGGCTCGCAGTCCGAAGTCGTAATGTGACTGGTTCGATAACTGTTCGTCACACAATCTGTAGACGAAAAAAGAAATATTATTTAGTGCTGTTTTATCTAGGTGCATTTCAACCCCCGCGCAAGTGTGGGGCCCGCGTGATGAGCTGGAAAGGGTGTTGACCCCCTATCTCACAGTAGTCCAAGCAGCCCGTAGTAAATCCGGTTGAAATTTAGGTTATGTCGGGCATATAGCGTTATGGGTGAGGTACTTAATACGACTTAATCAATGTTGTATTAAACCTAACATTGAGTTCTCTAACATTGTGTTTAGTGGTTTCTCGAATTTCTTTACGTGCTTACGCCCCCACTAGGTAAGACACCAGACAGACTAGATATTTTAAAGAATCTTCAGCGAAATACAATTCAAACTGCACTTCAAACAAAAACTTCTCTAAACAATACCACAAATCGTAGTCTGCTTAAAAAAAAATGAACATAAAATAATAATTATACTAACTTGAAGAACGGCACAATCTTGCAAGCTAATTTCTCAGCAGTCCTGAACCCTTGGCTGAACAACATCACTTCGGCAATCAGCTGTCTATCTGGCGTGGTCATGGCCAAGCTACGGAACAGCTTCTTCAAGTTATCAGGCAGGTTGGAACGTCCCGCATATCCAGGGTTCATGGTGATGAAGATAGCCATGTCTTGACTTACTCGCACTTGCTTACCAACCAGCTCCACAGTAATGGACTTAGCTGTAAAGGAATTTTGAATGAAGTGTCAGAGGTATCATAATTATATCCGAAAGTTCATTCTATCAAGACTATAATTTGTTTGGAAAATTTACCCGTATTGTCTCCTTCCTGATGGCTCTTAAGAGCTTCTTGAATAGTTTGAACTTGCTGAGATACGGCTGAAAGCATTCTCTCTTCCAAACGATTGAACTCGTCGAAACATCCCCATGCTCCCACCTAAGAAACAATTTTACACATAGTATGTCTTTTGACTGTCCAATTAAATAAAAAAATCGCGTATTCATTATAATAATATCAGTACCTGACAAAGACCAACGAAGATACGGCCCATAGCTTGGAAATCGAATGTCTCGTCACAGTTGAACACCAAAACGAAGCGACCGAGTTGGTTTCCGAGAGCCTTTACCGACTCAGTCTTACCAGTTCCAGCGGGACCTGAAATGTATTAAATTCACAGTAATCGCAACTCTATCGAACGGTGATTAAGTGCAATTTAACTTGCACGATTGCATGCAAGTAAAAACTACAAACCGAAAGGCGATCCTCCAAGTCTGGCTTCCAAAGCTTGTGTCATAGTAAGGTAGCAGCGATCAGTCAACGGAGTTTGTACCAAACGGTCTTGTACGCCCAAATATTCGAAACCATATAAGAATTTGGCATTCGCCATGTGGATCGTCAACTGTTGCAATACCTAAACAAAACAGGACATGTCACAAATTATCGAATCTAAGAAGTCCAATAAGGGTAGCTACACACATAGTCGATTCGGCACATTCGGTTTGGTATTTTCAAAGAAGTTCCGTTGAAATTTCTTCTAAAATACCGAATCGAATGTGTCGAATCGACTATGTGTGCAGTATACGCGTGTTGTAAATGTAGTTATTCTTTTGTTTCATTCTATAAAATTTTGTAGATCATACTTACATCATTGTTTCTAGGATCGAAGTAGAACCGCATCTCACAAAGCCACTCGAACGAGCGCGGACTGTTGACGTCAGAAGCGATCAGGCGACGCGTTACTGTACGCTTGTGGACGAACTCATTGATCTAATGTACGGAAAAATTATGATAGAACACATATTTGATTTTTTCCTAAATTAACACGAATACAAAATCCTGAAATAAATGAGACAAAAAGGCATATCCAAATTATTTTTGTTATTTTGTCGTCATTTGATACTATTAATACATTTTAAACATTTAGATCCTGACAATACTTACCAAATGTTCAAGCTTTCTCCTTCTTAATGGCGGCTGTTCTTGCAGCACGGAGTCAGCGAGTATGTTCAGCATATTCTCTACATGAGCCAACACTCTCTTCAAGCCTTCACCACCTCCGCTTACTAAGGCTGCTTCCACATCTTCCGACCATAGGATTTGAGCGGCTAGCACCACAATTTGCGCCTGCGTAAGTCGGACAAAAATAGGTAAGATATTGTGAATTTAGGTTTTATAGACTAAACACTGACCAAAAATTATTTTGGCACCTTCTGGAAGTAAGTATAAGGTTCTATTTCATATGAACAGAAGGCTTTACTTACTTGGTATTTGTCACACCAATCGATGAATTTCTGTGGATCCACATTTCCGTCTTTGAATTGTTTGACGTCACCCACAGCATCTTTAAGGCGACATGCCAAAGTGACGCGCATTTCACGCTCCACCATCGACAGCCAGGAGTTGATCTTGGGATTCTCAATCGTTGAGACGGGGGAGGTGAAGTAGACCTATAAAAAAATCATGTCATTATTCTAAATGCATGGTTGTGTAAGTGGGCTCTAAAGAGTTTTATAGATATTATTTAATAGATTGCTGCATTGAAAATTACTTTGCAAATGTACATTTTTAGCCAAACTAATACAGCACATCCAGTGGCGAGCTTAGTTCCTAATAATAGTGAAGCCCAACAACCTTTTTAAAGGTTAAATTGAATTTTAAAAAAGTATTACGTAATATGTTTTTTTCTAAATTTATTTATTTACTTAACGAGATTTACAGGTTTTTACATTTTTCCTGCCAAACTAAAACTGAATAAATGTATGAATGTGGACGAGGCAAAAGGAATATGCAGGAACCGTAGCAGGTGGCGTTCTGTAGATTTTGCCTACCCCTCATGGGAAGAAACGTGAATTTATGTATGTATGTATGATGGGCTTCGGAAAAATGTATGGTTGGCATTGCCCTGAGCACATCATATTATATCTCTTTGTCACTGTTCTCTACGCAGATACTAAACTTCATAATCTTACCTCTTCACCTTCACGAGAAGCGATACCGTTAATAACAGTGTTATCTTCATTAAGAATAATGGCCGCTACTCCAGCAAACATCTTCTTAAAGTGTTTCTGTAAACGCGCGATATTCTTGCTGTTACCAATGATTTCCAGGAGATCCTCGTCACCAACGAAGTAGAATCTAAAACAGTTAAGGTGCTTGAAGACTTGGATCCCAAGACGTGTATTTTGTGAAAGTAACAATAACTAAATAAATGGTATTTTGAGACTTTAAGTCACATAGTCACCGATATTTCGGAACTGTTACAAGCACGATGACCTCGAATAAACTGTTATTGGGCGTGACTTAGGGGATGGTGGTATGCAGACAACACAAAAAATGTGAAGGAAGAGGGTTGATCGTTATTTGTTCCAAATTATATTATAGCGCTTATAACAGTGACGAAATATCGATAACTCAAAAACTATAAAAAGGTAAATATATAAGGTATATCTCGTTATTTATACTCAAGCTAGTATTGGAAGATTATTCATTGATACTAAGCATTACAACTGGCTAACACACTTCGAGGACTCTTTTGCTTGCATTTTTAAGTTCAATCCTATTATAGAGCACACAAAAATGAGCTCCAAGTACCTAAAATTGTCAGATACATCCAAAAATGTCGATAGACTCACCTAGGGAAACTGCTTCTTTCCCTCTCAAGATATTCACCCAGAGCTTTCTGGATCTTGCCCAGCAAATCAGCGAGACGTTCTAAAGAGCGTTGCACTCCCGGGATATTTAAAACATCCATAACCATCGGAGACTTGCCTACTTTCTTCATCAGACCCAGGAACTCGGAGCTGCGTAAATAAAATAGATTAGCAAAGATAATTAGTAGTATGAGTAATTAGAATTAAGATATGAAGATCTTTTTTGTAAGATTTCTTTATTTCTTGATATAAGAACGACAATAAACCAAAAATCTAACTACATAAAACGCCATTAAACAAGTTCTCTTGTATACGATAAAGAAATCGCGAACATCGGATTTTTTAGCGTTTACAAGAGGCCTAAGAGTCAGTCCACAAGGCGCGTTGCGTTGCATCGTTGCAAAAATAAGTGAAAAGCACGGTACCGGCGCAGCGTAGGACCGTGTGTATACTATGATTATATCTTAGAGTATATAAGAAAATATAGAGCAACCCTATAGAAGTATGAACCGTGAGCACGGGTATGAACAACGCGGCCGCGACACGAGCTCCGTTTGCGATTATACCTCGATCGACTGCGGTTCAACTAGGCTCCACGAGCGAAAAATTTAAAAAAATTACATTTTAGCTTATATCATGGTTAACTGCTGAGTTAAATTTTGAAAAACGTCTAGAAAACACAATTTGAAAAAATGACATTTTAACATTTGTATGGTGAGACCTGCTTTCGCTCCGCACAAGGCAATGTGGTTGACGTTATCACTCTATATTTTCTTGAATACTCTATGGATTATATATTAGTATGTAAAACGACGTAGCGCTGACGCAACGCGCCGTGTGGACCGACTCTTAGCTTTACATTTGTCAAGTCATTTTATAAACAAATAAATAACTATAGTACAACAATACTATACTACAACAATAGCTAAAAAATAAATTAAAATATTGTCTTAAAACATTAACCTGATACTCTGGAACCGGCTAGTCTCAACAGGCAACAAGGTCTTGATATCAGCAGACCCACTGAATATACCCTCCAAATACACCCAGCGACGTTGTACGTCGATCCATACGTCAAACAGAGCATTGATGCGGTTCAGCTTCTCTTCCCATGTTAGAGCTTCTTCTTCGAATACCTTTGAACGAAAGTAGTCGATTATAGTTTCTGAACTTTTTGTAATACAAAAATATGCGATCTTTTGGTGAGGCACACAAGCTTGTGTGCCTAACTCCTGGTGTCCTCCCATCACGTTTAATACTATTTTATAGCGCCCTGGCTGTAAAATCACTAGGTACTCAAGTACTTCAAGAGTTTTTTTCAAGGGACTACTTCTCAGATCTGATTTTGCTTAAATCACAGACACAGACACCGAAAATGACATAGCAAAGCGACTTTACCTTGTAGTAAGGCGACAGTTTCATTGCAGCGACACTATTGATGTGTTCCTTCACTTTGTTAAAGAGATCGTCCCAGCCGCGGATGATCTTGCATTTGTTCTGGTAGTTGATCAGGTCCAACTCATAGCTCTGCCACGACTCGCGCACCTAAGAATAAAAGAAAATTGTAAACTTTTACTAGTTATTAGAGAAGTTCGTCAACTATGCCAGATTGGAATGACGTCAAAATCCGCTGACAGCGAAAACGCGTGGTTGTTTTTTTATTTATTGTTTTGAAAATGGCACTTTTGCCTTGAAAGTTGTAAGATGGAAGTTAGACGGTCTTGTTCAGAGTCTGGACAAGACCATCAAACTTCCACGGGACGATGGGTCTGGACTCCAGTTAAGTTTTACCGAAAAACATGCCACAGTTCTAGACAATGAAACACTAAGCCAAAAAGAAAAGAGATGGACAAAAAATAACTATGTTGACTCTAACTAACCTGTTTCAAGAACTCCTCTAGCGCCATTTCTCCCTGAGCCACAGACACGACGTCCTTGACGGTGTGTTCGTTATGCAGGAGATCGGCGTCCCACACTTGTCCTAACGTGAGCTCGGACAGCGCCCAGTCCACTTTGAGAGCGCGACACAGTTGGCGCCAATGACGTTCTTTCAAAGCATCCGATTTCAACTCCACGATTAACATGTTTACCTGGTAATTAAAAAGCTTTTAGTTTCAAGATCTTAAACGTAATCGCTGGATTACAAAATAATTTAGTAATTTGTGAATAATTTTCTCATTTACATGATTCGGGGGATCCAGTTGATGATTGCATCAGAGTTTTTGTAAAAGGTAACAAAAGGATGATGGCAATTTTATTCTTGTCTATCCAAATGCGGCAATAAATTGCGCGTAAACAAGAGCTGTTTAGATTGATGGGTTTGTGATACAGCTGTAAATATATGTTGTTGATATGAGGATAGACAGGTAAATGGCGCAGTTAGTTAGGATTTTAGGAAAAGGAGGAACAGGAAAATGAGAGGTGAGGTGAGGAGAAGGTAGAGGAAACAGAGCATGAGGAAGAGCAAGACAGAAAATAGATTCATAAGAAGCTCAGTAACTTTAAGGATATTATCATTACCTTAGTGTAGGACTGCAGTAGTTTGCGGACATATTCGTAGCTGTCATACATACGAAGACGAGCCGGTAGCTCTTTGAGTTCATTCAACATCGCTTCCAGTTGTTGTCTAATACAAAAAATATAATAGTGACCAAGACAGTACAAGTATTTTTGAAACTTAAAATCATGAAATAAAGGTCAATTTTCAATGATGCATACTCGCCAGTGTAGTCTAAAAACTTTACCTGAGTTTCCTAGGCTGTACGGAAAGCCAAGGCTTCTCGCGGATGTCATCAATCTGTGTCCAGATCTTGCTGAGAGAAGCCCAGACGCCGCGTAAATCTTGCAGCTCTTCAAGAGCCACGGTCATGCGTTCGTTGTTGATAGAGCTACCTAAAATAATAAAATAACAATTTTAGTGTATTTTTTTAGCCTAAACCAGGAGTGGGTAAATTTTATTATAAGAGCAATACTATTCTTAACGGTAAGCTTTAAAAAACATTACATTTTCTCATAGCTGGTTTTTCTTTGGGAAAAGTTTTCAACATATTATATAAACAAACCTGTATCATGCAGCTCAAGAGCTTCCTTAGCCTTAGCAACGTTATCTCTTTCGTCCTTCAACCTGGTATATCTGGTTTCCATAGCCTGTAGTCTACCCAACGCATCTTCGGGTCTCGTAGACCCATCAGTGGGCTTGCTACGTTCCCATTCGGTAAGGAACTCTAGAGTTCGAGCTTCTACTGCTTTGTCTTCCGCTACAATCTTTTGCTGGAGCGAAGCAACCTAAAAAAAAGGATTTTTCAATCGTACCTATACAACCCACGAATAGGTCATGAACCACAATATTCATGTCAGAAGAAATAATACCTGAGTCTGTATAGAAGAATCCTTTCTGCGCATGATCTCGTTAAACGCGCTCCATTCACCTTCGATGTTGTCGACATGCAGCCATTGAGCGGGGAATTGGAATCTATGGATAGGCACATTTTCTGTAGCAATTTGTGTCATTTTTTAATAAAAGAATGTAGATTTTTTATTGCTTCGACACGTAGATAATGTCTTTGTCTAGTAGTGGAACAGTAGGTACATGCTGATATATTATTAAAAAATAAATAGTATATTTACCTCTGTCTTTCCAAAATACGTTGTGCCTCCCTGTAGATGTCGACTTGTTTCTCCCACGCTAGCACTTCCCTCTTCAGTTGTTGCACGTATGTAATGAGAGATACTGCATCGCTGGTTGATGCCGCTTCTGTAAGAAGACAATTCAATATTTCGTGTCTAGGTATGTTCATTCGTTAGATAGTAAGAGACCTATTATTGAAAGTGATGTACTATCTTATACAGTACTTATACTCTTGATGTTTTGAACAATCATCATCTTTTGGACATATAAAAATTACATCGCATCGCTACATTAGGGTAGCTACACAAATAGATGATTCGGCACATTCGGTTCGGTATTTTGGAAGAAATTTCATTGGGTATTCTTCAAAAATACCGAACCGAATGTGCCGAATCGACTATGTGTGTAGCTACTCTACACATTCTGTACAGACTGGCTTGACCTTCAAGTATATAGAGCTAGTTTCACCACCTTCAGATACATTTCAATTAACTTATCAAGCAGATAATTAAAAACAAATGCCTAATGTTACCGATAGTCTGTTGTTCCAGCTGGTTGCGTGACTTGGCTAGCTGCGAGTGGAAGGTCACCATCTCTCCGCCCAGCAAGGCCCCGAACTTGCCGAGCACCTCCTTATGCCAGGCGTCGTACTTCAGCGCCACTTTACTCTGCACGCGCGCGAAGTCGATGACCACGGGCCCGTACTCACGACGAGTGTCCGATGTGTCGAATGTTGTGCGGGATTTCCTGGTAGAAAATTGTTTTAAAATAAGAATAGACCTTAACAAATTTAATTTTTAATTATGAATTTTTTACTTTAACTATAATTGAGTAAAACGACAAACTGACATTGTTTAATTGTCTGACATTTCTTAATTGTCTAACATTGCTTAATTGACTGACATTTCTTAATTGTCTGACATTGCTTAATTATCTGACATTGTTTAATTATCTGACATTGCTAAATTGTCAATTACAGTACTTACTTGATGTCATTCAAGCACTTAATCCAGAGCGTGATGTCTTCTCCCAAACGTCCATACAAGCTCTCAGGCTGTAGATCCCACAACGCTTGGTAACTGTAAGTGAAGCAATCCACTTTAAAATTTGTCTCCAAGCAAAACTACTTACAAAAAGCCGAGTTGCAGTACATACACACGGCTACACATTAAGCTGTACATTTCCAGTATAAGCTGATATCTATGATACGAAGAGCGTATACTATGCGAGGTCAGTTCATACTGGTTTTGTATAGCTTGATGTGTAGCGTGTGTACAAACAAATATGTTTTTTTAAGGATAATTAAAAGTTCACGACGACACGTTATCATCTGCATAATCTTTGTAAGGATAAAAGGGATGAGAAAAAATTTGAGTAGTTTTACGTTCATATATAAAGTTAAATAAAATCTACACAAACACAGCGTCGTTGTAGTACCAATACCTCCTAATTGTATAAATTTAAATTTTACAGTAAAAAGGAAAAACCGTTTCACATCTAGTAAATTTCTGTCGATGCAAAATTGAATTTTACGTCTATTGCAATAAAAAAGTAAATTTGTAGAAAAAGTCAGATAGGAGGTATCACTTCAACGACGAGTCAGGAATAATTGACGTAGATAGATAAGACTTACCGTAGCCATTCATCAACGTATTCACGAACTTGCGATATCTTTTGTTCAATAGCATCGTAGGCGTTCTCTAATGGTGATGACCCGCCAGGCAGTTTAGTCAGAAGATTCCTGTACGTTGCAGTTTGAGCGCGAGCCACGCCCACTTGGTATCTATACAAATTAAAGATAAGTTATATATCAAACTAGCTATATGTATAACTTCATTCTAAAATAACTTTAAGATTTTACTTTGTCGTGGTGTGTAATAAATTGTAACCTATGTGTTATTGTGAGATATAAGTTATACATATTACTGTTATGTTTCGCAAACAACAAAACACCCTCACAAACTTCACATAGGTAGGAAGTAGATTAATGTAGTAGGATTTATTTCATTATCTACCTACCCATATTTTTTTAACTTTTTCATTGAGAAATGGGTAGAAAAAGACACTCTTTTCTTCCTACAATGAATAAGTGAAGCGCGAGAGACTTTTAGATGGACCACAAGTTAAATAATACCTGATACTAAAATTACTTTTGTAAAAATAAGGAATAAGATTTTATTTCTAGTGTAAGTACATACAATTAATTTCATCATCTACCTACCTATATTTATTTAACTTTTTAATTGAAAAATTGTTAGGTTCTTCTCTATTATGTCGATTCTTCTTACAATTAATCATTTAAGTGGACCACAAGTTAAATAATACCTGGTGCTCTGCAAGCGATGTTGGCTGGTGACGATAGCTTGCCAGGCGAACATCTGTCGCATCAATTGGAAGCGAGCCTCCTCCAGGGAGGGGAATAAGTACATCTGCTGGTTCGTGATGCGAACCTCGTGGACTACACGAGCGATCTGTTTAGGAATAAGAAAATAATGAAGTAAACGTTCAGGACTAATGTCCTAAGGTATAAGTCATGTTACACATGACACAAGTGACGGCCAACGAAAGCCGTCAGAGTCCATCCAGTAAATAAACCTTAACTCCCGCAATATACAGTTCAAATTGTATTGCAAACTTCGGATTTATTTTATAGTGTATTGTTAAGGAGAGTAGGAAGCCTTTCCCTGTAGTGGAAAATTACGGCCTAATAAGAATATTGTGTATCGTGTCAGATACTTGCCTGAGGTTCACCACCGGGTTTGTGAGTAGGTTCAGTGGGCGAATAGGTGTCCATAGACAGATCAAGTTCGTGACTCTTTCCTAAAAGCGCTGATGTCCAGGCTTCGATTCCAGCTTGTAAACGGGCAGCTAGGCTCTTCTCAACCTATGAAACAAAAACATTTTACATAGATCCAAATTATTAAGATGTGATATTAATCCTAATTAAGATGTGAGAGATTATGCACTGACCTCTTCATCAAGACGTTGTACCCACAGATGCAGGTTACTGTACTGTCTCAGCGACAAGTCATCAATAGCTCTCTGCAGCCGACTCAGGATATCCGCCAAGCTTCCAGCCGAGTACGGACAAGTTTCCAAGGAGCGAGCATCCACTGATATTTGTTCTTCCACTGCCAGAAGATCCTCAACCTAATTAAGAATAATGGAACATTAAAATGACATAAAAAATAAATCTCGACTATAAACGACTTTGAACCCTATTATAAACGAATAAAGGTTGAAAATTGATAAATTTACCTTCTCTTGGAACAGAAGCACAACTTCGCTGAGCTTTTGCACGTAAGGGTCTAATTTGTAGGACTCCCATACTAAAGCCATGCCTTCCGACACTTGGTTCAACACATCGCGGCGCAGACCAGCCACTAACGGGATGATTGATGCTTTGTCGCGGATCTGAAGAAGTTTCAAATGTACTAGAATCTTGTTTGGAGAGTGGTTGATTGGAAGATTGCATGCTTTAACTTAAAGGGTTAAACTTAATTTCTAAATACGAAAATGCAGCAGCATCAGACACAAAATACAGAAGCTGTAACATTGTTTCAAGATACTATCAATTTGAAATCGAGAAGAATATAACCAGAAGCAATGTAAACTAAAGGAGGATGGACAAAAATATATGGGACCCAGTCTAGGAACCAATAACAATCAAGCGATAGGTCTTTGCAAGATTAGTTTTAATGCTCTCTTAATCATAATTATCCACATACCTATAAGTCTTTAAAACAATGCAATGTAACCAAAAATATTGTAAGACTTCTCCATGTATCTAGGCCATCCGCGGCATAAGCAACTAGGAATCACACCTACCATAATGTTATTAACATTACGACTATACATAAGTGCCTTTATATCAATTATGACTGTTATTGGCCATAAAGGCTGAAGTGCCCATTCTCCTTTTACTATTTTCCATTTTAAGACATGACTTGTTAAGCGACAGTTTCTTGAAACAAACCCAGATAAACAAAACAAGAAATAATAAAAATCATAGTGAGAATAGGTGTATCTAAATATGAAAACAAAGACACAATCATGCAGCCTTTAAAGATATAAACTACCTTAGTATGATTCCTATTATTTAGCTGCACAAATGAAAACGCACTCGTGTTAATGTCACACATACAACATGTAAATATATTAAATTCCAGTGTCAAAAATTCGTTTAGAAAAACGAGTGTTGTGCGAATATCGTGTCGTGTTTTAGTGCTTGAAATCTGTGAGCTCACACTGACGGAAATCAAAATAGTTCTAATACATTACCTTTTCTAGAGTACGTTCGTATGTTCGCACGCTTTCAATGAGTGATATAGCGAAGGGATAGAGTTGGTTCGCTTGGTGAGCCTTGTTCACTATGGCAAGTGGTACCCTGTGAAAATTTCATCATTCAAAATACGGTATGCGGCTGATTATTGTTCTATTTTTTATTTAGTAAATTAGATTTTACATTGGGTTACTTTATATGTCATCATAGAGACCTCGTTTATTGTTTTTGTCAACAGAAATGGCCTAAAAGTAACAACATCGTCTTAAGAAAACTAAATATTGATTTGATATTGATACATATTTAATTGTAATTATAATTTTTGTTTGCAACTGATTACTGTCTGTAAATAATAATGTAATTAAAGGTAATCATATAACATTTGCACACCATAGCAACTGTTTTACGACTGTGTTAACTTGGCAGCCATGTTATTTTATACACAAATGTTTGAGCAAATCAATAAATCTATTCTAATTAAGCGAATTTCTAGAGCGGTTTGCTGAGGAGTCTGTTACGCCACCACCGCAGCTTTTCTCTTTCCACCAATAGTACTAGAAACCTGTTTAGTTTTGGGTGTGCGGACTACGTAAAATTGACGATGCAACAGAACAAGAATAAGACGAATAAAAAAAAATATAAGGCCCATTTTGTATCAACAACCGCTATTTACCTGAATCCTAGGTTCTTAAGATTCCGCACTTCCTTGTACAGCGTGATGATTTCTGGTAGGAAGTTAACTTTGAGCTTCAATATGGTGCCCGTTTTGCTGGAACGAGCGCGCACCGACTCGATAGCGAATATGCGACCAGATACCCCGAGATTGCGTTGTTGGACCTACAATAGCGGCAAAAACAGTGAGGATCACAAGAATTACGTAGAAAATACCTTTAGGCTGAGTTTCCGCAAGGGATACGCTAGGAAGCTAAGCGGTGAGTTATTCAAATCCACCAATAAGAGAACCGCGCTAAGCGAGGCTCCGAGAATGTAGCAATCTGATTGGTGGATTTTTAACTCGCACATCTCTCGTGGAAATGCAGCCTAAAATCGGCTTGGCTTACCTTGCGAGCCCAATCATCAAACACTTCTTGCGTGTCCAGTTTAAGCCGGAAACTATCGCCATCTGCCTTCAGTTTTTGTCCTTCAATATGGTTCTCCCAGCCCTTGCCTAATAACAGATAAAAAAACGTATTAAATAAAAAGCTGAAGGACCTGTGGGGAAAAACCATCACAGAGTGCCACAGAAAGCAGAACAGTAAGCCGGGAAAAAAGAGTCAGGTTAAGTCGGATTGCGAAGACGAAAAGACCTGTGTTTAGATAGACAAAAGAAAGGAGCGAAGGTAGACCTTTCTAGTGGGATAGTGGGATATAACTGTCTAATATAATATAATATTTGTTTTTTTTTAATTATCGCCGTTGTTTTTGTTTTTGCTTTTTGTGTTTCTGCCCAAAAGGGAATAAATGTTTTTTCTTTCTTTCTTTCTTTAATAATAACATTTTTCTTAGGCAACGTTATTTATACTTCTTACCTAGTACATCTTCAACCCTCTTCAAGTACGCAGTCAGTTGATGGTCGATTTGTTTCGCCCAAATGATGGAACCAGCTACCGGGGGCAAATCGCGCACCAATGAAAGACGACTGCATTTTGATTGAGGATATTGTACCTGAATGAAATTAATATTTATGAGTTGTCACCAAAATGTAGGAATGTAGGAATCACTATATCGCAACTTGTCTGCCTCCGCAGTCAGATCACGGCAATCATAGCAGAGGGCAAAAACATAACATAGACTCACGCCTGTATTCCCCAGAAGCAAGCTGTAAGCAGAGGTGTATGCAGTACACCCACGTTTCACCGGCTACGTCCCATGCAATAAGGGTCGAGCCTATTGCTATTAATCGAGCACAATTCCAGAGTCCATGCTGCTACTAAGAATTTCCTAAAGGAAAAACCCAATAACACTTTGCCCGACCTGGGGATCGAACCCAGGACCTCGTGCTCAGAAGTCGTGCTTGCTACCACTCGAACAACGACGCAGTTGCAGTTGCAGAGGACAATATTCGAGCCTAACTATATTTTCCCATTTCCCATTATCCCAAGTAAATATAAATACCTACCTTGAACTTCTCATGTAAAGTTTCGATGTCATCTTTGACGCGCTGTATGAGTTGCGTCTGATATTCACGGATAGCACCCCTGATGTGTGGGCGTACGAACAGAGCGTTGAAACGAGAGAAGATGCGGAACATTTCGTTGGCATTCTTGGCTGTTCCCAGCTGGTCGCGGAGGTGAGCTGTGATGCGGGTCTCCACACGATCTGTGAAAGGTTAAATGTCGAGATCATGGAACTAATAAAGTGATCACTTGCAGAACTTTGCGGTTCGGCTTGTAAAATTTACTCTAACTCTTCCTACAGCTAATTTTTATTAAACATGCTAAACTAAAAACCACCCGCCGCTTTTAATAAAAAAAACTAACTGTTTGACAGTTTCAAACTTATAGCCCTCAATTTTTAACGTTGGGGTTAAAAAATCACGATGACACATTAGGGAGGCCACTCCCTAGGGACACCACTGAATTACGGACCAAATTCGAAATAGGATTGAGATTTGGTTTGTAGGTCAAAAATAAGCTAGATTCTAAGCCGCATGCGGCCTAAAGGTTAAAACATACATAACAGTGAAAGTTTTCGAATGTTTTTAATAATCATATAGTAAAATCACTAACCGATTCTGTCTTCATAACGTCGCACAGCCGCCTCCCAAGCATCGCATCCCTCACGAGAAATGTCCAGACAGTCAACCTCCTTCACATTCTCGTACGCAAGATTAACCTATTACGATAATATAAAAAGGTAAAAAAATCATCGAATCTTCATGATAAGTAACAAAAAAATCTTTCTTTTGCTACCCTTACAAAATCTATCTGGAATATTTAAAAATTACCTCAGCAATGGCGTTGGCATCAGCAGCGTCCATAGGCAATGAATGAGGCTGGGTGGGTTCACCTCCAGCGCCCGCTTCGGCTGCCACAGTTGCGCGTGGACGAAGCACCTAAACAATTTATTATTAGATAATGGTGTAACATTGGATGGAATGGTCCTGAGTTCGAGTGAACGTTTCATAAGCCTCTTTCAAATTATATACATATAACAGAAGACACAAAGAGTCATTCTTTTAAGTTAGTTAACTGCAGGTAATTTATCGTTATCGATAGGTTACTTTTAAGTAACTAGGATGATGAACTTCCATTGCACAAGTAATCGCGCAGATATAACTTTGTCCCATAGCACTGGCTGACTAATCAAAATGCGTTGGCAGACCACTCTATTGTATTTGGCTAATAGTCATAGATAGATTCAAAATTATAAAAATTCAACATTATGAATATTCAACATAATGGGAATTCAACATTTTGAAAATACGACATTTTGGGATTCAACATTTTCGTGAATTTAACATTCTTAAGTAAGTAGTTAAGTAACCTATTATGATCCCTTAAGATATCATTATAGGTAACTTAATTGAAACAATGACATTGCACAGTTGGACACGTCACACCATTTTGATCAATTCAATATCATGCTCTTGTTAGACTACTTACTCTAAGCATGACAGTGCGCAGTTGTTCATGATGCCTGCGGAACCGACGCATGTGTTCCATGCGAGCCTGTAGCCTCTTGTGGGAAGGAGATACACGCCACACCATCTTGAGGTGCTCGTCTCGCTTCTTCTTTACTATATCACTGAATATGGAGGTGAAAATACTGGTATTATTTAATTCTAATGGTCTTCATGAAGGTATATGTGGTTAAAGAACTTTATTTTCTCTAAAGAAATTTACAAAAAAAAAATTTACCTTATGAGATACATCATATCATTATAGTAACAAAATGTTTTTAGTGAGCGCAACAGAACTAAATAAATGTTATGACTTATAATAATACATCCCATTTCCACCCATCCGACCCAAGCTGCAAAACCAACTTAGCACAACTCCAAATCAACGACCAATCAAGCAAAAAGTGAAACGTACTACCAGGGGCGTGCACAGACATTTTCAACAGGGTAGGCAGGCATAGGTACATGATACAAAACTTACTTTCATTGGGACAAATACCACTTTTTATGTTATAATACCTACTACCATTACGTCGCGTCGGCGTTGTACTCTTTAAATATAGTTGTGTAAGTACGTGCGCGCATATTTCCAGGCCAAAAACACACACAAACATCAACGCATCATCGACCGGCAAGAAAATAATCATAAGAACAAAAATAGAATATCTATCTTTGTACTGTAAAGTGTATTTCATTATTAAAGACATACCTGAGCAGATAGTTATAGTCTTTATAAAAAAATAAGGATATTGATTGCATAAACATATAACAATGATACAACAAATAGGTACCTACTGCGTGCGGCGCGACTCGCGCGCGGCATTCACCGGCCAAAAAATAATACAACAATAAAACTCCACCACTTATCTTCGTTCTGTAAACTGTATGTTGTTTATCTAAGTCAACTATGTTGATCGAATTGACTTACCAATATTAATTTTTCTATAATTTGGATTTTAACGCAATTTAACAAACGACAAACACAGAAACACTGTAGATTTTAACCTCTGTAAACAAACAGCCAGCACTCCTCTCAGTATTTTGATATAATTTAGTATTATCCATATATAAAGGTAAATTAACAGACTAAACAAGTAATTAAAATCAATGAAAATTATACTAAATAAAACTTCAATTGAAAACTTTTGACATTTCGCATTGTAAACAGCTGGTTTCACAGAAGCGATGTGATTGGTTCTCCGCGCACGAACTTGAAAGTAATTCAACCAATCACATGTCAGAGTCAGTCATAGAAAGACCCACGTGACTTACTGCGCGCATGCGCGTTATAGGATTTGGTCTACGAGACGATAGGCAAAAGAAGTTGTGCCGGACTTGCAAGTAGCAACGTTTCTTTGAAGGCGACCAGCGCGGGATTCGGTGTTTACGTGCGTAATGTGCCAACAGATGGCGTTAGGGTTACGAATTGATATTATTGAGCGTTATAATCGTGTAATTCTGTGTAATTATATTGCGATTTTAACAATTAGATACATTAAATAGAATATATTATAATAATATTAATCAGAATTTTATCAGGGTAGGCAGTGCCTTTTTGCCTATATGAAGTGCACGCCCCTGCGTACTACGTGAAGATAATAAAATACAACGTAGTAAAATCAAAAGCAATATTTAACTTTGTTTTTTTTTTTTTTTTTTTTTACATCATATTATAATAAATTATAAAACGGCAAAGTGCTTGTGACATTATTGGCATCCATAACTGTTTGGGTTTCGTAAAATTAATCAGTGAACTATCCTAGACAAAGCCGGTGCACCACTCTTAAGGTTAGAATTGCTTGCATTCGGCGTCCGAACGTAGCGCTAGCCGCGCCCCACGCACGTAAAATCATTCAAAGCATTTTGATGGCAAAGTGGTGCACCGTTCGCGTCCGCGATAGTATTTATTGTTAAAAGACTTACCGCAACAATCCCTGTAACTTTTCGTATTCATCATCCCAGCAAGAGAATACTTCGAAGCATTGTGTCATTACTCGCTCAAAGTCTTCGAAAGGAATGTGCATCAAACGCCGAGTTCCCAGCACCTAAATTAATACAGGCAATGAAATACATATCATGTGTTTCATATGTTTACTACAACTTAAGACAAGTGTAAAATAATCGAGTGTAGTTGGATTTCTTAAACGAAACCTCTCTGTCATACGAAATATTTAATTTAACTACAAAGGGTAGAGTCAAGCACCTTCCCCCCACGTTATCTCTGGACGTAAACCTTGTTTAATGATTAAAATGTTCAACAATAAAATTTTCTTATCGACAGCCTATCTTTTACCTTTAGAAGTTGTTGTCCAAGATCGCGCGAGATAGCTTCGACAAGTCTCAAGCCACGTTGAATAGGGTACTTGGTAGAACGAATCTTCCGGAGGTGAGAAAATATTTGTTGCACTGCCAATCTGTATAAAATATTAATAATAACGTAAATCTATTTACAGTTCAAATATTAAATGAACTGTGAATAATTTATAATTTATTTATATTCATTTCATCAAAGATACATTTTTATAATCGAAAGTATCATTAATATTTTGTTCCGTGCGGATTCTATCGAATAAAAGGTTCAACTCCAAATCAGATTACTTATTAACTTTATAAGATAAAATTTTCGACTTCAGGAAAATAATAATAGATAATACCTACCTAGACTATAGAACCAGCTGAACCAAAATAGGCTACTTTGACCTAGTACCACCCTCCCAAAGAAGATCAACGTGTAATAACGTTGTTTCGTATGGTTTATGACCAAAGGCCCAATCCCCTTCCTAATTCCATAATTATCCCCTTCTATAAACAAACACCTTTTCCTTCCATACTCCCCCTACGTGGCTCTAGTTGGCAGCACAAAAGCCCTCAGAGGTAAATATGATCTAAATTCAATAAGATATAAAACTATTTTTACCTGATCCTTTCCAGCTCAGTAGCACTAAGGAGGTCGTTGATGGGGAAGTCTTTCATCAGAGGGTTGTAATCAGAGACAGTAGCGAGAGCTTGCTTCAATCCAGTGTCGGTATCAAAAGATACGGTGGCGTGGAAACGTTTGCCATATTTCAGAATCTCCAGTGTTAGGGCAACCTACACAAATGATATAATGTAATGTTGATAAATAGTAGCCTATGTGTTATTTCTATGTATAAGATATATTACTGTAAAGTTTCGTCAAAATCCGTTTTTGCGTGAAAAATTAACAAACGTGCATCCATCCATAAATCCTCACAAACTTTCACATTTATAATATTAGTAGGCAATGCGGTGTGGAGCGCTGTTTTAAATATAATGAATCATAATGTTTTAAAATTAAAATATATAAGGAGGCAGATTGATAGATTTGCTGTCTATCATAGCACTCTTTGTAGTTAAAAAATCTGAAATCACGACTTACGTATTATAAGTCAATTAAACCATCTTAATTTTAATTTTGCTATACTTTTGTTATAAAAGTGTTTTTTTTAAACCCTCGGGGTAAGGTTTAAACATTTAAAATTATGCATACCAATATAGCTTAACAATAAAACTTTATAAAATGCAATAAAACTAATTAATAAGACATTCATAACATTCACCGTGGTTTGCATGACGTAACTGCTTATAATTCATGAAATGCCAGTATGATTAATATCTTACATATTTATAAATACATTTCAATCTTAGTTTCTATAGTCTAAGCATTGTCTTTGAATAATATACTCATTGCTTTTGTGGTAGCTAACATCTAGAGTGGCTCCTAAGCAAGGCCTTGGATTCAATTTTCAGCTAGGGCAAACTGTTACACTTTACCCCTTTCAGGGAAATCTAAGCTTCTTGTTATTCAACACAAGTGAACCCACCTCAATACTTTCTCTCTTCTCCTGGATGCGATGAAGGGCTCTTTCCAAGTTAAGCCAGAAAGAAATTTCTTGAAGCGCAGTGCCGTTGGACGGGTCGCGATCTAACTTAGTGACCTAGATAAAACAAATGCGTTCAAAATTCATTTAAACTCATAAAGTAAGGAATAAATATAATAATAATAATATGTATTTTTTTAAATTATGAAACAGGCAAGCGTTTCATCACAAGCCTACTATTAAATCAGGAGGACAGAAGTTGGAGAGTATGATCCAGATTATCGATACGCTGTAAGGCTTTTTCCATTAGGAGTTAACTAGGCATGGCCAGCCATGGGGAAGCCACCCACCAGAAGCAGCTTAGGTATTGATTGTTGCTAGTTTGTGACCTTTGTCCCATTGATCAAATGGCGTTGGTGCTATTCTTTTCTGACACCATACTATACAACATACACCATAATATACACATAACAATACAAGAAACAAAGAAAAGTACAATATAGTAAAGACAATATTGTTATAACCTTTTGTATTTCTTTGATCCAGCGGTTCACGCCGTTCTGAAGTTGGTTAAGGAATGTGGAATCTTCCACTTTGTCGCCAAAATCAGCCACACGAGGTTTACGCCCTTCATCAGCAGCTCTACAGTGAAAAAATGAGATAAATTAAATTTTTTTTTTTCATATTATTTCAATTCAAACTTTTCTGAATAAAGCAACAAATATCAATAAAGCAACTATTCAAATGAGCTGAATATTTGGAAAAAATACAAATACACTTAATTAGTAATTTAGTAAGACATTCAACTTGCCTTTTGATGACAGCCGCTACCAAAGGATGTACAGGAAGCGTGATCTCAGGAATGTCAATATTTTGCTGAAGATGTAAAAGACCCATCTCCAATTCAGCTATTTTTTTCTCAACTGATGGTGCCATTTTGTCTCCATCCCTAAAAACAGGAAATGGTAATCTCACTTCATCCCATTTCACATTCAAAATGGTTTATTTAACTATACATAACCATTGTTGGACAAGTTGTCATATTGTTTATACATTGTTCCATTCGTTCAAGATATTATGTTGTGATGTTTACAAATAAAGGTTGACTCAAACATTGATGGAATTTTTTTTAAAAGGAATTTACTTTTATATTCATAAAAAAATAAAGAACTTTTATGTACTTAACTAAAAAAAACAATTCCTTTTATTATTAGAATAAGACTATTATCAAGAAGAATATATTTTACTGTTCCAAAGAGTCAATTTTGCATAAATTAGCAAAACCAGCATTCTTTATACACAGACTTATAACTAATATTCATCATTCCAAGCTTACCTGTCAGCCCTTCCACTTTCCTTCACATAACTCTTGAAGAAAGGTGCCATAGTTTTGCTGATGAAAGCATGCAGGGTTTCATAGGGAGAGCCATCCGAGAGGTTGATAAGTCGCAGCTGACTGTGGATGGATTTGTCCGCTTCAATGACTTGTCCACGCTTGATGCACACAAATGCCGCCACTCGTGGAGAAGTAAAGTGAACCTGGGTACAAAATTACATTGATAAAAAAATTTTTGGTAATAGATAATAATATTATGTTAGAGTTAATAAAAATAAAAGTTGTTTTAGAGTATGAAAATGAAGTACAGGAGGTACTACAGCTAATTTTATACTAACCTCAGTGCTGATTTGATAAGTAACAGCTTCTTTCTCTTCCTCACCCTCAGTTGGCTGTTCACTGTCATCTTCTGCACAATAAAAAAAAACAAAAAACATTAAAAAAATATTTTTATTACAAAATGAAACTATGATAGCAATCTAAATTATATTAATTATAAAATCAATAATAATATTTATATTCACACAGGTTGTAGAAGATTTTTAGTTATAAATTGTGTGCAATGATTTGCCTCAGCAATGCAGGTAGAAAGCCTGTAAATAAAAAAAACAGTCGGGTGGCTATCGTTACTTACCTTTGGAAGAAAACCTCTGAACATATAACGAAGACACCTGAGGGTCGGAGAAAAATTTCCTAATGCAATCTTGATTCACTTTATCGTCTAAAGCAGCATTTAATGCCGGCGGAACGATATCATCTTCGGGTAAAAGTACCGTTGCGGCTCTGCGCAAGTAGTTCGCAAAGTCTTGGAAGTCGACAACCACAACATTTTGCGACTCCGGTGAATTTTCACTTCCATCTAACGAATCTCCCATGATGATTTAGGGAGATTCCAACTTTTCTTACAAGAATCAATAAACGTTTTCTAGAAATTTGGCTGCAAAGTGCAGTTTGTGCAGCAGTCGTTTGACAGGTGATGACGCATCCATGGATGTGGCTAGCCTAAAAAATGTTGTACAGCTGACAGCTAAAATTAATAAAATTTATTTGTTTTCTAATAGTTAGTTGGTTATTAAAATACATTCATACTCATTCTGCGTTTATTAAAGTTAATTTATATTAACTTTACGTTTACAGTTATATCTGTTTATAAAATATGACATTTCATAAATCTGGCAATTACTAAACCTGGCAAGATTGTTACTAATTCGTTCAGAAACTAAATTCATCATCGTGGTTTAAAAAATAGAATTACGATTACTTTTCCGCATGAAATATTTATATATTTCTGTTTTCCTAGTTTTTTTAGAGGAATTTTTTTGCCTGATACTACTGTTTTCATAGATTCAGTAGTAAATCTACAGCTTGGCAAAAAAGAGTCCGAGGCGGTGACAGCTGGAACTAAAAATAAAAATCTTAAAAACTAAGTTTGTGAGTACTAACATAACATAAAAATGATTCATTTTATTATAATTAATGACAAAAATCTCGTCATAGAAATATGTAAGCACTAAATAACTTGTAATTATGAATTGTAGTGTGAAAAGTGCGCCAGCGGCGCCCCCAATTTTTCCAGACTCTTTTTTGCCAAGCTGTACTAAATCTATGACTATTCCGGTTCTCAACTGTAGTGACCGATTTTGATGTTTTTTTTTGTGGGGGCTTAAATAGGACTATTTATAGAATAGGATAGGTTTGACTAGGATGATTTATATATTTACAACTGGGACCCGGTAGTTGGCGCTACGATCGGGTGAGGCTCAGCTATTCTGGCTTTGTTTTCTTCCATTTTAGCCTATACCTACCTAATTAAATAAGTAATTTTTATGTGGTAGTTGTTTAAGTGTAGGTAGCAAAAATACTACATATTATAATTAAAACATTCATAACGAACAATCAGTTACCTACAGGTACCTATAGGTATACCCTAAGACTCTACCTATCTATCCATGGAGTACCTGTCCTGAAAACCTTCCAACCTGGTCCTAACAATTCCTCATAATTCGTGTTATGTAACACTGAATAGTTTTGTAAAAGAATAGCTATAATACGGTAAAATTGCGGAAATGGGCGACCTCTTATTATATCTAATATTTATAGAGGTAGGTAAGTGATTTAATTCATGAACTATGATTCCGTGCTTCATGGTAGATCATGTAGGTACCTACGCGTTCTTAAAATAAAGGTTCAATAGACTATCAATCTGAGTATTGATTGTGTCCCTTCAAAATATCCTAAAAGCACCTCTTCTTTAATAGCATTTTCAATCAAGTCGTCTGCGTCTCCTTCACTCTATTCATCATAGTCAACAAAAAATCTGCCTATATCAGCCCACAAGGCTCTATAAACTGCGACAGAGGAAAAACAACTTTGTGCATTGGAATTTACAACTAATTTCGAATGGTGTAACTTTTTGGCAGAATAGTACATGAAGGTGAATATTGGTAGCTCAGGTCATAAAGGCAGTGATTCGTGGAGCGTTTCATCAGTTTACAAGCTCGCTGTAATAAGATATCGGACGCTCTATCGCCCTGGAAAATGTCTTTATAGGTACGCTCACAGAAACAAACTTATGCCCGGGAAAGCTTTAAGAAATGAGTAGACCATAATAACACAACGGATTTTCATCGCGTTACTTTTTATTAACTTGTCAAATCCTAACGTTTAAATACACTGGCCTTAAAAACTTAGTACCGTGTACCTACCACACTTTTAAAATGGCATTTTTTGCTATAGAAGTTCGAATTTTTAATTGTTTTAGTTTCATTTAAAAAAATAATGGTTTTTGAAAATTTCATCGACTTTTTTGAAGTTTTTAATTTAATTTTTTTTTATAAAATTAATTATTAACACCGTGTTAGGTTATTGTTTCTGGAGGTTAAAAGTTTAAAATCATGTTATTATCCTATTGAAAGCTCGTTTTTGTTATTAACAAAACGCTTAAAGAGCTTCCAAGCGTTTTACAATGACTTTAGGTCCAATGTAAGATTAGAAACGCGAATAGGACATTGTAGCCACATGTTTCAACTGGAGTGAGTAAAAAGCAATTTTAAAGTTAAATTAGTTTAAAGTTTATACATTGCATAGGTATGTACCTTACAATTCGATTGCACGCTGCTTTTCTGTCACTCTGAATTGCCACACTACGCGCCGCGCCGCAAAAATATAAGTACTAGATTTTCCTTTTATAATAAGATTGAATATTTTATAAACTTGTGTCTAAAATGTAGGTTAGTAGGTAAGTTTAGCTACTGATTTTTGAAATAAGGTGACAGAGCCTATCTACCTACTTAAAATTAGTTCCAAATTTGATGAAACCGTTGGCTCCAAGTTGTCTGCAAATGACAGCTTAATCAAGAGAATAAGGAAAACCAAATCCAGTTACACGTGGCAATATATCTTATAATCTTGTGAGTCATACAAATGTAGTATTAATTCCTACAATATTACGACAATTTATTTTTTTACTTCAATGAACCTATAAAAAGGTTGTTGCGGGCTTACACTATTGTTAGGTACCAAGCACGCCACTGCTAAATACTGTATCTACAGAAGTTTATACCGGTGTTTTATTGTTAACAGTCCAGTGGTTTAACCATAGGAAGAGCACGAAGATTGTTTTTATGCGAAGCCAACCGAACCAATTCACTAACACCAATATCGATGAAATATCACAAAGCTTTGAGAGTTCGATGGTTTTTACAAGTACTGCGTTTTGAAGTTCATTTTAGTTTTTTTCAAAGTTGAAATAAGCGTCGGCCTATTGTACGTCACGCCTGCCGCATTTTTTAAAAACCTTTATATTATTTATCAACTAAGCCTAGCGCAGTTCACTGCTGGATATAAACTACAATTCTATTTAATCAAACACAATTTTATTTAGAGTAAAATGAATCAAACCAAATGCTGGCCACTTGACAGTAGGAATTATAATTACTAAAATATAATAATTTGTTTGAATACAGAATTTAACAAGTTACAAGTTATGTAAGATGGAAAACTCGGTTATCTACCTACTAGCAGGATTTCACCTGTGACCTATGAGCGGCAAAAGGTCGTTCCAAATCCTGAATCGTTTAAAATTGTAATCTCGATAAAGCATTATTTTATTAAATGAATTATGGTCAACTTACAACTTATTGGCAAAATAACGTTTATTATTTCATTTCGGAGCTAATATGAAGCGAAAAAGGAACGACTAAGTCTCTCAACGTTTTCCAATGAAACATGTTTGAAATACTCGGTGAGTACGTGTGTGGAGAACCGATTTTTAAAACATATTAATAAAAATCGATTGTAGTAGTCCCACGTAGAAAAGGTTTTGCTCAACGACGCGATGGAGTGAAGTGGCAGAGAAACATTGTGTGTGATATAACACATGGGTGTAGCTATAGCTTTTCACATGGGGGGTGACCGAGGATCCAAAAATGTATCAAGATAAACTAGTTTTTGTCCGAACTTCACACAGATAATTTCACAATATGCGGTGCGCAGGTAAAGGGTGGGGGATTTTTATTTTAGTCGTATGCTAAGGGGGTTGGGGTGGAGCCCTTATATAAGCCCATGATATAACAGAGTATTATAACTCGCTTATAAAACTAATACCTACACTAGGCTAGGTACTAAAGTTTTGTCCCGTTACTCTATGTCATTTTCTGGCCCATAATCTATCCGTTTCTGTTGGGTTTACCTGTCTAATGTTATAGCAAATAGAGATAAATATATGGCTAAGAGCCCAAAAAACTCTTATTAGAGGTGCGAAGGAATAGACCGCAATAGGTTTTGTCTGCATCATAGAAATATGAAAAAAATATAATTAATAAATTCAATTCAATAAAAAATGTAGTAGAGAGTATAGGAGTTGATTTTTACAAAGGGTACCTACTTTTTGTATCATGCATACCTACATGAGTCAAAGAAATATGTATAAGCTACAAAAAACAAAAGCAGGTAGACTCTCTTTTAGTATACAATAACATATTATAAATTAGTAAACTGTCTGTAACAAAAATAATATCAAACATTGGTAAAGTAATTGGTGGACTAACTGTCCAGTTAGAGAAGTTTGATTAAACGAGGGCTTCCTGGAATCCCGGCTGGCTCGCTCCGTCTCTTCGGGTTGTTTGAGGTTTCCTTAGACATACAACAGTTATACAATTAGAGCCAATATCTTTCAATATCTATGCTGTTTACTCTAGCAATTTGGTACCTATTCATTTTCATCAATATTAATAAAAGGACTCTATTACTTTAGATTGATTGCATGATTATGATAGCTCTTTTCCCTTTTTACCCGACTGCGGCGAAGACAAAAAATAAATTAATAATTTAATTTTAGAAAAATAAAAATATTAATATGATTATTTTTATTTTTAATCCTTTCCTAATAAAGATAGGTTTTACTATGTTGGGTAGGTGACTGTTAAAGACCGACCTGTGGAATACCGCGCAATAATTGGGATTTTACCATAGTGAGTTGGTAAATCCCAAGACAGGTAAATCCTAAGATTAAGGATGGTTCAGGCTTCAATTATGTTCATAACAAATCTATCTGTAGATGATCCCTCCCAAGGCATTTTATAAAAAAAAAAATAGATTGGGGCATCTGATATACATAGTTATTAGGTGAAGGTAACCTAGGCAACCTAGTATCAGAGTTTAAACTAAGTTGTCTTATATGGCTTTTCACACCTTTGAAAAATCTTTCAGAGGATAGAGATGCGTGTCTGGGTCTCATCTGTGATCTTCGACTTGACTTAAACCTAGTACGGGTATCAGAATATTTAACCTTATTATTGAAATAGGTACTTAACAAGGCACTACTTAATGTCTCACTGTTATTTCAAGGATCACAAATGATTCGCTTAAGTAGCTCTATATCTAACTATATCGAATACCTCTTTAATTGTCTGATGCTAAACTTTTTCTCTCACCTCGGGATAATGTTGGGTTCGTCGAAAAACACTTGTGATACGTGACCCAACACTTTATCCTTCGGGAACCTCTCATTGATATATTGTAGTATCGAATAGAGTTCTCAGTGGGGGCCTATCTCACCTAACTATTCTTGTGGAGTGTGTAAATCTTCTGGCTACAGAGAATTATCGCTCATTAAACTTATTTGGAAGGTTTAAAAGGTGCGTGTGAGGATTAGGGTTGCCAACCTAATAATTATGAGAACGATTGGCCCAGTGGTTACGCTATTGGCTTTTCATACTAAGATTCCTTAGTCGAAACCTCCCCGTAATAAATATTTGTGTACAGATGTTTGTTTTAGTCTTGGTGTTTGTGTACGTGAAATTAAATATTTGTATAAATACTTTCCTTGATACAAATTCAAGAAAATTAAAAATAATGATCACAAAACTACAACAACCTATAATATTATAAGGTAAGGCTTATTTAAAAAAATATATAAAGTATTGAAGTACTGAATATTATCATGGCGTGGTTGACAACCTTACATGTGAATTTGGATCTGGTGGCTTGAGATTCTACACATCTATTACGAGTATGTAAGTATCTACTTTACAAAAATAGGTACTTATAGTATTTTACTATCTTCCAATAATGAGTGTATCTTAGTAAATTGATTATTGAGGAACGAAATAACTCCATATAAGTGTACTATGAATCGAAGTTACACTTACAAGGTATCTAATCCTTGAAATCACATAAATCAAAATCAAAATCGTAGTCGAAATTGTAAATTTCGCGACCAGAGTACTTACCTACATAATACAGTACTTACCTAAAATAATAAGAATGATGGCAATTCGCAAAAGTTATAAGATCAACCCTGAAATATTTAACGTAATAAATCGGTTAGAGAGAACCCACTTAACTTAGAAGATTACATTGAAAATCTAATTATGTTAAATAAACGACTTAGTCCTTAAGTATTTGTGTGGGCAATAATGCTAATTTATTTGTTTAAGTCTTATTTAAACACATTGTTTTTTAAGACTTTCCAATTCCTACCTATGTTATGTGTAATCCTATAATGTATGATTTATAAACGTTTTATTATCTGTATTTTCCATTATTATTGAATCAATTGTGTCTGAAAAGGAAAACTTGTAGCAAATTACATCGAAGAGTAAAATAATGAGTTATTTTCTCTTTCAGGGGTGATAAATATTTTCCTTTATACATAGAGCAATCAATCGTGAGCAATGGACGGAGGTGCACTATAGACACCAGTTGAATTAAACTTGTATCGTGTAGGTGTGCGCAGTGATTTATAACTTTACAATGAATAGGCGTCCAACTGGGATGTGTCGGCGCCGAATGCCCGGAAACCCGCTAAATATCTCGCAATTGAAATCCCCAGCCGACATTGCTCGAACTCTATCGCTTTAAGCCCCTTTGTGTTATTCTAAGGCTCTTTCTACTAAAGCAAAATCATTAAATTGTATACAAAAGCAATGCCGTATAAAAACGTAGATAATCTTATTGAAACAAAAATGTCTGAGAAGCAAATTTTATTGAGGTTTTATTCTGTGAGTTCTTGTACTCGACTCTTTTATTAAGTTAACAATATCTATTTTATGGTATTTGTAATTTTAAAAGTAAGATCCTATTTGAATTCGTGGGCAAAAGAATTTAGAATTTATTTTCTAGATTGCGGTTTAATTAAACCTACTCGTATATGCTTTTTTTTGTCAATTACGGAACATGACCTCCCTACATTGTTTCCAAATAAGGCTTTCCCAAATTGTGTTACAACTTTTAAGTAAAATAACACAAAGAAGACGAGGTTTAGAGATTCAGAGTGAAAGGACTGGAAGGCAATGGATATGGAGATCTATAATCACAACAATACAGTATGGTTGATGAACAACCTGGTGGCAGAGTTTTTACCGCCCGTAGGCCTCTGGCATGGCTTTACAAACCGTTAAAAAATCTCTCAAATGTGCTGATTTCCTCACGATGTTTTCCTTCACCGTTTTTTGCTAAAATGTTGTGATAATTAATTTTTGAAACGTACATGAATCCATAACCGGAAAGTCAGAGGGCGTTCCTGGATTTGAACCTACGATCGTTGACTTGGCAGTCCAACGGCCATATCTACCTTATGTTACTACTTATTTTATGTTAATCAATGTAAGTTACCTATGTATGCTAGAATTAAATCATTCGATTTCAGATAAATCTGCAAACTAATATAATTATATATTATTAAGTAGGTATATTCACTATTAGGTATATATTCGTATGTACCCAAATAGGTTTATTTTCCGCATGCTCTGTTTGATCTGCATAGCTCTAAATAGCGCCGCTCCATGCTGTGTGCGTAGTCGGCTTAGTCTCGTTTGATAGCCGCTGTAATAGATAAATATAGACGAATTCGAATAGCTCCAATAGAATTTCAGAGCAGTTTATTTAGCTATTGTTAAATATTTGAAATCCTTTTTGTTACAGATTGTATGTAAACGCCCGCGGTATTGCCCTTTGATGAGAGATAGAATTTAGCACTTCGATGGTATCGGCCTACTTATTTTTGTACAAAAGAACAAAATGTTTTCAACTTTAAATTTTTAACGGTACGAATAAGGAAAAAAAATAATTAGAGTGAGTTTACTAAAGAAATTAAAATATTATTAATTTATCAATAGGATTTGATACGTGATTTCCATCTCGAGCGGAGGCGATTACATATAATATGAATAAATAAAAAAGAGTTTTTTTTCAAGTGTTAAGAACTGTTTGGAAGCATACATAGTTTTCATTATATCATCACTTGAAAACTGAGCCTAACACCAATAAAGGCGCTAAAGCTGTTTACAGTCTCTTCCCGAACACAGTTTTGTAATCCTTGCCGGGTTCGTGTGCCCGCCCTGAATACAAATTAGGTAAAGGGTAAAGGTGTATTATTGGTCAGGCAGATTTCCTCCTACGTGATCGGGTACCTTAATATAGTGACGAATGCTAAGTGTTTTTCCGTGTGAGCTTGCTATAATGTACCTAAGTAGTTCTAATGCCAACCCTTGCGAAATCTGTTTCTATTACCGAGTAGGTACACTGACGATGATACTACAACTTTTTAAATTAATACATTAATCTTAAATAATTACGTCTTGTCGGTCATGACGTCTAGTTGTGGACACTGATTTGGGTTTGTTCGCAAACTTAAACTCACTTGCAATTGCATCGGAGTGATTTATGTTCAGAGTCCCTTTGATAAATAATAATATCAGGAATGCTAAAAAAAGAACCAGTGTCTATGATACATACATAGACATAGATATAGATGATGAAAAATAAAACTTTTTTCTTTCTGTACACTGAAATATCCAGAAATATCAGTGGGCTTGGTGGGCATTGTCTATCGAAAGATGAAGATGATTACTAGAATGGGTCCGCAAATCAGGAAATGTAGCGTAACACCAGATCACCCAGCCAAGTGGACCGACAACCTGAAGACTACAGCTGGAGACTAGATTCGGAAGGTTGAGAGCCGACTTTAACGTCGTAACTTGAGATAGACTCTTAAATCTAGCAGTGGACTATGAATATTAATATTCAAGATGGCTGAAGCAGATATGACTCGCACTGTACATACACTCACTCTGTGTAAACTGTACGCAGACGCTGCCGATGCAGATGTCTCTGTTGGTCACAAATATTTCCTCATAAGCCAAGTGGAAGAAAGGAGCCGAGATTATGTAGTCAGGATCAATAAAACTTCTACCTGGGTACTGCTGACGAAAGCACCCTAGATTGATTGATTGTATAAAAGCCAATTAATCTAGGGCGTATGCGTTTGAGTTTTGAAATACACATTGTAAGCTTAAATATTTCATGTTCGTTCAATAACTGTCAGTGTTCCCTTAGTACTGCGGTAATAGAGCTACTTACTTACCTTACTTGAGATACTTAGAGGTTACGTAATAGGTCAATTAAACGACCCGCTGCTTTTCATTACGCTCGCAAAGCTGTTACTTCTTTTTTTATGGTGTATGCTTCACCGTTCATCAACAGTGTTGTGTTTTTTATAATACCTACACGAAAAAATCTAGGGATATTATGTCATATACTGATTTATACGGAAGTAAACAATTTAAAAAGATATTAAAAAGCATGTACAAATGCCATAAATCCCAAAGTTATTTCAAAGAAAAATAATTGTCCGGTAATCGAATTAAATTTACATTGCAATTAATTCGTAATCTTTCCTAATTTTGTATAGGGTCAGCGCAATAGGTTCTTCCTTTCATCTCTAGTAACTGTCTTGTCACTGCATACTCGCTTTCTATCCATATCGTTTTTTGTACAATACATCCGTCTTTTCTTTGGTTTTCCTCTACCTTTATAACCATCTACATTCGTACTTAAAAACTTTTCTCACATCATACTCTTCATTATTTATTAAATAAACTATTTAAAAAAATACAATTACCATCCAACGAGTAAAACAGTGCCAAAAATGAAGTTAAAGTATTTGTTCTAGATAAACGAAACTCAATTAAGTTGTACTGAATACAAAGGTTTCTTCCCATAATAGGCCACTTTTCTTGATCGCATTTTAATATTGCGGAGAGTAGATATTCTTAAAATGATTTTAAACATTTGGAGTGCCTTGTACTTGTTGTTGGCAACTTAGAGGTAATTTTACTGGGATTACTTCTACTTACTACTTTGTATCCTAGGGCATTCGTTTTATGTTACCGGTACATATGATAGAAAATGCTATTCCTCAAGTCAAAGGTCAATCAATCAATTTCTCGCTATTATTCGTGTAAACAGAGGAATCACCGATTTTGTAGGCAATGTAATGAAACGTCTCGTTGTACCAAACGGAAATTTCTTTTCACCTTGAAAAGATGAATTGCTTTAGCGACACCATTATTGAGCTATCATATCATGTCATTTTGTTTGGGATTTTGAATAATCGGCAATGAAATCGCTCCTACGTATAACGTTACTTTATCAATGTCAATTTCAAAGTTTCATTCTTTGTCTGTTAGGCATATCTACGGCTTATAATATGTGCATGTAATAAAGATGCTCAGGCGGATAATATTATAAAATGTAGACATATAGCGGAACAGATCTTTTGATTTTGGATAACAGATTTCCATCAAAGACTCTATTTTTGATGCAATACCGTTTATACACCGTTGAAAAATCTCTCAGGTGTGCTGGTTTCCTCACGATGTTTTTTACCTTTACCGTTTTATCAAGTGATGATTAGTTTCTAATACGCACATAAATCCGAAAAGTCAGTGGTGTGTGCTTGGGTTTCGAACCTGCGACTTTTGAATTGACAATCCAAAGGTTATACCAGTAGGCTATCACTGCTGCCCTGTAATTGCTATCCTTGTCAAATGTAAGATGTTATTTTAGAGAAAAAAAATCTGTAAAACCACATTAAAAGGAACTAAAGTAATTATCTATTTACAAAATTCACCGCTCTGCAAAAATTCTACGGACGCACCTTTAAAAAATATTGAATTACTGGATTGAATGAAATAGATTAAGTAGGAGACGTGCACTTCCTTTAAGATTTTATTTCATTTACCGTAACTTACCTTGAGTATACAGATGTTTGTAAATGGTTATAACATATAATGTGCCGTTTTTATGTTTACTGAAAATAACACACACGGTTTTTACCTAGGTAGGTATAAACTTTAGAATGTTTGTGACCTACATTTTGAAGCGCTATATTAAAAAATAAGCCTAAATGTATTATAATTTCGTCTCTTACATAAGCTCGTCGCCTACATAAGTTAACAAGACAGCTGACATCTCATATTTTTGATCTGTTAGTACATACTTACCTAAAATTTTTTACATGATTTTCATAAAGGTAGTCCGGTATAAATTACTCATCCCAGTTTGTTTTCAACAGTATTTACATAATCACATCTACTTTACTTACGATTTTATGAAATAATTAGCAACATACAAGTAGGGCCTTATTAATATAATTAATTACTTTAGAGCCTTTTCAATGTACAATATATTACATGGCAGGTAATCAACGTTCATTACTGCAATGTCAGACAATAAAAGATACTAATATAACGCTGTTCACATTAATTAGTAGGCTTACACAGTAATTAATTAATCATTAACAGTATGTTATAGCTACGGCGAACTTTTTCAATTTTCGGCTTAACATTTTAGTCGAGCTTTATTAATAACAATTAACATTTTTAATATTTCCATTAAACATAATAGCGAAAAGTGGCAATTACTAGTATCGTGAATAGTTTCTTTTCGTTATATATTTCTTTTCTTTTTAAAAAAGTTCTTATTTGTTTTTACGAAACAAGTTTAACCGCCATTACTTCTAATGAAGGAAGGTTTAATTAACGTATTATTATTATTGTTACTTCCCTTATAAAGTGTTATAATTTCATAGCGAGAGCACGTGAATACAAGTCTTGAAAAAAGGCATAAATCTACCATTTAGGAGAAATGTCTTTAATAAAAACTAAATCTTTGCTGCAAAACGTTTGTAGGTTTACAGCTGGCAACTCTTGGTACGAAAATATATTCGAGGAAAGTAAATCTTACCAACTGTACAGTGATAACATTCTCTATTTATACAACCATGATTTTCCTTGAAAACTTCGCCGCAGTATTCGGAGATTTTCCTGAAGTGGAAAAAAAATCAGCTTACATGTTTCCTGCCATACACAATATCGTACTTACTAAAATGTTTCTTCTGTTATATCATAAAAAATCCATAAGAAAATTAAACTATGAAATTTTTGAAGAGAATTACGTTACGAATAAGCAATACCGTACCTAATTTCTGTTTACCTGTCTCTTTTCACGTATGGAGTTGAAAGCGCGAGAATATCCATCGCAGAAAGTTTGCTTTTGTGTTTAACTATATTTTTAACCATTTGCTTATTGTGTTTTCGGACAGTCTTCTTGGATGTCTGAAGAAGAATTTCTCAATAGCGACGAAGAAAAGCAACATTTGATTCGATAACTAGAATCAATAAATTGCAACTAGCCGCTCTGTCAATTGAGCTACTCGTAATTCTACTCGTGCTATAGAAAATTTGTTTCATTCAACCATCCTAGACGGTAGTGACATCTACCTCTAGATTAATTCAACTCGTAACCGAATTTTTCTTTGCAAAAATTTTCAAATTTTAAAGTTTTTTAAATGTTTTAAAAGTAAACATTTATTACATCACTCATGAATTGACGATAACTACGCAGCTTGACCCTTTTATTCAATTACGTTTTCTTTGCAAGTTTTCTAGTACTAACATACTAATAATATTTTTTCCTTGAGACCTTGTTTTGTTAAGTTATGCATATCAACCGCACTTCATCACCCTTGTTATTGCTATGCAGGCAACTTAAAGTCACTTCCACGGTATCATCCGGGTTACCAGATCAGCGATAATAATAAATTCTTTATTTTATCAGTTCTTTCCAGGGGCCCCTTTTTATACCGTGGTCACATATTTACCGTTTTACGATGATAATTCAGTCGTAGCATTGATTTCACGAATATTCTTCTACATAACATGACTGTACATGATGTTGCCAATGATGTCTGCTGACTGCATGCCAATCACACATTTAATAACCATGACATATAAGTTTATAACGCTGTGTCATCACTTCGAGCGAATAAGTACTGAATTCGACCGTGGTATAGTAATAAACAAAAGACAATCTATAGACAAACTTAAATCTGGATGTTTGGAAGGTATTCGAATGCATCAGAAACTTCTGTAGTAAGTTCTTTTGTTTAACTTTTGTTTTGTTCAGCGCACCTATTGTTCGATAACAAGAAATAAAAAGGATTTACTGATGTAATTAATTTGATTGTAGGACGTAATTGTAATGTTTTTCTATGTTGTATATTTTATTGATACAATAAATACAAGAGGGGAAATCGAGTGAGTAAACAAATAGACTACCGAAACAAAAGTCTTAAATGAAATGAGACAGTTTGGTCGATTTCTGAAGCATTATAATATAATATGTTCATTCGATGTGCTTTAAAACTATGTACATATCTTTATAAACCTGTAAAATAAAATATCAGAGGTGTGACGACCATTTATCCCGAAAAAAGAGAACAACGAATATTTTGTGATTAAATTGTCAATCTGACAACGTTAGCGAAAAGTTTTTTGTCGACATAAAGGCTTTATGTTCAGTTCTTTGTTTAGTTTAGCAGACGAGATACAGCGTGTTTTTGGTATAATAATGTCACTCCAAGTCTGCGAAAGTTTAGCCGTCGCCGTGTTACTTTTGCTACGTTTAGTATGAATAACCTTTTTGATTTTACATTTTTAAACGAATTCAAAGAAAGGTTCTATGTTCATACGAACGATTGTATAGAAACTATAACTTTTTTAAATTGTTTCAATGGAGGAAATACTTATGGACAGGTTCTTGGTTCAAGGCCGCCTTATGGTTGAATTCTAAGTGTGGTAGATGGTATATTGGAACCTGAAATCCATTTGGCTTGACACCACAATTCCACAAGAAGAATATTTCTGCGTTTTTTCTAGCTTTCAAAGTCAGTTTTATATTTTTGTTAATTTTTTTTTATCTACATCTATTTAGTCTTTTAGGTCTAATGTAGGTATTATTTAGATGTGCATCTTACTCACACGAACCGTCAATATCATAAACTAGGACTTAACGGTGTTGTGCTAATTCCAGCTGTCTCCGCATCTGGATTTGACTAATGCCTTCATGACATAATACGTTCGTCAGCTCTCTGTTTCTGCTTCTGGCGCTTAACTTGTGTAATGCCGGAGAGGTCACTTATCAACTATGTACATAATATATGGTGATTAATTTAGGTTAGGTCAAGAATGATTTTGTTGTTTTTTTCCTTATGTTTAAGCAATAATTTTCCCCATGATAGTTTCCCGCAGAGTCGCGTATTGGGTACTATCTTATACACCCTGGGTCGACGTGAAATCATCTATATAGTTTGTTTATAGAGGTTTGAGATTTACTCAATCTATATTGGGGAACATAACATAAAGATTACCGTTTTGATATGTTGCAACTTTAGCCTAAAAAAGCCGACCAGTATTATGGACGACACGATTGACGTAAGTAGTGGTTATACGCATCACATTCTTCGCTTTTTGTTTAGCGTTTAGTAGTTTTTGCGTGAAAAAGTAACAAACATACATCTATCTTCACAAACTTTTACATTTATAATAGGAGTTAGGATAGGATACGATTACACAATTCTGGTCTTTCAGTAGCTGCATGGCACGAGTTTCTAATTGAAGAGAGCGTAATTCCATCTTATTAGTGTAGATTGACTACGTGATTACCTTTGCTGAATATTTTATGGATTAGAACAGGCTTTCAGCCTACCAGTATAAACGTGTGGAGATTTGGGATGACTCAGGCCGTTATCTCAGTCATATTTCATCTATATTATACAAATAGAAATAGATTATACAAATATAGTCTCAAACTTTCGCGAACATTGTACCTAATGAAACAACTTAACGGATTACTCGTAGCTCGCGTATATGTTTATTTTTCAAAACACCTGACGTTTCGAGAGCTTTGCAGATCTCGTGGCCGCCTGCGACCGTTTAAAAATTTGTTTCATTATGATTATACAATCTATTATCTAATATAAAAACTACAAAGCATTTTTGTAACCTCTAGATCGAGCTCCCATTTAAATAAGTAATACTTACCTTATAATATTTTCTTTCTAGGCGTCCCTACTCTCAACTGCAATGTTTAACTGTGGCTGGCATCTCTGTGAGTTAGAAAACGAGCGTCACCGTGATATTCGAAGATTGGTTCTCCTTGGGTGTACACAAGCGCAAAAGCCTTTTATCCTCAAAGCTTTCGGCATTCAGGACCTGTCTTATGAAACTTTCGTATCCGTAAGTAATAAAAAACCAATTCATCAACATTAATTGGTACAAATTCCTAAAACGTCTGTACCTTCTCGGAATTCGTTCGAATTAATGTTCATTGATGTGGACGCGATTTAATTTGACTATGTACTGGTTTATGAAAAAGCTACGCAGCGCAAGCTAAATTTTATTTTACAAAGTGGATTTACTTTTAATTTTTATTATTGAGTTAAATGAGTTAGTAAAGATTCAAAGTGATTTACAAAATCTATGCTAACACTTCATTTTTTTAGGTAGCTAGAATTACGTAAGTACCTACTTTAGTTTTGTGGTATTTTACCAAAGAGGTGAGTAATAGCAGCAAAAATTCCTACAGTTCACCCTCAAAATTATATGAAAAACATTTGTACGACTATTTTGTTTCATGCAGTTTATTTCCCACACATAATTTGCAAGTAGATACTATAATGAAATAAATTATCTCATTTTAATTCAATATTTGTTTGACTCTATAACTAACATTTGTCACTACCATTTCGACGCCCCAAGCGAATAAAGTGGTATTATGAAAACTGCTACTTTTCAGGAGAGCGAAAAAACGTAAAAAGTGTTCCTAGTTTTCGTACAAAGCTAGGACACTAGCAAATGTTACACAGAAAGATGCACCAAAAAATTAGCTACCTGATGAAAATAAATACCATTATAACAAACTTACGAGTTTTAAACAATATATAAAAAAGCATAATAAATTTATATTCGCCTACAAGTCTATACTTATATTTTTTGTATCGTTTAGTACGCCTTTATTCGTCTCAAACTACTAACATTATTTTTGCGTACTGCACACATACCAGCCAAAAGTCATGCTTTTGCAAGGGTTTTTTATTTGGCATTAGCATAATACGTCTTTTTTCGTCTAAACATTCCATATTTTAATTGTGGTATAACAACAATAACTCCTATGAGCCTACTAATATTTATAATACTTAGAATAGGAAAAACTCATGTATTATTCACAAATATTACGATAAATACCATAAAACAAATGATATTGCAACAAAACTTTAATAAAATATTCTACTAATCAACACGGATATAATACAATAAAAATAACTGATTTCTTTTCACACGTTCAATAAAAATCAGTATGAACGTGAAATCCCGCTATGTATAGAAGAAAATGCTGAATATTGATTTTCTAAGAATGCCACGACTCTAAAAATGAGTGAGTTATGAAATAAAACCATTAGACTACAATATAAACACAAGTAAAAAAATATTACTGTCATAATTAAATAAACAAAATTTTAAGAAAAAATAACATGACGAACGCTATGACATTTTTTTTATGTAAATCAAAAAGCATAAATGGCATTTTTGTCGTCATTATAACAACAAAACCGGCCAAGTGCAAGTAGGACTCATACACAAAGGGTTCCGTACCATTATTTATACAACATTAGACACTTGAGCGACTATCTGTCGCCGTTATAAATATCCAGCAAAAAAAGGCAAAAAAATCACGTATGTTGTATGGGAGCCCCACTTACAGATTTATTTTATTCTGTTTTTTATATTTGTAGTTATAGCGGCAATAGAAATACATTATCTGTGAAAATTTCAACTGTCTAGCTATCACGATTTCCGAGATACAGCCTGATGACAGATGGACAGCGGAGTCTTAGTGATAGGGTCCCGTTCTGCAAGCCCTTGATCTACCTATTTAACGAAAGCCTCTTAAAGTATTAAGCGAGGTTCTTGGATATAATATCCATCGGTTAAAACGACTTTCGACACGATGACTACTGAGTCCACATCCCACATGTCGACAATCTCGCGGTGCAAGTTCAGATATTTTATCTGTTTATCTTTCTCGGCCTTTAAGAGTTTCTTGTGGAATGGTGACATGAACAATCATAGCGCGGCGCTCTGCTTGATTTATCACTACTATATCAAGCTCATTAGCAACAATAGTCCTGTCAGTTTATCGACCGATCCCAGTTAAAAATGGCATGCCCAATTTCAAGAACTGGGTCGAGTTTATACCGGTAATATGGTAGCTCTGAATCCACAAGATGGTACTTCAAAGCAAGTTGCTGGTGAATATATTCTAGCCAGCAGGTTGTGCCTGTGCAAATAATCTCCATTAGCAAGACAAGAACAACCTCTACGAAACTACGTGTCGGATGAACTCTTCCAGACAGTGACATACCCGACATATGTTCACTGTACCTTTTAAGAATCTTTGTCAGGTTTTGTCTTTTCGTTCTTGTAAAGGAAGTGAGATATAATCTGATCTCCTCTTCTCAACCAAAAGCTCAGCCCTGACTCCACCAGCAAAGTACTTAGAGGATTCAGGGCCAAACAGAACCACAACACACTGAGCCTATCGAAACCTGAAATATACCCCGTTGTATCGTAATCGAGTCGTCATCTTTTCCAATAATGTGCTTTTCCGAAGCAGTGATAGCCTAGTGGTATGAGCGTTGGGTTTCCAAGTCAAATGTCGAAGGTTTGAAATCCAGGCACGCACCTCTGAGTTTTTGGATTTATGTGCTTTTTAGAAATTAATGATCACTTGCTAAAACGGTAAAGGAATACATCGTGAGCAAACCAGCACATTTTTCGACGGTATGTAAAGCCATGTCAGAAGCCTGCGGGCGGTTTAAACTCAGACACCAGGTTGTTCACCAACCATACGATGCAAAAGCAGCTGACCTTTTCCGAGGATCTGCTCACATCCTGGATATTGAAGGACTGTCATCTATTGCCCCATACATTATCAAAAGAAAGCAATTAGAGTTGAATCTACTTTATACAGTTATATAGTCTAAAATGTTGACAAATTGTTTTGGGAGCGGTAAAGCTGGCCATGAGAGTGAGCTTTAATGCTACGGGATCCACTCTTACATCTATTTTGAAATAAAGAGATTATTAAATTGGTATGAATATTAGGATGATTTTTTGATCTCAGAATAGATGTAAGAAGTTTATAGATTGATGCCAACAAGTGATCTACAAGGGTTCTACAGTACTACCTGATATATAGAGCATGTGGGTTATTTTTGTTGTTAAAAACTGTGTTGATTAAAAATTTCGGGTTATTGGTCAATTCGCACGAAAAGCGTTCGCACGAATCGTGCGAATAGTCTCCTTCAAATATTAATATTATTTCTGTAGTCGAATGGCACGAATCCTATTTATTTGTGTGCGAATGAGCCCCGTGCGAAAAAAGTAGTAGGCTAATGGCACACTTGGTATTTTAATGAAGAAAAAACGTCAAAGTACAGTCATGGACATAAATATCGAAAAACTTATTAATCATGATCTTGATCGTTAACTTGCAAGTGCATTTGTAACCTATTGCGCCAACCTTAAACAAAATTAGGACAAGGGCAAGAAGATAATAAAGTGCGTTTTTAATCAAAACGAGATTTTACTCCTTTATTTAAAATATTTCATTTTTAAACAAGTGATTGTTATTTTTCAGTTAAGAATATATAAATAACTATATTATATTTGTTATTATTTGTTAGAGAGGATAAGATTGCAGAAAAGAATTGAAGATATTCTTAGGCAATTTATTTCTGGCATAATTGATTTGCCCGTTAGTATCAAAAATTAAGATAATGAATAAATATTTGATAAAAACGTATTTAAGTAGGTACTGAAATTATTTGTATTAAGATTGTTACTAATAACTGTGATTTTGATTGTGATAAAACCAAAAGTCTGTTATTTTTTATTTAATAGTAATATTCTCAACTAAAATATTTAATTTTTAAACAAGTGATTGTTCATTTTAAGTCAAGAATATATAAATAACTACATTTGTTATTACTTCTTAGGGCATTCTTAGCACATCTTTTACACGAAAATATAAATTAATATTGTTCAAAGACTAACTAAAAATCCTGCTTAACCTGAAAATTGCTTTTTATATTATATCTTTAAAAAAAAAACAAAACAATTTTCTTTTAAAAGAAGTGCTAATAGTGTATTATACATATCTGCTAAGACTCGTTAAAACTTGAAATTAAACTTAGAAAAAACTATCTATACTGAATTATATTAAAACATTACATTTTATAATTTTATTTAGTACAGATTATTATATCTAACTACTAATAATATTGTGATTTTTATTACAATGCAAAAGTTTTTTAATTCATTCAGAGTGTTAAATACACTTTTTTTTCAAAAAACTTTGGGTTTGTCAAAAAAGTAATTTTTGTTTCAAATCTATTTGACACCACAATTCCACAAGAAGAATATTTCTGCGTTTTTTCTAGCTTTCAAAGTCAGTTTTATATTTTTGTTAATTTTTTTTTATCTACATCTATTTAGTCTTTTAGGTCTAATGTAGGTATTATTTAGATGTGCATCTTACTCACACGAACCGTCAATATCATAAACTAGGACTTAACGGTGTTGTGCTAATTCCAGCTGTCTCCGCATCTGGATTTGACTAATGCCTTCATGACATAATACGTTCGTCAGCTCTCTGTTTCTGCTTCTGGCGCTTAACTTGTGTAATGCCGGAGAGGTCACTTATCAACTATGTACATAATATATGGTGATTAATTTAGGTTAGGTCAAGAATGATTTTGTTGTTTTTTTCCTTATGTTTAAGCAATAATTTTCCCCATGATTGTTTCCCGCAGAGTCGCGTATTGGGTACTATCTTATACACCCTGGGTCGACGTGAAATCATCTATATAGTTTGTTTATAGAGGTTTGAGATTTACTCAATCTATATTGGGGAACATAACATAAAGATTACCGTTTTGATATGTTGCAACTTTAGCCTAAAAAAGCCGACCAGTATTATGGACGACACGATTGACGTAAGTAGTGGTTATACGCATCACATTCTTCGCTTTTTGTTTAGCGTTTAGTAGTTTTTGCGTGAAAAAGTAACAAACATACATCTATCTTCACAAACTTTTACATTTATAATAGGAGTTAGGATAGGATACGATTACACAATTCTGGTCTTTCAGTAGCTGCATGGCACGAGTTTCTAATTGAAGAGAGCGTAATTCCATCTTATTAGTGTAGATTGACTACGTGATTACCTTTGCTGAATATTTTATGGATTAGAACAGGCTTTCAGCCTACCAGTATAAACGTGTGGAGATTTGGGATGACTCAGGCCGTTATCTCAGTCATATTTCATCTATATTATACAAATAGAAATAGATTATACAAATATAGTCTCAAACTTTCGCGAACATTGTACCTAATGAAACAACTTAACGGATTACTCGTAGCTCGCGTATATGTTTATTTTTCAAAACACCTGACGTTTCGAGAGCTTTGCAGATCTCGTGGCCGCCTGCGACCGTTTAAAAATTTGTTTCATTATGATTATACAATCTATTATCTAATATAAAAACTACAAAGCATTTTTGTAACCTCTAGATCGAGCTCCCATTTAAATAAGTAATACTTACCTTATAATATTTTCTTTCTAGGCGTCCCTACTCTCAACTGCAATGTTTAACTGTGGCTGGCATCTCTGTGAGTTAGAAAACGAGCGTCACCGTGATATTCGAAGATTGGTTCTCCTTGGGTGTACACAAGCGCAAAAGCCTTTTATCCTCAAAGCTTTCGGCATTCAGGACCTGTCTTATGAAACTTTCGTATCCGTAAGTAATAAAAAACCAATTCATCAACATTAATTGGTACAAATTCCTAAAACGTCTGTACCTTCTCGGAATTCGTTCGAATTAATGTTCATTGATGTGGACGCGATTTAATTTGACTATGTACTGGTTTATGAAAAAGCTACGCAGCGCAAGCTAAATTTTATTTTACAAAGTGGATTTACTTTTAATTTTTATTATTGAGTTAAATGAGTTAGTAAAGATTCAAAGTGATTTACAAAATCTATGCTAACACTTCATTTTTTTAGGTAGCTAGAATTACGTAAGTACCTACTTTAGTTTTGTGGTATTTTACCAAAGAGGTGAGTAATAGCAGCAAAAATTCCTACAGTTCACCCTCAAAATTATATGAAAAACATTTGTACGACTATTTTGTTTCATGCAGTTTATTTCCCACACATAATTTGCAAGTAGATACTATAATGAAATAAATTATCTCATTTTAATTCAATATTTGTTTGACTCTATAACTAACATTTGTCACTACCATTTCGACGCCCCAAGCGAATAAAGTGGTATTATGAAAACTGCTACTTTTCAGGAGAGCGAAAAAACGTAAAAAGTGTTCCTAGTTTTCGTACAAAGCTAGGACACTAGCAAATGTTACACAGAAAGATGCACCAAAAAATTAGCTACCTGATGAAAATAAATACCATTATAACAAACTTACGAGTTTTAAACAATATATAAAAAAGCATAATAAATTTATATTCGCCTACAAGTCTATACTTATATTTTTTGTATCGTTTAGTACGCCTTTATTCGTCTCAAACTACTAACATTATTTTTGCGTACTGCACACATACCAGCCAAAAGTCATGCTTTTGCAAGGGTTTTTTATTTGGCATTAGCATAATACGTCTTTTTTCGTCTAAACATTCCATATTTTAATTGTGGTATAACAACAATAACTCCTATGAGCCTACTAATATTTATAATACTTAGAATAGGAAAAACTCATGTATTATTCACAAATATTACGATAAATACCATAAAACAAATGATATTGCAACAAAACTTTAATAAAATATTCTACTAATCAACACGGATATAATACAATAAAAATAACTGATTTCTTTTCACACGTTCAATAAAAATCAGTATGAACGTGAAATCCCGCTATGTATAGAAGAAAATGCTGAATATTGATTTTCTAAGAATGCCACGACTCTAAAAATGAGTGAGTTATGAAATAAAACCATTAGACTACAATATAAACACAAGTAAAAAAATATTACTGTCATAATTAAATAAACAAAATTTTAAGAAAAAATAACATGACGAACGCTATGACATTTTTTTTATGTAAATCAAAAAGCATAAATGGCATTTTTGTCGTCATTATAACAACAAAACCGGCCAAGTGCAAGTAGGACTCATACACAAAGGGTTCCGTACCATTATTTATACAACATTAGACACTTGAGCGACTATCTGTCGCCGTTATAAATATCCAGCAAAAAAAGGCAAAAAAATCACGTATGTTGTATGGGAGCCCCACTTACAGATTTATTTTATTCTGTTTTTTATATTTGTAGTTATAGCGGCAATAGAAATACATTATCTGTGAAAATTTCAACTGTCTAGCTATCACGATTTCCGAGATACAGCCTGATGACAGATGGACAGCGGAGTCTTAGTGATAGGGTCCCGTTCTGCAAGCCCTTGATCTACCTATTTAACGAAAGCCTCTTAAAGTATTAAGCGAGGTTCTTGGATATAATATCCATCGGTTAAAACGACTTTCGACACGATGACTACTGAGTCCACATCCCACATGTCGACAATCTCGCGGTGCAAGTTCAGATATTTTATCTGTTTATCTTTCTCGGCCTTTAAGAGTTTCTTGTGGAATGGTGACATGAACAATCATAGCGCGGCGCTCTGCTTGATTTATCACTACTATATCAAGCTCATTAGCAACAATAGTCCTGTCAGTTTATCGACCGATCCCAGTTAAAAATGGCATGCCCAATTTCAAGAACTGGGTCGAGTTTATACCGGTAATATGGTAGCTCTGAATCCACAAGATGGTACTTCAAAGCAAGTTGCTGGTGAATATATTCTAGCCAGCAGGTTGTGCCTGTGCAAATAATCTCCATTAGCAAGACAAGAACAACCTCTACGAAACTACGTGTCGGATGAACTCTTCCAGACAGTGACATACCCGACATATGTTCACTGTACCTTTTAAGAATCTTTGTCAGGTTTTGTCTTTTCGTTCTTGTAAAGGAAGTGAGATATAATCTGATCTCCTCTTCTCAACCAAAAGCTCAGCCCTGACTCCACCAGCAAAGTACTTAGAGGATTCAGGGCCAAACAGAACCACAACACACTGAGCCTATCGAAACCTGAAATATACCCCGTTGTATCGTAATCGAGTCGTCATCTTTTCCAATAATGTGCTTTTCCGAAGCAGTGATAGCCTAGTGGTATGAGCGTTGGGTTTCCAAGTCAAATGTCGAAGGTTTGAAATCCAGGCACGCACCTCTGAGTTTTTGGATTTATGTGCTTTTTAGAAATTAATGATCACTTGCTAAAACGGTAAAGGAATACATCGTGAGCAAACCAGCACATTTTTCGACGGTATGTAAAGCCATGTCAGAAGCCTGCGGGCGGTTTAAACTCAGACACCAGGTTGTTCACCAACCATACGATGCAAAAGCAGCTGACCTTTTCCGAGGATCTGCTCACATCCTGGATATTGAAGGACTGTCATCTATTGCCCCATACATTATCAAAAGAAAGCAATTAGAGTTGAATCTACTTTATACAGTTATATAGTCTAAAATGTTGACAAATTGTTTTGGGAGCGGTAAAGCTGGCCATGAGAGTGAGCTTTAATGCTACGGGATCCACTCTTACATCTATTTTGAAATAAAGAGATTATTAAATTGGTATGAATATTAGGATGATTTTTTGATCTCAGAATAGATGTAAGAAGTTTATAGATTGATGCCAACAAGTGATCTACAAGGGTTCTACAGTACTACCTGATATATAGAGCATGTGGGTTATTTTTGTTGTTAAAAACTGTGTTGATTAAAAATTTCGGGTTATTGGTCAATTCGCACGAAAAGCGTTCGCACGAATCGTGCGAATAGTCTCCTTCAAATATTAATATTATTTCTGTAGTCGAATGGCACGAATCCTATTTATTTGTGTGCGAATGAGCCCCGTGCGAAAAAAGTAGTAGGCTAATGGCACACTTGGTATTTTAATGAAGAAAAAACGTCAAAGTACAGTCATGGACATAAATATCGAAAAACTTATTAATCATGATCTTGATCGTTAACTTGCAAGTGCATTTGTAACCTATTGCGCCAACCTTAAACAAAATTAGGACAAGGGCAAGAAGATAATAAAGTGCGTTTTTAATCAAAACGAGATTTTACTCCTTTATTTAAAATATTTCATTTTTAAACAAGTGATTGTTATTTTTCAGTTAAGAATATATAAAAAACTATATTATATTTGTTATTATTTGTTAGAGAGGATAAGATTGCAGAAAAGAATTGAAGATATTCTTAGGCAATTTATTTCTGGCATAATTGATTTGCCCGTTAGTATCAAAAATTAAGATAATGAATAAATATTTGATAAAAACGTATTTAAGTAGGTACCAGGGGGCCTACCACAACCTCTTAAAGCAGTATTATTTTAATCTTACATTGACTTATCGCACCATGACGTCTTAAAAGTAAGCTTACTTTATGCCTGAAACAATATTGTTTTCTTAGCAGTTTTGGTGACGTCACACCTATTTCGTTCAGTCAATGCGTACCATGAGGTGGCTTTAGACCACTAGCATTATTGTTTTTATGTCAAATTTAGCAGTCATAAAAAAGTTGCTTTGACGCGACGGATCTATTATTATTTTGCATTTTTCTAATACAAAAGATTATTTTTGTGTGACTTAAAGCAAGTAAAATGTGTTATGTTACGTAAATCTAACAAATTAGTGATGAGTGTGAGGATATTAGTGCCTTTGTAATTAATTTATATTATGATTGTTGATGGCTAAAGAATGCAAAATTTTCGAGTATTTGGACGCTGATACCGCTGAAGATTACAAAGCAAGAAAGCGGCGTCGTATGTCGCTACGTCTTGAATGTGATCCCTTTGATTTAAGCGAAAACTTTGGACCCCTTTTAATATTGCGCGCACAGAGGAGTGTGAAAAAATGTATGGAGAAGAAATGCAGAAAGCAAAAATGTCTGTAAAAAAACTGACCACTGACTGGACCACTTGTTATTTTAAATGTGTAGGTTTTACCTATATAGGATTGTGTAATAAATGGGCAGTGTGTAAATTAAACACATATTTTTACTACTTACACAATCATGTTTTATTTATATTTTAATATACTTAATTTATTTAGAAAATCAACAGCGACGCGGTACATTAACAAGGTTGTATGAAATCATGGAGTGTAGGTTACAGGTCCATCTTGAGTTCTTGACCCACAGATCACTTCACTGAGTATTCCTTTATTTTCCAAAACCTTTCTTTAACAACGATACACCTTTCAGTCAGGCTATTTATTTGTGACTGCTTTTGTATAGCACGACGCCTTGATGCAGCTATAAACAAGAAATAAGGGCATAAACAAGGGCCTCTGATTATGCAAGGGCAATTAGTAAAATGCATGCCTACCTACAAAGGCAAGCATCAAACTTCTTACTAGAAGTACGTTAGATAGAAAAAGTTTTATAAAGGACCCACGATCATGGCACTTGAAATGAAATATCGGAGGAATCACATAATTGAAGTGAAAATCGTAAAAGCTTAAAACAGATAAAAGGAAGAGAGATTTTGATTTTGTAATAGATAGGTATAGTCAACATACCTTTGCCACAATCTAAAAGTGCCTTCGCCTTTAGCTTCTAAGCCGACTTGTTGTACGTTTAGTGCTGTTTAGCTTGATAGCTATCCAATTTTCCCTTTCCAATTATATAACCACTTCTCCACTTGTGCTAGGGATAGAACTGAGCTTCTTGACATTCTAAATTTAGCACAAAACTAAGCTTAAAAGCTTTGATAGCATATAGAAAAGTCTTGATTGAAACATCTTTAATTACAATTAAACATACTACACAATCCCAAATGCGATACCTAGTAAATCAAAGATATATTATATTCTATAGTACACCTAGATATGGCAGGTAATTTGGAACGTGCATACATACCTAAAGCCGACTGATTTGACTGAATCATAAAGTCATCTTTAGCTTGCCATAGTTCTTTAAATGAAAGGACCAAATTAAAATTTCTAGTATTGTTGTTCTCAGTTCCAATAATTAGGTATATTAATTATTTTGTTTCGCTTCTGAGCCACCCTAAACATTATAAAAATCAATAAATTTCTTAGAAACCCAAAAGATTAAAAAAACATACACAAGATAAAATTTAATTGACTATTGAGGTATTTCAATACCTAAACAAATCTAACATAGTACAAAATATGACCAACTGGCTATGCCATATCTATACTATAAATATCTATGTAGTAAATTAATAACATACGTCAGTCAAGTGAAACGTCAAGTGTTTTTTTTACATTAATAAATACGTTAGGTATAGGCAAAGGAATCACCATTCAGCCTTTTAAATTAACGTTCCGTATTCATTCCATGTCACAATATATCCTCATATATCCTCATCTTATTTTATTCATTTAAAATTGTTTTTCTTTAGTTTACCACCGAAATCTCCGAGATATGTGTTTGTACTTTATTAAATTTATATAAATAATAAAACACTATTAAATATGAAGACTATGAGATACACATGTAATTATTTTTAAATCAATCGTTAATACGTTAATACGATTCGGACCAAAGTGTGAATGAGATAGCGCTATTCAGCTCATATAGCTTTGTTTCTTTTCTACTTAAAGCAGGAATAAGACAATACTTAGGAACCATTCGTTCTTGCGCAGCACTATGCAGGATTAAAACAATACTGCTTAAAATAGTTCATGGTACGAATAAGAGTAATGTTATTATAAGCTTGAAACAAAACGTTCTTGAAATAAGACTGTTTCTTAAAAGGTTGTGGTAAGCCCCCTGAAATTATTTGTATTAAGATTGTTACTAATAACTGTGATTTTGATTGTGATAAAACCAAAAGTCTGTTATTTTTTATTTAATAGTAGTTAATATTCTCAACTAAAATATTTAATTTTTAAACAAGTGATTGTTCATTTTAAGTCAAGAATATATAAATAACTACATTTGTTATTACTTCTTAGGGCATTCTTAGCACATCTTTTACACGAAAATATAAATTAATATTGTTCAAAGACTAACTAAAAATCCTGCTTAACCTGAAAATTGCTTTTTATATTATATCTTTAAAAAAAAAACAAAACAATTTTCTTTTAAAAGAAGTGCTAATAGTGTATTATACATATCTGCTAAGACTCGTTAAAACTTGAAATTAAACTTAGAAAAAACTATCTATACTGAATTATATTAAAACATTACATTTTATAATTTTATTTAGTACAGATTATTATATCTAACTACTAATAATATTGTGATTTTTATTACAATGCAAAAGTTTTTTAATTCATTCAGAGTGTTAAATACACTTTTTTTTCAAAAAACTTTGGGTTTGTCAAAAAAGTAATTTTTGTTTCAAATCTATTTGACACCACAATTCCACAAGAAGAATATTTCTGCGTTTTTTCTAGCTTTCAAAGTCAGTTTTATATTTTTGTTAATTTTTTTTTATCTACATCTATTTAGTCTTTTAGGTCTAATGTAGGTATTATTTAGATGTGCATCTTACTCACACGAACCGTCAATATCATAAACTAGGACTTAACGGTGTTGTGCTAATTCCAGCTGTCTCCGCATCTGGATTTGACTAATGCCTTCATGACATAATACGTTCGTCAGCTCTCTGTTTCTGCTTCTGGCGCTTAACTTGTGTAATGCCGGAGAGGTCACTTATCAACTATGTACATAATATATGGTGATTAATTTAGGTTAGGTCAAGAATGATTTTGTTGTTTTTTTCCTTATGTTTAAGCAATAATTTTCCCCATGATAGTTTCCCGCAGAGTCGCGTATTGGGTACTATCTTATACACCCTGGGTCGACGTGAAATCATCTATATAGTTTGTTTATAGAGGTTTGAGATTTACTCAATCTATATTGGGGAACATAACATAAAGATTACCGTTTTGATATGTTGCAACTTTAGCCTAAAAAAGCCGACCAGTATTATGGACGACACGATTGACGTAAGTAGTGGTTATACGCATCACATTCTTCGCTTTTTGTTTAGCGTTTAGTAGTTTTTGCGTGAAAAAGTAACAAACATACATCTATCTTCACAAACTTTTACATTTATAATAGGAGTTAGGATAGGATACGATTACACAATTCTGGTCTTTCAGTAGCTGCATGGCACGAGTTTCTAATTGAAGAGAGCGTAATTCCATCTTATTAGTGTAGATTGACTACGTGATTACCTTTGCTGAATATTTTATGGATTAGAACAGGCTTTCAGCCTACCAGTATAAACGTGTGGAGATTTGGGATGACTCAGGCCGTTATCTCAGTCATATTTCATCTATATTATACAAATAGAAATAGATTATACAAATATAGTCTCAAACTTTCGCGAACATTGTACCTAATGAAACAACTTAACGGATTACTCGTAGCTCGCGTATATGTTTATTTTTCAAAACACCTGACGTTTCGAGAGCTTTGCAGATCTCGTGGCCGCCTGCGACCGTTTAAAAATTTGTTTCATTATGATTATACAATCTATTATCTAATATAAAAACTACAAAGCATTTTTGTAACCTCTAGATCGAGCTCCCATTTAAATAAGTAATACTTACCTTATAATATTTTCTTTCTAGGCGTCCCTACTCTCAACTGCAATGTTTAACTGTGGCTGGCATCTCTGTGAGTTAGAAAACGAGCGTCACCGTGATATTCGAAGATTGGTTCTCCTTGGGTGTACACAAGCGCAAAAGCCTTTTATCCTCAAAGCTTTCGGCATTCAGGACCTGTCTTATGAAACTTTCGTATCCGTAAGTAATAAAAAACCAATTCATCAACATTAATTGGTACAAATTCCTAAAACGTCTGTACCTTCTCGGAATTCGTTCGAATTAATGTTCATTGATGTGGACGCGATTTAATTTGACTATGTACTGGTTTATGAAAAAGCTACGCAGCGCAAGCTAAATTTTATTTTACAAAGTGGATTTACTTTTAATTTTTATTATTGAGTTAAATGAGTTAGTAAAGATTCAAAGTGATTTACAAAATCTATGCTAACACTTCATTTTTTTAGGTAGCTAGAATTACGTAAGTACCTACTTTAGTTTTGTGGTATTTTACCAAAGAGGTGAGTAATAGCAGCAAAAATTCCTACAGTTCACCCTCAAAATTATATGAAAAACATTTGTACGACTATTTTGTTTCATGCAGTTTATTTCCCACACATAATTTGCAAGTAGATACTATAATGAAATAAATTATCTCATTTTAATTCAATATTTGTTTGACTCTATAACTAACATTTGTCACTACCATTTCGACGCCCCAAGCGAATAAAGTGGTATTATGAAAACTGCTACTTTTCAGGAGAGCGAAAAAACGTAAAAAGTGTTCCTAGTTTTCGTACAAAGCTAGGACACTAGCAAATGTTACACAGAAAGATGCACCAAAAAATTAGCTACCTGATGAAAATAAATACCATTATAACAAACTTACGAGTTTTAAACAATATATAAAAAAGCATAATAAATTTATATTCGCCTACAAGTCTATACTTATATTTTTTGTATCGTTTAGTACGCCTTTATTCGTCTCAAACTACTAACATTATTTTTGCGTACTGCACACATACCAGCCAAAAGTCATGCTTTTGCAAGGGTTTTTTATTTGGCATTAGCATAATACGTCTTTTTTCGTCTAAACATTCCATATTTTAATTGTGGTATAACAACAATAACTCCTATGAGCCTACTAATATTTATAATACTTAGAATAGGAAAAACTCATGTATTATTCACAAATATTACGATAAATACCATAAAACAAATGATATTGCAACAAAACTTTAATAAAATATTCTACTAATCAACACGGATATAATACAATAAAAATAACTGATTTCTTTTCACACGTTCAATAAAAATCAGTATGAACGTGAAATCCCGCTATGTATAGAAGAAAATGCTGAATATTGATTTTCTAAGAATGCCACGACTCTAAAAATGAGTGAGTTATGAAATAAAACCATTAGACTACAATATAAACACAAGTAAAAAAATATTACTGTCATAATTAAATAAACAAAATTTTAAGAAAAAATAACATGACGAACGCTATGACATTTTTTTTATGTAAATCAAAAAGTAACATAAATGGCATTTTTGTCGTCATTATAACAACAAAACCGGCCAAGTGCAAGTAGGACTCATACACAAAGGGTTCCGTACCATTATTTATACAACATTAGACACTTGAGCGACTATCTGTCGCCGTTATAAATATCCAGCAAAAAAAGGCAAAAAAATCACGTATGTTGTATGGGAGCCCCACTTACAGATTTATTTTATTCTGTTTTTTATATTTGTAGTTATAGCGGCAATAGAAATACATTATCTGTGAAAATTTCAACTGTCTAGCTATCACGATTTCCGAGATACAGCCTGATGACAGATGGACAGCGGAGTCTTAGTGATAGGGTCCCGTTCTGCAAGCCCTTGATCTACCTATTTAACGAAAGCCTCTTAAAGTATTAAGCGAGGTTCTTGGATATAATATCCATCGGTTAAAACGACTTTCGACACGATGACTACTGAGTCCACATCCCACATGTCGACAATCTCGCGGTGCAAGTTCAGATATTTTATCTGTTTATCTTTCTCGGCCTTTAAGAGTTTCTTGTGGAATGGTGACATGAACAATCATAGCGCGGCGCTCTGCTTGATTTATCACTACTATATCAAGCTCATTAGCAACAATAGTCCTGTCAGTTTATCGACCGATCCCAGTTAAAAATGGCATGCCCAATTTCAAGAACTGGGTCGAGTTTATACCGGTAATATGGTAGCTCTGAATCCACAAGATGGTACTTCAAAGCAAGTTGCTGGTGAATATATTCTAGCCAGCAGGTTGTGCCTGTGCAAATAATCTCCATTAGCAAGACAAGAACAACCTCTACGAAACTACGTGTCGGATGAACTCTTCCAGACAGTGACATACCCGACATATGTTCACTGTACCTTTTAAGAATCTTTGTCAGGTTTTGTCTTTTCGTTCTTGTAAAGGAAGTGAGATATAATCTGATCTCCTCTTCTCAACCAAAAGCTCAGCCCTGACTCCACCAGCAAAGTACTTAGAGGATTCAGGGCCAAACAGAACCACAACACACTGAGCCTATCGAAACCTGAAATATACCCCGTTGTATCGTAATCGAGTCGTCATCTTTTCCAATAATGTGCTTTTCCGAAGCAGTGATAGCCTAGTGGTATGAGCGTTGGGTTTCCAAGTCAAATGTCGAAGGTTTGAAATCCAGGCACGCACCTCTGAGTTTTTGGATTTATGTGCTTTTTAGAAATTAATGATCACTTGCTAAAACGGTAAAGGAATACATCGTGAGCAAACCAGCACATTTTTCGACGGTATGTAAAGCCATGTCAGAAGCCTGCGGGCGGTTTAAACTCAGACACCAGGTTGTTCACCAACCATACGATGCAAAAGCAGCTGACCTTTTCCGAGGATCTGCTCACATCCTGGATATTGAAGGACTGTCATCTATTGCCCCATACATTATCAAAAGAAAGCAATTAGAGTTGAATCTACTTTATACAGTTATATAGTCTAAAATGTTGACAAATTGTTTTGGGAGCGGTAAAGCTGGCCATGAGAGTGAGCTTTAATGCTACGGGATCCACTCTTACATCTATTTTGAAATAAAGAGATTATTAAATTGGTATGAATATTAGGATGATTTTTTGATCTCAGAATAGATGTAAGAAGTTTATAGATTGATGCCAACAAGTGATCTACAAGGGTTCTACAGTACTACCTGATATATAGAGCATGTGGGTTATTTTTGTTGTTAAAAACTGTGTTGATTAAAAATTTCGGGTTATTGGTCAATTCGCACGAAAAGCGTTCGCACGAATCGTGCGAATAGTCTCCTTCAAATATTAATATTATTTCTGTAGTCGAATGGCACGAATCCTATTTATTTGTGTGCGAATGAGCCCCGTGCGAAAAAAGTAGTAGGCTAATGGCACACTTGGTATTTTAATGAAGAAAAAACGTCAAAGTACAGTCATGGACATAAATATCGAAAAACTTATTAATCATGATCTTGATCGTTAACTTGCAAGTGCATTTGTAACCTATTGCGCCAACCTTAAACAAAATTAGGACAAGGGCAAGAAGATAATAAAGTGCGTTTTTAATCAAAACGAGATTTTACTCCTTTATTTAAAATATTTCATTTTTAAACAAGTGATTGTTATTTTTCAGTTAAGAATATATAAATAACTATATTATATTTGTTATTATTTGTTAGAGAGGATAAGATTGCAGAAAAGAATTGAAGATATTCTTAGGCAATTTATTTCTGGCATAATTGATTTGCCCGTTAGTATCAAAAATTAAGATAATGAATAAATATTTGATAAAAACGTATTTAAGTAGGTACTGAAATTATTTGTATTAAGATTGTTACTAATAACTGTGATTTTGATTGTGATAAAACCAAAAGTCTGTTATTTTTTATTTAATAGTAATATTCTCAACTAAAATATTTAATTTTTAAACAAGTGATTGTTCATTTTAAGTCAAGAATATATAAATAACTACATTTGTTATTACTTCTTAGGGCATTCTTAGCACATCTTTTACACGAAAATATAAATTAATATTGTTCAAAGACTAACTAAAAATCCTGCTTAACCTGAAAATTGCTTTTTATATTATATCTTTAAAAAAAAAACAAAACAATTTTCTTTTAAAAGAAGTGCTAATAGTGTATTATACATATCTGCTAAGACTCGTTAAAACTTGAAATTAAACTTAGAAAAAACTATCTATACTGAATTATATTAAAACATTACATTTTATAATTTTATTTAGTACAGATTATTATATCTAACTACTAATAATATTGTGATTTTTATTACAATGCAAAAGTTTTTTAATTCATTCAGAGTGTTAAATACACTTTTTTTTCAAAAAACTTTGGGTTTGTCAAAAAAGTAATTTTTGTTTCAAATCTATTTTGTAAAATAGATGGACAGAATTTGGATAGCGCTGTGCCCTCAATAAATATTAATAAATACTAAATGTGTAGACACATATAGTATGTTACGTTATAGTTTACAGGCTTAAGTTTTTAATTGTATAAGTTTTACGATGAGAGAGCTTGCGAGGGATTTTATATTTGCTTACCAAAATACATATTAGCGCCTACACATTATAAATAGCAATGACTTTCAAACCTGCGTTTTAACAATTTTGTCTAGGCACTACGGCTATGGAACTTTAATAAAAGAAAACATCAGAAAAAACTCACGGGTACGTGACGAAAACTAAATCTATATGTGTAAACATATTTATTGTGGATGTTAGTATATGTGTGTAACCTATACATGATGTTTATAAACATCCACACCCATTGACCTAACATCATGAAAATTGGCACACCACTTATCATTTCATATCATTCTTTCATGAAAAGTGTTTTTATGCTGACCTGTCGTGCCTTATTGTATAAAAATAGATTTTGTATTCCTGGTATCATTGTTGAAAATAATTACCTACACGTGATGTCGCTATAGTGTGTCCACTAGTGCTATATCGCCCCTTAGGTAGCTGCACAGCCCCCGTGGGTGTGAATCAGCGCCTGACGAAGCTGTATGGCTAAAAAGAGCAAGCTTTACTCATACTTATACTTCTCTTACACGTTTTTTTACACATCTGAGCAGTACAGCACTCCTGGTAAAACTATAAGTGAAGAAAGGGAAATAATAAAACACTGAAATAGTACTTTATTTTTATTTCATGAGAAAAAAATATTATTAATTGACTGTTTTCTTCAAGAGTATGGTGTCGCACAGCGTAACGGCTCCCCATAACAGAGCGTCCGCAACCAACACACACCAGGGTGGCGAAAACTCTGCCATTTATACCTTCTTCTAACCGTTGGTTCAACAATACATTACAGGCATTACAAATCAATCCATTTGGGGGAAGCTGAAAAATATGAAAGAACTATTTTAACATAATTACTTAAAGTTATCTAAGTAGCCAGTTTTACTTACAATATGATTTCGCAATTACTCGACTAGTTTCGAACTCGAACGGAACTAGATATTAATTCAAGAGCGTCCGTAACACCGCCGCCGTAAACTCGGTTTTAAACTATCAATTAGCAATCCCGGAATCATCACGTTAGTAAAGCATTTTCGTAGTTACTTTGCCAGTAAAAAATATATCAATGACAGGTAAAGTGAATTATGATTATAAATACCACTTGGTGCATACCTACCTCTAGTATACCAAGCCATTCAGACAATGTATTTTGTAACTGCGGTGTTAAAGTTGTTATATTATGCCTTCGCATTTGATTAGTAGATTACAATTCAGACATCTTGACATCGTGAACATCGAATCCAAACCGTAAGCAGAGTAACAAGTCCAATATGCACAGCAGAATATTAACATCAAAGGCGTAAACGAAAATCTAATAGACGATAGCGGCGGGTCAAGTAATATATATAACGGAGTCACAAAAAAATAGCACAGTAAAACGTGATCAGATCAGCTCAAGACTTTGCTTTTTTTAAATATTTTTTTATTTCGTTTATCCAAAAGCGCGGGAAAGGCAAATGAATCTAGTCCATACAGCCCGTGTTTTCCTTCGACGTTATGATATTTATTTTTATCTACTCCCACTTTAAATCCTCTATAAAAGATTAGAAACAGTTACATTATTGCCAACATTAAAATACCCAATGTAATTAAAACCCAATTAAAAGAACCAATAAATCATCCAAACGGATGATAATATAATGTTATACTGAATTTCATTTTTTTTCGATCACTTTTGCGCAAAGGGTTTTAGCAGACAGCCACATTCTTACTTATCGATGCGTGACTATGTATGAATTTCAAAAAAAGAACATGGTCTTTCACGCGCGTTTCAATTTGAATTTGAAAAAAAAAACTTATGTGATACCGTTATCACATCCACATTCGTGTTTTAATACCCCTTATTATACAACAGTTGCATAAAGTACTATTATAGTTGAGGCTAACAATATTGTTCAGCTTTAATATTATACTTCTACGATGCTATAATAAATTGTTTGCCTTAGTTAAACTACTTATACTTTTTTTTGAACTTGCCTTGTCATCGTAAAATAATTATAAAATGATCATCACTATCATTTTGTCACCGCACCGCGTTGTTTTAGGTGTGTATCCAAACACAAGTTCAAATGTAGAACCTTCCAAAAAATAAATCCTCTGTGGAAAAGTACGAAGCCATAAACGAAAAAAAAATGACGAATTTAAAATCGTTCTATTTTTGATTAAAGGCAAACCCAATCAACATAAATACCACACAAATCAATTATCATATTATTATATTTTTTGCAATTTTTCCTCGCATGCTCTAGAGAAATATGAATGTTGCGATATATTTTATTTTATTTTAAAAGTAATTATGACTTTATAGTCATTACCGCAGTATCCAGCGTTCTGGATTGATTTTAAGGGCAGGAATTGGCCATCTATTTTAGATATTGTATCAATAATGGTAAAAAACTATTTTATTATTGTACTTGATTCTTTAATATTATTTTATTAGGATTATATTTTTACTTTATACAGAAGTTACTTGAAATAAGTAAGAATACCAATTTTTTTTATTAATAGATATTGCAAGACTAGTGTTTAACATTTTTCTTAATACAGTATTCATATTGATTGTTGTATTGTACCTACTTGTTCTTGAAGATATTTGTTTCTAATAAAGGGTTTTTGATTTGTTTTCAAATTGTTACTTTACATTTATTCTATCAAAAATACCTATTTAGAAAGTTCATACATCCTAGATTAAGCAAATTAAAACTAATTTGATTAAAAAGATACTTATGTAGACATTATATTATTTAGTTATTATTTAATAAAGATATTTTTGATTATTTTTGTACCGTTCATTTTATTTAACAATCACTTTTGCGCACTACTGTACTTTTTCCTTGAGTTTGGTCAATTAAATACCAAGTGTGCCATTAGCCTACTACTTTTTTCGCACGGGGATCATTCGCCCACAAATAAATTGACTTCGTGCCATTCGACTACAGAAATAATATAAATATTTTAAGGAGTCCATTCGCACAATTCGTGCGAACGCTTTTCGTGCGAATTGACCAATAACCCAAAATTTCACAGTAAACCTTATTAAAATAAATACTTGCGTGTGACACTATTTTCACCAGCCATAGTTAGCATCCTCCTACAACTTTATTTACGCAAACACTTGTCACTTACAGAAGACATAAGTAATATTACACTTTTATAAATCAATATTGTACGAATACTTAGTACATTAGAGATTGTGCGCGTAGTTTACGTATTGCCCACACTTACTTTAGGGGCCCCCGAACTCGAACATTGACGAAAAGGACAAGCGAGAAAGAAGGAATACAACGTTGCGTTTAAAAACCACTAACAAGTTTCTTTGTAACAAATACTTACCTTATTTTAATATTAAATAATAGTATTTGAAAAATATAGTTTCAACACCGTACAATTGTGATTAGTAATTTTGTATAATGTTAAGTTAGTATCCGTTTAAACAAATAATCAGTAATAAACGTAAAAGAATAACGCGTTAGAAACATAAACGCTTATATTTTGTAATATTATTTACGTTACACAGGTTTTTGATTTATGCTGCGAATAAAGCTGTTAAACTTTAATACAAATATAATCACTGTAAGTTTTGGCCGAATAAAGGCGTTATATAATATTGCTGTGTTATTCTACTCTGGTAGCAGTATTAAAATTAAAGTAAGCAGTAACTATGACTTTGTTCTGCTATGTTTTTGTACAGTATTTCGAAAGTATAAAGACGTCTCGCTTAATATCTTTAAAAAAAACAACGATAAATTCGTGAAAAAAATTGGGGTAATGTAACCAAAGTCGTAGAATCCGAATATGCAATAAAATTAAAACTCATGTAAGCGACTTTACGACTTTATTCGTCTGGGGCGTCGATTTATTTCTTCACGTAATTGAAACAAACAAGGCCCTTGCTCTAACTGTTTAGCACGTTAAGAGGCGTTATAGCCTGAAAATTAGTATTCCCTTCTCAAAGGGTCCACATTATGCGTCGTGGAAAGTTTCTATAAATCCTCTCACGGACCTTTAGACATTTCCAACCGTCGTCGTCAACATATGGGTAGGTAGGTACACGAAAAGGTCGCCCATTAGTTTAAATTCCATTAGTTTTGAACTCTACGTACTTATTAGTCTCGATTAAATGGTAATGAATCGTTAATATACAAATTAATTAATGTATTGTAACTGAAGATGATTGCGTGAATAACTGACACGCAAGCTATTTTGACAAATGTTTGGTAATCACAATTAAATTATACGTTAGCCATATACCTGTCACGGAATTAATATATTGTCGTTTATGCGTTTGGCATTAACACAAATCATTGTTTTAAGTTTAATCGAAGTGAGAATATTAAATGTTTATCGAATATTATATCGAGTATAAAAGTCATCGATTTCTCTACAGGAACTTAGTAAGGTTACAGCAATAGTTTTTTTTACATGGGTGACAATCTATACGTAATATTTATGTATAATTATTGTAGGGTTGTTAAAGAAAAACGCTAATAATAATTGTATGATCCGTTTGGTCCTGGAATTTGTATTCAGTAAATATAAAAAAAAACAAGACTACCTACAGCTAAACCTACCTTGTTGCAGATTTAAAAAAAAAAAAAATTAATTATTAGGAATTATTATTTTAATTACACCATTTAAGTAAAACACCTTAACGGGTTATGGATTTTGAATTCATCAAACACTTTAGCATTAGATGTTTTATTATTAATTTAATTTGAGTGATGATTGCGTAGAAAAATTAAAGAAGAACTCATCTGAACCAAATAAATCAAGTGCAGAGTCTGAGTGTCGTTCAATAAAGATTTATTAAAGAAGTTTACAGGCACCTGTCGAACTTTTAAAATAATTATATCTTTCATTCAAATTATAAAATCATATCTTAAAACTCATATAACGGGCGTCAAATTTTATAGTTTTAATTGGCGCATAGCCTATTATTGATACAGAATCTGAATCTTTCTATTTGGCAGGTCAATATTCTTCGCGTAAAAACTATGCGCGGACTTTATCTATAGTGATTAAGTACTTGTGAATTTTGAGACTCTCTCTTGCCTCTTTGTCTTAGAAGGTGAGCTATATTGGATTGAATAATTTGCTGAATTCTTTTGTTTAATATTATCACCCTCAATCTAATCGATTGTCGTGCATGGTGATAAAATATTTGAAATTCTTCTGAAAGCAATTAATTACAAGCAGTTATAAAGATTCTATATCTTTCTTTAATGTTATAGTAAACCCTAGTTGTAAATTATTAGAAAAATACTTGCAAGGTTTCTTTTGATTAACAAAAATTAATAACCAGTCTAGAGGCTTAAAACTTTATTGAATGCAAATTTTCTAAAATCAATATGTAATTAATGGAACCGATAATAAGCGCACAAAGACATCATAAATCGTATGAGACAACAGAAATTTAATATCGCTGGTAAAGATGTAATTTTCGCGAAAGTTTTGCAATAGATAGCTAACTTTGCCGCACTGAGACCTCAGTTTTAGATAGAAGGGTTATTGAGTACAAGTTCCTCCTAAATCAATATGCTTTGAGAGAACAATACCATTCAGTGACTGCTAGTGGTTACTGTTCGAATTTACATTACAACTTATGCTGTTGTTTGAGAAGACTGCCTATTTAAAATTCAGAATTAATTGTTGTTTTGAAAATAAGTCAATTTACCAGAATATAAGAACAAGACGTGAGTAAATTTGCATAGGTATGTACCTATATATTTTTAAACAAAATACTAGGTCCCCGAGGAATTTGTATACAATCCCGCGAGACTTTTTGAAAATCATTCTTATAAGCGAAATTATACATGCCTAATTTTATGTTTCTAGGTTTTAAAGTATTAAAGACCTAATGGTGTAACATAATTTTCTGCTCTTCATTTTTTCATTCATTTACTTTCTTTTCTCTGAGAAAAAAATTTTGGCATAATAATCATACTTATTTTATGATTGTTGCATACTTTATTCTAAATTACTTGAACTAAATTTATTATATAGATTACAGAGGATAATTATTTTGAGGATATGTGCTAATTTTTATTATATGTTAATATTTGGAATGAACTAACTACTATTTTTAAGGCTTTATGGGCTAGAGTCACGGCATTAAATAATATCCAACTATAATAATGTAAAGAGTTCCGTGAATAAATAATAAATTAAAGTAATTTAACAATTGTATTCAGTAAAACAGTAAAAAAAAAATGCCGAGCCCACTTAATTGAAGAATTCCTAAAGATTGTAGCAATCTTGAAAATGATTCATTTAAGCTTGAGAAATGAGAATATCCATTGTAACGTGCGGCCGCGAGCTGCGTCGGTTTGGAAAGACACTTCCAGAAAAAATATTTCAGGTTACTTATTTCCTTTACATTATAATTACAGACAGAATTTAAATATCAAATATGTACCTACCATTAATTATTATAAGTAAAACAAAAATAGGGGTACAGCTACATAAATAATTCGACGTCGATTTGTGTACTCGGAAAAAGATGTGATTACGGTGACAGACATCGCGTTTGTACTGTGATTAATGGCCAAGTTGAAATGTTCTGTTTATTGCTACTTTCACGCTGTATGGTTACCGCACGGTGGAAATTGGGACGACCAACAAACACGGGGAAAATGCGGTGCAAGAATTACTTGGAAAATGTTTACGCTGTTCACGTGAACTTTTAATTATTGTATATTTTGTTACGTACGTAAATTCATTTGATCAATTATTTATATGAGAAATAGATGAGTTGGCTACGCAGCTGATGTATTTAACCAAGATTCTACAAAAAAATTTGCTTTTACTTTTAAAAAAAGGCAAATCTTTGACCACTTTGTACCCACCTGGTGGAAAGCGATGTTATGGTCTAAGATGGAGCACACCTGCCCTTATGCCCGAAATAGTATTAAGTACTTATTGCAAAATCAAATTGTAATAGATTTTGTTTTATAAATCCAGTTTACAATTACAAATTGTAGTGTTAGACACACAATAACAATCATTCTAGAATCTAGTCAAATAATAAAATCTGAATGGATCCTAAAATGCAATACAATTAAGAACAATACAAGTACAACAATAATACAATACAGTACAATTATTAAAGTTATCAACCGGGCGTTATCTATAAAAATAATCAATAGCTTGCTTCGTTAATCGACGTGAAAAAGTGTTATTTATAAATTAAAATTCTTTTAATTTTGACGGAAGATTTACTTTGTCGGTACAACTATATATAAGGCCTTTACGTCTATTGCAGACGATTCATGGCGTAATGTCTACATAACTACATGCTTCATAATAATTAAGGCCATTCTTTGAAAATATTGCCATAAAATAAAGCATGTCATTCAAAGTTAGCTACGGAGCAATTATGATATTGCTAATTAATATTATAAAACCTAGTCCGCTCCCCTGTTGTATGGTGCTGATATAGTAAAGATATAGTACCTACTCAGTGACGGTAACATTATAAAAAGTTTTTTAAAGAATTACCCATTTTGTGGTGCGGTTAATCTCACAATAGAGACAAATAACAGCGTATCGAAAAGATCGTTAATTTTCCAATTATAAACTTCATTCAATTTGTTAGTCTTTAAAAACAATCTATGAGATAGGAATTACTGAGCAAATACCACTATTGTAACCCTGTATTGTACGCAGATTTACTCATACTTTGGCGAAACCTCGGGGGCTTCGAATCCAGTCTGGCTATTAGCAAATTTGGGCAGAAGTTTGGCAGTTCTATTTAATATGTATCAACAGTAGATAAAAGACAAAGAATGATAGATGACTGCGTTTTTTCGAGGTTTCGTTTTGAACAGACTTAATTGATTGATCGCTATCACCGAATCTTCGAATGATGAATAGTGACTTACAATTTGAAAGAAGAGTGACAACATTTTTATTAAATCGTATTTATGTTTATTTATTACTTTGTTACAAAGTCTTTTTAATTATAGTTTAGCAAAGACAAATCGTAATGAGTTTCGCTATGTCATGAGCGAGTATTGGGACAACGAAATATTTAAGTTATGTTCGACTTTTAATAAAAAAGCATAAGACAACTTCTAATAGGTATATTAAAAATATGATTAATTAGAAATTTTAATGACAGAATATTTTAGACTTTATAATGCAATGAAATTAATATTCCTTTGATAGTATAAAACAGTAATATTAATTTATTATTGTACTGTAAAACATCATAAAAAGGTAATCACATAATTATATTCTTTTGTTGTCGCATAATATTATTAAAACGTGACCATTAATATTTTTAATTTTTAAACCCAATATTTTTTAATAATTTTCTCCAAAAATTGCACGCATAGTAAACCTTAAACATGAGAAGGTAATATTAAATTTTAATCAGAACGTAGATCGTTTTAATTAATTTATTGTGAGAGAAAGACCCTTGTAATGAAATGAATTATTGAAAATGTGTGTGAAGCCATTCAAAATATTTAACATTATTTCATATGCTTTGTTTATGTGCTTATACAAATAAACTAGATGACGCCCGCGACTTCGTTTGTGTGGCAATATTTTAATAAATTTGCAAATTAAATAAATTCTTGTAGCGAAGTCATAAAGCGCTAATTTCGGTGCATAGATAACACGTTTTATTTTATCACAATCTCAAAACCCATTTAGCTAAATACAATTAATTAAATTTATTACTTCCGTAACCATAAAAATAAACTCATTACCCGCCTAACTAATTACACAGGTGAATCTAAAGCTTATTTCGTACATTTTATCCGGGGATTTTTGGTCTTAAACCTATTAAAAAGTTGCGTCTCCCGCGGGATTAATACTGACGGTGGCAGAACAGTTTGTAGCAGCCACCCAGAATTTTAGTTCCATCCAACTCAGTTTATGAGCATTTTGTGTTTATACAAGTAACTTTAAAATTTTATTTTAAAGATAATTTTCTACTTGGAAAGTGCTTTGCTTAAAATTAATTAGGTGAGGGCCTTGACGCGGGCGCTTTATATTTGCGTGCTCAAGAATGCATGTTGCCGCTAAAAGTTGATGTTTTTAAAGCTTACGGTGTAGTGCTTAGTTTTGTAGCAGTTTTTTGCGTTAGTAGCTTAAGTTAATGTGTGCTTAAAATAATGTTAAATATATTTTTAATATAATCTTTATTAAGAAACAGACAGGATTTTATGTATGAATATAAATTAAGACAGGAATTTACCGATTTACATTTTAAAATCGTTAAAATTATCAAGCCACCGCCAACTCGACTTAACGGTTACCACATAAAATGGTAGTCGGTCCCCTGCTTAACGTGCCGTCTAAAGCATGGAGACGCTTGAACTAAAATTCAGCAAGTGGTCACCAATCCATGTAAAAACCAAGTCTACCGTTGCTTAACTTTAGGGATTTATTTTATAGCTATATCATCTTCCCGCCCTTGTCCTACTGTAAATAGGGTCGGCGCAATAGGTTTTCTTGTTCCATTCATCTCTATTTGCCGTCATTTATTTTATAGCCCGTATAAACCAAATATATTCATAAATTATAAAAATAAGAACCTAAGTAAACGTATTTTATCCTACTATTCAGACTAAAAAAAAAATATATGATACACTATAACTACTTAAGTGCACAATTTTTTTCTGTGATTTAATTTGATAAGTAACCCTAACACAAATTACATTAAATTTTCACATATTTACTTAGACTACTATCTACTACTAAACTGTTGGGCATTAATGTGTCCCTTAGTGACATTCAAATTGAAATCGCTATACCTACAGCTTGACTTAGGCGTGCCTAAGAAATATCATTAGGCAGGTTAGAATCCCAAGATTTCTGAGAAAACTTGACTTTTCTAGCTAGCGGAAGTTTGTATTCCACAGTTCTCACTCTACACTTTTTAAATGACTACAGGACTCCCTTGGATGATCTAAATTAAAGACTAACTATTAGAAGCCCAGAAACCTAATTAACTGGCTAGTCTTCGAGCCACAAGGACATGTGACTCAGCATTTAATGATGTTGGATAACTTCAAAATAATCTAGTTAATGCCATACCATTGATTCAATACCATCAACTAAATTACTTGGCATTTTTTGTAAAACATACTTCTCCAGTATTTTATTCAGTGGAATTGAGTTTCTCCTAGTTTATCTCCTTATCTCCATGGACGATAGTATTGCGGCGATAGTTTTGTAAAGCCAACCAATTCAATAGTAACTTATATGCCAATATGCGTCTCCACATGCCAATATCACTGTCGAGTGATTTACAAACAAAATGTGTTAACAAAACGCTGCGATTCACTAGCCCGTGGAAATGTCTCTTAGTTATGAGTAAGTACTTGTGAGAAACAGAGATGTAAATAAATTAGGCGTAAGTATAATTGACCCAATTAGACGAGCTGCGTGCAAGTCATTTTCTGTTGGAAATAATAATTTCGATCCATTAGCAGACATTAATTTATTTACTTGCAGTCACATTCAGCGCCCACTAATTAATTACTTACTGCTCTTATATCAAATTAATCGACGCGTCGAGTAGGTACCGAGCATCATAAAAATATAATTTTATTTGTAACGTGTTGATACCAAGTTACGGCTTTTACAACTAGACAAAATAAGATATGAGTACCAGATGTGCGAAGTTGGTGCGGACCGACTAGTGATGAACTGTCAATTGTTTCGACATTGGTAGCTGTAAAATTATCTTCTTCTTATTTGGCTATGTCAAATTATCAACGTCTGCTATCTTAGAAGAAATGACTAAGTCTGCTATAGTTTTGACAGCTACTTGACAGTGTCACTGCCATCCTACACCTGGCCAATACGGAAAAAACTCTACTTCTAAACTTTACTTCTTATGCGTACCTACCTAAGTCTCTGTAGGTGCGACCTCACGTCGCATTAGCACAGTTTACGGCAGGTTTAACGACGAAAACCTATAGCTCGTTAACCTCCCTATCATTCGGGAATACATTTTTCAATGACGTCACGCGAGCTCCCGCTATTCCCCGATTAAGTGAATTCATTCTCGAATCATCTTAATCTCTCTGGTATACGGCTCAATTTACGATGGCAGCAGCCAGATACGTTTTAAAATATCGGCTCTTCCCGCTGTGGAAATAAATGACTGTGTGCAAACACTTTGAAGTATTTCACCAATTTATCAATTTTGTTTTCATTTTTTATACCTGTGGTGATGTACCGACATTTTTATAGCATTTACATGGGATAACAATGGTTTTATCAGTATTAACTTGTAATAAGTAACTACTTAGTTGAAATTAATTTACGACAGATGGAGATAATATATCACAAGTCGAAAACAGAAAAAGTAGATAATCTATGTGATAAATACGAAGGACTATTTCCAGGGATTGTGAGATATGGATGTCATTAATTTAAAACAAACTATTGGTCCCAGAATGGATCAGGGAAGTTTTGACGAACGATTGTTCGATAGATACGATACATCTTTGGTTACAATATTTGGTATTGCGTAACGTTTGTTGGGTACTCGGGCACATGATGTTTTGCGACGTGATAATAATAATGTCGATTTATGAACTGCGATCTAATGATGTACCTATATTTTATATTTTGTGAGAAATTCGAGTACCTACTGTTTACATATGTAACATATAATTATGCATGTATGTAACACCTCTGCCTAACACTTATAGTTTTTAGAGATTTGATCATTTAAATTATACGTCTTAAGTAATAGTAGGTGAGCCTATTGCCATTTAGATGTACAGACTTCGTGCTGCGACTGAGAATTTCTTAATGGAATATCTCAATAATCTTTTGCCTGATCTGGGAATCAAAGTCAGGATCTCACGCTCAGCAGTCGCGCTTGCGACTACTAGACCAACGAGGCAGACTACAAAAGGGATTGCTCATTACTACCATATGGCAGTTAGTAGAACGTAGTTGTCCTCACATCAAAGGCATCGTTATAATTTATGATAAAGCCTAATTACGATAATTAACTCGCGCTTCTGAGATGTCCGCGATATTTAGTGGCATTGGAATGAAAGCGGCATGTGTGCGAGATGGTCATGTTCGGCGTGTCCCTGGTCGGAGCCGATCGTGTGGATAATTCGCTTCATAACGAGTTGGCGGCCATCCAACCTTCCAACGAAAACGGTTATGTTACGCAAATTATAAGTTTTTCAAAAATTTTCATACCTATTCGTAGATATTGTTCTCATTTCTAAAGTCTGACATTCAGAAACATACGACTGAAAAAGTACTTACGTTCATTGATTCAAAAGTTGAATAATTAGATTTGACGTCGCTTTCATAAGTTTTTGTAATTAGTTTACTTTAGACAGATTTTATTATACGAGACTAATTTCTATTAAAACACGGGCTACATTTAGCCACGCCTCATTAACAATTTATAAGGTTTTACATTGATAAAATTACTAAGATCCTACACAAAGAATTTTTACGTACACGAATATAAAAAAATTAACACCAAATAACTAATAAATAAAAACATGTTATGAATGAAAATAAAGAAATTCGTAATTTCAACTGAAGCGGGCAGGACTCGATGGCTTAGTTGGTAAAGCATTGGCATAGCACGCCAGGGATGGCGGGTTCAAGTCCCGTCCGAGTCAGTTGTTTTAAATTCATTTATAAGTCACAAAATAAACGGAAAACTTTAGTCCAAAACCATTTGTAGATGTATTTAGGCGTCAAATTCGTACAATCCGGCTTTTTGGCTTTACATTGGACAAAAAAACTTTTGTTGCGTCCCGCCGCGTCGCCCGCGCCGCAGCACGAAGTGTTTTCGGTCCGAAGTCAACTATTCCATTCGAACGGTGGCTCAACAAATTGGTGCAGCCTAATTGAATGTAGTATGAAAAGTTAGGCCAGGCACGAATTGCACTAGTGCTGCAGATTAGTTTGGCAGACCTATCTATTGCCCTGAATTCTGCAGGTCTAGTATTTCAGTGCATCGTTTAAATACATTGCTCAATAATTCGAATGTACCTAATCTATATTTCATTTAAATTATCATAATTATTATAATGACGTCAATATCCATAAGTGTACTTATATGTATACCATACTTTACCATACTTAGACGTGCTTACATACCATACCAAAACAAAGCTAGAAGAAATATGATGGCGTCATGAACGAGCAGACTTGTGCAAAGTTTAGTATCTGTAAGTAATTGTGGATGCAAATATAATGCATGAGCTCCATACAGGTAGAGTACTCGTACATTTCATAAGTAAGTATATATAGCTACGTACTCTGTACACCAGGCAATGATTTCAAAGTCTTCCAACACCAGGTATATTCTTCTTTTTACTCAATAGTCTGGTCACATTTTTTTTTCTAAGTACTTAATTCTTTTCTTACTTGTCCAAAGTCAAAACAATCTTAGTACATCAAAAAACTAAAATATTACCAATATAAAAAGCAATTTTAGGCTTAAACTCTATTTAGATAAAATTGCTTATTACAAAACTTAATTTCATTGTTTTCAACACGTGTAATATAAGAAGTGTCAAGTAATAAAAAATAGATTTTATAGTTTCAGAGTTCTGGCGTTGTGTTGTACTGTCCCACAGCTGGGACAAGTAAAAAATTGAATTGCTAAATAGTTTAAGTGTGCAGTGTACGAGTAGAATTCTAAGAAATCTATTAAAAGTAATATTCACTTTACTTATTATTGTCTTATGTTTTCGAAAGCACCATAGGTAAGTACATTTCAATAAAAAAACTTAAGGGCGCGTCCAAAAAACTGCGATGCGACGACATAGCTCGAATTGAAAAAACAGGCACGCGGTACTTGCATGTATTCTTTTGCGTTGCAACGTCGTCGCATCGCAGTTTTGGGTACAAGCCCTTATACCGGATTAACTATAGTAAAACTAGCGTTATAATATTTATTTTAATTTCCTATCGTTTGAACACTATGCGGCTTTCTTGGTCGCAGGATGCATGACTGAGTGACTCTGTGTCACTATAATTCTGATTAAGATGGTGTATAAACTAATCTAACATCTTCAAAAACATAAATTAACTGGTATTCCACGCCCATATTATTGGTAGTATTACTAGTGCCGGCTCATTGATATATGTATGGCTTAAATTCTACTACCTAAAAGTATACATCAGATTCAAGTTTTAAAACTAAAAAGATTGATACGCAGTAGGCATAATTTATTCGACTCAAGATCCGACTGCGCAGTACTGCCTTAACTGCAACAATTTCGGTGCACGATATAAAGGAATAAAAATATTGGGCAGTAATTTTGTAGCGTATGTCCTGCTCGTAACCATGTTGGCCATTAGCCAAGGTTGTTTCTGTGCAAGGCAGTAGCATCTGGACACAGCAGTTATTCGCCTATGTTGTTGCTGACATTACAAATGAATAACTGGGTGCGTAGATGGCGTAAGGTCAATTTGGATGCTTCATTTCGTGTCGTTTACGGTCTTATTATCTAAGAATTTATTTACTAAGGATTAGGGATGTGATTGTATTATTTTTTTTAAGTGATCCTTTCCGTCCAGCTGATTGCTTCAATTAAGTGTAAGTGTGTGCGCAAATACAGGTGTACTCTCTATTATACCCTCACTCTCATAGTCCGATGAGACGACAATCCAACACCATCGGAGAGAGATCAGGCGCAGGGCTAATGGCTTTTTTCATGCTTTCCGAGGCACGGAGTAATTGATAATTAATTTATAATACACACATAACTTACGAAAAGTCAGAGGTGCGTGCCTTGGGTTCGAACCTGAGACCTTTGACTTGCCAGTCAACGGTCACTTCCATTAGACTATCACGACTCAAAAGAGAGGGTAGTACAACCCTGATAGAGTAAGTTTATTCTTCCTGAAGGCTCTATCTAGCACCTTGAGATAGGAGGATTAGTAAAAAGACCCATGTGAGTAAATATAAATAAAAGCATAATATTTTTGTTCTGAAATGCCCCACACGAAAAGCGAAATTTCCAATGGTTCATATCGAAAGTGTACTTTATAAAAGATACCGTCTTGAGTGTCTGAGAATGCCTAGAAAATAAAATATATTGGTCTAGCGGTCACTTTTATAACTCCAACCACTAAATGAATAGACCTATTCTTTTCTTCTTTGCTAAAGGTCAGTACGGTTGTATATATATTATTGAAGATAGTTTAATATTACGCACTCAACAAAGTACCTACTCGTACCTATAGAATTTCTTGAAGTAAGTACGTTTTTTTTTGTACGAGTACATCTACGTTTATTTAATTTGTGCCTAACTATTGAATACAAAATGCTCAAAGTTAAATATGTATTATATATATTATAAGCAAGATTTGGACCTTCTACCGAAATTCTATCTATGCTCGTGCTATCGAAATTCTATTCAACATTCAACCGTTCCAAGATGGTAGTAAAAATGTCAAACTTTAAAATCAAATTCTTGTGCGTTTAAAATGTTATAAGTTAACATAGTATTTTTACTACGCTTGCGCATATACTTACATCGAGTCTTTGAGAAACAATGAAAGTTACTGTTACAAAATTGTGTTTTATATTGCGTCACAGCACAGGCCTTGATCTAAAAATTCTTTGTCCAAATAAACGATCCTTGCGTTGGGGCTTAATTAAGACTTGGTAGCGGCTCAAGTAATTATCTCGTAACACAATATTATGCTATTTTCCCAACCTCGACAAAAACATTTTCGGTCCTAATAAATTATCATTTAGCCGGGACCTGAGAGAAAAACGATTTAGACAATCTAATGTTACGAGATGATAGTTTGTGAAACTCTTTACTAAACTAATATATTTCGTCTAGCTTTCGTATACTTCAACTTAGAGAATGGGCCGTTACTCCCTAAATCGGTTTTTCTTTGATCCCATTTTTACTGAAGATTAAACTCTCCCAAATATCCCTAGTTCATGAAATTGAGCAATAACTTTTAGTCTATGATTGAGTTTTAGGCGTGGTACGAATTGATATGACTGTAGAATTGTAGAGTTAGTAAGTATAAAGATAAAGTATACATACAGAATACTAAAGTAATCATCATTACCCAATGCTTTCTAGACACGCAAGTTTTATTGCGTAAAGGAGTCCTGAAATCTGAAACTAGGCATTGTTTGTAGTAAACGATATTCTTTTGTTGTTTTTTGCCTACAATACTTAGTAAGTACGTTTGCTTTGATCCTGATGCGTAGATTACGTTGTAATGGTTCAAATATGAACTTCGACCGGTAGTAATTCCATTGAGTATTATTTTATAGAATCATATTCTCCTTTCCTTGTAAAAATCTATTTGTATCGTGCGTAAAACCTCTAACGGATACCTTACCATCAGTGAAGGTGATGAGATTATATCAAACTTACATGGAATAGAAACACACGGTGACCTCTGGACAGTATGGAACCACGAAACGTAGCTACTTGCCTAAACCCGCGCCCCCACCAGGTCTTGATCCAACACTATGCAGGAGTCGTTGACACCAGTCTGGCCAAAGCTTAATATCTAATAAACTAAGGTTAAATACTCCCAACCCTTCAGTAACGTTATTATCCGTCATTAATACAAATATTAATAACACTAAGCTACTGAAGCCAATTCTATTTACCGGCGTCGATACCAAAATATTATTGACATCTAACATTATAATGATTTATGTATCTCATTCTATTATAATATCGGAAGATTACAAAAATATATTTTCTCACATTTTTCTAGTAGGTTTTATGTCAACAAAATTTGTTTGTTAGATATAGTGAGTAAAATATAATACACGACATAAACGACAGGTGGCGGCCAAGTCATAGTTAATCCAAAATTTGTTGGAATAAGTAATTCTAACTGGCTCTGATCCAACGCTGGGAGTATTGGGTAACCCGTCGAAATATTGAGACTGCTTCATCACTATGAATTATGTATTTACTTGTACTGGAAGTTGTAACTGAATTAGGAATATCTTGTTATAAGAAAAATATTGATGTAATCAGGAGATTGTATCTAAATTGCTAATAGAAGGTTGTGATAGCGTAGTGGCATAGACCGTTGGACTGTAGATTTTTAGTCAAAGCAAGTAGAAGTGCGACAAAAAATTATAATATAACATGCTTAATACGGCGAAGAAAATGTAGTTACTTCATATCCACGTAGTTTCTATAGGTACGTTCGTTCGTTTCCCCACTTAGTTTATCGACACAGTAAGACTTTCTTAAATCTTGGGGTTTTCTTGACGTTTCGCCTGGTAAATTTTTTATTATTATTTACGATTACAATTTCATTTGCGGATTTAGCGCGTGACATCCAAGTTTGATTTGAAAATAACTTGCAAATATGATTCCTACAACCAACCCACTAAAACTCTGCGTAAAATCTCTTATTTCAAGGTAACATTAACACCTCTCTGTCCTATTTATTTCTCAAACACTCCTGGTAGCAGCACGCAAAGCTCATAAACGTAATCGATACCTAATTGGATTAGATTCAGAGTTCAATTAAGTATATTATTCAGGGACTGGGACTTTTTCCAAGCAGATGAAGCTATGATGATTATGTAAAATACGTGTTTATGTTTTTTTATTTTTTATAAGAACTGGCCAGTGAGAATTGAAGTCGCACAAAAAGGGTTCATTACAGAAACCAGTCCGACTCGCTCTTGTCCGGTTTTATTCTAAAGATTAATAGAGTAATGATGCTGTCAATAGAGGTTCTAGACTTGAAATTTCTATCGATTAGGTACTTGAACTTTTATTGAAGAGATAGGACATAAAAAGAAAATTCCAACTACCTAATCGGTAAGACATTTTCACAGTGGTAGAAACAATAAGATAAACATAGGATTGAAGAACTTTCTTTTAAGAAAACTTTCAAATACATTGTCTAGTCGTTGCATTTAAATGAAATACTTGAACTCCGCTCGTATGCCATTGTGGTGGATGCAAATAAAGTCGCTGTGGTAGCAAAAATTCTTGGCAGGTGACTTACACTCAATCTGCGTACTTTGTATCAAAGTATGATCTAGCTTTCGCCCGTGATTTTTCCTGCATGAAATTTTATTATCCCGCCTATCCCGTAGAATTGTATGAAAATTCTATATTAGTTTACTTGCCTAGGAGCCAAATGGTGGGTTCATGCCAAAGGCCGAGCCGCGAAGTGGCACAAACTAATACCTATGTAACGATTAAGAAACTTTTTTTTTCTAGTCGTATTATAAGTTCCTGAGATTAGTGCGTTCAAATATACAAACTCTTTAGCTTAATATTACGATTAGATTTTGCAAAACTTTATAGTTTTGATGTGTGTCCAGGTTACTAAGGAGATAGTCCTTTATTGTGATAACCTGGGAAACGATTTTTAAATATCACCGATCACTTACCATATATTCGCGAACGAAACCTTTTCACACATTAATTTTATAGCAAATAAGCCTATTTTCCTGTATTTTTGAACCATTCGAAACTATGTTGCCAACAAAGTAATTTCACGCAGAATATGTGTCTCCCAGTTTTTCGTTTTCTACCAATTGGTAGGAAATAAAAAACTGGTAAAGTACCACAACATGCAACGGAACAAAAATAAAATAATTTATGGTGCAACCATAGAAATATGAAACTAATAACTTTTGGTGCAACTTGGAGGAAACATTTTTGCCTGACGCAACAGTAATCATCACAGTTTTTGACATTAGTCATTTTCTATCGATAGATATTGAATTCGAATGGTTAAATAAGATTACTAGTTAAAAAAATCATAGATATGAATTGGAAAAATAGAAAAATTTGGAATCCGTATACGCTTTTCGTATGTACGTACAAAACTCGAAAATTGTTAAATGCGCCCCAGGCCATCGCAGTGACATGAATAATTATTTCCAATAGTCTGCAAACACTTAATTGTGTAAAAATAAATGTCGATTTCCTTGAAAAAAGTGACTCCTATATCAAGCTTTTTACACAGGCAGGCCGGACTGTAGGGAGCTCTCTGTTTATTTTTTGTCAGTGTACAGCGCAATAGTATTTTTAAATAAATAAACGCAATAACTAATAGTCAGCAGTGGTTCGCTCGCGCGGAGGCCATGTCTGGCACTTAGCCAGACATAATGGCCCGACTTGGCTGTTTGGCCGCGATTACTTCTACTAGATAAATTTTATGCTCCTTAACGTAAGGACGTGCAAAGTGGACGGCTTGTAAGGATTGTCTCGAGAGAAACTTGTTACGTACTTAGCGGTATGAATGACCTATGTGGGTAATTAACACTACATTAAATTAATTAAAGAGCATCGGTGTATTTATGTGGTAGGACTCAAGCTCGGTGCGGTTTTGTCAAAATAGGTAGGCTACCTACCTACAGAAATAGTACGACCTTTTTTAAAAATTATTTTACTAAATCCGCATGTAATAATAGGGTCTCCTATTACTAGGCCTAATCACTCCATCTTCCATCCTCTATCCGGCTGTCTGTCACTGGGATGTATCTCTGTAACAAATATCAAACAATATAAATTATTACTATGGCCTAGCCTCTGTGTAAAGAACTGTAGACATCATAATAGATAGCCAATGGATTTTTTTAAAGAATAGCTACGAATCGCACATTTCATTCTGAATAAATGTAATACGGAACCCTCAGTACGCGACTCTGACTCGCTCTTAGTCGTTTATAAACCACAGTAGCTCAAATATATTTGAGAATAGATAATGCATAAAATAATATCTAGAACAAAGTAAATATTATGTTTATTTTGTTACTACAGTAATATTCCTATTTCATTTTCACAGGGCGTTAAGACTAAACTAAACTGTAACCGCCATTAGTGTTGACCTTCCGATAATATTATCGTTTCACGAAATTCAGATTAGGATCACGCGCCTCCTCTTCGGTAACAGAGCGTTCGGTGTCCTTAATACCGCTGGTAAATGTCGACTGGCTGTTCGCCAAACACTCCTATAATTTACCATCGACGTGCTGCATGCAGATTTAAATCCTAATCCTTATTTTTTATTTGAAAACGCTCGTTTCGAGTAGGTATTTAAATAGTGACTTAATATGGAGAATATATTAATTGCTCTTTCAGGAGCGCTAGGAGCTGTAGTTTGCTTTTAATTGGTAGTTTTTTAATTCCTTTTTTTGCGATGTTTAAATATTCGTAAAGTTTGAAATATGGACAACTAGCTTTCACCATCGGCGCGCGTGAATCAGATCAGGATAATAAGTTTCCTAAGCGTTAGTTAATTCAGAACCTAGTCTACATGTGTGCCAAGTTTTATACAAATCCGTTTATTGGTTTACGCGTAATTGAGTTACAAACATCTTCAAAAACTTTCACGTTTATGATATCTAGATTTGATAGTTCCATTATTAATTTCTGAATTTTACTTGATATGTCTGATTTGGAAGTTTTGCATAATTTTTAACGTAGAAATTAATTTTAGACATACATTTAAGTTAATGCAACTTCAAGAAACTAGTAAGCTTTGCATGAAAATAGCACAACCATTCCGACTAACTTACACAAGGTTCCTTCATTCGGCTTAAAACAGTCATGGCGTAATACACTTCGCTTCCACAGAATTTCTGGAAGCGCAATTTCATTAGTCGCAAAGAGCTCCATCGCGGGGCGGCAAGCGTGAAGTTGTCATTCATTAGTGTGAAGTTATGTGACCCAGGCTTCGTGACAGACTCTATCTACATCGAATCGAGTTACCCTTTGAGATCAGCCGGATATTATGATTCGTACGGGGGACATACTCGCCCAGTCTCGCCTTTATTAGTTTATACATATTAGACATACGTCATGTCGTACCCAACTAACGATAAATTAATTTACAATCTAAATTATTAGGTACGTTGTTGGTATAGGATCTAGAAGAAAATGTACGAGCACATTAATCATCATTAGTGAAGCAACTACAGAACATCGGCCTTCCTCGTGGCCCGCTTTATTAAAAGTACTTGGTGGGTTGCCATAATCGCCACAGTTTTTGGCAGGCGGATTGTTGATCTAACGAGATGCCTTTACGCACGTAATTAAGTTAAGAATATGTTTCATAAATACGTTTAAAAAAATATTATAAATTGGTTAAGATACATCAAGTGCTCTGCTAGATAGATTCGTCAGGATGGAATGAGACACCTACATGAGAGGTGTCTTACCAAGTTAAAGAACACAAACATATAATATCATACAAAGCAGTGGCTTATTGTTATGTATAATAGATTGCCGCGTCGCACAATAAGATAGAAAATAAAAGATACATCAAGTAGCATTGATTTCTACCGGCAAAAATAAACTTGCTGACTTGTACAAAAAGGTAAATTTCGATAGCACAAGCAGTATTATCAATAGCTCAGTTGGTAGAGTAGCTGGTATACTTACCCCGGAAGTCGCAAGTTCAAGTCCTGTCCGTAATCGAATTTCGAAACTTGATATTGAAGTACAATGATCAGTTTCATAACCATATTAGTATAATGTTAGTAGAAAATTATGTGTTTTCCCACTTCTAGTTCTGAGTGCTTGATGGAATTATGAAAGTTTTATTAGAAAGCACGCAAGCTTGTCGCTACTTCGCTTTAGAAGTGACACGTAAGGTACGTAGTTACGTACGACAATATTAATAGTTTTAAGGAGCGCTGTCATTGCGGCGTGGTGGCAAATTAGTTTGCAAAGTCTTCATTCATTAGTACGAAGTTGTGTGGTTTAACTTTGACGGGCGTATTCTGTATGAGTCGAGTTGTACAAATTGTAATGTATTACGGGTTTAGACGCTGGAGAGTGAAAGCTTGTGACGTGTGTTCTGTAATTGTTTGTACTTACGAAGCTTTACCTTACTTAAGTTTGTTAGTTGGTACAACTTCATTTAGTTCAGTATTTCCACACGTAAGAGGTTATAACTGGACTTTACTTGAAGTCACATGAATTACTATGTTTCGTAAAATTTACAGGTTATGTGAGATGATTCAATTACTTATTTAATTACTTTTAATTTTTTAGCTGTGGTTAATGAAATTTAGTGAATATTTTTTTATTAATAGACTAACATAAAATAGTTCAGTACTATATTTTCTTCTGTTGGTAAAACATTTTTTATTCATTTGGTAGTAGTATTTTTGTTTGAGCTACAATTGAGCTCCAACTGAGCTATTGTATTATGGCACGCATCTATCAAATTTCAAGTTCCCTTTCTACATCGTCTCGGAGACGCCACGGTAATGTCTGTGGCAATTAATATTTAATAAGAAATTTGAAAAAACAACTGATACGGATGGGATTCGAACCCACGATCTTCGGCGTACCGTGCCGAATTAATATTATTATTAGAATTAATAATATTTCTTATTAAATATTTAATAAGCTAACATGTGCTAAAACATGTAAAAAATTCACATAAAAATATCTGTGGCAATTTTTACAAATTACTCAACTCAGTGTTACAACGTGGTTACAACTACTGCTGCTGTGTGGCGGTAAGCACATCGAAAAGACTTTATGATATTATCACTAAACCTTATTTAATCATTATTGATGTTTAATACAAGTTACGGTCATGTTAATATAAAAAAAAAAAATAGTAAACAAAATATGGTTCTTCTTTCGCCTGCTCTGGTCCCATGTTACTTGGGGTCAGCGCAAAATGTCTTCTTCTTACATTCCTTTCTATCAGCCGTCATCTGAGCATTTACTCTACTCTTTCTCAGTAAACAAAGTATGGTTGAAGATTAAATATGGATTACGAGCAGGATTTGAACGACGGGTAAAGTAAAATGTGGTAAAGTATGAATTGCTGATTTACTAGGAATATCATTGTTCTCTAAGCTTGTTGAAATGGTGTATGATATACATAGAATATTTCTATGTTCGCCCTTAGGTGATACCAGTATGTACTAGGGTACCTTCAATTACCTTCCCTGATACATCTCAGGTGGCTTTTAGGTTATTGATTGTATATCAAAATGTGTACCGTAGCGACACCTAGTGTAGTTTATGTTAACTGTATCTATGCAATTGTCTATGAAATAAATACAAGTCAGTCTGTCTTTTCCAACGCACTCGGTTGTTTCATTTAAGAGGTTATGGGCCCAGCACGCTTCCACTGCGCCACTCTGCTTGGTCGCCACTTGCTTGCTCTCTCTGGATGGCGCGCTCGCAGTGTCAAGGAAATACCAACAGAACAAGTCGAAATCAAGTGCGTCTATGAGTGGCAGCACTGGCAAAGATGGCGTCAAATATCAAAATGAAAACGTCAACTCGAAAACTGTCAGTGTCAGATGCTATCGATGTAAACAAACTGGACATTATCGATCACAGTGCCCGAATAATCCCAAGTTCAACAAAAATGCAGACCGTAAGCAGACTAATGCGTTCTCAGCTGTATTCTTAAGCGGCAGTTTCAACAAAACGGACTGGTATATTGATTCCGGTGCTAGTGTGCATTTAACTGCCAATGCAGATTGGATCACTAGTAGATATCGGAAAGTTCAACAAGAAATAGTGGTTGCAAATCAAGAAACTGTTTCCGTTACGTGTGCTGGCGATGTTAAGATTGTAACCTCAGTTAAAGGCAGTAAATTTGAAATAAACATTGAAGATGTTTACTGTGTACCAAACTTGACAACTAACCTCATATCAGTAAGCAGATTGATTCAAAATGGCAACAAGGTGCATTTTACGGACGACAGTTGTCATATTTACAATAGAAAACGTGAACTGGTTGCTACTGCTTCGTTGACAAATGGTGTTTATAAACTGAATCTAAAAGAATGTTTGGTTGCGGCAGTGACTACTTCGAATCTTACTTGGCATCGCAGATTAGGCCACCTGAACAGTGATAGTTTAAGGAAAACCAAAAATGCAGTTGAGGGAATGAGTTATGATGAGAATTTCACCATAAGTAAATCAACCTGTAAGATATGCTGTGAAGGTAAGCAGTGCAGATTACCTTTTACAAGTAGTGACACAAGGAGTACAGAATTGCTAAATGTTGTACATAGTGACCTTTGTGGGCCAATGGAGGCAACTTCACTGGGAGGCGCATCCTACTTTCTATTGTTTGTCGATGACTTCAGCCGGATGACCTTCATTTACTTTCTAAAACATAAGAATGAAGCGTTGAAATACTTTAAGGAATTCAAGGCATTGGCAGAAAACCAAACTAATAGAAAAGTGAAAACCTTCAGAACTGACAATGGGAAGGAATTTTGTAATACAGCGTTTGATGATTACTTGAAAAAATTCGGAATAGTGCACCAAAAATCCAACCCTTATACACCTCAGCAAAACGGATTATGTGAAAGAATGAATAGAACGGTTATTGAAAAGGCTAAGTGCATGCTTTATGACGCTGATCTGGACAAGAAGTTCTGGGCGGAGGCTTGCAATACGGCTGTATACTTACATAACCGGATTGTTTCTTCAGTTTTAGATGGCAAAACACCATATGAATTATGGACAGGTGTTAAGCCAGATCTGAGCAACGTAAGGATTTTTGGATCCCCTATCATGGTCCATGTCAACAAAGAGAAAAGGTCCAAATGGGACAGAAAGTCCATTGAATGTATACTACTTGGATATCCTGACAATATTAAAGGCTACAGATTGTACGATCCAAAAGAGAAAAGAATTTTCACAAGTAGAGATGTAATTATCATGGAGAAACAGTTGGTTATGATGGATATTACGTCTGAAGAGAATAAAAATGAGTCTGAGATGGATAAAACATCAGGAGACACCCAGATTCTGCAGGATTCAGTGGGGGACTCAGATTGTACATTGACAGAAGAAGCAAAGGAGGATACATCTACAGAGTTTTCAGATTATGTACCAAGTGATTATGAAGATAGTGTAGACACACAGAGTAGTAGTTATAAGCCTGATAGACCTGTCAGAGAACGTCGTGCACCAGACAGATTTGGTTTTGGTGGTCTCTGCTACACAGAAATGGATACTGGAACAGGTCTCACACTCAAGCAAGCACTGAAAGGGCCTGAGAGAGACCAGTGGCTGCAGGCAGTACAGGAGGAGCTTGAGTGCTTCGAGCAAAGTGGTGCCTGGGAGGTAGTCAATTTTCCTGATAACTCTACTATTGTGCAGTGTAAATGGGTACTTAAGAAAAAGCTTGAGTGTAGTGGTAAAGTCCGTTACCGTGCAAGGTTAGTGGCTAAAGGGTTTACCCAGCAACCTGGTGTTGACTATACTGAGACTTTCTCGCCTGTAGTAAGATACAGTTCTCTCAGATTATTGCTTGCTATTTCTGTAAAACTTGGACTTGACATAACACATTTAGATGTGTGTACTGCATTCTTGAATGGTGATTTAAATGAAAATATTTATATGCAAATGCCTGAAGGGTTTAACTGCCCAGATTCAGACAAAGTTTTGAAATTGAAAAAGGCTATTTATGGATTGAAGCAATCATCAAGAATGTGGTATAATAAAGTAGATATGTGCTTAACTGAAAATGGTTATTCAAAATCGAAATATGAACCTTGTTTGTATACTAAAAAGGATGGTAGAAGTATGACTATAATTGCATTATATGTCGATGATTTTTTTGTGTTTTCAAATAGTAGTGATGAAACGAATAATTTAAAGTATATTTTGGAATCTCAGTTTAAAATTAAAGACCTGGGTCAAATTAGACAGTGTCTTGGTATGTCAGTTCATTATGATAAATGTAATAAGATTTTAACTTTAGATCAATGTGATTATATTGAGCAGTTGTTACAAAAATTCAATATGGTTGACTGTAAACCAGTAGATACACCAATGGAATGTGGATTAAAATTAACGAAAGATTTAAGTTGTGATAAAAGTTTGCCTTATCAGCAACTAATTGGATGTTTAATATATCTTGCCATACTTACCCGACCCGATATAGCTTTTCCTGTTGTGTACTTAAGTCAGTTCAACAATTGTTACAATAAAGAGCACTGGGCTCATGCTAAACGTATACTGAGATACCTAAAGGGAACTAAAGATTATTGTATTAAGTATAATGGCACAGATGACAACAAGATATTGGGCTATGTGGATGCAGATTGGGGTAGTGATATCACAGATAGGAGATCCTATACAGGCTATTGTTTTACTCTATCTAGTGGTTTGATATCTTGGGGAAGTAAAAAGCAAAAGAATGTAACTTTATCTAGTACCGAAGCAGAGTATGTTGGCATATCTGAATGTTGTAAGGAGGCAATTTACCTTAGGAATTTGCAAAATGAAATCATAGGCCTAATGCAATGTATTGTAATTTTTAATGATAACCAGAGTGCACACAAGTTGTTATATAATCCTGTATTTCACAATAGAACAAAGCACATAGACATAAGGTTCCACTTCGGTAGACAATGTATTAAAAGTAATATAATTAAAATTGAGTATCTTCAGACAGATCTAATGCCAGCTGACATACTCACAAAGTCTTTAAATTCTGTAAAACACTATAAATTTCTAGAATTGTTGGGAGTTCGACAAAAGTAAAAATTATTATTTCATTTTGATATAGTGGGGGTATTGATTGTATATCAAAATGTGTACCGTAGCGACACCTAGTGTAGTTTATGTTAACTGTATCTATGCAATTGTCTATGAAATAAATACAAGTCAGTCTGTCTTTTCCAACGCACTCGGTTGTTTCATTTAAGATAGGTTTTACGATATTTGAAGCTACAAATTCATGGCCGTTATTTACAGCACCCACTAAGGTCGTACACGTGCCTCAATAGATTAATCTACTACTTATCTACGTTCTAAAAGAAGATCAAAGGCTACGGTAAGTAGCTTACTTTAACTTGTGTTTATACCTTTAAATCTAGAAAGAGACGGAAAAATAATTAGGATAAATGGATTTTTTTTAAAAAGAAATAGGATATGATTAGGGCTTGAAGCCATGACACCTGCATGTGGCAACGCTCTTACCATCTGAGACACTGTATCGCTGCCAGTACCCATCTAAATATAAGCTAATTTCTTCATGAGTTTATAATTATAGTGGTACGTAACAAGTATGATGATCTTCTTTCTTTGTTCTTTATTGTATGGCTGATAAATCACCTGGTGTCTTTAAACTGCCCTTAGAGCTTTGACATGGCTTTACACACCGTAGAAAAATCTCAGGTGTGTTGCGCGGTTCCCTTATCATTTTAGTAAGTGTTTTAGTAAGTAGTTTTAGTGTGTTTTAGTAAGTGCACAACGCACATGAATCTGAAAAGTCGCACGCGAGGTGCACGCCTAGGGTAAGAACCTATGACCTTTGATATGCCAGTCCAACGGTCACATCACTAGTATCAATATTTCAAAATATGCTGAATGCACTGCTTCAAAGTATGACGATGAATTATGATCGTAACGTAGGGCTTGGATTCGTTCTTGGAACGGATAATGTTATTGATTTTTTCAATTCATTATCTTTCAACTCATGGGCTTTTGGCATATTGTACAAAAAAAAAAAATTTACCGCAAGCTCTACATTAGGTTCGCAGCTACCAAACATAATGAATAAAAAGCTATTATACAAAAAAGGCTTACCAAATGTTGATGTTACGAAACAAATGGAAATTACGTACTAGAAAGGATGTTTTTAAATATTAAATGAAATGAAAATTATATCAAATATGAATTTTCCTGGTGATTGTGCTCTACACACAGCACCTACAATTACACGCGAGTATTTAAAACGCATTTAACAAAACGAATTTACAAGTACTCACCGTGCGTTCTGTAATCAATTTCAACTTTGGTCACCCAAGCGATAGAAATTAATGACGAAATTATTACAAATGTAGGCGCGCAGCTGTTGATATCGTAAACAGAATAATCCGCAACGGAAACGAAAATTTACAGTTCAACGAGTTTCTAATTATGTAGCGCACATCGATGATTCCTGCATTACAAGCATTATGTGTTGGTATATATCTGGTAAAGCTGCGCCAATGTGGTCAGTCCTCATTATAGTAGTTCTACAAATACACTGCCTTCATTTTCGGATTGAGAATTCATAAACCTGCATTGTTTCTAATTATCCAGTGTCGGTTTGAACTTACAAACTTTGCACCTAAATTAAAAAACATTGGTACCAAATAGTTTAACTTACATATACCATATCAGTTTTTCTGGTATATCTAAGTATTTTAGAAATAAGTACTTCGATTTATGAGTCAGTACCTAGTCAATGCGTCATATAATAATGTATTGTACGTTAACTATCTTCATCCTGTGTCAAGTTTGAAAAGCATTTGAAGTGTTCAACCAATAAACGGTAACGACCAGCATCAGTCCAGATGCTAAGCTTTACGTACTGAGCGAGCAATGGACGGATTCCGATGTACCGTGTGATCGGTCATCCATCGAACGAGCGGCTGTATCAACTACAGCTCAACCGTACTACCGCTCGCTTAAGCTTTTCGCTACTAAAATGTTAGCTCTCTAACTGCCAATCAATCACGTTAAACTTCTATTTAAATGTGTGCGCAGATAAAATAATTTCACGGAAACGTCGTTTTGAATCTCATATTTTGCACTATATACCTACACTAAGGTTTTGTTTTACTAAAGCTTCGGATCTTGCGTAGAAAGTACTATATTTCAATTCCTTTCAGTTTTTATTGTATTGAATTCATATGAAGACAAAAGGGCGTTCTTAAAAAAATAAGCGTCTTTTTTCAAATAAATTGTAGGTACTCCGGCGAAACATTTTTTTTAACATCTACATTGCGGATCGTACATAAGTTTTACAAAATAAATATATCTTCTCTTATCTTTTTTCTTGACTCGAAAACACTCATTGAGCCTTTTCTTTAAATACCCTACTTGGTTGCGTTAGCTTGCAACCGTCCTCAACTAGAATTTTTCAGCTTTAAGCGTCACACACGTTACGCATGTCAGGTATTCCTAAGTGTAGTTTTTAAAACGTTTCTTTTTTCTTTGTACCTTAGTGTGAATGTCTCAGGTCGAATTATGCCGCTCACGCGCCGTTTGGGCGTCAGGTCACGTAGCGTAAAGGGGTGAGGCCGCGAATTCACCAAATTCCCATAATAACCGTCATCAGTACGTCAGCTATCTACGCACAGACCGAGACCGGTTGATCATTTCATTCTCATTCATCCCTATATCGCATAAGGAACCTATAGGAACGAGCAACCAGCAGTTCTAATAAAATTTGAAAAAAAAAACCACAAGTCGAAAATGTAATAAAATATAAAACGAATATTTAATGTGTGTAATAACTCTTATCTTATCATTCGTATAACTGTAAACGGCTAGAATAAATTGAATAATTTAAAAATAATGGAGTAATTTCTAAGTACTGAAGCGTAATTTTTGTGTAAAACAAAATTTTCTATTTTACTAGATGTCATAAATTTCATAATGTTATTTCAACTTTTAAATTAGATAAGTACATCTTCAAAATTATTTCAGTTATTTATGTAAGTTAAATTTATATTCTAGACAGAATATATTGATGACTTTTTGGCCTGCTGTCTTTCTTATATAAAACAAAGTTATTAATCAACTAAAGAATGAATAATGAATTGGGTCATTGTACAAATTGATTTTGAATTTCATTTAAATCTATGGTTATTACTTTCTACTCCTAATGACTTTCCTTGTCAACTAGCGACCTAATGCCAAAAATGTTTACTATTAATCTATTAGAATACACATTACAGGTACATTTAATAATTACAGAGTCAATAAATTAGTGTGTATAGCGTGGTTATATCGTTAATCGGGCAAGCTAGCCTCGCCAACCCACTGATGGATCACCACAGGCTCTCCGCTCATGATCAATCATTCGTTGGCTCCCGCAAGCCTCCGTGACTAAATTTATTTTAGTGCTCGTCCGCAGGCAACCTATCAACTAATAGAAAACTCAATCATTTTGCATAATTTAGTTTGAGATTATGTTTAAAGTGAGACTTGCCCTTTACAATGTCTTAAGGTTAAAGATAAGATACTCTTTAGTAATATCAATGAAGTCAGACACAGCTTTATTTGTGTTGTAATAAAGTAACTTACTGGGATCAAAGCCTAATAGTCCAATCTAGTGGTCATAGCTCAAGAAGAAACTTCATAACTATACGGTGGTGTCCAGAAGTATCGACTTCTGCATAAAGCTCTGATCCAGTCATCTAACGAGAGCTTCTTGAGATGGTGATTGAGGTACTCGGATATTTATTTACTTATTGATTATGTTGTCAGGCAAATTCATATCCTACATGGCAGTATAGTCTTCATGCAGGATGGTGAATTTAACAAAAATTGCGCTGCGCTCTGCTCGATCTACTTACCACCATTCGGTCCACAGTCGATGATAAAAGAACCATTCTTATGCATGTGATGTTGGGCGTATACCGGTTGAGAACTTTTGAACTCACAAGTTGTTGATGAATTGATTATTATGTATCAATTTTTGATAATAATATACGAAATTTGAACGTGCACGTTTAAACATATATAATATCACAGTGATGTTATATGTTTAGACTTGTTTGTTAGAATTTTACAATTGTTTTTGGAATTTCCTTCTTGCTTGAATAAAGTTCTATCTACAGTCTACATATTGCTGGTGTTTTTACACACATTTACATCAAGATTGTCTCTGCCTACCCCTCTGGGAAACAGGCGTGAGTCTATGTATGTATGTATGTACATCAAGATTCCCGGTAAATATGGACAGTTAGCTACAGAACCCTACAGTATTATTATTATTACTCAGCAAAGAAACGTTAATTGACGATTTAAGTCGATTAGTCTACAATCCGCTCAGTCGTTCATAGAATCATTGTGGATTGTGTTGGAAATAGAAAATTAATTTTCCTACAATATTGCGATCTCGCTGTTTTTCAACCTCTGAAATGAATAAGCTTTATCAGATTTATGTGGATTATAAAGAGTTTAGTTAAGACTTTTTAATCTTCACATTTAGAATTATCATAACTAAAGTACTGAACCTATCGTCCTGAAATTTTGCATAGACGTTGTCAGGTGTACAGAAACGGACATAAGGTACCTTTCATCCCGAAAAAAAGTACTACACTAAAAGTACTACACTAAAAGTACTATACTAAAAGTACTACTAAAAAAACAACAACTGTGTTAATGGAAGGCGCCACGTGTCTTTCAAATCATAATTGAATTTGAAATTTAATTGATTTGAATTTAATAAATGATGAAATTTGATGTAGATAGTCTAAAACCTGGGGAAGGATATAGGCTACTTTTTTATCAAAAAACCACGCGGGCGAAACTGCGGGCCAAAGCTAGTGGGTAATAAATCACTTAGTTACTAACACTTCACGAACGCGCCACTGATTTTTATATGGCTTTTACTGAGTGTATTATCAAAGCGGTCCAACATACATAATATCAAGGTTCGCATGAGCACAGTTATAAAATTTACGATATCTGGAACTCTGACGACATTCGATCAGGGTAATGTTTATTTGAATAACATCCAAGTCGTCGCCCGGTTACGAGGGCAGCTCTGTAGATAATATATTTTCATTATGTTCCATTTATTCGTAGGCTGTCGATACTGACTTTTTATATGGTTACCTTCAAATGTTAACAGCGTATTTTGTTGAGCTGGTTTCCGATCCAAATACGTCTGTTTCCATCCAAATACGTATGTAACGTTTTTCATACGTACGTAGTTACGTGTATACACGTAGGTATATTACAAGCTATACAGTATCATTTTTAATCAATGCTTCGAGGGATATCTTTGAACGTGAGCCTATATTCGGTGCCATTCTAAAATTCGACGAAAAAATATTTTTATTTTTTGACTGTTTTTGTATCTGATATTGTATCTGTATATATATTATAGATACTACTGAATATAGAGGTCTGAAAATGTGAACGAACCTTATAAGTGATTTCTACACTTATTAGGTATCTATTAAATAACTGCCTAATTGTTGTGTGGTAACAACGTATTTGCTATTTCTCTTCTTGCGCATTATTTCTTTTCTGCCATTAACATCATCTGCCTAGCCTTTTCCCAACTATGTTGGGGTCGGCTTCCAGTCTTACCGGATGCAGCTGAATACCAGTGTTTTACATGGAGCGACTGCCATCAGACCTCCTCAACCCAGATATTGGGTTACACGGTACCCCTTGGTAAGACTGGTTGTCAGACTGGGGCTTCTGACTACCCGTAACGACTGTCAAAGATCTACAATTGACAGCCGGGGCCAACAGCTTAACGTGCTATCCGAGGCACGGAGAGTGATAATTAATTTATAAAACGCACATAACTTACGAAAAGTCAGAGGTGCGCGCCTTGGGTTCGAACCCGAGACCACTGACTTGCCAGTCAACGGTCACCACCACTAGGCTATCTTTTCTGCCATTAACATTTTCATATAATCATGAAAATATTTAATAAGAAAAATTCCAAAAATAACTGACTGGCAGGACATGAACCTGCGATCCCCAGATTCCCCATACCCACCGAATGTAACTCAGTTCATATTTGTATTTGTGTCACCAGTTATGTAGATCTCTTTCTAATTACAAGGATCCAAATGTTTACTAAATACTCCGGGTTTTATGACTTTGATGTCGCGTAAACTATACCGAATACCCTTTGTGTTCTGTGTTAGGGAGTAGGAGTAGTTGATCGTTTTAGAGTTATCATAATTTCAAAGGACATTATAATTGTCTAAATCCATAGGGGAATCAACAACACTTCAATCAGCTTGTCTATCTTTGTCTGATCCAACTGGGAATTTAAAATAATGTCCATAAATAAATAATTGTAAATCGCGTTTAAATTGTAGGCATTTTTGACGAAGAAAAGTCACGTTAAATTTTCCCGTGGGTGTTATAAAAAGCCATTAAGTTAAATTCAATCACTATCTCATCACAGATCATTTCATTTGTTTTACGTTCTTGCATGCTGCGATACATAATATAATCGATGTCAATACCTTTTAATTAATTACGTTATCTGCGTGAATATTGAGTGGTTCAAAAATACGGAAAACTTTACTGATTGCTGTACTATTACACCATTCATGGGTGAGATCGTTTCGTACGCGAATCGAATTTCTATTCGTGAGCCAAAAAAAACCACAGGCATAAAAAATTTCATACTCATCGATTTCACAAAACTCTCTTAATTCATTAAACGCCATGACGGACACATGGTGTCCGACAAACAATAGAATTTGCATTGTGTCTGCTGTCTGGCAGTCAAAGAGTTAAGGGTTTTCTTTTTAAGATTCATGTGAGAAAAGTCTTATTGGAAATGAAACAAAATCTTTAATTAAAAAAAATAAACTAACAAATATTTATCGTGTTCGTTTTACACAGTTTGCTTGTACGGCAGTGTAATCTTAGCGGTTTATGTTCACACCACGCCTCAACACAAGGAATTAGTTTGTTCTGACCGGACACCGGATCATGTTTTCCTCCATGCTAGACATGCTCCAACTATTTTTGAACTTAACTGTCTGAAGATTTATTTATGTCTAGGAGCTAGAAAATATTGGGACTAGAATTTAGTTCGTAATAAAAAAGTTTTTAAACTCACATCAGATATGTACGTTGGCTGTTACAGTCTATATTATAGTCTATATTATAACTATTATAACTATAGTATATTATAAATATAGTCTATATTATAAATATATTATAATCGACTGCCTCGTTGGTCTAGTGGTAGCAAGCGCGACTGCTGAGCGCGAGGTCGTGGGTTCGATCCCCGGGTCGGGCAAAGTGATATTGGGTTTTTCCATTAGGAAATTCTCAGTAGCAGCACGGAGTCTGGAATTGTGCCCGGTTAATGGCAATAGGCTCGCCCCCTATTACATGGGACTTATAACATAGTCGGCGAAACGTGGGTGTACCGCATAAGTACACCTCTGCCTACCCCCTCTGGGGAATACAGGCGTGAGTCTATAAATAAAAAATAAAAAAATATTATAATGGTAAGCTCGTTGACCGGAAAAGTTTGTGTCTGGTTTTTTGTATCGTCGCTTGCACCAATTTTCCTTCTGTATCTATCATGAATTTGACGTAAGTAGAAGAATCACACACTACGAAATTTCTGGAAAAAACTACAAGCTCTCAATAAAACACTGTCGTATAATATGGATTGGAATTATGAGCTGCTATGGAAACATCTAAAGACTATTGTAAATCATTACATCGGCAATGGACATGAGGTGAAATTAACTATAATTTTCCTCAAGGCATATACAGATGCGGCGTATAAGCTCGTATTTTGACACTCGTTTGATTCGCGCTTATGTGCCGTAGATAAACATAAAAGCGAAGTATTTCAGCATGTATGCGCGAACCTGTTTAGGTCAGTCAGTAGTAATATGGAATCCACGCGCGTTTTCGAGCTTATAAGCGCGTTATCGGTCGAATGTAGTGGCACTTGTCGCTGGCGCAAATTTACGAGCATAAAAAAAACGAACTTTCACGCGCGGAAAATACGCTACATCTCTAATCACTTAGAATCCGCTTTGACATCCGAGCCATAAAAAGTGCGCTTTTCGTAAAAATCTGTTTTACGTGACCTTTGACAATGATCTCGTGACGACGCGGAAGGTACAATACTGTTAGGCCTAAGTGATTTTTCAATCGTGCTTATTGCGAATAATTGCATAGTTGACTGAAAATTACAAAATTAAAATAAAGTACTTCTACTACAAGTTTTTAAAACGAGCGAATACCGACACAGTTTTGGTAAGACGAAATATAACTGTCTCGATTACACGCCTGAAGGGATTTGGTTGGTATTGGTATGACGGGCTGTTTTCCACAGGTCCACGTCGCGTCGCGTCGTAGCACGCATTCTACGTGAGGGTGGGATCAAAAACTACTCAAGCCACCTCAGCTCCTCGAGGAATGCCAGCAGCCCTGGTAGTCAAGTACCTGGGTCATCGAAGTAATTAGCCTAGCTCTGTATGTGGCAACCTCTCAGCAGTGTAGTAGCACGTGGGCTCGTGGGTTGTAGTTTTTTCTTCTAAGCAGGCTCTGCACAGAGAGCTGTTTGTAACTCGTATAGCAAAGAGTTGGTTATTGAAAGAGCAGCGAGGACAGCAACTGTGCGCAGTTGCCTATGACTCCTCGAGCAAGCTGTGTTGATCCCCAGTGGGTGGTGTTACCAAGGTTCGTAGGTGTCCGAAAGGGGAGAGGCACAATTGGTTCGGGCCCCACAACGTGCATACTTCATCCCCTTCTAGTAAACTCATGCACTGCATCATTGCCTCGGGAGTCACTGTGTCCTTTAATCCTTTCAGTCCTGTCTCTATCCTTTCAGGCAATTCAATGCCTGAAAGGATAGAGACATGCATATTACGTGCCACTAGAACTGATAGTATTCACAAACTTGTAAACATTAATAAAGAAGGAAACGTAACTCTATACTACGCTGGAAATTATAAAAAGGTGACGACATCAAAAAAAGGAGTTGTTTGTTTCTTAAACTGTAGCTGTGACGTATAACTTATCTCAAAATTAACATTCCAATCGCACAATGTCAATAGCAGACATTACGTACTCATCATTTACATAGCTATCGATCAGAGAAAGGTAACATTTGTCAGCGATATCGCGTGGTCTATCTAAATTACTACGAATATGAGTTTGACTTTGAGGGTACAATCACAACAGAACCTATCTACATGTTCGTCCATCTTCGAGCAGTTGTGATATAAGGCTGAGTGCATTTAGAATACGATTTGTACCATACGATGCTGGTACGAATCGAACCCCGATGTTTGTATCAGATGTTATCGGTTACTGCCAGAATGAGCATGAGAATGGCCGTCGTTGACGGTAACGTTATAAAAATGTCATTGTGTCTATCACAAACAGAGAAATGCTTCCAAACTCATGTAATGAACCAAGAACATGAGCTAAGAAACTCTAGAAGTATTTGATGGTTGTCAGATGCTATGACGATTCAATTTCCTAAAACAACGTGTCCAAAGTGCGACCACTTTAACCCCACAGTCGCAGAGTTGGACATTAATGAAATAATTTTACATTCCAGTATAGCGTTAAGGACTTTCCTGGGTTCGTTTTAATTATATCTTCATCTCAAATTATTTGTGTGAATGCTCCCTAACTGTTGTGTGTTTTATCGATCTTGATATTATTCGAAGGTGATACAAGGAGACTCGTAATGGTCGGGTTAATGTTGTAAATACGCGTAATTATGCATGATATTTAATGCTTTATGTCTATGTGGCCTTTTGGGCAATTAGCGGTGTAATATAAGTGATAAGTACCTACTTTTAAGTTTGATTAAGTGTTATAGTAATGGAATGTTATTATTACAGACGTTTTATAGCGTTATTTAGGTAATTAACACTACATAAATTCATTTTATTGTTTAGATTATGTAAACCTCGGTTTCAATATGGCTTTAATGTGATATCGTAGATTATAGGTTGTTAAGGATAGGTACCTAGGCTATTACTTTATTGAAATGTTTATTTTTAAATTTGTTTATTTAGTACACAAAATTTAACAGCCCTAAAAAGCTAATAAATGAGGTTTAACCTTACTTAAAATAATTAAATAAAAATTAAATAAACAATTTTTTCATGTTAGTATAGATGTAATAATTTTTACATTTAACATTATAGCTTTATAATCAGTCAAAATAATTATATTTAATAAATATTATAATATTAAATAAAAAAAATAGTTAAAACACAGGCCATTTTTTTAACGTAGTCCTCACTTAGACTAGGCTTTCCTCCAGGATCGAGGGTTTTCCAAACCTGTTACACCAAGCAATCATGTCATCATTATTCATCACTCTTAAATCATCTGTAAATGGTTATAAGTGATAACTAAAACAAAAAAAAAATATCTGTGATTAAATATAATATATTTCCTAACGAAGTTGATAGATGTAGAGGGGAAATCGCACAATGTAGACGCCGAGGGACGGGACTGAGACAAATACCGTGCATTACTCGACCACCGATAAGAGCGACGTTCCGACGTCATATCAGATATGTTGGAGATGTATGAACGCCACATTTATAGCACAGAGTAGAACAGATAATCATGAATTAATCTGACCATAATTTTAAAAGCGGTACTGTACACTTTTTGAATTTGGATGCTAGCAATTTTTTCAGTTGTTTTCATTCGTCAAACATGTTACCTAAATTATTTTACGCCTCTGTGGACAATATAGAGAAAAAACGGCGCTACAAACTCTGCAGTAGCACGCTTTTATAAAAAAAAAACTATTGGATTTTAAAATTTAACAGTATTTGAATTGTGAACTAGCACATCACGTACACGAACTCGCACTAACCTAACGCATTATTAATCTTGAAAATTACGCACTTTTTGACGGTTTCGTAGTTTTGATTTCTGCAATGAACAAATATTTGTCTGATTTACAGATATTTGTGATCTGCAGTATTTGTTTCAGCCTTGAAATTGTCTGTAACATCACAGAAAAAAAATTTAGTGTGGAACTTTATTTAAAAAAAAACTTAACGTAACGTAAAAACATTCCTTGCATAATTATTTAGTTCAAATAAAGAACTCAAGTGCATATAATATTATACGTTATAAATTCGTTTAATAAGTCCAACCGTCCTTAAGACATACGAACAGAGTGGATCTAAAGCGAGCAGTGAATGGCCGAGCGTCAGTAGATCAATGGGGTTTAACCTCAATTTACTGGTCGAAACGGTCGGGAGGCAGAATGGTGACTGTCAAATTAATCGTCTTCAATATTGCCCATAATTCCGACCATTATTATAGTTGGACTTCATATGCTGAATTGGTCGCGATTTGAGGACACTTATTTGGATTAACATTTCAATTTGTGCATTTAAGGGAACATCGTCTGTTTTACTCTATAGGGATAGGTTTTTTAGGTTTAGGTATTTAGAACCGACATTTTGACTTACCAGTACCGTACCATGTCACAAAGGGCATGCAAATACCAGGAACATTTCTGGATTCCTCGTTGCTGCGGTGTAATAAGATGGAATAATCCAATAACACTGCTGGGAATAACCCAATAACACTGCTTGGAAAAACCCAATAACACTGCTGCGAATAGGAACAGAAACTTCTAGATTGATAAATAAAGTAAATAAGCTATTTTTAAATCTTAAGTTATTACCGTTTTACGCAAAGAACCGTCGTTCAGGCACCCTCTACTTACACTTTAAGCGGTTTTTTACGATTCACCATTAGTGTCGTCAATCACGCCACACATTTTTTGTATAACATGTTATGGTTTACCTTTTTATAAATAAGGAAAGTCGAGTATTTTATGTACCTGCCTAAATACCTATATGCCCAAAATGATATAACGGTCGCGTGTTTTGTACTAAAGAATAGTCCCTTTGATTCTCATAGTTTTTAAGTTGGATATGTGTCATAATATCATAACATTGTAAGGTGGTACAGCCTCTAGCAAAAAAGGACCAGCTTGACTGGGGTAGTATCTACGTCAGAATATTGGCGTGAAATAACAGTACTCATACGCGTTCTTCCCTTTCCTTCCATAATCCTGCACAGATTCAGGGTAAGCAACGCGCAAGTGGTACCCCTGATGTTAGTATGCAAGTGTCTTGAGCGTCTAGTCTTTGGATTAGCTCTCACCGTCACCGAGATGCAACGTGGTGCAAAAATATAAATTTCAATGCGCTTTGTCACTGCGCCGCGTAAAGAAAGTTCAATATTGTAATGCATCTTAAAATGTGCGCGTCGCATCGCCTCTCAGTGTGAGCTGTTTCTATAGATTACGGTAATTTATTGGTTCACCACACTATTTGAGTACAGTCCGCAACGAAAGAAATCCAAGACTTAAACGATCTCTCTTGAGATTTACATTGTTATTCTAGCGTTTTACAAATTTTTATGTGACTTTTGCTATCGGCCGTAGAAAAACCCAAAATATCCAATCACCTTATAAAGAATAAAAAACTTTAAGCTTTTTAAAATTTATAAGCTGACACCATCGGTTCTAGTTTATTCCTAAATACTCATATATCGAGATGTAGTCCTAAAGCTTCGAACCCACAAAACCATGACGGAGGTCATCACGTTGCACTGGGTTCGATTTTTGTATATTTTGTTTCTTCCAATATTTTGTGAAAGTAAATCATGTGTATAATGTAAATTATATATAATGCAAAGTTCTTCTCTATTCCATTTTAGGGGTTAATAGATGAGCTAATCCCCAAGGTCCGCTGGATTTAACTTTACACAGTAATTTATTATTCGTCACAAATTATATTTTACTGAATTATTAACGTATAAACTAATGGAGTATCCGTTAATACATGAAATATTTACACACAGTGGTCGAGATTATTGAACGATGGATGCGTCTGTATTGAAGAGCTCCATTGGATTTAACATTTTAATGTAGGTTTATTTATAAATCCATACAAATTTCAATGATATTTATTCGTTTTAGTCTATTCATGATTTAATTTCTAATAACTACCAAAACTATCTTTATTGAAATAGAATCACCATAGGGGAAGTTTTTATTGAAAAGGCCAAATACATTGATCGGCTTCTTTATCTAGTTTTGCTACAACATAAGGATAACGTTTATTACAAAAGTTGGTTGATTGAGAAGAGGTATTGTGTTTGTATAAATTGGGTTCCACCGACCTAAATAAACGAATACCTATTTCTTAAGAAACCGATTGATTGAATAAAATATTCTTCCTCCATATATCTTTAATATGCGATATAATAATGGAATAATCTGCTTTCATAAATTAAATCTTAATAATATATTAACCAAAATCTTCTTAACCTACTCTGGGCTTATTTAATCTGTGGCGATGTGAAGAACGCCCAACGCTTCCCGGTGACCCCGGTCACGGCCAGCCCCGCCAAGATAAATGCACCTATCATTAGTTATTCAACCTAAAGATATTATACTAGCGCGCCGAGTGATTATGGACGTAATATTTCGTCGCTGATCCTAATATTTATTAGAAGAAATTTCGGCTATATATTATGAAAAAGTACGGTATTTTACTTATTCCATTAGAATGATTTATTATTCTGTTACAAAGTGTATAGCGCTGGTTAATTGTGTACAATTAATTAATATTTTAGGTCCAACTAAAAATTATTCGTAGGTATGTGTTTTAGGGTCTGTGGCAGTTATATGGGTTTCTGTACGTTTATGAATTCGTCCATAATTTGTAATTAACCTTTGATGTTATGAAACGAACCAATGGCAAAGGTGAATAACTTTATAATTATTTGGAGAGAGGTGTACAAGTTTATTGAGCAGTCACAAGTACATAGTTATAGTCACTTAGACTTATGTATGTTACTATATAAATATTTATGTAACAGTGTACCAAGAGTAAAGAAGTAGTAACAGTGTTGAAGAGCCAAATAAGTAAATAGTTAGGATGGTTAGGCATTGGCTCTTGCCTTTTTTTCTTTTTTTTTCGGGGGTAAAGTGAATTCATGTTTTCGTTATGACGACGCCTATGGCTGAAGGCGCAGCGGTTAATCGACTCGCAAAGACAACAATATTTGTGTAATCTATAAATATTTATTTTGATCCGTGCCTAACCCTATGACTTAGTACCTGCACTGCTGAAGTGCGTAATGCAGTGTACGACCAATGTTACCGTGGCTGGTTTCTGGCCAAGGAATATTTATTCATGGTTCAGTTTAATCGTCACGAAAGAAGATGACTGCACCTTTAAAAAAATAAAAGTAGAAAATTCTAAGTAAAACATAAGAAATTCTCCCTTTAAACTTAAAACTTGATTACGCACTGAGTATGAACACTGATTTCTAATAGCCTGAGTTCCTTAGCCCAGACATTGTGTCAACGTTCCATAATGTCATGTTTGCAGTCGGCAAGACTTGCCAATTTGCATAATATCTCACCCACCTCCGGCCAAAATTTGTAATTCAATTTAGCTGTTGCCCGAGCACATAGTTTATCAAGATTACGAACATTTGTCTGTCATTATAACATTATTTTGGGTAAAAATGGTCTACTTCATAAATTATACGAACCATTTTCGGGGGATCTGGGGGCCTACCACAACCTCTTAAAGCAGTATTATTTTAATCTTACATTGACTTATCGCACCATGACGTCTTAAAAGTAAGCTTACTTTATGCCTGAAACAATATTGTTTTCTTAGGAGTTTTGGTGACGTCACACCTATTTCGTTCAGTCAATGCGTACCATGAGGTGGCTTTAGACCACTAGCATTATTGTTTTTATGTCAAATTTAGCAGTCATGAAAAAGGTGGTCTGACACGACGGATCTATTATTATTTTGCATTTTTCTAATACAAAAGATTATTTTTGTGTGATTTAAAGCAAGTAAATTGTGTTATGTTACGTAAATCTAACAAATTAGTGATGAGTGTGAGGATATTAGTGCCTTTGTAATTAATTTCTATTATGATTGTTGATGGCTAAAGAATGCAAAATTTTCGAGTTTTTGGACGCTGATACCGCTGAAGATTACAAAGCAAGAAAGCGGCGTCGTATATCGCTACGTCTTGAATGATTTAAGCGAAAACTTCGGACCCCTTTTAATATTACGCGCACAGAGGAGTGTGAAAAAGTGTATGGAGAAGAAATGCAGAAAGCAAAAATGTCTGTAAAAAAACTGACCACTGACTGGACCACTTGTTATTTTAAATGTGTAGGTTTTACCTATATAGGATTGTGTAATAAATGGGCAGTGTGTAAATTAAACACATATTTTTACTACTTACACAATCATGTTTTATTTATATTTTAATATACTTAATTCATTTAGAAAATCAACAGCGACGCAGTACATTAACAAGGTTGTATGAAATCATGGAGTGTAGGTTACAGGTCCATCTTGAGTTCTTGACCCACAGATCACTTCACTGAGTATTCCTTTATTTTCCAAAACCTTTCTTTAAGAACGATACACCTTTCAGTCAGGCTATTTATTTGTGACTGCTTTTGTATAGCACGACGCCTTGATGCAGCTATAAACAAGAAATAGGGGCATAAACAAGGGCCTCTGATTATGCAAGGGCAATTAGTAAAATGCATGCCTTTGTAGGTAACAAAGGCAAGCATCAAACTTCTTACTAGAAGTACGTTAGATAGAAAAAGTTTTATAAAGGACCCACGATCATGGCACTTATAACAGTGTCGAAATGAAATATCGGAGGAATCACATAATTGAAGTGAAAATCGTAAAAGCTTAAAACAGATAAAAGAAGAGAGATTTTGATTTTTTAATAGATAGGTATAGTCAACATACCTTTGCCACAATCTAAAAGTGCCTTCGCCTTTAGCTTCCAAGCCGACTTGTACGTTTAGTGCTGTTTAGCTTGATAGCTATCCAATTTTCCCTTTCCAATTATATAACCACTTCTCCACTTGTGCTAGGGATAGAACTGAGCTTCTTGACATTCTAAATTTAGCACAAAATTAAGCTTAAAAGCTTTGATAGCATATAGGAAAGTCTTGATTGAAACATCTTTAATTACAATTAAACATACTACACAATCCCAAATGCGATACCTAGTAAATCATAGATATATTATATTCTATAGTACACCTAGATATGGCAGGTAATTTGGAACGTGCATACCTACCTAAAGCTGACTTATTTGACTGAATCATAAAGTCATCTTTAGCTTGCCATAGTTCTTTAAATGAAAGGACCAAATTAAAATTTTTAGTATTGTTGTTCTCAGTTCCAATAATTAGGTATATTAATTATAATAACTAAACTAAACTACACTAAACTAAACACTAAACTAAACTAAACATTATAAAAATTAATAAATTTCTTAGAAACCCAAAAGATTAAAAAAACATACACAAGATAAAATTTAATTGACTATTGAGGTATTTCAATACCTAAACAAATCTAACATACAAAATATGACCAACTGGCTATGCCATATCTATACTATAAATATCTATGTAGTAAATTAATAACATACGTCAGTCAAGTGAAACGTCAAGTGTTTTTTTTACATTAATAAATACGTTAGGTATAGGCAAAGGAATCACCATTCAGCCTTTTAAATTAACGTTCCGTATTCATTCCATGTCACAATATATCCTCATATATCCTCATCTTATTTTATTCATTTGAAATTGTTTTTCTTTAGTTTACCACCGAAATCTCCGAGATATGTGTTTGTACTTTATTAAATTTATATAAATAATAAAACACTATTAAATATGAAGACTATGAGATACACATAAAATTATTTTTAAATCAATCGTTAATACGTTAATACGATTCGGACCAAAGTGTGAATGAGATAGCGCTATACAGCTCATATAGCTTTGTTTCTTTTCCACTTATAGCAGGAATAAGACAATACTTAGGAACCATTCGTTCTTGCGCAGCACTATGCAGGATTAAAACAATACTGCTTAAAATAGTTCATGGTACGAATAAGAGTAATGTTATTATAAGCTTGAAACAAAACGTTCTTGAAATAAGACTGTTTCTTAAAAGGTTGTGGTAAGCCCCCTGGTCTGGTTTCGTTGTGAAATCTGCAGCTCTTTTCTGTGTAATGTAGAATTTAAAAAAGTGTTGTCTGCCTTAATCGTAATTTTGTGGAATCATGTTCTAGATCTTGGCGCATTTTATTCGGACCCGCTTTGCAATCACGTACACGCATATCAAGCTATACATTTTCAGTAGAAACTGTCTTCTTGTTGTACAAAAAGCCTATACAATGCGTGGTCAGTTCATACTGGAAATGTGTAGCTTGATTTTTACCGTGTGCTAAATATATGTACTTTTTTAGTTAATCTAAGACTCTACTGGACTACTACCAGGACTTAATGGTCTGAAATCGCCAACACACAGTGTGCTAGCGTGGTGAAGGTGATTCATACATCGGAAAAACAAAATGTATACAAAGTAAATTCCTGTTAAGTTTCTATTTATAACTGACAGGAATATTAACTAATTTTCACGTCACAAAAACCCTAATTACTGCAAAGTTTATAAACTTCACAAAGCTAGCGCCTTGGGCACTTAATAACACGGTACAGTGATGTCTCAATTACCACGTTGGTACACGTGACCCCTCATTTAAAAGACCCATTCAAATGTGGAAAGCAAACATCATTTCACTTTATGAAAACATCGTAAAATATTTTATGTTGCATAAGCGTTTAGATAAGACTAGTTTAAATGCTAACATTTTAGGTGTTTATGTTAATATAGCCGAGATAAAGTGCAGAGATGACCGTTGATCACAAATCAGAGGTCTTAACTTCGAACCCAAGCCTAGTGTCAAGGTCAGCCTAAATATAACTAGTAGGTCGCAGGTTCAAATCATGCTTGTAATAGATTTTTTCTATCTACAAAAATTTTTAACTTTAGTTTTCGCTTCGTATGCATAAATGTACTTAAACAAACATTATTAAGACGAATAAAATGTATGTTCATATGTTTTTTTCTTATTCAATTTATCCAAAATTCAAAAACTACTTACTTAACGGATTTTAAAAAAATCACCTACAAAATGTTACATTATCAGCGAGTTATAGTTAGTTATTATTATTTACTGCATTTTATTTTTATCCCTACGAAAATTGCAATAATATAACCCAAGGTACCTATTAAATATTTAAAGAATAGACTACAGGAAAAATCATTTTCACAATGACGAAGTCAAGCGACATCTAGTACTTAAAATGTTTATAATCAACATTACGACTTTACATTCACATATTTTCGAGAACTTTTCGACCGAATTTCTATATCGACCCTTGATCTTAGATGTTCATGTAGTAACGACCATTACATGGATTAGTACAAGCGATTCGAGTCTGGGATGAATGTTGTAGGCGGGGAACATGCTCCCTGAAGATTGAGATGTACCTAGTAATTAAGGTTTGTGCTTTGTATAAGTTGAAAATACTATGTCTGGTGTTGAGTGCTGAAGTTGTAAGATATAACATTTTGCTTCTTACGTCGTATTACTCAATGTTAAAGGATCGTGACCTTTTGTGCGATGTGATTGTAACACAACGATATTTTCTTTGAGCAGTTGTCCATTATCCAATTGTTAAGCCTGTGGAGGGTAGCTGAAGAATGCTAATTCCCGTAACTGTTGACTATAGGTTAGGTTAGTCTAGTTCCACTCCAGGATATACATTAGATATACATTTTTTTGGTAGCTTAGAAGTCTCTCGTTCAAGTTACTTATCAACTAAATTAAAATCAGTTCATACGTTTGGGAAATACGATAGACACAAGATACACATGTTAAACTTATAAAACTCTTCTTTTTTCATCGGGGGTTAATAAAAAGAATATAGACGTAGCTTTAAATACTGCATAAAACGGCTCGGCTTTCTGTCAAGTATATTTTTATTCTTCTAATTTGGCATTCTACACACGAGCCGAATCATAAATAATTCAACGATGTTGCATGTTTTAAGCAGGGAAAACTTTTTTAATACGTTCCCACCTCGTGTCCAACTTTCATAATATGGACCAAATGATGTTAATTAATAACTGACTTAGCATGAAGCTGCGCGATGCCCCACAGCTGCGAATATTTTAGAATACTAAAATGCTGTCTGTTGAGATGAGAGTGCCATTTTTTGGTCTAATTTGTAATTGTAATTAAGTAGCTAGATGAAATTCAAACTTTATTTAAATAACTGACCAAGTACCAGTCTCGATAGCATGATTTCGATAGCACGGGCGGGGTTACAAATAGCTTAGTAGCAGAAATTGTTTTTAACAAAAATTTGCATAAATGATTTTGAATTTTTTAAATTATATTTACAAGTCTCAAGTTTGACTCTTATCTATATACTCTTATATATCTTTTTCATGAAAATTGCCACGGCCGGAAAGCGTAGGCTTAATAATACATGGAACCCTAAAAATAAATGTTTTATGAAGTTAAATTAAGAAAATGATAAATTCTCAGGTAGGGTAAAGAGCAGTCTAGTAGTATAAAGAGCTACCCACACTACAAATATACCCACTGAAAGTTCTTACAAAGAACCTTTTATTAATGTTCTGTGATCCACTTCAAAGACACATTTTCAGTAACATTTTATTTCTGACAGCAAAAAATACGGTTCGCGTTCAATATCTGAGACTAAAAGCTTCGTCCGACATTAAGTGATGAGGTGTTAATTACAGAGGCTCCTTGTCTAGTTGACATAAAAAAATATTTGAGACGCAAACGTCTATTACTTCAGCCACATAGAAAATCACTTGTCAGGGATCTTGAGTGGTCGAGGTCAATGATTCGTATTACTAATTCTCTCTAGAATGTCCCTTTTGTTGGGACTCTTTGGCAGGATTATAGGTTTAAACGCATTTGGCACAAAACAATATATGTATTTTTTTTTTACAAAACACGTATGGTAGCGAACACTAAAGTCTAAATTTTTGGAAGAAGTAAAAATCGATTACAAGCTATCTTTTGGAACTTTACAAAAACAATGTCTTGTTTGTCCGCATTGTTGATAAACAACTTGCTGTCAAAGTTTAAATCTCTCGTAGGCCTGAGCTCTGGCACACCATCGAGGACATAGAGACTTGGATATAGAGATTTGATCCACGCACTATAAATGTCATACGCAATGATGGTTGAGGGCATCTCTCAGGTGTACTGGCTCAATCACGATATTCTAATCTTAGCATTATCTTACTATGTACCTATTGTAAACTGTAATAAATAAATAAATAATAGAATAATCATCTTAATAGGTTTTTTAATCAAAAGTTACCCCGATACTATCAAATTAAAACAACGACACGTGCAAATTGAAAGTCTTGATAAAAAACAATAGGTCGCTTATCTTCGGCGTTTGTTTGCCCGCATATACTTCATACTTCATTGTTGTGCCAGCGAGAATCGTTTCGCGTGCAACAAAATCTGGTTTACTGCGGAGTGTATCTCCGTTACTAGCATACATAATATTTTTTTATGACCGTAGTGGCTAGTTCTCCAGGTTTGAAGTAATGTTTGGGGCTTATAGTATTTAGACATGGGTAAATCCTGTCCAACTACGTGCAACCAACAGGACTTAAATGAGGCAACGGAAAGGGCCGTCGAGGTAGCAAGATACTGGTCCAAAAAAATATAAGAGTATGAGTCAGTGACACGAGAAGAAGAAGATGGGTAAATAATTTTAAGTTGTTTTAATTGTAATTTTTGTTTGGCACGAAAGGACCTGCGATCAGGGTGTACGACATATCTAAGTCCTAGATGGTTCGAGGCTCACACAAGTCACACTTAAGTTGCCTACCACCCACGCACAGGCAGAGTAGAGCCTTCCACTCATCAAATATCAAAACACAGTATTCGAACTGTTGTAAATCATACGGGGGGCCTTGATCCCCGTCAGGGGAGTACCGTCTCAAAGACCAACAATGAACCTGTAACTCCCCTGGTGTTGTGGATGTTTATGGACGGCGGTGATCACTTATCACCAAGTAATCCACCCGCGCCTATCAGTTTTCAATAAAATTAAAATCATTATTTTTAACTTAGTGCCTTTTTTTTTCACGTTGTACCGAAATTAAAATCCAAAAATCAGATTGAGTTGACAACGTCATTCGAGTAGGAACATCTTCATAACATTCTGTATCTATATTGAATCATATCATAAATGTGCGGTAAAGTGGTGGAGAATTAAATTATTTTTCGATTAGTGAAGATGGGAAAATGGAATATTTTAATAATAATCGTATATTACAATATTCACTTTTACCACGAATTGCCAGTATTCGGGTGAGATCGCTTTACAATAGCTACCGGGAATATAATTTATAACATGTGTACATATTGAAAATATGGTATTATGTATCCCAGGGCGGATATACGAACTAGTAAGAGAGCTCATATATCAAACGACCCAAACACGTAATTGAATATTACAAATGTATTTTGCAAACCAAATATAAGGCCGATTGGATAGAAACCGCCGCCACAGAGGGTGTCCATTTCCCAAATCCGCAGTGAGGCAATAAAGTGGTAGGCAATAAATAACTGATACAACCCCGAGCCTGGAAGTGGTTCGTGCAGTTTGCTGTGCATAGCGCTTGATACAATGTAACTATTTGGAACCAGGACATATATTGCGCATATAATTTCTTCTACATTTCCTTGCTGTCAATGTTTGTTGGGCTAGTTCTTGAGCAGTTTTAGTATTGAATTCGATATTATCTATTTCAAGTAGTCTATGTAACGTGAACATAAAGCATTAATTTCGTAACTCTAGTTAAGAAATTTCTGCTTTAGTTAATTCGATTGGTTAATTCTTGTAGCAAATTATATTGTTAGTTAGTTCTTGGTAAATTGTGTTGTTAGTTAGTTTACAACAACATTCGCAACTTTTATTGCACTGGACTTCCAACTTTGCAAAGTTTCCTTTGTTTTTGAAAACTAAAATGAACTCATTCCTTTTGATGGATGGGCAGAATAAGAAGTCTTGAGAGGCCGTTTAAGATGAAGTATAGTTTAAGAGTGAACATTCCTATTTTAGTATGTCTCGGCGAAGGTTGGCTAGGAGCCAGCTGACAACGGAATCTAAAAAATACGACAATTTAGACATAGACTACTTTTCCAACTAGGGGATTTGCGTTTGTGATTTTATTTGCTAATGTCATCACAATTGAAAACAGTTCTTTGATATAAGTTGTTTCAGGAATAACAAAAGTATACCAATCAGTATGGCAAGGTACCTTGATGTTTGGATAACCGCTGAGCATTTAAAAAGTATCTGTTTTTTAGAAGTCAAGCTGTTATTCCCAGGTGAGAAAATATGGTAGGTACATCCTTACAGAAGAAAAAGACCTTGTTACGTTTATTTGTGAAGATAGTAAACGTATTACATGAGAACGGCTGGACCGATGTGGCTCCCCGTCCTATACAGTGCGAGAGACACGCAGGTGGGAGATAGACCGATTTGGCTTTTCTAAACGATCGTAATAAGATTTTAAGATGAAGAAATTAAAAAATTACCCGAAAAATTGTAAAATTTAGAAAAATGGAAAATGCTTTTTTCTATGGAATTTTTAAATAATTTCAAGACCATTTTTGACAAAGGGTTTAAAATTTAACAGCGAGGGTAAAGCTGCAAGGAAAGTTAATATTTAATAATAGATATCTTCTTGTCCTTTTTCACCTACAATAAAATAGACAAAATGTCTTTTTCAAGAGCGTGCTGTGCTGTGCGTAATGGACTTGTTCGAGTTCGGAAACATCAACATGTGAGTATAGCTCAACTTAATTTTGTATTACTTAAACACGTTAAAATTGTATACAATTCATAAATAGTTTGTATTTAACCTTCATAAATAATAACAATTAATCCTATTTTAATAAAATTAATGTAAGTATTATAAAACTTTTTCCTTTGTCCAGAAAAAAGTAATTTAACTTTACAATAGCGTTATTTGCTGAACTAGTGTGTTTTCCGCGCCGGCCAATAAAACATTTATTATGGCCCCTTTAAGTTTCAAACTTGGTGTTATTATGAACTATTAGAAAAAGTTCTTAAGTAATCACTTACACTTACTTAGGCTAGTGTAGACGATTAATGCGACGTTCTCACGTAGAAGGTGTAAACCTTTTAGTTTTAATTTGATTGCTAATGAAAAGAACCACATTGCATTTAAATTTTTATTCTTCTTAATTAATACATTTATCAATGTATCATCATCAGGTACATGTTTCTAAAATTCTTTCAAAATTGTACAATTTGATTTAGAGAATGTCAAAAACTTAAAAAATCGATATACTTCGTCATTTAAAAATCTTACAAAGATAGGTAATTCAAATGAAGGAAGATCAATTTCACCAATAACCAACTTTTTAGCTTCCTTTAGATTTAAAACTTTAATATCTGGACTCTTCCCTTTAGACGTCTTAAAATCTACCGATAGGAAAACTTCATCTTTTTATTATACATATATTTACATACATTTATTCCGTAGAATAATTAGGTCTACTACCTTCTGAGATAATTGAATGAAGAAGAGCATTTTGATAGCATGAACAATGTTACGCAATGTATTGCTTAGTGGTAGAGCGATTGGTGGGTTTAACCAGTAGGCGGCAGGTTCAAATCCTGCTCGTAATCGATTTTTTTATTATACAAAAATTTTGAACTTTGGTGTGCGCATTGCTAAGTAAATACTTCATAAAACTATTTATTAATTTTTTTCTTTCTAAAAAACCGCACATATTTGTCTTATGTTCTTATATCGGTGCGACGCGTGACGGTGTCTTTAACGAGGGACAAATTATCTTATTATAAAGTTTTTCTTTTCACACTAACTGCTATCAAGTATAATTTCTGTCATTTTATGAAAGGACTTGTCCATGACCAGGCGTATTTCAGGTATATATAGTAGGTAGGTATTACCTACTATTTTGTAATAAATTATTTTCATATACAATTTATCGCACCTTTCGATAACACATGCTTATTTAATTGTAATTGTAAACGTGATAAAATTTATCTACAAATACTTCTATGTCATTTTAAAAAGGTTAAATTTAATATACTATGTGATGTGTGGTCAGATTCCAATATTGTAACCTACATGGGCACAATTTAATAGTTGTTGAATTTATTAAATAAATGATTTGTGTGCATTCAGGATTAACGGACAATATTTATAATTCTTTAATACTAAAAAAAAACAATACAATGAAAAATTATTACATCTTAAAAACTTATTGCAAAAGCATATTTTTTGCCGGCTCTGGCAATTTCTGGTATGAAGAAAATGAGATTGGTGACGACCGCAGTACATTTTATAGGGTATACAACGCCCTACTGTTTTTTATATACGGTTTCATGATAGTATTGGAAATTATAGCAGCCGTGATCGGCGACTTTCCCCAGGATGAGAAACGTGACTCTGTAAGCTTCGCAGTCAGTCAAACGATAGTTATGATCAAATTATTCTTGGTTATTACCAACAAATCGTTTATAAAAAGCCTGAATCATAAAATGGTGACAGTTTGTGAGAGTTACGAAGACAGTGCGTTGATGGCGAAGAAATATAAGATCATGAAAATAAATATCATCGCTTACTTTGCAATTGTTTATGGATCAGTTTTGGCTTATGTTTTTGAAGGGTTAAGAAAGATGTTTACAGGTGAGTTAGATTTTTGATACTATTGTTTATTGAAAATCAGCTGAACCTCACGCAGTTTCGTGCCCGGTTTCTTATTTTACTCGATCGTAGTTTATATAATTATAAACTACTCAGGGACTCATTAAAAACACAAAATTTCGTCAAAATCGGTTCAGCTGATGCGTGGAGAAACATTTTTGGCAATTGATTTTTATTTATATAGATTAAGCCATAATAAGCAAGTGATTTTTGCTGAACTAAATAAGATATTTTAGTAACTTTAACTAAGCCTATTTTCAAGACTGTTATATCTGCTACAGGTTATGTTACTTCAAGAAATTTAAAGGGTTATGGATTTCAATCTTTCTAAGTTAATCTGTGACACCACTGACTAATGGTGAAGGAAAACAGCGTGAGTAAACCTGGACTTAATAGTCTGAAATCGCCAACTCGTAGTGAGCTAGCGTGATGAATGGTGATTAATGCTTAATCCTTCTCAGTATGAAAAAAGGCCTTTGCCCTGCAGTGGGACAGTGTATTATTAATATTATATTAGGGATTTCAATAGTTTTTTACTTTTCAGGTTCACATTTCGTAACAATAGTGACTTATTACCCGAAGTTTGAAGATAACTCAACACTAGCAACTTCTATCAGGGTTTTCACAACATTAGTATTGTTTATGTTGATGATAACTATGATAGTAACAGCCGACGGATTAACCATGATATACTTAATCATGTATAAATATAAATTTGTAACTCTGAAAAAATACTTTGAGAATTTGGGAGAAGAATTTATTAAATTGGACGAGGCAGGAGAGGGAGAAAGGGCTACAGAAAAATTGGCTAAAGGATTGGTAGAAGGAATTAAAATGCACAGTAATCTTATAGGGTTAGTAATTGCGTTCGATCAGATACGAATAATTCTGAACTGAGAGCCCTAGATATAGCGCTATAGATCTGTAATGTCATTTTCTATAGATCTAGGAATTTCAGAAAATATTTAAGAAATTTTTAACTACATACTTAAATAAAGATTATGAACGCAGAGACAGTATTTTCTGAGATTGAACGTATGCTACTTTATGCAAGCGTCTAGATTGAGGGCCCAAGTTATTTAATCATAACAGTTTTAATTCACGTTTAAGAAATTCGTGGCCCATTGCCCTAAGTTTTATCTATTTTAAATTAATTGCCCTATTAGTCTTATTTTGTTTGACAAGGATTTAAAAATGGGCCCTCAATCCAGATGCACACAAGTTTTTCCGCCAACGAGAACGAAGGTCTAGTCACGAGGAAAAGTAATGTGGACATGTAGAATTTTACTAACGTCAATTCAAGATAAACTCCTATTTAAAATTTACGTATTTTGACTCGACTCAACCTGTAATAAAAGAAGAAAATTAAAGAATATATCAATCGAATTCTGCAAAACCTATTTTTCACTGATTATTTGATTTTTTCAAGAAGATTTAGGCAGTACCTAATTTATAAAAATATTGTAAACATCTAAATTGTGTGTGTTTGTTTATTAACTTGTTCATGCTTCAACAATGTAATCGACTTCAATGACATTGTTATAAAGCTTAAATACACGCTTCAAACTTGAAGTGATTATAGTGGAAAGTAATATGTAAAATAACAAATAATAAAAACTAGCCTACTGTGAGTCGGGCTCACGACATTGTCTGCTACTCAACCCTCGTTGAGTGATCCGACTTTCACTTTTTAGTTATTTGTAGTTATTTTAGGCTAATTTTTATTATTTTGGCCACACGAGTAAAGCTGCGGACATCATCTTATTTTCAATACCATTAGCCCGTATCAATCCACTGCTGAGTTTCTAATTTTGAAATGAAAAAAATATTTAACTTCGATTTAGAAATTCATACATTCAGTCGCGTCTGTCTTTCTCATTCCCAACTTATTCTGTGAACGCGACTACTAATAAGTCATCCTTTAAAAATAGCTGAATCCACTAGTAAAAGCCGACATCAATCAAGATCACTTCAATATCAAACGAAGCGTAATTTCTTTTAATCTCGTCAGGTTATCGAAAGACATCGACAAAGCGTTTGGGACGGTTATGGCGCTACAAGTTTGTCAAAGCTCGGGATCGGCCGTTTCTATTCTTCTTCAAATTGCTGTGAGTAATCGAATTGTTACGCCTTCGTCACAGAGTAACTATAGCACAACAGTAAGGAAACGTGGCAGTAACAAATTTCTTTTAATATGATTCTAAAAGTGTTTGTTTTTTTTTGCCTAATTGTTAAGTCTTGACGTCTCTACTACTGAACTGATGCAAATTTTGGCTCAAAACTAGGAGAGAAGGGTAGGACTCGAAAAAGAACACGAGTAGGAGATTTTTTATCGATGTACCATAGCTCAAATATAAATCATGGAATCATCAACTCATCAACATGCGGCTGAAATTCCTATTCAGCAGACGATCCTAAAAAATAGTAAATACTATTTGAAACAAAAATTACCGATCTGACAGATCTTCCATTATCAGTGCTTCAAATTAAGGGCAAAGACAAAAAGTATGGACCTATATCAACTTCAACCCTATTCCTATTGGCGTGGTAGAAGTATGTGGCGATCTGCTGTTGTAATTTATCAAACTGCCGCTGCCCTCTATTATGTGGTGGTCGGGAACAACGTCTTAACGTAATCTACAAACGGGCAACCATTCACAGACTAACTACCACGCTGACATGGTGATTATTCGAAACAACACAATGTCGCAGTGCTATGAGCAAAATCATGAAAGCGAATTATTTTTTATACAGGTATTTATTTTGCCTGTTTTAGTCACGGAGATTAGAAAATTTCCATGGCAAGGTTTTCTTTGTAACACCGCAAAGTGTCATTTTTTCCGTCAATTAATCCGGAATTATGTCCTGTAAAATTGGTCGTTTTGTTGTTAGCTAATTTCCTAGAAACAAAAGAAGTGTATTATGTGCGTGTATTTTTTTCCATCACGTCGAAAAGTCGAATATTTTTTTGACCTCTGTTAGTAAACTCGAATGATTGTAAAGTAGTTTGAATCTGTGTGCTTGTAGTAAACAACCATTTTTAAACGCATCCTTACTGTTTTGTTTTATTTATTCTGTGGCACAATTTCCTGTTCTGGGATATATAATTTGTCTAGATTACGCATTCATTGTATACACGTTCTGATTCATTGTTTGTGCGGATAAGGTGCTTTTGAAAAAAATTGACGCGATTTATTGAGTAGATACGAGGAAAGCGTTGATTTTTTATTTATAGGTACTATTTTATACAGCCGTTTTTATACAGTTTGCGTACGAAAACTGTTCCATTCGCTATACAATATACAACGTCATGTTTTTATTGATAAGTATGGCTCAGATGGTTATTCTCATCATATTTCTTTGTTTACGTGACCAGGAGCGACCCGTTTGTAGTATGTATAAATCACTGTTATAAACAGTTGCTTCTGAGAATTTATAATTTGTCGCAAAATCTCTCAAAGCGAAGGAATGCGATATTACAAAATAGGAATTTTTGTAGCCCTTTTTCGACAGTGGCATTCAGGCTAATAGTAAAAGCTACAGGTGGGTAATTATGTAACCGTTTTTTTAGCTCTCCGACCAACTGCCAGTCATTGCAAGTATGAAGCTAATATCCTTCGTTGTGGGACTGTTCTTCCTACTAGGTCTCTTTCTATGCAACGCTGGCGAAATTACTTACCAGGTAACTATAGTTTTGATAGTCATTTAGATATGTATATTTAATGCGAATGTGTGGCGTGACCTCTTGAACTAGATCTCCTTGTCGGGGTCATTTACGATCCTGGCTGAATTAATCCATATGCGTAGCTCCCGTGCGAATAAACCTCCTCTAAATTTATCATCATGTCCATTAGGCTAAATTGTAGATAAAGAAGAAATGTTCATATTTTTAATGACACGAACGGGGTTATGGGTTTGATTCGGGATAAAAAAATATGTGATTCACAGAAATCTGTTTATACTGTGCTAAATCAGGCAAGAAACTTGATTTGTTTCTTGACTTTAGCATATTTAGGCCCCGTTTTACCGTCTATGGATAAGCTCTAACTATTGGGCAAATTAAAGAATAGAATTTGTTTAAAATGATTTGTCAAGATAACAGAAATTTACTAATAAACAAGAAATAAGGCCTTAACACTGTAAAAACAAGATTGAAATTGGCTGGAAATGGCTTGTTACTAAATCATGCTTCATGCGTATTCCGATTTGGTTAACTCTTGGTCTACTAACAGAACATATTCTAAAACAGATTTTTTTTTCTTTTCCGATTATCTGGCAGACGGATTTGCAGGCAAGATTAGTATTTCGTAATAAAAGTTAAAGATGTTTGTTACTTTCTTTCGATTTAATTGAAACACATTAGTTGAGGTGTGGAAAATAATTTATTCATACCTATGAGATTTCCTGGCTTGGAGATATGACATTAAATATGTCTGCATTACTTGTTGCACACTGACACAGCACCGTGTGGACGTTGCGTCAACATTTTGCAGTCTAACATTATAATTTAATTTTCTAGGCATCTCTTATATCCGACGCCATATTCTACTGCGGCTGGCAGTCCTGCTCCCCGCGCCCAAAGTCCGCTCCTCATCGCAACATCAGGAAGCTAGTCCTGCTCGCGATCATGCAGGCGCAGCGACCTCTCGTTATGAAGGCCTTCAAGATGCTAGAGCTTACATACGGGACGTTTTTGTTGGTTAGCATAATATTTGACTAATATTAAGTAGGTATTTATGATTTTAAATTATTGCAAATGCGAGATCCATACTATCGGTAGGTATCTACTGTTTATAAATTGCTGTTCCTGCCGAATATCGACCACGTATACAAATCAACTAGATGAGCAATTTGAATGTCTAAAATACTCCTTAAGAAGTATCGTTCAGATTGCTGACGTAATTCTTAGAATATTTAGTAATTGTACTAAATATTCTAAGAATTAAGTTTAAAGATCTAATATTTTTGTGAATTTTGGAGTTATAGCACATGTTAGCTTATTAAATAGAATTTTTAATAAGAAATTTTTAAGAACAACTGATATAGATTATTTAAAGATCTATTTTAACAATAAAATTTCGTCAATAGCATATTTAAAGAATCTACCTCTGCAAAGTTTATTAATCTTTTAAAACAGATTGCGGCAACATTCAGACGTATTTTTTTATCCATTTCTGAGTGTGGGCTTAATGTTTTCATTTTAACATGCGGTGTGGGTTTAAAGTTCCGTTAATCGATAATCGCATTAAGCCTTTAAGTTCCAAATGTACATCGTTGTTCAGTGAATTGCGTTAAACCTATATTAATTTATTATTTCTGGTCATTCGAAAATTATTTTACTTTAATTAATCGTGTTGTTTCAGGTGGTGCGTGGGACATACTCTGTTTTCGCGTTGTTTTATGCACAAAACCAATAAAATTATTTGTTTATTTACAAAGATTACAAATAGAAAACATATAGATTATATTTTAGTGCACCTATTCTTGAAAACATGGACACACGCCTGTATCCCCCAAAGGGGTAGGCAGAGGTGTATGCAGTACACCCACGTTTATGCTTCAGGCTATGGTATAGCCCCCATGTAATATGCGAGCTACTCTATTCGTAGGAATAGTAAAATAAATCATATAATAATAATAAGTCATTGCTTTAAATCAATAGGAAATCAAACTCCACAAAAAGCCAGTTGTTTCAATATCTTATCCAAGCGGAGAAGAACAATTAAAGGAAGGGAATGAAACTAGGCGTTTAATAGACTGAGTTTATTTTATATCAGCTAAAGTATCAGAAGATAATAAAGCTCAGTTCTAATATTATATGTATCAGTCACAGAATTTAGTGGTTGTAATAAATATGGAGAAATAAATCAATTCTGTATAGCTACCGGCCGATGTGTACCGATGTTCCGTCGTAACGCGCACAACTTACGGAGTCACGCACCCATAAAAACAAGATGGCAGATCCCGATAAATCTGTTATCGTTAAGATTTCTGTATCACATACATATGCAAATCAGAAACATTTCAATGTTACGCATTGCGTGTTAGGGATAAGTTCATGAATAAATAAAATGCTGAAAGACTTACCTATGCTTAGACATACCGAGTAATACTCGTATTTACGTAACAACGACACAGGTCGCAAACATCAGATGGCCTTTCTAAAAGTGTGTGTCAATAAAAAGTAGGAACATTACATTGCCTTTTATTTTGCTACCTTCATATAAGTTACTACGTTAATATTTTGCGGTTCGTGTACTAACTTATACAAGTCCGAAACATAGGTATGTTTCGTTTACATAAGGAAACTTGGAAGGGGTTAGATTAAAGTTTTGCCTCTGTGATATATTACGTGCCGCGTGTCGCATATTCGCTATTCGGGGTCCGATTTACTATTACTCTTGCTTTCTAAGCCCAAATAAATTTTCTTTAGAGACGGAAACATAACAAAACGCAAGGAAAGACCGCAAGAAATAAGGTTTCACAAAACGACTTTTATATTGCTTTCATACTTTAATCGCCTGTAGCTAGAATGTTTATTTTGGAATTTAAAGTCCGTGGTGAATGATAAAGGTCAAGGGTCTTGAGCCTTGGGATTGAAATTTTATGAGCGATTCCTTTTGATGTGCTGTTGAATGGTGCCTATGCCGATTACGGTAATGATTTAGATATTTTTTTGGGATACTAGCTATTTCCCTTGTCTTCCCGTGGTTCTAATTATAAAAAATTCTTTCAATCATTTTCTTGACATTTACGAAAACAAACAAAAAAAAATAGTGATAATGAAACAACTTTTTAACGGATATAACTCGCGTTTTTATTTTGATAATACAATCCTGACATTTCGAGTACTTTGCAGCACTCGTGGTCGCAGGCAGACAGACCACGTGTGTGTGTTTCATTATGTTGAGTGTTCGCGAAAGTTTGAGAAAAATAGTGATGATGATAAATATAGTCTATCATACATGCGGTAATTGATTTTCAACCCTCGACGTAAAAAAAGGGGGTGTCATAAGTTTGACGTGTCTGTCTGTGGCATCGTAGCTCCCAAACGGATAAACCGGTTTTGTTTTAGTTTTTTTATTTGAAAGGTAACTTGAAATTAGCGCAACTTTCACGGTTTCGCTTTGTTTTGATATATCAGATTCCATATTTATATAGTTCTTCCTTCTACTTGAGTAAAAGATATAACATATTTGTCTTATTTTATCTGAGCTAGAAATACACACATCAAAAGTGTCTAGGGATATTTCAATTAAACCGAAATAAATAAAATTCTATTAACTTTTTGTTAAGACACCTACACATTAAAATAAACCTTGTTTAATAGCCTATCTAATCTGATAATAAACTTTTAGATAAATTTAAATTTTTTAAAAAACTTAGAAGAAGAGGAAAATCTCAGACAAAATTTCAATCTTAACTTTATTTTTGAAACATCAAAACCTAAACAAAACAACATTTTTTTTTTAAAACGCATCTCCGGTGTTTATTTAATCATGCCACGTAGACACTTGACCAGGAACGAAATGTTAAGAGCAGTGGGCATGATTCAAGCTGGCGCTAACCAAATTACGGTTTCTGAAGCTATGAGGACCAGTCAGAGCGTTATATCCAGGCTTTGGTCATGTTATCGTGTCACGGGGGAAGTGGTGGAACGGCACCAAGGACCTCAACGCATTACAACACATGTACAGGACCGATTCATAGTAAATACTGCACGAAGTCAACCAAATGTAACGGCGATGCAATTGGTTCAAAGGCTATAGAGAGAGTATGGTTTGCTGGTAAGCGGTCAAAGTTTGAGAAAACGACTGCATGAAGTCAACCTACGTGCTCGTAAGCCACTTCGGGTACCAGCGCTAAGGAGAAGCAATCGAGGAAGAAGATTACAATGGGCTATTGCACACGAAAACTGGAACCTTTCTCAATGGTCACTTGTGCTTTTCTCTGATGAATCCAGGTTTGGATTTCATCTTGATTCGCGAAGAGTACGCCTTTGGAGAGAACCTGGACGTTGGAATCGACTGCAGCACCCACAACAAGTTCATGCAAGGTGACACGATTATGGTTTGGGCAGGAATTCGTCTCGGCGGTAGAACGGACCTCGTTTGGATACAAGGCAATATGACTGCTCTATAATACCGAGATGAGGTGCTAGAGCCTGTAATCTTGCCCCACAAACAGCAAATGGGACAAAATTTCCAGCTAAAGCACGACATTGCCCGTCCACATACGGCGCGTATCGTTGCAAGTTGGTTACAACAGCATGATATCCAAGCTTTAGACTGGTCTGCACAATCCTCTGACTTAAATCCTATTGAGCGTGCATGGAATATGCTTCAGAGAACAGCTCTTAGGAATTTCCCTGAAGATATTGTGCATGAAAACCAGCTTTTCTTGAATCTAAGCAGGACTTGGGGCAGTATTCCACAACAGGATATTGACACCCTTGTTTTGAGTATGCAGAACCGCTGCAGATGTGTCAGGAGAGTCTTAGGTGGATTCACGAATTATTAATTTAAAATTTTCAACAAATTTTTAAAAAAAAATAGTTGTTTTGTTTAGGTTTTGATGTTTCAAAAATAAAGTTAAGATTGAAATTTTGTTCGATTTTTTCCTTTTCTTCTAAGTTTTTTTAAAATTTGACTTTATCTAAAAGTTTATCATCAGATTAGATAGGCTATTAAACAAGGTTTATTTTAATGTGTAGGTGTCTTAACAAAAAGTTAATAGAGTTTTAGTTATTTAGGTTTAATTGAAATATCCCTAGACACTTTTGATGTGTGTATTTTGCCTGTTTAAGTAAGCGTTTTATGATGTAGGTATTCTTAAAAAGGCATGTCGACCCTCGAAATAAAATATCACTTTCCCTTATTTCTACGGAGAAGCATCACAATATTTAAGCAGTAAAAGCTGATATACTCCCTAAGGGTTTAGTCCGTGATGAAATCGAACGGACTACTAATGTTTTCATTCCTCATCTTGATATTCATAGTTATTCACGTATGCGGCTCACACGTGAGAGGGTACGCGGTGCGCGAATCTTTTTCTTCTGCCGCGAATAAAAAAACTTTCGGCGCCATAAAAGTATATGAGTTCGTCCCAATACTGCGTCGATGACTTCCAATCTCTCTGTAGCGTCCCGACCCAACCCTAGAGATTACTTTTTCTCCTTCATCCAGTAAATTGAATTAAAATGAGAAGCAAACGGATAAAGAAAAGGGTGTACGTCGATTTTCACAAGAGTTTCGCGTTTAACGTCCGAGACCTACGTGCGCTTTGTAAAACATCGACTTTTGTTTTAAAATCATTGTGTTTAGCACTCACGAAGGAGGTCATACTTGAAAGAAGTCGTGCGTAAAGTTGACATAAAATATCAATTATCACGAATTAGAAATAAGCAAGCCTATATGACGTTGACACTGCAGCTACAATATGAATGAATGTAAGTACTGGGAAAATATGCTTAAAGAATTGTTTGCCAAGTAGGAGTCGGCTGAACACATGCTAGAAGCTGGAAAGTGGATTTGATAAGGTACTATGTAAAATAACAAAAAAAAAAAAAACAATTAAGTGATGTTGTGATGTCTTTGATAGCGTTAAATGAAACGAAAAACGAAATTTCCATTATTACAAGTAGCTTAGTTCACAGAGCGGCTGGTGCTTATAATCAGAAGATTGCAGGTTCAAATCTGTTTGCTTCACTTCCCGGTATACTTAAATCTTACTTAGGTATATCTTTTATCCTATCCCGGTATGTTAAAATTTGATTTAACTAATGGAGAGTGAAATAGTTGAAAAATAGTAAGTAGATAACTAAATAAAATGGTAAGTTATATGAGCCTGGCATTCTATTTTGTTATGAATTACAAAATTAATTATTGAAGATACGTAAATAATAGCCTGGCACGATATCGTATTCATTAAAGTATGATAATTAATAAACTAATTGGATTCAATTAAATTATTAAATATCACATGAGATACCATCGTCGACTGCATCATTGCTTACCACCAGGTGAAATAGTGGTCAAACGCGAGCCTATTAATTATAAAAATACGATTACTATATCGAACGACATGATAAGTAATATTATTTGTGTAAGTAGAACTTCTCAGACTCATTTACTTTCCAAGTAAAGTCCTTCAAAATGCTTCCAGACCCAGACCCAGTTTTGAGTGACGACACCCAGTGGACTAGATGGACCAGTATGTAACGGTTTGTACATAATATTGAAGATATGGTTAAGAATGTGCATAATAAATTCTTCAGAGTTTATGATTGTTTATTTTATATTTGGACTAACATAAGAATTCATGAGTGCCTGTGGTTTCCGGCTTAAAAATAGAACCACCCCTACTCGTCTTGCGGGTGTCGTAAGAAGCGACAAAGGGAAAGATCCGGAGAATGGACAGTATAATCCTTCTGTGTGTGTGGCGATTATGGATAAATACCTTCAATGAGCGCACAATAGTGGCGCACATTGGGAGAGACCTTTTATGTTCAGCAGTGGACTAATACAGGCTGATGATAATGATGAAGAATTCATGAATAATAAAACCATTTTCACCCTTATCGATATCTCCAATACAAATTTAATTAAAGTATTTAACAAACCAGTTCGTCAGGAATACCAAAATACATCATTCAGAACAGAATGTTGAGCAGCCAGCAGTTTAAACACAGCTGTTTAGTTAGAAATATTTGCAATGAGCGTAAACATTTGGAACTTAGAGAAAACAATAAGTTGACCCGGAAAAGCGTCACATTGTTTTACGACGCTGCGCAGGAAGGTATCTGGGACTAGGATTGCGAATGTTTCCACTTGCGTTGCACATTAGAATATTACTGTCGCGGTAACATATTTATGGGTAAACTGGCGCTTTGCTCACGATTTTGCCCTTGTGGAATTCGGATTTTACCGCCCAGTCCCAGCTGGGACTTGGTTACAGGAATTCAGTCACGTGAACTTTATAAGCGAGTCAAAAACTCTGTCACTTAACAAAAACAAGTCAAGTGAGGTTATGATCCCCAAGACAGTATCAAAACTAAGTTTTAATATGATCAGAACAAAACTTGTTTCAAGATGGTCCGATCCGCTGATTAAAAAAGTTCGACTAGGTATATTCTAATATCCCCGAACTTGGATCTGATATGCATTTTTTACGAAACCGAGTGTGACTGGATACATGTAAGTTATTCATTACCGTGATGGATTAGACCTGTATAGATTATAATAAGATTACGCGCGTCACTCTCTCGAACCCAAGCATGATCACATGTGATATCATAACTTAATGCAAACAAGTGCGTTCGTAATTGGGTAATAACGAATGTATCTAAATGAACAAATGAGTTTGCAATACATTTAAAAAAAAGTATTTAACCATCTTAGTAGTAGTAAATGTATAAGGGGTGGATGTAACTTCTTCTGAGATGGTTCAATGTGGAAGAGAATTTCGATTACACGGGTGGAGTTGCATGAGTGGAATGACTGGGTGACGGAGTGACTAGGGGCTATCCATTAGAACGCCGCGGCGCCGGTTCAAATAATGATTGTAAAAATTTTTTTCTATTTCAAAAAAAAACGTCTTCGTTCAGTGGAAAAAAAAAATGTTCTCTGATAACAACTCTAATCGTACCCTTACACCATCACCACAAGTAAAATAACAACTCGAAGTTATTTTTTTGCAACGAAATCTAATGAACTAATAAAAGAAACTAATCTGTGCAAATATTAATTCTAGCGTGTATGTTCGTATTCTATTAAACTAATTCGAAAGTTTACTGTACATTCCAGTTTAGTTCTAAAACAATTCTATGTTTTGCAAATTGTAAAGGACGAGTACAAGTAATTCATGCTAGCTTTTGCGCTGATCTGTGAGTGAATATCAAAACAGGAAACAACAGATATTCGTCAGTGTTGCTAAAGTTAAGGGAATTGCACACAACACAAGTTTATTAGGCAAAGCTCTGACATAATGCACGTGTTACGAACTGACATATGAAAGATTTTGTTTTGTTTTTTTTTTTTAAGATTGTATGATAGGATTATGTTTATGAATATTAGGATAGGTTAAAAAAATGTATGACAAGGAAGGTTAGGTAAGGTTAGGTTAATATTAGGTTAGATATAATGTTAATGTATTGTGTCATAATGATACTTTGAAATTTCAAAACTCTTGACCAAAGACCAGATATTTTAGTTGGTAACTAAGTAAAAACCCAAAATGCCAAGCGCCGTGGGAATATTACCGCTGTTCCCTTTACGCACGACAGGAAGGTATAGTGAGTGCGGGAATATGTTTTTTGTGAATTTGAAAATAGTTTCTTTAAATAAAAAGACTCGAATTGTTTACATTAATAAGATGCAAGTTTTTAAAACGAAGAAAATTCCACAGTGTAAATAAGTATCTCGTAACGGGCGCGTTTTCTTTGATCATTTAATGGAATTTACCATTGGATTAAGCGACACTTTTTTAATGATTTAGGAGTTAATAAAAATTATTTAATATAATATTATTTTATTAAATATTTTTTTATAATTTTATTATATTAAATATTTTTTATTAACTTAACTGGATTAAGCGACACTTTGTTTAATGATTCAGGAATTTTTATTAACTCCTGAATCTATTAATATTATTAATATGATTAATTTCAAAGCATAGTCATTAGACGCATACGTTAATGATATACACTTGGCAAATATACAATATAATTATATTATACAATCTTAACATTAAAAGACAAGACCGCGAGACCGCGCGATGTGGTAAAATCGCACCAGAACGTAGTTGGCGTAGCGCAGAGCTACATGTGCTACGCCGTAGCACAGTTACGCCGAACGTAGCATAACCGTAGCAATAACGCCCGCTACACACGTACCGATAAATCGCTGCGATTTAGCTGTGGAAATGCAAACTGATCTGCGTAGATTTATCGAAGGTGTGTATGAGGAAGAAAGTTTTTTATATACTCGATAAATATAACTATACAAACGGAATAATCCAGTCGGTAGATAAATAACAAATAACACAGGAAAAGAAAAAAAATGTCTATGTGCAGCGCAATGTGAGTTCATTCTCCGTGTGAGTGTTTACGCACCATATACGTCGAAAGAAATTACCTCAAGTCGAATAACTCTTTCTAACTCATTTGCGAGATAACGCCGTTATTCAGCGTTTTTATCGAGTAAACGTCGTATTTAAACTTGCTATAATAACAATAAAAAACATTGTTGATTTTGTTACACCAATGGAATTCCTCCAGTATATTTGGTTGAAGCTTTATTATTAAAAGTAAATAATAATATGAATTGATATAGAGATATATCTGTTATAAACATCTTTGTAATATACGATATGATTACAATTAAACCTCTTATTTATTAGACTTGATTATTTTATATTATGTATTAATAAATATTAATTAACTTATTAACAAATATTAATAAGAATTAACTAACTTATTAACTAATATTAACAAGAGTTAATTAATGTATAATAACTAAATTAACAATCATCATTAGCAATCACTACAATTTGACGTCGTGTAACTTTAACATACTTCACGTAACTAAGTAAGACTAAACTTTCACAAAACCAAACACAGTTTAGAATAACTTAAGTAACAATTACAGGTTACAATTTTCGGGCTCATTATAACCTGAAACTGATCGGGTACCTGTCAGTAGCACTCGAATCGCGGCAATTAATAGTTGAGAGCAGTTTTATTAACAAACTTTTCCGGATTGTTCAGCAACACTAATTAGACGAAGTTGGACTCGATACCAACTTATCAGGCTATTGTACTACACTATTTTGTTTATCGACAGTTTCGTTTGACTCATTTAGTATGAATAAAAAGTTGAATCTCGTTCGCTCGCCGTTTGTTTGGGATGCGACATGGAGTGCGACAATAAACGGATTGGTTGGATGACTTTTTTAATATTGTAACATTTTATAAAGCGTTTATGTATGCGAAGCGCGCACTAAAGTTTCAATTTCTGTAGATAGATAAAATTGATTTTTAGCTGAATTTGACCGGGTCTGTAACCAATGCTTGATTTATTATTTATTTCTTATGAATAACCTTTAACTAGTGATGTGATTTTTTGTTCTTAAATCTTCTCATAAATATAAAATAACCAGTGAAAAAATAATTTAAATACACCAAAACTTATAGCCAAATTAAATATAAAAATATAGAATATATATAACCTAGGTTACAAGAAATTGTCTCTTGAATGCTTGAATTCTTTACGAGACAGAGACGGCAATAAGATTTTAATTAAGATTGTTTGTGCTTTTTTTACCTATTTATTAGAATTTTGGCAGAACAACAAACTTTACATAAATAAAAAAATATAATGTACATTTACACATAAGTAGGGAAAAGTTTCTTTCAAGGGTCACCCTGTAAACATGGGTGGCAAATATATGGCACTTATAAAACCTTAATACAAGCTTTGTGTCCGTCGTAATTATTAAATCAAATCACCGCTTTTTGAGACACTCAAGTCTATGTGCACAAGAGAATATTAATCCTCATGAATACAAACGTTGTTGTAAGAGTACTTTAGGTCCTGCATTCCTCTTAATTCAATTTTTTTAGTCAGAACGATACATGTGGGGGCTAACGGGACCACTCTAACTGAGACGAACTATGCCCTGGACGCCAATCGTGTTATACGAAACATCAGACTGATGTATTGTGTTTTATTCGCTAGTAAGATTTTTATTTTTAGAGTTTTTTCTAAAGATCCAATTATCATAATTTATTATACCCAAAAATTGAATTTGATGTAGACCGTTTCGCCTTCTGCGCTGGTTTGAACCCACTCGGGACAAATATTTGTATGATTGACATCTGTCAATCCATTTTTAAGGTTCCATTGTAAACTGTTTTACATTGGAAACTTTATAGTTTTCCCTCTGTGTCACAGCAATTTTACTCGCAGACTATCAATGATATGCATATGAATATATGTGTAAATAAATGTATGCAAATTTTATATATCTGCCTTACTCTTAATTATTCGTGCCAAATACAACAACTGATTAAAATTCTAATAAAGCATCATATGGAGCCCTACGTGCGCGAGTTAGACTCGCTCTTGACTAGTTTTTGGATCTGGGCGTTTGCGCATTCTAAAATCGTATGTAACTGCACCCACAATACAGAAAAAAACCTACTGCGGCGCTAAGTCATTTTTTCAAAATCTAGATTTAAAAAAAAATGTAGCGCCACACTTCTCAGTCTTGCCTGGCGAGCGTACTTACAGTAAGTAGATTAAGAAAGAATTAAAATTTGATTCAAATTAAAGTCTACAATTTTTATTGATCATTGTTATTCGTATTTGATTGGATTTTGCGTGATTCACCCTCGACCATTTTCTATATAGAGATAAGATATAACTTTGAAGATAAGTACGTATAATGAATGAGATTTATATGAGTGTCCTTTTATTTCGTAGCTTCAGTTAAGGAAATGAAATAAAAATGTCAGCTTATGTTTTCGTTTCATCTCAGAAAGATAAGCCGACAGTAGATTGAATGAAAAGAATTGGGGTTTATGTACAACGAAAAATCTTTGTTGAGGATAATTGTATCTTAGTGTATTGTTAGGTCCAAGTAAACTGAAACAATACAGAATTTTAGTGCTTGTTACTACATTGTTACATGCTAAAGAACCTATGAATTATTTATACGCATATCATGTCTATGAACTAAGCAATGCGCAAAAACGAGACACAATGAAATAAGCCGCCAACCGCTGCTGTCGGGTGCAATTCGATGAGTTATTTTTTTTTTGTACTAGCTGTTTGTGCTCGGCGTCACCCGTCGGCTTTATTGGAATTTTAGTTCAAAAATACCATCCTCTGACTCGATTTCAGGGTTGATCCCACAGTAAAAGCTGTTTATAATGATGAGTTGAATGATCCCTTTTCAGATTGTCGGTGTATTTAATTTAACCCTGTATAATAAAAAAAAACAATTAATAGACAAGAAAGAAGAGTTTACATTCTTAACTTATACTATAAATATTTTCATTCAGCTACATTTAAAGCTGATTTTGAAGAAAATCGATTTTAATTTTATTAATAAGAATATTAATACGTCATGTGAATAGCAATAATTAGATTTGAGGTTAATTTTATTAGTTTATTTGTTGAAGTCAGAATCTAACCAGAGGTAGTCGAATAACGTTTTTATCTACGTCATAAAACTACCGGCTGTGCATAAAAATAAACCAAAGAGGTGTATTGTGTGAACTCACGTATTTGGTTAAATTGGTACAACGTGTCCTCTTTCCCCTGACCTTTCGGGTTATAATAAGTTCTTCCAAATTATGTGTTTTTTTTTCTGTGAGGACAATACAATATGAACAAAGTTCGTAGGAATCGCAACATATTATTTTGGCCTCGACCTTGTTTAGTACCAAGATGCTGACTTTATTATATATTTTACACATATTGTATAAAGGTATAGAGAAGATTGATGTTAAATTTCCAATACAATAGAGTATCTTTTTACATGTATAACGTTCAGGAAATCTTATCGTGTCTTATTACATCATTACCTTATATTAATTAACAATAATTATAATCCTAATTGGAAACGGGAACTTGTACAATTATTTCTAAAGTAATATGAGTATTATAGGAACTCCAAACGTGAAATGAGACAGGTTCTAATAGCGAGAGGCGTCTAATTAATTTTGTGTTTTCTAAATTCATTATACACAATTCCGACGTTATATTGATAACAAAATGTCGTCGCCACCAATAAACAAAATAAATGGTTCCATTAATTTGCATAGTTTCATTTAACCCATCTTAGGAAACAAACATCGGCCAGCCGTTTCTGAGCAAATGAGATGTAAAACAAGGAATCTAGGGATGTTTTAAGACAATCTCTTAGTTTCCCGACGCAAACAAACAAATTGCCTGAATGTTCTCTTTAGCCCCGCAACCCCGCAGCCCCGTCTAGGAGAAACAACGCTTTGGTGCAAAATAAGCTTATATCTCGTAAACTATTCTAAAAAAGTGGTTGTATTGTTTTGTAAGACGAAAATTCACTTCACAACGCTAGGATTTCTATGAACTACTTTTTAAAAAAGCATAACATGTGCTTAAACTTTTAAAAATATGATTTCTTAAGTTCTTAATATTGTATGGAAAGCACATAAAAAATCACTGAATCATATTTTATTTGATACTAGCTTTTGCCCGCAGCTTCGCCCGCGTGGATGTTGAACCAGGATAAAATTTATATTTTTTGTTAATCCAGGAAATATGGTTTTTATGTTTACCGAGTTCTATTCAAATCAAAAGTGTTTAGGTAACAAACATCTTCACAAACTTTTATTAGTGCAGATTAGTAATGTTATGATATGACAGTTCAAGTCCGCCCAAGTCAGTTGTTTTTGCGAGTTTCTTATTAAGCAAAACATGTGCATAAACATTTAAATTATCCAAAATATTTATTATTGAAAACATTATATATTGCCATTAAACATTATCCAGGACGATGCAATGGATAGAGCGAAGGGGAAGCGAAAAACCTGAAAAGCAGACCCCACTATCATGTGGGAATAATTATTGCACAGGAGAGAATGAGAGATTTTTTTAAATATACCTATTGTATTGTATATGTTTTGCACATTTGAGAGCAATTATTCCAACAAAGATTAGTTTTATATTTAAGTCTTACTAATGTATAGGGCAAAAGAAAAAGTTATAAGTGCGCTTCGCATATTTTATTGCATAATTTCTGACCTAATAAAGCGAAAAACCTATGTAAAAGAACAAAAGTTTCGTATCAATATCAAATCCGAACCAGGATATTTAGAAAAACATACAGATTACTTTGTTTGTAGTTTTGCTCTCGGGAGCTAAAATGTACAGAGAGTCAGGACTGGTGACCCGAGAGCAAACGACATACAGTCTATGTGAGGAGAAGCTGGTCCTGAGATCGACACTCGCAGACTTCTCATGGCGAAACAAACGCCCACAGGAAACTACACTCGCTTAAATTGAAAGGGATAAATGTGGAGAATTAGTGGTACATGGTGTAAACACTGTCTCGCCAATACCGAAACCCGTTAGAATTTGCGCCTTGATGATTTGCAGATAATTTACATTAAGCCATCAGGCCATCATTTTCTGGGTCCCTTTACACAATTTCAAAGGCGTTAAGTTCCGAAGAAGCATAATCGGGACACCGACCTTCAACTTAATGACGTCCGTCGGAAGTCCACTTGCAGTGAGGGAGTTCAGGAATTTTACAGAATAATGAGTGGCGTCATCTTGATTGACAACAGTGTCTATAAATGTGTAAAACACTTCATTCCCTTTCATTTATAAAAGAATGCATTCGTTGATTGCTGCAGCTTGATTATTTTTGGGCGTTTTGAGTTGGAAAATTTTTGAGCATGTGGATTCCTACTCAGCCGCCCATAATTATTGTCAAGCTCAACTTATGAATACAGGATCATAAAAATAATCGTTTCAAAGAACCATTCACCTCATCAGCCCCAGTTCCTCGCGTCACCACAGGCAGCGTTCAGTGGAAATTGCCGCTGAACATAACTGTGACACCACCCATTATGTGTTGGTTCCTACGGATGTCTTTTAGAGTTCTGTGTACCGCATCAACTGCTTTTCTGTTTGCCATTATACATTCATCCCATCATACGATCAAAGAACAATTCTTAAGCAAATGCCTGCCTTGTCACTATTTCGTGACACATCACAAACAGGTGTTTCGTTGCTCTGTAAATTGATGGGAATCCTAAACATGGTGTGCGCTGTTTTGTCACCAGAAAACAACGTGGCAGTAATCGCTAAGACGTAATCACTAAGTAGTCGCGAAGACGCTACTGCAATTGTAATTTTGCCCTGCCTCCCTGCAAGGATGCCAGTGGTTATAAATATTTTTCCTGTCCCATCAGGAGTATCCAAGAAAATTTTTTTCCTCAGATTTAAATCGACTCCTAACGCCATCTAGTTAAGAAAAAGGAAACATTATGTTTTAAATAATAATAATTTTAATGCTTCAAATTAAAGCGGATTTTTTTTATAAGCTGAAATTTTTAAAAGTATAATCCCACACGATGCGCGTTGCTTCCTTCGGGTTTCAAATTGAAATATTTAAAAAAGAATTCCGCTGATCTAAATAGACTCTAACGCCATCTAGAACACTATGTTTTAAATAATATAAATTTTATAAATGTTTCAAATTAAAGTGGTGACGTTTTTTACATACATACATAGACTCACGCCTGTTTCCCAGAGGGGTAGGCAGAGACAACGGATTTCCACTTGCTACGATCCTTGCATACCTCGTTGCATATACGTTTTTTATAAGTTGAAAAATTATTAAAAAGCATGTTTCCTTCGGGTTTCAGCCGGTAAGTAATAAAAGTCATTAAGAATGAAATACCACAAAAATACATATTAATTTCAATGACAAAAAAAAATACAAAAGAATCCACAAAAAGTTTGCGGAACTGGGGATCGAACCTAAAGCCTTACACTTCCAAGGCGTTCGCCCGACCGGAAGGCTATGAAGTCTGTTGACATGTAGACAAAATAATCGTTCCTAAAAGATATTATTATGTTATGTTATGTAATGTTTAGCTCCTTGTGGATATAGCGTGATAATATTTTGTAAATTGAAATTTAATAATATTTTTCCCAACAACAACAACAATTCTGCAGCAAATTCTAGAAATACGCTGCTTACTACAATACTGCTCATCCCCCATAATTATAAACGTAATAATTTATACCCTATAAGTTGACTAAGAATTTAAAAAGTATATTTGCCGAATTTCAACTAAATCTGTCCAGTAGTTTTCGCGCCAATCAATTACATACATACTTCGTTACGATTTTATTATAATAATAATATACCCTATAAGTTGACTAAGAATTTAAAAAGTATATTTGCCGAATTTCAACTAAATCTGTCCAGTAGTTTTCGCGCCAATCAATTACATACATACTTCGTTACGATTTTATTATATGTATAGATAAAAGAAGACGCTAAATTATTTAATTTTGAAGAAGTAAAAAGCGAAGTTGAAGGACTTTTTGAGGTATAAAACTTCACGCTTTGCAAGCAAAGAGATCAGGGAACGTGAAAGTGCCAAAAGTCGAATGATTCGGAAATTGGTTTCGAGTGAATTCGAGAAAAATTACAAACTTTGCAGATATAAAGAACTAGTATAAACTTTTATTCTTCAGTTTAAGTAAATTGAAAGTTCTGTAGCTGTCGTAATTCCTTCATTTTCTGGTTGAAATCACTTTGACATTTGTGGATCTTACTATTTATAATGTGTAGGATTGTACGAGTGATATTTTAAATGTCATAAATAAATAAAATGGAATAATTCTTGAGCTTAAAAGTTTAAGTAGGTACGCCGAAGTACCATGGCATCAAAATTGGGGGAGAAGATTATTATTTTTATAAAAAAAAGATTTCAAGTCCTATCGTGACTATGACAATCGTTTTATTGATTTGCTATAATTTACACTTTCACAATTCACACTAGTATCAGTATTGTGAAACACACTGTGCGGGCACACATTGGGTGGGCACGTCACACTTTCTGATTTGAGTTCACTATCACGTGACTGCCTATCAAATATAACCGAATTTATTTTCCAAAAATATAATTCATTTTTGTTTATTTTAATAAATAACTTTGTTATTTGTAATTTCCAATTATTGTGATTAATCATTAGAAACTTTTATCCACCTGATTTATTCTTAGTGGGCACAAACCTAGTCTTACACTCCTCGCGGCTCAAGGCTAATCCTTTGGGACGTCCACTTTTTAAGTTACTGAGTAACTTAAGAATGAAACACAGTGTAATAGGTAGTATTTTTGTGACTCGTTAAAACTTTAACGAGCGATCACTGTCCCGCCTCGCTCAATTTATCAGCTCCAGAATCATTAGTGAGTCAGTTCCGATTTCTTTCGATGACCGTCATTAAGTGAATTGTCGAATGAAAAAAAAAGCAATTTAAATAAATAGCACGTTGAATTTGGATCAACAGCGGAGAATTGCAATTTGATGTACATTATTCCAAAGTCAAAGTCATTGTGCGAATATTTATGGACTAAGACCAAACAAATATTGATATTGTATTTCATGTTATAAACTTGATCGGCAATTTGGAGCAGTCCCACATTGCTAATTTGTTCCATGGAATTAGTGAGACTCTTTTTCCACAGTTCCATTGAGGAATCGAGAAATAAGTGATAGGTTTCTCGGTTCTGTAACTCAATATCGAATCTAGTAAACTGTTGGTGTATTGTGAATCAAAAATGACAAGCTTGACTTATTAAGTAAATAAGTTTAAGTTAGGTTTGCTAAATTATGAGAAATAGATTACGTTTCGACGAAACGAACAGTACTAAAGGATTACTTGAACTAAGAACACAATCTCAATTTATATATGAACTTATTGCAACGTTGGTAGAAAACTTTGTGCCAATGCGCGCATTGTTTCCTGGCAACAGCCACTTTGACATAATAAAAAAAAATAAGATTGCAATTTGGTTCGAAGTTTAAAACTAAGCCTCCGGTGTCCACTGTTGAAGCGATTTAAAGACGAGAGGTTGCTGTAATTAAAATAAAAGTAAGTTACCTAATTAAGTATTTTTCTATTTAAATTCTCAAAGAAGTCTCGGAGACAGATTTACCCTTAAGCGTTCTTACAACTTGTCTCTTCATTATTTATTCCGGAAATGGAAGCAAAAATTTTAAAAGGAAAAATATTAAAAATGTGCGTTATTTTATTTACTTTCTTAGAAAAAGCATCAAGCAAAATTATTCATCCAACTTTACTTAAATACGTGACATAAAAGATACGAAGGTTTTAATAAAGTTAAGTCTTTTTTTAAACATTTAACTTATCTAAAATTTGCTCTGACGAATAGTAGATCTGGAAGTATAAAGAGTTTGCAAACTAAAATATAACATCAGTTTTAGTGCTAACTAATCCTACCACCTGTCTCGTTTTTACTTCTCGGGGAAGATAGAGATGATATAATATGTTCCACTAAAACTGTTTGTTTTCGCGTAGTTTGCACAATCGTACTAGAAGGCCAAAAATAGCACCAAGTGGAGCCTTCATATAGCAAAATGGCGCGGTGTCACGGCAGACCACTAAGAAGATTCAGATTTTGACGCTCTGGATTGTAAAACATGAGAATCAGGGATAGAGGCCTTTGCCCAGCCGTGGGTTGATATGGAATGACAGTACCAGTAACAATTACAGTAGTGATGCGGTAGTGATTAGTTATTTCAGATTTCTATATCTGACCATAGACCTGATCTCACAAATTGAATTAGAACACACCCCTACAACACCCTACCATCCTACATATTTATTTTGAACTATAGTTGCCAGTATATCAAACTATCAAGTCTTTTATTGTGACAGCGTCGCAGTGCCCGGATGTGTTTCAATTCATTTACTAGCCAAGTTCGAAAGAATTGACTGAATTCAATCACCATTATTTTCTCCTCACATTCAGCTTTCGCAGTATTTTGTTTTGTTTGAATTTGCTTTTTGTTTTTTGTTTTGTTCGCTGCCATGGTTTTAGGTGCAAACTTTATCGTTCCGGGAAATCCGTAATTCGGGTATTTTTGAACTCCAAATGAGTGAAAAGTGCTTAACTGCTACTGGATTTTGTTCTACTAGAAAATAATATGGTTCAAGATGTTTCAAACATTTTTCAGTAATATTGAACTATGGTAAAGTTGGAAAAAGGCTGGGCAGATGTTGATTGAGCAATGGAAAAAGGAATGCGGAAAATTAGTGCTAAAAGCTTTCATTTTTGAATAGGATACGAGCGGAAACGTTGAAATATAATGTAAATATATGTTACCTACATCCTTTTGAATGTATTATAGCGGAATAATGTTTTAATAACTGCATCGTAACATAAAACAATTTTCCTAAATGACTTTATAAATTTAAACGTAGTATTTACGTAATATTTCGCGTTGCAACGCAAATTGAGCTAGTACCAAAACTGAACTAACTTTGTAATACAAGCTTAGGTAAACGGTGCACAAATTTTACTATTAGTGCAAATTTTACTATTAGTGCAAATTTCAACTAGTCCAAAATGAGTTGCTGATATGTAAGTACCTATCTAATTACAAGGTGCGAGAACAGAATTTTTATTAGATGGCCTTGACTCCAAATAGTTCTCTAAAAGCTTTCAAAAGTGTTCATTTGCATAATGTCTTATTCAAATGGTGGGAACTTAAGTACTCCGTAAACGTTTTTTGTCATGCCATTCTCTGCTTAAATGGTTTTATAAATATATTCAGGAACTACCTTTTGGTAATTTTCTAAATAAATATGCATAATTTTTCTTTTACGTCACTTTTTCGATCGAATTTCTTGCCATAGTGGTACCAATTTCTTTGATTATTCCCATCAGTGGTTGTTTATATATTTTTATAATTCTTTATTTTAGGTAACAAAGTAATAATCTAAAAACATAGTTATTAGTTACACTTATGACCCATAGAATATAATACACATATAAAACATAATTATTTTATAAACTAATACATACAAGAAAAAACTTAAAAACGAACACTCCTACATCACACGTTGTTCAGGCGGCACGTGTTACGCTGCGCGGTGTTGCGAAGCCTCCCTCGGAAGCGTCTGTACATAACACCTTTCGGCCAGAACTCCTCCTTAAGGAAAGTCTCCAAGCTATGTGTGGGGACCCGCACCACAAACGAGTTAAAACTACTGTTGTAGCGCGATTCTAGCTTCTGGACCCTTAAATTCCACTTAGTCTTCACCCGGATGTACTCCACAATCTCCTCAACCTTCGTGGAGTGGTGAAGACGGGACACATACAGCTGCGTAGAAGGTACTTCAGGGCGCAGCAGCATGTTGGGTCCTGTCAGTGCTGACTTACTTACCTATAATTCTTTTTGTAATATACCCAAATATAGAGCGTATCAGAGACAACTGACAGACATTTGATATTCTAATGGTGCATTATCTATATAAAGAATACATTATTGAGCTCCAAATAAAATTAAATAAAATTTCAGTCTGAGTTCAAGTTTGAACAATTCAAATGTTTTAATTTTATTTTAAAATCATTTCTATTTCTTAAAAGTGTACTTTACATTTTGTGAAATTTTAAGCGGCCGCACTTTACCGACGAGAAAACTTTTGTTAAACGCGAGCAAATTAAAACTGGGATTTGAGAGATAGAAGATGTAAGTACCGATACTGTGTCCCTTTTTATTCAGTGTTTGGTGCAAATGTGAGCACGTACTGTCCCATCCCAATTAACGTTTTGACGAGAGCGATGAATGCGCGCGCCTGTTTAGTCCCATATCCCTAATTAAATCTGCATCACAGTGGATTTGTACAACTCAGTTGAGTTTGACTTTTATGGTATAAGTTATGTTTCGATGTGGAGATGGATCAGACAATGGAGGATTTTCACTTGAAAATATTTATTAAGAAACTCGCAAAAACAATTGACTCAGGCTGGACTTTAACCCGCGCGATCTTTGGCATGGCATGAAAGTCACTTGTTTTTGCAAGTTTCTTATTAAATATTTTCATTTAAACCTTTGACATCGGCGTCGAATAACAATTGATTTCCTGTTGTGTTGTGTTTCATTTCTCGGTGTTGAAGCTTAACAAGGAACATATTAAAAGTAAAAATAATTTGTTATTTCTGTTTAAAACGAGTGACAATTTATAGAGTAACATAATATATTTTTGCGAGAAAAATACTTGCTGTATGAAACAATTATTGTTGCAATAACGAATTTATTAATTACATGAACGTAATTACCAGGTAGTCAGCGGTGCATCAAACGTATTTTAATTGAAATACACCAATTGTTTCACAGTTGCATACCGCTTTATTGAAACGAGTTTAATTTTTATTTATGATTATAGAACATTTTAATGAATACTACTACTTTACTGTTAGCTTATATACTGCTGGGCAAAAGCCTCCTCCCATGATTTCCTTTCCAAGTAATATCGTGGTGGCGCATTAGTTACGGACCCGCTTTAAAGCACGTGGGTGAGGGTTAGATCCTGGTGTGGTGTGACTTTTACAACACCCCTACCCCTATCTGAACATTTACACCAAACAGTAACATAAATAATAACGCTAAACTTAGTAAATTAAAATAAAACAAAGAAACGATTAAGATACCTAAGTGTTTTAAAATACGTACAAAGAAGCGCACGCGATGTTTTTTGTCTAATTCTCACATGTTCTCAAACCACTGTGCCGTTGGTGCAAAGTGTGCCTTTCCTGCCTTGTGTTGTAGCAATGGTATCCGGAACGTTTGGACGGAGGCAGCGGTAATAAATATACAGCCTACGCCGCGAATTTCGTGTCTTGAATAGATAAAAAATGTTATATCTTTAGCGTAGAACTGGCGTTGTAATGTGTGTTTAAAACGCTTGTGAGGAACTAGCTTTCTGTTTTGATTTATTGTAAAATATATTTTGCAATATGTAGGTAAAAAGAGAGATGGTTTAAGTTTAACGTGTGTATGTATCTGTGGATCTGTCTGTGACTCTGTGGCGTCAAAAATTAAGCTTTTCTGTATCGGCGGGGTTTTTTTTAATCCTAGTATCACCACACTTGGTAAATAATTTTATAACACGGATAAATCTATGGTTATAATAATATAATTTTAATCTAATTGTAAAAAGAAGAATAAATACTTTGTAGCTAATATAATTAAGTAAATTTAATTTTTTATTATTTTTTTAGGTATGATTTTTTGTTTTTTTTATGACATGGCTTGACACACCTAAGAGATTTTATTTTCGTTCACCATTTTAGCAGGTGATAATAATTTTTTTAAACGCACATGTATCCGAAAAGTCAGAGGTGCGTGCCTGAGTTTCGAAACTACGACTTTTGACTTGGCAGTCCAACGATGATACCACTAGGCTATCACTGCTTTATCATAATTATCATATCATATAGCCTGACAGCGTGAAACGCGAAGAAGCGCTTTGTCTCGCAATAACCTCGTTACCACAAGCGCCTTCTTTAAATAGCTTTATAATAGAAATTGGTTGCAAAATGATCTGCAGCCGATGCTAAATAAACTCATAAAAATAAAGGAGGAGTAAGGAGGTAGTTTATTAAAGGGGTCAGTGTTCTGTGGCGTGCTTAGGAAGTGTTAACAGCGGGGCGTGCCTGCGCTATCTAGTATCTCGCGTAGGGCAATTGCACTTGTCAGCCGGGGTTCGGCGCTTCCTTACCCGCGTACCGCACTGCACCCTACCGCGCCCATACACAATACTGCTGCGTTGCGCTTACCCGAGAAGTGCTGTACTTCCTCCACTTAACCGTTTAAAACCCAGTCGAGTGATATATTACGTGAAAAAGCGGATGCGCGCGTTTTTGTTGCGCAAAGTTAGTTTTTTTTGCAAGCATCGCACAATTTTGTTTACTTTAGTTGTTACATTTTACGAGCGAGTCTGAATAATTTCTGAATTAACAGTCACACCCTTAAAAATATAACGATAGAATTTAATTAATTGTTGCAGTAACGTTTTATTTTTTCGGGCAATTGCTTTACTTTCTTAACAATAATAATTATTAAATTCAATTTCAAGTCAGTATTCTAACTAGCTAAATGTAAATGTAGTAATATCTTATAGTATTCCTTACTAATAAGTATTATAAATGCAGAGTTAAGCTATAGGAATAAATTGACCAATGCAACCCCTTGAATCAGTCCTGACTCCGATAATGACGTTATTGTGAATGGGAAATTGGAATTATTGTAATCATAATTTATAATAATATAAGCGGTCGGGGAAAAAGTCTTTTCGTATATCCACAATTTCATGACAGCTTTTTTCAAACTTTAATAACGGTATATATGTGCCCTTTCGTTTGATATGATATGATATTGATTGTTGCTATCTTGTAGATAGTAATATGATTCTGTTGCTGTAGAAAATTTGGGATTTTTGGTCAAAAAATTGCAAAAAGTTTTTATTCTGCTAATATTATAATTGTGAGTTTGTAAGGATGGATGTTTGTTACTATTTCACGCAAAAATCACTAAACGGATTTTGATGAAACTTTACAGTAATGTAGCTTATCTGAATAACACATAGGCTACAATTTATCAACATACTACGCGGGCGAAGCAAAGAGAAAGCTAGTTATATAAGTAGTTTTTAGAATCCTCTCTTAATGTTAACCTTACACTACCTGAAAAACTTTGAAGATATTAAAAACCGCTGTTGAACAAAGCGGCACAAGAATCCTACTAATCCTATCCTGTCCTACTTAATATTATAAATGTAAAAGTTTGTGTATGGATGGATGTTTGTTAGTTTTTTACGCAAAAACTACTGAACGGATTTTAATGAAATTTGACAGTATTCTTGTTCATACATCAGAACACAGGCTACAGTTTATCCACATACCATGCGTTTAATTAAAATAAAAATACCAATTCTTTTATTAGATGAAATTAAACTTGAAAAAAATAATGAAAAGATTTTATCCCCGAATTAATATAAATATATAGATAGGATAAAGATTAAAAAAAAAACAACTGGTCTTGTTATAAATAGGAATTGAAAAAAATTGGGTTTACAATACGTATTAAATAGGTATCAAAATTGCAACACATGCTTTTTGCGGCTTCAAAATGACTGAACCGAATTCGATGAAAATTTGGGTTTTAGTGGGTCCCTGGATAGTTTATATACATTATTGAACCCGGTAGGTGGGACTGAGATCTGGTTTAGGTATTTAAAACGGTGATCGTATAAGATATATAAACGCTCGAATCAAATGTCACGGGCGAAGTTGCAGGGAACAGCTAGTATTTTAGTAATTAAGTTCGCTATTAATAATTCTCTATTATATTATAATTTTGCAGAAACGGAGATAATAGCTATTTGTTTGTATCAAAATTCTGTTTTAATAGTTAACAAGCAATTCTGGTAAATTATGTACGTAAGTAGTATCTTTTATTAGAATCGTTTGTGTAATAATTTGATATTGTATGGGAAACAAAAGATACAAAAAAAAAATAAAGCTATCTTACTTTTAAACAATATTTAGAAATGTTAGAACGTTCCTCCTTCCATTGTACTCAGAAATAATGTTACTAAAACAAAGTGGTAGGTATTTCGTGTTGAATGATGTAGTTTAAATATCAGATAGCCTGATCGATGGTAGCGCTCGTAGATATCTTGAAAAAGCGTGTTACACAACGCCTAACTGCTGGCAAGACTACTTTATTATATCTTGACTTGCAACAGTCGTTTTCGTTATTAATAGCATGTTGCATATCGTTATAATTAACGACGTTCTATCTTAAGGCATGATTTTATAGGATACTGGCGTCTAGCTGCCAACTGCGGCTACAATCTCGTGGATATCTTTGGGTCGTGTATTTTGGTTAAGTAGCCGAAGCACCAAAAAGGAATGTGTGTATTTACTAGCTTTTCATCCGTGACTTTGTCCACGTGGTATTTTATCCCCGTTTAGGGGTACAATTTCAGAAAATCCTTCCTGATAATCATCTAGGGTATTCGCGGAATGATTCCTCTAATTTTCAAATCTCTAGGACCGACGACGGTTTGTGTATTGTCAGTCAGACACGATATTGATTTATAAGTAAAAGTATGTATGTATATTAATATTATTCATAGGTACATAATGCAGTGATGGATCAACAATCCGATACGTCAGGAGAATGATTAGCCAGACTAACGACTTTACGTGTTCTCCAAGGCTTGGAGCAAGTTGGTATAAATTAATCATACGCACATAACTTACGAAAATCCGGACGTGTTAGCCTTTGGTCCAACTAGTCTCTTGTTTTCTTTCGAGTCTTTACTACTTTAGCTATCACTGCATTTTTTTTTTATTAATTATTTACTTTACTTTCAATTACTTCTAGACATCACATCAGTGGTTCCGAACCTGGGGTTAATTACTCCCGCGGGGGAAAACAGCTTTTTTGTGGTGGTAACGAGGAACCTAATAATTAAGACCTAATATCTAATTGTATTGATAACATTTCAAAGTCGGAGTAAAACTGGTTTTCGTAATAGGTCATAAGGGTAACAATATTGAAAAGGTTAGGAACCACTGGCCTACATAATACAGACAATAAGTTATAAATATTGAGCATTTACATAAGTTATTATGTAAAATGTATTAAAAATTTGGTCGTCCTAGAAATTGAATCAACATAAACAATAGCATTGCAGTCTCGGGTTACTGAACCATTTAATTGAAAAACAAAAACTAAAGAAGGCGCGAATTTAAATGCCATTTCTATACATTGTTCAATCTTTCTATTCATTGATCAGTTTCTTTTGTCTATAGGTAAAGCATTCAGCTATAGTAAGGCAATGCCATGGGCCGAACTTGGCAAAGGTCGTCTAACTTGAATAATGTCCAAAAGGCACGGGACAGTATTAATTATAGTCGGGCTGAGTCATTTGACCCCGATAAATACTTCAATGATAGTACAATGTGAAGATAACATTTATTTGTTTAAGGGGTCATTAACGCGTGTAATAAAATATGTTATTAAAGTTTTGACTTGACTGCTTTGTTGGTATAGCTTGCAAGCACAGCAACTAATGTCGATACTATAAAACAGCCTTGAAAATTGGATTATATCTACAAACCCATTTTTAATAACGGGGGGGAACCTCCAAAAGGCAAAAGGTCTCCGGGAAAGAGACCGGGAAGTGTACTTATTCTTATCTCATTTAAATTACACCGGTGATCACCATTAGGGCGTCCAGCCCATCACCATCCAGCTCCGGATCCTCCCTGACATATACATTATATCGATTCTTCGTCGGGAGGTCATCATATGACATAATTATGGTACCTATTAAAAAAATATGAGTGTGAAAATGTATGTATTAAAAGTAAAGTACCTACGTAATTGAAGAAGTTAAGAATTCGGCAATCATCTGACATCATCACGTTTTTTATATGGACCAATAAATTAGTATCAAGCCTAGGTAACCTAATTTTGTTACAGCTCATCTCGATTACGAGACAAAAGGTTAATGAACTACAATCCGCAAGAAGTGGAAGGTAAATATTAATCAGAATATTCCAGAAACACGTTCTAATGAAGCCGAGCCCGCGCCCGAGGGCACGGCAAACATTTTTAATCCAAGGCGCATCTCATAAATTTCAAGCCAGGGATAAAGTCGCTTTTGTTTTTCTTCACGAAAGAAATATTTTTCGCTAAATTTACAACGCTGCGCTGTGGCGTGTCGCCGGCCTGTGGGCTGAGAGTTCCTCAAGCTTTCTATTTTATTGTCCACTGACATTATAATTGAGAAGATGTTTGAGCTACGCGAAACTTACGTGACGATGCAAAAACTCATTTTTTTCTCAAAATATTTTCTTTAAAAAAAGTTAAACAAGTTTGCAAGAAGTGAACTCACATATTTCATGTTAAAAGTGTATTGTACGAGACGAAAGCATACCTACCGAAACTATCCGTAATTGACGGGAAATGTTTCCAGTGTAATGAAATATGGGGGGAATTAATATTTCAGGTGGCTCGCTAGCCCAAAACTTTACCAATAATTTTGATTTATTAAAGCCTCACCGCTTCTCATATCTACTACTCAAAGTTTTCCTATTTAAACAATCACTTTAGCGGCGACCTCCCATCCTATACCCATAGGCGCTAGACGACGTTTCCTTGGAAATGGGCTTTCACGTAATTCCCACTGGGACCTAGCATTCTAATTGTAGAGTTAAGATAGTTAATATTAATTTACGAGAGAGGTTTAACTATGTTTTAGTTCTATGTGAAAGATGATGCAGATTATATAACGTTTCATTTATTTTCTGCAAGTATTTGAATAAAGAGTACCTATAAGTTGTTATAGATTTGTGTTAGAAACAAGTTCAGTCCTAAGTACGGGGTGAAATTGGTTGGAAAAACACTTGTGTATCTGACTGTGCGCGGAACGATACCTCGCAGACTCGTCTCTGTTTCAATAGTCTTTAAGCAACTTACCAGCAGTTTCGGCTTCAACTCGGTAGCGATATAAAGTTTGAAAATAGCAGTTTTTATTGCAGTTTGGATACCGATATTTCCTTCGGTACAGTAGATTTAAGACTCGAAGGAAATTTGTTTATATTGCTTGAACGACTTTGTTTATGTATTATTTGTTGCTTCAGATATATTGATGTAAGTACTGAAAGGGTTCAGAACAAAGTGAAATATCTTTCTTGTAAGGACCTCAATGATGCTCTGCGTTTTTACAAGAAAACCCTAGCATCCAAAATTAAATTGCATATAATTTGAAACATGCTTATACGCCATGCTGTTGTGTTTTGTTTTACCTACTGGTAATAAAATCGGTTTGCTTTTATGGAGCGTCTCCTACCGTAGTAACTACGGTGCATACCTGAGAGATTTTTCAATGGTGTGTAAAGCCATGTCAGAGGCCTCCGGGCGGTTTAAACTCTGACACCAGGTTGTTAATCAAACATACGATAAGAGAGAGAGACTACGGTGCATAGGGTATTGAGGATACGTAAGTGTGCGTAAGCGGTGTTAGGCTGCTGGCGTGTGGTGATCAATTGCGGGAAGAAATAAATGTCGCTTCTTTACGTAATTAATCATAATCTTTGCCAATAAGTGTACAACTATGAGAAGTTATTTCATAAGTTTGAATAGCTTCTTTATATAAAAATCTTCGCATGGTTATTTGTTGTTTGTCTGAACAAATGTTCGAACGGCCTCCGTCCAATTACATTAACTCAAAATAAAATGTCAAAATATCACCATAACACACATCTCACGACACCATAAAAATATCTTGTAATATCAACACCATAAATCACTCTTATTCGTTTTATCAGGAAAACTAGTCGCCGAGTTCTGTAACATTAGTTGCGTCCAAACGAGCTACAAAATTTCTTTGTATCGACAAAGTAGCTGCGACCAGAATTCCCATTTTCACGATAACGATCATGTCCCACCTCGTGGCCATTAAGGGTCAGGCGATGGTCAGATAGGGGGCAATTTATGCACTGTACACTCAACTCAAGAGCTTCGTTGTATTTACTTAGTTTTTACGAGGCGAGATCTTTATCCGTTCCGTGCAAAATGTTTCGTTTTTAAGCTTAACCCGCGTCCCTTTTGTGGTTCTGATGCGGTTATTGTGTAAGTCCCGTCTTATAAAGAGTTGTTTTAACTGGAAAATTTGTTCTGGGTTAGATTTTCTTCTGTTTGCAATGTTATTCTCCGCTTTCAAGCAGAGAGATTTAGTGCTAAGGGCGCGGAAGGTCACTATCGTTTGTGATGATTTATTTTTACTGCGCGACGTCTGAGATTGCGTCAATAGAAGTTAGGTATGTACTATCTATGTTCCAACCATGAGCATTAATGTTTTAATAAGGAACGTAATTGAACAGTTAATAATTTTATCATAAAGTTAAGGCAAACTCTTTTTACGTTCTTTCTGCCTAGGGTGATTAATCCTGGCCAATTTCCAGTATAATCTTCACTTTACTTTCTTTTCTCACCTTCAATTAAAATTTTACGATAAAAACGTCTTTAGAGTTTTTTTTTTTCAATAAGTATATATTTTTGCTAAATGCAGTGTTTACGTAATTTGGACCGAACAGAAATTCAGATTGAAAAATAATCAAATATGTAAATAAAAATAATATCAATAGAATAATAATCCCCACACAAATTAAAAATACTTTCATGAAATAAACTCACAGCAAAACAATTTATATAAATTATATTGGTATGCATTGCATACCAATAATGTTTCACTATGGACATGTTCTCGTTTATAATAGAGGAAAATACGCGTATTTATTAAACAAGGTTCTGCTCCGAGTCCATTATTCACTGTATCAGGATTCAGGACAGAACAGCAATTTTATTTTATATAGTTTCAATTACATCTTTAAATTAAAATATAAAGTGATATGTATGTTCTATTTACGAAATTAAAATCTGGCTGGTAAATATTTCTCCACTCATCACATATAGAACACGAAGAAAAGATAAAAGGTTTTTAGAAACGTCAAGTTAGTTCGTTTGCGTGATTTTATTATTATTTTAATATTTACTTAAATTCATACTTCAAAGGTACATTTTACGTTTTGTGAAAATTTAAGCGGCCATACTTTACTTAAATATATTTTGGATTCAGATGTTAATAGTTGTTAATAGTTTAATTGTTATATAAAGGTATATGATTTACACAAAAAATTGCTTAGAGCGAGGGAATCACTGACAAACTTAAAGATTTTTTCAATATTTATTTCAAGAAAAAGAATCTTGAAATGTATTTTTACCCGACTGTCAAGGAAAGGCTATTATCTAAGTAAATATAAATTTAAAAAATCTGTTGAAATATATATAAGCAGTCAAGTATTACTAACTAAATTGTACCCGCGACATCAGCAATATTGTTTTTTCTCAAGCCGAGGAATTGGTTGTTATATAAAGGTATTTTATTTAGTTAAGCTTCGACGCGGGTAATTGAGAAGGATGAAACTGACGCATCACTTTCCATGTAATAGCTCGCTGATATTTAAATATACGGAGACGCGCAACGCCTGCGGATTATTCTTAAAACATGTTACTTTTAGTGTCGCTAGAGTGTCGCTTTTATAGAAATTATGGTTACTTTATCAGCGGCAATTAGACTTTGCACAGTGTTAATATTTTTTTATGAATGTTTGTTTCATAAAAAATATCTTTAAAAAAAATACAGTTTACACCTTGGAGATGGAGAATAGTATTGATTTTGACATCATTACAATTGTTTACTTAATGTTGAGTGAGTATTCTCGTGAAAAATATTTAATATAAAATTGTGTTGCAAAAATATTTAGATTAGCGGCTATCCAATCGCTTAGTTATAGCGCAAATCTTGTCTAAACTAGTTTCCGGCCGCGTTGTAAATGTTGATGAATGTAGCCTATGTGTATGTGTATTTGATGTACTTTTACTGTTTTTGCGTGAAAGAGTAACAAACATTCATACAACCTTAAAAACATTTATTTAAGTAGGATAGGATAGAAAGACTCGAACGAAAATCAAATTTTTCACTGTGTCTCTACATCCAAAAGTCTCGTATGCCAATTTCGCTCCTAGTTGCTCATTAAGAAAATATTTCTGAGAAATCCCACGGGATCGTGTAGAAAACAGTAATTTCACGCGAGCGGAGTTGTGACAAACATCTTGTAACATATTAAAGGAAAGAACCTTTTTTATATTTTATTTAATATCTCTTATCTTTATTTATCTGTTGCTCGCTACTTTATCCGCGTGATTTTTCCCGTAGGTGTAGCTGTTCCATTGAAGTTCCACAGAAGTTGACAACCTCAGGCAAGCCGGCATAATGTTGTATACTTGGTGAGGTATATAAAAAGGACATAACTTCCAATTTTTATCATCTAACAAAGTAAATAACCATGACTTAAACCTTTATTGCTATTTATTACAAATATTTTGTAACATTCATGCCGCCGACGCGTTGGAATTGGCGTAGGCGCGCCGAGTTCTTGACGCCTGCTGTTATTTAAATTACGTAGGTACTTACCGAATATTTTGGAGAAAGATTAGAACTTCCGATAGGTACTTGTTTTATAATGAACTTTGTAAATCAAATCTGTCACGTTCTTGACAACTTTCAAAGAATTTTCAACTTCTTGGTGTTTTTCTTTCAGTTAAAGCGATATAAATATTCAGAATGGACAGACATAAATATTGTGTTAATTAATTAAAAGAAAAGTTTAGTTTGATTAGAAGATGTATTTTGTAGAAAAGTAATAAATTGTTGGATACTAGCTTATACCGTTTCAGCAAGTGATAATTAATTTCTGATACGCACATGAATTCGAAAGTCTGAGACGCGGGCCTAGGTTTCGAACTTACAACCTTGACAGTGCAACGGTCGTATGACCAGGTATCACTAGGCTAATACTGCTAGTAAAATGCTTCAGGAAGAAGTAAAGATGTAGGCTAGGATACATACTTAGCAAAACTCTAAAAGCTAGCTATACAAGTGTGTTGGGTTCAATTTCCGGCTGTGGAGTGTTTATATTTACGCACCATTACCTCAGTTACGAGCTAAGACTTATTAACCGTAAGGGCACGTTTTTCCCCAACTTTGATTCAGATAATCCCATACATCAAACGAACGGTAATTTTACGCATTAAGTCTTATTGCATTAACTAAAACAGCATAATAGATAAATATTAATTAGTTTGCTAACATAACCAATTTAATTATGGTTGAGTGGTTTAGTATAAATTTGATGATTTACTAACGTAATATCGAAGTAATATAAATTAGTTAAACTTGGAAGTAGATTAACGCTGATTTGTATTGGTATATAAAAGCGGCTATTCCATTCGTGAAATTTCCGATTTAATTTTACGGAAATAGTTTCTTAGTGAAATACTTTCTTCAGAGTATCGTGGTGGCTCATTAGTTAAGGAACCGCTTTACAAGCACGTGGCTGTGGGTTCGAATCTGGCATGTACTAATGTGACTTTTGCAATGTCATGTAATGTACTTTCTTAGATAATCATTATCTTTATTTGCATAAAATATATTAACCATTGACATGGTGAAGAAAAACATCGTAAGGAAATAGAAACTTAAAAGACGATGTCAACCATCTGCTTTATAATGTGTTTAAAGACGATATAGAAATGGAATTTTAAAATTGGATGGATGAGGGCAGTGATGCGTTTAAAAATATATATAGAGACAATATTAGTTGGATATGCGTAACATAACTATAAAAAAAACACTTGTATATTATATGAAGTGTCACCGATTACCATAAAATTGTTGCCCTCATTCACGTAGAGATATGAAGTGTATATTGGCGATGTTTTTCGTCGCTGCATCGCGCGTCGATCAGAGAAGTAATAGCGTCATTACCGTACATTCGACATCGCCAGCGGCCGCTAATAAAACCTGAATATTTCACGTATCGCAGCTCTGAACATTACCATAAACTATTTGCGATTCAGCAGTTGCAGCCGTGATTCAATATTTTTGGTATACGTTATTCTGTTAAGGCAATTCAATTTGGTCATTAAAATATCGATCGCGCGGAGAAATACTTATGGAAGTGGATGAGCATGTAATTGTAACAGGACCGCAGTTAAATGAATAATAATAACCAAAGACAAGATTTATTGTACGCCTGAAACACATTCAATGAATGCTCTACCAGGTAGAGCATTGGTTAAAGGTTGAGTCTACCTTAATATATTATGTTGGAGTCGAAATAAGCACTTGTCTTGTAGACAGCATGCCATCAGATATTTAAATGTGTGAGTCAAGCACCAATAGGTACCCGGCAGTGTCGGGGTAGTGCCACCACCAGTACAATCCACCCAAAGGGGTACTATCTAAAGGCTGCCTGTAATTTCCGTGTGGTGTGCCTATAGGGATCCATGATTACTTATCATCAGATAAACTGCCTGTTCATTTGCCCCTACCAACATTATTACCCACCTTACTTTACTGAAAATGTTTATTAACTAGGTGTATATTTTAGATCAAAATATAATGATGAATGATATGATATAAATTAATATTTTTCTTTCTCAAAGTAATTGGTTGTCTGGCTAGAAGAAAATTGGTTTTATAATTTATAATGTTATGTAATGTAATGTATAGTGAGTTGGTGTTTAAATTGTAGAACTAGGAAAATTCTGGAACAAAATCTGACGGTCCCATTAAGTCAGTCGCTTTCGGTAGTCAACGCGGACATAGTTTTACGTAACGTGAATATAATCATCACAGAAGCTCATTGCTACGTATAAGTATATTCCAGTAAAGTAAATACTTTTGTCATCAGGACCGGCGACCTCACTAAGCACAAACCTTAATAATGGTGCTCGCACACTCCACTGCCCGCCTAATGCAGCTAGCTATTCGCATAATAGTCGAAAGCACTCTGTCGCGCGATCATCCGCTATAATATCGTGCTGTTTCTTTGACGACTTTTTGAATGAATAATATTGACACGTTTATCTGTTTTTTATATCAAATTTTGTTCCTTTATTGTTTCCTGATTTGAAACCACACCCATGTATTGCAAAGCGGGTCCTTAGTCCGTAGTCAATGCGTCAATTCCTTCTAAAGGCTTAATATTTATAAAGCCCCTTCATAAAAATCACTACTACAGATAGCAGCATTTTGTGGTAACAACAGTGATATCTGGTTTCACTGAAACTTGACCCTTACCTCACCAATTAATTGATGATAATAATGATCACAGCCAGAGCGACTATGACCTTTCAAATATTAAGATTCAAAAAGGCTAGACTATATTTTATAATAGTTTCAGATATTCGACTAGTTCAGGATTAGTTTGAGGAGAATGGGCTAACGTTTGCAATTACGAGGGACATTTATTATGTAACCTAATTTCGTGGGGCGATTAGCAGTTTAACGAACTAACAGCGTTTTAGCGATTAACTTCGAATGGCTGTTGTAATCTACGTTTAACGTTTGCGTGTATCACTGTGGAACCGTTCCGTTTTGTAGTTTCTTTCGCTGTTAAGTTTTGTGTTGAGATAGGATGTGGCACGCTATGTATTTCATTAAGATGATACATTAATTCTAGTTTATGAAATTTTGAGATCTTTATAGAGTCATTTTTTGTTTAGTGACATGACAATAGCGACAAAATATTATTTGTAAAATTAATTAGAAAATTAAAGTAAGAACTTCATTTGAGTTAGCTATAGTAAGAAGGTATTGGATAAATTACATTAAATAAATTTGTTAAATGCTCTCATTAGTCATTAGATGTTGCTTTTGTATAAAGATAAAGATTTTTTTATTTTGTAAAAACATGAGAGCAGTGCAAAGCATGGCTTGTAATGTAGATATTAAAAAATATAATACGTATACGAGCGATTCTTGCGGTCCTTATATTAAAGATATGAATTTAATACAAAAAAGAGATGTTGCCATTAAATAAATCTAAAGAAAGTACACTTTCGCACTCAATAGTATGACGAATATTTAAAAGAGTGTATTAAAAGTGCCCTATTTCCATACAAAATAGGGTAACAATGCAGCGCACAATTAGAATCGGGAAATCCTCTTTAAATTTTCATTGCGTAAAAGACCACGTCATTAGACCATTCGTTCAAAATAGTGGATACACGGTATAGCACTTAAAACAAACTAAATGACATGATATTAGTCGTGGCTTGTGGGAATTTTAAACGTATTTTCTATATTAAAGTAAAACATTCTATACCGTTTAGATGAACGCTGATTCAATTGAAGCCAATTTTTTATTTTATTTTATGTGGACTGATATTATAGTGGTCAATATATTTTATTCTAATACTAATTTTATATGTTTGTATGTATGTAAGAGTTAATCTCCTGGAACTCCTGATTTGATTTTAAAAATTACATAGGCACTTCATCAATATTTCACTAATAAGAAGCTTCATGAACCATTTTTTCTTTTTGGTCGGGGGAGGCAAAAATGCCTTCCACATACCGCACGTCCGAGGACGTACGGTTATGTGGGGACGGGGCCGGCCGGGTACTGCAATAGTGATCCCAGCCAATCCAGTGCGTGCCTGTAGGCCCGCTCAAGCTTCATGAACCCTGAGTGCTTTAGGCTATTTTATTACCACGGATGAAATCGTGGGAAGAAACTAGTCCTATACAATATTGCCTCTTTGAAACCCAGGTCAGTTAATGGCAATAGAATTAAATATATTGTGTTAAGTTTTTACGAGCACTATACATAATAAAACAATTTATTTAACGAACCCATACTGTCGCGTCACAATTATTGATGTCTCATAAGGGCTCAGAAAGGTTCATAATTCAATAAATGTGACAGCATTCGTTTAAAAAGTTGTTTTATTATGTTAAAGAAGTTTTTTTTTCATTTATTTTTAGCAGATGTCGGGTGTTTGAAATGGGGTAAAAGCACGGCGCGGTATTTATAAAAATCTCATTTGTGTTAGGTATGTTATGTTCCTTATATATTTTTATATTTAAGCAATAAATGACATGAAAGGGAAAATGGCAAATACGTAATCTTTTTTATATGACTCACTTTGTAACAAAATAAGGGCCGTATTAAATCGCAGCGGGCGGGTTATTAAAAGGGTGTGCATTACTTAAATCAAGTGAGATGGAACGTCCTAACTGACGTATTCAGGTTAAAATGAGATACAATGGGATGGTCGAATCTTGTTGGTGGTCTTTGACCTAAATACGGTCCAGTCACTTGCGTGTAGGTATTAAGTTTACTTTGTTATCGAACATAGACACGTAAACGTATTCTGTGTCTATTGTTTAACATAAAATAAGATATATTGTCGGTCTATATGTAAAATGTATATGTATAATAACTGGTCCAATTTTTTTTTCAAAAGGTATGATGTATCTGTCTTTTAGATGTAAGATATTTACAATAAATGTACACTAGCTACTACATTCTAAATCTACTTACTATTTATACTAAACCTTAAAAATAATCTTAAAAATTAAACAACTAATATTTATTTTTATTTATTTACTATAACAGAAAGCTTACAGACTAATAACAAACTATAGATGACAACTTATAGGTAAGGACAATTGCTAATAACAAGCTTGAGCCCTGACTGCCGCCGGTAGCTTAGACCCTGTTCCCGATACCGGTGGGCTACTATATTTTATATTTTTAAATTAATATTTTTATTTCTTATACCTATAAATTTTAAAGTATGTTTTATATGTGTTATATTTGAATGAAGAAAACATTATCTAACTGGTCTACTAGTATTATATCCTTCTAAAATCGTAGTAGAATTTCATAAATCTATGATAGGTACCTATTTTGAAAGCCGTTAAATATTTTAGTGGAGTATGCACAATTTCGATTTCCCTTTGAATAACTGACGCGGTGACCCCGTATAGTACAATCAATCACTTTTGTTCATCAGAAATGTTTGTAGGTAGTGACTGGTCATGCTCGAAATTTCTAGTATGCACTCAAAGTAAAATACAAAGCGCTTTAGAAAGTTCGTACTGCGCGTATTGGCTTACCTGGCAGAGTAGGGAATTCAAATTCGGTTTTTTTACATATTTACGACTATGTAATAAATATATCTAAATTATTTTTTTTTAATAAGCTCAACGTCCAGAACGTCGACACGGTACTTTGACGATCGTGGGCTCGAATCCAATCTGTATCAATTGTTTTTTTAAATTTTCATATTAAAAATAACTATATTTAATAAGCTAACAAGTGCTTATAACATGTGAAAAATTCACAAAAAATAAATTAATATTATAGAGATTAAATTTGATTTTTTGTATGTTTGTCTGTGATGGATAAACTCAAAAACTACTCAACTCATTTTAGATTTTTTTTAAAGTTCATTAACGAGTTATCTATATAAATGTATTTATTCTACACAAGAATGGCAATAAGGTATCCCAAGTATCAACAATTTAAGGAATAGTCATAGACGAATACGGGATACCTATATAGGAAAATTTAATTTCACGCGGATGCATGAAGTCAATAAGAATGAATAATTTAAAAAACAAGTGTGAGTGATTGAAATACCTACCTAAAAAAATATAGTATAAAAACTAAAACCCGACTACTTAAAAAGATTTTAAATAAAATTCTGTAGTCGGAGGCCACCAAATTACAAAGTATTTACCCTTGGAAGATTATCTAGTACCTATTTACCTATAATACATTAAGGCCTCCGACTACAGAATTTTATTTAAAATCTTTTTAAGTAGTCGGGTTTTAGTTTTTATACTATATTTTTTTTCAATGATTTTTAGTGGTAAAGAAACCAATAAAATTCATTTTAATCACATTTTTTTAGAATGTGGTAGTTCTTAAATAGGTAGATTTCTTTAACTGTCATCTTCGGTTCAAACCTTTGATTATATATATGTCTAGATAGAGTGTCGCGCTGTAAAAGCACCCAAAAAAATGTGCCAACTTTTTATACTGGTGTGCGTTGACAGCTACGTCTTACACAACACGACTGTCATTCTGTTTTCCTAGTGTGCGTGAATAATGATACCAGTTGTTGAAATATTCCCATTGAATTAGAGGAAAAATTCCATAGTGAGAATAAATGTTAATCTAAATAAATATTCTCTAAGACGAAAATAATAAATGTAGACGAAAATAGTACAAACGTTTATATTTTATCTGAATTCTAATTGAATTCAGATAAAATATAAACGTTTGTACGTTACGTTAGTTTATTTCGGAAACTTTTTGCCCAGTTTTGATGAAACTTTGAATGTACTTATATTAACCTCAACTATGTTACGATACATAATTTCTTAATGGAAGACCCATTAATACTTTTCCCGACACACGAATTGAACCCAGGATCGTGTATTCTGTAGTCGCGCTTGCGACCGGTAAACCAACGAGGCAGTTCATTGAAATTTTCAATGACTGGCGCAATTCGTCTCGCAGCTTGTCATATTCGTCACAAATATTATTAAAGAAATTTAAATTCCCGTAAATAATACCCATCCAATTTAAATTTTTCAAAAAATTACACTTCCGCCATCACTAAGTATGTATTAAACTACTGGACCACATGGGAGTTTGAATTCATAAACTGGCAACACGGACGTCAAAGACAAAATGTCGGAAAAAATATTAATTTATTTTCGAAATATTTCAATGGCTTATTTTGCTGAAATGAATACAAAATAATGTTGTTTACCGATGATATGTGACTTTTTTTGTTTTTTTTTATCGAACTTTGTAATTTCTGCATATTTTAATGGCACAAATCGTCCTTGTAAAAAAACATTTTTGCGATACAATTCGAGCATATCTCATGACAGCGCAACTGACACTAAACGCGGCGAAGCGGTTTAGTGGCCAACAGTTGGTTACTAAATTTATCGACGCTTTTACAGCTTTGACTGTCTATCTAGACATATAAATAATCAAAGGTTCAAACCTTTAGTCAATGTCATGTATTTTTTAAATTAAATTTATTTCAAAGGTGTCGTCCGCGACTTCGAGCTATTAAAACATGGCCTCATATATTTCTTAGAAGTATACATGAAAAGTAGTAAGAAGTACAGCTTGGCAAAAGAGTCTGGAAAAATTGGGGGCGCCGCTGTCGCACTTTTCACACTACAATTCAAATTACAAGTTATTAAGTGCTTACATATTTCTATGACGAGTTTTTTGTCATTAATTTTAATCAAATGAATCATTTTTATGTTATTTTAGTAATCACAAACGTAGTTATTTAAGATTTTTATTTTCAGTTCCAGCTGTCACCGCCTCAGACTCTTTTTTGCCAAGCTGTATAAGTACACATGAAACCTTTTTTGTGGGATATCATCATAGATAGAGTACATTTACCTAAAGTTCGAGGAAGTAAGTAACATGGAGTTGATAATACCTGCTCTAAAATCCCGAAATCATAAACATTACAATTAATTCCCGGGAAATAAGAAATTAATTTTACGTATAATTATTTAATAAGAAATTTGAAAAAACAACTGACGGATGGGATTCGAATCCACGATCTCCGGTGTACCGTGCCGACGCTCTAACCGCTAAGCTACCGTATCCCATCAGAATCAGTCGAAATTTCAAATCTCTTTCTACGCCTTAGGCGTGTGGTAATATCGAACGGAATACATTAATTATCCGACTCAGTGTTCTAAACTTTGCAGTTTTTAGAAGGCACCGATAGATATTATACCACACGCCCTAGGCGTAGAAAAAGATTTGAAATTTCGACTGATTTTGATGGGATACGGTGGCTCAGCGGTGAGAGCGTCGGCACGGTACGTCGGAGATCGTGGGTTCGAATCCCTTCCGTATCAGTTGTTTTTCAAATTTCTTATTAAATAATTTATTATATTTAATAAGCAAACATGTGTCAAAACATGTAATAAATTCTCCTAAATATTAATTTAACGTTTTAAATACATATGGACTAAATTATTACAATAAAAAGTCTTTATTATGTTTTTAGACATCGGTAACAGATAATGTAATACTTAAGTAGTTCGGTACTAAAACTGTTAAATTAATGAGTTTTATTTTACATACAAGATTAATTCTAATAAAAACTATAGGTCAAAATCCAGTCCATATTAATAAAATCCCGGGATTTAATTGTTATGTTTACGATTCCGGGATTTTTGAGGAGGTATTTTTAACTCTATGTTACTTACTTCCACAAAACCGCAAACCAACGCCATCTAGTTACGAAAAAGAAATCTCAATATAATTAACATTATTTTAAAATATAATCATAATTTAATAGGCAGTGATGTGTAGAAACTTTAATTTAATTAGTAAATATTTATTGTTATCACGTTTTCACATTGTATACAGTGTTATAATCACATATATTTATGATAGTCGTAACGGGTAGCTAGAAGCCTGATATTCTAAGAAGTGGTCCAGAATATATAGATAATATATACATATTCTGAATGTGCTCATCAAGACCTTCCATTTGATATCAAACACGATAAATTTACCTTAACTTTATTTTTTTCGAGCTTATTAATTTATTTTTAAAATCCACCTTATTTGATTTTACAAAATTTCATAAATCCTATAACCCGCAGACCATTAAGACGCATCGATAGACACCTTATTTATTGAATTACAACAAATAGTTTAGGAGCTACGAGGGAACAGATGAACAAACTTACATACATACAAACATACATACATACATACATACATAGACTGCTAAACTCATAACCCTCCTTTTTTTTGTAGTCGGGTAAAAATTAAATTTATTTCAAAGGTGTCGTCCGCGACTTCGAGCTATTAAAACATGGCCTCATATATTTCTTAGAAGTATACATGAAAAGTAGTAAGAAGTACAGCTTGGCAAAAGAGTCTGGAAAAATTGGGGGCGCCGCTGTCGCACTTTTCACACTACAATTCAAATTACAAGTTATTAAGTGCTTACATATTTCTATGACGAGTTTTTTGTCATTAATTTTAATCAAATGAATCATTTTTATGTTATTTTAGTAATCACAAACGTAGTTATTTAAGATTTTTATTTTCAGTTCCAGCTGTCACCGCCTCAGACTCTTTTTTGCCAAGCTGTATAAGTACACATGAAACCTTTTTTGTGGGATATCATCATAGATAGAGTACATTTACCTAAAGTTCGAGGAAGTAAGTAACATGGAGTTGATAATACCTGCTCTAAAATCCCGAAATCATAAACATTACAATTAATTCCCGGGAAATAAGAAATTAATTTTACGTATAATTATTTAATAAGAAATTTGAAAAAACAACTGACGGATGGGATTCGAATCCACGATCTCCGGTGTACCGTGCCGACGCTCTAACCGCTAAGCTACCGTATCCCATCAGAATCAGTCGAAATTTCAAATCTCTTTCTACGCCTTAGGCGTGTGGTAATATCGAACGGAATACATTAATTATCCGACTCAGTGTTCTAAACTTTGCAGTTTTTAGAAGGCACCGATAGATATTATACCACACGCCCTAGGCGTAGAAAAAGATTTGAAATTTCGACTGATTTTGATGGGATACGGTGGCTCAGCGGTGAGAGCGTCGGCACGGTACGTCGGAGATCGTGGGTTCGAATCCCTTCCGTATCAGTTGTTTTTCAAATTTCTTATTAAATAATTTATTATATTTAATAAGCAAACATGTGTCAAAACATGTAATAAATTCTCCTAAATATTAATTTAACGTTTTAAATACATATGGACTAAATTATTACAATAAAAAGTCTTTATTATGTTTTTAGACATCGGTAACAGATAATGTAATACTTAAGTAGTTCGGTACTAAAACTGTTAAATTAATGAGTTTTATTTTACATACAAGATTAATTCTAATAAAAACTATAGGTCAAAATCCAGTCCATATTAATAAAATCCCGGGATTTAATTGTTATGTTTACGATTCCGGGATTTTTGAGGAGGTATTTTTAACTCTATGTTACTTACTTCCACAAAACCGCAAACCAACGCCATCTAGTTACGAAAAAGAAATCTCAATATAATTAACATTATTTTAAAATATAATCATAATTTAATAGGCAGTGATGTGTAGAAACTTTAATTTAATTAGTAAATATTTATTGTTATCACGTTTTCACATTGTATACAGTGTTATAATCACATATATTTATGATAGTCGTAACGGGTAGCTAGAAGCCTGATATTCTAAGAAGTGGTCCAGAATATATAGATAATATATACATATTCTGAATGTGCTCATCAAGACCTTCCATTTGATATCAAACACGATAAATTTACCTTAACTTTATTTTTTTCGAGCTTATTAATTTATTTTTAAAATCCACCTTATTTGATTTTACAAAATTTCATAAATCCTATAACCCGCAGACCATTAAGACGCATCGATAGACACCTTATTTATTGAATTACAACAAATAGTTTAGGAGCTACGAGGGAACAGATGAACAAACTTACATACATACAAACATACATACATACATACATACATAGACTGCTAAACTCATAACCCTCCTTTTTTTTGTAGTCGGGTAAAAACTAGTCGTAAACTGTAACCAACTGAGCTATCGTTTTGCTGCCCACATCTATCCAATTTCAAATTCTCTTTCTATACCGTCTAGGACAGCTTGCTGAGCGCGAGGTCCTGGGTTCGATTCACGGGTCAGGCTAATTGGGTTTTTCCATTAAGAAATTTCTGTAGCAGCACGGAGTCTAGAATTGTGCTTGGATAATGGCAATAGGCTCGCCCCCTATTACATGGGACTTATAACATAGCCGGCGAAACGTGGGTGTACTGCATACACCTCTGCGTTCCCCTCTAAGAAATACAGACGTGAGTCTAAGTAAATAAAAAGTAACATCTAAACAAACTTTCACCTTTATAATATTAATAGGATCACCTAAACCGAAACTCAATCATTTCACAGCCTGTCCATTAGGGCCTAAAACACGGCTCGAACACGCAACTACACAGAAATAAACAAGTTAATAAACATCGGAAATTACAATCCAGATTGCAAAATTAAATCCCCTCTGTGGTTCGAATAGTTCGTTTGTAGTGCCTTTTGTAATTTTCGCTAACGTCAGTAAAACGGTTCGCAGCCAACAGTTTGAAATACGTAAATCGATTTGGTCCTACATAATAAAACAGCTTGCCCTATTATTTCAGATTCTGATTTCATTTGATTCAAAGTTTTGATGCGTTTTAATAGACTATCGACTGGAGATGAATCAGATCATTTGGTTATGTTTAGAGATGATTTGCTTTTGTTTTTGTGGCTTGTAAAGCTCTTCAAAGTATTAAAAGTTGCAAGTCATTATTTTTTTTTACTTTTACTTGTGAAAGGCCGAAACAAACTCAAGGATCAAAGTTTCCATTAGTCAAGTCAAGTCAGATTTTCTTCATTTTTTTTAGTACAAAAATAATAAAATGTATATAATGAATCACTACATAGTATAAAACAAAGTCGCTTCCCGCGTCTGTCTGTCCCTATGTATGCTTAGATCTTTAAAACTACGCAACGGATTTTTATTCGTTTTTTTTTAATAGATAGAGTGATTCAAGAGGAAGGTTTATATGTATAATACATGCATATTAGCGTAACCGTGCGTAGCCGGGGCGGGTCGCTAGTACAATATAAAAGAATATTGATCCTAATTTTTTTTTTAAATAATAAATTTAACTTATGGCCAATTGCTTAACCATCAAACTAACCCGTAATTATGATGACAATAAATTTTAATGCTTTGCCCTATTTAAGGCATCGGGCATCATTCAGGTATATTTTCCAGCAATTACCACGAATTCTGCGAATACAATGCAGTCCCAAAGCTATTTCCGAACGTGTTCATTGCATCATCGTTTAAAGTGGATGTTTACGAGTTGATGATTTGCCCACAAACTCACAATTACCCATAACGCAGCTTGTGAAGCCCGAATAAGTCCACGCAAAATTCCCTTAAGGCACGGATACTCACTAATCTGCTATCTCGCTCGCACATTGAAGATTTAAATCTATTAATATAGTTATGAAAAATCGCATCAAACCAAGTTAAGGAAAACAACATCACAAAGTTTCAGCAAAAATTTCACCTTGATCGAAACCAGTTTTCATACATAAAAATTGCATTTAATAAAAATTAATTTGAAGCTAGCATTCAGTTCATCTTTTTAATTAGTTTATATATATAGATAGTTTATTTCTAGGTGTTTATATATAGTTAGTTATTATTATTGTGCTCGACCTTTTATCTATTTCTAAGTAGTTTCTCTAAGTAGGTACTTTGTAGCTATTTTTAAGTATGAAAGCTTATTTCTATTAAATTGTCATTTTTGTTCAACCTTCGTAATGTCATTTTTAATAACTTGGTTTGTTGCAACTTTTCATAACTATATTAATTGATTATCTTTAATGAGCGAGCGAGATAGCAAATTATCGTGTATCCGCGCCTTAACATCCGCTACCTATCTGTATACGAAGCTTGTTGTTTTGAAACAAGTTTACAGGTTAAGTTTACGTTGCTTTCAGTTTGTGTAATACTGACCCCTGTACCTGGGATACAATGTACCCACACAGTATCCCCAAAATTGTGCTTCAATAATAAACGCAAGCATTCTAAAAACAAAGTGTCCCAACCTATTTGGCTGAGAATAGCCTGCTACCCATTCAATGGAGAAAAACATGGTATACTTTAATTTAAAAAGTTAAGAGGTGGGAATTGTCATTGGCTTGTATAATTTGTGACTTTTAGGATGTAATTAGCATAGCAAAATATCAATAAGTTAATTACTTTTTTATTTTACAGGCAAATTCTTCTTCTTTTCCTTTCATTCTTCTTTTTCTTTATCGTATGGTTGATGGCCACCCTGGTGTCAGAGTTTAAACCGCCTCTGACATGGCTTTACCGTTGAAAAATCTTTCACATGTGCTGGTTTCCTCGCGATGTTTTCCCTCACCGTTTTAGCAAGTGATAATTAATTTCTAATACGCACATGAATTTGGAAAATCAGAGCTGCGAGCTTGGGTTTCGAACCTATGACCGTTGACTTTCTAATTACAAACATTACTCGACAGTCTAATTAAAATTGGAACTATCAAACTAACTCTATATAGTTGGATTCTTAATAAATAGCAATCGTGTGTTTCTTTATTAACTTAGTTCGTTACTCCAAGGTCAAAGCATCTCAATATGAACTTGATTATTAAGAACAACTTGTTCTATATGTTATATAATAACATTGCGTAATATTGCCTAAGAAACTATTTCTGTATTTGGCTGTACAATACCTACCTACTCACACCGTTTCCGTACCAATTTCCAAGTCCCATGTAGAATGTATTGTTATTTCCGCAGTTTATAGTTCACTCACCAACGAGCGTGGAAGGAGATTTGCTTAAATGAATTAGATATTTAGATGTAATTGGATTATTCTTGATCTCTTCCTGAGACGACAAATAACTTATCTAACAAAATTAGAGTTTTACACAATAGGAATAGTCCTGAATCCTTTTGTAAAATTATGAAAACATTTCGGGTCAGCTGTATTTTACAACAATGACGCCAGCAGCTTTGCTGCTTTTGGTACATTGGTAAAAAGTATGCTACATCTATCAAATCTGCCAAATTTGATATGAATTGGCTCAGCGGTTTACTCTTAAACACGCAGAGAAACAGAGATGGTTTCCCAAAACTATTTCATACACTAATAACGAAGTCTTTTAGTATTTAAAATACTTATTCACCGCCTGGGGACTATAAGTAGATAATCTATTGCTTGTCTGTTCAAAGAAAAAAAAATCTACCATTTACTTACACGATTCGACAGAAATATTAAAACATAATCACACATATTGCTAGTATTTGCTGTTATTGAAAACGATCACACAAACTGCCTCAAGCTTCAGACAGTCTTATGAATAATCTTTTGTTCGATATAAAAACGTACATAATGTGCTACAAAGGCCGGGGGATCCGTAGGTACATAAAGAAAGGATAAAAGTTTTACGGAGCATAAAAGGAGACATGTCGAAAATCTGTGCTCATAAAACATGGGTGCCGCCTATACGGCTTACCGTCGTGATATTTTTCCTCAACCACACCTCACCCGCTGGCCACTGATCGGTTTGTTAATCCCCACGGATGCTATTATTATGTCTTTCTCTTTCATGGGCTCTCTTCCAAAAGAAAGAACCGAAGGACCACGAAAGGACCTGGTCCTTGAGTGCGTTTGTCTGGTTAACGCTGACGCAGGCCCAACAGGCAAGACCCTTTTGAGTATTTATTATTATTTTGTATCTTATTGGATTTCTTTCATTAGAAATCCGGTCTTTTGGAAGGCTTGTCTGGGGATATAGGTCCAACAAGCATCCCCTTTAATAACTATAGGTATTCTAAAATGAATCGAGGCACTCGCCGGGAACTTTTCACGACTGCATTATAGGATTGCAATCCTGGATTGTCCCCGGCAAATGCTAAAAATATGGCCAAAATTAAGTTAGGTTAACCTCTATTTGTTGGAAGAAAACAGCTCCTGCTTTTCAAGATTAAAATTGAAATAATTTGGCAGGTGATGATACAATCTTAAACTCCTTACATGGGTGTCCAAAAAAGCCGCACTGAGAACAAGCAAAAAGGGGACAACATTGTTATTATTATTATTATTCCAAGCCCGTATTTTCCCATTGCAGGGCAAAGACTTCTCCTTCTACTTTCACGGATGCTATTGACAGATCTAATAACCTTAACATTTCCATTATCAGAATTAAGATCTAATTTATACATTCATGTTGGAATAATATATATTTTAAAGCTATGATTACGTTTAAATTAGATTTGCTTGTAAACTCAAATTGAAATCGTAAACATTTCAATTAATGAATTAATCTAACTAACCTGACTTTGACATAATTTAAAGCAATGCCTTCTGTTGGTTTAAATCTTAATGCCTGCTTTTCGCGAAGTCAGCTGCGGGATAATTTTTCTCAAGGAATAGTTGCGTTTAAAATATATTAATCGAGTCTAGTCGTGGTGGCGCATTGGTTATGGACCCGCTTTGCAAGCTCGTGGTGGCACTTGTGGGTTTAACCTGGTATGTACTAATGTGACTTTTCATTTCATATTATGTAAGTACTTTCTAAGTTGATCTAAGTCACGACTGGGAAAATATCATAAGGAAACCAGGACTTTATTTGTACAAAGTGTTCGCATGCATAAATGCTTTATATAAATGTGTATCAAGCGGTCTTTAAGCCAACCTTGGATAAAGAAAGTCTTTAAGTGACTATGATATGAAGTGGTTGCCATGACATGAGACCAGACAAAGCATGGAGACGCTTGAGTAAAATACCACAAATGCTTACCTATCCTTCCAAGGATAAACAGCATTTGCAGTGGACTGCAAGTGCTGTTTAACCTTAAAAATCATGACAATTACCTACTACATAAATAAGTAAAACTAGCCTGTAACTATCCCACTGCAGGGCAAACTAGGCTTATTTTAATACAAAGAACGATCGAGCATAAATCACCACGCTAGCTCACTGCATGTTGGCGATTTCACAATTTCCTTTTCCTCACGATGTTTTCCTTTAGCGTCACTACCACTATAAACTACTTACTACGTAAATTCCTGTTAGACTAGGTGGGTGCTTAGACATTCAAATATTATTGAATTCCCCGATTGAAAATCTAAGTTAAATGCCCATTCTCTGAATGCCACTTGATGGCATAAATTTAATATCGTAACCGAGAGCCATCCAGTGGAACTTTTGTAACAAATTTCATTTATCTCCTCGTCCCCAAAGAATTTCATAAAATCGATTGTTATCAAGATGATTTAAAGTTTAAATTTAATGGAATTCGTTTTTTGCGTGTTTGTAAATATTAATCGAAGTGCTCTGCGTAATATTGAATGATTATGATCGACACAGGTAGATACTGAAAAAAATCTATTCTCAAAAGAATAGATTTTTAAAGCCACGAAATTAGATGACAGTAATTCACAACTGATATCTTGCTGATATAGTTGAAACTTTTGGGCTATAATTTATTTATAGATTTTATATTCGATATTACTTGTGACATAATAATGATTTGTAGGTCTGAGTATTTTATTCCAAAGCGTCTGAGAATCTATAACAATATTATCTGGTCTTAGAGAAATGACTCTACTCAGTCTAAGTATAGGTAGGTATATATTAAGGGTATTGTGTTATCGACACGAATAATCGGTTTCCCGTGTCATAAATCTCCGGAGTAATTAATCATGAGCCTGACCATGGCGGACAGTGGACCTCGTCCCTCGTTTCGTCGACACTAAGACATTGTTTTTACTACGTCCTTTGTTTTTTGTTTATGCCTAGAAACTTTTTGTTTGATAATACTTTATATTTATTGCTAATCAAACCTTAAGATAGTACAATAAACCTCTCGTTACTCTTTCGTATAAAAATGCATGGTAGATTTTTCCTACTTACTTTTTTTTGTAGTGAATCTTTTTTCCCCTTAAAAAGAGTTTCCGGAGTCCGGTTTACAGTGACTGCAGAATTTGGTTGAACAATTTTCGCATAAGTCATAATAGTGTCGTTTTTTTGCTGACTTTGGTGGGCGAGCTTGAAACGTGAATATATCTCTGCCGCTGGGATAAATCACACGCCATGATCACTTATCAAAGTTGGCAAAGTTTAGCTTTTTGGGGCATTCGAATAAATCAGTGCCCTCAACCGTGAAATTAAAACGAGACCGGAGTTAATGCAAAATCTATCAAAAGTTTAACAAAAACTGCGATTCAGTTCACACGGTGACATGTTCGTTGCTATCAGCCGATCAAGTATTTGCGTACCATGTTGGGAGTTTTTAGCCACTATTTGCGATATTCTCGTCCAACGTTAAAATATTTAAGTAAAATTCAATTGGCTTATATTTTATGTAGGTTTTTTACATGTTTTTGCACATGTTTTGCTTATTAAATGAAATTATTTTATAAGAAACTGGCAAATATATATTTAAAAAAATGGTGATATCGTTTCTATGCTTTCTTTGCTGAAAAGTTTGCAACATAGGACCGGCAGTGCGTAAGTTCTCCGGTAGACATCACCACACGACTTTAAAGCGCTAAGAAATAGATTTATAATTTCAACTGAAGCGAGCAGGACTCGGTAGCTGAGTTGGTAAAGCGATGGCATGCCACGCCAGGGATCGCAGATTCAGCCCGAGTTTTTGCGAGTTTCTTATTAAATAATTTCATTTAATTGGGTTACCAATATGCATAGTCTAGAGCGAGTTTTACTAATATCAGCTTAGTTTTATGGTCAAAAGATGTTCATCATAATCATCATCATTGCGTATGGCATTCATCCTGCTTGGATCAGATCTCTATATCCAAGTTTTTCAGCCAGCCTGCTAAAAATGTTCATAAATTCTATGTTACCTTATTTTACATTAAGTGTTATCGTTTCGTGTACAGTAAGTATAGAAAACTCATCTAATTCAGTGACATTTTTGATTTGGTAGCATTAACTTGAATTGAACTACCTGAATTCTACTTATAGAAATTTATAGTAGGTCTCAAAGTTAATACTACCAAATTACGAAAGTCACAGAATTAGATGAGCCTACCCTACTAACCAAGGACTTTTTTGAAAAGAAAACGTAACAGGTCAAACTGTTAACCCATAGAAAAGGAAAACAAAGCCCTGCATGTAGGTCCACGTGAACACGTGCACAGGTCACAAAAGAAGTAAACATGTCTTCTGTTTTATGCGCCATATCGAGCGGATAACAGTGACGTGGAACACGTGACTTATTTTGACAGAAGACGCCCGTTACCGGCATAATTATAGCTTGGCAAAAAAGAGTCTGAGGCGGTGACAGCTGGAACTAAAAATAAAGGTCTTAAAAACTAAGTTTGTGAGTACTAAAATAAATTAAAAGTGATTCATTTGATTATATTTGATGACAAAGAATTAGTCTTAGAAATATGTAAGTTCCAAATAAGTTGTAATTTTGAATTGTAGTATGACAAGTGCGGCAGTGGCGCCCCCAATTTTTCCAGATTCATTTTTGCCAAACTGTAATTATTCAACATTAATGATAATAATTCTATGTAGTAGAGGCATGCAGGCCATCTTGACCGGGGTAGTATCACCCTTTCACAGTATATCGGTGTGAGTCATGATAGCCTAGTGGTATTACCGTTGACTGGCAAGTCAGAGGTCTCAGGTTCGTATCCAAGGCGCGAACGAACCTACGACCTTTGCTGTCACTGCTATAATGATCAACTATGTTTGATTTTTAGTTATGAAATTAATTTTATGTGAGTAGTTAATAAAACAATTGGCTGGTAGATTTTTTAGATTCGCCATACTCGTTAAAGTCAATCAAGTTAATGAAACTGAATCCTTAACTATATACTTTCAAACGTTTATTTATGTAAAAACCAATACGCAAGGAACTATCCACCACCTCAACCGTCTTACGAAAAACCCTATTACAAATAAATAAAACTCAAGTGTCTGTTTGTAATATCAAAATAACAGCTGTTCTAAATTCAAATAGTTACAGGCATGCTATTTAAAACCAAAAAACAGTTTTAAATTTTTATCTGTCAGCCTGTACGTTTGTTCAGTAAATCTTCTAAACGGCTGGACCAATTTTGCTTGGACTTTTTGAAGCAGATAGATAAAGCGAAGCCATGCGCATAAGTTAGTCAAACAATAGTCATTGAAATGAAGATCATAATATTGTGTAGTTTGGTTTATCTTTTGATTCGAAACAAAAGGGAAATTTTCCTAGTCTGTTAGTTCAGAAGCCCGTATAATATTTGTGTAGGTACTTTAGGAACAATCGGTTTACAAATCCGGTGAAAAGCAAAGGGTGTGAAGCGAGGGCAGGGGAGGGGGGAGTTGGAGGGGTGACTTACGTGGCTTTATTGCCATTCTCGTGACAAACGATTATTATGAAGACGGCTCACTTTCCACACGTTCAGCTTTTGATTAACTTTAGTGAATTTGCATTATATTTTTCTACCGTATAATTTTGTATAAATATTCCACTTTATTTGGTGGTTATAGCTTGGTGGGAATAAGATGGGTACAAAATATTTTAAAGTTCAATTTTGTGGAGGTAGTTGTACCTAAATTTAGCTTTTATACATTACTTGAATTACAATAAACAAACAAATTGCTTTTGTCCGTCAACGTAATTTGGAAAACCAATTATATTAATGGAAATTGGATATTTATTGGTATCTTTCGAATAGTTTCAATAAATGGTATCCTTCGGCCATCGGTATTGTTTAGACAACTTATTAATACATATTTTCTTTGTTTTAGAAGTAATAAGCCAACAAACATTTTGCTACAACTTATTTTAATATCAAAATATTCTGCTGTCACTACTCAGTAAATCCTTTTCTGATCAGTGATAGTCGGGGATTGTCAACCAGTTTAATATCGCAGGTTCGAACCCAGGCACGCATCACCTTTTCTACTAATTTTCCTAAAAATCTTTTCTAAAAGTTGTTGTAAAAGTTGTCTAAAAGACTTTTCTAAAAATCGTAAAGCCACGTTACAACCCTTCGGGCGGTTTAAACTCAACCACACAATAAATTAGAAAACAAGATATTTATCTCAATCGTGTATCGTTATCTGTACAACTTAGTATTTGTACTTTATTTAAAAGTCTTCTTGCATTGCTTTAAGCTAGTGAGCTTTTTATCTATTAGGTATATGTTAACATAATTTTGGACAAACATTTTACAAGCAAAGAAAGATAAATGTTTAAAATATGAAAGTTTAAAGAGATATAATTTTTATTTCACATTTTTTTAACCACGATAGCGATTTAAAGATTTCAGTAAAATTTACGCTGTTTCAACCGTATCTGTCGTTGTCAGGTCACATATTATGTCAAAAACTCGGTGGGCGTGTAATAAATAGGATTACACATTTTTGCAAACTTTTTGTTTTTCATTAAATGAACATTTGTCAAAAACAATATAAATAAATCGTTATCTATAGGTAAGTACTATTTATGTCCTCCTTAGCTTCCTTCCTATGTAGTAAGAGACAACCCAGTTCTAAAAGTAAGTGCAGAAAGAGACGAACGTTCAACAAAGTTTTATTCATGTATGCGTACGTAATTTTAAGACAGACGTTTTTAGAGGTGCTACGCAGGGAGTAAATGTCCTCTCAAAGATTTGTCAAAAGGAACAGAGCGCTAAGAATGCTGAAATAATTAGAAGCTGGAGTCAGCAGTAAAGTAGAGGCCTACTGAATAATGAGAGCCGGGGGAGCGGTGCCGACATTTCTACTGAGTACCTTACCTACATACGCCTACATGTATGTATAGAACTTAACATAAATTGCTTGGAAGGTGAAGGAAAATCTGTAATTATTTTGTTTTATGGAACCCTCCCGTGACACGTGCAATATTTTATATAAACTCTAGCACGATCAGAGTGAAGTATCTACTGAATATCTAAATAACAATTCACAAAACCTATGTAAAATCAGAGGAGCCTATTTGGTAGGTAGATAATAATGCTAAGGTTTTCGTACTAATCAGAAATGCTCTCAACGATTTTTTTTATTGGTACAACTTTGCAAAGTTAATACAAGTTTAACAATAATAATGTAAATACAGTTCACTATCAAAACTTAGGTTATTATTTCTCAAATTTAGTTGAGCTATAACAAAACCAACATCTGTTTTTAGTCAGGCGGCCTTCAGTCGAAAACATCACAGAATAGATTTAAGAAATAATCTAATTTTATTTTATCATGTTGTTATTAAAATTTACTGCCCACTGAATACATTCGGGGCTGCTTGATTCGCTATCATGATAGGTACTACCAATTTATGCGAAGACGATCTTCCATTAAACGGTTACGTAGTCCAGCAAAAATTTGTTAGGACATACGACTTACGCGAATTTACAACGCAGGCAGACCAAAGTTAGTCGAAAAGCGGTACTCACGTCCCATTTATATTGTTTTATGGTTACTTTCCTTCCCACAAAGGTTCCACAGATAGAAAATGTGGATCCGTTTCCTCGCTGCGGTTTTTATTATCCCGTTGGATACTACGATGAATCTATCACAAACGTCGATAGGCCTAATGTGGGTGACCGATGACACGCATTTTGTAATAGGGGAAGAGGCTCGTGAAATGGGTTTTAATAATGTCCTTTTACGCCGGATGGAAACGAGAAATTTATTTATAGAAAGTGTCAAAGGAGGTTGATACACAACATAGCATTTTATTCTGTACATAGTATTGGAGAGCCCAGAGCAAAAATGTCTTTCGCTCTCTGGTGCTGTACTTTCACCTTTTGTCTGCACTCTTGCAATAACGCAAATGGCAATGTCTACATAATACTGCTGCAGCTACAAGCGAGAAAGTTGTCCTAAAATTGCCTCTTTAAGAGCGAACTCAGTGGAGAGGAGAAAATAATATTGTAACTTTATAAGGTAGCGAAGTTATATCAATTAATTTTCCGACTTGAAAAACTTGTTCAGAGGTAAAAATAGGTAAAGTTCTCAAGCCCAGCAGCTTGTCGGCCACATCCTGTTTCGTAAAGTATCAATTGATCAATCTAGATACATTCCGTAGGTTTCTTATTTCTAATTTTCTTTCCAACCAGCAATATTTTTCTAAAATTTTATATGAAGTTACAGGTGTATTGCATTACATCATTACCTCTCTTTCTGAATGTTTGTAATTGGTTTTGTGTAGGAATATGATTTTATTAGTCTAAAACCCTCCTTTGGCTCCTTTATTTTTCCTACCGCAAAATGTCTCTAATCCGTCAAAATCTATTTATGATGCAATAAAACGTTGTAAATAATCTATGATTATCAATATTTTATGTATTTAATTGACATTACTGTTAAGTTGTTAAATAAGGTGCATTCACCCCACTTCAAGAAGAAAATGTTTTAAAGGAAGTGAGTATCTCCATACTTTATCCTGCATATATTATTTATTATTTCAGTAACAATTAAATTTTGAAGCGCATTATGAAGTGATATTTACGAAATGAGTTGACTACGAAGCGGTAAAGAACCATCTTGTCTATTCCATCCAACTCGAATTGATTTGATCGGATTCGCGTCGAGACTTGAGAAAGTTGGGTAAACTTGTGGTTCGGAAATAGGTTTAACTAAAGAAGGAAGAAGTAGTTTTGAACTGGAATCATTCTTACGAAGGCCGGATCCAGTTATGGAAAATGACATTGATTCATAACGTTACACTCAGATCTTTTATAAAAGTGATATCTTGATTTATGACTTCGTAAAGTTATTTTAGGTCTACATGTCAGATGGAATAAAAGTTAGCAAACTTAGTTATATCAAATGAAGCAACAGTTCTATTAACAGAGCCTCGTATTTTAGGTTTACTTCAGTTAAATTAATGATCCTATAAAATAATATAACGGCTGCTTATCTCAGAATTTTGAGAACTAAATCCTTTAATTAAACGACTTTAATAAATTAACTATGCGCATAAAAATGAGGAAAACAAAGCAAAATGCTAAGAGTAGATGGAAAAACCTCTCTGGGATCTCAATGACGGGAATCTCTTTGTTTTTGGGCGAAAATAAACTTTACTTTTTTGTCTTTGAACCTTTTGGGCCCATGTGTGGATTGAACCATAAATCAAAGCCCTCTCAATAAATCTTGACTTCGTGAGAATTTGCCATAGACGTTTTGTAGTTTTTTAAGCTTCGATAACATTTCACCTCGCTGATACTATCTTACACAAAAACATTGACTAAGGTTTCATCAGTTGTTCTTTTTTATTGCTACATACATATTTCTGCCAAATAATGTTGGTAAAAAGTAAACGATGTTTACGATGAAATTTTTACGTGTTTTGAAGAGGCAAAAAACTGAATTGAAGTTAGAAAAAAGAGAATGTTTTATTTCAGTCTCGCAGTGACAGAAATATTTAAAAGAAACCATCTCCTGTAAAATTTTAAAGAAAGAAAGAAAGAAATCTCTTGTGTTGAAAGAAATTGTCGCTTACGCTAAGTCGGCAGTAATGGCTCGATATAATGCCCATGAATGATAACGCTAAGTTTTCAAAAAGAGAATAATGAATAATTTCAATTTGGATAAAATTCATTCACCGCTGAATACCTACGTAGCCACTGGCCACTTAACTAACTGCGTGAAAATGAGTTGGACTGATATTCGAGACACTGGTCTTTAATAACCTTGATCCAAAATAAGTGGAAGGGACGCATTTGCATTTCCCTTGCAGTGGAACGATACGGGTTAATAATAAAACAATAATAAATGTGTTCAGCTTAAACAGCATGTAAAGCGAATTGAAAACATTCATGAAACGCATTATGCTTGCATATTAAAAATGTCTTGAACTCTTGATCGCTCATTTATTCCGCGTCAGTAATTAATTATGTATTCCTCGTGCCTATTTTATGATTAATTCATAACTCAACACTTAACATGATTATTAAACCGAGGTAATAAAAAATATTATTTAATTTAAAACTTCTCCCGACCCCATCTGATTTAATCGGCGTGACAGTTTCCGTGCTATAAATGGTATAAGAATTTCTTAATCTTGAATGAAATTAAACCATTTGTAAACGCCTCGTGACACGTAGGAATGGGGGAGTAAGTAAATCAATCTATACATTGAATTAGTTGATGTTGAACGGGCGATTTCGGCAATATTTTAGAGGCGACGGCAATAGAATGAGGCATTTTGCACTCGGCGCACGTTTCAGCCTATTCATCAAGTCGCTAAAGCCATTACCGAGCACGCCACCTGCACGATCCCTAGTTTGTATTACGCTGGATTATTCTAACTTTCATTCACCTATAACTTGTTGAATTATAATCAATGTTTTCGTTCCTATGTACTTTTGTTTCTGTTCCAGGAAACTTTGGCTATTCTATTATAATCAAGAGAATTTCTGCTGTCCATTTTAGTTGTCTAAATTGAGAGAATTTCTGCCGTATTTGGATAATGTTCTACAAATAATAATATATCGAATTCGAGCTATTGGAGTTTTTCGACTAAATACTTAATTTTCAACACAACCCAGCCTATTGCAATTTACTGCTAGACATAGTCAACTCACAAATTGTGCCGTAAAACACAACGCGATCAAAATCAATAACTCCGGTAAATGTGCAAGATCCCTACTATTTCATGTTTGATATTTCAGATAAACTAGTGAAAAAAGAAGAATACCGTGTGGTATCCAGGCCTCACTCTTACTGAAGGGGATTAAAAATTGAGATACAAAATAGCGCCGCATGCACCTGATCGTAGATCATCTAGTGGGCAATAGAATGCCCGCTTGCATCCTGCCCGAGGGCGATATATCACTTGTGGTGGGGCCATTAGTGTGTTTCCAGAACGCCAGATTAAAATGTTAACTAACCACCCTTTGTCTTCACCGCATTTACAATGGGAAGCGGTTGTTTTGCCGTCTAATGTTTGCTGCGATCTCAGCCACTGATTGCTGTTTGCGTGTTGCTTTATTTAAATAGGTTTTAGATGTATTCATGTCTATAACGTCTTCTTATTTAAGTTTGAGTAATAGGAGACGTTTCCTGAAACTTGATGACGCTTTTGTTGTGTCTACTATTGTCTATGAAATCGAGTCAATGCCGATGTCTGTGCGGAGATTCTTAAATACCAACCAACATGTATTTTTAAATGTGATAATCATAATTCGTTTATTTTATTTTATTACGAGGATATAGTCAGTGTTGACTAAGCTCCCTTTAATAAAATAAATGACATATAAAACGTTTAGCACGCATATTCTAGTCGTTTCAGCAAAATATTTGCATTTTAATATACGGCTTACAATATCTTAGACGGACCAAAAAGTCATAAACTTTATTAAGTGACAGTGTATTCCAGTGACAGGATATTTGCTTCAGGCATTTTTGTAGTCGGTATTTTGCTACTTCATGTATATGCATAAACATTTTTATAAAGTCTTATGCGTAATATGCGAACACTATGGTACGAAATTTTAGCCGAACGAAAAAAATTACGCGCGGGATTTAAATCCGCGATTGACTGGGAAAAGCCTCCAGCCGCTCTGCCACTGTATCTTTAACCTCCGACGAAAAAACAGGGGATTTATAATTTTGACATGATAATTTGTGTGTCCGTGGCTTCCTAGCTCCCAAACGGATGAACCGATTTTGATTTAGTGTTTTTTTTATACGAAAGTACCTACCGAGAGTGACGCATCAGACTTGTTGGTTTTAATCTAGTCTGGTATATAAATAAAACTTTTTAAACTTTCGCGATTGGAATACTTTTTAATAAATTAATAGACCGAATGCCGACTGCGCACAAATAGACCCCTTATATAATAAACAATAAATAGGCCGAGTAACTTATTTCTAGTTTGTGGACTGTGTAGCACCTACTCCTAAGTTACTAAACAGTTTTGTACAGGCTGTGTTTGTACATCGACCGAGAGTGGTGCGCTCATGACCGACTAATTCAGTTGGGGTTCAGTTTTATAGAATACAATCTGTTACACTAAATGCGATTGGTTGATAATGACTTGAATTCACAATTTGAAGCAACAACTGTCTAATTCTAAACAAAGTTATTCCATTAAAATAATTCAACTTGATGATTTAGGTTAGAGAAAAATATGCCAATTGAAAATCAGTAAAGTTTTTAAAGAAATTTTGTACCTAATTAAAGTAAAGTAAGGTAACTAATTAAAGTAAGTAAAAAGTATTGTTTTTGATTAAGCAAGGTCTATTAATCAGCAATTAGTGTTACATCAATCATCCTATTTTGAGCATACAATAATTTTAGGTAAAGAAACTTATTGGAATTTATTCTAATAACAATAAAACCAAAATAAATACATTAGTTTACAATCAAAATTATTACTAAGGCTTATTTTTTGATTCCAAAAATTCTTTAACAGTAGATACATTGTAATTGAAAGAAAGAGAGAGAGAGTGGAAAGAAAGGTAATCGTTGAAGCCAAAGCAACAAAGAACTGGAGTACGTCATAAAACACAGTCATTATTTACAAGCTACGTTATGTAACTATGTTTGTTCGGGTGGAATTGACCAAAAACAATTTTAACATGATGATGAATGAAATAAAATAAATTACTCGTATATTATAGTTTTTTATAATCCTACGGCATTCAATTAAATTAAATTATTAGAATCTATTGAATGTTTAAGTATTGACATTTATTATTTGTTTAGTTAATACGGCGATCTGCAGAGCTTTTTATTTTATTTTCTGTTATAATATCTTATTGTAAATGTTTATGAGCATGTTATATTTTTTTAAGAAACCTTTTGCAACGCGTGAAAAAGGCAGCTAAGTTTAAGAGCTATTTTGACTTATCACCATATTATGTACTCTTAGTTGGCAAAATAAACATCTTGAATCTTGAATTGGAATTGAAAGAGCTGAATTAAAACCACTTCCTGTTATCCTGCGGTGTTGAATTTCTGCATGTTAGTTCAGTTCCGATCCGATGCTTTTTTATGGTAAGCATGACCTGAATCGACATCCAGGATTAGCTCTAGATAAAGGAACTCTTCAGCGGTCCATAGCACATATACCAACCTACACATTTTTGCTTATACGTTTAGTTTTGATGTTCCAATAATTATATTCGTAAAAGCGTGGTAAAATACGTTGTTTTAAAAAGTTATTTTCGCTTCAGTTTCGTAAAGTAAGGAAAGTATCTTCCTTTGCCCAGCGCTGGGATATTATGGACTGATGCTGTCGACCTGAATACTGTAAGATAACACGTGTTTTGTCACATATTAAACGTGCAAGGCAATTACGTAAACATGCCTCGTACCGCTGTCAAATCAGCTTAAGGGGTTTCTATATTAATAATTTATGCGCTCGATATTAATATATCAACTTATCTGTTTGACGAAGACAGCTTTTTTTAGTACTAACTCGCTTCAATACTTTAAATAGGTACTATGGAGGCCGAATATCTATTGGGCTAATACCTGCTTACACGAAGAAAATCGACAAAAAAATTTAAAGTTGTTTTTTTAAAGAAAAATATTGTCAAATTAAACTAAATAGAGATTCTGTTTCAGTATTCAAACGATGGAGATGTAAAGCAGACTGCTGGTTTTATTTCTTTATAGCTAGGAGTGTCACAGCGTCATGCGCAGTATGTAGTATGCGTAGTCATGTGTGCAGCTAAGACAATTATTATTTGTTTCAAGGTAAAGTAGTGGTCCACACAAGAGGTATATCACTATACTATCTTGCAATTTAACACATTGTTATGTTTTATAGTTTTCGTAGCCTTATTTAAGTAAGGCGTTTCAATAATCTTTCTTAAAAAGAAAACAAGATCCCAACCATACTTAATTAATCAATTCTAAAACAAGCTTCGGAAAAAAGGAAATACATATATCACGTTCATATTATGAAGTGCGGTCTATTGCGGTGAAATGGCCGTTTACCTTATTAGCTAGGTAGTAGCGGCAGTCTCTACGTTACATTCCAGGTTATTTGGCACCCACGCCACGTCCTAACCTATTCATCATAGGGCAAGGCCACCGAAAATATTCCGTGGCTACCTGTGCCCCCACAATTTCTCGGCCCGACTTAATCTCCTTTGGTGCGTGCAAATATTCTTTTAATACTATATTTCTAGATCCAATATAAAAGAATTATGGGATTGATTTCATCCGAGAATTATTGTGCAAATTGAATGAGTAAGGTAATATTTCTAGATTTTTGTTAATTACAGTCTATTTATTTACTTGACATAGCTGGGTAAATATGTGTTTGTTAACTCAATATCTTAATACATAAAACCAAGTCGGGATATTTACACCATATAACTCAAGAATGGGTGCACCGATTTTAATTAGATTTGTCTCTGCCTTGAATAGCAGAATAAATATTAAAAACAATGGAATTATACCCCTAGGGTAGAGTAGGTAGGGGTAGGTTAGGGGTATGGTAGGATAGGGTTAGGGTTGGGTAGGGGTCTACACCTACTCAACCTGCTCTAGCAGGGGAATAGGCGTAGAGATAGGATAATCACTCGTACAAAGTCGCGCCGGGCAGCTAGTATGTAATATTTTATACTCAAAAAGGGCCTCCTTTTATTAAAATTATCTAGTTTTTGTACGGACACAAATATTTTTGCGCATAAATTAGGTAGTAAATTCACCGTGATGTAGACGTAAATGACCTAATATAATGAAGAAATGTGCCCTTCGCATTATTCAACATTACAAAGCCTGGGGCTCGGGTTGGATATTGATGAACTTGCTGGGCATGTTTATACTTTATAGTTGCTAGTTTATGTTTGAAGGAATATGAGGTGTTGTGTTCTGAGGTACCCTACAGTAACTCTTCGAATAATATAAGAATTATGACTAGTCATTAAATAAAAATATTTTAATTATCCGACTACAAAAAAGGAGGGTTATGATTTTAGCAGTGTATGTATGTATAAGTTTGTTCTTCTGTTCCCTCGTAGCTCCTAAACCATTCATTGTAATTTAAAAAATAAGGTGTCTATTGATGCGTCTTAATAGCGTCTTTAATTTTAAAAAGACATTTGTGAGCTCAAAAAAAATTAAAGATGAGATAAATTAATTATGTTTGGTATCAAATATATGGTCTTATTGTATTATAAATTCTTTATAAATTTGGTGGCCTCCGATTACAGTATTTTATTTCAAATCTAAAAAGCTTGTTTTTAGCATTTATTTATCTATGGTACAGAGTGATTTGAAGAAGTTATAATAAGTAATCACTTATAACTAACTTACACACACAACTTAGTAAGTAATACTAAGGAACTTATAGTAAGCCACGTAGGAGCCATTGTTCTCAAATCTTAGAAATAAAACTCCATTCCTACGAATGCCGAGTTTATTTCTTACATAAAGGCATTTGACAACAATATATTTCAATGCTATCACGGAAGCGGTATACTATGACGAATGCAGCTATTTTTCCGGCGTTATCATGTATGCACGTCCAATTTTTATTGCTTTTTGTGCGGCAGTTACAAATCGATTTGGCTTTAAGCCAATGGCGTCATTTTAATAGTTCCTCTGTGTAGCCGACATATTCACATATTTTAACATTATTGATATAGACAATTATGTTATATTTTAACAGTATTTTTCTACATTTAACATAAATAACATTACATAATATAGCATCATTCGTAAGGGTTAGAGAGTCGAAATTCACATTTTGCCTCATCGGGATAGTTATCGTAGTATAATTTATTTACTTTTTGTACAAATATTTTTTGTTGTGTCGAAAAATATATGTACGCGATTGTTGAAGATATTTATAGTTATAATTTTTTCGATTTACAAGCAAATAAATAAATACACTGAAATAAAATTGTATTGCATGAAGAACCCTTAGAGAGGAAGTCTTACCGGCGCGGCTGGTGTAATAATAATACTTATTCTTAGTAATTTTCTTTTGGTATACGATAAAACCGCGAATTTCCTAAAATAGATACAATAACCCGGATAACAGGACAACTCTTTTATAATCATATCTACCTATTCATTGGCAAAATCATGGAATACAATTTCCTGTGTAGGTGGTATTTCTTTGCAAAGGTTTACCATATTAGAAAGAGGAGGAAATAACATATTAAGTGATCTACATTTGAGTTACAAATAGTATTCAGCTTTTATATACATTTGTATACTTATCGTATGTAGTATCAGTAGTTCGTCAAGTAAATTTAGGTATAAATTTATATACCTACTTACCTACCTGGGCTTTTGGGCTCAAAATTTGCTCAAAAGCGGTACAATGCAAAATAACACATAGAATACAATTTAGACATTTGTCTAACTATCCTTGAATTTATTCATCTTGAATTATTCGTCCAACTATACCTAAGAACGGTTGAGCTGAGCCTAACTGAACAAAGACTTAGAGACATCGTTGTCGTCGGTCGACATCCGTGTAGCCTCTACACATCCAAAGTACAAAGACTGATAAACGGATAAACCGTCGCCACACAAAACGGGTCGAGTAGGTAATGAAGGAGAGCGGTCGAAGCCTTCAGTGTGGACTGTGGACTATGGCTTGTATGTAGCTTATGCGAATTCTCACTAAAATCACTTGTGGAAGCAATTTGCCTCTCGATGTGATGAACCTATAGCATCGCTTAAACTCGCTAAAGAAAACACGCCTTTCAATTTTAACAGCTTTTTCTGTCTCACCCTAAGAATATTTAGATTTTTGTGACATTAATTTTAGAGTCAATTTTGTGTGATTCTGTACGACACTACATTTCAGATTCGATGATGATGACAATTTGATGAGTATAACTGTACTAGACTGGAAATTCAATTCAATTTTATTTGTATTATTTTCTGATTTAAATAATTCTATATTTGTATGAAAGCGTGTTTACACTTTCTGGGTAGGCTATTTTAGTTTTTATATTTGGGCTGTTATGAAAAACGTCATGCGAAAACTATAAATTATGTGTATGATAAAATCATAATTATTATGTGTATGATTGTAATGTAATGAGACCTATGGGTGGTTGTTTCACAAACCCCCGGTTGTTTATCAATCATATGACAATAGTGTCTGGCCGCAGATCGAAACCTAGCCGAAGCTGAAGTGGATTAATCCGAAGCCGACTATTGCTAAGTCGAAAGTTTAATACTTAACCATAAGAAATTTAATTTAAGATTGGATAAAAGTGAATACTAAATTACTAATTTATATAATGTATTTTACTCTGTATAGTTTAAATTATTAAAAAGGGCAGTCAAAGAACACTTTTATTAAATATCTAATCTTTTTACTATGCATGAATGCATGCGGAGCAAACTTTAATATCAAGAAGTAAGAAATCGCTTGCGAGCCGGAATTAAGTATTATATACAGAAAGGGGGGCAAACGAACAGGAGGGAAAAGTAAGTCATTACCGTCGTCTATAGGGGTACCTATGCAACTCCAGAAACGTTGCAGTTACGTTGTCAGCTTTAAGACGCGGATACTCGCTAATTTGCTATCTCACTCGTACGTTGAAGTTAATGGAAGATATGAAATCAATGAATATAGTTATGAAAAAACAAACTAAACCAATTGAAGGAGTATAAAATTACAAAGTTTCAGCAAAAATTTCAGCTTGATCAAAACATGTTTTCAAATAAAGAAAAAGCTTTAAATATTTTTTATTTTATGCCAGCTTCTTTCTTTGTCTTATGGTTGATAGACAATCTGAGTTTGAGGTTAAACTACCGGTAGGCTTCTGACATGGCCTTACACACCATTGAAAAATCTCAGATGTGCTGGTTTCCTCCTGATGTCTTTCTTCACCATTTTAGCATGTGATCACACATAAATTCGAACAATCCGACACCTTGGGCTTTGAACTTACGACCTTTGACTTGACAGTAACGGTCATACGGATACCACTGTGCTACCACAATTTATGTACATATATCTACAGTTTATATACATATACAATTTATATACAGTATTTATACATGATTAACAATCAAATAATCTCAAAATAATAAACAAATCTGTAAAAAAATACAAAATATTGTTGCTTAACTTACTTATTCATGTTTTATAAAGAACATGGTTATATTTGTGGAATAACAAAGCGTTTGAGTGTCCATTAAGAGGGATTTATTGTTGGAGCAACATACGCAATATCCGGTTTTTGCTTTGAAGATTTACCTATTTATTGGTAATCCTTAACCGTATTACATTTAATGCCATATAAATTTATGCTTAGGTGTATTTTAATATTTTGTGAGAAAATAATTCACATTTTAGGTACTAATAAATAAAATATTATAATATAAATTATATTAATAAAAAAAATATTATTTTGGGTAGATATAAGAAATTGCAGAAAAGATTTAAAATTTTCTATTTCTATTCTATTCTATTCTGAAAAAATACTACGACCTACTAAAAGTAACGGTCTATACGTTAATAATTTAAGTACAAAAACAATCACTTCAATTAACAAAGCTGCTTAGCTGACCTGAATAGCGGATTATTCTTTCCTATATCCATTTTACAATTCGAAATTTAAAAATTCTAATAAAAATGGCCAGGATCATCCTCTTTACTACTTTACATACTTTGATGAGATCTTATGTTGATATTTCTCTTATATGCTGACGTTCAGCGCTGATATGCTCTAAAGAGCGTTTCTTAGGCCTACGGTACTTCGGGCATTAGCGCTGATAGCCACCGCACCGTGAGAAGAGGAAAACCAGCCTTAGATCACCCAGACAAGATGAGCAAAGTATAATGCTCTTATAAACTCGGATACACACATATCATCCCCACCATCTTTACGAGAGTTTTGTAATCTAACATTTTATCTAGGCTAAAGTTGTTGAAAGTTCAAACTTTTATCTAATTTAATACAGTACGGGTAGAAACTTACGGAGTTTAAAAAACTAAATAAAACTGTGTTTTTAACTTACTAGGTATCGTCCAGTTTTAGTATTATTCTTATTTACGTTATTAAGATTTCCTCGATGTTTAGTGAAGAGGTAAGTAGCAGATACCGTGTTAAGTGCAGATCAGTCAGTAATAATAAATTAAAATGATTCAAGTTTTTTTGACTCAACCGCTTTTTATCCAATTAGTAGCTATTCTTAAATTTGTAAAATCTGTTTTTCTAATCTTATTAATATTTATGAAAGCAATTGTTAAGTGAGATTTATTTGTTGATAAGGCTGACATATTCGCTTTGTGGACAAAAGCCTCGATAAATAAATAGATTAAAAAAAAAACTTTTTGTTTTTCTTAAGTCTCTAGATATGGTATAGCTTTGCGCACAAGCCGCACAATATGTCGATCGCAGATCGAAAAGTTATCTTGGATTTTTGGTTTTTGATTTAAAAGTACCATAGTTTTTACCAGCAAAGGACGAGAAATGAGACACAATGAATCCATTGTTACATGCCGGTTGGATGCAAAAGATCTGATAGCCTGTTTTGTTTATGTAAGACAATTTTAGAGTTATTTGTGTCATCGTTATGTCTTAACTTTGAATAAATTATTTTCTTTCTTCTTTTATTTTCTCTAGATGAACTGTTTCTCTTATGTACGAAACATTTGAAGGACCAATTGATTGAATCTAAACCGAAATGATCAATGAGTTTCATAACGCTTGCACGCCCAAATGTATAAAGCACTGTACAAGTACAACAATCTCGCGGTTTTCTGGCACAGAGACGTCATCATGCAAGAAATGGGCAAACATAGTTGGAATATTCATGTGTGTTAATATTCATGGCCACGGAGGCACCTGCTGCACTCCAGTTAAGGATCGCGGTGTCTACCTCAACAGTGTGTACATTTCTGCTCGCGTGATACATTCGTATAATATAACTCGGTTTATATGGAGAGCTAAAAGTTTCACGGTACAGTAGGCGAATGCATATGAATTCCAGATTGTGTTTAGGTGTTTAGGGAGACGGCGCGACGGAACCACATTACGTATTTAGGCTAACCCGCGACTTGGTTAATTTAAACTTGAAATAGACATTACACGCTTCGTTGAGCCGTTCTTCAGGATGGGGTTGGTTAACAAAGTTTTTATTTGTAATTGTATAAAAACTAGTTCGTATTAAAAAGTTTAATTATCATTAAACATTTACATAGTAGCTTTCCTCTAGGTAAAGCACAGACTTACTAGGGATGACTAGGTAAAGGATGGCGTGTGGTGGAGAGGAATTTATTTGTTTCAGCTTATTTGCAATTCCAATAACACTGGTGATAAATATTATTTTAGGTGTCAGAGCCATGTATGAATAAATCGGCTCCCACGGTCGAGTACCCGTAGTAGGTACCTGGCACTCATAGAATATTGGCGTGAAATAACAGTACCTACTCGTACTGTTTTGTTTTGTACGGTCAGTGATGAGATCCGGAGGCCCGATCCTCCTATCATAATATCATCTTCCCTTCTATAATCTCGCACAGGGCAAGTGATCGCAAACAAGCATGGTATTCTCACCGCGTCGCGCTGATCCGGACCGTCAAGCGGCTAGGTTTGTATGTTCATCGTGTTAAACACTGTTAAGAATATACATATTATTGTTCATGCCTGTCATTTATATTGAGAAAAAAGTTGCCCCACACTAGGATTTTCGCCTGGATCGTAGGTCATACAAATATTTGTTGTGTCGTTAAGTTTATACAACTAATTCAATAATATTGTAAACGTTCTGTTGTTCGTGTTTTTTATTTCCGATGGATTTTCCAAAAAAAAATCTTTTATACAAACCTGACAATTACATTTTTTATTTAAATACTTTTATGTTTGTATCAAACAAAGTTGTTTTTTATTTCATTAAATGTGGAAAGCTTCGAATGATATTCTGACTGTAAAAGTTTGCATTGTATGTGCACTAAAAATATTGAAATCCTAAAAGTTTCTAAAATAAATCTTCTTCTTGTTGACTAGACCATTATGTGGCAACCTCAATGGCTATGTCCGTCGTCCATCTTATCATATATGGAAAATTTGTGCGCATGCATAGGATGCTAACCATCATCTGCCTAGCCTTTTTCCCAACTATGTTGGGGTCGGCTTCCAGTCTTACCGGATGCAGCTGAATACCAGTGTTTTACATGGAGCGACTGCCATCAGACCTCCACAGCCCAGATATTGGGTTACACGGTACCCCTTGGTAAGACTGGTTGTCAGACTGGGGCTTCTGACTACCCGTAACGACTGTCAAAGATCTACAATTGACAGCCGGGGCCAACAGCTTAACGTGCTATCCGAGGCACGGTGAGTGATAATTAATTTATAAAACGCACATAACTTACGAAAAGTCAGAGGTGCGCGCCTTGGGTTCGAACCCGAGACCACTGACTTACCAGTCAACGGTCACCACCACTAGGCTATCACTAGCTCGCATAGGATGCTAACCGACTGTAAATAATATAGTGAGGATGACTTTGCTTTCCTTACTCATGCTACTAGTGCAAACATGTACTAGTAACCTAGTAATGGAGAGTTTCCAAGCCTTGTCTTTGTACTTCTGAGAAATTCCGTTGAGACAATCGGTGTTGTACATTGTCCGTGGTTTGCATAATATTTCGTGTGCAATCTATGGCTTTGATTTGACATTGTCTCTGGTTCGACGTGTATTTGTAGTTTTAAATGGTTTTATTTAGCTTGACCTGTTTATTATTTGGTTCAAATTTAGTAATCGATATTTCACCCCCTTCCTGTTGACAGATTGATCAGATATTTGGTATACAGCTTTAGTTTTGATGATAAAATCGTTTTACGTAAAAAAAATACTTATATTATTTTCTCTAATAAAAAGCTTTTGTTAAAGCGCCTCTTCGCGCTAATCTGCTATCTCGCTTGCACATTGAAGTTGATTAGAGATATAAATCAATGAATATAGTTATGAAAAATCGAACTAAAACATTTAAAGAAAAACATTATCAAGTTTCAGCAAAAATTTCAGCTTGATCGAAACATTGAATTCTTGATTTCAAATAAAATGCCTTAAATGAATTTTTATTTTATGCATGAAACGGGTTCGTAACCAATAAGACACCACGACATGACATTTCAGATACTAAACATTTTTCGATGTTGACTGATTTGAGTGTTCGAATACCAATATCTATCTACCATTAATGTTTACAAGGTTAAAATTAAAAATGTCAGTAATAGTAAGTAGGTTTAGCTTACGTCTCTTAAAAACTCTCCTAATTTAGCTGTACCGTTTTCAAGCTCCTGTTTATTTAACGAAGCCAACAAATCTCCTTCAAGCGTTTCTTGATTGCTTAAGAACTTAAAACTTTAATGCGCCTTTTTGGTCGTTAGTGCACACATATATTATGCAGTTTCCTCGAACCATGTCTCACTTTAATGCGTTTCTGGTAAGTGTACGTTAAGTAAAGATAATTTTTATGTTACTTGGGAAATTAATGAAAGTTTTACTGCTCTGCAAGCTGCTCGTAGGAACTGAATTCAAGCGACATTGTTTGTGTTCCGTGAAAAAATTTAAAATCACCAGGAAGATCTAAGATTGTTGCACTTTCTGTGGTTGAATATTTAAAATCTATATATATAAAAGAAAGTTGTGTTAGTTACACTATTTATAACTCAGGAACGGCTGGACCGATTTGGTTGAAAATTGGTGGGGAGGTAGCTTAGAACCAGGAGACGGACATAGGACGAGTATTATACGGTATAATACTCGAGAAAAGTCCAGCCGGGACAGATTTTCATGGTTTTGATTTGTAGAGGTAACGCAGGGTATGGTAGGGGTAGAGTAGGGTAAGGGTAGAGTAGTACGGGTAGAGTAGGGTAAGGGTAGTATAGGCGTTGAAGTAGGGTATCACGCGTACGAAGTCGCGCCGGGAAGCTAGTTTAAAATAAAAATAGCTTATCTGTTCTTATAATTAATTAATTACTTAATATTTGTCTGGTACTGTTTTTTTTTTGCATTGACTTATTTTTAGGATTCTGTATCCAAAGGGTAAAATAGGACCCTATTACTAAGACTCCGCTCTCCGTCCGTCTGTCACCAGGCTGTATCTCATGAACCGTGATAGCTAGACAGTTGATTTTCACAGATGATATATTTTCAATAAAAATAGCTTATCTGTTCTTATAATTAATTAATTACTTAATATTTGTCTGGTACTGTTTTTTTTTTGCATTGACTTATTTTTAGGATTCTGTATCCAAAGGGTAAAATAGGACCCTATTACTAAGACTCCGCTCTCCGTCCGTCTGTCACCAGGCTGTATCTCATGAACCGTGATAGCTAGACAGTTGATTTTCACAGATGATATATTTTCTGTTGCCGCTATGACAACAAATAATAAAAATATAAACTTTATAATTAAAGGCGGTCTCCATACAAAAAACCTGTTATTTTTTCATTTTTGTACGGAACCTTTTGTGTGCGAGTCCGACTCGCACTTGGCCAGATGTTTTTAAAACAATTATAAGACTTGCGATTATTACTGCTGTTTTTACGCGCCTATGTATGCCACCTGGTCGTACACTTGATTTATGTAAAATAATTTATAAAAAATAGGATATTAACATTTTATTAAATACTCATAATAAGGTTTACCCTTAAACCTACTTTGACTACTAACATTTTATCGTTTATTATCTCATTACAAAGCTAATTTCTGCACTCAATATTTATCACGATAATTATTAACGCTCGCGTTAAAGAAACGCTATAACCTTTATTACGAGAAAATATAAAAAAAACCTTTGTTATAATATAAATTAGGTGGGCCAGGTACCTACTCAAGATTATTAATTAACAGTGAAGTGAATTATAATTTTAACTAGCTATTGCTCATGACTTTGCCCGAGTGAAGCACCGTGATAGAAAGTATTCTATGTTAAATTCAGGAAGTTCATTTAATTTTTATTATTTGTTATTATATTTTATTTTTTTTATTTATTTATTTATTTATTTAGTTCAGGCAACTAGGGCCCATAGCGATACAATACACATATACAATAGGTAAATATAAACTAATACATATTAAACAAAACAAATAATTAATAACTATGTTACACGAATAGTCTGCATCGGCGTCGTGTGTCGCGCAGTGTCGGGTATCCGGCCACGGAAACGCCGGAACACAACACCCTTCGGCCAAAATTCTTCCTTCATGAAGGTCGACAGATGTTCAGTTGGAACTCTCACCACGAAGGAATTAAAACCCACATTGTGGCGAGAGTCCAACCGCTCGACCCGCAGCGTGAACTTGGACTTGACGCGGATATACTCCACAATCTCCTCCGCCTTCGTAGCGTAGTGCAGCCTAGACACGTACAGCGGCGTCACCGGTACAGCAGGACGCAGCAGGTGGTTCGGTCCTGTCGGTGCTATACCGCACTTGTTCTGCAAAGAAGGCTTCCTTTTCTTCTTCTTTACTACGGTGAAGCCATCTTCGTCAGTCTGGACCATTTTACGGCCCTGGCTCTGCTTTGCCCCCGTAGTTAGCCGCTTAGTCTGCGACGCAGCTGATTTCTCGGTCGCGGCAATAGCAGCGTAGGCAAGTTTAGGGGTCGACGTACCTACGTGTGTCGTGTCCACAGCCGGCGTCGAGGCGCGAGCGACGACGACAGCGGGCGGAGCTTGGTCAGCATTATCGGCAGTCTGTGACGCACTTGCATTCGCCGACTCAAAACCGCCGACCGATGCACTTTGCGCCCCTCGCCGTGTGTTCACCTTTGAGGCCTCAGGTGACCTAATTACCGAACCAACGTTTTTCAGTACTTGCGCGCGTAGCTCAGCAATGATTTCGTCTGAGGCCTCCAATCTGGACTGCATCTTGGTCATCTCCGCTTTCAATGCGGTGATATCTTTCAGCAGCCGCGTTACGTCGACGTGGTCGAAGGTGACCGGAGGGAGTTTACTCAACTCCTTAGCCACGAAGTCGGGAATCTCGTCCGGGTCGGTCTTCTTTAGCATATCTATGATGTCTTGTATGCTTTTCTCGGTGCCATCTCTGCGGCGAGACGGCATCTGGTCTAACTTTCCAAGGGACTGGAACAGTAGCCGCTTTCCACAGCTGATGTCATCCTCCTCGTAATTTGTCCGGCATATTTGCAGGATGCTCACCTCGTCCATGTAGTCGATAGCATGGACTAGGAAAGCCAACAGTTCATTGACTATGAGTGGTTTGGTACTCATAGCGTTAGATCAACGGCTATGGCCGCGCGACTCGTGAATAAAATTCACACCGTGCACAGTGGAAACACGTCCGTAATCGAGCGCGCATCGCACTGCACTGCTGCTAGCTTATAGCTGCAGCCAGTAATTCAAACTCTGACAAAATGTTAAGTGTCTTTCTATTATTTTTCAAAAGATACAGCCTTGGGACAGACGAACAAACAGCTGACCTGTAGTAATAAGGGTTGGCATGTTCCTAATCGTTTTTTATTGAACTCTTGAAGTTGTGCTTCTTTTCTCGATTATAACAAAGAAAGTCCTGGAACCAAAGCGTATTGTCATGAACAAAACCTGCTGAAAAATGGAGCTCGTTTTAAGATTTTTCCAAGAAATTAATAAAATATTTTGCCATAAATAATTTGTGGATCTATTCATTGTACACATTATTAAGAAATTACAATAAACGGGTACAATGTTTAAGAAAATTATCTTTTGACTTTGTCTTATGGTACCTATTATACAATTAAGAGCGCTACACGCTACCTACTAATACGCTCACTAAAAAGTGTGCACACGCACACTAATAAGTGCACATCAATAAGTTTAGTGCGCGCGTTAGTAAGCAAGTGCGAAAATTATATGAAAATAGCATGCTAATAGATTAATGTGTGTATAAGACATATTCCCCAGGGGTGTTTGCAGTACACCCGCGTTTCACCGGCTATGTTATATAGGGCGAGCCTATTGCCATTAACCGGGCACAATTCCAGGCTCCGTGCTGGTACTGAAAATTTCCTAATGGAAAAAAAACCCAATAACACTGCCGGACCTGGGGATCAAAACCAGGACCTCGTGTATCTGTGTATAATGTCTGTATAATATTGTACAATACTAAAAAATATTGGGCCCCCTGACTTTTATGAATAATTTTGTTCTATAATCAAACGATGAAAATGAATCTTATTACATACAATAATTGGATAACACTGGACTTCAAAGAAACGTGCAATAGAAGAACGGCGATAATTGACGTTCACGAATTATTTTGCGCCGATCCAAAATAATGTCAAAGATCATTACAAGTAAAAACTCTGAGAGCAGTAATAATTTATATTTAGATCAATGGACCTTTTCAAAATGAAAGAAGAGACACCTGAATTTTAAATTTCAGCTGAATAATTTATTGTTTGATTTTCTACGTTTAATAATATTTCTGTAAGTACTGTCGTGGACAAAGCCGGTGCACCACTCTTAAGGTTAGAATTGCTTGCACCCGGCGCGGCGGCGTTCGAACGAAGGGCTAGCTCCGCCCTACGCACGTAGCGTCGTCGTTTAAAGCATTTTGATTGCAAAGTGGTGCCCCGTTCGTGTCCGCGATAATACCTACATACATCCCTTATTACTCGTACAGTGTTTTTCATTCCAGACATTTAGAGAATGTCTTGGATAGGACGGCAGGATACTGGAGATTGCTCAGTAAAAACTTTGGGTGAAAACTTATAACCATAGATACTTAAAGTCTCGTTGTCTAATGACGAAACTTTGTTAGGTTAATTACATTTAAATTACATTAATGTGATTGACCTCTGCTTAATTCTCAGCAGTAATTTTGTGTGACAATTCTTTAAAATAATGTGCTTATTTACGGGGTCATAGTTCCTAATCTTATCTAGGTACCTATGTTTCTAGTTCTCGAACAGACACGCTACGTGGTGACAGGTATGTAGTCGTTGCATACAAATAAAACGTGTTGCATGCCACAGTACTATAAACACATCGCCTGACATAATACAGCTGTCCAATGCATGACATATCTTGTAAAATATTTATTTAATGCATTGTGATTAAAAATACATGAAAATTATAATGGATGATGATCGCAGACATGGCAAAAATGTTGACAACATTTTTTTAAATGACGAATGAAAAATGTATCGGCAAACACAATATTCAGCTTTAAATATTTTAATTAAAAATAATTTATGAAAGTTGAAAACATTGAAATAAAATCTGTCAACTCGTTAAGGCAGTTCGCGCTAAACTGCTATCTCGCTCGCACATTGAAGTTGATTAAGATATAAAATCAATAAAAATTCGAACTAAACCATTTGAAGGAGAAAAACATTTCAAAGTTTCTGCAAAAATTTCAGCTCGTTTGAAACCATGTTTTCAAATAAAATAAATAACTTTAAATAAATTTTTATTTCATGCAATTTATTACTACACATTATATTCATTGATTTTATATTTCAATGTGCGAGTGAGATAGCAAATTTCCGAAAAGGGGCTCCTTAAGTTAAGCTCGCCTTTGCACGCAAATGTTTGCACTCTATTATAATATACCAAAAAGAAGTAGCAAGAAATTACCTGCCTCTTTTTTCTGCTACAATAAATAATTAGGATGAAGATGTTGAATAATGACACCTTTTCTAATAATTTCAATCATACTTTTAAGTTCACATGAAAACTGAACATAGGAACTCATAGAAGCTGTGTATTACGTAAGTAGTAATGATTTTATTCAATGTAACCGTTTACTTTGCTCTTTATTACATGCTAGGTACGCCACGAGCTTATGCACGTTGTCATTGCGGTTGGCAAATTAAATTGCAAACTTATGTAAAACTCGTGAAAACCAATTTACAGGGAAATAAGTCTCACAAAAGCGATTGACGACACGGGATGACAAGCTACTAATATTGGTTTTCTTTTGTTGTACACGTCAAGCTGGAAACGAGAGCTACGAGTACATTGAAACCAGATAAAATATTTCGGCTTAAGGTCCGGTGTTTACCGTGTAAAGTTTATAAATACTGAAAAATGAAAATTGATTGTTGTGTTGCGTGCCAGCCGGGCACGCTACCCGCAGATAAAAGTGACTTTTGTATTTAACTGTTAAATATTTATGATTATTTATTAGGTTTATTGTTAATAGTAAGAAGGATTAGAATATGAAAAATTATAATTCATCCAGCCTTATTAATTCCGAAATTTTGTTGGGGTCAGCTTCTAATCTCACCGGACGCAGCTGAATATCAGTTTTCTACGGAGCAACTGCCTATCTGACACGCGCAACCCAGAGAGATACGATATTCTAAGGTTAGATCATTTGTCAGTTATGAAGGTACTGATTCTCTATATCGACTGTCAAAGATCTTCATGACAGCCGGGGCCAACGGCTTAACGTGCTTTTCGAGGTAAGTAGCAGGTGATGATAATTAATTTATAATACGCGTATAAATTACAAAAAGTCAAAGGTGCCTTGGGTTTGAACCTGAGAACTCTGACTTGTCAGTCAACGTTCTTATCACTAGGCTACCCTATTATTGCTATGCGAACGTTGCAAATTTTAAAGCAGTCAGGAAACAATGCGTGCGTTGGTTTGCGCTTTTGCATCAAATGTTGCAATGAGCTCGTATATGAATTGGGATTGATATTAAGGTCGTTCAAGTTACACACCGTTGTCAACACACCATAAGAAAATAAAAAAAGCTATTTAACAGATGTGTTCGTTACACACTTCTTCGACGTTCCTGTCTAAAGAACACGACTATTTATCATCAAGATTCTTGTTCAGATGACAAGGACAAAGCCTATCTCATTTATCACATCTCTTAAAAGGACCTTACACACTTGTACGCAATGAAGGTGTGAAGAGCGAGTAAGTACGAACTATGACAATAAAATGCGACAGTAAAGATAAAAACGTTATGTTAGTACCAATGTAATTCAGGATAGGAAGATTTATGTGTCAGTCATTTGTTTTCTCCGGGTAATCTCCGACCGGGCGAGGCGTCGCGCTAAACTGATTACGACTTCAAATTAAGCCGTAAACTCGTAACGCTCAAATTACTGAGTATTAACGCAGACATTGCTTTTAAGACGAAAGTTTAAGAGTGAAATATTTGTTTTAGAACCAATGTTTGCTTTTTAGAAAAGATCTTATTGAAAAAAAAATTTTCTTCTAAAAAAAGCATTACTTAGTTTTCTTTACAAATATTATGTTCCAAAGTTCAGTGAAGTAACAAAGACTAAAAGAAACTGATTTGTTAATTTAATATTTTATGTTCTATAAAAAATAAAGCTGTACTTCGGAAATATTTCTCTACTAAATAAATACCAACTGAGAGCTTAAAATATCAGAGTACAAAACCATCGCCAGAAATGATAAAAATACCAAGGCATATTTTCTGACCTATCTGAAAGAAAGAAGAAAGAAAAACCCTTTAATTCGCCTTTGGTATCTACTTAGATACTGTGATTAATCGGGGTGCTTACTATCAGTACAGTATAGTAAGCATTCCGATTGAAAGAAGGCGAGGTTATAAAACATATTTAACCGGCATTTAATACTCTCAAAGCCACTGCAAACCTTTTTTTATCCCACATTGACAAGATCATTAACATATCACCGACATAAATAAAAAAAATATACATTGTGAAGAAAGGCCAAACAAAATTTACGAAGTTGCTATAACGAATAATATATTGCCGTATATTCTTTGTGTTCCTCTGAAGTTAAGATTTTTATCAGCCTTATGTTACGCGAAGGGAAGTGAGCGGAAGAAAAACGGAAAATAGGGCGTCGACGCGAAAAAAGCTAATCAAGTACCTACATTCTTATCTAGTGTAACGTAACGAAACCACCGCGCTTGCAGCTCCCAGAGGGATAGGCTGAAATGTAGCACATGAGAAACGTGGGCCAAGTTCTACAGTGAAAAAAGACAAAAGTTATTTTTCAAAAAGTACCCAAGCTTTGATGGGTTCGGCTTCTAATCTAACCATGTAGCCACGATGCAGCTGAATATCAGTTTTCTATAAAGCAACTGTCTACCTGATCTCGGCAACCTAAAGGAATTAAAATGCTAAAGTTAGATCAATTGTCAGGATTTAATAAGTGTACTGACTGAGTAGTAAAAATAAGATAGCTGGTTATAAACACCAAGTAACAACAGAATACCTTTGTAAAATTCAGTAGAAAATTTTTATCCGAATTTCTAAACTTATCTTTAAAATATGTGGTCAATATACCAACTTAAGTTGAGTGTCCCCCTTTTTCTGGTTTCTATCGCCAGTCACATTGCTGAACTCCGGTTTAAAGAGTAAGAGAAATGAACCTGTTAAGTTAAAATAACGTTCAAAATAATAAATTAAAGTGTATGTGAGTAAGTTTGTGATGTATGTGAGTGTGAATTGAGAGGAATTCTTAGCACGTATTCAGGTAGTAGCTATAAAATTACTTGTGACTTGCAGTTGCAATTGCAGAGTGAACCTTGAACGTTGCAGTTACATCAGACTACCTCTGAATAAAAATAGAAGTTTAGGATTGATTTCATTGGACTCTTTATGCACGTGCCGACATAGACAGCCATTGCCCCACTAAAATGTTGTTTTATGAAGAATATTTATTTATAAAGTTTAAACCATTACTACACCTACTGATATTGTATATGTCATCATACAAAATGATAATTTGGAGCCCTCTAACTGCCGTTAGCTTATTAAATACATTCCACAAAAGCTTTGGGCTAAACCTACTTTATAATATACTTCTTAAAAAAAAAAAATTTTAATAAAAAATAAAACCGACTTCAAAAGGAACTAAAAAGCTTGAAATAACTTTAAAACGTTTTGGAGTCGGTTCCAAGTCAAGTTCTTAATGAGAAGGTTAAAGAGGCTAGAACTTGACTTGGAACCGACTCCAAAACGTTTTAAAGTTATTTCAAGCTTTTTAGTTCCTTTTGAAGTCGGTTTTATTTTTTATTAAAATTTTTTTTTTTCACGATTTTTAGTGGTGCCTAAAATTAATCCCCCTCCCAGACTTTTGTGAGGCTAACGATACCTCACACGATATTTTTTATCTTGGATGATTATAGGAGGGGGGGGGGGGCTGACCACGTATCCCCCCTCTTCCTCTTTACTCTTCAGCCATCGACTGCACGTATAAACAAAGCAATATTACTTGTTACGACAATTCTGCTATAATCCTACGAGGAGTTCCGTTTCATATCTCGTAAGTTCATGATCAGATCACGATAATTTTTCTATGGGACCACTTCGGGAGTATACCCTTTTGATTACAAAAATAATTTTGAAAATCGGCCCACAACTGAAGGAGTAATCGCGTAACAAACATACAAAAAAAAAAAAAAAAAAACATACAGTCGAATTGAGAACCTCCTCCTTTTTGGAAGTCGGTTAAAAACGAACAAGTATTTAATAAATGAATAATGAATATTTACTGTTTGCATCTCTTAATATAGGAAAGAATGCGCTACTTGTATGGTAGATATATAGGTTTTATTTTTATTTTACAATATAGTAGTGAGATAAAAATAAAGGCGAGACTTATTACATTAATTAAGCCATCAGAGTTTAGTATTATTACGGGCAATGATACCACGGCAATTAACTAAAATGCTTGTAATGTTGACACAATTTAATAAAGCTCTATGTAAATAATAGTTGGGATAAACTTTATTGTAGATTTTTTTACCTACCTGCAAATATTTAAACCTCTAAATATCTACAGTTTTAGGTTTAGGTAGTAGTCTTAGAAGCTCTATTTACAGATCATTAATTAGAAATACTTTTAAACTAAATCGACTAAATAAAAAATATATTTGGGCCTGGTTGGAGGACGGTATTACCGCGAATCAAAAGTACCTATAATTATTTCTCTGTCGTCTGGCATACGTGTAATTGTGTTTCAGTATGTCTTTATGTAAGTATGTATGCTGTATCTTTTTAGTATGTATATTTTTATGTGCAAAAAAAAAATTCACAAAAAATATTTATGCTTCTGTGTTTCGTTCTCGAAATTAGAGTATATTTAGGTATTCATAACGACTGCTGTATCGAGGGTTACCCTCTTGCATAATTTACATTTCTGTCCGTTTAAAGGATGTCATATAACTGTTTGCCATAAACCTATTATTGTTCTACTATTTCGGTAGTAGGTTTTACTTTAGGTAGAAAATTTAACCTATCTATCTAAAAATAGTTTCTTTGGCATTATTGTCAAAATGCACCTAGATAGTAATTTTGACGACATAATTATTGTGTAACATCTGACTTAATATGTACCTATCTGAATAACTAATAAGAAAATAGACTTCTATCTTATATTAATCTTGCGCAGCCCTTTTATAACATCGAACGGCGCGGCGCAAGGTATAACTATGTCATTTTGCTGTGTTTTGTGTCGTCAATAGCCGATGCAATGTGGGCAACATGTGTGTAGTTGGAATACGGTCTATCTATACATTCCGTGATCAAATTCGAAATGAAAAAATGATATACGAAGTTTAGAGGTCTCTAATAAAATGTTGTTTATGTGGGACAATAGAGTGCGGCAGTATTGTCCCCCCGGGGGCAACGGCGCCGTCGCCCGCAAATGGTTCCGGACTAGCTGCACACCACTTCTGCTAAATTAAAAATGTCACTAGACGTAAATATTATATCGTGATCCGCTTCTTTCTTATTTATTAATTTATTTATGACTGGATGTAGATGTAAAAGTCCTTGCGTCAATGGTTGCGAATTTAATATTGAAATTAATAAAGAAATAACTTACTTACATATTTCACAATTAAACAAAATATATAATTTACGTTTAAAAATAAATAAAAAATCATTTCTCAGATACAAACAAAAACAACCAGCTAATAATTATTTGAAAAACAAAAGCAATTCGGGGAAAACACCATGAGAACACTCTCATTATGTTGGCAAACAGAGGATGATGTTATTCCAGCAACTATTATCCCAATTCTATGGGTATCCTCTAATTACGAGCTAACCACACAAAACCGCGGCAATAACATTGTGTGTACGTTGAAAAGCGTTTTCAGATAAGCGTCGGGAAGCACGTAAAACGGCCACTTTACTGAAGGCCGGCGAAGGCCTTTACCCCTCGGAATTTTATTAACTGCTCACTTAGTTACACTTGTTTCGAATACATTGTACTTTTAAGCAAGAGATTAAAACATTAAAAAGTAATTTACTGTTTTAATTGCCTACAAATCTGTGACGTTTTTTTTTAATCTTAATTTTCGAGGCTTTTGTTCACAAGGTGACTATGTCAGCCTCATGAAGTAAAATCTCTAAACAATAGCTTATTTAAATAATACAACAAATAATTTTACTAAATTGATTTATATTTTAAAGGTAATAAGATTAGAATAAACAGATCTTATAAATCGCTACTGATTGCCCTGAAAGCAACTGACTCAAAAAACAATTTTTTGCCATTACACCGAATTATCAAATCGAATTGAATTACACAAAATTCCTCCATAAAACTACCGTTTTGAAATCAATGCCAAGGCTTTTAGGATTATATGGTATAATGAAACTTATAACCCACTTGGCACACCGAATGAAAAACGAACGTTTGTGTTTTATTTCTAGCTTTTTAGGGTTCTGTGCCCAAAAGGTGCTAATGGGACCAGTCTGTCTTGCATTTTCGTCAGTTTTAAATTCGGATTTTTACCAGTCTACTTTATGGTGATGTAGAGATAATGATAGATGTATAAAGTATGGACTGGATTAGAAAATAGATCCTCATCTATGTCGATACTAGAGATTTTGTCTGAATCATTGATCTCATACAGACAAAATTATTCAGCGCTATTTTGGTTCGTTTATACAAAATAATTGTATAAAAGACACAGTTTTTTTTTGTTTTAAATACATCAATAAATAATTGAATCAGACTTTACAATGAATGTCCTTGCATATTTACATTATTTTATGAAATAATTATATTTAAAATGAAGTGGCAAAGTAAAAGTATCCAATTAAGGTCAGCATTCATTATGGGTAAATGAATGCATCAGAAACTTGGACGCTGATTGAGTAAGCTTTGTAAAGCAGTTGGAGTTTTTATGTAAAGTCAGTACTACTAACTGGTTTCTTTCTATTTATTTACCTCATATCAGTTCTTAATGATCATCAGAAAAGTTTTACGTAGGTATCAGTTTTTACCTACAAGAGGTAGGTTTTTATATAAAATTACATTGTTTTATTAGAGAAGGTGATGAGTCGAGTTTTATTTGATAAAATAATTATATTTATTACAATTAAGATAAAATAATAAATCTTCGCATAAATATTTAGTATAATATTTATTTAACACATGAGATAGTCGTCCAGACAATGGTCGCAACTCGACCATAATTATTTTCTTCTTAGTACCTGTCCTTTATTCTGCCACCAGGCAGTACCTAGTGCGCGTGTTGCATTGTATGAAAGAGAAAAAAAATCTTTATTTAGTATCTGTATAAAGCGTGGTGTGTCACAAGTATATTCCGAACTTATATACATGTTATAGCACATGATAGCTTTTTAATAAGAAATTTAATAAGAAATTTGAATGAAGCACGCCCTAGGCGCAGAAAGAGGTTTGAAATTTCAACTGATTCTGGCTTAGCGGTTAGAGCACTGTTGTGTTACATTGTAGATCGTGGGTTCGACTCCCACCAGTATCAGTTGTTTTTTCTAATTTCTTATTAAATAATTAAATATAATATTCCGGTCTAAAACTTAGTATCGAGGCAAACCTAATACATTGTGAATCGTCTACAAGCAAAAAATACAAGAAAATTACATACCAAGAAAATACTTTGCAGCTGAAGAATAAAACGGAATTTTTCAATTTTAGTTAATTAATTTTGCTTGTTTGCAACTCTCGATTAAATATTTTTTGTACTCTTGATTTTTTGTTGTGAGATTGTTTTTTTTGGGATGTCAGCCACTTTCATTAAGAATTTTATTAGGTTAAGTTAAACATTTTTGCTAATTTCTAATTCATGACTTTTGTTTTTAACTTTTATTTATGCTAGCCTAGATTAGTTAAGATTTATAGTTAAAACGAGGTCGAACTTCGTGTGTTAAAATTTGACCTCTTTGGAATCGTGAACCTAGTTTAAGTTCAGTACGAGCTTAGTTAGCTAAAATTATTTATGCTAACCACACATATCCAATACTTGCGAACAAATGCTCATATTAATTTATGATTGATCATCAAATAACTTTGTCAAGAGCTACACAATATTGAAAAATAATATCTTCAATATTTCTTAAAATGAAAACGTTGTGGCTGTGTATACACGATATAGATGCGACCGATGGTAAAGGAACAAAGCGCTGAAGCCTTTGCCGTTCAGAACACGCCTTTATTAAGGGCCTCTTTACACCTTATATCGTTTCATATAAAATTGACGAAACTTATTTGAATTGTGTGTGTCTTTTGTAGGCATTTAGATACATTTTCTCAAGCTCTTTAGTTTTAGGTTTTTGGTTAGACACAATATTTATAGCATTATACAATTATATAAAATGTAGGCGTAGAAGGGGTATATAAATGTGTCTACCATCTGAGATGGATGAGGTGAATTTAGAAGAAAATTTTGACAGGAACGGATAGCTCGCAGAGCTAGGCAGAGCAGCAATCCTGCTTGTAATCGAATTTTTCTACAAAAAATTGGAATTTAAGTAATCGCTTTGTATGCATAAATTGCATTAATCTTATTATAATGTAGACCATCAAAATAATACTTAAGTATGTAACTTAAAATAGACAGTTTCATAAGTAGGTACGAGTATATTATAACGTACCAGATGTTCCCCGCGAGTTTGTCCGCGTTAAACTAAATTTTCCAGTAAACACACATTGATAAAGCAGCCAGATTGCCTGTTTTTTTCTGACTTAAATCACAGATATTGTTAATTTTTACTGAAAACTCAACTTTTTCAGAATAAAAAAATAGCCTATAGCACTCGGGGATAAAGAAGCTTCCTATTGGTGAAATAACTTTTAGGATCGGATCGGTAGTTCCAGAGATTACCCCTGACATACATACAAACTTTACCTCTTTATAATATTAGTATAGATAAAAACCAATTTCATACACAGGTACTTATGTATAAAATTGACGTTTTGACATTAGCCAACATACATTATATACTTATATTTAATGTTCAGCTATATTACACTGTAAGCAAAATAAACAAGCGTTACTTGAGCAACTTATTTATAAGCTTTAAATTACAATTCACTCAAATACCACACAGTGAAATACGGCTCTAATACTTTGTCAAAACTTGAGACTTTAATAAACGTGGCCCTTAATAATTCAGGCCACAAAATTACGTTGCTAAATAAATAATAGGTTTATTTAATCCTTGAAGCGCAGCCGTCAATGCCAACAACGTGAACCTTCAGTTAATATGCAGCGAAGGGTTACTGTGAGGGATTACCCATTGAAGCAATTTTGAGTTGCTTACCCTTGCGATCGGTGCTTTAAAGTCCGTGACCTTAGAGCATAATGTTATAATATAACAAGTGAAGCACAGATATATTTTTGTTAATATTTAGGAGCAGAGATTTCAAGTTCTTTTGTGGTTTTAATCTTATTAGTCTAGATTTAATAGTTCTTTTTTAGTCCGGATTTAGATTCGTATTAAACATTTACAGCTGGCAAAGTTTTTATTTTATATAGACCAACGCCTGTATTTCCCAGAGGGGGTAGGCAGAGATGTGCAGTACACCCACGTTTCCCCGGCTATGTTATAACTCCCATGTAATAGGGGGCGAGCTTATTGCCATTAACCGGGCACAATTACAGTCTGCGTGCTGCTACTGAGAATTTCCTAATGGAAAAACCCAATAACACTTTGCCCGACCCGGGGATCAAACCCAGGACCTCGTGCTCAGCAGTCGCGCTTGCTACCACTAGACCAACGAGGCAGTCTTATTTCGTTAAAAATAGGTACACTTACGTAAGGTAACTTAGCGTAATTTTGCAAGCTTCAAAGGCTACTCAGTACTCAATCATTAATTTTTGCGTGTCTAATGAATAAGGTGATTTTTATCACGCACCTTGACTCGACCAGGTTTAGGCACAAGCCATGTAGAAATGACGTCTGACATGGCACGAAGTCTATTGCCATACCTTGGAAATAAGACGCAATATCAAACCGGACAAACACCAAAATGGCGCACAGTAATGCCGCCCCATTCAGGCCATTCGATGTGATTAAACTGCGCCTTATTTCCAATATATTTTGTCTCTCGACAGACGGACGGATAGAGTATAAGAATACCTTTTTTTGTATGGAACTGTAAAAAACCTACTTGCTTAATAATTGGTACCTTTTTAAATTTAGGTATTTTTCATCAAAAGATCTTCCTTCAATGATATTTTTTTGAGTCCACATCTAGTACCTATTAGTGCATTCAGTGTCCTAATAAATTATTGCAACGAATTACTTAACCAATTTCTATAAAACTTAGTAAAATTTTAACATGACCTAGAAGGATCTCCGATAGACTACGCAACTTCCCCTGAGCGATTAAGACAGACCTATCCAAACGATATCTGAGCTAGAATTAAGTAATTAGATAGAATACACAAGAAAACAAATTTTAAGAAAAAAATATCGAATCCCCAACGCAATTTGACCCTAATCATTCGTTTTTATTAAAGTAGCAAAAAATATAAGATTTGTAAAACGTTCGCGTTCTTGCGCCTTCATTAAATCCTATGTCTGCAATTAAGAAAAGGGCACTCCCGAACTGTGAACTGATTATACTAAGAATGAGGCTGTAACACCCGACATTACCCCCCACCTCATTTGCATAAATAAATGTTATTTTGGACGAAGCAAAGTGTTTGTTTCCTTAACGAAAGCAGGACGGAGCGATGCTTAAAATATTTATGACTAGCTGTGCCCGCGACTCCGTCCACGTAGATGTCGGAACAACAATTATGTTGGGATTGTCAGGCCTGGAATAGAAGTTATAGTACTTACTTCAGAAAGCATTTCATAGAGTTATAGTAAATATGTTTCGCTAGCGTACCCTAAATTTAGTAAATGTCTATTTAGAGAATCATTGATCCATAATGTTCGGTAAAACCTATGATACCTACCTATACATATGTAATCCAAACACTTTACCTTACCTCAACGTCTGCAAGACGTTGAAATCAGGCTTTCGGAGGCACGGAGTAAGCGATAATTTATTTATAGGTAATACGCACCTAACTTCAGTCAGAGGTGCACCTTGGGTTTGACCCTTAGGCCTCTGACTTGCCAGTCGACGGTCATACCACTAGGCTTTCCCAACTCCTCAACTTAGTACCTACTACCTACTCCTGCGACCACAGCAAATGTAGGCATTTGTATAAATAAACCTTTCGCATTTTTTTTCCGATATCAATATCTTTTTGAAATTAATGTTACAATCTATTTGCCCAAAACAAACATTAATGTTCTAATTTTTTTTAGAAATAAAAATATTGTAGGATTGGGATTTGGACTTGCGGTATATTTGGTTAGAGCGACCAGTTGGTCTGCTAACTGCTTAATTTCTCTTCTACATTCAAAAATCTCAAATACTATACCTATAAATAATAATCTTTATAACCGACTAGCTTTTGCCCGCAGCTTCGCCCGCGTGGATGTCAAACCAGGACAAAATTTATATTTTTTATTAATCCAGGATATATGGTTTTTATGTTTACCGAGTTTTATTCAAATCAAAAGTGGTTAGGTAACAAACATCTTCACAAACTTTTATTAGTGCAGATTAGTAATGATATGATGACAGTTCAAGTCCCGCCCAAGTCAGTTGTTTTTGCGAGTTTCTTATTAATTATTTTCATTTAATAAGCAAAACATGTGCATAAACATTTAAATTATCCAAAATATTTATTATAGAAAACATTATATATTGCCATTACATTAACTCGTTATTCCCTATAATTACAATTAATCAAATATATTAATTTTTCTTTTCATTATTTAGCTTTCATTTAAGAATTTACTTACATTATGTAGAAACATTTCTCTGTCAGCTAGATATACAGAACTTTCCTACATTTTTGTTATGGTAAACTTGTAATATTATGAGGTATTTTTTTAAATACCTATATTGTTATGCACATTTGAGAGCAATTATTCCAACAAAGATTAGTTTTACATTTAAGTCTATCTAATTTATAGGGCAAAAGAAAAAGTTAAGAGTGCGCTTCGCATATTTTATTGCATAATGTCTGACCAAATAAAGCAAAAAAACCTATGTAAAAGAACAAAAGTTTCGCATCAATATCAAACCCGAACCATGATATTTAGAAAAACATACAGATTACTTTATTTGTAGCAGTCTATGTGAGGAGAAGCTGGTCCTGAGATCGACACCCGCAGACTTCTGTGTCTATCTTTGCGACTTATTGATTATCGTGGCGAAACAAACACCTACAGGAAACTACACTCGCTTAAATTGAAAGGGATAATTGTGGAGAATTAGTGGTACGTGGTATAAACACTGTCGCGCAAATACCGAAACCCGTTAGAATTCGCGCCTTGATGATGTTTCTCTGCAGAAAAATTACATTAAGCCGGGTCCCTTTACACAATTTCAAAGGCGTAAAGTTCCAAAGAAGCATAATCGGGACACCGACCTTCAACTTGATGACGTCCGTCGAAAGACCACTTGCAGTGAGGGAATTGAGAATTTTTACAGGATAATGAGTGGCGTCATCTTGATTGACAACAGTGTTTATAAATGTGTAAAACACTTAATTCCCTTTCATTTATAAAAGAATGCATTCGTTGATTGCTGCAGCTTGATTATTTTTGGGCGTTTTGAGTTGGAAAATTCTTGAGCATGTGGATTCCTACTCAGCCGCCCATAATTATTGTCAAGCTCAACCTATGAATACAGGATCATAAAAATAATCGTTTCAACGAACCATTCACCTCATCAGCCTCAGTTCCTCGCGTCACCACAGGCAGCGTTCAGCGGAAGTTGCCGCTGAACATAACTGTGACACCATCCATTATATGTTGGTTCCTACGGATGTCTTGTAGAGTTCTGTGTACCGCATCAACTGCTTTTCTGTTTGCCATTATACATTCATCCCATCATACGATCAAAGAACAATAGTTGAGCAAGTGCCTGCCTTGTCACTATTCCGTGACACATCACAAACAGGTGTTTCGTTGCTCTGTAAATTGATGTGAATCCTAAACATGGTGTGCGCTGTTTTGTCACCAGAAAACAACGTGGCAGTAATCCCCGAAGACGCTACTGCAATTGTAATTTTGCCCTGCCTCCTGATCACTGCAAGGATGCCAGTGGTTATAAATATTTTTCCTGTTCCATCAGGAGTATCCAAGAAAATAATTTTTCCTCAGATTTAAATCGACTCCTAATGTCATCTAGTTAAGAAAAAGGAAACATTGTGTTTGAAATAATAACATAATTATTAAATTTCATATTAAAGCGTTAATTTTTTTATAAGCTGAAATTTTTAAAGTATAATTCCATACAATGCACCTTGTTTCCTTCGGGTTTCAAATTGAAATATTTAAAAAAGAATTACGCTGATCTAAATAGACTCTAACGCCATCTAGAACACTATGTTTTAAATAATACAATTATAAATGTTTCAAATTAAAGTGGTAACGAAATCGACTCCTAATGCCATCTAGTTAAGAAAAAGGAAACATTATGTTTTAAATAATAACATAATTATTAAATTTCATATTAAAGCGTTAATTTTTTTATAAGCTAAAATTTTTAAAAGTATAATTCCCACATAATTCCACACGATGCCCCATTTTTCCTTCGGGTTTCAAATTGAAATATTTAAAAAATAATTCCGCTGATCTAAATAGACTCTAACGCCATCTAGAACACTATGTTTTAAATAATATAATTATAAATGTTTCAAATTAAAGTGGTAACGTTTTTTATAAGTTGAAAAAATATTAAAAAGCATGTTTCCTTCGGGTTTCAGCCGGTAGGTAAGTAATAAAAGTCATTAAGAATGAAATAACACAAAAATACATAATTTTAATGACAAAAAAAAAATACTAAAAAATCCACAAAAAGTTTGCGGGACTGAGGATCGAACCGAAAGCCAATCGACCGGAAGGCTATGAAGTCTGTTAACATGTAGTCAAAATAATCGTTCCTAAAAGTTATTATTGTGTTATGTTATGTAATGTTTAGCTCCTTGTGGATATAGCGTGATAATATTTTGTAAATTGCAATTTAATAACATTTTTCTCATTGTATCACAACAATCCTGCAGCAAATTCTAGAATACGCTGCTTACTACAATACTGCTCATCCCCCATAATTATAAACGTGATAATTTATACCCTATAAGTTGACCAAGAATTTAAAAAATATTTTTGCCGAATTTCAACTAAATCTGCCCAGTAGTTTTCGCGCCAATCAATTACATACAAACAGACAGACAAAGTTTTTTTTTTCTTCATATTCGGCTTCAGTATCGTTCCCCGAACACGTTGCATTTACTTTTTTCCAAAAATTTTCAATGTACAGTTTTTACTTGGTTACGATTTTATTATATGTATAGATTTCGAAAAGAACAAAGTTCTGTATGCGATGATTATGTTTTTTTTTAAATATATATTTTCATTCATTGTTCATTAATTTCACGGAAATAGTTTAACCGATGTCTTTTGATTTAAACAAATTCTATTATGCCAGATCCCGAGGTAGCCATATATTTTTATGAATAAAACATAACGTTTTTCAAAAAAAGGCGGATACCATAAAATAAAAACTTTAAACAAAAATAAAATCGATTCAAAACATTTAAAATACAACACACAAATAGTAGTTTTGAAGTCGGCGTCAAGCCAAATGGATTTTAGTCAAATGTCCAATCGATTTAATTCTGCCTCTGCAAGACAGATCAGAACCGACTTCAAAACGAACGTGTTTAATTTCTAGTTTTTTAGTGTTTAAGGATTTATTTGGTAACGCTAACTATATTTAAATCTATATTATGTTTAAAGAGCTAACAGTTAACGCGAGATTAGCAAAATCTGCCCGTTAATAATATCGTTAATGGCCTAACAAATGGTTGTAATATGAAAACCGCGGATTTGTTCGCGTTAGCGGAGCACAGCGGGAGGTAAATGGTCTCTCTTTTCGTGTTTGGGGTTGCTAATGGCCATGCCAGGTGTTTAATTTTTTTAATATAACATACCGGGTGCGTTGGAATATTGCCTCATGGATGGATGCTATCTGAAACATTAGAAAACCAGATATTACCAAAGAAAGCCTCCATTTTATATTTCTAATTTTGCAAATCATAATTAAAAGTACTAAAAACAATTGGCTAAATGCGAGTTACTCATAAGGTTGCTTAAAAAACGTCGAAAAAAACCAGTTTCTTCTGTACTCCTTTTTTAAAGTTAAAATTTGAGAGACCAGAAATTTAGTAGCCTAGCAGTTGTATTAAAAAAGGATAATTTTTATTCCGGAAAATAACGGACAAAGCTACGGGCAGAAACTATTCTTAATAACAAAGAAATAACGATTGCTACAAGTTTTAACTTTTGCCAAGGAATGTAGCTTTAAAAGCTTAAACTACGAGCGATGCGGCTTTGAAATCGTTTTTCTTGGTGTTATTTTTGCTAGAACAATAAATTGTGCATTCATCGGTTCTCATATTTTGCTCAAACTGTCACGCTTCGCCAGGCTAGCTAGTCTCGGATTTACATAACCAGCTTTTGTTTATGTAGCCCTAAACATCAGTACTCGGATTTGTAAAATTTTGTAACAATTTTTTAGTATAAGTGTACCTTTAGCTTTACTGTAAAGCAGTACAGTACTAGTAATATGACCCTTGGACTGCTAAAGTCAAAGAAAAAAAAATCGTACGATCGAAACCAAGGCACGGACATGTGACGTTTTAGAAATTATTTATCACTAGCAAAAACGGTGAGGGAAACCATCGTAACACGCCTGAGAAAAATTTCAACAGTGTGTAAAGCCATGTCAGAGGCCTCCTAGGTTGCTCATCAACCATACGATAAAGAAAGAAGAAAGAAAGAGTATAAGTGAGTCTAAATTATTACCCGTGGCTTAAGTTACAGCAACAAAACCAATGTTAAAAAAAAAACATAATTTTACAAATTCCTCGAATAGTGGGTCTTAGTCACACTTGACCCTAAAATTACATATTTTCAAGTAGATGTTTGTCTACTAATATTTAAGCTCCTTGAAATTTTTGGTAGTAAACTGTATTTATTTTATAGCTACAATATTTGCAAAGCAATTTCATCACTTATCAAAAATCTTTGTTTAGCGTGGTGTAATCTCAGAATTTGGTATGATATTTTTTCTCTTTAATGTAATGGAGTTTATACGAAACAAATTAATTTTGTTAACAACATTTTGCTATATTTACATTAATTGTGATTTAAGGGTTTCGTTCATAGCGGCAACGGCCGTGACCGGGCTGAACAAAGCATTTATCTAAGTGCAATAAATTACTCATGCATTAAATAGATCGCAGTTGTGCACCCTAACGGGGTGCATGGTCGGCACTTTAAGAAAAATACCACCTAAGATACCAAATGTATGCAATAAATGAAAATGAATGAATAAGTTCACGCATCGGACGCATAAAGCAGACGGCAGCTGAACGTGTTAAAGAATACATAGCTGCAATCAAAAACCTATAGCCCAATAATAAGCTGAGGTGATTGCTGAGGTGAGTGTTGAAGGTGTTTAGGATTCAGAAACAAAACTCTGGATTGGGCGTCATTATTATAAAATTTGTAAAATTGTTAACGAAACTATTGAAAATATCATGCTAATTTCAATGAAAAAGATGCAGCCTGACATAATTGGATCATCGTAGACAGACTCCGAACAAACGTAGATACCTATACAGTTAAATGTGATGTGCCAAACTAATGCATACCTACATTCCGTGACCAACAACTTTTCAAGTGAGGGTAGTTGACAAAACTACCTACGCTTGTCGACGGTAAACTACTCCAGTCGCCTCCTGACAACAGCTGAGGCAACGTCTGGAAAATACAATAAAAAAAATTGAAGCGATTAATACCTGTTTTAAAACAGTTTAATCAGACAGTGTATTTTTTTAAAGTATTTTTGATCTAAAATGAGAAACTCAAATGAAAACCACGAATGCCTAAAACTTCTGCTGAAATATATTTTCTGGCAAGCACAATGGAAATATGGTTTAAAAAATATTGAATTACATTAATTATAAATGTATACACAGAAACGTGACACTTTACGTGTCTGCCACGTAGAGTGTACACGTAATTGTATAAATAACTAAAGTAGATGTCTCGAATGTAATGTAAAGTATTTTTGAAAATAAACTAATGGTAAACGTGCTTATAAAATAATATGAATAATATACCTATTCACTTTCAAGTACGTTTCTATCATTTTGAAAGTCGCTCAAAAATCATATAAAGCACGTTCGTAACTGAATAACTAAGTTATAAGATTAGTTCAAAAAGCAAATTCATTACCCATATTTACATAGAATCACGTTTGATAATCCTAGCTTGCAGATGGCTCCGACTCTTCATCCGAGCTAATGTGCCAGCGAGCTAAACTCGAATTAGCGATAGTTAATCGACTTTAGAGATGCGAACTGCCTAATACAAGCTAAGCGTTCGACTAAAACTGATATTAATAAGTAGCAGTCTGTGCAACGTAAGTGACGTAACTTTGTAACAACGGTTTTTATTAACACCACGGAGTCGCTTTTTTAACTAACGAAAAAAATGTTTGTAAGCCGACGCGTAACTATGTGGGTTTTTTCTTGTATATGAACGGAACAGTGTGTGGAGACCTTTAGTCTCGATGCGGTTGAATATTAACGTCTTTGAGCTGTCAGTTCTCAGATATAATATGAATGGGGTTGTCTGAATAAACGTAATAACTATTTCAAAATATTCCCGTCAAAAGAAGTCCAATACCTATTCGAATACAAAAAACATTGTCAAGAACTATAATATGTATAAATACCTACTAGTTTCTCTAATAAGTATGATTGTATGTAATATATACATATAATGTCTTTAATCAATAAGTACTAGTTCTTTTATGCCATTACCCTGGACCTTGAAAAACTTTCAAAGTCAAAATCGAATCTTTTTAAATTTCGGCACTTTTCACCTTCTACTCGTAACTTTTAGTTTAATTTTAGTTTTAATTTAGTAAGGACAGACACTGAGGTGATTCTATAATTGTTTCCTAATTTGGTTTTTAATTTACGGGACACTAAAATATTGTAAATTTACCAACAAAAGGAACGTACACAAAAATATTGTCACGTCATCTCAAAGACTAATTCACGAAAAATCTTTGGTCAGAGTTATTAAAAAGAAGGGCCTTGTACTTGGAGTTGAGTCGGCAACTTGAGGCCCTTTGATACAAGGTCGTCAAGTGTTTAAGTGAGTACTCAAGGAGAGGGCGCGATACTAGATCACTCGCCTCTGTGGTGTTCCTCAAAGGAGTTACTACCCAAGAGGTTAGCCTCTGTGAAATCCCCGTTTGAACTTCAAACTCTACTCTTTCAGATCTTGCTTTCCTCTTCCAATCAAAGACACGCTTCAGTGTTTTTAATGTACCTACATACCTACCTACGTAATGAATCTGTTTTAATTTCATGTGAAATCGATTGTATTATTGTACATAAATGTGTAGTCCACGACATGTCGACATGTCAATCCGCTAGCGACTTTAATACATAACTAGTGAGTGGTGGTTACCTTATAATACCATATGTTGCGGTCTATACTTTCATAAAATTTTTTATTATTAATAAACCCTTCAAATAAGGTCTAACAGAAAAAGGTAGCTATGGTTTCTACCTTACCTATCTTTGCCTTCTGATACCTATGCAGAAAGTAATAGTTAATTTATATTACGCACATAAATTACTAAAAATTAAGAACGTGCATTAGGCTAACTTTAGAACTTAGCGAATCGTTCGTAGAATGTTTAATAGAACGTGCCCTTAGAACGTACTGGTATAATATTTAAGCTGATATTAAATAATTACTAGGCACGAGTATTTGTTTTGCGTACAGAATATACCTAGCTTTAAATCTATATTCAAGTTAATATCATACTTTGAAGTTATTCGAACCACGAAAGTACCTCTCGAATAACTAGCCTCTAGACGTTATGTTTTGTTTTATAGCTGCAGGCATTTTGTGTAAAGCTCTGACAGATCGCTCTCAGCAAAACGAATCTAGTTTATACGTAATTGAATTTATAAAAATATTTCTATAGTAATTTTTTCTTAGAAAAAAAAACATTCATTTCTTTTGAACCATGTTCTATCAAGAATTTTTAATTACGTTTTATTGGTCAGAAAAATAAACTCACTTCATTAGTCGTTTTGTTACCCCAAATCAGATTAAAGGAAATCAGAATTACTTTCTCAAATTTTAATTAGATCATTTCATTATTGGACTATTGGTTTAATTTTATTGGATGGACTATTGGATTATTGGACTATGTGAAGATATGTGAGGTTGTCCACAGTTTGATATCGAAAAAGAATAACATCAACATTGAAGCCTCTACCTTTGCGTATCGTAAAAGTCGAGTACTTAATGATTGGACCAGGGTCACAGACACAAACTAGATGCGTCAACACCCAAGCTGCCTCTGATGGGAGGTTTCGGTCGTGGCTGATTGACACCCAGAGAAAGCCTTGCTGCCATACGACTTGGTCATTTTTGAACATTTTGTTCTGCAAAACCTGTTTGGTCTTGACTATAAAAAATAATACAAGCTATTTCCAAGTTACTCAACAAAATTTCACATATTACAATGAATTATAATAAAAAATATATTATACCAAAGGCTATTTAAGTACATGCCACAAATTTCGAACTCTAACGTAGTCCTTTTTAAGAGCGAGTGTAGTTACGCGACGCGGCGGCCGCAGTGTTGCGGACCTCACTTAATGTTCTCAAAATAGATAAGACATGGTTCAGGGAATATGCATTTTTAAAACGTTCGATAACGGATGATACAAATAATATTTTATTGATGCCTATCTAACTCTCACGCGGCTACGCACCCGTGTTTCTGTTTGACAGGTAGGAGCAGTTTGTAAGGGAATATAAAATTGTTGTTTTCAGGTACATTTTCCTCTCAATTTCTAACCAAGTAAACTTTTCCTGGACATCGATAAATATTTCAAAACCAAAATTAGCCAAATCAGTCCAGCCGTTTTAAAATTTTAGCGAGACTAACGAACAGCAATTATTTTTTATTTAAATATAGAATGTGTTCGGTTTGAAACTTTTATGTAATGTTTGTGTATTATCTTATAGATAAGTATTCAATACTCATTATTGCATGATAAGTTACCATGTTATCTTTTTAAATTCTAGCCTTACATAGACTCCCACAGCTGAGCAAAGCCCTAGAAGAAAGGGTTCTTTTTCCACTCAATCCTATTCAGCACTAGTTCAGGTCAGATAATAATATTCGTTACATTATCTTGTAAAGACAGGATAAAAAAAATTAAAACCTTGTTTTTCTTTCTAAGCATTTTGCCATGAAACTCATGCTACACCGGTTTACTAATTAAAAGGGTTTTTTAAGTCGAAAAACTAAGATTGTGTACTAAGAAGTTTGTTCTCTATTAAACTTTAACGACTATCCAAACTTTGCTGTTCCTAAAATTCTAGTCGACCGAGATTACCTACATTATTTTCTTCAAAAATTAAATTTAGATTTTCTAGAAACTTCTAAAAATGTAGGCGGTTTGTTTAACAAAGCGAAAGTTATTTTGGAAAATTTCGAGAGTGCTCTCGTGTTATTGGACGTAAGTCGTGCAACGGAGTTGTAGACGATCTTGCCCCGGATTATAGCGAGATGTAAACCAATATACCCCCTTGTGCGTACTGCAGAGCACATAAACTGCCTACAAAGGCGATTGCCTACGCCTGTCAACCGATCCGATGGCGAAAAGCTCTATTGTGTTTGACACTCCTTTTGTGTACATACTCGTTGTTTATCTCGATGTCTGGATTATCACTCGAGTGTGAATTGTTTGTACATTACTTACAATTTATTTTTCCAAAAAGTTTCGTTATTTTATCAAAGCCGATTTTTTATTTCTAACTTTAATCTGGCTTTAATTTATTTGAAACCGAATCTGGTTTTCAATGAAAATAAATATGATTGTTAGAAATTCAATGTTTTTATATTTGCTTTTATACCTTTTGTAATGTAAAAACATACCTAAGTGTATATTAATATAAAATAAGAGTATTATTTTTTATATTATTTTATATTATCCGACTGAAATTGTGCGACATGATAGTTACAGTAATGATAAAAAAAAAACTATTCTTTAATTGCGTGTATCTACATCTATTGTGTATTTAAGAGTCAGTTTTATTCAGATAAATATAAATAATAATAAATGTTATCCGATCAGAAATAGGTTCAATAAAAATATGAGCAATAATGATTGGTATTAGCTGTATTAATCGGCAAAGAAAAGGTGTGTGCGAGAGATAGGACAGTTTGGTTTTAGTACGCAAGTAATTAAGATACATAGCTCGATACTGCCTCCCCTATAGATCCTTTATTGTACTCTAACGGCCTATAATTGCTCGAAGGAGTATTATGTGAGCTTTGCAGGAAAATATATCGTTATTTCAAAATATTGCTGTTCTTTTGTAAGTACTGCGTAAGATAAAGCTAATAGCTAAAAATGCAGTGGTAGATAATAGAGATTACTTGTTATTTATTGTAACGGTCGTGTTGACCCTTAATGGCGGGTGATGCAAAGGTGATTTTTTAGATTTATGTTTATTAAAAATATAAGTAGGTATCAGTGGACCTTATTCGAAATTGTGAACCTCGCAAGATGGATATTTTCTATTTGGGTGTCAAACTGAGACAGGTATCCATGAAAACTGTAGTCGTTTGATGATTATCTGGGTAGAAATTGAGTTTGTTATAAGTATTTACATACATACATACGTTACATTGTTTTTTTTTAGTTTTTTTTTGTATCATGTGAAATTCTTTTTAGAAAAAAAAAATGATACACATTACGCAGTATGATAATTATTAACGTCAATAATAATTATGGCTTTACCACCCTTATATATATGTTATAACTTATATATATATATATGTACTATTATTAAACTTAATGAGTGACACACCTATATTTTATTGATTTCATAAGTTTAATAAATAAATGTTTAACGTTGTTTTCAGATAAAATGTTACAAAACCTCGAATATTACGGAGATTTTCCTAAGGAAATAAATAACCCCTTATTTTATTCACTAGGGAGGGATGAATCGGATATAAGGATAATCGGCTTATAGTGTTTTCTCTGCTCATCGGAGTGGTGTGATAATATTTGTAATTTATTAGTCAATTGTTCTCGTCTTCGTCCTTTTCGTGCTGGTTGACTCACACCCTTACACTTAAATATGTGTAAGTGAGAAGCAATATAAGCATAATTTATCTTACACTTTGTTAACATCAATGGCTGATATTAGGTACATGTTATTTATTTATTTACGATCAAAACACCCTAGACCATTGTTTTAAAAGAATTTTTTGGATTTTGAAGTTTGAAACTAAGTGGATATCCATGTAAACGCCACGACAATTTATTAAAATATCTTAGAATGTTTATTAAAAAAAAATTAAGGCATATGAAGTAATTTTAATATTACCTTCATCATATAATGCAAGTGTCATTAATTTCTAATACGCACATGATGACGTAACTTCAGTGGACAGTCTTCAAACGTTCAAATGTCCAACGGTTATACTACTAGGCTATCACTGCATTTAAACTATTATTGAAAAATAACTTTCGTAGTACATATTAATTTAGTGAACTATCAAGAGCATTTCTAGGCGGCAGCGACGCAAGAGCATGCTCTTGGAAATAGACTCTATTTCAGCTTAAAACTATAGTAACTATAGTCGCGCTACCCCGAACTCAACCCGTAATAATATGTATGTTATAAATCAACCCATGTTATACTTATAATATATAAGTAGTTGCCAAAAATTTGAAGCCAGTACAAAGTGAATTTCTGAACAGGTTTGTATTGAGAAGCTGTTTGTACCGCAGCACGTAACCTACCCTTGGCTTTACAACCTCATGAATATTCGCTTACATGTATTGTGTTCATTTACATGATAGCAGTGGATGCAAGCGGTAGCATGAATGTCGCGTTTACACTCCGCTAAATGTTGACTTTTGGAAATATCACGGTTTGTTCTGGGTTGCTATAGCACTTAAAGTACGTAAGCGGGTAAATCTCTTCCATGTTGCATGGATTTGGTGTATTTTGGTGTTTTATTATTAGGCTAAACAGTTTGCTTTGTGCAGAGAAAATAGGTATAACGATGGTTATTTTACATATTTTTTATTTATAATTTGTTGGTTTAACTGAACAATCAGAGCTATTCTATACATTCTTAGCAGTAAATAATAATCCCACCAAATACATTTTTCATGTAAAATGTTGCCAAGACGAGACCATATGGCTCGCACTGTAAAAAAGTTATCAGATCTCATGTAGACCCAAACTTCTAACTCTACACGCCCTAACTCTACAAGCAGTAACTTCACAAACTATACCTTAGTCAAATTCTGTGGCATCAATTTATATTTGTATTTAAACTATCATTACGTTTATATAGCATTGTATTCCAAATGCAAAGTTAGATATTTTAGCCCTCTAGTACGTGGAATACGCCGTATATGGGGTTAGATGTAACTGGTTAAATATGGTAGAAAATTTCGATAACATGAGCTACGAGCACAATTACAAATACCTCAACTAGCGGAGCGGCAGATGTATTTAATCAGTAAGTTGCAGGTTGAAATCCCGCTCTTATTCGAAATCCAAATCTTATAAAAACATAACTATCCATTTTCGAAGATCACAAATCATTGAAAAAAGTTTTGGGATTAGAATAAACAGATAATTGCTATGATTTTAAATGAGAAATTTAGGTAAGAATGGCAATACTGTCACTGGTCACTGGCATGTATCTACATGCTATCTCTGTATCTAAGTGCTAATGTAAAACAAATAAATTAGAGTAGTGTTACACCGGTACTGTACAATGCATTGCATAATGCATCTAAATAGATTCAAGCCTGCGATACTCCGCTTTGTAGGTATGAAAACTTACCTCAGTTGCTTAGTCCGGTCTGTAGGGCCACATACAATAGAAATCAGGGAAGTCGCCACAACAGAAGTCGTGTCAGTTTTCAGTTAAAAGTTGATTGTGTCCTTCTTGTCCCGGATTTTTCAAATATGAAACTATTTTCTAAGGTTTTTGTTCTATTTCTGCACTTGACAACAGAGGAGTAGATTAAGTTTTTATTTTAATGATAATAATTAACAAGTCTGCCAAGTTAAAAGGTCGTAGGTTCGAAATCCAAACACGCACCTGTGACTTTTTGGATTCATGTGCGTTTTAGAAGTTAATTTATTACTTACTAAAATGGTGAATATAAACATCGTGAGGAAACTAGAATACCTGAAAGATTTTTTAAACGGTTTGTAAAGTCATAACAGGGGCCTACGTGTGGTTTAAACTTTGACGCCAGGTTGTTCATCAATCATACGATAAAGAAAGAAAGAACCGATGGATCACGTACTATCGCGACCACGAACGGTGCACCACTTTGCGATTAAAATGCTTTGAACGATGCTACGCGGCTAGCGCTACGTTCGGACGCCGGGTGCAAGCGATTCTAACCTTAAGAATGGTGCACCGGCTTTATCCGCGATAGTACAAATTCAATCTATATGTTTGCAATACCAAAACTATAGGTAGGTAAATATAATACAATATTTTCGGTTTATGGAGTTACCAAAATAATGTTTATTATAATGCTTTTACTGTTGTTATTCCCTAGGCGACAAGAGTTATTAAATTCATTAGTCACGCACGCTGTTTTACTACCCGTAACGTTCGTTAGAGATTTTATATTATGTATGTTGTTTTCGTAAAGATTGACCTCGTTTTTCTTGACGGCACCTTTTTCTATGTAATTATAAGAAGTGGTACTTAAGCTTATCTTCTGCCACGTGGAACCAACTCTGCCAGTTTGTGGCGGCCAGCTTTTAGATTAATGCATTCAAACCGGTTTAATGACTACTAAATGTGGTAGTTAAGGCAAAATGTCTCAATGTATAGTTGTATGTATTACTATCTTACTAAGGGATATTTTTTTATAAAGTATTTATGCTTACTATGCAAACATTAAAGTCGAAATTTTCGACATTTTTGTAGAAAGAAAAAATCGATTTCGAATTGCATTCAAACCCGCGACCTACTAACAAAACCCCTATAAAAATATACCATATTATGTTTTTGTATGTATAAATTTGGATCACTGGCGTTTAAATACGTATATATTATATATAGGGAGACGAAGTGCGTACAGGGTAAAGCCCTTAGCGAATAATTATTGGCTCATTAATCGTGCCCCTGTGAGCTTAAGAGGCTTTACGATCTGTTATTCCCGATAATTTACGTATATATTTTATATAAGGTATATTGTAGCAGCTGTTATAATTATATAGGCTTCTATTTAAAATAGGTGATATAATTCAGAAATACACGGTAGCATTTTAGTATCTATGGAAGTTCGAACAGTTGGTATATTTTTACCCGACTGCGCAACGTAAAGGAAGGTAATGTTTTTATTAACTAGTAGGTTCAAATCCTGCGTGTAGTAGATTTTTTATGCTTAAAAAAAATAAGTTCTCAGAGGATTTGGGAAAACATATTATCCAAAATATTGTCTTATCTAATAAATGTTTGTTAATTTAAAGTTTTGGAATAATTAATCTATTTTACTTTGTCCCTTAGGGTTTATGTTCATACAAGGCTACTTGCTTCATCTTATTTACCACATGAGCGCATTCATTTCGACTTTTCATATAGGTAATTAGGTTTAAAACAACTTTTCTTTTTACAAAAATTATGAACCTATTACCTATTCGGTTCGCATGAATAAATACCGAAATATTTTTTTGACATTAATTTTTAAATATAGGTAATTAATATTTAATTTGTTTCGGAGATTTTTCTCCTATAGCGACATACTTGAAAAATAATGTTAAAATACCTGAATAGACAATATTTTGGCTTTGAATTTAACAATTAGGTTGTAAAGATATGTCACACGCCCTTATAATTTACAACCAGCCACCATGCGTCGCGTTGTTGTACATAAACCTCATTATTTAGTTCATACATATTATAAAGATGTAGGAATACAGCTAATCTGAAATACGAGGAATTGGAACACAACCAACTAGCAAGGAATATGACGTGTTCGAAACAAATCTTACTCATTAAGACTGTAAATTCGAAAGTACGTCTGTATGTTGCTTTTAGGCGCTTTAACATCTTAACGGATGTCATTCGTAATTTTTACGACTTATCACAATCCAGAGAATAGAATTTTTAACTGAGTTCGAAAAAAGAAAAGATTTTGATTTGTGTATCTATTTTTTTTTATTCCGATTGCTTCCATTTAAATATTGTCATTTGTCTTCGGAGATACATGACCTCTTGTAATAAATAATTTCACTTTATTTTAAGTGTTATTGGATCAACTAGAGTCACTCTTACAACAAACAATATTAGAATTATGACTATTCATAAGTGCCTAATGGTCTACATGAATAAAAATATTTCGATTTTGATCTTTCAATTGAAGAAGCCACTTTGAAGCGAAGGCCAAACTGGCGCATCCGGCTTTCGTACGCGATGACGTATAGGCATGGCCTTTAGGTTAAAAAAAGGTTCTCTTCGAGAAACACAACAGTAAGAATACTGTTATTTCACGTCGATATTCTGTAAGAGGTTCAGAGAGGCACGTTCAAGTAAACCATCTAAATATATATTGAATAAATAAATAAACCAGTCTGTAACTATACCACTGTAGGGCAAAGGCCTTTTCTCGGACAGAGAAGGATTGAGCATTAATCATCACGCTAGGTCACTATGTTTTCCTTCACCGTTAGTTAGTGGTGTCTTATATTAACTAAGAAAGCATTGAAAAAGTCACATTAGTACATGTCAGGTATAAACCCACACCCACGTGCTTGCAAAGTGGGTCCGTAACCAATAAGTCACCACGACACTCTAAATATATAATGTTATTTATTTATACATACATAATTATAATATGCCCCTTGAGCGACGCTGCGTATGTTAGCTTAAATGCTAATAAATCTTTAACTGATAGAACCACGTCGAACATACTGTCTTACTAAGTTTACGATATGTCCGCCTCAGGCGGTTATGGTATCGACCTTCGCGTAATAATTTAGATACGGCCTTTCTTCCGTTCTCTAGGTAATATAACATAACATAACCGCATTGTGAGTTACATCTCAGGTTTTATATTTAAACATAACCTTAATACATTTAGAAAAATTAGAGGAAATTTAATAAGAGATAGCAATGTTTAGAAAGAGAGCCATGTTTGAACCTTTAAGGCGAGACGTAAGGGAACTTGAAATTTGTAGGTTTAGGCAGCAATAGATACGATAGCTCAGTTGTTAGAGTATTGCTACAGTATGGCAAGTGTCGCGGGTTCAAACCACTCGTATCCTATCTCTTTTTTAATTTTCTATAATTTTTCTTATTTTTACTTATTTGTAAGTATTTAATTTACTTGTAAGTATTTAATTTACTTGTAAGTATTTAATTTACTTGTAAGTATTTTATTTACTTGTAAATAACTAACTACATGTATGTGTGTAAGTAAGTAACTAACTTAATACATTTTCTAGTTTTAATAGACGAATTTCCATGAAATTGTATCCGAAATTGGTTCTTGAAAGTTTATCTAATAGTACCTATTTCATTAGCTACAATTGAGTGAACAGGTACCTGTATATTGAACTGAACTAACTAAGAGAAGTGATTTCATCCTTTATTCAAAAACCAATGAATGAGCGATTTATGACAACCAGATCCTTTGTGCTTGCTTGCTGGATAATCACGATTAGCTAAGACCTTCAAATAACGTCTCTCTAGATTATTCGGATAGGTCTAAAGTAAATTACAAGTTTTTACTATCTAATTAGGTACTTTATAATAAATTGGATATCAGAATTAAAGCAGATAGTTTGTAATAAAAAAAAAATCTAACGTTGCGGTACTGGATTTCATTTGTTTGAGAACAAATATAAAACTGTAATAATATCATATAAAATATTGCACAAAATGTACGTTTAAAAAAGCAAAGTGGAGTGTGCAATTTCATAAAGAGCTGCAAAGTTCAACGGTCCTTGGAGAGCCCCGGTAGATCTGTCGCCCTCGGGCGTCTTATAATATCTTCTAAGAAATTTGTATAGCAAAACTGCAGCACTGGCGAAACCCTTCCAGCAATTTTGGTACACTTTCACAACACTCCATTTATTCATTGTCGGCCGTGAAAAGATTTCGAGGGTGGGAAAATGTTTAAAGTTTTCATTTGTTAAGAAAGATAGATCCCCGTATTTCAATAATTATAGTAGGTACAAATAGCCACTTTTAAGTGACAGCATCACAATTTTTGAATACGATATAAAACATCAAACTTTTATAATATCTTAAAGTGTCAAAAAATATAGTGAATGGTCGATGTTTCAGATTTTTATTTAAAGTAACGATATTTAAGGTTACTAAAACCCAAAATTCTTAACACTCAATGAATAGGCAACGTATTACAGCTGTACTTACACTGTCTAATAATAGAGTGAACAAAATATTGTGTTATTTACTATCAAAAGCATCAAAAGAAAGACTTACATTTTACGAAACACTTACGGATAATATACCTACAAGTATTAGGAATTATATTGATGTGGGCATACACAAAGGATGTTACCCGCGGCAACATTTTTTTCCTCTCCGTTGAGAAAGGCACTTAAAAACGTTGTAGACGCACAAAGTTTATAAAAGCCGAGTTCATAAGGCGGCTTTATTAGACAATTTCCAGGTGTGGAACAGCTGACGTCTCAAATATTAATTTCTGATGGATCTCACCCAAATCCCGCCTAATCCCGAATTTTAATGACCGTTTGTCACACTCCAACGGTTTTCATCGGTTGTTACATTCGTATTCAGTTCATAATTGATGCTAGGGATTAGTGAGAGTGTGATTCCAACTATACGAATAACTCGTTTAAATTAACCATTCTCATTAGTCATTCAGATACTTCGACGATTACTTTGTTCAACTGAAGCGATTCTGTCCCTCGATGATAAGCTGAGAAGTACTTTGTGAACTTTTGGGATGAATTGTCCTCGTAATTTCGTTATGAGTTACGACTAGTGTTTGTCATTGTCAGTCGATACTTTACAGATCACTTAAATTGGAACTATGTCAGTGTTTGATAAATGGTAATTGAAGTTTATGTCGGGGGAATTGCTTGTTAGAAAACGTGAAGACTTGAGCTGAATTCAATTGTTGCCAATGTTTACTTTGAAGAAAGGAAAGACCTTAAATGGTTAAGGTCTTATTTTATTAATGCAATATGATTTAGGAAGTAGCCATTATAGGTCACTAAGAAACTTTACGATTAAAAAAACCAAACTTTATGTAACTTTTAGAAATGAATTTAAATAATTGTTTTTTTTTTGTTTGTTTGAAAATCTCCTTAATATCGGCGACTAGGTGCCTTAGTAATAAGTTAATGCCGCTCAGTGCCTAGAAATTAATTAAAAAATAATAAAATGCATGGATTGTATGCATCAACAACAACAATATCTGGAATTCATTTATAAAAGTTTTCATAAAAATAGTTTGCATTTGTTTTTCTGTTTCAAAGCTTTAGCAACTTAATAGCTAATTAACTAGTTTTTTTTAAGAGTCTTTACATTATCATAAAGATCTTTATCTTACTAAAGATTCAGGAGTGTTTATCTGCGAATCTGTTTCTGTGTATCTAAGGGCTTTGCGACCCAAATAAAAGGGTCGACACAAAGGTGTCCCGCTAAGCAGATTGGAAGTTACGTGACAGGAGAGCCAAGTGTCGGAGGGTGCGCTAATCATCACCTCAGGGTACCCCTTACTAGCTGTTTGGTTTTCGACTTTACTGTCTTTGCTAATAGTATCATTGTAAGGTAGAATACCCATATCATTTATTAAGTCACGCTTGTTAGACTTATGTCTGAGCTAACAAAAGCTTGCAGACAAAATTTAAAACTTATTTTCTGCGAATGCCTTCTCTGTCTACATTCGCAAGGTGAGACCGCGGTTGATTCTGCGATGGAGATATTAACATCTTTTTCTATCTGGCAATTGTCATTAAGGCGCCTCGTCGCATTAATCTGCTATCTCGCTCGCACATAGAAGTTGAATGTAAATCGATTCATTCGTTGGGAGAATATCCCTTTTTTTCGTCGAGGGTAATAAACCTAAATAGCCATAGTCGAATCTTCATAACACTGAAAAATATAACGAAACTATGTATTTTAATAAGGACCATATATTATTTAACTTTACGTATAAAACTGGTTTCATAATTCAATAACTTGTAAAGCAAATTTTAAATAGGTAAGCCTATGTAGACGGAGAAGATATTAAAATTTTGTTTTCCCTCGCAAACAATCTGACACGGGACCCTCGTCATCTGCGGTCTCATGTGCACACCCCGACACCCAGTTAAATATCGCTCCAACTTAAATGATATTCTCTTACAAGGTACCATCGTCAACAACCAACCCTTTACAAATAAATAACAAAGACAAGTGCACCATTAAACTTTTTTTTTAAACATGCTTTTTTTTTGTGATTTTTTTTTACATGTTATAGCACATGATAGCTTATTAAATACAATTATTTAATAAGAATTATTATCATTATCCGTATCAGTTGTTTTTTTTTTTCAAATTTTCTTATTAAATAATTATGCTTTTATTTATTGCATTATAATCCGATTTACTTAAAGCATGCAAAATTCCAGCTCTTAAACCGTAAAATGGGTTTAATCTAACTTGAAAGATTTGAATATAGACAGACACGGTAACACTTCTATAAAACCTACACAATATGGCGTTAAAAAACTTCTTCAATTTCTTTAAATTTTTGTAACCAAAAGCTTGAAATTATTTTTGAATTATTATCAAACAAGATAAAAAGCCAAACTAGACATAATTAAAACAAAAGTAAGCGCCTTTATATATACAATACTTAAGGGCATGTATGTATATCATGAAGAGAATCACCTGTGAAAATATTGAATGCAAAAGAGGCATTTTTTTTCATACAAAATAATTCTTATGATTTCATTTTCTTCAATAATGACAGACTTCATTATCCTATGCGTGTCTAGTGCTTACTAAAAGAATTTATTGAAAGTAAATAACCGGATTCGTGTTGATTTACCTTTCAGCTGATGTCTAGAGCTGTATTTGAAAGATTTTGGTGAAAACTTTGACCATGGTTTACTCGAGAATTGTTTGGGGTTCGGTTCCAAAACCTATGCTCAAGGATTGTTTATAGGGTACCTTATACGCCCTTAATGTATTATTTCGGACTTCTGTTACACGCTGTAGATAAATAAAAAGCGCTTTCTACACAGCGATTTACATTTCAATTAGGTCCTCTTGACACAGCTCTTAAGGCATCTATTCAAGTGAATTGCCACACTTAAGAAGAATCTTCGTAATTCATGTAATATTATGCTAAAACTGTTCACAAGTTGCGCGTGATACATCTACGGCAAGCGTCGTAGGTACAGAAGGGAACTGAAAAGTCACTCAACTTTCGTTTACGTTGCTAAAGAGAGCAAGGGTCTCCTTATAAAACAGTTTCATGAATATTTATACAGATTTAAGGATAGTGTAGTGCCGTTGTGTAAATAATTGCGGTCGAGTGGGGTCTTGAATTTAAATTGCTTTCGATTGCTCTTTGTCCCAAGGATTGTTGAGTGTTGAGAAATAACAATTACTAAGGTTGTCATAGTTAGTCTTATTAGTAAGTTTACACTGTTGTCTATTTAGAATCAGAATAATATTAGAAAAAAATATTTTTTTACATAAAACGGTTTTGTCATCAGAACTAAAGGTATGTACCGAATATCAGATCAATCTGTCAACAGGAGGGGGGTGAAATATCGATTACTAAATTTGAACGTCAAGCTAAATAAAACCGTTTAAAAAAGTCTTGCTCCCGAATTGATTATAAACTTAGTATAAATCTAGGCAAGCTCAACTCTAGACAGTATAACCCAAGGGTTTGTGCAAATATTTTTATTATTAATTCCTCTTCGAACAATCCCGGTCCTAATTTAACATGTATCCTCCCAACACGAATATGAAAAATAGACTTTCGTTGGTTCTATATTTTAGCAAAACTCAGATATTTAAATTGGATCAAAAGGAAAGTTGCCTATGTACATAAAAATATGCCATTCAGAAAAAATGGAAATTGCGTTTTGTTAAAGTGACTAAATATTATAAATGTAGATAACAGATAAGTAGGTATGTTTGGATTCAGGCGTTTGTAGGTCGGTAGGTGTTGTATACATATGCACATTAAAGAGAACTATTTTGACTGACTGATTCCTAACCGCAGAGCCTAAACCACTGAAGCCAGAAACATAATTTATAAGTAGGACGAAAGATCTCGATTGTAATATAAGAGCCCTAAGAATCATTTTTTTAAATTACCCCTAGGGGAGTAAATAGCTTGGGACAAATATACTTTGAGTTCTGTTAATCAAAATTACAAACGTTGTAGAAACAGGGAAACAAAGTTTGCGGCATCTAAGTTTAAACAAGTTTAACCGAAGCTTTTAAGTGAACTCGCGACAAATATAATTATGTAACTGAGAAATTAATAATTCCTTATTTTGATGGGACGTATTAATTAATCTACAAGATGTTATGGTTACGACAAAGCCTTAACTTTACCCACAGAATGTTCATTTATTAATTATGGTATCATGTCCTCATTAAAATCCCATGGCACACATTTTGAAATGTGTTTTATGCTTTAAGTAAATGCCATTTAATTTAGGGATCACAATGATTTGAAACAGACTCATGAAAAAGTTTACACTCAAGCCCGTATTGTTTGATTTAGATTGGTATGACATTTCAAAAGAGACTGGAAAATCCTTTTCGTAACATCGCATGTGAATTCTATTATGATTATAATTATGATCGAATATGAAGATGATTATTTTAATTGATGTGCCGTGTGGTTTCCGTTTAAGAATAGAACCACCCCTACTCATCCCGCGGGTGTCGTAAGAAGCGACAACGGGAAAAATCTGGAAGATGGGCAACAGCATTCTACTGTGTACAACTATCTACATACTGCGATCGGCAACCCGTTTGCCCAACATGGCAATTAAGGGTAAACACCTTCTAATGAGCGCACAAAATAAGTGTAACAGGTTGTGTAGGTATGAAGATGATATTCATATTCTATGACACCAGTTCTTATGATCAAAGTTACTCAATATTTTATTTACCAGGTGTCAAGAACGAATTGCACATAAAATATTGAATGAAATGATGACATCTCAAGATGACAATTGTGACAAGTGGGAGCAATGTAAAGCCGATCTAAACAGTATCGCCGTAGCTGCGTCGAGGATTAGGGCAGACGGGTCGCGTGCAGGACACCACTGCTTATCTTGTTACCCGCCTGTCCCTGTCACGACTTGTCCCACAGAAGGCTAGCTAAATGCCGAGCTTTGTTTGCTATTGTTTGTTGACAAAATGGACGTTAGTTTAGGGTATTTTGTGGTTATATTGGTAATGTTTTTTTTGAAAATTTATTTAATTTGTAAATTTTATTTTTTGACTAAATGAGTTGTGGCAGTTTTTTTACATATTGTAATAGATAATTTTACCATAAATTATATGTATATCATTGTCACAAATATTTATCTATACTTATAAAACAGTACCGTGACTGACTGACAGACAGACAACGCACAGCCTAAACCGGTGGACCTAGAGACTTGAAATTTTGAGACAATATTCTTTAAGTACCCTGGGGGTGCACTAAGGAAGGATTTTTGGAAACTTCACCCCTAAGTAGGTAAAAAGGGGGATAAGAGTTTGTATGAAAGTCCGTCGTTTTTAAAGTTAAATGTACGAAACTTGGTATTCAGCTTTTCAGTTGATGAATGAAAGACGAGCATAGGTTATTTTTTTTAAATCTAGCCTTGAGTGGATAAAAAAGAGGGTTAAAGTTTGTATGGAAAATTCATTGTTTTTTAAGTTACAGGTGCAAAAATGAGTATTAAGGTTATGCTCTAAAAATAAAAAAGACGTGTATCAAAACATTTTGATTTTTTCCCCCTAAGGAGATATAAAAGGGGATGAAAGTTTGTAATTAAAATTCATCATTTTTTAAGTTAAATCAATTAAACTTAGTGTTTAGCTTTTCGGTGAATAAATAAGACGTGTTTCAGCTTTTTGAAAAATATACCCAATAGGGGGGAAAGGGGAGGTAGGGGTGAAAGTTTGTGTAGGAAATTCGATATTAGTAAGAGACATCAAAGTAGCATAATTAATGAACGAGGTAGGGTAGGGTAGGGTAGAGTAGGTAGGTAGGGTAGGAGTAGAGTAGGGTAGGAGTAGAGTAGGCTAGGGGTAGAGTAGGGTAGGGTAGGAGTAGAGTAGGGGTTGGGTAGGGTAGGGGTAGAAAAGGGTAGGGTATGGTAGAGTAGCGTAGCGTAGTGTAAGGTAGGGTAGAAAAAGTGTAGAGGTAGAATAATCACGCGTACAAAGTCGCGCGGGGCAGCTAGTTTATTTATATACATAAACCGAATCAAAGCAAGGATCCAAAAAAAATCATGTCTTAATTTTATTCGGGTGCGTTCAAAACTTTTTGTCGCAAATATTTAAATTATAAAACCAAGTATTCAAACAAGTTTAACAAAGATAAAATTTGATTACATACTTTTCCTCCGTTGTTTTTATCGTATTTCAAAATTGTTTTTAGACTTATAATTGATTTACATTCATAATAGAAATATTTATACTTACTAACGAAGATGATGTAGATAATAAAAATTGGTGCCTAGAATCTACTTAAGCTAACGTAATCAAAAAACCTAGAAAAAATCTTATACTTACCATCAAATAAAAGCGTAAAGCATCCGCGCCTTAATATCCCCATCCCCACATAGGCACGGTAACGCGCATGTAACATCTTTGGTATCCACGTGCGTCCACGGAAGTTTTGTAACCGCTTACCATCAGGCTTGCTTGCAGGTAAGCCTGTTTGCCACTTTAGTAGTGTAAAAACAATTACAATTATTATTATTTCTTCATTCATAGGGTACTTACCCTTTGTGTGAAATAAGTCTTAAAGTTTAGAGTCTGGAACTTCTCATACACAAGTATGTTCCGAAGTACTAACTGTAGGTACTATCTAATTTAGCTAGCAACAGCTTTTGCTTGGGTCCGATGTTTCGAACTTTGTAGGATAGTAAGGGCCTTGTATCCTGACTATTAAACTATTAGATATCACATAAAGTTAGGGAGTTGATTAACCGACAATAATTAAACTTTTGTAAAATCCCTAATAAGGTTTATGCGAAAGTGTGAGTGGATTCGTGGTCAAACACATGCCTTTATTATTATTAAAAAGAAGTTGTTTTTTTTTGTATGTCCTCCTTTCACGAAGCAACAGAGCTACATTTATTGACGTAAGATTTTATTCATAGACTTAATTGTTATATCGCCCGGGGCTGACTAAGGCTAACTATCGATTTTTTTTAAAGTCTATTTTTAAATTTTGAAAAAATGCGGATGAAGTTGTCGATGGACGCTAGTTCTAAATAAAAAGTGTTCAAAATTATTAAACCATTTTACAAGGTTGAAAACTAAACTAACTATCAAACCAATAATGGTTTGATACCATAAAGTTTAAAAATGGAATCTCTTGATTGTAGCATAATTATATAATCAGGTAGATTATAGGTATAGCACATTTGGTACATTTATGTGAGATATAAACTATCTAGGAAATATTCGCCGCATAACATGTGAAGTTGGCTAAATCTGTCGTATTCCGTTAAGTATGAATTCTGAAGATATGAAAAATTGCATCCTGGATGGATGTTTTCCGTAGTGAGGATATGACGTACGACGTGTTGTTAACCCAGAATGTACAGAGATTTCACTTTAGCCGTAACACCTGCTTTTATTCAGCTTATAAATGCCTATTCATTTATGTGTAAATAATTTCAATTGAGTGATAAGGGTTGAGTTACCATTATGCTTTAGTTAAAAACTTCCTTGTGAAGAAATTTATTAAAACAAATAGGTACCTATACCAAGTGGCCAAAAATATTATTGTTTATTTTTCAGTAACTTATTTTCCGTAACAAAGCTATTACAGTTAGCAACAGTTCGCGAGGATTTTATTTTTGTACTTTTTATTTTAATCGTACAACCCTTTTACGAACAACTGATTGTAATCATACATACATATATAGAATCACGCTTGTATTCCCCAGGGGAGGTAGGCAGAGCTTTGGTGTATGCAGTACACCCATGTTTCGCCGGCCATGATAAAAGTCCCATGTAATAGGGGACGAGCCCATCGCCATTAACCGGCCAAAACTCCAGACTCCGTGCTGCTACTAAGAATTTCTTAATGGAAAACCCAATAACACTTTGACCGACCCGGGGATCGAATTCAGGACCTTAGCGCTTGCTACCACTAGACCAACGAGGCAGTCCATATACCTAATTATTTACGTGATTATTTTTAACATTATTTATAAGGTAGATCGTCAATAAATTATACAGTAATATATAAAAAACACATAATATAATGTTGCTGGCTGGCAAAATTCTTCTTAGAAAAAAGAAGAATTTTGCCTTGATAGGCATGGAGCAGGTGATAATTAGGTAATTATTAATTCGCTCATAACTTCCACAAAAATCAGAGGGGTATGCATTAGGTACGAACTTGTATATCGATGTCGAGTGTGTATTGTATAAAGTTTAAAACAAGCGAAAATTTTGTCATAATTTCGATTTTGAACGTATGAATTATACCTGAACCGTTTTACCCCTCAGTAAGTAAAAGCGATATAGCAAAGGCAAACCTTCACCGTTGGAACTTATTAACTGAGTTCCATCTAAGGTACTGGTCATATTGCTGGTGAGAACGCGACTGGCAGTATTATTTTTTAATTTATTCATTTTTTTAATATACAGCGTTTTTCCCATTCTATCCCACCCTCATCGTGACTCTCATGAACACCAAAACTTACAAAAACAAAAATATAAAACAACTAAACTACCTTAATGATTCCTAAACTAACAACACTAAATATGTTTTTTAGTTTAAACCTAAAGCGATAGTACACTTACACAAATATACATTTTCTATTTCTTAGCTTCATAAATTGCTTTTATGTTATAACTAATTAGCTTCATAACTTCACATGTTTCTGTAAAGTTTTTCTAATTTGATTTAACCCTAGGTATATTCTTGATGAACAAAATGTACCTCGTAAAGACAATTTTTATTGCCCATTTGTCCTCTGTGCCTCTTACTTGAGTTTAATAGTAAAAGCCCGCTGAATATCAATCAGTGAGACAGCTCCCTAAAGCGATGGCGTTCATCGATCTAAGATGCAATCAAATCCCGCCTTAATGTTTCATTGGTCCGATTTCGAGATAGTCGGATCGAACTATTTTAGGATTACCACAAGATAACGAAGTATAAGTGATTTAATCATGAAATTAGGTTTGATGTCTATAAGCGATCATAGATCATAGACACTCAAAGTCACCGAAGCTCCGCTTTGTGAAACTTGAACCTATTTATAGATAAGCAAGTATGACGAGCCCCCGTCATCCCCTTCAGATCTAATATAATCGAGTAAAATTCACATAATATTATGAAATGTGACTTGATAAAGTTGTATACTATTTACTTATTTAATTGCTTAACAGACTGCCTCGTTGGTCTAGTGGTAGCAAGCGCGACTGCTGAGCACGAGGTCCTGGGTTCGATCCCCGGGTAGGGCAAAGTGTTATTGGGTTTTTCCATTAGGAAATTCTCAGTAGCAGCACGGAGTCTGGAGTTGTGCCCGGTTAATGGCAATAGGCTCGCCCCCTATTACATGGGACTTATAACATAGCCGGCGAAACGTGGGTGTACTGCACACCTCTGCCTACCCCCTCTGGGGAATACAGGCGTGAGTCTATAATAAGTTGCTTAACAGATAAAAAATTCAAACTTTATGACAAAGAAAAAATTAACAGACTTCCAAAAACGGTCATCATTACGATGTGTTTTTTTTTCATGATTGTTACACACCGTGATTATGAAAGCCGATTAATTCTTTTTTTTTTTGTATCGAAGAGTTTAATCCCGTGATTGGTTTCATGTAAAAATTGATTTGATAATTGATTAACTGATTGATTGATTGATAAAAGAGCTGCGAGCATTACTTAAGGTCAATAAAAAGCATTTTAAGGATAATGAAAATACCCCACACAATAAATGTAGCTAATTTAGTACGTTACTCATGTTATCATGTAAGAATAAATTATTTTCTTTTATACTAAGTTAGTCACGAGTAAAAAATATGTGAACATGTAGGTAGAATTATTCAAAAGTCAATTTTAAAACAAATATTTTAAATGTCAAAGTATTGCATTCATAGTAGCAATAGCTATTTATCAATATTTGGGTTGTATATTTTTCTACAACTGAACCTGTAGGCCAGAAGATAATCACTGAATTCCAAAAAATATATATTTAATTTTGCTCATCACTGCACACCATTGTGTTGTTATTTTCATATTGTATATACCACTTCCATTAAAAAAGAAAGATTTTTAGTAGTAATTAAAAATGTTTGATCACATTAACCCGCAAACGACCACTAATGTACGGACCACTATAATTAATGGACTTGTTCATAGCCACAAATTAGCGAAATATGCACGTGCGAATTATATTTTACAATAACTAGGCTCGAGGGTTGTTAGTAGAAGTTACCATGTTATTCTGGGCTCGCGGGTTATTAGTTACCATGTTAGGCGCTGTTGTCAAATCCAACACTTATATTTTTATTTACACTTATACAAGATGTAAAAATTAAACCCAACATTTCGTGAGGTAACTCAACCCATGAAACTTAACAGCAACTGTTCTATGAGATTCTTTGAAAAAAAATGATCTTCCTATACAATTTAACAGCTGATCGCGGTAATTTGTATAGATATTTTGTGCGAATTTCGAAAACTCTTAAAACAGACGTTGTTTGGGCTTAGTCACCTCACTAGAGATCTGACGTTTAATTAGCTACATTTTGTATATATTTCAACCTCTTTTAAATTGTAAACAATTTTGTGAAAGTGCATTTTAAAAAATCGACTAGGTTATATCAATAAGCAATTTTACGCTTATACTCTACTTGGTTATCATAGCGACTATTTTTTCGTTTAAAATATGTGCCACATGTAAGAAAAATTGGGTCCATGTTATGATAACGCTAAATAGATCCTATAACAGTTCTAGTAACTTAAAAAAACAGTATAGTTTTTCGAAATGACAGTTTCATTGCAATAGAATCACCACTGAACTGCCCTAGAATAAATCGTTAAATATTTTATTTGTATTTTTTTAAAAGCAATCGGTTTTAACTAAATTTTCAATGTGTTTCACTATTTATAAGCCATTGGAAGGTAGGATTTTGCACGTAGAATTTTACACATCTTATTACCCGTTCGGTTTGGCCATTATTGGGATCAAAAAAATTCACTGGTCGTGTGATGTTTGTATATTTTTATAATTGCAGAACTTTGACAGTCGTTAAAGGAAGTCAGTACCCTTAGAAAATCCTGAAAACTAATCTAAGTTCAGAATTTCGTGTCCCTTTGGATTGCGGAGGTCAGAAAAGCAGTCGCTTCGTAAAAAACTGAAATTCAGTTGCGTCCAGTTAGATTAGAAGCCGACCCCAACAAAGTTTGAGAAGGCTAGGAGGATGATGAGCAGAACTAATAAAACAAATAACATCATCTAACTAAAATCACCTCACCAATATGCTTATCAATATCCCTAGACTATAATATAGTCTCAAACTTTCGCGAATACTCAACATAATGAAACAACTTTTCTTGACCTTGAGTCTGCCTGCGACCACGAGTGCTGCAAAGTACTCGAAACGTCAGGATTGTATTATCAAAATAAAAACGCGAATTGTATCCGTTGAAAAGTTGTTTCATTATCCCTAGACTAATAAAGTCTAAAGGCAGAGGAATAAAGTGCTAGTTTTGAAAATTAGGCAAAATGCAATTGTGTTTACCTGTCAGAATAGAAATAGAAATAGAAAAACATTTTATAGTATATATAGTATATATGTTATACTTTATTTAGTATATGTTAAAGAATAATGTCAGTTTACTAGCACAGTAACAACAATCATTATTAAAAAGCTAGAAATGCTGATACACCTCTACCTCTGTTCAACCCTAGTGTAATAGACATACTGTGTGATATAAAATGAAATTGTAGATTATTTTACACACTTCCGACGTAATTCACTAAAATAAACATAAAACGTTTTACTCGGCCTAATAACAACGGTTTTATAATCATAAGTTGATTGGGGCTAACAAGCTTTTTATGGCAGTAAACAATACGATAACTTGCCGCCATTTTAAACCTCCACCTTTGTTTTCAGGGAGTTAATTTTAAAACTTCATCAAAAAACTTGTGTTTAAAAACATTATCATGACTGCCTCGTTGGTCTAGTGGTAGCAAGCGCGACTGCTAAGCATGAGATTCTGGGTACGATTTTTGGGACAGATAAAGTCTTATTGGGTTTTTCCATTACTAAATTGTCAGTACATAGCAGCACGTGGCGCCATCTATTACCATAAGAACGTTATTGTTGTTTTCTTCTGAAACAGTATTTTTTTTTTGGGGTGAAAGATACCCTCTATCCGTTTCTGTACACCGGACAAGGTATATGCAAAATTTCAGAATAATCGTTTCAGTGGTTTAGGCGTGAATGGTAACTAACAGACGAAACTTACTTTTGCATTTATAATATTAGGATTAGGATGGTACGGACCACCCGTTAAATAAGTCATCGATGTGAATTTGGAAAGTAGGGAAATTAGAAATTTAGAAACGCTTTGATTTTCTTATACAAATGAAACTCAAAAATCCATTCCCTGATCTGGACTCAAAACTTCATTTCAAGACACAAACCATCATACATTGCCGAGCACTCTAGTCTAATTGGTTTCATACAAGTACTAGTTTTAATTATAAAGTTTTACATTACAAAGAGGTTTGTAATGTGTGTGCATATTTCATTCATATAAAAGCTCACAGACACCGCGTATGCCGCGCTTCGCTGTCAGCGCAACATTATTCATACTTAATGAAAAAATGTCACCGACAGGAACACAGCACTGAGGCAACATGCATAGATTTGCTCCAGCGTACACGTTAAGGCGCCTCTTACCGATAATTTGCTATCTCGCTCGCACATTGAAGATATAAAATCTATGAATATAGTCATGAAAAATCGAACTACATCATAAGAAGGAGAACAACATTATTAAGTTTCAGCAAAAAGTTTAGCTTTATCAAAACATATTTTCAATTAAGAAAATAGCTTTAAGTCAATTATAATTTTATTCTATTTCTATGCATGAAAACATGTATCAAGCTGATTTTTTTGCTGAAACTTAGTACTGTTGTTCTCCTTCATATGGTGTAGTTCGATTTTTCATAACTATATTCATTGATTTTATATATCTTCAATGTGCGAGCGAGATAGCGGATTAGTAAGAAGCGCCTTAAAACGTTATTTTAAGAACGTTATTGAAAACTCAACTAGAGGGATTTTCTTGAGTAAAGCGAGGATATCATTGCCAGAGCGGTTGACTCGACATTTCTTAAGCGTTTTAATCTTTGAAATGTATTGTTCCCGTGCTAATTGCTGTTCGATTAGTTCCAAACAAGAGATTTTAAGACCAACTATTTGGTAACTAAATCATTATATCAACCTTGTTCTTTGTTTTCAGCGGTTCAAGATAATTTGTAGTGGTATTATCGTAAAAACATGATGAGGATAAAATAACAGCTATTATCTACGATATTATTCTACAGTGAAGGTCGAGCTCCGTTTAATTTTGTTTAAAGTTAGGTTAAAAATTTAAACGTAATAAATTGGTTAAACGTGTATTCACGCTGGAAATGTCAGTTTTGTTTATCGACATTTATAAATGGAAATCTATACTATGAGTATATATTCTTTTGTTATTTACAACTTAAACGTGTACCGGAGTGCCTATCTACATAAGGATATATATATGATAGGATATCTACTTATATATACACGATACTATAGATTATATATATAATACTTTTAGCGAGTGAATCTGGGGACGTCATCTAGTATTAGAGAGTACATAGAATATTTGTCACTAACAGAGTAGGTATGATTTGGAATCTATAATCGTGTCCGCAGTCGCTCCATGTAAAACACTAGTATTCAGCTGCATCCGGTAAGACTGGAATCCGACCCCAACATAGTTGGGAAAAGGCTAGGCAGATAATGATAATCGTGTCCGCATAATTCTAAAATAACCAAGCTTTTCATAATAATACTTTTTCCACTGGGTAAACGACAAGAAGTGCCACATTGGCATTCAAATCTATTTAGTTAATATTCCAAGGAAGTAACGTTCGTATAAAAATGATCATAAACAAGAATATAACATTTTTCTCGCAAGACTATAAAATTAACCCTTAAAAGAGACGGAAAAAATCCACTTCAAAAGCACGGTATTGCAGAGTATGCTACGGTGACTACTCGGTAAGCTAAACTCCTTTAAAACGGCTAAGATGATGCTTCCGAACGTGCTTGTTGCCCAGCCACGGGCCTTAGGGCACCTCAACACAATTTTGCTCTACTTTTATCTGTTTGCACTTCAGCTAGTGCAATGTTGAGATTGCACAGCAATGAGTGTGATAGCCCGCGTTATAATTATTAAGCCATTATTGCATTTATTCTTAAGATGATTGAGATTATTAATTATTTAAATCTCAATCATCTTAAAATAAATTATTATAAAATTATTTATTTTAAATAATAATATTAATTTAATGAGTCTTTACCAAAATTGGTATTAATACTTTTTAAACTTACATTGTCAGACCAATATTAACTACAGTAAGAAAAAATGCGCTGGTTCGTGGTAGAAACAAAAGCTCATATATTTCAAAAAGGTAAAACCAAAACGGTATAAAAAACATAGACAAAAATGTAAAAAGGATTACATATCAAAAAGAGTTTAGTGCAGACTTGCAAATTACTTACTTTAATACAAACACTACCTAATAAAACTTTAAGTATTCGATATGTATTTCGGCAAATATTTGGTAAGTATCCCGTTATTTGTAAATACTAAAGCTACTAATTCTGTTTTCCTAGCCTAATTCAGTGTTATCGATTCATTCTCGGATGAATTCTCATCAACATTCTGACGGCTTCGAAACGTCAGCGTTGCCGTCATCACAATACATTTTCAATGATTGGCCTCGTATTCTGGCTCATGCAATCGGAACAAGAAATAAACTTCGTATTTCCCGGGCATTTAGTACAGATGTAACGTTTCACGAACGCTTCAACAGTAATGATTAATGATTGAATTACAATCAAGACCCTACTTTCAGTGACACGCATGACCCGGCCTAATTCGAAATTCAATCTTCGGCTGGGTACCACCAGTCGGCAAACAGCTGGCGCCCGAGCTAACAATTCTATGCGAGACATCGCGAATGCGCTTCGAGAATCGATTATATTCGAATTTCAATCCATCGATCACAATAATGCATGAGACTAGATATGGTTTTGTGCATTCCAAATAGAATTGAGACCGCATAATTTATTCATCTGAATACCGGCTATTTGTACCAGTGATGGTTAGTTTACACCTAGCATAAATAAATAGCTTAATGGTTTGAAAATAACTCTGTAAGTTTAACTTGTTCAGAGCAACTATAAACTTCATCTTGCAAAAACAAATTGATTATTAACTGCGGTCAGAAAGTAAAGGATATTGATCTAATAAAGAGCCCACAAACCGGAGTTTGCTTTTAGATGTCAAAAACATCTACACAACTTAATGTTAATTGACAAGAAAGTGGGAGGGTCCGTCGATGCGTTTGTCAAGATAATTATTATCGAGTTTGATCTCTAGAGAATTAAAACGAATATGCTTATCGATATCGATTATGATAAGTTTTATGTAGTTTATTGGTAACATCAACTAAAAAATAACATTAATGTGACTCCCACGCCGTAAATTAATACAGCAAGAGGTATTTAATATTCTTTGATCACACAAAGTCAAATTTGTAATAATTATAAAATAAAACAAAGCATTCGGATAAAGAATTTTTTATATCATTCTTTTAAAAATAGCATTATAGAGTCTATATTTAAGTAAGAACATTTAAACTATAAATTTAACACGAATTCTTATCATCGACATCGAATAAGATATCGAGCACTGTTTAAACACGGTACATCACTAGCGGTAGGTAGTGAAACGTTCTCAGTAGAATCTTTGCATTCCGCTTTTATTTATCTCCGCCGACGCGACGTTTTGCTAACTTGGGCACTTGACACGAATGTTTTGGTAAAGGAGTGTAAACTCTGTTGGTTTTCTTTTCAAAATATTTGCTGCGTAACGACACGTTTCCAAAGTTTCAATAAATCAAATATATCGCTGAATCTTTGTAACTTTATGTGTAAATTAGTGAATGGACGGGATTTGAGTGGTTTTCGAAAGTAATTTTCCCCCATTACTGTGGATTGGAATACGTAATCATTTCTTTTACGCATACCAAGAATAAAAACCTCATTAAGCTATGTTTTTAAAATTTCAGATACTTATTGTAATTTATTGTTTGTCTAGGCTGTTGACTGTCTCCTCAACTTGAAATATTCTCGATTTATAACAATAAAAGTTAACTAAGGCAATTAAATTCATTCTTAATGGAAGTCTTGACACTTAAAAATATTTTTGAGATCTGAAATTTCATAGTTTAGAGGTGAAAGACATTAAGATTAGAAGTCATTAATATACTTAGATATCTAAGTATATGCGATATTTTTATTTTAAAGAGTACAATTTGACATCTCACCACAAATACCATTTCTTAAAATGGTGAGGTTAAAGAACCTAACAAAACCCGTTACAAGAATACGAACAGAAACAAGTACCTATACCAATATCCAATTTTGTTTAGAGGTCTATTTATTACAAGATACTGACTAATTCATGTCATTCAACTACTATATAAGTACTTGCTTATACAATTTCGTTAGCATGTATTGATTAAGTAGTCCTCGGCTAGATGGAACAGTAAAACTCTTGTCACGAGTCGCGTGATAACGGGTAGTGGGTGTGGACTAATAAAATGGCAGAACATAAGCAATTCAAGAAAGTCAACACGAGACGCCGAATCTGTGCCTAGTTAATGGACGAGTTAACCTAATAGCCAAAAGCACTCAATGCTTACAAAGTCGCGTCGGCCGCTTTATAGCCCCACTAACTGTTAATTTCCTACATTTCGTTAAAGAAAATTCCTCTCTAAGGAAAATATTGCCCTTACCCTGTATAAGCATTGTTTCGTTTACGTTATATTTCCATTTTCATTGTTCGATAGTTGCTTTGTAAGGGTGCCGCGTATTTAATAAGAGGTTTCTGAGCGTTTATTGTTGCTTGTCGGAGGCGGTGCTAACGTTTATTGGAGTAGTACGCCACGCTACCTTTTAGCGCGAGAAAGCGTGAAAGATACACTTAAGAATTCTCACCTTCTGAGAATAAATCCACTATACCTATATTTAACATAAAGGAGGAAAAATATACGCTTATAAGCATATTACTTTCCTATATAATATTCTATTGTCTGCAATTTCTCTCCATATTTTCCCCGTTCTAAATCCGGTGTTAGCCGAATTGCCTAAATGTTTTTATTGACAAGCAGTTCGAGAGTGTATTTTTTAAGTTAACAGCAAGCCATCTGTTCGGCATATTGGGTAACCTTGGTTCCTATTCGAGAGGCGGAAAATCGGGTTGGAGCAATAGCAGCCGTGGCGTTGTGTCGGAAAATCGGAAAATCCCCCCAATCCGCTTTTGGCGTGACACTCACTACCGAGAGCACCTCTGTCGGAGTTAAGCCTTTCTGGATTTAGAGCATATTCGCCCTCAAAAATTGCTTTTGATGCGTTTTGTTTGAAACAAAAAGAAATCAATCGGGGTTTTTTAAACCTTTAACTTGTCAAGTTTGATAGTTTGCAAGATGAATACGTATGAACTGATTTATGCTTTTGCTTACCATCATTCTAAAACAGTGAACCTACGACTTTATTTACCAAGCGAATCCAAAACCGTGTCAGTAAGACGTAATTAACCTGGCTCGTTTTTACATTATTACGTCCCACTGTCATTTTCGCGTGGAATGCAAACTCTTTCTAGGGATACTAACAGTCGTCCTATTCAGCATAAATGCGCAATATGAGACTGCCTATAAGTCTGTTATGGCCAGCTCATTCCAAGAGAAATTATACGAGACTTTGTGGTTGAAAGAAAATAAAATAATAATAGTATTGAATGCAATTAAGCACACAATAAAGTTACTATTCCAATGCGCCATCACAGGCCGCATAAAATAAGGCTTGATTTCAATGTAATGAATATGCAATAAGTTGTAAATTCATCGCAAAAACCGATATTAGATTGCAAAGGACGTTGGCAAGTACATTTTGACAATATTTGTGCTATCAACTTGTAATAGATATTTATTGTTTAATTAAAGGCTTACAAGACAATTACTATGGACGTGGCGTTGTCTTATGCCAAAATTGTGATGTTCTTCGAGTTACGAAGCGATGTTATACATATTACACATATTAATGTTTGCGCTCACTGTAGTAAGATTTATAAGACAAACTAGGAAGAAGTAGGATTTCCAGGAAATACAATAGAAAAATCCATTGTTGCCTCCGGGATGTAAAAAACCTCTCATAGGTTAAATTAAAAAGTAGGAATAATGTTGTATTTGCAGTAAGAAGTGGTTGCTATCACTATTAATATAAATTTTTGTTGAAATTAAAAGAAATATCAAATTTTACTATGTATATCTAAATGTCGTGGTGGCGCATTCGTTACGGAACCGTTGTAGAACCGCTTGGGTGTGGGTTATAACCTGGCATGTACCAATGTGACTTTTTGGAAAACATCGTAAGGAAACCTGGACTTAATAGTCTAAAATCGCCAACACGAAGTGAGCTAGCGTGGTAAATAATGCTCAATCCTTCTCTGTATGAGAAAAGGCGTTTGTCCTGCAGTGGGACAGTTACAGGCTGATTTATTTAAATCTAATATCACAATATTATGTGATATTATGTCTTTTGATTTCAGCAAAATCCATAACCAGCACTTTTATTATTATGTTCAGTTATTTTAATTAATCTCTAATAATAAGAACATTTTCTTTTAAGGTAAGTACGTAAAACAACATAGTTCATAGTTTATTTAAGTATAGCTAGGTTTTCTTAATTGCTTCCTAACCACTATACTCACGGTGTCTCATTTTTAATTGGTCTCTCCTTTGGCATGGGAGGGCTGTTGGAAGAACATTTAATTGAAATAGCATTGTCTTTGTATTCGAATACCTATATATATATTATTATAATTATATTTGTAGGGTTTAATTCTCGCTCGTGTTCTATATCTTTTTCAAACGGCTAATATTTCTAACATGATTAAATTGATTATATATTTATGGTCAATATTAAACGTACCTATTATCTACATGTTATTTATATAAGAAAGTGAAATAATTAAATTAAAGTAGCAAAATAATGTTACGCTTTGGTAATTTTTGTAGGTTAGTTCTTTGTAATTGTAACACACAAACTGCCAACTTAACAATTCAGCCTTGTAATTCTAAAACGTTACCTACAGCAAAAATATGACAAAATATTGATGATTTTTCACGATATTTTTATAAAACGTACATGGGTTGAATTGTTACTGTGTACAAAAATATCATAGGTACAGCCGAAAAAAGGTTAGGTTTAGCGTAGGTATATTTACATTCGACACTTGCTTTATTATAAGTTCCTTGTAGCAATATTCACAATATGCGAGGCCCATATCTCTAAAACTTGCGAGAGTGTAGACGCGTTTGGTTGTTTTACGATCTAATATTACATGTAATATTAACGGAAACGCCTAATAAATTTAAGTTTCAGTTGCCGTCGCATATATTAAAAAGTAATATGTACCTAAGTAGTGTTAAACTATCGTACATTCAGATATTACGAGCATCTGTGACAGTCATTTAATTTTACTACCTATATTTATCAATAGTCTTGTAGGCGCATTAATTATATTCCCACTTTGCAAGCACATTTACATAATATGTGCCGCGTGGTTTCCGGCCTAGAAATAGAACCACCCCTACTCATCCCGCGGGTGTCGTAAGAAGCGACAGAGGGAAAGATCTGGAGGATGGGTAGCAGAATCCTACTGTGTATTTTAGCAACCATCTGTTACTGCATCGCCAAACCGCTTGCCCAGCGTGGCGAATATGGGCAAATACCTCCAATGAGCTCACAAAAGTGGTGCGCATTGGGAGAGGCCTATGTTCAGCAGTGGATTAATACAGGCTGATGATGATGATGATAGATGATACTGGCCATGTTCATTGTCATTTATTTGCAAACTAAGTGTACAATATGATTTTAATTATTACTAGTGCTTATAACTTATCCATCTCTGTATGAGAAGAGGCCTTTTCCCTACAATAGGACAGTTACAGGCTGATTTATTATTTTATCTATTCTTACAATTTTTTATTCTGTATGGTAGAAAAAATTATACTTTAAATTGTATTTGTCAAGTTATAGTTGAAAGGGTTAGAAAAAATCACGTTGTCTTTCGTTGGAAATTTGTACTGTTAGAATTTAGATTTTTAGTTGGCTGCATTAATGTCACGTTAGATTGTTAAAATTAGCCTGATCTAGCGTTATAGCACTAAGGTCACGAATTGCCCCGTCCAGATAGATAGAAACAACATGTTTAATAGTAAAACAAAGATAGACATTGCCTAGAGGAATCCGGTATTGTTTAGAATGACGAAATATTCTAGTATAACGCTTGAATTATTTACATCGCTGTTAACATTATATATAAAATATCGGAACACTTTCTTTTAAGTACAAACAATTTTTTATTTTTCGCCCTTAGCCCTCATGAAACAGTCACGTCTGGATTTTATAATAACTATTACTTTTTATTGAATCACTTCAGATTAACTTAACGTTAGGCTCGAATACTTAATGTTTAAAACGAATGGTATTATATTGCCAGCAAATATCTATACATTGAATATTTCTGGAAAAAGTAGGTGTTACGTGTTGTAAGAATGACACTGAAGTCAAATTTTTAGTTTCAAGAAACTTTATCTGTCTGCTTGTCTGTTTATCTGTCACAGATTGGCGCGAAAACTTCTGGACAGATTGAGTTCAAACGCGGCAAAAATATTTGTTAAATACCAAGTCAGGTTTTAGGGTACAAAAATCTAGTTGAGAATAAACAAATAAACAAAGGTAAAAAAAATACCTTTAGACCAGTTAGAAACCTTTTTCTCAACCTCTCGGAACTCATAATTTCAATTCAACGAGAGATAATCGCATTTATTTCATTCTAATTAGTTTCCCGAAACTTAAATATTGAGTTAAATGGTATTAATTCCCGAAAGATACTATTTAAATAGAGTAAAAAGCTCTGTGAGGGGTTTCTATTTTAACATGAGTATATTCACATTTTAATATAATTGATGTAGCAATTACAACTTAATTATGTACTAACTTCAGATCTTAATCATACACAAAGAATGCTTAAATAAATTACTACACTCTTTAAAAAATTAAATAGTAGATTTGCTACTCACAGCTAATATATTCAACAGTTTGCCATATATTTTATGATCTAGAAACCGGTAAGAATCATAACCACTTCGGAAAACTTTAAACTAATTAAAATATTTGAAAAAGAATTACAAGTCTGATATCTACGTCACCTATACCGCTACAAAATACTCTTCATGGATTATGACTTCGAAATTAAGTCAAGAAACAAAATACCGGGAGTAGAGCGCGGTTCAGGGCGTTCAGCAAATTGGTTAATAAATTAAAAGCGGCAGTCTCAGCGCCGTCGCCGACAGATGGCGCTTGAAATACGACAGGTATTTAGCGTGTTGCAACACCGTCCGCCGCGATCCACGTTTTAATTTTATGCTTTACGAGCAATTTTTATATCAATTTTCCCTCGTCGTACTCTACATAATTCAGGCGGCGCTTTTGACTGTGAAATTCTCGAGGTCGATACGGCAATTTGCGCCGAAAGCCGGGACACAAAGTTGCTTGTATAAAGAATACAAAATTGCTTATAACGATAAACTAGATGGATAATATAAATAGGAAACGGTTTCAAAGAGAAACTGTAGAAATACAGTACGTGCCTTGCATTAGTTCCCCGGAGATTATATTCGCCGTTCGGTATATGTGGCCGCTTAGAACAAATACCTAAAGTAAGCTCTTTTGGCTTCTTACCTGACGTAAACATAAAATACAAACAAAAGAAACAATTCAGATAAATATAACGTAAGTACACTTTCCTCTTAATGAATTTACTTAAATTACCAGTGATAGCTTAGTGGCATGGCCGTTGGACTGCCAGGTCAAAGGTCGTAGGATCTTAACTTACCTCTGATTTTTCGAATTTGTGTACATTAATTTATGAATCAATAGCTAAAACGGTGAGGAAAAACATCATGAGAAAACCATCACACCTGAAAGATTTTTTTACGGTGTGTCAAGTCATGTCAGATTGCTAAGGGTGGTTTAAACTTTGACACCAGGTTGTTAAACGATACGATAAAGAAAGAAGACCAACTAACTAACAGGTTATATAAAAATAAGGAACTGAACTCACAAGGAATCGATTTTCTAATTTCACCGATGACATTTCATATTCGCATAATCAAAATATTGTTACATATTTATCAGGGAGTAGTCACGTTTTCTTAATAATCACTAAATAGTATAAACCAAAGTCGCTACCCGCGTCTGTCTGTCCCTATGTATGCTTAGATCTTTAAAACTACGCAACGGATTTTGATACGGTTTTTTTAATAGATAGAGTGATTCAAGAGGAAGGTTTATATTATGTATAATACATGCATATTAGCGTAACCGTGCGAAGCCGGGGCGGGTCGCTAGTTATCTTATAATGCATTGGGACGCTATAGGCTAAAAAAAACATTTATTAATACTTTGTACCTGTGTTACATTTTAACCTTTTAGAAATGGTACTCATACCAAGCTCCAAAGTAAGTTAATTCAATGTGTAAACTTCTACCGTGGGAAGTAAAGGACGCTCTAATAACCCACTTTGTTTTAAAATGAGCTCGTTGTATTTGTCCTTAATGGTCTCATACTTGAGAGTCTGGTATTACGTTTGTTTGTAAAGTGCACTACTTCTCTAGAAATATGTATGTATACTTGTATAGCTTTATTATGTTATTGTATGGTATATCTTTTTTAACATATTTTGTTGGATTTTATTAATTTGGTGATTGCATAAAGGTTACGTGGCGAACTGGCGATTAGTGTTCTGCGCTTCGTTGCGGTGATTGATTGATTGATTCATTGATTAGAGTTCAATATTTGTGTGATTGAATGATAGATTGAATTGATTGTGATTGACATATATTTTGTTCTAATTTTGGTGTTTGTGTATTGTGAAATTATGTCTGTAACTGTACCTACGACACAAGAAAATCCTAGCGTACTACGTTTTTTAATTTAAAAAAGATACTGAGAGCTGGTACAATATGAGAGATTACAAAAAGGGGTGACGTTCACATTTTTCTATATGACTGTCACCCCTTCCTCGCTCTTTATGGCTATCTGGCGAGCTCATGTGTGTTATTCTATGTGAAGAAAGTAGAAATGCAATAAATATTATTACAACAATGTGGCAGTCGATGTTTACTATCACATTGTGTTGATGAGGTTTGTCGCAATTAAGGTTGTATCAAGACGATTATTATACTTTTACAGGTACCAGGTTACAAATAATAAAATAAAATACATATTAACGACCTAACCGTATGAGTTCTGGGATATGAATGCTGCGCTGCGCTAATGTCATCATGCGCCTTACACAAAACTAATGCGTCAGCAATGTCCTTATAAACAGTGATTTGTGAGATGAGAAACAGTTTTTTCTTTACTACCGTCTCTAAATCTCCTATAACAGAAACAAAAAGAGTTTGCAAGGCTCTAGTACGTGGCAATGTCTATTCCCAATGGGAAACAGGCATAAATAATTTACTTGCACCACTAGCTAAGTGCGTACAGTAATTTTCATTTGGGTGTCAGCCACTTGCTGTGGTGCAGTCATTGATGAAGTCACCAAAATTAGATTGATATGGAAAACATTAACAAGACAACAACAAAAGAAATAAGAAATACAAATTACAGAAACAAAAAACCTTTCCTGTATCGTGGTGGATGAAGTTATCTATATCTATACTTATAATAAATCTGTAGAGAGGCCAATTCTGTACATGAAATATATTTAAAAAATAACTATCAGGGGGTGATTAGGGATCGATACTGATGCCAAAAATGCAATCAGTAAACTTTTTGTCTGTCTGTCTGTCTGTCTGTCTGTCTGTCTGTCTGTCGGTATGTATATTCGTTATAGAAACCAAAACTACTCGACGGATTTTAACGAAATTTGGCACAATTATTCTTCATACTCCTGGGCAGGTTATAGTATACTTTTCATCACGCTACGATCAATAGGAGCAGAGCAGTAAAGGGAAATATTGGGAAAACGCACAGCCTAAACCGCTGATCGTAGAGACCTGAAACTTGGCGGGTGTATTCTTTATATGACGTAATTATCCGATAAGAAAGGATTTTTCGAAATTCTACCTCTAAGGAGATGAAAAATAGGGGCAAAGTTTGTATGGGACAACGGGATTCCTTGGTCCAATCTACTTCATATTTTGCATAAACATTCTTTTTCAGAATTGATGGAACACGTGTTTCGTATTTTATTAAAACTCATCGCCTAACAGGGTTAAAAAGGGGTAGAAATTTATTTTGGGGGTGATTTGCATCGAAGTTGATATCAATACTCCTTAGTGCTTTTGATTTAAACTGGCTTGGTGCAATGTAATTACCTTTTAAAATTGGAATGTCAAATATAAATCGGATTAGAATTCGAAAGGACATTGCCAATATTTATATGGAAGTTAGACCAAGTGCTACCCAGAATGAACACATAGTACAATTTGTTCCTTAAGCCAATAGTTATCAAAATCTATCCCAGGAGTCAAGAGAAAAACAGGGTTTTGTTATGCATTTTTTATATGAAAAGAACAATCTTAAGAATTATTTTCAATGTAATTGTGAGTGTATTAATTGTACTTTTTATGTTACAATAATAATGTAATTTATCAGCAAGTGTACATTAATGAACATTAAAAAATATACATTATTTTTGACATAAATATAATCAAGAAATCAAAGCATTACAAGAACAAGCATTAGGCTGAAATGTTGCTCCACAAAAATTAACTTGAATAGGAATGCAACATAACGCCACCTCACTATTTGTACTGACTACTCTCAACTACCATATTAGAATACTGGAATTGGTGCCCAATACAAGTTTAAATAAACAACGCACCAATATACATAATGGCATGGTGCAAACGAGACACAATAGAACAGCTTTTTGTGTTTTGCATGCTACGTAATATTGCCAGATGTCCCGATTTGGCGGGATATCCCGCTTTTCAGCCCTACTGAAAAAAAAAACCAACCCCAATTAATTAATGAGATTGATCCCAATTAAATCTGTGATTTTGAATGAAAGGGTTAGGCATATTTCCGTCCCGATTTTTCCATTCCTGTACCGCTTTTGGTGCTACAGGACAATGTTATAAAATATATTAGATGTAGATTTATGTATTTTGGAGGGAAAAACATCCCATACTCATAATTTAATGAAAAATAATTATTAACAACAAAACTTTTTTTTCCGGGGACGATTTTTTTTTACATATTTGTTTTGGATGTAAATTAATGCCACGATACCACTGGAACTAATTTCATTCCTGAGCATCACTTGGTCCAAACCCTGTCAATGTCCTTTCAAATTTATTTGTTTTCTTATACTGGAAAGAAAAATTTACCAGCCTTATAAGTACCTATCTTGATTTTCCTTTGAAAATTCCTTAGAAATCCCTTAGATTATATTATTATATAATAGCGAATATTTGCAATTGCTATACCGACGATATTATTGACTGTCATTTGCCCTGTACCTAAGTCTGCTTAAACAATGACGCTAAAAGTAGTGGCATCGACTCAGAGTAGTACAATTTGTTCTTATGGGCAGTACAGTTTGTTGATTTATCATTTTTCTAGGTATCTATAATACTAATTCGATTTAAATAAATAAATTATGTTCAAAATATTCTATAGTCTACGTGAGCGAAGCCACGCGGGAAAAGCTAGTACACAATAAAATATATATCACATTTATAATCTGTCAAATGCTTAATATTAGTCCACTAAAGAAAAAAGTATATAACAATATTAATGTTGGATTGATTGAGTGTATTTCAGAACGGAGGTACCTATGTAAGAATAAATTTAATAAAAGATGATTGTATGAACGTTTTGAAACTAGCGAATGAATGAATGAGAGGTTAAGTGTGAAAGGGAGGGACTGATGGCGGTCGCGAGAGAGTAAAGACGTGACTCTGAAGAAAATAGAGATAGATTTTTTTTAAATTTTGTCTTACATACAAGTTCTACCCTCAATCTGCAATTTCTTTTATCTTCGAACCCTACATTGATAGTGTTACTTTAAATCAATAATACATAATACTTTAATAACTATGAATATAGACTAATCATGGCATTTACATTATGAACTATTACGTCAAAGTATGACGTCACTATCTTATTACACTTTAGTTGATTCCATACATTTCATTAAAATGTAAATCAGCAAATCTAGAGCTGATAGTCACACTTATAAATAGTAAAATATAAAAGATTCTTTACATTACATTGTGTAAAACATTCCCGTCAAGGTCAAAGAATGCCTTCTTTCATTTTCAAGAAAGTTATTTTCATATTTTAATTAAAATTAAGAGATCTAATTAAGTTCGGTATAAAAACGGTGTAAAAGGACGCTGTGACGTCACGATAAAGTGACGTATCTGCTACGTGATGTTATTTTGTAGATTTATGAGTAAAAATACCGCAGCGATAAACTTTGAGAGTACGTGTATAAACAATGCGGTCATATTCTTTTGATTTATTTAAATAAAGACTAACTTTACCTACATTAAATATCCGAATATAAAAGTATAAATAACTTTACAGATATTAATTATTATTATTATTTCATTTTCATTAGTCATGAGTCGTGATAGCCTAGTGGTATGACCGTTGACTAGCAAGTCAGAGGTCTCAGGTTTGAACCCAAGGTGGTACCTCTGACTTTTCGTAAGTTATGTGCGTATTATAATTATCACTTACTCCTTGCCTCGAAAAGCACGTAAAACCGTTGGCCCTGTGCCTGATCTCTCTCCGGTCGCTGTTTCATACCAATAATTCGGCGTTTCATTGCTGTCTCATCGGACTATAAGAGTGAGGGAATAGAGAGTGCACCTGTGTTTGCGCACACACTTGTGCACATTAACATCTGACGTAGTTGGCTAATCTCCGTTGAGATTGTCCGCTGTGACTGAAATTCGGTCAGGAGGTATTTATTATTTCTATTTGAAATTGGGTCAATTTGCCTTGCGGCCATACTAGGTACAATATAAATCAAAGTTTATATTGTTTCTCAACTGTTTCAGTTTGATACATGTTCCCATAAAATTCCTTCAGTTCGTCTATAGTTCAATATCAGTTATATTAAGCTTGCGATATTAAATTATATAATAGTTTCATAGTTATACCAAACCGACGTTTATACGTTACAATAAATAAGTACCTACATTTAACAACTAAAGTTCTAATAGATAATATATTATACTAGATTTTTTAAAAGTTTTATACAGTATTGTATAAATTATCCAATTACAATAAATATCCAATATAATATTAAATAATTACTTTACATGTCTGTAATAAAATAACTGTTAGTAATTTTTTGTGAATTTTTTATATGTTAGCTTATTAAATATAATAATTTAATAAGAAATTTGAAAAAACAACTCCCATCCGTATTAGTTGTTTTTTCAAATCTGTTAGTAAACCTAAATAAATAAAAAAAAGCCAATATTATATTTTCTGTAGGTATAACTTCAAACCTACCTAATAAATCCAACAAATTCTCCAGTCTGCGGTACCAAAAACCCGTCGTCGGGAAGCCGTGAATAAGGCTTGCGGAAGCCGAGTGACATAGATAGTGTCATTACGCAAAAAATGATGTCGGCTTGGTGAATTGTCGCTCCAGCTCAACGCGACGACAAAACACGTCACGTGCGTCCGGCGCGACGGCTTGTGCTAGTTTGGCATTGGTGCTGATTCTCTTGTACAACCCGCTAAACTAATTTTAGTCTATCTATATCTCTTTCTAATAAACACCATAAAAAAGGGACAACAAATTGAAATATAAAATTATAGCTGTCAAAATTAGTCTACGTCCTTGCAATTGACGTGAAGTTAGACGAGACTTCTATGATCTTCTTTTTGAAATTCTCGTTGATATCACGCAAATGGACTAGTTTGACAGCTCTAAAAATCTTCTATCCTTCTCTAATGATCTCAGTTAGAAAGAGAGATAATGAGTCTTAATTAGTTTAGAGCGTGTGCAAGAGAATTGGCACCATTGACGAACATATCCATTAATATAGATGAACCTAACTGCTAATTACACGTTAGCTAATCAATCTGAAGATAAAATATATGAAAAATATTTAATATATGAAATTGACCGTATTTAAATGAGGTTGCCAGCTTTCTCCAGTAGCACAAACTTATTTGGCCCGGTCGGTGATAAGATAGGTTACATAAACAATTTAAAAAAAAAACTGTTCTACGCCAGGAGCAAAATAAAAATATTTTTTATGTTATCTATATTGATACGTTTCGCTCACTGATATATTTAACCCTCTATTGGAATTTTGAACTGTGCTCAGTTTGCACTGTTAAAAAAAAACATCAAGTGCTCTGAAAAATGTTACAACACAACGCTCAGCCCCGCGTGGAAAACCTTCTTGTATCAAAATTCAAAAGCGTGCATACCAACAGGAGTTTATTAGAAGTACGCAGTATTTTGTTACGTGCTTGACCGACACATCGACGAGCACGTGACGTCACGTACTTTCTGATTTATGAAAGAAAGTCCGGGCGCCGCGGCCCTACGAAAATGTAACACCCGATAGCCTTTGCGGAACGTGCGACTACCGGCAAACGAACGAAACTCATTTTATTCTGTTATAGAGATGGGATCATGGGACATTTATGGCATTCGTGACTCGCTGGTGGGCTCAGTGTGAAAGCTTGTGGACTGCAGATTTAATAAACATATTTGTGACGATGTTGTGGAATGTTTTCATTAGTAAGTAAGAAATTAATCTATAAATGTATGGAGCAATTTCGATATTGGTGCCATGAAGAAAATTTTTCAGTCTGATAGTCTGATCCACATTCTTAAATATGACTAGTTATACGTTCAATACTGCTGCTCAGTTTTGTTATCGAATACCGGTTGTAGTCTTAGGTTTGTTAGCAGGTGTGAGCCGTTTGACGACTCGATTTAGTTTCAGAGCAGTAGGTGTGCACGAGGTAAATATTTATTCAACCTAGTGATATTTCCTCTTGCCTACATTTTGTTTGTGTTGCAGGAATATGAACAGTCAAAAGCACAAACATGTAAACAAAAACTTTTAACAAACAAAATATATCTTTGTCTTAGTTACTAAGACAATTTAAATAACAGACATAGTGGGGCAATCCAGTCAACACAAAGAGATTGTTTTCCTACTTTTACTTTTGCTCGAAACACGACACCCTGCGCCGCGTACTAACTCGATTCTAGTATGCATTTTTAACATTTGGTATCTATATAATCATCAAATTATAATTTATTAATATATAATGTGCTTCTAAATTATATAAATTTTACAGATTTATATTTTTTCCACGAAAAGTGTTAATATCTGACACTTTATCATAATTTTCCAAGAAAGCACATCAAGGCTCCTATCATTGAGAACTATTTGAGATACCCGGGCTAAGATGAAAAGTAATAACCCCAAAAATATGTATAAAATATTTTTTTAATCCTTAAAGCAAGTTCTTTGAAATGATATCCATAATAGTTTATAATACCTTCTTAAAAAAAAATATCATCTCCACTTTATATTTATGGGACGGGAGGCTCCCCATATTTTTTTTATTCAAATTTTATTTCATAAGTTATTGATGTTATAAATATAGCACGTGCGCGCAAATATAGCGCTACGCGCTTTTAGATAGGATAATATTTATTTTCAGAGTAGGTGAACCTAGGGTTCCATAATATTATTTATTTTATTCAAGCAGATGCTTATTGTAATTTTACAACTACGTTTCATTTCAATCAGTTTAAATATTAATATTGCTACACAATAGACACGAGCTTAAAGAAACAAACAACTTCAAGCTTTGTGTGTAACAAAACACAAAAAAATATCTTGTGTAAAAATAAAAAGTGTACACACAACAAAATAAAAGATTATAGCTTTGTTATAGTCTGCAAAAAAATCTTTTGTCGCAAAATTTGTGGCGACGTAAGCCTTTAATGGTAATGTAAAGAGTGAGTAGAATTAGCCAAGCTTACCGCTTAATCTAGATCCAACCGAGACCGCTCAGGAAAAACAATTTATCCAGTTAATGACAAAGGAACCCGAGAAAAATAAGGATTTTCTTGTGACCGAAGGCACTTTACCGTCAGGTACTTTCACTAGGTACTTGTAGAAACGATTTTCTCCGGTAAGTATGTTGAGTAATGAGTTAATTAAAATTGAATTCGTATTATTTTTGTTTTATTTTAATTTAGATTCACCAACTGTACAATATAATGCACTATCTCGTGAAACCTGGCCTATTTCTTGAGCTGTTTTGGTAACAAATGAATACATTTTTTGAGGGTTTCGAATGTCGTTAATGGAAACTAATACTCTTAAAATAATTATTTTTTGTGTTAATTGCCACAATCCCTAACATACATATTGGGTCAATAACTCCTTATCTTAATACGATTTTAGCATAGTATAAAAAATATAAATAATATTATATACTTACAAGACGTTATTTCGGTCGAGTGACATCATGTAAAAAATTGGTACCACTAGTTTAACCGACTCGGTCTTGACAAATTTTGCAATTGCATGATTTAAAGATAGAATATGTTGAATTATTTTAAACCTATTCCATTATTACGTAAATTTCTTTGTTTCAAATGAAAATTGGATAAAAATGAGGTCTTTTCCACAATGTGATTGTTCCATTCACACAAGCTCGTGATTAACATTCAACTCGGCGCAGTGGCGACGCTCTTTAATGGTTTCAATTGTGCAGAAAATTTTATTGCATTCAATGAATCTACGAAGGTATTTCGCCACGGGCGCGTCCCTTTCAAAGCTCACCTTTATCGATTCGCAGCGCCGAATATTATTCTTGCATTGAAAGAAAACCATGACATTTCGACGGCTATTATTAAATATTTGATGTATTTGAACTTTGCCCTATTATATTTTGACGTAACAATTCACAAGCGTTAATGTGATAAATATTTTCTTTAACAAAAACTTATCGACATTTTAAATTAGTTACATAATATTCTATTCGTTAAATAAAACACAGAATTTTAGAATTTTCATATAATGCAAATGCGTAGAACAGTAAAAAAGTGTGTCTGAGGTTGAAAATTGCAAACTCTCTCCGCATTTTTCGTTAAACCTACCAAACCAGCTGTTAGCACTGAGTAGGAGAGATTAGAGGTTTTATTTAAGCAAGCTGGCGCTCGTGGCTTTGTCGTCGACTGCGTAGTTTTGAGGCCAATTCTTAAAATACTTTGTTTCAGTAAAAACGTTTAAAAACCACGGTTATGATATGAAACATTCTGTTTGAGGAAAAATTTAAAAATAATTTTGGTAACATAAAATGCTTCGTTGTTACCACTGAAAATAGGTTCAGCGTTGTCAGCGAATATTAACAAGAGCTGCAGCTATGTGCTATATTACATTTAGAACAATACCTACCTAAAAATTCTAAAAACAAGATGAATTGAAATCTGGAATGAAAAATGCATTGTATTTTCTCATACCTACTTTTGGATAGTAACGAATATAAAAGCCATTGGGAAAACGTGGATGTTCAACAGAAATAAAAAGTATTGAAAATAGTGATACCATTGAGCGTGGCCCGGTCCGGGCACGGTTCCCGCACCGCGTCGACAGTCCGGCCGCGGGACGCCCGCTGGTGACCATCACTCTATTGTTCTAAACTTTAGTTTTATCGCCCCAAACAACAGAGACACTTCCCAACAACAGACGTTGTTAAAAGCTTTGCTTGAGATGTGCACCACGTTTTATTCCCATTTTAACTCTAGACGGGCTTTTTATAAGGGAATCGCTTTTTTGAGCGAGATGAATGTAAACGAGTGCATTCAGAGTGAGTACACCTAGTACCTATTCTTATTTGGTTTTATAAGCAATAGCGGAAATGAGAATCTCAGTTCTACCTATTTGTATCTTTTTAGGTATTTTTATACAGTACAACAATGTAACATAGTAAGAAACCAGAGCAAAGTGGTAATTAAAGAAAATCACTTTATTATTTTAGGAGAGATACCGTCAAATATCTTTTTCTATTTCAAACTCTTCAAATGGGAGTCAAATAAATATTAATGACTATTTGGACCTTTTATTTTCCCTCAAATTAAATGTAACATGGATATTTAATGAAACATTGAATCTTAAACTGTAGACATACAGTTCAAAATATAACATCAGACCGATTTGACTGACTGCAAATATTTTCATCTTTATCTCGTCCTTATTCCTTTCTACGCCACAATATTGTAAAAGTGTATTCAGCACTGCCGCAAAAATTCCAAAACTTGGCGAAGGTTATAAAAGAATGTAACTTAATAACATTCTTGGGTGAGCCACGTTCGAAGGCTCGACTGAAAGACTGTTTACGGTTCAATGTCAGCACGTGCGTTAGATCCCTTCTGTATTATAAAGACTTTCTGTATTATTATAAATAAACGTCAAGCCGAGCCCGAGGTATTTTATAAAAGATCTAGGACCACATTTGCTTGGATTCGCTTAGTCTAACTAGAATAAAAACGAAATGTACCGATCATTGTTTGTAACTATCGGACCTTAAATTATAGGATTGGAATCAATGATTCTACAGAGTAAATAGTTTTCTTTTTCGTTTCTGTTAGCGCAGTTTTTTAGGTAATAAAAGCAATCCAATGGTGTAAAGCCATGTCAGAGGCCTACGGGCGGTTTAAACTCTGACACCAGGTTGTTCATCAACCATACGATAAGAAGAAGGTAATAAAAGCACCAATTTATTTGAAATTGGTGAAAAAATAATACGAAATTGGTACGTAACTGTAATCTTTTCTCATAAATAATTCAGGCACGATGTCTGTGTAACTATTGTCCGCTAAAAAGGGCTTTACAATGGTTCAAAATGCATCCGGCTTGAATTTCTTAGGGAGCCATTGCCCGGATGCAACTCACTTGTTTTAAAGGTCTGTTAATGAGGCTGGGAGCGGCTCTTGAATTTTTTCCCACTTCCTTAACATCAAAAGTTCCCCTTTGCGAAACGCTAACGAGGATTTCCATGTTAATTGCCCCGCGTTCCGGAATTTATAATTGCATATATTGTTTCTCTTGTTTCCACGACGGGAAGTGGGAAGAGATTTTGCGATTATTTGTGTTCTCTAATTAGAGTCGAGATAAGAAAACTCTTGCGAAACACAATTGGGCGGACTTCATTGAGCGTAAGTTAGGAGCGGTGACTTTGCGAGTTAGTCCCCTATTATTGAATTATCTGTTTGACACCTTAATCGAAAATTAGAAATCTTTTGGTATAAACGGATCAATTATTAATTAGGATTGCTTATTATACAACGTGCATGTGTATATTTAAGAAGTTAATTGTGGATTTCTCAACAGCCGTGCTCGTGAATTATGTTATAAAAGAATAAATAATATATTACTTAGGTTACATTATGTTATCTATCATCTTTCCTTTTAATTTCTACCCCACTTGATCTCTTCTAATTATAATGTATTGTTGTTTCTATATTATGTTGAATTCCATGTCATCTAAATGTTACAACACAAGCCATGGGACTTGTAAACCGTAAGATAATTCATTTTTACAGGATGGGTGAAAAAAGTAATGACTCTCAGCTACGTTTAAGAAATATCTTTCACAATTAATTACTCTAATTTAAAAACAATAATTTGATTAGGCCACTACCCGCAACTTCATACGCGTGTATAAATACTACAATACACTACTATTATTAGATGAAAATACTACTACAGGTGAAAGTTAGTATGGGTGGATGTATGGATATTTGTTACTCTTTCACGCAAAAACATAGGCTACAATTTAACAACATACCACGCGAGCGAAACCGCGTTCGGAAGCTAGTAATATATGTTCATTTCATAGCTCTTCAATTGTTAAATAACGTATTTCTGCGGTGTACGAGTAATAGGCAGTCGTTACGCAGAAAACTGAAATGTAGCTGCATTAGATACGGATAGAAGACGATGTCGGTAACGATTGGGAATAATAAGGCGGGGGAAAAGGTCTTTATTTATTTTTCTTCCACAATATTAATACCTAATATTATTCATATACACTTAAATATTAAATATTGGTGGTTTTATTTTTTAATGGCTGGTTAAACTATAATTTGTGAACAATTATATCATCAACATTTATAAGCGTATAATAAATAAATACTAACTTGCTCCGTGTCTCAGAAAGCACGTAAAGCTGTTGGTCTGTTTCAATTGTGTCGGATTACCATCCATTTCATAGGACTATTTTCCTAGATAAATTGAATCACTGTAACAGATTTTAGTTCAGCCCTTGCGTCAAAAAATAATTAACTGCAACACTTTCAACTTTGTTTGTCTAAAAAACAAACGTACCTTCAAATTTCTAGAAAGACGTGAACTTTTCTTAAAAAGGGCAAGAGGTAATTATAAAAATACTTCAGTAAAAGCCTGACTCGACGGCAGATAAAGTCGTACCGATAAGGCGAAAACTTTAAACCGTTTGTCAAGAAGACATTTCAAATTGTGGCGAAAGTACCCACGGTTAATTCACGTCTTGAGATCGTTTCACGAGTAAAATGCCACCGTTATTGCAATGAATAGTCCAGGAATGAATTTTATTTCTAAAACGTTGACTAGCAAAAAGCCCGATTTGTCAGTAAATCTAAATCTTTTTATTTTGTCAGCAATATGTATAGCTTTATTTCTCTTTGCATTTGTTTGGCCTTATATCTGTTGATGTTCGAGAAAGTAGCCACGCTTTATTAGGGAGACAATGGTTCAACGACCCCGACATGTTGCGGAAATAAACCTTATTAAATGGACGAATGATACGCACTATGCACTACTGATAAATTATTATTATATCAAGATAATATATTTATATTTGACTGCCTCGTTGGTCTAGTGGTAGCAAGCGCGACTGCTGAGCACGAGGTCCTGGGTTCGATCCCCGGGTCGGGCAAAGTGTTATTGGGTTTTTCCATTTAGAAATTCTCATTAGCAGCACGGAGTCTGGAATTGTGCCCGGTTAATGGCAATAGGCTCGCCCCCTATTACATGGGACTTATAACATAGCCGGCGAAAAGTGGGTGTACTGCACCTCTGCCTACCCCCTCTGGGGAATACAGGCTGAGTCTATAAAAAAAAAAAAATATATATATTTAGGTATGTATTATTTATATGTATTTTTGGAGTTATATAATTATTACAATGACGTGTATTGTACAGTTACACTGCCTTCCATCAGTTTTGTTCCTATTCACCTTAAGGTTTGCTGGAAGAAAACTCAGCACTGAGTTAAGCTCGCCTTTGTGCATTGTCTTTTTTGTTTCCCTTTTGTACCTACCTGTTTATTTGTGTACAATAAAGAATTAAGAATAATATATGTCTTTTTTTGTTGTATTTCGGTAAACTATGTAAGTACATCGTATCACAGTTTCAACCACGTACGCTTCTAAGATATTTTTTATTTGACATCTTAGTTTTATGGGTTCTAAACACACATAAATTTCAAATGATATTGTCAATACAGTTAGTAAACAGATTATAGAAGATACAGGTTTACTTAGTCAAAGGCTAACACGGAATTTCCTATCTACCTGTTAACCTAAATCAATAGATTGGAACTAAATGCGGGTGACAGAAACTTAAGCTAAGATTAAACACAAACTCAATGATAATTTCGTCAAAGTAACCCTTTTTAGTTACGTACAGCCATTAGAAACATGATATCAATCTATTTTAAGAATCACGCCAAATAGTAATTGATTAATTTCATTCACAAATTAATACTCAGTTTATAGAAGCAGGTCTTCTGTCTATGGCTTTTATTATTCAGTTTGGTCCTCTTTCCGACTTTATCCTATGTCCCTTTTTACCACTATAGTAGTCCAGTCAGTGGTCGAAATTCGATCAACAGTTATCGATTCACGTATATAGATACCCTAATGCAGCTTCGCCATCAAAGCTCTAATTAAACCTGATCGCACCGCCACCTACTGGGTCTAAATGTTTATATAAACCATCCAGGAACGCAAAACTCAAACCCACACAAAAAATATCATCAAACAATTTTGATGATATTTTTTTCAATCCAGCCGCTTTAAAATAAAATAAAAATTCTTCTTCTTATATTTAAGAGCTAGGCTCTTGTCGGTGGAGCAATCGCCACCTCTCTCTATCCTCCGCTTGTCTTTAAAATAAAAATTAATAATAATAAATTGTAACAAGTTGAGGTGAGAAAGAATTCATTATAGCAATTCCACTGACGCACTGATCCAATGCTGGTGGAGGCGGGTTTTCAAACTTTGTGGTATTTAATCGAATTAATTTTAGAAGGCCTCCGACTTGATTTTACGACTGTTACAGTAATATAATAGCTAAAGCCTACTATGCGATACCCACGTACGATAATACTATACCCACGTACGTTGCGAAGCCAAAATTGGCACAAAATTTAATGCCACAAATGGTCACTTAGCAACGGATCGAACGCGTCAAACATTATCCTTGTTGTTGTTAGTTATAAATAGAATAAATCGATGAAGATACTCAGTATTATATAATTATAGTAGTAGTAATATATAATTTCATAAATTGACTTTACTCTCTGCGTAGGAGTAGTCAAAAAGATTATCAATTTTCATTCGTGAATACTGATATACATCTAAATTATCTAAGTGTCACAATCGTATTGAATTAGAATATGTACTTTAAATACTTGAGCTAAAAATAAAGACAAATCTATATTCGGCAGTGACTTCGACAAATTAAATTAATTATCACTTACTAAAACGATGAAGGAAAACATCGTGAGGAAACCAGCACACCTGAGAGATTTTTCAACGGTGTTTAAAGCCATGTCAGAGGGCTACGGGCGGTTTAAACTGTGACACCAGGTTGTTCATCAACCATATGATGAAGAGGAAGTGACTTCGACTATGATGTAGATGATGATTTAAAATTTAACATTGATGATAAATAATTTTGTCTATAAGTATTTAATAAAAAAATTGAAAAAAACAACTGATAGGGATGGGATTCGAACCCACGATCTCACGCTCTAACCGCTGAACCACCGTATCAGAATCAGTCGAAATTTCAAATCTCTTTATACGCCTAGGGAAGGTTCGAATCCCATCCGTATCAGTTGTTTTTTCAAATTTCTTTAATAAGCTAACATGTGCTAAAACATGTAAAAATTTCACAAAAAATATTAATTTTGTCTACTTAGAATAAACAATTTCTAATTCACAAACTAAAATTCGTTAGTAAATATCTTCTTTAATTACACACGAAACTCATTAGGTACTCGAAGTAAGTAAGTACTCGAAAGCGAGTGTTTGTACATCCTGTAGATAATACCTCCTCACCCCTTTAATTTCACACTTGTCTGGCATCAATCAAAATGTACCTTAAACAAGTCTATAGAAGCATTAAATAGATTACCCAGTAATATTGTGGATATTAAGATACTGAACATGTTACATACACGGAAATACAAACATGTTTCTAGAAACTGTTTTTTATAGACTCACGCCTGTATTCCACAGAGGGTGTAGGCAGAGGTGTGCAGTACACCCACGTTTTGCGGCTATGGTATAAGTCCCAAGTAATACGGGGCGAGCCTATTGCTATTAACCGGGCACAATTCCAGACTCCGTGCTGCTAATGAAAATTTCTTAATGGAAAAACCCAATAACACTTTGCCCAACCCGGGGAACGAACCCAGGACCTCGTGCTCTGCAGTCGCGCTTACTACCACTAGACCAACGAGACAGTCAAAGTTAAAATTAAATATAAATAAACCAGCACTATCCCACTGCAGGGTAAACTTACCTATTCTTATACAAAGAAGGATTGAGCATTAATCACCGCGCTAGCTCACTGCGGGTTGTCGATTTCAGACTGTTAAGTCCAGATATCCTTACGATGTTTTGCCTCGCTGTTAATCAGGGGTGTCTTAGATTAACTAACTAGAAAGTACATACGGCATACAAAAAGTCACATTGGTACATGTCCGGTTCGAACCCACACCCACTTGTGTGAAAATCGGATCCGTTGGTATTTAATTTTGGGTGTCATAATGCGCCACCATGACACCCAAAATTAAATATAATCAATTAATATTAACTTAAACTCAAAATTAAAATATTAAATTAAACTCCAAACACTTGCCTCATTGTTAACAACTTGCCTGATTGTTACCTGTTGATAAAAGCTGGTATAATTGAGTGATCCTATGAAAATCTGCTATAGCCGTAACCAAGACAAATTAGTAGGAAACTTTCCAATATAAAGTCTTACTAAAAGTTTCTTAATTAATTACTTTCCTCTCATCCACCTATAACCAATAAACGTTGTTTTGGATTTGAGATGTGATGAATGACTTAAGTATAAATTAAACCAATTAGAGAATTTCCGAAACATCTTCAAGTAGTCAAAGTGTTCGAATTAATTAATCTTGAAATCTGCCGGCGATGCTTTAAGAAAGACCTTAAACAAACCTTTTACTAATTTGTTACTGCGATCTCGCGTTTGAATTAGCCATTTGTAATTATTAAATTTCTTGATAAGTACACACATTAATTTTACTAAAAATGTAATAAAAATGTCCTCTAACATTACTAAACGATAAAACAATGAAAAACATAAAATGAAATTTTATTCTTTTTGCTTGAATATTTATTCAAGCTTTTATATTATGTTTTCATTTTTGATATTTAAATCAAAGGTATAAAGGTAAAGCACTTACAGCTTTTCTGTACTGTGTAAGTAAAATAAACTGAATACAACTCAATGATGTAAAGTGTACCTATTTACAGAAAGGTTTACAATTCAATTACTCTTAGTATGAGTAATTAGGGCCGGGCGTATCCTAGCAGACGGCATGGCCGAGATTTTTTTTTTCATTCCTTTGCCTTTGTATTACAATTTATTGTGTTTTGGTAAGAATCTATTTATCAATGTAATGTGAAAGTTATCTAATTGAAATAAAGTATAATCTTCATTGCTCGAAAAACAAGCTCGCGAAATGCGGTTCGAAGCTATTGACATCAATGATGGTTCTTCAAGCATTTGTATTGATAAGATAATCATTTGCTGCCGTCTGCCGATATGCAATAGCCTGTCTAAGTCAATAGTCTCTGTAAGTCAAATATGTCAAGTTTTAACATACATTAATGGAACGAGCCTGATACATTGAGAACACACAATATCTTGTATTATGTACATACAAACACATGAGTAACTCCGTCATTAGACCCACCAACCAACCAAATGCAAATCTGTGCGACTTAGACCGTAATCGTCATGAGGTGTATTTAAATATCGCATGCGTTACGCGCTCTGGGTAAACACATTTTTCCTAATAAACGTTATTCTGGCTGAGGCTTACGGGGCAATGTTTTGTAAAGCCAGCGCTGGCTAAATGGCCCATTGCGGGCCGAATGCGGATTTCTGCTGTATTAGCCTAATAGCATTCTACTTCTTCAATTCTCATTTATTGCCAGTTCTTAGCAATTAATTTCGTTTTCATTACGTTGTTAGCTTATATCAAAATAACAGCGACATTAGCTAGGTCTTGTAATAATGTCTAGAGACTTGAACTCATCAAAATGTCCTGTTGTTTAACTAAGAATTGCGCTCTATAGGTACTTTGTTGAAGATAGCTTTTGTTTCCAGAATAATAATGTTTAATTCTATTATTACAGCAAGCGTCAATGCTCTTCTCATTGAGACATTAGTACATCACAAATTAATTTAAAATTAATAGTATCGTTTCGAAGCTTTGTTGTTGTACAACCATCTTTATTAACTTTGCTATATGTGCGGCAAAGTGTGAGTAATATGATTGTAGTATTTTGATTCTTGTTCGCTACGTTCTTAGTATTATCCCATCAACAGAGAAATCTTGCAGCGCGGCGCTAAGCGCAACACGTGTGGGATCATCCGGGACAGTCGTATAGCTAGTCGGGCGCGGGTCACCTGAGTGCCTAGTACAAGTTCCACAAAACTATTCGTGGAATTTACCATCTTGTTAATCGAGTTTACTTTTAACTCATCGAGAAACGTAAGCAAGCTACCAATCACAAAGTTTGAAACAACCAATTATGTGTGCTAATTTTCTCACTTTTGATGACCTAAATAACTTGCACTTATGGCACAATAATACGCCGATATCCGGGGAGAGTGTGGTACTATCACAATGAAACCGGCCCATTCATACTGAAACCAGCATGGTTCTACAACCATGAAAAATCCTAATCCTATCCAATATTATTTGTGTGGACATAGGGATTCATCCCGAAAAAAGTATTGTTCCCGAGGAATACAACAACATATTCTTATGATGATAGATGGCGCCACGTGTCTTTCGAATCATGATTAAATTTTAAATTCTAAAATAACGCAAGCGAAGCAGCAGGCAAAAGCTAATAAAATATAAATCATCAAAGCAAGAGCGGGTCTGTGATTGGTGTCTCTGGAGTAAATATTGTATACGCACTTATCTTCTTTGAGAATTTTTGCCATTTTGTTCAACACAATAATACTCTTACACGGCATTTTGTTATAATTTTGTAAATCCACAATCGAGGAAGTTACAAAAGAGGAGGTAAGAAAAGGAAATGATGAACATAAAGACGCAAGAATTGGAAGAGTTATGTAAGTTTTATATGAACGAATTGAATACACGTGTTTTGATTTATAATGTAAACACGTAGGAAGATGTTTTCTGGTCAATAAAATGATATAGTTTTCTTTGTAATTAATTGTAAAAATCAACCTTAGCTAGAATAAAAAAAATCTTCTAATTTATTTTTAGAAAAGGTTTAAAACTAAAACGATATATAAAATTAATCGTTTATTACAACATATGTTCGTTATCGTTTAAGATATGTAAAAAGTACTTACAGCTTTTTGAGACTTTAGAATAAGTAACGTCATCTGTTCGCAGTGCATCTATATCGTATGTTCAAACTCTTTAACTTACTTTTTTTCACTTATTTACTATTTTCATTTTTTGAGATGATTTAAATAAAAATATTAACAAAATATAGTCAACATCACCACGCTGAGAAAATCTCACATCTTATCTCATCTTCTACTCATCATCTTCACTTCAATCAGTCACGCAGGTGTAGGTAGGTATGATACAAGTCACTAATTACACGATGACCGGCTTGTACTTGACCGGTTTTTGTGCGAGGCTTTTTACGAGGCGCTGCGACAAGACAGCTAACAAGCGAGTGCATCATTAGGCCCTGCTTCTTAATGAGCGGCTGAACTGAACACGGTACACGATGGTTGCGACTGTAGTGTGACGTATACGGGGGATAGAAGTACTAATTTGTCGGTATGTACTTTTTGTATATTTCTACTACTACAATGTACTTTTTTTCTTTGTTTTTTGAAAAGTACTACCGCGGACACAAACGGTGCACCCTTAGAGTATATAAGAAAATTAGAGCAACCCTATAGAAGTATGAACCGTGAGCACGGGTATGAACAACGCGGCCGCGACTCGAGCTCCGTTTGCGATCATACCTCAATCGACTGCGGTTCAACTAGGTTCCACGAGCGAAAAAGTTATATTTTAGCTTATATCATGGTTAACTGCTGTGTTAAATTTTGAAAAACGCCTAGAAAATATAATTTGAAAAAATGACATTTTAACATTTATATGGCGAGACCTGCTTTCGCTCTGCACAAGGCAATGTGGTTGACGTTATCACTCTTTTTTTTTATTACTCTATGGGTGCACCACTTTGCGATCAAAATGCTTTGAAGGATGCTACGTGCGTAGGGGTGGGGTTAGCACCATTCTGACCTTAAGAATGGTGCATCGGCTTTGTCCACGATAGTATCTACATTCGCGATTAAGTACTTAATATCTTAAGCAAAATCGTACATATAAAAAACAATACTTTAAGGTGATATGTAGCTATCGTAGACATACAAAAGTACACACAAGCAGTCAAAACCAAAGTTACAACAGCTATTTGTGACTTGCGGTCAATGCCAAAAAGTTCTGCGCACGCAACAGTTGCGTCTGATACGGGTACGTAATACTGCTACGCCCGCGTCTACTGCTACGTCGTAGCAAATGTATTCGCTACGCTTACTACGATGTAGACAGGTTCATTGAGCCACTGCATTGAACGTAAATCCATGTGATTAAGCTATTAGCGTTGAATAGGTCATAAAGGACGGTTTTATATTTTCAATATGCGTATATGGTTAACATGAAATGTTTACAAAATAGTAAAAAGAAATCCTAAACTATAGTAACTATTTGCAAAATACATAATTATATACAGGGTTAAATTAAAAACACCGATAACCTGAAAGGGGACATTAAACTCATCATTATGAACAACCATGGGACCAACCCTGAAATCGTGAAAAAAAAATCAGCTGTTCCATACATTTTGTTGAGTTACGAGGAACATAAATGTATGAAACAGTAGATTTTTTAAAGAAAAGTTGTTCATAATGAAGACCCTTTATTTACTTATAAAAAATATATTTATTAATATATATTTTTAACGAAAATAGAAACAATACATCAATTAAACATTCAGTACACAAGAAACTGTACCGGTTTTAATACACACATAGATCATAGTCGCAGAAAACTTTTGCGAGTGTGAAAACCAACACTTCTCAAGAATTTTAGATGAAGTAAGTAATTAATCTTGCTTTGTTGCCGACGTTGAGATGCTTACTAAGTGCAGAAATGTTTCGCCATTGCAAACTTTGCAATTTGAAGAGACGTCATATATATTTTTATTTCTTCAGATGGAATTTCTGGATTTAATGGGTTCTGGAGTTCGGCTTCGACTATTGATTAAGAAGATAATCAATCAATGTGCAAGGCTGATCGACTTTTGCTGCGGTCAGTTCTAGATGGGTGATCTTTTCATCGTTAATACAAATATAAACAAATAAAAATATAGCACATATACGTTATATGCTATATATATATGTTTATAAAAAATATAACATATTTATTTATTAAATTGCTATAACAGTCATTAGTATCAACTATTTATTTTGTTTGATCGCGATTCTCAGAATTCGATCGAAATAATTTAAAAAAGTTATAGTTCAAAACAATTTATATTATCCAGATGTAGTTTTCAAAATTTCGAAATATCTTTGAGTCGATCAATAAATACTATTATTTTACGGTTATAATGAGTAGAATTTGTGACTATTTATAAATGTGTATTTAAAAAAAATTTGACAACCTAGAAGACAAATTTAAAAGCACCCGTTAGTATTAGAGATTCATGCTACAAATGTACATAGATCATTTTGTTGTGTACAAATTACATTCCTCTACTGCCTATTACACGTTTTTAGGAACACTGCTTAAAAAGGTCATATCCTGGGGGTACTATTTTAACTCGGAACTACATGACTTTTATGGTGAAACATATTTAATTAAAATGAAACGACCTAAAATTTAAAAGTCCAAAAATATTGCGTATGGGTACAAATATCGTTTAAAAGTTAATTTCAGTTTATCATCTTCATTTCAGTCGTAAGACACCCACTGCTAGGCATAGGCTTCCCCAAGGGTTTTTAATACATGTCGCCCCTGCGCTGTTCTCATCACCTCAGTTATTTCTGAGAAAATATTTTAACAGACGAACAAGCAGCCAACAATAAATTTCAAGTTTCAAGTTTTCAGTGGAAGGTACGAAACCTTAAAAATGCAATAGCTTTCTGTAAGTCCATACCAGAGCTATCGTAAGTCTGTAAATAATAACCAGAGACCATCGCTCGTTCGTAACCTTCGTACGAGTTTGCAGACTAATGTGAGAACGAGAAATAATACACCTATCTCGTTTTTACTCCTCGGAAAGGACAGAGATGACATACGACGGCTTACTAAAACAGTAGTCAGTAATTGCATGGTTAGAACATTATTTGGGATCTTATCGTATGAAGTGATATAATAATAATTGATGTTAATTACTAGCAATCCTAAATATTATATAGGAACTATATATTATGACGTATGTTTAACTCAGACGCAGTGCATAACATATGGTACATAAATCAGATTATCGCTGAATCCTAGCGCACACTGGTATCACATAATCCCGTTTGGTTAGCAGCTGCCAAATTTGCAAGCAAACTATTCTGATCGATGTCACCACAATCTGCCACGCTGATGTATGATACGACCTACATTGATCGCGCAAATGATCGGATGACTCGTTGGACCCTCACCTCTGAGTCTATTTAAAATTTTAAAGATTAATAAATAACTCACTGTTAGTGTAAAATAGATGATCATAAGGCGCATTTTAGTGTCACCGCTATCCAAGTCCATATTCTATATTTATTAAAGGCAATGACCGATCATTGACTCGGACCCTAATAAAAATACTTTTCAGATTAAATTACGAACTGTTTTTCTTAAAGGGAATATTTACGTCGCAGCCATCAAAGTTAATAACAATTTTGTGAAAATAATTATGTTATTATTTATTAAGGTTAAATTAATAACTAATTGGAAAGCTTCTCTTCACTTTGTCTACAAAACGCGGCTTAAGTGGAATTTCAGTTATCAGATTTCATTATTTAAGATTCTTAGAGTTTTCTCTGCTACTGAATGTAAATTGAAATCCTTGAAAATTTACTAGGATACAGTGTAAAGATAAATTGTCTTGTAGAAGTGTACTGAAAATATATATTATAATATAATTATGTAGTTTTGATGCTTACCTGCATAATTATTATGAATGAGATTTTTAGTAACTAATTTAAATATCGCACCTTTTGTGACTTATTATAAATAATACAGTTAACACTGCCCCAGTTTTAATATATGAGCTTAGTTTTTCAAAATTAAGATACATGCGTCAGAAGGCTGTGCCCCAGTTTCCTCCACTTTGTTCACATATAATGAAGAGAAAAGTAACAGATTTTACAGTATATACAGAAGTGACCAGTTATTGTCAAAACTTTACCTGCCGCACTAAATTCAACCCGGCAATGTAAAAGTTTCGGGTGAAGTTATCAAACTCCAAATTTTACAATTAACGGAGCGTGTTCGCGGCGTAAACTTCCATATTTTAGCATAGGTGAGCGCCAGTTTCTAATATGCCACAAAATATATAGAGCCACTGTTTCCAACAGAGACTTTGGAGGCTCCGAAATTAGCGAAATGTTTGGCATGATGCTGGCATGAGATTTGATTTGTCCGAGTTTATTAAAATAATACGGTTCTATTTTAAACGAAAATAATATAATTATTACAAGTTTATTAATATAATACAGTACTATTTTAGACAAAGTAATGTAATTATTAGTTACACCATATTTTAAAAAAAATCGTTAGATCTACGGGTGTATATGGAGGATTTCATACCCCCTCATCTCAAAGTTTATAAAGCAAAAAATCTGAAATATTAACAGTTGATTAAATTTCACGAAACCATCGATGCACGAGTTTATTCAAACTTGCTGAAAACCGGTGTTTTTGTGTTTTATTTAAACAACGACAAAGTGCTGTCTTTTATTTATAAAGTTAGCAATTACGTGTTGTACTCTTTATGGCTTCCATTCTGACGGTCGTTGTTGGGCTCCATCTCGGCAGTCGCTTCATTAGAAGCCCCACTATGAGTGGTAAACTTGCAATGGGACCCGCGGGTGCGATCAACTATACTTATACTTGTGTTAATACCTGCGCTCAGACCTGTGTCAAGCTTCGCTGGAGACGAAATTCACCAAAATTAACCGTTTCAAAAGCTTTCTGACATTCATTACAAATCCTCTCGACGGAATCGAACCCTGTTAGCATACTTTTCAATGATGAATAGCACTGTGATAGCTTGGTGGTATGACCGATGACTAGCAAGCCAGAGGTCTCAGGTTCACTACTAACTTTTATTGTATTATGAATTAAGTATCGTTTGTTCCGTGCCTCGGAAAGCACGCAAAGCTGTTGATCTTAGGTTTGAGCTAGTTCTGGTAATGTTGGATTACCGTCCCATTGCAGTATGAGAGTGAGAGAATAAAGAGTGTATTTTCACACACACTTCTTTAATCTCCGGTTTTGGCTAACATCCATTGAGATTGGCCGCAGTGACCAAAATTCGGTCAGGAAGACAATATTTTACGAAATGAATAACCTTTTACCTTCAAAGGTATCGTGACAAGTAGGACCGTTCAAAAACGGTTACTGAAAATGCCTATCGTTTTCTTATTAATGAAAGGGAAACCATTATTCTTCTGTAAGAAAAAGGTATTATTAACTTATTAAAATATTCAAGTATTCGAAACGCTATTGAAGCGTAAATCTCGCAGTCGATCGTAAAAACTGTTCCCAAGAGTAAAGAAAGTGACTCTGTTTCATTGGATTCGAGTCGTAGCATTGTCCTCATACGCACTCTGAGAAAAAGACCAATTTCTGAGATTTCCGAAGGGCTTAGCTTCATTTCCTTTTATATCTCCCCAGATACTAAATTCGTTCAGCCAATAATAAAAAATCGTCGGGGACAGTTGGAATGGACTTGACGTAAAATTTACTCTCAATCCTACGGACAGATTGGACATTATAACGCACTTACGTCCTTCGTGTAGGACGTTGAGCCGACTTGATTGGTTTACACTTTGATATGAATATGGATTAATATATAAAGCTTAAACATTATAAAGTAATTAATTAACATTGACTTGGGAATTCGATTATGAAGTTGACACTGTTTCTTAATAGGTAGGTATCATTGTACATTTGGGGATATTCTAGAATGTTTGTGATTTTATAAGATAAAAATATAGTAATACAGTATTGTTCAGTATATGTTGTTAAAAGAAAAAGAAAATGTACCTTTATGGTATCAACGCCGAGGGAGCCATTTGAAATAAGTACCTACTCGATATTTAGAACATAAAACGATTTTACTTAATAGTCAATAAAATATTCATATGCATAGTATGAAATATATAAAGATTGAAATATTTAAATCGAAATTCTTTTTATTGGCTTTAGCTTAAGGTGCTATTAGCCAGAAAAAAAAACATTGAAATTGTAGCCGGAAATGGACATTTTAATTATCAAAGAATGCTGTTACTAAAATGTTATTAAAATGGAACCACCTAGGAAGTATACCCTTTCAAACAAAAAAGAATTTTCCAAATCGGTCCAGGCGTCTTCGAGTAATCAAGGAATATACTTACATAAAAAATAAAAGATTCCGACAAATTGAGACCTCTCATTGACTTCTCCTTATTTTTGTGACTTTTTACATGTTTTAGCACATGTTAGCTTATTATATGTAATTATTTTGTAGGAACATTTTATTCCATCCTTATCCCATCCTAATCCTAATCCCATCCGTATCAGTAGTTTTTTCAAATTTTTCTTTTTTGAAGTTGGTTAAAAAAGCACGAACGTGTTCCATATTCAACACTGATTTGAAGAAGACGAGGTTTATTCAAGCTCTCAAGTTACTTGTGCAACAACAAGTTTCTTAACTTCGTTTGTATTTGAGTCTCTGTGTTCCTGGCTGGAAAAATTGTGTAAACGCAGCATTATGTGGGTACTAGTGTTGACCCATGTTTTCGCTCCACTGACGTTCGGGGTAGGGAAAAATGTTTTTTATTTCAAGACTGAAGGGAAAACGCTGATAAATGACTAAATTTCTGAACGTAACGCCCTTATCCCTAGTCGTGTTAAGCAGAGCTGTATTTATTGCACACTAGCTCACTTACAGTTCCTGAACCATTTTTCTCAATCAATTTTAAATTCTTTTTTTTAAATTCTTCTTCCTGATTTTAAAGGAATATTATACAGGTTGTAACAGATTTAACCCAAGACCTCTCGTGAGGTGACTCAACCAATGAAACTATAATAACATGTTCTACCAGTTTCCTACAATCATAAAAAATAAGCATCAATTATTTTTGCGAATTTCGGAAACTCTAAAACAAAATGTTGTTTAATATCATTATATCTAAGACACCTCAAGAGATACGTTATTGTGTATAGTTTCGAGTTATTTTAAGCACAATACCAGAACTGATATGTCAGAGGTAAAGCAGATGAACACCGGAACTGTTGCCAACGAATATTTAAAATTACATGCAACATTGTGTTTGAAAATAAAGATAAAATCTAAAGTTTATATCCGAGACACTTGTTAACAAAACTGGCTTAACAAATTCCAATGGATCAAAGCTTTTAGTTGACATAAATTGTTGGCAGCCAACTTAAGCGCGTATCTATATATCAAAAACTGTCATACCCACATCAAAGTCTGCAACTTACGTAGTTAAGTCAAAGCGACAGGTACTAGTTGAACAAACGTGAAACAAACAGTTTTATAGTGTTAACGACTGGTGACATCGTAAAAAGTTAAAGTTCCAATAAAGTATAGAAAATCCAATAATAATAAACAGGGAAGCTCTCCAAATCCGTTACGAAATTCTGAAAAATAGGGTGTTCATGTATTCGAAACAGAATTGAACTTATTGAAGCAATAAGGATTGCGTCTTGCGGATCGTGACAGCGGTGTCCGGGACAGACGCGGTTAGAACTTCCCCGGACAAAGTTGGAGTCAGGCCTCACATATTTCACGGCCACATTACAAAACTTTTATAGAGCTCTCGAGTTTCGAGTTATAAAAGATTTAAAGGTTTATCTCTTGGGCACAATAGCCGCCTACATACATTTCTTTAAATCATTTGAATGTCTCAGAATAAGTCAGAATGTTTGTGTTCATTTTAGAAACTCAACTTAATACTTCTTGGTGTTTAATATTTGGGTAACTAAGGCTATTTATTTTATACTAATAGATATTACAACAAATAGATATTAAACATTTATTTTGACAACGACCATTATTAGCTTCTGAGTACCAGTCGTGTGTGACTTTACACCTCTAATTACCCTCTAACGCCCCCACGCAGGCCATTGTACTGTGAAATCGAGGGTGCCCTACACTACACGGTAATTACCTACTATATGTCTGCCTAAAAACATTTTTGACGTAGTTCTTAGCATTATTTTCGTCACACTTTTAGCCGTCCGATAATTCGTTTATATATTACACATGTAACAATTACATACCTACAATTACAATGCTCAGTATGAATTAACATTTACGAGTATTACATAATATACTCACATTCAACTTTTATAACAGACTACAGAGTTATTAAATTACGTCTTGAAACAGACGTAGTCCAAAATGATCGTCGAGACGAAGTTTATATAGCACGAGGCAGACGTTGTGGCTTTTAGCAGGGAAAGTTTTAACTGCACGGCGTTTACTCAAAATGCAAATTACAGGCTCCATATATGCGAGGAGGAGTTAGACACCCCACAGGATGTGATACACAGGACCCTAATATTAAACCACACGATCGCGCCATAAATTTCAACCTGCCGCGAGTATACGTGTAATTTTCACGTACGTTGATGTTTACACGTTTTTAAGTGTTCAGCTGTTTTTGTGAGCCTTATCAACACTAGTAATCGTAAAGTCTAAGACTAGTTCTCTTGTGTCATTTGGGGTTGTATTCTGTTTCTGTATTTTTTAACTATTCGAAACTATATACAAATAAAAAATATTTTATTAATTTCACACAAAAACGTTGTGGACATGCCACGGAACGTAAAACAAATTAAATAGTTTGTGATACAACAGTAATTTGATACGAACGGTAGACCATTCCTTAAATGAACTGAACTTAAATGAGAAATAAGAAATATACGCTTTTACGACTTTCGTTTGCGTATAAAATTAAATAATTGAGACCAGATACTCTACAATTCGTGATCTCGACCACAACCGTCAACATTTTCTTCTACAATCAACTGCCTCCGATTGTAACTAAGTTATTGGATTATTCTTTCTATAAAAAGTTGTAAAATTAGATTTACCGTACGTTATTGTGCAATAAAAACCGTAGTCTGTTTTTAAAGAAACTAGAATGGGTGAAAAATTTGTACACGTAATATTTAACATGTATTATAGGACATAATTCCTACAATAAAACTTTCATTGACTCGAGAATCTATTTTATTAGGTACAATAATGTATTGAATCCCTATCCAAGAAAGTTACAATTGTACAAAAATAGAATAATTTGGTTTATAGTTTTGTAGGGTCCCTATTCTACAAAACTATAAACCAAATTATTTCAGCAGAGAACAAATGGGTTTCTGCTACGCGAGTTGTGAATCCGATTCAGAATTAATTTCATCCTATTTGTATGCCTTACATATACTATATTCTAAACTTTGGGGTCAACTAGCTTTACATCTGTGAAACAGTTTTAAAAAATACGAAAAAAAGATATTCATCTTTACATGGTAAACTAGTTTTTTCCGCTGCTTGGCTTCCATGGTTCATATATCTTCAGGATAAGTATCCGGTGTCATTCTCCGGCCCATAAATTATCTTTAAGCAAAAAATCACGTAGATCCGTTGCTCCGTTGCTGCGTAAAAGACCAAACACACTTTTGCTTTTATAATATTAGTAACTAAGCTTTGCAATACCAGTAAACAGTATGTTAATATCTACTCATTATTGTTTATTATGATAATAATTTGTTTTTACTTGTTCTAAAGTTAGTTGCAGTACCTAGTTATAGTGACAAATAGCATTGTTAAAGTTAACTACACTTGGACACTACTCCTTTGTACTTACTTTTATTGCACCAATTGCTCAATTTATATTTCTTTAATGCAATTTGGCTTTAAAACTTCTTATTGAAAAGTTGAAGCTTAACCGGGTGTCAGAGTTTAATTCCATTTGTAGATTTCTGACTGGAATTTTTACTCTTTCCAGAATATTTTATGAATATATTGCCTCGTTGGCCTAGTGGAGCACGAGGTCCTGGGTTCGAGCCCGGGTCGGGCAAAGTGTTATTAGGTTTTTCCGTTAGAAAATTTAATCAGTAGCAGCACGGAGTCTGAAATTATGCCCGGTTAATGGCAAGGCTCGCCTACGCCTACATGGGACTAGCCGGCGAAACGTGGGTGTACTGGATACACCTCTCAAATCCCCTCTAGGGAATACAGGCGTGAGTCTATGTTATGTTATATTAACTATCTCGGCTTTAGTTACATGTTAATTTTGTTGTCTTCCGACTTGTCTCGGATTCAAACGAAGGCCATTTTCAAGAGCTTGCTCCCTAGGTGGCTCAACTTATTCAAAAATAAAGTAATTAGGTCTCTTTAAGACATTTTTCTTATTTGTTTCAGGCGGGTAATGAGTTATTGGATTTAGGACCAGTCTTTAGACTGCATAGGTGTAAAAAATTATAACTACATCATGCACACCTTTCGAATAACATAATATCTAATGTACAAAAATCTACAAAATGAAACAACTTTTTAACGGATATAACTCGCGTTTTTATTTTGATAATACAATCCTGACGTTTCGAGTGCTTTGCAGCACTCGTGGTCGCAGGCAGACTGAGGTTGACAAGCGTCTGAACAGTTATTTAAAATTATTTTTGATCTACCGTCAACTTTATTTAGTTTTTGCCCATATTATGTGAATTTTTAGTTAAAAATCTACAAATTTTGTGCAAGAGAATATGCACGGCAACTCTAACATCAATGGTCAGTCTGCGCACTTGTTACGCGCTTCGACTTCAAAAGCCCGTTCCTGCAGCGTAGTCATCAGCGCACACACAATGCAAACTTTAAAGTGCACATATTCGTTCACGGCGTGACAATGACACCCAAAAGCATTTTTCGTGAAATTTTATGCTGGTCCGAACAATCGACAAGCTTCAACATAATCTCCACCTGGCTTTAGTTATTTACTTTGGTATTATTCATGCTTAAAGTCACATTTATTAACTAGGAAATAGAGTATACCTATCTCCATAGCAGTATTGGCTGAATATTAACCCATTCCCTGTCCTGTGAATCACGTAGGAGTCATGCTATTGTTTTTTTTATTGTCTGTTGTCGGGACATCGAACTTGTCAATGCTATTCTATTTTTGTTTCGATTTAATTGTCATATATCAGTCAACAGGTCTAGATAAAGCAAGCATGTAATTTTTTCGAGGGTTGTCCTCAGCTGTATGGATCTTCTTATTGATATCAATAAAAGATCCACATACGAGTACAATTCACAAAATGCTCCTTTGTATTTTTACATCGAGAATCTATTCACGATCAGTCAGTTGTACTATCAATGCGGTGCGTTCCCAAAATATCTACCTCAGTATTACTTGTATCACTTTCTAAAACGGACGAAAATATAGTCCAATGAAGTATTAACTAATTCAGTCAAAGACGCTTATATTATTTATTCAAAATTATTTTTATTTATTTATTTATTCTTTTTGCTCAAAAAGCGTACAAAGGCGGACATTTAATGTTCTTTGATGGAATTTTGGTGACAGCGGCCAATCTCAACGGAAATTACAACTACGCAGAAGATTATTATACTCCGCAAGTAGTGCTCAAAAACAGGATGCACTGTCTATTCCCTCACGCTCATAATCTGGTGGGATGAGAATTCGATACGACTGGAGAGAGATCAAAAGCAAGGAATAAATAACACATAACTTACAAAAAGTCAAATGTCCTATCACTTGCCAGCCAAGGGTAATACCGGTCATCACGTCACAGTAAAATGCTAGTATGCTAGTATTTTTTAAGGTTGTAAATTTTTAGATAGCTCTCATAATCGCACGTCACTTACGTCAACGATAAAAATTGGGTTGAACTAAAAAAGACAGACAGCAATAACTTAAGTAATGTAAAGGGAAAAATCAATAAAGTCTGGTTTGAACAAAGAATATTTTAAGGGAGGATTCAAAACTACTTAAGTGAATAACATGTAAAATACGTTTCAAACAGTTGACACAACATCATTTATTTTATCCTAGCCAATCATACATAATTCCAATATATTAATGTAGGTATCTAAATAAATTGAAGGTTAACTGAAAAAAGCAAGATTTAATACATTGTAATTTAATATGTAAATCTGATTTCTTTTAGAACCTAAAAAATCTACATTAATAGTGGTCTGAAAAACTCATCTTTTTAAATATTTAAGTGTGTATTTTTCATCCAATAATAAAAAGGATGATAAATAAATACAATCAGTCCTTCTAGACTTGTTATTCTCAATCGTAGGGTAGGCTTATAAACTAACCCTATGCATCTAAATATATATAAAGTAGTAACCCCCACAACTCAAAGAAATGTGTCAAACTTTGGTTGAGCTAAAGTATTAAATTCTAAAGTAGCTTAGTAGTACTTTAAATCAATATTTTTTATTATAAGTTTAGAATACAAACTTTTTTCTTCTCGATCTAAGAAATTTATGTAAGTTCTTTAATCTTTAATGGTTTTAAGAATCAGGATTATGATTAATGTAATGATACTTTTAAAACAAGTTTTGAGTTTGAGTTAAAAGGGAAACTTATTTTATAATCGAGTTTCAAACAACAATTTCCTTGTTCTTTTTTTTGAATCAGAGCTTTTGTTTTGTATAGTACTTTTACATCAAATTCGTAATAAAACGGTAATGAAATTAAATATTTATTATTTAAACTAATGCAACAATCGTATTATAAACAAACTAGTTTTATGATTACTATTACACATTTTTAGTCCACTTGTGAATATTATCTACTTAAAAATATTATAATAATAAGTCTATCTATATCTATAACTTTACGTCGGTATTTTCTAAAAAGATAGGGGATGTAAAAATCTGTTTACTTTTTACCAAACCTGAAGATCAAACATGAGACTTCATGCTCACCAGCTTCTCTTCCAAAAACTAGACCATGTTGTCGTATCAATCATAATAGGTCCTATAATAATATTAATATTAAATAACTATATTCACCATCAATTTCTTGCAATGCTCCTCTTTACACACTCCTAAGGAAAGAAAATTAGTCTAAGTTTAAAAAATATTGCTTTGCATCAGTTAGAATTATTTCGTTAAACTTTTTCTGAATAAAACTGTGAACACAACAACCTCGTGGATTCCCCTATATAGCAAAATAAATTAAATTAAGTTGATTTCATAAATTAAGAACAAGAATGTACCTATAATTTAACCCTGAGGAACACCAATGGTCACTGTAGCCTCTGGCGATCTCTTGCCATTTATATCGACCTGTGTCTGCATTCTGTTCCTGAAATAGGAATTTAGAAGGTCGAGAGCCTTGTCCTTTAATTGTTCCTAATGCTGTAATAGTGTAGCTTTCTGATAAGACATCATGGTGGATCCAGTCGAAGGATTTGGACAAGTCACAGAGTTTAACAAAAAAAATATTTTTGAGAGTTCCACTCCTGTTTTAATAGTATAGTGACCCTTTATCGACCCCAATTTTACTATTTTGATACTACTAATCAGTTTTAATAACTTTTAGAGAATTTAGAGACTTTATAAAAATAATATAATAATAATAATTAATTAACACAACAATTATACGATTTGAACAACTTCTTCCCATTTTTGTATTTCCTCGGCGCTGCCCAATTAATGTAACGCGATTACAAGTTAAAAATGTCTTTAAAATTAAACTAAATTGTTCAATTATGTTTTATGTTTGACTCTGAAACTAGACATCTGAATTCTGATTGGTATTATCATTAAACATGGTCTGGTTGTGTTAATTTTCCGATATGTGGCTTTGAGGTAAGATAATTATATAACTTATCCTGAAATTCAAATTAATTTGGTTTATAGTATTGTATTTGTAGAGGATAATAGCAAACAGTGTAATATAAATACATTGTATGTACAATTTATATCCTTTTGTGATGTAATTTTGAGAAACAATAATTAAAATATGTCTATAAAATTGAGACTTATAATTTTGTGTTATCTTAAGCAACAGAGTGCATAATATATAAAATAGAAATATATAAAATAGTAAATAGTAATGTAAATTAACTGAACTATATAATATTTTAAACTACACACATCAAAAGTGTCTAGGGATCAACATATATTTTTGCAATAACTTTTCTCCTGATTGATATTAATTAAAATTTTCTTTAAGGATTCATCAAATAAAGTGTTTTCGTTTGTCACAGTAACGATAAACCAAGTCACCTTTGCATTAATAAAGAAATTTGCCATTTTCCTAATAAAGGGATTTTTGACATTTGAACCACTAACATTAAAGTTCAAAAAAAAGACTGAAATAACAGTTTTCTTTAAAATTTTATTGGGTAACTTAAACAATTAATAATCCGTGTTTCTACCGCGAACACTAACAACACAAGAACATCGGTTTGGCATACTCAAAATGAGTTCATCCAAATCACGCTGTGGAATGGCCGCCCATGTTCGTTGCAACAACAAAAAAAGGTCTTCTTGCGACGGGATACCCTCCATATTCGGCAGAGCTCTTCTCTGTAGCATATCCCATGCATGCTCAATCGGGTTCAAGTCTGGCGACTGAGCAGGCCAGGGCAGGACATTGATGTTAGCTGCGGCGAGAGTATGTCTTACAACTCTTGCGGTGTGCGGTCGTGCATTATCATGCATTAACTGAAATAAGGGACCGATTTGCACTTGTAGAGGAACGATGACGTCTGATACAATCGTCTCAGCATAAATTTGAGCGTTGAGGTTGCCTCTGATCCAAATCAACTCAGTTCTTCCGCCGATCCAAATACCCGCCCATACCATGATGGTTCCACCACTATAAGGATGGACTTCCTGGCAGGATTTTAATCGCTGTTGGCGTCCAGGGGTTCTCCAGTGTCGTATACGTCTTGTATCCGGTCTCATACCAAAACGAGACTCATCAGAAAAGCACACGAAACGCCATTGTTCTTCTGCCCAATTTCTGTGTTCAAGAGCCCATTGATATCGAATCCTACGATTGTGCATTGCTATAGGTGGTACCCGTAGCGGTCTTCGGGAATGAAGGTTCACTTCATGCAAGCGGTTTCTGACTGTTTGGTCGCTAATTAAGTTCCCTGAAGAGTGATGAAGCCTCACGGCTAACATCATGGCGGTTATTGTTGGAGCTCTTCGAGTTAAGATTTGAATGTATCGGTCTTGTCTCCGTGTGGTGCAGCGATACCGTCCTCCATGGCGCTCAGCCACGGTACCAGTGCTTCGGTAACGTGTCCAAAGTCGACTGATAACACTCTGACTTGTATTCAGAGCTAAAGCCACAGTACGTTGCCGGGAACCAGCTTCTATCATTCCCACGGCTCTGAGCATTTCTTCCCTGCTTAAATGACGTCGCCGCTCCATAATAACGTTGGTTTTAATCAGTAGTAGGGAAACAGTAGCACTAATAATGTCTTCAATGCGTTGTATGTTTTTATAGGGAAAATATTGACAGCTGATTTTCATCTTTTACTCGAATTTGATTCACAGTTCCCGATTCAAATTATGAAATGCACCAAAAAGGATCCATATAAATTTATAAAATCATAAATTTATTACAAAGCCACATCTCAATCTCAAGAAATCCGCATAAAAATGCTTGATCCCTAGACACTTTTGATGTGTGTATTTCTCATGCCAGTGTCAATTTTGATAGGAACAATTTTGAAAAGTAACAATTTCAGTTCATATTGAAAATTAGTGGTTGGTTTAAGAAAATGTCTTTCGGAAATCCTGTGGCATAGGGTTATACGATTTTATATTACATTTGACACTAACGCACTTAGAGGAAAAATTTTTCGTCTAATCATTCTTCCAAGCTAACGCAGATACAGGTGAAAGCTAACTAGCTTTTTATCATAAAAAAAAAACAAATCAACCATAAAGAGTTAATCTGTCTTTGAAAGTTGATTTAATTAAAAGAGTTTCTGGAATCTATGCCTTTTTTACAACTTTTGTTTTTAAAAATCGACAACGTTATAATTGGGTAAAGAGCAGAAAAATTTAATTATATAGAGCGATACTCCTAAAGCGAGATATACTGACTATCCAAACTGCCTTTAGACATTATTTTGAATTAAAGTCAACTTTCAATAAATAGTTCTATTTAAACTTTAGACAGATCTATGGAGCATATTTTGAATTTGGTATTTTATAAAACTATGTTCGATTTATCTAAGTGCGTACTGAGCAAGTCTAAGTTCACAAAATCGATCACTTACCATTAGATCTTAGCCTTAGTGCAGTCTGTTAATCTCGTCTTTGTTCGCTACAAGTCGCTAAAAGTAAAGTCAGAGGTAGTTTCTGTACAAATAATCACATAGACATACACAAAATTCAGGGCAGAGATGAATCTAACACATAAGAGATCATTCAAATTGGTCATGCCATTTTTGAATTATAAATGGTATATCTAATCTGACTTTGTTTTATTTATTTAGATAGATTCTTAATCTTTTTTACTGACATATAAACGTCGCTACAATTTATGATTATTGATACAAAATATTGACGATAGCATACTACTGTCTAGTAGGTTTGCTAGCTAATAAAATTGTTATAGCAGTAAACGCGCTTAGGCGGAGGTGGGTTGCTATTTTCATTAGAGCATTAAGTCAACGGGGGAGGGAAGCATTAATCTGTGTACGAGATATCGAGTTATTATGTAATCTTACCTGAAGTTGCTATGTAGAAGAGTTATTATGGTTTAAAATATATGCCTTGATGTCTAAATCAGGGTAATGTGATTATGATTAAATTTTTTTCATATAAGTACCTACGCTTGTTAAGCAACAAATTATTACTAACATTCTTTCGCAAAGCAAAAAAAGTTACAACAAAAAACCGGATAAGTGCTAGCTAAATTCGCTTCCGAAGGAAAACGTGATAGTTAAGGAGTTAAGTAGATGTCTATATTTTATAGGTTAGTTATTTTTTAGCAAAACTGAAAATATTTGGAGCTATTTTTTTCTGGAGAGACAAATTTGCCGTTAGTAAAACTATTTTAGATTTTTTGTCTCGCAAACTTTAAAGCTGGTCAATATTCCACAATAGCCTTGGACAGAAAGGTATGGAATTCATGGGAAGAGGCTTTTGTCCAGCAGTGCGATGATATAAGCTTATAATAACAGTAAAGGGATGGAATTTTTAAATATATTAAAAAAAAAACTTGACATTAAATTTAAATGTAATCGTAATTCTAATAGCAAGCCTAATAGGTACTCTGTTTATTTTTTAACTCAATTTGGCTTCTGTATTTGTGTTCTGGACTTTCAGTGTTGACTGTATGAATAAACTGACATATAGGTAGGTACTGAAGTCTTTAACCTACGACCATGAAATCGTGATGTTTTACTAACCAAATTTTGCTTTTTTAGACAATTTTATTGCTTGCATCAGCTTAATTTTTTCATTCAGACATAAAACGGTTGCCGTAATCAAAGATTCTCGTTTTCCTCGTCCACAACCTACAGGTGCTTCATTCTTTAATTATCAATTTAATTACAAGGAAAAGAAAATAATACCGTTTTAATGATTATCTTATAAGATTACATTGAGTTTGCAAAGTAGATTTATTCAGCAAAAATATTTGAAGAAAAAAGTAAAGAGATGTAAAGTAAGTAACATAAAAAAGTTACTTTTGGCTTTTGTTTTTGTTGTAACTTTTGTTTTGTTGTTGTGAAGTAAGAGGATATAATACAATAATATAATACATTGTTGAAAATCATTGATCAATGTTTAATCGAAATTATGGGATTTTCTTTTACTTTCTTCGGTATTGTGAGTACGATTTACCAACATAAAATTTCACAATACACAAACTACCACACCGAAACAAATATCTGTTGATCACACAAATATTTTTTTCATGCGGGAATTCAACCTGTAACACTAAGCGTAGAAAGAGAATCGTTTAACCACTACGCCAATGAAGTCGCCATTTTTTTTCAAAGAAACATTATTTCAGTTAAAGAAATATTGTCGGTAGACATAACAGTAAATTTTACAAGTACCTATTATTGAGCGACTTGACAAATTTGACAGCAATTCACCACTTATCTGCCCCCAGCAAAAAGAAATGGTCAGCGTAGAGGACGGTATAATTCTCTCTCACCACAATTTAAAAATGAAGGCCTTTTACTCAATTATGTCACAAATAAAATGTTTTTAACGGTTTATTTTTCCTAAAAAACGAACGATCTAAGATCACTTATGCTTTAGTTTCCTAACCTATTCTAGCCACAGACTAAAAAATTATCACGGACCATCTTAATAAAAAAAAACAATCAATTCTTTAATTTATTTTTGTTAAATAGTCTAGAGATTGTGCCCGAATCGCAGATGAGGGTAGAGAGCTAGAACTAGAGACTGGAATTAGGAACACAATCCTGTCCAACACTCTATATGTACAATAAACTAGCTTTTAAATAATAGGTGCTATTTAATACATAAGTTCATTAAATGTAAATAGACCAAGACTGTAATTACTGTAATGTCTATCACAATCACTCAGCGATTAAATCCTTATTCCAATGAAGATTTAAAAAAAATGGTCTAGAGATGTGACTGCGGACACACATATCCTTGCCCCCAAAGGGTTAAATAACACAGGTTAAGAAACACTGCTTAGTATAATAAAGGTGATAACTCCTTTTGCCTTCTTATTTCTAATTTAAGCTTGAAGGCAACATTGCCCGTTCTCAAAGTCATGTAGGCTTTCATGTTTGTCAATAAATGTTGAGCGTTTTATTCACAACACAAGTGAATATATTAGACTAGTATACCTTTAACATTTTGTGCTTTAAAGCCGGCTATTCACAATTTTAAGTTGCTTTGCAGCTCATGCTACGACTCCTCATTCAAAGAGGCTGCGTCGGCATGCCTGGGCATAGCTTTCAAGGTAGCCTTGTCAGGACGCTCAGCTTTAGAAATGATTTAAAAATAATGTTGTTATAGCCTTGTGTATTAAGTATTATAATTATGCAATGCATACTTATTTATCGCTAACTTTTACTCCAATTAAGCGTTTATATTCACATCTTTTGTTGCCCATATCTTTTTATAACAAAGATTTTTTTTAACTCGTGAAAAGGACAATTTTTTATATACTTATTGTTTTTTCTCTTGATTTTAATCTCCTTGAAATAAAAATTCTACTCTATCAACAAGAAAAGGATACGTCGCGTGAACACAACACTAAAGAAGATCTCGCGATACAGCGGGAAACAATAAAACCATCTGCACACTATCCCAAAAAGGTTTACCTTCAAGTAATGCGGAGAGGAGCATTTGCAGGGGTCTTCTACAATGGTTTGAAAGAGAGGTGGTGAGTGCGCATGTTCGCCGCGGCACATCGCAAGCCGGCCGGAGAGCCACTCCAGTTCGCGTACGGAACCCGGGGACGCCGCGTCGAGTCCCGCGCCCTCGCGCACTCGCCCGCAATGTAAACACTACAAACTAGTTTTTTTAATTGGTGCACCGTACTTGTGATTATTAAGTGAAAGTTTAAAAAAGTTTACGTAACAATTGATGGTAATTACGTGTTTTTAATTGGGTAATTATTTATTATTTTAATTTTAAAATTTTAACCTTTTTAATTCTAACTTAGGCCAACTTGTAATTTAGCGTGTAATTTACTAACGTCATCATTTGGCTACAAAACTTTACAAAGTCACAGAAAATGAGTATAAAAATTAGTTTTAATGCGTATTGAGACCATTAACCGCAACTCTTATCACGCAACGTCGTTTGCATTGCGTGACTTATTTTTAACCCTTTTAGTTTGAAAGATGTAACTTTAGGAACTTATGTTAAGTATTAAATAATATAATCAGTTGCTCATGTAATAATGCGTAAATCAAACATGCTAATTTTATTAGCATTATATTTATTATTCATTACATTTGCAATATTTACCACATTTTAAAGATTTTTTTAATTCAATTAATAAAATCTAAACTGTTGTAATTGTATAGATTTTGGTAAAATATCGTTTCTTACTTTTTGAATAGTGAAGTCGTGAATGAAAAGAAAAACTTGGTAATTTAATTGTTACCTAAAGCTAACTCTGTGAAATATTTTAAATAATTTTCTTTAATAAATTAGTTGTCAGTTTCATTGTTATAGGTACTATTTCGGTTATTCTGTGCTATTACTATCAGCGAGTATAATTCAGGATCTCAGCTTATTCATTATTGATGGGGAAATAATTTATTGGTAAACGAAATTAATTAAGTAGGTATATTTTAAATTAAATATTAAAATCAGACCATTACATTTTGAACGCCACGCCGCAGACACAAACGTAACGTAAACGTTTACGGTCATCAGTAGCTCGCGTAGCATTTTAAGCTATATTATTAAAGGTATAATAATTTTATCCTTAATAAAATATTTCAACCAAAAACGTAATTTGATTTATTAAAAAAACAAAACCATAAAGTATGGTACATGAATTTATAACTTGTGAAGGATTTCCTCATTCTTGTTATTATTTTAATTCACATCGTATTCATGTATCTATTTCCGAGTGTACTCTACCCGCCTAATCTTGTTAACTTGCCGTCGCGTCCGCGTCGGTCGCCGTCGTCCGCCGTCGGTCGCTCGCAACGGTCGGGACTGCTAGTCACGATCAAATAATCCCCAAAAATCACATTGTATTTTCCCTTCTAAATTTCATTATTCAAAATGGACTGTTCATCAAATATTCGTTGCTAATCCATTTAAATAAAAAAATGAACTCGTTTTTATTTTATTTGTTCTGTTAATGTGAACCTATTATTTTTTTATCTGTTTCTAATATTTTGAAAGCTTTTATTAAATTGGAACATCCAATAAAATCATTGATGGATGTAATTGGAATAGATATGCTCTGGGTATTTGCAATGCGGCAGCCGGCTTAAGAATTTTCGATTTCTTTTATTGCTGTCCTACAATATAAATTAAAATGTTAAATTAGGTAATAAAATATTACCTACTTTTGTATAATCATGGGTTCATAGGTCACTGTGTTATCATTCATATTCCGAGATAATAACTATTATGATATCAGTTATTGAAGCTAATTGTCAGTTAAAATGAATACGTTTCTTTGTTCCTGTCTGTGTTTAATTTTGACATTTATATATTTATCTTAATATTTATTCAAATAATATCGTTATCAAATAAAAATTGTCGTTGTCTTGATGTCTCTTACTAACAGTTAAGTTTCTAAAGTATTAAGTATATCCATTTTCTATGCTAGCAAATAACGCTAATACGAATTCTTAGACAAAAGAAATTTAGTACTTCCCTACAATTGGAAAGCTCCTTTTCAGCTGAATAGAAGTTATTATGGCGCCTAGTATCAAAACGTTGTCTGTTTAAAGTTATACTGTACTAGACTAGTACAGTTACAGCGATAACCAAATATTTTTTTAAATAATCCGATGTCCGCTGGGACAGCAACCGACACGACCGGAGAGAGATCAGGCGCAGGACCAACAGCTTTACGTGTTTTCCGAGGCACGGATTATTGAGTAATTGCTAACCATATGTCAAGATAGCTTCTATTTCTGAGTGGCTTTCAAAAAAATAGCCTCGCAGACTAAGGCGGGAGCTCCGCTCCTCACCGCTCCCGCCTTAACCTAACCTATCCGAGTCTACCATAATTTATCGAAGTTTACCTTAGTGATGGTATCAATATATTATATTTTAAACGATAAATCTAATGATTTTCGATTAAATAAACGTTATATCCAATAACCTATATAAATAAAGTTATAATATATAATGATTATATCAACAGTTGGTCGTCCACTGTCATCTAACGTTTATTATATCTTGTGAACGTTATTGAAATGAAAATATACCAAGTAACTTTATATGATACGAGATGCACCCAAAGAGAAAGTTGAGACTTCGTTTTTTTCTCACACAGACATATACATAGCATGTAACATTATTTTCGCAATATAAAAAAAATAAAATAGCTTAGATAATATAATTTATATGAACAGAATTTAAGTGCTGATTGTCATCTTTGTCTACAATACATGCGTCGGTCAATATGACTGGCAGTAATTACTTAATTACGTGCTTAGATTAGATTATGTAGACATAATTTAATCTAATCATCTAATCAGATTAGATTATATCTACATAATCTACGTAATTAACTAATTACTTACTTCACGTAACATATCGATGTCATCAAACATTACTTCCAAATTCGTTATGAAAAAGGCTTCTAGATCAACCAATTCCCCAATTCCCTTCTTATTTTCCTTACCAATCTTACTAAGATTAATTTAATCAAACGCAATCTTTATTCCGTCGTCTCATCACGTTGACTTTTCCACAGCTCAGGCCTCAAATCCTCTGACATTAAGACGTAATTGGGCACAAAGCGAACACAAAAATCTTCGTCCCAATTCCCTCATGTCTGGCAAAACTCTGGCAACTAAATACGTGACCCTTCAACGTCACACAAAACAATTTCGGGACACTCGAATTTGGACCGAGCTGCATATCTCCTTCATATGTCTGAGTCAGCACTTTGAACGTTGCGGTTTTAAAATACAACGTGAAATGTTATAACAAGTAGGTACGTCGGATTTGCATACTGCTGTGTTTTATTTTTGGCGCTTTATATAGCGTTATTTATAGCGCATTTATGTTTTGTGGTATAGCTAAATAGCTTTATTTATGAAGAGCCTGGTTAGCTGTTTTAGCCAGACAGTCCGTCATCTCCCCGCGGTATTGCAATTAATGTAACGTTGTATCAACAATTTTTTGTTACAACCATTATTAGATAAAACAGATTCCGAAAAGTTCCAAATTTAGATTGTGAAAAGTAACTTCGTTAAGAAATTACATTTTATACTTGAGAGGCAATATATGCTTTTACGTATTTCTTTGTACCTATTCCAATTTGTACATTTTCCCTAACGGTGGGATTAAGCCCTGACTAGCGTTAAATCTAATCTTATGTTCAAGAGACCTAAATATATTATTCTTTTTATAGCTCCGACGGTTATCGGTTAAGAATGTAATCTTCATAATAATATGTGATTTTTCACTCCTCTGCGAGGTTCTCTCTCTCTTTTTAGTTTCATTTCATAAAAATATTATAAATACAAGTACAATAACTGCATGTACATATATAGTTTAATAATTAAGGATTTGTCTCATTTTAGAATAATAACTTTCGTGAGTCATACTAATATATTATGAAATATTGATACGGCTTGACTCACGTATTGTTTTCGGGGAATATTCGACTAGTTTCGAACTCAAACGGACATTCCCCGAAAACAATACGTGAGTAAAGCCGTATCAATATTTCATAGATTTGTCTCATTTTTTATGTCACGGGATTGAATTAATTATTTTTCGAATTTTTACTTCACTTTTACTAAAAATCCTCCCTTTGTGCAAAATTACAAGATCGTCGATCGCTGGAAAATACCTTATAGGTTTTCATGACGGGAAATTTTCTTTGTGATAATAAGCTTTTAAATATTTTTTATTCAAGTTAATTTTTAAAAAATAATTGCTGTTAAAAAGTTGAAAGACAAGACACTTAACTTTTTAACAGCAATTATAAGCCATAGACTTTTAATATATTAGGTATTCATTTCAGCTTGATCAAGGTTAGACACATACAGACAATAATGCGAAACTATAATTATAACATTATGCCTGTATTCCTTAAAGAGTCGGAAATACTACCATATTTCGCCAGTTATGTATAAGTGTCATGTAAAAATAAAGGGACTGCTTGCTGTTTCTAAGAATTTCCTAATATAAAAACGCAATGTCCAGGATTCAATCGCGCTTGCGATAGGCCAACGAGGCAGTCAAAACTATAAAGCTCTGTTTTTACATTTTGAGTTATGGAACCCCATAAAAGATAAAACCGCTATGATGTAAAAATTTGCCAAACAGTTTTAAAGAAAGTATCTTATAAGTGAAATACAGCTCTGAAATTAATATTAATCAAACAATGGTTGTATAACAAATCTTATTACAACTTGGGGGTGCGACTAAACTTTTAGAACAAATCAAAACAATTATTATTATGTTTTTTTTTGCTCGTGTTGATTTAATACAGCCCAAATGCTATTTCTTAAAGTCTGTAATTTTCTTCTGTTACGTGTAACTATTATGTAACTGCTGGAAAGAGCGGTGTTCTACAATTAAAAGTTAGCCTACACGAATACACGTGAATTGCATCTACTGAAGTTTTAAGTTAGTTGTAATAATAAAACCTAATATGAATTTATTAATACTTTGAATTGAAATTTGACCGATTTTTTTTTTTCTACACACAGCCTCAGACACAGACAGCTCGTGCTTTCCGAGGAATAGATCTAGATATTTATACGTGGTATAACATACCTACTTACTTATAAATTAACAATTAGGTATATGCGAGATATAAACTACGCAAATATTTTGCATAATTGTACCCAAGGAAATCTAACTTGAATCTTTAAGTATCCTCGTGCATCTATAACATTTTATGGTTGTGCCTACCTCGTGATGATATTGTAATAATTCGATTACCATGCATCTAAAACGCTTAGACGCAGTATGCATAATGCGACGGGCCATAGAGAATAGAAATAACCATAGAGAATATAATAACATAAAACAGGCTGTGAGAATAGTCGTTTGTGCTCCCCCTGTATAGAGTTGCGCAGAACATTGTCCGCTAGAACTAAATGTGGCTAGCCGCATAGCGTAAGTATTTGGAGCATGAACGTAGTCAAAGTCATAATATCACTTAATCATAAATTATTTACTCTAAGTTACCCACGCGGGATTTGAGACTGTAATTGCATGTAAAGACTGCCTCGCTGGTCTAGCGCTAGCAAGACTGCTGAACACGAGGTTCTGGGTTCGACCCCCAAGTCGGGGATATTATAACAATTGGTTTATTCTGTTAGGAAATTCTCATTAGCAGCATAGACACAGGCGTCCGAAATGGTTCCCGGTTAATGTCAATAGGCTCGCCCCCTATTACATGGGACTTATAACATTGCCGGGGAAACGTGGGTGTACTGCATACACCTCTGCCTACCCGGAATACAGGCATGAGACTATGATTTGTTAACATGTAAAGATATTTAATACATTATACAAATGTTTTCATATTAACATTAAGACATGTGGTTAAAAATATATCTGACGCTCCTATTTTACTGAGCGATGATTCAATTTTCAACCCAGTATCAAAAAGTTAGCTCTAATTTTAAATATATAGGTGAAACAAGGCTTCATAGAATACCAACAATACAATTCAACACAACAGTCAATGACGTCGAACAATGACGCAAGTCTAGGAAAATTTTAGATTGTTTAATTGAACAAATTTCAAAGGTTAAACTGAAACAATTAACTATGTAAACTGATATAAATAGAAAGGAAAGAGGGTGAAGTTTTTTATGGAAAAACTTTTAGGTTTAATATTATTTTGGCACTAATTTTGATTGTAAGTCCGATAGTAGTAATGCGTCAAGTGTTTTCCGTCAATTAAGTAGGTTAGGTAGGTGACACAGCGACTAACACAAACTAATTAAACAAAAAATTACAATGGTATAAAAATAATATTTATAATCGCGTTTACAATAAAGTGTTTATTTGTGTACATTCCATTACATGACATGCTTTTTTGTGTTTGTTATAACATTAAAATTTGTATTGAACAAAGACGTAAACGACGAAAATTATTAGTGTACTAGGTGACTTTGAGTTTGGGTCATTGTGGTGAGAAGATTAGTCAGCCTAGATTCTGCGTTACCGAATCTAACTGCTTCCGGGGTGCGCCACGTGGAGCCTCTCTTCATGCACGCCTAGTGTACTAGGTAAAGTAAAAGTAAAGTAAAATAAAAGTTACCTAGTGTACAAGGTAACTTTCATAAGGTCCACATTTAAGAGATATTTAAATCAGGTATCAGTCTGTACATTTATCACAAATATAAATTACATCTCATATTATATATCTCATTTCCTTTACGTGTTTTTAATTAATTCCGTGCAAAGGACATATTATTTAATTTCTCAGAATAAATACACGCCACATCCTACCTGTTCTATTACCGCGTCTAAAGTAATTAAAAGTTAATGACATTCCAATAAAATGTTGGCGTCTAATAAATCTTTTCATGTACTAATTAATTAAATAGGTAGAAAGTCTTTTTGTACTTAGTATAGGATTTTTGTTTATGTACGTCCTCATCTAATAATCATAATATGTTACCTTAGTACTGACGGGTGTTAGAGAATACAAATGAACTATTTGAACCATGAAAGGTTAACGACCTAAACTTCCTGACTACTATAATATTTGTATATTAGAAACATTATAATGATTAAATCTTATATTCTTATCATCAGCATCAAATGGTACGTAAATCTATAAATCAAATCGCGGATTAAAGCCAAATCCTCGTGCGCAGAATCTGCGTTCAAAGAATTTCAATTTTAGAACCTTCCAAACAATATCTTACCAAAAACAATTGAAGAAATTGAAAAAGATGTTAAGATACGAGCAGGACATGAACCCGCGGTACTTGCCGTACCATGGCAGTGCCCTATCCAACTGAGCTATGTATCGCTGCTCACACCTATCAAATTTCAAGTTCCCTTTCTACATCGTCTTGAAGAGACGTCTTGCAGTTTTTATAAATTACTCAACTAAGTGTTACAACCTTATTTATTATTTCTATGGTTATAATCTTAGAGTATATAAGAAAATATAGAGCAACCCTATAGAAGTATGAACTGTGAGCACGGGTATGAACAACGCAGCCGCGACACGAGCTCCATTTGCGATCATACCTCGATCGACTGCGGTTCAACTAGGCTCCATGAGCGAAAAAGTTACATTCTAGCTTATATCATGGTTAACTGCTGACTTAAATTTTGAAAAACATCTAAAAAACATAATTTGAAAAAATGACATTTTAACATTTCTATGGTGAGACCTGCTTTCGCTCCGCGCAAGGCAATATGGTTGACGTTATCTAATATATAAAATTCTCGTGTCACAGTTTTCGTTGCCATACTCCTCCGAAACGGCTTGACCGATTTTGATGAAATTTTTTGTGCTTATCCGGTATTTATGAGAATCGGCCAACATCTATTTTTCATCCCCTTAAATGTTAGGGGTAGTCCACCCCTAAATTACGGAAATTATTTATATGGCAAAAAGGTTCAAAAGGTGAGAAAAAGGGGTAGAGTAGGGTAGGGTAGCGGTATAGTAGGGTAGGGTAGGGTAGGGGTAGTGTAGGGTAGGGTAGGGGTAGTGTAGGGTAGGGTAGGAGTAGTGTAGGGTAGGAGTGTAGGGTAGGGTAGGGGTAGATTAGGAAAATTTTTAAATTACTGCCCAACGAAGTGGGCACGGGTTAGCTAGTCACTCTATATTTTCTTGAATACTCTATGGTTATAACTATTGTAGCTATTAAGACACCAAAACGGCATTACCAATCCTTATTTAACACACACATATTGTATTAAAAATCAATATATACCTATTATGATTAAATATCTTACCGAGTCTAAATACTTAAGCACATAGGTATACATTCCCATCTTTAATATTCGATAACTCGCATTAATTTACCATCGAGAAAGGAAATTGATATCTTCCACGCGCAAATAGAGGTTTTAATTAAATTGTATACGTATACGTTGACGTATGTATATCTACACATTTATTTAACAAAGCTATTACTAATAATGTTGATACCTCTGAAGTCATATAGCGTATGCACATTTTGGGCACTTTAAAATTTTTAGATATTCTTACTCAGTTTTGATTTATCTATTGATCTGTGTGGTCGGATCCGATCCGATAGGATACCTACAAAAAAACAATATTTGATCACCCGTAAAATTAGATCTTGTCAGACTAAATTGCGATGTAGTTTAGGTACAATGAATTGTAAGAATATAAATTATTGTCCTCTCGATGTAGCAAACTCGAAACTAAAGTTTAGAAGCAGAGTGCTTTTAAACTTTACTTTGCTTTATAACTCAAACCGAATCAAAAGATACTTATAAAACTTATATATTATTTTAAAAATCTAATAAAAAACGTTTTACAATTACAACTACAATAATACTTTTATATTATAAAAATACAATTTAGATGTTACGACTATAAAATCTTGTCTGGAAGATATCGCTTTTAGCGATAAGACCGCCTATTGTACCTCTAATTGTAGTGATAAGACTCCATATGTAATTTCAATGCTGTACAATAAAGAATATTCTATTCTATAAAATATGACTTAAAAGCACAGCGTATACTGAGCTTTGCTTACTGTGTCTTATAAATCACTATTTACGTTAAAATCATACGTATAATCGTTCCTTAATTGCTAATTGCTAAAGCAAAATAAATGGTTTTAAATATAGAAAAAAATCTAACTGAATATTTAACTACAATCTAACCAACTGCACATTTAAAAATAGTCTCTCGATTCACAGCTCCAGCGAGGCTTGTTAACTGTAAATGAATGGCGGGAGGGCGGAGTGAAATAATGTATGTATATTCGACGTAGCCGCTATCCCTCGACCGCTAATTATAAAGCTAGGTATCTAATTTAAAATTAGTAGAAACAGACGAAATCATATAGCAGGTGGTTTGTGTCAATTCATACCTATTTGGTATGCTCTTTGGTAGAATTCTAATAATCATTAGCCGAAACTAAATAGCTTGGAGATTTAACATAAATCTCTGTAGGTATTGCTCTCCATGAAAAGCCTCTTAATTTAAGTCCCTCTTCATTATAACACAATTTAATATTATAAACTCCAATAATGGACGTAAAGTTGAATGGCAGTCCCTCAAATACAACTTACTTACTGACTTTTAATAAAATTTCTTTAACTAAGCACTCTACAGACTTAAAAATTGACATGTAAGTATATTTCACTTGTCTCGTAGGAGCCCACTAAGAAAGGATTTAAATAAATATCCCACGGGAACGGAAAATATAAGAAAAACTCATTTTAAGCGGACAAAGTCACGGGAATATCTAATTACTTAAATAATTTTGAAGTCAAGTAATCATTAAAACTTTAATCGTCATACCTCTCTTAAGTAGTGAAAGCATTAAAAAGTTAAGTAGTAAAACGTTACCATGAGGGACCCACGATCCTTATAATTGAGAACAACTCAAGAGGAAAGGCCTGATAACTAATAGCCGATATCTGAATAAATATCTAAGAGTTGATAGCTTAATTGGATTAGTATTGTAACGCTTTTCAATATCGAAATCAAAGAGATAAAAGGAATCATCTGTTATAGAGAAGGGCGTAAATACTATTATCAGGTAAATGTGGTTCGGTTTGAAAAGCTGGCCTCAACTAGCTTCACAAACTCAGCCTGACAGCGGACAATCCGCTTGTTTGGTAGATCGCTTTGACTTGAACCGAACGGTCCGGACATCTGCGTGGCAAGGAAATTATTGAAGCGCAAATTTGAACTGAGTAGATCCAAATCGGTTCTCAGGTAGAAAACCCGGTAAACGCTTGTTAAATACTTGTCAATCGGCAAATAAATACACTAGGAATTTACAATTGAAATCATTTCCGTTTAATGCTTTCTACCCACTTGGAAGCCATCAACGAGCTACGATCGTAAATATACGAGAAAATGTTAAATAAAAATGATTAATGTAAGTAAATAAAATATCTAAAATGAATATGTTGATAAATAAAGTACCTATAAATTTATTTCTTTGAAACTTAGCCTAGGTTTACAATTGTTTAAAAAGAAACAAAACTTATTTATTGCCACCATAAAAACATTATTTATTATGTTAAGCAAACAAACACACCGTGTAGTAGAGGGACGAACTCAGCAAATGTTTCTGTCTAGTTGCGTACCAAACAACGCTGGTTTTCAAGCCCTTTTATCTTACTTACAAACAGAAATTACAATTAAGTTTAAAAGTGAACGGCTTACTTATGTATTCAGCGGAATTAACAACATGATTTGTTATTCAAAATGAAAACAAACAATGGAAAATGGTTCAAAAACTACACAAATACAAATAAAATCTACAACAAGAGAGCTGCTAGCTACTACGGACATAAATAATTAACAATTAAGTAATAAAATACAGAATTTTATTTTTTGAAAGTTGCTTGCACTCTTCTTCTTTTAGCGTATGGTTGATGAACATCTTAGTGTTAGAGCTTTAACCGCCCGTAGGCCTCTGACCATAGCTTTATACACTGCACCGGTAAAAAGTCTCTCAGGTGTGCTCGTTTCTACACGATGTTTTCTTTCACCGTTTTAGCAAGTGAGCATTAATTTCTAATACGCACATGAATGCGAAAAGTCCGAGGTGCGTGCCTGGGTTTCAAACCTTGACCTTTAACTTGTCATTCCAATGGTAATACTACTAGGCTATCACTGCATGCATTATAATTTACTTATGTAATAAGTATACAATGCATTGGAATAAGAGAAAAAAGAACAGCAACAGCAACCATGGAAATTGGCGGGAGAATGGTGAATGCGCAAGTGAAACCAAAACTTCTGCCCAGAGGTTCGCGAAGGAACAAGTACATAGTAGTTTTTAGTCCGAGCGAGTAGGATATATATCTCTCACAAACTCTTAGTGCTGGGACTAGCTAAGGGCTAGACTAGCTTCGGAACTGGAACAAGAGTCACTCTTAGCTTAATACCGACTATTCATAAGTGCCTAATGGTAACAAGAACAAAACATCAATTTTGATATAAGTCATGGTGTAATGGGCAAACTCCTTTATACGTCCCAATATTCAGCCTCGTTCGTACTTATTGATTTATTGCTAAACATGGTATAGATGTCGCGTGTTCATACCCGTATTGAAACAGGTTAAATATCTGATATTCAACTTTTTCTGTATGTTATTTATGGAATAAACCTAGCGAACATGACATGGAAGCCAATTTATGATAAACATGTTTACAGATTTTTTTATGTCGGTGTTTCATATTGTTACTATCCAAAAGCTGACATTTACATTCTTGTATCGTTAATAGTTTTCGATAAAAATAAATTTACTATATATAGTGAGTAAATGGAGCAGGTTTTCGCTTTAGGTTTACTCTAACAGAAATAGATTATGTCTTTACCATATTTTTTAAATAAAATACATAGCTCTCAGTATAAAAACCTCACTACTGTGCGCTCGTACTGTGCTACACAAAATCTAATAGGTATTGTATATTGATACAAAGGTTACAATTTCCGATGTTTTCACTACAGCGATTTATTATTCACAATGTTACTGATCGTAACTAACGAATGAAACGGGCGCTGGAATTATATGAAGCCATAGTTTATTTTAATACTTTTTATAATCATGTGAAAACCGATGGACTTTACTAATTAACTAAACTGTCAGTACTTTTTGAATTTAGAAGACAAAATAGAAATCCAAAAAGGTGATGTTCAATGAGTTCGGTACGTAAAACACAACAAGTTCACAACCAAACTTTAAAAGAAGCAAAGTGTCATTTTATTTTAAAAAAGCATCGATTTTAAAATAAGAACAATGGAACAATGTTGCCTGCATATTTTTATACTGGGGAGTAAAACTTTTGCGATATGAAGTAACAAACTTCTGCTTTAGATCCACTTCCTCCGAAAACTTGAAAGTCCCTTAGTACATTCTATCGCAATACATGCAAAAGAGTTATTTTTATAGGATTCTTTTAATATTTTATATAAGCGTAAAAGAGAAGATTGAATATCATTTTAATAAGCTTGTTAATAATAAATAAAAAACAGATCAATCCACAATATTGAATAATATGTACCTATTTATTTTTATTTCCTGGTTTATAAATGATTTGACCATGTCAATGAAATTTAATTTAAACAGGGCCAATTTGTTGAAATTTATATTTTTTTTATATTGCATGTGTTTTAAAACAAATGGAGTGCATGTCATCCAATTCTGGAAAATATCATAGATACATGTTTTATATTCTTAATTCATGTAAATTTGTGTACCTACTTTTTTTTTCATTCTGAACGACAATATTATGGTATCTATACATAATTATTACCAGCTAAAAATAAATATAAAGTACGCTTTATTTTTTTGGGTTCCATATCCAATAGGTCCTATAAACTGATCTCACTAAGCTGACATACCTAAACCATCCATTTTCCATGTGTCCGTCTGTCTGTCACAGAGCTTGTCTTTTACAGAATAATTGTTAAGTCTATGACCTCTTTGATTTGTGGTGTGGTCTCACGTACGTCACTCATACCATAGTAGATAAGTAAATCTAGATAGTCTATTAGTTGATAAGGTTTGTTTAGTGTTAGATTGTTAAACTTAAGTTATCGCACGTAGTTTAGTTGTATATAATATAGAGCACTATAATAAACGGGGAGATTCCTACATCGTGCTTGGTCGTATTACTAGTACTCCCTGCAACCCCTCCTCTCAACACCGCATGGCGACCCTGCCAGTGCTGCCATCTCGGCAGTGCTAGGCAATAGTGAGTCGACCCAATTGTTCGACCTGGAGCGACATAGAGAGGACACTGGCTGCTGGGTGTAGTTCGGGTCCGAGTGGCAATACAATCAGGTGAACTGGGAGCAAGCGATCAACGATGTTAGGCAAACTTAAGTCCATTGCATATTTCCAACCGGAGCAACACAGGAAGCATTCGATTAGAGGAAGTTGTCGGCTGAGAGCAGTTTGTCAAAAATGGTGCAGCTGGGAGTTGTTCGAGTCCCTAGACGCAAATGGACTAGCGAGCAGTCGAAGGGCGATGCCCATGCTTTACAACTCTGATGAAGACAGGTGATTTTTTTTTTTTTCTTTCCAAGTGATGTGGTTTAAAATAATAGAGACGGTTATTAATATTTAAGAATGTATAGCTAAAAAGTATATCTGTTATGTAGTTGTCTTTTAGTGTTCAGTTTAAACAAGCCTGTTGACAATAAATATTAATAGAGCCTAGATAGGTAGAATAGGAAATAAAATTTGAAGTATAGGAAACATTAATATAGAATGATGATATCGCTGATGTTGACATTTTTACGTAGAGACAAGCGATTAGTGCATCGTAACATATATTCGTGATTGTAGTAATATTTCGGAAATCAGTTAGCAGCAAATCAGCGGTATAGTATTTTTTTTTTTTTTTTTTGACTAAGTATAGTTTGAAGCTAGGAGAATATGTAGTAATGATTACGCAGTGTATAGGATTGATCACCCTAGATCACGGTAAATTCTTTTAATTCCAATTTAAAGCGCGAAAAACTGTTATAATATATATTATGTCAAGATTTTCACAAAATGGTTCATAGGCGCGAGTGTTTGAAGAAACTTGTTGTCTATATAATTACCACCATGGTTGAAAGCCAGATTAAGGAAGTTGTAGAAATGGTTATAGTTGCAATGCACCTAGTATTTTATAGTAAAACCAAACAATCTTGGTTTATTAGTGATATTTTTGAGAAGAACGGAATGGCCAACCGTAGGCAATCAAAATATTTGACATGTGCAGTGCAACAATCGTAGAATAAGGGCTTACATAATAAATTGTTGTTATTAAGGGTTATAAATTATAATGAGAAAATGTTGTATTACTAAGCTAAGTAATTAAAATAATGTAATTGTTTTGTTAGGATTTTTTTTTTTTTGTATTTTTTTTTTCTAATTGAATGTATAAGTTTATTGTTAGTATTTATAGTTACAATCGATTTGGTTCTGTTTAGTTTAACTTTGTTATAGGTATTGGTGTCATTTTTCACTACTTCAATAATATTTTTGAGGATAGTCTTAAATATATTAATGTATTTGTGTATTTTGTAATGATAAAAATAAAAAAATAAAAATATATGTTTCAATATATATTTTTTTTCCGTAGGATGGGTGATGTGGTGTGGTCTCACGTACGTCACTCATACCATAGTAGATAAGTAAATCTAGATAGTCTATTAGTTGATAAGGTTTGTTTAGTGTTAGATTGTTAAACTTAAGTTATCGCACGTAGTTTAGTTGTATATAATATAGAGCACTATAATAAACGGGGAGATTCCTACATCGTGCTTGGTCGTATTACTAGTACTCCCTGCAACCCCTCCTCTCAACACCGCAGATTTTAAAAAAGGTTTAATACATAATAACTCTGGCAACTGAATTACTAATGATATACAGAAATTTAAAAAGCAATCATACTTTTTCCAAACCGTACAAGTTATGTATGTAGGTACTTTAATAAAATCAAAGACGTTTTAGTTAACGTGTTGGCCGGGTTAAGTCCCAACTATTAGTTCTCCCAGTTAGTGGCGTAGTTAGTTAAGTGCCGAGTAAGATCTGCACGCGACATGGGTCAGCGCTGAGCTGCGGTAGATTTAGGGTGAGGTTACACTAGACCACCTTAGGTCACGTTTTGAAATGCGACTGAGAGAACCCTCTTTCTAAGTTTTCTTTCTCTTTTCCTCTTCCTCTCTGCTACTTTTGCTGTGCCCGACATTCCACAATGATCGCATAGTTTAAGTTACCACCTAAGAATCACACATTACACACACAATAAAAATTTGAATTTAAATTTAACCAAATAAATATAGTATGGCTACATTATACGTGGAAATCGTAGCTTCATTACTTAGATAAGGTTATAGTATACTTCACAACAACTTAAAATATCGATGGAGTTGTATTAGTCGCTGACATCATAACGATCAGTTTGAAAAGATCGTTTTCATTCGATGAAATTGTCTATGGCCATTAAGTATACGTGCTAGATATGACGTGTATAGCCATTAGAAATAGGCCGAATATAACTTGTATCTGTAGTTCCAAAAATAAAAATTGATCTTGCGTCACAGATTTTTTTCAGATGTATTCGCTTCAATTTTCTTTGGAGCTGGATTGACGTGGTTTATTAACGATATTCATGTCACAAACAGATTGATGAGTAAATAAAATTTCATGTACATTAAAACCGTTGACTTAAGTAAATTTATTTGAACGCTTTTGTGTCGCAGATCGCGTCGTGGACTAGTGTATCTTCAGCCTTACTCACTCTTACTACTGTTGTTTGTAAGGGTTACGACCAATAGAGAATCCGTTTGAAAGCCTTCTTACAAAACAACTGTGCACGAGGGCTGGTAGGTAACAAATATATTTTACAAAGTATTTCTGTTTAATGTTCTAGCGCCTCGCTCGCATTAATTTAAAACTCGACAATCAATTCGAGTTGAACTCGAAGATTCGAGCTCGAATTTCGAACTCGAGATTTTTTCGGCATAAAAGGTACTTTCTATGTCAGTTTCTGTACACCTGATAACGTATTTACAAAATATCAGTATGATCGGTTCGGTGGTTTAGGCGTGAAATAGTAACAAACAAATTTACTTTTGCATTTATAACAATACTAGCGACCCGCCCTGGCTTCGCACGGGTGCAATATACATATAAATCTTCCTCTTCAATCACTCTATCTATTAAAAAAAACCGCATCAAAATCCGTAGATTTAAGCATACATAGGGATATAGGAACAGAGAAAGCAACTTTGTTTTATACTATGTAGTGAAGTTCTGGGTAATCCCGTAGTAGAAGGTTTTTCGATGCCTTCTGTGATGCCATTTTAGTTAATCTGTCAGCCTCCTAGTCATCAATCTTAAAAGTGGCGGTACGTCTCATTGGCCGTGACTGACACTGACTGCCCAACCAAATATTCGAGTAATCCTGCCTCAAAGTGATATATTATGTAATGAAGACTGATTTGATCAAAGCGAGGTGCCTACAAGTCAAGAAATTGCCGTTGATATACTATTTTGAGCGTCTTGAAGGCGTTACTTTAATAATCTGTGACTCCTGATATCCGCTTCAATTAATGGAGAAAATTTACTAGACCTTCTTAAGAGCTGCCGTCTTATCCTGTATGGATCAAAATGTGGGACCATAAAGAGAACATTTATCAAAAATTACTGCATGCAGCAGAGATGAGAACATTTAGAGGTGTGTGGTGTAAAAAGAATAGACACGAAATGAATTTATAAAAGGCAGTTTTCATGTGGTGCCAGTGACTGATAGGTTAAGACGAATGGACGTGTTATGCAAAGAGATGAAGGAAATATTGTCAAAAATAATAGTTGGTTATAAAGGTAGAGGTAAACCAAAGAAAAGATGAACGGATTGTATGAAACGGGGAGTAAACAGTGTCGTGACTAATAGAAAATAACGCAAGAAGATCGATCTATCGTGCCAACCCTAAATTAAATTAAGATGAAGGCAGAATGATTGGTGCGGCTTAAAAATAATATATTCGCAAAAAAGGTGTAATTGCAATTAAAATTTTATTTAAATGTTTGTTTCAGTGAATATAATAATACACATCTTGCAGCCAGCGATATTTTTTGTATAGTACCCAGACAACACTTTATAATATTATTTTAATTAGGTATTAACAAAGTGTATTTGATGTCAGACATAATTTCTATTAATTAAAACAGAATTTTCCGAGTTAATTATTATTTCTTAATTGCAATTAAGATCGTTTTTCATTGCGTTTGGTTTGTGACTAGACAGAATCTCTGAAACGTAAAAACGAGTAAGAAAAAATCTTAGTCTTGTTAATTCTGCCTACCCTTCGTATATTGGCGTGACGGCCGTCACACATCGAGAAATGAGATACGAAAGAAAATTTATTATTACGTCGCCTGCGTCCTTGCGGTATTTGATAGTCAATTTATAATGCAGAAAGCAAAAGCCTGCAGTACACGCCATAGATCTTGAAGTAAGGTGCAAGATGATTTTTATCAAAGATTAGTGGCGTTTGAAATATTTTGTTTATTATCCAAGATCAATTATAAAGACCGATATGCATCCTACGTGTTTTTATGTATGAAAGAACAGTTAACATTTGCACGTTTTATGCGCAAATCCCACAAGTAGCTAACTTCACAGACTTAACTATCTATGGCACGTAGCACAAAATATAAGCCTTTTGTTTCAATAAAATCCTCAATGTGGAAATAAAACCGGCATTAGATATTATTTCGCTTTTATTGTTAAAATTTTATTTTACGACGTCGGAGTCTTCTTGGTGGTCACCGCAGGGATCAAGGCTGCCACAAATTTAGTTTGATTTTATTGGTCTTTACAACGAATTCAATGTTAATTTTGTCAGTAATAAAGATTTATTGCTAGATAATTGCCTTAGTTGGGTACTTTAAGACTTTGGTTACTCAAAGAAACCTGAAAGCAAATTTTAATAATAACTTATCCTAAACTCGATTAATGGATAACAATTTCAACTTTCAATAATACATTTTTTTTAATTGCCACGCTTTTTTGTCTGTTTATTGCTATGGTTAGTATAAACTTTTTAATTCATTTTAAACTAACTTCCCGATTACTTGAAACTTTAAACATAGGTCAAAACCAGGGGCATGCTGTCTATACATTTTTCAGATGCCCGTCCGAAGCCTGACATACAAATGAAGTAATAAAACAATATTACGTAAAATATTTTTGTTTACTTCAACGCAATGTTTTAAATAATTGATGGGCTTGTACTATCATTTCAGAACTGTATGTTAATGCAACATAAACATGTTTTCAAATAAATGCCCAATGTCATGTTTACAATGGTTTTAAATGAACTTTTATTTTATTCCCTTTTTTATTCAACGGTTTTATTTAGCTTGACCTGTTTATTATTTGGTTCAAATTTAGTAATCGATATTTCACCTCCTTTTTGTTGCCAAATTAATCTGATATTTGGTACACAGCTTTAGTTTTGATGATTGAAAACATGTTTCGATTAAGCTGAAATTTTTGCTGAAACTTTGCAATGTTGTTCTCCTTCAATTAGTTTAATTTGATTTTTCATAACTATATTCATTTATTTTATATTTCCAATGTACGAGCAATGAAATAGGTTAACGCACAATCAATGTTTCCAAAAATGACAAACAGTATGGTTGAAAGTTAGGGCTAATTTTGATTTTAAATAATTCTTTTTTTTTGTCTATTTTAACAAAATGTTGGTTGTATATTTTAACTAATCTATGGTATTCTATGAGCAAATACCACCCGTATGTAACTTCACAGATTTAGAGAACCATCCAGGATACTATATTTTTTTATTTTTTGGTGTATTGTAATTTTAGCAACAAGTTCAACTGGCTCGACTGGCTTTTGACCGTAACGTATAATGAATGCATTTAGGCCGTACAGAGCCAACGGCTTACCACAACCTCGCCTTGTGTTACAACAACGCGTATGAAAGCATTCCTTGCTTTTTTGGTTAACACTTACTCGTTTGACACTGAAGTTCTACGCTTTAATGTCAAAAGAAATGAGTAAAGTGTGTTGGTTTATTTAATTATACATAAACAATATGATTAACTTTCAATAAAACAAACAGTAACTTGAGTAACTAGCCTCGTTCTCTTTTTTCAACGTTTTGAACACTAAAATTCCTATTAATTAAAAACAAAATTACTATAAATTACTTGTTTCGTAGATGCTACTACGCCGCAGTCTACGAGTTACGGCGGTGTAGCGTGCTACACTTAGTTGCAGTTAATTGGATATTTATGCCTTCAATCCTTATTATGTGTAAAAAAAACTATATCTATAGATATACCTTCACTTTATTTGCTCAAGCTGCAAATCACTTACATAACCGTCGCATTGACTGCCTCAAGCGATTAAATTTCCAATTAAAAAAACAAATTGTATTAATATAAAAGGCGTAGCTCGCAAACATTGTGTTCATTATGTGAAATATTTGCATAAAATATAAGGAAATGACCAACATTTGCGTCGATTGAGTAAGTTGGCCCATAGCTAAGTCAATAGCCTGAGCGCATGAGAGACTATTTGTATAATCCATTAATTTATTTGTTTGTTTCGGTCTGATCTCAGTTTGTGTAATCTGCCTGGAGGTATGCTGTACTTACCAACTATTATTGCTCCAGATTTATTTTTATTATGGTACCTTTTGTCGTGTGGAAAACTCTTTATGAGTACCCTATCACCAAGGGCTGGCGATGGGGCACATTTGCCATACTCATGGTTTATCAACCTAAAGTCGAGAGTTTAAACCGACCGTAGACCCCAAAAAATTTATTTTTTTAAATCTCTCAGGTGTTTTTGCGTTGTCTAAGTTCCGTCACTACCCCAGACTTTATAAGAAACAAAGAAACTAGAGCTGACCTTCTTTTACAAGGGTGTAAGCCCTTAGCTCCCTACTCAAACTATTACCCGTAACGAAATAATGTAACAAAGGATTTCATTAAAATCTGCTAATGGCTTACTAATTTCAAAATAATTATATGCGTGTAATTTAAGTTTCATTGATCACAAATTGAATTCCTGATTCTACAGTAATTAAAAAGTTTGGTTTGTCGATTTCAATTATAATTATTCATAGCATAGTCAGCAGTCAAAGTTGATTAACATTATTACTGTTACTGTTAGCTTACATCATCCCACTGCTGGGCAAAAACCTCCTCCAATGATTTCCACACCTTTCGGTCCAAGGCTATTGTGGACCATTGATCGTTCGTCTTGTCTAATTCGTGTCGCCATCTTCTACGTGGTCTGCCGCGAGCGCCGTCTCGCTATGTCAGGGCTTCACTTTATGGTGACTTTAGCCCACAGCTTATCAGGCATATTAATATAACAACATTATAATTCATTTTTTTTTTCCATCGGATTTTGAGTGTGGGGGATTAGAGAGTAAGTATACTGTAATATCTCCTGTGTAGTTGGCTCATCTCCATTGTAATTGACTGCTGTGACCGAAACTCGGTCAGGAGGACTTTTTTTTCGGTTCGGTATTTGCGAAGAAGTCCCGATGAAATTTCTTCTAAAATACCGTACCGAATGTGCCGTCTTAACTATGTGTGAAACTACCCTTAGTGAAAAGTAAAAATGGTTCTGCATTAAACGTAATCTGGTTGTGTATTCGTGGCAGTATACCTAAGTATTGTAGCTGTCCACTAGGTCCACTACTTTTTTCTGAACCTTAGGTGATGCACGACGCTGTAATATTCCTAACTAGGAAGAAATAAAACCAATCGACTCATTTACACGACCATCGTTTTAATACTGTCTCATTATTCTCCATATTTCATTTTGAAAATGTTTTTCTTAAAAAAACAATGCGAAATAGTAAGTATAAGTAGATCCGTAGCCAATATTGAATATGCGGACTCCATAGTATACTGCTAGGAACCCTTAGAGCATATAAGAAAATATAGAGCAACCGTACTGAGAAAACATAATTAAAAAAAAATATTTTAACATTTCAATGCTTGCCTGCTTACGCTGCACAAGGCAATGTTGTTGACGTTATCACTCTATATTTTCTTATATTATCACTCTATATCTATCTATACTTATAATAAATCTGTAGAGAGGTCAATTCTGTACATGAAATATATTTAAAAAATAACTATCAGGGGGTGATTAGGGATCGATACTGACACGAAGCAAATACTAAGAGGAGATGGCATAAGGGAATTTTGCAACGATAAAATGCGTGACAGTTTGCGGGGTGAGGGGGACGTTACACTCCGCTAACTCCACCCACCAACACCCACGCACCTAGCGGTATTTAGCTAAACTATCTCGTATAACAAATATCAAAACTGCATAATGTTTTTGCTATTTGCCGCTAGTGTCACTAGTGTGTCTAGCATAGGTTACGAACTCCAGGCCGTAATTAGAATTGTGCAAGCCTACGGCAAAATTATAGTAAAATAGTAATATTTACAAATAAATGTACCTGCAACATGGTACATAGAAGTCAAATTAAACGGTAACAACGTCAACGTAATGAATGAAATAATTTATTTTTACACGCATTAGCGATAGATGTCGCTTTAACAAGTTTTTCATGTTTTTAAATACAAATTAAAACCATAATTACGATATTTTTCTTAACTAAAAAAGGTTTATATCATTACAAAATCTATTTTAATACGTTAATAGGTAAAGATTTAAATCATATTTATGTATTTTACAGCTATTTGTCTCCATATATTAAGGCCATCTTTTGTCGGGTGGAAAAACTAAAATCAACAGGAAACTAGTGAAAAAATTCGAGAAATGTTCTAGAAGTCTATTCATAAATTACGTTTAAAAATACTTACCTATGAAATGAGACGACATTCTTTGTATCAGGACGTCTATCCGTGTAATTCTTACAGTCTAATACACAACACTTCATGTTTTTCTTACTTTAACTTACGAAAACGATAAATGTTTATGAGAACTTTGGTTAGTGACGCTAGTAGTACTCGTAGAACAACTGCAGTTCGATTGATAAGCCACACCCACTACTTGGGGGCGTGTTGTGCACCAATGTAGTATGGTTGGTATCAGTGCGCCGATGCTTATGCCATCTCCTCTTAGTATTTGCTTCGTGGATACTGATGCCAAAAATGCAATCAGTAAACTTTTTGTCTGTCTGTCTGTCTGTCGGTATGTATATTCGTTATAGAAACCAAAACTACTCGACGGATTTTAACGAAATTTGGCACAATTATTCTTCATACTCCTGGGCAGGTTATAGTATACTTTTCATCACGCTACGATCAATAGGAGCAGAGCAGTGAAGGGAAATATTGGGAAAACGGGAGAAGTTACTCAATTTTTTAAGCTTCCGTCGCGTGTGCAGCCTTAATGGCTAAAGCTACATAGAAATCATGTATGACGGAAATGTTTTCCTTAAAATTATCTGTACATATAAAATGCTTTGTCCTGAATGACTGACTGACTGATTGACTGACTGACGGATCAACGCACAGCCTAAACCGCTGATCGTAGAGACCTGAAACTTGGAGGGTGTGTTCTTTATATGACGTAATTATCCGATAAGAAAGGATTTTTTGAAATTCTACCTCTAAGGAGGTGAAAAACAGGGGCAAAGTTTGTATGGGACAACGGGATTCCTTGGTCCAAACTACTTCATATTTTGCATAAACATTCTTTTTCAGAATTGATGGAACACGTATTTCGTATTTTATTAAAACTCATCGCCTAACAGGGTTAAAAAGGGGTAGAAAGTTATTTTGGGGGTGATTTGCATCGAAGTTGATATCAATACTCCTTAGTGCTTTTGATTTAAACTGGCTTGGTGCAATGTAATTACCTTTTAAAATTGGAATGTCAAATATAAATCGGATTAGAATTCGAAAGGACATTGCCAATCTTTATATGGAAGTTGGACCAAGTGCTACCCAGAATGAACACATAGTACAATTTGTTCCTTAGGCCAATAGTTATCAAAATCTATCCCAGGAGTCAAGAGAAAAACAGGGTTTTGTTATGCATTTTTTATATGAAAAAAACAATCTTAAGAATTATTTTCAATGTAACTGTGAGTGTATTAATTGTACTTTTTATGTTACAATAATAATGTAATTTATCAGCAAGTGTACATTAATGAACATTAAAAAATATACATTATTTTTGACATAGATATAATCAATAAATGAAAGCTTTACAAGAACAAGCATTAGGCTGAAATGTTGCTCCACAAAAATTAACTTGAATAGGAATGCAACATAACGCCACCTCACAATTTGTACTGACTACTCTCAACTACCATATTAGAATACTGGAATTGGTGCCCAATACAAGTTTAAATAAACAATGCACCAATATACATAATGGCATGGTGCAAACGAGACACAATAGAACAGCTTTTTGTGTTTTGCGTGCTACGTAATATTGCCAGATGTCCCGATTTGGCGGGATATCCCGCTTTTCAGCCCTACTGAAAAAAAAAACCAACCCCAATTAATTAATGAGATTGATCCCAATTAAATCTGTGATTTTGAATATAAGGGTTATATTAAATATTTCCGTCCCGATTTTTCCATTCCTGTACCGCTTTTGGTGCTACAGGACAATGTTATAAAATATATTAGATGTAGATTTATGTATTTTGGAGGGAAAAACATCCCATACTCATAATTTAATGAAAAATAATTATTAACAACAAAACTTTTTTTTCCTGGGACGATTTTTTTTTTAATAATTGTTTTGGATGTAAATTAATGCCACGATACCACTGGAGCTACTTTCATTCCTGGGCAGCACTTGGTCCAAACCCTGTCAATGTCCTTTCAAATTTATTTGTTCTCTTATACTGGAAAGAAAAACTTACCAGCCTTATAAGTACCTATCTTGAAAATTCCTTAGAAATCTCTTAGATTATATTATTACATAATAGCGAATATTTGCAATTGCTATACCGACGATATTATTGACTGTCATTCGCCCTGTACCTAAGTCTGCTTATACAATGACGCTAAAAGTAGTGGCATCGGCTTAAAGTAGTACAATTTGTTCTTATGGGCAGTACAGTTTGTTGATTTATCATTTTTCTAGGTATCTATAATACTAATTCGATTTAAATAAATAAATTATGTTCAAAATATTCTATAGTCTACGTGAGCGAAGCCACGCGGGAAAAGCTAGTTTTCTTATATATTCTAAGTAGAAACCATACTTTTTATACAAATAATATAAGACTGCAAATGAGGCAATTCTATTATTCCTACGTAGGTTATTTTTTAATTTACCCACAGACCCTTTTCTCCCTGTGTGCTCTGAATTTGATAATATTGTAGTTTGTTTTCCTAAAGTTTCTCGAATTCTTTGGCCAAGGGTTAAAAGGACCGGAGCCATTACGAAGTAGTGTGCCATTTACTTCGAGAACGTACTGAAAATCCCATAGGATCATTCTTGAGAAGACTTCTAAAGGACACATATAATCAAATATTAATGTTATTATTATTTAGAAGAATATTATATAACTTTATAATTTACATTAAGTACTTTTTGTTTATTTGTATTTTAAATTACTTTCGATAAATAAAGTCAATATTATAGTCTTAAAAAAAAGTAACTTTATTATAGAGAAGAATATCCTAACTAATATTATAAATGCGATAGTAAGTTTTTTGTTTCCTTTTCACGCCTAAACCACTAAACTGATCATCCTGAAATTCTGCTTATACGTTGTCAAGTGTACAGAAATGGACATAGTGTACCTTCAACCCGAAAAAAAAGTACAGTTTCCGAGGAAATAAAAATAACGTTCTTATAATAATAGATGGCGCCACGTGTTCTAAATAATCGCAATAGAAGCCGCAGAAATAATTACTAAGTATTACAAATTGGACAACAAACAATTATGACAATAAAATAATTAATTCATCTTCAAAATAATCCTTTACAATATATGCAAGATATTAAGTGAAAAATCCGTGAACATTTCCCTAAATTTATGTACTTTATCTTACTCTTTGATGCGTGTAAGTATGTTACGAGTCGTATAACAGAACCTAACTTAGAACTCAAGTATTACTTGAAACTACTTTTAGTTCAACTAAATTTGTTTCAAATAATACTTGAGTCCTAAGTTAGGATTTGTAATACGACCCTACCTCATGATATGTGAACGCAAACAAGGAAAACAATGAAGAATGTTAACATATTCTCTGTCAAAAGTAAAAAAATACAAGTGAAAGAATTACTTCGATAAGTCAATTGGTTTCCGATTTATAGAAGTAAACGTGCGATGCGGACTTGTACTCGATGTGTTATCTCACAACACTCGCTCAGTCTGCTTGCGCTTTCAGCACGGTGTCGTATTAGAAAATTATAAATACTTTCAAAAATGTCCAATCCAAAAACTAGGAAAAGGAGGTATTTGCCTTAAATGTTAAATTTTTACGTAACCTGTATCGTCACAAACTTTTATACAGTAATGACATACTATAGGGGATTAAATCTTTAATGAAATCCACCTTTTTATTGGATTCCACTTCAAGAACGAATGTTTATTTATTGAAGCGGTGTATGACCCGAGCTTACACATGAACAGCCTTCACTTTGAGAATTAATATAGAACAAGAAGTGTACAAAAACATATTTAATGTAATTAGTTACCTATATGGTCTTACTTTTTAAATGTCAAATATTTAAATAGATGATCTATCTTTAGGTTTCAAAAAAATGAATTGATAGCTAAAAAAGTCTCATTAAATTATTTTTGTAAGCTTTTATAATTAAACTATGTCTCATTTCTCGATTTTTTTATTGTGTCTCGTTTCTAGATTATTAATAAATTTATCAATATAATTGATGTTTGCGTTTGAATAAACCTTTATTCCAATCGCCAGGTCATATGGTGTTAAGTTCGTAATCGTGATCGCTAACATACTGTAGATAATTCAGATTTTACGCAAACAAAAGCAAAAAATAAGTAATTTAATTCGGATTATTATTCGAAGCCAAAAAAGTATTTTTAAAAATAAGCATATTTGCAAACCTATATTTCGTTGCTCTAAAATATTTAGCATTGTTTATTTAGTAAGACTGAATAGAATGGAAGGTAACGGTACCTTTTATCTAAATTACCAGAGCTAAAATTGTTCCTAGTTCAAACGCAGCTAGCTCCGAACACCCAGGAGACTAAATATTTATTATTGTGTCTACTAATTGTCAGCTTAAAGCGTAAGCGCGATATTTCCAGGCATCATTGGATTTTGCGTTTTATCAGCCGTTAAATTTAAGTTTTAAGATGTTTTTAATAAAGTCGAATTTCATTTAACAGGTACGCCGCAAAAACCGCAACAAGAAGCAATATATGACGTCCAAATAATCAGTGTAAGAGACTAAATTTGAACTAGTTATGTACAATGTGAACGAGCAAGTGCAGTGATTGTGTCAGTCAAGTGATTAGTGTGTACACATGATGTGAACAGACAGTTGGTACAATGTGGGCAGCCCAGCTAAGCTGTATTTTCATATTGTTCGGTGAGTAACTGAATTTATAATCACTATTGATTAACTAGTAATTAGTAGTCATAGCCAACAGTGATAGCGTAGTAGTGTGACCGTTGAACCGCCAAGTTAAAGGCCTTAGGTTCGAACACAGGCGTGCGCTATTAACTTTTCAAAAACATGTGCGTATTAGAAATGAATTATCCTTAAAACGGTATAGGAAAACATTGTGACGAAACCAGCATACTTCAGATATTTTCGATAGTGAGTACGTGTAGAACCATTTTCGAAGCCTACGAGCGGTATACCTTTCTGAATAAACCGGCTATGTAATGATTTTTATTGTAAATCAGATAAGTAGTTCCTGAGAATATCGCGATAAAAACTAAAAAAAAAAACATTCCGGTTCATCAACAATAACTTTTCAAATATTTTGCCGTAACAGAGTGCAAACCTGATGCCATTTATCGGGTACAGTTCCAAATTTTTGGCTGTTACAGAGACTTTCTAGACAAACTCCTATGAATACAACCTAAGACGAACTAAGCAGACAGCCCAATGTGATTACCAGACCAAATAGACAATTATTTTTAATTAAATTGCGTAAAACCTAAAAAGAAACGAACAATATTGATTCCCTTATATTTTTAGGCACGTTTCGCCGAGTGTAATGTGTTACCATTAATACAACAATGGGCTAATATAATTCAGATATAAAACACATTGTTTGCCTTCAGATGAACAATAAAGAGAACAGTCATGACCTGATCGCCATTTGGTTTCGAATTCATACAAACGAAACCCTTTTATCTGAATTACAACAGAAATTTCTTTTTCAATAGGCCGACTACCTAATGAAATATTTGCGGAATGTCCCGGTTAATGTTTGAAAACTGGAGAAATAAAAAATAACGAGACGTGACGGGAAACAAAGCACATTTTTATCGTTGGAAGGGATCGCACTAATGGAAGCTGGACGCGAGCGGGTTCGGCTAAAATCATTCGGGAATTTTGTTCAAACATACATGCTTTTTTAGAAGCTCTACAATCAAAGAGATTACGCAGTAGGTATTTTTATAAGGATTTATTGAAACTTTTTAATTCAACGACACGACCGGGAAATCTTTTTTGCCATTTTGCAAATCCTACGCTTCTCCGTTGTCTGTGTTTTCATAAGATAAGCATAACTGTTTATTGTTACTTTTTCTTCGCGCCAGTAACGGTGACGCTATTGGTGTAGCGGTTAAATGATTTATGTTCTGCGCTTGGTATCACGGGTTTGATTCCACCCGGGACAAACATTGTATTTGTGCGATCCGCAGATATTTTGTTACAGTCTGGATACCGAGAGTATCATTATTGTGGACGCTGTGCGGGGTTACAGAAGGGGAGGGGTAGTTGGTGTTCTTTGTTTGAAAGCATAATTATCGTAGTTGTGCATTGGTTAAGAACCTGCTTTGCAAGCACTTGGGTGTTGCGTTCAAACTTGTCATGTACCAACCTAACATTTTCAATGTCTTATTTAGTTTTTTAGTTAATCTAAAATACCAATGACTAACTGTAAAGAAATCTGGAATTAATAGTCTAAAATCGCCAACACGCGATTTAAGTGAGCTAGCGTGGTGATTAGTGCTCGATCCTTATCTATAAGAGAAGAGGTCTTTGTATTGCAGTGGGACAGTTACAGGCAAATTTATTCATAACTATTTATGAAAGGTATAGCTATGTAAATTATAGTATAGAGCGCATAAACTAACAACTACCACGGCCACCGTGATACTTAAACTATTTTTCCAGTGGAGAACATGAGAATAATACACCCCACCTCAAACTTTAACTGAGGTAAGTTTTGTACGGGCTTGCTCCTTTCGGCTGAAAGTCGGGGCTGAAAAAGACTGACTTGTACGTTGTCGAAATTAGAACACAACTCATTTATTATTACATACCATGACAGAAACTGTTGGAATTAAAAACTAAACTAGTCTAATGACTTTTAATTATATCCATTACAAGGCATTGTGTAGGCCGCTTCCTATAATTATGAAGTCTGTATTGTTTTAGGTAATCAATTTTTTTTATTTTACGATATATGGAATTTGTCCACTCCATATTTTTTTATATAGTCACTAAGGCCAACTGTTCCACTCATACACATAATACCCAAAAATTAAAGCCTCCTGGAAGACTTAAAGGCTTTTACTCAGCAGTGAGATAAACTGTGTACTGTGTATGATTATTTATACTCGTATTATGCTTACTTTAAAAATATATTGTTTAATTAAATTCAAAAGGAGGCTGAAGTAAATTAATAAATTTACTAAAAGGAAAATCTAGTTTGATACAAACCAGGTGCATTATTACCTACTAATAACTATATTATTATTTGTGTGAAGTTATTCAATATCTGCTGAAAGCGGACAGTAGCAATGAAATAGTATTTCTTTTTCCTAAGCTTTTATCCCTGAAAACGCGAAACCCAAGTAACGCTAACCCGAATCACTGTATATTTAAAGTAAGCCTATCCTAAAAGCGCAAGAATCCAGAAAAAGAAGCCCCGTTGAGGGGAACTCCACGCTTCAACGTCTCTGGCTAATTTGCTTTTACCCACGCCTTTGCACTGTGGTTCTTTCACGCTAATATTTTAGAAAAAGAAAGGGTGGTACTGCCTCGGTCGAGCCGGCCTATTCTTGCTGAAGACTAAATATTGACGTAATGTACTAAAAAGGTTCCCTATTTATTAATCTAAGTAAAGCATAAAGCGTGCCGTGTGGTTTCCGGCCTAAGAATAGAATCACCTCTACTCACTAATCCCGCGGGTGTCGTAAGAATCGACAAAGGAAAAAGTCTGGAGGATAGGCAGCAGCATCCTATTGTGTAATAGCAACCATCTAGCATGGCCAGCGTGGCGATTAAGGGCTAACACCTTTTAATGAGCGCACAGAATAAGTGACGCATTATGTCCACCAGTGGATTGATAAAGGCTATGTAGGTATAAAAATTTAAGCAAATCATAAAATTAAAATAAAGCATAAAGTTGATCTAAGATAACCTTGACGAAAGTAATACTCTATTGCCTTCAATTTAGGTGTTAACCTAGCTTTATGTTAGCCAGCAGTTATCGCTTTTCAGTCAGGAGTATATAAACCTTTTTATACATTTTGTTGCGTACAATCATAAATTTCCGACGAAAAGGTCAAATCGGCAAAGATCTAACCCTGAAATGTTTTCATTCAATTACAGCATTAGGCAATGACAAGCAGTTTGATGTTGGAAGCTGTATAATTGTAATATTGATTTTGTGGGTTTTTTTTTATGGAAGTAAAACAAGTTGGACCATCGTGTAAATAAGAGGGTATTTTATCTAATTTCAGGAAGGAAACCTTTAGAGATATAACTTGATATTTATGAGTACATAATACCTACTATTAAATCGAAACATCGATGTGCGATTTTCAAAGTAGAGCCCCATATGTATCGTGCCGTACACTGGTATGTCCTAACCCTAATACAAGCAGGAAGACTCGTTAAGCCATTGGTTTTGGCCACTTTACACAGTGGTAGTAGTTGAGCCAAGTTTACGGGTTTGATACATTAAATATAAGATAGCTTAAACCTCGCTACTCGATGTGGTAGCAACAATAAACTCACTGAGAGATTAATCAAATCTACTAAGAAAATTATGTTAAATTAATTTTTGCAGTGATAGTCTAGTAGCATGATCATTGACCTGTAAAAACTGAAGTCTCAGATTCAAACCTAAGGCATGCATCTGTGACTTTTATGTTTTATGCCGTATGTATATCGTAAATTCGGTTTTTTTGCGAGTGATATTATTATCTTTCCGGACGTATCAGTGCACCTATGCTTACGCAGGCATTTGTGCACTATAATCTGCATAGTTAACTAGTCTCCGTTGACATTGACCGTTGTTATTGTGTGTGTGCAATTCCGACATTATGAATTAATTATGAAAACACGTTTTCGTAATATTCTATTCTTAGAATTGTAATTTCAGTTGAATATGAATCATGATAATAGAATTGTATGTACGAGGTTTTGTTTATGATGTAATTTTTTTTATGAATGACGCAATAACGAGATTTTGATTACGCACTTTGATTAATTACTAAATTCTAAACAGAAAAAAGATAATATAATTTTATTAACATAGGTACATACATGTATTGTGAATACATACATTTATTATTTTTCCATTTATAAACATGTCATTAATTAATTATTATCTTTTCCATAATTATAAACTCTTTGATCGCAAAGACAAACTATTAATTTTATAAACTTCTGGAAGTTACTAAAACCAAATTTGAACATGGATTCTAAGCAAGCAACTTGGCGACAAACTTTCAGTTAGTTTATCAGATATTTAGAACCCTCTACCCTAATTAAAAACTTACCAACGGCAGTTGCTTTTATTAAATAAATACTTAATTTAAAAGCACGAATAACAAAACTGAGTTTAGCTATTTATCATTTTTGTATTGTTATTTAACACTTGTTGATATTAAGATACCTAAAAAATATTTATATTTCAGGAGCAGATAGAATTTATAAAATATTCATAATATTTTATTAAAGCTATTTGAATTCATGAAATTATTTAGATTGTGAAAATACTGAAGTAGAATAATAAATTCATTATAGCACGAACAAAATAATTTCAGTGGGAGAAAGTGTAAGTTAATATTGAGGTGGAAATAATACCACCTTTTACCTACTAATATTCTAAGACCAAAGAGTTTGTATGTTTGAAAACGCCAATCTTAAAACCACAATCCGATTTGAAAAAGAAAATACGTTTCGTTTATTATCCGGATACGGGATATAACGGGAAAAATAATTTCTCGCAGACGACGGCTATAACTATAATTATTGTATGCAGAATAATATATCATGTAGGTATCTATAAAATATTTAAGACTCACGCCTGTATTCCCCTGAGGGGGTAGTCAGTGGTGTGCAGTACACCTATGTTTCGCCGGCTATAATATTATTGCCATTAACCGGGCACAGTTCTAGAATCCGTGCTGGAAAAACCCAATAACACTTTGTCCGACCCGGGGATCGAACCCAGGACCTCGTGCTCAGCAGTCGCGCTTGCTAACACTAGACCAACGAATATCATAATAATAATAAAATATCGCGTAAATATATAAATGTTAAATAGGTATACATATGTATATGAATTTTCCTGACAATTACCTTATTGCTGACTACATGTAATGTAATAGAGCTGGATATCAGATTTCAACGAGACGGCTGTCATCTTACCTCTCTAACCAAAATTAATACAGTATTCTAAGGCTCTACCAACTGCGCTCGTAACTAGTATTGAGTCAACCCGCGATCATAGAAGCTAGTGGTATAGTATTAATGCTGGGGCCACAACAACGGAAAATACCTTTGATTAACGCGGTAACTATCACGCTATCTGTGTTGGAAACTAATGAGTTGATAAAGACAGGAACACAATTACGCGTCGAGACGTAGGTGTAGCTCAAGCATGACAGAGGTTTAAGTGTAGTTTAAACAGTGAAAGTGTTTAAAGTTGTATATTATTAATGGAATATTTATCAACATAGGTGCAACAGCCGGCGGCGGAGGCTGGGAGCCTCTGGGGACCCCGTACTTCGACAACAGCACGAAGCGCGAAGCCACCGCCGCCGTGGGCCAGCCCGCCTATCTACACTGCAGAGTACGGAACCTGGCTGACAGAGCGGTAAGATACACACAAAGAATTTTTTTTTAATAATAAAAATCTTTATTCCCTTCACTAAGAAACTCGCAAAAACAACTGACTCTACACGTTATTATTATAAAAACTTATCTATACTAATATTATAAAGAGGTAAAGTTTGTATGTATGTAATAATGTATGTATGTTAGGGGTAATCTCTGGAACCACCGATCCGATCCTATAAATTCTTTCACCAATAGGAAGCTACTTTATCCCTGTGTGCTGTAGGCTATTTTTTATTCTGAAAAAAAAAATCAGTTTTCAATAAAAAATAACAATATCTGTGATTCAAGTAAGAAAAAAAAACAGGCTATCTGGCTGCTTTATAAACGTGTGTTTACGGGAAAATTTAATTTAACGCGGACAAAGTCACGGGGAACAGCTGTTTGATATTTTCGTATTCTTGTTTCGAAATGCAAAACAATATAATAATATATTTATATAAATAATAAAGGTATATAATATATTATTTCTATAAAGAAAACAAGTTAGTTGTTTTTACAATATAGCCCAATATATTGTCCGTAGCGTTTTTAAAGTATTTTAATTGGTTTACAATAAAGATAACGTGTTTTTGTTTTAATATTCAAGTCGAGGCCTACGAGGTACTGGAAAAAATTGGAGTATTAAGCAATTTCCATATTTGTTCTTTCTTATCCAGCTCATTGAATCGGTTTCACAAAAAAAAGAACAAAAATGGTAATATAGATTAAGACCTTCGCCCAGGGATCTATATTCCTCGGGGTTAGTTGATTATGTCAACGTATTCACTATTCACTATCTGGAAGTCATAGGGGGAGGCCTATGTTCAGCAGTGGACGTCTTATGGCTGAAATGATGATGATGATTCACTATTCTTCTATATCTACTTACTTTTTTAAGGATTTCTCAAAATTCAAATTCATTTATATCTCGTAATATACTTGTGATTCTCTTTAAAAGTAAGTTTAATATGCTATCTGCCATAAAATCCTTTCTATTGAAACTATTTAGCAGTATTATTTGTCGAATATCGAATATATAAAAAATAATAACAAAAAAAACAAAGAATTTGTGTCGATATTACTTCTAACGTCATAACAATAATTACATCGGTCATTACACCGTGATTTATTTACAAACAAACACAAATATTGATTTGTGGATATAACTCGTGTAACTAAATATAAATTAAAAAACAATAAGTTCACTAAACAACTCAATGTTAGCTTCGTAGACAATAACAAGAATATAATTACGTTCGCAGACAATAATAGAAACAGCTTTCAAGAAGCTAGTCTTTAAAAACAAAAGACTAATACCAATATCAAACTTATATACTAAAAAGAATCACTTAATTTTATACTGGAAATGAGACCGTTACGGAATCACCTCTGTGCTAAACTTCGACTCAGACGTCGTTGAAATCTTGGGAGGGTTATCTTAAAGGACAAAAACGTCCAATGTATTCGGATTGAAAAAGTTATCAAGACCTTACGTAATATAAGTGAATTAGAAAATGTTTTAGTAACACAAATATTGAATGTTGGTGACTCTGTGCCTCTGTTAGCTTGATTTCATTAAACAAAGTGCTTTCACGCTTTGTGAATACATACCGATAAAAACATAAAACTGATTACTACCATCGATAAGCTACTAATGTGACACTTTCATGGTTCTTTATAGAGTGTTACGATATCAAAACACCTAATAAATACTGGTTTGTTATGAATGTAATGGTTTTTAATTGCACTGTGCAGATACTATTTTCTTATGACATCATAGTGGTTTTAACTGTATGTGATAATGGATAGGAAAGAGGTGGAAACACTTATTTTATGTTGGTATTTATTATTTCTATTCTGTTCATTTTTTTATGTTTTGTTTTTTACCCGACTACGGCGAAGCGAAAAGGAGGGTTATGATTTTGACCTGTATGTATGTATGTATGTTTGTATGTGGGTATGGATGTTCATCTGTTCCCTCATAACTTCTAAACTAGTTATCATAATTGGACAAATGAGGTGTTGTTGGAAGCCTCTTGATTGTCCGCTGGTTATAGGCTACATGACGTTACATTAAACTGACGTCAGCGCCCTCTAGGGGACTTAAAGTAAAGAACTAAAAAAAAAAATCTTGGCAGTGTCGTGTGGGGTATCAAATGAAAGAGCTTTATTAGCACATTTCAAATATGTAAACATTATTATTATTACTTATTTTGGAGATATGTGAATTATCTCCAAAATAAGTTAAATAAAAATATAGTTTAAAAACTAAAACCCGACTACTTAAAATCTAAAAACAAGCTTCTTAGATTTGAAGTAAAATTCTGTAGTCGGAGGCCACCAAATTTACAAAGTATTTACCTATAATACATTAAGGCCTCCGACTACAGAATTTTATTTCAAATCTAAGAAGCTTGTTTTTATTTATTGTTTGTGTAGGTATGTATTGTGTACCTCTGCCCAGAGGGAATAAAACCTTTCTTTTCTTTCTTTATTTTCTTTCTTTTTTGTCTACACGCAGTGGCTTAACTATATCAATAATTAGATTTCTAAGTTAACAAATATCCCATTGAACCATTAATCTGGGAGCCACTTGATATTAAACAGCGTGAACTTCCTCCGTCGTACTCCGTTGCTACCGCATTTCCGTTAGACTCTCCATTGAGAATACCAACGATAAGTTTAGCATAAAATTGTATATTCCAACAAAGAGGTCACATAAACAGCTCGATAGACATTAAAACTAAGAGGATAGAATTTTACTCGAAGGTAGTTACCGCAAACGTTACTCCCCGGAGATGAAAAAGATAGAATCCATCTTGCTTTAAACCTACTTCACAAGACGTTCACATATCCCGCTATGCATTTATTTAGATTTTACTCGTATTGCTTTTATCGATATAGAGGCATCCAACCTATTTTCCGTTTTACTGAGACTGTGAAGATATAAATCTTTGACATCGTCTGTAAAATGTGTTATTTGTTTAAAACGGCTGATAGTGACTAGTGGAAATTAATACAGAATTAAAAAAGCAAATAGATCTTAGGTCCATTAGCTTTGTAAATAAAGCTTAAATACCTTGGGTCTAATAGATTTGGTCGAAAAAAAAAACAAATTTGTAAAATAACGCAATAAAATGATATTCATATGACTTTATCGTATTTTCATAATAAAAGTTCCGTCATCAAACCTTATAGGGTAGGTTAAGGTAGGGTAGGTCCAGTCACCTATAATCGTGTATTAGGCACGGCATGCAGCGAGGTCGAGAAATTTTTAGACTAAACTAAAAAAACCTAAATTTATATTTTTTGTGAAATTTTTACATGTTTTAGCACTCGGATGGATACGGTGGCTCAGCGGTTAGAGCGTCGGCACGGTATGCCGAAGATCGTGGGTTCGAATCACATCCGTATCAGTTGTTTTTTCAAATTTATTATTAAATATTTATACCTAAATTTATTTCAAGTTTCTCGCTTAAGCCAAACTCATATTTTTTTAAACTTTAATAATAAATACATGTACCATTTGTCCAGATCGGTTTGCAAGCATATCTGCATAAGCCTTTCTTTGATCATATTTTTTAGCAAACACTATGTCTGTGTAAAACAGTTTTGAAACGAGGACCAATAAAATAAATCCTTTTTTCGAAACATCGACGTAAACTAAAGTTTTACTCTCCAAAGAGATTAAATGAGCCCTAATCACTAGCCAGTTTTCGTTCGTTTGAAACTTTAATTCAAACTAACAGACTGAATCTTTTTTTTAATTTAAAAAATAAATTGCCACAAATGTTTGTTCATGCATTACGTCAAAACGACCGATTTTGATGATTTTTTTGTGTGGGCTTAAGTGGATCCCTGGTTTGTATTTAAAATTAATCCCGGTAGATGGCGCAGTGATCAAGTAAAATTAAAACCAACTGGAGCGAAGCCTTTAAATATTAATATTAGTTTATTATGTCAGCATATTGTAATTATTGTATTAATTTAAAATGTTATTTATCAGTTATTTTATCATTAATCAATGACATCTTTTTCTTCTAACTCATGCATGGCCTACAATGGTTAACCAAGGTAACGAAATATAGTAGCTTTTTTATTTCCCTTAGCTTTTTTGTAAATCATAGAAATGGCATATCTAGGTATGGTCGTATATTAAACTAACTGTCACTAGCGACTTGACAATATAGATTTACATAGAGCCGCGCAAAAAGAAAGAAAGAAAGACAGAGAGAGCGAGAGAAAAAGAGCCGTAAATTGTTCCCGCCCATTAATAACAATTAGTTATTTAACTTTAAAAAAAAAAGAAAGAAAGAAAGATCTCAAAGACTGTTTTATAGTATTTTTGTGAACAAAAGCTACATTACAGACTTGTATTATAGGTCCTATAACCTATCTCTGGTTACTTGTTATTTATTTAGTAGAGTTCGGTCAATACTGGAATTTAAGACACTGAAGCTGCGGAATAATAGATTCTGGCCTATACAGATTTCAATCCCTCGTATACTAAAACCTTACTATGGGTGACCTTTGCTTTGAACTCCCTATTTCACCCCGTTCGATGGTACTTTACAACAAGCAAATAATAAGATTTTTATTCAATTTGGAGAATATTTTAAGTTCAAGGATATCGGCTATCGATTCTCGTCTAAGTTTGTCTATGAGCCATATCGGTCAATTAGATTCAAGATGGCGGCCAGTTTGAATTTTAGAATAATCTTTAAAAATAGTATTTACGTTAACGTTTCTAAACGATAATTGATTGGAAAAAGCTTATTAAATGATTCATTTCTTGCATAAAAGGTTTTGATCTTAAACGCATCTAAAAAAAATACTACTGATACCTACTACAAGATCTGAATGAATGAAAAACTGATAAAATTGTGTCTATAGTTTTTGAGCTACGGTCAAATAGCCATAGATATACTATAGATGTAAATAGACTATTAAATTATTCATTACACTCCCTTTGTTACACCATAGTCGGATAAAAAGTGGTACAGTCAAGCAAAAAACTTTTTAATCAAAAGAACTTATCAATTATACATAATTATATCAACAATAGAACCTATGATTTAGGGGGAATCCACAAATTCGAATATCTGAAAAAGTGCAATAATGACAACAAAAATAAATAAATCAACTTATAATATGGGTACGGTCATGCTACATTAGAAAATTTATTTAAACAATTAATTTGCTAAATAGTGCGGATATACACGTCGTGATTTATGTCCCTTTAATGTAATTTCAAACATAAATTTAATATTAGTAATTAATTATAATTATTGATAAATGACAGTCCTTGCGTGAGCGGAAGCACTTAATCATTTATCAATCAACGCAATGAGAATTCGATGTTACCTTGAACCGTTAACAGCACGTCAGAATTAACAGTTATATTCGAAAGAAGTATTTATTAGTATTTTATTTACGTACGTTTGTATACATTACCCTTAGAGCAAGCCCTTTTAAAAGATACCCATCATGGTATGTAATATCTGTAAAAAAATATCATCCCTACTTTACATTATACAAATTAACCTTTTTATTAAATTTTATTTCGTAGCTTTGTTGGCGTTATAATTAAGTATATTCATGCTCAATTGCAGCTTTCTATCATTGCGATTGCAAGTAAAAATACCATGACAGACTGACAGACATGATGAAACTATAAGGGTACCTGGTTTTGCTACGGAACCCTAAAAATAAAAAATATAATTCAATATTTATTTATTTTATTTAAGTTACAAGGGGTTAAACATTATTTACTAAACAGAGCTATAACTCTTGCTAGCTTGCTAGCTAACTAGCTAACCAATGACGTCATTGTTAACGTCGAAGACAAAGATTTGCAAAATAAATTTAATATGTTATATTATGTCTTTCTTTTCCGGAAATAGAATAGCGATTACCATAAATTGCAAAACTTCGGAAGTAAGGGGATTTATTTTAATTATTTTTATCACAACTCTATAGATTTTTTTCATTATATCAAATATGTATACTTTTTAACAGTAGGCAACATCCCTTTTTTTTAAGACATCATTTCCTGTAACTATGAACATCGTACCATAAGTGCTGTACCACCATTATTATACCACCTATTTATAACACCCTCGAGATCCATTCAATGCAAGGGTTAGATGGGAAATTGTTGTTATGACACAATCGAGATAGTACGAAACATAAGCATATAAATATATATGGTCATAACGACCCCCGTAATCTCTTTCATAACTTTGACCAACATAGGATCGATACAATCATCTATATAATCGGTCAGAATGGGGTCAAATCATAAATAATAAACAAAAATATAAAAGAGTTTAACAAAAAAAAGAAAACAACTAGAATTTTTTGTATTCGAGACTAGCATGCAATCGATGAAACGTCAAGTCTAGAATTCTTTTCAAATTGTCTTTAGTATTGTTAATTAAATAATTATGTATTATTTTCTCACACACACATACTATTTTTATTCGTAAGGCTTTATTACCTACTAAAATATAACCTCAATTTTGATTCAAAAGCTGTTGGTCTTCCATGCACAATAATAAATATAATTTTTTTATTCAAAAATTGCATAAACAAGGCTTCTATAACTAAAATGTAACATAAACTTACACGAAATTATTTAAATTTTGATTATTTTCTCATTATCAATTTATTCAATTTATGTTCCATAAGAGTGATAGCGTGATATTTACTATTTATCTTAAAAGGTCGAGTCAATGACGCGACATTTTCGGGTCCGCCTGTACCACAAGTATACGTTTTCAGACAATTAATCAGTCACTAGTCACCTTAGTAACTGATTGGTTTGCAGCTATAAATTAATATGAAATGCCAAGAAAACGAAGTGTGTATTAAATTAATTTTGCCCCAACGTTAGAAATCTTTGACCTGAAATCAGACACAGTATGTTTAGTTGTAAAGAATGCTGCTACGCTGTGAGGTATGAATTTTTGATGTTTTGGATGCAAAAGTGAACTTATAATGGTTTGTTTCTTCTTTAAGTTACAGAACTTTGAGAATTGTGAGTAAAGAGTTATCCAGGCCTTCGGAGATTCCTTTGGTTTTTAATCTGGCACAAAAAGAATAAATAGATATTTTATAAAACTTAAGTTCAGAACTTTTATTACTGACTGTACTATGAGTAACTTAGTGCCAAAGTGAAGAACCCAGGGATTTAAATAGCTAAGAACTTATCTTGGGGTCATCTTCAGTAAGTTAGTACCAAGATGTTTGCCTTACTTAAAACTTTTTAAAATACTCTCTTTGAAAAATCATTTAGTTGCCTTGAGATACGTTTACTAGTCGACCCTTAAGTAAGTACGTGCATCGTAAGTACTTGCATCGAAAAAACTTCTTACTACAATTTCTCCTTGATTTAAATTTTCTATTCTCTATTTTTTCAATGTCTCTCTGGAAAATATAAATTTTAAGGACAAATAAAGTGAATTAAACTAAAATTAATTATAATTTTATAACCTACCTCTAACCTACTTTATTATTATTGCTTCGCATTTTACGTCAAATTTTTCACTCATCAAGGTTTACCTTTCCCTCAGAAATAATTTATACATTTTTTACACATCTCAAGCCGCTCCAAATCTCGAATGTGTCATACAATCTAGTATTACCAGATTCAATATAGCGAAATACGGACGGCAAAAAATGTGGGTTCTGAATTCGGGTCGAAGTGTTAATCAAGAGGGCAACATCTGGCAACACTTAACTTTTTTGACCCTCTAACAATTTGTAACACAGTACGTGCACTTATTAAGTACGTCCAACATTATCTGTTTTTTGCGAAAAAAACTTTTCTTTATATAATAATCGAGAGGCGATCTAAAAAACACGTATCGTTTAAACACGTTACAATGGTATCGAATTTTAAAGTTTCTTTATTGACTTAATTTATTCTATAAAAATAAAAATAAATCGCCAAAATGTTTAATTTTTTTTTTGTCTTCCATATTGTCAGGACAAGGTTTGTATAAAAGAAAATTTTCGGTAGGGTAGGATTAGGGTAGGGCAGGGGTAGAGTAGGGTAGAGATATAGTAGGGGTAGAGTAGGGGTAGTAGAAGAGTAATCACGCGTATAAAGTCACGCTAGGAACCTATTTTTAAATAATTATCATCCTAACTATTGATTTTGTAGATTTAAACGCAACGTAAACTTGAACACAAAAAAATGGTTTAAATTCTTTCACTAAAGACATGAACCAAACAATAACAAGTTGCGTTTAAAATGGTTAAAGTTTAAGCGGAATTTTAAATGTCGCTTCTGAATCGAACCCATTGGGAATATTTCGATGATGATTGACTACAGTGGCGGAGGCTCCATACAACTTGATTCCTACCAGCTTCCCAAAAAAATGGCACATTCAATAATGCCTACTGTCTATGCTATTGGTTTTTCTCCGTGTTGGCTCCGGCTTACCTCTTGGAAAAATTTACCCTCCGCCACTGATTGACTAATTATCATTTCAATATATGTATAGTATGGCTTTTTGTTTTACAGCATTCACAATTTTCACACGTTTTACTTTGCAATCTTCTTTATTATTATGTTGGTGTTGTATAAAATCAAGAGGCTCCATTATAGCGCGCGTTGCAAATTGGTTGAAACTTTGCTATGTAAAAAGTAGAAACCACAAAATGGCCCGAGAAACTAGTTTAAATACTATCTTCTTTGTTTCCATGCTTTTTGAAAGATCTGTCGTAGTACCTTTGATGGTACGACTAACTATTTCGTCCGTGATATCTAAGTGTCTGAATTGACTAGTTTTTACGCAATGAGCGTAGCTACGACAAGTTTGCACGAAAATATTCTATTACGAGATTTCAATGGGTAGCGTGATAGCCTAGTGATACCACTAGGCTATCACGCTACCCATTGTAAAGTCGTAACGATCCAACGGTCTACGGTCACACGACCGTTGGATTGCCAAGTCAAAAGTCACGATTCGAAACTCAGACAAACCGAGGTACGCACCTCGGACTATTCAAATTCATGTGCGAAATTAAAGAATTGAATTGAAAATGAGGAGAAGAGATAATTAATAATTATAATTATCACTTGTTAAAAACGGCGAGGGAAAAATATCGCGAGAAACCAGCACACCTAAAAGATTTTTCTACTGTGTGTAAGGCCAAAAAAAAAAGGTTGTTCATCAACTAAACGATAAAAAGAAGAAAAGACTAGTTAACAATTTATGAAGAGAAATAGCCACACTTTTCTATCTAATAAGACTATGTAAGAGTTTAGCCAAAACGGGTCCACCCTTTATAGCAGAACTTTTTACGTCATAATTTTATTTCGCATAGCCACGGATAGCATAAACCTCTTTTCGCAGAAAATCGTTTGGCATACACTCATTTACCATACACCGAAACCCATAATTTTGTAAGTCAGAATCATCTTTAGGTATAAATTTCATATCCATAATAATCAATAAGTATAACCATCATATCGTAGAAAGTTCACAACCAGAATCATTTTTTGGCATATATTTTATATCCATAATAATCAAAAGTAGAACCATCATATCGCAGAAAATTCACAGCCAGAATCATCTTTAAATATTCTATGCATGGTCGAGGGTGGGCTTGGTCGACGGAGCCCCGCTTCGCGGGGCTCCTACTTCTGGGTGGTTTATAAAAAAATAACCACGAAGGGGACGGCGGGGTCTATTCGACCCCGCCATCCCCTTCTAACCTAACCTATCCGAGTCGGGGTACTCTGAGTCGGGGTGTTAACCATATTATGACGCTCGCCTCCGCAGCTTCGGCTTGCTGGCCGGCTTCGCCGGCCAGCCTCAGCCGCGGCGGTGTGCGTTAAAACCACCTGCTCCTCAGCTCGCGGGCCGCCTCGCCCCTCCGCGCCTTCGCGGGTTTAGATTACACTCTAGGGGTAGGGCAGACAAGACTACGACCATGCATAGAATATTTAAAGATGATTCTGGCTGTGAATTTTCTGCGATATGATGGTTCTACTTTTGATTATTATGGATATAAAATATATGCCAAAAAATGATTCTGGTTGTGAACTTTCTACGATATGATGGTTATACTTATTGATTATTATGGATATGAAATTTATACCTAAAGATGATTCTGCCATCTTAAAAGTATCCCATTTTAAATTCGGACATAAAAACATTAGGCCAAAAAACAATTATATTAAATATTTTTTCTACCTTAATAATGTTCGTTTAAAAAAGTTTATGTCAAGTGAGTCATGCCAAATAGGTTTCGGAGAAACAAGTTTCTGCCAGATAGAGGGCACCCAGCCAAAACAGTCTCAAGAAAGTCTTATCATTCAACAATTTGTGTGAAACAAGTGAATGAGACTTTTTTCTTTATATGTTTTTAAAAGTTTTCATATAAATTCGATATAGGTAAATTAATCATGATGATAATCATAAGTTTTCAAAGATACTATACAGATAGAAAACTGTTCGGGGTTTTTTTTGTTTAGCCTGATCATTATATTTAAACATTTGGTAATTTCTGAGGAGATTCGTTTGATTTAAGATAGAGATAACTTACTTCCTTACAATATCAAATACTACAGAACACAGTTTTATATTCTTGTTTTCAAGTCCATAAACAGGAATGAATCACGTACCACAAAATATAGGTCACACAGTGATCTGTTTTATAGGGAAAAATACAATACAGAAGCCTACACAACATTAAACAATATACAATAGTCGTTTTATCCACTGTGGGTTTCCAATTACGTTGACAAATGTACACCAAACAGAGGATTAATCAATCACAAACACAAATGATATGTCCTCAACCAACCTTTTGAAATATTATCTCTTTACTCCAGTGATATAGCCTAACAAATAGTATATAATATACAAAACATTATTTTCCTAATAAATATCAGCGGAAACGATAAATCATATAATGTACCAATGGGAATATTTAGTATAAGTTAGTAACAATACTATTCAATTCTAACGGCTTATTTCTATATAAATATAGGTATGAACTATATTTCCCAAAGGGCATCTGAATCCCATTAGTAGGTATAGTACTATTGCTTTTCTTGATCAAATTTCCAAATGATCTCATGATGTTCTTGTCTACAATAACTTTGCTAAAGTTAACAATTCGTTAGATATACAAAGTATATATGTATAGTATTTATGTACCAAAGAATACCAAACTGGATAATTTATGCAATTCTAATTAATTCTAAAGCTTTTTTAACTTTTCCATTTATTTCAGCCGTGAATAGACCTCGTAGGGATCTCTATTCAAGCTTGACTATTGTTAGGATTGCATTCAAATAAAGCTAAGGTTGTGCTAAAAATATTCGATAAATTATACTTTACAACATCGTAAATATAATCAATGCTTTAACATCGCTAAAAAACATGAAAATTTATATAACCAAATAATTTCTTAAATATTGTGAATTTTTATTCATTTACATGCGTAATGAATTCTGTCAGGTTTTTTTTTCAATAATTATAACTGTGTCTTATTAAATAATTATAACTTTTTTCTTATTCTTATAATTTATGTTGAACATATTTATTCTTAAGTTACCTACCATAAATAATTGAAATTGTAAGAAGCAAAATATGTACCTAACAAGTTGGTAAGTGTTACTTCGGGGTTTTGATTATCGCTAGCCAATCCAAGATGGCCGCCAAAACAGTTTATTTTAACTACCGGGTATGAAATGAAAGGAATTTTTAAGTAAATAACAAATATATCACACTCACACAGTCACATATTATTATTATTTAAGGGTAACATGTCTCATTTCTAAGTGAAAATATATGCAAAAGAGTAACCCTGTTTTCTGATTTGCTTATCACAAAAGAATCTGTAAAGAAGAGTTGCATTTTGCTGAAACTGATTTCAATCACGTTGATCGATAAAAAAACATACTTAAAAAAATAGGTACCTAATAATCCTCCTTTTTTGTAGTGGGGTAAAAATACTGCTCCAGTTTAGTAAAAAGATTATATTATCGTAACGGACAGATAAGTTCTTCTCGTTTAATAAGGGTTAAGGCTTGAGTATACTTAACTATTGCCCTACACTTTGGTGGTTAAGGTTTTATTGAAATAATCCAGTGAAAAAGACGTTAAAACTAAATATAGACAAACATAAGCCGCTCTTCAATGAAAAATCAGCGGAAAATGAACTTCAAATGATAGACCCTTAAAATGTTAACTAATAACTTTTGAAACGAGGTTTCTACTCAGAATAAACTTAGATTCAGATTAGTTAGTCTCCGCCTTAGTCTATCCTCACACTAATTGTGAGGTTAGTTTTCCAATTACTCAGCTATCATTAGCAGCATTATAGGTACCTAGTTTTAGTTTCCATTCAAATTTGTTTCTAAGAATCTTCCCTAAATTGTCCATAAAGATATTTTTAAATCAATATTAATGAATCATAAATGAGATAGCTATAATCATTACAGAGAATCTAAACCCATTAATATAGTCCTCGCTCCACAAAAACGGCATTTGGGACAGATGCGGTTTTAGCTGTCGCAATCACGACCACACTTTACCTCGAATAGATTCAATATTTAATCCCCTTTTCAGAGTCCGGGTAAAAGATTAGTAAAAGACATTAAAGGTTGGCTTTCTAGTGTGGAACTATTCAGAGGAGTGGGCAATCTTCTATGTGGTTTCCGATGTGAGCGGCGAGTGAATGGTGTTCAAATTGCTAGTGAAGGGCTGACTCATTCGAGCCGCAGATTGCGCCGATTCACTTCACTTTATTCCAGTCACATTTTATCAAGTGATGCCATTTGGAGTAAAAATATTTCACATACATACATACTTTTGTTCAGTTACTTTTGATCAACGGTTCTGATAGTAAATTTTAAGCACTCCAAATGCAAATAGTAGGTATTTGCAATAAATTTATCCAAACCCACATGGAAAGCTCACTGTGCATTGAATCCGTTTAATTTTGTAATTAACAAAGCTCGCTTCCACTTCATTGGCACATTCATCCACATAATACGAGAACTCTAGTTATTTTGTAGGGTTCCGTACAAAAAGTGCCCACAGGACCTTATGACTAAGCTTTCTCGTGCGTTCGTCCGTTTGTCCTTTTCCCAGGGTTGTATCTTTTGAATTGTAGGTAATAGGTACTATGGTCCCTATAACAACGAATAATAAAAATTTCATTTAAAAAAACAGGGCTCGCCATACCATTTGTTTTTATTTTTTTACTAATATGCTCTTTCATTAGTACATGATTATTCGATCGAAGGATATCATAAAGTGTCAATAACATTACATTTTATTCGAAGAGTTCAATCCTACTTGATCTAGGCTTGACCCATAAAAACTTCAGCGCAGCAAGAAAGAATGGTTAGGAGATATCTAGTTATATCCAGTTAGTTCTGTCCCCGCCACGCTTTAAACCGTGCCACGAAGAAAGTTTTAAAACCTCGTAGCGAATAGTCTCGAATACAAAATAGAGGAAAACTCTCTCGATGCGGCCACATTAAAATTGGAACGAGTCGAAACAGGCTAACAATTACTTTGTAGAACAAGAGCCTCATAAATTACTCCGATCTTTTTATTTTTATTTTTCTTAATTGTATTTTACTTAATGAATTTATCAAATTTACACTTACGTGGGGAAAATTTATGTTGATCCCAGGACTTAAGTTACGAATTTTATTGAGCCAAAATTTCGAAGGGCTTACGAGAATTAAGTCTACTGGGTTTTCCGAAAATTATTGCTGTAAAGTTTACTTTTCACAATTTTACGCTCAAACCAAACTTTTATCTTTGAATAAAATGGGAATGAATATTTACATACTTGAGTTGGTATGTACGTTTTGTACTTGTTTGGTGGCATAATTATTGCAAGCATAAAACCAGAATTAAATTGTAAAGACAATTAATAAGAATGACTTCATTTGCGTTCAAAATAACATTTTAAAAAACTGTTAATTTATTTTATTCTTCCTTTTTGCAAAAAAGTAAAAGACTTTATAATTTAAATGTGAATAGATACACAATTATAAATTTCTAAAGAGATATAAAGACACATTTACAAAAATCATAACCCTTAATAACAACATAATTACAATAAAAAACCAACAAATTATATTATTAAAAAAGTTTAACTATAAATAGATTACGCACATAAATAATGTGGATGTACTCGTACGTAATTATACAATTTGAGATTTTTAATCTGATGTTTAAGCTCTGCGAAGAAATATCAGTTAATCAGATTGCAATTAGAAGGTCGTGACCCGCTTCAGTGCAAGTAGTCACCCGCCTCGATACCTACCGAGGCAATCTTGTTCATTTAATAGAGTTCAAATTAATGAAGTTCTAATTTCCTCCCTTATCTACCGCTATAGTCTATTTTACTGGTCCGTAAACAATGCGCTACCACGTCACACCTATAGCATTACGTTTTGTTTGTATAGACAAACACAACAAAGAACGGCAAACTATTGTTGCCATTTCCCTATACATACTCGTACCTTCATACTTCATTACAAACAACTCAGTCAACTCATATTGCCTATCTTTTAGCACTGATAGCCTAGTGGTATGATCGTCGACTGACAAGTCAAGTTCGATCCCAAGGCGCGCACCTCTGACTTTTCGTAAGTTATGTGCGTATAATAAATTAATTATCAGTTGCTAAAACGGTGAGGGAAAACATCGTGATGAAACCAGCAGACCTGAGAGATTTTTCAATGGTGACAGAGGCCTAAGGGCGGTTTAAACTCTGACTCCAGGTTGTTCATCAACCATACGATAAGAAGAAGAAGCCTATCTTATGCTCGTACAGGAGTCGCGGTACCGTTCAGAATATATACCGCTACGATTTTAATTAAATTTAACACAAAATTCATTTAATTTATTAAGCAATCAGGATGAAGGATGGTTGAAATTAGTTTTAGGCATTCTACGTCAAATAAACGTTTATTAATAGTATAATAAGAGAAAAATATACTTTTTTACTTTTTGAAGAAAATGCTAGATATTTAGTATACTATTTCATACTATAAAACATAGAGATTATATATAATATACATACATATGTTACCGGTAATTTATATAAACCGATATTCTACACAATACTTTACATACAATGTCTAGGCAATGTGTATAATATAGTAAAACAAAGATAAAAAAAAAATTATTGCCTAAAGGAACTCGGTATTATATTTTATATATTATAGGTATTTTATACAATGCCTGAATTATAAACATTGTTATTAAAAGATATATAGATTATTCTTCAAAGATCAAACTTATTTTATTTAATTTCTATTCTATGTATACCTACATCTCCATACACTTATTAAATTAGATTCTCAGAGGCATTTGAATAAAAATAAATTATACATGCGAGTAAATTAATGCGATTCATTCTCTAAAAAGTAATCTGATTAAGAAATTCTTGCCATTACTTTAATTTTACGCTTCTTTTGTTTTAAATCGTAATGTTTAATTGAATTAAATATTTATATTAGACAAAAAAAAATTCGAAATCTAAATCATTTGCATATTATGTACGTTTATATAACAAATGCAACAATTATAATCAACTAAATAAATGAAAATATTAATTAAGAAATTCGCAAAAACAACCGACTCGGGCAGGACTTAAATATCGCCCGTGTGAGATTTATGGTCTATGTCTATGGTCTATGAACTCCTTTTATGTCTCTAATGTTTTTGTTTTTAATAGAGAAGACATTTATCCATAAGAATAGTAAATTTCCTACACAATTATTGCCTGTATTTAAGTAGCCTGTTCTAGCAAAGTTGTAATTATTTCATAATTATCGGTAATTATGAGGACATGTAATTGAACTATTAATTATGTTACTTTTTTATGTAACTGTGCTGTGTTTTCCTGAAAAATAAATATAAATGTTTTGACATCTGACGTCGAAGATAACAGTAGTATTGGATAATAGTGCTTATTATTATTGAGCTACGGGTTACAATAATCCACTAATTAAAACCAATGCTATTTTTTAGCAACGCACTTTAACATTAACATTTTGTCTCCAGGTATCCTGGATTCGTAAGCGAGACCTGCACATCCTCACGGTAGGAGTCCACACATACAGCAGCGACGCGCGTTTTGCCGCGCTACATGCAGATGGCTCCGATGAATGGACGCTACGGGTGGCGCCCGCGCAACCGCGCGACTCAGGTGCCTACGAGTGTCAAGTTTCCACAGAACCGAAGATTAGTTTGTCGTTTCGACTTACTGTTGTTGGTAAGTATTCATGCCCTTACCGAGTTTATACGTAGGCGAGCTTCTAATTCGGGTAAAGGACAAATTTTGGAATCTCGTAATCTTATCCCTTTCCTTTCCTTTCGTAATCTTTGTGTTTGTTTACATTATTCTTTACTTTCAATGTTTGCAATGTTATATTGATTTTTACACTTTTTAACACTCAAATTTAACTTGTAAAAGTACCAATTCAAGTGATATTATTCTTAAAATACTTATGGATGGTTGAAAGGCACTGAAAACCAAAATCAAAACAAAAAAATGTCGCTTCGACCACATGGTCCTTCTACCATCGAATTGATATTCGCCAACTTCATTGCTAGATTATAAATCATAAAGTGATTTATATTATAATGCAGATGCCATTCTAAATAATACATGAAATCTCGTTTTAATCGATGGGCCTTACATAAAGTAGTTGGTGCTATAAGGTAATAATAATGATCAAATGAATTACTTGGTTTTCACAGTGTCAAAGGCGGAGATACTGTCGGGACCGGAGCTGTTCGTCAGAGCTGGATCAGACATCAATCTTACTTGCGTGGCGAAATACGCCCCTGACCCGCCGAGGTAACTAATGTGTCGAATCTAGACCTCTAACCCTAGACATTAAGAAATGTTGATAAATTGCTACTTTATTAGAACTTTATTGAAGTTAAATATTAGCTGCCTGCGACGTTTTTTAGCGTGGAAATTAAAATGTGCCCTAATTACATACACAGCCTCTTCAGCGGCCTCTTCCCATACGCATCACTTGTTTTGTGCACTCATTAAAAGCTGTTTGCCCTTAATCGCCACGCGCGCTGGACAAGCGGGTTGGCGATCGCATTAGCAGATGGTTGCTATTACAGTAGGATGCTGCTGCCTATTCTCCAGATTTTTTCATAGATTTTTCTTACGCCACCCGCGGGATGTATATAGGTGGTTATATTCTTAGTCCAGAAACTACACGGTATGATCCTAATTAGTTTGTATTAATAATAGATAGTTGTGATTAGAAAGGGTAAAATACACTATCACAATGAAACCACTTTTTTAATCGGATTTAATATCGTACATTTTTTAGCTCTAAAAGATTTTATCCTTATGTTTAATATGCTAGAGTTAGATGGATCATTACACGTTTGTCACGTCCGTTGACAACAAAGTCCTACAGAAGAGACTTGCCGTACTTACATTAGTTTTTTATGTTGGTAACCACACTTTCATGGGTGCTGTTACTGTCACGACCGTTAAAATGAAGCACCTATACCACTTTCTTTGTTATTTTAATAAAGTTATTTATAAAGGTCGTGGTGGCGCATTGGTTACGGACCCGCTTTGCAAGTTGTTGCTTTTTACTTTCTTAGTTAATCTAAGACACCACTGACTAACGCTGAAGGAAAACAACGTAAGGAAACCTGGACTTAATAGTCTGAAATTGCCAACCCGCAGTGAGCTAGCGCGATGATTTGCTCAATCCTTCTCTGTATGAGAAGAGGCCTTTGCCCTACATTGGGACAGTTACAGGCTGATTTATTTATTTATGTATAAAATCTTTGTTCTTTTTTCCAAGTTTTATAATACTAGCTTCCGCCCGCGGCTACACCCGCGACGTAAGTTGATAATTATAGCCTACGAGTATGTGTTATTTTGATGTATAGGTACTCTATTATATATATATCTGATATTATATTCGTTCAGTAGTTTTTGGGTAAAAGAGTAACAAAAACCTATCCATCCTCACAAAATTTCACATTTAATATAGTAGGATGATTTTTGTATGACACTGTAAATGAAATGACAGTTGTCAAAAGGTTTTTTCATTATATACATAACAGATATTTTTATAAGATGGGTATAAAATCTTAATATATGACAAAATCTAAATACATGACAAACATTTTGTTTGTTTCTCTGATTGCTCGTAAAGTGACAATGTATAATAATGTCTTAAGTTTCATGATCTTTGTTCTTAATGAACCATCTTTTTAACTTGATTCCTCTTTTAGGCAACACTATCTTTTAATAAAGTTGCCGAAATATTTGGAACAAAATAAAATTGAATTTGCTTTATTTACAAAATATAATTTTATTTGTCGCTATTGCCTTGTTTTTCAATAAGATAATAAATTCCTGTTAATTTAAATCAATCAATGCAAATTCAGTAACAAATAAATATTATAGGTACATTCATTCAAAATGAAGACTATGAACACAAACCTAGTAAATATGTTGCGACGATTGTGATAACAAATATAGAAAATACATTTCGTTTTGGAATATTAGGAAAATAAGGGAAAAAAATATTTACAGTTCGTAGTTTACATGGTAAGTTCACAAAAACAAAAGAACAATAAAATACGTAGTTCTGAATTTAAATTATTTAATATTTGAGTAAAGTAATAATTACTAGACATGTAAATTGTTATTCGGGTGAATACGGAAATACAAATATTACCGAGAGACATTAATAATGTAGAAGCACTGAACATACAATGCAACAAACTGCACGAGAAAATTAGTTTCAATCGAAAAGTAACAACAGAAATATTTTTGTATTTATACTTCAGAAGTTTCCACACGGTTGCGAGTCTCGCCGTCATAGAAACAACAAAAATGCACATTTTAACACCGTTTTATTCTGCTTTGATCTCAGTGGAGTTCGATAACCTTTGACACCTCTTTTTTATGCTATCCCTAACGTTTTTTAGATCACAATACAAAAAGTAGAATACGATACAAAAAATCGAGCAACAGTCTGCATGTTCCCAATATTACAACTGGATCTCAATATTTGTACCATTTTTACAACTGTAACGTAAACCGAATTGAATATGTAAAATAAATACACCTAAAAAATAATACACTCGACAAAAAACATCGATGTATGTTATTGGTGTTTTCGGTTGTACGTATTATATAACTTCTAATAAATTCCCGACACAAATCGTCGTGGGGTGTACAGCGACTCCACCTTACGATCTTATAATGGAAGTGTGATACCGTGTAGGCACCTTTTCACACCGCAACTTGCCTATACATTTAGCGTTGGCGTCCATAAACATGATAAGCTTATTTTCAGATAAAAGGGTCGGTTGAGGTCCCTAAGTGACGCATTCTTTGGGTATCACAATTTAATGGTGCCCTATGTAGAAATCTATTGAGAGACCTTCAATTTGAATATGATACGCCTTGGAGATGTTTTTCTTTATTCAGACCGTTTTGGTATTTCTTTTTATGTAGTTTACTAAAAATGGTATTTAGTTATGTAAGTTCGGTAGTGGTTACTAAAGTAGCTAATTATTAAGGACTTCATTGTTCTGAAGCAAATGTATCGGCACAGAAATGCGGAGGTTCTTAACATCATTAAAATGGATGGATGCCTGACTAATTGTGGCAAATAATTTCGAGGATTTAGGGACTAATTACACTTATTCAACTCAATTCAGCTTCCTTACGTGTATCAAGAGGCACATTAAACAGTGCGTCCTCAATATTACTTAATGTGGTATCGTTAAACCAATTATTTTCACTTTCTCAACATATCCACACTGTATAGCTGTTTGACAGGATTGGTTACCAATTCTGCAAAGAATTCTTTGCCACGGACTCCGAATTTCTTCGACCCTTCGACCGACTCTGTTAGATTAGATTCTACGAAGGTAACGGGAGCTAGTGACGGAGTAGAGTAGAATATACAGAATACCACAACAGAACGAATTTAGGATTTTGTAATACGAGTACGAGCTCAAAAAATATTTTAAAAAGCGTTCGTTTCTTTCAATAAATAACAAACTGAAACAAAATATCCTTTTAACGGAATAGTCTTTGCTAAAGCTGTACGTATCTTTTATCTATATCTTTTGTTTAAGATATCTACTTTATAAATAAACAAAACAGATGTAAGGTCAGACCCGAAATACATTTGGGGAACATAAAACATTCCGGTAGAAGAAAAGTTGTAGTTTCACATTTCCAATATGTGTCGAACACATTTCTTAGTATTGTCCAAACATTATGACCCAAATAGAGACATTCATATATAATTCATATGGACATTTATTTGATATAGGTAAATGTATGGTTATCAAGTTGTGAAGAAACTAAGTACACCTTTGAAACATAATTAATAACCGTGGCATATAATTAAAATATATGTAGTCCAGAATCGTAGTCCATTTTATAGTTGTTGGATTCATAGAATCATGCATAAACTATATATAAACGTATAGAATCTTTCTATACAAATCTATATTAATTTTAGTCATATTCTTATTTTTAATTCTTAAATATACATTATTATATAATATTATGTTAGAGCTCACCACTTTACGCTTTGTAAATTTATGTAATTATTTATTTATAACTGATGAAGAAGTTTTAATTTTCAATTACCCGCTTGATTGTGATAGCATGTTCATTGCTTTCTCAGTTAATACAAATAAGGCACATTTAAATTTCCACATAAATAACGTTGCCATGGTAAAATAGCAACTTGTGTTTTAAACACTTTAAAATATTTCCGTTGGGCAATGGTTTCTTAGATATTTGCTTCAATTTGAGTAAAGTATGTTCAACAGTAATAACAGTTTAATATGTGTATGATTTTTTTTTCGTTAATCATATTGTTAATTTATTTTTCCCAGTCATATCAATATCTTTTATTTTTCTTAATATCAGTTTCATCTACTGGTATCGAGGGGAACAAGTAGTCAACTATGCTCAACGTGGCGGCATCAGTGTAGAAACAGAGCAGCGCACACGCACCAGTCGGTTGCTCATCGCACGCGCCGCGCCGCACGACTCGGGGAACTACACTTGCGCACCGAGCAGCTCTGGTAAGGGATTTGTATAACAGAAACAATACTATATTGTACTATATAAGAGGTATTTACGTAATAGTTGCGTAAATCTGCGCCCACGACTATTCGCTACGTCGTAGCAGTTACTACGGCGTAGTCATATTCTCGTAGCATTTTGCTACGAATATATCATACACTGGCCTAAATTACATGAAAATGTTATAACTTTTGATATTATTCAGATGATAAACAATGTTTAGAAAGTGATGGGATATAAATAAATGTAATAACCTATTAAAGTCGGGAAAAGGGGCTATAGTTTATTGTTACGACTATCGCTGCTACTCTCACTAACGAAGTGATAAACTATTGACATGGTGTTCGGGCGCCCTCGGCTATCATCGCCGTGCGGCGACCGCGGCGTCTGCGCGGGCGCGCGGGGGAGGTCCCCAGCGCATCAGCTGTAGCAGGCACCACAATCAGATCGCAACGAGACGGAACCGACAACACGCGCGCGCTATTGTTTTATATCGAGTTCGGTCACCGTATCACCCTTTGTACAATTACCTATAGATTATTATTACAGTCAGTTTATACAGTCCACTGAGTTTAATTTGGGCTCCGTAGCATAGTCCCTAACATTTTGGTCCTTCGAGCCGGATCAAAATGTTAGGGACTATGCTACGGAGCCCAAATTAAACTCAGTGGACTGTATAAACTGACTGTAATAATAATCTATAGGTAATTGTACAAAGGGTGATACGGTGACCGAACTCGATATAAAACAATAGCGCGCGCGTGTTGTCGGTTCCGTCTCGTTGCGATCTGATTGTGGTGCCTGCTACAGCTGATGCGCTGGGGACCTCCCCCGCGCGCCCGCGCAGACGCCGCGGTCGCCGCACGGCGATGATAGCCGAGGGCGCCCGAACACATGGTATGTTTATTAGTTACTTTATGGGTTCATAATTATAGTAACTAATGAGTAAAAATAATTTAACGAGAATACTTTTTCATTGCTTGTGATTAATGGCTAAGATTACAATACCAATTTGTAATAATTACTTAGGGGAAGTACAGACAAAATTACGCATTTATTTTGTACACCTATAATGCAATGTAAGTAGACTGAATAAATACCAATTTACAATAATAAATAGAAACAAAATAATTTACTCCGTTGGAATCCGAAATAATATTTAAACCATTTTGCCACGATGCAACGATAATTAAAATAAAATCATGCACGAAAAACAACGAAAAGCGTGGTTTTATCGTGCATGATTTTAAATACAAGAATATAGCAATTTAATTAAAAAATATCAAAGTTAAAAAACATGTTATTCACCAGTAGTGTAGTGGTGAATAACATTTTTTTAAAACATGTTATTCATCACTATACTACTGGCATAACCGAGTTAGTGGTTAATAACTTCACAGCTTTTTAATCATGACCATACCTGTACGACTGTCAAACATGGATCCTTTGTTTTCTTAGTTTTTTAATTTTGCATCTGTACTACCACAAAAAAAATGAGCTGCATCCACTGACAAACTATGAATACAGTTTTGTGGGGATTTGTTTACTAATAAGAATATTTTTTTTAAATAGCCTACCAGTTTCGGAAAAAAACCCTGTCTGTAATTTTGTCTCTATACCTTATATATTGATTACAATATAGACACTAAATCGAAAGATTAGAATCGAGAGATGAAAGAAGAAATCGAATTATTTTTTCTGTCATAAATGTTAAGTACTATATATATTTAAAGTTAATAATGGAAACTACAATAAATACAAAACAATTAGAAATAAATAGATGTATCATACACATTGTCTATCAAATAGATTCTAATAGAATATTTTTGGAAGCATAAATTTACTACACAATATTTTAGTATGGTTACAAGCAGAATAAACTAAGTAATTAAGTTTTAACCCAACATTAAAGTACTTTTTAGTCCTTCAAATAACCCTCCAATCAGAATAAAGTACTAACTCACAGATTCCCGTATTCAGAACCTTTATATCAGACTTATTCATTACATGGATTTGCTGCAAATTGCTATGTAATTATTCCAGTCTGGATTCTTACAAAGTAGATTTACATTATTGCTATGTTCCACAATTACCCACACGACTGTTTAAACATTGCCAACTTTTTAATTGACGACATTCAACGGTTCTGAAGGTAAACTCAATTTCTGATGTTCTTGGAAACTTCTGAAATATTTCAGCATTTTAAAACAGCATTTAGTGGTGGGTAGTTCATTTTTTTTCATTTCAATGCTGTATATGTAATTATTGGAGAGTTTATTATTTTTTTTACTTAAAACACGAATTGTTTTTGTTCTGTATTATTCATTTAAAAAAATACTGCATCAACCAAAGTGTAAGTTTTTAAGTAGAGCCATGCTAGTTACAGCTCGACGGGGGTAGTACCACCCTCTTACGGAACATTGGCGTCAAATAACAGTGTCCGTACTGTTGTCTTTTGTTCGGTCAGCGAGAGCACCGGGCTGCTCCTCCCCCCTCTACCCTCTTTTCAAAACGGCAACATTTGAGATCCCCTGATTTGGTGGAAAACTAAGCGGTGGTAACCACTTACCACTTACTTACAGGTCAACCTGTTCGTATGCCTTTTTTAAAAAAAAGAGGATAACTATTTTTTTAAATTTAAAAAAAGAGGAGAGTATTACTTTCTGTTACAGTAACCGTGATAGATTACCGTCGCTTAAACTTTGCCCCTCTAAAATGCTACAGGCCCACTAGTATCCAGTCTTCTTATTCTTATCTAATGGTTGACCTAGCGTCATCATTTATTCAGTGAAAAGCCTAAAAAGAGGTAAAGTAATATCCGCCCTTCTGTAGTAATAAGTCTAAGTGGTACTTGCAATATCTCTGTATTTCTCTATAAATAAATGGGCAAAGGCAAAATATTTAAGTACCATTTTCTATTCTATTTGTAAATCTTTTTGTTTTATAGCTATTGACGAGGGTTATAAAAAAAACCGATACTGTCAAATTTCAAATTCTAGTTGATACTACGCGTGCGGATAAAGAATAGTATTGAAAATGGCAGCAGAACTATTTGCTTCTTGCTCGCACACTCTGTCTTCTATGTATCTCGTTCCCACTTGCACCTACAGGTTATTTAAGGAGGAGACGCCATTTTGAGTCCCATTTTTTATCAGAACGGGTACCTATAATCAGTTTTTAATGTCAATTTGTAAGCCTATTTTTTAAATATATTAAGCAAAAACGTGTCATAGTGGTTAGAAGCAACACAAAATTTAATTTGGGGTTAGTTCTAAGATAAACATACCCTTACCACATCCTTGTTTAGTTTAATAACTAAATATTATCCAAGTTAATTAAAAACAAACGCCACTATAGTATTACTTTAAATATGGTTAACCATTTAATATTTACATACCAACGTAGAATATTCATTTATCTAAGGAAGTATTTCAAGTAGCTTGGATATTTTCTTTTTTTTAATATAGACTCACGCCTGTATTCCCCAGTGGGGATAGGCAGAGGTGTATGCATTACATCTACGTTTCGCTGGCTATACCTAAGTCCCATGTAATAGGGGGCGAGCCTGTTGCCATTAACCAGGCACAATTCCTGACTCCGATCTGCTACTGACAATTTCCTAATGGAAAAACCCAATAACACTATGCCCGACCCGGGGATCGAACCCAGGACCTAGTGCTCAGCAGTCGCGCTTGCTACCACGAGACCAACGAGGCAGGCTTAGTAATCATGCGTCATGTTCTTAGTACTTTAAGGTTCTATAAATTATTAATGTTTCGCCGTAATTATACTAACAAAAACATATTCTCTAATGTCTCGTATTGTAAATTTACAACACTTAATTGTATGGCATGGTGATTAATAAAAACTTTCAAGCTATTTTCATAAAAGTTTAAAGCTATTTTCACAGTTTTACAATTGTTTTCTCTAGACACAAATGTGTTCAAATTAATATTTACAAAGAATTTGTTATATTTTGTTTGGATATTGAATAAAACCTTTTTTCTTACACAGAATCGGCGTCAGTAATAGTCCACGTGCTCAGTGGTGAAAGGCCTGCTGCGATGCAGAGCTCCGGGTCGACACCTCCGCGCCTCAACCGCGCTGTCTTGACCACGCTGGTCACATTGACCACAGTGCGCCAACCTTGGCCGATCATGCTCGTCGGAGTACCAATCGCCGCACACTACTTCACCATTCCAACATTAGTTATTACCCTTCTTTTCGTCAACGCGCTCATCAAAATCCTATCAAAATTTACGACAACCCTTGTCGAACCAACGTCTTCAAGATGACCTATTAGTGCGACGGCCACTTCCTAAACGTTTTGAACTAAGGAAGTATTTTATATGATTTAGTGAACAAACGAATTTGTGTCAGAACTTCGGAATACTCGTCTAATCTGAATGCATTGTTTGAATGTATTTAAAATACAACGATATAAAATAGACAGTAATGTTTCCTGTGAGCTAATTTTAAGACGATAATTCAATGGCATATAGTCAATTTTAAAAATGTTTTTGTTGTTAAATCTAGAAATTTATATTTACCTGTAAAGGATCGGAGGGTTCCAGTAATCCGATAAATAACAACCGATGAGATTAATGTGCCACGCATGATATAATCCTTCTAATGATTTATCAAAGCTGAATCTCCTTTGTCCTCGCTACGTTCGCCGTCTTAATCCAGTACTGAGATTACAAGCAAATCGATTTCGTTAGCCTAACACAGGAATATACCCAGATTCAATCGAAGCAAGAAGCTTATCTATGCGTAACATGTCTAATCCTCCAGTTGCTCTCTTTGCCATGTTATTTGCGTTCGATCAAGTGAACAAGCAGAAACTGTATTAATTCACGTGTCGTCCAAACATCATTTATTCTAGGGCAGGTTCGGAATCTAATTCTAGAATACCACTTTATCTATCTAAATAGGACAAACCAGAATGTTTGGTTAACCTAAATAATTAAATAAATTAAATTTTTATTGGCTAATTTCAAGTTTAATTCATTAAATTATATTTATTTCAATCTTAAAAAAATACTTATTAAATAAATTAAACTAGTTGATTATTTTTTGTGACTTTAATGTTTGTACTAATTAGAAAATATGAGGCGATAACAGAACTTAATAATTATTTAAATTAGATCTGAGTTCTTTACTAACAAGTAATTTTTATGAGAATTTAAAAACCTCATAAAACAATTTGCTGAGGAAACCTTGGTGTTGTTGTCAGGCTGGATTTTGTTTAAGAGAATAACTCAAACGATTCCATCTCCAGTGCACTCAGACATAAAATGAATCTGAATCAAGTTGATTTCTCAACCACTGCAGAACCATTTTACTTCGTTTACCAAGAACCTTTTAGGAATTTATAGAGGTCGTCAATCTTAAAGTGGCTTTGGTATAAGCTTTTCAAAAACTCTTGACATCGGTAGCTTTGACATGTGCTATTCAAATCTGTACCTTTTTAAGGTTCTTACCACAAATTTTGTGTACTCACTTACAATAGAGACACAAGCACTTAGCAAAATTCCCTACTAATATTTTCTTGACTTTATACGGCCAATATCGCGCAAACCTATTTAATAAATTCGTCTGGCTTATTTACATTTCACAATCGTACTCGGGAATAAAATAACACAATCAAAGTTTAGAATTAGGGTTGCTTTATTGGCCAAAATAAAAGGCATTGTCCCGAAAGTTTCTGGAGTGACAGCAAGAAACAAATTACGTACCTTAGACGTCATTCTTTTCGAGTTCATTTCATGTAGCGAATCTGGCAGATTGGTACTAAACTTGCTCTCAGTTAGTTTTGTTTTTATTCTCAGCTTGCTTCCCTTGTATACCTACTTATGTTAGTAAGACGAACAAAAACAATTTTATGTCTTTCCAAGAAGGAAAGAAAGGTAATACGAGGTTCATTTGCTACTATGTCAATATTATAACTCTGTTACTTTGTAGATATTTACATCTGTTTGAACTTAAATAAAACGCTTGTCAAAGGCAAGTTTAATAAATTGTATAAAATGTTAATTTTCTCTAGATGATTTATAGACATTGGCTATTGTAATTTGTATGTAAAAATTTTATTAAATCATGTTTAAATATAAGACTTAGATTATTATTGTAAATAATAGATTGCCAGTTGTAAATATTTGACGATGTAAATAAATTGAATAAAATGTTATGTTTGTAATGTCTTGACAGCCAAAAGTACATTTTATGAATTCAGATTACTTTGGCACGGTTTCGAACGTCGCCATCTTTAACGAGTAGTTAACAAAAGGGTTGTGTAATAAACTATCAAATCGTAGATGTATTTGAAATATGTTACCTAACGATTTATAAGAATACAGAACATAGTAATAAAACCAATGAGGAAGAATATGTGTATCATTCAATTTTATTAACTCTACATTAAGTACCTGTTAAAATATTTGTAAATACTACGTGAACTTCATGGAACGCAATATTGGACCCTTGTTATCAAGATTATTTTGATTTATGATATTAAATCAGTTCAAAGCGAGCTAGATAAAACGGATTCAGCTGAAATTGCCAACAAAAAAATAATCTCAAAAAAGAATTCATTCAAGCGAGTTAAGGACAAAAAATTTCATTGTATTAAGTAATGCGGCCGTGGAAGTAGGGCAGAAAGATGAAGACAAAATTGAGGAAAGGGGATAAAGGACCGAAACTGAGCGTATCTAAATGAAAGGAAACAGTGAGAGCGGTATATTTTGGTCCTATCGGGCTTAGATACGAGTGTGTGTTCGACTCAGGGTCTTAGTTCACGTGATGTATGAGCAAGGGTTACTCCCCTCTCCTTGTTATAATGTTATAACACCCAGCGTCATGTTATCGACAATATTCCAGCTTTATTATATATCTGTGTAGGGAGAACAATATTTTATGATTTCACTCAACAGAAATATTTACACAGAACCTTGAGAAAATGCAAATAAATGTGTCTCATTCATCTTTTTCCTTTGTTTTCGGAGTTCATTTTACGGTGTTGAAAGTGAATGTGCTTCAAAAGATGTCTTTGTTGCAAGAAATTAGAAGAACAGCTGAAATAGGTTAATTATACAACGACGAGAACTTTTCAAGTATAACAAGGGCAAGTATGTATATTTGGATACATTACGCTACAATGTTTTTTAGTTTTTTTTGTTACGAGCTAGATTTGAACCAGTGACCTTATTTCTGGTTTAAATATACTAGCCGCTCTGCCAACTGAGCTACTCGTAATACCGCTTTGCTATCGTTCTCTTCAACATATTGACTCAGACGGTTTAGATTTAGATTGCAGGTTCAAATCCTGCTTGAAAACTAATTTTCTTGATAAAAAAATAAATTATCTTCTTCATCTTTAAATGCGGTAATTGAACCTTAATTGAATATCCGTCGAAAGGTCGTATCGCCAATAATAATTTTAATAAAATTGGGGTAGACGTAAAAACGTAAAGAGTGAAATCGCAATGAGTCAAGAGTGAGTTTGTGACGTGCGTATGAGTGTGTGTGTTAGTTTGTACCATTCCACTACTGGACAAAAACCAACTCCATGATTTCTATACCTTTCTGTCAAAAAAAAAAAATTAATCACTATAATACCTATTCAAAATGTAGTAGTGTGCATGGTAGAATGTTTGTTAGTTTGCTCTTTTTTCACGCAGCCGCATAGCAACGGAGTAACGGATCCACGTGATTTTTTACAGAAACGGTGTTTGGGCTGGAGATTGGTATGTAGTTTTTGCCCCGGAAAGTTCTAAACTATAGGAGTAAAAGGTCAGAAAATTTAATTGTCCAATTAGAGCTGTAAAATTAATTTCTCTTGTAACTCACGTGAAAATGGCCGGAATCTATGATATAGAGTTACATATCATAATATATTTATAGATTACGCGTGTTTGTGTAAAACATTATACATTATAGGATTAGTAGATATATCACACTTCACTGGTAGAAACATTGTCGCTTGCAAAACTAATCGAAATTAATAAAGAATAATTATCCTTTCAAATCTGAAAGAGACTAATTCATTCCTATAAAGGTCAAAATATCATGAAGACTGAAATTAAAAATTAATGTGATTGCTTCAATTTAATTAAATTTGAAAGAAAAAGTATTCAAAGGACGGTAGACACTTTGAAAATGGTTTTAAATATCGCGTGTACAAAGAACTTAGGTACTAGAAGTTTTCAAATGTTGCCATAATGTTTGGCGAAGGGTAAATATAGAAGAACTATTCATATTTTAATAAATGCTTACAATCATCAAACGTTACTTAAATAGAATTATAAGCCATTTAGTATTAAATAAAAATGGAAAAGTTTCACTTTGAGCAAAGACTTAAATAGGGCTAGTTTTTATTAATTCTTAAGATTAGAAGATGAATCTGCAATTCAGTACATTTATTTTAAAGTATAGCAGTGACCTATTTCACCTATGTACCTGTTTCACCACGATAACCCCATTAGTTTTTTTGACGCGTTGCTAAACTGAATACGAAAAGATCCATGCGACGTTTCAGAATATTTCTCCCACAAGCTGCACGTGTATAAGATATAATAGAATACTCTACAGAGCGTCTCCTTTACACCTGCAGTATAACTTTCAAACTAGGCGTGGCTTTGTTCGCATTGTCCTGGTAACCAGGTGACCAAGATTGTTTAATTATTCCACTAGCTCTAAAAGGATGTCTTAGATTTTCATGAGCTTAACGAGCTCTACACATAAAGAAACAACTATCTGAATGGAAAAATCGCGGTTATGTATTATTAATTTCTCCTGACGTTTCGAACGTAAAAACAAAATTTAAAAGTGCATTTCGTGGTCACCGAATGACTAACAATGTCAGGAGAAATTAAAAATAAAATTAAACCCAATTGTGTTCTATTAAAATAGTTGTTTTATAGTAGTGATATTAAAACATGATTAATTCTGATTGCTCCTTTTAAGGCACTTCAGACAGATAAGTAATAGAGTGTTTGTTACACGGGGGCGTTCAATAATTCAGAGTCAAGTCGTCTGGCGATGTTGCCAGTGGCCTTGACCGAAAGTACCTGTGATATGGCCCTTGCATTAAGGACGATGGGATTATGTATATTGAATAGAATTTAGAATGATTCTGAGAATCTTATGGATGTAATATTTGGGTTGTTTCCACGAAAGTCAATTTGATTCTGCCATTGTGTAGTGATAAGCTTGATGGAAATCTACGCTTATTCTTACAAGTCACACCTGGTTTCCCCAAAGATAAAAGATAAAGCCTGAAGAGCATATGTATTGTTCATTGATCATCTCACTTACGTATTGTTTGGATTTAACGAATTATGTATTATGTTTCTTACATCAAAAATAATGGTTTGAAATACATAATAATCAAGTAGAAAAAGTAGAGTATGGAGGAGTATAAAACTATACTACACTACATTATAGGACATCATAATTTTATTCCTTATCGAATAATTGATGAACTACAGCATCAGAGTTGAAGTTCTAGATAGAACGATTACGAATTATTTTTTATTCAAGTAAATTAATGGTTTTTTTTTTTAAAAAAAGACATCCAAATAAAACGTCCCAAGCATTTTTGCCACTCACCAGCCGCTGCCGAGCCAGTTCGGGTTAGGGCCCACTAGTTAAACCTAATTATTTTTTTATAAACTAACGTAAGTACTATAAACTGGTTTAGCCTAAGATAAACTAAACTAGTTTGCCCTAAAAACAGGTTTATCCGGTGACAAGTAATAATATTCATATCAGTATTATATCTCTGTGTATGTAAGTGAAAAGAAATACACATGATTTTGAAAAGATATATTAAATAAAAAGTCTTTTTAGAAAGAATAAAATAAAACAACCCTTTCAATAAAAGGGTTCCACGCATGATTGAATGAATACGTATTACTGATGTGTTCTGACGTATCAAACCGAAATATACGAGTATTGTATAACCGACAGTCGAAGCATAATGTGTACCCTCGCTATTGTTCTGGCGTATAAATTAAATGATATGTGGCTGATACATTTTGTAGAAAGTGAAAAGTGAAAATAAATAATTAATGAGTAGCACCTGGCAGTTGCGGTTAATTGCCTTTATATCCGTGGATACCTCGTTTGGGGAAATAAATGTCTATTAAACAACACTACAAAACGTATAATTATAATGTATGTAACATACAACTGGGATTTGCTGTGAATAGGGTGTATGGCGCATAGGTTCTACCCATTCTCCCCTTGTCCCAAGAGTCATGGTTGCTTAAATATGATTATTTAAAGTTTTTTTTTAATTTCCCATAATCTTTCCTTTAAATAGATTTGTTTTGTGTCAAAATCAAAATTAATTTTGTATTCACCAATGTATAATAAATTTAAATAAATCATAAATATTTAGTATACATCTGATTTCAAGAAAATTTCTTATTTGCTTCCAAAATCTTAATTTTTTTTATTGTTTCACAGTGTATAGTCCACAGATCTTTTTTATCTTTGAATTGCTATATTTTAAAGGATAATTAAAATGAAAGTCTAGATAATTTAAGATAAAAAAATCGCATTTAAATAGTCACTCTGTGGACAGAAGCCTCGATAAATATGTAGATAAAAAAACAGTTATTATCGTCAGTATGTAATATTTACTTTTACAAATCCTACCTAAAATATATTTGTTCACGTCATTTTGACTCAGCTTACAGAGATTTATTTGCGTCATAATTTACAAACGTTTACAACCCATAAATTATGCACTCGCGTCGAACCGCGGGTCCAACAATGACTAGATTAAACATTCCTATTTTTTCTTTTCTTTTTATAATTATTTTTATTTATTTATTTATTTATTAAACAATAGATTGTACAGTAACTATACATAGTCCAACAAAACCGTGTAATCGGTTTGACTGTGGGTATAGAGTCTCTTTAAAATAGAATAGAATAAGCAAATATATATTATACATTTAAGTTATTATTAATTGTACATAGAATAATTGTTAAAATCTCCATAAATATACATACTTACATAATTTGTGTAGTAATTTATTTTTTTATCAATATTTTTTTTCAATTTCACGTTTTCAATCCAACTGGAATTAACTAATATTTTGGTTCATCAATCTGTAGCAAACAAATTCTTTTGCTACTTTTTTAAAACAGACGAAAATTAATCGTATTATTTCATTCCCATAAATATGATCAAGCACAAACAGTATAACCGATTTTATATTTTATAATGAAAACCGCTTTATCATACAATTTATTACAATTACTCAATGAAAATAAAAGCCATGCATCATTCTGGTTATGCTACATTAATATCTACAAGCATAAATCTTGATAATGCTGTAATTACTTGAGGATGTTTGCAAATAGCAATACAAGGTGGTATACAAAATATTTAACTGCATAATTATGTTGTCATAGTAACATATCGCAAAATCAACAATACACTGCGTTACACGGAGTGTCTGTGAAGTTGGTTGCAGGTGACATTATTGGCTAAAACGCTTGTAATGCTTGTCTGCCGCTTTTTGACATTATATTACATTATAATAGCTTGATTACATTATATTAACTTATTTATGACTTACTTATGACTAAAAACTCCGAAAAGGACATTTCCAACATATTTATTTGCTTTTACTTTTAAATTAGTTCGAACATAATTCCAAATATTTTATAATATAACCTATCTATATTGAAAATTTAATTAAAATATTGTAATTTGTATCTTATCCAAATGATGCACACCGCATGAGGATTATATCAGTGCGAGCATTCTGGAGACCTCGGAGTTTTCTTCATATGATGAGAAACACGGTAGTTTAAGTCAATAAGAGTTACCCTTCTTTAATTCCAAAGAAGTTTATCTGATGATTTCTCCACAGAAATAAAGAAACATAAATCGGCTAAGTGCGTGTCGGACTCGCGCACTGAAGATGCCGTAGGTACCACCACACAACGGCGCGGGCGCGAGCCCAACTTACACTTGATGCCCGTTTTTTATTATTTGTTGTTTCACTTAAGTTTGCAATATAATCATACCTAAATTAAGTTTATGTACTACCGAATTTAATTTAAAAAGCACCTTGCGGACACGTTATTTTTAAGTTTTTTTTATAATTATCCATCATTATAACACGTACCTTACTCTGTGAATATTTTAACATGCTGCCAACTACGGTTCAAAAGATCTTTTAAAGTTAGGACAGACAGTGTGGTAAGCTATGTACGCCTATAATATAGCATCCTACGCCTAATGTAAAATTTATATGCACCTTTTCGGTATGGAACCCTAAAAAACTGTCACTCCACACACATAAATATTTTTATTATTCACAAAAATAGTTACCTAATCTAACGGAACTTTATTAATTTACTCCATTTTATTATTAGACAAAGTAGGCCGTGATCGTAATAAGGGATATTGAATTTTTCTCCATAACGTTATCACGGTCTTTATTCAAGGGTTTGTTGCTTCCTTGGGTGCGGGCATGGGTAGGCATTATATATTTAATTAATAACGGATATGTCTCATATTGTTTCATATTAAGCCTCCGTTATCCCGGGCTTCCACCTAAAGGCCTTCAGAAGAGATTAAGTTTAAGCGTTGAGAGGTTAAGTTATATTTTTGGATACGAAAGCTTTTAGTAAAATTATTTCTTGAATTAAATGTTATAAACAGTGTATGTTATTTAATAAAGTTTTTTGAGTTTTAATTATCATAAGATACTAAATCAAATAATTAAATAAAAAAATTCTTATCGGAGAAGAAAAAAATAAGCTCTATAATTTATTAAAATTTATTTCAGTAATGTAGAACATCTAAATTTTTTTGTTATTATGTACCTAAACAAACAATAAAATATACTAGTTATTATAAATAAAACTTGAATGTTATTGGTATGGGTATTTTAGATTTGATAATGTCTCACATGAATATAAAAGACATTTTTTCATGTTGGTGTATTATATTTAGCATGAGATTGTGTATCATTATTATAACGTATGTCATTATCGTACGTAGGTAAGTAAGATCGTATTGTATTTATTATCATCAAATGATACGTCATGAGATACATCACACAGATATCTCATAGCAGACACAATAGACAATTTGACTTTGTACACCACCAGGACTAATAAAAATCCAAGTACTTATCTACATATTTATTTTAAAAAAGAAATTGTCGTTAATTTTTTTAAGGGGTTAGAATTTAAATATAATTAAATACTCTAATGGCTCATACAAATTTTGTCTGCAATTTAACATCTTAAAGAATTAATTTATTATTTCTGTATGTTTTACATGTTTATACCCATATGTATTATCCTGTATGTTTTACATGTTTATACACATGATTTGCTTATTAAATGAAAATATTTAATAAGAAACTCGCAAAAACAACTGACTCGGGCATGACTTCATGAACCTGTTAAGATTGGCTTAGTCAGCTGGGTTCTTAAATATTTTTAATTAATTAATTTGTTCCTTGACACCCACTCTGAATAATGCCCTTGTACAACACATATTCAAAACTTAATTTACCCACAAGATAATATACCAGCAGTCTTATACAATAGAGTGTGACCGTTATTTAGGTTAAACGCGGTGATTTAGATAGGGGGCGGAGTGTTTCATCACCGCGGCAGACAGTGAGCGACGTGCTTGGTCTGCCCCGTGACCGATGACTTCCCGTCTACGGTCAACGGGTAAACATCAGCCTACCAAACTAAGCACATTTTTATGTTGTGTACTACTGATAAGAACAAATATTTTATAGTTACATTGTGGCTTTATTTTGTGGGATGAGATTAAATCTAAGTGTAAGTTAACATTTTCTTAATAATTCCTTACCGACACAGAGGTTTCAGAATTAAAATATATTTCAAATATCAAATACTTTAGAACCTTACAACACAGGAGCAGTTTAGGTTTTTATAATATCTAATAATTAGCAATATATTTGATTCCATTCTTAAGTTTCAGTAACGGGCAATGACATGCTTAATTTTATGCCAATAGTCAAAGAAGGACCCGTCTAAGCATGTGATGTGAACACTAAAGTTTCAAATTAAGAACATACCTACAAAAACAAAAGAAACAAAAAAATCTGTGTCCAATTAAATTTTAACGAAGCAATAAAATTTTGCTGGTTTCCACTGCTTTCACAAAAATGATCGTTGAGCTTTTAAATATAATTTACGTTATTCGTCACGCTACATCTGCAATCAATAATATATTCGTCCCTCAGGGTGTGAAGGGAAACATCACTCGAAAACTCCCTCGTTTATAATAAAATATAACGTGTGCTTTTACCTAACACTGCTTTTTTTTTGTAAATCGTAACGAGATCGACAAACGTGTCAACATAACTTTGCTTTTTAAAGCGCTATTTTCTAACAAATACAGAAAATGTCGAAATTACATTCCATAAATGTAAAACTTTCATATAAATTAACATGAAAAGTAAAATAACAATAACAATTTTAAATAACAACTTATGTGAAAATACATTAGTGTTTATTTTGAGCATAATTAATAAGGTATGCTTAAAATAAAATAAAATAAAATAAAATGTTGAGCTAAAGCTTTATAGGTGAAACTTTTAAATCAACTTGTATATTCACACAAAATGGAATAAAAGGTAGCAAAGTTTGGTTTGTTTTACTCTTACGATGTTTATTTCATAAACCTGCCCGCATATAATTTTCGTTTGCCTGGATCAGTACAGGTAATTTTTTATCCGGGTAAGTTTCAAAGTTCCTTGGGGGAAATAAAATACAGCGATGCAAAACTCTATGTAGGTATTCAATCATCTGAAGTCGAGCATGGGGCTCATGAATATTATTGAAAAAGCTTTTAAAATATTACAATTTGTAATTTACACTGTTTATACCTATTACTATTTTTTTTACACAAAAAAGTTATTATTACATAAATAATATAAATAAAAATAAAACCACTAACCGGCACGCCAGAGTTCGCGGTTGAAGTCCCGCCCAACTCAATTGTTTTTGTAACTTTCTCGAAGAACCTAAAATCCAAAAAAAAAAGTTAATAAAAGTAGTTTGAACTAGAATGTAAAATGTAAAAATTGTACTACTATTTACTGTACAGTAAATACATATAGACCTCAATAACTTACGCAGTAAATAAGAATTACATAACCAAAGTTCAAATTGGTATGTATCGTTGACAACATTTCTGAATTTATGTGGCTATCGGTCCAAAAATTGTGCCTTGTACATTTTTCTAGCTTCAAGTGGCATTTTCGTTTATATGTCATGTTCGGGCGTCCTCCCGCGGGTAGAGAAACTTACGGCCACGTGTAGGGAATGTATTTTTACCATTCGCTTTGTGACCTCTCCAACATTCAGGCCTTTCTCGCTAAATTGGAAAAATCTTTTACGTTTGTATTCACAGAAGTTTTTGTAAACACTTAGGCGTATCGCCGCGCTCCTAAATAAATGAAACCTTTTTAGTCATTTACCCAGAATTTTTTTTTTTTTGAATGGAGTTATAAAATTGTTACATTGTATGTTTCTCAATATCTACTTACTACGGGCTACTTATTACTTCAAAAATATTTTGTTCCTATTACCCAATTTTATATACCTAATTTTAAAAGATTTTTTAATGCCCGGTGTATTAAAAAACCTTTTGAAATTACAGACAAAATCTGATTTGATCCGATCCGATTTCCGACTTTTACTGGTAAATACTAAATTAAAAATTTACAGCCGTACTAGGATTTTCTCCTGTATCGTCAGCACAATTTTAAGACATAATTTCATAATACACAAACATCCAGACCAGCTCCCGTGCGAAAATCCAATTCTCGGCACCGAGCACAAAAGGCGAATCGCTTAACTGCAACGTCAATTGTATCGTCTAATATTGACAGGATAAACTTATACACATAGAGGCGAACAAGTCGCGGGTGATAGTTAATTTTAAATATGTTTCTTATACAACAATAAAAAAAAAAAAAATTTTATACAAAAATAAAACATTGCATTATCGCAGCAATTTTTTGCTGTCTTCTTATCTTTCTCAGTATGTATCAAATAAGTATCAAATAACTACATAAGGGTACCAGAATATACAAAATTTGCTAGAACCAAAGTTATTCAATCTAATTTAATTGTGACTCTTTGTCTACTCCTACTCACTACTCCTACTGACTAATCCTACTCATATTGTAAATGTGTAATTTGGTGAGGAAGTATGGATGGATGTATGTTTGTTACTCTTTCACGCAAAAACTACTGAACGGATTTAACAATAACTTTACAGAAATATAGATTTATATTATATATATATAATTATATTATCAGAATAAAACTTGGGCTACAATTTATCAACACACCACGCGGCACGGGCATGGGCAATAAATAAATAAAATAATAGGATTATTTTTTACATTTAATAAAAATAAATACAATAAATAAGATAGGTACATATACTTTAAATCAACAAGATCTGTTTGTAACTGATCTTAAACTTCCTCCATTAGATTATTGTTTGTCTTATCAGATTACTCTAAATTAGTCTTAGTTAAATAAATGATTAATTAGTGCCGAAGACAAATCTTTGACGTTTATCTCCAGGAATTGGGACCCTATAATACCAACTACTATGCTAAATGTTGCCAGGGCAATTTAATGTGTGGTAGGTATAACATTAGTAAAATGAGTTAATTTTACAAGCTTTTATTTAACTTGTATGAATATTGGTTCGGGTTAATTCTTGCAAGCTGAATTAGAACCATTTCCTCTTATCCTATGGAGTTAAATTTTTGCATGTTAGTTCAGTTTCAATGACAATGTATTTTTATGGTAGCATGCCCTGAATCGACATCCTAGATTAGCTCCACAGATAAAAAAAACTCAGCAAAGGTCAATCAAAGGTCAACAGCTCAGACAAAAAATTTTGAAAAAACGTTTAGTTTTGATATTTCAAAATAAAAGTTTTGTTAAAAACTGTTTTTTTTTTATAAAAACTTATTTTGGTTAATGGTTTTACAGGGGTAATTTTTTACTTTATTAAACTGACAATCAGTTTTCTACATGGAGGGAAAATGGAGGGAAATGCGTTGTTGAATAGAAGTTGAATTCAGCTGTGGCGCGCGGTTCCTTTTCTTCCATATTACGAGCTTTAATCGAATTGGAGGTTGCCTAATATCAACCAATAGGTAACTTCCAGTAAATATAAATTTACAAACGCATACGCCAACCGTGCACTCAGTTATAAGGTAGGTACACAATGGCATTAGACTGCTATAGGTATGCTATGACAATCTTCTGTGAATATTTAAGTAGAACAAAGTACTCACACGCGAACGTGTGTGAGGCCAGTGACATAGAAGGAATTAGATAACATAATAATATTTTCCTGACCGAATTTCGGTCACAGCGGCCAATCTCAACGGAGACTAGCCAATTACGCAGGAGATATTATAGTGCACAAGTGTGTGCGCAAACTCAGGTGCACTCTCTATTCCCTTACTCTCATAGTCCGATGGGACGGCCTTCCGACACGATCGGAGAGAGATCAGGCGCAGGGCCAACAGCTTTACGTGCTTTCCAATGCACGTAAGTGATAATTAATTTATAAAACGCACATAACTTACGAAAAGTCAGAGGTGCGCGCCTTGGGTTCGAACCCGAGACCACTGACTTGCCAGTCAACGGTCACCACCACTAGGCCATCACGACTCTAACATAACATCATTCGAGACAGTCGAATTTTTCATAAAAGTAAGTAAGTAAATGAAAAATGATTTTTCTTGTTTTTACTTTATTCCTAATATATTTTTTTCCACGTTCAAGATGATTTTTCTCAACAGACAAAGGTAATAAAAAAATATTTCAAAGTATTATCTCTCGAGATACAAAATATGTCACGAGGATAATAACAGTAGACTTTATCACGTTTTACCAGTTTAGTTTTTAGGGATCCGTACACAAAGGGTGTATCACTAAAACACAGTATAATAAATATAGAGTATGGAAACTACGTATGAACACTCGAAAACGGCACACCACCACACACCACGGCATTGTGTGAGACAAATGTTCGCAACGAGATGCGTCGTTGATACTGCGGTGATACTTCGAGTACTGCGACGTTCGCTCAGGAGTCTCGTCGTTACGCAATATTACGCATGTTTGTGTGAGCGCGCTGTTTCGAGCGTTTGTAACTTTTCCGTACTGTATGATTATTATACTGTGACTAAAAGCTGATTTACAATTGAACCAGTATTTCATTTAAGCGTGGCAATCCAGTGATGCTGGATCGTTACTGAACCAATGTAAACACATTTCAATCCAGTATCCAGCGCTGGTACTGGATAAATGTAAATCAGCCCTTAAGCCTACACAGCCGCGCCGTCAGTTTGTCCAACCTTTATCTTATCTGTTGAACCATGGGAGCCGGCTATAATTTACATAGAATATGTTATTATGGCGGATATCCTAACAACTAATAAATAATAATGTGCCCCTGACCTAATTTCGCTTTCAGCTGTTAATTTTACAACGGAGATTAGCTAAATACACAGACACGACCGGAGAGAGATCAGGCGCACGGCCAATGGCTTTACGTGCTTCCGAGGTACGAAACAAGTGGATATAAGTGTATAAAATTATGTGTACATATATTGTGTATATATATATTGTGTGTGCCTTGGATTCAAACGTGAGACCTCTAACTTGCCAGTCAATGATCATACCACTTATCACGACTCGACTAAAATAAAACAAAAATAAATAAATAAGCAACGGTATTGAAGCCTGAGTGCGCGAATCCGACTCGCACTTAGCAAGTTTTTAGTTTAAATATCATAAAAAGTATACATGGGTTCGTGTTATAAATCCATAAACGAAAAGGTTGTCAGGCAAACATACTCGTATATCTACATATACAAATGTTGAAATTTATCGAAAAAAAAAAAGTGCAATGATTGCTTAAGTGCTAATATATAACACTAATAGCCTAGTGGTACGACCGTGGACTGACTAGTCAGAGGTCTTGAGTTCGATCCCAAGGCGCACACCTCTAACTTTTCGTAAGTTATGTGCGTATTATTAATTAATTATCAGTTGCTAAAACGGTGAGGGAAAACATCGTGATGAAACCAGCACACCTGAGTGATTTTTCAATGGTGTGTAAAGCCATGTCAGAGGCCTACACGGCACTACGGCTTAAACTCTAACACTAGGTTGTTCATCAACATATACGATAAGAAGAAGAAGTGCTAATATGATCGTAAACTATGGCAAGTCAGAAGACTTCGGTTCGAATCCAAAGCACGTACCTTTCCGTAAGTTTGCTTGCTTCAAAGAACACTGTCGGTCCTGCATTGTCGATATCGTCCCATCTGCATTAGACTATGAGAGTCACTATCACACTATCTAAGTGCACTTTTGTTTGCGGACAGACTTATGCACTATAATATATCCTGCATACACCGTTAAGATCGGCTTCCGTGACCAAACTTCGTCAGGAAGACATTAATATATTAACGATAACCTTGTGTTCAAGTGACCGTTAGTTGACAGAGGTCTAAATACTTGTTTAAGGCTTCGATAGACTTGGGACACATCACGCACTAATTGCCTGTGTGACGAAAAGCGGTCACGGACTCACAGAATAAAATCGTTACGTTGAGTGGAATGCCGTGTTACCTACACTATCTTTCCTTGTTATCGACAAACGTGTTTTGTAAAGTTGAATTTTCACGTCAAAGTAAATGGAGTACTTACCTAGATGAGTACTGTATAAAATATCAGCGTAAAGATTAAATTAATCAGCCTGTAACTGTTCCATTGTACAGCAAAAACCTTTTCTCGTGCAGAGAAAGATCGAATATTAATCACCACGCTAGCTCACTGCGTGTTGGCGATTTCAGACTATTAAGTCCAGGTTTCCTCATGATGTTTTCCTTCACTGTTAGTCAGTGATGTTATAGATTAACTAAAAAAGTACATAATTATGACATTGAAAAAGCCACATTGGTTCATGCCAGGATCGAACTCACACCCACGTGCTTGCGTTTCGTAACCAATGAGCCACCACGACACCGTAAAGATTGCTTAAAATTAATACATAAAATATTGAAATTGGTTAATTAATGCCGAAGTTATATAGCCCTTGAAATTTCTGGAAGGAGTACCTAAGTGCTATCCTCATTCCGCATAAAGACAAACGCTTCAATTCGAATGGACATGGAGTTCGTTCGACGTTACGTAGAAATATTGACGTCATGTATCCTAAATGTATTCTAGTGCTATTGTTTGCAGCATATTTTTTGTGAATTTGCCTTTCATTATCCATTACATGAATACTGTATAAGGAAAATCAACATCAAATACTCACTTATGACTACAAACGTTTCAATATACACGGGTCTAATGCCAAATGTTCAGACAACGAAAGAAAACTAAAATTGAAGGTTCTACTAATGTAGTACTTACTTATCTACAACCCTCTCAAAGGATCTCTACCTCGAATTCGAATTACAATAAAGAAATATAGAAGTCTATAGGCAGGATTTTCAGGGTTACATAAGTCAAAAACAAATTTCCCCTTTCAATGTGGACAATATCACGTAGTCTACCAAAGAATGTATTTATAAAAAGTTATTATTATAGTCATAAATCTTAATCATAGACGTGTGATAAATCGATGGAGGGGCGTGCAATAGAGTAGTTTGTTTATCGTCCCGTCTCTATAGACTGGTAAAGAAAACGTGCCGTGAATATATGATGAGATTTTTCCTCTACATAAAACGGCATCTTGCCTTGCACCCACCGATAACCCCGGAGTATGTTTTAATCTCGATTTATTTCACTTAACGTCTTTATCGAAGGATTCGTTGCGTTCCTTTGACAAATCGTTCGGAAAATAACAAACAATTTAACTGCGTAGAATCGCGTCAGCTATGTAACAACATTCCGTCTGACGGTCGGATCATTTCGGATATTTTAATCGGTCTTTTCTTTGTTTAAAGTAATTACATAACGCAGATTTCATTTTATGAAGATAAAAATCGTCTAACTGTCCGCTTTCCGTCATGTATCTTCAACGCATATTTCGATAAACATTTCAATTTGAGTAGGGTCTCATAGCAGGCACTTACGCCAAACGATGATTACCCTGTACATACAAGCATACGACACCAAACTACATCCAACAACAAACCGTAGAACGTGTCCTTCAAGCGGGATTATGAAAATATCACGGGGATAACAGAAGGCAGGAGGCGGTCACCGAAATTTGCTCCTCAATAAGGGCAGAATGACAAACGACCGTCCCGGTGACTGTGCGGAAACTAACGAAATAGATGTTCGCAGCGGTCCCGTGGGATACCGCCTTAGACGTCCCATTTTATTCTATAAATCTTACCGTACTTCACGTATCACGCAACGCCAGCCAATAAAAACTAAAAGGAGTATTCGCTAAAGTATGGATTTGTAGGGATATATTGTTTGGTTTCGCGACTGAAATTGAGTAAGGTACTTAGCAACAAGATAAAACCTGAACTGAATCAAAATAATTGTAACATTTTTCGAAACGCAAAATAAATTACTAGCTTAAATAAAGAATGCCTACAACAACTGTTCTGACTAAAAGTAATTATGAATAAAGTTGCCTTGCTTGTTTGTTATATAGTTATAGGTAGGTTCCACCTACAATATAATATCAAATCGTTTGGAGTAATTTGTAAAAGGCTTTCCCCGCAAAAGGTAGCTACTAACCAACAAAATAGGAACAAAAGATGATAACAATAATGTTTTTTAGGTTTCTAATTTTGTAAGGGAACAATGAATCTAATAAAAAAATCATTTTTAAATAACAATCTCTTTGACTGACGGTACATAGAATAGAACCATCGCATTTTACATCGCAAAATTCATGGTTTAGACGTGTAATGGGAAACAAACCCTTTTTGAACGCAAAAACCGCTGACGGAAGTTCAACTCACAATTTCGTGGTACGTTGCAAAAAATGACTTTTGATCACAAACAGCAATGAACTACAAAGTGGTGACTGAATACATACGATAAATTTATTTGGGAAGTGAGGCAGTTTGGGACCAGTATAATTATTCCAATCCGTGCCTTTTTTGCTTGATATGCTATAGTTTTTGATGGATGGATACAAGAAAAGAGGCAGACCTAGGAAGAGATGGATGGATTGTGTGAAGGATGATATGGCGAGAAAAGAAGTAACTACTAAGATGACGGGTGATATAGATGTATGGAAAAAGAGGACATACTGCGCCGACCCCAAATAACTTTCCCATATCCAGCTGTAGTTACTTTAGATTAAACATTATTTTATTAACATATTCGTAAAAAAGAGTGAATAAAACCTAATAAAGCTTAGTGTACATTTTTAAAACGTCTGGACTTTACAAATGTTCAATTCCAAAGGAACCATCTTTTGTCTTTATTAATTCCTTTTACTCAGAATACGGTGCAGATAAACTCAGTAAGTTATAGCTCTTATATTTAGCAAAGAACGCGATATTAAAATATTCTAAGATAACAGCAAGGGTATGAAAGTTAAAATGTATAATTTGCGCGCAAGAATAAAATAATTTTGATACTAGACAAGGCTAAGAATACTAACTACTAATCTAATCATCGTTTGGCGTAAGAGAATAGTTAAATTGAATAAAAGAAAATATTGAATTGATTGTTTGATATTTATATTTTATAACGCTGATATCTCTCTGAAGGATTTGGCAGAATATTCCACATCTTTATTTTTAGCTAGTTATAATGAGTGCCGTAACTAGGACGATACAGTGGTACCTAGCCAGATCCTAGAGGGGTGCAGAAATGACCAATCCATGGCCAATGGTCAGGCATACATGGTTTTAATATATGTATAGTAATATACCTACATATTAGTCCTACACAAAGGAAAAGCATCACATACCGAGCAAATTTTCAAATTCCATGCTGTATTCCTTTATATATAACTTGGAGCTACGATGTCTATTTATTTAAGCATTCTATAATATTGGAAAAACTTTTGTGGATAATAATTGAATTCTCTAAATATTTTACAGAACTTTCCCTTGTTCATTGACAAGGATTTACCCGAAATCGTTTTTTGTTTTTCTTTTTATGAACTTTAATTACAAGAGCAACAAAAATACAAGGTACTTCTACAAAATCAATTTTAAATTGATCACTTAATACGGCTTTGAGCCATAGTGCGCGCGCCTGCTGTTTTTATTTTATTTTTGCGCACGTTACATACCGTAGGTCTTTTCGCTTCGTGACCACTTATTGCACCTAGCCTTATTCTTAATAGTTCGCGTGAAACATAACCTATATATAGCTTATATCAAAGTGTATAAGAATCTATTCTGGCCTGTCAGTGTTTGAAAATTAATTAAAACATTGTTTTCATTAAAATATATGGGTAAATAAAAACTTTAATTCGAGCAAAATCCTTTTTTTAAGGAATAATCGCTATATAATTATATTCTCGTCAAGTTAAATATTCTAGAATAAGTTTTACGTTACTGAGCTGAATAATAACATCATTTTCGTCTGGCGTCATCTCCCTCTACAAACAAAGCCTTGAAACAGGATTTTTTGCGATATTTTAATTATTTTGTTCATAATTAAGGCATTTTTATTATTTTAAAACATTGAATCTGGCCAATTATTGCTAACATTTTGCAAAAATTCTGTGCCTTTTCATTTAACACAACTTGTGTCATATTATTGGTGTAGGTAAAAACATTACCATGTCTAATTCATTTGTTTCTTTGTGGCAATCGTTACACGCTCCTCTTTCACAAGGTTTTTATTTTTATTTTTTATCAAACGAAATAAAAAGGCAGTTGTGATCAAAAGACCTAACTACCGCCTCAGGCTGATATTTCATTTGCGTTTGGTAAATAAAAACCTAATTTTTTAAATGTTAGCAATAACAGTTAAATGAGCTTTTCTTTGTTGCTCGTACAATGGTAATGAAAACATATTTTTTGGGCTAATATTTTTTTTATCCCAATTTAACTTCAAATGTTTTAATTTTTAGATTTGGGTCATGATGTTACAATTTTATTTTTTTAATTTTATTGAGTATTTCTTTTTAAATATATGTTTTTGTCTTTTTGATTCACACAACCAATCGATCCAAAGCGAATACTTTATTTGCTTTTTATTTCTTTATTTCTTCAAATTTGATGAGTACAGATATTTTACACCATATTTTGCAAGAAGGGTTCTTCTCTTCTCTTGTAAAATATTTGCATGCATGGGTGCACACTATACATTTTTTCCTGGCCGAAGCCCGTCATACAAATTAATTAATAAAATAATATTTAATGTACACTTAATAAGTTTGTTAGGCTTGCACTGATGTTAGGTACCTACTGGGCACGCTACTATTCGTTAGATATGGATTAAATTCCATGTAGCAGAAGGTAACTGTACCTTACCTAGCAACCAAACACAGGACTTAAGCTCACATTCACGTGGTATTGAGAGATCACCAATTTAGTTTAGCAGCTACGTATTTTATACAAATAATTAAGTTTCCAAATAATTAATGGCGTTGAAAATGTTAATTTTGCCGTAGTAAATTTAATATTACCACAGGTAAGCATAAATGAGCTAAGCTATTTCCAACTATGAAAGCTTAAGTGGAGTACTATGCAAAATTGTTTAAACCAGAGTAAAAGTGTATTTTACGTTCACTATACTGGCTGGGGGGTTAGCCAAGTTGACTATCTACAATCGCTAACGAATAGAAAACGAAAAAAATGTATAGGATGACATTACCTTCGATCGATATGTCACGTGACAGGTAATGTCATCCTATACATTTCTTTCGTTTTCTATAGCGTTAGCGATTGTAGATAGTCAACTTGGCTAAGCCCTCTGGTCCACTAAACTATATCGTCGTTAGAGCTAAACTAACAATTTGACGGTAAATAAGTACCTATCTATCTATATACATCCTCCTAGCCTTATTATTCCCAAACTTTGTTGGAGTCGGCTTCTAATCTAACCAGATGCAGCTGAATATCAGTTTTCTACGGAGCGACTGCCTATCTGACCCCCGCAACCCAAAGGGATACAATATTCTAAGGTTAGATTACTTGTCGGGATTTTATGAGAGTACTGACTCCCTATATCGACTGTCAAAGATCTTCATGACAACTGAGACCAACGGCTTAATGTGCTTTCCGAGGCACGGAGCGAGTGATAATTAATTTATAATACGCACATAACTTACGAAAAGTCAGAGGTGCGCCTTGGATTCGAACCTGAGACCTTTTACTTGGCAGTGCAACGGTCATACCACTAGGCTATCACTGCACTAATAAATACTTAAGTATCTTACTCCATATTTTGTTAATAATAGGTACTAAACTGTGATCAATCCTATCACATTTTATTGGGTTAGTACTTAGTAGTTGTAGTGCATCATAAAAGCAGTGATAAAAGCCTACTAGTCTGAAACCCTTTACTGCGCAAAAACTCATACTTAGTTAATTTTGTTCAACTGATACAGGACAGTTATTTGTAAAACACCAGCATCCTTAAAAGGCGTCATTAAACTCATCATTATAAACAACTTTTACTATGGGACCAACCCTGAAATCGCAAAAAATAAATCAGCTGTTCCATACATTTATGTTCACACGTCTCAACAAAATGTATGGAACAGCTGATTTTTTTTGCGATTGTATCCCAAATACCAATACAACCCTATATAAGCCAAAACAAACGACAAAACCAAGAGCCATTAAAAAATCGAATTAAAAGCGAGCAGAGGCAGATCTACAATCAGTACGTACGTAAGCCCATTGTAAGCACTATTCCTATTAGCATTAAACGGTCGTTTGCAGCGAGGAATGAGCGCCATACAAACGTATTCCACTTTTTAGTTTCGCTGCCCTCCATAAATTAGACTAGGCGTCCGGCCCGCGAGTAATTCACTTTACTTTTACTTACCTACCCACTTGTTACCCTGTTTACGTTTCTTACTGACAATAATGAGGGTTATGTATAGCACAGAAAATTATGTGTCAAATTATAACATGCGCTCCGAGTGAAAGAGAATTGCCTGCGGTTATCTCTCCTCTTTGTGAAGGTATTACAATGAGTTTGGAGAGCCTATTGCCTAATCATTTTTTTTTCTTTGTTACTGTAATAACGATGTATTCTTTTAAGGCTTTGTAAGCGCAGATTGTTGGTAATATACCCTGAGGGGAAAAGATCTTTAGTTAAACAACACTAGAAAAAATAAACAAGGCAAAATGTTGGCGTTCATAGTTATTATGGGCACTAAAACCTTATTTTTGTATAGTATCCTTCGATATTTTTATGACTGGGCTGTAAATTTGTTTTAACTTTGACTTTCCAATAAACTACCACTTCTCTTCTTCTTTTTTTATTATCATATGGTTAATGAAACAACCTGGTGTTAGAGTTTAAACCACCCGTAGGCCTCTAACATGGTTTTATACACCATAGAAAAATCTCTCAAGTGTTCTGATTTCCTCACGACGTTTCCCTTCACCGTTTTAGCAAGCGATATTTTATTTCTAAAACGCACATGAATCCGAAAAGTTTCAAACCTACGTAAGACTTGGCAGTCCAACTGTCATACCAATAGGCTATCACTTACTTATTAACTACCACTAACTATAATGATGAATAACGAACTATCCGATGGTGGCTTCCCGTATTGTTATTGTAATAAAAGAACACGCCATCAATATTTTAATTAAAAAATAATACCACTACCTGTCGAACTCATCGTGAAATCTCGGAAACTATAAGTACATCACACAGACTTCAAATATGAAAAAATATTTACCGGAATATCCCGCAGGATCGGAAAATACTGGAATGAAATGAAAATGTAGCAGGATTAAAAAAAAGTAAAGGCTTATTAATCATTATTTCATTTTTCCAGAGGTTCAGGCCTGCGTGGAATTTATACATCAGAGTGTCTGTGAACCATTGTTCTTCTTCAATCCCGTAATAACTTTCTTTAAGGATCTACACAGGCTATAATATGTATAATTAATAGTCTCCATCTTTGTTAATTAGATATTATGCGGACCTCTAAGCCTAAGCCTAACTATAATATTCCTTGTACCCACCGGCTTTGATTGACCTATGAATATTTTTAGCGCCTTCCCATTTAATTTTTAAGGTACAGTCGGCAAAGGAGTTAGGTTGAGAGGTCCGCTCGTAAAGGATGAAGTTTTTTATGGAAGCTTGAATGTGGTTGTGTAAAATTGTTTAGTTTTGTATAGGTTTCAGTCATACCTTTTCAGAACATATGATAAAATTTAATTATATTGATGACATCTTGAAATAATTACTACCTTAACTAGCGCCCCTGCCAACCCAAGTCCTTTGCCGACTGTACCGTACTAAAATTGGAAATGAAATTACCTTAGTGTCTGTTTGACTGTAACACAAATTTTACTTTCAGGACCAGTAAAGTCAAATTCGGCGAGATATATTCCTGACAAAAGTTACAAGATAAAATAATTAATTCTACATGTAAAATGAGGATGTGCTATCTTCTATTGTTTAAAAGGACTCGCTTTGAAAATTTAGATTGCTTTACGTAAACGAAATGCACTATAATTGAAACATAAATGTACCTAAACCAATACGTTGAAACTGAATGATTAATGTCAGGCACATCATGGATTAAGTAGCGCCCATCCATCGACATCGTATGGCGTGTTATTGCAATATTGCTTCGTGTCCATAAAGATATCGTGTCTATCAATTCAACGTCATCCTTCCTCACATTGGAAGAAAGACAGCTAACACGACCATAACACAGCCTCAGTTGAAATAAATAAAATTATATTTGTTTACTTTATACAATTGGCATAAAATTATAAAATACACAACAATAATTTTATCTTCATATCTCACATTATGGAAAGAGCCAACTCTAAAGCACAATTAAATAAATTGTTGTGTGCTGCAATACACTATAGGTACAATAATATATTCTATCATATTAATAATCTTATAATCATAAAATAAAATCATGTTATATCTTCATAATTTACGATTTCGTATCTTGTAGTGGGCTGCGTAACTTTTTTAAATTTTTATGAAGAAGGTAAGTATTTGACCACGAACACAATTAAGCGATTTTGTGGTTTATGATGAAGCTTAAATGCCATTAAATCAGTAGGTCGGCAGTTGGGACCAGAAATCCACACCTGTCCCGCAGATGAATTAATAAACATTGACAAAACATGACAAAGTCATTTCGCGATTTATTTGACCAGTGGTAGTAGCCAGCCATAGAAGCAGCTTGGGTGTAAGTGTAGAAATAAGTACCTATGTCTTCAGTTTACGGTTATTTTAAAATAACACTTCAGTGTCTCGACCATTCAGATTATTTTCTAACAGATACATAACTAAGTAACGTGTGGTTTCTGGCCTATGAATAGAACCACCCTTCCTTATTACACGGGTGTCGTAAGAAGCGACAAATGGTAAGATTTGGAGAAAGGGCAGCAGCATCTTTCTGTGTAACAGTAATCATCTGCTACTGCGATCGCCAATCCGCTTGCCCAACGTGGCGATTATAGGCAAATACCTCCAATGAGTGCACAATAGTGGCGTGCATTGGGAGAGGAGGCTCAGCAGTGGACTAATACAGGTTGATGATGATGAAGACATAACTAAGAAATCATTATAAAAGCTTTAATATAATAATTCTAAAAATAAACCTAAATTAAAACTAACAAGTGGCAGTCCGCTTGTGAGTGGCAAGCTTTTTAAAACTATGAAGCTCTACAATACACACCTCCACCGTGTAAACAGCAGAAACAATAATTCACTTCAGTGAAAGTCACAGAGAAGGATAGCTCCGAGGTTCATTTTCTATTTGTATTCACAAAACGACTGCAACCTGATGTAATTAACTTTAGCTGTTACATTTAACATCACAGCTACACTGTCTGAAAAGTGAATTCAAATAAAGTGGATGAGAGAGTACTGAACCGTTTTCTTAGCTTTCTTTTAAACAACTATTTTCTTAGCAGTTAATAACTGTCGGACTTGCAACTAACCGAGAAGGTAAATTTTATTATTATTAAGTACCTAATCCCTAACTCCTAAGTAACGTTAGTACGTAAGTAAAATTAGATAATAATCTATACATATAATAAAATCGTAACGAAGTATGTATGTAATTGATTGGCGCGAAAACTACTGGACAGATTTAGTTGAAATTCGGCAAATATACTTTTTAAATTCTTAGTCAACTTATAGGGTATAAATTATTACGTTTATAATTATGGGGGATGAGCAGTATTGTAGTAAGCAGCGTATTTCTAGAATTTGCTGCAGAATTGTTGTTGTTGTTGGGAAAAATATTATTAAATTTCAATTTACAAAATATTATCACGCTATATTCACAAGGAGCTAAACATTACATAACATAACATAATAATATCTTTTAGGAACGATTATTTTGTCTACATGTTAACAGACTTCATAGCCTTCCGGTCGGGCGAACGCCTTGGAAGTGTAAGGCTTTGGGTTCGATCCCCAGTTCCGCAAACTTTTTGTGGATTCTTTTATTTATTTTTTTGTCATTGAAATTAATATGTATTTTTGTGGTATTTCATTCTTAATGACTTTTATTACTTACCGGCTGAAACCCGAAGGAAACATGCTTTTTAATAATTTTTCAACTTATAAAAAACGTATATGCAACGAGGTATGCAAGGATCGTAGCAAGTGGAAATCCGTTGTCTCTACCTACCCCTCTGGGAAACAGGCGTGAGTCTATGTATGTATGTAAAAAACGTCACCACTTTAATTTGAAACATTTATAAAATTTATATTATTTAAAACATAGTGTTCTAGATGGCGTTAGAGTCTATTTAGATCAGCGGAATTCTTTTTTAAATATTTCAATTTGAAACCCGAAGGAAGCAACGCGCATCGTGTGGGATTATACTTTTAAAAATTTCAGCTTATAAAAAAAATCCGCTTTAATTTGAAGCATTAAAATTATTATTATTTAAAACATAATGTTTCCTTTTTCTTAACTAGATGGCGTTAGGAGTCGATTTAAATCTGAGGAAAAATAATTTTCTTGGATACTCCTGATGGGACAGGAAAAATATTTATAACCACTGGCATCCTTGCAGGGAGGCAGGGCAAAATTACAATTGCAGTAGCGTCTTCGGCGATTACTGCCACGTTGTTTTCTGGTGACAAAACAGCGCACACCATGTTTAGGATTCCCATCAATTTACAGAGCAACGAAACACCTGTTTGTGATGTGTCACGAAATAGTGACAAGGCAGGCATTTGCTTAAGAATTGTTCTTTGATCGTATGATGGGATGAATGTATAATGGCAAACAGAAAAGCAGTTGATGCGGTACACAGAACTCTAAAAGACATCCGTAGGAACCAACACATAATGGGTGGTGTCACAGTTATGTTCAGCGGCAATTTCCACTGAACGCTGCCTGTGGTGACGCGAGGAACTGGGGCTGATGAGGTGAATGGTTCTTTGAAACGATTATTTTTATGATCCTGTATTCATAAGTTGAGCTTGACAATAATAATGGGCGGCTGAGTAGGAATCCACATGCTCAAGAATTTTCCAACTCAAAACGCCCAAAAATAATCAAGCTGCAGCAATCAACGAATGCATTCTTTTATAAATGAAAGGGAATGAAGTGTTTTACACATTTATAAACACTGTTGTCAATCAAGATGACGCCACTCATTATTCTGTAAAATTCCTGAATTCCCTCACTGCAAGTGGACTTCCGACGGACGTCATTAAGTTGAAGGTCGGTGTCCCGATTATGCTTCTTCGGAACTTAACGCCTTTGAAATTGTGTAAAGGGACCCAGAAAATGATGGCCTGATGGCTTAATGTAAATTATCTGCAAATCATCAAGGCGCAAATTCTAACGGGTTTCGGTATTGGCGAGATAGTGTTTACACCATGTACCACTAATTCTCCACATTTATCCCTTTCAATTTAAGCGAGTGTAGTTTCCTGTGGGCGTTTGTTTCGCCATGAGAAGTCTGCGAGTGTCGATCTCAGGACCAGCTTCTCCTCACATAGACTGTATGTCGTTTGCTCTCGGGTCACCAGTCCTGACTCTCTGTACATTTTAGCTCCCGAGAGCAAAACTACAAACAAAGTAATCTGTATGTTTTTCTAAATATCCTGGTTCGGATTTGATATTGATACGAAACTTTTGTTCTTTTACATAGGTTTTTCGCTTTATTAGGTCAGAAATTATGCAATAAAGTATGCGAAGCGCACTTATAACTTTTTCTTTTGCCCTATACATTAGTAAGACTTAAATATAAAACTAATCTTTGTTGGAATAATTGCTCTCAAATGTGCAAAACATATACAATACAATAGGTATATTTAAAAAAATCTCTCATTCTCTCCTGTGCAATAATTATTCCCACATAATAGTGGGGTCTGCTTTTCGGGTTTTTCGCTTCCCCTTCGCTCTATCCATTGCATCGTCCTGGATAATGTTTAATGGCAATATAATAATGTTTTCAATAATAAATATTTTGGATAATTTAAATGTTTATGCACATGTTTTGCTTAATAAGAAACTCGCAAAAACAACTGACTTGGGCGGACTTGAACTGTCATATCATAACATTACTAATCTGCACTAATAAAAGTTTGTGAAGATGTTTGTTACCTAAACACTTTTGATTTGAATAGAACTCGGTAAACATAAAAACAATATTTCCTGGATTAACAAAAAATATAAATTTTATCCTGGTTCAACATCCACGCGGGCGAAGCTGCGGGCAAAAGCTAGTTTATCTATATATATAATAATTTATTTATGTATTTGATATCCATATCAATACTACGCTACGCCATACGACTACTACGCCATATTACCTACATAACAAAGCGAATATGTTAAGCGAAGTCAAACGAATAGATTTCGGATAGATTGAGAGTTGTTGTCAAAAAATTCGAACTTACCGAGGCTACTTAATAAATTCCAATAGCGGGTGGCATCATCATCCCAATACCAACATGCGCAGGTCAGAACGGCAGAGCAGGTACGACCTTTTTTCTCTAACCTCATTTTGTGAGAGTAAAGTTTTTCTCAGCAGTTGGAACTGGGATGTATACAGGGTTATTTGTAAAACATCAGCATCCTTAAAAGGGGTCATTAAACTCATCATTATGAACAACTTTTACTATAGTACCAACACTGAAATCGCAAAAAAAAATCAGCTGTTCACATGACTCAACAAAATGTATGGAACAGCTGATTTTTTTAATAAAGAAAAAATAATTTAATAATACACGATATTTTTATATTTTTAATCTTGGATATGTGATAAAACACGGGGAAGGGGGTCACCACGTATCCCCTTCTTCATCATGTAATAACTCGTCAGCCATCGACCGCACATATAAACAAAGTAATCTTACTTGTTACGATAATTCTGCTATTATCCTACTAGTCATAACTCCATGATCAGATCATGACAATATTTCTATGGGACCAATCTGGAAGCACATCTTTTCAATTGGAAAAAACATACAATCGAATTGAGAACCTCCTCCTTTATTGAAGTCGGTTAAAAAATGATTACAAGCAGGATTTGAACCTCCAGCTCCGCTTTGAGTCGCTCTGCCACTAACTACTAAGCTATTCGTAATCCTGCCCGTATTCATGTCAAAATAATTAATTACATATAATATGCTGCCTAGATCTATTTACTAAGAGCTCCTGTAATAAGATACTTTTATGCCTATTACTACTTAATTGAATTATATAATCAGGCATCATGGCTTCAAGAGTCTTATGTAGGATATAAGCGCCCTTTAATTAACTTAGAACATAATACATAAACAACATCAAAGTGCCGGCCAAATATGCAATAACTTTGATATATTAACATGTGTATATGGAAGATTTGCCAAATAAATATTTGGCCTATTAATGGAATTTATTGATAAAAAAATCTCTTTTCCTCTTATGTAATTTAAAACATCAGACAATGTAGGTATTTTGTAACCAAAAATATATTTTTATTCTAACACTCGTGCTTAAAACAAAGAGATCATATCTTTTGATTCAAAAAATGTCTTTTTAGACGAGAAAAATACCATCGATTAGCGCTTATCGTTTTCTTTTGTAATAAAAGGGGAAGAAAAATTGATTCAGGCATCGTCAGTCAATTTGCTGATCGGAGATGAACGAACAATCGGATACGAAACGGTTTGATGGTGGCGGCTAAAACAGATTATTGCCGAGAAAGCCGAAGATTGCTCGTAAAACTTTTAACGATCGTACTAAATTACAATTGGGGTGGAATAAGTTTTTCGACCTATTTAATTTATTGTGATGGTCGGAGGCGACGTCTGATCAAAACATAGGTTTACTAGTGGTAACAGTGAAATAAAAGTCGCCATTAAAGAAAATGGCCGTTCACAAAACTGCAGAAGTACATACCTACGTACAACTTTCGAGAAAATGGAAAATTACACGCGAATAAAATCAAATGGCGTTCCTGATTTTCGTTTTAGTATTAGATAAGACGAGGGGACCGACAATAAAGTATTATTATGTTTTAAACAAAATAACGCTATTTTATTATACTGTTGAAGTGATTAAGAAAATACAAACAGTATTTACAACAAATGATATAAGTTAACATTTTTTGTTTTACGTAAAACGGTTTTGTCATCAGAACTAAAAGTACTCGTATGTACCAAATAACCGATCAATCTGTCAACAGGAAGAGGGGAAAATTTCAATTACTAAATTTGAACTAAACAAATAAATAACAAGCAGCAACATGGCAAGCTAAATAAAACCGTTAAAAAATATACGTATACGTGACTAAAGGCGATTACAGACAGCACTCAGACTTAATTTTGAATCTTTCTTCTTTCTTTATCGCATGGTTGATGAACAATCTGGTATCAGAGTTTAAACCGCCCGTAGGCCTCTGACATGGCTTTACGCACCGTTGAAAAATCTCAGGTGTGTTTGGTTTTATCAAGATGATATCCTTCACCATTTTAGCAAGTGATAATTAAGTAATTTCTAATACGCATATGAATCCGAAAAGTCAAAGGTGTGCCTGGGTTTTGAAAACCCTTACAAACGATACACAATAGGTGTATAAATAACAGGATCCAAAGAAAAGATCTGTTAAGGTATCCCTACTCTGACAACAACACTACGCAATACACTGTAATTATTAAATTTTATGTAAGAGCCTTTTTGTGTTCAAACGTAGATAATAATCTTACAAAAGAAAACAATTCCTTTCAAACAATCGAAAGAAAAGTCCTCTTGTATTCTCCGTATCAAATTTCTATTCAATTTTTTACCCGTATAACTTAAACCAAATGTAACAAGTTTACTTGAAAGTTGGAAGCCCACGCATTTTGTTAGAGATCTCGTTACTCCCCATATGGATTTGTTTGGGAATTTTGTTATTTGTACCGTCTTAAGCGGAGTCATTGTGATGGGAAAAGTTATAAGTAGGCTGAGGATTGAAAAGTTGCGAAATAACTCTCTAGGAGGCAATAAGACAGGAACGTTTTGCAAGCATTTGTTAAACTTTTATGAGAAAAAAGTTTATTCTTTTAAAAAGTATGCCTTTAAAATTATTATTGCGCCATGCGCCACGCAAAAATATAGTCCTTGGGTTCATTTGTATTCAAAACATAGCTGTCAACTTTGCAATCAAGTTAAATGTCAAACTAGCATTAATATGTTTTGAAAACCTTTAAAGCTAATGTTGATTGATTGAGAAAGTAGAATAAATACACCAATAAACAAATCCAAAACAGTTTGCATAAATTATTTGTGACATAATTACTAACGACAACGGAAGAAAATAATAAGTCATAGCATAATGAAACTGCTAAAAGTAATATTAATAAATAATGTATAATTATAATTAATAATAATATAATTTGATACACAAATCATAGCCATATTTTATATTGTTATTGTCAGCGCACATTATCCCCCTCCTGAGCAAAGGCGTCCCTGATTTTCACATCTTTCAATTCAGAGCTAGTGTGGAACAGTCGCTATTGGTTATGTTCGTTTCGCCAAATTAAATGCCCTGATACAGCAACACGCAAAATTATTGCAAAGGTAAGTGATAGATGGTGAAAAATATCATAATTACTGTCATCCACCGATTTCCGACAATCTCTTTAGGTAAACACATGTCTTCCTATAATTTGTACTTATTAAAGCTATATGGAAGACAGATTTTACGTGCAGGGCATACGGGGAAATCTGACACAAATCTTACTTAAAAGATAAGGGGAGTCAACCAAATATGGGGTAACTTTATATAAAAATATGATATCCTTTTCCAAACGCCGTTCTACAAGAGAATGTAATAGATTGTTATCTACGATACGACATCAAATAAATTACTTCGAAAATGACATTGTTTCCAGGTTGATTTTGAATTCTCTCTAACATCTCTATACAGTACCTAATTGAGAAGTAGCCTTGGCCGAATCGAGATCAAAGTGAAGGCCATATTGATGCTGTCACAGATAGACTCGAGTAGGAATCGCTTCAAGTGTCATTCTTTGAAAATCGTTAACATTTTCTTCAATAATAATTTCTTAGCGTCACAGTGATTTCAGAATTAAATATATATATATTTCTACTATCTGGGGAGCAGTTTAGGTTTACGAAATTAAAAATAATTAGCAATATTTAATTCCATTCTTAACTTTGAGTGACGGGATAGGATATCCTTAATATGAGAAGAACAAAAGACGAAAATATGATAAGAACGAAGGGAAATAATGAAAGACGGGTGTCTTTGAAAAATCAGCATAATTTGAAAGAGGTCATTCCCCATCCGTTTGCAGAATTGGTGATTCAATAACCAAAAGAGATCTTATTTTGCCCGAAAAATATTTCATGATTTACCGGTATCGTCACTACGTCTGGTTTTTTTGCAAGCCAATACCTAACATTTAATAGTTTTTAGTAATTGACCTACCAATTCCGCAAATTTAAAACGTTCAAATACTTCACAGAAAAAAGATTTTATTTTTTCAATGAACTAAACCATGGTTTTGCCAAGCTTCTATACCTTACAACATGTATACAAGGTGTTATAATGAACGCAAAATGAAGGAATCTTGGAACCAGAAAGTTGGTTACAAAGTAGTTAGCTTGAGTTGGATGAAGGCGGAAGATGAAGAATGGTTCGACTGTCCGCACTATATTGATAGGTTCCTATAACCATCCTACGTTTATAAGACAGATCCCTATGTAAAAGACATTTTTATTTTATTACTAGCTGCCCCGCGCGACTTCGTACGCGTGATTATCCTACTTCAAAGCCTATTCTACCCCTACCCTACTCTACCCACTACCCTATTCTACCCCTAACCTAATCAACCCCTACCCTACTCTACCCCTAACCCACTCTACCCCTAACCTACTCTACCCCTACCCTACTTTACCCACTACCCTACCCCTAACCTACCCTACACTACCCCTACCCTACACTACACTACCCCTACCCTACCCCTACCCTACCCTACCCCTATCCTACCCTACACTACCCCTACCCTACTATACCGCTACCCTACCCTACTATACCGCTACCCTACCCTACTCCACCCCTACCCTACCCTACTCTACCCCTTTTTCTCACCTTTAAACCTTCCCTGGATCTCCACAAATAATTCAAGACCAAAATCAGCCAAATCGGTCTAGCCGTTTTCATGCTATGTCGTGACAACGGAAAACGGGTTTCATTTTTATATATATATAGATTGTGAAACATTGTCGAGATGTTTGTTACTTATTCAAGCATAAACTGTAAAACAGACAAGCAAGATAGACCATGCTATAGATTAACACATAAAATACTTTTTAATCCGGGTTGTTTTCCAGACGAAGCCGTAGACTTAAACTTGTGGTTTTTAAACATAAAAACGACGCTTACAGTAAAAGCACGTATTCAAAAACAGTTAATGTCAAGCCATTATATACGATGTCAACCACAAAGCTAAATATGCAACTTTAATCATAAACTGAACTCATTTTCTATTTAAACTAAAACATCAATTACACGAACGCGTTCACTCGCCAATGGATAAAATGTTTCACGTCCAAAACGCACAATTATGAAACGAAAATTGTAACCGTTTTCACACATGACAATTATTTGAAACGGGTTATTTGTATTATGTGTTTTCTATTACCACTAACTGAGGGTAATACGTACAACATTATAATGAAAGGGACCCTCAACAAACACTATTAATCATGGCAAACAAAGCCCATGTTCAGTTTAAGTTCCCTTTGAGATATAATTACTTTCTTTGTAATGATTATTATAAGCAATTTCATTAACCACACCTGAAAAGTTTCTTAATGTATCTCATAACAAAAACTGATATAACAGGAAATTATATTTTATTCAGAAGTTTTATTTTACAATAACCTTGGAAGTCATCGAGCCTTTTAAAAGTTTGCTTAATGTTTTGTATATAAAGTATGTGCCTTCCGGCTGTTACCTAAACATTAATAATATTTAATAACATAGAAATTAAACGAGCGGCCGCGATAACGTGATAACAAATATATTCATGAGTTTAATAAAGATAACATTTTACACAATTCAAAATGTTCTGTCTGACTCATTGGTCTAGTGGTAGCAAGCGTGACTGTTGGGCACAGGTCCTGAGTTCAATCCCTAGGTGGGCAGTCTTATTGGGTTTTTCCATTAGGAAATTCCCAGTAGCAGCATTATTATTATTTTTTTTTATTATTACATGAAATTTTTAACATAACCGATGAAACGTGGGTGTGAAAAAATCAAACAGTATTCATAAAAACTCAAACTACAGCTATACGTGTATCGTAAAATAAAAGAACTTTAAATTGTGATATAGTACCCCGACGATCGCCATTTCACCACCAACACACCTGTCGATACTGCCAATAAAATAAATACTGCTTCACAGCTTAGTTTTTCTAGTAAAACAAAAATAGTATTTTATAAAATTCCTTCTTTCTTTTATTCAGATTGTAGAACCAGTAGCCAGTCAATGCATGATGACACTTATTAAATTCATCTGACAATATAGAAGTCGATAATTTAAGTTGTCATGACATGCAAATGGTGTAAAAAAAAATATATAGGCCTATAAGTTAAGCTCAAATGTGATTAAATATGTGAGGCTTATTAGTAAAACCTAAACTTTATTATACTATGTAATAAAATCTTTATTAATTTAATAAAAATAAAATTTAATATAAGATTAATAGATTATATGCCATTTTGAACACCAATTTCTGGTGTCAAAAAAAGGATATTATTTATTATCTAATATTTTCAATGATCTATACCTACTTTAAAATAATAGAGTCAGTGTCGAACTGCACTTCGATACAATTAAATCAAATTTCATTGAACTACCATAAAATTTATTCACAAAATATCATAACATCAGAAACACTTTCTTGTACACATACTTAACAATTAAGCGAAATCTCTCTGTATAGACGTTATTTGTCCCTACATTATATATCAAAAACTTTGTCGGTCCACACAACAGAGTCAGATAGTGTTTACTCTTCAAACACTCTTAATTGTTCCTACTAAAGTTAGAAGACCTACACTGAAGTTTAAACTCATCTGCTGTTGTCTAACTTTTAAAACGTTAGTACCTTAAATTAGTGTAACTGTCTCGTATTCTGTGCTTACACTAGATGTTGTTCTAAAGTTTTTAAAGCTTAAATAAACCATGACATAAACTTATACCTAGGTCTGACGATATAAGTGGGGTTATTTAAGTAATTGGAGAGCATGCAAAACTCGGTACTAATTAGAAATTATTTTGCGCTTAGACCCAAAACAATACTTTACAAAATATAATATGATGATCTATTTAAGTTTATGTTAGACTAGCTTTTGCCCGCAGCTTCGCCCGCGTGGATGTTGAACCAGGATAAAATTTATATTTTTTGTTAATCCAGGAAATATTGTTTTTATGTTTACCGAGTTCTATTCAAATCAAAAGTGTTTAGGTAACAAACATCTTCACAAACTTTTATTAGTGCAGATTAGTAATGTTATGATATGACAGTTCAAGTCCGCCCAAGTCAGTTGTTTTTGCGAGTTTCTTATTAAGCAAAACATGTGCATAAACATTTAAATTATCCAAAATATTTATTATTGAAAACATTATTATATTGCCATTAAACATTATCCAGGACGATGCAATGGATAGAGCGAAGGGGAAGCGAAAAACCCGAAAAGCAGACCCCACTATTATGTGGGAATAATTATTGCACAGGAGAGAATGAGAGATTTTTTTAAATATACCTATTGTATTGTATATGTTTTGCACATTTGAGAGCAATTATTCCAACAAAGATTAGTTTTATATTTAAGTCTTACTAATGTATAGGGCAAAAGAAAAAGTTATAAGTGCGCTTCGCATACTTTATTGCATAATTTCTGACCTAATAAAGCGAAAAACCTATGTAAAAGAACAAAAGTTTCGTATCAATATCAAATCCGAACCAGGATATTTAGAAAAACATACAGATTACTTTGTTTGTAGTTTTGCTCTCGGGAGCTAAAATGTACAGAGAGTCAGGACTGGTGACCCGAGAGCAAACGACATACAGTCTATGTGAGGAGAAGCTGGTCCTGAGATCGACACTCGCAGACTTCTCATGGCGAAACAAACGCCCACAGGAAACTACACTCGCTTAAATTGAAAGGGATAAATGTGGAGAATTAGTGGTACATGGTGTAAACACTATCTCGCCAATACCGAAACCCGTTAGAATTTGCGCCTTGATGATTTGCAGATAATTTACATTAAGCCATCAGGCCATCATTTTCTGGGTCCCTTTACACAATTTCAAAGGCGTTAAGTTCCGAAGAAGCATAATCGGGACACCGACCTTCAACTTAATGACGTCCGTCGGAAGTCCACTTGCAGTGAGGGAATTCAGGAATTTTACAGAATAATGAGTGGCGTCATCTTGATTGACAACAGTGTTTATAAATGTGTAAAACACTTCATTCCCTTTCATTTATAAAAGAATGCATTCGTTGATTGCTGCAGCTTGATTATTTTTGGGCGTTTTGAGTTGGAAAATTCTTGAGCATGTGGATTCCTACTCAGCCGCCCATTATTATTGTCAAGCTCAACTTATGAATACAGGATCATAAAAATAATCGTTTCAAAGAACCATTCACCTCATCAGCCCCAGTTCCTCGCGTCACCACAGGCAGCGTTCAGTGGAAATTGCCGCTGAACATAACTGTGACACCACCCATTATGTGTTGGTTCCTACGGATGTCTTTTAGAGTTCTGTGTACCGCATCAACTGCTTTTCTGTTTGCCATTATACATTCATCCCATCATACGATCAAAGAACAATTCTTAAGCAAATGCCTGCCTTGTCACTATTTCGTGACACATCACAAACAGGTGTTTCGTTGCTCTGTAAATTGATGGGAATCCTAAACATGGTGTGCGCTGTTTTGTCACCAGAAAACAACGTGGCAGTAATCGCCGAAGACGCTACTGCAATTGTAATTTTGCCCTGCCTCCCTGCAAGGATGCCAGTGGTTATAAATATTTTTCCTGTCCCATCAGGAGTATCCAAGAAAATTATTTTTCCTCAGATTTAAATCGACTCCTAACGCCATCTAGTTAAGAAAAAGGAAACATTATGTTTTAAATAATAATAATTTTAATGCTTCAAATTAAAGCGGATTTTTTTTATAAGCTGAAATTTTTAAAAGTATAATCCCACACGATGCGCGTTGCTTCCTTCGGGTTTCAAATTGAAATATTTAAAAAAGAATTCCGCTGATCTAAATAGACTCTAACGCCATCTAGAACACTATGTTTTAAATAATATAAATTTTATAAATGTTTCAAATTAAAGTGGTGACGTTTTTTACATACATACATAGACTCACGCCTGTTTCCCAGAGGGGTAGGTAGAGACAACGGATTTCCACTTGCTACGATCCTTGCATACCTCGTTGCATATACGTTTTTTATAAGTTGAAAAATTATTAAAAAGCATGTTTCCTTCGGGTTTCAGCCGGTAAGTAATAAAAGTCATTAAGAATGAAATACCACAAAAATACATATTAATTTCAATGACAAAAAAATAAATAAAAGAATCCACAAAAAGTTTGCGGAACTGGGGATCGAACCCAAAGCCTTACACTTCCAAGGCGTTCGCCCGACCGGAAGGCTATGAAGTCTGTTAACATGTAGACAAAATAATCGTTCCTAAAAGATATTATTATGTTATGTTATGTAATGTTTAGCTCCTTGTGAATATAGCGTGATAATATTTTGTAAATTGAAATTTAATAATATTTTTCCCAACAACAACAACAATTCTGCAGCAAATTCTAGAAATACGCTGCTTACTACAATACTGCTCATCCCCCATAATTATAAACGTAATAATTTATACCCTATAAGTTGACTAAGAATTTAAAAAGTATATTTGCCGAATTTCAACTAAATCTGTCCAGTAGTTTTCGCGCCAATCAATTACATACATACTTCGTTACGATTTTATTATATGTATAGATGTATATGTATTGTATTTTGTATGTATTTATATCATGAGCACCTCAGGCTACCCTCAATCTTTCATATCTCTCTTGTCCATCCAAAGGTTGTCTAGAAGATCTAGAAGAAAACCGCCTAATATGCCTCTAATTTTAGTTATAGGACTCCATATGAAATTTAAATGATGTACAATAAAAAATATTCTATGCTATAATTAATTAACTTCTTAAAACGGATAACTTTTGTAACTAGTTAGAGTCCACAAAGTCCACACCGGAGACAGCAAAGCCCACGTAAATACTCACATGGACTTTGCCGACTCCGTAGTCGCAAGGTATGTGTCAAGCAACACGAATGGATTTTTAAAAAAAGTTTTTGAGGATGAATGTTTGTTACTCTTCACGCAAAAATTACTGAATGTATTTTATAACTTTCCAGTATTATTGTTTATACTTCAGAAGAACCATGCGGGCGAAATAGTAAATTACCATTATACCAAGGCACTGATAGCCTAGTGGTATGACCGTCGACTGACAAGTCAGAGGTCTCGAGTTCGATCCCAAGGCACCTCTGACTTTTTATAGTTATGTGCGTATTATAAATTAAGACTACGGAACCCTTTACCATGCGAGTCCGACTCAAACTTGGCCTCTTTTTTATTCTTCAGAGTATCGTTATGTTCTAAACAAAATTACAAGCAACATCAGCATATTACAAAAAGGTTGCTAATTCAAAAAATAATGTCATATGCAAAGCAGGGATGCTTATAAACGCCATACACACGTTTTTTTTACCTTAATTTGCTCGTATAAATTACTCATGAATATCACTTAATCTCTTTATAAGCTAAAATAAGCAAGCAAAGGTTGATATGGGTACGCCTGTGATTTTTAAATGAAGTTTATAAACATTTAATTTGTTTAAAAAGGGTATTTTAAAGGTACGCGTCTACTACACGTCCAAATGAATATTTAGGTCTGTTAGCCTTTTGTTTCTTTTCAAATGTATCTCAAAGATTATTTTTTTATGGTTAAGGCATAGGTTTTACCGCAAACCATCTGATAAGCTGTATTGTGGTCTATGGTGAGGCAAAACTGCCTCTCTTTATTTGAAGTATAAATAAATCATATTGTGGTTAGCTTTCGGTCATTTTGTCTTCGTCTCATATTTGGTTACCTATTACCAAACACTGAATTGCATGAGGACAGTTTCTTACTTATGAATTAATTTTGTAAAATATAGACCGATTTTATTTTACCAAATTATGTTATTGGTTTGGAAATTATAAATAATAGCCCGGAGTTTAGGCGTTCTCATGATAAATTTATCTGATATTGTTTTCAGTACCTATACATGGTATTATATTGTTATCCAACGGCTAAAAGAACGAATTCTATAGAAACGGGCACTTTCTAGTCATCGTAACACTTCATGTTCAGCACTTAATCGTCATTACTTTATTCGAACAATTAGGTTTTTCACCATCAAAGCCACGAGCCAAAATTCAATCATCGTACCGAATGGTGTCGAAAGAAAATAGTTCATCCATCAGAAAATGATAGACTGGCAGCCATAAAAATTGTCATGTTTTATATTCGTGTTCAAGTTAATATTTTAGATCATTCATATTTCATAATATTTACTACAAACTTTAGCTTTCAATTTTGTGTTTTATCTCGGATCCGTTTTTATATAGAAGCGTTCATTCAGCGGATAAAGCTATCGGACGGAAACGCGTACGTTGCTAGTAGAACTAGGACAAGATGTTTCCAAACAAGTATAATTCACGAGCTGAAAGATGAAAGGTTTTACTTGGTAGGCACATGCAATATAAAATATTGATAGCCTAGCTCAAAGAACATCTTCCTAATCGAACCTTCCCTAAAATGTAAAAAGATAATCATCATCATCATGAGCCTGTATTAGTCCACTGCTGAACATAGACCTCTCTCAATGCGCGTCACTATTGTGCGCTCATTGGAGGTATTTGCCCATAATTGCCACGCTGGACAAGCGGGTTAGCGATCGCAATAGCATAATAGAAAGATGCTGCTGCCCATTCTCCGGAAAAAGATAATAAATAATACTAATTACTTAACTGGGCATGTCTTTAACATAAATACATAAGTATGTGCATAGAAAAACAGGGTTTTTAAATATCTTTAATTCACGGCGGTGAATCACGTAGCCCTTCCATTTATCATCTAAGAAGAGTTTCAGCGTCTCTTGTTGCGATAAGAATATTCAGCTTCTTTGAACGGGGCTAAAGAGATTCTCGAAACAGGCCGATAGCCGCATTTATACTAAGGGTATTTAGATTAATGACGTATTGTATTGTTGATAGAAACCTACTGTACCTAAATCTTTATAATATTTTTAAATCCCGACACGAAAAGAGGGGTGTTATAAATTTGACATGGCTGTGTCTGTCTGTAGCATCGTAACGCCTAAAACGAATGGGCCGATTTTGATGTAAGTAGTTTTTTTTTATTTGAAAGCTGAATTGATCGAGTGTTCATAGCTAAAAAAAATTAAGGTTTATCTGATTGTGTCTTGTATTATTAAGTTTATATATAGTTATCATTCATTTTAGTGCATCAAAAATCTAAAAGATATGTACTGAAAACAGCAATGTATCAGCAATGTAATATAGAAATTCACAAGTATCGTCAGTTGTGAACGAAAAACGCTGTTTACTCCCAACAATATCGATAAAATAGTGATGCAGCGAAAAATTCCTTTTTTATCAGATAACAATGAATAAACGTCAACTCTGTTTGCAATGTAAACACAGCATTGCCGAAAGCTATTTCTATGAACGAATATAACTTATTTCATATGCCTACGGTATTTGCACAGAATGTTACTTTTATTTTTTTAAACCTCACATACACCAGTGTAGAACATAAAAAAATAATAGCCTTTACGACGTTGGTCAATGCGTTTTTTAAAACTGAAAATAAGTATAATACTTTAATAAGAAATTTCAAAAAACAACCGATACGTATGGGATTCGAACCTACGATCTTCGTCAAACCGTGCCGATGCTCTAACCGCTGAGCCACAGTATATCATCAGAATCAGTCTAAATTTCAAATCTCTTTCTACGCTGAGGGCAAATCAAATTCTTTATTAAATTATTATATTTAATAAGCTAACATGTGCTAAAACATAAAAACGTAAAAAAAAATCACAAAAAATATTCTGTAAATATGAATGTGCAGTTCACAGTCAGTTATTGTCTATAAAAGCCTAACACGTAATAAATACACTAAAAGGGCCAAGAAGCATTGTTTGAGCTAGTCGTTTTTCCCGTGTATCGTATCTTACAGGCACAAATACGCAATCGACAGCGTCGTGCGACAAACGAGGTCGTTGCGTCATACTGTCAAACCACGTTTGATGCTTCTCACGCCCCAGTCATTCATACTGTTTTCATACGTGATTTTCTCGTATTCACAAACGTATTTCTACTTTCGTATTATCATGTTATCAGGCATTCTGTGAAACGCCGCCATTTCATGAAATGACTGATTAATTATTTACCCGTCAATATTTATTCTTTATTTCTGAATATGTTATTATTTGACAACATATTCAGAAGCTAACTGACACAAATTAAATTACGGTTAGATTAACCAATGGAATGATCTCTTCTGTGTTAAGTTAGGTTTACGCCATTTTCCATTAGGGGTTCGTGGGTTCGTGGTCAAACATATGCCTTTCCAATATAAAAAAAAGTTTAAAGACCGCGTTTCATGAATTGGCCAACTTATACCCGGCTATATCATTACATCGGCGATGTCTAATCTCTCGATGTGAACTTATTGCTGGTGAGCTGACGCCGTGTGGTCAATGAGTAGACTCTTCGTGGACGCTGCATTAAATAACCTTAAAGACCTTAAGAAACCATTCGTTAGCCAATCCATAAAAAGACGGCATTGCACGAAATGCCCAAGCACATTATGATCTGTGAATCTGCCTTTAATTCTTCAATTGGATTACGACATGCATAGTTACCAGCTTTTCGTCGCTCCTGCGGTTCTATCTTTGGGTAATAAAAACGCCGATCTGTTGCTACGTGATGAAGGACAAATTAATAAACCGACAAACACAAGTTCGTATTTATAATATCAAAAAATTAACCAACTCTTGTTGAGAAATTCCTGGTGTATTATTGGAAGTAGATGCAAAAATTCGTAATATACTATTTCAAATGTTAATATATCGTCACGCTCTAAAAGGAAATCCTTAGGGGACCGTCAGCACCGTTCCAACCCTTTTCGTTTCGGTAATTCTTACTCGACACATTGATGTAGGTGCGTAACAGTATTCTCATACATACTTCTCATATATACGTACGTGCAAAACATTTGGTATGATGTGTAAATATTATATTCTAAGAGCCAATTAATTTTGAACGACATTGTTAAGGCGCGTTTTGCTAGTGAGGTAAAGTGTCCTGAATTTTCTTTACTGCTAGGATTTATTGGTACAATAGTGATGTGTATTTATTGGTACAATAGTGATGTGTATTTATTGGTAAAATATGGCTAGCACTGAAAATCAGTGCTATGGTCGTTAGAATTTTATTCTGCGACCTCGGCTTTACGCCGAGTGTCAGCCATTTTCTGCATAGCTACGGCGCGGCGCAGATTAGTTGAAGAGGAAGAAAAAAAATAAATACTACTTTCTTCATTTTTACGTCAAATTATGTCACTTTCGACAAGACATTAGTTAAATATGTATTCATTAATTACATAACACCGTTCTCTATATAACACTCTTATTTATTTTTTTATAGAATGGGGATGAAAAGTAGAGTATATGACTCGAGAGCAAATTATTTTTCCCTTGAGCGATGTACTTTGAATCCCTCGCTGCGCTCAGGATTCTAAGTTAGAATTCTTCGCTTCGCTCGTGGTTCAAAGTAGCCGTAAAAATACTATTTTATGTGTACCTTAAAATCTAAGTTAAAACTTCAATACCTACTTGACAGATATCGAATACATTGACTGCAGTCGATTATTATAAAATTATAAGAATAATAATGCTTGAAAATCCCGAAGAATACTATTCGATTTTTATTTAATTTTATACGCATTTAGCGACTGGTTGTATTTTTTTAACATATCGTGTTATTTTTAAACCTTCTTTTTGGTAATATCAAATATGCATACTTACTTTTTTACCAGTAAGCAATTTTAGACGAAATCTCGATGTGCAACACAGATCTAGCAGACTACTGCAGCTGCCAGCACAATACTGCTTCTTTCTTCATGGTATGATTAATTAATAGCCTGGTTTCAGAGTTTAAACCGCTCGTAGGCCTCTGACATGGTTATCACACCTTTGAAAAATCTCTTAGGTGTGCTGGTTTCCTCACACGATATTTTCCCTCATCGCTTTAGCAAAAGAAAATTAATTTCTTATAAGCACATGAATTCGAAAAGTCAGCCTGGGTTTCGAACTTACAACATTGACTTGTCAGTCCAACGGTCATATTGCTAGGCTATCACTGCTTTATTTTTTAGGTTTCAAAAAACTTTTACTTAGTAATGGGACTATATACATAATATGCAGTTTTTTTAATATTTATGATATATCAAATAGAATTTATGTTAGTTAGATTTATAACTATAAAAGATATGAATTTAACTAAAATTTCTATTCTGTATGTTGTCGGCAATGTTCAATATTCGAAACTGACACGGATAATAAACTTTATACGCAGCAAATTAGCGTTAATTAAATGTTGAACTCTCACCCGAACCGTTTGCCATTGTTCGTCATAGCTAATTACGGCTAACCGATCATATTACGTTAATATTACAATATGTTAGCGAAAACAGTTTGGTGGCCAAGCAGAATACTCATTTGCATTTGTAAATAAGTACACAAAAAAGCGCTGAAAAAGGAGTGACGAGGGTCTCGTTCGGAATACCGTAAAAGTGGCAATCAGCTCGGTTTACTGACTTTTACTTCAAAGTGATTTTTTGTTCTCGTCTTTTTATTTCTCACGTTAGCAAATGGTGAAGTATTTTAAGTTCCCTAGTAGTAGTTCCCTATTCAGATGATTGTAAGTCTCAGAGGATGCATTGAACATTGTAATACTAGCTAATACCTAATATTATTATTATATGTGAAAGTTGGATGTTTGTGAATTTGGATGTTTGTTCAATGCTGTTTATCATCAAAATTGATTTGGATACAATTTGACATGATAAACATATACTTTTTGTCCCGGTCTGACCTGGACCTGGCCTGGCAAAAGCTATAAAATGAACTTTAGAAAATGTAATTTTATAGATTTATATTTTGCACTAGAGAATGTTCTGTTTCACTTAATATATATTATTTGTTGCGCCCCTTGTTTTAGGCTCGTAAATATTGCTGAGTCCGCATTGAACGTAGGTTAGCTACACTTACGATACACACATACAAGTTAAGTGCTTCAGTATTGAGAGAGAGAATTAATGTTGTTGTTCAGAAATAAGGAAATACATTGTACTTTATATTTTTAGGTATTACTATTTAAAATGTCATTATAAAACAACTATTTTTGTGAATTTTTTTACATGTTATAGCACATAATAGCTTATTAAATATAATAATTTAATAAGAAAATTTGAAAATACGACCTAAGGCCTAAAGTTTCGAACGCTTTGCAGCTCTCGTGGTAGCAATAAGACTGAGGTGTCAAGCTTGATTCTTTATAATTAGAGTAAATATTATAGTAGCGGTTCTTAGCTGAAAGAGATTTTTGCCACTGTATTGCTACTACAGCTATAAAACATTGAATAAAACACACAAGAAGGAAACTATGGAAATAAATGTTAAACTTAGATTTTAAATCTCATACATTACATTATTACATTTTTTTATGTTACATTAAGCTTCCAGGATAAAAGAATAGACAGGATTTGTTTATTTCTTTATAAAAGAAACATTGCAGCATTGAAGGAAAATATTGCAAATGCAAAAATATAAGCTGTCTTTATGACCAACTCAGAACTACAATATATGTGTATATATATATACTATATACAATATATGAATAAGAGCAGGACAATATTCAACACGTACTAACGCATCTAATATTGTTCGGGCGATTGTTTGAGCAGTCATGTCCTCGGAGAAACACGCAACCATTTGTCATGCGAAAACACCGGGTAGGTACCTACGTCTGAATGGCGGGCGGCCCTCTTGTTCTATTGTTACGGACATAATGACCGCCTCCGACCCAGTGCGCTTAGTGTGGTTGAAACACCCCAAATTAGCTAAAAGTTACACGATGTCAACAATAGTAAACTTATATTAAATAAGTACTAACTAACAGCTATTTGTAATTTTGGTTTCGAACATTGGTCAAACATTTGGATTAAAAGTGGACAATGTTCCAAAAATTATTAAAAATAATTAATATTAAGAAAGCATGAATATTTTTATAACATTTTATGGGTGTTGAAATTCCAGTACTATTGGGGAAATATGTTCTATCTAATGATTGAACATAAATATCTATGTTCTTCAAATGCAGTTGTAACATTACATTACATACTCGTATTTGTACCTAAGTATTCAAAATAATTATTTATTAATATTATCTTTATCACTTCACATTATAAAACAACTTTTAAACGGATCTTTGTCGCCTCTCTTTTATAAATTTATCAAATCCTAACGTTTAAAGAGCTTTGCTGTTCTCGTGGTTACAGGTAGACTGAGGTGTATGTCGCATCACATCTTTGAAAAAAATATTTAACATATTACAGATTTTAAAAATTTGATCTACCGTCAATTTATGGGCCGTCGTGGGTAAAGTTACTATTTTAAATTTTAGCCTTCAGCTGAAATAAATATCCTTTAATGATAATAATATCCTCCTCCTAATCGACTTTCGGTTAAAGCGGCTATTCTCAACAGAGACAAGGCAACTACGCAGGACAGGAGATATTATAAAACACAAGTAGAGTCGTAAACACAGGCGCACTCTCTATCAGGAGATAGGGAGTGCGCCTTCTCACGATCTAATCAGATGGCATTCAGACAGTCTGGATAGAGATATGGCAAAAGACCGACGGGTTTACTTGCACGGACACCCACGCAACAATTAATAGGCACCTCATTTTTTTTCGTGAGGAAAATCCTTTATGGGTGCCCCATCACCAGCGGCTGGTGAGGGGGTTATGTGAGACTCACACCGACTAAAAACTACATGGCGTTCCTTCACGAACCTTTTGGATGGAAGTTCGGGTTTCACTTGCGCAATCATCTCGACCCGCAAAGTCGCCACTCGCCCGATAATATACACCTGTGACTTTGCTCGAAGTGCCAACCAGGATACCAGTACCCTGAACGGTTTAATAACAAACTGAGAAATTTTCTGTGCATATTTTAATGTAAAATTTTAATTAAAAAGATCACCACGTCAAACACGTGTAGCGGTTACACGTGGCAAGTGGCGTCATGACTCACGATACGCTCTCCGCACACTCGACAATTTCACCACGGCCGGGCGTCAACTCGGACGTTTCCGTTTCCGAAGTTCGTTCCGTCCGTTATTATTTTTATTACCCTTACATAACTCATGTACTCAAAACATTGTTACAGCATAATTATAACGGATAAAGGTTGCTCGCTGAAACAATTATTATAAATGAATAAATGACTTCTGACAGTTTAGATTTACATAACAATGTAGGAAAGGTCACCAGCAACTTATTTTAACTTCACAATAATACAGAAAACAGCTGAATGAATGAAAACAATGAATATAAATCTGTTTACAAAAATATGTAACAGTCAATATTGTTATTTTACGTTTAGCGCTCATTAATTATTTCATCATCAGGGTGCTTACTCTTAAATCACGAATAAAAATTCCTTGAAACCACGCGCCTTGGCACGAGCCGCTTGAATTGGCGCGCCGTAGGACGAACGTTTCAAAGACATAAGCATAGAAACACGAACGCAAACTGGCTCTCAAATCCAGTCAGTGCAACGTACGTACTGCGGCGCGCCAATTCGAACGGCGCGTGCCAGGACGCGTGGTTTTCTGGCTGATAAATGTACTTTTGTATAGAAAATTAATAAGATTGGAATTGACTTTGTGCTTCAAGAATACCCAAGTACCCTTATAGTGCCAATAGGGTTATAAGGTCCTACTAAGTCCACGCCACGCTGTCGCCGAGGCCGTCTGTCTGACGGTTCTACCTAAAGATTAGGGCTAGAGGAAGGGAATTTTTTGAGCCGTAATAGGTAGCCGGCTTCACAGAGAACATGTGTAATTATAGCATATATTTCATATACCTAATAAAATAAATTAATAAGAGTAAAAAATTAAGGGCCCTAAACGGTACAGAATATTCAATCGCGAGTCCGACTCCCACTTGGCGTATTTTTTATATTCCGGTAATTCATTGAGTTCCAACTTGCTTGAAAAGCTACTTGCCGCGCCGTCCCAGTAAAACTTTTCGGGTGGCGTTTTTTTTTTAATTTTAGGAAGAAACTCCGCAAGTTCCCCTATTTTGAAGTCTGCAAATTTGTACGTTGAATATTAAATGTTTGGTTTCTTTCTTTTGATTAAATTTCATTTTGTAATATTTCAAATTGTATTTAAATGGTGTAAGTGTTAATGAAATAATTATATTTGATTGTTACTTACTAATTAAACTGGTCTATATTCAGCAGTGGACAGGATAGGATAATGATGATGATGTAATTAGTATAAATGGTCGTGGTGGCACATTAGTTACAGCACCTTGGTGTAGGTTCGAACCTGGAATGTACCGATGTAACTTTTTTAGTGTATGCTGGAATTGTACAATTTAATTCCGCCAAGCCCGTTCTGCCATCGCAATGGAAGACGAGACATATGGCGTTGCATAAAACGTTTTAGGAATACTCGTACATTCATCCTACGTACAACTAAAAAGTGGACCTTGGAGTTTTCAAGTCTAGGGTGTATATGTTACTTCTAGACAAGTTTGCACCATCGTCGACCGCATCATTGCTTACCATCAGGTGATATAGAGATCAAACGCCAGCCTATTAATTACAAAAAAAAAGTTCTAGTTATATAAGAACTCCGTCAAATATAAATGACTATTTTTTCTTGAATCATTTTTAATTTTCATAATCTGAAGTTTGACCATATAATGTACTTTTTCTTATAATTTGACATATTTTGTAATTGGACAATATTTGGTATGGATAAAATATGGTAACACTCAAATAACGTGAAATTTGTACGCCTACAGGTAGAATGTAGTAATACCTAGTTTCAATTTATTGACATCTATTGTAAACAACACCTACATTGACAAATAAAATGATTTGATTTTAATGATAATATAATTGTCAAAATATCTACAAAACTCTAAGGTCATCATTAAAAATAGTGGTGTACACAGACCATAGTATATAAGTCATTTCTGTGTGTTTGTAAGTACATAGTTTTTGCGTCATCTGTTTGGTTTTGAATTTCATTTTTTTAGTCTTATTTACTTTTACACAGAACCCCTTTTTTATCTTTGACGTCAGACAATTGTACTTTTACATTAAAAAAACATATTCTTTATTTCATTCGAAAAAAGCTTTCAACAACTCTTTAAACATAAATACTAAAGTATGACAAAACAACACCAACAAACAACAACAATGAATTTAAAGAAAAAATGCTTTAGAAAATCTCGATTTACCAGAAAGCGAGATGGGTTATTTTTATTTAATTTACTTGAGCACGGCTCAAACCTGGAACCGGTACTTAGTTTGAAATCTGTCTAGTATCTTTACCCTTGTTTTTACTACTTCTTTCCGTTTCAAATTACGCCGCAAAAGCTTTTACAATAATGCAAAAAATAATTGCATTTTTCTTTACAAAAATAGTTTTAAGTTACCGCGTAGTTTTTATATTTCTCTAAGCTTTTTTTTCTCGAAACAAACAACATTAAATTTATGTGAAAATATTTTATCTCGTTTGCTATCAAGGTTCTGTGACTAGAAGCTTTGGAAAATATTTTGTTAAATAAAGTGGGTGAAATGGGAATAATGCTCCCCAAGACGGTGCTTTGGCCAAAATCCAACGTAAAAACGTCTGATATTTAATAAAATTTGTCAACACTTTAAATATGTCTTTATTTTAGTTGGTGCGATACATTTAACCATTTTTTTTTTTAATATACGTACACTAGAAAAATCCTAGTCTAGGGCTCGTACAGGTTAAAAAAATCCATATCTCTGGTACAGTTACAGACACAATTTTACAATGCATAAACAAAAAAAATATATGGAATTGATAATACCCCTTTGCTTCTACTCGTATTGCTTTTTAAAATCTGTAAAAACTAACCGCAAAAAGGGTATCAAGCACGCGAATAGTATCGGAATATATTTTTGCCTGCCACGTGTGTTATCACGTCGGTGACAAATGTTTACGTAACTTTAAAATGTACAGTATTTCAAAAAATCCTTTATAATCTCTGATTTACGCACCCAGCCGGCTGACAGCGGTCGGACAATAAAAAGCAATTTATTTTTTCCATGAGCACTTTTTTCATTAGTAAACAAGAATGACGTGTAAAACAAGCGCTCAGTGTGACGAGGGTTCCCGTAAATAACCGAAGGGGAGTAATTATCCGATTCTGCGTTACGTAGATACTTTGTATTTAAAAACGTGTACGACTGTTGTATCAGTAGAGAAAATGAATCAATTTATAGGCAATTGCGGTAAATTTTCCTTTTGATCCGTCTCATATAAAACCACATAATATATTCGATAGTTAATATTCAGATATATTCGTTTTCTTGTGAGTATAATATGTAGGTATATCTATTATATTATGTGTCTCACAATACCATTATTAAGGCTCAGATTCACAGGCTACGAATAAGCTCTAATAATTCCGTAAAAAAAGGACAAAATTTATATGAAATTTTCTGTTAGGTACGCTAACCGATATTTGTATGGACGCGGGAAAACAGAGTATCGTAAGAAAATAAATTAAAATGATCAATGTTACTTATTAAGAGAGTATCAATGTTATATAAGCACATAGAATAGCACATACAGTCATACATATGCAATACACGGTCACACATGGGACTAATATATCGCTATGTGTTCCCTGCGAAGATAACAGGAAAAATAAAAGAAAGGAAAGGGAAATAAAATTACCTCATTGGTGTAGAGCTACAGAACTCTTTGACCTGTAAAAACAAGGGGTGTCTCTTATCTGTTTTATTGTTGTCTTTATCATTTTCAAGTCATGACCAAACTATTTATAGAACTTCATTAAGGTGGTCGTCAATCACAACTATGTCAACAAATTTTATTTTTATTTCCTTATGGTATGACAATTCAACATAGTGACAAAGTTTAACCGCCCTTAGGCCTCTAATATCGCTTTATATACCACCGAAATGGTTTCTGCTGGTTTCTTCACGATGTTTTTGGGGGATAATTTGTTTCTAATACACACATGCCTTCGAAAAATCGGAGGACCTTTGTCGTACCACTGGGCTATCACTGCTCAAACTCTACAAAGGTTCATGAAGGTACTACATCTTCTCACGTCAATTTAATTTACATAGAAATTTAAGTAAAATATTTTGTTAATTATAAAATAGCTCATCGGACCCAGTTCTCAATATCGTTACTACTAAACTTTATATACAAAGGCCTTCAAAACTAAGAACCATACTTTTAAAATTACAATAAGTTTTAAAGTACACAAATTATCTAAATAAAAAGCATTAGAAAAAGTTTTTTTTTTATAAAATTTTCAAAAAAGTTGATGACATTATAATATAAAACCTTTTTTATTTCAAAACTTTAACTTCCATGGTTTTAAGAGAAATTGCAATTTTTTTTATTCTTTTTTCGTTATAGAGGGTTTTAAATGCTATGCCACCCTCATTGTGACTCTTATGAACACCATCCATTCCAAAAACAAAATTTTTTTGAAGACCAGTGTATTTTAAATTTCAATTATTATTCAATTCAATTATATTCAAATTTATTCAATTATATTTAAATTTCATTTCAATGATTCTTACGATTCCTACACGCAGTAATTTTTTTTTATCTCCGACTTCCAAATTATTCTTTTCTCTATAAAATTATCGTGGAGCATTAAATGACCAACCATCTTCCCTTTTCAATTCTGTTGTCTATGCTTTAAACGTTGTTTAGTTTTCTTTGCAAACATGAATGGGTTCCAATTGAACTCCAGCACGCGATAGCGCATAATTTGAATTATCCCCTAAGCATAGTGTGCGTGTTAAAGCATCAGTATTGCAAGTAATACACTCCATTATTTATTAGTATTATAATTAAATGACCTAGAATAGGCGTCGTGGCGTGTGCTGAAGATAATTGATCACTAACTTCTTGCGTAATTACATTGTCGTGCTATGTCTTGGACTATGATCGATTCCGACTGACTGAATTACCCTGAGTTATAATTTGACGTGTTATATGGAAACTACGTAAACTATGCCCATATTACAATGATTAGGTACTAGTACTATTAAAATAATTACTATGTATATCTATTTAATGTCAGTATCGGAACAACTGTGTTCTGCTAATGATTAATGAATTAAGACCTAAGTAGATAAATTATTGGACCCCGTAAACGCCTGCATCGAACATTACATCGAAATAGTTAGAGCCGCTTTCGAGAACGCGATGTACAAATACATAAATATTGCTCGATTAATTATAGGAATATAGCTTTACCAAAAATCCATTCGAATATTCTTTATTCAAATTTAAGAGGTTCATGAAAATGTAAATAATACCTAGGGCCTAGATACGGAAGAGCAAATAAATTGCATTATACTATCGATTGGTTGGACGGGTCCGAAAACGGTCTGTTTGTCATAATATGAACACTCGTATGCGGACGTCAGTAACCAGCTGAACAGTCGGTCTACTTAATGAGAACAAGACACATTGTTTTCGTAATAGAAAACAAAACTATGCTAGTAAGAGAAATGCCAGAACAGTTAAAAGGAAAATATATGGTCCTATTTTTGAAGAAAACAGCGACGTTTAAGCACGCAATAACACCTGTAGAGCAAAAATCTACAAAGAATCTTACCGTTTCTGCACATAATATTCTCTAGAGTATAATACCAGCAAACATAAAAAGGAAGGCCATTTCATACCTTCACTGCAATATCGGCGTACATATGTTCCATCCCTCACCTTGGACACATGGGAGTTCCGAACCATTACATCACGTACGACACTCATTTATCATTCCAGAAATATCTAAGGGACGTCCCAGCGACGACGTGCGGGGATATATCTTGGCATCTTCATTAATAGCACGCCGCAGGTAGGGCGAACTTGTGTGCATACTTCGCTAATTGAAACCATGGTAATGAGTTTACTAAAATGTAAGCCTAGAATATAGAGTGACGTAATATGTCATCATTTAGGGTCCAGTTGAAAACCAGCGCCAGGCTCCTGTCTGACATACGCTGAACTGAATGCCTTTTTAGCACAACATTCCATTTTTTTTTTTGTATATAATCATGTTGTGTAGTGTTGTGCAAGGTGCCTCTCATTGGGCTGAATAAATTCTTTCTTTCTTTCTTTAATATTGTTATATCATACATTTTCTAAAAGAGCTCATACATATGTATAAAAAAAACTGATGAAATAAAATGAAGCCTATGTTGAAACTCTTTTCTTTTTTTAAGACTTTTTGTGTCTATCGCCGATGGGTACGATAACTTCAAAGATAAAAACAGAATCAAAATAAACCTAAACAGAATAGTCTGGTGTATTTGCCTTTATAAGTAGTTATCATATTCTTATTAATGCAAGCAAAGCAATGTTATTTTTTTTAAAAAACAGTCGTTGAAAAATTAAATGAAATTGCAGCGTAAAATGGATCTTTCAACAATCTTCAAGTAAACTGTATGAGTCGTAATTTGTTTGTTACTGTTACTTATATACTATTATTCATACAAATTATTTTCATTATGAAATGGTGAAGCTTTATAAAAGAATAATACTTTATACAAATAATTAACTCTAAAAAAATTATGTATGACATTATTATATTATATACATTTCCCGGGAGTTTGCCCGAGAATATTAACACTCAATAAACTTAACCTGACCAATCATCTATGAATGTTTAGGTCAAATAGACACAATACACAATCAACAAATTACAACAACTCACCGATTCTTAAAGAAAATAATATTCTTAACCAACAAAAACATTCCACTGTAACAAAATAAAAATTCATAATAATAATTTAGAACAGAATATAATTTTCCTAGTACCAAAAGATAAAAAATTGTCTCCCAAGACAGTAATTTATCACGTAGGCTTATCAAAGCGGTGAATAAGCATCATGGATGTGACAACAATGGACCTGCCTCGCGTCAAACACCAGATCCTCCACAAAGGTGAAAATTAGTAGATGTCGCTGCCAGTTCCCGCTTTATGATCTGTTTGGATCTATTAAGGCATCAACTCCATATAAGATACAATAGATGATCGATAGCGTTTATTGGAATAAGTAGTAAGTGTATTTTTTCAAATTTTGTTTTCTTAAAAATAGGAATCGGGTTCGATATTTTGTCAATTATGTAACGTAATTCTTTAGGTTAGGTGTGGCGAAAATGGTAGTTATTAATACCTACTTTTTAACAGTCCTTCTTTAAGCATTCTCATTTTATTACATTTAAAATTATTATGTTCTTTTATTTAACCGTTTTTGTCTGTGTCAATAAATAATCTCTTTTACTACATTGTTTTATTTCTGTGCACACTTTACTCGGGTCTGTTAAACCCGAATAAGTACTACCTACTACGAAGCAACAGTAAGCCTTAAAAATAAATATATCAACCTATTATAAACCTCAACTCTTACGGGTTCAAATAAAATAAAATAAAGCATGCACAAATAAAACAAATTTCAAACAATCTTTTATATTAATCAAAACTTATATTGTTTCCGGCTTTAATCTCAAACTCTATGTTTTAATCCACTTTAGCTGATCTACAAAACCATCAACAAGCCCCTTAGGTTTTGTTCAAACTTGTTCAATGAATCAAAACAACCTCCATCAATCTTTCAAAGTCTCACTGAAATTAAACTTGGAACTTTAATCACGTAACAATATTCTGTGATCAAAAGTCTACTAATGAAATGCAAACGCCCGTTTCTGCCTCGAGTATCAAAAACGTGACTTGCATTTTAGCCAACTAACGTCTCAAAGCCGATAACGCGCCGGCCGTTGCGAAAAAAGTATCCTATCCAGTCGTGCGAGGCAAGAATAATAGAATTAAACAAAAGAGGAACAAGCGAGCCGCATTTATTTAACACTTCAAAGTGAATCCAGTAGCAAATACAAGTGTAGCAAACGGTCCGCGACAAAAACGGGACACAACAAGAGCTTTAGTTAATGTGAATCATATTTCATTTCGCAGGAGGACGGGATTTCCGAGACCTTCCAACACCGAGACATTATATTTTCCATTGTAGGTCTACCTACGCTGCATTAAAGCGAATGATCTTAATGAAGATATTTCAAATAAAACGTTATTTACTCTCTGTATACTTAGTTTAACAATGTATTTAAAATGTTTCAAAGTAGTTTTTTAGATGTTTTTGTTCACAAAACGATCGAGCTTCAATAACCACGTTTATCATTTGATATCTTGCTTCAGTGGCGCTAAGTTCAGTGAATGTACAATAGATATTCCACAAGTGACTCATTGTAATATGACAATGTAAAGTGAGACACATCATTGTTCTTTTATTACGAACATGTTACTTTTACAACGAATACAAAACTCTCTCATACCTTCTCATTTACGTTTTGCTTTTCTTTGTTCAAAGAGAAATAATCTTGTGAAAATTTAGATTATTTCACAAACGAAATTGCTTGTACAAGTTTAAATTACAGCAATTCTTTCAATTGAAAACATTTATAAAAGTAAGCGAACGCAACAGGGGCAGCTGTATAATAGGCTCTTGGTGAGAAAAGTAATGTGAACAAGTTTTTCGCACCTGCTCACTTGATGTCCTTTTAGTGTTCCTTAGTAAAATGGTATAAACAACTTGAAGATCCTGACAAACAATATTTACTGCGATATCTACAACATAATAATGTTTTATACACCAATTTATTGAAAAAAATAAAAGAAAAAGGCAAGTTAATGTGGTCTTAAGGCACGACAGCCTTTGTTATATCTATTCAATATCTATTTGAAGATCACCAAATTGTAGTGTTCAAGAAATAAGTGCCAAAAGGTATTTCACTCTTCAGCTGTGTGTGTTAGGAAAGAAAGTAGCAACTATTGATCCGAGGAGAGGAAATATCAACTAGGAAAGAACGGTAGCAGTATCATGACGCAATGGCCGGAACGTGGCCTGGTATGGCTACAATGGCCTAGTATGATGGAATGAGATGGTTGAAGTTTAACTTTCCGAAATGTGACTATAGAATAGAGAAAGGCTGACAGTCAGAACTATGAATACATTTCCCCAATATTAACCACATAGCTTTATTATTTAAACACAAGTAATGATGTCAGTTGTTTGCCGTGTCGGGGACGGCCGTAAAGAATACTTTTCCCCACCGCCAATAGGAGGCGTGTCGTAAGAGGCGACTAATTCCTGTAGCACGCGGCGGGCAGCAGCGTCTGCGTGTGAAACCTAATACTGCGCTCGCCAACCCGCCTGCCAAGCGTGGCGAGTATTGGCAAAACCCACCAATGAATAAAAAGAAAACCAGGCCCCCAGTCTCCGGTAGTCCCGCGGTTTCTGGCTACGGTAGCGGTCAGGGTGACGGCGGGGCAGGGGGTGCTAAGAATCCCCGGAGGCGGAATGGCTACCACCCCCGACGACGACTGGCCCTGGTAACACACAATATACGCACTTTGAGGACTGACGAGAAGATTGTTGAGCTGGAAGAAGAAATGGGTAGGTTGCAATGGAGTGTCATGGGGTTATCAGAAGTCCGACGAGCGGGAGAGGATACGATAACCCTGAAATCCGGCAACCTACTCTACTACCGGGAGGGCGACCAACTGTCCCAAGGTGGTGTCGGGTTTCTCGTCCACAGGTCCCTCATCAATAACATCATTACCATCGGAAGTGTGTCGAGCAGGGTTGCGTACCTGATACTCAGAGTATCGAAAAGATACTCACTGAAGGTCATCCAGGTATATGCACCGACCTCAACACACCCAGATGAGGAAGTAGAGGCTATGTATGAGGAAATAAGTAGGGCCATACATACTGATATAACCTACTTCAATGTTGTTATGGGGGACTTCAACGCAAAACTAGGCATTCGAGGCGATAATGAGTTGAGAGTGGGGCAATTTGGGTATGGGCAACGGAACCCCAGGGGACAGATGTTGGCAGAATTTCTGGAGAAGGAGGACCTCTTTATGATGAACTCCTTCTTTCAGAAGCCACCTCATAGGAAGTGGACCTGGTTGGGTCCCGATGGTTCCACGAGAAATGAGATAGACTTCATCATGACCACAAAGCGACGAATATTCAATGATGTCTCCGTGATCAACAGGGTTAAAACCGGCAGTGATCACAGAATGGTCAGAGGCACATTGAATATCAACGTCAAGCTGGAAAGGTCCCGTTTGATGAAGTCTACGCTCCGACCCTCAAATGCCCATATCTCCTGCCCCGAGAGCTTTCAGCTCGAGTTGTCAAATCGCTTTGAATGCCTGGAGAACTGCGAGGCAGTGGACGAGATTAACAACAGGTTCGTAGAAACTGTCCGAGTGGCCGGGTCGAAATTTTTCAGACCCCGTCGTACAGACAGGCCGCAAAAGCTTACCGATCAAACTCTTAACCTCATGGCAGAACGACGTTCCATGGCGCTGCAGACTTCCGTTGATGCTAAGGCATATCGGCAGCTCAATAGACGCATATGGAAGTCCTTGCGACACGACATTCGCAACTTTAATACAAACTCTATTAAAGAGGCGATAGAGCGGAACCAAGGCTCCAAAGTGTTCGCAAGAGACAGATCTATTGGGCAAAGCCAGCTGACGAAGCTGAAGACGGAAGATGGCAGTATAACGTCGTCAAAAGCCGAAGTTTTGAGGGAAATCGAGAAGTTTTATGGACAGCTATACACGTCGGTCACTAAACCTGTTGGTAGCTCAGCCGAAGACCCTAGAGCTAAGCTGACCCGACACTATACCGAAGATATCCCGGACATCAGCCTATACGAGATTAGGATGGCCCTCAAACAGCTTAAGAACAACAAGGCACCGGGTGAAGATGGAATCACATCAGAGCTTCTGAAAGCGGGTGGAACACCAGTACTGAAAGTCCTTCAGAGGCTCTTCAGCTCCGTCTTACTCGAAGGAATAACGCCAGAGGCGTGGAACAGAAGTGTGGTGGTACTTTTCTTTAAGAAAGGGGACAATACCTCCTTAAAGAATTATAGACCCATCTCTCTTCTGAGCCATGTCTACAAGCTGTTTTCGAGGGTCATCACGAATCGTCTCGCACGTAGGTTCGATGACTTCCAGCCTCCCGAACAAGCCGGTTTCCGAAAAGGCTTCAATACCATAGACCACATCTATACGCTGCGGCAAATTATACAGAAGACCGAGGAGTATAATTTGCCACTATGCTTGGCGTTCGTGGACTATGAGAAGGCTTTTGATTCGATCGAAACCTGGGCAGTGCTACAGTCTCTCCAGCGGTGCCATATTGACTATCGGTACATCGAGGTGCTGAAGTGTTTGTACAAAAACGCCACTATGTCGGTCCGAGTACAGGAGCAGAGCACGAGAGAGATTCCTCTGCAGCGAGGCGTAAGACAGGGAGACGTTATCTCTCCGAAACTGTTCACCGCTGCATTGGAAGACGCTTTCAAGCTCCTGGAATGGGAAGGATTCGGCATCAACATTAATGGCGAGTACATCACTCACCTTCGATTTGCCGACGATATTGTGGTCATGGCAGAATCGCTTGAAGACCTCGGCACAATGCTCAAAGGCCTCAATAGAGTATCCCAACAAGTAGGGCTCCGGATGAACATGGACAAAACGAAAGTTATGTCGAACGTCCATGTTGCGCCCTACCAAATATCAGTTGGGTGCTCTACTCTCGAAACTGTTGACAAATATGTCTACCTGGGACAAGTGATCCAGTTGGGTAGGTCCAGTTTCGAGATGGAGGTCAATCGTCGAATCCAACTCGGCTGGGCAGCGTTCGGGAAACTACACAACATCTTCTCGTCCAACATACCTCAGTGCCTTAAGACGAAAGTCTACAACCAGTGTGTGTTACCAGTGATAACATACGGAACCGAAACGTGGCCTCTCACTATGGGCCTCATAAGAAAGCTCGGTGTCACTCAGCGCGCTATGGAAAGGGCTATGCTCGGTGTTTCTTTGCGAGATCGAATCAGAAATGAGGAGATCCGCAAACGAACTAAAGTCGCTGACATAGCCCAACGGATTAGCAAGCTGAAGTGGCAGTGGGCGGAGCACATAGCACGCAGAACTGACGGCCGATGGGGCAGAAAGGTTCTGGAATGGAGGCCACGTACCGGCAAGCGCAGCGTAGGACGTCCACCCACAAGGTGGACAGACGACCTAATAAAGGTCGCAGGAAGCTGCTGGATGCAGGTTGCTTCCAACCGGCCGATTTGGAAGTCATTGGGGGAGGCCTATGTTCAGCAGTGGACGTCTTATGGCTGAAATGATGATGATGATGAATGATGTCAGTAATCCAGTCAGGAGTAATTTTTTAAGCATTGCTACTACAGCATTATCGTCCAATATTACCCAAATGTTAATTCTTTTAAACTTACTTACAAATAGCCTTACAGGTATTCCAATTCTGATAGATATGGATAACGCATATATGCTTTTTGTATAAACTGTGAGAAGATGAATGAAGAAGTACTAAAATAAACAAAAGAACATCAATACATTCATTTATGATTGCGTTGCATATACATACATACGGTAAATGGAAATCAAATTGAATTTAAATGCGCACTATGCTTGAATACTTCGTAATAAAAATGGAAGAGATCCAATTTTATTACTAAATATTTCTCAATTCTAATATTTTTTGCGATAAAACCACTTTTGATATAAAATAAAATCACTATTAATATAACGGAGCGAGTGGCCAGAATATGTCCCGCACGCGGGCATCACTTAGGAGGCAGCAGTTAGGTATAGCAATATTTTCCTCTTACTAAAAATTTGAGCTTTGTTTCCCAACACTTAAAGTTAGACATTTTTCGCATGTAAATGTGCTTCAACTGACCGCGACATGTCTCTTATGTGTGCCCTTTGTATTACAACTTAGCTTTGGCAAACTGGACAAGCCTAGTCTGTGACAATAGGACAGGATGGCGGCATAATCGGTTTTGCATACGAGCGCTAAAGCGGCTAGCAACGGACCGGTTCAACATTACAAGTGTCATATATAGATCCACCGCCTTATTCATTGCATCTACCTTTCCTTGTTATAACATCCGTAAATTCTACACAAATACCTTTATGAAGACGTGATCGTTATACAGATTAGGGGTCGTAAGGCTACTACAAGTGTAACGTGTATATTAGATATTTTGACTTCCATCTACAGGTAAATGTTAGTACGAAGGTAGGTAAACGACCTCGCTCGCGGCAATAGAGTTGTAAGACTGGCGAATAAGTGGAATTATTCGCATTGTTCTCGCCCGGCCGTGTGTAGGTAATGTCGTTCCCTAGCGACCACTGATTTTCCCTTTTTTCGTAATGGTCCGTTATTTCGAAACTTCAACTTCACAATATGGACACACAAATCACTGCCACTACAAATCGTGTTCGGCAGAGGCAAAATCGTTTTGCGTGTGACGTTAATGGGATGGGAGCTATTCTTCACATCACGACTTTATTGGACGATATATCAGTTGGAGTGTTCGACATTCAACCGGCGACAAATACATTATGAGCTTTACATTCACTACAACGACAAGTATTGCCAATTCTAGTATTGCACCAAGTCTGGGTCTAAAAACTTTGAATTAGAATTTGTGGGGTTTAGTTAAACGTCAAAATTAATGCTCTACTACTTTTAATCAAAATTGAGCACATTGTTTTATTTATCTCTACATTTAAACTCTGTCTGTCTGTCCACATAAGGATAATTATTAATCTACAGAACGTTTGATTGCAACTCGAAAATGTTAATGAAACTTATAAGGGACAGCAATGTCGCTATTTTCAATAAATCGAATAGTTACAAATTTGTCACAATTCAATATAATCGCGATGATAATTATAAAATGGTCATCCACAATCTTTGATATCAGTTCTTACGCTCTGGCTACACTTACGTCTTAACGCGATAATTGTGTTTCTGACTTTATCAACTCAATAGTATCCAACAGAGATAGCGTGATAGTTACCGCGTTAATCAACGCCATTTTCCCGTTGGTGTGGCCCTAGCATAAGTGAACCTTAGTCTAATCGTTCCTACGGTATTTTTATGCAAGTTATTTCACAGCTATTTTACTCGCAGATTATTAATGCTAGAAATTCTGCATGAATAGACAAATTATCTAAAACATCGACAAAGTTATGAAATAAAATAAAAAAATAAAAAAAATTATAAGGCCTCACATACATGCAAAGTGGGGATCATTTTTTTTTCTGATAATATCTATTATTACAGGTGCAGACAAAATGGTGACCACAAAATTATTTCACAAAAAGGACAAACTTTGCACCACAAATGCTTAGAATCCTATAACAATAAAATGGTCCATTTCAATAGTCTTTTAAAACCAAAATCTTCTAACCACTTTCAATGTTCACGACCTATTAACAGTTAGTAGCAATTTCCTTTGTTCGTACCATAATCAAAGCTGTTTCTTTAGTTACCCAATTTGTCGTTACTACAAATCGGTATCGTAAATTAAGTTTACATCCGTTTTTAACTTCTATTAAACTGTAAACGTGCTACTGGGAAAATTACCTTCAAGTAACTGGGTTTAATAAATACACTTATAAGACAACAGAAAAAAATTGTTGTTTGTTAATTATTTTTTTTTAATCTTTATTTATTAGGGACGGTATACAGATAATAACTAACGCAATTTCTTATTACGATCTACCATTGATTCCCCAAAAAAGATTTCAATTTTTTTCTATCTTGTTCCTAAAAGGCAAAGGAAAGAAAAATTTTCTTCTATTGAAAATATACTAATTAATGAGTTCTATTAACGTCAATGTTACAAAAGAGTACCTACTAAACGACCGCCTTTTACACACCATTTATAAAGTTTATGCTAGAAAGAAGAAAAGGCACAACAAGCTCATCAGCACGACGCCGTCGGTTATTTTAAACGTAACGGTAATATTTCCCCAAACAATTATGAAGCGGTGCTTTCAGTTATGGTATGATTTTCATGTTATGGAGCTACACACTCCGGGCTACTACTCCAAACTGCGGGCTGTTACTTCTCGCTCCGGGTTACTACTCCTTATTCCGGACTCTACTTCTCACTCCGGTCTATTACGCCTCACTTTGAGTTACTACTTCTCATTCCGCGCGTTACTTCTCACTCCTAGCTACTATACTTCATTCCGGACTGCTACTCCTCACTCTTGCCACCTCACGATAGGCTGTAATCTCTTTAGGCTGCTACGTCTGGCTTCTGGCCGCTTCTCCCCACTCATGGCTATTTTTTCCCCTCAAGTATGCTACTTCTCACTTCAGGATTGCTACTTCTATCTCCGGACTGCTACACCTCATCCCAGGCTATCACTCCTCACATCGGGTTGCTATTCCTCACTCTGGCTTGCTACTAAGAATCTTCAGACACTCGCGCTCAAAAGCAATGCAATTTGTTGACAAAAATGATGAAACTATTTTGTAGCCGATGGGCTGTTAATGCAAGCTAATCGTTCAATATGTTTTACCATCATTACTTTTTTAATCATTATGCTCTGTATTTGTGCCTTAACTAGCCATAGTTCATCGTGAAGTGGCGTGGGAAGATACAATTTTCATGAATTCAAAACTCACTTTACAGAAGTTCTAAGTTCTAATTACATTCATTTGCATGTAAGACCCTTGCCGTATTGAATTAACCCTTGATTTAGTATGCCGTCTGCGACTATATTACCATAAGGAGCCACAAAGAATCCTAATTGATGTCACACCGCATTTAATTATCCAAAATGGCTTTTGTGTGTTTATCCCGTGGCTACCCTTGTTGCGCTTTCAGAGGTCGGGTGCGAAAAATTTCTAACTTTACTCAAGGGACAGCTTGAAATCCGAAGTAATTCGCACACTGGTAATTACAAATTCTATTCGACTAGGTAAGTAGGTAGGTTGGTGGTAACTGGTAGGTGACTTTATTATATTAGTTCCTGCAACTTGATTTCTTACTATTATATTCTATTACTTAGATTGCCTGTAAAAAAAAATTATGAGTAGATGAAATAGTTAAATAATCTATACCTTTTTCCTCAAGAACTGTACTTTTTTCGGGATGAAAGATACCATATGTCCGTTTCTGTACACCTGACAACGTATCGATACCGAAAATATGGAATTATAATCGTTATTTAAATAATTGTTATTTGATATGTCGGAATTTGACTTTAACTTGTATTCAATAGTTAACTTACCTGAAGGGTTTACAAGCAAATTATTTTTTTAGTTTATTTACTAGATAATGCCTCTACGTAGATTAAAATAGGCCTAATTTAATAAGACTAATTTAATTACTCAGCTCACCATCGTAACATAGCTTGCTATTATAGTTATAAACCTGAGCATTCCACACATCGCGTTACATTTCAAAATAAAACCAAATGTATCAATTAATATACGATTAATTAATCTAGTTTAAGCAGATTAATTCGCATTAAAAATTTAACGTAAACTAATGGATTGCGAGTGAATTTACTATTAAGGTTTAAGAGTACCACTTTAAGAGTTAATCATTTATTCTTGTAATTGTGTTTTCGGTCTACTGATCAGTGATTAATAAATTAATAATTTTGTTACTAGATAATAATCAGAAAAAAATACTTGAAACTTGTCAGTGCGTAAATTATTACCTAATCACATTTATCAGTAGAAATCGTACGCTGTATAACTGGTTATCAAATTAAATCACAAAAAAATAAATAACCAACTTCTAAACTCTGAAAACCTATACTAACACACTATGTTCGTTTTGGAACCGTTGCCAAGCCATGTTGAGCTTTGGCTTTCATAAAACAATCTAATGCTGAGACTAGCACAGACTCTAAAACAAAAACAGTTATGTTATCAGATTTTAATATATATTTTTGTTCATCATCTGCCTAGCATTTTCCTAACTATGTTGGGGTCGGCTTCCAGTCTTACCGGATGCAGCTGAATACCAGTGTTTTACATGAAGTGACTGCCTATCAGACCTCCACAACCCAGATAATGGGTTACACGATACCCCTTGGTAAGACTGGTTGTCAGACTTTCGGGCTTCTAACAACCCATAACGACTGTCAAAGATTTACATTTTGAATGGCATAATAACTTCAATAGGGGCAAGTCACTAATTGACAGCCTCCTCCGTTTTGGAAGTCCAAAAAAATTTTGCCAGTAGTCATGCCGATAAAATAGTAGTCGATGTATTTTTTTTTTATTCGATAAAGTTTTTAACAAAATTGAATACTTTGAGCACCACATACAACACTATTGCAATCACCCAAAATATCTGCAGGTAATTCTAAACTATTCATGGCCCGTGGAACGTTGGTTGTGCAAAAGTTATCCAACTCCGGTTTCACAGACCATTTAGTCGCGGCTTTATGATAAAATAATTCTTCTGTCCGATGGTACGCGGGCTATCAAGTACCACATATACATCGTACAGTAAGTGCCAGATTATTTTAAAGTACCCCTCTCGTGAGGCTAGCGTCTGTCTTTGTCATCGAACCTGCGTAACTAAAAGCGAATTCCTTAACCAGTTCGCCAAACGTATCATCACGTTTATATATGTTTAATTATGCTTATAATAATTCTAGTAGTCTCACACAGGAATTAGGTTGAAATGTGCTCTCATTGCTTCAGAGCAAGTTCCTTAATATGGCAGCTCACTAAAGTGCAAAGTTAGCTATCATATCGTTACCAAGAAATGCAGTAAAATATTGCCACTTCCTTCTTGAGTCGAATAAACCGTTGCTTACATCCTCCTATATTATACCTATCGGTAATATTTTATACAGAAAACTGTAGCAAGCAGAAATTTTCGCAGAAGCAATCAAAAGTCTGGATTTGTGCCCATTTTTCTGTTAATACATTTGACCTAATACGCCACTAGCAAACTGTAAACGTGTGAACAGTGTATCAACGTAACTCTTCCGAGAAACACTGACATCATTTTATACGTTATTTCACTCTGTAATTTACAATGTTTTCTGTGCCCGATAAACCGTTTTGGCCCCGGCTGTAAGGAAGATCTTTGACAATCAAAATAGTAAGTCAGTACTCTCATAAAATCCTGACAACTGATCTAATTTTAGAGTACCGTATCCCTTTGGGTTGCGGCCAGTCTTTGCGTAGAAATCTGTTATTCAGCTCCATCTGGTTATATTAGAAGTAGACCTTAACAAAGTTTGGGAATGATAAGGCTAGGAGTGTGAAGTGTGGGAAGTAAAATTTGATCTACCGATTATTGTCGCCTACTTATAATGAGTTGAATGTTAAGGCGAATATCTAAACTACGAGCAGATCTTAGTTGGCTAGAGAGACTGGTATACCCAACAAAAAATAGTAAACCCTAGGTTTATTGCGATTTTTTTTAACATTTATTTCACGAACCTATGTAATGGATCTTAATTTATTCCCTGAAATAACTACCCCTACATATACTTTACCTATCTTCAAGCATTTCATTCATATCCAGTGACCCAGTCATCCAAAATTAGGTTACTATTAAGTAAAAATATCACGAACTGCCAATAATTCACTCTACACAAAAGTAAGCGAACCGGTCATGGGTAGAATGGGGCATCCCTAACAGTGGCCCTCGGAAATAACCGCAAAAGTTATCAAATTGGCAGTAGTGGACGCATTGAATGCCTAGGGCTAGGCGCACATGAACGATTCTCCCGATCTCCCCCGCCCGACCGTAATGGGCTATGCATGAGTAACCGCAGAATCGCATAGCCCGACTAATATGAGCAAATCTGAGCGTGCCACAGATTATTTATGCAAATGTATTAGACATAATGTAATTCTGATCTACATACATATGAGTGGGAGAGCGTGGGGAGGGCCCATATTGCTAATAAGGAAATTAATGTGTTCAATTATTCATTAAACTGTCTTTTAGCTCCTGGCCTTGCAGCGTTTATTAATTAATACGGGACGAATAATAATAAATAAAAAATAAATAAATCAGCCTGTAACTGTCCCAATGTAGGACAAAGGCCTCTTCTCATACAGAGAAGGATTGAGCATTAATCACCACGCTAGCTCACTGCGGGTTGGCGGGACGAATAATTGAATATTTATTTATTATTATATTAGGTACATTCTGAAGCCATTTGGTTTCAGTAGATGATTATCAAAGTGAATAGAAGGGCACACGTAGATGTATAAATTATAATTTAATGAGGCAACAGTCAAAATGGTGTAAAAATTACCTCCGCTGCCGCAAGCTATTCATTTCTCTATAAAAGTCAAACAAGTGTCAGAAAAAACCTTGCTTACTTTAGTAAACTTTGGGTTCTATTCCGTGTACCAAGTGTTGTATTTAAGTATTAAGACAATGTCTTTCTTCTTGCTTGCTAACTTGTTAATTTGAATTTTTAAGCTACACCAACTGTAAAATAAAAAGGTGTACGTACCTATAGTTTTTCTGCTCTATCTTTCAGAGGTAAAGAAAAGCATTAAAATTGGTTTGTTCCTGACAAACTAAATTTACTCTATCCACAAAAGCATTCTGAATATTATTAGATATTAAAACCTTTAATTTAAGATGGTTGCTACAAACTGCATTTCATGTTCCCAGTTTTTACCCAAGCAAAGAGCAAACGACCAACAAAATGAATAAGAGGAGAATAGTTTTTCTTTGCAAAATGTGACAAAGAGGTGGTGCGGGATTTCTCAACGTGGAGTTATTGTCTGTGACGCAAAGTCGTCCTGACAAATAGTGCTGCGTTTTGCAACATTTTTAACTAAGAGTTAATGCTTCAGCCAAGAGTTTCTCTTAGCAGAAGGCAGTCTAGTCATAGAACAATAAACTTTTATTACCATTTTTCCAGTTCTAGAAAACTAATATTTTTCTAGTCTCATTTCATGAAACTAAAGTGTTAAATATTTGTCATACTTACGACAAAGTTTATATATAAAATAGAATGATAAAATGTGAAGATAGAATAAAATAAAAGAATACCTTCGTATTTAGTAAGGAAGCTTGACACTTTATGATAATAAATATATAAATTAATTCTAAAACTCTGTCATTGAGATTGGATTTTTTATAAAATTATATCAAGTATTATATCACTTGAATATCAATAATTTATTTAAAATTACATTTCCCAAGAATACAGGAATTCCTAATATTAAATAATAAAGAATTTGGTCTATTTATGGCATTTATCACACATATTTTAATATAAAAAATCATAGCTGTGTAAGTCAAAGCGAAAGTAATAAATGTACCTATTCCGTTATTTGTGCAGAAAATTATCTTTAAAAATGAAAATCGGTTTTTACAGGATTTTCTAGTCTTCAACAATAAAAACGAAACTAAAACTGTAGTTATCATAATATTTATTCTTTACAAATAAATCCAACTAAACCAAAACTTGTTCAAAATATGGAATACACGGCAACAACATAATGTGATTGTATCAAAGAAAGCTCTTAAAATCGTTTATTTATTTCCGTCAATCATTAAACTCACTTTCGTTATTCATTCAATACATTTGGAGGAGAAAGAAAAGTAATCTCAGGGATTGGGCCCGAACACGCGAAAAAGATATTGGAAACCATCCGTGAATGAAATAGGAACAACCCGTTATTATTCTGTCAGAGATCATTCCTCACGTATTTAGAAATAAACTTTTGTGAATCATATTGACAGGTTGATGAATTATAATTTTTTTTTATTTTTTTTTATAGGCTCACGCCTGTATTCCCCAGAGGAGGTAGGCAGAGGTGTGCAGTACACCCACGTTTCGCCGGCTATTTTATAAGTCCCATGTAATAGGGGGCGAGCCTATTGCCATTAACCGGGCACAATTCCAGACTCCGTGCTGCTACTGAGAATTTCCTAATGGAAAAACCCAATAACACTTTTGCCCGACCCGGGGATCGAATCCAGGACCTCGTGCTCAGCAGTCGCGCTTGCTACCACTAGACCAACGAGGCAGTATTTTTTTATTATCATACTTAAGTAACGTAACATATAAATGATGGGATGCGCGATGGTAAGACATCGATTGTCTTAATGGTTTAAACTTCTCAATGATGTTCGTCCCATCGTGGTCCCATCATTAGTCGACTTTTAAATCACGCAGAGAGAGTAGCGGTTCTTCCCCGACACCATACAGGGATAACTTCTCAATAATTTGATTGGGGAAATGGGGACGGAATCGATTGTCGATTCTTGATTTAAAACGAGGACTTCGATATTCTCGATTGGTACAATATTTCGAAAGACTTTATCGCTAGCACAACCCACTTTTCTACTGTTATGTCACGAGTTTCATCTTAAAGGTGGTAAGCCAGTTGATGACATGTATACCCTGGCACATGATAACAGGATGCAGAACTCTGTGCAACTATAACTAAGAATGTTCTAATGGAAAAATCCAAAAATTTGCTCAATCCGGGTATCTAACGCATTACACTAACGAAGCCCATATTTAATCTTTTCCAAATTTATTGATATAATTAATGGATTTCTCTATCTTTATTGATTTAATTATCGGTAGAATGATTTGACTCGCACCGCGCCGTGCCTATACATAAATCGCTAGATAATTTAGTTACCTAATCTAGTTAATATAATGTTAAATTAAGTCAATGTACACATCCGTTAATGTGACAGCCACTCTGTGAAATACAAAGTGGATTTCAGTCTAGCTTGGGTACAAGTTACAATCTCCTAAATCTATCACTTCAGATGACTTTATTACATAACGTTCTGTTCCGTCGTACGAGCATTCGTCTCGGTGGCGTCTTCCTTGCTACCTAAGCGTTCTAAATTGTCAGACTCCCTCGTCTATTTCCTTCGTTGAATACTGGTTCAATGGTAATGGCGTAGATGTATTAAAATAAAAAGATTCCGTGAATAATGATTTCGAAGGAGTCTATAAATAGTATCTAACCCTCGTTTAACAATTCTTTCCGAATGTCATGCTTTATAAAGAAGTTTAAGATTACATTTTATATTTTTACTTAAACGATCATTAACAGCGCATGAAACGAGAAAAGGACTATTACTTTTAAGGTCCTATGTCTTGACATTTACATACAGACCTATGAAGTCATTTGAATCAACAATATTTAAATTTTTCACTTATTGTATGCTCTTTTAAACATATTGCAGGCTATTGACGTAATAAATCTAAAAATACATTTAATAATAATACGACTATTCTACGTCATAGTCGCTACTACGGCGTAGCAAAAAGACCTGTAGCGTTTTGCTACGACTAAAACTGTGCCAAAACTATAGATCCCCTTAAAGTATGCTGGAGTGACTCTATGGTCCTCTTACAGGCCGTACGAAAGACAATTGTTCTAAAACTGATAACTGTGAGAGAATTGTATTACCCCGGACGAACCGGGCCGTTCGTGCCGAAACCAGCTTGCGAAGAGGCCGCTTAAATAATGGAAATCAAGGCTTTACCATTTCTGGAAATACAGGATAACATGTTTATGTTATTATAGTCGCAAGTAGTTGAAAGAATCTGAACGCATTCTTCTTCTTAATGTGTTGATGGCAATCAAAATTGTGTCAGCACAGAATTAGGCTACGAGATTGGCGCCTTTAGTGGCGTCCATCGTCAAAAATATTTTTCGCTTCTGATTTTGCAAATCGAAACCCAATACAAATTACGTATTTACGTAACTGTTTACAGATTCTTAAATTTCATTACTTTAAAAACCCTCAAACGTAAATGATAAAGATCTTTCATAGTCAATTTCCACTCAATATTTTCGCTCAACTTGCCTATTTGTATTCATGGAGAATTTTTCTTTGAATAGATAAAGGGATAAAAAGGGTTATTCCGCATTATATTGATGTCTGACGAAGAAAGCTAGCACAGGACGGTAGAGGGTTCGTCGAAGAGTCCAGTCCTTATTGACTGGTTGGTTTTAATGTACCGTTTCTTTATTCAAATTAAGAAAGTAGAATTTTCTATTAATCTGTCATGACAAAACAGAGTTCGGGTTAATTAAAAGTGGCCAAGATTGTTAAGTATTTAGGCACTAATTGAAGCTTCGTACACGGAGTTACTTGTTAAGCTTTAATTGGGAACACAGTAATTCATTTTGAGGAATTTTTGTGTTTGTAGATTTATTTTTGTTTAGAGATTCTCTTGGCCTATTGTTAATAATAAATAATACGATATATGCTAAAAAATATTTAAAGCAGTCTCTTATGTAATGCCGAAGTTAAATGCTATAGAATTTTCACTTTTTAATATATTTTGTAGGTATGGAGTGACAGTTCTTCGACTTTGATGTTACAATTGCGTTGACGTTGACGTTATTTATTGGTAGTACAAGGTTATGTCCGACTCGCACGAATTAAAAACGCGTTGTTACTCGACGGGCCTCTAGACAGAAATGTAGGATTTTCTTCTGCTACCTCCAGGTCTTGAGATGGCAAGATTGTAGGCGGATCCCGTCGTTGTCAAATCAAATCAGAATTCAAACTTTGAACTCAACCATGGATTTTAAATGTGTAAAAAATCTGATAAAACAATAACTATAAACATTTAATAAACAAGCCTGAAAAACGGTCGAAAACTTTGAAAATTTCGACCCTTCAAACATATTTTCAGTCAGGTATTTTTTGAATTAAATCTTTTGGAAAGATATTACCTACGAATAAGTTCGGAAGTTACTCAACAAGGGCGTATTACCTCCTACGTAGTAAATTTATTATAATTTATTAGCAAAAACAACCTCAGCTTTTTAACTTAGTTTTAACAAACAATGTCGGTTATGGATCATGGGAATCAAAACACTTATGTTCACAAGCATTGACTTGTTTCAAATAGCAACATTCATTTCTAGTATAATACTAAGAGAGTTAATAATAAACTTATAGGAAAGATATAAAAATAATGATGTTTGGCGCACCCCATTTCTTCCATTTCCTTTCCATTTCCAAGACCATTTCTATTGCCGCAGTGAAGTACATTTCCTACTTCCACAAAGACACGGCGCGTCTTTTAAAATCTGACCCTGTGATGTCATTTAATGTGCTTCCGCTTCCCGCATATGGCCAAAGAAACTATATGTAACAACCATTCTTCTTCATCGTATAGTTGATGAACAACCTGGTGTCAGAGATTAATCCGCCCGTAGGCCTCTGACATGGCTTTACACACCGTTGAAAAGTCTTTCAGGTGTGCTGATTTCCTCACGATGTTTCTCTTCACCGTTTTAGAAAATGATAATTAATTTCTAATACGCACATAAATCCGAATAGTCAGAGTGCGTGTTTGGTATTCAAACCTATGACTTGGCAGTCTAACGATCATGCCACTAGGCTATCACTGCTTATATCACGACAACCGTAGTTTAAAGGGTGTTTAATACAGCTCCAAGGTTTACATACATATGTATATCCCAAGGTATGATACCAAAAGATATATCTTTAAGAACCGGCCAATTCCTGCTCGACGAGCGATGTAAGCCATTCGAATCTAAAGCAACTGAAAAAGATTTTAAAAGAAAAGGTACTGCTTTTTTGCGGTTAGATGTAGATATTATGTTAGACACACTGTTTTTTGCAAACGCGTGCGACGTAAAAATATTCAGAAATTTTTAGGGATTCGTATTTTAAAGAAACCTACAGCTATCGATTCCAATCGGCCGGTATCCGAATCAAATTATAATAACATTATTTATGGAAAACAGTACAAAAAGCACCTTGTTTATACTATCGAGCATAGTTTATAAATTTTTCGCGGTCTCATAGTGGGATAGTGGGAGAGCCACGCAAGAATTTATATTCCGCAGTGCGACTCATAAATTTGAGTGAACGTCCTCTAGCGCGCCACTAGTTGTTCTAAGTTCGCACACATTATAATTTATGATATTCCAGCTTAAGATTTCGCAACTAATAAAATTAATAAAAACCGTTTTTATTTATCCAAACTCGCTCTTGACGCACTTATTCCGCCAACACGTTTAATATTATATTCCCTCTGGGTGCCATAAAAATATGTAAGTAACATTCATACGGCATAAACGTTCCGTTTCAATAAAAATGTTTCGTGAGAACTCGTAGGTATATAATGAACATGTAAGTTGCTATTTAATATATTAAATTATATTGCAGACTCTATAAACGGTACTCCGTTTAATAATGAGATACGCCGAAACTACAAATAACTATATTATATTTCATACTATTCCTTACACGAACATGGGGGTGTACGAGTAATTTCGACATAATATATTGGAATTCAATTTGGAAGCGGAGTGAATATGTATGTGTTGCCATTTAAGCAGTCTGCAATCTATATAAGCCAGCATTCTATACAATACCTATTCGTTTAAATACAAAACATGATTATACATTGTTCGCTGCTAACATTTAACAGTTGCAACAGTATTTTCATCTCTTATGAAAATTAGTTTGTACTCCGAAGGGATTTGCATATTTTTTTTAACTTAAGTAACAACTTTTTAATTCAATTTGAATTTTAACTCTTTTGTGACTGCCTCGTTGCTCTAATAGTAGCAAGCGCGACTACTGAGCACGAGGTTCTGAGTTCGATCCTATAGTCAGGCAAAGTGTTATTGGGTTTTTCCAATAGGAAATTCTCAGTAGCAGCTCGGAGTCTGGAATTGTACCCGGTTAATGGCAATATTTTTCTTAAATACTCTTAGCTCGCCCCCTATTACATGGGACTTATTACAATTTACCTTCCTCTGGGGAATACAGGAGTGAGTCTATGTCTATACTCTTTTTTTATGTCATTTTTTTTATCCTAGCATTTTTTTAATAACGTGTTCTTCCAATTGGTACCAAGTAATATTTATTAGCTCGCAAATAAAAACTATTCAAGAGCGATTCGGGCTTATCTTGTCAGTTCGGTTTATCAACAAAGTTCTATGTGGGTAATGCTTAGTATTACTGAAACATAGTTTTATTAACCTTAATCTGAACCGTTTTCAACTTTACTTATCAGAATAGGTTTTATGTAGTTTTTTTTTATTTATTTCCTAGCAAGTATGATGACTCGAGTGGTACGACAATTACTAACGTCGGGCCATTATGTCCCACATCTGCGGCTCGGGCTTTAAATGTCCCTCGATAGTAATATTGTAGTTACCGCTCTTGTAACAAAATGCTCTATTAAGAAAAGCTTGAAAATAAAGAAACGGGAAATAACTCCCTTAGTATAAAAATACTTAATAATAGTTTTCATTTTATATTGCGTTTCGAAGGAAAATCACATCATTCTGTTTGAAAGTGCTGCAAAATGCAAAAATTGCAATAAAATCTCGATAGGAAACTTTACGTCTAATATTAAATTCCTATACGCGCGTAATTCTCTGAGAGCCACGATAGATGGCACTATTACTCACTTTGGACAGGAACTACCGCCACAATGAGACAAATCGAAAACCAAACATGCAGCTTGATCATAATCTTCAGATTTATATACGAGGTTTATAAAGGGAGATTAACTTATTTAGGAACTGCCGTTGAATTTGTTAGACGCAGTGTAATAACCATTTTATATTCATCTGCCTAGCCTTTTCCCAACTATGTTGGGGTCAGCTTCCAGTCTTAGCGGATGCAGCTGACTACCAGTGTTTTGTATATAATAATATAAACCATTTTATATTGAAAAATATAATATACTAGCTGCCCGGCGCGACATTGTACGCGTGATTATTCTACCTACGCCTATTCTACCCTACCTTCCCTACCCCTACCCTACCCCTATCTCTACCCCTACCCTAAATTAACAATCTTAAACCGTACATAGGCCCCTGACATTGTTTTACACACCATTAAAAACATATCTCAGATGTGCAGGTATTTGCAAGATGTTTTCCTTTGCCGTTTTAAGCTAGTGATAATTAATTTCTAATTTGTACTTAATTTTTAAAAGTTTGTGGAGTTTGCCTGGGTTCGTACTTATGACCTTAGACTTGGAAGTTCAACTGTCATACCACACGCATGTTGCTAACCTGTTCCCACAGTCAAACCGATAACACGGTTTTGTGGGGCCACTTATATTATATATATTTGTCTATCTCTTTTTTATACAAATAAATAAGAAAATAAAAATCGTAATAATCGTGACAACCAACTAGGTAAGTCCGAAGGTTTTTAAATATATATTTTTAATTGGTTTTACTTTAATTAATTTAGTGACTACAGTTTAATATTAGAAGTAGTTACAGCGAAATTCTCTTAACCTTTAGATTGTAACAAATAAAATAAGTTAGAAAACTATTAGACAGATAGAAAACTTGTAACAAACTTCCATTAGTTAAGAGCTTCTACAAAATTATGAGATGGAAAAGACAAATCAAAAGTATGAAAATAAGACTTGAATAATGCCTGCCATATAAAACATGAATTTCGCGGTAAACTGATAGCACGCCATAAAAATCTTTGGATACAAATTACTTGAACAAATTCCATTTAAACGAAACGTTTAAGCCAAATTCGCGATTGTAAGATGCAATCATTTTTGGGCTACAGTTATTTTGGGATAAAAAAACAATCGTAATCCTAAGTAATATTATAAATGCAAAAGTAAGTTTGTTTGTTACATTTTCACGCCTAAACCACTAAACCAATTATCCCGAAATTTTGCATATACGTCGTCAGGTGTAAAGAAACAGACAAAGAGTACCTTTTATCCTGAAAAAAGATACGGTGTCCGAGGAAAACAACAATAACGTTCTTATGATAATAGATAGCGCTACGTGTCGTACAATCCAAATTGATCATCAAATTTTAATAAAAGCTAGTAAAACATAAATGTAAAGCTAATAACACTACCTACTAATATTATTATCCACCTATTAGTAATAACATCGTTCATGCTACAGCGGATTAAGAATTAAAACTAAAATTAGTTACCAAAGAGAGAGCAAAACTTAAGACCATTTAAATTTTTTAACAAAGATTCTTTAAATTTGTTCGCAAACATTTTAAAACATCGATATTATCAAGTCTATAATATTTAAAATATCTAAAAGTTCATATAAAGGTGACCGTACGACAGCGTTGGTTCAGCGAATACGTCTGGTATCTAGTAATACTGTTTGTATCAAAAACATATTTGTATGGCCCTAGATTCCAATATACTTATTGTAGTAAAAAAAAAAGAATTAAAAACCCAATGAATACGATAGAGGAAGGATAGCGCTTTTGATACCGCTGCAAAAAATACGTGACTCATGGTCGCATTCATTTTATTGCATTGCGTTTGAAGTTTTGATTTTATACAGGACAGAGAAAATTTGATTTAGTGGTTATAGAACTCTTTTTTTGTATAAAGTACTATTTATTTTAAAGACCAAGCATGAATGAAGCAGGGTGTCTAGCCTAGTGGTATGACTGTTGGACTGCCAAGTCAAAATTAGGTTCGAAATCCAGAAACGCACCTCTGACTTTTCAGATTCACGTGCGTATTAGAAATGAATTATCACTTGCTAAAACAGTGAGCAAAAACATCGTGAAGAAATCAGCACATTTTCAACGGTGTGTAAAGCCGTTTAAAACGTACAGGCCTTTTAAACTTTGACACCGGTTGTTTATCAACTATAAGAAACATATCAAAAACAAAGCGCGCATAAACAACTAGCATCCTAATATGATAGTTTCTCTGTTTTGTCGCACTATAAAAAACGTGCGCGCACAACAATCTGAGAAATAACTCATTAACATAGCGTTGCCGCGACGTAACATATTGTGTGCTTCGCGACTGGATGTTAAACATTACTAAAACAAAAGAACTTACAAAAACAAATCCTCGTCATAGTGACAGTGGCGCAACACTAATTAGGTCAAGCATGAGCTTCACGAACTGCTCTCTAGGCCGCGGCCGGCAGCGCCCTCTTAATGAACTGCTCTAACGAAACAAGTTTTTTTAGCACTATTGTACACAGCCGTCGTAGCTTTCATTATGTGTTAAGTAAGACACCATTACAGTGAGTAGAAAAGTGATATATTAAATTAATTAACTAAATTAACAGTGTACACTACTGTACAGCCAAGAGCAAAACTATATCAACGTGTAGCAGTATTCATTTGATTCTTTTCTTAAATATAGATTGAGTTTGTAAATAAATATACAACTCAAATGTTGTTTCATATTTACTGTTACCATAAATGCAATAATAATTTCATTTAAAATAGGAATTTTCTTGAATTGTCTTTTGAAGAATTCTACATAGGTATCCACATACTTTTGGTTCTGATTGTACAAAATTTTATAAAGGCACTGAATTGACAACGTCTATTATTGAAAAGACTTGAAAAATCATTAAAAGCGTCCATTATTCATAGTGATGGCAGTTTTGTTGACTGAAGATGGTTCGAAGTAATTAATTTTTTAGTTATCTCAAAATTTTGCATATTTACTAAGTAATATGCGCAGGCTTAACTCATGATTTTAATGCGAGCACCGAACTGTTTTAAGCGCTTCATCATGGACGAAGACTTGCGCGGACATAATACCACAGGATATCAGAAAAACAAATTAGAGCTAAGTGAAGAGCTACTAAACATATCATACGTTTGTACGAGCCGTAGAAGTCAGAAATAAACTGTTTATCATTATTTAACATATCTAAATCGAGACGAAAATGAAATGTTGAACTTAGTACTCAAAGTGCTTCAAATCTGACCTACAGCCGGAAGCAAAACATCTTGTAGTCAGATTATAATAAACTGTTCCGCTAACTAACCTAAACTTGTTCAGGTTGAGAAGCTGTCAATACATCCATTGTTTCTCTTTATACGGGAAACTACGCGCAACTTAGTGTAAGCTGCTTAATAGGTCAGGTTCGGAGATTGCTTATTTTATCCTGTAACAAGTGTGGTTTATTACATAGTATGCTTTTGTAACATATTACAATCCACTCCTCGCCTCGCCGATGGAAATACCTAATTTCCTTGTGTTAATAGTCTCTGGATTACGCAGATTTTATCCAGATAATTATTTTATTTCCGTTAATTTAAAAGTTATTCATTAATTTTTAATAAACCTTAATAACAACATTAAATTAATTAAAGTTTTTCTTAAAGTATTTAAATTAACCTAATATTTATTGCTTAATCTGACGTCTGACTTATCAAATGACGATGGATAATTTTACTTCTAACATTTGCTTAATTGTAAATCCCAGATAGTTATTTATTTAGAGCTAGATTTGTAGCGCATTATGTAGAGCATCCTTATACTACGATTACGCGACAGAAACACTTACAGTGGCGCGTTGCATGCAGAAATATTTCATCCTAACAACCAACACTGCACGTTACGAGCACATCTAAAAGTTTACACGAAGTCAGAATAAAGAGTGAAATCAAGTTACTACCTACTTTTCAAATAAGTTTATGAGTAGAATATTTTACCAAAAAAAAATTGTATATAATGCGGCTTTAAAAGTTGCATTAACCGCTGCTCGGCTATTTTGCCCATCAACCCGTAATCATTACCCGAATTTTCGGGGTGTCCGAGTGCGTCTTGCAAGCCATATGACCTTTTAATCCGTCCGGAGATGGCACCAAAAAATTTAATATCTCTAGCTAATTCAAGTCATTTTCATGAATAAGATAGAAATCTTTTTTTTTTAATAGATATTTTCATAAATTAGATAGAGATATTTTTATTGTTAACTGGTACCTATATCTAAATCATATAATTTCAATAAAACATTTTTTAATAATTTTTCAAAACATTTAAGGTATTTTAATAAAATTTTGTACTGTAGTTAAGTACAGACAGTAATACAGCAAAACTGTTGAACCAACCAATACCGTGCCACGACTGCTGGGCAAAGGACTTTTGAAACAAACCAAGCTTAGAGTAAATAAGTCACGTTGACTCAGTACGTGTTGGTCGGGGCTGTAACCACCCGCTCTCAACTCGGCTTTACAACTACCGTATGAAGCAGCTGCCAAGGCCCACTGCATGACATGAAGACATAGAATGTATAAATACGCATAACTCAGTTGGCTGAGCAATTGGTGTAGGTATACAACGTGTAATAATAATAGTGTTGTTCCCTTTAGGAGGTCAATCTACTCATGAAATAAACAACTTATAGGACATCAGTTTGCATTATGTTAATCAAAAAAAAGTTTGTATGAAGAACCAAAAAAATTTTTGAAGAATTTCGCAAACTGATGTTTTTTAAGTTGTACAGTTTCATGGATAGATTTACCTCCTAAAGGGAACACTATTAATTTTACACGTTGTATATGCAGATCAGACTTTTGCAGGTAATTGAATTAATTCTTTATACAAATATTTGTAACTTGAGTTCGCTTTGCATGCGTAATTGCCATTGTCACAAATTGTCACTTATCTACGATCAAGCGCTGCTGATTTGCTACAAGCCTTAGTTTTGTTTTGTTTATTACATTTTCTTATATTTATTTTACCGATTTTTATTAATTAAAACAAAATAAATGTAATAAAAACTAGATACCGCCCTCTTTTATTCCTCCCTTTCTTGAAGAAGTGTATAGTTTGTTTTGTTTTTTGCTTCAATGAGCATGGTTTAAATGTGTTTTACAATCTACCGCTATTTTTCCACAACTTAGACGAGCGTAGTCTTCCATCCACTTTATCCAGATCCCGGGCAGATCCGGACAACTTTTCCATTAGTACTTTTGGTACAACTTCCCACTTAAAATTCTGCTAAATCGCGAACAAAATATTCTGCTTCTTGGACTCCGTCTATCTTGCATTATTTTATTATGCTGAAATTATTAAGTTGTATTTTAATCATCGCTTTATTATTTTCCCATTTCGTTATATTATCAACAAACAGATTTGGGAAGTTGTCAATAAAATTTGTAATAGACGCCTGTTGTATGACGGATTCGGTTCTACGCCTGATATCTCTCTGGCTGTCTTAGATTGCTTGCCGGCTCACTGGACTGTATAAATGAGGAAATAGAGAGTGCATCTGTGTGCACACACTCGTGTGTGCTAAAATATCTTCTTCGTAGATGGGTAGTCTTCATTGAGCATTGGATTGAGAATTTCGGTTAGGAGGATACAAAAAAAACGGGTTTATTTAAATATCTTTCTCTAGCAAATTTTATTAATTATAATATTCTGGGAAAACCACGACGCATCCGTGATAACGAAGTTGGCACTCAGCAAGAATGCTGTGATACAACTACTTTATATATTACCCTATTAAAATATTACCCTATCCGACACAATGTGCACTGTTTTTGTAACATGAAATAATAAAATTAAAAACCAGATTTCTGTCAAGACCTAAAATAATAACGAAACGAACTGTAAAAGAAATATTGTTTTTTAGTATTGAAAATTTATTTACGAATCTTAGTTCTTTTTATCTGCTGGCCAGTAACTCGTGACCCGACGCCCAAGGGTGCCGCCGCCGCCTGCCATATATCAAGCGGTCCGCTTTTAATCTCCCAAGCCCTATTTATTCACATTTATTCCAAAGATATTTTCCCACCGGATTTTCCCCCTTGGAATTGGTAACATTTCCCGCGTTTAGCTGATTTGTACCGTTCCTGTTATTGTGGTTTATTTTACAGCAACAAAAGGGACTGAAATATTTAGAGTTTGTCAAAAGATGGTGATGATAAATTATGGGCGACCCGGTATCACAACGGCGGCGAATCTAAAATAATACGCTTTTTGTTTTACTGAATATTCAAATTTGAAATTATTTTTTCAACGTTATTTTTTTACTGTAGCATGTGCCCGACAGACGCGAATAGTCTAATGTTGTTCTTTCCAAATGAAGCGAAATAAAGATAAGTGAATTAAAATTCAGCGGAATAAAATTAGTCGAGTCCATTTCTCATTTTCGTATTTTTTCTTGTCATTTTTCATTCCAGGCGAGTCTTCTTGTCACTTCCTGCTCCTTTTGGTTCTAGGTTGTAATCTGTATTAAATTCCTCTTCGAATATTTGCCGTATCTATGGATTGGTGTGTTTTTATTGTTTGTCATTTTCAAAAACAAATGGTTACATTCTTGTTCTATCTAAAAGGATTTTTCATCATCAATTTCCTCATTTTTCTCACAACAATAACTTTTGCTTGAAAGGAACCCAATAAAAAGCAAGTTTGGAATGTTAATAAATAGGTACAAAGAAAAACATATCGTCGCAACATGTCCAACAAAATAAATCGCGTGGGACGTTATTTAATGTAATTTATTCCCTCAAATCGAACACAATTCATCTACAGAGGCTAACAATAGTAAAAGCGGTGCCAATTTTCCAACACGAATCTGAACAAAAGAGTGTTCCAACGAGAGATTTATCTTAGGCAAAGCAACAACGGAAAAGTTTGCAAACGTCGACAGCAACTGTTACTGTGCCTGTTATGGTTATGACGTAGCCACTTAAAACGGGAATGGGGAATGCATAAAAATCTTTACGCAGTCGATTTCCTTTCACCGCGAGGGGTCAGTGTTATACGAGGCAAAATGCGTGCAACTAAACAGCGCTGAGCTGCACTTACCTCGTCTCCCATGTATGTCAAGTGCTGAATACAGTCGCAACTGCATTCAGTCCCACATCGGTCCTAACCGTTTGTGCAAAGAGACAGTAAAACGTGATATTTTATGCTGATACGAAGCTCTCCCACACTGTATAAGTTCTCGATTTGTTCAAGAGTTGCTATCTAAGCACAAACTCAAATTGAATTAATATCACGGTACAACTGTTTTCTTAATTCATATAGTAATTTGCATGGTACCAAAAAGCATTTTCCTGTCTGTTATCTTTCTGTCTGTATGTTCCGGGTGATCTTCTAAACGACTGGACCATTTTTGATAGGACTTTCAATACGTTACTTTAAAATTTGAAAATAGTTTAGACACCGCGCAAAAAAAAAGTTTTACAAGCGTACAAAGTCCCGCGTACACGCGTACGAAGTCGCGAATGAAGCACTAACGATATAGGGTATATTTATACGGGGTAAACGGAATCATCAAATTATACACGAAAGAAGTCGCGGGTGACAGCTAGTACGTAATATAAGTGTAAAGTGATATATAATACTATCCTAATACTAATACTAATACTACATAGTAAATCCGATAAATTTATAGAAAATTTTAAACTAATGAGGTGAATATGATGCGTTTGAGTTGCGTCCTGTTTGATGTCTGGTTGCAAACTAATTAATATTATTAATTTAATACGTAAAATAATTATCGTCCATACAGTGCGGTGTCGCAATTATGTTGACAAGTTTATACCTATTGTACCTACTGCGGTTAACCCATACAATTGCAATAACAACTACCATTAACTAACTAAAATCAAGATAACCAATATTCAAAACAGCAACACATAATTATGTGCCTATTATGCGACAGCTGAAACATTTAGATTGATTCTATCAACAGAATTAATTATTTAATTAGCTTTATAAATGGTTTTTATCGCCTAATAAAAGCGATGAGTGGTATTGTTTATTTGTGAAATGAACAGCTCGCTTGTTCAGTGGTGCAGTTCAACTTTTTCGCAGCCAACAATGTTTTCGAGAGGCTTCAACGATGTTTAAAAAATTTCAGATGTTTTTAATAGTGGGAATACCTACAGCAAAGTTATGTTTTAATTACGAAAAGAAATATGCTCAAAAGTTTGCTTTACTACAATATTGCATGCCGTAGGAACGTAGAAGACCATTAATTTATACACCATTAAACAATAACATATAATAACAATGTCCGCAGCCAATCTCAACTGAGCTTAGCTAACTATCTAGGATATATAGTGCACGAGAGTGTGCTCAATCACTAGCGCACTCTCTTCTCTCTCACTCTCAAAGATTGGACTATCCGACACGACTTGAGACCGAGGACGAGGTTAAAATGGTACTGAATTTATACCTAATACACACTTAACTTACGAAAAGTCAAAGGTGAGTGCCTGTTGGGTTCAAACCAGAGAGAGACCTTTGACTTCCCACTCAGGATAAAACTGCACATAGGTATATAGGAGTATTAAGTTAAGATGTATTCATATATATATAAATGTTAATGTATAGCACTGAATGATATGTGTGTTTGTAGTAAGGCTCGGCTCTGCGATTCTTCCACGCAATTAATTTTTACGAAGCATTTGATAATACTTGAATGTGTACAAGAGATGTATTTACGTTTTGTAAGGGAGTATTTTTCCTATTACACTTTTCCTGACTTCGTTACACTTTTAGAAGTTGAAAACATGGTTTTAAATTGTATATATTTTGGTGTTGTTTTATTTGTAATTTAAATTGTTGGTATTATAATTTTAATCTACGTATGTTAGTAAAAATTGAAGAGTTTCATTTGTATTACCATTATTACACATTCTTCTTTTATGAAAAATATGAACTTTTCATGTAGTGATATGATAGGCAAAGGCTGTGTTGAAGTCACCAACTTGCCGAGACTAAAACAGTACCAAGTGCAATAAGATAAAATCTTATTTAAATTGTGTCTATGAATCTTTTAGCAGTTAATAAAACCTACTTAAATTCGCAATTTTCTTAAAATATTTTTTAATTCAGTTAAATTGAAATAAAATAAGTCTAAGTGGCGACGTGCGTCACTACTCATAACCTATTCAATGACTTTTCCAAGTAATACTTAGCTTGAAAAATATGTCTTCACGCGTTTCATGGCCAATCAACAACTATGTACACTGTCAGTTGTCAGGGCAAACATGTGCACGCTTTTAGAATTAATTTGTTAGGTAAAAAACTTAAAAAAAAAATCTTGAATAAAAATAGATAAAAGCAAAATACTAATTTTGTGAATTTTTTACATGTAAAAATATTAAGAAAATTGGTAATATCGCATCGGTGCCTTCTAAAACTGCAAAGTTTAGAGCACTGAGTCGGATACGTAATGTATTCCGATAGATATTACCACACGCACACGCCCTAGGCGTAGAAAGAGATTTAAAATTTCGACTGATTCTGATAGGATACACCGGCTCAGCGGTTAAAGCGGTTAGCCGAAGATCGTCGGTTCGAATCCCATCCGTATCAGTTGTTTTTTTCAAATTTCTTATTAAATAATTATAGCAAAATACTACTTATACAAAATACTATTACTGACTAATCGAGAAATCTTAGAACTTAATCTGTATTTAGCCTCAGGCTCTTAGATTTTCACCAACAAGGAATCCCCGAAAATCCCATGGGAACTTTACGAGGATGGTCTCGTGAGGGACAGCTGATGTTTCATAGAACATAAAACCAGACTAAATATTATCCATTCAATATTTAGAAATACAAGTATCTATTTCAATCGTAACAAACAATCCTATGTTAATAAATATTGTTGTTGCGAGTTCAGTAGAAGTTTTAATTAAAATCAACCTTTTCAAATAATTAGATCCATTTTCTAAGAAATGTATAGTTTAAATTAAGTCTTCATTTAAGTTGTCAACAAACTAATGAAGATTGATTGGTGTCTCGACAATGTCGCATGCACTCTTTTCATTCGTTCTATAGTTCAATTCAAGAGTACGAAGGAATAGAACGACTCTCCACTTTTATTGGCTTGTCTATACGAAGGCACGTTATATAGCTCTGTACACACGCTCCCTCTCGACAATTGAACACGTTCTCTCAGTTGAGTACTGCACTTGCTTGTTGGGTAAAAGAATCAATAGCTTACCGTAGATACTTTTTATTTCAAGTATTTTAAACTATATTTTGTGAAATAACTAGTTGATAATGACCTCCCATGAATTACGTTTTAACAGCCATTTGGCAGCCGCTCGCCTAATAAATCTGGTTTAGCGGTCGTGGCCTAAACTATGGTTTTGATTTTCAGACTAGCTAATAACAAAAAAAATATATTAAATAACCTTTTAACTTTTAATCACAAAGACGTCGTCGCATAGCAATTGATTTCCATTTGTGTCTCATTTCATCATGTTTTGATGAATTAAAATTTTATGTCATCTCGAATAACGGCGGGTTTCAGCAAAACCCTCTGACAGTCTATTACAAATACATTTTGATGTCAAGATGTGTAGTTAAATTTTAAATACATTATTTAAACACATATATTAAAATGTTCTGAATGCATAAACATAATTCAGTATTTTACGATAGGAACATTATAACATAACTATAGTTATAAGCCATAAACTTTTACACAAAAGCAAATATGAAGGTTGGCTACATAAACGTTCCAGAGAGAACGCATTCGTTGGTTCTCTGTATCCGGTCTTCGGAAATACCTCCCAAGCGTGCTTTCATTATTTCCTTTTTATATTTTTCTTCGGACATAACGGTAGACAAGTTATGCGAGCGTATGGGAAAGTTTGAAATTCTTCAAGTCTAAGAATGAATAAAGGAACCTTTTTACGTTACTTATTATAGGTTCCAAATTAACGTTAATCGTAAACAAAAAAATAAATAAAGTACTCTATGAAATTGTACTTAAAATTTAAAAGTCAATAAACGAAAAATTTTATAGTCAAGCACTCGGCGATCTTTAACAGCGAAGGTAGCAGCGGTGCGGGCAACGCAGCAGAATTTATAGAGCCAATAAAATAAAACAGGTGAGTACGATCTTTGAAAGACGTAAAAGTCAATTAATGCTAACTGGTTTCAACTGCAGTTTGCCAACTTAACGTTATCCAACAACAAACTCCTTGCTAAGTTTATTTCACTAATTTCTACATCAAGTATGTGCATAACTATATTATATGCTCTTACATAAACGTCTTTACCGCGTCCAAACGTATGAAAACATGTCGCTTGTAATTACAATAGACTAGAGTCTAGACTAGATACTAGTCGGGCATTCTCCAAAATCAATGCGTTAGTAAAACCGTATCAATATTTCATAATATACTAACAATTGATAATATACTTACAGAACCAGGATTTTCACACTAAAGTTTAAATTAGTGACAAACAAAGATTGAAACAAAGAATGACGACGCGATTGTCATAGCGGTTAGGCGATTCACCGACTGCGCTTGGCGCGGGTTCATTTCTCGCACGGGACAAATATTTGTGTAATTGACAAATATCTGTTCTGGACGTAGTGTGAAATAATACATCTGCAACTGCACCCACGACTCAGGAGAAAATGTATAGTGGATATAAATGTTTTAAAAAAGTTTTCACGAATAAATTTTTAATGAAGTCATTTTTACCGATTGACGATGATAAAAGTCAAATTCCTCAGTATTTTACGTTGAAAACGATCTTTAAATCGTCCGCAAGCTCCGTGGGAACAACATTTTCTACAACTACTAGGAATTTCAAATTGTCTCATAAATTCTAGACCTTAACCTAACTTATCTGGAAATATCATTATTATATTAAATCGTGGACCATGTATTCAATAATAGAAGTAATCAAACTCCCGGTAAATGTTTCAGTAAGGTAAATTGTGTCTCCTTTGTACACTAACCGAAAATAAATTAACAAAGGTCCTTGTTAGTCTCAGAACGAAAATCAGAAACAAAACAAGCTGTTTGATATCAAGCATTCAAGCCGTAAATTACACTGTGCCTATCTAATTTATACAAATTTTAAACTACAAGCTGTTGCGTCGTGTCAGACAAAATAATTCCGCTTAAAATATTTACGACCAAGCTTCATTTTGTACGACGTAAGATACTTTGCTTGTACTCACTGGGTAATCCTTTTATACAAGGTCTTCAGCAAGTTTGAATTAGATAATATATATTTTTTTGTTTCAATAATTTTAAATAAGTACCTATGTCATCTGTATTACCTTACGAGGCTGTCTTGTCTAGTTACTTCTAGCATAAGCCTTATTAAATAAATGATTTAAAAAAAAAAAGTACCTACACATACTTATAACTATAATTAAGACAAATTATGATTTGTACATAATATGTTACCAATAAATAAAAAGTAAAAAAAAGACGTTCCTAACGGGTTCAAAGAAACGAAGTCCTAATTTTCAAATAATCTTAACCTAAAAGCATCTTTGCTTATTTCCAGGGTAAAATGAAAATCCTAACTTAAGGAAATGCACAAAAATACAATTTATCTTCGGACTAAACGTACACGCAATTATGCTATTGCCTTTGTATAAAATTATGCCATTGGAATATATTCCAACCCGTTTCATTGTATCCTATGGGAACGGAGGTTTTCATCTTCTAAAAGGGCGCTAATTTTCCGACGGGACTCTACGGAATGGAGCTGGCTGGCTTCGTAAAAGCTCACAATGAAGGAAATGCTATATCCCTAACTACTAAGGAAACTTTTAAGGCTTCATTAATTTTATTCACATCGATCTCAATTTTTCTAAGGAACTCTGCAACGCACTTAATATAAGGCTCAAATGGAATAGAAGCGGAAAGAGGAATATTACAAAATGTACGCTAACTTTATAGGAGACTAGTTGAAGTCCATTGCTTCGCTTGATGCTACAACCAATAATAATCTTTATGTTTCATAGTTTACTAATAAATACCTAAACATGCCTGACAAATAATCTCATACAAACTCCGTAGACGTGAAATAGACTCTAAATATCGTAAATATTTTCCTTTCGCTAGAATTTTTTTTTGATATTTATTACCTTTCTAGGTAGTAAGTATTATCAAAGTTCGCTTAGTTAGCTTTCGTACGTTTACAATTACCTAAAAACCATTTGAAGGTCAAACAAAAAAAGATTTGCCATTATTCAATGGAAATATTAAATGTAAGTATCTACAATTTAGTACCTAGTTGTTTTCTGCGACTCTCTGCGATCTCCGAAATCGAGATCAGAGAAATGTCTTCTTATTGAGCAAATAGGACACATGAAGAGCATTCATATATTCAATTCTTTTCATTATTATTGTACATGCCAATTTCTTGAGAATTTGTGTTTCATAGAAGGTATTTATGTTGTTATGTTGCGATATACTATGTATACTTATGTTGTTATACTTTTGTTATATTTATTGATCTAGTATGTGAACTGGATCGGCCATTTGCCACATCGAAATGAATAAGCTAGCTAGCCCCTATGGCTTATCATGATTACTTGACTTCTGATTTTACATTATTTTATTTTGCTTCCACGGTTAGTTGCCTATCTATTTGTCCCAGGAACAACAGGATTTTAGTAACAAAGTCTATAGATTCCGCTGTCGCCTATACGCAGTATTAGGCTTACAAGCGCTAACTCATGGCGTCAGTAGTGAAGTGCGGTGAGCACGGTGCCTTCATCAATCTTCTGTAATTAGCTAGTGACGCTTCTCGCCTAACACTAATGACGAGAAGGGCGTTTACTCGCGACCGCCACGCCTTGCCACATAAATTACAACATTCACTGCCAAGTGTTCAACCTAAACACCTCAAGTGCTTTGTAAAATGCTATTAGTGAATATGACGTGTAAACTTTTATGACATTGAGCCGTTTTAAGGTAACCGATCGTTTAGGACATCGTTTCTCAACCTGAGGGTCATAATCAAATATAAGGAGCGCAATTTCCGTTCCAAAAATGAGATATATTTTTATATCTGATAATCGGATGCGTATTTTACTTTTTTTGCAAATAATAGCTGAACTCTTATTTGTAGTAGACGTACTAACGTAGCGTACTTTTTATGAGTTAAATAAATATTTTTAAAATACGTAAAAAAGAAATATCCGAATATATACTACGCGAACACTAAAGTTCAAAATTTGTTAAAAGAAAAAATCGATTATAGCGAAATTTAAACCCGAGCCTTTAATTATTTTTTCGTTTTCTAGCGTTAAGATAGGTATCTACTAAAAACTCTTTTCATTTTCAGCGGGCACTAAAAACTTTGAGAATCGTCGGTTTTAAATACGTCATTTAGAAATACCCACAAAGTGTTAGGAGAGGTGTTTTACACCCACATTTTGGTAGTTACGTTATGAGTCCCATTAACAAGAGCTTGCTGCACAAGACCATACTGCTGCCACTGAGAATCATCATCTGCCTAGCCTTTTCCCAACTATGTTGGGAAAAGACTGCTGCCCTTGAGAATCACTAAATAGAAAACACAAAAAAAAGTTGAGCTCAAGAATCGAACAAGGGTTCTCGTGCTCAAAGTACATACGTAAAATAAATCAGTCGTGTACATATTTATCATGTGTCTGTAAGTAGATGTGTTTCGTATAGACAGTAAGTTACAACCTAATGTTTTGTATGTTAGAAGAGTGTTTGCGCTATAAAGTGGTCATAAAACATGAGTAACAAGAAAAAATACGATCCCGGAGTGATGACCACTTGACCAGAGATGTTATGTAAGAATTATTTCAGCGTAAAGTACTTTCAGTACATACTCTATGGTATTATTATCCTAAGCCATAGTTGCCATAGTTCCATAGTTCGTACATCGCACCACATTTGAAATAATGTAGCCGTTTTGGGAACTTTTTTTCATACCGTGTACGTGTGAAGAGAATCTCAATATTTTTCTGTATTTGTCAAGTCTATCTCGTATAGTAGGCACCTATAATAATAACCAATTGACCATACAATGATAATATACTCTGATGTGTAATGCAGTGGTAGAACACTGTCATAGAGGTTTTTTAATAAAATGTCATATAAGGTCTTACTTTTTCAATGAAAAATATTTTTAAGTTGCGAGATGCTTTGTGGCATAAAATCGTATTATTAAATTATCATACAATATATATTTTTAATATATATATGTGTAATACAATTATTTGAAATGCAAAATGTGTTTGTTCATTTGCCCTTCTTTCACACACAGCAATAGAGCATTTGATCAATTGACGTGATTTGTGACATAAGTTACTTCTACCACGAGAGCGAAGCCGCAGGGAAAGTTATTCAAATATATTTTTGTAACTTGACAAATTATTTCTAATATTTTTTGTTTTCGTTCGCATAAAACCTTTATTCCTCTAGGAACAACGGGTTTTGGGTGATTATAAACTCATAATTATGTGTCCTTATGAGTTATTATTTTATTGAATTGAATTGAATTATTTTTATACAGTTTATGCATACTATGCGTACACTAAAATTCGAAATTTGTAGAAAGATTAATGGAATATTGAGATTTTTAAAGCTACAAAGGCTCTTTGCAACCTAAAGATATCTACTTTCTAAAACATTTTGCATAGAAAAAGTAAGACCTTATGTATTCAATACGTACTTTTAATGCAACTGAAAGCACCATCTCATTCTACCCGGCACACAATAAGAGAGGAACATCTTATACACTACATAATTTATCACAGAGTGGCTGTAACGACTCCATAATGTAGACGTGCTACCATTTTCTTTGATAACTCAACTAAAACTCCCTTTCAACTTCACTCGTTCAGCCGAATTCACATGAATGTATGTATGTATGCAACATTATTATACCTGCAATACGTTTAATGATCATACATTTCTCTAATGAACAAGTTGCGCGATTAATTATTCAGTACCCTTCTGAACTAAAATACATGATTAACCTAATTTGCAGGAGTAAACCGAATTCTAACACAACTAATGAGATCGTAGTTAAGTAGATTGTACGAGTTTTGGGGAATACAATGCGTATTATGATGACGTAATTATGCTATACATGTGATAACCTTGTGGTACGACTAGACTGGTAAGTCTGAGGTTTTAGATTCAAAAAAAAAAACCTATTCGAATGAGCGGGCATACAGGCAGGCACTGGACGGGGCTGCGAGGCGCGTTTGCGGTACCCGGACCCGTCCGATACAGTGCTAGGAACACGCAGGGGAGAGACGTTTTTAGTGGGTGCGAGCCCCACATAACCGTATGTCCTCGGACGTGCGGTATGCGGAAGGTATTTTTTATTCCCCCCGGCCACAAAAAAAAAATAAACAAAAAAAAAAAGTTTTAGATTCGAACCCGCGTGCCTTGGGTTTTTGACTTTTCCTAAGTTATGTGCGTATTGTAGATTATCATTTAATCCGTGCCTCGGTAAGCACGTAAAGCCGTGTCGTTTCGAATTACTATCCCATCGGACTATGAAAGTGAGGGAATAGAGAGTGCACCTGTGTTTGCGCACACACTTGTGTAATATAATATTATCTTCTGCGTAGTTCGCTAATCTCCGTTGAGATTGGCCTGTGTGACCGAAATTCTGTCTGGAAGATATTATTATTATTACAATGCACGACGTGAAAAATAAGATTTGGTATTAGGTTGTCTGAAAGGCTAATATCAAATAAATATTAGTCTACCTTTCTACGAATCTATTTCTCCAGACATCAATTCATTTATTTGATATAGGTGTGTATTAGATTCTATAAGAGTGGTTATTGTGAAGACATTTTCTTAATATAGATATTATATTTGTTCCCAAGATACATTTATGACTTGTCTTGGGACAAATTAATAAACTTGAGAACATTACGCTCTCTTGCATCATCACACATTTATTTCTCCCAAGCGTTAACTGACTCATATTGATGGAAACTGGACGGCTATAGCAGTTATAACAGTAAAACTTCTATGCAATAGTTATTTAAAGGTGTTTTTCGAGTTCATTCACATTTCTTGGGTATATACAAACAGGCGGATGTCCTGATGGGAAGTTGGGTTGACCTGATTGTGGAATTGGCTAACAGAATGACCACAATGCCGACTGCGTAAAGGCGCTTTGCTAGCTTTTAAGATCACAAATTTCACAATTTTCTAACACGCTAAAATTCTATAAAAGAGTGGTACTATCCTGCATGGCTCTACCACTTTGAAATATTTAATAATAGCAGTTTTCAATAACAGACACATTTAAATACGGGGTTCTCTATTAAAATGGCATACTGCATTTCATTTTATACATTTCTCATACAGCTGCCGTATCCAGGCATACTTTCTGTGAAGACAGCAGGTCACCGTGCCGCGTTACGTAAATAAAAACACGCTATAAGTTTTCTTAAGTTGTTTCTTTCTAGAAACCTGTCTCTTTATACTACTTTACTTTTAATGAGAGTTGGTGGTCGTCAAGCTCAGTCAAAAAAAATCAGCTGTTCCATACATTTTGTTGAATCATGTGAACATAAATGATATAGCTGATTTTTTTTTTGCGATGGGTTGTTCCCATAGTAAAAGTTGTTCATAATGATGAGTTTAATGACCCCTTTTAAGGATGCTGGTGTTTTACAAAAAACCTGTATATAGAGTACGTTTGTAGCATACTGAAAAAAGGTCACCCTTAAAAAACAAAAATAGAATAAGGGCGTTTAGTAATCTTGTACTGCTCATTAATATTGTTGAACTATGTATATAATTAAGTAAGTTGAAATAAAATATGCACTTCACTTTACGAAACGAAAGTCACGATATTATCAGATTGAAGCAATCAATCTTCATTAATCAGAAGCTTCGGCGTTAACTTGTAATGGCTGGTAATTAGGTAAAGGCTGAATGATTTTCTCTTAAACTTAGTAACTATGCAAGTCTAGAAATAAATAAGAATATAATTTAAAATCTGGGTAACGTTACACGTGGCTGCTAATGAAAGCCATATTGATATAGCTAGATAAGCAAATAGTTTTACGTTTAGTTTCTAAGGCTTTAACACTAATGAATACATTGAAATTACATCTAAGCTGTTCCTTAAATATCTACATTAATAATCAATTCAAATCAAATAATTTATGCAAAACTAATAATATTAATCATCTATCTATCTATAATGTTAGTTATCTAAATTTCTAAGCCAGTAATCAAGTAATTATGGAAAAAAGATTTCTTTTTACTATGAACCATTAAGCTATGCTCGTGTTATCGCTAAGATTTGAGATTCAAAGTAACTTTCATCCTATAATTTCTTATTATTTCGTGGACGCAATATCCGTCAGTTATGCAATGAACAAATTGCAATACTTAACTTAATATTGTACTGTCCGACAACAATTTCAAATAATCCTTTGCAAGTATTGAATTACTTAATCCGGACAGATTTCTGAAGCAACTTCGGATTTTAGAACGCTTTGAAGTTCTCTTAGCACTGATAACACATAAATCTGTCAAACAGATACAAGCGAATATCCTTGTGATCTTGTTTAGTGTGTTTGCACTGCCCTTGTCTAACTTGTTTGCCAGAAACACGAACTAATCGCTTTGAATGTCGTACTGAAGGATTTAATTTATGTACACGTGCAGTGTATGTGGTTACCAATAGACCTATTTATTAATAGAATATGTTTTTAATGTATCTCTGCAAATTTTTAAACTAAATTATGCTTAAGGGCTAATAAAACTAAATATATCCGTATATATTTAGTTTTTTTAGCCCTTAGTATAAGTAAAAGAATATAAACCTATCGTTTTGCGGCTCTTGTGACGGCCAAGTAGCCACTACCGAGATCGACAGTCATAATATCAATAAGACAATTTTTCATGCACTAAAATTTGTATCATCAGTATGCTATTTTTATATCAATGACTTATTATAACCTAAACTTGTAACTCATTTCATGCAACAACATTCTTTCTCTCTTATTTCTTATCACTTATTCTTTACTTTGATCTTTTACGTTTTCTATTCTATACTCATTACTCAAGTTAAAACTTACATTCCCATGCAAACCGAAACATTTTAAGTTGCAAAATACGAGTAGTATATATAAAATACGATACATAAATAAAAGATATTATTAAGGAACATGGTTAGAATTATCCCGCAAAACTTCCGCACCCCTTAAAAAATATCCTGAATAAGAGAAAATAGTCATAAGAGACATTTTGTACAATACTTGTTGGCACTAATTTACTCTGTCTCCGTACTACAGAGAGTACATAAAAACGTAACAGTATCCACCTATTATTTATCAGGCTACTTCTCTATTTTTATCTTCACTGAAGTGTTTTATAACCTTACCCATTATTCTTCTAGCCTTCTAAAATAACAAATGTTCACATTTATCATAGTAAGAAAACTGTATCGTAAAATATGTCTACATAGTGTTTGTAGGTACTCCCGCATGCCTTCCGATAGGGGGCTAGCGTCGGCGTCGCTAAGAATCCCGGCATTCCTCCCTTACCTATACCAAACTACATTTCATACATTGTCCTCTTGCTAAGCGAAAAATAAATGTAGGTATACAGTTTGATAGCAAGAATCCGCCTTTATTAAATTTTGAGGATATTAAAAAACACAAAAAGAGCGTGGCTTGAACCCGCTACACTCGCAGAACTGGCAATTTTTTAACTAACTGAACTATTGTATCGCTAGAGTCACTCTTACAATAAACAATATTAGAATTATGACTATTCATAAGTGCCTAATGGTCTACATGAATATAAATATTTCGATTTTGCTACCCACTAGTACCCACACCCATTTTATACCCACCCAATTTCAAGTGCGCTTTTATCAGTATAATATTATTGTATTGATGCCTTAACTTTCAAATCTACTAGTAATTTATAGATAATACTTTGCTCAGGCCGTGCTCAGCTAAGTTCGTGCCAAGTAATCTTTATTTGTCTCGGGGTAAATATTATTTTTGCAGTAGTAAAAGCACTTAAACGATATCTCCAATCTATATACTTCTAATAAGTTTTTATACATGGTATGAACTCACACGACGATATCACAGAAACGTTGCAAAGTTCTAACCAACTGATCTTATGTATCACTGTCCGCACCCTCTAAATATAAACTTATTTTAATTTTGGCATTGGTAGAATAAATTATTTTTTGAGTTAAATATTGGCTGTGTAATGTTATGAGGATTTACAGACTCAAATATTTAAAAATACGGATGAATAGAATACCTATGTGAAATACGAGATCCATATTCTTACTCCTAATGGTAAATAAATTCCGTTACATATTTTTAGTAAATATTATTTGCTATTTGCATGTTAGTAGAATTATTTTAATACAGTCATGGATAGCATTGTTTGTTCGCAGAATTGTGTTCTACACAAAACGTGTACTAAACAATTTAAACTTTGAGTAGTATTTGTAACATTGAAGTTTTAGTACAATTATGTTAGATTCCGTCTTGATTCGCGCTGGATACAAAGCATTAGTGCTCACAAAGTTGATCTGTAAAGGCTCAAGGATGCACCCGACCAAGTTTGTAAAGTGCTCACATCCACCAACACAATACCTTTGTACAGTTTAGTAACGCCATTATATTACTTTACGTGAAAGTACACGAAAAAATATACCTTATCTATAACTAACTAAATTATGTATTTGCATGCAGGAATTTTTGAGGTGGACCGACTCTAGTCACGGTAGACAGCGACCGCGGCCGCTGCAATACGATCAAAACGTCAGGAAAACCGTAATTCATAGTGGAGGAGGATAAAGATTTTATACAACAAAAACAACAATTAAATTATTTTAGAAATGTTATGAAATTTTTTTATATCATTTAATGTTCACTTTCTGTAACCTCTATACATAAAAATCTACCTCGTAAAATATTTTGCATTAATATAAAAGACCTTATATTCAGCCTGCACTGGTATCAAACGATTGTCTTTACGTTCTCTTACTTTAGACCACACGCAAGTATAAGTTAGCCGCGCCTAGGGAATAAGGACGACAGAAAACTGAAATGTGAATGTGTATCGTCTAGCGTGCCCTCGGGCGGTATGTAATCCTACCCCTACATGTGCGACTCTGTAGGGAAGAACAAGTTAGTTCTCATACAACTAAAACAAATTTTAAAGAGAATAATATAATATATGTAATTTGAGAATATGTTTCGCAAGCAATCGAAATATCATATTATTATCTCAAGGGGTAAAATGTGAATATCAGATTTTTTCTTTAAACATCCTAAATGGAGCTTACATTTGTTATCTTATTGTTATACGGTAAATTTAAGATAACATTTTATTGCATTACATATTACGAAAGTAAAAAAATGCATGTTATATGTATTATATATTCTTCGACAAAAAGTATTATGTATTTCAAATTCTAACGAGTAGAATTTAAACATATAGAAAAAAACTGTCAGTTTATGACATTTGGAAACACCGCTACCTTGGTAGATCTGTACCAGCCTTAAGTTTTGTCATAATTTAATTTAAACATAACAAAAATACATAGAAAAGACAACAAGAGTAGTGGCGATACCAAATAATCTGACTCTTGACCGCTGATATGGTGTGGCGAACAAGCATTCGCGTGTTCGCTGACAGATAGCAATCGGTGGCCGCTGCACGCGTTGCTTCTAATTAATGGCGTCGTATCGCGTGAAAACGACCCATTTGTCTCACCCAGCGTCGGATGTTCACAGAAGAATTGTAAGCGATACAAATACCTTAAATGTCTTCAAACACTTACCTTGCCGTACCTGCTGAAATTTCCACTGCGATCTGCAATTATAATAAACGATATCTAGATCGCAAATACAGTTTAAATCCGTTTTAAGTTGAATTATGGACTGTGGAACAATGTTACGTAAACAGAGTTTGGGATTATTCGAAATCTGATACAAACAAATTGTAGGTAGGTACCTAAACATAATTATGAACGAGACGCTTTTATTTTACGACTTTTTTGATGTTTGAGATATTTATAAGAAAAAAAACGCATCGAATTGAGAACATCCTTTTTTTGAAGCGTTTCTACTCACGACTAACCGATCAAAACGAATACAGCAATGCTGATGATGATAATTACGACAAATGTGTTTGATTTTGTTAATTATAGTATGCCAATAAGCACTAGGATCATATTTTAGCCGTAATTTAAAATAATATGGATTACCGCAAAGTAACATCTGGTTCCATTATTTAATAATGATTATTCTTATTTAATTTGGAAGTCATTGGGGGAGGCCTATGTTCAGCAGTGGACGTCTTATGGCTGAAATGATGATGATGATGATTCTTAATACAAGGGGTTTTAATTAAAAAGAATAATTATTCTTATAATACAACCAAGCCCACTGCCTAATCCCAATTAACTACCCACTTAATGACTCAATGGAAAGTAAAATATTTTGACGACTGTTTCTAGTTTAAACATCTTCTTTTATTACTGCTCGATATTAATCACTCCTTGTTAATGACAGGGCCCATATTTTATTGCAACTGCGCGATTGTGTTAGTAAACAAGCAATAATGCGGTTATAAACCATTGATCGTTACTACCATAGATTAATTAATATTGAATGTATATTAAACGAAAATTTTCGACTTTTCTACCGATTAGTCAAATTAGAGCTATACGTTCTCGCCTTATCGTGGTGAGGAGGGTTTAGTAGCTGTGGTAGGTGGTCACTCCTTCGAGGTTTTGGGCGAAGCGCCAAGCCCACGTTGAAGCGGTTCAGGTAGTGTTGTATTCTCTAGTGTTCCGTGCGTCACAATGCGATCAAGAAGTGACACAGAGGATTTGAGTCGGAATGCCGGCCGGCCGCCTACCATCTCTAGGCCGGAGAGCTGAGCCAAGCGAAGGGTATACATAAGTCGCATTTCTCCTCTACCTCTAAAAAAAGAGAGGTAAAACCATGGAGAAAACTAATGTTCCCAGAAAAGAGAGCAGAAATCATTACAGCCGTTTTGAAGAACGAGATTACCAATAAGTACCTCTGTGCTACAGGTGCAATATTTTTAGTAATGTTTTCTGAATCTTTTGGCATTTTATAGTTATCGTTTATTGTTCTTTTTCCTTTTACAGCGCAGACGATCATAAATTAAATAGGTAAAACGAATGTAAGCATATCACTTAACGGTCTCTGAAATACACTTACCTATTCTCTTTTATGTGCTTTGAAACAATATAAAATAATTTTACTCATACGTAACAATATAAAGCTTCACAAACCCCATAAAAGCATATTTATGCTCATATAAACATGTATAGGTACTTGTCAGTCTAGTAATAAAGTTTTTATTATTTAACAAACGTTTGTACTTATTTTTAGAATAAAGACAATTTAAATTTAATGATCTAAATAAGCGCGTTAGTCGCTGTTAATTACAGTAACGTTAGTTAAAACTTATAATAATTGTCGAAAGGGAGGTACCATTTGTACTTTTATTGTTGAGATCACGTTTTCATTTTGTGCGGCCTGTGCGAACTGTGATTATGTAAATCGACCGCTCTTGTGCGAATAACATAAATCGTTTTATATTTTATCACATTTTTGCATAATATATTTTGTGTAAGCCGACGATCAGTCAGCGCCTTTCACCGCTGAAAGGTGCCTCCTCATTTGACGGATGATTTATTATTTTTTTGGTCCACCTAACCACAATTACCAAATAAGTTTCGTGGTGACTCTGTTTCTGAGTCTTGATTAATTCATAACATTTTGTATTAATGTGGAGGTGTTGTACGCCGCTTTTGGCGTTGTGGTACCGCGGTGACTGTCACGATCACGAAGGTTAAGCAAAGCACCTTTTTTGGCTTTTAATTTGTAGTAACGTTACTTAATCACTACGGACGGCAAGTTTTTGAATGTGTGCGGAACATAAGGGCGCGACATTAAGCTTCCGAATAAGGACTAAATTACCGATCGTCAGCGATAGTAGATAGTCTGCTTTAGCCCTTTAGAATTTTAAAATATTTAAGTCTTGGTGAACATATTAATACATATTTAAATTAAAATATATTTAACGTAAATCGGATAACAGAGGATTAAAATAAAAAAATATTTTGAACTGAAATTCTAAACTGCTAAAGATCAGTAAACTTAATTTATTTATTTAATTCATTTATCAACAAGAATCTTTCAAATGTGCGCGAATTTTGATTCTTTTGGATTTAAATCTATTCATTGCTAAACTTGTTTAACAAAAATATTTGCCATTTTAAAATAAAACGTGTCTACATAATCCTAGCTTTATTTTGAATATGCAAAGCATCTCTATTGAAATTGGAGCGTGATTTGAGTTATATTTTTTTTGTTTTAAATATATTCTCCGAATCGCTTCATATACCTAAACACTATCATAATTTGATACATAATCCATTCCCTCCTCTAACCTCCTTACCAGAACATAGCAAACCTCGAGTATCAACAAATATCGCTTTATTCGTATGAGTAGTTGATATCCGACTCCAGAAAAAGACCACCCCGTTTTCCCCTTCAATCTCAATTAAATGTTTTATTATGAGGTATCGTTTGAAAGGACCACTTGTATAGAGTTCAAACAATACCTACGTATTTTTTTTCATATTTTGCTTATGATACTCGAAGTTGAAATTTACAAAACTTTTAAACTAAATAATAAAGCCTACTTCAAAATTTTAAATCTAGAAATGATACACAAATATTTGTCCGAGAGTCTTATCTTCCAATAAACTAACTAAATCTATATTTCTATGTAACGATCTGTTTGCCCTTGATTTTGCCCACGTGAAACTCACTCCAAAACTTCGTAGACCCTCTGCCATTTTTTAAGAAACCACAGACCACAAATAAATGTAGTATACACTCACAAGCACAGATAACCACCCACCCGGTTTATCTTGTTAGCAAATTTGATAAAAGATTAATTTTTATCTAAAACACGTTGTTATTTATCCTTATCAATTTTTTCTCGATAATTGATAATCTTGTATATCCTCCTAATCTTTTAATCAATAAGTATTTGAGTTACTAAGCAGAAATAATTATATCTTTCCCATAATAATATCCTCATTACTTAACTTATCGATATTAATTGAAATCCCAATATATCGATAGTCGCAACTGGCAACCCAACATGATTGCAGCAGTTATTATATTTTCTATTATTTCAAAGAATATACATCAATCTACTTATTTACTTGGAAATCTTCTTTGTGTATCACTCGAAAATTATGAATATCTGAGAGCCTCTTTGAAAATACAATTATACGTAGTTAAGAAGCGGTCCCTTTTCTTATAGCAGTAATTATATTGCTGTTGTAATTATAATAATTGCTTTTGTCGACATATTAAATTAACTCTTTTTAAGGGGATGGTTTTATTAGTATCAGGCTAATTATTTTGTTATATTTATACAGCAATTTCAGTGTTGTATAAAATGTTTTCTCGTGAAATTATTAAACTATTTCTCCCTAATTGGGTTTACTACTACTAACTATTTCTCCGTAATAATACACTATCTCTTAATACTTGAACTTGTACATTTAAATAGATTGTATATCATATATATATTCTTGTTTGTTTTAATATTTACTTTTTTTATGTAAGCAATAAAATAAAAGAGCTCCGAAAGTAATAAAGTAGAAAATACTTGGCAATAGTCTGAAATGTAACACAAAATAGTCTAATAATGTTTTGAAAAACTATAATTACTACTAGATTTGATGATACAATATCTTTTGTGGGCGCTTAATTATACTTCTCCAAATTTAGAAAAATATTACGACATATGTCACAGGTTTTTCATCCGGCATTTAGTTTTTAAAACAAGAGTACTCACACGATTTCAAACAAAGTTTTACGTAAAACCAAGAAATTATGAAGTTATTTGCATTTAATTACAACATGTAAGTATTATTTTTGCTTTCTTGCTTGATCTTTCTTTCTTCACAAAAATTTTGAACTTTAGTATTCGCACCACATGCAAAGTAATGCATGCTGTGAGTATATAAATGTTTATATGTATATATGTAACATTAAAAAAAGGAAAGCACTTCCACTTAACAATATCTCAATATAATTATAACACCCACTTAACATCGTTTCTTCATTCTGTTTTTGTACAAAAGAGGTACATATAATGAGGGATAAGAAGCATTCTTAAATTAAGCGTCGACGGATCCACTCGCTCCATAAGAAAATGATAATTTTAAGTGAAAATATGAAAAATAAATTGTCGTTTCTATCGCCGATACTGCCTTACGGCGTGATAGAGTCCTGGGATGATCTAAACCCGCGGCTTTACCACGCTGTGCACATATACTGGCTCAAGTTTTACGGCATGTGGTTCAACGATTTCTCGCCGAAATGTATCAAGTTTTGGCTTCAGATGATGTACACTCTAACCGTGTTATGGCTCGTGTGTTTTTTCCCCGGCATCGGAGAAGTCTTTTATTTACTAAGGCAAACGGAAAATATTGGAGATGTCGCCGAAGGGTAGCTAAATATTTTCCCATTTACTTACATTTTGTTTGTATAAGATAACCGCTCAAATACTTTATTAAATGGAGAATCAGTTACATAAAGATGACATGATGGAAATGATAAAATCATACCAATATGTTTTATTTTTTCAGGCTTTATTTATTTCTGAGTGAGATGTACACGTATTTTAAAATTGCGGTGTTTTGGCTCAATAGACGTAAAATTGTTTACCTTTTGGAATATCTACGTTGTAATGAGTTTAAACCGAAAGAACCGGAACATCGAGAAATTATAACAAAAAGTATAAAGGCTGCTCGATTTGTTATGACTTATTATTCTACGATGTGCGTTGGAGCGGTGTCAGGTGAGAGTGAACAAAACATTATTAACTTTAATAATTACCTAAGAAGAACTAACATTTTGGAACATTTGAAAAACTAGTCGGGCATTCCCGAAATCAATCCGTGAGTAAAGCCATTAATATTTATTAATAAACTAAGGCATTTCACTTGAATTCAGAATTAAATTACAATCGTTATTTATATACGAACTCATTGCAACGTTAATGCAAAAAATGCGTGTCAATGCGCGCATTATTTTCTTGGCTGGCAGGACTTGTTTTACTTTTGTGTAGTAATAATAGAATTTATCTTCTTTATTTAATTTTGTTTTTTTTTTAAATTGTATTGATTAAAACCCATTTCCAAATAAAACAAAAATAAATTTGGAACTTAAGTGTTCGCATAAATGCTTTATAAAATTATATAACCCTCTTTCTAACTTCTTATTGTTTCCAGTCGGAATAATAATGCCTCTAACTGAAAACTTCGACATATTACCTACAAACGTAGAGTACCCTTTTTTCAATGTGTACAAAACTCCAGCATACGAAGCCGTCTATATCCATCACGTAAGTAAAAATGTTTGCTTATGAAAAACAATCACTCATATTTTAATTGAATAATTGTGTTTATATAATTTATATTATATAATTTAAATTGTATGGATAAATATCTATTTGCAAACCATTTTCGGGTCATTCTAATGGCGCTTAGAACTCTTTTTGGATGATGTATGGAATAATCACCTAACTAACCATGGTTTCACAGATTTATTACAAGCCGGCCACGTGTATTATCGATGGAGTTATGGATACGATACTAGCAGCGTTCGTGGCCTCAGCTAGTAAGAATACATCATTATTGTTATTGAAACAACACATTGTAGGTGGTAAATTTATTACTGTTTTTTATGCATAATGGTAGCGGTTACCGTAACCTATGGGCGCTGGTAACACCAGGCGCATCATTTGCGCTTTACCGACCTAGTGCGGAATTATGAAAGAGGAGTGGACATTAATAAAACGGTTATTTTAAAGTAGACCATTAAAATGTTATTATGTTTGCTAAACACGTTTTAAACAGTTCAGTTACTGGAAACCTGATATATTATACTGATCTGATATAAAATCACAAAATAAATCTTATAATAATGAATCAGCCTGTAACTGTCCCACTACAGGGTAAAGGCCTCTTCTTATACAGAGAAGGATTGAGCAGTAATCTCCACGCTAGCTCATTGCGGGTTGGCGATTTCAGACTAAATAAATCTTGAATCTTAAAAATCTAGAAAACTAAACTGTTGTGGCAATACCACTTTTGTCTATAGACTAATGTAAAGAATATAAAACAAGACGCCTTAAGTTCTTGATATTTTATCTTCATATTTTATGTACTGAGTTGTAGTGCGGAAAAGAAATAAAAAAGTTTGCTATCTCGTCTCAGCCCTCACTTGTAGTATTTGAAAACAACAATGCTATTTCTAATGAGACGTTGTAAAAACTATATGACACAACAAAAATACTGAAAAAGACTAAAGAACATGTCACAAATATATTTAATTTTTTTTTCTCTTTTTATTGTGTCTCTTCTTTCGGCTGTTATTAAAAGAAAAAAAAATATTTCTGCCACAACATAGGCGCCAACAACAAAAAATAAAAGAAACATAAAACAGGAGCGTCAAAATTATTTTCTCTAGATGATTTATAGACATTGGCTATTGTAATTTGTATGTAAAATTTTTATGAAATCATGTTTAAATATAAGACTTAGATTATATTATTATTGTAAATAATAGATTAAAAATTGTAATAAGTTCTAATCGCTTGCTAGTTTTTAATGGGCCTTTACATATAACTTGACCAGCGTGCTTTTGTTTAATGTATCAATTGCTATAATAACCCTCCTTTTTTGGCTTCGCCGCAGTCGGGAAAATTCTCAAAAAAAAACCACCAAAATTAGGCGAAAATCAAGTTGTGGAAATTGACCCTTATAACCTTTTTCCATTACAGTTGGACAGATAGAGATATTAGCATTTAACTTACGAAACTTTGATCTAATGGCTGAGAGACTGCGCAAAAGGGACATTGCAGAGAACAAATATATCGTAGAGTACCCAGAACAATATTACGTTCGGTCCGTACTGAAAGACTGCATCGTACACCACAACTGCATTATACGGTAATACAATAGCACTTTATGCTAACGCAAATGAAAGGAGTAGATAATAAATGCATCTGTCATGAAATGTGGTACTGTTTGTTATGTCTCTAAATGTAGTCGTATGATAATGTAGTATTTTGATTTCAATCGTGATTATTTAGTTGCTCCCATAGGTTTTTAATTACGTACCTATGTCACTAGATAGGCAATCGATAAGAGAAAAAACATAGTATACACGTATGTCAATAGCCAGGACCATTCTACATGATACAATCTAATATGAACGTGACGTCATTAATGAACGAAACTAATCAAGCCTAATTTTGAAAAATCTAGGGATTTAGTGTCATTTCACGCCTTTTAGACGCGACTAATTATGTTATATGTATGTAATTCAAGTGCCCGGATGTAATTCATTTCAGAATGAAAACCGCAGAATTATAGACACATACACTTGTGTATATTGTTTTCAGTCTCACCTTAGTTACTTCAAATCCGATCTATTTGAAGGGTACACAAATTCTATATCTATGGTTGCGACGGCATTGGAATTTATGGTATCTACGTAGTATTTACTGTATAAGAACAATACAAAGTGTATCAGTGGTGTATCTAACGTGTAAATGATGCCAGAGGGGTGATCGTATCAGGCACGGGTTGCTCGTAGCCACAGAAGACAATCTACCTTGTCACTTCTGTACTACGGCAACTTTAAAAGTCAACATGCTGTAGCATAAACAAATTTTGCTACGATTAGAAATGAACCCGGTACAGGTAACTGCTTTATCTTGGCATAGTAGGTTCTGTGTTCTTGGTAAACCAAGTAATTTTATGTAGCGAACTAGTGCTACGGCGTAGACACTGCTACGAAGTTCTGTCGTAGCAGATCCTCATCTTGTCTTGTACGTTTTTGGTAAAAAAAATCTGACGGACGCGACTCAGTAGTGCTGCCGCACTGACCGACGACGGCCCGATTTCAACATTTAGTTTTTTGGATTCCGACTTTAAAATCCTTTAATATCCTTCGAATCGTCTGAAATCAGAGTATCCGTTATTAATCCGTGACGTGTAGATAGTTCGTGATAAACGTAAAACATTTGATTTTGTGATTTTAATATACAATGATATATTATAGACTATCAAAAATTATCAATAAGATACATAATCAAGGAATTGCAGCGCATTGCCTTGCATTATTATATATTAGTTTATGCTTTTACTGTTTATGTAATTGAATACCAAAAAATAGCCTCATATTTCACAAAAGAGTTGCTTTACGGAAGCCAACAATAAATAAAGTTTTACAACTGTTGCTGTAAAGAAACAGGCTGTACAAAGTAAAACATAATTTAGACCTGGTTATGAAATACAATGTTGTTAAACCAAATTGTTAGCTAATTCGAGAGCGGCTCCGTCCTAACACAATAAACTTTATTAAATCTTGTGATATTTAAAATTCTACATGAAAAATGGTATTTTAATTGTTTCGTTTACTGTTTAGGTAAGTTCTCTCTCAATTACGTAAATCATGGATGTTAATTTGGTAACCTTATTGGAGAAAGTTACACTTCTAAAATTTACTTATTTACCGCTCGACAGACTTTATACTTATAGCTGTTAACTGGCAAGACAGAGGTTTCCGGTACGGATCTTTGATTTTTCGTAAGTTATGTGCGTATGAAAAATTAAATTATCACTAAAGCTTACTACTACTAAACCTCGGAAAGCACGTGAAGCCGTTGGTCCTGCGCTACAATGAAATAGGCCGCTGTGACCGAAAAAACATCGGTCAGGAGGACATTAATATACAAATGACACTATTTACTCTTTAAAATACAAGTGCAAAAAGCAAATTAATATTCAGAGTATCATAGTCATAGTCATTTAGTCATTTTATTTCATAACAAATTACATTTGTGTCGAAAAACGGTTACAATTACAAATAGTTAGATAAATAAATTTTCATTATTACTGTTACTGTTACTGTCAGCCCATATCATCCCACTGCTGGGCAAAGGCCTCTCCCTCTGATTACCACGTCTTTCGATCCAGACCTAGTGTGGTTTTCATTATTATAATTATGGAAATGTAAACATGATAAAAAGATAGAGGTATGTTTTCAGATACGTGTCGATGATCGAGAGCGCATTCAGTTTGGCGTCAGCGCTACAGTTCATGTTGAGCGTTATGGTGCTTTGTTTGGTTGGAATTCAGTTCCTGTCGGTACGTACGATAATAGTACTTAGTTCTGTACTAGCTTTAGGAATAGTAAAGAGCCTCTCGAACTGTTTCTAGCAGCACTTAATTTTTTTTCAGAAGCCGTCCTTAAGTTCTGATGTTTCATAAAGTTACTGTCATTAAAAATATTACCTTTTCTAAATATTCTGTTCGATGTACCAATTGATCTTTCTAAAAAGAACAACTATCAGAGGATTTTAATAAAAGAAACCAAAAGTAACAATTCGCTAAAAGCTTTTCCTATACATTTTTAAGGGACGCTAACAATACTTAATTTGACTATTATTTAGACATTAGCACGACAACTATTCACTAGTGCTTTAATGAAAAATAACTTAACACAAATATTATTATTAATAAATATTGTTTATTATAACGACTGAATGCTTTGAGAACATGATTAGCGTAGCGGTTAAGCGATTCACATTCTTTGCGAAATTATTGCGAGTTCGGTAGTCTGGATGTTTGTTCATTGTGGGATAAATAATTGTGGCTACATCCACGATACAAGAGAAGGTCCTAGTGCATGACTGTGTTTAAAAAAAGGAGTAGTCTACTGTGTACTAAAATGTCATGTTTTCGTAACACAGATTGAAAACCCATCCAGTCATCCAATGCAAATCGCCTGGATGGCGATATATCTTACTTGTATGCTGATTGAAGTATTCATACTTTGTTGGTTTGGCGATGAACTGATTTGGAAGGTAAATAAGAAGCATCATTTTTTTATAGAATGTGGGGCAAAGGGATAGGCGGGGCAAATGATGGTAAGTGATCACCGCCAGGCGCCAGCCGTACGTTGCACCAAGGGAATCATAAGTGCGTTGCTGCCTTTGAGTCCCTCTGGTGACCTGACTGATCGTACCACAGTTATATATATATATTGTTATTTCGCTCCGACATTCTGTGAGAAAATCGGAATAGAAGTTTTAAACTTTCCCAAATTGGAACCATGTTTTACGTCGAGGTTAGTTTGAATTATCTGTGCCCGAAATGATCAGACTAGATTTAAAACAGGACATGAGGTATCTGCGGGAATATCTCACTAAACTTAACGCTACGTAACACAAACTCCAGACGAGTTTTGTATATGTGTTCTTGCGTAGTTATCCTTGCTTTCGGAAAATAGAGACGTAATCATAGCAAGTAGCGCGCCTAGTACTTAACAACATTGCAACCCAACTACCTTTTTAAATTATTATTATTTTTTTAAAAATTACGTTATATTGTTTTAGTACTACATTTGTATAACAGGCTTCTGAGAAATGTATGGTAGTACATTTAATATTCGCATTTTTGTAGAGTATGGATCTACGCAAAGCTGCCTTTGAAGGACCTTGGGTAAACAAAGACCGGAAGACTAATATGTTCATCATAATTTTCTTGGAAAGATGCAATCGTCCCTTGAGGCTCACCGCCGGGAAAATATTTACTCTGTCACTTGACACCTACACGATTGTAAGTTAATTATATTTGTAAGCTCCGCTTTTACAAATTATAAAGAGTTATTCATGTGGAAAGGAGTTGCCACAGAATTGCCACGCTTATTTACCACCATCATAGTAAACCAAAAAAACCAGACAAGGTTTCCGCCTGATATTATAATATTTTTTTTTATAATTAATCATCATTTTGTATGAATTGTTAAGGAGTAAAGCAGAGATATAAATTAAAAAAGCACATAAGAAATTTAAAAACAGAATTAGTATATACAATTTGGATATGAACGAAAACAAACTTAAAATACTATCAAGAAAATTGTATACAATCTGTTATTATTAATTATACTTGCCGCAATAACTTTTGGTCTTTAAATGATTAATGATAAATTAAAGTTTGTATTAATCAAATACGTCTCAAGATGTACTTATCTTAGAAATAGATTTTCATAAGCCATAGTCAAAATATCTAACAATAGATAACTATAATAAATGAATGCCGTTTGCTTTAACACGATTTTGCTGTAAAACAAAGTGCTTCTACAGTCATCAATTATTTATGTAATCTGATAGTCGAAGTATAAATATTTAATGGTAAAGTGAGGAGACAGAGCATTGGTGCCAAGTACAGCTTATTCTCGGAGTAATGAGGCAAATTAAAATACAAAACTACGTCAGACAGAAGGCAAAGTGGCGATGTCGCGGTCCAATTGAGAGAAAGTACTTAAGCCCTATTTCTATTGGAAAAATTAACTATGCAAGATAGTGTTTTTAGAAAAATAAGAGGAGATAGTAAGCTTAGTATTTGTTGTTAACAATTAAGTATGGAAAGTAGGTATGGAAGGGATTAAGTATGTAAGGAATAAAAGTATGGACGAATGTTCATGAGTGTTGTTACAGCGGTCATGCTTCGTTATGTTAGGTATCCTATCCTACTAATATTGTAGGTATATGTGAAATTTGTGAGGATGTATAGATGGATGGATATTTGTTACTCTTTCACGCAAAAGCTACTGATCGGATTTTGATGAAATTTTACAATAATAATAATATAATAATAAATTATTTATTCCAGGAAAACAATTATAATTGCATTGCTCCTTACATTTCACATTAAGTATAACAAATTTATTAAATATTAAAAATTACAATTTCAACAAAAATAAAGCATATGTATGATTTATCAACAATACCACGCGGATGAACCCGCGAGTGAAAGCTAGTTTTACATAATATATGTGCCACAGACAATATAATTATTTCGGCCACACATATCCGAAACACCAACGTGTTTCGTATACTTATTATTTACCACAGCCTGTAACTCTACCGCGTCGGTTACGGCAGGGATTACAATATCGAATACTCAGTGACTCATAAGTATTCAATTATTAAGGCCAGTTATTATACGGTTAATGTGGGTTTAGCTGTCTATTTGCTTCATTACCTGCCTCACGAGATAAACCTTACCGTGTGTTTATTATACAAGCTCTTTTGTTACAATAAATCTGTGTAAGACATTATTTGAGATACTTATAATATTCTTTCTTTCTTTATCGTATGGTTGATGAACAACCTAGTGTCAGAGTTTAAACCGCCCGTAGGCCTCTGACATGGCTTTACACACCTTTGAAAAATGAAAAATTCTCTCAAGTGTGCTGGTTTCCTTACGATGTTTTCTTTCACCATTTTAGCAAGTGATAATTAATTTCTAATTCGCACATACCTAAATGCGAAAAGTCAGCAGAACCTACAACCTTTGACTCTCCAGTCCGACGGTTAACCACTAGGCTATCACTGCTTCACTTATAATATTTATATTTCTATTTCAGCTTATCAACTGGTCTTACAAAGCCTTTGCTGTTATACGAAACATGAAGAAATAAACATGCAGGAACGTTAAAATAAATTTCGTGTATGTATGTAATTACATTGCGCTACACAATGCACAACTAAGCCTCCATTAATTACAGAACAAATTAAAACTGAGATTCTGAATAAAACTTGTGTTTCAATTTAAAAACAACGTGTTTATTTTGTACGTTGTACGTTTTATTAGTCTTGTTTGAATTTTAACGATGCGTGTTTCCGACGAAGCGGGTACTATATCCGATAGTGTTAAGTTAATGATTTTCAATAGACATAGAATATAATATAGAGACTATAGAAATAGAATATAGAGACATAGAATATAGAATAATAGAATGTGAAAATTAGACTCGTGCACTAGGCATTACCATTTAGTCATTAAAATTCGCCGTGTGATTTCCGGCCTTAGAATGGAACCACCCCTACTCGTCCTGCGGGTGTCGTAAAAAGCGACAAAGGGAAAGATCCGGAGCATGGACAGCAGCATCCTCCAGCGTGGCGAAAATACCTCCAATGAGCGCACAATAGTGGCGTGCATTGGGAGAGGCCTAAGTTCAGCAGTGGTTTACAGGCAGATGATAATGAATCATTAAAATAAAGAATAAGCTTTCAAATATAAATATTATCTACAAATACAAATTTAATTGAATCCGTTTTTAAGAAAATAGCTGTGACAACAGACTGGACAACAAAGCCGTCCTATACCTAAGGGTTACTTTTTCTATTTTGAACTACGGAACCTAACAATAATTTTGTAGAGGCATGAATAATATATTTTCTACAGACAGAATGATTTAAAACACTACATATATGTATATTGAAAGATAAATATAGTCGTTTAGAAGAACCCAACATCATTAACCCTTTATATATAAAACTAAAATTATATCAATAAACTAAGCCGTCTTTTTTTCTAACGGCAACACAATCTCAACAAAAAACTATGTGAGAAACTTTCCGAGTAAGGTTGGGGATCGAGTCAGCATTCTTGGTCGGAGGAAAACACATTTTGAAAGTACTTTTCGAAAGGAAAATATGCAAGTTCCAAGAAAACAGACATTGTAGTGACGTAGGTACCAATGAAACTTTGTACACGTCGCAATGTGCCAAACAGCCAGCAGTAATCCTCGCGAGCCGCCGCCCGCCTCAACTTTTCCAATTCCATCCTCCCATTTCTCAGGGTTGCCACACTAATCCCGAATTGTACCAACTTTCTGAAACATTCCATATTCAAAAACTGAAGCAATGTCAAATATGACAATTAAATAGAAATGTTAGCGATGATTTTTAATGTGTTGATAACTTTGTTGCGTGACATTAAGTGATTTTGTTTGTTTTCATTAACGTGGTTTTTGTTATTAAATTTAATGTGTTTCGTTTAATATTACAGTTCTAATACCTGTCTATATTACTAACCATCTATTACAGTATAATACTTGGATCAATAAACCTAGGTGTTGTTTTATAAGGTCTGTTGTATAAGGTCTTGAGGCCTAACTAAATTTGAGATACTATCCAAACTACTATCTTTAATTTAAGACAAACCAATTTTCGATCTTATCAAGTTTATTTGTATCTACTCGTATTTACTTTACAAATATTTGACGCAGGAATTTTATAACAAATCATAATTTATAGGTCTAATTTTAACTCACCGGCTATTCCGACCCAAAAGTTAAAATAACGATACGTTAACAATTTAATTATTATATGTTGGTCGAAACGATGCCATAATCATTAACACAACACATGATAGGATCGTCGAGTCCGGCTACGTACCTACAAGTTTGTCAATAATTAACATGACCGCAGCGCGGGTGTATTACACGCCCAAATTATCACGTTTGCTAATTAGACACGATTGCAGTACTTAATATAATTTAGTCACTGACCCAAGACATACGTTTCTTTGTCTGTACATAAAATAATATTACCCATCAGCGCTTTACTGAAAACTTTTTACACAGAGCATCAATAAAAGACAATCTTCAAGAAATAAGAATTTCCTTAAACTTGTCGACGTAACTTTTTCTCCAAGTAACTTTCCTTGACAACTGAAAGTCCAATATCATCTATCACATCACATTTAACAGTAGAACGAATTGAGATTTCTCTTTGAGAAGACGTAGACAGTTTCTATTCAGTCGTTCGTTCGGCCTCTATTATCGCTTCTTCGGTAACTTTTGTAATCTGTTGAAAAGCTCTGGCATACGTAGGAACCTGTGCCTATATTGTTTGTAAACACTTCCGACATCGAGGCGTAAATCCAACCGACATTGTGCATTAAGTATAATTAAAGAGAGTGCATATTTGTGTTGTAGAGCCCAAATTACACATTCTGTAGTCTTTTGTGGCCTCATTATCTTGATTACGGGATCGTGTATCTATGGCTAACATTGATGTTTGTAAGGTTTGTTAGCAGTTGATAATATTCTAGTATGTCGGCAAAGAGGAATTAAGGCCTCAAGTAATAAACCGTAAACAAGTTTTCTACCAATATTATTACCAAAATGCAATCCTTCCCATATTTTCTAAAAAATAATTCTTGTAACATATAGGACTAGTCATTTAATAACCTTCTGTATTATTAGATTCACGACGTCAAAGTGTTGTTCACAATGTTTTGTCTTTTTATGGATGCGCATTTTTGACACAGCATCAAAAATAGTAGACAACATATTTTTATACAAAGGAGCGCTTCACTTTCATGAATACATAAACACGCTGCAAAAGCAATTAATAACTAGCACCTGAATCCTCAAAACCAGTGTAAACCCTTCCGTGAAATCGACTTTATGTCTAAAAGCTTTTGTTTAGTTACAATATTTACGCAAGGTAAAGTTAACTATACGTAAATACCCATAAATTGCTTTACTCTGCTCTTGTTTATGTCTAGTTAAAGAAACTATTAGTAAAAGCGTTGGCTCACCGCTGACCAAGACAAGAATATGTTAACTACATTATATTAACTCACAAAGCAACATGAATGGAATTTTGGTCCTTCGAGACAGATAGATTGAAATGAAAAAGTAGGAATTCTCAATTTGACGGCTCTAGTCTCGAAAAATATATGGAAACCGTAGAGTAATTTTGAAGAATGACAGGCAAATTGAAATACGAGACGCCTGAATATATCTACTGATTCGTTTGGCTTCTACAACCGTCTTATACCGTCCTACCCTACTCACGTAACCTTGATAACAGATTTTTCTTCTCATAATGATGATATGATAGGCGTAGCGATTAGACGAATTGCCTTCTGTACTTGGTGGGTTCAATTCCGGGACAAATATTTGTCATTTCTTTCGATCTGGACACGGATAGAACTGCAAACTTAATTAGATTAAGGTGACCTGCGGACCGGTCCACGAGCGTAAATCGCATGCTTAATAGTAGATTTTTGGAGAGACGCAATAAAGTAATCTGTATTTAAGGCCTGGTCTAGTTATAAGCAAGTGTATCGAGTATTATTAAATTATTATTTATAAATAATAATATAAAATCATAATAGAAATCATAAGTAGATGCCATTGATAGAAACAAGTCTTTGCGTATGCGAAATTCAACTCTAACCTGTGTCCAAATAGGTCAGTTTCTCATTGATTCTGCGAAACGTCAAATCATATATATTTAATTGACGTTGTATTCTATGGTAATTGGAAACAGTTATCTCGTCTCTAGAGGAAGTTTGGGTGTTAATGTAATTAGGGATGTATATATCAACGGATAATTGTAAGCATCATTAGTGTAAAGGGTGTCTCAGAAAGGAGTGCTCTTATTTAGGGCTTGTTATCGGACTATTAGAGTGAGAAGATACAGAGTAACATCTGTTTTTGAGCAGACACTTGTGAACAAATAATACGTCCTGGTAGTTAGCTAGCATCTAGTACTAAAAGCCACTATGACTAAAATTCGATTAGGAGTTTATTGTCCTGTCCAAATTGCGACGGACAATCTCAACATAGATTATCCAACTGCTACAGAGGATATACATAGTACAAAAGTGTGTGTGCAGAGGTGAACTCTCTATTTCCTCACTCTCATGGTCCAATGGAACGGCAATCAGACACGACCGAAGAGAGATCAGGCGCAGGACCATTGGTCCTTTACATGCTTTCAGAGGCGCAGAGTAAATTATAAATAAATTATAATAGATACGTACCTACATAACTTATGAACTGCCAGAAGTGTGCGTCTTGGCATCGAACCTGAGTGAGACCTCTGACTTGCCTGTCAACGGTCATACCACTAGGCTATCATGGATTAAAGGAGTTAGGCTACGGAGTAATGGGTTACGAGTTTGTTATTATAATTACAAACACCTGTATCTATATCCCTAGTTCTAATCTAAGACACAATATCTGCAGTAATTGTCAAATAAACAGGTAATAATTAATGAAAACGTGTGTTGAGACTGAAGCATCTTATTAAGAAACTCCTTTGTCAGATAATCAGGGAATTCTGTCACGTTATATGTAATCACCGTCTTATTCTAGTATGCATTGTTATGCATTAGTAGTAGCGGTGATTGCTTAGTGGACTGCGTAGTCAGAGGCTGTATATTACGACATTATTTAAATTTTAAATAATAATAACATTTCAATGAATTGTTTTATTTTAAATTGAGTGCCCATATTTTAAGGGTCTCATCATGGTCAGAGTGTATATAAGGTCTTACTTTATTACCTAAAAAATAATTCAGTCATGTCTAAAAAAATATAATTATATTCAATTAACAAAATATTTTTATAGATAAAAAACCAGCACCTTAGCAATCGCATTTAGGACCAGTGGTTTATCGAACAGGCATTATTTTTTTATGAACATATTTTGTCTCTAAAACGTTTTAGATATAAGGAGAAAAGAACCATTATGATTTAAAAATGTATCATTGCAACACTATCATACCGTTTGTATAAAATTATGAAAACGTGTTCATTTTTTTAATATTTAAAACCCACCAATGTAACACTTCAATTTTCAATTTCCACGTCGATTTAGCTCAACGGGCGGACGAAGTTTGTTCTAAACACTATTAAAAGGTACAATCGATTCTGTATTGAACAGAGTTGATGTCTGCATTGTTTGACCGCAAAACTACGAGTATACCGATAACCCACTGTTACAATGGAATTGTGTAAATCCAACAATACATTTTGTACAATAGGGTTTTTGATAGGTAAGATTTGTTCACCGAATGGGGAAAGCTTTTTCTGACCTAAATATCATTCTATCGCAGTAACTACGTACAGAAAGCACGATGTATATCATTGAAGTCATTATGGATCTAAAGCATATGGTTGTACCCATGGTTAGTAAATGATTTAGACACAACTTAAGCTTTCTAGTATTTGCACAGCTCAAAATAGAGATTCCACCCAAAGCAAAAACAAAATAATTAAGTTATAGCTTAATTATTTTTGTATATTATGCAATAACAACAAACAAATGGTTAAAGTATTTTTATATAAAAACACTTCAAATACGAAATAGGTATTATGGCGTAATGACGATTGTTCGTCAGGTGGAATGCCGAATTTTTGCGTAAATACAAAATAGTGGGCTATTTCTACCTAAAACCCAACTCAATCATTACATTAGCTTATATAATTGAAAGTAATCTTGTTCGCCCACGTTTATCAACAGAAGCCTTAATCCAAATCGATATTACCTACGTTCTTTTATACTTTTATTTCGTACCAGCCAAGACTATTATGAATAAAACAATACGCTAGTTGTTCGTACTATACAGACAGTAATATGGGTGTACCTTATATAAGTAATTTGTATTCCCTTATAAACAAGGACATAGGTATTGTTAACTTTATAAATACCTATATACTTAAATATAGACTCTTTGTTTTGGCATATAAAATGTTCTAAAACTGAAATGTAGTTTTTATGTCAATATAACACGTATGTTCCAAAACCGAAACGAGTAGTTATATATCCTTCGCTTGCACCTCGGGCTTCGAAGGTCACTTTTAAAATAATTGCATCTGTACCGCCCTTTCAACACAATATGCTATTATTTGCTATATGTTCATTCTATTAGATTAAAGCTGAATAGTCTTATCCAGATCCAGAAATAATTCAATTTTAAAAGAATTATTAAAATGAAACGTAAACGCCAGCATTATGGAAAATAAAACAGTATCAAAGTTTTGCCCCTAATTCTATTGAAACAAGAAAACGAGGATTCAACCTCAATATGTGCTCAAGGTGTCGGTACTCGGTGAAGCGAAGTTAAAGGAGCAAAGTTTGCGAATTTGCCCCCGGGGCCGATCCAACTTCTCTGTTGCAATAAATAAGGATTTTAGCGACAAATTACCACACGAAAACGTTTCACCCTTTCTTCGGAAACTTTCCAACTATTGAAAATAGGATCGCTACAGAAAAAAGAAAAAAAAGAAAGAAGAACCAATGAAGAAGTTTAGATTTAGTAGATAAGAAGAGATGATTATTAAAAGCTATAGAAATCAGAAGAGGAAAGATGATAGGACACTTGACATGATACTTTTATGAAAAACATCATAGAAGGCAAAATAGAGAAAAAGAGAGAAAGAGTTAGACCAAGGAGAACATATTTCAAACAAATTCAGGAAAAAGTGAATGTCATGTCGTATCAAGAAGTTAAAGAATTGTCTAAGAATAGAGAAACTTGGAGGAAGCTCCACCGACAAGAGCAAAGCTCTTAAATAAATAAATAAAAATCAGAAAGAAAACTTAACAGTATAGATACTGTAAACGAACCATCTGAATCAATTTTATCTTATAGGTACTAGATATCTAGCGTCGAAAAAGCAACATTTGGAAATAGATCCCTTTTCCATTAACATCGAGTACACTACACATCTGTCAAGTTGTATATTTTGCTTTTAAAGTAATTAAACGAAATGAAAATTCCCTTTCAATAGTACTTCTGTGTTTATTTTTTAATAAAATACGAACCTAATTTTATAGAATAGATAAAAAATACAGAAAAGTCGTTGGAAGGAGAGGAAGAGGAAGCCAAGACAAAGTTATGTAGCGCAGCTCGTGGTGTATAAAGAGGTCAAAAAATTAGCTAAAAGCTTGTTTTTAAGAAAAATAACATAATTTTATTAAAAACTTATTGATACATAGCTCGTTTATGGGGGATAAACTTGTTAAAACCTTATTTTTGTAACACCTATGATTGCCGATGTCCGAATCTTGTATATACTTTATGGTTGGTCACAGGAAGGAAAGGACAGTTATCAAGAAACAGCATCTCAATCATCGTTCTTATTTGAGTTGGAGATAGAGCAAAGGGATATTCAATTTGGGTAAGTCATCTGTAGAATTTGGAAAGGTGCACGGTGAATGGTGGTTCTTACAAGGCGAGTTAAAAGCAAAACATTATAAATGAATGCTGTAATCATATTTAGGAACTTAGAAGCTCTTATATCCTTACTTTATAGGGTAATTATACCCAAAGATAGGTAAATTTACCTTACGATACGGTAAAGATTGCCTCTTGTGATTGTGATATTTATTTGGGTGCCCATTTCGCCCATCATTCTTTCATCCCTATCTACAATAGAGTGGCGTATAGGTAGGTAGTTAGGTACGTGCCTATTGTAGACGCATAAACCACAATGCGAGGTTGCGAATTTAATTTTTATGGTAGTGAACCTGCGAGAGACATGAAACCAGTTTAATACCTTCTCAAACTTTTATTACTTTCAATATAAAAACATACTTTTATTATTCATTTGTACTAACGCTCGTAAATTGGATCTCCATAAACAAATGTGAAAATTATTTTAAGAATCCGATGCTGAATATGCGGAATAAGTACGGATAGCCGACGCCAATCCAGTGCAGATAACAAGAACGGCGCAGATTTATTCTGCCAGTTATTGCACATTCTCAGCAAATGTGCACTGAATATGCACTCGGCCAGAATATTTCACAGCTTCAAGTGCGCACTTACAGCCAAAAAAAAAAAACCTTGAAAACTTGTTTGTAATCTCTAATTCTTTGCGGACTGAGTATCTTTATTTAAATATTTTAGAACGTTTTTTACATCACACATACATTGTGAGAAGTGTAATTTTTTTAAAAGTAGGGTAAACTAGTCTTAAATAATAAATTCAGTGTAGTCAGAATAAATGTTAGGTTTGTTATAACAGCAAACATACCTGAACGTACATAAAAACAATGAATTTTTATTCGCAGGTGACTCGGCCATCGCCATATAATGTTATTGGCAATAAACAGTCGTCTTACCTATATAGCACCCCAAATGCTAATATTCCAACATTTCCAACAGTCGTAAAATCAGCGACTAATATTATTATAGCACTGAGTCATGTAATGTAACCACCGAATGTTGATAGAAATTACAGATAAACACGTTTTGCTGTCCGAATCTCCAATACGCCGATATTTATTTACTCGTTTATTTTAAAACAATACCTATTGTAATATTTATTACTTTCATTCGTTATATGTAAAGTTCTACAGTGAAATTAATTAATAAGGTATTAATTACCTTTCGTATAAATGTACAAAAAATTATACCGAAAGAATAATTAAATCGGAATACTCATAATACCCACTCGTTTAATTAATAAACTGTATCAGTTAAGTAAATTGCACAATAATATGAACTCTAGTTCATTAAAAAACAATGAATTTTACTATACCTTATACGAAGGGATTTCGTTAGTTTTTAACCCTCGATGCAAGAAAAAGATAAGTTTGAAGCAACTTTCTTTCTGAGTCTCTTTCTTAGCAGCCATAATTATATTGTTTTCTCAAATCGGCTCACCAATCACTGAGACATCAAACTTTTTAAACTTTTGCAAATTAGAATCATGTTTTAAATATTATTTTCGCGCACAGATAATTTAAAATAGTCATTATTGAACTAACCACGACGTTTCGGTCCAGTTGCATTGACCGTGGTCACGAGAAGACTGCTGTGAGAGGGTGTCATCGTCTTGAGCTGCGGGTGGTTTTCTCAACTACCCGCGTTTGATTTTGTAAAACGTAACTGTCCCAATCACGACATACAATACAAACCGTTTCTTTAGACTCACAGGAAGAAAAATTCCGACGCGAATAACTAACTAATAACTGGTAGGTAGTATTCTCTGCGGTACATAAAGTTTCCTTTTAAGCAATTCCGAAGCAAAACCATGTAATTCTTCGATATGTGGTTCTCCTTCAACTTCTCAACAATGACTATTTTGAATTATCTGTGCGCGAATAGACCCGAGATGATATTTATACCTGAGAAATCGGTAAAGAAACATAAAAAAATTATTAAATTTAAAATCTTCTAGAGATCTTGGTAAAAAAATGGAAGTTAGAAACTTGTCGTCACCTAAAGTTCAAATAACGTCATAACTTCGAATAATTTACCTACAGGTTCAACAATCATACATATTTACATTGGATATGCAACTAAATATTGATGTGAGCTGTTAGGAATATTCGGCCGGAAACTAAACGTGAGTGACTCAAATATTTACATATCACATAGCTGTTTGTTTTCACAAATTGTTATTTTAGTCTCCTGTATAAAAAAACTTTAATAATTACAGCTGACACTGCGAAGATGGCTCTTAAGACTACTAAGTGTAAAATGTGTGAATATTTTCCACCTTTTGTAGTTTTTCCGTGGCTCGTAAAGCCTTGGTTTGTTTAGTAAAATCAGAGGCCTGACGTAGCTATTGAGATTTTGGTGTTAAAGCCATCATTATATATCGACCAGTGGACCTTACCGCAAAATTTAGGCGTGAAATAACGATCAGTGAGAGCACCGGAGACCAAATTCCTCTCCTTCTTCCATAATCCTCCTTCCTCAGTCTTCCATTCTCTATGACAACCCCGCACAAGCTCGGCAACGCTCAAATGCATATCCCAGTTGCAAGCGTCTATAGGTATACCGCAAGATTTTCTTTAGATAAAATTTCCTTTTGTGTCTCATTCGAGAAATGTATTTGACGGTTTAAAGAAAGGTTATGTAAGGTCAAGACCGTTGATTCTTTATTGTAACAATATTATAGGTAATTTGACAGTTCTGGAGTCACTATTTTTGGAGATTTATCTCTCAATCACAACTTATCGGCTGAACTGATTTGGATAAAAAAAATCCAGAGTCCAAATCCAAAGTAGCAATTAAACAATGCTACTTTTTACCTCGAAGTAAAACGTACGAAGTCGTGTAGGAACTACATAGTTGATTATAATTAGGATAGAAACTAACATAGTGTTTATTGTTGTTTCCCGGTAAAGCAACATTAAACTAATTAACAAGGGTGTTATCGGAGCATCGATGTAGCTTAAAATATCTATGTATCTACTATATGGTACTATGGTATATTGTAAACAAGGTCACACATTTATTGATTTCCGAAATCTAGTAGAATTGAGAGGATAGAAACAGGAATTTACCGCCGCTTTGTTAGAGAGATATAGTGAAATATCGAGCTTTGTTATTTGATACACAAACAATCTATGAGTTAAGCTGTGTATGTAGTTAGCACCCGCATTCAACTTCCTATACTCAAATATCTTAAGTAGTTGTCCAAATTGTATGGATGGATACTAGGCACTGCCTATTTATATACACCTACTTAAATGTTTGGTGATAAGAGGCCAGTCAGTTAACATAAGAAACCGAAATTTATTTTTATTATAGACTCACGCTCGTATTCCCCAGAGGGGGTAGGCAGAGGTGTGCAGTACACCCACGTTTCGCTGGCTACGTTATAAGTCCCATGTAAGTACCAATTTTTTTTATACTTTGTAAAGGTAGCAAATTCCTTTATTGATATTCCTTTAGATACAATTATGCTGTTTTGTCAGATGATCTATTTGATATATGATCTATTTGCTGTATGCACGATCTATTTGTATACCTCTATAGTTATGTTATTATTTTGTTAATCTTTCTTCCTTGACCACACGATGGGCAAGTACCACAAAGGATAAATATTTTTTTAATATTAAAAAAGCAATTCATTCAACAATAAACATTAAACTTTTAACAATCACAATTAACATAGTACTATAACCACTTTTGAGTCTCATTTTTCAATGTTTGACGGATTAAAATAGGTTATACAAAATTTATCATCATTCATTGTTTTTAATCTTACACAGACGTACCTAGATCGAGTGCGCAAAGGGTATTAAAATCTAAATCTGTCAAAGAGAGATTTGCAAAACCATATTACATGAACTCAACACACATATTAAAACCATTCATTAGTTTCTGTTAATTCTAAAGCAGTATCTAAATCATGACCACAAACTCTTACATTAATAGTACCTACATACAGAAAATAGTATCTCTATTATACACACAAGCAATTTCACTATTTTAAACGATAGCTCACACGCAATAATGATGACGCACCAATCCCTAGTAATCTGGGATCCAATTACATAAAACGAATCCCTTTAGAGGTTTTAACACTAAATGTACCGCTAGAATGCAAATCAGTTAGTTAACATCTGTTTCGAATTAATTTATTCAATTTATAAACGTAACAGTGTTAGATTAGAGTCAGGGGTCAAAGGAAATTGTAAATAGATACAAACCAATATTCGTTAATTTAGATAAGATGTATCTGATGAATTTTATACACATCTATGTATGTACTCGTATATATTATTAATGCGTGAAGCGAAAAATGGTGGACCCTTTTTTAAGAATATTGCGTGCATGCGGAGGAGTGGGAAACTTGTCATAGTAATAGTTTATATGGAGAAGAAGGACAGAAAGCTAAAAATTATTTTAAAAAAATTCGGTCGAGTTTCGACCACTGACTGAACCAATAGTTTCATAAATTTTACATAAGGTACTACCAAAATAGCTTTACAAATTTGAACACAGCGTTCAATACGATTTTACGGTACAGTACGTTGTATCACAGATATTTTTTTTTAAATTAAGATATCTTTGGCTAGGTATACCGAACTTACTTAACGTTGTGTAAAAATTTTAGCGTCTATTTTGCTCCATAAATATCTTATTATTATTACGTAAAACTGACGATCTGCGCCTGATCTCTCTCCGGTCGTGAGTCGTGAGCGATTGCCGTCCTATCGACCTAGGAGAGTTAAGAAATAGTAAGTACACCTGTGTAACGTACGCACTGTACACCATAATAACTCCAGTGCCAAAATGAGGTTAGGGGGCAATAAAAAAAAAACAGAAAAACATACATAAAACAAAAATATATACTAATGGGTTTTTTGTTAAATACTGTTAACAAAATTAAAACAATATTAAACAAAAACTGTGTTAAACATTGTTGAGATACAAACGTGTTTAGACAAAGCAAAAATTATTTTGATGAAATCATTTTGACCAACATACGAGTACCTATTGTGTATAATAAGTTCTATTTTATTTTAGTAAAGTCAAGTCAACAAACCTCAGACAGATATTATGTCTCTGTATCTTACAGAGACATAATATCTGTCTGAGGTTTGTCAGATTTTTTATCATAATTCCATCAAAGTATTTTTAGAAAATTTAACACACCACAGACACAGATATTATACTCTAACTAGATCTGGTTTACAAAATTTTATTGATTTTAATTGGTAAATATTCAAATTTAAATCAGATTTCATTTGTATGGTGCGCGCTCGGGGGACTCCTTTTAAGTTGAATATTTTAATTAAGTTGAATACATTTCATTGAATTAAAATTTCGTGCATTCGTCTTTCTTCACATAGCTGGTTCTTACTATAGGAATGTCTCCCACCCCTCAAAAACTAGAGATATAGAGGAGAAAGAAACATACCTCTAAATACAAGATAATACAATCAAACTTTCTCCTCTGATATGCAAAGCTTCAAATTAAAAAGATAATTGAAACATTTTTCCAACCATAATCAACGGGCTCGTAACCAAAACGTTTATAAGGCAAGATGGTGGAGCCTACGAACAGTGGTTGGCAATTCTTATTTAAGTTTAAATAGCTTTTGCGATGCAGCAATCTACGTGAGCTTGGTCGAGACCGGAGATTGAGCGCGGGATCGCGGTGAGCGACCGGCCAACTTTGACAAAGAGTAATGATCCAACACGATCAGACCGACACCTCTCCGCAGTGGCTACACACCGATTTGCGATTTTATTACAAAAGAAATTATGTTTTCCTTGACAAAATTGGACCTGTCGCTTTCAGAGGCTCCGGTGTTTAGGATAAAAAATAAAGCAGATAAATTACTACAAAGTAGATAAAGCTGAACTAAAATTAAAACGCTAACAAAATTAATCTATTTTAAATAAATTGTTGGTTCTTAATCATTCTCCTAGCCTTAATTATTAAACTCTTTATTGTACACCAAAAAATTATAACGAAGAAACATTAAAAGCATTGTACAATGGGCGGCTTTATCGCACACGGCGATCCCTACTAAGCAACCCTTGGATGGACAGGAAAGTTCGGAAAAAACAACGGACAAAGGACAACGGCTTATGCTTATTATACGACTCAGGTCATTCCACCAACGCAAAAAAGAATTCTTTAAACCACGCGGCGGGCGGCGGGGCTATGGCGTGGCTGAACACATTTTCGTCAAACATATCTGAAATTCACACTGTTTAAACTCTCTTTCAAGTAAAAACTAACCTCTTTGAAATTGGCACATCCATTAGAGAAATAAGTTTACCTACATTTTACCGAAAGTCATTTGATCAAAGGCTTTGTAGGTCGAAGACTATTAGGCGACTGTTCATATCAATGAATAGTCAGGCTATAAATAACGCCTGTTTTGCGTCTGAAGTTAAAAATAAGTACCCTCATACTTATAAGTTATTACTAAGTAAAAATTTTACAATTTAGGTTGAAAACCCACCTCCATGTCGACCGTCACCATTTACGCTCTAATTATTAGACGATTTGTCAAGAGTACCTCCTATCCTTTTGAAAACATTATACATATAAATTATATCATGAGAAAAAACCTAACAATAACATGAACTTTATTTGGATCATCGACGTCAATATATAACACAATTTATCTCGAGAATTCGAAGTATTCCGGGGTATATTACGTGGTTTCAAAGAATACAAAACGTATTTCCTAGCAATCCTAAAGGAAAAACCATACGTCTAGTCGAATAATAAGTTATTGTGAACGTAGAACGAAGGAGCGGCGCCGCTTTATCGCTCGATGGAGCACCATTGTATCGACAATCTTCGAAACGAAGTTGTTATCTTGGCGGCTCTCACGTTTTGTTGAATTAGTAAGAGGGTACAGACAAATGGCCATGTAAGAAACACGGAACGATCTCTGACTCGCTCCGAAAGCGATAGTGCCCCACTAGTTACGATAATAAATAGGGGCTTAACGCTAGCAAATGGCCGATTAGGGCATTCTTGACTACAACACGGGCATTCTGATAAAGTTAGCGTTTGCTTTGCAACGAGTCTCATGGGTTTTATGGCTAACAAATAGATTGGTCGGCCATTAAATCACTCACTTGTTTTTAGACTTGTAAACTTTATGTGCACAGAAAACTGAAAATGTGCAGAAAAATCGTATTAGGGACATTCAATAATTGGATTTTCTGTGTTTTTTTGGTATGACAACATAAAATGTAATCCACGAATTGTGATAGGTATATCTAAAACAGTGATGGTAGCCTTATGTACGAATTATCATTTAAAGCGTATTGGTATATACGTATAGAGTGTATATATACCAAGTAATTTGCTTCAGAGCAATACTCATTAACAATTATAAACAGTTACTAATGCAAATCAGTCAATTGTTTAATACGACCACTACGTGAAATACGTTTTCGACAAAATTTATTCAACCTCATTTTAACGAGATTCTACCATTATACCTTTTATTAAAGCCAATTCGACAAATTGAAAGCTTAAGGTTTAATTAGGATAATTTCTTAGTCCATTACGGTCTCAATACTCATCCCGAGAGTTATTTTGTAAGGTTACAAATTTGTATTGTTGAAATATAGAGAGAAATCTATCAATAATTCCTAACCATGGAGTTAAATCTATTCATGTTTACCCTTATTTAGTTACCCATATTTACCTATTACCTAATGTCAACAAACATTTAGATTGTGTAAGGTACAATGTCCATTGCTTATTATAGTATTAAATATTAAAGTTTTTCGGGGCTATTGTTAGATTTAGTAAAGATCACCACAATAGACCCATTCTTTGCTTTACAAAGAACACAATTAATACATAAAAATAAGTAAGTATAGTTATTATAGCACAATAGAATAAAAATCAGTAATCCCGTTTACAAAGTACTTTTATACAGAAAAGATAAAAAAGAAAACATATTTTCAGCTAAGCACCTTATGGCTCGAGTCGACTAGACAGCCAGAGTAAACATAAGTAAGTCAATTGACTCGGGTTCTTCTACTAAACTACTTACGCGGTGGCTACCTACGAGTCGAAGCCACCGCGTAGAAGTCGTAGCCACCGCGTAGAAGTCGTAGCCACCGCGTAGAAGTCGTAGCCACCGCTTAGAATTCGTAGCCACCGCGTAGAATTCGTAGCCTACGACTTTTATGACTCATCACCACAGCTACGGTAGCGTAGCGCATATTCGATACGATATGGAAGCAGTGCACAGTGATAGCATAGTGCAAGTTGTATGACCGTTATACTGCCAAGTCGTATGTTCGAAACCCAGGCCTCTGACTTTTCAGTTTTGCCATGGTTTTGCCTATTAGAAATTAATTTAATGAAAACAACTTTTCAACGGATATAACTCGCGTTTTTATTTTGATAATACAATCCTGACGTTTCGAGTGCTTTGCAGCACTCGTGGTCGCAGGCAGACAGAGAGAAATTAAAACGCGAGTAATATCCGTTGAAAAGTTGTTTTCTCGAACTCTCTCTTTGTGTTCGCGAAAGTTTGAGACTATATTATAGAAATTAATTATTATTTCTTAAAACAGTGATGGAAACATCGTGAGGAAACCAGCACAACTGAGAGATTTTTCAAGGGTGTGTAAATCCATGTGAAAGGCCTACGGGCAGTTTAAACTCTGACACCAGGTTGTTATTTTACCGTACGATAAACAACCACCGATACGATACTTTAATGAATCAATAGCGATTTTTGCATTCCGAAACCGTGCGGCATTGGCGTTCATAAAAAAACTGTTTAAATAGTAGACATATTCGTGCACGTTTCAAAATAACACAGTTAGGTACCTACTTAACAAGATAAAGGAATTTCGCCATGGATCGCTTTAAACGAATAAAACATAAATATTTTATCAATTATAAAATTCTTCGCTCACAAAACAGTGCCTATTTGACGAAATCTATGCACGGTATTAGCGGGCTTTTACCAATACGTTTCAATTTCACGCATTTGTTGTCTAAATTTTACACTTTTCTAACTAGACGAAGCTAGAAATGGAGCTATTTCTATTATACTTTTTAGAATCGTTTTATCAATAGTACTTCACGGACGTCGTTAACATAATAATACAATCACAAACATTTATCATTACAATCACATAACGTACTCACCCCTACCCTATGACTAGATAGGAAATGGTATTATTCAGAGACCATCACTGTAGCTGAACAGTTCTTTCTCAATATTAAAAGAAGCAGAACCTTCCAGAGCCATAGCAGTAAAACTTACAGCGAGCTAAATTATGTAAGAATACTAACAAATTAACTACAACAGTTTAGACTTATTTGGCAAAGTTAAATTCACGATGTTAAGGATTACAGTGAAACAAAGGCCCACGTTTAAGAAGAAACGTGATAATTACACGCGGCGGCTAAAGACTAAGAAACTCATAAACTATTTACAAAGTGAGTTTCGAAGTAGTACCACCCATGGGCTGTCTTACATTGCCAACACTGAAATACATTGGTTTGAGAGGTAACACCTAATTCCATTAATTATTAACCATACAAATACGTAAGCGTCGTCCGTTGAAAAAGGGTCTTCTGGCACTAGACTTGACTACTTGTGTTCAATTCGCAAAGTATTGGATCCTTGTAAAGGAATCCATAGAATTCTCGGAATATCAACTTGTTTTCGAAGGCTTCTTAAAAGTATATGGCAATCCCCGGCGTATATCATTATAAGTAAAATTGATTGAAAAAGTTATACCTTCAGAAATGTACCTGAGATTTAATATTCCGCAGAGTATTTTGGGCAGCAAGTTTTGGCGTTGCCTGTGTCATAACTTTTGTCTTATTGTCTTCTCAGTACACCAGACTTGTGGTAAGTTTTCGAGATATTATAAATAACCTTAGTATTTGCCTTATATATAGGTTTTGATCAAAAATAACTGGATGTAACTAAGACCCCACTTTTCCAAAAACACTTTGAGAAACTACACTACCTTAAAATGGTGAAGAACTTCGTGGTGAAGCAACTATGTTAATTATAATCTCTCAATTTTACCATTCACTTTAAAAACCGAGTTAAAACTAAGTTCAACCCTTCGCAAATTGCAGTTCTGTATTCTGAACTCAGTTAAACGCTTAAACCGAGTTTAACTTGATTGATGGCGTTTAGTGTCAGTGATGAAATCGTCTCTTAGTTATTCATCAAAAATACGATAATGCAGATTGACCTGAACAGTTTTCCAAAAATTTTTATGTATTTTATTAACAGGAAGCACCTACAGTAAACAGCGTTGAGAAAGACTATTTGAACTGGAACGTATCCTACCCAACGATTATATTGTGTCCCATTCATAAAATTGAAGACCAAATCCTTTCGAATTATGTTAAGTATGCTTTTATAATCCAATTAAATTAAAATATAAGTACAATCTATACTAATATTATAAAGAGGTAAAGTTTGTATGTTTGTATGTATGTATGTATGTATGTATGTATGTCGGGGGTAATCTCCAGATCTACTGGTCCGATTCAAAATATTATTTCAGTAATAGAAAGCTACATTCTTCCTGAGTGCTATGGGCTATCTTTTATTCTGATAAAGATAAGTTATCAGCAAGAAATAACAATATCCGTGATCCAAGTCAGAAAAAAAATGCTTTCTGGCTGCTTTATCGACGTGCGCTATCTAAACGGCTTAAAATAAGTGACTATAATGTTTAGCAAAAATATTAGCCTTTATTAGTTTTATAAAAAAGTCTGTGACACCATATATCTATCTTTAATATTTAAAGTAAAATAACGGTTTTATTTTAAAAGTGTAAGAAATCGATATTAATAATTTCGTCAAGGGGTACGGTAGACTCGATCGAAACCTCACCAGAATAATAAAATATGAAAAAATAAAGATTTCGAGTCGACAACATATATCCGCAAAATTAGGATTGTCGAGTATTTTGTTAAATTTTAATGATGCTGACAAACAAAATCGCAGTTGCCATATTGGCCAGTCTAGCAAAACGGCACTGACACCGGATGACATATTGAGTAGTTAATAAACGTTCCGTTTGTAATTGGCTCCATGTATCCTATTCCACTGTAATTATACATATGAATAGCTGTTGGTTTTCCATCCGTAAATAAATAAATAAATACTAGCGCACATACGCCTCACCACTCAATACGTCGCGCCATTCATTTTAAAAACAAAGTAAAACGAAACGTCTTGCCATAAACATTGAGCGTATCAAAAAAATATATACAGTCATACTTTTCAGTCATTTCGCAAAGGTGTTATGGAAACTTTTTTATCGAAAATAAAAGAGTCTGCAAAATTGGGGGCGCCACTAGCGCACTTCGCATATTACAATTCAAAATAACAAGTCATTTGGTTCTTACATATTTTTATGATGAATTTTTTGTCATCAAATATAATCAATTGAATTACTTAATACTCACAAACTTAGTATTTAAGATTTTTATTTTTAGTTCTAGCTGTCACCGCCTCATTCTTTTTTGCCAAGCTGTACCTACTCTGTGTTATGTGTTTTTTCTTAAATATTATATTTTATGTATATTTTTTAATGTTTAGATACATGTTTTGCTTATTAAATTATATTATTTTAATAAGAAACTCGCAAAAACAACTGACTCGGGCGGGACTTCAACCCGCAATCCCCGGCGTGCCATCGCTTTACCAACTAAGCTACCGAGTCCTGCCCGTTTCATGCCATGTCATGTTCAGGTCATGGGACCAGCAGTGCAGCAGTACTCTGGTAGATGTTATCACAAGCGATTAAGCCGTTAAAAAAGGATATTCGTTATTTCAAATGAAGTTGTTATTGTACCTTTTTTTTCTTTTTCTTTTTTGTTTACGGGGGGAAACCTTCGAAAGGCACCCGGCCTCCGGGGGAAGAGACCGGGGAGTATGGGATTCTTACCTCACTAAAACCACCCCGGTGATCACCATCAGCACATGAGGGGAGATCCCGGGTCCTCTTAAGAGACCAGCTTCGGAACCTCCCCTGCGCAACGCCTGTTAGGCACATCCCCGGAGAGACTGTAAAGGGGTCTCTCCTGAGCCTCGCTGTGCACGGTAGCATGTGACCACTTTGCCACCGTCTTCTCTGGGGTCGCTCAGTGGGCGCACAAACTCTCTAATCTGAGCGCCCGCGACCCCAAAGGCCCCGCCTGCTGCTGCTGCTGTTTCTGCGTATTAGACGCCAAGGCGGTTGCGTCGTCGACGCCTCCTTCTGCTCCGAGCGGGATTGGCTCTCTCTCGCTCCCGTTAAGCGGCTTCCTTCTTAGTCATTACGGTCTCACAGAAGGAGGCTACTTCTCTCCAGTTATCTGTCTCTGCCAACATAGCCCTCACTACTACGGGCAGAGACAAATCCTTGCCGATCCGGTCCGTCAGGACTCGTCGTTCGGAGATTCACGCAGGGCACTCCTCGAGCGTGTGTTGTGCAGAATCAACACTGCATCCACACACGGCAACTTGCCGTAGCTTCTCGACCAATCCAGTTTAGGTACTCACCGAAGCAACCGTGCCCGGTGAGCACCTGAGTCAGCCTGTACCTGCGCTCTTTTCTGTTCAGCCAGGTTTCGAAGAGCGGCAAGACGGCTTCGACATAGACGATAAATACTTTTTGGGTAGGTACCTAAGAATCGCAATGAAACCTTCTAGCTTAAAACCGAAGGTACGTTTTATAAGATCCTCTAACAGTTCTATATTTTCCTTTTGAGGTACGGAATGAGATCCGCGTCATCCCAATAGGTTTTTAAATTTGAATTTGGTGCCATCTCGATCGAAATCAATCGGTTCCTAGGCGAGTGCGGGCAGCACGAACGGGACGGGAGGCGTTGTCATCGGGAAACTTTGCATCGGTGATTAGTACAATAAATTCAATGTGATTAGTACATTGCACGAAGTTGTCCTGTTGGTTTTTTATGAGTTTAGGCTTGCATTCTATTTAATTTAAATTTTATACCCCTAGGTGATAAGAGTGGTTCACGCGGACGAAGTCGCGGGCAACAGCTAGTATTATATAACTTAGAAGGCCATACACTGATTGAATTGACGAAGACCTTTAAAAAGGTCAATTCTGTAACCAGGCGCGTTTATATACAGGGAAATTTAAAAAAGGGAACTAATTTTTCAAGCTGTTATTTAAACATTCGAGATGTTATTATGATCAGTTGAAAAACATATTGAGCAGTTATTTAATTTAATGGCGGTTGATTAATTATTGCGACAGTAAAACATGGACAGTAATAAAAAAATAATTAGTCAGTTATTTTATCATACAATGTCAATTCTAAAAATAATTGAGCAGTCCAATAACTTAATGAGCGGTAAAAATGATGGAATGAGCAGTTCGATAAATAGTTCGGCAGTTTACGATTCTGTGTATGGACTTTAGGGCACCCCGACTCGGACAGGTTAGGTTAGAAGGGGATGGCGGGGTCGTGTGAGCGAGCGAAGCGAGCGAATAGACCTCGCCTTCCCCTTCGTGGTTATTTTTTTAAAAACCACCCAGAAGTAGGAGCCCCGCGAAGCGGGGCTCCGTCAATTATATGATAAAGATTATATGATATAAAGCATACGGTCATACGAATAAAATTAATTAGCAAATAAAATAAATTTTATAGCTTATCAAAAAGATCGTTTACTACTTTAACATCTAATTGTTTATAGAATTGCTTAGAATGAGATTTCTTACCGACAAATTCCGATTTATTACTGCTCACGCGTAACCGCTCGTTCAATAATTTTTACCGCCCATTTAATTATTTTCCTACTCAATTATATATTCACTGATCAATTTCATAATTTTTTATTACTCATTTTTGTTTACTTTACTGCTTAGTTTTAACTGCTGAACTAGTTATTAAACGTGCCATTTTTAATTTTTAACTAACCAAAACCGCTATTTACAACTGCCTCTTTAAATCAGTGCCTTTAAAAAATACCAGAATCCTTTTAGTACTTACTTCGACTTTGATTAAAACTCAACAGATTAGCCTAAAAAGATGTTTTCATTTGTTTAAAGTGTGTAAAATTTGTGTTTGCCTTATATGCAAACTTCAGAGTGTTTTCATAATTTTTTATAAAGAAAAATGTTTTAAATTTTGAAAAAGTTAGTGCTAAGAAGTGTCGGGTATTTTTTTTAATACCCTTTATATTTTTATTCTACTAAGAGGATAAACAAACATGGCCTGCCAAGCCCGCCGCAAGCGATTACCTACCGTAACCTATAGATAGACGCTTGCAATACTAGAGGTACTTATCAGTTGCCGACCCTGTACTAGCCTGCCATAGGAGTAATAAACGAGTACTTGGCCCAACTCTATATACCTGTTCATCATAAAAATATTTTTCAGCGAAACTGTCAACAGAACAGGCTATAACCTGGAGTCGTACTACTCATCTATTTTATCAGTATCTTTGGAAGCGCTAAATGTTCTTGATTTGCCACCACCAGAAATTTTACAGGTATGTATGTCTCATTTCACAGACTCAAAATATGTTAATAATTGTAATACTTACCTATAGTAATGCAGTATTTTCAAAAGCCGATTCTATTAAAACGCGTTATAGTTTTTTTTTTCAAAATAATTCAACCAGTATTTTAGAACAGAATCCCTTGAGTTTCGCTAGATGTATACTATACTTATCTCCTGACTTCATAACACAGGAGATATAATAAGGAATAATACATTACCTATTTAACGCTGGGACCTTTGCAGTTAATAGACCCACGGGACTACGCGACAATTGCTGCCGATTTATTCAAGAGGTTTAACAACCAGACCTTGACGACTCCACTTAATTGGCCCATAACTATCGAAGCAACCATGACGGAAATGGGAATGTGTCATGTCATCAATTCTAATGTCGCTGTACTTGATGATCCTACGTAAGGATTTACGTACATACCTACACACACAAAACACACTATAGGTATTTCTATAATACATTATAAATGGAGGATAGTGTTGTAATGGTAAAAGTCCCTCTTTCAACCATTATTTGATTTTAACTATTGTTTAGGTTATCTAGTCTAGGCTTCGAGCGCCGCCGGTGCTAACAAGGTCTCATTTTTGATTCCAGGATCGGGCAAAGTTGTATTAAGTTTTTCCATCTGGAAATGCAATGCGAATTCTATTGATCATTGTGGCACTTGTGGTTGTTAAACTACCTTTGCCTAACCTTACAACACTTTTGTAACACACAATTTGCAAAAGCGACTTGATTTTCTCGCGTTTTTCACTAAGTACTTAAATTGATTCTTCAGTCCTTCTAAATCTAAGCTAATGAAACGAATGAAAGTCGCTAACTAGAAGCTAGGATTAGAACACGTTAATGGAAAAAGACGCCGAAGAAAATGTTACTAAATGAAAAATGGTGATTAAAGAAGGAAATCAATTCTCGAAAACTCTACATCGGTCTTAAAAGGTTACCTTTCCGTTTTAGATTTTTAATTTTTACACAAAGCACTTGCATGACGAAACATCACACGAACCGGTGTTCCATTAGGTAAAGTTTTCGTTTTTGTTCCAGTAAATGGAGTGACAGTAGTGTGGCGTACGCCAAAAAAAATATTGAACTCTCGGTACACGACATCGACTTTTATGTTCAGATACTGAACTACGCAGACACATATAAGGTACCTAAGTAAGACAGGTATTTATTGCTGCTAGGTCCAAGGACCAAGAATAATATTAGGTCCAAGAATAGACCATGAGACCACAGTCTAGACTCTAGTGAGACCAGAGTACAAACACGGTTGCGCACTGGCAAGGTTTTCCTAGAAAATAGCAAGGCTATGGCTCAGTGTTCATTGTTTGTTTTTTTTTTAAACGTAGCCTTTCACTAATGTGTACTGGGATTTTCTCCTGTATCATGAATTCAGTTACAGACGTCACAATGCACAAACCGACGCGAATAGGTATCTGACATTCACACAAAAATCCCTGTGCGGCTATTGAACCCGCTATACCAAGCATAGAGCATAGAATCGCGTTATCGCTACCAATACTGTCGTCAAGTTAAAAGGTTAGTCGGATATAAGCGATTGACCTTCTATGCTTGCACCGTTCGACCCCTACACGCCTACATCCTAGACTCTAGCTATAGTTTTTATTTTTTTCTTATAATTTAATAACTAATATTCGGATAACGTACTTACCTACTTTACGCTAATCATCATGAAGTTAGAAACAACCTGAGTAATAAATACGATAAACCATAATAAGTAAATTCACAAAACTGCCCGTTATTATAATAATGAAGATCCCGTAGGATCTGTATCTTCCTACTTATTGATTAATATTAATACCTTCATATTTGGAGCCCTTTAATTGGCTTCCTATCGGCAAAGGATTAAGATTAGTAGGAAGGCGACCAAATAATCCCTCTGATCTGATTCAAATTAACTACTAACTTAATCAGCATTGTTTATTATTATAATTAATCATCAAATTAAGAGCTATGCTCTTATCGGTGCAGCTTCTTCAAGCTATCAAGAACAGTCATTAACTTAATTAAAATAAATAGTGTAGGCTAACATTTTAAATTTTCAGATTTACACAGTCAGCCCCGACGAAGTTATACTGAGCGGCACGACGTCGTTAACTTTCGACGCAGAAGGGTTCTTGTCTTTTGGAGTGCAAATTACAAGCACTAGAGCTTCAGGAGATCTCAAGTACATTCCTTTGCATCTTCGAAAGTGCAGGCAAGGCCGCTAGGGTGATATTTTGATTGCGAATCGAAGCTACGAACTTAATCCGTCGCATTTCAATTGCTTATTTCTGTTTATTTACTAGTAGCTATTTCTTCATACCTAATATATTGCCCTACTCATAATTCCTCTTGAAAGACATTATGATTTCTCAATATGTATAATAATATTATCATTTGAGGGAACGTACTTTTTTTTATACCTCTCACGTAGTCATACGGCCCACCTGATGTTAAGCTGTATGGTGTAGTCGAGATCAGGGGTAGGTATTTATTACGAACTTTAATGGAACAATAATATTTTTTAAGTATATCAGAAGATCTTAACTTTTCTTTACTTTGACCATGGGCTTTTACTATAGATAATTATGATCTTTGAATTTTTCAGATTTATCCACGAAACAACTAGTAAGAGATACCCAATTTATTCGTACAACCGTTGCTTATTAGAATGTCGGATTAATATTATACTGAAATTGTGCAAATGCATACCACATTTCTATAAACCATTGGGTAAGTCCTAACATTACATTAATTCGGTAGGTAAACTGATTGAGCATAAAAAAAACATATAGGTACCTACAGATATCGGCAAGACAATGGTCTTACCATAAAGCATAGCGATCGTGAGGTGTTGGGTAGTGCGATTAGCAGTCAGATTTGTTGGAACACTGACACATATTTTCCCACGCGTCGCACCCTTATTCAGGGGGCCTACTCCGAAATTTTAACAACAATACTTCGATTATCGGATCTCAAGTTTGTTCGTTAAATTACCTTCTAATAGATTGTTTTTTTTTTATGGATTTGTAACTACAATTAAACAGTGGTAATTTGGTGGTAAGGATTGTGTTTGATGGTCTTGATTAGGTATTACGTTCCGATCCGAAATATCGTTGTTCGATTTTTGGAGTAGAGCCCCTGCCTATCTAAGGTCACACCCAACCCACTATCCCGCCCGAGCTGAATGCAACTCACCATTAACCTTCGAAGTCGGTTATGAATATTATTTAAACTGTGGTAAGTACTAGTAAGAGACCTCTGTCAAAGTTGGCTTGCTTTGGTTTTCAACGCTAGTATCCAAAAGATACCTATAGCAAGATAATTATCCCCTTGCTGAAATCCATAAAAAAATATTCATAAAAATTATCTATGGATCTCATAATTTGGGCAGGAATCTCGTAATTTAGTAGGTCTTGCTTTCATTCATTCTAGTATCATCACTAGTCATTGGACAGTCCACTACTGACTAGCCTGGCTAATCGTTAAAAAGTATAAGTACTGAACTTCAATAAAATACAAATCAATCTTATGATGATGATGACTGATGGCTATAGGTACCTACTAGATGTGCAATGTGCAAACTGCCGGAGACTAATCACCTAGCTCCTCACTATTCGGGTAAATGCCGACTCATCTTGATCTGGACCACCTAAACATTACCTTCGCTTGCGCCTTAAATAAGATTCCAGGCGTTCTATACCTAAGAATTTTAAATCAACATATTTATGGATTTAATTTTAGATAACGAAAAGATATGCAGTTTGGCCGATCTGGAATGTGTTCTTGAATACAAAAAGGAAATTATTTCACTGTCAGTTACCAATGAAACTAGAACAAAATTCGATGATATCAACGAATTACCTAGATCATCTCGTGATTGTGGTTGTCTCGGCAACTGCGAGGAAGATGTCTTTAAAAGTGATCGTGAGACGTTTTTACCTCAGGTGTCGATGAAAAGATTGAGAGTAAGCGTTGTAAGATTCCCAAAAGTTCGAGTCAGGAGGGAAATTATATTCAACTTTTATGACCTTTTCCGTGAGTATTCAACTTAGGGTGTTTTAAACACCACCAGCACATCAGCATCGTTTTTATACAACCCTTCTTTTACACTCTCAACTCTATCTCGTAGTTCTGCCACATCTACTACACTAGTCTACAAAAATTTTCTTTTTGTCTGTTGTCGAATGTCTTAGCTGGTAGATATCATGCATGGCTTATTTTATAACATGCTTCTTTAAACTAAATCGTATTTTTTTTTAGCTCCAGTTACTTAAATATTTAACTTAGATTTTTTTAAAGACATGTGTAAAGAGTTTAAAACAAAGTTAAGTGTAATTAAGCCTTTATACGCCACCCCGGTCACCGGTGACTGCGAACAATAAAGACTGCATTGAGTCTGCGGCCGTGGCGTGGCAGTCAAGACTTTTTTGTTGACTGTACTTTATTTCGATGATTGGGTCAGAGACATCTTTGATATAAAATGAGTGCATAAAAAAACCTTTAAACCAGTCCTAATAGTCTCTGATACTAATTATTTTCATTTCAGTTCGAAGTGGTGGTGTAGTGAATTTATGTATCGGTACCTCAGTTATTTCTATAATGGAATTAGTGTTGACAGCATTACGCATTCCTATTTACGAAATAATGCAAATTGTAAAAGGAGTTTGGCGGAGATACAAGAAATCACAGTTACCAAAATTGTCTAACAATAAAAACAAATTTGAATAGTGTCAATAAATGTATTATGACGTGTACATTTTTTTTTAAATTTTCTTCTTTTTCCTCTTTTATCTTTTCTTCGTATAGCATCACAAAGTATCTGAAAATAAAACAATAATTATAAATTAGTCTTTTTCCGTTTTTTTTTTTACACTTTAATAGATTTCAGGAGGCTGTTCTCAATTAGATGCGTATTTTTTTTTCTATCTATGAATTTAGTATTTATATAAATTTATTGATTTATTTGAATTGCTAAGTGCAAAACTCGAGAACGTCTGGACCGATTTTGTTGAAATTTTTGTGTATCTTGAGTGAGTTCCTGGATGGTTTATATTCACAATTGGACCCGGTAGGTAGCGCTGCAATCGGGTTAAACTAAAATCACGGGTGCCAAGCCGCACGAAATAGCTACGGTTATATAAAATGAAGCTAGAATTTTCAACTGACTGACTTATAATCTTGTATAGTACAAGCTTGTAGGAATTTAAAAAATAACTTGTTAGTTATATTAGAAATGTTTAGGAATCTATATCGTATATTTACCTCATGCCCCTGAAGAAATTAACAAGTTATCAGCTTTGTCATTCTGCCGCTACTGCCCGACTGGATGAGTATTCCACATCGCCATCTAGGGAAGAGATTGATTTTTATTTACTAAATAAACTGATCACATGCTATGCAGTTTGGCAGACTTTGTTTGTAGTAACTTATAAGGTTTTATGTGAATAAATAAATATGAATTAATTAATTAGGAATTAGGGACACCAACCTACATACTCCATACTCCATTTTTGAAACTGAATGGCGATGTAATTTTCTATATCACTCCGTCCCTTTTAAGAACATTTTTCGAGTTTTGACTCACTCGTCGATTGTCACCTGAAAAAGATATTTTTTAGAACAAATGTTTATTTATTTTTTTATTCCAGATTATAAAAACGGATTACAAAGAACCTAATATAGAGCAGAATTTCCAACAAGTTCTGAATCAGGTAACCATCGTCGTTGAAATCGCGTAGTACCAACATCAACTTGTCGCAGAATCGGCACAAAGTATTCTAAGTCGTGAATCGACCTCTATACGTTCGCCGATGTGGAGGACACAAAACTATTGGGCAACGGACAGTACACGGACCGACCCAACCAATCTTCTTCAGAGTTGACATAACCGACATATCAAACGCTCCTCTAAGGTCGCTCCTTAAAACGCTGGATACGTCATTACTTGTAGAAGTTTTAACGTGTTTAAAAAATTTGGAAACTGGCACCAATCTGAACAAAACAATATGCCAACTGTGACATTTTTGTCTAAATCTGATAGGATCCAGCAGGCAACTATAGAAACCCCATGCACACCCGAACAAATAACAAAATTCCAAGTTCGATGACAGAAAACTTACCATTCCAATCGAAGAAGTCTGAAGACGTACTTCATAGTATTTCGACGCATCACAGACCAAACTTTTGCAATCTTCGAAAACTTTTCATGGTGAACGAAACAGCTCTACGTGCAACTATCTTTTGCTACTTATTTTGAAGTTTAATATACGGAATGACTACGTATCTACTATATTATTACAATCAAATATTCAGAGATAAATTTTTAATTAAATTACAGTGGCAAACAGTAGAACAAAGCTCATATCAGCTATTATTTGTAATCTGATAAAATACATACTCTCTCATCGCACATAACCAACTAACAAGCGCATGGTTTAAATTGATTTCGACAGAGTTCCAATTCGTAAAAGGCACACAGTGCAAACGGTAGGTAGCTGTAACGGTAACAGTGCATAGTAGCAACACCTACATGTAGTCCAATATTTATACCAAGTAAAAAGTTACCATCATGCGTATTCCACAACAAATGGTCTGTAAATTTACATCTGGCAGTAGAATTGGAAATACAAAAACAAGTCAAATATACCGGCTCCACTGTTTACCGTTGATGGGAAGTATTTAAAGAGTGTTATGTAACTACCTTGAATTGGCTTAAGAAATAAAGTTGTTGTTCAACAACAACTCCCAAATGTATCTGCTAACAACTCCCAAATGTATCTGCTATCAAATCAGAATTAACATGCTATGTGTTAGCAGAATCCAATTGAAATCGCGACTTATAAATGCAAAAAAAAATACTTCGCTGATCCGGAAACAGGCAGTCGCCCCGACCACTGCGTGTGCTTATGAAACACAGCGACATCGCCGCTTGTACAATAACAATATCTGCTTAACAACTCCAAATTGTGTGACAGTAAAAGCTATAGGTACGTGTTTGCAAGAAACTGATTCATATCTATGATTCAAATACGTAGAATAACTATTAGAACTGTAAAAAAATATGGAGCATAACATAACAATAATATTTCCTCAAATGAAATTTATTAAGCATTTATCATAAGGGCTACATGAAACATTAAGACGCTTACATTAACTTAGCCTAATATACAAGTGTTAAATCGATAAATTGAACGTCAATCGAGAGTTTTAAGAACACATCACCGAACACAATTCAAGACGAGGATGAAAAAATTTCTTTATCCAGGCGGCAGAGTGCATACAAACCCCAATTCAGACCGACTTCAAAACTTTCCTGAAATCACAAAAATTACAACATTTAGGTCATCATTCGAGATGATAGTTCTGCGATCAATTGCAACTTATAGACGCCAATTTAATACGATGAGTAGATTTTTCAGCAGTGTCCTAGTGTTATATTTATAGTATTTCAAGACAAGTGAAGACTGGGAGCAGGTGTTAACCCCATATCCATCTCCTAGGTAGGACAAAATGTACAGGCCGAAAGAAACGACATTCGCAGGAAGAAAACATGCTTAGTGCTATTGATTTAATTCAACAGCAGACGATAAACCAGTGCACAAGTAATAAAAATGCACACTAACTCAGAGGTATTTTATTTCATCTGACAGTAGGTAGTCAATATTATGGAATATAAGGATTTTAAAAGTTTTAAAAAATAAGGATAGCATTTGCTCCTAAATGGAGAAAGGTAGACATGTAGAATCTAGGCGGGTGGTGGAAAAATCTACTCATTGAATAAAAATTCCTGAAGGCACAAAAACCAACATTCGAATGTTATGAAGATAATTGTTGCTAGAATAATCCTAAAAGCAAGTTTCTTTCCTGAAATAAAAACAAACAACAAGAGAAATACAATGCAACCACCAGTGACATGACTGAATTACTCACTTTTCTTTGTTAATCGCTAGAAGAAACGTACGTCTATGGTCCTCCCATCGATGCGAGTGCGGTCGAACATTTCTGAATATTATATTAAGAAAATCAATTTAAAACAACTTGATTGCTGATATGTCTTACCAGTTGACTAAAAGAAAACTTGATGGTTCGAGCTCCTAACAATATACTCAGCTGTTGAGAATCATCAAAACAAAAACCTTACAATTTTACAAATAGATAAGATCACTTTCTACCGTCAAAAATCTGTCAATCATAAAAATCTATAATTTATGGTTTTTGGCATGTGTCTTGCGAATTTGAAGATATTTAAAAAAAACTTTCAATTCTTTCTGTATTAACTATTTGCTTGTAAAAAGGATACTTATTGCCCTTTCAGCATCCCATTCTTTATGGAAGCGTACGACGGCTGTATCAGGTGCGGTCATCTCAGCAAACTTCACGTCTCCACATTCACTGAACTTCTCGCGAATCAACTGCCAAGTCACGGTTGGTGGGAGCTAAAATACAGAAATACGGTTTCGCTTTTTATTGAATAATGATTTTTCCAATAAAGTAATCTAACAATCTACTGGAGGTCTTTTTCCCAACTGTGCATGTATGATTGTGGTGATCATATCATTGTGATTAATGGAGATTGTTATAGTCTATTTTAGAATGTCATATACTAATATTACACAACCATCTACATCAACGCGGCGTACTTTTCGTCAATAAACACACCAATATATTGTTTCAAAACATGCAGAGTTTGTATAATAAGCAAAACACTTTAAACTCATTTCTTGAAGAAACACCTATATATCACGCATTATGTATTACGGAATCGTGGCTATCTCCCGGAAAACTGGAATTAATACATTGCAAAGGATACAACGTCGCGTCATCTTTCTGCAGACTAAACCACGCAGGAGGCGGAGTGTGCATATTATTGCGAAGCGATTTAGATTACACCGAGAGAAAGGATATTGTGGACATGTCAATAGAATACGTAATAGAACTCTGCGCTGTTTCCATCTTAAAAACTAAAACATTGTTGATTGTTATTTATTGGAATGGTAGGCTGACCGATTTATTTTTTGTTCAATTAAAAAAAGTATTAGAACTGATAAAAAACAAATATAATTCAATGAATGTAGTAATTGGTGGAGATTTTAACATAAATATGTTAGAAAACAGCGTACAATCAAATTTATTACTAAATCTTATGCTAGAATATAATTTTAAACAATATATAAAGGAACCGACTCGTATAACTCGATCTACTTCAACTTGTATAGATTTATTATTTACAAATTTTGATAAAACCACCGTAGAGACTAGTGTCCACGATTACGGGTTTTCGGATCATAAAGGAATAAAACTAAAATTAAAAAACCAAATAGACCTTAATACACCTCGTCTTGAATGGCAAATAGAAAAAAGACTATACAATAAACAAAATATAGACCGCTTTAGAAGAGAATTAAGAAACGTAAACTGGAGTATTTTAATAGATGACAAAAAAACAATGAATGAAAACTATACAATTTTTGATTCAAAGTTATTAGAAATCCTTAACCAAACAATACCAAAAAAATCTATCAAATTAAAAATAAATAAAAAATATTGGCTAACCCGAGGAATCAAAACCTCTTGTAGAAACAAACGACTTTTGAAAACATTCGTTACGTACAACAGAAACCAAATATTAATTAATCATTATAATCAATACGTAAAATCATTAAAAAGGACTATTTACATATCTAAACGTAACGAATATATAAGAGAAATGGAAAATTCTGAAAACAAAACAAAGTCAATGTGGAAAATAATAAAAGAACGAACTAATAAAAACGTGAAAAAGTCGAAAAATAACATTAAAATACAAATCCACGGCAATCTTACGACAGACCCATACCAAGTTGCAAACCTATTCAATGAGTTTTTTGCATCAGTGGGGATATTGAGTAGTGGGAGCGCGGCGCACGGCCGCGGCCGGCCTCCGCTCACACGAAACGATAACAGCTTGTATCTAAGCCCCGTCGAACCCCGCGAACTATACAACATCTTAAAAAACTTGAAAAGTAAATATAGCCATGGCGTAGACGAGATACCACCTATTCTAATTAAAAAAAGCGCCGACGAATTAGTCTTACCTTACTACCTATTGACTAACCAATCATTTCAGGAAGGGACCTTTCCGGATCAATTAAAGACATCCATAATTAGACCAATTTATAAAAAAGGATCCAAGTTAGATCCGAATAATTATAGGCCAATTGCGCTTCTACCCACTTCCTCAAAGATATTTGAAAAGGTAATGCAAAAGCGCTTAAACTCATTTTGCGAAAAATTTAAAATATTTGACGATGCACAAAACGGTTTTAGGAAAAATCATTCGACGACACTAGCAGTATACAAATATATCCAAAAAATACTTGACATAATTAATGGAAAAAAATACGCAATTGGAATTCTACTCGACATGACGAAAGCATACGATAAAGTACAATATAACATTTTATTAAAAACATTATATGACATTGGAATACGTGGATTATCATATAATTGGTTCAACTCCTACCTTCAAAACCGCAAACAATTTGTTGAGATCGAACATTATGACTCCGAAACCGGTAAAATAAGCATGACGAGATCTAAAACCATTCAGACTTACAATTCTATCCCTCAAGGAAGTGTTTTGGGATGTATCCTTTTTTTAGTTTATATAAATGACCTCCCAAAAGTAATTGACCAATCATGTGAGCTATTTGCTGATGACATTTCTCTTTTGACGTCGTGCAAAAATAATCTTAATCTAAATCAAAATCTAACTGACATTTTTAACACTATAATTAATTGGATGAATGACCATAACTTAGACATAAATTTTTCAAAAACTAAAATAATGCAATTCAGACCCTATCAAAGAACTCCCCTTGACATTAACTTTATTTACAATAGCACCAAAATAGAATGTGTAGATACGTTTACGTTATTAGGACTAGATATAGACACAAATATAAATTGGAAAAATCATATACAAAAATTAAAGAGCAAACTCTCAAGCTTCTCATACGCACTTAGAGAATTACGAAAGGCTACGGATTCCAAGACGGCTGTATCTGCATATTATGCGTATGCGTATGCCTGGCTTCGCTACGGTATCCTATTGCGGGGAAATAGTGTTGATGTAGAGGACGTTTTTATTTCTCAAAAAAGATGTGTCCGCATATTATTTAACTTACAACAGCAGGAAAGCTGTAAGCCGCATTTTATAAAAAATAATATTTTAACTGTGACATCTATCTATATAATGGAAGTATGTATATTTGTAAGGAAATATCCACAACACTTTATAAAACAATCTTACCAAGTTCGACGATACCCGACCAGATATAAGCATAAATTAATTAAACCAACTTCAAATTTAAATATGCATAGTTCTGGCCCAAATGCAATGTCAGTGCAAATATATAATAAAATTCCCAACGAAATAAAAGATGAAGAAAAAAATAGCATATTTAGAAACCGTTTAAAAAACTTTTTAATAAAAAAATGTTATTATAGCATAAAAGACTTTATGAATGATCGAACCAAATTGAATTGAGAGTAGGTCGGTCTGTCTGCTCCTATTACATTGCTACACCCTGATAGGGTCATATGTCTATCTCACTCTGTACAATTAAATTTAAGAACTTTTGTGTATGTACATATGATTGCAATAAATAAATGAAATGAATATTATATGGTGTGTCACTAAGTATGTAGGTTATTATAAAACCTTATAATATTGTTATTTGTAAAATCAGAGTGCCATACTTACATTTGTTATAATAACCATATCAGATGCTTTCTCCCGGCTAGATTGTTGTACTCCTGGGTCTCTGCCATATTGAGCGGACACTGTCACTCCGCCCATTTGTCTGTTAGTACCTGCATTGAAATGTTGGGAGCTTAGGGAGTTAACTGAAATGCATAGGTAAAACATATCAACATGCGCTTAGATATTAAAAGCTACATAAATTATATTAGCTTAACTTTATTCAATAATACCAACCTGACAGAGGTCCAGAACTTAGTGAATTATTTCCCAAAACATTATTGCTTAAGCCAGAGTTATTTAGATTAAGACTTGATCCCAAATCATTATTGCCGAGTCCTAAGTTGTTAGAATTGGCATTTGCTTGAGCAGTAAGCACTTGAGCCAATTCACTTGCAGTTAAACCTTGCTGAATCAACTGGTTCTGCAGAGCTCCCAATCCTGTCAAACTCAGTGCCTGAAAAATCAAGATCCATTAATATAGTATCTTATGAAACTTATATCTTATTATTTGTCAGAAATCTGTTATAATGCCTATAAATATTATTACAGATTCCTAAAATGTTAAAATATATTTCATTTGAGGGTTTACAGATTTGAAAATGTTTATAATATTATTACATAATTTCATAAACACATATTACATAAACTGGAGTTTAATTATTATTTAAGTAATTGCAAACCATTGGTATAACTATCAATTAATCAAAAATATTAAGATGACACTGAAACCATAATATAAAAGGAAAAATAATTATTTGTCTTCTCACCTGAAGTCCAAGATTGCCACCTAAAGCAGTGTTTGTGTTCAATGTATTTGCTGTCAAACCAGCACCCAGACCATTCAAAGTAACACCAGCTGATGGCACGGCACCCAGCACACCTGCACCTAGTGCAGTTCCAGTATTTGCAAGACTCAAGTTAGTTGTTGTTGGAGTCGATGGTGGTAGGTTTCTGGCCACATCCCTCAAAGGCTCTCCATTGGGACCCAAACCAAGACCAATGCTCTTGAGACCTTCTGGGAGTCTCAAGTCAGTCTTATCTGTCACACCCCTGTCCATACGAACTGTCATTCTTCTCTCATACAACATTTGTTTGTCAAACATTGATATGGCCTGTAAACAAAATATTAATTGGAACTATCTGTGTATAAACTATTCAAGCAACAGAAACAAAGAAAAAATATTGCTATTGGAGACCAGATTTAGCTAAATAAACTAAAAGAAAATAAGAATAATCTGTAAAAAAACCTTTATCCACAACAATTATAGCATAATGGTCTATAAATTTATCCGACAAACTGACCCTAGATTATTAGTCACTGACAGAACTGTATGATAGGTGTTGTTTCATTTCAATATATGGAAAAATATATTTAATATTTATAAGAGAGAGGCCTTTGCTCGTTATTGGGACACTGTGGGCTTATAATAAGCAAAATGATTGCCGAGTAGGAACAGTTATTGATCTTAATTGTCAATTGTCTAACTGAGTTTGTTAATATTACCTGAACAGCTTCAACAGGATGATCATATTCAATAACAGCAAATCCTCTGCTGTTACCATCTTTGTCAACAGCCAAATCAATATTGCGAACTTTGCCTGCCATTTTGAAAACCTCCTTTATTTTAATTCTATCTGCTTTGTAATCAAGCTGGAAATTAGGAATAAGTTAAATACACTTTACTAACTGAACAGATTTGGATGAAATTTGACACACAGGTAGATCTGGAATAGCATATTTTTAACTTACATTAGCCACAAATACTTTTTTGACAAGTGGTGGTTGTACATTGATAGATTCAAGGAACTGCAGACTAAGGCCATATGTATTGTAGTTCTCAGGCTCCCTTGGCTTATTGATGCCCCAACTGAAACAATTGATTTTAGTTAAACAACCCTAAATATAACACAAAACTGATATGCATTATAAGAACCAGATCCCAGGTGTTTTTTAGAAGAATATTACTAAGAAATATACATAAATCTAGAACCTATCATCATTTTAAGTGATCACTTAAGATAAATAATAAATAATTGATAAGTACTCACTCTTTATCATCTCTAGTGTTTCTACCACCCCCACCACCGCCGCCGCCACCTCCTGACCTTGAAGAGTTCATCCTGTTTCTTTCATTTCCTGAAACTCCAGTACAATAATATTGAAAACATGTTGAATATTAATGTAAATGATCTCATCAGTAGGTATTTCAAAAATATGATTTATTATTGTAATGTAGTGCATTAATACCTGTTTCTTCCTTCAACACAAGTTTGCGTCCATTCAATTCATATCGGTGCATGACAAACAGAGCTTTTTTCATAGCTTCAGAGTTTGTGAATTCCACAACACCACAACCTCTAGGCTTCCCATTTTCATCATTGAATAACTCAACATACGCGACGTCTCCAACCTGTACGATAAATAAAACAGGGTCAACGGGTCGTCTGGAGCGGGTAAAATATAAGTCTATTATAAAGCGAATAGTATTGTACAATAATTTCGCATACAAACCTTTTCTTTAAACAGATCTTTCAGTTCCGTCCAACGGAATTCGTAGGGAATATTAGATACAAACAATCTTTTTCCTTCGGGGCGTTCGCGGTCGTTGGAGCGATCTCTGGTAGCATCAGAAAATCTGGATGGCCGGTCACCGCGCCTTGATCTATCACGCTCCTTTTCTCGTTGATTATCCATTGTAGTTTAACGTCTATTTGGTTGTAATGTAAATATAGTTAGTTAATTTTATTAACAAAAGCCGGTACTGTCAATGATTACAAAATCGATTCTGATAGCACGTATCATAAGCTACGATAAAACTTACATGATTCAGTTATACCAAAGTTATAAAAAGCTTCAGTCGACTATAGAAATAGCAGTAATTTAAAGATCAAAATAAAAAAACACCATTTGACGTTGATTTAGCACATTTACACATCACATCACACGACTCTTGCTTACAAAATGGCGGTAAAGTAAAATTGGGAGAAAGAAAGAAACAACGAATGAGAAAAAAAACTATGCTCTAGTAAGTGTTGCCATAAATGTTTTGAGATCTAGATTCTACAGCTTGGCAAAAAAGAGTCTGAAAACATTGGAGGCGCCGCTAGCGCACTTTTCGTACTATAATTACAAGTTATTTGGTGTTTACATAATTATTTCTATGACGCTGTCCGTGACAAACTTCATAAACAATCGTATAAAACCACCAGTATAGCTCTACCTTTAGTTTAAAACGGTACCGGTATTATGTATTTTTAAGATAACGTAACCTCATACCGTAGCCGCTTTCACTCCCTGCTAGATTCTTTTTTTTTGCTAACCTGTTGAGTTTTGATTAAAGATGTAGAATATAATTATATTGTTCTAATCAGGGTCATGATACGATATGATATGTTAGAAGATACTGATGATGAGGATTAGGGAATTTTTTCAATTTCCCTTTAAAGGTAAATTTATTTTTTTGATTAAGATTTTTGTGATATGAAGAAAAAATCTGGAAAGGTTGGGGCCGCCACTGGCACACTTCGTGTACAAGTTAATTGGTAATAAATAAATAATTGATAAGACGAATTTTTGACACCAATTTTATTCAAATGAATCACTTTTAAGTCATTTTAGTTCTCACAAACTTAGTATACTTTATCTTAGGTTTTGTTTTTACATTTTTTATTTTTAGTTCCAGCTGTCACCGCCTCAGACCGTTTTTGCCAAGCTGTACAAGTAAATAAATAAACTTACAAAAGATCAAGATTTTTATGTGAGTGAGACTATCTAGAATATTTTATTTATTATTTCCGGACGTAGAAAACCAAATGATGTATATTTGAAAGTTTAAATTTTGACCAATGAGATTTGCGGCTTTAGAAATAACAACCAATCACAAAATGCTACTAGTAAGTATATTTCAAGTGTTACCAGTAGTTAATAAGAAAAGCATATTTTTTTGACGTTCATACCATGATGATGATGGTACTGAAGCGCTATCTATCGGCATTTTCTAACTTTTTTTGTGCCTCACGGTCGGTGTCGGTGACATATACACGCACACATTCATGTTTGTGATTGTATTGCTTCATAAATATTTTTCGCTTACGATAGCCATGCAGGAGGCAACCTGCGCTAGATTTTTATTAAAATAAGTAGTTTTAATAATCTACAAATTATGGAGCAGAGTAAATCTATTTCACCTAGATTATTTGTGTGCACCGCCATAGAAAACAAGGACGAAGTAGAGGAGGTACTGTGTAAAATTTCGCAGTTTCCCAACAAAGAATATCTATATAGTCGGCCATGTACAATCGTATTTCTAACACTAGTAGTGGTGGCGCTGCAGTGTGCGTGGCGCGAAATTTAATTTGTAACCAATGCTTTCTGTTATCTTATTAGATTTTGTCATTTTCAGAGGTACGAAAGGGCTTACAACTACTTCCAATCTCTTGTGGCTGATTGCAGCGAGAAAGAAGCTCATGATGCTCTTAACAATGCCGTATGTAAGAACCATGAAGACGTGTCTCTAGGTATGCTGATGTCCATCCTCACGGAACCTCACAATGCGACCAAGTGCTACAGAGATCTTACGCTGGTGACTAGGGACGGTCTGACGTGCGTGCTTAACAACCTATCCAATTTGATACTAGAAAGGTACTTGAGGTTCCATGACACTACTCGCAACCAATTATTATGGCTGATAAAGGAAATGATAAGAAATGCAGTAACTGGTGTGGACAGTGTCTGTTGGAACTTAATGCGTTATGCATCAGGAGGAGATAATAATCCCAAGAACATAGTACTGGTTGAATCTCTGTTAGATATGTATATTGAAAATCGGGCATGGCTAGACAAGTTTCCTGTACTTATTTGCGTAGTGGTATACACTTATTTGAGATTAATAGAAGACCATAACATCCCACAGCTCATGAGTTTAAGACAGAAAGAGGTCAATTTTGTTGTTACCCTTATAAGAGAACGCTTTTCAGATATATTAACTTTGGGAAGAGATTTAATACGATTACTGCAAAATGTTGCTCGCATTCCTGAATTCAATCAGCTGTGGCAAGATATACTGCTAAATCCTAAAACTTTATCCCCCACTTTTACTAATGTGTTGCAACTTCTACAAACAAGAACATCTCGCAGATATTTGCAATCAAGACTTACACCAGATATGGAGAGGAAACTTGTATTTCTAACATCACAAGTTAGGTTTGGTCATCATAAGAAGTATCAAGAATGGTTTCAAAGACAATACCTAGCCACTCCTGAGTCACAATCACTTAGAAGTGACATGATCCGTTTCATTGTTGGTGTTATACATCCTACTAATGAACTCTTGTGTTCTGATATCATTCCAAGGTGGGCAGTCATTGGATGGCTACTTACCACATGTACTTCTAATGTAGCTGCATCAAATGCAAAACTAGCTCTTTTTTATGATTGGTTGTTTTATGACTCTGAAAAAGATAACATAATGAACATTGAACCCGCTATTCTTGTTATGCATCACTCAATGAGGTCTCATCCAGCTGTAACAGCCACTTTACTTGATTTTCTATGTCGAATCATTCCAAACTTTTATCCACCATTTGCGGATAAAGTCAGACAAGGCATTTTTAATTCATTGCAACAAATCATAGAGAAGAGAGTGCTTCCCAATTTGCACCCGTTGTTTGACTCTCCAAAGTTAGATCGTGAACTGAGAACAACTGTAAGAGAAACTTTTAAAGAGTTCTGTAACAATGGAAATGGTGAAGGTGTTTCAGGAATTCGTGAAGAAGGAAATGATGATATACCAAGAGGAGGTCCTGACGAACCTGCGTTTTCTGATGATGAAGAAGATAACACTCCCATAATTGCAGAGGACACTGATGATGATGATTTACCACTGTCTGAAGTACGTGCGAGAGAACGACCTGAGTTGGCAGCGGCATTGCCCCTAACATTACGTCCTTTTGCTGAAACATTGTTAGATGATCGTTCATCTGCATCAGCTACGGCTTTGATCAATGCCTGCAGTAACCCTATGCCTACTCCTGCTGCTCTCGCCGATCTATTTATAGCAGCTGTGCAAGAAGTTTCACCCATACGAATAAGTCGGAATCCAACTCAAGGAGAAATTGATATAGCTCTTAATTCTCCAATATTTTCCATGTTTACGTTTCTTACTAGCAATGATGAATCCAAACGCAAACTCATACTAGAAACATTTAAGGAAATTCATGGTCAAAATACTCTTCACAGTGTGGGTTACTGTTTGTTGTTTTATTTAAAAGTAAGTTATGAGCGCGAAAGGCGCGGTGAGCGTGATGCAGCCAAAAGGAGGAATGTTAAATTTAAAGCAGATGTTTATAGAGAATATTGCAGTAACTTAGAGTTAAAGCTGGGTGATAATTTAGCAGATGACTTTGAAAAGTGTCAAGAATGTGATGCTAATGTTTTAGTCTGGTTGATCCCTGATGTGTATAGAGAATTCAAAGATCAGGCCCAAAACCACATTAAATTGTTACATGTCATTGTCTCCACAGTAGACGCAGGTCAACTACAGCGTCTGGTATGTTTGACTCTTCAAGGTACCTTGATGATGTTCAAGTCAGATGATATTACAACAATGCTGTCAACAAGCCTAGGATGGGAGACATTTGAACAATATTGCCTGTGGCAACTACTCACAGCACATGATATATCAGTTGAAGATGTATTACCAATCATACCGAAATTGCATAATAAGGAACATGCTGAAGCCTTAACATCAGTCCTCTTGATGTTAAAACAAGAAAAGCCTACTGCTGACGTAGTGCGACAATTATTTTGCCGATCCGTTGATGAAGAAGATACTTTTGTAGTATCAACTTTGATGTATTGGTGCCAAGACTATGAGGACAAAGTTGGCGATTTACTTTCAGTTCTTTTAAGCACAAGATATCCAGGTACCAGTCCCAATAAAAGAAAACGTCCTGGAAAACATAGTATTCCGCCTAATGCTCCGCCTTCTGCAGAACTGGTAAATATTTTAAATAATAGGTACTTATATATAATAATTTATAAACATTTTTTCATCTTAAGTTACATCATAATTCATATTTATGTTAATACTCCACTAACGGGATGACTAGAACTGCAAACCAGAAAACAATATGTTGCAGGAATGTGTGAGTTTTAAAGATAATACTTACCTACTTGGTTGCTAGCCTCTAAGAGCCTAAATAGAAACCATTATCCTTAATTGCTTTTAAACTTAGCACAAAAACAAGCTGTAATCCTCTTTGCACCATTGTGACCATTCACTTTAGCTGGTTTACAAAACACTTTGCAAAGCATGGGACAACAAGCAGCTGAACCACTCTGCTTACTTTTCTATATTTCTTAATGGATCTTTATCAACTAAATTATCACATTACCCTAATGGTGATAAAATCTGTTTTGGATCATCTAGGTCATCATTGTCCTGTGTGTGAATAAGTATTCCAAAAATATCTGATTTAAAAAATATAAAGTTTTGTGAACTTGTTTTAATATTAGTGTCAGATACTAGTTAGTACAGGTTAGTCAGCAATTTTGCAATTCTGCAATTTTAGTGGGACATAATATAATTATATCTCTAATCTCTTCATTGCCCTATCCAGGCAATAAAAACAATACAGGCTTAATAAATCTTACTAAAACTGTCAACATTTGCATTGTAAAACTGTACTATGGACAGTGGCGTAGCGTGGGGATCAGGGGGGCAAGGCCCCGGGCAGCATATGAAAGGGGGCGGCGATGATTTTTAAAATGGAAATAAAAGAAATAACTCCAAATCGCGTGTGTATGTATAGTGCCAAGCTAAACCGAGAGGAAGCGAGATGAAGACTGATATCATGACACTTTGAATGCACTGGAAAAACTGACTAATTATCAAAGGGGGGGGGGGACGAATTTTCAGAGTGCCCCAGGCGGCGAAACCCCACACTACGCCACTAGCTGTGGATATCTGGTCATCATATGTAAAAAGTACCTTAAAACTTCTTATACTATGATTATTTTAATTTTGTGTTATACAGGTGCTCAGCCACTTGGAGCAAATGAGAGTGTGCTGTGTAGAACAAAATGACATGTCAATTTTTAATATGGAGTGTATGCGAAAAGCTCTTCAGCAAGCGCAGTCGAATAGTAGTGATAGTTTAAGGGTATGTATTTTCGTTTTATAATAAATCAACTAAGTACCTACATAGCGTGGAGACAATATTAAGTTTTTTTATATTACGTTTAAGCCAATCAAAAATAAAATCCTCCACTTAACTTCAGCATTGACATATTATGCTGCTCAAGGAAAAATAAATAATTATTCCTACTAACAGGACAAATCTAAGTGGGTACTGAATATTTGTACAACATTACAAAACATTACAAAATATAAACATTACAAAATATAATATAAATTAATATTTTAACTAGCTTTTGCCCGCGGGTCGCTCGCATTAATTTAGAATTTAAAATTCAATCATGATTCGAAAGACTGGTAGCGCCATCTATAATCATGAGAAAGTTAGTTATTGTTTTCTTCTCGGGAACAGTACTTTTATTTGGGATAAAACGTACCCTATCTTCGTTGACTATCTCAGTTGTCACAAACAGTGTTTTAAAGCAGAATCCTTTAATCATTTCGATTTAGGTACAAAATTTAAGAAAATTCACGATAATCAATGGACTAGATAAGTCAGTCATTGCTCATCACTAAGGTTAACCATGTGGTTTTAGAGAGCTCCACGATAGAAAAAAGATCCCTATTTAACATAACTAGAGGTAGGTCGAAATTGGCCTGTATTTTTTTTACCATTTCTTTAAATTGATAAGTAACATTAAAGCTGAACAAAAACAGAAAAACTTAACTATTTTGTGTTCACCTGTTTATTTAAGGTAATTGTTGAACCATGTAACAGCTATTCCGTGAGTTGAAACCTTATAGGAAATACAGGGACCTGAAAAACCAATTCACATATCTTAACATATAAAATAAATATAATTGCATACCAAGGTACTTAGGTACCAGGTGCGTACCATACCAATACCTATAAGATACTATAAGATAGTGCTATCCACAAAGACGCGCCCCAATCTTCTTCCTAATCGCTTACAGTACAAGTGTGCGCTTTCCGCGAGTGTTTAAACTCTGACGGTGTACACTAATTACCTTGTTATTGTAATTAGTGTGTATCGAGAAGAGTGGGTCGCGTCACAGATTACTAAATAGTTACTTGGTAATACGCCTCAGTGATTGGACTATAAGTTTACTGATTAAAGTGACAAAAGATATTTATTTCCCTAGAAAATTTAGTAAAGCTTTTATGTCATGTACTTTTTTATCATTACAGAGACAATATTGTGAATTACTCGCTTTGGCGTGGGAGGACGAGTTGCCTATATCGAGAAGAGCAAGGAAATTAGTTTCAAATTCTTTACCACTTAACCAGAATCTGCATTCATCTAATGACGACAGTGAAGTAAGTAAAAACTATTTGTTTTTGTTACATTTATTTATTAGGTATTTGAATGCAGCTGTACTGTACTCTATCCTGAATATAAAAGTAATAATGTCCTCCTGACCGAACTACGCAGAAGATAATTATTATAGAGCCCAAGTGTATGTGCGAACACAGGTGCACTCTCTATTCCCTGAATTCCCTCGCTCTCATAGTCCGATGTGACGGCAATCCAACTCGACGGGAGAGAGGCACGGAGTAAGTGATAGTTATTTTAAAATACGCACATAACTTACGAAAAGTCAGAGGTGCGCGCCTTGGGTTCGAACCTGAGACCTCTGACTTGCCAGTCAATGGTCATACCAGTCAATGGTCATACCACTATCACGACTCGTAATCGAAATTCGATATAGAGAGTTGACTTATTACCCTCATAAAATTCTGACAACTCATGTTGCGGTGATCAGATAAGCAGTCACTCCATAGAAAACGAATGTTCAGCTACATCTGGTTAGATTAGAAGCCCAAAAAAGTTCGGGAATAATAAGGCTAGGGGAATAATGAATCGATTCTTTCTTTCTACAAAAATTTGAACTTTATTGTTGGCATATTTTATAAAAATGTTCATTTATCCTAATGCTTACTAATATTATAAATGCAACAGTAAGTTTGTTTGTTACCTTTAGCCTTTCACGCATAAACCACTGAACCGATCACCCTGAAGCTTTGCGCATACTTTGGTATACAGAGACAGATATAGGGTACCTACTTTTTATTCCGAAAAAAAAGTACTGTTCCAGAGGAAAATAACAATAACATTCTTATGATAATAGATCGCGCCACGTGACTTTCGAATCATGATTGAAAATGAAATTCTAAATTATTACGAGCGAAACCGCGTGCAAAAGCTAGTAGGCTGTAAGCAATAAGATGCATTTCCATAGAATCGTACTCTATGTGCAAAAGTTAGTCACGTTAGCCCTCTAGTAGGTAATCCGTACAAGGGGTGGATGAAAGTATCATCTGAAATGGTTGAATGTGAAAAAAGATCTCGATAACATGGGCGGGGTTACAAAATGCTTGGCAAAAAGACTGGGGGCTTTTCCCAGTAAGTCGCGGGTACAGATCCCGCTCATAATCGACTTTTTATTTCTACAAAAATTTCGATGTTTAGAAAACTTCGGTTTTTTTTAAATTATTTATTATTAAAGAATTATGAGTATCAGCTATTTTAAAAATGACTTCTTTTTTTCAGGAGGAAGAGATAGTAAAACCTAAACAGGCTAAGCGAAGAAAGAAGGCAATCTCGGATAGTGATTGACATATCTTTTGTAGAAGGAATGGTAATTTTAAACACCAAAGTGCAACTCTACAATACAATAAATATTAGTAGTATGTCTAATACAGTGTTTGTTACCTTCAGTTATTACAGAGGTGCGATTCTAAGAATAGTACCTATCGCTGTCGCATATTTTTGCCTCGGTACTGGGTATTTGTAATTTAGGAACAGTAGTAAAAACCTATGGTGTTATTAGATACCTATTTTCACTGGAATTTATTTTAAGTTGAAGTAACATTGTTTAAAATTTTAAAGGTCATAGTACTACTACTAGCATGTGTTGTAATGCAATAGAACAAGCTCCCATAATATTGTAAATGATCAAACAAACACATAATGATTCTTCGGATAGCTTCAGATTGCAGAGCTAACATCAAGGAATAATTATGTTCTAGGAGAGACATGCACTGTAAATTTTGTCACAGTAGTCATTTATTGTAAATGTAGGTACCCTATTGTTGTACAGATTTTTTTATCTCCCGTACATGTTGAATTTATTTTAAGTATAAGGTATGAGACCAAGAATTTTATTCAAAGGATATATTGTATTCTGGAATTTTCGAAATACATTTTACACTAGGATCAATAAAGTATTTCCCCCTTATTTTATGTTTTAATTGTCCTTAAAAGGAATGTATGATAAGTAAAAAAACATGTATTTTAGTATTATAACTTTCTTTAAAAACATCCAGAATATAGGGATACTGATTGTAAACAAATTGTTTAAATATTTCAGTATTTAACATAAATTCAAATATGTTCTAAGTACAAAACTAACATAACTATATAAAAATACTAAACATGGATTAAATTTTCAGGAAATGGTAAATATTTTATTATATAAACCTCAATTCAACAATATTTTATGAAGTGTAGTTTTAAAAAATGTCTTTTGTTAAGTCTTTGAAAACTGGACTATCTAGTTTTAATTGGACTTAGAGAACCTTTAACAACACAACACCCTTCACCAAGCCACTGATACATGCTTATTACCTATAAATCTGATATAAAAATTGGATCATCAAATAAAAGGAAGATTCTTATAACTAAAGTTTCCCTTGCTTGTATCTTTGTCTAGCTTGTGCCTTGCTGTACTTCGTTTTCTTCTCAGGTACTGTTGTATCTTTTTCAGTAGAACTGTCACTTACACCTGCAAATAACATTGGTACTTTTTGTTTATATTGTCATTTCATTGTTATTTTGTCAGTTGTTTATTTTGTCAGGATAAATGGTTACCTACCACATTCAGCATAGAAATTAAAATGAAATATTTCTACCTATGTAATAAAAAGTTGTATGGATATTAAAGGTGACCAGCTATTCCAAAGCAGGATAATACCAGAAATTACTATCTTGCTCCTTACATACATACATACATAGACTCACGCCTGTTTCCCAGAGGGGTAGGCAGAGACAATGGATAAATCCTTTAAAAAAGAATATTGGCATCCTTCTATTGTATGGTTCTTAAACTTAATGTCATAGTTTAAACTGCTCATAGCCCTTCGACATTGCTTTACACACCTTTTGAGAAATCAATAGGTGTGCTGGTTTTCTATCAATGTGTTCCTTCACCATTTAAACTTTTGATGATTTGTTTTTAATATGCACATCGTCGTTGTCAAACTAATATCTGCTATGTGCACCTTTTGGATATTTCGACATGATTGACTATTATGACTAGTTTACTAATCAAAGTTTCGTATAAAAAGGCCGCTATGTGATTCTAAGCATTATACGGTGAACTGTAGACGCTAAAAAAAACATGCTATGTGCATCAGCCAAAATATTGTCAAAAAAAAACTGCGTTTAAATTAATTATGTCAAAGTTATACTTTTTGCACATAGCAGATATTGGTTTGACAACGACGACATAAATTAGGAAAGTTGGGAGTTCATTGGTCAATCACTGCTTTTAAATATTGACTTTTATATGGCTCTTGTTGGTTGACAAAAAAGTAAAATCTTTAAAGTTCAATACCTAAATCGTCTGGAGGTTGAAGTGATTTGCCTGCACTCCATGAACCCATCAATGTCACACTTTTTCCTATCGCCCAGCCCATTCCTGCTAAGGCCAAGGAAAATGCTAACATGCTGAAGGGATGCTGAAATTTTTACAAATACTATTAAATAATTTTTAAAGGCACTCACTATGCAAGGATTTTTGAAATTTCACCTATAGTAGGTAATAAAATATCAGGGTAACATAGGGAATGAAAGTTAACATATGAAACTAGATGTTAAGGTTTCAGTTAGGTACCTACTTACTTTATTAAGAAGAATATTATGAGAAGTATTTTCAAAAAATCAAGAGGTAAAAAGGTAAAGTACAAGAAGTACATTACTATTGGATATATACATATAAAATTAAAGTTTAGACATTGAAAGAGACAGACATAACACATGTTGGCTTTTTTTTTCATAGTTTTATGGTATGGTGGTAGAATAAGGAAGAAAAACCTGTAATCCATAGCAACAGTCGTGCAGTCTCAAGTGAAGCTGATATGAAGTGAAGTGAAGTTCATAGCACTATTTAAATACTGTACCATCTTGTAAACACTTAGTTTGGCAATAAATGATTGATTGATTGATTGATATGTTGATAAAAGGATATTAGATGAAAACAATTAATTCCCATAAATCAAATGCCGATTCAGTAGTCTGTGCACATTAGAATTAGATTTAATACAGATTAGAAAAACTTACCGTTAATGTAGGACTTGAAGTCAAACTATAATCCAACACTACAACTCCTATACCAAATATTAGCCCCACACAAGTACAGATCCATATGATATTTTGACTATCTGTAAAAACGATAATGGGTTATAATCTATTCCTTCAACAAAGCAGTTTATATGGTAATAATTTCTAGGTAGTTACTAAACTTGACTTTGCAATCTTAAAAAACTCACCCTTAATTTTCTTCTTTTGCATATCTGTAATATTTTTAATTGACTCCATCAATTTAACATTATGAGGTTCTAATTGTAGAGCTCTTGTGTAAGATATTATAGCTTCATCATACAATTCACTGGCTGCTTCTACTTCAGCACGGCGAAAGTAACCCTAGAATATACATAAGTCATGATAGACTAATATTAGCTTTACTATTACATAGAATATATTAGAGACTTACCTTAGCCCACTGTGGTTGTAATCTAACAGTTTCATTTGCGTCCTGTAGTGAAAGGTAATGTTGATCTAATTTCAGAAATGCAAACGATCTGTTACTGTATAAAACGTAATTAATAGGATCCATCTTAATAGCCTGAGTGTAATGTAAAACGGCCTCGATAAACTTTCCATCCTTAACGCATTCATTTCCTTTAATTTTAAGATCTTCAACACTTGCTGTCTGATTACCTTTCTTAGGATCATCCATAATTAATTATTTAGTTCTCAAGTGTATATTTTTTGTATAAATGATTTATTATTTGTTTTATTTTACACTAATTATATCTTTACACCTAATTTCTATTAACTATCTATAAATATTTTAATTTCCCGGTGCGGGTGAACATCTGAAAATATCAATGTCTGTGACTTGAACTCCATGAATGTCACTTTTTATTTGACAATTGACATCCATCAAATATGTCATGACCATGCATGACAAAGGTTATGGCACAAATGTATGTTGCCCGATTCAAATTTTCGATAGCCGTGTGATTTTTACCTTTTTGAGGCTCGAGAACAACAAACAAGTATTAGCAAACGGCAATACACTTGGACTCTATCATCATCATCATCATTCATCATTCAGCCATAAGACGTCCACTTATAAAACTTACACTTATAAAAAATAATATTTTTATTACTACAGCTTGGCAAAAAAGAGTCTGAGGCGGTGACAGTTGGAACTAAAAAATTATAATAATGACAACACTGTTTTATTTGTCAACTGCAAGTAGCTTCCTTGTCATCTTTACGTACTGCAAGTAATTTTCTTTAAAATTTAAAAGATTCGTGTAATTTGCGTGTGATATTCTTACATAATACTAGTTGATATAGTTGTTCGTAATGAATAAAACCGTTTGCAGTAGTGGAAGATCTGTTATATATCAAGTTTTCTTGAGATGTTTGGCCGAAAGCAAAGCCGGACAAATTTTGTCTGAAATTGACAATGTTTACCTAAGAACTGCTCGAATGACAGGTATAGTCCATGCAATTTTTCTTCTAGAATGTAATTAAGTCGTTATATTTACTTTCTGATAGCTGTACCACCAGTTTTTGTCGTCTTGTGTACAAATAATTATTGAGGTTATGTTTTGTAATTCGACGAATCGCGTGTAGTTAAACTGTTTAAATTGATACTTGAAACTTAAGATTAGAGTTAATACAGAGTTATTATTGTTTATTTCAGGTAAATCTGAAAATACAATCAGAGCAATTGTCGATGAAGGTGAAAAAAGTAAGAGTATTTTTTCGACACCTGGAAAACACCGAAAAGGTCGCCCGAAGAAAGAACTTGATGATTTTGATTTATGTTGCAAGTTGCCGTTCGTTGTGGCGTTCAATGGGGGAGGCCTTTGTTCAACAGTGGACGTTTTCCGGCTGATGATGATGACATTTATTTTTTTGTATTTTAATAAAATCTAAAATGAAACATGTTATTTAATTTCCCTTGTTGATAATGATGATTTATTATCATAATCCACAATCCATAAATGACTCTCTGATAGGCTCGCTATAATTCTAACTCTTGAGATGACCATTCTCAAGAGTCTGAATGATAGCGATTACGTACTTACATAATGGGACTATGCATTGCGTTGTCAGATTTTTCTAATTCTACTTAGATCTCCCACAGAGCATGCCACCAAGCTTTATATTACATATAAGTAGTTATTGCCGCCAATGTACAATCTTCCTAAATATAAAATAAATAAATAAATAATTTGGATGATATCTGTTTTGTACAATAACTACTACCAGACCATGACTATTACAAATAAAGTTTAAATCTTTCTTAATTTTAATTAATATGTTCAATTTACTTTTTTAATTTGATAAATATTGAAGACTAAAATGATCAAGTATCTTGTCAATTTTAGTCGTGGTATATGGGGTGGCAATCTAAAAGATTAAGGCGCCCTCAATTTATCCAGACTCTTTTTTGCCAAGCTGTACCTACTTCGTTCGTTGTAGGTACTTATTTCTGTACGTTGACTGAGTACTATCCTTTATGGTTCGGTAGAAACAGTGGCAATGTGTTTGAGAGGGATACCATAGTTAGCAAACAGTCCCTTTCTGTACCATTTTTCTCATATTTCTATTTGATATCACAGTAGAACCTAATTTCTAAGTTATTTAATTTTATTTTTAATTATTGCACATTATGCTAGAATCTAGTGATTTTAACGTTGACTGAGTAGATTTTAAACTCTTAATCAGTCAGCTTTATACAATGGACATAAAGTTTGGCAAAAAAGAGTCTGCAAATATTGGGAGCGCCTCTGGCACACTTCTCGTATTACAATTCTGATTTGGTACTTACATATTTCTATAATCAATTTTATTGTCATCAAGTCAAATGAATCACTTTAAGATAGTACAAACAATTTTTATTTTTAGTTCCAGACTTCCATAACCAAAAATGTCCATTCTGACACCATGCTAGAATGTGTTACTGGCCTCAAAAAGTACTTGCGGAATACCATAATTTAAGACGTAAAATAATGCCAAATACTGCCACTCTTAGAGGAAAAATTATTCTTCCAAGCTGCCACTATCGGGCCCTTGGAAGAATGACAACAGAAAAAATTTTCCTCTAAGATCGGGCCCCTGCTGGCTGCTGCTGTCACCGCCCCAGACTCTATTTTGCCAAGCTCAAAGCTATGTGTATGGTGTCAAACTTTTTGGCGGGAATTCGAAATGACATGTATTAGATAGATTTTTATTCGTAAAAATAAGTTAATTCGACCTAAATTTGGATAATTTCGAAAGTAATTTAATAATTTTGAAAGTTTGACTAAAGTGTAGATGTAGTTAATATAAATATTAATAGTGAAAATGTGTTTTTCCGGCTTGACACAAATTGTCCAATTAAATAATAGTAAAGTATCCACCTCTTTATTGTACTTTGACATGAATCATCATCATCAATCATCATTACGATCGTCATTATTGACTATAGCCTGTCCAATGTAAGTTGGACACTTGGACGAATTGAAGAAAAAAAAAAGCTTTAAGTGTCATGTTTGGCGTTTGATTTCATTTGACAAATGACAAGTTTGGGAAAGTAAAAAAAATATAGCGGCAGCGGCACAGGAGTACTGTACTTTTTTATAAATGAAAAGCGGGTAGAGCTAAACTAAAACAAGACTGTGCTTACCCACGGAGTCCAGCGATGAGCGAGTCCTGTCTAAGTCTGTGAGCTAGAAGTTTGTGTCGTGTTTCATTTTCGTCAATTGAATAATTTTGTCTCTGTGTATGGTGAATTGGTGATAATCCTACATTAAATTTAGGGATCTAAAGTTTCCAATACGGGTGACCTGACTCAAATAAGATTTTCATTATAAATCTAGGTTACAAAGCTACATACAAAAAAAATATTATGTCTTCATCTTTGGAGTTGGAACATAATAACATAAATATATCCTCAGATTTGGAGATGAAAAGTAAAAAAAAAAAAATATCCATTGGTATATCTGCAAGTTTAGAGATGAAAATAAAAAAAAATAAACTAATGGAACAGTTGGATAATAGCAAATTTATTATCCCTCCTGTGCCTCCCCCAACTTTAGAAATGGAACGTAAAAAAAAAAAAAAGAAATCAAGAAGAGCTTTGGAGATGGATCTCATTGAGTATCGTGCTGTTATTAAATTCTTGGCCAAGCAAGGTAAACCTGCACCAATTATTTTGAATGAGATGAAAGCAGTCTATGGCGAAGAGTGTCCTGGTAAAACCATGATATATAAATGGTATCTCCTTTTTAAACAAGGAAGAGAGGCGATTGAAGATAAACCACGTATTCTTGCGAAGCCTAAGCGTCGAAAAGCATCTAAAGAGCGTAGACATAAAAAACACAAACGTAAAGATACAGAACAAGATACATCAGATTTCCTGCCTCATATAGATATAGATACTTCTTCAACTTTCCCAACTCCTACAGCTTTTCAACCTACAGATTTTGAATTGTCTTTAGATTCTGTAACTTCTGCAGATTCTCAAACTTCAATAGATTTACAACATTCTAAAGATAATCAATCTACTTCAGATTTCTTACCTTCTATCGACATAGATACCTCTTCAACTTTCCCAACTCCAACAGCCTTTCAACCTACAGACTTCGAACTATCTAGAGATACAGATTTTCAGTCTTCTACAGATTTATTACCTTCAGCAGATTCCCAAACTACAATTGATTTTCAGAGTGCAGCAGATTTCGAATCTACTTCAAATTCATTAGAGAGTACAGATTTGCAACATTCTAGAGATTTCCAACCGAATGCAGATTTACAGCATTCTAAAGATATTCAACCTACTTCAGATTTCCTTCATACTATAGATATAGATAACTCTTCAACTTTCCCAAATCCTACAGTTTTTCGACCTACAGATTTCGGATTGTCTACAGATTCCCAAACAGCTACAGATTTCCAAACAACTACAGATTTCCAGCCTTCTAAGGATTTCTTACCTTCTTCAGATTTCCAAACTTCTATGGAATTCCAACCCACTGCAAATTTTCAATCACCTACTGGCTTTGAACCCTCTACAAAATTCCAATCTTCCGTTTTCGTACCTTCTACGGATTTCGAATCTACAGAAACTCCTACAAATTTTGAACCTACAGTATTAATACCTCTTACAAATTTTGAACCTACAAAAATAATACCTTCTGCAGATTTTGAATCTACTCAAATAATACCTTCAGATTTTAAACCTACACAAATAATATCTTCGACAGATTTTGAACCTACACAAATAATACCTTTGACAGAATTTGAACCTACACAACCTACACAAATAATACCTTTGACAGATTTTGAATCTACACAACCTACACAAATAATACCTTTGACAGAATTTGAACCTACACAACCTACACAAATAATACCTTTGACAGATTTTGAATCTACACAACCTACTCAAATAATACCTTTGACAGAATTTGAACCTACACAACCTACACAAATAATACCTTTGACTGAATTTGAACCTACACAACCTACACAAATAATACCTTTGACTGAATTTGAACCTACACAAATAATACCTTCCACAGATTTTGAACCTACACAAATAATACCTTCGACAGAATTTGAACCTACACAAATAATACCTTCTACAGATTTTGAACCTACACAAATAATACCTACTACAAATTTTGAAACTATAGAAATAATACCTTCTGCAGATTTTGAACCTACAGAATTGATAGCTCCAATTGATTTCGAAGTCTCTACAGATTTGGGACCTTCAATAGATTTCCAACCTACAGATTTCTTAATTGATATAGATGTACAACCTGCAGACTTACAGTGAAATAATGTTAAACATGGATTTGTCTAATGAAACTGAATTTGATGCTTTAACACAATTTTAAAGTTGTAATGATGGCTATGACAATTAAATATAGCTAGTGATTTTGCTCAACAGTAATTTTTATTACCATGGCAAATAAAGGAAGCCATAAAATCTAGCCAAGAGCCAAATGTGTTCGGAGAAAGCAGTTGGGAGTTACTGTGAGACATCTAAAGTACAGAATTTATTTTGACGTTTATGTACTTATATATTACATTACTGCAGATTATAGAAGCAAGCAATGCACCTCTTAAGAAAAATATTATTCAGGGAGCTTTAAAATCTGTAAATACAATTGCATGTTACCATAATAGTTTACCTTATATAAAACGGAAAAATATGGTGAATCAGATCTGTATTATTACTGGAAACCCTCTGAATCGCAAGGTTATTAATAGTATTTGTGTGTGTTCTTCAGTGTGTATATTTATATGAACTCTACACCAAATTATGATGTATTTATAGTTGGATTATATCAGTATTGCACAATCAATAAAACACATTTGTATAGTAAAACAGTTTTAATATAGCTATTTTCTTACAGACAAAATATCCAAAAACATTAACTAAATAAAACATAATCAGTTCCTTCAATGAGATTCAAAGATTGGAGATTTTTTTCAAATTCACCATTTGTTAAATCTAACTTTATACATATTAATAAAGGTGGTTTAGCATCAGAAAAGTGAATGACAGGCAATTTGGCTATCACTTTTCTTTTATTGGAACAATATAACTCTACAGTCTGTCCAATTTTGTTTTTATCAACATCACAAAATGCTATAACTTTACTAAGGTTATTTGGACTTAAAGATCGAACTAACCTTCTACCCCATTTTCCTGCGTTCCAAACTGTAAAATGATTCCACAGTGGTAATATACAATTTTCTAATCTGTCAAGTTGTATTTTCCAGATCTGTTCTCGCTTTACAGAAAAAGTAGCTGCACCTTTATGATAAACATACACTACCAGTTTCTCATCCACCCTATGCAAATCTCCACCACCATCTATATGTTTGTAAAAAAATATCAGATCTTCAGGTGTTCCGTGCCCAGTTTCGACAAAACCTCCAACTTTATCATAAACAGATCTATGACAAAACCATGTTGGCATAAGCAAAGTTGGTCCATTTGAAGTATATATTTGTAATTTTAATTGGCTATTAGTAAGGCTGTTAGCCCAACCAACATAACGAGGAGTTGAATTTGCAGGTATTCTAGTTATTTTACTACCAATAAGTGCATTATGATTTAACATTGCTGCTTCCCACTGTAAATATATTCTGTGTGGGTGCATCACATCATCAATGTCTTGGAAGCACAAAAATTTGCCCGAGCTTTTGGTAACAGCACCATTTTAAGCAAAACCCACTCCTTTTGAGATCCTTCTTCCTAATAATACGTAATCGACTCCGCGTGGTTTAAAATATTCTCCCCATTTTTCCAACAGTGTTTGTGTATTATCAGAGCTGCCATCATTGTAAATTACGATTTCTAGTTTAATATTATATTTAAAAATAGATTGTGCAGCAATAGAATTTAAACAATCGTCTATCCATTTCTCGCCATTATGCACTGGTATTATTACAGAAATTTCAGCCATTTTAGATTTAATTCGCAGAATCCATTTTTATTACTATTTATTTATTTATATTCAATTAAACGTAAATATACAGTACACTTACATTTTACAACAATTTTATTTGTTTACTTTTCATTTAAGTAAAGTAAGATAGGATGACTGCCTGCCTGACTGGCTGTCAGGCTGACAGCTGTCTGTTTATATTAGTGTTGCCAGTTGCTCAGAGACACCGGACACGGAGCGCATGTGTTCGAGGCAAAAATACAGCTAAAAATACTACAAAAATGTAGAAGAATGTGCATGGACTGATTCAATATTTTTTGTGCAGGTGATAGATGCAAAATAAATGTATTCTCCAATGTCATATATCTTAACGGAATCTGATCGCCCGCCAAGCAAGAGGATATGTTATTTCAATCTAAATTTTGATGATTTCGGTGGAATTTTATCAAATAGTTTGACTAAAGTGCGTTTGATAAAGTGATTATGAAATAATACTGTTTTTCTGGGTTGACACAAATTGTCCAATAATTAAGTCTTGACATAAATCATCACATTCATTATCATCATTATCATTAATCAAAATAACGGAAGAAAATAAAAATAAGACAAGGCTGTATGGTTTAAGCCTTTGCCTGCCTTTTGGCGAATTATATAACAAAATACCACAACAGACTCGCTGTCACAGTGTGTCTGTCTGTCAAAATTGTCATCAGAAATTAAGAAATCTAGAGAAATCTGATCTGAACCTGAAGAAATATTCAACTTTTGTTCTGCAGACTGCAGTTCAGCAGATGATATTTATTTTGCCTGCTTGTATATTATTCCTGTTTTTCTGTCATGGGGATTAAGGAAGCCAATATATATTTAGACAACCAATGGAACACATATTATGCCGGGCAAACTATCAACGGAAGAGTAGAATATGTTTTTGATAGTCCTAAAAAAGTTCGAGGTACGTCTAGATAGTAATGAGATTTATTAATATATTGTTCATCGCACCTGTAAGGTTGAAATAAACTATATCGATGGAGTCTATATCATACTTATGAAGAAAAAATTATGGTTTCGAAACGTATGACTCATGATTATTTCAAATCATAGGTATACATGTCAAGATCAAAGGAGAGGCGCACACTGAGTGGCAAGAGAGTAAAAATGAGGAAAATTCAGAAGGAAAAACAGAATCAACTGATACTATGCACACTGGACATGAGGAATACTTCCAAATTTCATATTATTTACTAGGCAGCAATTCAGGTATATTTAAACAGAGTATTGTTGTAGAATAAATTTCATCCGGATTAATAGATATTATCAAGGTTCTGGTGTTGTTTGCTTTTTGTTATTGTTATGTATTATCAACCACAAGACAAAACAATTACAAAAAGCGTTGTGTTTACAATTCATGTGCAAGAAATAATTATTTTATAATCCCAATTTAAAATATTATAATGTTATATTGCTACTGATGAGCTGTGGGCCAAAATAACCACTTAGTGGAGCTCTAACACAGCAAGAGACCACAAACAAGATGGAGCGATGAAATGGACATAACCAATAATAATTTATGACTGGTCCACACTGGTTCTGGAGAAAGACATGGAAATCAAAGGGAGAGACCTTTACAATATTGGCTGACAGTAAGAGTAATACCAATACACAAAAAATACACCCCAATAAATAAAAATATGCACATCAATAATTATGAAATGTTAGAAGTGTATACCTTGGGTTCAAACCTGGGACCTCTTACTCTCCAGTCAATGGTTAGCCCACTAGGCTATCACTGGCTGCACATTTAAATAGTTATAATGATTAGAGTGACGGTTCAGTATCAAGTCTAGTCTAGTTTTAGGTTACTTCAAAATTACCAAAACATTATAATAGAAAATAAGCTAACATTACATTGTTTTACTTTACATTTTTTATACTTTTATTTTTTGCATCATCCCAGCATCATCATCAAATGGTTGTCTTAATTGTTTGAACAAATTAATAGGAGATTATGATTTGTGGTAACTGCAAACTATTAAGTAACCATTTATGTGTATAGAAAACTGCAGGTTATAAGAAATCTAAGCATATTTTTCCTGCTACATTCCATAACATGAATAAAACATTGTTTGAACAGAATCATAATTATAGTAATTTTTATCAAAGCTTTAAAAAGAAGGAGGTTCTCAATATGTTATCTTCTTGAGTGTAATATTATTAATTGAATATAATTATTTAATGACTGCCACACCGCAGACACACTGCTATTGTTATTGTTTGGTAGTCACCGGTGACTACAGTGGTGTTTAAAGGCTAAAAAACATATTTTTAAACCTTCAAATACCGAGAAATGAGAAACGAAATGAAATTAATTGTTACTCAACAAAAAATAAAGATTTAAACATAATAGTTAGTCATTAAGTAATTTTGTTGTTTTAGGAAATGAAATAGAAATTCCAGCTGGCAAACAGGTTTATAACTTTACTTGTGCTTTGCCGCCTGTACTGCCGTCATCATTTGAGGGACAGTTTGGCTATATCAGATACACTGTCAAAATCACCCTGGATAGACCATGGAAATTTGATCAAGAAACCAAGATGGCTTTCACAGTACTTAATGCATTTGATTTGAATCTAAATCCTTCATACAAGGTAAGGAATGTTGATTCTATATTTAAAAGTAAATGTAACCATATATTTTCATAAGAGCACAGTAAGATTCCATATTCCATATTCGCATATGGGTCTATTGTGAATGGTTCAACACTGAAGCACAGAAGTTCGAAATTTTCGTAGAAATGAAAGTTTGAAATGTTACTTATGGTTTTTTTACATATTCATATCTTACATACATAGAAGTATAGGTGGTATGTATGTTGGTAGGTATGTTAAATATTGTAAGAGACTGGCTTATGGTACAGTGTACAGAACGCACCACGGATCTCTATGTCAGTGAAGTTAACTGCGGTACGATTTTTCGAAAATTATTAAAGAGCAATGCGCCATAAGCTGTAAGGCAGCTATAAGCATTCTCTTACAGTTAATCTAGTCAACCTTTAACTTAATTACCAAACCAATATCTACATCATAAGTGAAAACTCATCTCTGTGGCGTTATAATGAGTCAATTTAAACGAGATAAGAATTAATTGATCAAGACTTTATTAATAGCCTTATCTACAACACAGTATAATAATCATACATTACGGTAAATACGTACAAATGCTCGAAAACGGCACACTCACACAAACATGCGTAACGACGCGTCGTTGATACCTGTGAGTACCACGACGTTCGCTTAGGAGTCTCGTCGTTACGCATTATTACGTATGTTTGTGTGAGTGTGCCGTTTTCGAGCATACTGTATGATTTATACTATGTCTACAATGTGTCTTCATTATTTTATACAGGAACCAATACATATTCAACTAGAGAAGTCATTTTGTTGCTTCTGCTGTGCTTCACCTCCATTGTCAGTTGATGTCCAAGCTCCTGTCTCTGGCTATGTCCCTGGACAAGTCATACCAATACGAATTGATATTGAAAACAAAAGTAATGTGCAGTTGCATCTTGTCAAAATTTATTTGAGAAAGGTAAGGACTGAAAAACTGAGGGTCAATGTGGTCAGTTTGCATTTGGACTGCAAGTTGATTATTGTGATTATATCAACAGATGGACTAGCACAATTTTGCAGACCGTGTAAATACAGTCAGTTTTAGTGAGACTTAATATACCTGTCTCTGTCCTTCCAAAGAATAAAAATGAGACGGTGTATTATTTCTCATTAAACGCGTGGTTTGCAAACTCGTGGTACTAGGTGTACAAAACAAATACCATATCTTGACTGGGAATTTTTAGCTGGCTTGCAGTTGAAATGCGATCTGCATTGGCTATAAGCTACATGTTTATTTTATTTCTAAAAGCCTAAAATGCCACTGCATCATTGTTGTATCTAGGGTTATTTTTCAGGGCCTGGCCCCTGACATTCCAAGGCCTTAGAAAGAATTGTAGAATTTCGAATTGGTGGCTCAAGATTCTAATTTAAGTCACCACTGACTTACGGTGAAGGAAAACATTGTAAGGAAACTTTGACTTTAAAGTCTAAAATGACCAACCCGCGGTAAGCTGGCGTAGTGATTAATGCTAGTCCCTAGTTCTATGTTTGAGAAGAGGCCTTTGCTCTGCAGTGGGACATTTACAGGCTTTTTTTTGTTAATTTATGACAAAGGCAAGTGTTTGGTCACGAACCCCCTAGTGGTAAGCGATGTTTTGTCATGTTTAAAAGTAATGTTATTTAAATGTTCGTAAAACAACTCCTAACACAATTACTTTAAGGTGGTGACGTACAGAGCCACGTCACCTACCAATGCTGTGAAGAAAATCAAAGATGTTGTTCTGACTATACAAGAGGGCCCGGCCCCTGCAGGGTCTACGAAGAACTGGAATTTAACCATGGAAGTACCTCCGATACCGCCTTCTGATCTTGTGAACTGTAATATAATCGATTTGGATTATGACTTTAAGGTAAGAAATAGGGATAATTATCATCATTAAAATAGATGCATTATTAGGTATTTTAGAATGAATTTACACAATTACACAATGAGACTTTAATAATATTCCCTATGATCCTAGCTATCCCTATATTGATTTGTTTTTTTAAAACCTAATTCACACATAAATAATTTCACAATGCACAAACACCATGACGGGAACAATAAGCAAATATCGTGTTAATCACACAAATATTTGTCATTTAACTGCTACGCCAAACGTCTCGTGCGTATACAATGCGTTTGGTATAAAACGCATAGAATTATACAATAGTGAATAGGTTCATACATTTGTTCTGAAACTGTGTCCACATAACCAGTATTTACCACCATAATACCCAACTACAATCGAAAGAATTCGGTTGGAGTTCAGTCTAAAAAAGACTTTATTTGTATGTGGATAGAGTCGCCCGGTCGCCGCGCCGAGAACGGAGAATAATTGTTCTCCTGGCTAACCTGCTTTCCGGTTGTAATTATTTACTTATATTATACATCTAATAATTGCGTCGTAACTAGGTACTCTTGTGAGTGATGTAGTCAATTTATTATGTAATAAATAAACTAGTTATATAGGTACCTATGTATAAGTTTAATCACTCAGATGTAATTTTTAGTGTTTTCAAGGTGACTTCGTTGTGTCATATAGTTTATCTAGTTTTATTTTTTGTTTATGATGTCATGATGATGTCATACTAAGGAGCAACTATTCACACGAAATATGTGAATTGAAATTAAACGAATTAGGTATTGAGTCAACATCAAAAAGATTACATTGCTAAAAACGTTATAAAAGTATGATACCGTCGAAATATTAAAAGAAATTCATCAGATCTGATGGCCGGAAGGTGAAAAATATGGCCAGAAAGGTGAAGGTGATGGCCAAACATTTTAGAGATCTATGCCCCAGACCTAATTATACGTGTGTACGTACGTACGTGGGCACAATCATTTACCTTAAAAGACTGTTATTTACCTAAAGCAATTTATTTTTTCACGCTATCCGTCAGAGGAGATCGCTTCGATCGATCGATCGATAAATTCATAATCAGTTGACACTGTCTTAATATTTCCTAAATCCTCAGGTGGAATGCGTGGTCTCCGGCATGCATATGAATATGAGCGGCAAGAAGTACATAGCCATCGGCACGGTGCCGCTAGTGGGCATGGCCGGACAATCTGTGCCTTCGGCGCCTGCGCAAGACAGTGTCAATAATGGACAGTATTCTCCCAGTCAACCAGCTGTTTTACCAGTCGGTCCCGGAGCACCTGCTCAACCAAATGTAAGTGTATTTATTATATTATATTTTATAACTGTTAATACTGGGTCATAAAAATCTTAATCCTTTGAAAAACCAGCACATTTTGTATGTAATTACATTGTAAGATTTGGATTTAATGTGAATTCGAAATTAGAACTAAATATTATAATGTCACTGTTTTCAGATCCCAATGGCACCGGGTGGAGACTCGATCCCGGGAGGTTGGGTAGTTCCAGGAACGCCACCAGTACAACCGCCATACCAGACATTATATCCGACGCTTAGTAAGTTGAATGATTTCTTTTTTTTGTACGAGTTTTCATATTTAGATAAGGTGGTCTAAACACCAAAATTCCTAGTTATTTTGTTCAATTTACTTTCGACTTTATATTTCCACGCCTGACATACTGTCAATAAAATTTAGCGCTCAGTGACGTCCCTAAAACATTTCTTTAGAGATGCCAGCGCTCCTGGGGCACCAGCCGTTAAGTCGCCCCTTAGAATTTTTAAGGGTTGGCGCCCGGTGCGGTCAAACCGCCATTTTTGCGTCTGTATTGTGTTACGACGTTACGAGCCTAGGGAAGCATAAGAGTTTCACAATATTTTTTTATTTTCAGCTACACCGGTTTATAAAGAATCTCCATACACTGCGCGTACTATTCAGGAAAGGGGAGAGTCTAACTACGTGATGATTAGGGGCCCGAGTAACTTCGCACCATTTTATCCTACTTACGCTGCCGTCCAGCCACCTCCATTACCACAATAACTTGAATACTAATATACGAGCATGAAAGCTTAGCATTTTTTAAACATATTTAATTTTTAAGACACGTTTACAAATTATATTATTTCATAAATACGTATTTATCTATTTAGGATTAGGCTTACCGCCTTTTGGCAATATGTGCACTAGTTACATTGTGATATAACCAATTGATATTCGACAAAAATATGTATTAATTAATTCTTACTTAGGTTATGTAATATGCTTTATGCGAATATTTTGATCGCTACTAATAACAACACAAGCAAGCAATCTTCCAGCAAATATTTTTTAACTAACTAGGTACATAATTGGTTGGCATTTTTTTAAATAAATTTGAGCAACTGTTTTAAGGCTGAATAGGTAAATGTATTCTATGAAATGCTAAGTGGAGAAATAGTGAATACTCTATTCAGCTTCCTCAAGACAGAAGTTTTAGTACAGTCAGCAAAGGAGTTAAGTTACTTGGGGCTCTAGTTTAGAATGATTTTTTTTGTAGAAGTTTGCATGTGGTTGTGTCAAATTGTTTAGTTTTGTATAGGTTCAGTCAAACCTCTTTCAAAAATGTGGTAAAATTAAATTGTATTGATGACATCTTGAAAAAATTACAACCTTAACTAGCGCCCCCGGTAAATTAACTCCTTTGGTGACCGTACATTATTACAAGGGAGGTAAGTACACAATTGCTATCGAAGGGACATTCGAAGCCCGAGCAGCAGGCGGGGGATATGATGTACCAACGTGTTAAGGCGCTGCTGGAACTTTGTTTTAATTATATTATTGATTCGAAAGGTTACAAATATATTTTATAATAACGAAATCGAATTAGCGTTACTAAGCTTTGTGGCCAATGACATATCTCATTTTAATGGTACTAATCCTTACGACTATCGTTTTTTGTCACTGAATTACAAACTTTTACCACTGCTCTTCCTCGAAGTGATGGGCGCAAATGCGGCCGTAGCAATAAATGTAATAAAATGAATCTCAAGAAAAGTTGCACAATTTTGATTTTGTACAATTATACATTGTTTGAGACTACCTTATTGGGTAACTCTGTAGAATTTGGCATTTGAATAATTTATGTTAAAATTTACGAGAGCTTTAGACCGTGCCAATAACTACTTTAAATATATTTTGCGTAAAGTGCCACTCACTCCCATATTTTTATGCAGAGAGACATTGTAAGTGTTTTTTTTAAATCCTATTACAAGTTTGTTATGGTGTATTTATATAAAGATATATTTTATAAATTTGGTTTAAGATGTAAGCAGCACAAGTTTTTGTTTGAATTATTTTGCAATATTGGATATGTTTATAAAATAAAATGCATTATAATTATGACATTCTTTATTGATTTTCCTTCACAAACAAAAAACAAAATGTAAAAACCATCTAAGACAGTTCATTATTAACATAATAACAGGAAATACATTTTAAAAGACTATATCCATAAAGAACCCTTTCCGCAATATTACTTACAATTTCAATTTTTTAGATGAGGTTTGAAGCAGACAGATATAAAGAAGCGTCGTTCTTTTTACAAGAATTAGAAAAATAAATAAGAAATTTTAAAAACTATTTGGTCGAGGAATGTTGAAAGCATGTTTGTACACAAAAATTGATATACGAATTTCTGGTTCTGCATTGCATTTTGGAACTAAAAATAAAAACAAAATATAGTAAACTGAATGTAAAGGTGTGTATAATAACAGCTGTATATTTTAAACCATAATGTGAGGTTACTAAAATCGCCATGACAGATATCAATCAGTTCATAGAAAAAAATATTTGATATTGTGATTTCTATTAGGTGTGGGTAGGTAACGAATGAGAAGGAAAAACAATAGAGCCCCATTTAACATTGATATTGTTGGTCTAAGATGTAGATCTGACACTGTTTGATATCGTCAATGATAATAATGAAGTTTTATATGAACATGGTGAAATTCCCTATGACGAAAACAAACCATTACTAGAATTATTGTATGTGTCGCCTAATAAATTAAAATCTGACTAACTGGTTTAATATTTTTCCTTTAATTTTTACTTCAATGTAAATATAAAAATGAAGTTTCTACTATGCGAACCGATAGAATTGTTCGCGAACCCAAATATAGGTACTTTGCGATATACATCTAGAAACGAGAAAACAAGTCTTGTCTTTGTATACTCAAATTAAATTTGATTGTTATGAATGATTTAAAAATATCGCTATAGCATATTACTGATTTTGCCATTTAATAAAAACGCCTCACGTAGTCACTCGTGTGGGAGCGCACCTCAGCTTTATATGGTGTTTTACTCAACACAGACATTTCTATCAAGATTTAAACATAATTATCTTTCTTTGTCCCTTCTGACCCTCTCCAAGTCTCGATACCGCAATCTGAGCCATCCCGAATCTCCCCTCAGACATGTCATTGTCTACTCGTTTCTAATTGTTACATAGTAACACGTGTAGTAATAGAGGATAGTAAACAGATTATAGGCAATGTCGACTTGGTGCATACGTGTCTAATGGAATTACATTTAAACATTAACGACCAATTTTTCTTAGAGCATGTATTATCTTAATGAACCTTTTTAGTAACATCCGTTTTTTTTTGTTTCAACATCCTATAAAAATTTCTATCCCTGTAATGGAACGGTTACATTTTACTTTACGCAACAACAAAATCTGTTACGCAAGTATGCTCCGCGCGTGACACAATTTCTAAGTTTTGAGTTTTCACTCTTCAATACGGTCGATGGGCGAAGACTAACAAAGTCGCGGTCGGATTCCGCCGCCGGCGCTACCGATTCAACCCCGCGATTATAACGCAATACGGGGAATCCTCCATCTGTCTCTACACCCGACAAGATCGTCGTCGGTCAGGCGAGCGGTGCGCATCGGCGTCTGTCGTCAGTACCGTGGATCTCCACCCCCGAGGAGTGAGGTCGGCTAGGCGCGGCCCCGCGGCGGTCCGCCCGGCGGGCTCAGTACTGGCTGCAGCGCGCCCGGAAGCCGCCCTGGTACGTGGAGTCCTGCGACAGCAGCCCGTCCGGCTGCGACGGGCAGTCGGGCGCCGCCGACTCCTGGCTGAAGTCGGGCTGCGACGCGCCCTGCGACAGCGACAGCGGCGGCTGCTGCGACAGCGGCTCCTGGCTGAGGCGCGGCGGGCGGCGGCGCGCGCGCGGGGCCGGCGCCGGGCGGCCGCGGCAGAAGGCGGCCGGCGGCACGGGCGCGTGCAGCAGCGCGGCGCGCGCGGGGCCCACGTAGGCCAGCGGGTCCCGCAGCGGCCGCGCGCGGTCGTACACCGAGCCCGGCACCATGGCCTCGCGCGCGTCGAACATCGACGTCGACATGAAGTGCGACCCCGGGTTCTGCGCATTCACCAGTTTCTTTGGTTTGGCAAATTGGATCGCAGACTCTTTCAGATTAGACAGCGGCCCCTCCGTGAGGACCCGGCGCTCTTTGTAGAAGGCTAGCAAGTGGTTCCAAAGTGGCTGTTTACTCAATACCTTGGGGTTTCCGACCACTATAAGTCCATACTTGGCGCGTGTTAGAGCCACATTTAGACGGCGCGGATCGCTCAAAAATCCTATCCCTTGATGCTCATTAGATCGAACACAGGACATGATTATAATGTCTTTTTCTCTACCTTGAAAAGCATCTACACTGGCCACTTCGATCTCTTGATAAAGTTTAGCATGCAAGCTACCTTGGTATTGCATGTGCTGCACTAAGTAGGACCTTTGACCTTCGTAGGGTGTAATTATACCAATTTGTTCGGGGCGTACACCCGCTTTCAAAAACCTAGTTGTAAGCTTCTCGACATTGGCAGCCTCAGTTCTGTTCAAGTACGATGTTCCAGAACCAGCGATTTCCTCTTGGCCCTGTGTCACATAGAAAAACATCGGGCGGTCGGGTCTAGGCCACGGGAAATCAATTTTATGTAAACGCCGTTCTTCAGCACTCACTCCATTTTGAAGAGATCCTTCATAGAAGAAATCGGAGGGGAAACGTGATAGCTCAGGGTGCATACGATATTGTACTTCAAGTCGGAACGGACGGATACCGAGCACGACCAAGCGCTCGAAGAGACTCTGGCTGAGGCCAGCCTTGGCAGCCTTCTTGCACATGACGACGGGCCCGAGCTGGCAGTGGTCGCCCACCAGGATGAGCTGGCGCGCGCCCAGCACCACGGGCACCATGCACTCGGGCTCGGTGGACTGCATGCCCTCGTCGATGAGGATGGACTGGAAGCGCATGCGCGCCACGCGCGGGTCGCCGGCGCCCACGCACGTGGTGCACACGACGTCGGCGGCGTCCAGCAGGCGGCGCTCGGCGGCGCGGCGCAGGGCGCGGTAGCGGCGCTCGTCGGCCGCCGACAGCTCGCCCGCCTCCTCCTTGAGCCGCGTCAGCTTGCGCAGCTCGCTGTCGGCCGAGCCCAGCGCGCGCGCTTGCTCGTGCAGCGCCAGGAACGAAACTGACGACTCCATGGCTTCTCGTGATTTCGCGCACAATCTGACTACCTTCAGACCAGTTCTATGAATCTTTTCAGTTAGTTGGTCAACGGCAGTGTTGGAGGGAGCGCAGACGAGAACGGGCCCACTATTTTGCCTGACCAGTTGGTACACAATTGTAGCAGATGTGACAGTTTTGCCTGTTCCGGGAGGGCCTTGAATCAGAGAAAGGGGACGCTGAAGGGCATGCTTTACTGCGTACACCTGTAAAGAGGTACGTGATTCATTTAAAACATGCATAATTACTCGCACCCTGCAACAATATTTGATAGTTCCTACTAATATTATAAAATAATGTGAAAGTTTGTGAGAATGTTTGTTACTTTTTCAAGCAAAAACTACGGAACGGATTTTGATGAAACTTTACAGTAATATAGCTTATTCATTAGAAAACTCATAGACTACAATTTATCAACATTTATCATGCGGGCGAAGCCAGTTATTCAAAACATTAATAATTAACAGTTAAGACAACTTTACCTGAGAACGATTAAGATCAGGTAGGTTTGGAGCACTGAAGTGTTTCGGCAGATGAACTCTGAACAAGACGTCTTCAACCTCATGACCCAGTAGACGTCGGTATATGTATCCGGATACCGACGAGTCATCTACTGCGAACTTGCGCAGAGCTAGTTGCATCCTAGTGTGTAAAAGCATCATTACAATGTGTTGCATTGTCACATATAACATTCAGCACATTTATTGACTATTATTTGACTTTGCCATTTTGATGACGGGCCTTGAAAATATTAGAAACGAACATTAAAAAATGAAAACTTCAAAAAAAATCTACACCGGCATTAAAAATACCGGTAATTACCCGTTTTCAAAACACCGGTAGGCACCGGTATTCTCAATTTGGTCTCTGATTTGCATGAGTTTGCCTTTCTACTTTTTGTAATTTAATAGTACACACCTGTCAAAAGAAGTACTCTTCCAAATAAAGTCCACAACAAAGTTGGAGGTGCAGTCAAGCGGAGCGCCCGCCCCGCTCTTCAGTTCGAGACCGACGTCATCGCCGTAGTTGTCGGGCACTTTGATCACGTGCCCTACTCCCGACCAGGCCTTATGTAGTTCGCCTACATATCTGTAATGGGAATAAATATTCTGTTCATTAGTACCGTTGACTTCTGTAAACAGACTTCTGTTGACCAGTTTGGTGATTTATATGGTAATGGCTTTATACAGGGTTATTTGTAAAACACCAGCATCCTTATAAGGGGTCATTATACTCATCATTATGAACAACTTTTACTATGGGACCAACCCTGAATTTAAGTTTTGGGGGCCTGAACTACACCTTAAAAAAATGGTCACTATAATTTATTTATTTATACTTCACGTACATAGATAGTACATAAGGCGGACTTAATGCCATAAGGCATTCTCTCCCAGTCAACCTTTGGGTCAGTATGAGTCCTTCAGATGTACAAAATAATGTAAAAAAATAAAATAATATAATGTTCTAGGACCGCCACTGTGTTTGTATTTATTAAAACTTGACAAAAAATAATGAACAAATTTATACAATACCTCAATCTAAGTTCGTCGCCATGCATAAGCTTCATGTCGCTATCAGTTTTGGCTAGCGTAAAATACGCAATGGTCTTCTTATTGAGTCCTACATCCCAACGTACTTCAATACCTTCTTGGGTTTGAGACTCCTTGAGCCTTTTGTCATAGTCCGCTTCTAATTTCACAAGGGGACCAAAGATGTTTTGATACTGGTACCCATCTTCATATCTGAAAACATAAATATTATATAACTTGATTTTTTCTAAATAAGGTAGAATGCTGATGTGATAATAAAATAAAGGGGCCTAAAATTAACCACCTCTCTCTTGGCCCTCCAATGGCTGTCTGACCACTTTGTTTGCGACTTGGTATCAACGTGACCGCGGCAGCCAATGGAGAGGAGCAGTTATTTCTATCCGTGGACCAATTGCCTGTCTGTTGAGCCCCTAACCTTACTTGTAAAATAACCTTAATATACTAGAATAAAATACTTGGTATAAGTACCTGATTGAACGACTGTAAAATTATGATTTAATTTGTATATTATGTATTATCATTGTCATTAATTTTTTACCTTAAGAGTACTTGGTGAGGCTCCTCATCAACGCCAGGTTTCTCCAAATCCTGGAAGGTAGCATCCACGTTATCACGCCACAACTCTTCGAGGCGTCCAATTTGCTGTGGTGTCACCTAAAAGAAACAATAAATTGTATAAATATTTAATAAGAAATTTGAAAAAAAAAAATTTATTTAATAACCTAACATGTGCTAAAACATGTAAAAAAAATTCACAAAAATAAATTGTATGTTTTCTTTTGCTATTTTTATTAGATTTGCAGAGATGAAAAATAAAGAAAAAAATTATTTGTATAACTCCATTTTCTGTTCTGTTCGATGTACTGTAAAATTGTTGTATAATAAGGGAGCCGTCTCCACGAGAATCGCGGCGTTTTCATACAAAATCACTCGACGATTATATCGCTGTGTGGAGGCAGCCTGATACAGTTACTACTAAATATGATGGCACGAGGAGACTATTGCCGCAATTCTCTTGCTCGTGGAAATGGTCCCAAAGCTGTAATTTTTACGAATAAACCGTATTACTTTCTATTATAAAATACTATACACCATACTATATTCTATTATAAAAGTTGACTTACTTGACGAGCTCTCATCTGCTCTGCTTCAGAGGGCACCTTTACCAGCCATGATAGAAAGGCTCGGTCAGCTGTAAGATATATTAATCTTTCATCACATGATACTAGTAAATATTTATATCAATTAGTCATTATGATGTAATTAATCACAAGTCTTTAATATACCTATTTATGACTAATCAGTTAATGTTTATTGTTTAATTTAAACATTTTATTGTAATAATTAGATTTATTTATGTTTACATTGTATCATAGTGTAATTTAGAAACAATTATTTCCTTATAGGAAGGCTTGTAGAAGTTGTAAATTGTAAATAAAAAGTAACTTACAAATCAAAGGTTTCCACTGCTCCTGATCCCAATTCATGTCCTTCAAGGAGCTTTGCGCAGCACAAGGTTGACTGAAAATAACATAACATTATTAAAAAATTATCTACTTGATAAGACAGAACTTTTTAGATTTGTTGTACCATAAACTGACTGCTCAGGGGATTATTAATATTATAGGCACAAACTATGAACCTATAATTATGCTATGCTTCTATTAAACCGTTAATGCTAAGGGTACTGTGGTGAAGAATTTATATAATATGTAAGCCATTGTCATTTGGGTCACTGACTCAACGTCAGTAGATTAAAATATTACTTTTCTGTTCAATGTCAACAAACCTAATATTTTAACCAAAAAAGTAAGCTCAACCAGTATGGCTAGTTTTGTTTCATATTTAAGTAGTTACTTCTTATTTTAGTATGATTCTTATGCACATCTATCCTACTAATATTATAAATGCAAAAGTTGCATGACGGTTGTATGGACGGACAGATGTTTTATACTTTTTTACACAAAAGCTACTGAATTGAAATTATGTAATATTTTATTGTGTCCATTTTTGTAATTATTGTGATACAACTTACCGGCACAATAGTACAACAACAGAATCAGCCTTAGCTGGTATGAAGCCAAGAACAAATACGTTCCTGGCACCACAAGAGTAGCACTCCAGCAAAGTCTCTCCAAGTGGTCCATCACGATGTAATGCAGCTTCCTTGTGCTTAGCACGCACCAAGTGGTTGATGATATGTGATCCCGAAGTGTTTCCACGTCCATTGCAAAACCTGTCATAGTATAAAACATGTATAAGGTCAGCTTTATCACATTTTGTGTACTTTTACACATTATAAACAAAACTAGGTCATTTGATAATTATGTAATAAAATATTAATGTAGTTTACAGTAGTTAAATGTTAATAAATTGTATTTTTTTGTTAGCAATATGCAATCCTTTATGATTGTGTATGTATAGTTTTATTGCTGTTCAACGCAGTTAATATATGTTGAAATTTAGAAATCTAGCATTTGATTGAATAATTATTTAAGCTGAACAGCGAGAAGTGAGACATTAAAGGAAATCCATTATTACATGTCTCTGACAGGCTGTTGATAGGTACATATGCCAATAGAAAGGTTATTGCTAGACTTTTGTTAACAGTTGTACAGTACTATAATGTACAATGTGTCTAATGAAAGCTGCAAGCATATACCTAATTATATCTGCCACTCACGATTATCATTCATGGCTATTAAAACTTACTTGTAATTTGCATATATTTACTGAAAAAGCCCACTTTTAGCTCTTACTGTTCTACTTTAAGAACTGTATATAGTCACTTACACAAAGAAACCAGTGCACAGTTTGAAGGAAAACCTATGATTTGAAGTGACACATCATACAAGATAGTGTTTATGGGATAGTAACAATGGCAAAGTGACTCACCACTTGTTGCAAATATTGCACATGACAACAGTGGCTGGGTCATGTATCCCACAATACTTGCACGCGTGGTCAGGCAACTCCTTGCTGTACAATGCCTCATCTTCTTCCTCAAATTGCAATTCCGCAATTGCATTCGTCACATTGGAAACTTTGGAAGACAAATCAGAACGACCTAAACCGTTAACCTGAAACACGAATAACACCAAATAAAACACAAATCAAAATACTTCACAGTTACGTATTCGAGGAAAATAAGGTTAGAGGGAAAACAAAAATACTGAGCTATGTTTATACTGACCTGATTTGAAGATGTCAAACCATGATCATGTTGAGAAGCCTGTGTTTGGCTCTGAGAAGGAAGGGTGAAATCAGTGAATTCGAATTCTGAGCCTTGAGTATCAGCCCCAATAAGATCCGCTTCCTCAGTGTCCAAAAACGTGAGTGTTTGAGAGCTCGGTCCATAAGCATCCACACTCATTTTTCCTCGATATAATTATATTGAACAAAACAAAGAAAATGTGTCAAAAAGATAAAATATTGCACGATTATACCAAATTCCCATAACAGCCACGCAATAATTATCAAACGACATGCCAAGAATGATGAAAAATCGCCATGTTAGCACATGGTTTGTTTCCGTTTACAAACTTCACAGTTATTGGTCCAAACATGCCTGTCATTTAACAAAACCAATCAGCATTGCGCATTATCTTTGATATCAAATATTAACCAATCATGTTAGAAGAAAACAAAATTAATAGACTAAATATTATTGTTTTTAATCACGTAGAGTATTATCATAAAACTAGATCCCTGGTTATTAGGCAAGATCAAAAATGATGAATCATTCCATTCTCTTTTAATGCCGCGAAACTTTAATTGGGTTAAAGAGCATAGCAAAGTTTTATGTGATAAAGAATATATCTATACCTACGTATTATGATGAGCTATTTCAACAGCAAGTGGCGGTAATATTGAAGAACAGTTTGGCAAAAAAAGTCTGCAAAAATTGAGAGCCACTTGCGCACTTTACATACAGTTTAAGTTAGCTACATATTTCTATGACAATTTTTTTGTTATCAATCAACAACAATTGAAAACATCGCGAGGAAACCAGCACACCTGAGAGATTTTTCAACGGTGTGTAAAGCCATGTCAAAGTGGTTAAACTCGTCAATCATACGATATGGAAAGAGCAGATATTTTATATGTGTATCTACAGCTTAGAGCTTTCAGATACCTACAGGCGCTACTGCGCCAGGCGCATTTTAAAAGAGGTCTTAATAGGACACTCTGACCGAGTACTTTATTGATCGACGCAAAAAAAGTCCTGTCTGCAATCGTTTCTTTCTTCTTCAAAAATATTTACATTACAAGTTTCTATTTTCTCCTTTACAAAAATATTAAAGACAGATCGCGATTCGCGGTGCTCAAGCAACTTATCTATCGTGAGAAAGATGGCGCTGACGACATACTTTTAAATTTTGTGACTGTGATAATATGTATCATGAAGCAAATGATATGTATACTGAATATACTGAGTGTCTGAGTACTATACCTAAGTATACTGAAAACTCTCGGTTATATCAGTTTAACCGAGAGTATTTAATATATTTATTATAGTGTTAAATAGGTACAGATCAAAGGTGATTTTTTTCAAGACCTCAACGCCCCCGCAAATTTGGCGCCCTGGGCCGTCGCCCAACTGCGCGCCCCCCTAACACCGGTACTGCTGTAGTCAATAGAACAGAAGACTTGACCTACCTATGGGAGTTACGGGACCAAATTTGGGTCATGCATGGACAGTTTTAGACGCTCACACCGAACGCATAAAATGCTAGTGATGGCAATGGCTCTAGATGCCTTTGTATATTCCTTTTTGCTATTTTTCTTTTCTTAGCTTTCTACATTCTGAGTATCGACATAGGGTAGGCACAGTGGATAATAACGATGTATCAACGATCCTTCGCTGGAACGATCACGGTTACTGGAGCATAGGTCCGCTAACCCTTGATTGGTTATTTTAGACTGATCCCAAAACCCAGGCCGTCAATGAATAACAAAAAGTAAACTGACATCGACGTGGGATCACTATGATGAGACGCCAACATTTTTAATAGTATTTCCAGCGAATTTTGTGGCGACAATGTAGTTAAGTGCCTACACATCGTAAACGACTACCGTATAACCCAGTAGAGGTAATTATTGCTAACGTAATTTTAGGCCGGAAAATTTTGAGGAGGAAGATTGCATGCATAGCACTTCGAACTTCGGACTTCGAACTTATGACCTTTGACTTGGCATTCCGACGGTTGTGCCACTAAGCTATCACGTTACTGCTTGTTCGGTAACTTGCTTGCTGTCTATCCCATTAACCCTTATCCCATTTATTTTAGCTAGGCATTATAAATAAAAAGGAATACGATTATACAGGGTTATTTGTAAAACACCAGCATCCTTAAAAGGGGTTAAATGTACAGCTGATTTTTTTTTACGATTCCATCGTTGGTCCTATAGTAAAAGTTGTTCGTAATGATGAGTTTAATGACCCCTTTTAAGGATGCTGGTTTTTACAATTAACCCTGTATTATCTATCTAAATTGAAGTATTATTCCATCTGAGTAGTGTCGGTGGCTTCAGCTTTGGGGTGCTCACAGCAATAAAACCACAGACTGGCTATAATAATAGTAATGCAGATAGTTACAGTGCATTTTCGACTAATTTAGAAACCCGGACTTTTGGCGTTGGTCCAGGTCTAGATTATCATCAAAGTCTTTTAGTTTTACCCACATGAATTGACATGGCTATGCTTGGTGATGCATTACTTTTTTTTCTAGTCCATGTTATGCGTACGAGAATTAATTGGTGAAAATAAATTCATGTTAAATTTATCTACAGTGAACTAGATACCTATAGATACGTTGACTAGTAATAGATTCCTTGTGTAATTGGCATAACATACGCTATTGTCTTTTTGGCCTCTTTTAGAAGCATAGTCTTATTGTTGTTAGATGGCGTAAAGTTGAACCACCTAACAAGAGATATTGCAGATATTCCTTTAAATTGGCATTTGTTTCGGAGATAAGGGATGTTTAAGTTTTTATAGGTTCTTTGCAAAAATTATCAAGCTACACTGTAGACTGCCGGCAGAGGAGGGCCCTCTTCTCTCTTCAAATACGATTCTGTCTATCCAAAGGTTGTCTGCAAGAGATCGCTGTTTGCGATAAGACCGCCCATTGTGCAGTATTCTTGAATATGTACTAAAATGTTAACTTCTTGGTGTAGAATAGAGAAAAATCTATCAAATTACAGAAGGTATTGGTAATTATGAACGCACTCGTAATGCTGTGACACCGCGCCCGCCGGATAAGGTAACGCAGTAGTGTAAGTCTGGGACAATAAATTAGCCAAGAGACGACCCAATGACCAGGCTCCGATATCCAGCGGGCCTCATAGTTGCTGCCAGATCACCAACCGATATTCAATTATTAATGATTGAACTAATCCCTTTGCATGTTGCTAATGTCTAGTAAAAAAGCCTCTAGCATATATCATGGCCAAAGGAGCGCCATTGTCCTAAAGCTTTAGAGCCTCCATTAATGGGTTTAGACATCCCTGATATTAGAGCACTTCCACACAGGTGACTTCCTCATTCCTCAAGTAGAGGGCTTGTATATTCCTATCTCGTTATTATACGGTCTGTAGGCACTGTTCTCTATCTCTCTGTGCCAATGTTTGTATGACGCTGAATCACTAAAGTGGCACCCGCGATCGCATAAAATTTGTAAGTAAGTACCCATTTAGCATTAAGGATCAACTGTTAAAACTCTGAAAAGGACTGTAATGTTATTTTTATTGGTTTTTGATGCATTCTAAATCTCTAAATAATGTTTATGTTGAGCGTCTAAGTGTTTCTGTATCAGTTTTTTGTGTTAATGGATGTAAGATGCTGTCCAAACTGCCTGGAATAATGGCATTATGGGAGATGTGTCATTAGTGGGAACTGGTGTAAATGTAATTGTTGTTTTTAAGACGGTCTGATTAAGTATAGAATTTTTTTTGTCATGGAAAAGGCAAATTTTGGACCACGAAATAAAATGCATTTCACAAAATGGATGGAAGACCCGTGGATTTTATTGGAACTATAAAATAAGAAGTACCTATGAGATTTGACAACATTTCATAGACGCTTGCACAACGTGTACGGATCTTCTTCCGTGAAACAGACTCTTTTTGTAAGCGGTGTTGTGGTCTAAGATGGAGCACACTTGCTTTGCACGCAAGCTGTCTGCCACGCAGAGAGGCTAGAGTCTCTACTCTAGCCTCTAGAGAAGAATAAGACAAAAGCCTCTCTAGGCTTTTGTCTTATTCTTCTCTGATACCACACAAGTAAACTAAAGGCTCAATCTACGGGCCATTTTATTTTCAGACCACTTAAACCTTTTACCATTTTACACAGAAATTTTACTTATTATTAAGATTTTTGTGTCTGCAACGATCAACAACGCAGACATGAATTTTTGCGTAGACGTTTAGTTTTAATATTCTAATATAAAAGCTTGGTTCAACTAAACTTGTTGCTGATAAGTGGTTGAGTTTTTTCTAAGAATCTATGACAACAAAAAAATATTATGTAACGTCAAGTGACGTTTTAATTTTACTCTAAATAATAATATGAAATCTTTATTACACACGACCCATTTCAACGAAGGTCGTCTGGATCCCTTCCGCCTTACAATCACTCATTTCATGCTTTATTTCACCTTTCGTCATTTCGCGTGACGACAATTACCCATCCGATAAATTCGAGTCGTTTTCATGGGTGGTCATATAATCAAATTGAGACCCATAAAGTTCTTTATCTCAGTTTGAATAAAAGCAAAACATAGTGGTCCAAGATGTCATGTACATACATCCAATTAAGGGCCTGCAAGTGGGTAATGTTCACAATATGGGCGCATATCAGATTACGCTGCAGTCTTGCAGTTAACTCTCAAAAGCTAATTGATGCAAACGTCTTGATTGATGAGAGCGACGACCTTCAGGCTTATTTATTTAAAAATACAAGGAGACCGGTTATGTCAATTAACATTTTACAACGCCCTTTATTCAATGGGAGTAAATATAATTATTACTGTGCCATGATTACATTAGGTCGTTTGGCAAATTGTACGTGCGACGCTGTAGTAGGACTAGCACGAGACAATTGCCCACAATTGGTGCGCAGCGGCGCCACTCGTGATGTCACCAAGACTTCACACACAACCACTCTAAATCTTAATGTAATAACGTTTGAAACGGTTTGTGGGATATATCGTACCTAAAATTCTCACATCTCCGTTATCTTATCTGTTATATCCAGAGCAATATTGCGTGTTTAAACTTTTAAAAATTTAACTTTAACAGACTATGGGCGTACCTACCTTTTGGCGCAGGGGAGGATCAGGAACTCCCTGTAGGTATATTATAATTAGCCGGGTAAATGTTCTAGCTAGCCCCCCTCTGGGTATCCTGTATGCAAAAGAGATAAATTCGAAACATAAATATCATTAACTAAGTAGTAAAATTGAGTAACATGCATGGGTAGCAAACGATTACGGGTCGTATAAGTGGACACATTTTTTATTGAAAGATGTAATGTATGCTGTTGATTAATGACTACATTAAACTTCTTAGTTACATTTGTCGAATTACATTCATATGTAAATGTGTAGTGAAATCGCTCCACTACCGTATTACATGTCGGCAATAAAACATAATAACATGATGACGACACAAGCCGTATTCTGCTTCACGGTAAGTTATAAATCTAGACTGCAGGGCGAGGAATTTGTCTCGTAAAATATAGCTGGAGTTAGTTTGGGCATAAATAGATCACGATGGATGGCGGACAGTTACACTACTACTATTATTTTCTTTATACTATTATATTGTTTCTTTAGCGGACTAATGGGGAGGGCCCGAGCCCCCGACCCTAGTGATCCCCCTTTTTTTTGTGGCCGGGGGGAGTAAAAAATGCCTTCCGCATACCGCACGTCCGAGGACATACGGTTATGTGGGGCTCGCACCCACTAAAAACGTCTCCCCCCTGCGTGTTCCTAGCACTGTATCGGACGGGTCCGGGTACCGCAAACGCGCCTCGCAGCCCCTAGTGATCCCCCTCCCGCTGATCTTGTTCACCTTTTTTTCATAAGTACTTCACAAAATGGTAAATTTTTGAAAAGACCAGGGGCCCCATTTAGTCTTGCCGCCCCGGGCCCCTGATTAGCTAAGTCCGCCACTGCTCACAATCTAACAAACACTTTTGGATTTATAATATTCTAAGTAAAATTATTATTTGCCATGAAAGGGATCTTATAGTAACACGAATTCAGTATTTAAAACGATTAATTGGGTACCAAAGAATATATACAGTCTGTTGAACGGACTGTATAATATATTCTATGGTACCCAGCTAGACTAGTCAGTTAGACTAGACCAGTTAGACTCTGTTCTAGATAGATGGACACTGCGAGCTCAGAATAAATACCGATAGGTAAGTATATTCGGTTATTTATTCATGTGGTGCGGGCACGCACGGCACTAAAAAAAGGAGCTAGATATAACTATTAACTGCTCTTAATTAATATCATTGGCATAGGTAGGTACTTATTATACTTAATGTCTTTGTCGATAGGTACCTACTTGTTGCACCTAATTAGTACTCAATTAAATCTGCCCTAGATTTTAAAATACACATCGCATTAAAAAAAAACACTTCCAGAAACCAACTGTCATTAAAAATTGTGCGGAATAAGTGAGCGCGTAGTTGACTAAACTACATAACACGTTTTAAATAATTAGCTATGCCTAGTTCATACTAATATGCAAAGGATGGCGCCGCTACTCATCGGGATTCATGGCGCGCTGGCTGACCCTACTTCGTCTCACAAACTATTACTGACATGTGAAGTGTGCCCTAGCTATTTATATATGTATTGGTAATCAGTTACATCATTATTTTTGCTTGGTGGATACTTAGTTTCTAGGATGCTAACGCTTGTACCAAGATATATAATATAAGGTAGACATTATAATTATAGAAGGTCCTACCAAAATAGCTGCTCAAATTTTCACACCAGCGGTCAGTAAGTCCTACCAAAGACATTTTAACATCTTGATAATTAATAGAGAATAAAAAAAAAAAAAATTAACAAATAAATGTAGTTTTTTTGAAAAAATTTGCCCCTAAAACCAAAGATGGATTCCACAACTGCGGCAACTCCATGCCATTTAGCTTTAGATATGCAATACTTAATTAAATATTTTAGTATAAATTGCAAAATATTTTAGGAGTTGCTAAGATTTATATTAAAATAATAACTTAATTACCTATAAAAATATTTGTTTTAATACCTATTTGTTGTCTTTATTTCTCTATGAATTACAGGCACCAAGGGGTCATGAGAGTTCATGACCCCCATGATAACATGACCTAGCGGCCAAAACGAAGGTTGTATGCAAACTGAAACAACAAAATTATTTAAATTACTTTTTTTTTTAAAAGAAAAATGATTTACTGGCTAAAGCTGTCGCTCTGCCACTAAGCTATTGGTGACCCGCCCAGCCTATCGAAATCCTTCACATTCAAGCATCTGAGTTAGGTATGTAGTTACATCCACCCTTTGTACGTAGTACTAAAGAGCTAGTATGTCTAATTTTGCAGATAGATTACCCAAAATGCTACTTTGGTGTTCGCATAGCTAAAAAAAAAATATGTTAGTTCAAAATTAAAGTATAAAAATATTTAAGTTAAGTAGAAGAGAATTTTTGTAGAAAGGAATTTAAATTAATTTAATGAAAGGTACAAAATTAGTATTTTTTGCTACTAAGTATTTAAGCATTGCATTTAGCAGAGAGACATTATGTCAAAGAGTTGCTTAAAAATATCTAACTCCTAACTTACTCTCTCATAAATCAACATCTTAATTCGCTCTAACTTTCAAAGATTGCCACGAACATATTCATGAAGATGAAATAATTTCAGCTGATATTACTATATACTTAAGTATACTATATACTTAAGTACCTATAAGATACTTGTACGTATATTATATACTTAAGTACCTATAAGATACTTGGCATCATACATTTTCGTCCGCGAGATTCTACAATATACTAACTACTTCACGAGATACTCGTAGGTACGTATGTTGTAGCATTTTGTAGTTTGTGCCCTATTATTTATTACTCAAGAGAAGTTTAGTGCAATTCTATATATTATAGCATTTCGCAACTATCAGACATTAACGAGTGGTGTAGAGAACTCGCTCCAGACAGAATACTCGTATTTACCTAGACTAAATTAAGAACAATTTACGATATGGTTGTTTTATGTTTGCAGACAATTTGGTTCACGGTTCACTTGCAACTATGAATTCTGTAACTAACTCTACATTCTTAAATGCAACCTAAATACCTCAGTGTGGTTAATATTACTTGGTAACGACTATATTTGTTGTTATGACATTAATAAAATGAATCTCTTTGATGCTGATTTCTTTGCGTGATTTCGTAGAAAATAGATTAATCAATACCGAAAATATGTTAGGATTTTTAATGGCATCGAGTCCTTCTGGCAGATAGATGGGCTATTCTAGTTACGGTATGCATATGAATGTTTTGGATAATATCCTTTTTTGAACCTGTGTATAATTCCATTAATTAAATTCCTCTTTAAACAACACACTAAGTTACACTATAAGTTTGGTGTTTACACAATATAAAAAAAGTGCTATATATTGTGTAAACACCTAAGGGTTGATTTAGCTTGATAAAGGCTAGTTCGTATTAATTAGTGCGTTGTTCATCAACCATACGATAAAGAAAGAAGTGCGATTGATTTTCCGTGCACGCAATATGCTTAAAAACGGGTAGGTACAAATTTTTGCTTCAAGTAACTTTCGCAAGGACGCCGGGCGATGCGTTTCAATTTATTTCTTTTTGTGTCTCATGAAGCAAGTTTCTTTGTTTGACACTTTTTCACGCCTAAACCACTGATGACGTTTCAGTTGTTTAGGTTTGAAAAGGTAACACAATCATCCTGAAATATTGCATATAGTCAAACGTACAGAAACAGACATAGGGTATCTTTCATCTCAAAAAAAGGGCTGTTTCCGAGGTAAATAACAAAAATGTTCTTATGGTAAAAGATGGCGCCACGTGTCTTTCGAATAATGATTTAAATTAAAATTCTAAATTAATGTAAGCGAAGCTGCGGGCAAAGGCTAGTGTGTAATAATAAAAAGTAAGTACACTACTAAGGGAAGTGTAATAAGGTGGAATGAGTCTATGTAAGTAAGGTACTTGAACGTGTCGAGAGTTTCAGCTACAATTGTGTCGTGTTGTTTGCAGATACGATCTACACGTGGCATTTTCTATGAGTCAGGCCAAGTCGGACCACTCAGCCAGCCAACTAATTTTATACCGGTCTATGGAGGGCTTGAGTTAATTTTGCTATGATGCATGCCATTACAAACTGTCTCATTGGTAACGGGCTCTCATTTGTAATTGGAAGGGTCCACCCCGGGCCCCCGATCCTAGGCGTCCCCAAATCTCGATAAATCCCCTCCGCCGAGCGTATTATCTTTTATTTACAAAACGAACGGAATTTTTGAGGAGACCAAGGGCCCTATTTCGTTTTGGCGCTCCCCGGCTCTTGACAGACTTGGTCCGTCACTGGATGGCCATTCCTACGAGTACATAGGACATCAGTAGTGACATCAGTAGTCTACATAGACTACTGATATCACTTGGTTCTGTTTTTGTTGACCATATGATGATAACTTTATTGATAAAATTGGCGTAGGCCACACAGATTCGATTAAACGAAAAATAAACGAATCATTGTCGCCTGGGCATACATTAAAAGTACGCAACTTCAATAAAAGTTAAGTAGTGTTTTATGAGAGTCGTAATAGTTATTAGTTTTTTTCTTACAAGTAGGTAGTAATGGCCAGTTGTAAATGTATTGTGAAAGGTATTTTCGGGTGTTGATGGAAATTTATGGGGGGTCACTGGCAGAGGAAATTGGCAGTATTTATTATCTTCAATGAACTTCAATCTATGCACGTGCTTACATAGATGATTGACTTTATACACCTACATATTTTTATCATTTTCATATGTTAGTATGATTTTTGTATGTATAAAAACCTGCATGACTTTACTTAATTTGAAGGCAAAACAGAAAGTTAGCGCACGCAATAACCTGCTTCGAAAGCTAATTTCCACACATGTGGTACTTCTTTAAGTACTAAGAACTACTGACAAACTTAGTGTTTTATTTCTCAAACGATGAATACTTACTGGCGTTTTACTGGTCCTCTACCTTCGTGAAATACAAGCCAGTAAAAGGCGCTAAGGATCGCAAGGAATGGAGGAATCTCGTATCGGAGACCAAGATACAGTTGGGTCGCTGAGCCAATGGAGTAAGCGTAACTAAGTAATTGCTTGTCTGTCCGTTGAGCTCTATCAGTAGCAACTACAAGTGACCTCTGCGCAGTCAGCGAAAACGTTATAGGTGCGCCTAAATTCTTGGAGCGTAAGCTTAAACAAACACCTTTACATAAAATGTATCATGGCACAACTGGCCACGAAGAGGAATATAATAATTTAATCATTGTTTAAGCAAAGCACATGGATTTCAATACTCAACATAGTCAATTGAATGCTAATTTAATGTTTCTTAGAAGGAAACGAACTTCTTATATTGGGTGATGATATGATCCGTGGACAAAGCTGAGTATGATGATATTGATGTTATTTGTATTAGTTAGAGCGGTTATTTCCTTCATTGTTGCCGGAATTAAAGACTATTCGTTACTTTGAGATGTATTATTGTTGAGTATCAAGATACTATATCTATTATTTAAACCAAACCAAGAATTAAACGAAACGCTGAGATTTAAACGAAAAAACCTATTTACGAAAGGTCAAATCACTTTACCTTTTAAATCAAAAATCCTGGATCCTTTTTTTAGCTAAGAACACTCTCGATCAAGTCACCCTTCAAATAAGTAAAACTAAATCAAAATCGGTCCATTCTTTTAGGAGCTACGATGCCACAGACATACCTACACACACACACAGACACGTCAAACTTATAGCACTCCTCTTTTTGCGTCAGGAGTTAAAAGGAATTAATTATGGTGTTTGAGTCCATTAATCGAACAGTCTACTCGAGTCTAGACTACGACGAGATTTCGAAATAAAACAGACACGCGATCTGCAACTTTATTATTTAAGCATTGCATTTTATTCTCAACTTTACGATAAAAATATCATGCAATATTGATGGAATTGAACTTTGGAATTTTTATTTACTTAACATACTGGCTTACGAGACTTTAAAATATGCTACTACCCGCCCAATACAAACAATAAAGACGCCATTTCATATCCATTTGCTGTCTGTATTTCATCAGATAGCATTTTTTACCCACGGGCTTTGAGAACTATGAGCTTTGTTTTAACTTTGATCACGATTGCATTCGGTGAGCATAACATCCTTACAGGAATGCGAGTACCCCTTATAATACCCATGTGGTTCTGTCTGAAGCATTCTTAAATCGATCCACATACACTTTGAACATTCTCGCAGTATAATTAAACGGTTTTACTTAGCTTGACCTGTTTATTATTTGGTTCCAATTTAGTAATTGATATTTCATCCCCTTCCTGTTGTCAGATTGATCTGATAGGTATTTGGTGCACAGCTTTAGTTTTGATGACAAAACCGTTTTACGTAAAAAAAAATTTTTACTTATATTCTTTTAAAGGTAAGGTACTTATATTTTTTTAACATAAGGTCGTGGTGGCGCATTGGTTACGGACCCGCTTTGCAAGCGCGTGGGTGTGAGTTCGAACCTGGCATGTACCAATGTGACTTTTTCAATGTCATATGTACTTTCTTAGTTAATCTAAGACACCACTGACTAACGGTGAAGGAAAACATCGTAAGGAAACCTGGACTTTAATTGTCTGAAATTGCCAACCCGCAGTGAGCTAGCGTGGTGATTAATGCTCAATCCTTCTCTGTATAAGAAGAGCCCTTTGCCCTACATTGGGACAGTTACAGGCTGATTTATTTATTATTTTAAATATGAAATTAGTCGAGGTTCTTACTCGATGGCAAATTAATTACGACCATTTGGTCAACAATTTTCTCAAGCAACCTTATAAGAACTTACAATTCTAAGTATACCATTTTAGTTAACGAGACCTTGACAGTCCTTAGTGGATGAGAATGTTATTATGTTTTGTGATCCATTATAATAAGACGTGTAGTGTGAACCCAAATTTATACTTATGACGTCTCTACCATTAGTTAGGGTAAGGTCTAGTTGAGTCAGAAGAAACTGAAGTAGATAATGGCAAAAATCTCAAGAAGTAATTTAAAATGTACCGGATATGCGTTGACTTTGAGCGCGTGTAATCTGTATTGTTAGCAAAGTTAAAAGTTTTTGAAAGTATAGTAAATTGTTAATGAGATACAAAAAGGTGAGGCGCATTATATTTAGCATCCTTCGCACGTCTGAAGGATGTTACAACATTTTTCATGTATCACTGAATCACTGTGCACTCGTCAAATTTTTTAAAAAGCTTCTCGATTTCTTTTTTGACATTGGTGCTAATTCTCTTGCACATGCTTTAAACTCATTTAGATTCCCTATCTCTCTATCTAACAGAGATCATTAGAAAAGGGTAGAAGATTTTTAGAGCTGTCAAACTAGTCTATTTGCGTGTTATCAACGACAATCAACGAGAAGAAATGTCGGCATATCATAGAAGTTTCGCCTAATTTCACGTAAATTGCAAGGACGTAGACTAATTTGACAGCTCTAATTTTATAGCTTAATTTGCTATCCTTTTTCAATAGTGTTTATTAGAAAGAGATATAGTTAGACTATAATTAGTTTAGCAGGATGTACTTACAAGAGAATCGACACCATTGAGTAATTTGGTAAGTTATTTTAATTTGTATTCGATTGCGGTTTACTTCGACCGTTTTACGTGCCGTGCAGTATCATGCCCATAGACAGGGACTGACGGTGGTTCATCGATTATGGTGGCCTTAAATCGATTCGTCACTGGATGTCCGCTGGGTCGGCCTTCACCGTCTGCGAGGCCCGCCGGTCGTTCACGCATCTCTCTAGCTAATTATAGAAACATTGAATGGGTCGCGACACATTCTCGAATTGCCCTTTTTTATATATCTCTGCCCAAATATGTATTTTAGTATTCGATCTTTATCGTTTCAAAATTATAAAGGAACGTCGTCTCTCATACAAATGCAACACAAGAAAATTAATTACACATTCCGGAATTAATTTGAACACAAGTATGGAAAATTAATCGTGGGTAACTATCTTATTGGAATACAGTCTGTGTTCGTTCATCTGTATTGACACAGTCATGCTGTCTGTCTAGCCAAACGTAAAAACCATAAAACTAACTTGTAGAACGATTTACGAAGTCGTTCTGACAATAGATTCTTATTCTGGATTAATCATTGACCTTGCCGCAAATTAAATCACCACAGTACCGACTTATATTTAAAGGAGCTCGCAATTTATTTGTTTGAATAGGAAATATGTACCCATAGAAAAATGCAGTTGGATGTACTTTTTTCATAATTTATCAGGGCTCTAGAATTGAGTTTCATTGTATTCAATTGAATAATGAATTAAGAAATAATGTAAGCATTTGGGATGATGATAGTTGTGCGATTAGGCTGGTTTGGTATAAGCAAGACAATCAGAAGATACGTAGGGCGAGGATAAGGTGCAGACATGCGTTTCTCCATTAATTTCTAAAGAGTCGAACGCAGCCAAATAGAAAAGGTATGAAGGAACGTGCGGCTGGCCGTACCTTATCCTCGCCTTACGCTTCTTCTATATATCTTGCACCTTAGCTTTATTTGTTACTGCCTATAATACCATCTCTTCGAAAAGGGAAAGTTGCAAACAATCACTTGTTTACGACAACAAAAAGCCTAGCCGTATACAGCAGCCATTATAGCCTATCGGTGGAGAGATAGAGTTGTTATTAATGCCACTTCGATTTTATCAAGTTGTTAGCGCCGTTCTATCAATGAATCCTTCATTTCAATTATCGCGATAGTGTCACCCATTGACCCTTTTGCCTATCAATTGTAAGCTTTATTCTTGCATAACACATTCATCACATTTGCTGTCCTTTTGTACAAAACAAAGAAATTCCTGACAATGCCGATAACTCTTCGATAGAAATCGGCTTATCCGGTTAGATTTTCGCATGGATCTAAACATGAATAATTTCTCTAAGTTTGGGGTCTCAAAGGTACTTACTATGCCTTCCAAATAGGATTAGGATTGTCAATGAAATCACTATTTGCAAGGATTAGAAGAAGGATTTTTTGCATACTTATAGGTATATTATGTATAACTTTTCATAAGGGTTCTGTGTCTCAAAATGAAAAATCAGAACCCATACCTAGGTGTTTTTTTGTACGTGTGTCTCAATGTATTTTACGCATAAAAAACGGCTTTAGGCATCAAGCTAAAATTAATAATAATTTTCAATTTTTTTTAACAATTTGGCGAGACCTCATTCTTATTATTATTATGATCGTATTATTCCCACATTATTTGATTCTATACCATGAAGTCTCTTTTTATCCTATTTAAATGGAAACCGTAAACACAAAAAGTAGTTAAGGATATTAAAGTTAGATCAGATTCAGAAAGAAAACCCGGACCAATAAACGATCTATAATGAATTAATGATAGACTAGCTGACGCCAAGGCTTTTCTCCATTCATACTTTGATAAAAAAAGTTTCAATCCAGGACATAAATCCTAACGCATTTTGCCGTTCTGTTGTGTACTTACAATATTAGCAGAATTTGTAATAAAACGTTTTACGTTTGAACAGCACATATGCTATTTTATCTGAGCAGCAATTTGGTTCCTTCTTAGCTTTTTTCCCACATGAATAATCAACTCATTTACATGTATCGCGTCCTCATTTTTATGAAAACAATGACTCATTAATTTCCCTAGCTTTGCTCAATGGAGTATGTCTTGCTTTGTCGAGTCGTTGATCGAGCTTCTCGGCCCACGCCCAATAATACTACTATTACACGCTCCATTAATTTCAAATTACCTAGAGGTTCCACGTCTCGATGTCAAATGAGCATCGTTCAAACTAAGCCGATAGATATCAATTTAGATTTCTAAACAGATTCTATTACTACTATAATGTCATTATCTATTTTACGTTGCGATGCGAGTATCTTTAAACGCGTGTTTTATGGTTTCAACAAAGCAATTCATAATGGGTTACGTTTGTCCTGTCGTATTTTAGCCCTTACCATTACAACTTGGGTTGCCGTGAATTGAATTTAAACGATTTTAAACTGACACGTGCCGTGGGCCACACACGAGCACGGCCCTAAATCTGTGTGTATACTAACTTGCTATTCTACAAGGAATGTTATCGTAGCTTATCAGCCATTCACGAGAGAAATTGTGAAATGTTTTCATCCACGTTTGCGTTATGTAATTCTCAATGAATGACATGGTTGCATCAGAGTGCATTGAATCATATTACATTAGCATGGATACAATAAGTTGCGGTCCATACAATGCATTCTGTACTGAAGAACGCCTGAAATCAATGCACATGCATTAATACGCATATGAGCTTACACAATATGCTTCGTCCAGAAACAAATGCATTAACAAACAGTGCAATTGTTAATGATGGGTTACACTTATGAAGTTATCTTATGAATAAGGATAAGAGAAATGAAAATACTCGCCCTTATTATCATGTAACTTATCTAGAAAAACAAAGTGAAAGGAGTCCTTAATTCAAAGGTTAATATATAGGTTCAATTGTTTCAAATGTCAATCGGATGAATTAATTTGGAGCACAATAGATGATTGACATATCAATATCGTTTATCGCAAATTGTATCTAAAACTATCAAATCTTTAGTTTGCGGTGGGTGTCAGTGCGTCTCCTACGCTTGCGGTTCTTGCTGAGGAAGTTGAGTCACGTATTAAGTAGTTCCTGAGCGATAAATTTCAATTTGCTTAATATTCCGCAGAGGATCCTTCACAAATCATTCTGCGGAAAGACGGCCAGAACTGTTCCCGGTAGAATTTAATGCAAGTGTCATACTAAAATATAAAGGAAAATGTGTCAATAAAATTATGTGCCAAATTTATAACCGAACATATAATATATATAACGTTTATGATCAAATAAAATCAAACACAATCCAAATTGATCTAATCTGATCTGATGTTTTGTGACTTAAATATCAAATGACGCTGATATAGGCCACAATTCCAACTTTACGAAGTAAAAGAGGAAGGCCCTTTATTTATTGTTTTGTATATAATAACAAAGGGCAAAAATACCACAACAAATATTTTACAAGATTATTTATAGTGGAGATAAGCAGAGCACTTAACCCAGTGGCGATGATGACCGATGATACTTAAAGTTGAGCCCTTTGAGTTGCAAACAATTTATATCTATTATTTCCTATTGACCTAGCTAGAGCTTATTATGTCGGGTTTAAGGGTTACCAGGTAAAATACAACATGCCTGATGTAACAGCATGGAGCAGCGATGTACACTCTTCCTTCTTCTACCTATATATTCTTCTCTGGAATACGGAGAGTAATTAAATATTCTTAAAATGGTGACCAGTTCTCTTTCAAATCGCAACTATAATGTCTATTCCAGTTATTAAATTACGTACTTTTCAATACGTATTGTTATTAATGTAATTTATATTATAAATAATAATTTAGTTATCTTTCCAATATTTTTAATGTCAATATCGTGTATAGTTGCACATGTACAGATGCACTCTCCCCTCTATCTTCTTCTCTTCCTCTCACTCTTATAATCAGATGGGACGGCAATCCAAGTCTGATACCGACGTGCGACAGCACTTTATTTACTCAGCAATCTAGCTAAAAACGAAACTTAGATACATAAATAAAACTATTCAAGTTTAAAGACACACTCACAACACGGCTTTTAAGATGTTTACTTAGGCACCATTCATATGCATTTTCCTCAATTCTCTCTGTATTTACTTAAATCGAAGAAAGGTCCTAATTGTAAATTCTATGTTAACGCCTATCTTATGTAACAGGTGGTAATTGGAAATTTGTGGACAGCATTATGCATGCAACGGCACAAGTGCAGGTTCGTTGCACAACCCACCTCGTCTCTGACACCACCTAACTCGGCAACATAATTATTTACAAAATACTATGTAGCTGACATAAAGTATCAAAATGTATCAATTCTAGTTATTTAAGTCTGTTTTATAGCAAATTGGTTCTAGTAATGACTTTGTGATCAAGAAGTTTCACTAGCCTATAATTACTATCGTTAACAGCTATTAATTTGTCTGTTTAAATTAAAAACGAGTATATCCAATCTGATACCAATTTAGCAATCTATGGAAATAATAGCTTTATACAAATATGGTGGATGAAAGTTAAGTTATCCAATTTAAAGAACAACAGATCAAAAATCCTCTTTTCCGTGGGCATGCTAGCGATAATTGAATTAAAATCCGCTGTTAAATTTACCTATTTTTGATACGTCATTGATTCTCGGCATACTTGCCAGTGATAAGCAAAGGAGTTTAGGTTAGAAAGAAATGCTTGAAAGACTCTACCTAGCTAAAACCCCACTGTACTAAATAGAAATGAATTATCATCTGCCTAGCCTTTTCTCAACTATGTTGGGGTCGGCATCCAGTCTTACCGGATGCAGCTGGATACCAGACATGGAGCGACTGCCTATCAGACCTCCACAACCCAGATATTGGGTTACATGATACCCCTTGGTAAGACTGGTTGTCAGACTTTCGGGCTTCTGACTACCCATAATGACTGTCAAAGATTTACAATTAAAGGCCGGGGCCAACAGCTTAACGTGCTATCCGAGGCACGGAGAGTGATAATTAATTTATAAATCGCATATAACTTAAAAAAAGTCAGAGGTGCGCGCCTTGGGTTCGAACCCGAGACCAGTCAACAGTCACCACCACTAGGCTATCACGACTCTCATATATAAAGATATCCTCCGCATGTAAAACACGATACTAGTACACATGTAGTAGATTGGATATCAAAACATGATGCTTTACTGAGATTATTTCAGTTAAACCTACGGGTATTCCATGAACGAACGTTTCAATTGATTTCCGAGAAAAGCGAAACGAGATGCACTGTTTCATTTAGTTTCAGAACTAGCTGAACGTATTTTCCATTCCTCGAACTTGACCTTCCGTTTTATAAACCTGTTAGATATATACTTAAACCATACCAACTGTTTGGTTATTGAAAAATATTTTATATGGAAGAGTTAGAAACTCAGAAATGCAGTATTTTTTCCTCGATATTTGAATAAAATATGATAAATTCCATGTTTTTATTGTTTAATTTTCTTTAAATTTATAACGTAGCTCTAGGAAACTGTGTATTCAGAAAAGCTCCCTGAATATATGTGTTGTACAATTCCTAGCGTCAGTGAGTCATGCTATGTTTGTAGATTCCGCCGAAGTTTGAGCGCATGAAATGTCAGCACACTAATTTCGAGATGGAAAATATTAATTAATGGCTATCGTTTTTTCAAGTAACAGATGTTGAGTAAATGTGTAAATTCACTGGAATAAAAAACGCTGATTTATCGGATCGTATTCTAGATGCTATATGAGAGTTTGAATAGTAGTATAGTCAATATAATCTTACATGCCTAATTCACGTTGAAAGCAAATATGTTAATATAAACCAGCCTACAACTGTCCAACTGCAGGGCAGGGATTTTTATTTGTATTATATTTGTAACTAGCATCTACTAAAATTCCATTAATGAATTTAAAATATGTGACAATTAATACAACGCGCAACGCAACAAATTTTCTTGTATCACTGACGATGGTGATCCAACTAATTCGGATCACTAGGCACTCGTAAAAACTTTAATTGTAGGTACCTAATTGTCGATGCCTAAGTATTCTTACCTACATATTTTATCAAATATTGTAATATAATGTGTACGCAGTGCGTAAACAAAAAAAAATAATTTAAACATGTCTTCGAAATATATCTTGCTAACTGATATCTTTTTTCAGTAACGTAAACTTACACGTTTATCTAAAAAAGACACAAGTGACTAACCAGGGTCGGTGCGTGTGGTGCGTGCCTCAACCGTAAACATGAAAATTCACAACAAAGTTTATATAAACACGATTAATATATATGAGCTTACATAGTTTCGGGTCGGTACAAGGCGAAGGTTAATTTTAATTACTAATATTCTCCTGTAAGTAAATTCAGAGTAATACAACAATGTACTTGTATATTTACATTACCATCGCTGTGTATTGGGTCAATGACGGTTGACAGACAGATTAATCGTTTTGGGTTTACAGGCCGATGTAGCGTGATTATATGGGAATTATAATTGACATTGTTCATCGCCCTCATGTCTTTGGATGTAGTTTTTTTATGCGGTATTGTTATAAAATATAAACTAAATTGCACATTCCTTGTTACATTCTGAACGGCGTTATCAAGATTTACAACTACATAGGGTCTCAGATGTACATGTACAGTTCGACATAGAGAAATAATTATATACTATTGAAGCCCAGTTCTGACATAGTATTATGATATTTATTCAGGCTTCTAAACTAAAACAGTTTTTCGGCCTCCGATTGGTCTGCTACAAGATTTTTTAAGGCGGAAGTAGTGTAGTGTTAGTCATGGATTTATTTATACACACTTGTACTTGATGACCTATTTTGCGTTTTATAGAACGTTGTCTTTCAGTTGGTAAGTAATACAAATATAGAAAAATTAAAATTAAGGAATGATATTTATCTTCGCTCCTAGATAATAAATAACCCTACCTTTTAGTCAGAAAAAAAAAATTCGCAGTTTGGTATTGCTAGTTTAAAGTTGAATAAACTTTCATCTCTATTAAGTTTAATTACATGTTAATAACCGGCAACAAAATCAAAAGTTCTCTTTTAAAATTAAGTGTGAACCTTATGATATCACTACCAGAGACTAATTTGAACAATTATACTAATTAATATCTGTAATTAGTATGTTCATGTGAAACAGACTGCGTGTGTATGTATATTATCATCTGAACTGTACATACGTACGCATATTCCGCGTATTCTCTTCGCTGTAATTTTATGATCTGTTAAAAACCAGAGGTATCTGTTTTGACAGGGTACTCTGTGTACATTTAGTATTTGCTCTAGTCTACGGACTTAGGTTATAATTGGTAACATCATTTACGCAGACTGCAGGACGCTTACTGTTGTTTTGTTGCCTTTATTCTTTGTTTTAGATATAAACTGATCAAAAGAAATTGCTTTTTTTACATGACATTTATATTTACGAGTATATTAACATTTATATTCATGGGTTAATCAAAGAAATAATAGGATAAATCCAATAAAATTGAGAAAAGCCGATTAGATAAAAACATGAGACATGCATGAGTATTTCTTCTATAAGAAAGGGAGTAAAATTCATAAAGGGTAATGACAATTGAGTCATCAACTTATCATTAAGTTGTAAAAATATCTCTGGTGATTATAAATGGGAGAAGACTATTAAAATTAATTTGTTAATTGTTATCATGGACGAACAATGGGCCTGTTGAAAAGTTTTGGCAAGGCGTTGAGTTTTGGCCCACGCTACTTGCCATATTAAGAGGCATAAGTGTGCTATGATGAAAGACGCCGGTTAAAGTTTTAAGACTGAGCGCAGACTATGGATAGAGCCGTCGCACGACAACCGTGTCGCACGCGCGTTATAATGATGTTTAGATAATGTCCCGTGATTTTAAATTATGGGTGCTAAAAACCTCTGGTAATTCGTCGCTGAATGTTCGTCATGATTCAGGCTGGCAAATTACATGATGTTTCGGGGTGGCTTACATTAACTAATCTTATACAGAATTGTAGAACGATGTAAGACTAACAGAAAAGCAAATTGGGTTAAATTTACATGATTTACAATAACAAATAGATTTACTCTTTTTAATGATAACTGTTTTTGATTTTAACTCTATAGATTACTTGCATTACAAAGGGTCCACCGTCGGCAACGAAAAAATAATTGTAAGTAAATACATTTTTGAATATTCTTCGCGTTGAGTCGCGTTGATGTGTAGTTTTACTCATCATTTCGTTCGTATGTGCACTTGATTGAGACTTACACTGCACTGGACTTATAATGGACTCTGTGGTACAAGTTGTGTCAAACTACTGCTACTCTTATCGTATAGTTCATGAACACCCTGGTGTCAGTTAAAGCGTAAGTAATTTTTCACGCTTGATAAGGAAAGAAAGGGTGATAAAAGTAAATTAATTTGGACAGTTTTGATTTGAAAATTATTCGAAATAAAGTTAAAGAATTTTTAAATTGTCTATATAAATTAGACTTATAATAAACAAATATTAATTGTTCTTTCTAACATAGGTAATTGTTTTATTTTTATTATAGAACCCACCACCTTAACTTGTGTGTACTCTTTCATCTGTCTAAACAAAGCAATCAAACAAAGTGCCATTGCTCAGTACCTAACACAACATGTGATTTCAAATACCTACTTAGTCCAAATCACCTGCAAATCGTTATCCAAAGTAAAAAGTGGTAGTCTAGGTCAGTACACAGAATCGTCGGTCCAATAACAACAGAATTCCACGTAAGACGTGGATACCGTATTACCGAAATAACGTACGAAAAATGGGTCAATCAAATTGATGGGAAGGAAATATGGAATAGGGGATGCAACGTTATATATATATTTTTTAATTCAGGTACCAAAATCTTAATTAAACGAGTTTTAGTCTTCCTTCTAAATCTATACTTTTACTTGCTGCATAAAGTAATACTTAGTACTTACTACTTTTTGGGCTGGCGGGAGCTGCGTAGGTAAACACGATCTCACCAAACACATTGTCATGTAAAATGTTGCCAAGACGTCACCTGCTCGCACTGTAAAAAAGTTATCAGATTTTATGTAAAGCCAAGCTTCTAACACTACACGTCCTCCATCCCCTAATTTAAGGGATTGGAAAAGTTTCAAGTTTTATATATTTTTTGTTGTTTACATACTAATAGTAGCTTATATTCCAAATTTCAGCTTTCTAGAAGTACTAGTCAGTTAGGAAATCGGGGTTTTTTAGACATACACATTTTTTAGATAATATATCGATACCCGTTTATTTATTTAGGTAAAAATTTGTAATTAGGTATAATGAATGTAAACTATAAACTAGCAACTGTACAGTGCTTCGTTAATTAATTATTAATCATCAATCAGCGTCGCCGGTGTTCGATGGATGTTCTGCAGATATTGCAGAAAGTACCATTTGGTTGTTTTACCGAAAAGGGGTCATCCTCTTCGGAGAAACCACCAAATGGTGTTTTTTTCCCCACACGCAGAAATATAAATAAATAAATTTCAGCATGTTTAAAAACATAGTTTCTTTTGAAAACAAATAAAATTGGCCAAGCGTGAGTTGGGGTTTCCCGAAAAGAGATTTTTTCCCACATGTTTTATATATAATTTGAGTAAATTTCATCGTGTATACAAGCATATTTTCGTTTGAAAACAAATAAAACCGGCCAAGTGTGAGTCGTATTTGAGTAGTAAAGGCTTTCACAGTGTAAGTGAGATTAAGATACTTATATTTTACTAAAGATATTTGAAACTTCATTTTAGATTTCCTGAAGAGTATAATGAAGCCTGTTATTATAAAGAATTAAATATAATATTTCAGATTATTGGGCCAGCAGACTTTTCTTAATCTGAAAGTAAGTTATTTTGAAATGATACCCTTAATACATATTTTACCCATTTATTACTTGAAAAAAATAATATTAACCCAACTTTACATGTATAAGAGGCCCCCTAAAATGTATCTTTTATTAAAATTGTATTGCGAAACTTTGTCGGCATTATAAATAGGTATATATATTTTTTAAGCCGAATTACAGCTTTCGGGCATTAATAAAACCTGCGAATGACAGACGGACTTGACGAAATATAGTAGGATATCCTAGTTTTACGCTGCGTTCCATAACAGGGATAGAAGATGTAGGTAGAAAGACTGCCAGGCTCAAATAGGATTTGGCGGGTCACGTCAGCCGTATGCATGACGACCGCTGGGCAAAAGTTGCCTCACTATGAGTGCTTGAGGACGGACGGTGACGCCGAGGCCGGCCCAAAAAGAGGTGGCGGGATGACTTGGACGCCTAGCACGAGGGCTGGTCTGAGGTAGCGCGGGAGAGGGTATTTAGAAGGACATGGGGGAGGCCTTTGCTCAGCAATGGGACACAGAAGGCTTACAAAAAAACCTAGTTTTATTACCGAACCCTAAATAGACGTCATACTTATTACAGTTTTTGTGTTTTTCTTTCCCGCAATGTCTATAAGATGATTACTGGCTCTTCGTAGCAAAGTATATACGCGGAAGGATTTTAGACGTGTACGTTACCCAAAAAAAGTAGAGCGTCTAGTTTCGCCTGAGAAAGCGTTCCATAAACAAAGGCAATTGGTCTAAACGAGTGAATTTTTATTCTAGGGCGATGAGATCATTAGGTGAATGGCCGATGCTGTCGGTTTTTGTAAAAATGGGTCGCAGGGACTCCACCATGACAGTGATGGGTTGGCTTTGAGAGTAGAGGCCTGCTAAGAAAGCAGACACTTGTTTTATAATTGTATTTGATTTAAATAGGTGGGGCAGCTTCTGTGCGTTTATTTTTGCACGTTATATCGTGAAGTATGTACTTGCCTTTTATTATTTACTGATTGATGTAAATAGGTTGCATCAGAATATACACACAAGTATTTAATGAAAATACTTGTGTTTTAGCGTATTTTCATTTAATAAGCAAAACGTGCATAAACGTGTAAAAAAACATACATACATTACAAGTATTTAAATTCGATTGGGTAAATAATCGAAATGTATAATTAGTTCGATGTGGTAACTAAATCTAGTAAATTAAAAATAATTTCAAAGCTTCTGTTTTGTGTCATATTCTTAGATGACATGTTTTTATTTAGGTAGGAACACAGTAATTAAATTTATATAATGTCGGTTGTCGGTCGGCACTTAGAGATTTCGAAAGTGTGAGTTGTAAACTTATAAATATCTAACTATTCTAAACGTATTTCTGTTAATCTCAGCGCCTAGCCTGGGCACTGGGAAGATGTTTACAATTGAAAAAACTCCTAGTCCTAGATTTTTCCAAAAAGTAGTACCTAATATTTATTATATACGGACACTTTATTTCAGGCATTCAAAAAAAAGCATTTAGTATCGATATATCACAGTTATTTTTACGGGTATTTTTATTTTAGGGTATTTTTATGATTCGGTACAAAGGCTTTGTTTGAATTTGCTTGATTTAATTAGATACCTTCTCGGGTATAATTAGAGTAATTTGGGGATTTCCAAAGCAGTCAAGATTTATTTTCGTGACAGACAAAGCTTTCATTGGCAGGTTGATTCATCAAACATTATGATCTGTATTTAATCATGGGAAATACCGAATAAAAAGGGAGTAGGTATACCTAATAGTTTACTATGAACATTATTACTGCTAAGTTACCTCAATACGGCCCTATTTCACAGTTTACGGATAGGCACTAACCTACTAGATAAATTCGGAAAATAGAACAGAATTATTTTATTTAATAACATAATTTATATTAGTTATTATTAAATTGTATGAACAAAATGAATTTTAAGAGTAAGACTAATAATTATTTTGTACCTGAATATGAATAAAGTAAATCAAGAGCATGTGTCTAAAAGCGAGATGAATGGAGGAGGAGAGGAGGGGGAGGCCAAACAAAAGATAGAGTGTGTAAGCATTGATATGAATTAAGAAGGAGTAAATGATAGAGAGAAATGGAAGAGGACATTTTACGCCAACCCCAAGTGACATGGGACCAGAGGGCTTAGCCAAGTTGACTATCTACAATCGCTAACGAATAGAAAACGAATAGAAAACGAAAGAAATGTATAGGATTAGATTCTATTCGTTTGTTTTGACTACGTGACATAACGATAAAAGTAATGTCATTCTATACATTTCTTTCGTTTTCTATAGCGTTAGCGATTGTAGATAGTCAACTTGGCTAAGCCCCCAGGACAGGCGAAAGAAGACAAATGAATAAGTATAGTAAATTCGGTAAAATTTTACCACGACAGGTAAGCAACATATTCAAAAACTATTGAACACAAAATAGTTACTTAAACAAAACAACAAAAACTAGGATTGATAATAAAATAATTATAATAATTTGAGACTCCCGCCCTTACCTATGTCACGAAAAATCATCACTTGAGAGCTCTTAAGGAAATGTGGCGATAACTATGTATGATGAAACTAACTACGTGATCGTGATACGTTATACTGGCTAAACTATGAATATTTACAGATAACCTTATGAATAAAAAACATCGTAAGTTCATACTTGGGGTCTAAAAAGTTGTACTGACCTCTTAGCCCTTCTGGATCATTATCTACTATTATTATTGATTATACTTATATGTATATTATGTTGCGAAATATAATATAAGTACTAGCTTTTGCCCACAATTCAATCATGACTCGGAATACACGTGGCGCCATCTATTATCATTAGGTTATTGTTATTTTCTTCGGGAACAATACTTTTTTCTGGATGAAAGTTATCCGATGACAACGTTAATGCAAAATTTCAGGATCTGTTCAGTAGTTCAGGCGTGTGTAAAGGTAACAAACAAACTTATATTAGTTAAGATATTAGCACAGTAGTAGCACAGTCTAGATATCATACAGTCAGTCAACGTGTTTGATGTTTTCGAAAATGCCGACAACGTCTAGACATTCGTCTCGACGTAAAAAAGTGTTAGGGTTGACACGGGACTAAAAACAAAAAAAAATATCATTTATTTTCTTAACACGCAATAATCAATTACCTAATCTATACGGAGTTCAAGCCCTATGACTAGACTGTTGCCCGTGACTTCGTCCGCATGTAATTTTTCTTTCCATAGGTACCTATATCCTATGAAAATCGATGTCTATCTTCTATTGGTCCCATGCTGTCTATGTCAAATTTAATTAACTTTGGTTCAGACATTCCCGTTCGGGTTACGGGAATTTTACGGGAATCACGGAAATTTTACAGAATTACGGGATTCTACAGGAATTACGATAACTTTACGTAATTGTAGGGGGAAGCTTTCGTGAATCTTACGGAATTTTGCGAGACCGCGGTTTTGACTTTATTTATATGAATGAAGGTAATTTTACGGGGTCTAGGAGGAGTTGCCAATATTACGGGATAAACGTTAATTTTGAAATCCAGTATGACGGATACGATTTTTAAAAAAATTCAACATGGGTATCGTTTTTGAGATTTTCGGGGATGGTGATCACGAATATGACATTATTTTGAGATCCAAGATGACGGACGTGAGTTTTTGGTAAAAATCAATATGGGTATCGTTTTCTAGGTTTTCGGGGGCGGTGATAACGAATATGACATTTTTTTTGAGATCCAAGATGGCGGTTGCGAGGTTTTGGTAAAAATGAATATGGGTATCGTTTTCTAGGTTTTCGGGGGTGGTAATTACGAATATGACATTGATTTTAAGTTTTGAGATGAACAGTTTCCCCAAAAACCTCGAAGCCATACTGATTTTATTTAAAAAGTCAGATCTGCCATCTTGGATCTCAAAATGAATGTCATAATTGTAATCACCACCCCCGAAAACCTATAAAACGATACCCATATTGATTTTTACTAAAAACTCGCGTCCGCCATCTTGCATCTCAAAATGAATGTCATATTCGTTATCACCGCCCCCGAAAACCTATAAAACGATACCCATATTGATTTTTACTAAAAACTGGCGTCCGCCATCTTGAATCTCAAAATTAATGTCATATTCGTTATCGCCGCCCCCGAAAACCTAGAAAACGATACCCATATTGACTTTTATTAAAAACTCGCGTCCGCCATCTTGGATCTCAAAATAAATGTCATATTCGTGATCACCACCCCCGAAAACCTATTAAACGATACCCATATTGATTTTTACCAAAAATTCACGTCCGCCATCTTGGATCTCAAAATTAATGTCAAATTCGTAATTACCACGCACGAAAACCTTGAAAACGATTCCCATATTGATTTTTACCAAAAACTCACGTCCGCCATCTTGGATCTCAAAATTAATGTCATATTCATAATCACCACCCCCGAAAACCTCGAAAACGATACCCATATAGTTTTTTTTTTACTCGTATCCGCCATCTTGGATTTCTAAATAATTAATGTCAAATTCGTAATCACCACCCCTGAAAACCTCGAAAACGATACCAATATTGAGTTTTTTCAAAAACTTGTATCCGCCATCTTGGATCTCAAAATTAATGTCATAATTATTTATAATCAACACACCCGTTGAAAAATTGAATCAACATTCAAAATTAAAATAAATAAAATGTGCCACCCACTAAAAACAAATGACGGTGTAGTACCCGAATGGAGTATGGAAAAAGGTACTGCCGGCCGCGGCCCCCCCTCCGTCCCCCGCTCCACACACCCCGCACGATTGCTCTGTCTAGACGTGTTCGTTGGACTACTGTAGGGAAAGAGCTCTTTATACTGTGGTAGTAGCACATAACAAAATATAGACTCACGTCTGTATTCTCCAAAGGGGGTAGGCAGAGATGTATGTATGCAGTACACCCACTTTCGCCGGCTATGTTATAAGTCCCATGTAATAGGGGGCGAGCGAGCCTAATGCCATTAACTGGGCACAATTCCAGTCTCCGTGCTGCTACTGAGAATTTCCTAATAGAACAACCATGGAGCAGATATGCTCAATGGGAAAAACCTAATAACACTGCCCGACCCGGCGACCAAACCAAGGACCTCGTGCGCAGCAGTCGCGCTTGCTACCACTAGACCAACGAGTAATTCAAGTAGTGATGAGTAATTAATCGGTTCGTTTGTATGGAGTGTCGCAGGTATACTTAAGTAGAGTTTCAACAACGGCAAAGTACACTCTGTAGATCTTAGCCATAGAAATAAAAATATCCTAAGTTCATATAAGTACGGTCACCAAAGGAGTTAAGTTACCAGGGGCGCTAGTTAAAGTTGTATTTTTTTCAAGATGTCATCAATAAAATTTAACATTACCACATTTTCTGAAAAGGTAATTGTAACCTATAGGTACAAAACTAAACAATTTGACACAACCACATGCAAACTTCTATAAAACCTTCATCCTTAACTAGCGCTCCTGGTAACTTAACTCCTTTGCTGACTGTACTTATGTTGTTTTCTATTTTTTATTTATTTATAGACTCACGCCTGTATTCCCCGGAGGGGGTAGGCAGAGGTGTGCAGTACACCCACGTTTCGCCGGCTATGTTATAAGTCCCATGTAATAGGGGGCGAGCCTATTGCCATTAACCGGGCACAATTCCAGACTCCGTGCTGCTACTGAGAATTTCCTAATGGAAAACCCAATAACACTGCCCGATCCGGGGATCGAACCCAGGACCTCGTGCTCAGCAGTCGCGTTTGCTACCACTAGATCAACGAGGCAGTCATTGGCACTTAAGTTGTCTATGAAGTTAAAATTATTTTAATTATCTGTGCATCGTGTTTGCTACGAAAACATGTGAACCAATCAATCCAGTTCTAATGGGAACGGAACATGTCATGAAAATAGACGATTTCAATAAATTCTGGATGTGTAATGAGATGACACATATTTTTTTTAATAACGGTACTAGTGTATGTAGTTTTATAAAATGAGACTAAACATGTTTAAGGGTTAAAGGCATTCATAAGTGTCAAATGTAGTATTTTATCACAAAACGGCATTGATAACAATAGTTTTTATAAAGATTGAATTATGTCCTCCTGTATGCTATCACAGCGGCCAATCTCAACGGAGATTAGCCAACTACGCAATATTACCATACACAATAGTGCCACAGGTGCACCGTCTATTTCTTCACTCTCATATTCCGATGGGACGGCAATCCGACACGACCAGAAAGAGATCAGGCGCAGGACCAACAGCTTTACGTACTTTCCGAGGTACAGAGCAATTATTGATATTAATTTATAATGCGGACATAACTTACGAAAAGCCAGAGGTTGCCTTGGTTCAAAGCTGAGACCTCTGACTTGTAAGTCAACGGTCATACCACTAGGTTATCAAACTCAAAAATTAATTAAAGATTTAATAGGCGGTTAGTATACGTACACTAAAACCCAAAAGTGATTAAGACTGATTCATATATTTTGATTAGTGCTCCATTTCTTGAGTGTCGACTTGCGAAGTTGCGATCCCAGTTGATAGATCGCGCGCCATCAATCTGACTGATTGGTGAAATTGATAGGCGCCGTCTGCTACGCTAACAACAACTAGATGCAATGTGAGATGAACTGCGAACAAAAACTATAGAGATACGAACAGAAGATCAACAGCTACTTGTAGAATAATAACTTTCGTGAGTCATACTAATATACGAAATATTGATACGGCTTTACTCACGTATTGTTTTCGGGGAATGCCCGACTAGTTTCGAACTCAAACTGTGCTCAAACGGAGTCCATTTTCAAGAGCGGGTATACGAGTATACGCGGCGGCGGCGGCGTCGCATAACGTTCGTAAACTACTTGTAGAGCCAGTTTTGTGGGCTTTTTGTTCAAGCTTAACGTACACACTTGATTAAAATGATGTACAGTTGGCAATGGAGTTGGAGTTGGAGGTTGGCAGGGGCGCTAGTTAAGGCTGTAAATTTTTCAAGATGTCATCAATATAATTTCTTTTTACCATATTTTCTGAAAAGGTAAGACTGAAACTTATACAAAACTAAACGATTTTTATAATCACATGCAAACTTCTACAAAAAATTCATTCTTATCTAGCAACCATGCCAACCTAACTCTTTTGCCGACTGTACGTCATGTATATGCATCGGAATTCGAATGATTCCCTTCTAAAATTAAAAACAAAAATGTTATACTACCTATATATTTATTGACACCGTAAATACAATATTAAACATTTTAAATAGACGTTTTTATAGGAGGTTATTTACATTTTTGTATTTATTCAGAAATTCACCAGCGACTTACTTGTCAATATCAGATATCAAACGTTCTTGAAAACGTTACTTACATTTTGAATCGTATATTTCGTGAGAATGAACCTTCTGTACGATTTATTTTTGCGGTTTGTTGAGATCTGAATCATTGCTCCCACGTGATCGACCCATTTGCCTTGGAAATCATCTAGGATACTGAATAAAATATTAGTAATAACACAAAAAACGGAGTCGTTTCTACATGTTTTACGTGATCTGTGTGACTATTGCTTTGATTAACTGAGGAATTATTTTTTTATCAATTATATTGTCAAAATATATATGTACATTATATTATATTATTATATTTATACCATCCCATCCGAAGGTTGTTTGTAAGAGTGGCTTTTAGCGATAATTCTGCCTATTTACAATGATTTTTATTTATTTTAAATTAATTGTGTATCTGCAATAAAGAATATTCTATCTATTTATTTCTTTACAAATATCAAGCAGCACTTCAAAAATAATAAAAAAGCCTGAGAATACGTTAAACAGGTTAAAGAAAACGCATAAACACTAGTTCGATCTATTTAAAAGATTTTATAGAAGCTATTGAACTGAAGAAACTTCTAGATATTCTGCCGCCAACTGCAAATATTTAAGAATATTGATAGACAAGTTAGCTAAACACTAGAAGTAAAAAAAACAAAGTTTACTCTAGAACTATGAACCCAATACCAATTTATAAACAAAACAAGGTAGGTAGAAAAAAAAAGATCGGATTTATATGTACCTAGTTTTTCGGACCACTTAAATCTATTACGCAAATGTGTCTCTAGTACACTACAGTACCTATAATCTGGAGATACATTACAACTGATTGTTCAATACCTATTTTCACGCTCAGACGACATAATAATAGCGTTTGACACACTTTTGAAAAACGTTGGCGTTCTCGGTTTATGAAAGTGGCGCCTGTTGCGATCCAAATCTGTAAATCATACAATTTGGCATTGCGCCGGGCAAAGATTAGCGAATAGACGAAGTAGAAGGACGACTGAAATGATTTTTGAAACAATATCTTAATGTTTTCTTATCTAATACAAGAGGAAAACTCGTACTACTTCAGTAGGATGTGTGTTATCGGATGATTTCAGAAGAGATAGCGTTTGCATAGGTAAAATGATTGGTATATCTTAAAGCTAAAATATAGAGCACATCATAACGTGCCCTAGTTCTGGCGTAACATATTGCGAACTACCGGATGTAAGTAAAACCGCATCCCGAGATTAATGTGTGGTAGATGTACTAACGTGAATGAACTACCATTGATCTTATTTGCACTCCTTGTAAAACATTTACGCGTATCAAAATTTTGTGGTGCTAGGTATACCACAGAATTTTCGCAAGAATATTGATATTAACGAGCTTCCTTAGTTTTTATGTATTTCGCTTTTTTTGCAGTCAAATATCATAATAATATTAATATCATAAACACGTCGGAGGGTCATAAAATGTTCCAAGTGGCCATCAACAAAAGTTGTACTTCAGTCTACGCATATGTTTACAAAACAATATAGTTGAATTAATTTCCCAAGATTATAATAAACATATTCAGATTTATAACTGTTTTGGAACATGTTAGCAGTGTACAATCTGCTTTTATTGCGGGTACACTACAGCTACTAATAACGCCCAGACGGCTTAGATACTAGGATGAAACGTTAGAGCAAAATTAGCAGTGCAATAACCGGCGGACATATTTCAAGCACTTTACACTGAAAGGAGACATCGTGCCAACTAAACGTATAATTTTTAATAGTAACGGATATCTTGTTCAATGTTTTAATAGATATATCGAGGAAGTAACACTCGAAACTAGGTGATGATGATGTTTAATACCCGGCTACCTAAAATTTTCGTTGATGGTGATTTGAAATGAATAGTTGGGTTTAGTCTAAATAGATGCCAGCGGCTATGTAATAATAATATTTCTATTGTATCTCGTTTGCTGAGCTTCGATGTGTTAAACGTTATTCTTAACATTATAGTTATATCTAGCCTAATTTTGAAGAACCGTAGCACAAGCGTAAAGTAACTAAAATAAATAGTCACGATTTCGATGATATTGTCCGTAGAGCTATAAATTAATTCAGTGTGCCAAGTTGCCAACTGTCCAATGAAATATTCAATGTTTTTCTTTCGTTTTTCTTTGATTTTCATAATTTGTTAATGTGTGACAACTTAATCTGTTAAAATAGCCATTACATGTGATAGTCTGAAAAGGCCAACGATAATATTTATTTTATTCAAACAGTAATTTTAGTAAGTATAGCTAGTTGTATTCTGGGAGTTAGTAACGTGCAGTGGGTTTGTTTGAAGTGGCGTCGCTCGTGGTTGCTAAATGGGTACGTTGTTATGACAGACAATCATGTCCGCAAACGACTTAGCCGCTGTTTCAGACAGTTCATAACACTAATAATTGTAGAACTTAGTAATAAATAAACTTAGTAATTCAATTTACGCATTACGACATAGCGTCGTTTTTGATATTCAAACACTAGGTGTTACAGATCATAACTTCGTAAGTATATTAAATTATGCAAGGTTGACTCTATTAATTATATTCTAAGACGTGTGTTATTAACAAATGACGGGAGATTATAAGGTATTAGGTATACGGCCTGTTTCGGCCACGAGTGAATGTGTTGATACAATCACTGACAAGGAGTCAATGCTATTGTACAGAGGTGACAATTGATATTATCTGACAGCTGGTTTATGGCTGAACGGGACCACACACCTACCAAGTGGTATACTTTAAATATACAGTTGATTACACTGAACTTTAATTTTAACTTCTCGTTTGTAACACTTGGTAAGGGCTTCTAAAAATTTATTTTACTCCTTTGTGTAACTATCAATGTCCCTGTATGTAACTTTATACTAATTTAAACATAACATTAGCTGTCTTAATCCGTATAAAAGATACAGCTTCTTGTATTTTGCAATACCCGACACAAAAGAGGGTTAGGTATAAGTTTGACGTGTCTGTGTACCAGGCTGTGGCATCGTAGCTCCTAAATGAATGGGCCCATTTTTATTTAGTTTTTTTAAATTTGAAATGTGACTTGATCAAGAGTGTTCGTAGTTTAAAAAAAAAATGAGCTTTACATATTCGTGTCGCGAGTTTTTCTAGAGTTGATTTAAATAGTACAGTATTTGCCTTATTCATTATTGATTATATTCTGTTAGTTCCAGATTTACTAGTAAAACTAGATTGAAGGAATTAGGTTAAACAACATTGTATCTAGATGAGTCGTTCAGTTCTATGAGTAGCTAACAAATAATGTGGTTTTAACTCTCCAGTACCTAGTCTCTCAGAAATTAGAAGTCAAATCGCAGCCGATACTGACATGGAGATATAAATATATGTATAGGTATATAGGTATTCATTTGTAAACACTAAGCTATTTAACATTTCCAATAACTATGATACCTTGCGTGCGGCTTTATTTAATTATTGGAGAATTAAAACTATGTTAATAGCAGACAGCAATGACACTATGCCATGGGCAGATGACTAAACACCTCTTTTTCTACGTACCTATCTACAAGTGGATACAAGGTGCGCATTAATTAAGCCTTGGTGGCTTCCTAACTCCTGAGCAAACTATAAATTAGATATTAAGTTCATTGACAAGAAAAATACTGATTTCGCTATGCGCATAGCTTTATTTTATTTACGCGTTATGAGATTTTCTGTGGTGATTGTGTAGCTGTTAGTTGTTAAAATACACAGTCAGCAACATTCAACTACCACCCGCGGCGGCACAAAATATTTGTTAATATTGCCTATGTAGGGACGGTATGTGGGGGCGGTAAAATTATGGTTACACTGCAAAGCAAAGCACGTCTATATTTAAAACCTGAAGAGTTTGTATGTTTAAATGGACTAATTTCAGGAACTACTAACTGCCTTCTGATTTGGTAAAATCTTTTTGCGTTAGATAGTCCATTCCGTTTATTGAGGAAATTTTATAGGCAAACCGAGTCGCACGTCGGCTCAGTGCCAGCATTAGGTGGGAGTGCGATGGGACCTTTGGCCCAGAGCGCCAGCGATTTACCATGTTTTGGATGTACCTAATAAATTCTGGTAAAATATGGCCAATAATTATTTTATGGAACAATTTGGACTATAAACCTTTGTAACATTGTAAATCTTAAGATTCACCCATTAATCTTAAAACTTACCACAGTGTCAGCTTTTATAGAAACATATAATTATGATTATCTAAGTTTTGAACGATTCAGTCATGTATTGGAGCGTTTACATAGAATATTTATTTATATGTATGTGTACCTAGAGCTAACAGATTTTTATTTATTGCAGCAACACATTAAATTTTATCTCAATGTTGTAAAAGTGAAATATGCTACATTACTTCGGCTGTTTATGTTTAATCCAAGGGCCGGAGAGCGTCAGCACCGTCGTGTATGGACGCGGCGCGTACGCAGAGGCCCTAATCCTGACAAGTGGTGCCGATAAATCAGTCGCAACGGTGATTGGTGACATCATCGTCTGTTGCCCGACCTTCCTACTAATAGTCTCATACATTTTCATGGTAAATAGACACATGTAGGTCGAGATGCCTTCAGTAATTGTTAATGGTTTATGAAAATTTACGCACAATATTTTGGTAACGAGATCTGTATGTCATAAAGTACAGATATTAGATTGTCCTTATCAATTGATGTAATGTGCTATTTTATTGTGTTAGAAACTTCAAATCACTTTTTTGTGTTGACGTTATTTGCGTGTTATTACGACTTTAACTAAACCCAACGCGACTTTAATTAGAGACATTGTAATCCTAAAAGATTTGTATGTTTATAATACTTATAATTATTTAATAAGAAATTTGAAAAAACAACTGATACGGATAGGATTGTTGATGTTGATTGTTTTTTCAATTTTCTTATTAAATAATTATATTTATTAGCTAACATGTGTAGCATATAACATGTTTAAAATTCACAAAAATAGATTTGTATGTTTATTATTATGATCTAAGATTCGATTTTAATGTAATAGCGAGGAAAGATATTTTGCTTAAAATTTGTAGTTTTAACCAATAGGTCGCCAGTTCATCTTTTCTATGGTCTCCTCGGGAAAGTGCCTGTCAGCCGGGACCTCCCTCTATATGCTGATGGTGATCATCGGGATGGTTATAGAGAGGTAAGAATCGGTCTCTTCCCCGGAGGCCGGGTGCCTTTTGAAGGTTTTCTCCCGTTAGAAATCCTGCTTATAATCGATTTTTCTTTCTACCAAAATTTTAAACTTCAGAGTCCGATTCACATTGGATTTAAAAATCATCCTCCTGACCGAATTTCCGTTACAAGGACATTAACTTACAAAAAAGCGCAGGAGATATTATACAGCACAAGTGTGTATATCTGAGATGGTTGAATGTTGAAAAGAATTTCTATAACACGAGTGGGGTCACGAATAGCTTTGTGACAGAGAGACTGCAATAGAGGCTCTACCCAGTAGGTTGCGGGTCCAAATCTTGCGAGTACCTAACGAATAATTTTAGAAGAAAGATTTTTTTCTGACTATGAATACTGAAACAGGAACCCCGCGAATGACTGATTTGATTATTTTGTCTTTACTTTTCATTCATTAACGAATTTTACGTTTTAATTTAAAATGTAACATTTCCCAGCCTGTGTATTAGTCCACTGCTGAACATAAGCCTTTTCCAATGCGCGCTTATTGGAGGTTTTTGCCCATAATCGCCACATTGGGCAAGCGGGTTGGCGATCGCAGTAGCAGGTGATTACTGTTACACAGAAGGATGCTGCTGCCCATCCTCCGGATCTTTCCCTTTGTCGCTTCTTACGGCACCCACGGGACGAGTAGGGGTGGTTCTATTCTTAAGCCTTAAAACCACCCGGCACACCACATTTCCCAGTACAATTTAGTTTGCATTCAATACTATACGAGTATACAGGAAAAATATAAATTTCCTTTGAAATGTATGTATTAATGATGCTTTGACATAGACACATAATTTTACACATTTCCTAAATTTGCTCGGAATTATACCTATAAATTTCCCCTCTGGGGAATACAGGCGTGACTCAATGTGGGTATGTATGTTTGTATTATAATCCTAGTTCACTTTTTTCCTCCAGGTAACATATACATATTTATTAAATAATATATTTTTATTATACAGACTATCTATTAGTGATCAACCGAAATAAATGTTTTCAGCCGAAACCGAAACCGAATTTCAGCTTCTACGTTATTTCGGCCGAAATCAAAACTGAAACATACATACATACACATACATAGATTCACGCCTGTTTCCCAGAGGGGTAGGCAGAGACAACGGATTTCCACTTGCTTCGATTCTTGCATACCTCTTTTGCCTCATTCACTCTCATCACATGCTCGTCGGTTTAGAAACTGAAACATTAAATATTACATACTTTTTAAATTTTTAGGCTTATTCTACAGTTAATCTAAACTAAAAATATAAATAGAAAAGTTTTGATTTTTAACCGATTTAATATTTTTTAAAACTACATTATAATCAGTGAGTAACTTATGAAGGTTATTAAACGACAATATTGTCGTATAATTTGGACCTCATCATAGTTAAATAATAATAATCTATTTATGTTCCTATTAGTCAATCAAAACATAGGTAGATTCAAAAGATGATGACATTCGTATCGTGATATTAATCCTTATCCAACTAAAAAGCATAATCAAGGTAGATTATTTATAATAAATTCGAATTTGACTCGGATTCTTTTAGAAGTTGCGGATATAAAAATTTTAAGAGAAAGAAAAATGCTAAAATGTGAGTGAATAGTTCTCTACGAAGTTACTTACTTACACATTTTATTTTTTGTAAATTATAAACAATTGAATAACAGTTTCTAATTTTTTTTTATACTAAATGTCGCCCGCGACTGCGTCAGCGTGAAATTTAATGTCCCATATAAAATTTAAATTCTACTACATAAAACAGTCTATTATTTTATAATTATGATCTAAATGAATTACGGGAATTTTAGGGGTTTACAATTTTTTTTCTTTGTATTTGTCTCTACATATATGTAGTAGAGACCAATACAAAGAAAAAAAATTGTATCCAAAAAACCTTGAACCAAGAGAAGATCAAAGATTTTTACGGGATATAGGAAAAAACGATTTTCGCGTGGACGAGTCTTATTAAATATTATAATAGATTTTAAATATTATAATCATTTGATTTTCCAAACGATTTGATCCGAAAATACACGAACATAATTTTCGCCGGTATCTGGCCGAAACCGAAACCGAAGCTTCGATCGGTCACTAGTATCTATCCCTTCATTACCTGACTACGGCAGGGGGGAAGAGTAATGAGTTTAATAGTCTATTTACTGATTAATTTAGGTAAATATTTATGTAGTAGTCTCTACTAATAGATAATGCCTAACGAATACTTTTCCTCAATTCGCCGATATATAAAATTGGAAGAGTTGAAGATCGACAGCAATCGGGCGCGCGCACGCAGTCAGTGGCCCGCAAGTCGCCGCGACGCGCGCTCTACTCTCCGAGCCGCTCTATACCACGACGCACCCGACACATTTTCCGAACGCACTTAACTCATAACTCTATCCCAGATGCGAACGAAAATACCGATTTATTGAATTAAAATAAAGAGGAATATTTTATAAAAATCATCTTTAATAGAGGAATCGAATATCATATTATTAAACACGTGTTTATATATAGTTGGCGCGAATAGAGTACGGTGTTGTTAACCACGTTTTTCACATCGAGTGAATGAATATTTAGCGGTCGACGACTACATCGCAAAATTTCACTTTTTACCGGTAAGGACGTCCTCTCGGGCGTCTACGGACTGTCTAACCGATAGGGCGGAGATCATACCAAAATTCAAGTGAGTATGCACCCTTATTTTACATCTTGCATGTCAATAGTTTCTCGTAAATAATTTTAATTAAAATTATCTGTTACTGCGTGTGTTTTGTCTAAAGATAATGTCGTCGGCAATAATCAACATAAAAATATTTTATTGTATTAAATATTAATGAGTTAAAGACTATTTATTTTGTTTTGTTACGTCAATTTTGAAAAGATATGTAGCAGCTGAGTATTATTAGGCAAAAATTTAAAATCTTTGCCTAAAAGTTCATCATTAAAATTTTGATTACAATACTAAAAATCAAACTGTAATCCCTGACGTAGCAACACAATCGGGTCTGCAAATATTGTGTAACACGTTTAATATTTGTACGTAGGCATTATCTATTGACTAGACACGTTAGATAATCGGAACAGGACGGTTATTTAATTGACCATAAGTGCTTTCTATTTGTACAACAACCTACTCAATGTGGACAATCAAAATACACGAGTAACCATGATTTTGTGTCAAAAATAAATTGTTACTCGTGTGTACATCTATTTTTTTTACACGAATTATTATTTTTTAATAATTAACTCCTCAGTTCTAGTAGTATTCACTGTTTTTCTTAACTTAGAGCATAATTATGCATATATCAGTCGTGATAACGACTCTAAAATTTGCATTAAAATAAAATAAAAACTTAAATTGCGTTGATATACTAATTAGATATTCTAAAACTATTCTGATAATGTGAATCCGCGTTTGTTACTAGGCGTAGAAATAATTTATGTTTATTTTATTTGTTGTCACTTAATAAAAAAACTTACTTAAATTAAATTATTGTATTGAACGAATTATTTATTAAAATTGATTATTGTTATGCGGAAGGAAAATTGAGAATTCAGATAGAGAGAAAAAAAATCAACCTAATATTATGTTTTTGCGATTTATTTTATCATAAGGTGCATGACCTTTATCATTCGACACTGGTGGAGTGACTTTTTGTGACTTGCGTAATAAATGACTATGAATGAAAATGTTGTTCTACATTAGTTTTACAATTTTAGCGATTTATTTTTTTGTCTGTCTCAATGTAATCAGTTTTCAAGATGTTGAGCATTGAAGTGATACTTTATTTACATTATTTTAAACTTTTAATTTTATATTTTTGTTCTTCATTTCATCTTTTGTTCTTGTAGCTTTTTTTTCACACAAAGCTTTGTTTATTTTGGTATCGTGCGCAGACAAAGTTTCGTCACAGAATTTATCTTATTATTGAGCATGAGTGATTTTTACGAGGGTTCATATTCTTAAGTCTAAGATAAGCTACGAAACGCCTAGCGGGTGAATGAACAGTGTTCCTTACGTAGCTCGTAGGTATTATTTTTTGCATGTGTCATTGGTTAGCGGTAATGTATTTCCACCATTGAGGAAAGAGACCTTGTGGTGCCGACTCGTTAACAGCTCGAGGCGCGAAATATGACGTTTATGCACTGCGATACAGATTGCTAATATTTTTTTTTCTATTTTCTACACGTAGGTATGTTACAGACGTCATCTCTTACGATTTTTCACTTTCAATAACTATTATTTTATATTCGGTACAACAATTTTGAGTGGTATGCACTTTATGATCTGTCAATCTTAGTTTGCACCAAACATATTATGAACATACAAGATAAATGTGGATAAGAACATAGAAGTGGCCAAATAATTTAAATTATTGCTTAGTGTCCCGATTGGGCCCGACACTCATGGAACCATTTAATGCTGTCAAGTCTTGGCCACCTCGTGAGCAGTTTGTATCAATTAAATCGTCGTTGTTAATTTTCGCGTTAGGCTCGTGAGAACGACATCGATCTCGGGGTCGCGCGGTCAATGCTGTGGTGACGAAGCCCCGGGAAGATTCGCTGTACTAAAATAGATAAAACTCATTATTTCATTATGGTGTAAGTACTTATACGCGATTATAAATACGATTTTTCTTGGGTCTTGTTCATGGAATAAAACGTGCCTGAGCTTAAATATAACGTTATTAATTTTTTATCTGTTTTTAAGTGAATTTGATGGTTATTAGGCATTTATGAGCGTATAACTTTCATTGAATGATATGCGACAATTCTTCAGTATAACACAATGTTTTCAGCCAGCTGATGAAAGCAACAAGAAAGTTACTAGCTCGCACTTAAAAACAGATACAATATTAATAAAGCAACACAGTCATGTTCGATTCCATGAACAACTCTGAAGCGTCGATGTAAGTCCTAATGCAGCATAAATCGCTCTAATACAATCCATACAGATATAGCACATCACTATGCGAATTTCTTTAAGTTAAAATAGACGTTAGCTACAGTTACGAATGCAAGTGTACTATTTCGGTTTCCTATCCGTATGACGATAGAAATGTAACGTATGGTAATATATTAATTTACGCAGATTTAGAAGAGGTTATACTAACAATAACTACTACAGTTTTATGCGTTATTTGAATTTCATATCTCTGAACGTATTTTAGCAACCGGCACAGCTCTACCGATAAAAGCCACGGCTGGATTACGTCAATGAAATAGGTTAAATGGACTAAAGCAATAAAAGTAGCCCTCGCCGTGAACTCGGTACCGCGGCCTCGCTGAAGGCCGTCGAATATCACATAAGCGACTTTTTGTTACCAGTCCATACAAATAAGTATATCGCCAATACGTTTTCAGACATCAAACCCACTCGAACACGGAACAATTGTCTGTAGGTTATGCAAATATTTTGCGTGAGCGTATCGAACTCGCAACAGAAAGTAACAAGCTACTACTTCGTCACTTTTCTTGTATTTTTTTGTCTTTTCCGACGTAAATTAGCTGTAAAATTACAACTCTTATCGGCCGTGACATGTAAACGTACCTTTTTTTATAATTTTTGAATGCATTTTCGAATTTTGTCGTTATAGCCCCTGTGAGTCAAAATATTCCGATATGAATGTAAATTGGGTTTTTAAGCTCTTGTAAATTATAAGTTGGACTGACTGGAATTTACGAACTAACTTGCAATTTGTAAATGATGCACGGAATACCAATGTAGAGCCACAGTATAAAAAATATGTAGAGCTTTATTATAACCACAACAATACCAGTATGTAGGATAGTTATATTTATTTTTTGCTTTGTGTATCTTGAACAGTTGTCAAAACACTCTTTCCCCCACTGTTCAATTATTGTGCAAAATCACAAAATAAATATGAATATTCTAGGCAAATCATTAAGGAACTAGGTATCAACATAAAACATCTCACTTTTTTAATTCCGTGTAAAAAATACTATTTTTTTATTCAAATTGTATTGGAAAGTAGGTGAAGGATGTACACACTCTTTCTATAATTTGCTCAATTAATGAATAACAAAGCACGCGTGTCAGCAAACAATCTCTATTTAACGCCAAACATTTTTTTTGGAACAACACACTCAATTACTTAATCGAGTGTATCATACGAAACCAAGAAAATGACTAAGCGTATCGCACGGCACAACTAACTAAATTTTTAAATTGCTTAAAATGTTAATCGGTTCACTTAGAAATCGAACGCGGCGGTCGGTAATGAACCGGCGCATCGCATTGAATGGTAATGATAACAGCGGTCGTTGAACGAAGAAACCGTGAACTTGGCTTTGGCCTTCGTGCCTCGTACCATCTTATTGTTAAAGTACAAGGTATTGTTATGTCAACGTTTTTGGATCTAAAATTTAAGTGCGCTTTGTATAAGATTTGTAGAGAGATCTTCATTCCGAAGTTGGCTCGGGTCGCCACCTCCGGGTGGTTTAGGTCGTGCTCACAAGTTAATGTCTCGCGGTTGGAGTGTAATTAGTTAAAGCCTTAGAACGCTATGCGAGACACAAATGACCTGCAAATAATAGATTTTGTATTACCTATATCGACTGCGCAGAGATCAATAGATATTATATTTAGCTTGAGATCGCAATGAGCTTTTGTAATTGTTTTTGTTTGTTCATAATTTAGCGAATTCCTATGAAAGATTACTAGAATATTAACAAAATATTTTTTTTTTCAATAATGAAACCCGTGTCTGAAATCTGAAACTTGCAGACAACTCAACTGTTACTTCAACTGAAACGTTGTCGTCAATCGTCGGTGTCATTGTCAACGTCACTTTTCTTATATCTAGGGCTGTCTGAAACATTTCTAAGCTAATTAGCTATCTAACCACACGTGACATGACTGCAGTGACTAAATGTTTTTAAATAATACGCCAGTTCTTATTCGTCAAATTTATCTTCAGGAAGTTGACATAAAAATCACGTGTTACACACTTACACGTTGATCTAGTAGATGTAAGATATGCTCAGGTGCAGGTCGGTTGACAGAAAGTAGTCATTGATAAGCTTAGAAAGGAAGAGGAGTATAATGATTCATTGTGGTGTTAGCGCCATTTGTTAGAGTTGTAGATTATTATTGTACTAACAGAGTTTGTTTTGATTAATACTAGGGAGTAACTCATAGGCGTTACCCATTAATCATCATGTTTTACAATGTGATAAATAGCGGAATAAACTCATTAAGACTATTGTGTCATGGCACTCATTTTTCTAGCATTTGATTATCTAAGATTAGATATCTCATATTCTCGGAAGATTCGTCTTAGAATACTTGTTTAAATGTCTAAAATCTTTTTAAATTTTGAATAGCATGCCATATGCGATTTGAACATAAGTCTGCAACTATGTAAGTCTTGATTTGGGTCGAACGTGATTATATCCGAAACTCTGAACCAGTTCTACTCTAAATCTGTTGGGACCCGTCTAACTGACCTCAATTACTTTAATAATTTTGAACCATTAAAACCTCCAATGTATTTCAGTCGTCCTATATTGGTTGAAGAGAAGACATAAATAGCGCATGTGTATCGTATGACTGGAACATAAATTTCCTCAAACGTCTTGTAACAGTTTGTATGGACAGGAGTTTGGCACTAGGGATGCATCCGATACCGATACTAATACCGATATATCGGTTATATTTCAGTTTTTCCGATTATATCGGATTAGGCGATATTTAGTTGTATTAGTTTGTCGAAACGTCATAGTTCAATCGTATCTGAGAGATTATTTTCAACAGCAAGTCTTTCCCAACCACAGATTTTCCAGGCGGAAGTTGTCTTAAATGAAAATCTCAAATATAAACTATATTCAAATTAAATTGCAAGTCTTTATAATCTTTTGAGGCGTGTAAATATCATCGAGTCACCCTCATTTATCATTACTACCAATTTTTTGACACCCCATAAAATTTTTGTGAAATTTTTACATGTTTGATGTTTCGGCACGGTACGCCGAAGATCTTGGGTTCGAATTCCATCCGTATCAGTTGTTTTTTCAAATTACTTATTAAATATTTATACCCTATGAAATTCCCTAACTGCATTGGTATCGATATCGGCGTTACCTTCTTGTTTAATCGGTATCGTATCGGCATAAGCGCGTATCGATCCATCACTAGTTGGCACATTGGCCTAATTTTCATAGTTCAATAAAACATTTCCCTGACTAGTTTCCCTGAACTTGCACGCGGTCGTACTGATACCAGCCGCCGCACGAAAATAGATCGCAGATTCATGCGTCAAAGACCGGCATTATAAATATATGTCGGAGATGGTATAGGTACATTTATAATGTATAATTATGATAGTCTACTTAAATTTCGGTAGCACCACGAGGAATTTAGAAAAATATGTTAGTAGGTACATAAAAAAGATATATATCATATTATCTAAAATCAAAAGCTAAAAAAATTCACGAGTCACTGAACTAACTATGTAGTAACAAACGAATTGATTACTGGATTACCTGCGATTAATTTTAAATAATAAAATTACAGTAAAGCAAATGTATCTACGTATGTTTTGTGTACGGTCCATATTGGTAATCTTTGTAACTAGTAAGTAGAAGCACAGAGTCGCAATTTTTATTTTGGCCGCTTGGCACGCGGGTAATGTTGTTAAAATTTAACTACATGGACGTATGAAACACCACAAATGTTGTTTATGGCAATATATGGCAGAAAAAAGCCCAATACGAAATATTAGGATCAGCTGTTGCTAAGGCCAGATGTAGGTCGATTCTCCATACAAGATATATCATATCACTGATTCTAAAACGATTTCTTTCTCATTATTTATCTACCACGGACTGAAGAATGATATTTGTAACAATGTGATGACGGGGGTACACTAAAAGTGGGATAAAAGTTTACATAAAAGACCATTAGGTAAAGAAAAATAAGACAAGAAGCTTAGGTATTTATTTTGACACCGAATATTACAGATTCATCCTATATTGCCGATATACTTTGGCCTTTGGCTACTTACCATGAAAAAATATAATCTCAAGTGGTTTTCCATTGTTCGAAATCGAATCAATCATCTGTTTTAAATAACCGTCAAAACGGAGTCGAAATGTCTGTCAGTGCGCACGGTAATAGCTTATCGATGCTTTCGACTGCTATCGAAGATATGCATCATTGCACTGTAGAAACAGGATACGTGCACTAAATTTTAAAGCACTCACACGTAATAGTTGCCAAGTGAAAATTGATAAAATGTTTGATAAGGCAACATGATGTAATTTGGTGTAATCATAATCTAACAGTTGGTGTTGAGAACTTGATAATTAAGAACAGGTGATTTTAATTGGTAGGCGATGCGATGTACCTAATATTACCCAGCTTTAATTATATTTCCACAACAGCAAAAGAAAATAAATATAAAAATTAGTTATTTTTGTAAAAGAATTTAATTTTTAAACACATTAACTCTAATATAAATTGAAACAAAAATGACTATTAATGGTTTTTTTTTATTCATTACTAGTCATTGCAAAACTTTGTTAATAGTTAATTTTTTAAAGTTTTTCTACCGTTGAAATTTCAATTGAATTTCAATCAAATTGCAATTTAGTAGATACAATATATGATACAGATCATTACTAGACCCATTGAAACTTTTCCAAAGCATTTTTTTTAACGCGTTTCATTACAATCCTTAATAGATATCTTCATTAACTTTTTAATTTATGTTTAAGGACCTTTTGAGTGTTAATTAAGGTTAATAGAAATGAGACGAGAGGCGGCGTAGGCGTTCGTAGGCGATAGGTTTGCGCCTACGACACAACAGTAACCCATTTTACTCCGTAGGCTTAAAATAGATCTGTCAGCATCCGGTTTTACCAGCGTTTATCATTATTCTAATAAAACTTCTAATTATTATACGATATGACTTGTGATGACTCTGATAAAAGTGGCGCCGTTATATAAATGAATATAGTTTTAATTATAATTTATAGTTACATTTATTGAAGCTACAAGAGTAAAGGTCTCAGATATTATATGGTAATTAAAAGCAAATACTTACGTTATTATTGTAAGTTTGCAATAATTAGTAATTTTATCAATGTAGACGTTATTTTTATACTTATTGTGGGGAAACGATATTAGTATCACTAGATACGAGAAAAAATTGACCCCATAGTTCATAATTGTTTTTATAATGAATAAATTTTTATGACGTTAAACGGTTTGTTTAAAATATTTTATAATAGTAACATAACTAATGGTTGCTAATGTAACAAATTTTGTTTAGTAATTATGACTAATTAAAATTAGTATGTTTTAGGTGCGGAGTTTAAATATTGACAGTTAATAAAAGATTACAGAAAACATAAAAAATATATCAGTTTGCCTCGTTGTCTAATTCGTAAGAGCGACTGTTGAGTGTGATATCCTAGGTTTAATTCTCAGGAAATTTTATTTAAACTGCCTGATACCTGGCAACAGTCTCGCCCCTTGTAATGTGGGGCAATGTGGGGATAATACTTGTATACAAGTATCGTTATAATACTTCCCTATAGAAACGTTTTTATAGTTGCACTATATTTCTTATAATCTACTCATTAAAAGTTACCACAGTTTCATGTAAAACGTAGCAGGTTGTGATAATCGTGTTAGTAAAATAAATAATAGATAATAATCAGCCGACAGATGGCCTTGCGGAGGTCATTATCTCTATGAAAGTAGAGATAAGATAGTATCGTGACATCGGACGTTCTTATTTTCACGTTTTCATCTGTATTGCGACTTGGGAATACATTTTGAGCGAGCTACTTATGACTTTTGAATAATAACTTTCGTAAAACATGTTATAACTTTACTCCCGGGTTGATTACGGGGTTATCCCGACTAGTTTCGGACTTAAACGGAGTTTCAACGAGATTTCAGCCACCGATTTCAACTAAACTTGGCACCGAGCTTCAACAAGACCCGGAGAAGAATTTGTTATAAGACTTTAATTTCGAAAAAATAATTCGTTTTCCAGAGAGTCCGATTTGCCTTTGGGAGGATTTTTTACGCATGCATACATTGTTACATAAACGTGTTTCTCGCTTGTACCCCAAAATAAATCTATTCTACCTACATTTCTTATCATAGATAAATTTATCTTATCACTCAACTAACAGAAAGTAGTATCAAATATACCTGTATTAGTACATTGTGATACTTTGTCAATAGTAAACATTAGATAATAATTTGGCTCAGTACGATACGGTAAAGAAGAAAACGAATAAAGTTTTATTGTGACTATAAAACAGAAAAGTAATAAATATTGTATACTGGATCGAAGTAGGGTATCCTATCAGTTTTCCAGATTTAAGATCCAGGTTTCGGGTACATTTCCTGGTTCATTCAAGCGGATATGTGATCCTGTTTTCGGAACTTTTGATCTATTTAGCAGAGTAAGACTTTAAATAATATAAAACTCTGCACACTAGTAGTAGCAGGTTGTACATCCCTCAGAGGGTCTTTTTGAGGACAGAATACGGATGAATTAAGTGAGTAGGCATTGATAGATACTAGATAGGTACTATTTAATATCTAAGAGTTTTATTATAGAGCGAAAAAGCTTTCCGGAATCACATTTACGGCAGAATCCTAATGTCACAATCAGCGCAGAAGACAGTTTAAAAACGTGTGTAATCTTCGATCAACATAAAAATGGTTAATTAGCAGAACAAACACAAAGGCGATGGCGATGCGACAGAGCCACCGATGTTTTATGTACAAACGTCCCACTCAGTCTGTTGACTTAAAACCACCGCACTTGATGTCTGACCAAACATAAGATTTCTATAAATACTTGCTCCTGGACCACTAGTGGTTAAGCTATTTATTCTTTTATTAACTTCTGGTTAAATAACGTTCGCTGTAAAATCACTCGTCCATAGCATTACATTTAAACACGTGAGTGATTCTCTTTTAAATATTACATGCGAATAGTCAAATCGACTGATATCTAAAGAAACCAGCTGGGATGCGGAAGCAACGAAGTGTTGTGAAATAAATTAGCAGAGGTCCAGCTGTGGACTGAGATAAGGTAAATTGATATAAAACTGTTTGTAGAAGTTTTACACTGTAGACGCTACAAGTCTTGAAGAATTGCGATTAGAAATCGGCGAAGTAAAGGTTATCGTGAAACCAAGCAAGGTTACGATTCATTCAGAACTTACATTCATAGCCAGAGATAGGATTTTACTGAATAATAATAAGTACTTAAGTTATGTTTTAGTTTCCAACTGCGTGAGTTTAAGAGAATGTTTTATAACGCACAAAATGGCGTTAACGAATCATAAACTTTGTTATCAAGTTTATTAAGAGATGTGCAGAAAACTCGGCTGTAATATAATCTGTGGCCTCCGGAGCAGTTCCACGAAATGTGACATAAAATCTTCTAATTAAACACGACAATCAAATATCAAACGCTGTAAGTCTGCACATTATGCAAGCCGATTGAATTTCACGAACTAAAAATCCTTTGAAACATACGTAAACTCCCTTCACTTCCCGTTCTTTTTGAAGGCGGTTAACAATACTCGTAGCACAAATAAACAAAGCTTTTTAAGTATGTATGGAATACTTTTTAGAGTTTTATGCTTTTTTTTTATTCCTGCTGAAATGATGATGATGATACTAAGTTTACTATTACTTGTTGGGTTTTTTTTCGATCATGTGAATGTTAAATGGAAATGTCTCATTTGAAACTAAAAAAAAATATGGCCCACTAATCTTATTGTACAAAAATAAGCATCGAATTAAGAACCTCCTGCTTTTGGAAGTAGGTTAAAAAGTAACACCATCGTAAGTATTTCAATGAAAACTGATAGTTATAAACGATGCAATGAAATATGTATCGTAACAGTTTAGCACTTCATTCTCGTAAACAGAAACCGTGTGAACCGTGATTATGAACATAAAACAGTTGCTGAGCAATAATTATTTTACGTCATCAACTACAAAGTATTGGACTGCCACGACCTATTATTACCAGACCGACTATCCAGAGGAGACATAGAAGAGATATCCAGAAAGTCAATGATGATATTAATTTAAATTTGGCATGCTTCGGGGACCAGTCTGATGAAAATCAACATACAGAATATTAGCGATGTTCGAAATTCAGAAGCGAATTTTTTTTAAACTTTATGTTAGAATGATTGTAAATTTTTATTTTTTCATTATGATCAGTATTTCCACAGAGCACCCAAAGGAAAGGTAACCTCTATAGATCTCAGCCTATAAGCAAGTTACAGGTATAAGATATAAATAATTTCATTCGCCCACGATCTTTCAAACTATGGCAAACTCCAAGATCAGTTCGTTGGTTTCACGGTTTTCTCTCGACAATCAAGGACAGATTTATGTATCCTTTTCACGGCCTACGCGTTACTAGATCTTGTTCTATGTAAATTGATGCACCTTATTCTGAAAATTTAAATTGCTTTTAAACAAAACAGGGAGATGAGAGATGTTAGGCTTTATTTCGGTTTTACGCACTCGATAAATTATTTTGTTTGAGTGAGTCAAGAACCAAGGGTCTAGGGAAGGTTTTATGAGTAAATTAAGGAGAAAAAATTGTCTTAATGTTGTTGTACTGGCAGAGCATTTTGGCAATAGTCTCAGAACCAACATCTGTCGCTGCGAGAATACTTTTTAATCAAGCGACTTTTTTATTATTTTTGTTATAATTATATTTCAATTAATTTTAGAATAATTATGTTACGTATATAATCCTAACTTAAGATTATAAATGTGAAAGTATGCTCTGTCTGTCCGTCTGTTACGTTTTCACGCCTAAACCACCGAACCGATTTTTATGAAATTTGGTAGAGAAATGGATGGGACCTTTGATAAGGACATACCTTTTATTCTGGTAATCCCACGGAATGGGAATTACGCGGATAAAACCGCGGGGCAAACCACAGAAAAGTAACAAATGTATTTGTTTATAAAGAACAAAAGGATAATTTGATATAAAGCTGGCAATTCGTAATATTTAAAATCTATAGGTAAATTACATTTTTTATATTGGCTACGACAATTCTCTCCTCAAAAAGTAAAGGTAGTTTAAATTCGATGACCGGCGCGGGCGCCATAATGTGTCTATTAGACATTTGGAGAAATAGAATAGAAATGTGGGTGTTTAATTTAACATTGATGGCTTCAAATACACTTAAAACATGCAATTAACCCTAATGCCATTTAAATTGAGGTCTAATGGACCAGACGTGGGCCTCGTTAAATGAGATTTTAGTTCATAAATGGTACCACTACTAAAATTTACTGTACCATGCCTGTGAAGGTAAAAAGACGAACGAAAATTTATGACAATATAGGTTGTAGGAATCATTTGGAGACAAACGCGCGAAAGTGTGTAAGCGTAGGTAGGCATTTTATTAGACATTATTTACCAGACGCATGATCGAAGAATCTAAATAGTGTCGTAAAACCCAAAATAATTTACTTTGTTGCCTCAAGTCCGTGCTGTTAGGGGGGGGGGGGGGGGAGGATGGAGCGGGGGCCCAGGGCACCAAATTAATGGGGGCACTGAGGTCTGGAGTCTACTGGCCCCCGTGGTCCATACCGTCCGTGCTTTACCTGGGAAAAATTAACTCTGGATATTGATTTCCTTATGTGGGTACCACACAGGGGCGTGCAGTTCATATAGGCAAAAAGGCCTGACAGGTTCGACGCAGACGACAAATTAGTGAAACGAAGTAGGATTTGTATGTACTGCCTACCCTGTCGAAAATGTCTGTGCGCACCCCTGGTACCACAATATTTTTGTCAGTGTCAAGAAGGGTGTCAGTGGCCCTAAGTTGGCGCGGGCGCTGTCTCAAGTTTAATATAAATGGTAAAATAAATATATTACAGTTGTCTAGGTGTGGGCGACAATTCCACGCGTTGTTTCCGAAGAGATGGCGAGCTGTAGCGGGTACAAGGTGTAATGTGGCGCGTACCGAGGCATTTATATTTACCATTCATTTGCATTTAAATTGAATATAACTCGCTATACTTAAAAACTATGTTTGGATTCTCAATTTCCTTTAGTCGATCAATTTATGTTCATGGTTCAGCGGTTCTGATAAAGAAAACGGTTTTATTTTGTTATTATGTTGGATAAGGTTTAACAAAAAACAAGGCTAGGCATGATCGTTAGAGGCGAAAATCAATGAGATTTGAATTTTGTTTTTACAATCATTATTTATAACCATGATTTAAAAAAAGATATCTCACACAAAATATTTTCTTTTTTCTTTATAATCCTTTTTATAGAAAACAATAGCTTATAAATATCAAATACATAATAAATAAAGTACCACAATACGTAAGTTCTATAACAAATAACAAAGCCTACCTATATATAAAAAGGAACGTTATAAATACTATAATGATTTTGTTACTAATGTTGTAATCAATTTTACAGATAATACATTTATTTTCCGCCTTCATAGTGGACAGCTCTGTATAAATCATTAATGTTCATCTGTTGTACTATGTATTACATTTACGATGTTTGTGAATGGGATCTGAGATAGTGTTGGCCGTATTGAAAAGGATCGAATCGATTACATAAGATTTCTATAATTTAAATTTTATAAACGATACGAACGAACTTTGCGTAAACATAACTAACATAATAAGTACAAATATTATTTGAATTAGGGCTTCGCTCGCAACTTGGTAAGAGAGTATATCGGATTTTGCATCCCGTAAAGTCTAAAAAATTTGAAACGGCAGCTCTACTTATTATTTTTAACGAATAAGCTAAATACAAACGTTCATATTTATTTCTCTTATTCATAATTTTCCCAAAATTTCTTTAACTCACTCAAAAAAATAACCAATTTCACCACTCCCAAAGGGGGAGAACTTTATTTCTTAATTTTTTACCGATAAGCTTCACGTCACGACGAAGTTTCACGTCTCTAAACTTTCACCACACTTTTTGCAGTCTTTAGTAGATTTTTCAAAACAGCTGAAAATAATATATAGAATACAAAGTTTCATAGATTTACCTTCACAAATGACGAACTTTTATACAAACTTTGTAAAAATAGAATAGAATTTCTTAAAATAATAAAGTTAAAATTATTAATAGTTAAGGTTCTGATAATGTTGTAAAATACTCATGCACTAAGAATTGTAACAATAGTGAATGAGGCATACTGTGCGCAAAATCATGAACTTACATCTATTATTAAATTTCAAAATACTTTATTTTATTATCTAAAAAAGAGCCCACCCTCGTCGAAATAACCTCATAAATTTATTGTGATCAACAAAGAACGAGGAAGTTTCTGCACTTTTTCTTATTTTATTATTAAAGTATCGATAAAAGGAGCTTATGGGAAATCACTAGTGGTCGACCTTTCTGTAGGCAGTCAGGCGTGTGACAGGACGAGTTGCAAGGCAACGATCTCAGCCACATGCAAATCTTATGCGGCTGACAATCTAATTAGCACCTTTATCGCGTGCCAACGGCAGCGCTCGCGCCGTCAACAAATAATGTCATAATCATTTATAGCTATATTACATGAAAAATGCATTCGATACCTTTCAGTTTAACAATTACTGCAGTCCTAAACTTAATTAAAAGTTGCATTAAAACGCTTCAGAGGCGGCGATCATTATCAAATAAGTGCCTTCTTGCTGCTTAATGCATAATAAGACATATAATATCTTACTGTCTTACTTCCATTCGATTTATACGTATATTAGTTTATTGTACACAAGTTTATGTAAATCACGTAGTGCAAATTCACACGCAATCCTCGTACGACAACGGCGGTGTGACCGACATAATTTTGCTGGCCTATTAACATTCTTTCTATTAAAACCAGTGTCTGGGAATTGGTACCTAAATACCGCGGGTCTATTATGTCTGTTGTATAAAATAGCCGTGCTGATTTCAGCACAAAATGGCCAGTGCGACTGGGGTAGTTGACTACTCTCTATCTATCCGTATTTTCCACACCGTTGTTTCGTGAGGTCAGTAAGAGCACCAGAGGTCCAGTTCCACCTTTCCCCTTTTCTCCTTCATGCCCTCCTCCCGGGCCCTTTCACACCTTTTTCCTTTTTAATGTCTGACAACACGCAATTCACATTACACGCAGGATGCCTAAAAGCGGCAGCAGCGAGCGCGGTGGTCACTTACCATTAAATTGAAATTTTTGACACACAAAAATAAAAATAAACTTTCCCAATATAGCTTAAAAGTTACTATACAATATCATCTAAAGTTACTATCAATTATCCATTTTACCTTATTCGTAGATTAGCATAATATCGCAAACTGTCAGGACAGACGAACAGTTTAGCCCAAATATTCTGATTTAGATAGATCACCAAAACTGTAGTCGAGCACCTAGTGTTTGTGCAAGACATGATTTATTTAACTATTATTTTACTTGTTGGAAATATTTTTGAACCTTAATTGGAAATTATTAATTTGCAGCATACAACTGTCTCATAAATCGAAGTCTGTATTGCAGACACGCTATTGATTTCTACAATTCTATAATATATTGCTTATGGTCCAGAGTAACAAATAGTCGGTTCGTAAAATTAATTAGAGCATTCGAGTTTGAAATCCTATTACGTTTCATTATTATTCATAAGGGATACGTTGTGTTGTACTTGTGACTTGTGAACCGTGTACCGCACCTATAGCTTTGAAATTCCTGATAGGTACTATACAATGTACTGCGCAAATAAATGCACATTTAGATGCAAAATGGTGATTCTTCTTCAAGAAAATTATCTCTAGAGAATAAAAATCTTATCATATGCGATTTGTAGCCCAAGTAAAGTAGAATTCTATCGGTAAAGGCGAATACAATAGGACATTACAAGATAGGTATTCCGATAAATCTCGGCCTACGCATTCGAAATGTGTTACATGAACGAACATGCGCATGCGATCCTAAATCGGTGTTCTACGAAACTGACGGATGTCAATGTAAACGATGAGGGGCAATGTCATCAAACGCCCGCACGACTCGAGTTTCATTCATACGTCTATAGAATAGAACATGTAAATATAGGTAAAAGTATGTATTTAGGCATTATCGTGTCGTTCAACTTTGCATATAGTAGTACCTAGTAGGTGATAATTGCTGCAGGTAATAAGAAACAACTGCACATTATGCAAGTAATATTTAGGTATCTGATTTTCAAAGTCACTTTTATTTTTTAAAAACACTTCCATTCACGGCATTTACCCAGAATAAAATATGTAAGTAACATAGTTATTTCAGCTTTTCGTTCAATTAATTACTTATTAGCGGAGCTGATTGTCAAATTAGATCTCAGTTAAATAATATTTATTCGTAGTAGAAAACTAAGAAACAAATATCTAAAAATAAATACACAATCTGTGATCTATTTTAGTTTAAAATTCCCATAGTTTGAGCAGACACTAACAAACAATGGTGCCTATGAATAATTCATATAGCATTCACCTAGTGATGAACTTCCCCTTTGCTCTGTGTTGACTCAACCATCACACGTCAAATGAGTCCAACCACAATAACTGTTACACTTTACAATACCTCAGCTTCTAGTGCGCTCTGTTTTCTGATTTCTTCTAATACGGAACTCCTATTCAGCAAATCTAATTTCCAAGTTAATGCAATACTCCTCTTGCAGTCCTACTGCCCGAATACGGTCATGATGACTAGTTTTAACAGAGATAACAACCCTCAAGGGTATTGTCCCAAAATTGTTATCCTAATCAACAGCACATATTCCTCAACCTACAGTATCCAGTCTATCAGCTATTTCTTTCTTGACCAAAACAAGTTTTTGATAGTGAAGTTTAATGCATACAAGATCATTAATCTTCAGCAAGATTCAATTTTACGCACGATACAAGATTAATTTGTTAAACAAGGTTTGTCGGGACAGAGTTTACTAAGCTGAGCCGTACTTAGTTCAATAGGCGGGTGTGACGTAGAACGCACGTAGAAGATTTAGTTTACTTACAGATAAGATAAGCAATAACAGTCTACGTAGGAACTACAACTATTACACTTTGCTTAATTAATTCGTCCTACATGACTTAATTACTTAATTCAGACATATAGTTGCATTAAGTTAGCATTCTAAAAAGTAGATAATTTTCTGAGTTAGATTACAATTATTGTTTTAAGATACTTCATGACTTTTAATTTAATCATGCAGGGCGACTTAATCATGTAGGACCAAAACGAAGATAAGTGTAATAAGTGCTTGAGGAAACACGTAACTGTTGAATTATTGAAATAATTATCTACAATATTTGGCAGAATTTCAATCTTACGATTACATGATTGTGAGTAAATCGTAGTGAAATAGCTCTCGCTGATTCAAACCTATTTTGAGCGTAAATCATAAATTGGATTCTTAACATGACCTGATGTACTGAAGGACGAATTTGACGACATTAAAAACATTCATAAAAGCTCTTAAGTTATAAAGGTTCATTGTGGATCATGGGCCTTTTAATAGACGGCTCCACAATCACAATCATGAGATGACAAATGAATGCCTCGGCGAACAGATTAGTATCAGCAGATCACACAAGAAGATTCTTATTGTAGGTACTAATACATTTGTTCGTTTTTGTCAAGTACGGTAAGATACATTTGAAATAGTTACGCAACCATAAAAGTAATGAGTAGTCATGAAATCTGGATCCGACAGTCGCCATTTGTCGCACGTCTCCACTAATGGCACCTGTCACAGTGTCGCCGCCGCGCGCCGCCGCGGAGACAATAGACGACAGAAAAAATTACTGGCATCACCCGTCTATACAGCATTCTACGGATTCCCTTGAACGATTTCCGGGTATCTTTGTTTTAGTATTTATCAATAACAACCCGCCCTTACTCTTGGGGGTTTACTGGGGGTCGATTACGGATAATGGCTGTCTGATTGAAAAACACAGCCTAAGCCTAATCTTAACGATATAACATTATCGATAGACGATATCTCTATTGTTTTGACAAATGTAAGCAGGAATTCCCACAGTTAAAAGATCTGCTTACTAAAGGAGAACGTATCTATCAATCAAACTCTAGGTTGACAGGCAGAGTGTAGGCTGGTGTTATGTGCCTAATGCCGCCTAATGGATTGATTGAACTATTAGTTTTATTTTCATCTGACCTCTGTATCAATTAAGCTTGTTACGTATATCTTAACCGCCTTTAAATAAGGAAGCTTTTCATTATTCATTAATATGTTCATGTTGTATGTACCTATATTTAAAATTGGATATAGGTATATATGGTTTTTTTATATGACTTTATTATAAGGATTTACAATACCTGCAAGCAAAGGCTTATCTTTACAAACCGATCTACAAAAACAATTGCTTTTACAGCACTAGTCTCTGGTTCTATTTTACATAGCTACACATATTTTCGAACGATCTCGGCAGGGCAGTCAGTTCATAAAGGGCAATAATTCGAGTCGAGCATAACCGGCGCTACCGGTCCTCACAATGGCTCCAGACAAAGCCCGAGTGTGCGCGAGACGATGACGGATGCCCCCAGCGCTTGCGCATTGTTAAGCTTCCTTCACATCACGAAACTACCAATCTCCAAGTTATTATACAATTTTTGTTACGATAAATACAATAAATGGATCTGGTACCATGGGGTTAGCAATACATTAAGCTTCATAATCATATACACCGGGGCCGCGAATTAAAAAAAAAAAAAACAAAAAAAAACGAGAAATAAAATTGTTTTTTTCAACTGTGAACTTGTAATTACCATACAAATATATTTTATTCGCGAATATAAATGTTAAATTAAATTTAAATCACGTATAGAAGTTAAATGAAGACGTTATCTGATATCATTATCTAACAAATATTAACGAACAAGACGAAAAAAAAATTACTAACCATTTATGTGATTTTAAAATAGCACATATGACTAAAATATGATAAGAGACTTTGCAAAGTTAATATCCACTCAAAACATCAAGTCAGTTATATTGTTTTTCTTTTATCTTTGCTTATAAGAAAAATCTTATATCAATAAGGAACTTTACGGTACAATCTTGTCTCTATCTAGATAGGGAATATTGATATTAAAGTACATAGGTACTACATGTAAATTAAATTTCATTACGTAGTTGTGCGAGAGTGCCGTATGAATACGAAATTAATAATGTAATTAAATGATTCATATCGTTAAAACACATTTCGTAGGTGCAGGAAGTGATACTGATCTGCGTAAAACGGTTGGTTTTAATTGAAAGTATCAGGGACATTTTTCTTTGTTAATGACGTAAAAAACCTTTACGACTATGCGTTCAGAATCCTATCTCTGTCCTTCATTGTGCACGACAGTAGGCGCCGTCAAGTCGTCCATCCGTCTGTACAACTTTTTGTTACTCGAGACCATAGCATTATCTATATTAAGCATAGTATTACAAGCTGTAATTTAAATTCACTTATTCGTTGCTTAGTCGGAATTACAGGTAGTAATTTTACATGATCGAATCCTAACCAGCGGCTGCTTTGTAGTACTTACAAGATGGGAGACTTTGTATTTTCATTTTTGTTAGGTATACTGCAAAAGTCAGTCGTCTCTATAATTCCTTAAGGACTACGAATACGAATTCAAATTTCGGTTACAGCCAGGGGATTAGCCAACTAGGCACGCAAATATTATAGTGCACAAGTGTGTGCACAAACACAGGTGTACTCCCTATTCCTTCATTCTCATAGTCCGATGGAATGGCAATCCGACACGACCAGAGAGATCAGGCGCAGGACCAAATGCGAGGCACGATGCGGTTACGAAAAGTCAGAGGTTTGGACGTGCCTTGGGTTCAAAACCTAAGAACTTAATTTGTCACACCACTAGGCTATCACGACACTAAGTTTTGTCTTACACAGATATAATATATATTTATTATATAACTCTCTTGTAATGGCCTCAAAAGAGACGTTTACTAAGACTCGTTATCAAATGTTTGATTAAAACAGTGGAAGAGATTGAGTCCAGGTCATACGTCATTATTAGCCTAGGCTCGAATCGGGTCAGCACTAAGATTAGGTGTTGTACACATAGAGATACTATTATCTTACCTGATAACAATGATACTACGTGATACCGAGAAATCAGAGAGTTGTAAAGATTAATATGATTTTGCTTGTGGTATTATTATTTTTTATGTTATGTTAGCATAATGTATTTTATTGATATACCTATACTTATTTTCATAAATCTAGCATTTTGCCCGTAACTTTGTATACGTTGATTTCTATTTTATTTTTCATCCCTTATTTTGCTCGCTTAGGGGCAAAATTCCGGAAACCTTTCCTTAGTGCACCTCTAGCGTACTCAATGATTTTTTTCTCTAAGTTTTATGTCTCTAGGACCAACGGATTAGGCTGATCGTCGCGCGTCGCTTTTCAGTCAGTCACGCACGGTACTGTTTATAAGTATGGATAAATTTGACGTTTAACATTGTCTTCATTTTTTTTTACCAAAAACCTAAATGGATCTACACAGTTTGTAGAATATAAAATTGTAGGTAGGATTGTAATATATTACGTGACTTCATACATGTATACCACTACTTTAATATATATATTTGCGTAATAATTGCACTTCAGCTTTTTTTATATGCCTGGTCAGATGTGAGCGATACTTTTAACGATGTGATACCTATATTCGATACGCATAATAGATCAGTGATAGTTTTAGCCTAAATGGCAAGTTAGAGGTCTTAGATTCGAACTCAGGGCACACACCTCTGATTTTACCCAAGTCATATGCGTATTATAAATTGATTTACACTTGCACCGTTACACGGGAAGCACGTGAAGCCGTTGTTGGTCTTACGTTTGATCTTTCTCCGGTGATGTCTGACGGATTGTCGGTCGTCTCAAATGGTCGTTTACCATAATTATATTGTTTAACAAAACACGATAGTAAATTAATGAATACTTGGTCATACATATACGATAAATGTACAAGTTCCTTGAAAAAAATGCCGGCAATTTTATATTACACTTTGATGCTTCTAGCATGAATTTCATTAACCTACGAAAGTCAACCTTTTATAGTTTTTGCAGTTACCAGGCTGATTTCATTGAAGACTAGTACATCCAATTTACTCAGCTGTAGTTACATATCGTATGTACCTAATGTTTGATACAGGTGGCCTATATTGGCACGCGGCATTGAATGTACTCTCTCACTCTTAAGCTAATGAAAAACGGTACAATTGTAGTGTCTGACTCGTTTACGCAAACGTAAAACGAAGTAAAAATATACTGTATTGCAATTTTTGTTAAATATTGTCACCGCTATGTTTTTTTAGTCTATTACTGTAAATCATTGTCATGTCCCAAATTACTGCCATTTTGTCCAGTCATTACGTCTTTTGTCTCTGCCAATGTGCGGCGTGCATCATTGTTTTACGTGCAATAATATCAGGTGAAACTGCGTTTGCTTTTCAAGACAACGAGAGATAAAGTATAACGTTTTGTTGCCACCCGTATAACGTTAATTACCTACAAACCTCATAAAGCGGCTCAGTAAACACTTTTAACAATCCGTCATGGCGCCGCGCCGGCACTCGCTTCCCATACCGAAGGAGCTAAACAAAAACAAAGAGCACGAGGTGCCTGGCTCATGGCGCCTGCGTTATCGCGGCACGTGGCGTGGGCCCTACCATTGCCCTTTGATTCTCATTCCTAAAATACATTCCTTCAAAGAAAAGCACGTCTTGTCCCGGCTATTGTCTCACTTTGTCTCGTGCTCTTAGTAACAAGATTTTAGTCACAATGGTGCAAATTCACTTGCACACGCTCTAAACTCATTTAGACTCGCCATCTCTCTTTCTAACAGGGATCATTAGAAAAGGATAGCAGATTTTTAGAGCTGTCAAACTAGTCCATTTGCGTGATATCAACGAAAATTTAGTCGGCATGTTATAGGTCTCGTCTAATTTTACGTTAATTGCAAGGACGTAGACTAATTTGACAGTTCTAATTATTTGCTGTCCTTTTTCGATGATGTTTATTAGAAAGAGATATAGATAGACAAAAATTAGTTTAGCGGGATATACAAGAGAATCAGCACCAATGTTAGCATAAAATCTGTTACTAGATGCTATGAAAACTATTTCACAACTTTCTTGTTAATATGTGACAATAATTTATGTGCGTAGTTGTGGGGTGGTTATTTATTTGTAATTTAAAATTGTAAACACTGCTACAGACTGTCAATCATTCGTGTTTTGTCCCGATGCCAATGAAGAAAGCCTCGCCTTATAAAGAGAAGCTGTCTAGTACTCTTACAGACTATCGTTTAAATGGGTCTAGTTTATTAACATCAATAAAAATTAAATCACGTCTCAATCTCAGAACGTCTATTTATTATTAAATATGCATTATTATGATAATAATATGTCTCCATTGTCACTTAATTAGCAACTTAACATATTCAGATTTATAAATGTTTTATGTTATAATATTCTAAACTGATGTAAAAGTTTAGTTTCGTGGAATAAACTAGGTATATGGTTTTAGTGAATGGATTTTATAAAAGATTACTGTATCTCTGTGACGTATACAATATGTTATTATGAATAATTATATAACTTACCAGCCGGCTCTCAGATAAAGATAGCAATCTATAGTCAACGGTCGTGTACAACGCTACACACAAAATCCCTTGTCGCGTAGCAACTCGCAGTTCAACATTAATTAGCAAATAAATTAGCATACCTTTTGTTTATACTTAATATATTATTTATATCATTTCTAACTACTTATTTTATGGTCATGGTGAGTGTTAGCAGCTATATTTTTATTATTATCATTTCTTTTAAAAACGGCTCTACATATTTTTGCTTTTTGATCACTTTAATTTTATGTGATGATTTAAATAAAATGAATCGTAAACATTATGACATTATTTGGCCTTTTAAGAACACGATCTCATTCACTAAACATAAAAACTAATATAGATTATATCTACATAAATGTTTAAAAAAATCCATTGATGAATATAAAATTGGCTACAAAAACTACATAGACATAATCTCATAATCTTTTTTTTTTGTTTCAGGTAGTGTATGATGACAAACCAACTCAGAAGACGGATGATGAGCTCATTATCAATATCCAACTACAAGCATAAAGCCGCGTAAATGTTACGCAGAAATAATACGGGACAGTCTTGTCGGTAGTAGTGTGGTGTCATAAAGTGAAATATTAAAGACTAATTGTTTAAAAACGTGGACTCAAAATGCATGTAGCTGAGTGTCAGGTGCTAAGAAGGATGGATGTGCGGTGTTTGTTGTTCAAACTGTTATTGTTTCAAATGTTGGTGGCGTGGTGCGCCGCCAAACATGTCACGATAAACCTCACCAAGGACGGAGACGCGGATGAAGATGTCCATAGTAGCATAAGAAACCTGATCCATAGTGGTAAGTATATTCTATTTTAATTTATATCGTTAAACGTCGTCAGCTGGTAGCACGATTTCTCTTGATATATTGATTTACTAAGAATTTTAATATGTGAATCTGCATTAATCTGCAAGCGTGAATCCCAAACGTGATTCCGTATTAAATCGTCGATCAAGTTAGGCATCGCAACGCTTTTAAATAATGAATGAAAATATTTTTTGGTAAAACTTTTTTTTCACTAATAAAGAAAAATTTAAAAGGCTTAGATTTAAAATCCTAAAACAAAAAAGTGTTAAAAGGTGATTTAATATAGAGATACGAGTACACACAAAATTGTTGTTAAGTATATAATTATTTATTATATTATTATTATAAAATTATTAGATTATGAATTATAGAATAATTATAAATAAATAAAAATTAAGTATATCTAATACTTAAACTATTATAAATTAGAAGTAGATTTCGATTGTATGTGTATAAACCATCCATAATCCACTTATAACCACACAAAAAATAACATCAAAATCGACCCAGTCGCTTTGAAGTGATGCGCGTACAAACATAATTATTTTGTGGAAATTAATTTTTATTTCTATAGATTATTTGCTGAATTAAGTAGGCATTTGGGTCACATGAGGTGCATCTGGTTCTGGTATTATAGAGATTTATAAAATTAAATTATAATTGTTTTTATCTAAAGTGTTTGAATTCTGTATTGTATTGTTACAACAGATTGTCTCTTGAATATTTGGCTTAATTTTAAAAAAATGAGTGACTTTAGGGATAACTTTTTTAAACTATCAGCGAGTCATTACTCCTAGTGACCACAAAGGTTGAACCACAATTAAAAATGTTAAATATAAATCTAGTACATTAAGCATTGTGCCAATGAATTTGTGGAACGCTTACAATACTATTAATTTTATGCGCCTATTTACAAGATAAATATCTAAATTGCATGCATCTATGCATTATAAATTAGCATTGTGTTACTAACTCACGAGATACCGTATGCTAATAGGATTATCACTATGTAAAACTAGTTTTTTAGAAAGATTTCCATTTTGAAAACTATCCTTACAGCGAATAAATCCTTTTTAGCTGATTTTACTATAGCTTTTTTAAGTTCTGCCTTTTAATCGTCTAGACACGCATTGTTACCCAGCTGTAGTTCTCCATTTTCATAAATGCCATGCAAATATTGAAAAATTGTATGAAATATCACGAATACACCAAGTTGCACGTGGTGTCCCGCGCGCCGCCGCGTAATAGCTACTAACAGTCCGGGATATCGCCATGATTATAATAAATAATAATAATCATTTATTCTCAAGACACAAAGATCCAATCACATCATTTATAATAAAATTGAATAAAACAAGAATTCGATTATAAATTAAATTAAAACAATCAAAATTATTAATGTCCGTACTCCGTATCAGTTTCAAAACTTCGAATTCAGTTGTCAAAGACCAACAAGATTACATTTTTTCTTGAAAGCTTTGTAAAGTTCAACTTGGCCAAATAGGTTAATGGCATCATATAATTTGTCTTATTTATGCAGTAATCATGATAATTAAATGAGTCCATTACATCGCCTACTAAATAGCAGTGTTGGCACCACTTGGTGTTTTGCTTGGACACTCTACTGTTTGTAAAGAATGTTTTAGAATTTCTTTATTACTATCGACCGGTCAGTCACACAAAGTCGTCGTGAAAAATAGCCTACAGTGACGACCAAAGTCATGTATACCTTTGGCGAAATTCAAGTGATTATCTTCTGACTTACAGGTTCAGTTTTTAGAAAAATATACAATCGAGTATTGCTAAATATCTATTGCACCTAAAATATCTACAAAAAATGCAATATTTTTGCTTTTTATTCCTTTTAGAATTAGCTTCTGAAAAACTACATATTCACATATTTTAGCTCATGAATTTATGATTGTACTATTAACATTTTTTAGTAAGTACGAGTAACTATATTCTTTTCAATAAAAAATACACCTGACAGACGCGATCACCCATTGCGCCTTGTAATTTTAACCACAATGATAATATTTCAAAAAACAGATTAACCGATCAAGTTTTCGTAAAAACCAAAACGAAGACGAACTGTACTGCACTGCTTGTGAATATTCTGTCGTCAATAATTAAAAGTGACAAGTTGACAAGGGTTTGGAAATAATTATGAAGTATCATATCATCATAGGATTTAACGAATTCATTTTATCATACCAATCGTACGCCTTGTTTTGTAAATGTCACAAAGTTTGAAATACTGTTAATTGGATTCAGACGCGTGACAACCTCAGGTTGTCGTACAAGGGTTAAGTACTATTTGACTTCGTTTATACTTTTATTTACTACACTTTTATTCAGTGTAGGTGAGCATTTAACCCTCACATAGCTACTTTTGGATATTCGTGGGATTTCGTAGGATATAATACGACTATTTACATATATACGATTACTCAACCGTTGGAACCAATATATAAAATGATTATTTAATTTTTCCATCAGCGTATAATAATTTACATAACATTGTTTGTAATATTTATTTCCGAACAACTATATTCGCTACTATATAACTAACTATACAACTATATAAACAGGTTTGCAATAAATTACTATGGTAAAATTATATTAATGTGATACTACTGACTCTACGTTACACAAGACCAGTGATCACGAACGTATAATTATTTTAATTACAAACGTCTACCAAATTACGACCACACGAGTAGATTAAACTTTAAAGACATTTTGAACTTGTTATAAAATACTTTAATTTTAAAGATTTTTATGTCGTTACCTACCGCGATAAATTCAGCTTTTGAAATATTGTAAAATAAAACCTTAAACTTAAAAATTACTAAGTATTGTGTTACAGTAACGGTTATCATATCACCAACGTTACTACGTTTTTTTTCTTTTTAATTTACTACAATACCACCTTATGGTCAACTTTGGAATAGCCAATTATAGAATGGCCGTTTATTTAAAACATAAATAGTCATCATAGACATTATTAACATGTCTAGAAATCTTTAAAAATATCAACAATACCAAACTAAATGCTTACAAAGCTATTGATGAAATCATACGATGTCTGGCCGATTTTTCTGTCGAGCTTTACAAAATAATGATATAATTTCTGCGTATGCATTTGTTTAGACATGTATACTGGCTACATTAACATTCGCATATCTTACGGACGTAGGCAACTTATAATATAAGATACCTGTAACTAATTAATAAACTACTTAAGGTGATAAATTAAAGCCCATCAGTAATAAGTGGCTGATAGTGTTTAAATTAACCAAAGCACTAACGCACCAAGTACTTAATTCTATTTGCAAACTTAAGATCATGACAAAAATAGATCGCGGATAATATAGAGTGAGTGAGCTTTCGTCTCTCTTTAAGCTTCAAAATGAAGCATAAACGTAATCAAACCAATAGCCGTAAAGCGGCAATCGGTGGCGGGATTTATAAAACAAAGCTGTAGTGAACGACACGGTCGTCGAACTTTCATTCTAAATTCGTACCTGTTCAATGTGTCATTACAGCCTACCTAAAATTGAGATTTTACTGCAAACGGCAATTTTTTATACCATGTTTGATAGTCATATCGTGTAAGTACCTAATTAATGATTACCCAAATTTATCACTGGAGAGTGTAAAGTATAACGATCTTGATTCGCTATCTAATAAGCTCAATATTTGCTCGACCAATCTTATCAGTGTAGTGCAGAAAAGACGCGAATCTGTTGATCTTGGTGACGCTTATATGACGTTAAGCTGTCATTTGACGGATACGGCCGTAAAGTGTCTTCAAAAGTCTTTACACCCATTTTTCTCGACACGTTGGAGAGATAAAAACCATTTGGTTGTCACAATTAATTTTGCTGATCTTTATTAATATTAATTGCCACATAATTGCTTAAGGAAAATCTGATTTTATAGTATTTTCTGTCAGTATTTTTCGTTTCGTTATTTATATAGACTCGTTTAGTCACTAAGTAAATAGTTACACGGCTTATGTTTTTGCAGGAAACTATAATTTAAGATGTTTGTTCATGTCAAATTACACAATCATAACACTTTTGTTTGCATACTCTACTCTGATTATGTACTATTAAGGGTGATGTAAGACAATTTTATCGCCTCACACTAAATTCGAAGTTGCTAGAATAAGAGTACGTTCCTGGAAAATTGCAAGAACTGTTAGTTTAAAACTTGGAAAATTAAATACTAACGAAAAGATGTGAACAAACAATACAGTTTACAATTTGAAGGATTATATCTTTGCAATACCTATGTCACAGTAATTGCTGCTACTTTTTTTTGTAAATTTACACTAGAGAATTTTATACTGTGGTCTTACCTTCGATACACCAACATCAGATTCTCATTTAACGTCTCTGAACGACCACGAATTGACAGAATTTTACAATAAAAGACTGTAAAGCTAAGACTAATTACATTAATATTGAATAAGTACAGAATTATTACAGTAATATATGTCAATAATAAATACAGTTTTACACATAAGAAGTGCTATTATAAAACTAATGATAAAAGCTAATGTCAATTATAGATTGCCTTGACCGAAGACCCGAAATATAATGATGACTACAACACCAGTATGGAACCAATTCCGAGACGCGAAGATTACTACTAGACTGGTTCCAATCCGGTATTCAAACTTGATGAATAATAATTAATTCTATTAGATTACCTACTTATTATGACCACAGGGGGTACCCGTGTCAAGATTACGAGAATTCGATACAAATACACGTTCAAATTGCTTTATGCGTGAGGCTTCGTGTAAGACGCCCTACGGAGATAATTATCCTTTACCTATCTGGGATGCCTCAGTCTGTCTATTTAAATTAAAGATGAATCTTATGGACCAATTCATATCAACAGCTGATTGGAAATATTTCTGAATATAATTTAGTAGCTACAAAGAAACTTCCATACCATTCAAAGAATTCAAAAGAATTTCTTTAACCCTATTTGCCATGTCTCATTTTCTGTAAAATCAGCGCCATTCATGATTTTATCGAGCTTGTGAACCTAATGCAAGATGTAAAAGTTAAGGGGCTATTAAGCCCACTCATTCACGACCGGCGCAAGCGCAGTGATGAGGTCTGTTGGCGCCCAGCAGGGGGCGAGTCCTACGCACAATAATTACTTGTAATTGCACTCATCCATAACAACAACAGTGGTGATGGTAAAATAACCCACGCCCCTTATTACAATATCAGTAAGCATAAATATTATTGGTTATTAAATTCAGAATAGATAAGTTAACTACTTAAAAATGTTGCTTACGACACTTGTATATGGAAATTCGGCATATTATACATTTTATAATGTCCTACACCTGATACGATGAATGATGATGACTATAATAAAAATATTTGCCTTGATGTATTTATTAGTCATCAAACGTTTAACAGATTCCGAATAGCTTCATTTATTGAAATCCAGTCTTCAGTGTTCTTAAAATTTTCTTTTTTTAAATTCAGGTTTTGTAAAAAAAATAGCGCTAATTTGAGTTAAACGTCGTTTGCTACAGAATGTTTATGGCAAGTTCTAAGAAAAATATCGCTCTATTAATCCATTTATCGTAAGGGGAGTACTTAACCAGTAAGGCTTTAACAATTGCAGTTTTTACCTTAATTAAATTCATTTATGTATGAGCCTCGTAAGACTAATATGGAGTGAGAAAAACACGAGTCGCAAGTGGAACCTGTGTGGCCTTACCAGTCAGCGAGTGTCGAGTGTCTAGCGCCGCTCCGTCGCTGACCGTGCACAAGATTTCATATGAAATCGTTCATATGATGAGTGATAAGCTAGTAATTATGATTATCTATGAAAAATTTGAACTTGTTACTAAGAAGTACGTTGTCTAGGAACGTGTTGCACTAGCGAGCTAAGGGGTTATGTTACGAATAATACCATGAATGATCGAGAAAGCACATTTTTACGTCTAATGTTCATTATATTAAAGTCGTATTAATGTTTCAACATATCAAAAATGTGTCAGTTTATGGTTTGAATTGCCATGGATAATATTTATTGTTTCTTCTTAAATCAGGGTTCATGCTTACGTTAAAATAAAAAGAAAATGCGCTTGAAATGTCGTCATAATTTATTAGAGGAATGTTGTTAGCGTATAATTAAGGCGTTAATCGTTTTGAGATATAAAAATACGAGTGTTGTGGCGCCGCAGGGCAGGCGCCATGTTTAGGGCGCAAGAAACGACATTTCTTATTAAGTACAATACGATTACCATTGTCGTATTTCCCATTATGTTTCTTTCATTGTTTTTTCCTTGTTTCAATGTAATAATTATGTTAATTTAGATATTGTTTCTTTAAAGGGATTAATTAGAGAATTAATATGTTTCTTGTACTGTTTCAATTAGATAAAATAAGAATTAAAAATATCCTAATAATACAAATCTGCGAAATTTCTAAAATTAAAATAGAACAGTTGAGAAAAATGCCGAGTAAAATAGGTTTCATATTGCAAATATCGTACGATTTTTTACTTGCGTCACATGTTAATAAATTGTGTGACATTTATTGACTATCGTCGGCTAAATCTGTCAGGTTATTGTCTTATGTAATTGTTTTTTTTAATTTACCTAATATCCGTTGTAACTGGAAATCGCTGTCATTATGTTCCGCGCTCCAAAACTGCAACGCCGTCAATATTATAACTAAAATCTAGGTTATCGCTGTTAGTTTTCAGAATTTATGATGCATTTCACCGAAGACTTGAAGTTAGAAGCTAATTGACTCATAATCTTTTTATCATTTACCGCCATTATATGGTTAGCTAAGTACCTATATGTATAAGTAGTTTTTCGTCCCACTAATCTGTGTTTTTATTTAATAATTTTAAGGTGATTCAATGTCTATGTAGTTTTACTATTACTACGGTTTATTTTGAGTAGTTTCATAGTAACATGGACTGTACCCATGGTGGTAAATATCATCAACACTTTTATTTACGTCTGGCCATAACCCTTCCTTCGTTTACGCCAACAGTCTGTTCTATAGCTATTTCCATCCAGTTTGCGATTTATGAACACAAACAAGCTGCTCTTATACCGCGCAGAAAGAGGTAGCAAAAGTCATATCAATCCCTAAATATCCTCAAGGGCCTTACTGACGATTATAGGAATATTATCGGAATACTGCGAACGTTTATCGTGTAGGTTCCACATAACAATATCCCAATTTTTATCACCAGCGATCACAGGTTTTATTTACCCTCTTGCACACGCTCTAAACTAATTTAGACTCGCCATCTCTCTTTCTGACAGAAATCATTTGAAAAGGATAGAAGATTTTCAGAGCTGTCAAACTAGTCAATTGCAAGGACGTAGACTAATTTGACAGCTCTAATTTGACAGATCTAATTTAATAGTTTAATTTGATGTCCTTTTTCGATGGTGTTTATTAGAAAGAGAGATATAGTTAGACTAAAATTAGTTTAACAGGATGTTCAAGAGACAGGATCCATTAAGTCTGTGACTAATATAAATTCTTTGTTTAGGTATCTACTCCCACCGACACCTGGACACGTCCCAAGTTCAAGTGGTGCACCCAGTGAAAGTGACGCGGCATGGCGAGCTGGTCTCGCACGCTGTCAACCACGCGCATGCACACGGACACGCGCGCGCGCGCAGGGACCTTCATCACACGGAACCACACCAACCGCACGTGGTCCATTACAACGTTACTGTCGATGGCAAGGAACTCAGGCTGGACCTGAGGTAAGATTTTTTTTAAATGTCTAGCTGGTTATAATTGTAGATGAGACTAAGTGGTGGTGACTACACGTTGGTTGGGATAATGATGGCAGGTACTCTGCATCTAGAAGTCATCCAGAGACTAGATGCATAAATAAAGTTTACTATGTCAATGCGGATTGAAGTACCTATACCTACACTTATATACCTTGCTGTAGGATTTTGCCCATGCACTTTTTAAGAATGCACAAGACACCGTTAAATAGTAGAATATTAGAAAACTTTAGTATTATTAATATGTATGATAATAATGTATTTACCTACTGCGAATGTGATACAATTATATGATGATTGGTTGGGTAATATAGTGTAGGTTATATCTATCAATAATGACTGTATAAAAGAGATAGAATAAACAGAATATTAGAAGCAGACTGCAGAACCCTAATAGCTTTTCTGCTTGTATCAGTACTTCTATTGTCAAAATCAAAATTAAGCAAAAACCAAAGTTCTTTTAACTAAGTAAAAACTAACGTCATTTACACGACTATATAATTACAATGTATATTGAATTAAATGACAACATTATTTCGGATTGTCTATCTCGCAAAGATAACCCTGGCCATGTGAAATTTCGACGAGACATATTACAATAGATAAGAGAGTAACCGTGCGTGCGCGCCGGCCTCTGTTGCCGACTGGACTGAGCAAATGAAATTTTTCCTATCGCGAATCGACCTTCTCAAATATTTGAACTTGGCTCTGCTATCGTTCTGGGCCATATCGACGTTTATCTGCTGAGAGCAAAACTACCACTAATGACATGTTATCTCCCTTATCACTGGCTTCATTATATACTTTTACCCAGGTACCTAGATTCAATTATATCTCCTGATTATACTTTTTTTGTTTTGTACGCCCACTTAGCTCAATAGATATTATAAAATTGAAGTTGATATAATCAATCATGTTGAATTATGGTCATCTGTTAGTTGGTATCGCTCCGATTAGGAAGTAAATCTTTAGGTGGATATATGTTTGAATTAAGATTAGACGTTAAAACGAATCCGCTTGTTATAGATGAATTATTTAACTTTTATGTTACAGTATAAAATTCTTTATATATTATCTGTTTTGAAAGAAAAGTAAAAGTAGATGGTGAGTAATACTTTCAGTCTTGGTCAAAGAAAAAGAAGGATGCCCAAGATGTTTCTACGCGTTTCAATTAAATAATCTGCAGAACCGATCTGTTAGAGCTTCTGCGAGAGTTCCAGCTAATTGGAACGTTTGTAAGTTGGAGCAAAACTCAACGCAAAATGTGTATAAGACAGAATAAAATTAATTGACTTGATGTCTGATCTGTTCAGATCGTGAGCTTGGGATCGCCTTTAAATTTAATTCCAACAAGACTGCGCTAAGCTGTAAGCAGTTTTTTTTTGAAGTTCAGAAACATTATCTTCTTCGCCTGGAATTATGTAGTTTTAATAAGCATTAACCTTGAGACAGACAGTCTGAGCCCGTTTCCAAGGAGTATGCACATAAATCTTAGTAAGTCTGCCTCTTGTTCATTCTGACGCAGCATTAATATTGTTGTCGCTACCGGCGACACAATCACCAGTAGTTTATACAAATGACTCTTTGTTTATTTAAGTTTTTTTTTTATTTAATCGCATTAAAAAATCTTCTGTTAAATGGGGACGTTTACGAGATTAATTTTGGTATATTAGTTTTGTTTTACTGATTTTGTTCTACGCATTTAACAAAAAACTAATGTTTATATTTGACTACAAAGAACTTGTTTCGTAAGTACCTACTGGTAGAAATGGTAAAGGTCCTGAGGAGTTAATATCACTATAAACATGTTAGGTAATCTTTTTGCCGTAATAGGTATCTATACCCAATAAGTATGTACACTTGTACACACATTTACTTTCAACGGTACATACAGGATAAAAAACATTATTTGTTAAAAACGAATAAATAAAAATTTTCAACGATGATCGACCAATATCGCTATATATCCATAGGTACCGCTTAATTATGCTGCACTAGATGCTCCAGATAGTATTTCTAATACCATAGTCCAACAGGATCTATAACGTAGAATCTAATTAGGTTCAAATTCGATTATTGATGTTGGCTTCAAGATATTAATTTCGGACATGTAGTTGGCCCCGCGCCTAACTCACCGCACGCACTACTTACTGGAGATCATAAATTTCAACGTCTATTTCCGTACATTTTTAAAGCAAATCTTGGGGCTTACTCTTGATCCACGAATCCATTTCAATACTATTTTTACTGTGTAAAAGTTTCAAATTCTTAGATCAGCTAGGAAACAATGAGCGCATTGGTGCCCGTTGCAATAAGTTCTTATAAAAATTGGGATTAAAATTGAGTTTGTAATTCAATAGTAAGGGTTCCTTGCTTCAACAATGATCTTCCTAACGTGTATACAATGTTAAAGATTAAATATACTGTACCTACTAAAATAAATGAATTACTAAAATGAATGGTAACTTAGACACTTAGGAATGTGCTAAGAATCTAGGTAATACTTATAGGCCTATTACAAAATAATTCCCAAGACATTTTCTTATCTAATTTAATTAGTTTAATAGTTCGGTTGGACAAACAATAAATCACGTTACGTACAATTTAAGTACGCACCCAATCCGTTTGCCTTTCGCTTACTTATAAACTTAAATAGGCCAGACTCAGATATTTTCCTTATTCTAAGTTTCGAATAAGCAACTGCGACACTATATCTATGCAAGTAATATTATGACTGTATTTTTTGCTAATACTTTCTAACCTTTAAATCGCTACGCACCCAGGCCTCGGCACGGGTCCGTGACACGACCCCGATATCTATTCGATGGTTTCCACCACAACGCACGCATGCACCACTGACATAATTATGAAAAGAATGATCACCTGTTAAGCACCTCGAAGTTTACGTAAAACCACATCAGTCCTGCGTCTGATTTCTCTCCGGCTGTGTTGGATTGCCGTCCCATCGGACTATGTATGAGGAAATAGAGAGTGCATCTGTTTGCGCATCAACTTGTGCACAATTTATACCTTCTTTCAGCTAATCTATGTATAAATTCGGTCAGGAGGACATTATATCAACAGTGTTATCGGCTTATTTATCTTGTCCAACCATTAAATCAGGTACGACGGCTAATCATACGCTAATGAAAGGTAACACCGGCGATGCATGTAAAAATGAAACTCGATCCAGGAGTAGCAACTACATCCACATCCCATTTATCATTTTAAATAGATGCATACAAGGAAACATGTAAATAACAAGCTAACAGATTTTATCTGATGTGATAATGTTGCTATCATAAACCATTAACTACTGTTACTAACCGCAAAATAATGTTTAGTTTTCCTAATTGAGCTTAAAGCTACCTTTATCTTAAGTTAGATATAATGAATTCCAAATCTGTAAGGTTTAACAGCATTCCTTTGCCAAATAGTTTTAATAATTTATGAAACACAAGATTGTTAATAAATATAAATTTGTTCGTAAATATGTACTTGCTGATTATGTTATAGATACTTACTGGGCGACGTTTCTTAACATTTTTAGTTACGGGACCCTATAAGAAAACAAAAAAATAACTAAATTTAATATTAACGACTCCTGAACCTATTTAAACAATTTTAAGTAATATTACTACTATATTAATTAATAATGCGACAGTTAACGTCGCAATTACCATTAAAATTATTATTGCAAATAACTGTAGTAATAAATTTTATTTTATTAGTTAGGTATTGTTATTAGCTGAACTTGGTAATAAAAGGATTTAATTTATACTTAATTGGGGGTCGCGAACGAACACCCTATTGAGTTACAATAATCACTTGTAAGTTGCACCTATTAAGAAAACCACTTTATAGCGTGGTTTTCCTTTAAATATTCCTAACCTTCCTAACTTACCTAAAGTTTAAATTTCAAACACATTAATATATTCTCAAGAAGATGGGTACTCATTCAATTAATATGCATACGAAATAAGATTCACTAATAAATGCCTACATTTTATTAGTTTGATTAATATTGAGGTGATCGTACTTACGCAAGACTCATACGGCAATGTCGCCATCGGCTAATGCAATCCCAGACGTAGGCTTTGCACACGGGATCAGATACATGAACCACTCATTATTTCTTTCGAAATAGATAAACCCTTGCTCACCTGCACGTTTCCAATCAAGATTATCAGTTTATTGCTAAATTATTACGTAATAAAAATACTATCATAAACTCCCATCAAAAAGATGGATGTTGTTAAAATTGGTGCGAGTGTAACCCTAAAATGAAGATTGACAGCTCCTCTTTTGCTTTTCACCATGTCAAGAAAATTGCACATAATTCAAGTTCTGTGTCCAATCAATTTATAGTTACCAATAAGGAGCATATAATTATGCTCTTACAGCTATGTATTCAAGTTGCGATTTCAAAAGTTGCCTGACGCATTGATTTATGCGGCCATACCGAGTTAATGAGACGAATGTAATTACTAGGAGATAGGGGGTATATATAGAACCAGATAAACTAAAGAAATATATCACTGAAATGTCATAATGTCACTGAAAAATTGTAGGAACCGTTAGTTTTTAATTTAACTTGAGAAATTCCAAATTGACGACAAATAGGAAATAATCCGATTATAAATTTCGTGAATGTCTTTAATTTGTACTGAGACAGCAAAATATAAAATTATTGTTATTATAATAATATTCTAGAAAAGCCGTTTCAAATTGCATTAAATATTTTCTTGCCGCATAAGTATAAAAACTTTTATTATATTTTATTTAATTGACAATGAATGAAATAACATTAATAACCTTGAGTTCAAACTACTTAACTATCAGTTTTGATCGAACATAGCCGACAACACAGGGGCAAGTTCATAATATTATGTATTAAACAGGCGATAGTATCTCATATAATCGTTAATATTGTAGACTACACTGATTGGTCCATAATTATATCCATACTCGTATATAATTTGACGGCTTGACTCGTTCTATGTAGTAATAATAATAGTCCTGACTGTGTTTTAATTCCTCTGTTGCTGAAACTTTGCAGTGTGATAAAGTGATGTTTACAGATAACGGTAATTTTGTAGGAAATTTTTCCTAAACATGAAAATTACTGATATCTCTCGGTGTAAAATGGCTCCAACCTAAATGCCTTCGGTTAATATTATAACATATTAATAAGTACTTACAGTAATTTTTCGATTTGTGAGCTGCAAAAATGTAAAAAAAAACTTGCTTTGTTCTATAACTTGAAGAAAAAGAAACATACATCAATTTTTATATTTAAGTACGAATGAATTTATCCAAAAAAAGGCTACTTTTCCACAATAGATATTTTATTTTAATATTTAGTAAGGTACAACTTTACAGAGACAATGTACCTAAATAACTTTTTTTATTAAAGCAACATATTAAAACTAGACCTCTATAGACAGTACCTACCTATACCTATAGTATTGAGATGCTTTGTAACAAAAAAAAACATATTTTAAAAATCATTATTGTTCCAAAATAATTCAAAAACACAATGATGTTTTTCTTATTTGCATAAAATCTTGAATTCTCTATGAATTACTGGCACTAAAAGTTCACAAACTAATAATCACGTGACCTGGCATAAAACGCTAATTGTTTGAATTAAATTCGAAAAGCTAATATTTTTAAAATTATAATGTTTATATTGCTAAAAAGAATCTTTGTGACCAGATCTACTTCCTAAAATGCTTTGCATTCATAAAGTAAGCGTTACCTTAAATAATTTTTGTAGTTATGCAGTCATCACGTTATGTGGGTATGCAACGGATGATCAAAGCTAGAGAACGCTTAGGCTGCGCAAGGCGTTGTCGCCGCAATAGTTTCGCGGAAGCGTCGTGGTCGCTATCACTCGCATTCGTGTGAACACAACACTAGCTAGAAGCTGTCCGTGCACTTTTTGTACCGACGCACATCGACTTGATTGCAAGCCTGCCTTTTAAAATAAGCTGAAACTTTCTAAATAAATAATAACCAAATGCCTATTAATACTCAAGGCGGATCTTTTCCTCAGTACCGTTCCAATGACAATAAAAAAATACACATGATCACCTTAATGCTGACAGTTGTCACCAAAATTGACAGACTGGGGTGCGGGCCGTGTGACCTCGTCGAATTTCTTCTTATGCTGCAACTGGGACGCTGGGCTCATGCATTTTTAATGTGCTGGGGACAAAAACCCGACAGTTTGAAAGTTGCTGTATGGTCTTCGAAGTTCAATTCATACATATTTATGTGGCAATTATTGTAATACAATGAACGATGAATATTGCAAGGATTGCATAACGTGACCCTACGCGGCGGGACCTGTGTTCACCGAATATAGTAATACCAAAATAAATGAAAGATTACTACTTAATGTATTCTGACAATTGTTTTGAGAGCATACTATTGAGCATACGGTTGTACATGCGAAACTAAAACAATACCTAGCAAGTAATCTGTGTTCTCGGATATCGAAGACATAGTTGCCCAAAATCTTAAATAAAATACAGATGTGTATTAGTCATGAGTTCATATTTCTCAAACACAGTTGCAGAGACTGAAAATTACCGTTAAAATTGAAAATGACTGTTACTCTTGAACTGGATAATGATATGGGCAAGGCCAAGGTTAAACATTGTTTATGTATACAGCGATCAAACGCCAGAATTATTTTTGTACACCTAATGTATATCAGTTCGAACATACACACCACTAGGTACTGTCGAGCACGGAACAGATCATGATTAAACATTACAAAGACTAGTAAATCTGACCAGAATCTGAAGTAACACCAAAGATTATCTTCTAATTAGGTAGTCTTCTTGACTACTTAAATACTAGCACTGAAACTACAATTTTTGACAACCCAAATGGCAAAATTCAAGTCTATATTTGTGATAAAAAAAACCTTTGACCTTAATACCAACATAGTAATAAATTTCAAAAAAAAAATAATTTAATGATACCCTTTAGCCCCGTCAAATTATCCAATATAAGAATCCAAACCGATAGGATTTCTTAATTACTAACTATAAACGTGTAATATATACGATATAAGCTTTGGTCCTTTCACCCTTCACACTGCTAAAATAGTTATTTATATACTGTACATTAAGAACGAATTAAATGGTTTTCTATTCGTGAATTAATAATGCAAATAGCAACTGACTCTTCAAAACAGAATGTGTTAAAATAATAATAATTTTTAAGACAGTTATTGGTAAGTTGCGGGAAACAATTTAAAAATATATAGGTATTATTATAAAGAAAAACGCGCGAGTAATTCGAGCACGTTCAAATAAATGCCTTATTTGCACGTTTTATGGCTTAGTATGAACTTAACTTTCGAAGGTTATTATGAAAATTTCGAAAATTACAACAGTTATCGCCTGCGATCTGCAGTAAATATTTTTATCGTGTAAAATTGGACAAGTGATCGCACCAAAGCGCTCTAATGATTGTTGTAAATTTGGTGGTTGGTAAATTGGGGCCATCGATAATAAATTTTCGCATTGGTAACATCGACACGGGGCGCGAGATCAGACAGGTTCTGCGTGCTAAGTCGTTAGGTTCAAATCATTTGCATAACAATTTGTAGGTATTTGTGTAATTGCTTTAAGATTAAGGCTTTTCAAACATTCCTTATTAGGTCTTGTGATTTATCTGATATTCTAATGTGTATAAATTAAATAGTTTTGATATAATTAATTTCTATGTTATTCATATGATTTAAAATCCACATTCATTAATATAAATGTAAATTTGAGGCCACACATGAATCTTTTGTTGAAATAGTAAAAGATGAGGTCTCGTATATTATATATAATAGCCTCCAGCATCTCGTATAGGTGAAAAGTTAAACGCAATGGAAGTTCAAGTGCAAGGAACTCGTAAGCGGTTGTAATAAAATAAAGGTTTCGCACGGCAGGGCGCCGAAACCACAGGCCCTGAGAGATTTATATCTACACACGCTGTATATATCACTGTGCGATACCCGATACGATGCGAAAGCAACAGCAAAGTCAAAACAATACGCTTTTAGTTTTACTCTTTTATTTGTCGCTGAAGGAGCGTCTGAGCGTTTCTCAGTTACCAGGAACGCAGGAAATACTAAAGCTAAACTTTAACACTTTACAAAAGCTAGGGCTTGTATTTAATAATGTCATTTCATTTTGTAATGCTTTCGCGCTGACATTTTGCAAATGACCTATGACTCTGCTAATGTTAAACATCTTGAAATTACACCTCTTGCAGCATTTAAAAGGATGTTTATCGAACATCCATTAATAGGCAATGCAAATAATGTTAGTTGTCAATTTATAGTCTTTCTTTACCTACAAATTTCTTGAAATCAATCTTTAATCCAGTCCAAAGGACCAGTCTTTTTTAAACGAATCTAACTCACCCCACCATTTCCTAATACTGGTCCTACGGCGATTTCGATAGGATATAGTGCAGAGAAAATGATAATACAATTTTTTCTATCGTATAGAATCGGTTGTTCTACTGGCCGATCGGACCTCATACAAGAGCAATCAGGAATTTAGCTCCGTAATCTCGTTTACGTACGTTCATTAGTATTTCTCTCTCTCAATCTTATTCCTTATCCTTCTATTGCTTTGCCGCGCCATTTACGACATCAACAGGAGAGAAATGTAGTCTATTCTTTGTCGGAAATCAGACGGCAGATACTGCAAACGTTAGAAGCATATTAATGATGGCATTTCATAGATATTTGCATGTTAATCGCAGCTATTAGGCGGCTATTGCGAGCTTATCTTGTAAAGTCTCGCTTTGGCGCCTAAGTTACCACATAAATATGGATACACGCAAGTTCACAAACTGGTTTAATCGACATAAACTAAATGTTAGATACTATTGTTACCAATTTTGCGTTATTTTTGTGTAATTAGATAATTAATAGGTACATTTAAATAAATGTTAATTGTGTTTTGTTTCTGAATGAAACTAACATCAACTGATACGACCGATATAACATTTTACAATATACATTGATAAAGGACTCTTTTGTATTCCACTGAAGCAAAATGTTATTATAGCGAGGTACCTACGTATACCCAATAAAGAAGCTTAATGTTCTTCACCACTTCTGTCATCCTGTGTGAAATTTATTTTCCCGGATTTTCCGATTAAGTAGAATTTTCCGGAAAATCTTTTCTTGGTGCGCTCCTAAAAACAGATTCTTTGATTTTACGTACTAAAGTGTTAAGCTAGATCACAGGTTCTCAAAACCCTGACCTTGAACCCTCTCAAGCCTAATTTTTTTCGCATCTTAAAACAAATAAATTTAAAACTGGTATGTATTATGTTTAAATTATTATATGGATGGGATAGGACCCATTTCCTATTTTCTTTGTTCTTGTTTGTGCGCCCCTAGACTGCTTTATCGCCCTCTAACTTTCTCTGAACCTTCTACTGCTCCCTTGAAAACCTCCAGCATCCCCACAAGAGCGTTATCTGCCTTTTAAATAATAGATAATTTAGTAAGCAGTTGCAATATAGATTAATGTTTATTATCTACTTAAAAGACAGGAAGCAAAGGTTCAACAGGCTTTATCTTCCCCGTTATTACGCTACAATGCGCGTATCCTTTAGTTCGAAACAATCAATCTTCAATTATGACAGGCTAGTATATCTAGCAACTATGTATGCACAGACAGACACACACAGACATTTGTGTCAACACGTATCTGGGGCGACTGTGTTTGCCTCAACTAATTGCCATAATGAGCGTTATCTGTGTGCTTAGTACCTTGCTCGCCACTCGAACTATTTGCTTCTGATCGACAGCCCAAGCCCAAGGCTGATAATGTCCACAACACTAAAAACAACAGTACTTGTCGTGTGTTAGCTTAGTGGCGCCGAGCTGACGAGTAGTGGGGACTGGGGATGCGAGAAGCGGAAACCAGACATTGAAAGACGTGACAGTAATATCATTATGCATTACAAATTAGAATAGACCTTCCAATTGTTCTCACGAAAAGACTTTAAAAATGTAAATAAGAACTTGGTCTAATAACTAACAGTCTAAATTAGCTTAACAACAAGCTACGACCAAAATTACTTTAAAAAAAAATCTGTGACTCAGAAAAACAAAATCATCTTTCATATAAGAAAGCTTCTGTCCTCTCTACGCGATAGTGTTACTGTGGTTTCATTGAAACGTTTGGCGAGTTCAGCAAAATTATCTAATGTTGCATAATTAACAGGTTGTTGACCGAATACTGCTATCGATAAAAATTATTCAACGTCAATTACTGACTCATAATTTATTGTTACTTGCAGTCAATAAAATAGGATATAAAGGTCGGTTAGTTACAAATACAGTGAACAGCAGTATATCCTTTCCTTTTTCTGCGCTTAATATATCTTTACATTCCACAATTGCTGCATTCTGCCCAGTATCTAAGGCCGGTCCATACTGTCCGATAAATCTTGACCGTGTGCCAGTGCGAAATCTACTTTTTATGGTCTTCGTGGCCGTCGCCATAGTGGACAGATTCCTTGGCCGATGTGCGATTAAACCGCAGTTTAAATTTATTGCTCTACACTGGCGTTTTTCAATGTTTGATTGTTGGTTTACGAAGTAGAAATAAAACAAATCGTAGTAAGATGGCCAACACAAAAATAACTAGAACCGGCGCTCTGTAGGAATTTTAATCACACTACTTAGTTTCATAAACAATTCAGAATCATCTGTTGTCTAAGTATAGTTTGCTCAAACGTAATGTATTCTTGTTTTATTTACGGAGTGGTCGCATAGTTGAGCGGCGCGCGCAAGAATCTCAGACTCGCGGAGTTGGGCAAAGAGTTGGTGGTAATCCGCCTGGACCTCGGCGAATAAGGCGCGCCTTCCAGTCAGGAATCCCAATTATGTCGTTATAATCCTACAAGGGTATACATCAGAAACGTTAAAACGAGGAAACGTGCAAATATTTTGCTTCGTTCGCGTTCTAAGAATAATTGGGATATTTGTAGGTAATTGGTAATTAGTGTTCTAATGTTTCTACTAAATTCTACTTCTATCTACTAATGTTTATCTGTCAATCATGACAAAATGTCTGATTGGATTTGAAGAAAACTTGGCACAAAATTATATTGTTTATGTCTCGAATTAAAACATGGACTACTTTTTATCTCGATTGCGCGATGTCACTCGTGGGCAAAAGCTACTTTATTACTTGTATTAATTTCATGGTTGCTACATAAAAAAGTTAGATTTTATACAACAAGCACGTTGCATAGGATTGGGACCGATTTGAAACGAAATAAGTACCTAACTAACGATAAATTGAAGACGTTTACGATTGCATGGATGACTACGTTCTTATTGGCTAGTGGGTCCACCTTCTCTTTTTACGTCCTAATGTATTGTTTTCATCAGGTCCAGGTCCTTTGATCCAATTTGTTGATTTTGGCTTTCTGTTGTCGTCCAAAGATAAGGTGTTAAACTTAACACGCCTTAGTGTAAACGAGACTTGTACAATATGAGCAACACTACCCCTATTATTGCATTTGTAACCATTCTGATATGCTCTTACTAATGAAATATCTTTCCATCAGGCCATCAGTAACGTTCATAACGCCAGCGATGGTGGTAGAACGGCACACCGCGGGCAGGCGCACGCGGGACCGGCCGAACCCCAACTCCACAGCGTGTCATTACACCGGCTCTATAAGAGGACAACCCGCCTCTAGTGTCGCGATCTCTGCCTGTGACGGACTTGTAAGTACCTACTTTATTTTATGTTATTTTACACCTGATCTAGAAATAGACTTCTGTGTTTTTTTTTTTGCATAACAACAAATTAAGTAACTTAGGTTCTACTGAGACCCGAATTGATAACGATTCAACCCAAATTAACTGTGTTTACAAGCTCGAGGGGTTGGGGAGCTCTCGTTTGAAAGAGGAAACCGCTTTAATTCTTCGTCCGTTTTTTGTTATGAAAAGCTATTTTTACATGTCATAGCTACAATATGTTACATGGCGCTTAACTGGGATTAACGGATTAGATATATCACTTCCTTTTGGAGGTTAGAATGGGTAATTAAGCTATATTTGATGTGAACAGTACTGTCACGAAAAAGAATTGCTGTATTTGGAACATCTGGCTCATTTATCTAAAATGTCTTAATTCTTAATATGTTCACGGACCATTCTGGTATCTTTAAAACAGACGATACACAAATAGTTTTTTTAAACCGATCAGATTTAAAAAATCTTTAAATACCCCTTTATGTCAACGTGAGTCGATCCTTATCAAAGCACTTTAAGGATTGCGGATTCGATTCCCGCATGAGATGACATAAATATCGGGTTTGGGTATTTGAGCATTTAAAAAACACAACTACGATTCAAAAATCGAAATCAAAATAAGAATCTCAGAACACGGCCGTAACTTGAAAAACTGTTGCCTAAATATTTATAATTCCAAAATAAATTAAAAAGCAACTTAATGACAGCGTCACATCAACTAGTCAAATCTCCAAACTTTTTATGTCTACCGCTAAATCGTTAATTTTGTTGGCAGATATAAATAAACGGAATGTAAAATAAATCACAAAGTCTGTGCAGCGTGAGGTCGCGCTATAAAACATATTCGACACAAAACCGCTCAGTACCAAGAATTTACCAAATCAATCAACACCTATAGCTACTATATCTATAGATACCTTGTAATTTAACTTTGACACATGTATCGTCCGTCATTGTTTTGTATTTTTTTGCAGATTGCTCCTAAATTATAACTATAACAGTTAGAAAAAATGCAATAATTTCTATACCCTATGGACAAACCTAAATACTTTTAAAATTGCCTCATGTCATAAACTAGGTCGCTAGGACCACTGGTCTTTTATCCTTTTTCAATATTTTAATTATATTGTGCAATGTAGAATCTTAGATTGTAAATCTTTAATTTTATTTGTAGTCTGTACCCAGCTTAATAGAAGTGGCGCTACAAGTGGGTATTCAGATAGGTAATTATTTAGATACCAACCTATACAAATCTAATAAACGATAATGTTTGGATGTTTGCGTTAATGAGTTTGAATGAATTAGCCGCCAGATGTTAGGGTTCATTAACTTATAATCAATTTATATATTTATTTATTTTTACATAATAGATACCTATTCAATCTGTTAAAGTTTACCTTACTATTATTTATTGATGTGGAGGAAAACGTTTTTTAATAAATATTAAAATCACTTATGTGTCACTCATAAATATAAATACACTTACAATCAAATACGATTACATTTTTGATAATGCACGGACGAAATCCTTATTTTTATTTATATAGTTATAGGTAGGTAGTATATTTTTAAATACATATAATGAGTAGATAAATGTTTATAAATATACCTACCTACTCATTATACAAATACAAAATTGTTGGATTGTCTTTCACCCTGCAAAGCGGCAATAGATCGATTTTTTGCATAAAGTTAGTTTTTGGGAGGAGAATGACTAAGGTACTTTTACCTCGAAATATTGCTTCAAAAAATCGCGGACTGAACCTAGTATTATAATAATACTTAAGTACAGAATTCCTAAACTATTTTTACAAAAAAAAAACATAGATACCTTATAAGTATTAATATTTAGTGTCGACTTTTCACAGGATTGTAGAAGATATCTAAAGTGTAATGTCATACACATACTTTCATATTTGACGATGACAATCTGATGGAAAGTGAAACCATGATTTACTACCGTTGCGTCGACAGCGAGTTTCGCAAACTGGTGTTTAGTTAATTGCTTTTCGACTATTACCCTTTATTGACAAGTTGTAAGCATAAATTAGCAATAAAATATGCTCTATTGATTAAGTTTATATCATTAAATCAATACAGATACTAGTTAGAGCTAATATTTTATGTAAACATTTATTTATACGTAAAGAAGTAAATAAACCAACCTGTAACTGTCCCACTGCAGGGCAAAGGCCTCTTCTAATACAGAGAAGGATTGAGAATTAACATCACACGTTATATTAATCATTTTACCTACATTATGCGTACTTTTTGCTGATAAAATAAAGACTATCTCTCTATTCGACTCTACGTTGAGAGGTTTGGTAACAAAATGTCCTATTCGCAAGCGGTCATACTATCGCAAACGTATTTTTCGCAGAATGGCCTATTCGCAAAAATCCCATTGGTAGAATTTCCCCTATTACCAAAACGACCCATTCGAAAAGATTCTTTTCTCGCAAAATTTCTTTTTCGCAGAATTTTGTATGCGCAAACCGTCCTATTCGCAGAATTTCCTAATTGTAAAACGTCATATTCGCACCAAACCAGTTGAGCTAGTAAGATAGCCTTACTTAAATTAATTAAGATGAGAGAGAATTTGCCATTCTGTACCACGCTAAAACAATGCGTACCGGTGAAGATATGCTTGTGACCGCACGCTGTTGGAAAATATTAACAACACGAGTGAACCAGACATGAAAATCTAAAATACTAATTAAAGTTCTACATTTTTGTAGAAATAAAAAAATCGATTACGAACAGAAATTGAACCCGCGACCGATTGGTTAAAAGTAGCAGCTGCTCTGCCGATTGAGCTATTCGTAATTATGCTCTAGCGCTAATATACCTATCTGACTTTGCAGTTAGTATACAATACTATTAATACCTTTAACTAAATATTAATTATTGCTTACAAATATTTAAAATAATTCGTAACTTTAATATTCGCTCCACATACATAAATGTTTTCTCAAAAAATTAAAAAAAAAATTGATTTCGGAAACATAAATCGGATTCCTGTATGTAGGTACCTAACTGTATCGATAATTCGACAGACACACAAAGTGCGAATTAATATCAAAGTTTTTTTTACAAATGACATTTATGTATAAATAGTCGGTTGATGACACCTAATTTTGTATTATTAGCTAGTGGGTCAGCGGCAGTGACGTCTTGTAAGCTTGTCGGTGATTGTATGTGCCGCCGGCGATAGATTCATGGGCAGCGTAGCAGGTGTGCGCACACGCTTCACACGTCATCTCGACTAAACGTTTGACAAAATGACAATTAATAGTTTTAAATAAGGAATTTTAAAGTTTTTGTTCCAATGTAGAAGTCTCAGACCATAGAAAAAGATAGAAGATAAGGTACATAATAGAATAATTACTATAACCTCATAATAAATAAGTACCGAAAATCAAGGGACACAAGAAACACAAAGAGTATAAGCCGGGCTTTTAAGTTTGTTGGATTAGGTGATATTAGGTTTTACTTAAAACTTAATGTTGCTTCTATACGCTGCACTGTTCTGTGAGAGCGTACCTCTTTGTTCGAGCCGGTAGACATAGACTGTAGTTGTGTTGGAAAATAATAAACAAAAACCGTAGTAGATTATGAATTACCCTACCAGTAGTAAAAGCAGCAAAACAGATTACATATCGGCTACTATAAATAGAATTGGTACAGTAAGCAACTAAAGTAGCAATTCTACAAAAGTTCAGCTAAACAAATTTTGCAAAAAATCCTTATTACAAAACGATCTCTAATTTATATCTCTATCTTGTATCGTCACATTTTTTAATTCGTTTTAGCATCTAGTGTTTTAAAAATGTTAATTCACTTTCGTTGCCAACTATACTAGAAAAAACTGTGTAAAATTCTAAACTACAGCACAACATCAGTATGCTTTACGACAACCTTGATTTGATAACTATTGCAAAAATTAGCATAAATTTGTGAAAACTTAACTACCGAACGTCAGTGGGCGTTGATTTTGGCGCGGTTACATTTGGTTTTATGTTTTGACATTGTAATTAGTGTTAATTAGGTAGCAGTTACGAATATATGGCTGCTTTTTAATCGATTGTTTATATTTTATGAGATAAATGGCGCTTACTGAATTGATGGTTCCCTTTCGTATTTTCAGACCAATTCCAGTAGAGTCCTCGTGGGTATATACTGTCAAAAATATTAAAAGTTTTTTTTTCTTTAAATTTTTTCATAATCATATTGTATGTGTTGTAGGCGTTCTCGTTCTACCCACGAAGTTAGGTATAATTATTTGGAAGGACTTCCACTTTCAATTTAATTTTTTTTTTTAATTATAATAACTAATTAAACAAAGACACTATACCAATCAAAGCAACATGAGTTTTACTGTTAATCGTTATTAGAACAATTTTGGTTTAAATTGATTAAGTAGGTACTAAGTAGATATTAATTAAAATATTCCATAAGACTGAATACCATAAAACTCCAAACTACACTAAAACTCCATAAAACTGGATGCAATCCCAGTCCTAGACGGTATTGAGACGGATGATGTGATCTTTTTTTATTTTTTTTTATTGATAATATTTAATGTATGTATATAATAACATACCTATATAGTGATTGTATATGTATATATATATTATTATATTATTTATGTATCTATTTATTATAAGTACAGTATTTGTAAGTATATATAGATAAATTTAGTAACTAAGTATTTTCACATAATATTTAAAGAACTTTTTGTGTCCAAATATCTTTATTCTGTACTTCTTTCGAAGGCTTTCCTACTGACCCAAAGGTTGACTGGTAGAGAATGCCTTATGGCATTAAGTCCGCCTTATGTACATTGTACGTAAAGTATAAATAAATAAAAAAATAAAATAAATAAGACTGAAATACTCATTGCGATATCTCTCAAAGTTATCTATCGTAAAGTTGTTCTTGTTTGGAGAGGATATGATCTAGCTTCTAATTGCTTACTAATAAATTTTCCCGAACTTGCCACTAGATAGGCAAATAAAAAAACTAACTACGCGGGCGGAGTGGTGAAAAAAAACTAGTCACCAATACAATTACAACAAATAAATTTGACATGTCGGCTTAATGTATAATTTTAGCAATTTTTTATTCGTGTAATAAAAACTAATTGCTTACTAGGCGCGTGGGCGGATTATAATCACAAATAAGACAAAATGAAAAAAAAAAAAACAAATTTATTCTTCTTTTAAACATTTTGAAACGATCGAATCGATAAGCAACATAAAATTATACTTCGATGATGTACGCGTAACGCGATCGAATTAAGATAGTAGCCCGTAAACATTACATGCCCGTAATAGGTAAAGTTCCTTTGTAAATCTATTAAAATACTATAAATAAAACTACTCGCGCACAGGGAATTTCGTTAGTAGTTTTATGCCTTAAAAGGAAACGTAAGAGAAGTCATTAGGTTAAATTAACCAACCGCTTAATGATTTTTAAAAACCGTAGGTACGGGATGGTATAAATTCTTAAGGCGCATTTCCTCTTCTGCGAAAAATAAAAGAAAGGGTAACTAGATACATTTCGATTTCAGATATTTTTTTTTTAAATACTATTTTAGAATGTTCTTTCACGTGACCTATTCTGTATTCACTTAGTAAACCGACTTTGAAAACTTAGATTTAATTTCACAGGTTTGGTTTGCAATTAAATTAAACATTAAATCATTTCGTTTGTGTATTATTAAAAACTGTCCCAAATTTCAAGCCCATAGGATTAGTTACAGGAGCTGTGACAGACGGACGGACAGGCGGATAAAGTCACACCATAAAGGATTTAAAAAAAAAAAAATTACATGAGTACAAATGAGATTTGTACAGAGACGGACTGAGATTCTTAGATATTTTTTTATTTTGGTTCGCAATCTAAAAAGTGGCTTTTTCGATTTGCAAAACTTTAGCTACTCGATGACTGAGATCCTTTGTAATTACGATATGTATGAAATTCATAAAACTAAGCTTAAGTAAAGTTACAGCGTTATTATTATATCTGCCAGTTACCTTGTTTTATCTGATGTGTAAATACATACATAATTGTTATATTAATATTCTGCGCTTATTTTTCCTACAGAAAAAACAACCATAACGAACAATTATGACTTCATAATAAGTATCTAATAGAGTAGAATTTTCTTGTTTTACAACTTAATAACCTCGCAACGGATGTGCTTCATTATATCTAAATAGTTACCAAACAGTTTTTATTTTTGTTCAACCTACACGGTGTTGTAAAAACTTCGCAGTCTTCCTGTAGTCTCTGCTTACTTACCTACCAAGTCTACGCGAAGGTATTTTAAGTAGTTAATAATAAAAAAAATCTTCTTCAACATCTCGATCACATTATCTGAATCAGGACGAGGGTGTGGCAGTGATTTGGGTTATGACAACAAAGGGATCATTCGCTCAAAATCATCTTAGCTCCCTAAGTTAGGTACCTAGGTATTTTATTTCAGTTTTTAACTGGACGCATGACGAATATATTTTTGGAAGCCATTCAACCTCAACCTTTATTTAAAACTGTAAAATATTCGAAGGATAAGACGAATATTACATGTAACATCAGTACTAGGGATATTGATGGAAACGTTTAGAAAAACGTAGGTACTGCCTAATTAGTAGTTGCGAATTATAGCCTCCGCATACCTAAGTTATATAACAATATAATATAATAAGTATGTATGGAAAATAAAAATGTATAATTATACTCGTAAATGCTAATTTCAAGCTGTGTTTATTATAAGATCCTTATCATCTATTAATTAATATGCAATACACCTACATAAAAAATTTAACACACTTATTAAAAGCTAGTTTCTATAAATACCAAAAATATTAAAATTTTATCTTTAATTTTACGGAAACTATTAACATTTACACTGGTCGTCTGATTTGTCCGCTTTATATGTATAACTACTCTATAAATTTAATAATTGCTCACTCAAATATTTCACCAAGGCCTTAAAAGCGATCTTCTACACAAAGTACCTTTAACTATACACTTCAAATCCAAATCAAAATAAATTATTTATAGTTTCCTATTGTACAAACACTTTAGATGATAGATGTCAGTTAATAAAGCTTCAGGCATTTGACAATAAAACACTTATCTACGTATTCGTATGTGGGTTTCTAAACCGCATCAATCTAAAATTTAAAATTGTTAGGATGAATGAACTTTGACAGGTGAATGAATGGTTAAGTTAAAGGGGTGTCAAACACATGATATATTAAACTCGTTCATTTACAAGCAGTGCTTTGTGTTTTTTATTTTTTAATGGTTCACCAAAAATTGTTTACACTGGTTTTATGCTAAGGGAAACTTGTAAAAATAATAATTATATTATATTTTTGTGAAATTTTTACATGTTTTAGCACATGTTAGCTTATTAAATATAAATATTTAATAAGAAATTTGAAACACACGCCCTAGGCGTATAAAGAGATTTGAAATTTCGACTGATTCTGATGGGATACGGTGGCTCAGCGGTTAGAGCGTCGGCACGGAACGCCGAAGATCGTGGGTTCGAATCCCATCCGTATCAGTTGTTTTTTCAAATTTCTTATTAAATATTTATAATTATATTATACTTATAGTGTGGCCATCACTTACAGGAACTCGTACTTAACGAAAAAGAAAAGTTATACAAAAGAAGTTAACTTATCTAGGTTAATTACTTAATAGAGAGAAGCAAAGATTCACTGTATACATACACGTGTATGTTAAAATACTAGTTAAAAGTGACAGGAACATAAATTGATGTTAGTTTCTTGCAAAGACGAAGCCATTCACAGCTGACCCATATATTGAACAGAAGAGAACAAAAGATAAATAAATAAACGTGAATGCTTCAACATAATTACATTTCAAGTTTATCGAAAAAGTAGACACAACCCTAGGACCCTGCAGTCTCCGATGAATTCACCATCTCATTAATCACATCGCACCCATCCTATCATATTTTTTATATACAATGTGCATAATTTAGTATTTTTTTATTTTACTCTATCAACTAAATTTAAGGTTTATTTAATTGAAAAAGGCGGACTAAAAACAAAACAATCATGGTTTTTGGGATAAAAACAGGACTTGCATTCCATAGAGTTAAGAGACCATTATTTTTTATTCCAAAATAGTTCGTTGCTTGATTAAACTGAGAATTGGCTTGGAAATCAACATTCTTGGAATAAACCTTTTTGATAGCCTGTTTCATACCTCTAAGAACTTAGTGGGTTGATTAATTTTGTGAACGACGTCAGGTGATGCTAGTTAATTTTCATCCTAATATAGTTTATATATTATTTAATATATTTAATATAGTTTATATACAAAAACAGCTTCAACGATAACTTACATCTCTCGATAATCTAAGTCTTCCAATAAAATTGTGTACAACACTATAAATACAAAAAAAATACACTACCACAATTTTAAGCATTTTGGTAAGTATTGTACATGTTCGTCTAATGTATTTATAGAGCAGAAATGCTACTACTTTGAAAAACAGGAATGATCAGTGAACGCCGACACTTACTGTGCTTAAGGCCACTTGAGCTCAGCTGCTGGACACCTCTAGCGGTTTGTACATCAAGAGCTCACATCCGCGTGTATAAGTACAAGAACACTTTCTACCTACAACCGTATCGATGAAGAAAATAAAATTGAAAGTGATACCGCTAGAGGCCAAATGTTCCCGTCGAAGCAGTTATTCCAATGAACATGTACAATTTAGATTATTTAATCCAACAAAATGAGATTTTAATGCAAATACCTATATTTGAAATTGTAATGTGCAAAAGCTCGAGTCACTGGCTCATAGAAGTTAATACTTGAACGGCTAATTATTGGATAATAAAATTAATTGGCTCCGGAAAACTAATTTCCGTGGATATATTCGTTACAGTAACTTAAGTTACGTTATACGTTGCAGTTTTATAGTATCAATAACTGGAGTATAAAGTTGTGTTTGCGCGAAATAAAATTTAGACTACTCACATCTACGTCGCACCATTTAAGTGCTATTAAATAAAACTTAACATCAATCAATTTAATGAGTTAGTTAAATTGCGCAGTGGTGACTTTCGCGGACGGCCTTCTGACGGCAAGGCCGGCGACACACCGGCTAGGCAGACCACTCCACATAATAATACGTACTACGAAAGCTCTTACAGATACCTACTTAGATGTGCGATTTCGCAAATCTTCGATGACGTGACTGGTTGACTACACGATTATCTACTTATGCTAACGGTGTAAAACGGGTAATTTTATGTTAGAAACTGTTAAGTTTATCTCAGATATATTTATTACGGCAACGACATAGAATAATTCCACTTTACGTGAAAGTTTTGCTTGTCCCACTGTTGGTGTAGTATAAATCATATTAATATCGTCTTACTTACACGTACAGTCATGTAAACATAAAACTTTTAACAAACGCACCGATAATATTGATAGCGTGTATTATTAGAAGAACCATCCTTTCTACATATAGACATACTTCTACTTCTATATTATTTAGAGAACTATTTATATTGAGTTTCAAAAATTCAAATGTTTACATGTCTGAGCTCGTGACTGTACATTTATGCAAAAATTGATTTAAAAATATTTTTATTATCACAACAAAATCATATATTTTAACCTCACTTCTATTGAAAACAATATAGCCTAAATAAAGCCAATGAAGACTAATTACAAAACAAAATAGCCTAAATTAAAATGTCTATAAAACAAAACAGCCAACAAGTCATTCAAATCTAAATGATTCATCAAAATATGAAGAAACGCGCGTACAATACTAATGATACGGATATTTAGTTATTGCTTACTTAAAACAACACTTAATATTTGGCTAATAATTAGTTGTGAATGTTTGCATCCTAATAATTCTTAAGTCAATTTATTTTTAACTTAAAATCAAAGCAAACAATTGATCATCATCTGGCTTAATATCATAAATAACATGTAGGTATAGATGATATTAAAAAAATACTAGTAAAGAGACAAATATTTATTTTTCTTACACAAAAGCCCATTTATTAAAAAGGAAATTTATTTAACTGATTATCTATCGAGTACAAATCATTCCACAATTACGCAGACCATTAAGTTGATCAAGATATCCGTTCAGATGGAATAGTTTCCATTAAATTTCGCGCAAAGCCGCCTCTGGTTCGTTATCAATCAATTTATCTAGCTTTACTAGCAAACATGCCAGATTTGTTGACCCACTACTTGCTCGACCGGTTTGAAGCTCTCAATGGACCGTAGGCCATTCAATGTTATTTAGATACACGTATATAATGCTGATCGGTAACCTCTATAGTTTTTTTTTTACTATTTAAATAAATTACCTGTTATTAAATCTACTGTCGGTATAATGTCCGACAACATTATGTATCCGACGTTAAAAAATCATTGAACCAGACTTCTAGATGCAACCTTCACATATAAGTTCCCAGTTCTTTGTTAATTTGAGAGCCTCGTGATGATGCTTTTATATCATCATGCCATGAAGTAAATGAGATAAGCTGTCGTAAGCACCCCGAGGTTACCCCTCAAGTGACTACTGACGTTTCTTACCTTAATCAAGGTGATTTATTTAATAAGTACCCATAATTGCACGAATAGAGTGGGTGCTTTGTAATTTATATTATCTGATTATTATTTTTTTTTATCAACAGGCGGGTCTCTTAAGGACAGAGCAAGGAGAATATTGGATTGAACCGTCCAACCAAGTACCCACCGATAGTTCACAAGCAAGACCACATGTGATATTTAAAAGATCTGCTGTTGACAAAGTTGAAGCGTGGCATAGAGCTAAGAGAGCAGTAGACAGCAGGACCGATAGCAATACACAAATCAAGAGGAATCATTATGGTAAAGATGCACAACAATATAATAAACGAACTCGACAAAACTCAAGACGATTTCGAGAAAATAAAGAAGCAATGGATAAACGCAGAAGACAGTATTTAGAACAAAGGCAAAGGCGAATGGAAATGATGAGGAAAAATCCAGCTGAATTCAGAAGGCATCAAACTAAGCTTCGAATGGAGGAACGAAGGTTACGGACGAACTCGAAGAGTAGTTCGGTGGAGAGAAATAGAACAGTCGACCAGGCGTCATTGGAAGCAAGAAGGAGAAACCGAAATAGGCTACTAGCTGACGAACGGAGGATCCGCAGGATTAGGAATAGGCGAAAAAGACGTAGCTCAAAGAACTGCGCAACTAAACAGCCGACATACCTGTGGAGGAAGCAGAACTTACAGAGACAAGAGACTGAGCGACAAAATAAAGATATTAATAACAAGGTAGGTTTAACACAGCAAACTCACGTATAGATTTCGGGGAATGCCAGACTAGTTTCGAACTCAAACGGAGTCCATTTTCAAGAGCGGGTGTATACGCGACGCTGCCCCGCGCCGCCGCGTATACACCCGAATATTTTCTGTATATTATCCGTATCAATATTTAATGTAAGTATGACTCACGAAAGTTATTATTCTAAAACAAAGCAAACATACAAAAAAAGCGTAAAGCTACTATTATTTTCAATCTCGTATTTTTTTTTCGTTTGCTTATTTTATATGTACCTAATTGCTAATCTATGTACAATTTTCCGTAGAACCACCGTGGTAACCAACATCAAACATCCGATGGTGCAAGACGAACCACTCGGTCTGTAAGCAAGCCGCGCCACGTCGAAGTTTTATTAGTCGCTGACAAATCTATGACCGATTTCCACGACCAAGGCAATCTGGAAACTTACCTGCTTACTATTATGAATATGGTAAGTGTTAACAAGACATTTAATTTAATTACTAAAATATCTGCCTACCGTTGAAACAATTAATAAGGAATTTACCCGAGTAAAGCGTATCAGCTTTATAGAAATGGATTTATATGTTTTCGAGAATTTTGTAAAGATATAGTAGATATTTAGTAGTTGCCGAAAGCTACCTGAACCGATCAAGTACTTTTATACCAATCTCTAAAATTTATTTGGGATCGATTGTGCGTATTTCATATCTACCAAATTAAACAATTATTTTTTCTGACAGGTATCCTCACTCTACATGGATCCTTCCATCGGTAATTACATAAAAGTAGTCGTCGTGAAAATCATTCTGCTTGAAGAAATCCAAGCTGCTTCTGATCTAGAGGTGTCAACAAATGCTGATAAAACACTGGAATCATTCTGTCGCTGGCAACAACACTTGAATCCTGTAGATGACGACAACCCTCATCATCATGATGTTGCTATTTTAGTTACCAGACGAGATATCTGCAGTCAACACGACGCTCCTTGTAGGTAAGTTACATCTCCAATTTATTTATTATTAATCTTGTAAAATCTAGACTCTAGATAGGTCTTTGTATTTTGGATGAGTTAACGAAGCGATTGTAATCTTGTCAAAATGTTTTCTATCTCACGAAAATAGCCACATGGTTAAATTTATTAAATTGAATGACACATCGCCAGAACGCCATTTGGTCTGCTTGTCCTAGTGTAAGACGACTCTAGAACACCCGACGCGACGTAAACATAGTGTATCAGGGGGCAACATAGCATTAGCATTTCTTTTTTAATAAACGTCGAGACAAGGTCAATGGCAGGAGCAGACGTCTGTTAGCAAAGTAAACAGAATCGCGATGAGTAACCTACTCGGAAATAGAACACTTTCAGATTTGAACGTCGGCACCTGGATATAGGTGACGTTCTATAGTTGCTAAGGCGCCCTAAGCTGCTATATATATTTATAATTGAAAATGTGTAGGATAGTGATAGTTCATCTAAAGTTCATTTAAAGGTAAAGAATAGTAAAGTACACATATTTTAAATAAATTAAAATTGTTAGTTTCAGTCATTTGGATTACAGTAATAAATAAATAAATAAACAAAAAAAGGTCTAAACCGTTTCCTTCAATAGTATTTTCGAGAACCAGCATTTGTTTCTGATTTAGAACTTAATATCAATATGAAATTGCTTATTATAATTTTAATTATTAATATTAACATAATACTAAACCATGTATGCAACCGGTGTTGATCAAAACACGACTGGCTTACATTTTGATAGCTTGTTTATTATTTTGACATAAGCTGCAACTAACTTCACCTAGTTCCAAGATGGATACATGCATATTGTAAAATTAGTTTTCGTTATTAAAATAAATCATATTGTTGCATTTGTTTCTCATCGAGAGGCCTGCTCGGTGGCCTGTTTACTTGCAAATGTTGCATAATGACGACCGTGTTTAGTCTGTAGGTACCTACTCTATTTTATTTAGTTGGAACATTTACTTTGTCGATGTAATCCGTAGAACACTTGACGTTCAACACTCAATCAATTTGGCACCGCAATGTCTGGCCACACTTACTTGTCATAACATTTTTGTCTTATCAATTTTCATTTTGCAATACTACTAATATACTTACGATAAAAAGATTAAGATACAGAGGATACCTACGTTTACAAATCACTCGATGCAATATTTTTTTTTATATCTGTTATACAAACGATTTTCTAGATCGATATCATGTATTTACAGTACTATATTTGACATTGGATAATTTAAACAAACGGTCTGAAGTGATGCTTGTCACTTAAGTGAACATGAGTGACATAGTTATTTGCACTTAAGTTACATGAGTACAAACAGACTAGTGACATATCAATGGACTAGAGATTTATTTTGTCACAAAAAATCAATAGCTAATAAATTAAAGTCTTAAATAAGTACAACAATATCTTGCATTTAAAGAATGCGTCGACGATCCATCAAGTTCACAGTTACGTACAATGATTGATAAAAAAACATTGCCAAAACGGACCTCTCGACAGATTGCTGTTTACATCATTATCGGTTTTTTGCGTATATTTGCGAATCGCTAACGGCGATGTACTGGCCCGAGCGGTCACTTCAAAAACGCCGACATTAAGGCCAAGGATGTTCGCTGTATACAAATTGGGCATTCATTATTTTAACAAAAGCCTATAACCATATAGCGTTATATAATTACTAGCACAATTTTTTGGGCATGCGAAATTTTGTTCATTGCATCAGAAGACTTATTGTATATAGCGAGTTGATTTCTACTTCGGTCAAAGGAAAGCTAGTAGTAATAATGTCCATCTAAACTAATTTCAGTCACATCGGGCCAGTCTTAACAAAAACTAGCCAATAGATAGAATAGAGTTGGTCTCCGTTTACTTATAGTCTCATTCGAGTCCAGAAGTGTGTGCGCAATTTATCCCACACTCTCATTCTGACGGGACGGCAATTTGCAACTCAGTAGAAATTCAGCATCCAATGTTTTTCTAAATATCGGTCGATATTCGTCTTTTGTACTCTTTTCTCACGGATTTACAATCTATGCTTTTTATGTAACATAAATCTTAACAATAAGTGTTTGTAAGTACTAAAAATATTTCTCTCTTTCTTAGAAATGGAACGCTAGATTTTAATATTATTTATTTAATCTAACAAAAACTCTATAGAGTTTATTTTCGGAGAATAAAGATAGCGTTTTACGTAATATCGTCGAGAAAAGCGGATGTTGAGAGGAAATTTTATTTACCATTTTTATCGTGCGCGCTACATTAACCAAATAGATAACTTAATTACACAACTATCTGTAGCGTAGTCAAATAAACTTTTTGTGAAATCGCTGAAACTAATTCACAGCAATATCCTATGTATCTATTTAATATATTGAAATTAAAATAATCTTTTTAAAAACGTATTTGGAGTCTTAGCACTAAGTTCGCTTTATGCTGTGTCTTTAGCAGCTGTGGCTTTTCAACCTTTTCATGCGTTTCAGCTTATTTAGTTCATAAATTACACGGCGTTAACGCGGGAAGACAAGCTAACCAAGGAGCCGACTTGTCAACTACGTTAGGTGATTCGTATCCAGAGCACGCACGTCCAAAAACCAGTGTGTAATGAATGCAATGAGGAAGCTCGCTGCGTTCGGTAAACGGTAAAACGAGTAGTCGAATGTTCTGGGAAGGCGGCAATCAAAACACAATCGTCGTAACGGTGTCGATGCAAGCCCCGGGCGGTCTTTACCACCATGCATTATGCACGACCGCATAAAAATTGCAATCATCAATATGTAAACACCTATGAATATTTAACCTTTTCATTGAAGCCGACGAACTTTCAATTTATATTTCATTATAACAGCTATTTGTTTTGTTGGGAAGACAAAAGCGGCTCTGCGTGTCTATTTATAATATTTATTACTACTCAAATTGCAAATAAAGTAAAACTTGACCGCCTAGAGGTTACGTATACCAAGATATGTCAAGATTGCCTGTAGAGCCTATTAATTAATTGCTAAATATGTAAATGGAAACGTTTAATATTCTGTTGGTATTCATACACACGAATACACAGAATACGGCATAAATTACTTGAATTTTAAACTAAACTTAATTGGAAAACACCTGTAGCGGAGTAACATCTGGAAGTTTTGGAGTCACAGCTGCAATTGATCGTTCAGTGACAGTGTTCCCATTACACATAAAAGCTTCCTTAACCTTATCATCTAATCTTCTTCATCTCTTGAATAATCGAAGTCACATTTCTGAGTAGCGGCCGGTGGACAAAGGGCGCTCGTTAAAAATAATGATCTCGGTTAATTTTAATTCGTAGTTGTGTCGTGTCGCCGCCACGCAGTCTCGGGTGTCCGGCGCGCTCGGACCTGCGCGTGCGCTTATCTCTTCCGCTATATGATCGCTAATCTTATAATGTGCATACTTTAGATTAGACCACCTATTGATTGGCATATATTATGGCAATCACATTTTTTATAACACATTTGGATCCATAAATGTCGTAAATCATTTTTGATTGATATATTTTGAATGGTCCTTGAATCGAGATAATATTATTAATTGGGCATTTGCATTAATAAAAAAAATAGGTTTAGGTAAAGTAAATCCGTCTGATAAGTAAAAAAAAATAGGGAAATCTTGACCCTATTTAATGCAATTATTGACCAAAAATGATATTGTGGTCAAAAAATGTATGTAGGTATTCATAATTGGACTTTCTCTGTTCGTTTGAGCGCGCCGCCTGAAGCGAACTCTCGGCCGATGTCATGTTCGCGGTCAATTAACATTTTTTCTTAAGATGGCAGACGACTCTTTGCTAGTGGTTATAGAATATAAAGGTCTGCATTCAATCCTTCAAGCATTGCAATAAAAGAATAGTCCCAGAAACGGGTAGACTGAAAAACTTTCTATAGAAAATAGGTGTAGATATAAGTAAGTGCTCTAGTGTGGTGATGATCATATTAATATTTATACCATAGATACCTACATTTACCTAAGAATAACCCATTCCTGGAACATCACTTGATATAAGTTTGACAAGACAAGTTTGGTTGACAAGATACTATGAAATCTAAACTTAAAACTGTAAAAATGACAAAATGTATCTATGTTTTTTTAACAAATTGTCCCACGGCTGGGAAAAGATCTCTCCCAAATCTTTCCACTTTGTCTTACCTTGGCAGTCTGGGAGACTTTAGTCTAGGCCTTCTTGAAAATATCGAGATCGTCTCGCCATCTGCATCGTATAAGAATTTTTTTTTGTAGACTCACGCCTCTATTCCCCAGTGGGGGTAGGCAGAGACGTATGTAGTACGCCCATAAAAATAAGATTATTATAATGATATTTAGTACATAGTATTTGTATTTGTACATAGCCATCCGGTTGTTGACTAAACCATAGTTGAAATGCCAGACACAAAAGCACGTTATTAATGTTACGAGTACAATTAGCATCAAGGTGATACTTCTTCATAAAACTGAGAGTAGGTTGAGTTATGACTAGAAGAAAACATGTTCTAGTGTTTTCCTCATTGCTGATGTGGATCTCCAAAACGATACACTAGTATTGTGATACACAAAAAAAAAATCAGCTGTTCCATACATTAATGTTCACATGACTCAAAAAAATGTATGGAATAACTGATTTTTTTTTGCTATTTCAGGGTTGGTCCCATAGTAAAAGTTTTTCATAATGATGAGTTTAATGAACCCTTTCAAGGATGTTGGTCTTTTACAAATAACCCTATATAATTAACCTATTTGAGTTAAAAGACATCCTTTTAACCGAATTTCGATCACAGCGGCCAATCTTAACAGAGACTAGCTAACTACGCTGGAGATATTTGAGTACATAAGTGTGTGTGAAAATAAAGGCACACTTTCTATTCCTTCACTCTTACAGTTTGGTGGGATGGCAATTTGACGCTAACGGAGCGATTAGGCGCAGAACTGATGGCTTTTGTTATCCGAGACACGGAGTAGGTGACAATAATCACTACATAGTACAAAACGAAGTCTCTTTCTCTGTCCCTATATCCCTATGTATGCTTAAATCTTTAAAACTACGCAACGGATTTTGATGCTGTTTTTTAATAGATAGAGTGATTGAAGAGGAAGGTTTATATGTATATTGCACCCGTGCGAAGCAGTGGCGGGTCGCTAGTTAATTTATAATTCGCTCTTATCTTATGAAAAGTCAAAGTTGCGTGCCTTGGGTTGGAACTTGAGACCTCTAACTTGAACTTTCAAGTCAACGCTCACACCATTAGGTTATCACTACAAAAATCTCCGATAAAGAAAACAAATCAAAGAACATTTAATTTCACACTCGTCTTAAAACAAGTGAACAATTACCGACGCGCTGTGATTTATGAGTTACACTTAAAAGGAAAATTAATCGAAGTTTTATAGCCATTAAAAGATCGTTACACGTTAATGAAAATTATCAGACATCTACAATTAAACGATGTCAGATTCTCGTATGAGGCTATTACTTAACTAAGATACCATCAATTTGGATTACTGCTGTGACCGCAGCTCCGTCCAGCTAAAAAAAAAACAAAATTGATCCGGGTATACAGTAGTAGTATCGTACTAATATTATAAAAAATACTAGATATTATCCGGGCGCACAGTAGGAGTGTTGTAGGTACTAATATTATAAAAAGTTCTAGATATTATTCGGGCCCACTGTATGAGTGTTGTACTAGGTAATATTATAAAAAAGTTCTAGATATTATCCGGGCATACAGTAGGAGTGTTGTACTATGAAATTTTATATATCTCTCATTCAGCAAAAACAAAATTTCAGCCTCTATCAATAGTGGTTGACACCGTTAAACCCACGTTTAGCACTAGTGTTGGTTAATGATCCAAATTGTGCGTAAATAGTGGGAGTTGTTAGCCCAGCGTATAACAACACTGCTGTGACCCAAATCCTAAATTGGAGTTTTACTACACACACTTAAGGATAACTGTACATTTTACTGTCTAGATCTGTCAGTAATAAAGCAATGTCTGTTTAAGATCATCTAATTAAATATGTAATAATATTCAGTATTTATCTATACTTATAAAATGGTAACGTGACTGACTGACAGACAACGCACAGCCCAAACCGGTGGACCTAGAAACTTGAAATTTTGAGACAATATTCTTTAAGTACCGTAAGGGTGCACTAAGGAAGGATTTTCTAAAATTCCCCCCCTAAGTAGGTAAAAAAGGGGGAAACAGTTTGTATGTAAATCCGTCATTCTTAACGTTAAATGTACGAAACTTAGTATTCAGCTTTTCGGTTGATAAATGAAAGGACGAGCATTGTTATTTTTTTTTAAATCTACCCTTGAGTGGATAAAAAAGGGGGTGAAAGTTTGTATGGAAGATTCGTTATTTTTTAAGTTACAGATCTAAAAATGAGTATTAAGCTTATGCGCCAAAAATAAGAAAGACGTGTATCAAAAAATTGCATTTTTTTTCCCCTGAGGAGTTATAAAAGGGGACTAAAGTTTGTAGTAATGAAAATCCGTCATTTAACTTGATAATTAGCTTTACGGTTAACGAATAAGACGTGTTTTAGCTTTTTGATAACTCTATCTATTAGGGGGAAAGGGGGAGGGGGCGCGCGAATATTTTGTGTAAGAAATTCAGTATTAGTAAGAGACATCAAAGTGGCATAACTAAAATAATAAAGTGATTGAATATCGAGATATACGTGCATAGCTTATGCACGTATATCTCGATATTCAATCACTTTGGGGAGAAAATATACATAGAAGATAAAAGTTTAAATGAAATTCTGTCACTTTTAAAATTGAAGCCCTGAAAATTAGTTTTTTGATTTATTGGATTAGTCTCCGTCTATAATAGAAGAATCTAAGAAAAAGAATATGGAATTATACCCCTTGGTAGTATGGTAGGGCATGGGTATTGGGTAGGGCAGGGTAGAGGTAGAGTAAGGTAGGGTAGGAATAGAGGGGTAGGATAGGGGTAGGGTAGAGGTAGAGTAGGGTAGGGTAGAAATAGAGGGGTAGGGTAGGGGTAGAGTAGAGTAGGGTAGAGGTAGAGTAGGGTAGGGTAGGGGTATCGTAGGGTAGGGGTATCGTAGGGTAGGGGTATCGTAGGGTAGGGGTAACGTAGGGTAGAGTAGGGGTAAAGTAGGGGTAGGGTAGAGTAGCGTAGGGTAGTGTAGGGTAGGATAGAAAAAACGTAGAGGTAAAATAATCACGCGTACAAAGTCGCGCGGGGCAGCTAGTAATATTATAAAGAGGAAAACTGGGGGGTAACCCCCAGATACAAAATATTTGAGTGTTTCCCCAGCGCTCTCCATAAAACGAAGTTTGAAACTAATTTGAATATTATTAGTCAGATTTTCTGTAATTAATATTTCGATGGAATTTTGTCAAAAATAGAATAGAAACTTGACAAACCACAGACAGAACTAGTGTCTAGATCTTGTTTAAAAAAATCATTGATTTTATTCATTGTGTAATATTAAGTTATAATGAAATACCATCTATGTTCATTATGGAAGCATATAGTATTGAATCGGGAAATGTAGTGCTACCTATTTGCAAGTCCATTGTACAATTCTGTCCTACATTCTTAACGTCTTTTTCTCCATACAAAAGACATCAACGCGACGCATTTAATTTTATAATAATAAAAATATTTTTATGAAATAAAAATTGAGCACAAGATGTCATATTAACTATCGATTTATGACTCGAACAATATAAATATCTACAAATCACAATTACTTCAGAGTCGCGACATCTCGTAAATATCGATAAGCTAAATATTTTGATTAATCGCGTATCGTAAAGTCAAGATGCGTTTAACATAATATTAAATTTTAAATAATATTTAACTGAACGAGTGTTTTGTATATGAGTTTATTGAATTTATTGCATGGAATTTATAGAGCTTTTCATTGGCTTCCGTGAGAGTGAGTCAGCGACGCACGCGTATTATTAGCCAACTATTCCCGTACGCGCCGACATCAAAGAATAAAATAGTCTCTCGTAGATATGACAACGGTCCCTTTCTATCTTTTGTAAAGTAAATTGAACTTCGAACGCTATTCATAACTCTTGCATAACCAACACTTTTCTTCGCAACTTTCCGAATTTTTATTACAAGACTGAAATCGGTTTTTTATACACGACACGAAACCGAAAGGAACTATAATGAACAACCACTTTTACTTTTTTACGATATAAATCAGTAGTATATCATGTCACGAGTTTGATTGCGCCCGCGTCGCTCGTCTAATGCACGCTTTAATTAAGCCACGCCCACTGTATACCAGTATAATTAGTACGCAATTAGGACTGTGACTGACATTCTTTAGACGTCGCTAATTAATATGTAAAGCGGTAATTGTTTCCTTGTTTCCCGTGTGATAACTTAACTTGACAATTACTTAAGTACATAAAGTTAAGTACGGCATAATTTATTGACAACTGTGAGGTATGCGAGAATAAATAATATTTTTTTATTAACATATGAAATATGTACCTATTATTATGTATTTTTCTGTCAATATTATTCATTCAAACATTAAATATTAATAGGGGCGGAGAAATCTTATGCGTGGGAATATAAAAAAAATATTTATTTCTAGCTATATAATAGAATAAAGTCGAAAACATAAAATGTATCTCGCGTTTTACTTTTTTGTCTTTTTTTCTATGTATAGTAAATAGTTGTCAGAGTTTTTCTTTATGTATTTTTAAACGAGTTCCAAAGAGGAGGTACCTACAATTCTATACAGATCAGATACATCGTGTGTATAGACAAAGACCTATACTTTCATTCCTCTTTCATCTCAATTTGTAAGAAAATGCCTTGCCATTTACCCAGCAGTGGGATCATATAGGTAGATTTATTATTATTTTTATATAATTATAATACTTACATATAAGTAAAGTTGCGTACTTATGAGTGAAAAATTTCGACGCACTAATGACTTGAATTGGATATGAAAAAATGCAACGTTTGATTTATTTAGCGCCGTATCGGCCTAGATTTTAATGTGATATTCAAATTAGATTGGAAAAAAATTGCATAGGTAGATGTCGTTAAGCTATAATATCATTAGATCACAACTTTGTTATTGGAAAACTACGACGTGTAAATACCTATTACTATATAGGACAGATGTTTAAATTGCTATAACAATATTGATTATGTCTGTTGTAATGGTAATGAAGCAAGTATTAGCGGGTTTAATTTGTAGTATATTTTAAGGAAAAAAATAGCGTTATGTAAATTATATTGATAGGTAAGTATAATAACTGAATAAGTATTCTAAAATTCTGATGATAAAATTGATATTTGGAAAAATAGGCAGATTTAGTTACAATAACATTTTCCTAATTTATAAAAATATCGGTCGGTTTACCCACAAAAACATTGTCTCTACGCCACTACACGATACTACGCCACACATTCTCTGTAATATACGCGAAAGCATTTGTAAGGCTGAGGAGGATATAATGAAACATAGTGTTTTCAGTAAATCTAAATTCACAGATGATAAAAATAATGTTTGTTACAGCACGCTGGGAGTCGCGCACGTGGCAGGGATGTGCAAGCCGGATCGCAGCTGTTCTGTCAACGAGGACAACGGCATCTCCCTCGCGCACACCATCGCCCACGAGCTGGGACACAAGTATGACCATTTCGTATACATAATTTCTATTCAAACTATATTTAGATACTTAGATTCAATCTGATTCTGTGCACCAAGGGACTTTCCTTCCGCTTATCATTTAGGACTTACAAAACCTTTACAATTTTTTGCTCTTGTCCATGCACTTTTGTAGCCAATTGTACATAGTTTAAATAAAGTTCTACTTGAAGTATTTTACTGATTTCCACACTACTTTCACCAATAAAAGATGACAAAAGTTATTTTAAAAAATCCATAAGGTAAAAAAAAATAACCGTGGATTTTCCATTCTTTCGTCAATAGCTTTGATAACATTATAATAAGTGTTACATAAATCTTATTAAAATACATAAGTGAAGGATGATGAAGTGACAATTGGTAGTTAACGTACTTTCACGCGCTCATATTTTTAATTAAATATCTCAATAAATCTGTGTAAAAAATGCACATTGTTTCTGCATTTTTCTAGAAATTACAATTCTAGGCAAATGGCCAGTATTAAAAACCAACTGGTGGCTATTTGGCAGATCGTAGTTGTCATTAATTAATGACTTTACGCCATATCTCTTATTAATTTAGATTCATACTGTATTTTTTGTAAACCAAAGAGTTTATTTTTCTGAAACAATGTAAAGTGTGTTTTTCTTCTTTTGCCTGTTTGTATAATAAACACGACGGTGTGTGGTCTCTAGATATCCTCAGTACACAATATTTCCTTTGTTTTTAATTGAACTTAACAAAATAGTTTTTATTTAACATATCACACCACCATTGCCTACCACTTTAAACAAAATGAAGAACCTGCAATTAGATGAGGCACATGATATAAAATTTACTAATAAAATATAGGGGCGAGCCTTTTGCCATTAACCGGGCATAATTCCAATCTCCACGTTGCTACTGAGAATTTCCTAAAGAAAAATGCCCGATCCGGCGATCCAACGACATCTCACGCGCAACATTCACGCTTGCGGACGCTAGACCAACGTGTAACAGATAACGCTAAACCAAGATATAAGAAGGCAAAGCATGTGATTTAAAGAGGACTGGGACTAGAATAGTAGGATACAATAGCAGTTTGAGGAGCCGGGCCCATCGAATACCTTAGCAATCAACGTTCAGCTGAGTGCTAAATATAAGTCGTAATCCTCCGTAGACTTTTTGCTTAGGAATAAGTTATTTTATTTATTGTTTAAAGCAGAAAACTCATAAAAATTGTATACCTTATCGACTAACATACTCGTACATATAAATACTTCCACTAACACTACACTTTGGGAGCTTTAGGTCGCTTTTCCCAATACGTTCTAGTCTCTACTCTTTCGTGCCAAAAGTCTGCACTTAGGCAGACGGACTTCTGCGTCGCTGGTACAATTTTACTTTTAAACTACAATGTTTTAAAGTCTGCTGAAAAGTTTTCGATTAGATGACTCATATACCATTGAACTAGAAATATTAATCGCAACGTAAACATACGTATTATACAACACATAATGTACGCTGAAGTAGTACCACTATGTTTATGTGGATACCCAAAATAGTCTCCAGTCCTTCCGTATTCACCATGGACGATATCTACTAAATGTTTTATATGCCATAAAGAATATGAAAGATTAGATTAGATAATAAAATCAATTTAAACCATTAATAAGATTTATGATTACAATGGAGTACTATCACATTAGTACAGATAAAAAAAAACTAAACTTTACAAATAAAAATACTAGAAATAACTAGAAGAAAAAAATAGATTTTGTAGGGTTAAACCTACAAAATCTCTACTAAATTCCTAACGACATAAAATACTAATAGGCCTTATAACACTATAAATTCTCACTAAATCATTATTACTTAGTTTACATCGTACAGAAATAATATAAAGTGATTTATCGATATTCTCAGATCCCAAAAGATTTGTAGTCAAAACATTTTTGACGGCCCATTACTTCTTACATATAAATAGTGTTAAAATTGCGACTACTGGCCGCAATGGAACGTAAACAATGTGATTAGTGCAGTTCATATCGGTGTTAGATAAATAGGTTATATAAACATTGCTACAATTATTGGTCGGTTGAAATCGAGTTCGCTTAGCCGTCTAGCCGACCAAAGTTTGTGAGGTGTACAGCCAGCTCGTTCGTACATGATTGCAGACTAATTAACTGTAGAACTAGATGTTAATATAGGACATTAAAACTGCACTGTGTAATCTGTGCTACTTCAATCGATTGTTTCTATTAGGTAATTATGTATAATTGTTCGTCTAACATCAAAAAATATGTAATAAATAATTGTAGTATTAATTCTATTTCAAAGCTCTAATATTTTAACGAGAATTAAATTGTTGATGTTGTATTATTTTGGAAATAAGAGCTAGTTTTATTTGGCAACTGTAGCCCAGTTGTTTGGTTATTGGTACTCGTAGTGATTCATGATTCTAAGCCGAGATTACCGCAAGGACGTTGCTTTCAAGATAGAAATTATGAAATCCTTTAGTTGCATCCAATGTTTGCGAATCCGTTTATTTATATTTGTTTATATTATTAGGTACCAACAAGGTGTTGACACTCGTATTAGACAACGCCCACAATCATAATACAAACACAGGTTATGTAATGTACAAACAGCGACACAGCCATTGACCTTCTTGTAGACACATGAATGCATCATTCGTCGCGTACAATGCACTCAGTGCATTGACGCCGCACTATCGGGCCACACAAGTTTATTATTTTTTATGGCGTTATCTAGAATAAAGAATAAGGGGGTTTATAAATAAATGAAACGATTTGCAGGCGACAGACGTCGGTACGCGCCGCGAGCCGCGACTTTTGACATTTTGCGTTCATGAGATGTGCATCAAGCATCCACGCACGATGGGTTCCTCTATCTACAAACACTTTGATTTTATTACTGTAAGAGCTCTTGGAATAATGACATGCTTTTTATTGTATCACCTATATATATAGTTAGAATTAGTTGTAACATTTTAAAAATAAAACTTGTTGTAGCTTCGAGATAAAATTAATTGCGACGATATTATTTTCCTGTTTCAAAAATATCGAATTCACAAGTCTGTAACCTCGCGTGCCGGCACTTCCGGAACTTCAATATTATTCGTTTAGTTAAGAGAAGAAATTAAATTATATTTTTATACTTTATATCCGTTTACGTTAATTAAATATCTCGTTTCTACTTCGGTAATCTACTGAAAAAAACGTAGCAGGTTTGAACTAAACCTTGATTTTTTGCACTCAATATTAGCTGTGATTAGTATGGTATCGAACAAATGTAAAATGTTTATTGATTTTATTCTGGAGTAGTGCCAATGTATTTTTCATATACATGCGCCATAAATATATAGATGTAGTGTACGCCATGAGAACGATGTGTAGCGTCACAGGTGCACGGAAACACAACATAGATAATAATCTTCAACCAGTGCCAAATGTCTCAACAACTGACTGACTGACCCACTGTCACGTTTACGTTTGTCTCGTGATCTACTATCTCAGGAACGGATGAGACGTGTGAATGTCCCAATAGAATTATCGGGTGATAATAAAGGTTTATGAAACACATTATTTTAAAAGTTATTGCCAAATTTTACTATGTCATTTTTCCTAGAAAACGGATTCCTTTTTAACCGACTTCTAAAAAGGTGGAGGTTCTAAATTCGATGCGTATTTTCTATAATTAACGTGGCCCTACTTACCCATTGTAGAATGTTCACTGTATCGTATCAGACCGGAACAAATGTCTGTCGGTCAATTAACAATATTTCTCACGTTCGGGAATCGAACTCATGACACCAATCTTGTCAACAATATTTGTATTCACTTACTTAATTAAAGTCATTAATTGAAAACATATTTAACTTTGTTTACACAATGTTTCCAGGAATTTGATGTTAATACAATAAGCTATTAATTATCACGCGTTGATGAGAGGACGTCAGAAAAATAATTTCTTATTATAACCTATAATTAATGATGAATAAGATAACTTTTGACTCTGCGCTGTCACCTGTAGTGAACTCGGTCGTAGTAATAACAATTATAATTATGTTTCCATATTCTTGAGAAACACTCATTTTACAAGAGTAGGTACCTAGATACAATATAGAGACTTAAGTCCATTACCACTCTATTTTTATATTCTTTGCACTTCCACACACACACGCACACCCTAATTTGTGTGTTAGTATGTGCTATTGAATTAATATCTAGTAGGTATAGTCAAACATATCATAAAGTATATGTTAAATGAAAATGTTTATGGTGCCTTTATGGCGTTAAGAAAAAGATTCGCAATTTCAACTGAAGCGGGTAGGACTCGATGGCTCAGTTGGTAAAGCGATGGCACGGCACGCCAGAGTTCGCAGGCAGTTGTTTTTGCGAGACTTATTAATAATATTTTCATAAACGTACATAAATTAAAATATAATATGTTAGTATCAAATAAATGGCTTATGTTCAGAACTGATTGACTGCTACGTTGATTGGGAAACTAAGGCTCTTGTTAACTAGTTGAAAATGAAATTTAACGTCGAGCTTCAGTGAAAACTTTTCAACTTGTCTAACGATTTAACAAGTACTGTTTTTATCTTCAACAAACCTTCCGATCAGCTTACAAAGTTTCAGAATGAAATAGTAAACTATAACGTACGCTAAATAGAGAGGGAAGCTAGCGACTAGTTGCGACTCGGCTGATATTTGTGAAAAGCATGAAATAATGGGGTTAATACTTCCTTGCACATGCAAGCTACGCCCACGCCCAATCAATAGGGAATCATTATGTTTTACGGTCTGCTGTTGTAGCCGTGCCTTTACAGGAGCGCCACCGTTCAATGCAATATATATATACTTATATAGCTATTATGAACGATGCATATAGAGTCATTAAGATTAACATGTTGCTACACCACTGATAAACGTCACTGTCATTGCATTAATAACACTATGAATGATATATAATGGATGCATAATCTATCATGATCTAAGACTATAGCTATAGCGTACTTTGCCTTAGCCTAAGGCGCGGACACTCGTTAATCTAAATCTGATATCGCTCGCACATTAAAGATATAAAATCAATAAATATTAATGAAAAATTGCGACAAACCAAGTTATGGAGAATGATAGAATCAGTTTGATCGGAATTAGTTTGCATAAGTACATAAAAATAGCTTCAAATGAATTTTAATTTATGCCATATTTATGTAGGTATACTTGTTTCAATCGAGCAGATTTTTTTTTCTCCGGGGCTATAGTTCTCCTTAAACTTGACATAGGTCAAACTTGGGAAAACCAAATAGAAATTTATAGGTTATAGTTATTAGCTTAACTTAGCCTTTGCTTAGAACGTAGTCAGGCGAATTCGAAGATCGTTTTATAAATACTGATCTTACCTACAAGTAAAGCTTAAGTAAAGTTTTAAAGCAAACTACGCTCTAAGATCTCAGCCTAAGGTTATTAACAATTTAAATTATTCTCTTAATATCAATAACTTAACGCAATGGATCGTTTTGAAAAATTAAGCAATCTTGATATGAATTTATGACGAAATATGTTTTAGATTTGGGTAAAGTATTTACACAAATAGGCCATATTTGTCAGCGGCTGATCATCATTATTAAGTTGTATTTTTTTTAAATTTAGTCTCTCACTATCTAATCATCATCATTACAGCCGGAAGACGCCCACTGCTGGGCATAGGCCTCGCAAGGATTTCCATTTATGTCTGTCTGCGCTGTTCTCATACAGCGACTTCCTGCGATTTTCTTGAGGTTTCCCACTATCTAATAGGATGCAAACGTGCAATGCGCGTTTATAGGTAACGGACTATGCAAAACGAGATGATACCAACGCGTCCCATTATCTAAGTGGCAATTTCTTGAAGAGCTTCGCAAATTGCTAAGAGAGATTATTCTGAGACATCTATATGTATTTGTGTTCGCTGTGTAGGTGTGAAATGCACCGTAATGTTTGAGTGTACAAAATTATTCTGCAAATTGCCGGAGTTTCAGCAAAGTAGTATTTTACTTTGGATTCTGAGAAAAAAAATATTCTTAGCTTAGCTCGAAGTAAAATAAAAAAGTTCTTTCAATATAATGCTAAGTCCCAGTACGTCATTAGATATGTCTAAAGCAGTTCTAAACTTCCTGGAATATCTACGTATAAATCATTCATTCAAATAAATCATTTTTGTTCACAGTTTCGGCCTTTATCACGACACGGAGAAAATAGGTTGCCACCGCCGCGAAGGCTCGACAGTACACATCATGACGCCATTCTTCGAAGTAAATGTAGTTCAGGTGGCTTGGTCGAGGTGCAGCAAACGTGATGTCACTAACTTTTTGGAGTAAGTATACCAAATTAATAAGCATTTTATTGTAGGTACACTTACCTACAATACATGGTGATGCAGGATATTCAGCACACTGATAACACGTGGATAAACTTAATAACCTGAGGACTTAACAGATTTTTCATTGAATTTTTAAATATACAAAGCCATTTAACAGTTATTTATTAAATAATAAATTTTAATTAAAAAACCGTAACAACAAGTCAGTGTAATTAACACTCGAATCTGATACAATTATCGATCATTTATTATATTTTTTATTGTAAGCTAACGAGTTCCGTAACGTTTAATTTAAATTTTCTTAAAACACTGACTCATCCCGTCGTCTTCGATTTGTAAATTACGAAAAGCTTTTAAGAGTGAAGTTTATTTTACCACTTAAATAGAGGCCTGTAATAATACCCAACTGTGCATGTTGCTTACCTACATAATTTACTGAATGGTCAAGCCTTTTCCGTAACAATTTCATTGATGATTTTATAGTTATTGTGCCAATAATGGTGTTGGCACAATTTAACTTAATTCGACTTTATTTGCACATGAAAGTACTTCTTTGCACAATACCACAGTCTAAGTATAGGAAAAGAGTTTTTTATATCTACTGTGAATTGATAATACTATAATTACTGGTAATCTACATTATAGCATTTATAAAACCAATAAAATTGTAAGAAGAAGACCTACGCATACATAAATAAAAATTTGCTTTCGAAACCTAACACCGGATGTCATTAAACATCTCGATCTCGAAAAATTAATTTATTAATGTCGCAACAGAAATCAGTATTTTATAGCTATTCTAAATAAACGCGCTCAACTTATTTGTCACCATCAAACCGACTAATCATCATAAAGCATCGATTAAGGGGATTCTTTAATGAATTGAATTTAAAGTATTCTGTGATGAATAGAAATATAAATGTTGGCTTTAAAAAATAACGATGAATGTAAACGTGACATGTTTATTGGATGTCTACCAACCTACCCAAGGACTAATGAACCGTTGTGAAACGCTTACGTTTGTAGAGGCCTATTTCTACGCACAAATCATTGTAAAGTGTGTAAATACTCTCGTAGTGGGTAATTGTGCGAAATGTGCTGAAATAAATCCAGTAGGCGCGGCCGCGCAGTTCTGCTTCAGCAGCTATTTGCTCAGCTACGTAGAAAACGTATTGTGCTACAATTTTATGGCCGACTATTTCCTAATCCCGTTGCAATGAATTTAACGCTGAATTACATTGAGCGACTGTAATATAACCTCCTACATAGTAATATTACGTGTTAGGCAGGTCGGAATTTAGACTTTTGTTAACGAAAAAAGTAAAAAAAATAAAAGTACCTAATATAGTAACCTACATAGTTAGTTATAGGTAGGTCGTTTTTGAAAAAATATTTAGCACATTCTGAAATCGAAAAATAATAAATATTCTATGTGCACTTTTTTGGACATATTTTATGTATACGTACTCACGCAAGTTTCGTCGTAATCTAATGAATAGTAAAGAACAAGCCAAGATTTTTTTAAATTAATTTATATTTATCTATTTTTTTTTTTAACATTAAACAATAATATTATCGAACTAGGTACTTATCTATTTTAAGCACCTAGGTATGGGTCCGTTGGACTTGCATTTAATTTGAATATTTTTTTCTAGTGCTGGGCTGGGTGAATGCTTAAGTGACCGTCCTTCTCAAGAGCTGCTGTACGTCTACCCTGAGGTTCCAGCCGGTAAGCTTTAGACAAACCTTGCCTTTTAATTGCTACTGAGAATTACCAAATACCTGCTTAGCTAAACCCAGATACACTTTATCTGACCAGGAATTAGAATCCTAAGCCATGTGTTTATCAACTACGCTTACAACCACTTATAATTATAATCATCGTGTGTGGTCTAAACATTCTTTTAATTTGTGGAAAAATTCAGGTGTAACATTCGACGCGACGAGTCAATGCCATCTACAGTTCGGAGCTGAAGCAGTCGTGTGTTCGAATCCGTTGGAGCTGTGTCAATCTCTGTGGTGCTTCGTGAACAACACATGCATGACTATGCTGCGACCCCCCGCGCCCGGAACCACTTGCGGACCAGATATGGTATGCAGAAAACTTAATTAACGTCGTGTGCGGTACCTATTAATATTATAATTTTGCCTCTCTAAACTGCATTTCGCAAGCAACGTATCGTTGTCTCTGTTTCTCGCCATTACATTTATCATAGTCAGGCGTATTCTAGTAGAGATCCTACTAATTTGTTTACTAGTTAGGTTTCGGACCGTGGCCAAATATTGGGCTTGTTTGCCAACTCCAGGCTACTACTGAGAATTTTCAGGCTAGCTAAACCCAAAACTCTGGGGATCAAATTAAAAAACTCGTGCTGTATTAGTGATGGCATTTCTTTTCCACAGTGGTGTCAGAACCAGATCTGCGTTCCTCGTACGCCATCCCCAGTACCTCGCGATGGCGGCTGGGGTCCTTGGTCGGAGTGGAGCGAATGTTCTCGAACATGCGGCGCCGGCGTCTCGACGCAGTCACGTGAATGCAACAACCCAGAACCACATAACAATGGGAACTATTGTATCGGTGATAGAAGACGGTGAGTTCAACCCACATCTTTCAATTGTTTGGTTTATCGTTTATATCTGCAAGACTTTTTGTCTTTTCTCTTTGAGGAAGAGCTAAAGTGTGTAAGTTTTTATGTATGTAGGTATATCGGGGGTAATCTCCGAAACTACCGATCCGATCCTAAAATTTCTTTCACTAATAAGAACCTATTTTATCCATGAGGGCTATAGGCTATTTTTACCGGATTTGATTTTGACTGTATGTCCGTCTGCCACAAATTTACGATGCTAGAACTATCGTGGATTTTGGTCGAGACTCGTGGTCAAAGCCTCAATCTTCGAACTAACCTTGAAAAGTGTTGATGTCATTTATATGATAATCAAATAATTTCTAGATACAAGATATGCAACACAGAGCCGTGCCCTATCAACGAGCCATCGTTTAGAGAAGTGCAGTGCTCCAAACATAACAACATGCTGTATCAGAATGAAACGATTGCCGAGTGGATACCATATTACGATCAAGGTAAGTGTAGACTGAAGCTGCTTTAACATCTATAATATAAAACTTTTAAAGCCACCCCCACCCACAGAAGTAAGTAGTTCTTAGTTCCTATTTATCCGAAATTAATTCTCAGCAGCAAAAGTGAAATTAATTGTTACGAGAAGTTTGCTAACGTCTGATGGGGAGTTTCGTTCCGTACCTCTTTGCGCCTGAGCCCTCTGAAGTTTATCTTCTGATCATGACAATATTTAGGAGCAACTGGAAATTATACTCTTTCAAACGCAAAAATAATTATTCAAATCGGCCGACTAATTACGGAGTGTTCGGTCCTTTTGTATATTAGCTAAATTAAAAAATAACAAAGACAAGTGACGACATCACGGACTACTCGAAAGAATTGGGAATGGCATACCTACGTCACTAAATGTTCTGAAACTGCTAACGTCTAAAACGGTCTTTAGGTGCTACCTACAAGTACCTACCTGACGGCAAAGTAGGTTGCTAAACCTCAATAACATACAAAGTTATAACTATCATAGAATAAGCTATTTATTTATATTACAGACAAGCCCTGTGAATTACAATGCGTGGCGCGTGAGGGCACCGATGTAATTATGTTCGCCGGGTTCGTCGCCGATGGTACCGCTTGTCGACAAAGTGTTGGGGATCGGGACATGTGTATTGCTGGTAAGTGCATTACTTGTTAATGTTGACTTATCTGGTCGTGGCCCTTAGGGGTATAAGAGTTTTGCAGCACCTTTTAATGTAGGGTGTAGGTTGTAGTTCTAAAAAATTTCTTTGGAAGTATCCCTAAGGAATTTAAGTAAATTATCGGATGAGGAAGTATAACCTTGTGAAGTTGAGATGCTATATTAGGCTAAATTGATTGTTAGAAGGACTCCTCTATATAATTAGGTAGTATTTGCAACGTATTTTAATTCATTCTTGCCTTGAGTTATGTATAAAACCATCACAAAACAGCAATTAGGGCGCTGAACCGATAAAGTACATTGATTGCCCAAACGTGCTCAACGGTGACGCTATAAAACCTATACTAATCCGACCATTTCGAAAGAAAAATAACGATGTCTGCTTTAATTTTGACCAATCCTTTTTGACAGAACATTGGCGTTGATTTTTTACAGGCGTATGCTACAAAGTCGGTTGTGACTGGATAGTTGGATCTGAGATGGAAGAAGACAAATGCGGCGTGTGTGGCGGCAATGGCTCAGCTTGCAAAACCGTACAGGGTATCTATAGCAAAGGCACTACTAAGCAATCCGGTTTTAGCGAAGTAAGTGTCCACTAATACAGATACCTACTTAGATAGTTATACCTAATTACTTACACATTGACATAGTTGAGTTAAGGAATAGATTAGACACGTTTAATACAAATACCTAACATTTGTTTTATTTACTTACATCTTATTCAAATACAAAAATATCAACAGGTTGCAGTCATACCAGCTGGTTCAAGGAATGTGAAAATAGAAGAGAAAGTCAATCCAGGCAATTACATATCTATTGGAAGCGCGAAGTCGAACAAAATATATCTGAATGGAGCTCGGTAAGACAAGCAAATTAACGCTAGATGAAAACGTATCTTTGACACAGCCATTTTCTGACCTATTATAACTTTATTACAGAAATGCTACTTTGACGGAATACTTTGTAGCGGGAACACAAGTTATTTACGAACGAGATCGTGATTGGGAGAAAGTGCGAATTGTGGGACCGCTTGCAGAAGACATCAAAGTTTATGTAAGAAACACTACACGCATAGAATTTAACGAGTTACAGCTTTGTATAGTTGTATACTTTGTTATGACAAATTCTGTATTCTTTTATTTATATTATATGTTAGGGTAGCTACACACATACCTAGTCGATTCGGCACATTCGGTTCGGTATTTTCGAAGAAGTCCCGATGAAATTCCTTCTAAACTACCGAACCGAACGTGCCGAATCGACTGTGTGAAGCTACCCTTAGATGCTTTTTTTTAGCCAAGAGGATGTCTTGCGTGATGTCACATAAGACAAATTTAAGCTTTTATGACATATGCGATGCTACGGAATTCCTTACCAGCAATTTTATTTTGGTACTATTACTTTTCAGCAACGCATATACCGCGGAAAGCACCGCAATTCTGGCGTTACGTACCAGTACACGGTGGACCGACAGCGCATGCGTCGTCAGTACCGGTACCGCATCTCCGAATGGTCCGCGTGCTCGGTGACCTGCGGCGTCGGATACATGAGGAGACACCACGAATGCGTTGATGAACATGATCGTAAGAACGTAGTTTTATTTAGTAGACAACCTCTCGACAAACATGAGATGTTAGCGCCCAAACCTTAATAATCAACCACTACATCAAAATCAGAAGGTCAAGGAATTGGCTCATGAAGAGCTGGAAGAAGCTGCATCGACAAGAACGTAGCTCTTAAATAAATGATGAAGGGCAGAAAGCCATTTATCTAAAAAATAATGCATTACGAACGACCACTGCCTAGACCGCTTGTTTGCATATAAGCACAAAAAACAAACCCTATCCTGTAATCAAATAATATAAATATCTGTGGATCACATATTTGTCTACCTGAGATACTATTGCTAGGTTTGTGTTATTACTTACTATTAACTGTAGGAAAAGCTAATTATACTGTTTGGTACAGATGTAGTGGAACAATCTCAGTGCTACCACATAGAGCCGCCGCTTCGAGAGGCGTTGATGCAGCAGTGTCGGCAGCCGGTGTGTCCACCATACACGATGCGAACGCACTGGTGGGTCGGCGCCTGGAATCCATGCTCCAAGTCCTGTCATATGCCGGTACGTATGAGGGGGAAGTTACCTCCAATGCCAATTTGTCTTTGTCTGCCCGTCTCGCGTCTGTAGCAGATTAGCTCTCAAAAAGATGTTTGATTTGAATGTTTGTAAGGGTTCCGTAACTTAAAAGCGAAAAACGTAGGTCGTTACGTTACGTACGTACGTAAACGTACGTCCTTATAGGGTCGATTTGTAGTCTGTTTGTCCATCTGTCATCCGTTAGATTGGCCACGGCATATAAACGACTTTGAACGGCACGTACGCGGAATGTCAACGCGTCGACACGAGCGATTTTATTGTGCTATGGCGCCACTGTCGCCTATGAGCCGAAACATTATTTCCAAGTCTAAATATATTGGCCGCAGCAACCAGTTGCTATATAACCATATGCAATGGACTGTACCTAAGGCTAATATTATCTCAAACTTTCGCGAACATTTAACATCGGCGGAAATATACATAAAAGCTGTTTTATCCACCTAAATTGATCTATATCTCAATCTACCGTTCAAGATTCTAATGACTCATGCAAAAAGGCGGGGAGCTAGGTTAGTAAAGCTGATCTATCACTTTCTTTACCGATCAACGTTTACTTGTTACAGGGCGAAGAAGCTACAAAGCATCGCAGCGTATATTGCGTGGATAAAATAACGAACAATGTCATAGACGACTCCGACTGCGACCTCCTTAGCAAACCAGTGAGCACCATCGTATGTGTAGATGTACCAGCATGTTAATGGTGCTAGCATTCTCCATGGGAATCCATACGGAACAAATCAGTGATTTTATGATACAGTCAATATCACAAAGCGACAGTATCATATCTGTAGTCAACTGTGTCTGCGACTATAGCAGGCATCACTATACTGCCAGGCACAGCAGATAATACGTATAATAAGCTCTAGGCAAATAAGGATTCAGAGAGGAACGCCAGATATAATGATATCGAATGCGACAAATGCATTTGAAAAGGTAATCGTTTGAAGAAACGTGAAGTGATGAAAAGTTAGTGAAGGACTCTAATGAGCAACACTTGAATCGTGTAATGAGTGACTTTGAGTCAGTGTCTTGTAGTTACGTATTCTTTGCAATATGAAATAACCCATCGAATAGACATTAATCAGTTACGAGTAAGTACTCGAATATCCCGACGTGGTGAGGTGAGAATCTCGCGAGTACGTTCAACAATGCTCTGCAATTACCACTTACTGCCATATAATAAGTAACTAGTTATAATATAGTCTTCGCTTAGTTAATTAACTACTAATAAATATTATTTTATATTCTGTAACATCAGTATTAAAGTGGTGTATGTATTTCTTTAAAATAATGCAAATTAACGTAATGAACGAGTAAGTATAATATAATTTTTTTGGACCAAAAATATTTTAGAAATCAAATTCACGTTGCCATAATCACTGTTACTGCCAATATGACACTTGTATGATATAAGTAGGTAAGGTTAAGTTTTTATCATTGTGTACGTATTAAGGTGCATCTTCACTGCGAGCATGAGCGTTGTTCACGCGAACCTGAGGTAGCCCGAAGTTTTTCATTCGAACGTTCCATCGAATAACGCCAACAAGTTCCCGGACATTTTGACATTTTACTTTTGCGGTTGGCTCGCAATAGAGTTTTCGCAACCATGTGAACGCTCGCTACCGAATGTGAGAACGCGCCTTAAATGTATGATTCATATTAGATTCATATTTTGTACAAATGAATTATTGAGTATTGTGTAATATTAAGTGGTTTGAAGGATCATATGTTGTCACACTGGGTATCCATTATGCTGAAATTTGAATTATCGCTTGTATTGCATACCTATAGACAATAAAATAATCAGCTAGTCAACAACTAAGGCATTTGTACACCAGGCTATATACAGTTGTATTGTGTTGAAATCCTTATAATTCGATTAACAAATTAGTATTAAGATTTGGAACCTTACAATATATACAGTAAGTACCCTATGTAATGTAAGAATGTGCGTAAAGTTAACTTGTAAACATTAATCTCCTTTTGACTAATATTTATGTACATGAAAATATGGACTATATACAATTGTGCCTATTTCTGGAACAAATATGCCGATATTTATAAATATTATTTAAATAAATAGTGTTTGTGTCCTCTTTCATGTGACTATGCATAATTTTAAATTAGTAATACTTTTATTTATCACCTACTTATTTTTAAGTATAATATCAGTGTAAATGAGTTTACGTTTTCTGATTTTTCCGTTCTAAGATACATCAGAGACGTGTCAATTAATTGATACACAATTTTAATTTTGAAATAAATCGCTTTAGAAACTAACTTTTTAATTGTGCACCGATTACGTAACAAACTGGTTATTATCGAATTGTATTGATTTTAATACTTAGATTACCGTACTGTTTTATGAATTATAATTGTGTATGTAATTAGATATGGCAATAAAATCGTGCATTGTTTAAATAATGTTTTTATTCGTCCATACAAAACTTATAAATTCCTAATTACCCATTTGCTAAGAATATAAATCACAGAAAACAATATTGGTGAAATTAATACAGTTTTTATGCACCAAATAAAAAAAGCCTTACAATCTGGACAGATTTAAATAATCACAGAATGAGATTTAAACATTTCAAAATCAGCTTACGAATCTCATAATCAACATGCATACTTATAAATAAATGCTTTCAGTAGGCACCCTGAAAATATGAACTAAAAAATAACTAGGAGAGCTAAGTTAGACAAAAAAGTGCAACAATCTTGAAGACTAAGTCATCAAAGTGTGAACACAAATACACCTTGTATAAAGCTTGTACTGCAGATGCAGACAAGAAGCTAGGCGACATCTGGGCAACATCTAATTACATCTACCGTTAGTCCTGGCTAATACATACAACATCAAACGATTCTGACTATCATAAACATATATTTTATTATATCTATATTAAAAACATTCAGTTTAATTATCTCTATTAAAAAAGAACTTAAATCATTTTACTAGAAAGAACTTTTATTGGCCCACCTTATTGATTTTGAATAATTTACTTTGAAGTATTTACCTTTTATTTATTAAAATTAACAGAAGTTGCATCTCCTTTTAAAATATCAAACTTACAATTTTTATAACAGCATAAAAATATTGTTCAGTTCACTTAAAATTGACGTATCTTAAAATAATTGAGATTCAATTTGAGTATCATCTAATAGACTAATACCTATAACTCTAAATTGCAAATAACATTCATTTTACACTAATTATTTAAGCCAACAGCTGCATTTTGAACTTTAAAAAAAATTAAACAAGTATCTTGTAGTTTTGTTCTGAAGTAATCATAATTTTACGGCCATAAATAACTATACTTACTTAAATTACAAATAATAAAAATCTCACAGATCATTCTCCGTTTATTTCGGTCTTTATAACATTTAGAGTTTTATTAAAAATACGTATAAATCTTCATTTAACCAGAATGTGTGTCTTTTGCTGAGATTGCTTCGGATGAAACATCAAACCGTATGTTTTTCTTTTTAGTGGGATGTTTCTGTAAGAAAACGAATTCATAGAATACCTATGAAAACCAAATATTTAGCAACTTCTGCAAGTCCATTATTTAACTGCTTTTGCAGCTAACTATTATAATCGTGACTCCAAATACCGTTTCAGTTTCGGCTGGGATAGCTTTGATTTTAATAACATTAGGGCTACCAGCTTTAAGAGCCACTAGATGCCGCAACTTACAACTTATGGTGAATGTCATTATCGAGGTTCAGGTCAGGTTTTTGGTGAAATTCAGTAAGTATTACAGAAATAAAACAAGTTGTCTATTACAAAAAGAAACAACCCATTTAGAAAATGTTACACATAATTTATCTTATGTAACCCAACTTATTTAGCTCAGAGTTTTGTTTTTTAATCATTCATTTTCAATGCACCATTTTCTTGTGTCACTTAAATGCTAAATGCATTTAATACGTCGACAACAAAAACAATGAAACGAAGTCGGTTGATTTTGGTTTTAAATTTGGTTGGCGATAGTAGCGCCAACTAGTGGTCATTTTTATAAATAATGGTAGCCCAAATCCAAACCCTATTTTGACCGTAAGTATCTACGTCTAAAAGTCGCTTTATCCTAGACATCTCACCTTCTCTTTGTTACTCCTAGGGTCTGTGTTCCGCGAGCGTTCCCGCTCTAGGTCGGTGTGTAGCGTCGCCAGCTCGGCCGTCAACTCGGCCTGCACTGATCGCAGCCGCTCTACTTCTACTAGCACTTCGGCTTTGTCCTTCACTGTAATAAATAGTTTATCCAAAAATTATAGTATCGAAAAACAAACAAGATATTTTGCTTTTGCGCTCTAAATAGCTATATTCAGGCATGTGGTTAGTATAGTTTCGTCCACGTCTTCGGCGTTAGAAGCGGCAATATAATATATTTTGTTGCGAGAGTAAGTTGCGTAAAGAATTATAAAAACGAAGTCCAAATTTTTATAGAAATAAAAAATTAATTACGAGCAGGATTTGAAGTCTTGACCTACTGGGTAAAGCCCCCAGTAGTCCTCTTCTATATTCAACCATTTCAGATGGTAGTTACATCCATATGGATTTATGGAGTACTAAAGGGCATTCTAACTTGTATATTAAATAAAAAATTTTTTAGTTATAGGCACTATAGTGTTCTCATAGCATCCATTCCATTAAAGCTTTATACAAATGTTTAAATATTCATTAAACTAGTTCAGCAGTAACACATGATATAAAATACTGTGATGAAAACTGCAAGGTGGCAAAATACACCCAGTAGTTTTAGATATTTTAATGCGTGCGACGTGCGTGGGCCTGTGTAAACTACTCTCACATGTGGGATGGTAGAAATCGTGGATGTGTGACGATAAAGCTTTTCAAATTAATAAAATCATTATATCATTCAAGATGAAACTATATGTAGGTTAACTACCGACAAAAAATTGAATAAAACTAGGTATTTTTGTAACTTACTTTCACCCTGTCCAAGTATGTTGCATAGCTTCTTATTTCGTGACTTTACTGTAAACAGCTCTTGTTTAAGAGTCAAAACCTCGTCTTTTAGTGAGGCTATTTCTCGATCCTTTCTCTCCAAAGCATCAGCAAACTGGACTCTAGTGATAATTTCATCAGAAGCCGGCTGCCGCAGCTTGATTCTGTCGTTGATTTTGTCCTTTAAAAGTTCATTTTTTGTTTCAGTTTTAACTCTTTCAAAAAACTCTGTATCTTTGTCAGGTGACTTGGGATCTTCCTGCACACACTTCTCGTCATCATGGGTGTCTGAAAATGTATTAGGTATTTCTTTTAGTTTTAGAAACAACAATGTGTGCATGAGCATGAGAAGTTCATTACAAAATCTAATAATGTATCTAATAACCAATAATGACTATGTCCGACTTGCTGGAGTGCCCCAAGTGTCCAAATACCTGCACTTTCTACGATCAGATGACCACCACTGAAGCCGCAATCAAAGTGGCCACCTACTAAGCGCAAACTATTTAGGATAGAGTAGAAGTTTAAATACTAAGTAATGAAACTACTATGTACAACATACTTTTTTCATCACACTTTCAAATATACTTTTGTGGTGTTACAAATTAAAGCAAAATTAAGAAAAATCCATAAACAATATGACTCACATTTTACTTCTTCACCAACACTCATCATATCATTGAACTGGTCTAGGCTCATGACATTCTTTTTCTTTTGTTTCTTAGAGTTTGCTCGGGAATTCTGTTCAGTAAGCTTCTTCTCGACAATGGCTTCCTTCTTTGTTGCCTTATACACATCCTTCTTCTCTTCAAAATCAAGCTTTGATAATAGAATAGCCTGGAAACAGAATCTTTTACAAAAAAAAGACAGTTTACCTAACCTAACCAGAAAACAATTAACCTTTGTAATATTTTTTTTCAACAATAAAATATTTACTGCTTATTATAGTGGTTTCAAAGCCTTCGCCACTGATTGAATGTGAACCTTACTTATATTTGGTATACAAAGTCAGCATAAGCCTGGAGAGCCAATATTCTTAGACTGTGGAACCCTGCCCTGAATGCCAATTAGAGAAGTTGAAATGATTGTTATATATCAATCCGTGTTGTACACAAGAGTGTAGCAATGTTTTTTTTTTCTAGGGGGAGCCAGAACTATTGCCATCAACGGCCGTAGACAAATGACAGATGATGAAACACAGCATTCACCTGTAGCCCTTTTCCCCATATAAATTCATATAAATAGTATTCCCCCCATAAAAAAATGGTTGGTTTGGAATATATACTACTAGACATAAATATATATGTACCTACTTATAATTATTTGAAGTTTTAAGAATTTGGTTTTGTGATGATGAATGATATATAACTTACTTATGATACAAACTTAAATTATTAAAAGTTCGAATTGGGTCTCTATAATTCTAAAGGTGCAACTGATGAATTGCAAACACTTTCGACAGGGGAGGTAGTACATACAAATCTTACTTAGTTTCACTAATTCGTCAACTGCATTGTGTCTGACAGGGAAGGTAGTGCCTTTTAGCCTATATGAACTGCATGCCCTTGCGCATTCAGCTTCTGGTCTAGAGCCTTCAAAAGTTTGCACACATAATTTAGTTACAATATCACTGTATGATATTTTATCTTCATATCTAAAAATATACTATGTATACGAGAAATACCATATCCTGCAAGTGATTCATCACAAAATATTTGTAACAATTGCACTTCCCGACTACTACATGCTTGCTATGAATTTCTGTGAAATATTACTGAATATTATTACGTATTACTGCAAAATACGGAATCAGTTACATCTGGATGGAGTAGTGTGTACTAAATATAGTATAATATTAAGATACTGACTTGTTGTAATTCAGACTCAAAGTGTCCATCAACAATTTCTTCATCCTTCTGTTTCCACAATTCCCATTGGTCGGCTGAGACAGGATGCTGCTTTGACTTCTTCTTCTTGGGCAGAGGCTTACAATTTTAATACAATATATAATAATAAAACTACATCACAAATTAAATTGAGGATGTCCAATCTAAATCTCTACTCATTTAACAGATTAAAACTAATTTATTTATTAGGCAGTTTAGTATATATAAATGACAAACTGTTTTGCCCATATGTCTATCCTCATTAGACGAAAAAGATCCAAGGACAAGGGATGTAATGGGGCTTGTAGAAGGGGATAGAATAGTAAACAGTTAAAAATTATTGTTACCTGAGCTTTGGTGTTGTTAATCTTTGTTTTCTTTGGTGGTTCGGATTTCTTAGCAGTGGTTATTTTAGACTTTTTCGACTTCTGATTGTCATTGGGAGGGTAGTCGTCATCTTCGATCTTCAAACCGGCGAAACGCGATTGTACCACCAATGAAGCCATTTTTTGAAAACGGATCTAAAGCGTTTATAACTTTATATAAGTATTTCTATTATAAAGTACTTGCCGACTTATTTCACAAATTCAATGAAGTTCTTCTAATATATTGATTGGAAAAATTAATCACGAAAAATTATAAACAAAACTATGAATAATATATTGATTGCTTCTATTTTTGAAATAAATATCTCGAATGCACAAAATACTTGTTTTGTGTACAAAGGTACTTACCTATTGGAAAATGAAATAGGTAAAATCGGATAAATCTATTGTTCTGAAATATATAAATTCCCAGAAAGCAGTAGCCAAAGAGCAAAGAGTAATATAAACACTAGAGTTTTAGCAGCGGCTGAGCGGCCACTGCACCACCACAGATAACGGAGTAGACTAATGTTGCCAGTAGCTTTATAAGTTGTAGTATTGTACAGTTTGGCAATAAAGAGCTTGCAAAATTGGAGGCGCCACTGACGCACTTCTCAAACTACAATAATTCTAAATTACAGCTTGGCAAAAAAGAGTCTGAGGCGGTGACAGTTGGAACTAAAAAATTATAATAATGACAACACTGTTTTATTTGTCAACTATAAGTAGCTTCCTTGTCATCTTTACGTATTGCGAGTAATTTTCTTTAAAATTTAAAAGATTCGTGTGAATTGTGTGTGATATTCTTACATAATAATAGTTGATATAGTTATTCGTAATGAATAAAACCGTTCGCAGTAGTGGAAGATCTGTTAAATATCAAGTTTTCTTAAGATGTTTGGCCGAAAGCAAAGCCGGACAAATTTTGTCTGAAATTGACAATGTTTACCTGAAAACTGCTCGAATGACCGGTAAAGTCCATGCATTTTTTCTTCTAGAATGTAATTAAGTCGTTATATTTACTTTCTGATAGCTATACCACCAGTTTTTGTCGTCTTGTGTACAAATCATTATTGAGGTTATGTTTTGTAATTCGACGAATCACGTGTAGTTAAACTGTTTAAATTGATACTTGAAACATAATTATGAATAGAATTTATACAGAGTTATTATTGTTTATTTCAGGTAAATCTGAAAATACAATCGGAGCAATTGTCAATGAAGGTGAAAAAAGTAAGAGTATTTTTCGTAAAGGTCGCCCGAAGAAAGAACTTGATGATTTTAATTTATGTTGCAAGTTGCCGTTCGTTGTGGCGTTCAATAGGGGACGCCTTTGTTCAACGGTGGACGTTTTCCGGCTGATGGTGATGACGTTGAATTTTTTGTATTTTAATAAAATCTAAAATGAAACATGTTATTTAATTTCCCTTGTTGATAATGAAGATTTATTATCATAATCCACAATCCATAATTGACTCACTGAGAGGCTCGCTATAATTCTAACTCTTGAGAAGATCATTCTCAAGAGTCTGAATGATAGCGATTACGTACTTACATTATGGGACTATGCATTGCGTTGTCAGATTTTTCTTATTCTACTTAGATCTCCCACAGAGTAAGCCACCAAGCTTTATATTACATATAAGTAAGTAGGTAGTTATTGCCGCCAATGTACAATCTTACTAAATATAATTTGGTTACTGTTTTGTACAATAACTACTACCAGATCATGACTATTACAAATAAAGTTTAAATCTTTCTTAATTTTAAATATGTTCAATTTACTTTTTTAATTTGATAAATATTGAAGACTAAAATTATCAAGTATCTTGTCACTTTTAGTCGTGGTATATGGGGTGGCCATCGTAGGATAAAGGCGCCCTCAATTTATCCAGACTCTTTTTTGCCAAGCTGTACAAGTTATTTTCTGTATGCGTATGTGTGACGAATTTTTGTCATATAATGAAAGGAATCAATTTTGAGTTATTTTAGTGCTCACAAACTTAGTTTTTTAGATTTTTATTTTTAGTTCCAGCTGTCACCGCCTCAGGGTCAGCTCACACCGAGACGAGACGCGACGCAACGCTGCGCGCGCATTTTCATAGAGTGACACAAAATAGAACTTTATTCACTACGCGAAAAGATACACATTTCATTGTGAGAATTTAGAATACGTTGCTCCATGCAGCGCTGCGCCTCATGATGCCTCGCGGTGTAGAGTGATGCATTGCGACGCAGCGGTGCATCGCTGGTACGTTTTACCAACGATTTTACTATGCGCCTTGCAACGTTGCGATGCGTCTCGCTCGCGGAGGCGCGCGGCGCAGCGCGAAATCATTGGCCTCTTCAAGTATCGTCGCGTCGCGTCGCGTCTCGGTGTGAGCTGACCCTCAGACTCTTTTTTGCCAAGCTGTAATATTCTACTCTGTCCTGTTAATTTAAAAATTATGGTCATCGTATAAGACAGAAACGCCGCTGATTTTAAGTAGTTCTCTTTCTAAACCGATATTCCGTTTTATGTAAGCAATCCTTTTAGTATTACTAAATCTCTATGAGTGACAGTTGACAGTTTGACATTTATAACCATAGAGTATAGTAATACATTATTTATAACATTGTTTATAACTTTTCATTTTCACTGTCGCGGACATAGTTTATAGTAATCTGTGGTCGCGGTCGCGTGCTGCAGGCTGCAGCAGCTGTTTAATGTTGTTTCCTTTCAGTTTGACTTTAGTTTTGGCGGGTCTTCAGAAATTTGTAAAGAAAACTTGCAATAATATGTATAATCATGAAGTTACAATGCCAAGTAGAAGTCATAAATAGATTACATACTAATTTTAATATAAAACAAAGTGGAAAATATTTAAAATCAACCTTAGCACTGGGAAAAGAGCCGAATTGTCAAACTGAATACTGCATTCTTCTCTTCTCATCTTCTAACAAAACTGGCACTAAATACCGGTTAAAATGTATACAGAAAGTATTTGTGAAGTGTATTAATGAAGGTAAAGCAACGCTACGATTCGAAGATCCTCCTCACGACCTATGTATCAAATCTGAAACGATTCAGTTGAAATTATTTATGCGCTTACTGAGATCGTGTATTGCTGGCGACTCCAAGAACTTAAAACTAGCTCCTATATCAAGTCTAAGCATAGTACATAAAGACAGTCCGCCCACAAAATTGATAATAAGTGATAGAAGTGAATTTCCTGACAAGGGTTTCCCAAGAACACTAGAATCACTGCATATAAATGGACTGAAACTATGTAACTTCCGTAGAGATATTCTTCTACTAAAGCAGCTTGTAGTACTTGATTTAAGCAATAATGCTGTGGAAAAAATACCTCCTGAATTTGGTAAGAATTAAGTATATCTTTGAATGTGTGCTAATGATAACAAAATGTTCTTACTCGTTTTATGCCCTTATTTTACTTGTAGGTCGAATGCCAAATCTGAAGGAATTGTATCTGAACAACAACCAACTTGGTATAAAGGGTGAAGTAGATTGGAGATGGTTGACAGGCCCGGAAGTTAGTTACCTTTAAATTATTTCTTAATTTACGTAAGATAGGCATAATAATTATATTACTGATCAGACGTAATTATAATCAATTTATTTTTATTGTCTAAAGAGTTATGCCCCATATTGTCCAACTTCCATCCTGCTGATTTAAAGGCAGGTGTGCTCGATCGTAGACCACAGCACCGCTTACTACCTGATGGGTTAATAAAGGCTCATTTTTATCATGCTAGCTGACAGTCAACATTGTTCTTTGTAGTTATTGTCAAAAATCCCACAGAAGAAAACACATACAGCTTAGCCAAATTGGTCCAGCCATTCTCAATGCTCTAAACAATGGCATTTCATTTTATAGATAAATTAATATTAAAATTCCTCTGTGATTTAATATCTAAATTCATAGCCACAATAATTTGTTTTCTAAGTCTGTCACGACATGTATATTTAGGTAAAATTTGTTACTAAACATTTTTACAGATCAGTGAAAGCTTGAAACTACTAGATATAAGTGGAAACAACTTACTGTACCTGACAAAATCTATTTGGAAGTTACGAAATTTAGTTACCCTGAAGATAGATGATAATCTTATGACACAAATACCAGTAACCCTGGGTCGTATGAGTAAACTAAGGTAAGGTATTTGCATTTATACAATTTTTGTGTATAGAATAGGTAGTTATTTGTTTGGAAGGCCTGATGCAATGAACGTGGCCCTTTGTCAATATGCTTATGAAGCCTATCTCATGCGGCATTGGATGCATTGGTGTGGATACATTCTTAGGATCCCTGACAAGAGGGAGACTAAATTAGCCTCTTTTCTGATCTCAAGGATGGCTAGTAGGAACAAAGTGCCAATTTCTCAGATAAGATAAAATTCCCCAAATTTAGTGTAGTTTTTATATAATAATTGTATGTATGTTTAGGTTCAGCTATTTATCTATGAGTCTGAAGCTCGATAATAAAGAATAAAATAGAAGACATTCAGAAAAGACATAATTGATTCATAAGTCTTTCTAAAAATCAGGCCGATTGAAGAAGTAACGGTAACAGTCACCATTGGCGAAATTGATGAGGAAATATATGTATGGCATATGTTAGCTTATAGAAATTTCTAACAATCATATTACTTACTTTTAGATATCTCTTTATTATTACTTTCAGATATCTCACAATGACAAAGAATAAGCTAGAATCACTACCTTGCAGTATTCTACAATGCCGCTTGGAATACTTAGACTTATCTGAAAATAGTCTAAATTCAAGGGAAACTTCAATGAATTCCATTAAGTGTACTGCCCCCTGGGACTTGTACATTGGCAGTTTAAGAAGTATGGCTGCTAAGATTGTCATAAAAAAGAAAATTAATTATGCTCCTAATATAATACCATGGACTTTAGTGGAGTTCCTGGATAATGCTAACATGTGCGTATGTGGTGCACCAGTACTCAATGATCAGTTTCAGATGAACAAAGAGTTCCATTTAAGAGACAGATTTCGTATTGTTGTATTCAATGGTACTGCACAGTGCACAGTTACATTCCAGTGTTATTTCTGTTCTCCTAAATGTTTTATCAAATAAGTTAAATTATATATACCTAAGTGATTATTTGTGTGTTATAATGAAACGACATAATCAATAATTGATAATAATATAATATTAATAAAATATTAATCTTTATATTAATTTTGTCCTTCAAGTTTCCAACTGATTTCTGAAATAACTGGTGCAATCCGTAAGTGTGGTTCTGTAAAATAAATTAAAAATATGAGGACTATCTAAAGGATTCCCAGTTAACGTTAAAATAAATCATGAATATTACAAAGAAAAGTAGATCAATCTACTGCTCTTTACTCACCAAGAGTAGCTATACCCTGTGGTACGATACTTTGTCCTTCAGGAACATTGAGGGCTGCTATAGATGCATTTGTCGCCTCTAACACAAGTTCGTTTGTCCAGATATCTTTAAAACTATCCTTCATATCTTTTAACGCCCTATCGAATAATTTCTGGAAAATAACAATTTAATCAAACAAAATATTCAAACTTGAAACATTGGAAACCAATATCGCTATGCAAGCAGATATGAATAAATTCTCTTACTTTATTTGCAAATGCAATGGCTTTTACAGTATTAGTCGATAATAATAAATTATCAGTTCTTACAGATACTGCAGTCATTAATTTCTTTAGATATTATAATAAAATTCAGGTGAATACCTACCTGTAAGACATATGCTTCGAGATCTTGACTGAAGTAAGTCAAGGCAAAGAGTATTTCTTTTACTTGCAACCTCAAATCATATGACGCTGTAACTAGGCTGTGTAAGGCCATTACTAATGCCACATCTTCATATCGAGAACCTTCTTTAAGCGAAGCCACTTTCCGCTCATGTTTTCTTCTGTTCTTACTCGAACGGAAAGATCGACTGAAATTGAAGTAAGGAAACTATTAGCTAGAGTTATATCGTCTCATGTATTACGTACCGTGTGGTAGCTGGCTTTTATTTTAGTTTTTGAACCAAACTATTTTATGACTTATTATAGACTTTTGATAGTAATGGATATGACAGTATCAAAAGAATATCACACTTGCCTCAGAGGAGATCAAGTTTTCAAAGTCCAAACTTTCTAACTCCATGTTTGATAACTAAAACCAGCAGATGGCAATGTAATAAAAATATTTGCAGTTTGCTTTTGTTACTGGCGTTCCACAGGGATCCATTCGAGGTCCACTCTTGTAGCCATAAAGTCTAAGGAGCCAGATTTGACGTTAAATCAAGTAATATTACTTTTTTTGCTAAAAACAGTATCACTCAGGGTTTTCTTTTGTAGCGTAGGGTTAATACATAATAATAATTGTTTTCAATGCACATACACCCAGATCGGGACAAAAGTCTGTCAATCACAGAAATATCTATCGAGACACTAAGCTCAAAAGGCGAATCGCAGAAACGTTTCGTCAATAGTGTCTGATACTACGGAGTATTTAAATCGATTTTGTAGATTATACCTTAATCTACAAATTTAATTTGACAAAACCGGCTTACTACAATTATAATTTTGTAAAAAATCTGTGATTGACACGATATCCAGAAGGTAGTAATAGAAATCTCTGAATATTTAAAAAATTTAAAACATACCTCGAACTTCTAGATGACGAGGCAATTGTACTTCCAGCGTCAGAATATAAATCACAATCTTTGTTAGTATAAAAATCGAATGTATCAACTGGATGCTTAATTTTATTTTGTCTTACAACTTGTAAACGTTCACGGTGTCTTATGAAAGTTGCCCAATTTTTCTCTATTAACTCGGCGATATTATTATATTCTTCTAATATTGCTGGTAGAAGTTTTTCATCTACAAAGAGAAAATTAAATTTTATCTCTTGTGTGATTGTGTCCATTTCTAAATTATTTCACGTTAAGTATTATTATTCTCTTCGTGAGAACATACATTACCTTTCAAATTAGATTTGTTGTATTGTGAACAAAGTCTTAATGCCGTTTTATATTGTCCACATTCGATTGCATAGGAAATGGTTTCGTCGCTATTTTTATAATATTGTTCCAAAATCGTTAATGCTTCCCTGTGACGCTTTTCTTGCTTTAATGCTTGTACCAGGTCCCTAAAATTAGTACAAATGTATTAATTTTGCTGAAATCATCTTGTAAGGATAAATACATCTAAATAATATTTTATTGTGAGACATAAACATACCAACACAAATTCTTAAATTGTTCGTCACGCCATGGTTTTGCCAAGCTTACTGCCATTTCCCATTCAAGAGCTTCTTTGTAACATTCTATGGCTTTATCTATTCTGTTAGCTTTTTCAAAAATAATACCAGCTTCAGTATACTCCTTTTTCAATTTCAAGTAAAGACCATAGTCATCAGATATTTGCTTAAATATATCATCATTTGGAGAAAATAATGCCAATGCTTCGCGGTACAGACTGTGATATTTTACAAACGTTTTAAGCTCATTATACCGGCTCGACCCACACAACACAAGACTTTTTACTGCTCTGTCAAATCTTTTTAAATGTTTGTTGATTGTGAATCTCTTATAATTTTCTTCCATTTCATTGAGTTCGTTAAGCATAGGCACATATTCTTTTGGATCTTTCTGTGATTTACATGCTACTAACAAAACTAAGTCAAAATCATACATTCCAAGAGCGACATCAAAAAGATGATTCACGTCGACCATGTAAAGCAAATACTTTAGTGCTTCATCTGATCCAACAGGCAGCTTTGATCCATCAGACTCTTGTAACTTTAGTTTTTTTATAATCAACAGTGCATTTTCCAAATCTTCTACTGTATTTTTCTTTACAAAAGTTGTAAGTAATGGTAATATTTTACTATCGCTGTCCGATCTCTGTATCAAGTATTTCCTAACTATATCGCAAATCTTTTGAATTTTTAAGTCTATATCACTTTTTAGTTTATCTGGCTTATTAGCATAACTGCTAGCGTACATTGATTTAGTTACATCCGAATTTTCTATATCAGATAAAAAGAGATTCAACCATGAAACATTTTTGATTGATTCCAGAAAGACATCAATATGTTTGAAGAATTTGTCTGGATCATGATCATGGATAAGATTCAAATTGATTCTCTCTTTCCTCATGAGATCAAATGCTTCGTGATACTGAAGGCCATCCAGGTATTCACCGATTATCTTAAGTGATAAGGGCCTTGGCTGAATAGTTTCAAGATTTCCCCTTGGCATTTGGAAAACAGTTCTTGTGTCATTAGGTACAGCAACCACCAATTTTCCTCCTCTTTCTATTTTCCTTTTATACACATGATTTGTTTCGTTTTTTTGATACTGGATAATAGCCTCAAGACCTGGTTTAGTCAATTCAATACACAGTAGCAGATGTTGGAGTGTTGTCAACAAAAGAAAATGAGTGTGGACATAGAAAGAGCTTACATTATTCATGATCATTCTATCATTTATAAATAGATGCCCTTTATGTGATAATCCAATAAATTTTAGTTCATCTTCTACCAAAAATACATTGAATTTTGGACATGGAACTCCAATTGATATATCTTGGATTTTTACAGATTCTCCTAATTTGTAGTAAGCAATATCACCATTTTGCAGTAACAAAAACAGTGAATTTGTTTCAGTGGGATGACTTTGAACTCGCAATACAGAAGCAGGTAAAAGGCTAGAATAAGATTTTCCTATTTTCTTTGAACCACTAGTATACTCAACCAAGTGATAATTATTAGTATCATCAACCATAACACATATAACTGTATCAGCATTAACCCAATGCCAATTGTAAAATTGGAATGGAAAGTCATATTTATCAGTTTCAACAGTTTTAAAGTGTTCATACTGCAGAGGAAACTTATTAGTTTGTTTGTAAAATAACAATTTGTGGCCTTTAGTACATACAAAGAAACTATTGGAATCGCACTTTTGATCTCCCAGACTTTGCGGCGCAAAATGAATTGAGTCAACATTATCATCTAGCTTTATTTCTAAAGCTGACATGGGTGGAGGTAATACAGTTTGCCTAAAACCTGTTATTAGAACTTTGTTTCCATCAACTACAGCTACAATAGCATCATCATCAGTTCCATAACCTCTGCTATGATCTACATTCCAAATCCAGGTGTATGAAAAATGCTGCCCATTTTGTAAAAACACATGTAGTTTTTTATTGTCAGCAATATCAAAGTTATTGTCCCACATTATCTTACTTATATGTTGTTCACTGTCGAATTCTAAAGTTTGTTTGTGATACCAGTGATAATTACCAATTGTAAAAAGTAGTAGAGTCTGTGTATTTGTATCTAAATTTCTGCATTGCAAAGTCAGTATTTCTGAGTCAGAACTCCAAGTGATATCTTCAACTACTGTATTAGGTTTAACAGGTACATCAAATTCTCCATGTTTCAAACCATTTTTCTCAAAGAAAGAAACAAGATATTTGTCACTTATTTTCTGTGTGGTAGCAATAAGATTTCCACTGGGTCTCCAAGACAAATTAGATTCTATTCCTGGTTGTTTTTCACTTGTGTATTGCAAGTGACCTTCTTTATCAAATACCTTAAATCTTCTGATTCCTTCCATAGTAAATCCAACAGCATACAAACCTCCGTCACCTCTCCATGATATCTTAACAGTATCATCACTTCCCATTTCAGAATCTAAGAATACAAAATGAAGTGAGATGACAATATTTATTTAATTATTATTAAGAATTTAAATATTATGATGTAAACTGGAATTAAAGTGAGTATTATATTTCCTTTTACAACAGAAGTTCCAGGCACTTTAAACTCAATGTGTGTTATTAAATCAATTATAATGAGCTCATTAAATTGTTTCTTTTTGTTTTATAGATCATCTTGTCTAATTAATTTGAGCATGTTAAGCCAAAAAATTAGTCTTTTGTATTTACCAGCAGTGACTTCAATCTTCACTTTAGCTGCTTGTTTGCCAACTGACCCATGGAACTGAGTTTCCTTCTTCCCCCAACCAACAGTTATAAATTGTTTCTCTCCAAACTCTTGATTTAGTAGATTCACTTCATGGATGGGATCAAACATGTTCATTAATATCATGTTCATGTCTTTAGTCACTAAAACCAACAGTTCTTGGTCTGGACTCCACTCCATTGCCTGTGAATTATGATACTTTATGAGATAAGGCATTATACAGGATGAAATTTAAATCATGAGCATCCCTAAAACTCCACCATTGAATTCATTATTACAAACAACTTCTATTATGGGACGAACACTGAAAGTGAAAAATAAATCAGCTGTTTCATAAATTCATGTAAATAAAACTCCACAAAATGTATGGAACACCTATTTTTTATAGAGATTTTACATTGTGTTTGTATTGTGTTTTTATTTACATCATTATCTGCCTAGCCTTTTCCCAACTATGTTGGAGTCGGCTTCCAGTCTTACCAGTCTTATAATTGTGTGTACAATAAAGAATTACAGAATTGGGTTCATAGTAAAGTAAGTAGAGTTTGATGACCACTTTTTGGAATGCTCATGATTTAAATTTCACCCTGTAGATTAATACAGGAAATATTATCATTTGCTTGAAGATCAGTGTAACTTAAGACAGTAGGTACTTACAAGGGTTAGTATCTGCCTTCAAACAAGATGGATAAATGTTTTTTTTTTATACACAACACAGAAATAACATTGTCAGTGAATGTGCTGAAGATTCACTGAAAATGCTCTCTTTACACTTCAAGGACATTTATCTCTTCTTGTGCTGAATCAGAAAGACGATGGCGATTCCACTTACACTAACTCTTTTAATAAAGCGACGCGAAGTGACGATCGCCTTGTAATAAAATATAGTCTTTGTAAGCACCTAACCAGTTGGACTTTAAGAAAAGGAAGTAGCTAAATCGTAAAAAACATAGTAACTTACCAGTAATCCATTATCACAAACTCCGGCTAAATCACATGTATTACCATTGTCACTGATCGTAATTAGCTCGCCATTCGCAAGTCCCACACACAGGGTATTGGTAAGGGTAAGAAATGTAATGTTTACAGGCTTATTATTCGGTGCTGCAATCTCCGATAGGTCTTTAGTCCACTTCACCTGATTATTTTCATTATAATTGTATACCCTAAGGTTATGTGTACAAACATACAAATCATTAGAAGAACTTTCTTCATCGTGACCGTTGCAAACTATGAGCTTGTCTTCAGATTTGAGTTTCAGATCCCTCACACATATTTCCCATAAATTTAAATTCTTCATTATTGAATGTTACGAAAAACTACGCACATAAACACGTTGTACATACACACAAAATAGCATGCACCTTGGGCTATTATAGCAACTAGCAAGGCAAGTACAAGTAGTACAAGTAGTGTCACTATCGGCGAGACGAGACAAGAAAGAAGAACCGTCATGTGTCAGTGTCACGACTGACACATAAAATGACAGTCCTCTGACATTTGTTCGTTCTTTAGTATTGCTCTATGAAAATAGTCTATATGGTGCATTCTCGATATTCCTCGATTCAGAGGCCCCTTTGTATTCTTTACTTAGATTCTAAACTTGTAAAGCCGCTACAGGGCTACCCCTGCCACAGGAGATGTTCCGGTAGGTTAGAAGAGTGTTCTGTGCATAGGCGCAATTTACTGCAAATTCTATCTGCAAAATTTGAGGGCGCCACTAGCGCACATTACATACTACACTACAACTCAAAATTACAAGTTATTTAGTACTTACACATTACTATGAAGAATTTTTTGTCTATCAAATATTCACTTTTAAATTGTTGTAGTACCTATTCACAAACTTAGCTTAGGTTTTTAGTTACAGCTGACACCGCCTCATGACTTGTTGCCAAGCTATGTGTGGCTGAATCTGAATCCACTGTAACGCACTGCCTGCCGATCACTGATCAGAGCGCGAATGAATGTGTCGCGGAATATTTCGCACGCCTAATCCCTTATAATAGTTTGTATACAATAATTTTGGATAGTGGTGACACTATTAAAAAACGGTAAAATATTATAGGAGTGCTAAAAACCGCCTAAGAGTCCAATTTCTCTTTGCACGTAAATTGTGACAGGGCTGATCTAAGGAGCTAGGAAGTAGGATCTAGGAGCTTGAATCATCCCACTGCTGAACAAGAGCGTTCCCCCATATCTTTCTGCCCAACACTCTAGTAATAAAACATAAAATTATTAGAATTACATTTTTTACATCTATATAAATTACAGAATCAACTACAACTAATGTTTAAGCATAAAAATTGTTTAAACCTTTGGATAGTAAGTTGTTTCAAACTTCTTCTTGCTTTTAGGATATGGTCGCAAAACTTTTGGAATATATGGAGGCAGATGTTCATCCAACCTTCTCTTGAATGGATTAATCCCTAATTCGAATGGCCTTACTTTTCGTTCAAAAAATCTCGAATTGAATTGTTGTTTGTAAATCTTCTCCCATAGATACACTTCAGGCAGTAGGAAATGCTTTGGTCTGTTGGATACTAAGTGTTTGTATCTGGACTCTAACCAGCAGCGTTTGTTATCATCTTCTATATCAGCAACCACTTGTTCTTCCTTTCCTAAATATGGTTTCAAATCATAATCACGTTCTTCAGGAGCATTTAAGTAAAACTGTATCAGCATCTTCAATACATCTTCATTCAGTCCTTGAACCTTTCCATTTTCAATGCCATCATATAACTTTAGAGGTTTAGTTCCAAAACAGATGTTGTTTTTGGGATTTGTATGTACCACATCATTATGCATTTCAATAGTGTTAAGTTGGTATGCATACAAAGACCATAGCTGTCCATTTGTGATAACAGTTTGTGTCACTAGTGGATATGTTATGTCATTGTAACTAGTAAAACCTTGATAATTGGCCTGTGCAAGAAGCCAACCAAAACTAGACATTATGGCTTGACTATGCAGTGCATCTATATTGTCTTCAGGACCATATGATTCATTTCTGGCTAGTATGTGTCCACGGCCATGATAGGAAAGGCTGCCAAATTCATCATAGTCGCCAGGCCAAAAACCTGAAAAAAAAAACTTATTTAAGTAATTTTACTCCTTCATTTTATTTATTACTAGCGACCCGCCCCGGCTTCCCACGGTTACGCAAATAAACATGTATTATACATATAAACCTTCCTCTTGAATCACTCAATCTATTAAAAAAAATCGCATCAAAATCCGTTGCGTAGTTTTAAAGATCTAAGCATACATAGGGACAGACAGACGCGGGAAGCGACTTTGTTTTATACTATGTAGTGATTTCATAATTTGACCACACCATTCTGTAGTGGTTTATAGAAGACACCTATCATAAAAATTTCATTGATATGGTGCTAGTAGTTTCCAAGTAAAATGGGCGGGACGAAATTGTAAAGGTTCCTTTATAATAATAGTATTATAATATAATGTTTTAATATTATGATTGACAATTTCATTTGAAATTATTAAAGAAAAGCAGTTCATGCGGAATATGTGCTCCGATGTGGCCCTGCGGAAAAGAGACCGTCATACCAATATAGAGAAGCTGTACCTGGAATATTGGTACCATGTCTGAACTCATTAAAATATCCAACAGTTTCAGGAGCATTTGTGAATGCTGGTACTTTGAACTCAGGGTTCTCTGCTTCACTGTAGGGTAAGATGGGCTTCAAGGGTAAATGATTTCTTATTGTTAACATTGGAGTTCCTGAAAAAGGCAACAATTACATTACATAATGTTCTAATCATAATATGTATAAAACTATTAAAGTAGGTAGTTTAAATTGTGTCTACAATACTAAGGCCTCAGCCTCGAATTTAGCGGGCAGCGGGGCGGCGGCGGCGGCGGCGCGGGAGCGGCAGGATCTTATGCGTATAATCAAATGGAACGGTTCTCGAAAACCAGCGGCGCGGGAGCGGGCAACGAGCGCTGCGCTCCAGTAAAACGGTGACCGCCCGCGCCGCCGCCGCCGCCGCCCCGCTGCCCGCTAAATTCGAGGCTGAGGCCTTATAGGTTGTTGTAAAACAATACTATTAGATTCAATGCTATCAAATAGTATTGTACACTATAATGCATACTATTAATTTGATAGATTATTTTATGTTGACAAGCATTGAATGCTGAATGATTTTACTTCCTATTCTTTAAGGAGTATGGAAAATAAAAGATTACAGGTCAGTACATAGTTGTAACATTTTAGAGGGGTAATCATCACCCTATTCAATGATACATAGCAAAATGAGTAAGTAATAAAATGTGCAATAAATATATTTCACCTAAATACTGCACTGCTCGGTCTATAGGCTCCTCTATGCGGTCCTCTAAGCACTTAAACTGCTTTCTCCAGTTTATAAGATGGATTGGTGGATCTACACCACCAATAAACCAAAATGCTTCATGACGTGGATCGTAATCAGCCTAAAATATTTAATCTCAGTTAGTACGCAGAGCTAACAGAAAATATAGATTAAAATAGGACGGATTAGATGGAATCCAGATTTAAAAAAAAACAATAATGTCCTGACCAATTTTTGCTCACAGTGGCAAACCTCAATGGAGATTAGCCATCTGTCCAGGTATCCGTGCGCTCACCTAGTCGCTGCGCTCGCCCATGCTCAGGCGCGTCGCCGCATAGCGACTCTTATACATCTGACGAGAGTATACATATCCCTCAAAGATGGAATTTTAATAAAGCCGATTTTCCTCTATTGTATAAATTAATAGGGGCTATAGACTGGACTCCTATGTATAACTTAAGTTTAGAAATGAGTTTGAACTTTTTTTACGACACTATTAATTCAATTATTAATGACTGCGTTCCCAGAAAAAAGCGAAGTCGTGTAAGCTCGAGGTACGTTTATCCCGAGTGGTACACTGTTCAAATAATTCGCGACATAAAACGAAAAGCAGTGCTCCATAAAAGGTACAAAACAACCAACCAAAGATCTGATTATGAAGCGTTTTCTCTGTGTAGGACAAAAGTAAAAAATATGATTAGGTTTGCCCACGAACAGTATAATAACCGTGTCGAAACCGAACTTCTTAAAGACCCAAAGACTTTTTGGAACTTTGTAAATTCTAAAAGAACTAATAGGAGCCCACACAAAATACGTAAAAATGGAGAGGTGTTGACCGGTCAACAGTGTGTGATTGAGTTTGCGGAATATTTCCATTCGGTTTATAGAAAGGAAAAAGCCGCGTTGAATGTTAATGCGGCGATGCTAGAAGCGGGTGGTGAGAACGGAGCAGCGCGCGTTCACTTAGACCAGCTGCAGCTAGTTGACGTTCAACGTGCGCTTCAACAACTTAAACCGAAGAGGTCAGTGGGACCGGACGGTCTCCCACCTTACATTATTAAGGACTGTCGATCAGTATTAGACGAACCCCTGCTTTATATTTACAATAAGTGTCTTAAGGCAGCGGCCTTCCCAGATAGGTGGAAAACTACTCGGGTCGTGCCGATACCTAAGGGAGTGTCGAGAGAGAATGTGGATGGATACAGGCCGGTGGCAGTATTATCTACTCCGGCAAAAGTGTTCGAGGCTGCGATCCATAAGAGCATATTCACACAGGTAAGCGCGCAACTCTCAGACGCACAGCACGGGTTTCGACCGGTAAGAAGCACCACCAGTAATCTTCTTACTTATATGGCTCAGGTGGTGCCGACAGTGGATGGTGGGGGGCAGACTGATGCTGCTTACTTCGACTTTAAAAAAGCGTTCGATCTAGTCGATAATGACGTATTGCTGGCAAAGTTAGCAGCATTTGGTTTCACCCCACATTTACTAAAGTTTTTTAGCAGTTACATGAGAGATAGACAGCAGTACGTGGAATATGAGGGACATGTGTCAAGTCCATATTTTACTAGGTCTGGCGTAAGTCAAGGAAGCAATCTTGGTCCTTTGCAGTTTATATTAATGATAAACGATCTGCCTAAGGTTGTTAAAGATGCAGATTGCTTACTATTCGCAGACGATCTCAAACTATTTTACGTTATACAAAATATGGAAGACTGTATACGACTACAAAATGACATAGATAGAGTGGTAAACTGGAGCATGCAAAACCGATTGCAATTCAACACCTCTAAGTGTGTAACCATTACTTTCACACGAGTACATAAACCTGTAGTCTATAGTTATGAAGTAGACAGGGTGCCGATGGTGAGAGTTACAGAGGTCAGGGATCTAGGGGTCTGTCTTACCACAGGGTTAACGTTTCATAATCATATTATTAAGTGTTGTAAAAAGGCGTTTAGAAATTTAGGATTTATGCTTCGCACGGTTCGTACCTTCACAAACGTAAAAGCAATAGTCGCCTTATATAATTCTTTAGTGAGAAGTCAATTAGAATGTAACGCAGTCATTTGGGCCCCACATGAAACTAAATATAGTCTTATGCTGGAGCGAGTTCAGAACAAATTCATTAGGTTTTTATATATGCGGTATTATGGGGTATACCCATTTTATCCATTGATGTATCCAACTTTATTTATATTAGGTATGGTCGGATACAATGAGCTGAGGGTCAGGAGGGATCTCACACTTGCCTCATATATATTTAAAATAATTAGAGGGAAGATACACAATGCTGTCATATTAGGGCTTGTGGGTCTATGTGTGCCGGACAGGTACGTGTGGCGACGGCGCCGGCCGCAGCTGCTGAAGGTGCAGCGGGGCCGCAACAACCTACTGGGCGAAGCACCACTGACGCGCGCACTCGATACTCTCAACCTCATAGCGAGTAAAACAGATCTTTTCTGTTGTCCATTGAGCGAATTCACAAGGATAGCACTGTGGGCAATATGTTATGAAATTTAGTTGTTTAGTGGTTGTGTTAAAGGACATTTAGTTACTTAATTGTAGTTAGAAGTACACTATTGCATTAGGTAAAACCTGTAATAATAGTTGTATTAATAGATAAATAAATAAATAAATAAATAAATAAATAAATATTATAGTGCTAAAGCATGTATGCAAACACAGGTGCACTCTCTATTTCCTCACTCTCATAATCCGATGGGATGGCAATCCGACACAACTGGACAGGGATTAGGCCCTGGGCCAACGGCTTTACGGAAAAATAGAAATCGGTAAAAAAAAATAATGGCTTATAGATACCAGCAAACTTCTTGATGACTGAACAATCATTGAGTGATCTGCACAATATAAATTTCTTCACCACTCCTTCACTTCACCAAAGAGACCTAAAAATCGAGTATGCAATACTCGATTGTCACAAGGTCCCTTGTCAAGATGTTTGCCAGTATTTACACCTGGGTTTGTCTTGGCAGTTTAAGAATCACACAACTAATCTATTGTTTAATTTAACAGTTGTTAAATTTAATTACCTGTGAAGATATTATGTGATCCACTTTATCAGTTAAGTTGTTCGTGATAATTCTATTAATCTGTTTTACTATACATTTGGCAAATGCATCTTCCCTTTGTGTGATTTCAGGTTTTTCAACTGTGTAAGCAAAATTGTGCCTGGAAATAATAAAATGTATTATTTTAATAAATTCATGGTAGGTGAAAACCACAGTATTTCATAAGTAGATAAATGATATCTTTCATTTGAATTTAAAAAATCATTAATAAATTACAAAAACAAATAGTTAATGATAATTTTAATATCAAAAAACAATTTTCATGGTTTAATTTTAATATAGGTAATTTAAATTAATAATATGATACATACTCAACACCTTCACTTTCTATAAGTATAGCATCTTCAATTTGGGATTTTATTTCCTGAACAACAGAGTTTGCAGCCTCTTCAGTTTCATTGTAAAATTCTGGGAGTTTATCGACGGCAATAAAATGACTTCTTGTGTGAAATTGCACTAAAGGCTTAGCATTATATGGTATTTTGTCTTCGTTCAACATAATACACTTCCAGCCATAGTATCGCGGCATATTTAAAGCTATTTGCTTTTCTTCGACGGTATTTACTTCCTTTATTTTTTGGTAAAGAGCCTGTCTTTCTCGTAATTTTTTGCCTTGGAGAGACATATCCAAAATTGGAGGATATTCTGGTGTTTCAGTATATTCATTTTGTTCTGAAAGGGCAGCTTGAGACTGCGGTCTTGATATAATTTTTTTTAATCTAGGAAAAGTTCTGTGAACTTTGTTAAAATACATTTTATATTGGACACGATCACGAAATATTAGTTTATTAGTATTCGCTCGTGTCAAACATTCAAAGCAGGGTGACCATCTCCAAATACGAAATCCTGCCCCACTAACGAAGAAAACCTGCCAAACCTGCCAAAGGCTGTTTTCCTATCGAAATACCTAAAAAAAAAAAAAAAAAAGGTCGTCCCGTCATCAAATTCATCTGAATCGAATGACGGAATGAGCTAAAAAAAAAAAAAAAAAGGTTGTCAAATGCAAAAAAATACACAAAATGATCAAACATTACACAAATTGGCCGACTAATCACGGAGTAACCGGTGGACCAACATCATACGGGCAATACTGCCAGAAACTGCCACATTTATAAAAACGTCAAGCCAACCTGCCAGACACTAAAATCGGGGCCTAAACCTGCCAAAAAGGCAGGATCCTGCCACATATGGTCACACTGATTCAAAGACACTTAAGACAGAAATATAATATTTTTAGGTTATGTTAATGTTTCGTTCAGTAACTGTGTAACAAGAATATGTCAAAAGTTAACAACGCGCGCCAGAAGGTTCAGCAGTAATACTAAAAAAATAGAGAAATTAAGACTTCTTACATCAGTAAAAATAGAAAAAAAGTATCAACAAAATAATCCAATGTTTTTACCGCTATTTATTAGTTTTTCTAATGTTACTAAACAGAAAATTTCTAAACGAAGTAGAGCTGATGCAACGTTTTGACATAAGCCACAGCCTGATAGCCACCTGCCAAATTGTCTTGAATTATAACCATTCACATTTTATTATTTATCGTAATATAGTGGTTAATTTTATACGTAATCATGGACGACGACATGGTATTTGATCCCTCTTTAAAAAAAAAGAAGAAGAAGAAGACCGGTTTCGACATAGACGCAGCTCTCGCAGGCGAGCAAGGTGAGAGCACGAGCGTGGAGGCGCCCGCTGGGACGGGTGACGTCGACTTACCCGAGGATGATAACCTCGATTTGGATAACTTTGGAAAGAAAAAGAAGAAGAAAAAGAAGGCGGTCTTTAACTTAGAGGAACTAGAAAATACATTGCCGGAAACACCTCCGGCCGAAGAGCCCGAACAACAGGAAGATGAAGTTATTGACGATCTGGATCTAGACATTGACTTCTCTAAAACTAAAAAGAAGAAGAAGAAGAAAAACATTGAGGAGTTTGTCGAAGAGGACTCAAGAGGGGAAGACACAGAAAATATAGAAGATGTCAGTGGTGACTTATGGAGTGGCACTGATCGGGATTACACTTACGACGAGCTTCTAGAGCGAGTATTCGACATCATGCGCGAAAAGAACCCTAGCATGGTGTCTGGCAAAAAGCAGAAATTCATTATGAGACCTCCACAAGTTGTTAGAATTGGTACCAAGAAAACATCCTTTGCAAACTTCACAGAGATCTGCAAAACTCTCCATCGGCAGCCTAAACATTTACTAGACTTTTTATTGGCCGAGTTGGGTACTAGTGGGTCTGTGGATGGTAATAGTCAACTTATCATCAAAGGTCGTTTCCAGCAGAAACAGATAGAGAATGTACTTCGTCGGTATATCAAGGAATATGTTACGTGTCATACATGTCGCTCCCCTGACACCATCCTACAGAAAGATACTCGTTTATTCTTCCTCCAATGTGAAACCTGTGGATCCCGTTGCTCTGTGGCCAGCATTAAGTCTGGTTTCCAGGCGGTAACTGGAAAGCGTGCTGCCATCCGTGCAAAGACTGCATAGAGTATTAGTGCTTAGTGATAAAACTAATTATACAGTCAAGGATCTGGGGTACATACAGTCATATTCCTTATTTGTTGTAATATTTTTAAAACATTGTCAGCTGTGTGTGGTGCTGATAATTGTGTGCAATTTTATGTAGGTAGACCTAACAAATCTTATTACTTGAAATTGATTACAAACCTACCTTATATATTTAATAAGAAATTTGAATTATTATTATGAAATATTTTAGTACATTGGAGATAGGGTTTAAAAAGTCTTTAAATTTTGTTTTATGATGTCATCTGTTTTTCAACCAGTTTTCATTGTAAAAATATTAGTGATGTGCTCAAAAACATTTGTGATTGGTAATAAAGGTAATGTCTGAATGTACCCCATTCTAACCCCTATATTTATGTATAGCTCACTTCTGTATTATTCTCATTGATACACAATGTTTTATAAATGGTTGTTTTATTCCAAATCTCAAATAAAACACATTTTTATTATATTAGTTGTATAATTCATATAACATAACAGTAAAAAAATATATTTGTGATTTTTAACATACATAAATAGCATCAGTGCAATGCTATTTTAAAAATGTATAAAAATCATTATTATGTACAATAAAAGATTCTTCAAAAACAACAATAACATGTAACAAAAGTAATAACTTACAAAAATAACAATTCATAGTTAATTGAACTTATAATTACTACATTAGAATTGCAAAATATTAAGCTTATTCAAAATACATGAAGGAATGAATGAATAATTCAAAATAAGTCTGATAAAGACTTAATTATGAATAATTTGACGTTCATAATCATGCTTTACAGCTTTGCTAAGACTGTCAGCATATAAATCAAGCCTTTGTGTCATTGTGAAGCCCCATTTATCTTTTATTTGGCGACATAAGTTCAAATCCATCTGGGCAATCAATAAGCCATCTTTTACTCTTGACAATCCTGGAGTCCTAGCACCATCAGGAGCAGTCACATAGCTGGAGCCATAAAAGTGGCCAAACTCTTTGTGTGCTGGTTTCCCATCACCTGAAGTGAATTCATTAGGGAATGACTCAGTCCCAACCCTGTTTATGGCACAAGTGAAGTAGCTGTTGGCTATTGCTGCATTTCTAGCTTCAACTGCCCATAAATGCTCACTGAGACCTGCAACTGTGGCAGATGGGTTAAACACTATTTCAGCTCCATTAACTCCAAACATAAGCCAGTTCAATGGATGATGGCGGCCATAACAAATATTGATGGCTATCTTTCCAAATTTGGTGTCAAATACTGGGTGGCCTGTATTCCCTTCAAAGTAATATGTAGACTCATTGAAGTCTCCAACACGAGGGATGTGGTTCTTACGGTGTTTACCAATGACCTTGCCAGCTTCATTAATAACAACAGCTGTGTTCCAAATGGTATCACCATGGACTTCATCCCTCTCTAAGATTGGGGAAATAATGACCATTCCATATTTGATAGCCAAATTTTTCAGGAACTGAGTGCTGGGTCCGTTTTCAGCTGATTCAGCAAATTCACACCAAGGCTGTTTCTCTCTGGTGCAGAAGGCGAATGGCATGCTCCAGGCTTCTTGTAGACAAAGGACGTTAACTCCTTCTTCACCAGCAGATGAGATGATCTTGAGTATTTTATCAAAAATAGCTTGCCTTTGCTCCACAATTGATCTATCTGTAGATGTAGCAATAGAATGTTGAATAACTCCGACTTTAACTATTCGAGGACTCCTTATTTCCTCTTTCTTGACCGGGAAGTTGTAAGCTGCGATTTCAAAGCCGTTCTCTTTTGCATAATCTTGATTTATATTCTTTATAGCTAGTTCATGGTGACTGGTTCTTCCATAGTGAATCCTGTTGTATTCTTGCAATTCTTTACCTGTCAAGGTGTTTGCTATGAGTAAGTCTAAGCTTGTGAGATCTGATGAAGCTGCCATTTCACCACAGTAAGTAAAGTACACAAGGTTTATGGTAGTGTAAAGGTTTGGTTCTGTTTGTAGAACTTCGTATATTTATCAGAGCTCGCGTAGGTATTCACTAAACGTGACTAGAACTTTGACCTGATAGATTTAAAGTCGCCACTATTCGTTCAGCAAATATAATAACTGATAAACAAGCATATGATAAACGAAAATGAATGAATCAAATCTAATTATATCAACAAAACCAATCAAAACACACACAGGCTTAAGCGATATCAGCCTATGGATGGGGATGGATTGTTATGCTAACGCATACAACAATAATAGTGTAGGACCATAGATTTAGTATTAATATATACTAGATTATGCCAAAATATTAATCTAGAAAGAGAACTACTTAAAACTAGCAGTGTCCTTGTTTAATACAGTGACCACATTTTTTCTTAGCAGCACATTATTTACCAATTATTGATATATCTTAACCGTTAGGTAACGGTTAAGTAATTAAGAAAATAAGAATTACAAGATGATCGTTCGTTTGTAAATAATAAGAACTCGCTGTCCGGTGCCACTTTGTATGGGTGATTATCCTAGAAAAATGTATTTAAGTACAGCTTGGCAAAAAAGAGTCTGAGGCGGTGACAGTTGGAACTAAAAAATTATAATAATGACAACAGTTTTATTTGTCAACTGCAAGTAGCTTCCTTGTCATCTTTACGTAGTGCAAGTAATTTTCTTTAAAATTTAAAAGATTCGTGTAATTTGCGTGTGTTGTCGTGATGTTTGGCCGAAAGCAAAGCCGGACAAATTTTGTCTGAAATTGACAATGTTTACCTGAGAACTGCTCGAATGACAGGTATAGTCCATGCAATTTTTCTTCTAGAATGTAATTAAGTCGTTATATTTACTTTCTGATAGCTTGTACCACCAGTTTTTGTCGTCTTGTGTACAAATAATTATTGAGGTTATGTTTTGTAATTCGACGAATCGCGTGTAGTTAAACTGTTTAAATTGATACTTGAAACTTAAGAATAGAGTTAATACAGAGTTATTATTGTTTATTTCAGGTAAATCTGAAAATACAATCAGAGCAATTGTCGATGAAGGTGAAAAAAGTACAGCTTGGCAAAAAAGAGTCTGGAAAAATTGGGGGCGCCGCTGGCGCACTTTTCACACTACAATTCAAAACTACAAGTTATTTAGTGCTTACATATTTCTATGACGAGTTTTTTGTCATTAATTATAATCAAATGAATCATTTTTATGTTATTTTAGTACTCACAAACTTAGTTTTTAAGATTTTTATTTTTAGTTCCAGCTGTCACCGCCTCAGACTCTTTTTTGCCAAGCTGTAAGAGTATTTTTTCGACACCTGGAAAACACCGAAAAGGTCGCTCGAAGAAAGAACTTGATGATTTTGATTTATATTGCAAGTTGCACTTCGTTGTGGCGTTCAATGGGGGAGGCCTTTGTTCAACAGTGGACGTTTTCCGGCTGATGATGATGACATTTATTTTTTTGTATTTTAATAAAATCTAAAATGAAACATGTTGTTTAATTTCCCTTGTTGATAATGATGATTTATTATCATAATCCACAATCCATAAATGACTCTGTGATAGGCTCGCTATAATTCTAACTCTTGAGATGACCATTCTCAAGAGTCTGAATGATAGCGATTACGTACTTACATAATGGGTAGTCCCATTATGTAAGTATTGCGTTGTCAGATTTTTCTTATTCTACTTAGATCTCCCACAGAGCATGCCACCAAGCTTTATATTACATATAAGTAGTTATTGCCGCCAATGTACAATCTTCCTAAATATAATTTGGATGATATCTGTTTTGTACAATAATTACTACCAGACCATGACTATTACAAATAAAGTTTAAATCTTTCTTAATTTTAATTAATATGTTCAATTTACTTTTTTAATTTGATAAATATTGAAGACTAAAACGATCAAGTATCTTGTCAATTTTAGTCGTGGTATATGGGGTGGCAATCTAAAAGATTAAGGCGCCCTCAATTTATCCAGACTCTTTTTTGCCAAGCTGTACGGCAAGCGTTAATTTTTTTGTGCCGTGTGTAGAACCCACAGACATATAAGAGTACAAACAGCTTGGCAAAAAAGAGTCTGAGGCGGTGACAGCTGGAACTAAAAATAAAATTTTTAAAAACTAAGTTTGTGAGTACTAAATTATCATAGAAATAAATTATAATTTGATTATAATTAACTACAAAAAACTCTTCATAGAAATATGTAAGTACTAAATAACTTGTAATATTATGAATTGTAGTGTGAAAAGTGCGCCAGCGGCGCCCCCAATTTTTCCAGACTCTTTTTTGCCAAGCTTTGATTAGGCGATACTTTTAGTAGAATCGCAGAAAATGCTCGGTGAGTTGTGGAAATGTGGCATTTTGGCTCAATTTTGCTGTTGTCTTTGGTTGTCAGTTGTCACTTGTCATTTTGTCAATAATGTCATTGTGTGTGTGATTTGATTTGGTTACTTTTGGATTTAATTTGAATGGCTTTGCCACATAGTGTTCAAGCATTTATTTATCTACCGAAGGCGATCTGATCGCAATCAAAAACATATTGTTTGATTAATTTACACTAAATAGTACTAGTAAGTACTAAAACTGAAGATCGATACCTCAAAATAATTAGTCAAAATGAATGTGCTTCCAGCTCAACCGATTGGGATACAGAGCACAGCAGGCGCTGTTCCCATTCGAAATGAAAAAGGTAAGCGTACCTAGATTATTTCTGCTGATTTAATTATCAGTATGAACCTACTCCCTAAGATGCACCTTATCTGAAACTTAAGTAAAACTGTTGCACATACTCACATTTCTTGTTTTTGAAATGAATTTTTATGGCAACCAAATTTTTTCAGGCGAGATTTCTATGCAAAAGGTGAAAGTTCAGAGGTACATATCGGGTAAAAAGCCAGATTATGCTCAAGGCGCATCATCATCAGAAGAATCTGATACAGAAGATTTTATAGAGCAGCAGAAACCAGACCGCAGACAGACATTACCACAAATTATAAGCAGAAAAGAAGAACATCTTAGTGATTCTGAGAAAGAAGTTAGTATTGATAATATGAAGCTATTAGGCTAGCCACTATACTACTAAGGTATAATGTTGTTAATGCATGTGTGATTAGTGTTTCTTTCTCAATGTTATAGTACCTTGACTTTTAAAAGCTGGTCATTCTTAATCACAGATTAAATTATACTTGCTCTTGTTTCCATAAACTTATAGTTAATCGAACATAGAGAAACAAGACACAAAAGAAAATCCATTGTTATGCATTGCTGGCGTCTTAGTGGGAGTTGATATCATTGTTTATAGGTAAAAGTGTCTAACAGAGATAGCAAGATAATTATAACCTTAATATTATGTGTTAGGATGTAGGTGAAGAAGTCACTTACTGAAATTATCAATATTGTTTTATAATTTACTAGCGACCCGTCCCGTCTTCGCACGGTCACGCAATTATGCATGTATTATACATATAAACCTTCCTCTTGAATCACTCTATCTATTAAAAAAAACCGCATCAAAATCCGTTTGCGTAGTTTTAAAGATTTAAGCATACATAGGGACAGACAGACAGAAAGCGACTTTGTTTTATACTATGTAGTGATTTGAACAGATTTTGAACCTTATTTTGCTAAACTTCTCTCACTTCTCTAAAATTCTCTCAGGTTGATGACCCTCGTCTCCGTCGTTTACGTCAAGCAGCTCAGTCACCACCAAGGCGTGCTGAACACAAACCAGAGATCATTGATGCCGAGCCTGAAGTAGAATCCGAGAGTAGTGTTGAGGAAGCCAGGGACAGCTCAGAAAGTGAAGATGAACTCGAGGAAGAGGAGATTGAGAGACGAAGACAAGCTCTTAAAGCTAAATTATCTGCCAGGTTTACTATTTAAAATCTTTTCATTCATGTAAAAAAACTTGTACACACAAAAAATTTCATCTAAATCGGTCCAACTGCTGTTATTCATGGACAAACATTGATTATGTCGATAAAATATTGGGAAATATGATGGAACATGGGATGAGTAACATGAGTTTGGTAACACTCATGTTATTTTAAATTCTAATTTAAATTTATCAAAGAATATAAAAAAAATTAAGTAGGTAGTCATCGAAGAATTTAAATTCTAATTTAAAGTCTTTGATGACTGATATCCCAACTGTTATTTTTCAGAAGGAAATGTGTCTTTAGTGGTAATGTGGTAATGGTATTAATTTATTTTCTTAGGGAGGCAGAAAAAGAGGTTCTTGGCAGAGATGATGATGAGGATATGATGGATGGTGTTAAGGAAGAGAGTGGTTCATCAGATACAGAATACACGGACAGTGAAGAAGACACTGGTAATGACCTATGGACAAAAATAATGAATTAGTTCTAATATAAAATGAAAAAGTATATGCTAGTGTATGCAATAAACATTACTAAGGGCCTGTTTCACAACAGAATGACCATATACATAGATAGATAAGCTCACTAATCTAAACAAATATCAGAAAGAGAAAAGATTTTATTATTTGTTAGTAATGGATAAACTCAAAAACTGTTTTAATTTTAATTTATTTAATTTTAAAAATTAACTTATTAGGCTAGTGATCCCTATAAAATTGAAATAATAAAATCCGAGGTATCAAGGATTTGACTATAATAGTCACTATTTGCGCTGCGAAATCTATTGATGTATTACATGTTTATAGTACCTACTCTACCAAAAAATTCCATGAGGCTATTTATGTTTAACTATTATAGTTAAATCACAATAACCGCTTTTTGTTCAATTAGTCAATCAAAACACGGGTAGAATCAAAAGACATTATTTAAATAAAAGTAGTATTTAACACCTCTAAAAATTTATAGGACCCCGGGTGAAGCCTGTCTTTGTAAGGGCATCAGACAGAATGACAGTGCAAGAGCGCGAGCGTAAAGTAAAACAACAGAAGAAAGAAGAAGTTGAAGCACGGAAAGAAAAAGAAGAGAGGAGAAGAGATGCATTAAAACTAGTTGAAGAGACTATTCGGTCGGAACAGAGAAATACACAGGTTTGTAGATATTGATTTATCTAAGGATGACCGAAAATTTTAGATGGAGTAAGTTTTAAAAAAATTCTAATATTTCGAAAAAATACAAGCGTGATGTTATGTTTTGATTACAGGGTGAACTAAAAGAAGGCAATATTAACGACGTGTGCACAGATGATGAAAATGACGAATTGGAATATGAAGCATGGAAGCTGCGTGAAATGAAACGCATTAAACGCGACAAAGAAGAAAGAGAAGCGTAAGTATTAGAGTAGCTATACACATAGTCGATTCGTCACATTCGTTTTGGTATTTTCGAAGAAGTCCCGATGAATTTTTTTTTTTTCACCCTTATAGTTTATCTTTTAATATTAGAGTGGTAGTCAGTTTCAGCACAAATGGCCCGTGTGGATTGGGTTCTACCACTCTCAGAGAATATCAGTTTGAAATAACAGTATCTGTAATAAGAGGTTATTAAAAAAGACATAGGATACGAGCGAGATTTGAACCTGCTACACTCACCCAAATTAACTGAGCTATCATATCGCTGCTCGCACCTATTAAATTACAAGTTCCTTTTCTACATCATCTTGAGGAGACGCATTGTAATGTCTGTTAGTTATTTTTACAAATTACTCAAATCAATGCTAAGAATATTACAGGTTTAATGTCCGAAACGACATCACCAATCCTTATTGAATCATATATTATTCTATCTCTATCTATATCCCATCCCTTTTTAAAATTTCTCTAGTTTTTATAAAGCATTACATAGCGGTAATTAATATGTTGTATTAAAAATCAAGTTGTCAAAGTCAAAATCAAAATATTTTTATTCATGTAGACCATTAGGCACTTACTCGTATGAATAGTCATAATTCTAATATTGTTTATTATAAGAGTGACTCTAGATGCAAGGTTCCAAGGGCATGCTGCTTCATGCAGAAGAATCTGGCAAGAAACTCCAACCTTGTTTCGTTCAGTCACTGATAGCACCAAAAGCCATTTAAAATAATATACTAATTTATTTCACAGAGTAGAAAAAGAGTTGTTGACCATCGAGCGTATGCGTAACATGACGGACGAGGAGCGCCGCGTGGAACAACGTCTCAACCCCAAGCTGGTCACCAACAAGTCTGTCAAGGGCAAATATAAGTTCCTTCAGAAATACTACCACAGGTACTGTCTTACTACCTTTTTACTAGTTGGTGTTTCTTCCAAAACAGACCGCTTTTTTCTTAGGGGATAAGTAGAAACTAAGTGTACTACGAATTGTAGTATTGTTTAATACTCCTTACTGTTTATTTTCTGAAATAAATCTAAGTGTAGATAAAAATTTGCTTTCGTGTCCTGGGTATGGTTACAGGCATATGTTTTAACTTGGGTGTAACACTGTGGGGGCCAAACTGTGGGGATCAAAAATAAGATATTTTATTGGGATATAAAACAAATGCAATAACATGTAATTTGTGTTCGATAATAGTTATTATGATAATAATGATATCTGTCTCTTGGGTATTCCGCGATACCAAGCACGCAATTTCATTTGAAACATTAAACAAAAATAATCTTTTGTGTTTGATTGTAAGACTTAGTTTATAGAAATGAATAACTTATTCAAACTAATTCGTTTAATAAGAATTATTGTTATTTTAAATTTATGTTGTTGTTATTATAATTTAATTACCTATATAAAAAATTTCAGGGGTGCATTCTATTTGGACAAAGAAGACGAGGTGTTCAAACAAGACTTCTCGGGTCCAACCCTGGATGATCACTTTGATAAGACTGTGTTACCTAAGGTAATATAAGTTTTATAATTTATATATCTTTTTTTCAATTTAATATTGAAGCGTCAATATGCTAGATTAGTTATAAAATTGGCGTGATATGGTTTCAAAAACATTATCTTCAAAGGTTAGCCCTCAATATCTATACTTACAGCGTAAAATAAAAGCGACAAAAACATTTGGAAAGTACCTACTTATATTTAAAAAAAATCTGGGCAGAAAATGATTTAATAATATCTTCCTGACCGAATTTCGGTTAACGGATTGGCCATCGGATCTATCGCACTTATAGTGCACAAGTGTATGTGCAAACACAGGTGCACTCTCTATTCTCTCAATCTTATTGTCCGATGGTATGGCAATCCGACACTATTGGAGAGAGATCAGACGAAGGACCGAAGGTTTTGCGCGCTCTATTTTAATATTATAATTTTGTAAGTATAGGAAATTTTAATGTATGAAGCTAAAATGTAATTCCATTTACAGGTTATGCAAGTGAAGAAATTCGGTCGGTCCGGACGCACGAAGTATACACATCTGGTTGACCAAGATACGACAGAGTTCGACTCCGCGTGGAGTAATGAAGGAGCGGCAGCAAGGCTTGCTAACTTCAGGGGCGGTATGAAACAAGTTTTCGATAAACCATCTGCTAAAAGAAAGCATAATGTTTGAAAAAGAACTTTTTCCATCATCATTCTGTATTATAGTGTGTTTGTAAGCGCGTTCTATGTTACTGATTGTGAGATGTCTGTAAATAAATTAGGTTAAGGAATGAATTTGAGCATTTTTTAGAATAAATGTGATATGGAAAAAAAATTGGTTTAATTTTTCGGTTATATGAGTAAGGTCAGCCAAATTGGACCCCTTTTACCCAACATTTACAGGTAGTAACCTGAAATAATCTTATCCTATAGTAATCATTTATTTCGTAAAATAAATGTGAAGAGTTACCAGTGCCTTGGTGGGGCCCCGTATAAAAATTTATTTGGGGGCCCTTATTTATTTTTGCTTATGCACGTAGGAGGCCCCCGTGGCCAGCGGGCCCCTTATAATTGATACGGCAGATACGGCGGTAACTACGCCCCTGAGAGTTACACAAAGATGTCCACCAGTTTTAGAATGGTCTGCAACAACTGTAGCTTATCATATAAATACTTATTATACCTTCACATAGTCTATTTGTATTGATTAAAGCAAGGACCAAAACGTTCTCAAGGCCAGTCCGAAGTCCAGGTTGTTATTTTTCATTAACTTTTATTTTATAACGTATCTACCGCACGTCCGCACCCCGCATGCGGATGCGACCAATTTATTAACCTTCCATTACTATTTGGATTTTTCGATGTTCTCTAAAATTCCACAAGCTTTCGGGTGCGAGTTCTTGAATTCTAATTCTATTTCTATATGATGGAGTACATTATTTTGTGGGACAACTTGCAGTCTTGCACGTAGAGCAAGGACAAATAGATCCTCTTTCGTCTAAAATAGTCAAAATCGATTAAAAAATATAATGAGCATTAAACGCAGATCTTACCTACATCTAAACCATGAGATGATGAGATATCCTTAGATCTTTCGAACAAAAACATCAACCACCCTCATTTTCTAAAACACCAGAGATATGAATACAACATTTTATAATATACTATTCTTATTGCCCCTAAATACCTATTTGAAGTCTACACCTAAGTATAAAACGGAGGATTCTTAACATGAACGTTATATTCATCAGCCAAGTCTTACGACTTTGAACGGATTTAACAGGGAACTTCTATCGTTACCAACTTTTATATAACGCGGCTTGCTCGGCGCTGCGACATAGGAGATTTTAACTTGATTTATGCCGAGTATCACAACTTAGAAGTAGGTTTCTGTTGTGGGGTGTTAGCTAAACTAAGCTATTTGTTTCAGTATCATAAGTGACCGTAAATACTTAGTTCAATTCTAAGAAATGAAGTGCCATATTTTGCGATGAGACATTGTCTATACGTGGACTTAAAGGTACCACGGTTTTTCATCTTAGTTGATATAGGTATATCTTAGTATAATAGTATAGGTATCTTATCTTTTTTTCCCTTTTACATTTAGTCCAATAGCCAAAATGGTCAAAATAATAACATTAATTTTGTTCAAGCAATTTGAATTTAGAATTGTCAAAATGTTGAAAGTATTGTTTGTTTGTTAATTTCACGCTAGTGTTTACGTATTCTAAAAAAATATTTCATTTCATTTCATATATTCTCTGGTTCGTCTGAATCATTGTTAATGCATGTTTATTAGCTAAGGATTTTTCCCGTCGATAAATTGATGTCTAGTTTCATCCAATCTGAATTCAATTAATCGATTACATTTTATTAACTCGCACGCACTACACTATACAATTTACTCAATCGAGAGGATCGGTCTTGTTCCATCCCTATCTATTCCCCACCCCCACCCTACGCATGCAGTTGCAAAAAATCCATATTCGAAAACGCGCGCGTGCGACGGTTCTCTCTCCCAAAAATTATCAAGAAGTCTACTACGCATTTACAAAGACTATAAACTCGAGTAATATGTTAAATTCTGTGTAATCGTGTGTGTGATCAATTTAATTTGACTTTTGTGGGTGAAATTATCAAGAGAACGTGACATGGTTATCCGCTGCTCCTAGCTATCGAAGAAAAATCCTCCGTCCGTAAGTACCTCTATCCATTGCCCACACACCAAGTACCTATCTAGGCTTTCGGGCCTAAATCATGGTATAAATACTGCAAATATTGAGAGTAGATGATTTGAAATTAAACATATCAAAATGGTAGCATAGGTATGTAGTCCGATAGCGGAACGTCGTATTTTGACCGTAACTTATAATTTTATTAAAGTCATTTATTTTTGCACAGGAGATTAATTACGTATATTTAGAGCTTCTATTAAAAAGTTAGAAAATTTGGACCGTTGCTTTAAGTACAATTTAGGTTTTTGCAAAACTGCATGACAAACCGTGAATATAAAATTTAAGTCAAAAATTCTAGTCCTGTGTGATTAAGGACAATGTTATCTTATAGTTATTAAGTTATTAGAAAGATTGAATACATGGAACTGATGTAACCGATGTTTTATGCCCAAAAATTGTAAAACTAAATATTACAATTGTGTCCTCAATAAATTATTATAGTATCTGGAAATAATTTTAATGAATTGGTATTGTATGTTTTTACGTACTGTAAAAAGTTTAGAAAATTATCTAAAGAAATTTCCGAGTTATTTGAGTTTTCAGTTTCATAGTTTTATGGTCTGAGTAAGTGAGTAACATAAAATTTGAGTTTAGAAGTTGGTGGTTATTTGACCATAACAATATACTCTATCATCATTCAAAAGATTAGAAAGATTGGATACATGGAACCTATGTTATAAGGCCAAACATTTAAAAACTAAATATTACAATTGTATCTTCAATAAATTATTCTAGTATCTGGAAATAATTTTAATGAATTGGTATTGTATATTTTTACCTACTACAAAAAGTTTAGAAAATTATCTAAAGAGCTTTCCAAATTATTTGAGTTTTCAGTTTCAAAGTTTTATGGTCTGAGTAAGTGAGTAATATATAATTTGAGTTCGGAAGTTGGTGACTATTTGACCATAACTATGTACTCTATCATCATACAAAAGATTAGAAAAATTGGTCCATGGAATTGTCAGAAAACTTAAGATTTGTTAGCACGGCATACGAAAATAATACAAGGGGTTGTGCGGGGCGTAGGGGGTTTTATCGCGCTCATTTCGTGGCTGGCCGCCGTGCTTTCGAATCGCTGACAACAACATCATAAAAAAATGTAGTTTTAAAAATTATAATATTAATGAGTTTATGTTCTTAGTCTGTGTAATATAAAAAAAAATTGTTCCAAAGTTAGAGGCTAGTAAAGATAATAATATAATATACAAAATATATCGATATAAAACCGGTTTTTTTATTTTGTTCAATTAATACCGGTTTTTATCAAAATCACACATTCAAAACCTTTATTGAAATTTGAAACAAATATAATTTAGGGGTAATATTCTTAATATTTTTGTGAATTTTTTACATGTTATAGCACATGATAGCTTATTAAATATAATTATTTAATAAGAAAATTTGAAAAAACAACTGTCCCCATCCGTATCAGTTGTTTTTTCAAATTTTCTTATTAAGTAATATTCTTAGTTAAAAATTAGGGTATATTTGAGTATTATTATAGATATTTGAATCCAGAATATTCTTGTGTAAAAAACAAAAGGAACGAGTAATATAAAGAAAGACAAACAACAACAGATAAAAATCAAAAATAAATTTTAAGAAATATTTATTTAGAAATTTAATATTTTTTTATAAAGATTTCTAATTACAATAAGATAAGATCTCCTTTAAGAAGAATTAGCGTAATTAATTAATTATTTATAATTATTCAAAGAGAAAGAAGTCAAGAAAGAGGTCGTGGTAACAACGTGATTTTTTCAATGTCATATATGTAAATTTTTAGCTAATCTAAGACACCACTGACTAACAGTAAAGAAAAACATCGTGAGGAAACCTGGATTTAATAGTCTGAAATTACATTGCACCCGCATTGAGCTAGCGTGGTGATAAATGCATTCAATTAATTCAATGTATTCTCTGTATGAGAAGAGACTTTCGCCCTTACTGTCACAGTTACAGGCTAATATATTAATTATTTCCGAAATTTTATAAACTTAATCCAAATGTATCAGGCAGAAGTGCATAATATACCTAACAATATCAAAACATGACAGTGACACTGTCATGTGACAACATTTTCTATAAGATCAGTTAAAGATACATCATCCAGTACGGCCTATAAAATCACTTATAACTTAATGAAAATTAGTTTTATTTTAATCTGAATAATTGTGTAATTTTTTCTAAGTAACTAGCAGTTTTTGTTTATTGGTATGGCCAATTAAAATGAATTAATTAACTAAACTTAATCCTTTTTTTATAAATGACGTGAATTTTAAATTATTTTTGTCTGAGTAATATTATTATTTGAGTTCCGAAATTAGAGGCTACTTAACAATTATAAAATGCTATACAGTCATACCTACAGAAGATTTTGTGTTAGAAAAGTTATTTATTATAAAAACAAGGTTTCTATAATAAGAAAAGCCACGCGGAATTCAAGGATAAGGAATGAAAAACCGGTGTGATATAAAAAACCGGTATTTATATTCAGTGTACTTCCAATTAAACCTTTAAAATTAAGCTCTGCCCGAATTAGCTTTCTTTGTCCTATGGTTGATGAACAACCTGGTACCCGAATAGTAATAAATATTTACTATTAATTTTGAACAACTATGTTTGGGATTAATTGTACGTTAGTTATGTACGAATCACCTTGTTCATCTTCAAAATAAAACCCACAAAAAATATTTTTTATAAATATATATTATTATTTATATTTATATTATTTATAATATACCTAAATATAAACAAAACCGTAACACTCTCACAGTATTGTACATAGAGTCTACAAAATTAGGTGATCGTCAATATTCGTGAAGAGGGCTGGTCGGACAATTGGCGTTGAAACATATTCGAAAACTTGTAAAGTCTATTGAATAAAAAAGCAATTGTAAAAATATATATACCTAGGTACAAGTCAAATTGAGAACCTCCTCCTTTTTTCCGTCGTTGGTTAATAAAGAGATTTTATAGGTTTTATAATTTTATGTAGTTCACATGGAAATCAAAAACAAAAGAACAATAAAGTATGTAGTTCTAAATTTAAATAATTAAAGATTTGAGTACAAATAAATATAAAAATTGCTAGACATGGAGATAATACATTCGGGTGAATACGGAAACCCGAAGACTACCGATGTGTTCACCGTTTGTAATGGATTTTGCAGAAACCTAAATTATACCTAAAGCATTGGTCTATATTTTCTAACTTTTTAAACGAAGCTTTAAATACACGTAACTAATCTCCTGTGCAAAAATAAATGACTTTAATGAAATTAAAGGATAGAATCTTACTTCTACTGGGCTAATGTACCTATTAAAAGCGTTGTGAACTACTTTCATTATTATATGTGTTTTAAATTGAGCTTCAAATTGTGGTTCAGAAGCATATCACTGCACTTTAGTCATGGTAATCATAGCATGAAAGTGCAGTGCATTACGACACTCTCAACACATACCTACCACTTCAAAGCTTTAACCGTTACAGAATTTGGTAATACATCTGAAAAAGTTAAGCCAATATACAGGCGGAAGTTTGTTTTTTAAATGCAGCAAAATTCATAATTTTATTCCACTTAAATGCTAAGACTATAAAAGTTGTATAGCATCATCATAGAAATACACTACTAATGCTAAAAAGTTCACCTGCTTCCCAAAAGTGAACAACTAATCAGCATCTTGTGTTACTTGGGTTAGGTAGGTATGGCCCGAAAGGGAAAATTGTCGCACAAGTAATAAAATAAAACCAAAAGTAAATTAATTAAATTGTATTTTTTTAATTACTACGCTATCTATTCCTTCACCCGCGACTTCACACGTGTACCTACCTACTATCTCAGATTTTTGAGAATCTAAAATCTAAAACCTAAAAAATATCAATTTTCTCATCTCTAGCTTAAAATAACGGATTTCCATTACAAACTTTTTCCTCCATGAGGGTCATTTATTCAAAAAGCGTGCTTTTTAATTTATTTAATTATTTTTTTTAATCACGGGAGGAGGCTTTTGCCCAGCCGTGGGCTTCTATAAGCTAATAGTAACAGTAGTTTTTTTAAGTTGGAGACGTGAAGAATGGCATTAAGTTTATTCATTGAAAAAGAATAAAGACATTTTCTCAAATACATAGGGCATGAGAAATCAACGCGGACGAGTTCCAGGCAAAGCCTAGTCAAATATAATTACGCTATCAAATAATATAGGTACAATTACGCTATCAAATTATTTTTCAAACAGGTATAATGCCTAAAAACGAAATAATGGCCTAAAAACGAAACCATTGCCTATAAACGAAATACTTCCATAAAAATAGTAAATTTCATAAATAACATCCATGCACATTTTTAGTTTAAATATTACTAACTTATCAAAATAATTATAATCTATCAAATAACTAGGTATACATTGTAGTCTAAAAAATTGATTAAGTAAAGGAAAGTAAAATCGGTCATAATACACCTATTAACATTTGTTAGGGCCATATTGTTCCAACTCTTTGTAATGTTCCGGGTCTGGCTGAGGTCCGCTGCGGCTATTACAGCCTTTAGTTAGGAGGCAAACACGACCATAGGCTGGTGCATTTCGGCCAAAGGCACTGTCACGCATTCTCCATCCGTAGGTCCACCCATTAGTCTCATTAAAATAATACTTATCTTCAGGTGCCATTTCATTCCTAGTTTTAATATACCTTAAACGTCCATGTGCTGGAATACCTTTGTAGATGATTTTCCTTTGTTTTGGATCGACAGGCCTCATTACTGGATCTAATTTGGTATCCGTATCAGGCCGTGCTAGCCTCGGATCTTTTTCAGCATTACCGAGACCAACATCAACAATGGAGTGACCCTTTTTCAAGTCAGCTGTAGTAGAAATCTTGACTCCATCTCGGATAGGTGGCTTTTTTTTATTTCTCGCCCCGGATATACTATCTCTTGTTAAGGTGGGCAAACCTCCGAGAATAGATTTTTCCTTGACATCAGATTCATGATATCCTTTTACTTCACGTGTTAGTTGAGCAGAAACTTTTACCACATGTTCATGCTGAATGTTCCATTTCAGTCGAAGACGCTCTGTCTTCTCATAACATTCTACAAGAAACTTTATCGTGTCAGGATTAGTTATGTCAATAAGAGGCATTTTGTGATTTCTTACAGAAAGTAGGTACCTATATGAAACGTAAATAGACACACAAAGACAAACCACTGCTACAATATATTAGGTTTCTATTTTCGTGGGGTTATATCGATTTTTTTCAAAATATGAGAACACTAAAAGAGTTGCGGTAAAATTTTGGCGATAATATTATTATCGTAGACGGACAATCCCGACAATCCTTATCAAAGGCAGAAATTTTTCTTCCAAGATCCTTATGGATACTTCGTTTATGATCCTTATCCTTCCACTTCACTTCTTTTGAATGATTCCAATTTTGATAATAATGATAATGTCAAAAATTTACTTTTTATGTGAATGAATGAACTGAAATTTTATACTCGATACAGAGAAAATAACATTTGCATTTTTTCATCAATAAAACGAAATATAATATAATAATAAGTTGCATAAGTAGGTAGACAAAGGTACATAATCGACGTCTTATAACAGTTGTATAAACTCACAAAGCAAGCAGATATAGGTACCACATAATATGGTCTACATCATAATATATTGTAAAGTTGTTGCTGGTGGTTTCATCCACCTGCACCATAATAAAATTAAAACGTAAGTTTTTGCATAATTTATTCAGAGTATACCTACATTACTAGGGTCTCTCACCATTGGGTAAATAAGTTTAAATAGCAAACTCCAGTTGGTAGTGGGTGAACTGTGGGTAGATGATAAAAGTTTCTGTCCCGTTGTGGTAGTTACACAATGTTTTGTTGGGACGTGTTACGCTTTGTATCCCACTCTCAGAGCAATATAGCCCTTGCCTTGAATTAATATTGTAAATCTACTTATAATTGCATGGCCTTCGTTTAATAAAAAGTTTATGTAAGTATAGATACTTTATGATGCTTAGTCGGCAGAAAGACGATTGGGCCACTTTTCCGGTGGTCAGATTTGTGGTTTGACTAGCCTAGCCAACGAGAATTAAGAATTCCAGTGGATACCATTTCAATTTTTAAAAGGAATAGGTACATTAGTACGAGTTTATCTCAAACATTACATTTACAAAACGAACTTCATTTCAATCCTTTTTGGGCTAGAGGTTCACACGGCTACACAAATCAAGCTATTAATTTCCAGTATAAGCTGACAACTTGTTGTGAGAAGAGCCTATATACTGCGAGGTCAGTTCATACTGGTTTTGTATAGCTTGATGTGCAGCCGTGTGTACAAGAGCCGTACAAGAGCGGCTACAAACATAGATTTACTAAAGGTAGGCACGGTGAAGGGTACCTCAATTAATCAATCTTATGGCTATAAAGCACGTAAAGCGTAGCTCTTAATTAACAATGATGACAAAGCTCGAAAAATATTGGATATTGGAACTTAAATCTTAAAATATTTTATTTGCATCTAATATTTTACTGGCCCTACAGATTGGATGTAGACTGATGGCTAGAGTAAAGTTTCTGATCGCAACTTCACTTGAACATAAAACTCAGCTTTTGGAATAGGTAAGTGCCCCACTTAAACAACAATGACACAATGAGAGTGAGACTTGAGAGTCCTCCTGTGTTTGCGGTCTTGTGCACTTTATTATCTCTTGCGTAGATGGATAATCTCTGTTGAGATTGGCCGCTGTGACCGAAATTTGGACAGGCCGACATTATAATGGTATGATAAAACAAGGCTTGCCACAAAGACTTTATTTATATGATAATATACTTACAGAAGTAGGTTACACAAATATAAGGGAAAGGCTTTTTCGCTTATTAAATTCATCATAGAAATAATAAATCTTAGTTCGCCATAATAAGCTGGTTCCCTACAGTTTTGAAGTATAATAGAAGTTTATTTAAATCCAACGTATTTCTTAGAACTTATTGAGTTTGGGTCCCCGTAATGTGGTGGATCTGGGTAGACTCCTGAGAATTCATAGTAGTTGTTGAAGAAATAACAGCACCGTCTGAATTTCGGCCTAAGTAACCTTACGTTAGATTTTCCTGCTCCCCATCCATACACACTGCTTGTTTGACAGGAGTTGTATTTCTGTTCTGGCATCTTACGTTTCCTCGCGTTAAGATAAGGGACACGGCCGCCACCATCTTTGTAAAGTATGGTTGACTCATTAAGGTCTACAGTTTTCATTATAGGGTCTTGAGAATTTTCCGTTTTCCTCATAAAAGAGTTTAGAGCTGTTCCTTCTAATAAAGCTTGTTTTCTTCGGTTCGCATTACTAACTTGGTAACTTTTACTCAGCGCTGGCATCTCCAATTCTAACCGTTTTCTTATAACATCTTCTTCGGTGTAATGTTTGTGTTTTTCTGTATATTTAGCTTCCTCGATAAGGGTTTCTTTATGTGCGAGAAACCAATGCACATTTTTTATCTTCTCATTTTCTGTCCTTTCAACAATAAAATGTAATTTAACCGGATCAGAGTCATCTAATGGCATTTTTCTATTTTATTAAAATACAAAAATATAGTAAAAAATGTAAAAAAATCTAAAAAAATACAGTAAATATAAAACATTTACATAGCTATATGCTATGAGACAAAAAAATATTATAAAACGTCAATAACTGACGTGCGATGACGTCTGACGTGCCTTGGCTCCCAGAAAGTATTATAAAACGCTGGTGATTATATACTCTTTGGAGTATTTATTAGGTACCTTTACGTTTCATTTACCCGTCCCCGTTCACGAAGAATCCGCATGCTCCTTTTCAACAGTGACCGGAGTGAAAACACCAGTAAAATCATAAACACCACTGATGCGATATATCGGATTGGACGTGTATTGCGTCGTGTCGAGAGAAAATGACCAAATGACTGACATAAAACGCACAGCTTTAACCTTAGATGATTTTTTATATAATTTGTCTAGTTAGGACTTAATTAGGCAATGATCTTTGGTGTTAGGATACACAAACAATGGTATCATACAAATTTTAACACAATTGAAATTATGGCGGCTCAGTGGTTAATAAATGTAATGGTTATTAATCTATTGTAGGCTAATGAAATATTTTTCCACTAATCAAGTATTTTTGGAAATTGTAATCCTGACAGCTAAAATTATTTTAGTGAAATCTTATGGTGAAATCTATGAAACTCATCATTTCTAAAAGAAAAAAAAAGTTTCAGCGATTACATTCGATCTTAGAGGAAACCATGAACGCTTACGCTTAACGCTTTAGTCACTAAAACTACAAAAAACCATGTGGTCACTCAGTCCACACACACATAAAATTTTGCCGTGATCATTCTTCCAAGCATTCGATTATATTATTCGAGTTAAGTTAAAGAATTGAGAACTAATAAAATATACTTGATTAAGTATAATATTTCTAGATATATAAAAGAAAATTTTCCAATTGACTGACTCATAATTGCCCAGCCCACACCGCTAAAGATTAAAATTCGCAAAAGTGTGTGATTTTTATAGAATACCTGGGTAGGAATCTTCCAGAAAAGAAGAAAAGGTTGTTTGGGAAATTCGTTTTTGAAAAAAATACTCTTTGTTAAATTCGTTTTGATGGACGGTAAAATTTGAAATGTTATTTCGCGATAACTCCCGAATATGAAATTACCACTCTAATATTATACACTATGTATGTGAAGATCTCTAATAACAGATTTTGTTGCAATAGTTGATACCAAGTAAGTTGCGGGTGCTAAATTCTCCCATGGTGATTATAACCAATTATAACTCATAAATAATGTCTATAGTAAGAAAGTTTATTATAAAGAATAAAATGCTACAAAATAGGAGACTAAAATCACAGTACACTCTTATTTTAGTGTACTGTGTACATAACAAAATAAACTTTAGTAAAAAGAAAAATCACTCAGCACTCTATGGACATTTCTTTGGTCCACGATTCTCATAAGGATCTTTGTAATATTCAGGGTTTGGTTGGGGTCCGCTGTGACTTGCCTCGCGAGCCATAAGCCAGACGCGACCGTGTTTTGGCGCATTTCTTTTGAAGAAGCTCTCCTTTAGTCTCCAGCCATAAACCCACTGTGAAGTTTCAGCAAAATAATATTTATCTTCTGGATTCTCCTTGTTCCTGCTCTTCAAATATACTTTCAGTCCAAAATTTGGTTTACCTTTATAAAGTATTTTTTTCTGTGTGGGATCAACAGGTCGCATTATGGGATCGATAGTCAGGTCTGAATCTGGTCGAGATAGTCTTGGGTCGTCTTGAGGATCACCAAGGTCAACATCAACAATAGGGTGTCCTTTTTTCATATCAGCTACACCAGGTATGTAGATTCCATCACGAACACCACGTAATCTTCTATTCCTTGCGCTAGATTTATAATCTCTTTTCACGTTATCCAAACCCATAACCATGGAAGCTTTAAAAACATCTGTATCGTAATAACCTTTCTCTTCGCGTTGTAGAGTGGCAGCTAAGGTCACCTTCTCCGCATTATTTTGGTTCCATCTCAATCGGAGTTGATCTGTTTTTTCATAATTTTCGACAAGGAACCTTATCATTTCGGGATTATTTATATCAGCTAGAGGCATTTTGTATATAAAAGAATATTAATAATAAAATTACAATATATAATACAACAAGATAGTATTTAAAAATATAATGAACAGTAGTAAAAGTCAAAAAGAAAAGCAAAAAACATTCAAACACATTCAAATATCATGATGTTAATCACAGACTTACTAGGGATGACTTAATTAAAAAAATTCTGGAACACTAAAGAGAATAGGTATAACCACTTTATTCAAAGAGTATATAAACACCAAAGATCTGTCAAGAGCTTAGATTATAAGAACATGATATTATTCTCTAATTCGTTAATAAAGTCGTGATAGCCTAGTGGTATGACCGTTGACTGGTAAGTCAGAGATCTCAGGTTCCAACCCAAGGCGCTTACCTCTGACTTTTCGTAAGTTATGTGCGTATTATAAATTAATTATCGCTTTCTCCGTGCCTCGGAAAGCAACCTCTCTCCGGTCATGTCGGATTACCGTCCCATCTTATTATGAGAGTGAGGGAATAGAGAGTGCATCTATGTTTGCGCAAACACATATTTCTTGCGTAGTTGGCTAATCACATGTAAGCAATAAATGAATGAATAAATGAATAATCTCCGTTGAGATTAGCCGCTGTGACCGAAATTCGGTCGGGAGCACATTATTATTCTCTAGGCTTAGATCATTGCTTTTCTAAGGTCAAGGGGTTCAATTTTTTCTCCTTCCTGTATCCCTATTAAGTCTGTGGTCTAAAATACCTAAAGCCACAGACTTGTGCTAAAGCATGAACCACTCACTACTACTTGAAATATTAAAAATACTTGACACTGGCAGAGTTAGAGACTATAAGTCCACTTTGTTGCCAAAAATAAGAAAAGAAGAAGAAGAACCACTACGGTAACTATGCTAAATCTTAAACTCTTCTGTGCGTGCAATATTTTTAGGGAATCGAAGTATTCGCTTCACATATGTCATAAATTATATTGTCCTACGGGCTGGACAAGAGGGAAGAGAGATTAAACCAGATTAAACTTATACCACCATGTTGACCCAGTGCGTGTTGGTGGATGCGGGTTAGTGCGATTTTATTAAGCCTAATTAATTAAATAATTAACATTAAGTATATAAATGTAATATTATAACCCTGACAGACCCGACAAAGTTTATTTTCCGACATCCATGCGGAGGCAGTCGCAGTCACAGATATAGCTAGCAGACGACAATAAAGATAAACAGAATATTTATTTGGAATATTTATTGTTAAGTATAAATAACTACAAAACAAAATGACTTAAAATACACAATAAGATAAACTTAGCGGAAAAAAATCACTCGGCACTTTACGGACATTTGTTTGATCCACGGTTCATGTAAGGATTTTTGTAATGTTCAGGGTCTGGTTCGGGTCCGGTGACACTTGCCTCGCGAGCCATAAGCCAGACGCGACCATGTTTTGGCGCATTTCTTTTGAAGTAGCTCTCCTTTAGTCTCCAGCCATAATTCCACTGGGTAGTTTCAGTAAAATAATATTTATCTTCTGGATTCTCCTTGTTCCTGCTCTTCAAATATACTTTCAGTCCAAAATTTGGTTTACCTTTATAAAGTATTTTTTTCTGTTTGGGGTCAACAGGTCGCATTATGGGATCGATAGCCAGATCTGAATCTGGTCGAGATAGTCTTGGGTCGTCTTGAGGATCACCAAGGTTAACATCAACTATAGAGTGTCCCTTTTTCATATCAGCTACACCAGGTATGTGGACTCCATCACGAACACCACGTAATCTCCTATTCCTTGCACTAGATTTATAATCTCTATTTAGGTTAACTAAGCCCGAGACCGTGGAAGCTTTCAAAACATCTGTATCGTAATAACCTTTCTCTTCGCGTTGTAGCGTGGCAGCTAAGGTCAACTTTTCCGCATTATTATGATTCCATCTCATTCGGAGACGATCCGTTTTTTCGTAATTTTCGATGAGGAACTTGATTATATCAGGATTATTTATATCAATTACAGGCATTTTAAGTATTAAAAATAAATGTAATTACAAAATACAATTTACACTATTAAAAGTAAAAGAAAAATAAGCAAATGTTATTTACGATGTATAATATAATCAAAGCGATTACGTAAAAAGGCTGAAAAATGTCAAGTTGTTTTTTTTCTTTGATATTTAAAACGTCACTAATAGTAAAAACTACTTTCTTAAGCGATAACAAAATTAGAACTTGTTTTGGTAATTATAACACTGCTGACTATGTGTTTAACCACGGACCCACCTCATGGTAAGCGACGTTGTGGTTTAGGATGGAGCACATATTATATCTCTGAGATGCCTATTCACTCTTGATTTCAAGAGATTTGATTTGAATATATTGTTAAATTTATTGGTAGCTTAGTTTTAGGGCAGGCAAAATGTTATTTATGTAATATTATATCTAAATATTTCCAGAGGCAATTGGGAGTTTCAAACTATGTCCAATGGGATAATAATATATACGCCTGGTATGTACAATCAGTTGCTCAGAGTTTATGCTCGTACTCAATCAATGATATAGTAAAATATCATAAATTGGCCTGGTATGACGTTATAATTGCAATTTTATGATGATTCTGCCAATATCAAAGTTGAGTAGAACAATCGTATTCTATGATTTATGTTTGAACTTGGTCAATAAGAATGGATGTAAATCAATGACTAAATTATTGTTATTAGCTGTAAACTTGGATCCAAGCTTAGTATCGGTCGGGGATCTGATTCTATTAGTATATATTACAAATATGTGGAGGTGACAGGCAATCTTCTTATTGTAAGCAATGTTGATTGTCTCTTACGACTTCCACATGCCATTTAAATGCAAACAATACATAAATTATTTAGTATTTTTATTATTAACTTTTTTTGTTCTGATAATTATGATATCATTAATAGTAGGTACCTAGTATTTCATGTTCTAATACATACTTAATTAATCAGACTTCAACTAATTTTTCTATATCCTTATCTTACAATTTGTCTTATTCTATTATGTCAAAATTGTTGGTATTCATTTCATTCAAAGTATTTTCGGGTAATGGGAAATGCACAGGCGTCCCGTCACCTAATCTCTTAGCCATAGAATTAATAACATCTGCACTAGCTTCCCGCAAATCGTATGCCCAGCCGATCCTCTCGAAAAATCTGATGAACGTTGTGGCGAAGTTAAGGACATCGAAGTGTTCAGCTGCTTTATAGTCGAAGGGAAACGCGTGATGATAGTTATGCCAGCCTTCACCAAGAGTACAAGTTGCTACAAAACGATTCTCTGCAGGTATTATATTTCTGTAAACATAAAGAAAAAATATTTTGTATTATTGATGTTAAAACTTTCAATAAAGTAAATCTTTCTAAGGCCAAAACGGATATGAAATTTAGAGAACTGATCGGCGTGCGGCGCGTACGGCTATAACACATGGATGTTGACACAAAGGGTCTATCCCTTTGTGTCAACATCCATGTGCTTTAAGAGGAAGAGGAGAATGCTTTTAGAGGGACCTTACTTAGATTTGAGATGTGGTGTAGAGGGAATGGAGATGACTTTTCTAAATGATTTGGGTATTAGTAATTTGTTATCTATAGAATCGTGACAAAAATCTGCTGGTTTGCAAGACGTTCTTGGTGATGTGTGTGATGAGTCGTGATAGCCTAGTGGTGGTGACCGTTGACTGGCAAGTCAATGGTCTCGAGTTCGAACCCAAGGCGCGCACCTCTGACTTTTCGTAAGTTATGTGCGTTTTATAAATTTATAAATTAATTATCACTTACTCCGTGCCTCGGAAAGCACGTAAAGCCGTTGGCCCTGCGCCTGATCTCTCTCCGGTCGTGTCGGATTTCCGTCCCATCGGACTATGAGAGTAAGGGAATAGAGAGTGCACCTGTGTTTGCGCACACACTTGTGCACTATAATATCTCCTGCGTAGTTGGCTAATCTCCGTTGAGATTGGCCGCTGTGACCGAAATTCGGTCAGGAAGATATATTATGTGTCTTTATGCACAAGTCTGAGCTCCGCTAATAACTATGATACTATGATGATTACTTGTGTAATTAATTGAAATGCTTACTTGTTATAAGGCTTATATCCATAAGCATGAGCGAGACTATTGACAGTCAATTCACTGTGGAACATGCCCAGAAATCTGATGAAGCATTGCCAAGCGACCGCAGCCTTCCAAGTCTCATTCCACAGCAGAACTCCGATTATCGTAGGTAAAATATAACAGAATACCAGTTTGAGCATCGTGAAGTTTCTGGAATAAGTAGGTGTAGTGATTTATTTAAAAGGAAAACGTTGTCTGATTCTGAGATTGTCTTTTGTACACTTAAAACTCAATAAATATTGTAAGTGACACAAATATTCGCCACCGTTAAAAAGTTTATCAAAGCGTTATCGCTTTCATCTCATTTTTTTCTTACTTTTTCAATGTTTAATTTGAATGCTATTGATTTTAGACATCGAGACTTAAAAAATTTATTTAACACAATAAAAGAACCTCATTTATTCAAAAAAGTTAACAATCCTGAATAATAGAGTTTAGTAATCTAGATTTTTTTGTTTCATCATTCTGCGCCATTTGCCGGCTTTTTGTTTAGGGTTTCATACCCGAAACTTTTTATGAAACTTTAAATCTTAGAATTTGGAAAAGTGCTCGTGATAAGTCAAGGAACTGTATTACTAAGTCTACGCTGTCTGTCCGTCTTTCCTGCCAGTATAGAGCTGTGTCTTTGAACCGTAACAGATAGTAGGTTAGAATTTCACAGAATATGTGTTATATGTTTTTAAGAATGCCATGACGAGAATGTTATCAAAAAAAAACTGTGCAAAAAAGGACTCTTTAGTGTACAAAAAAGGTGAAATTGCACTGTGGATCAATACATATAAGTAGTATTGGTTCCGTGATACGTAGAAAAGAGGAGTAAGTAACCTTTCGTAAAATTGAATGACTTGATCGTTTTCTATATCGCTCATGTCCATCTGTTTGCCACGGAGTATCACTTCGTCGTTCTTTTTCATCATCAGCCAGCCGATGTGAGAGAAGAAAAGACCTCGGTTTGCATTGTGTGGGTCTGCGTCTGTGTCACTATATTTATGGTGCACACGGTGATCACGGACCCAATGGAGGAGAGAATTCTGAAAAATGTTCCATGCTAAATTCATTGCTATTGTTCTGGTATATATTCTGAATAAATATGTACTATTATTGAGTAACCTGTAGTATAACCTGCTCGAAATGACGGAAAAATAAAATAATAAGGAATGCGCGCATTAATCCCCGTTTTATACCAGATTTAAATAATTTATAATCAAGCAACGTGAAAGTTTAAAAGTTTTACTTATTCATATTAAACACAATTTTTTTTCGCTTAGATTATTTAAATATGGGTTGGTGTTTATTTAATTGTATTGTTCTTATGTAAGGGATTTTAGAAGTGAAAACCGGTTCTATATTTTTTTTTTCGGCCCGTATACTTTTTCCCATAGATTCACATTGTATAACGGACATACTATAAAACAAAATGCAATAAAGGTGTGCGAGTAAGTCAATAGCATTATAAGCAGCCGAGACATAGAAACTATAAGGGTTTCTTTTTAATTTTGGTACGGAGTCATAAAAAGTGTAGTATACGAGTATGTAATGTGTAGAAATAATAATAGAGACAACATCATGAAATTATGTTCTTATTTTCCTTATGCTATTTCCTTTTCGTGGATAAAAAGCAAAAGTTCTTGCAATTCGTAAGCTGAAGGATCAGCGGAAATTCAATTAAAGTTGTTTCCGTAGTTTGGCCTCGGTTATGCACGTACTGTTAAACTGTACATTGGATTGAGTTCTTGGGATATTACCGGCGCTTATATTGGGTTAAACGACATCAACAAGTTCTGTGATTATAAAATTGTAATTAAATATATTTTTCCCGTTTTGAGGTCGAATTTTCAAAAATTCTTTTTAGTGCATCTCTGGGGTAGTCAAATTTCAAGTCTCTAGATCCATCAATTTATACTGTACGTTGTCTGCTTGTCCATCAGTCAGTCATGGTACTGTTTTATAGGTATAGATAGAAAATAGATTAGTTTACATCCTGAATAACACTAGACGAATGTTAATAAGTACTTAATGTAAAACTAAACAACTCCGCGGAATGAAAAGTCTGAATAAAAACAAACTCGTGTTAACTAAACAAGAAAACGTTTAGTTTTAAGATTGATAAATCCCTCCGTTCATTAATTGAGACGATAGAAAATCAATTGTTACTGTATTTTCGCTCCGAAGCTCCAGGGATTAATTAAAGTTTGTTTACCTGTCCCGCGCTAGAGAAACACAAAAGAAGGAATAGTTTAAGAGGCAGCTTCGCTTTGTAAGATTTGTGAGTCCATAGTCTGTGAGCGCCTCCAGTTATTCCAAATCCGGATGCCACGTACATAATCAAAGCTGCAAACAGAATTAGTATTTTAATTAAATTGCAAAGGTGGTGTACTCGTAAATGCAATTGCAAAATAAATTTCGAACGCAGTAGGTATTATGTTTTTTATGTTCCATTATAGAAGCCATAATGAAATGGAATTTTTAATTCAAAATATTCTGTGTTAAATCAAATGTTTGTAATTAATTAAATAAGTTGAGTGTGAGCGTTTTAAAAAGTGCATTTTAAAATGAAAATTATCTAAAACATTTACTCCATTGACGTGTTTAAAATGTAGATAAAATCAGAAAATATACGAGAGGTTTTGTGTGAGTAAAAAGGTATTTGAGTATTTTTTCTTAGAACTTTTTAAAGCCCTTTGATATATAGTAGGGTTTTATTACGTGTGGCTAAGGGTTAAAGTAGACATAAGTCGATGATATTGTGATGAATTATGTAGACACTCAACATTACTTAACAAGCCGCGATATAAGCAGCGATAGCCTAGTGGTATGACCGTTGGACTGTCAAGTCAAAGGTAAAGTCAAAGGTTTGAAACCTAGACACGCCTCTGACTTTTTAGATTCATGTGCGTTTTTTAGAAATTAATTATCATTTGCTAAAACCAGCACACCTGAGAGATTTTTCAACAGTGAGTAAAGCAGAGGCGCACGGGCGCGGCGGTTTAAACTCTGACACCAGGTTGTCCATCAACCATACGATAAAGAAAGACTTACCAAAGACAAGAGTCTGCCATTTGGCAGGGAAAGCATAGTGGTAGCACCAATACACAGCAAGCACATGATACAATGTTATAAAAATAAAACTTGTCCACTTTATCTGATTTTTAAAACCTAAATTTTTTTCAAGATTTTGAACTATATCACTTAAAGTTATACCCCGTTTAATTTGATCTTTGCTACCCATACTTTTTGTCCGTTGACGGGGCCCGTCCGTGCTATCCATATTTACGACAGCGTTTGAATACTTGCTTCATAAGTAACTTAAGTAAACTTTTGTTCTGGCCTGTGTTGTAATGCAGGCGTAATTATTCCGATTATCAGGTAAATAGGGCTGTGCCTATCCATTTACATTCACAGTTTTAGGGATGAGTAAAAATCTCAATAATTTCAAATGAAACAGTTTTTTTTGTGAAATATGAATATTTTGCTAAAAATAGTTGCGACATAGAATCGTAAAATTATTTCATGTATTAACAGTAGTAGTACTACCTGTTTCACTGGCAAGTCAAAAATCGCAGTTTCGAATTATTTTAGAAATTAACTTACACTTGCTTAAAACGGCGAAAAAAACGATGTGAGGAAATAAGTAGGTACACTTGAGATATATTCTCGATGGTGTATAAAGCCATGTAAGTGGTGTACACGCGGTTTAAACTTTGTTATCAGGTAAAAGTAGTTGGAAATGCACTAATGATATGAACATGCGAGTAACTCATACAAGTATTAAGTTTTCTGTATAACCCGCAAATGAACTTATATGCGCTAACAAAGCGTATCTTTCTAATTTATTCATCAAAACTTCCCAAATTAACTAGAATTAATGTTCATAATTTGTACGTTCATATAATTTATTTTCTCTTCGTGACATTAAAATTAACCCAGGTTTGAATTATAATTTAGTTAAAACTAAGTAAGAAAGAACTATTTTATAAGTATCATTATTTTTATTAATTACTTTAATGTTTTTTTGTTGAATTATTATTAGAAAGAACCCTTGTGCCGTGGAACAACTTTCGATTAACATATCAGACTAAAACAAATTAACATTCAATCGTCCATTGTGGTCCGACTATTCTTGTTAGGAATAATTAAGTTCTAAAATGTATACTGTATTAGTAAGTATTCAGGCTAATGAATGCAGGTTTGTTTAATTTTGTAATGAGGTGTCAAAGACATGTTCTTTTAATTGACCACTGCAGTGACTGGGGCCTGGCTGTGGAATGTACCTAATAACAATTAAGGGAGTGCAGTTCATATAGACAAAAAAGCATTGCCTACCTGACAGATACGACGTAGACGACGAATTAGTGAAATTAAGTAGGATTTGTATTTATGTCTACCCTGTCGAAAATGTCTGTACACGCGCCTGCCTATTAATAACAAACATCATTAAATTTATTGATTTTATGAATCAACACATCATAAAAAGCTGCGAAATCTGTATTGGTATATGATAGTCAACCTAATGTTGATTTGTGAGTAGTAGTCTGCCCAAGGTTCACTCAATAATCGTGTAGGTGCCTATCTTTGTTTTTTATTTATAGTTTAATGTTTGTTATAAGGCTACATGGTTTAAGAGTCAGCTGTCCTGTCCTGCCCTCAGCTGTTATGTTTACATAGATGTAATTAGAGCTTTAATTGTATAAGTCTCTGAAAGCCTAAAGGCCGACACATACCTCATTGAAAATTAAACTTTATAACTCAGAGATCAGTGAGATTTAATCCACCTATCTCCATTCCCTTTGCTTCTTCTAATTATAGGCAAAATTCATTTTTAGTGCAAGCAAGTAAAGACTTTAATATATTAAGCAAAGAATTTTCTTTTGATTTGTTTTGTGACAAAGGCTCAAGAGTACGCAATCAGCTAAACCTTCACTTTTTTAAGAATCCATAGTTTTTAAGAATAAATAATCTTTATTGGGTCATGTTTGGTATTAAGTTTGATGTAAATTTTATCTCATTTGTTTTTTATGTTTTTAAGGTTACAGCATTGGATATTGATAATCACTTTGTGCTGTGTTGTGATCCATAAGACATTTTTTTTTTATATAGTGTTGCTAGCCGTGAAAACCTGTAATTGGCTCTATGTAAGTATCTTATTCCACTGTTATAATACCTATGAATAGCTGTTGGTTTTCCATCCGAAAATAAATAAATAAATCATGTCTCATACAGTAATATTCAATATGACGTTAGTAAAATAAAGTTCAGTATAAACATCACGTGTTAGCCACTTCAGACGACCTACGGCCCGCATGCCGCTTGTTGAACCCACTCTTTAGCTTTGAGTTTTCTATAAGAACGTAAGTTGTGGTAGAATCAATAGTCGACGCCAGAAATCTGATGTTGTAGACGACGCGTTGTTCACTCGACGACGTCATGCGGTCGACTGTAAGCGCCCGTGTCAGGTTGACATTCTAGTGAACGTCGATGTGGCGGCGCTTTGACGCTGAAATGAAAGTTGGAGTTGTGAGGTATTGGTGTGGTGATGAGTCGAAGTAGTGTGCGACGACCTTAAGCGGGGCGAAGTCTTACATGAGTGACTTATTTGGTCAACAAATGCGTAGAATTTAAATACTGTAACGTTTGATTATTTATTTTACATTAGTACCTATAGGTACTATGAATAATTGCATATTCATGTATTTATGCAGTGTTTATGGTAAGACCAATGGACTGGCAAGTCAAAGGAAACCAGAAAGCCTAATGCTGGGACCACACCAACGGGAAATGACGTTGATTAACGCGGCAACTATCACGCTATCTCTTTTGGACACTATTGAGTTGATAAAGACAGGAACACAATTATCGCGTTTAGCCCGAGCATAAGAGATTTTACAAAAAGTGTGATATGTTGCCTACGGTCGTTTTAAATTCTGACAGCTATTGTTTTCTAACCATACGATAACAGAATGAGATATTCTGCCAATTGGAATAGTCTGCCAACAGTTTTTTTTCTGATGGAAGAATATCTCGCAATACTCAAAAGGGTAAGTTACAATAATCTTAGAAAATCTGTATTAATGTTGGGTATCGAGTATAAACGCGGTTTCTTAGCGAAATTTATAGTCTCCAGTGGTGTTACTTATTACGGACCTACGTTCGGAGAAAAGTTTCGAGGTAAATTTTCTTTGTTGGCTTTTCTAAATCTTTGTTCTTTGCTTGAGTTCAGATTTTAACACTTTATGCTTGTTTGGTTTGTCTTATTATTTTTTATCTTTTTTTACCAAGACTTTTCTTTGTGTAAAATTTTCTTAATTTCCTCTTCTTATCTGGAATGGCAAAGTGGAGTTAGCGGCTGTTTTTTTAAATTCATCAACAATATTCTTGTTAAAATGAGGGTGGTTTCTTTGTTTTTCGAATTATGTCTACCAGTTTCTAAACATTTTGTTTATTATTTTAGTTACGTTATGCTTGAAAGTATTGGTGGCATTTTATCCTAAAATTGGATATAATTATAGGAATTTCAATCAAAACTATTCAATAATTGATTAGATGTTTGAAATCCTGTTGTATGTATGTAAGTATAATCTTATAGTTTTCCATCATATAAAAACGTTTACATATTTAAAATGTAAACGAAAAAAAAAACTTTTTTTCATCTTGTTGATTGAAAACAAGTTTTGTTGTTGTCAAAAGTAGATTTAGTGTAGTGTTATCTTTACCAATACGCAAGTGAATCCCGTACTCCAAATTTAGAGAACAGAGGAGAAACACCGTGTGTTTATAAGTCCGTACGAGTCGGATATAATTTCACCACTTCCCCACCCGCTGACCTTATGAATACCCCACCTGTACCCATTAGGAGTTTTACCCACGCCAAAAGGTTTTCTTCACTAAAAAGGAACTCAGTATGCTGTCATTAGTGCATATAATACTGATGGTGCACTAATTTAAAAAAAAATCTTTGCTCCAGTAGTCGCCTTTTAATGGAACCATTATCGGAAAACGTTTCGTCACTTCAGGCTCTTATTTACGCTCTAAATATTCCATAATTGTGTATTCGTCGATATTATTAGAGGGCATCGCGTCGTTACGAGGGGATGAATTATTGTATTTTCAAGATCTTTTATTTAAAATTTCCAATTTATGCGACAAAAGTTGATTGGACATCGTTTAGATTTGTAATTCTGTTGCTTGTAGCATTTGTTTGAGTGTTTTGGCGAATTTGTATCCTATGAACATACACATTAAGTTCTTTAGAGAATAGTGCCACGTAAATTGTCCCAATTACAAGTAGGTTAGCTAAAACAATATGTACTTTAAGGAGACCAGTTTCCAAATATTTTGTTTTTATTATAATGTTGGTACCGCAACAGTTAAATTACGTTCCATTACTGGCTTGGACTCGTGCAAACAACACTATAGCATTTAAAGACATTAATGTTGTTATGTAAGCGTCGTCGTAAGTAGGTTTAAGCTTCTGAAACTATAACTAGGCGCTTACGTAGAATAGAACGACGAAAGTGGTATCAGAACGTAATTACTACAAAGTAATTTTATAATAGTGGTAGCTAGCGTGTATAATTGCAAACATAGGTCTATAATCGGTTTCTAGAGTGGCTCTTGCGCACGAAATCGGGTCAGATTCAAATCCTGGGTCGAGGATTTAAATTTAAAAAATATAAGAGTACTTGCTAACGCGGACACGAACGGTGCACCACTTTGCGATCAAAATGCTTTGAATGATGCTACGTGCGTAGGGGCGTGACTAGCACTGCGTTCGGTCGCCGGGTGCAAGCGATTCTAACCTTAAGAGTGATGCACCGGCTTTGTCCACGATACTACATAGGAAAAAAAATGTGGTATGTGGCAGCAGTCTCGGTGTCATATCTGCATAGTGTAAATGAATTTGAGTTATAAAGCCGCTGTTACACGGGGCTAACCATTGGAAATTGGCAAAATGTGACACTGTTATCTCTGCATTAACAACCACTTCGCTAACAACACATCTACCTAACTCGCCAGGGAAAAGCAAGCTTGATGGTATGCAATGTAGCAATGTACAAAATCAATTTGCCGGAAACAGAGTAAGATGGCGAAATATTGATCAGAAAAAGATCATAAAAAAGGTGGTCATGACACTCAGATATGAGGAAATCGACTCGAGGAAAAGTGTATAAAATAACATAACGAAGAAAAGTTAGGTTGTAACACATTTCGCCTTATTTCATGCAACAGGAGTGAGCCTTGTCACTATGTCACTATACCGGGCATAGTTCCAACTTCGATAGAAAACAAATAGAACAACTTAGTTACATTATCCAGTGAGTGAAGTGAAGGGAATCCAGTGAAGCTAAGAATTATAAGGTATGAGTAGATATTATGTATTGTAATTTTGAATTTACAGCTTGCTATTCTTATGGTAGAATCACGTTTTTTGTTAAATATCTTTAAACATATTGATATACTATTTTTAAAATAATCAGTGGAAGGGGTTCCATCTTAATTTAAACAGGAATAGATATGGGAATGGAAAAGTACATATTTTATTGGTAGTAATGGTAAGAAACTTAATGAAACTATTCTAAATAAAAACGATGGTATCACTTGTAGGAATAAAAAATACTTCCATCAGACTTTTGCCCGTAATATTTCTTTTTGCATAAACTCGTGTCGATCTATGTGAAAGATAGAAGGACAAATAACAAACAATTAAACGAATAAACGTACTTTCGCATTTTATACTTTCGCATTGCATCTTAGCATAATTAGTGCTTGAGATTTTTACCAATAGAATAACTTTCCAGCATCGTAATGTAACCATCTTAAATATTTTTTTCTCAGTAAAGAGACAAAGAAATAAGAAAAAAAAGAAATCTCATTAAACCGTTCAGCCATTAAAATGGTTGAACGCTTTAATGAGATCACTATGCGGTATTCGCCTGGCCAGGGTTCATGCATAAACGATCGATCAGCCAATTATCGATCAGTTGCGGTGAATGTTGCTTGGTGCTAAGCTTCAGTTAGCGGCATTAGGGGCTGGACCTGTTTCTTTATCTTTTTTTCTTGCGGTGTGAAACTGTGAATAAAATATCGCAAATTTTTTTGTACCAAACCATACACGAGTGTAGAATAATTACACAAGCATTTTACAAGTTTTATAATAATATATTACAATAATAAGCATAAGCAGTGACAGCCTAGTGGTATGACCGTTGGACTGCCAAGTCAAAGCTCGTAGATTTGAAACCCTGACTTTCCCGATTCATAATGCGTTTTAGTGCATTTAGAAATTAATTATCACGTGCTAAAAGAAAAACACCGTGAGGACACCAGCACATCTAAGAGAATTTCAATAGTGGTTTGAACTCTGACACCAGGTTGTTAATCAACCATACGTTAAAGAAAGATTAAAATAATCAAGTAACCAAACCGTTATAAAAACTACAACTGCTAATATTCTATTTTATAACGATATATAGAACTAAAATGGTGTCTGACGTATTTATGTGATGACTCTAGCCGTCGATAAAGACATAAACACGGTTATGAAGCACCCCTGCTGATAATATTTCCTAGTTATTGTTTCTTATCGGGTTTACGCTCTTAGCGCCGGCTCAGACGAACCAGTTTCGAACCACAAGATTATTACATAAAATGGCAGCAAAATTAAATACGCAAACGCTTATACGTTTTAATATTACATATATTATAAGTAATATAGTCTTACTTCTTACTGAGATTAGCAAAAAGTTTGTTTCTAAGTCACGCGTAAACCATTGAACGGATTTGGTTGAAACTTGGCACACTTTTTATCCGGGTCCGACCTCAACGCAGGCTAAGCCGTGGCCATAAGTTAGTAAATATAAAGTTTTAGTTTTTCTTCAGTCCAATGGTTGCACTACATCTATGCGCAAGAAAGCCGATTGTCATGACAGTTTTTATGCCACAGAAAGGGACAAATTTGAAAAAATTACATTTAATACGGATTGGTTAATACCATAGCATAACGCTCACAGACTTATTAATTAGGGATGATAATACTTGAGTTTCAGCCCGTGTCAGACACGACACAACGCAGATGTCAATCTTTTTAAATTTGTATGAAGAGAATGATGGTTGCCGATAATGTCATTGATGTCATGATAGCCTAGTGGTATGACCATTAAGTGGCAAGTTACAGGTCTCAGGTTTGAACCCATGGCGAACAGTGCACAAGCCACTATAATATGTCCTGCGTAGTTGGCTTATCTCCGTTGAGATTAACCGCTGTGACCGAAGTTCGGTTTGGAGAACATTACCTAATGATATTCCATTAAGTCTGTGCGGGCAAGTTCTACTCACAAACGCTAGTTCACGCGTATAACTGATAATGTATGTAATAATATTTATATTGCTAATACGTTACGTATCTGCCACGCACGGTGTCTGTAGTTGTGAATCGAATCTTAAAACATAAGTGTGAAGCAACAATCATATGTCTGATAGCATCGATGTTTTAAAAAAATATCCAATTTTGAACAGCAACCATCTACAGTCATTTTGTAAAAGAAATTATTGAAGCTATTTAGTAATAACGAGTGTCGATGACACCCCAAATAAACAGTCCGTTCGATACTAATAAGTACCACCCAGTAATTCATGATCATTAATTTTCATTTGGGAGCTACAAATCAAATTAATTTCCTCGATGTTATTATTGTAATTGTGCATTATGAGTTGGCGAAACGAAATTACCTAGTACCTAATTTGCCTAATAAATGCATATGTAATGTGTTTCATTCATAATTTTGTTCTCGCAGAGCAAGTAATTATGAAACAGTGTTATAAACTTAATCAGTGTCAGATCTACGCTACGAATAATTAGTTCTGTTACTGCATTAGCATCAGTGTACAGCGTTTGTGGGCACTGTATTGTAATAAAATGGTAGAGTTATGTTAACAAAATGTGTTAGAAAAATAATTTGTTATCTGAAAACAAAAGACAATTCAAAATATCATTATTGAATTAACCTCGTTTCGGTCATGTTCTATTGACCGTGGTCAAGAAAAGACCGTAATGTGAAACGCCAAGGATAGTTACAATTTTCTCTTTTGTTTGTGAATCTTTTTTTTTTGTTTCGTAGCTATTGTTAAGCTTTAGTTTTATTAAGAAAAAAAACAGCCGAATTTTTAACCAATGGCTCTAGTTTTTTTAATTATCTATGTGCAAATAGAGCCGAAATAGTATAAACATGATTCTGTAGAGTAAATAAATAGTTGAAATAAATTCTGTTGCTGTATGGTTTTTAAGTTTATAATATTCTAATAATTTCACACACTCGATAAAGCTGTAACTTTATATAGACTAAAGTACAGACAAATAAATATAAAGTTGTAAGTGAAATATATCAATGTTACAATATTGTACATCAATTTAGTTAACTTTCAGAACAACAATGAATGTAGAAACCATTACTTTACTTTAGTACAACTGAAGATTAACTCTATTTTATTGATTCAAATAAAGGTTTGCTTGCTAAGCGTTTCAAATAAAGTTTGTCCAATACAAATGCGAAGTCAGCTCGTAAATGTATCGTTCAGTTTAGTAGGAAGGTGTTTTTATATTTAGTCATAAAACACACGTGTCTCTCAACCCTAGTAACGAAGCCTCACAAAGCCTTTTCAAAGGCTATTGAACCAGAACCATTTCAATCTGGTGGATTAACCCTTTCGTGATTTTTTAAATTACAAACTTTTCCAAGTGTAAAGTTTTTTATACAAGAAGATCGGGGCTTTTTGGAAAAGTAAAAGTTTTATTTAATATTTTTTGTCCTTTATTGAGTTCCTTTGATTTTTTTTTAAACAACCACCAATTAAAAGTAAAGCTTTGAGGGTTACTTAAAGAAGACTAATTGATAAATGATTGGCTCAAATGAACGCGAACAAAAAGAAGTTTATAATTTGACATTGCTAAAGTTTTTTTAGTACATAATATTTCTATTTATGTTTTGTTAATGGTTATATCACAAAGATCGACAGCGCGTGCCAGATGACACGTTTACAACAATTACCGCGCAACATGTTGCTCAACATGGTGAGCGCTCACGCAGATTTTGGTTAAACAACATTGTCTGTCCATGCATCTATGTATACGCATAAGAGTTAATTCTCACCGAGACGCGCCGCAGCGCGGTCGTTTTAAGATGCTTTATTTACTAACCGAACTCTGAACTTATTATTAAACAAAAAGGTACACATTTCGCGCTGCGTCGTGCGACATAGTATCGGCACAGTATAAAGAGGTCTTCTCTTTCCCTACAGTAGTCCAACGAACACGTCTAGACAGAGCAATCGTGCGGGGTGTGTGGAGCGGGGGACGGAGGGGGGGGCGCACCGTAGCTTGTATGGAATTGTTGGGTCCTAGGAATTAGCGGGTGTCGCTTTTTATTTATTTGAATTTTAAATGTTGATTCAATTTTTCAACGGGTGTGTTGATTATGAATACTTATGACATTAATTTAGAGATCCAAGATGGCGGACGCGAGTTTTTGAAAAACATCAATATGGGTATTGTTTTGAGGTTTTCAGGGGAGGTGGTTACGATCTTGGACCTTTTTTTTGAGATCCAAGATGGCGGACGCGAGTTTTTGGTAAAAATCAATATGGGTATCGTTTTATAGGTTTTCGGGGGCGGTGATTACGAATATGACATTTATTTTGAGATCCAAGATGGCGGACGCGAGTTTTTAGTAAAAATCAATATGGGTATCGTTTTCTAGGTTTTCGGGGCCGGTGATAACGAATATGACATTTATTTTGAGATTCATGATGGCGGACGCGAGTTTATAGTAAAAATCAATATGGGTATCGTTTTCTAGGTTTTCGGGGGCGGTAATAACGAATTTGACATTTATTTTAAGATCCAAGATGGCGGACGCGAGTTTTTAGTAAAAATCAATATGGGTATCGATTTATAGGTTTTCGGGGGCGTTGATTACGAATATGACATTTATTTTGAGATCCAAGATGGCGGACGCGAGTTTTTAGTAAAAATCAATATGGGTATCGTTTTCTAGGTTTTCGGGGGCGGTGATAACGAATATGACATTTATTTTGAGATCCAAGATGGCGGACGCGAGTTTTTAGTAAAAATCAATATGGGTATCGTTTTCTAGGTTTTCGGGGGCGGTGATAACGAATATGACATTTATTTTCAGATCCAAGATGGCGGACGCGAGTTTATAGTAAAAATCAATATGGGTATCGTTTTCTAGGTTTTCGGGGGTGGTGATAACGAATATGACATTAATTTTGAGATCCAAGATGGCGGACGCAAGTTTTTAGTAAAAATCAATATGGGTATCGTTTTCTAGGTTTTCAGGGGTGGCTTTGTACTTGGAGACCATGCGGACTCTCAGATATCGATTTTGAAAGCAATCGGTCCAATAAATAAAAAGTTCAAAATGGCGGCCACCTTTTTCAATTCTGACAACGGCTTTGTACTTGGAGACCATGCGGACTCTCAGATATCGATTTTGAAAGCAATCGGCCCAGTAAATAAAAAGTTCAAAATGGCGGCCACCTTTTCCAATTCTGACAACGGCTATGTACTTGGAGACCATGCGGACTCTCAGATATCGATTTTGAAAGCAATCGGTCCAGTAAATAAAAAGTTCAAAATGGCGGCCACCTTTTTCAATTCTGACAACGGTTATGTACTCGGAGACCATGCGGACTCTCAGATATCGATTTTGAAAGCAATCGGCCCAGTAAATAAAAAGTTCAAAATGGCGGCCACCTTTTCCAATTCTGACAACGGCTATGTACTTGGAGACCATGCGGACTCTCAGATATCGATTTTGAAAGCAATCGGTCCAGTAAATAAAAAGTTCAAAATGGCGGCCACCTTTTTCAATTCTGACAACGGTTATGTACTCGGAGACCATGCGGACTCTCAGATATCGATTTTGAAAGCAATCGGCCCAGTAAATAAAAATTTCAAAATGGCGGCCACGTTTTCCAATTTTGATAACGTGTTATACATACAAAAAAAAAACATTATAAAAACATATTTTTGTTTTTAGTCCTGTGTCAACCCTAACACTTTTTACGTCGCGACGAATGTCTAGACGTTGTCGGCATTTCCGAAAACATCAAACGCGTCGACTGACTATATGATGTTTAGACTATGGTATCGGTGTGAACGGACCCTAAGACGCGCTTCATCTGGCAACGTCGCACACTATTCTGCAACGTTGCTAAACATGTCAAACGAAACGTTATGCGTTTCTATTGGTGCTTAGTGAATACATTAAGGCTTAAAACTTTCGTGATGGTAGTCCGCACGGCCTAAAGGTCACCACCTTAAAGACAAAAGAAAGTGCTAAGCACTTTAATATAGAAAACTCATGCTAATGAAAAAGCCTTATACGATCCTTATTTGCATTTATGATAAAGGCTACTTAAAGTAATGGCTGATGCTTACGAACAATATGAGTTTCATCTTTTTGTTTTGTTTATCTGGGAATAAAAGAACAATATAAAGTGTTAGATGAAGGACCCTTAGACAGAAGCTTGTTCGCAACTTGAGAACGGTATTTATACAGTCTTATTAAATTTTAAACAGTAACATTTCTCATCAATAATTAATTTATTTTCATGATGTGAAAGTGTGTGAATATAATTAAGTATGTTTAAATAATTATTGTAAGTGTATATACCTAACTATTTTAGTTAAGCACATTTTATTATGAAAGAAGGGAAGGGAATATAGAGTGCACCGTGTTTGCACATACACTTGTGCACTATAATATCTCCTGCGTAGTTGGCTAATCTCCGTTGAGATTAGCCGCTGTGACCGGAATTCGGTCAGGAGGAATTTTAACTCACTAATTGAGCTCAAAGAATTCCTCACTTGACTTTGACTGTGTCATGAAGTGTAGTGAAGAAGGATAATATGTAGTAGGTTGTATGAATGATAGTGGCTAGACTTAAAAGTAATCATTATTATTTTCATTAAAATAAGTGACTTTTAGCACAAGCTAGGTCAATGAAATTGTAGGTATTGTTTATTTTATTTTTATTTTAAGTATAAAAGTTATGTTTTAACCAGACTGTTTTTACCAAAAATATTTTTTTATGTAGGTTACATTATCTGATGGCCGGCATACCAAGGCTTTTTTAATGAAATGCTAACCAGCTGGGTCCAGTTTAATATTAATAACACAGTGTCGTCTCATATATGAAACAACGGTAGGGCCGGGAAGTCTTACCATCGTTAAAGCTTTATTGCTCCGACAGATGTTTATGAATTATGTCCACCCGTAGTGATTCATAAATCTTATATTTTTTGTGCAAATGTTAAATTATTGTTCTTAATAAAACCGGGAGCTATTTGTTTTATGTTCTTGGACAATAAAAAGGGCAAATAGGACTGGAATGGACTCAACAGTCGGAGGAATTAGTGTTGGTATAAATTACCAAAATTATTATGGACCAAGTTGTTTTCAAATTGAAATGAAGGAAATGTAAATCGTCATTTTACAGCAAACACACATACTTAAGGTCCAACCAAAATAGTTGCATAATTTTTTACACAGTGTTTAGTACGTCTAACCAAACAAAACAACGTCAAATAAAACAAAATATAATCGAAAAAAAAAAATCCTACTTACCCTAAATCTTACTTAATCCTATTTTGTTTTGATAACTGGATTTTAAAGTATTAGATAAATTTATTTATTTTTCATCACACTTGCTCGTAAAAAGTACATTTTTTTTTAAATATTTTTTTTGATTTTTTTTTGTATTTTATTTACTTATTGTACGTTGTTTTTTTTTCTTTCCTTGCAAATATAATAAAAAACATCGTATGTCACACGGGCAGTGTGACATACATGTTGTTCATAAGTTCTTGTATGTAGTTATTTATATTGTTAACTTATGTCATAGGTATATAATTACGTAGGTACACCAAACTCTGCCCATATCTTGTGTTTATCATTTCATTCCATCCTAAGGTTGTCTGGGAGAGATTGCCAAGTGCGATAAGACCATTGTACGGCTATTATTACAAACGATTACTGTGTTTATATATTTAAGACTGGTATAGTACAAGGATAAATTAATAATAAATATAGGCCTGTTTTACCTCTATAAGTTTTCCTCACGTAAGTCCCTTATAAATAACATACGATCAATGCAAATGTAAAATCTCTTGTTAGTACCTTATGAGTACTTATACTAGTATGTACCTTATCTTAACAATCATAAGTTACTTACACAGTATTTAAGAAAGCATCTTACAACTTTACAAGTTTGAAGTGTACAGTACCTTTTTTTTTTTTTTTTTTTTGTTTACGGGGGGAAACCTTCAAAAGGCACCCGGCCTCTAGGGGAAGAGACCGGGGAGTGTGGGATTCTTACCTCACTAAAACCACCCCGGTGATCACCATCAGCACATGAGGGGAGATCCCGGGTCCTCTTAAGAGACCAGCTCCGGAACCTCCCCTGCGCAACGCATGTTAGGCACATCCCTGGAGAGACTGTAAAGGGGTCTCTCCTGAGCCTCGCTGTGCACGGTAGCATGTGACCACTTTGCCACCGTCTTCTCTGGGGTCGCTCAGTGGGCGCACAAACTCCCCAATCTGAGCGCCCGCGACCCCAAAGGCCCCGCCTGCCCTGATTGGTGCAGGCTGGTTTTCGGCGTATTAGACGCCAAGGCGGTTGCGTCTTAGACGTCTCCTTCTCTTCCGAGCGGGATTGGCTCTCTCTCGCTCCCGCTCAGCGGCCTCCTTCTGAGCCATTACGGTCTCACAGAAGGAGGCCACTTCTCTCCAGTTATCTGTCTCTGCCAGCATAGCCCTCACTACTGCGGGCAGAGACAAATCCCTGCCGATCCGGTCAGTCAGGACTCGTCGCTCCGAGACCCACGCAGGGCACTCCTCAAGCGTGTGTTGAGCAGAATCAACATTGCATCCGCAGTGATGGCAACTTGCCGTAGCTTCTCGACCAATCCAGTTCAGGTACTCACCGAAGCAACCGTGCCCGGTGAGCACCTGAGTCAGCCTGTAGGAGATGCGCTCCTTTCTGTTCAGCCAGGTTTCGAAGAGCGGCAGGACGGCTTCGACAACGCGCTTGCACGAGTACTGCGGCTGTTGCAGCCGCTCGCGCCACTGATCCAGTGCGTGTCGCCGTTCCTGCCGCCTCAGCCTTACAAACGCGCTTGCTGGCAAGCTAGAAGTGTACAGTACCTAATGACAATGAATTAAACGACTCAGTTCGCATGTAGTTTATAAAGTTTCTCATCCGCAGTCTTAAATTATAAATTACTTGATGTCAGTTTAGTACTAAAAATATTATAGACATAATGTCCAGTGAGTGTGACCATTGACTGGCTCCTTTGATGACTAATCTCTGTTTCTTAACAATGTAACGTAATGTAATGTAATTTATTATTGTAGTAATAGTGAATCTTAGTAACTATTGGTTTAAGTCTACCTTATTTCAGATCGGACCGACTATTGATAAAGTTTTGATCGATAAAGTTTAAAGGCAAGAGTTTAGCCCGTGTTTGGGGACATGTCCGGGGTAGTTGTTTGATGGTCGGGTACACTATCCGATGAATTTGGTTGCCCAAGTACGCTTGTAGTTTGATATTTATTATATTTACTTTATTAAATCTTTACTATATAAATAACAGACCATATTCTATTTAACTGCGCATAATAGTTCATTTGAGACATGTCTTCCATGCTGCTACATTTTTATAGACGCAATTTATTTTTGAATTGCAATAAACTTTATAAAAAATCGGGTTTTTTTAAACTATGCTTTTGTGGCTAAACGGCGCAAGTCAATTAATCCAACAACACCGACACTTAATACAGTTAATCCGACTTGCGACTATATCTAAGCACAGTAGAAGCAGTGACAGCCTAGTTGGTATGACCGTTGAACAGCCACGCCAAAGGTCGTAGATTCGAAACCTAGTCATTCTGACACAAGGTTGTTCATTCAGCATACGTTAAAGGAAGACATACCAAAAGACAAAAGTCTGCCATTTGGCGGGGACAGCATAGATTGAGAGATTTTGTGGTAGCTAGGTATTTTACTGTATTTAGCAGTACCTTTTTTACGACAATAATTAGAAAGATGACAAACCTAGAACAAATCTTTATGATTTAGGAGACGAAATAAAACCAAATATAGTATAATTTTAGTTGTTTTTTATTTCGAAGCTTTCACACGGATCGTGGACGAAAATAAAACTATAAATGACGCTGTCACTTGCAGTCAGCCAGCCAGAGCTAACGAATATGAATGGTTGGTACTCAGCGCTGTGCCTCGGTCAACGGTATGCTCGCAAGTTTAAAAAACATAACGAAGAGAAATTAAAAAATATATTTTCCACGTTCACTATAAAGTTAATCATGGAAATTTGTTTGTAGTGACATTGGTTGCAAAAATATGGTATCCTCTGTTAAATCTGTGCTACACGGTTGCAAATCAGCGTCTCTACCAAGTTGTCAATTAGTTTCCAACCGCCGGCGCCGCCGTCGTTTACGGTTGCAAACAAGGCCACAACTTCAGTGTGTTTAGAAATGATATACAGATAATACGCATGTACAAAACTACACCATTTAAAAATAAATTAAATCCTAGGCCCGTAGTAGTATTTTTTCCTGTAAAATGGATACAATTAAGTACATAACAAACAAAAACCCAAACCTGAAAAACAAATCCGGGACACTAAGCACAATAGGTGAATCACTTAACCGCTACTCAGACAACAGCAGTGATACTACTGAGCCGCTATTTCTACAATTTTACAAGAACGTGATGTGCATGCAGAACGTGATGATACCTATGGATTGGTTGACAACAAGCGTCTTCACGGTGTACAATGGCGCGATCATATCGTGGCTGCAAGGGAAGTGCAATAGCTGGCGAGAGATAGAGGGAAATGGAAATTGCTTCATCGATAAAAGCATAACTCTTAAGTGGAAGAAAAAGGTGCTAATAATAAGTATCAAATACAAAACCTACGCCATTGGCAGCTAATGAGTATAAGCAACTCTAGTATTTACCACGTTCTTAAGTAGTTTAATTCAATAACTAAGTTCTGAGGTCACAGAACTCGTTAACTAACGGAATTTAATAATCTTACAATCGGCAACATGGTTTTAGTTTCGAATTTAATAAGCATTAAGTTGTCTTTGTATAGACTTCGGAACTTCAAAGTTTTGTCAAAGTCGGACTAACTGTAGAACCACTAGAGACGAATATTCAGATCTTAAGAAATTTTAGTTAGGGTAATGATTTGTCGCTATTCATGAAGTTATTCTTGGTCTTGGCTTGATAAATTAAGTTGCAGGTAATTTTATATGAAAGCAACACAATTTTATAAAGTATTTATGCATATTATGCGAACACTAAATAATCGATTACGAGAGCCCCTAGCCGCTTTGCCATTAAGCTATTTGTAAGTCGAGTGAAGTTTATACGACTGACTCACTTATACTTAGATATCCATAGACAATGAAGATAAATCTATCTCTATCCATCCCTGGTCCCTGTCTGTGTCTGCCGATTTGCAAAAAACTTTTTTCAAAAATTCGTTCGTAAATGTATTTTGAAAATTTACTTTACACAAAAATTCCATATCATCCCACTACTGGTTAAAGACCTCTCCCCCTGATTGCCACATCTTTCGGTCCAGAGCGAGTGTAGACCAGTTACTATTTGTTCTGTCCAATTTTTTGCTATTTGGAAATGTATTATGTGCAAAAATGTGGACTTTAACTAAGCGTTGTAACTTAAAGTTAAGGTGTAAAGTAAAGTTGTAACTTAAAGTTTTTAACTAATGTAAGAGTTGCAAATTTTACTGTAATCCATACTAGTATGGAAGAAAGTATCCGAGAATTATATTACATATTCTAAACAAGCATTTTTACTTTTCATTCCGGAAAACCAAAAGTTTTCTCGCAGCCACCAGTGAAAATGCGGACACAGCAGGACAATATAACTTAAGATATTGTAATGCTAGAATATTCCGACAGAGAAATTTACTTTAATATTCCTAGTTTTATTTACATACACTTTTAAGTAAAGAATTTTTTTTTTAAATTGGTGTTGTCCTTAAAAGAATAATGTTCTGAACTATACTTTAGTAACAGTAAACACATAACTACCACGAACCTACGGTAACCAAATTATGGTCTCTGGTGGACCCTACACATCTGCCCTTAAAGCACAGGGGCAGTAGTTGAACGGGTTCGTCCAGACCCGTCCCCCACGTACGCTTCACCGAACGACGTACCGTAATACAACAACATCGCCTGGCGACGAGGCATTGTCCAGTGATTGGGCACCAGCCAAGGTCGAAGCCTCCCACCAAAAACAGTTTGAGAGGTGATTACTATTATTTTGTGATCTTTATTCTATCTAAGTTGACTTTGTCACGCAGAGGGAGATGCCTTGGTGATATTCTTATTTTTCCCCGACAATAATTGATAAGGGGAAAAGATTATTTTACGGAATATTGTATTGGTAGATAGTCGACAATAATCCGTAAACAATTTAGTGTGTATGTCCATAAATCTGTATTATCGTGAACCGTACTGATGTAATGCACTGAATTAGGATTTATTCCAACCATTACTCATTGCCGGCTGGCCGGCTTTCGTTTATTATGTATGATCTAACAGCAGCTAACGAAACGTTGGATTTTTATGTGTGGATACATAAACTAGGTTATTCAAGAAGACGTTGCCGACGCTAATTTTACATGTAGTAGCTACAATTTGGATGTATTTTACCGATTCTGTCTGTCGTAGCATTTATGAAATATTCATTTATGAAAGGTGTGGAAATCATGGGAGGAACTTTTGCCCAGCCGTGGGATGATTCAATGTTAACGTCCAGATCCGTCCCCCAGGTTTTACCGGACATCATGCCAGAACATGACAAAATCGCTTGGCGGCAAGGCTTTGTCTGGTGGGCCATAACCAGCCACGACTGAAGCCTCCTTTCCTTTCAGATAACATTTAACATATAGTAATGTAAGACACTTAATTATATCATAATTAGTACATACCTAATAACGTATGAATGCACCCATCTATACCTTGATTAGAGGAGATTGGCTATGGAGCTATTAGTCCTTGCTCCCTAATGTAATTATGTATTGCTATTAATTAGCACTAAGTGTATATTTGTTACAAATCTCAATGTACACAAAAACAAATCGACGGAATCATAATTAGGTATGCGGTAAGCGAAAAACACATACTTAGTTACCTATTTCTTGTTACCTGTGATTTGTAAAGGTTTGGTTACTATATCACTCGGTATTTTCATACGAATACTAAATATTATTATGGAAAATACTAGGTTTTCCCCGAGGGTCGCTTCTATAGGTCTTGCTTTTTTCCGGGATATAAAGCACCTTGTATCACTCTGCGGCTTATAAACTAACTATGCAAAATTACACCGAGCTACAGCTCCGTTGCTACGTAAAAAAAAACGGTCGACAAACACACTTTCGCACTTATAATATAAGTAAAATTTTAATGATACAGACTTACTTTCTGACAATCACCAATTGTGTAAATCAGTAAGAGTACCCAAAAGTATATTGTATCAAGAGGTAATAAATTTTACCTCAGACTACAAAACAAAGCAGAAGCCGCGTTCAAACGTACTACCTAGCCCCGCACTGCGTTCATTAACAAAACGCAAATATAGCGAAATGTATTTTAATTCTGTTTCTAAGTAAGCCCGATGGGACGGTATTTTTACAGGTGAGAACGACACACGAAAATTTAAATTTAGAATTTAAGATTTACAGTGTGACAAACGTCTATACACTGCGCGCAAAGTAATTAGACTGACCATCACAACGTGAAATAACATCATTTTGGAGTGATTTATGGTACATTCACATTTTGCGATTTGACGGCTTCTGGTTATTTCTGTATTCTTAGTATATTACATACTTAAACATAATAATCGTTCTAAGAAACCCTCCAGTGACGGCACGCAAAATCTCTTTGCATTGCAAAGATGAATTGCCATTCAAGTCTCCCGTATTAATATTCATTCCCTTCATTATTCCCATGACGAAGCTATTAAAATCTTAAGACGTTTTCTGCCGTAATCAGAGAATGTATGCTCGTGATAATATTTGGCTCGAAATATTATACTTAAGATGATTTATTGAATGACGGAATTATACTTGAATAGAATTTTAGGAATAGAAGAAGAAACGAAATTCACGCTCGATATTCTCTACTTTACGTATGTACAGCGGTCATAGAAAATCCTTGTAGGCATCTACTGCTGGCAACAACAATACGTGCTTACTATGAGAATGAATTAACACGAAAGTATGTTTTTAAGATGTCAGATAAGTTCAACATTACGGTCAAGGGCAATATTTATCAACTACTTCGGATTCGCGTTATAGACATCTTGTACATGTATTGTGTATTTGTGTTCCTTTTCCCTATTATTAGTCCTTTATTAGTAGCCTGGCTTATGTGACAGAGCCTTAAAGAACACCAGGAGTGACAGAGTGGTCTCTATTTCTTAAAATTAAAGTTGTGGTTGCAGAAGAGAATTTCGATAGCACGGGCGGGGTTACGAATAGCTTAGTGGCAGAGCAACTCGGGGTTTTTTCTAGTAAGTCGCGAGCTCTAATCCCGCTTGAAATTGACTTTTTTCTGTAAGAATTTCGAACTTTAAGAAAAATGTATTGAAACCATTATGTAAATAACTGACAGGTAAAACAAAGAATCGGGTAACGACCTAATCCATTTAACGAAAGTTTGAAATCCCGAAGGTGTCAGAGTAAAAGTTTAAGATACTTTCGATTACACTTGTTTGGTGTCCACTGGGAGTGTCGAGCAGTGATATGCTGGCTCACGGTGACATTTTCCCAACAAACAATTTTACGCTACTCGATAACGTTCGAATTTCACGTCATGTAACATCACGTTCGATATTACCTCCATCATCCATTCATCATTTCTTATCGTACAGAAGCTTCGGAGAAGCATCGATCGCCATCGTCTTTATAAGTTTGTGAATTTCCCGAACATTCTATGTCCCGTAGACGTAGATTCGATATGTTTTATGACTTTCTTCTTCCTAGTCGATTTCTATGTACTTTTATCGTCCCTATGGGAAGTGCTAAAATGTGTAGGTAAGTGTCAAGTTGTGAAACGAATATACGATGATGATCCATTTACAAAAATAATTTCATGAAAAAATTTGAGGCAAGATGCGAGCGGAGCTTGAATTGAATTTCACTCAAATTTTGTTGAATTTTTATAGTGCCTGCCACTGTGAAACTAGCCCTAAATCTTTATAAATACAAGTAAAGTCATAACGAAAGTGTAGACCGTGTGTGAGAAGCACTCCGCTGCAATGAGGGTTCATGAACCACCATCCTAATTGACCACGATTAGCAAACAGATGGGGCACTGCTGGATGTTATTAGTTCAAAATAGCCGCTGCCAATCCGTTGGGACTATGTCGTACCTCTACAACGAAACTAAACTGCGAGAGTACTTTAAACGTCACGCAGCAGAAATAAATGAAATTCTATTGATTGGTTTCATCGATGACCTAGACGCGTTTAGTGTCAATGCACATTTAAGTGTAGTGGGTCTACTACATTTAGATTTTAGTTTCAAGAGGAAATTGTTCAAAAAGACAGCTTCACGCAGACCCACAATACTCAATTCAGGGAATTTGTTAAATTAGTTAACACATTCACTGCTGTCAATACCAAGACTTAGTGTGGTGGTATTATAAGTCCAAATTGCGGTCAGCTTTACACAAAGGTAGAACAGCGAACAGTTTTGTGGAACTTTATAGTACCTTTGTACGTTGCGGACTGAAGTTCTTACAAACATTGGCAAGTTGCCAGCTCGAAAGTTACCTTACTTAGTCCGCTATGCACGTCTAAGCAGTTTTCAGTGAAATCATTTCGGTTCTCATTGTGGGCGAACCGGGCGTGCTTAATGAAATTGTTTTAAAAAGATCTTTTGAAGGGTTTTTGTATTAAAATTGTAAAAAATATGTATGCGTCATCAGCTATTTTAAAAATCCGTAAGAAGTTAGTGACATAATAAATTAAAACGATAAAGTCTTATCTCGTATACTTTGGACCCAAAATAACTTTGAATGAAAAAAAAAGGATGAAAAAATAATCGTTTCAAAAAAGTTAGAGAGTTAAATATAGAGTTTACAACAAAATAAGTCTGCTCAATGTAGATGATCTTATCTGTGGTAGTCTACATCTGTGTCTCCAAATATATTTTTATTCTATGACTGCGTCAATGGCGACCAAAAAGTAAGTACCTACACGTATTTAGGTACTCCTACACCTTTTAAATAAATTCACGAATAAATATTTAAAATATTTCAGATTATTCATTGAACTCGTATGATCGAATAGTTAAATTATATAAATATTTCAAATATCATGAAACTACAGGATAAATAAATACCGCCAATAAATAAAATACTCCAGGGTTAGGTAACATGATTCGCCACGCAACACTTCCTTTGTAGGAACGAGTAAATGATACGTAACATTTTTTAGGCGCCGTCTTACGAGAAGAACAATTTTGTACACGAAGAGAATGTTGAACCTCTCAATATTAGAACCCAAGTGAACATAACCTGACCGTCATTTCAGTAGGCGATGTCAAAAAGCATTTTTTACGTATTTTACTATCAAAGGCGACCTCGACAAAGGATTTCAAAACTTAATTACATTGTTATGTGAAATGTGAACTGATGTCGTTATTTACTATTTATTCTATACTATAAATGTTGAAGTTTGTAAGGATGTATGGATGAATGAATGTTTGTTACTCTTTTACGCAAAAACTACAAAACGGATTTTGATGAATCTTTATCGTAATGTAGCTTATATATTAAAATAACATATAGACTACAAATTTATCAACATACCGAATGGGCAAAGCTGCGGGCCGAAGCTAGTATTGCACAATTTACAGCAGCAAATCTCTCAGATGTGTCGGTTTTCTTACGATGTTTTCCTTCACCGTTTTAACAAAAAATAAATTAATTTTTTTTCACCAACAATTATGGATTGTTTTGTGTTTGACATCTAAGAGTTATAAAAAAACTTTATTGACAACCAAAGCGTACCTAAAAGTAGGTACAACAAGTCAAAGATACTTAAGAAGTGTTTTTACTTAATTCCGCTTTTAATAAGGTTAAGCTTATCGTTTAACGAACTAACATAAATTTATGTTTTGGATTAATTAACTTAAATAAATTGATTAATATATGCTCACGTAGATTGATTCGATTCGATCTACGTAAATATATATTTTCAAGCAATGAAAAATTAATCTTCTAAGACGAATCAAGACAATCGATTTCATCCGAAGCAAGTCTATCGGGAATTATTTATGATAATCGAGTTTTGTATTCAATTTCCTTTCCATTACGAACAATAATCCGTGAATTATGGCTAATAGAAACTCATCCCTTTCTTGTTGACTCAAAGTAATAAACAACTTGCGATTATGAATCTTTCTGTTATGCTAGAACTCAGATTTATGTTTAAATTGGTTATAATTAAAAAATATTTCTAGCTTCTTTTATAATGGTTTATACACAATTTGGTGTCAGAGCTTAATACCACCGTATATTAATAAAAAATAATATACTCTTGATCGAATTTTGGCCACAGTGGCCAAACTCAACGGAGGTTGGCCATAGGAGTATTATTTAGTGCACAAGTGTGTGCGCAAACACAGATAAGTTGAATTGCATTCAAAAGCATAAATTGTTAACACCAATAATTAGTTCTTCACGCCAGGAGACGCGTAACAATAGAAATATTTATGATTTTTCTTATTTCTCGATTTTTACCGGGTTATTGTGATTAAGCTGTTTAAATTTTGACGATAGGTTATTTTTTAATCATCAATTAATTGTTCACTTTTTAATTAGTTTATTGCGACTCACTAAGATCGTATTTGATCTTCTGAGTTATTTTATTAAAATCTCGAGATGGTCGAGACACTGAAAACAGAATACAAAGTTTGCGTTTGTTACATCTTATAACATCTCAAACATAACAATATGGAACATGAAAATAATACAATAACGAAACATGGTACAGCCAAGATAGTCAATGTCCATTCTCAGTGGCTTCTTGTACCGTATATTCGTATCTATCTCGTATTGGTACATTACCTTTGTATCTGAATTGGCAACCCGGTATTATGGGACGTCGGTGATTGTGCCCCAGGCTTCCGATGCAATGCTGAGTAAGGGGTGTGTAGTCTATTTCAATGGTCCATTCTAGACGTTTCTATGTTGCGTCTTCTAGCCATGTTCCAATGCATTCAAATGGGATACCGTCTTTGTTTTGTTTTCAAGGAAGATTTCATTTTAGTTTGTATTTGTAGTTTATTTAACGTGTATGCTTTGAGCTTAATTCGACTCATACACGATAGTGCATATTTTATGGTCGATTAATGAAGCAATAAGTACTTTAGTACCATGACAATCGTTTGTCACGCTTCTCGTAAGCCCGTAAGCCTCTCACCTCCCTAAACTTTTAGCAATCACAATTTGCCAACATGATAGGAACTTATTGTTTTTATAGCCGACCGGCTAATATAGCCAATACAACTGGCCAAACCAACTGTTTCATGTAAACCGATTTTAATTAACCGCTTTAATAATGCATGGTGTAGGTATTACAATAAGTGAATAATTTTAAATCCTATCACTATTTTCATTTAAAATACCTACCTAATTAATATTTATGATTCAATCAAATTGACACGTGTCATTGTTCTCACAAAATATCATGTTGTATTTATCGTACCTGCTTTTGTGTATTTCATTAAATACATACCACTTGTTTGTGTATTTTGGAATCAATTTATTCCGTATCAATAATATCTCTTCCACAAAACAAAATGGAAATGCGGTTTGATTTTAAAACGTTGATAGATTACCGTTTGGCTGTTGACGTCACGCGGCGTCCAGATGAATAAATCTCTCGACATGTAGCATCAGCAGTGGGTGACAACTGGCCGAATGTGTTTGGCACGAATGTTAGATGACCCTGTACGTCGATATGTCGCTGAGCAATATAATAGCGCGGCTGAATGGGTCGCTGTGTTTTAGTGGCCGCTAATCGCATTATGTTTGGCTGTTGGATTTGACCCAAATTAATGTGACAAAACAAGGGACAGAAATACGAAATGAAAAAAAAGTTAATTAATGAAACGTCTACATGAATTCTAAACGGTCCATTGCTTTGTGCTATGTTTGTAACGAGCGGTACACAACGCTGAACGTAAGCTGTTAATTTATTATCACGACTTAGTTACAATATGATAGTATTAATTAAATTTATTTGTAAAGGCTTTTATATTGTGTAAACAATTAAATTGTTTTAAATACAAACATGTAAAGTAAGCCGATAACTTTCATCAATATCAATTCGTAATTTAAATATTCGGATTTAATTCTAGTATTTTTGGAAATTTGACATTTTAAATTATTTTTATAGGAATTAATGAAACAAACGAGTAGGTGTGTTACCAAATGGTAAGTGGTCACCACTTCCTTTCAGCCCTCCTAACGCCAGGGTAAGCCTGCAGGTGTCATTGGCCTTTAAAATCAATCGATCTTCACGCAATACTTTACATTTTGCATCTCGCAGTTTTCTTGACCCCTGGAACACGTTGCTTCTAACATACTTATAGAAATATAAACTTTATTAACATTACATCCTGCTGTTATATAAATTCGCCAGTCTTTGAGTAAACCTCATTTAACATTCTATTTTTGTGATATGGACGACGACTCTTCGTTTTCGACATCGCATTCAAGCTTACTCAACTCATTCATACGACTACGTCGAATGGACAGTGTCCCCTGCCGGCCGTGCCAGGGGACTGGTGTAAAAGCTGGACACATTGGGGACTTTAAATTCGTTGCCTTTGAAGTATTCCAGCCAATGTACGGTCACTAAAGGAGGTAAGTTACCAGGGGCGCTAGTTAAGGTTGTAATTTTTTCATGATGTCATCAATACGATCTAATTTACCACATTTTCTGTAAAGGTATGACTGAAACCTATACAAAATTAAACAATTTTAGACAACTACATGCAATTTTCTACAAAAATATCATCCTTAATAAGCGCCCCTGGTAACTTAACTCCTTTGCTGATTGTACACGTGTATTGACTAACTTCTGTCGCTTTATGTATGTAATCCTTGCGACATTCTATGAGGCTTCTTCACCCACAATTATTTAGGTACTCATCGCTATCCTATTGTACTTTTGATACTGTATGACTGTTAAACGGGTTTGGATGAAACTTGGTAACAGAAAGATTATGTCCTGATTACCATTTCAAAGGATACTTTTAATGCTCCAAGCTCTGGACAAACTCTAGGCAAAAGCTACTGGTGTGAGGTTTTTAGTCCGTGCGAGTCGGACTTAACCCCATCGCCAGCCCTTAGTGGTGGGGTACTCATGAGTAGTTTTCCACACGACAAAAAAAAAGGCAAAAGCTACTAAGTATAAAATAATTTTGAAGCATTACCTATAGAGATTTTCTTTTTAATTTAATCAGAATATTTACTTGATGGCTTGAATCGGTTTAAGGTGGCTTATATAGGTTTATGTGTGAATTTAAAGGAATAACTCCCACACAGGGCTGTTTATCTTTTATTAATTGTGAATTTTTGAATTTTTGTTGTCAAAGAAAAATGAAAGTGCCTTTTAACACTCAAGCGTAACTAAAAATAGAATAAATGGTTTTTTATTTTATAAACAGTACGCAGCAATGTAATTTGTGTTTTAGATGGTTTCAATAGAATTACTTACCAGTTCTCAACTACGATCAACTATGATCAACGACAGTTCTAAGAACTATTTAGTTTTTACCACAGAATAAAAAACGCATACTATATTGTGATTTTTTTATACATGTTACAGCACATGTTAGCTTTTGAAAAAACAACTGATACGGCTGCGATAAATTCTAGTATATTATTGTTTTATTTACATTATTATACAAGCACTACATAGTATAAAACAAAGTCGTTATCCACCGTCTGTCGATCCCTATGTATGCTTAGATCTTTAAAACTACGCAACGGATTTTGATGCGGTTTTTTTTAATAGATAGAGTGATTTTTAAGGAAGGTTTATATGTATATTGCACCCGTGCGAAGCCGGGGCGGGTCGCTAGTTAATTATAAATTAAATTTACACATTTGCCTATCAAAACAATAAAAAAGTCATATATATTATACATTACAAAAAAAATACACAAGTTAAATTTTATCACAAAAAGTATTATAATTCCTGTAACGTAATAGCCGTTAAAATACGACCATTAACATTCATTATCGTTACAAAACTTTTTTTTAAATTATAGAAGATGCTTGAAATTTCACAATTTTATTGAGTCTATGCCCAGTTAATATTGATCCCTCGGGGCCATAGACAGTTTTGAGTTACCAAAGTCACGATCAAAACTGAAATAAATTCAGAAATCTTAATGTCGTTTATTATTTTAAATTATTAAAGGACTTGAGACGTTGAAATGAATTATTTAAGAAGGGATGCAAATATTCGAGTCATTTCTCAGCAGACGACAAGTGCATTTGTACCAAGCGAATATTTTCACTGAGAGCAATATTTTACAGTGCTCTGTATAATTTTTAGAAAAGCTTAAAAACATCCATTGAAACGAAACGTTGAAGTTGTGCTCGTAAGACGGTGCATTGGACTAGCAATCGTACCAACAATGTAGACAACATTTACCTTAACTAATGTAATACAGGTGTGCTTATTTTAATGAACTGTTTAGATTTTGCAACTGTGTGTAATGCCAGGTTTAAACCTGTATCGTATGTATAAATGAAGAGAATAATGAACTCTTTTACAATGCTTTACAGAACCAAAATGTAAATTAAAATCGCTTGTAGATTTTGTCCTCGATGATGCGGCCTACGCTGTAGCCGCGTAGCTGTTGCGATGACGTCACGGCTACGCAGCCGTAGCGCGTAGCTTAGCACAGCGTCCCCATATGTTTGAAGGGGAGCATTTAATTTGTTTATTATTAGTTTTTTCTGAACAGTAATGATTATAATTATGTCAGTGAAAGTAATGTTCTCATATTCTTAATGCCATAGACTGACTGACTTACCAGTCAACGGTCACACCACTAGGCTACCACTACTCAACTTGTTATCTATATGTTATCTCGTGAAAGGAATAATATATTCCCATAGTAAGTCACACTTGAAGAGCTACAACCCCTCTGTACATTTTATACTAGTTTAGTCTGTTTCTTTTACTTTTACCTTGCTTTAACTTTTCTTTGAACTACGTAGGAATCGGTTCCTTTTTCAAAGTTCTTCGAGATTTAAATCAAAAGATACCTTATTTACTGTAGTAAATACTTTTTGAATTTAAAAAAAGTTCTTTATATATTTGTTGATCTGTATCTTAATTTATCTAATGGTCTACCATAGATTAAGAATTAGGTAGCCTACGTTCTCTTTCTTTAGAATAAGTTTTTATTCTGCCAGTTTGCTCCAATAACTGAGGTGTGTGCTGTCCATTATTTACCTATAGATCGTAGGTTCAAATCCTACAATTCATTAAAAAACTGCTCATTACAAACAATTATTATTAAGTCTACGATAAACTTAATAATCTTACAGTATGGTAACTACGTACAAACGCTCGAAAATGACACACTCACACAAACATGCGCAATGACGCGTCGTTGATACTGAGAGTACTGCGACGTTCGCTTAGGAGTCTCGTCGTTACGCAATATTACGCGTGTTTGTGTGAGTGTGGCCGTTTTGAGCGTTTGTACGTAGTTACTGTACTGTATGATTATTATACTGTGGTTACAGGCTGATTTAAAATTATATTAGTAAACGCAGCTACAAATTACTAAATACCAAAAGTGTAATTGTCTACTTGGTTAATTGGTGAGTTTGGACGTTGTGTCCTTACGTGTCGAATATTAGTCTTATGCGGTCCTGTGGGAATTTCACAATGTTGCAGTGGGATTGAACGTGGCAGACGTCGCACTGAGAATTAATGGCTTCGGTAAACGTATTGCTTTTTACGGTCTCGACTCTGGATACTTAGTTAAATGGGGGCCTGTTTGTAGTGACCTTACAGATGCTAATGCTAATAGTACTACCATAAATTATTATCACTTTTTACCCGACTACAAAAAAAAGGAGGGTTATGATTTTAGCAGTCTATGTATGTATGTATGTATGTATGTATGTATGTATGTATGTATGTATGTATGTAAGTTTGTTCATCTGTTCCCTCCTAGCTCCTAAACTATTTGTTGTAATTCAATAAATAAGGTGTCTATCGATGCGTCTTAATGGTCTGCGGGTTATAGGATTTATGAAATTTCGTAAAATCAAATAAGGTGGATTTTAAAAATAAATTAGTCAGCTCGAAAAAAATAAAGTTAAGGTAAATTTATCGTGTTTGATATCAAATGGAAGGTCTTGATGAGCACATTCAGAATATGTATATATTATCTATATATTCTGGACCACTTCTTAGAATATCAGGCTTCTAACTACCCGTTACGACTATCATAAATATATGTGATTATAACACTGCATACAATGTGAAAACGTGATAACAATAAATATTTACTAATTAAATTAAAGTTTCTACATATCACTGCCTATTAAATTATGATTATATTTTAAAATAATGTTAATTAAATTGAGATTTCTTTTTCGTAACTAGATGGCGTTGGTTTGCGGTTTTGTGGAAGTAAGTAACATAGAGTTAAAAATACCTCCTCAAAAATCCCGGAATCGTAAACATAACAATTAAATCCCGGGATTTTATTAATATGGACTGGACTTTGACCTATAGTTTTTATTAGAATTAATTTTGTATGTAAAATAAAACTCATGAATTTAACAGTTTTAGTACCGAACTACTTAAGTATTACATTATCTGTTACCGATGTTTAAAAACATAATAAAGACTTTTTATTATAATAATTTAGTTCATATGTATTTAAAACGTTAAATTAATATTTTGGAGAATTTATTACATGTTTTAACACATGTTTGCTTATTAAATATAATAAATTATTTAATAAGAAATTTGAAAAACAACTGATACGGAAGGGATTCGAACCCACGATCTCCGACGTACCGTGCCGACGCTCTAACCGCTGAGCCACCGTATCCCATCAAAATCAGTCGAAATTTCAAATCTCTTTCTACGCCTAGGGCGTGTTGTAATAATTATCTATCGGTGCCTTCTAAAAACTGCAAAGTTTAGAACACTGAGTCGGATAATTAATGTATTCCGATCAATATTACCACACGCCTAAGGCGTAGAAAGAGATTTGAAATTTCGACTGATTCTGATGGGATACGGTAGCTTAGCGGTTAGAGCGTCGGCACGGTACACCGGAGATCGTGGATTCGAATCCCATCCGTATCAGTTGTTTTTTCAAATTTCTTATTAAATAATTATACGTAAAATTAATTTCTAATTTCCCGGGAATTAATTGTAATGTTTATGATTTCGGGATTTTAGAGCAGGTATTATCAACTCCATGTTACTTACTTCCTCGAACCTTAGGTAAATGTACTCTATCTATGATGATATCCCACAAAAAAGGTTTCATGTGTACTTATACAGCTTGGCAAAAAAGAGTCTGAGGCGGTGACAGCTGGAACTAAAAATAAAAATCTTAAATAACTACGTTTGTGAGTACTAAAATACCATAAAATTGATTATAATTAATGACAAAAAACTCGTCATAGAAATATGTAAGCACTTAATAACTTGTAATTTTGAATTGTAGTGTGAAAAGTGCGACAGCGGCGCCCCCAATTTTTCCAGACTCTTTTTTGCCAAGCTGTACTTCTTACTACTTTTCATGTATACTTCTAAGAAATATATGAGGCCATGTTTTAATAGCTCGAAGTCGCGGACGACACCTTTGAAATAAATTTAATTTAAAAAATACATGACATTGACTAAAGGTTTGAACCGAAGTTGACAGTTAAAGAAATCTACCTATTTAAGAACTACCACATTCTAAAAAATTGTGATTAAAATGAATTTTATTGGTTTCTTTACCACTAAAAATCATTGAAAAAAAATATAGTATAAAAACTAAAACCCGACTACTTAAAATCTAAAAACAAGCTTCTTAGATTTGAAATAAAATTCTGTAGTCGGAGGCCTTAATGTATTATAGGTAAATAGGTAAGTACTAGATAATCTTCCAAGGGTAAATACTTTGTAATTTGGTGGCCTCCGACTACAGAATTTTATTTCAAATCTAAGAAGCTTGTTTTTAGATTTTAAGTAGTCGGGTTTTAGTTTTTATACTATATTTTTTTAACTAAACCAGGTCATGATTATCCGTTTGTCAGTCTGTTGTAGACATTTTGCTTTGCACATTAAATAATGCCAGAATTTTGAAATTCGGCAAATCTTTAAATTATTCAAATAAGGCCGATACAGATGTAGCTCTTACGCCGATAAAGTTATTTGAATAGTTTTATATAGACGTTCAAAATCACTTTTGCCTTCACAGAGGAATATATAATTTAGATACGTCATTTATGTTCAAATTGAGACAGAAACAGAATTGTCGCAATCTGATAGCCGCTATTTGAGCCTTTCCATAGTTGACAAACCACCCGGTCTCGGTCATGCCGCCAGTCAACCACCTCGAAGTCCGGGCAGATCGCCTCGGTCGGTAAGACAGGCTTTACAGCGTTTCCACCAAACAAAAACATTGTTGTAAAAAAAAACCCTTCCTGGCAGTCGGGAAAAATAGTATAAATCATTGCAATTACTTTTAAGGTATCTTAAAAGTATCCTAAGCGGCTATACAAATTTGACCCGCGCGTAAAGACTGCGATTACAAGCTAATTGGAATAAGTCTGTCTAGTTAATGAAGTGTTGTGTTTAAGTATTATTATGTTTGCACTGTTAATGGTAGAGCTCTTGTGTAAACATAGCTTTGTTTATATGTTTAATGTAACATAACCAGTACAAAGACTTGGCCTATTAACAAAATATTCTGCTACAACCTACAGCTGTAATAATATTAGTAGTACGTTAACTTCAGTTGGTTTATCATTTTATGGAGTAGCGCAGAAGATCTATTTTACTATTAGCATTGTAACTGTCAAAAGATACATCATCTTACGTGAAGCGAAAACTGTGGATTCCTTTTTAAGAATATTTCGAGCATGGAGACTGCCGCAGTCTTTTGCCATTTAGTGTTATGACCGAATAATAAATTTATATTATTACTAGCTGACCCTCCGTCTGCGGCTTCGCACCTGTGGTTCTAATTTAACCTGTTCCCAGTGCCACCTACCGAGTCCAATCGTGAATATATAAACCATTAAAAACCCTTTCAAACCCACAAAAGAATCATCAAAATCGGTCCAGTCGTTCAGAAGTTATGCGCGTATATACATTTGTGCGATTCATTTTTATTTATACAGGGTTATTTGTAAAACAACATCCTTAAAAGGGGTCATTAAACTCATGATTATGAACAACTTTTACTATGGGACCAACCCTGAAATCGCAAAAAAAATGATGCTGATGATGCTGATGTTTTACAAATAACCCTGTATAGATTTATGTCAGGTGATCAAAGTCTATGTGTGATTTTTAAATTTTAATGAATTATAGGAAAGTAGTATTTGACATTTTAAAGCTTTTTTGACAGCCATCATGTACCAAGCGGACTCTGACAATCTCTTATATTTTTTTAACGGACCCCCTAGGCTATCATCGCTATAAATTGGTATAAAATACTAGTAATCAAAACATATACGTAACACAACGTTGTACGAGCTCCGGTCATTGACTCACATTTTGAAATAAATCCACTTCCATTGTATTCTAATTGTGATGACCCATTAGAATATACTACTTAAGTAATATACCTACTTGAAATCGAATTAATGATTCACTAAGAGAATTAATTATATATTATAATCCGATTGGACCTTCATCAGTGCTGGTTATGAATAATTTTCGATGCTAGGAGATGATCAGCTTGGCAAATTACCGATGTACCGATGAAAAATGGTGCGTTTTCCTGCGTTTTCTAATAGTTAATGACTGGTTATACAGTTTGGCAGAAGTGTTATGTTATGTTGTGATTTTTTGGTCAAAATAAAAACTTTTTCATTTCATTGGCGCATAGTCTATGGATTAACGTAGTCTGTGAAACAGGACCTTAAATGACGTCTTTATAAGAAGTTACTATTACCACCGAATGAATCGAAAACGAGAAAACAAAAGACAAAACTTTTTCATGTATTGTCTATTTAATAATGGACGACTCGTTATAAGGTTGCTATTATATATTCTTATTACAACTCGAACTCAAGAGAAAACATCTCAAGAGCTTTGCGTAGACAACATAATCCTTACTTTACAATTTCAAACGTTCAAAGTCCATTGTTGCTAGTTTTACAAATCCTCAATTGTGAATTCATTGGGCTCCATAACGAGCTCTTTGACGTTAAGTCAACGCTTCTCGGGTTTACCTTAGCATTTCATCCATGACACGAATGGGTCAAGGATTCCTTCCAACGTAATCCTGTGGATTCGTCGTCAACCTAAATTCATGTATGTGTGACATATTTAGCACATTTAAGATGTGGGCGACCCACTTTTAATAGGTATTTAGTTGCCCTCCATTGAGTCTAGGTCTACTTACACAAATTAAATGAGAAGACACTGAGATTTTATTTTAAGAAAATTGTTTTATGCTGAATGCCTTATATTTTTTGTAAGTTTTTTCCCTGCTGTTTTACTACTTTTCTCGCATCTGGGATTTTACTACTTTTTTCGCATAAAAAGCATTTAATGTACAAAATCAAATCGCTTTGTTGCTCTATTGCTGTGTGAAAAAAAGGGCAAACTATCAGACACATTTTCGTACTTGAACAACATAAAAATAAAATTCATACTTAGAAGGATGAAAATAAAATAAAATAAAAAATATTTAAAACGTTATCTATACGTGCACAGATTGCATGTAAGCTCGAGGCTGATCTTATAAAAATATAGCATATCAAGAATACAAATGAATGTAGGAATGGACCCATGTTACCATTTACCGACTGCCCTTTGTTCGTTAGCGGCACTCAGCATAATTATCAACTGACATCCAAATTGTCTAGGGATATATTTAAACATTTCTATTACTCGGTTAAGAATTTGTCCGCTCTATGAAAACATAAAAGTTTTTCAGTAATCACAAAAAAATTAAAAAGGTAGGGTAGGGTAGAATAGGCAAAGAGGTAGGATAATCACGCAGACAAAGTCTCGCCAGGCAGCTGGTTATGCGTAAGAGCAAGTCATCAGGCAACATGCGCTCAAGTTTTTAATAAAAAGAAAAAAAAAACATCGCACGCTGTTGTGCAACGTTGCCACACATTCAGCGCCATGTGTTGCGCTTGTTGTTATCTAGTGCACAAAACCTACATGTTGGTAGTTTGCACAGCCTAAAGGCCTCCATAATGACAATAACAAGTGCTTACCATTTTAATGCGGAAAATTTATGATAATACAATCGAATTGAGAAATTCCACCTTTTTTAAAAGTTGGTTAAAAAGACTTATACGAGCCTTATAAGAACAAATGTAAATTATATTTTTGTTTCTAATAACCATGAGTTCTAAAAGTCAGAGTGCTTGGGTTTTAATTGAACCTGTGACCTGGCATTTTAACAGTCATGAATACCACTTGGCTATAACTGCTGTTAAATCTGGTTGACTGGCACTCAGATATTCGGAGTTGGTGAATTCCCGAGCGATGTCGAATGGCTTTATAGACATGTTACCATGTTTGGTACCATGATGGGATTAAAACTGACACTAGGTTTCAACTAGGTTTCTATTGACTATTCATTTGTGAATAATTGCTTACTGGGCTTAGGGATAGGCATCAATTACTCGGTAAATTCAAAAATAGAACAAAATATTTAAGAATTTCTGTTTGGTTACTAAATGACATTTTACTTTACTACTACTAAAGGACATTGTGTAAAAAAGTAACATTAATTTGCTTTTTGCGGAATCCGTTATTTATTGGAAAATATTCATTCGTTGTTGGAGGTATTGACACAACATTTCGACATGGGAGTCATTTCCATGGTTTTCGGGCATGTAAAATACGAATAACAAGTTAATTTTGAAAGCCAAGGTGGCTGACACATAAATTCGACATGGGAGTCGTTTCCATTCACGGGTTTGCGAATTACTTAGGACTAAAAATAAACATATTACATGTTATTTTTCCGGCTTCTACGCGAACTAACGTAGGTTTTAATAGTTATAACAGAAATGAATTGGTTTTTTTCCATAGACTAGAGTAGAGTAGAGTAAAGTATACTTTATTGTACACCATAAGGAAATTACATAAGTAAATAAAGGTATATCGAAAGATGTTTTATTTCAGTGTGTTTTTATCTCTGCATCACCCCAAGGTCGACTGGGAGAGAATGCCTATGGCATTAAGTCCGCCTCTGTATACTTATATTTTGTACATAAAGTTTAAATAAATAAATGATATCTTAATATTACCATCATTAGGTCTGACTCATTCAAGCGCTCTCTTCTATGAACCTATAAGGACGAGACCTGTTCTTATTATAATATTATTTATTTAGTTTGCAGCGTCCCATCGGAAACATCGTCCAGGCTACCGGTAGTCAGGGTTCAAGAGCATGCGTGTTGTGTCTATTAGAAATTATTATTAGTATTTTAATAGACATTTAAATATAGGTGTCAACCCTAAATCTAAAACGGAATATCCAAGTCGTAATAAAGCTGATGTGTTTGATGATATGAAAGGACACCAAACTCATATTGAAGTTGACGTATACATTGCGGGTTTCATTTAATATAAATTATTTATAAGTTTCCACATTTTCGCCGGAAAGACAGGCGAATTTACGCATCTGTTCCAATTTTCAGTACAATAGATCCACTGTATACACAATTAACTACATACAACAAGCGGACGGACATGGAACAGTAATCGTTTCGTTATTAATGTTAACCAACCCTTAGCCGCATGTTTTATTGAACGTAACTGTTCGTTTCTTGAAGTAAGGATACTATTATTCATGATCACGTTTTTGTATTTTCATTGTTTGACGAATTCAGGGATTTATACAGCCAATTCCGTAGACTTTACGATACTTTTTTATTTACAATGTTTCGTAGTCACTGAAATGTACCTACCTAGAAACATTAGGTATTATTTTCAGGCTTCAGAAATATTCTTAAGTGGTTGTGTAATAAAAGTTTTAGTACTCGTTTCTCTTATTACGCATTCTCTTTTAAAATGTCTGGAAATGACTGGAATATTTTATTTTAAATACTGTTTCGGAAACAGTTTATATGTCTCCAATTTGCATAAACTTATATAAAGCGTATTAGCGCCTTAGTATTTGGTATGGTCCATAGACAATAAAGCCATATTGCTTTGGTATAGTCGTTAAAAAGTCGGCCCGTAAACCGGATCAATTACGGCCGTACGCCGGCCGATTTATAGTTCGACCAGCAAATATGGGCTTTGCCCAAGAATGCTGGCACAGAAGCCGGATGAAATCCTTTTGCAGGTTTATCGCGTGTGAAATCGACCCCACCGATGGTTTGCTTGCGGATTAAGCGAGGTTAAAGAGCAGAAATCTGTGTTTAAGACCGCGGCCAAATATAAAGAAAACAGAAAATATTTTTTCTTCCCGTTCGCAGCACAATTCGTCCAAATTTCAGAATCATATTTCGTTTTATTATTCAGTTCGATATGAACGTGTAAACATGTATTTTTTGTCGAAAAGAGTTGTACATAATATTTGTGATGAATAAACAATCAAGAACGCATTTTGCTTCTCAATTCAGCAATAGCAAAAAAGCTAGAATGGTACGCATATTTTTAGTCTTACAAAATAGATACACGTATTGTGTTAAATTTAACAAAATCACAGCAAAATATTTTAGGTTACTTATCATAGCGTCGCGTTTGCTTTATTACAAGTTTGAGAAAGGTTTATATCGGTATAACATTGCTTAGCTGTTTTTCATTTGACACACAATATTGACTCAATCATAATCGTAAAGAGGAAATGTATACACACCAGTGAGTTGTTTTGTGCCAAGAAACCGACGAGAATAGGCATCGTAGTAGTTTCTGTGTTGTCTTGATAAGAAAACGTTATGGCTATAGCTGACGGCTCTCCCCGGGGCTTTCGTGCCTAACAACATGGATGGGAGGTACCGTTTTTCTCTCGAGTCACTTTTAATCTGCGTTCTTGTTTATTGCAACACGAATCACGTCGTTTTTGAACGGTTTACGCGAAACGTTGTGTCAAGCACTGCATCACCTTGATTACTTTTGTAAATTCAGGTATGCAACGTGTCGGAAGATTAATCATACGATTTGTAAATATGGCTACCATTTTGAATAATGTGTTGATTTTCTTCTTTAGTATTTTACTATAAGTAAGCAAGCGTAGAAAGTTAAAGGAGAAAACCATTATTTTTTAACATAAATTCCATACGAACAAGAAATATATAAGATATAGGATTAACTGCAGGACCACTTAAGAGACTTCCAGCTGAGGTAGAACGCGTAAATCAGTCTGAATAATGTGACTCAGTTTTGGTTTGGTCCGGTAAAGTGCACTTCTTGGGATTACTTCGAAAAAAGAGAATAAACGCTTAAGTATATTTTTTCCTGTAACAGTGTTAGTATTTTTACTATTGTATCGCACGAGGAAAAGGTTTTAACAAAGATCTTTGTACTAAGTAAGTGGATATCGTGCAGTTCCGAGCTCTACACCTTTTTGCTAGATTAGTCAAAGAGGGTGCTGCAGGCGCAAAAGGAGAATAGATTGTTTCCATTAAAGATACAAATACTTGCTGTAATAACAACAGATTCAGATTATTAATGTAGTTCCGTATGCTCTTACTAAATAACAATTATTTATTTAGTCGTTATTGTCTCTATGTCATTCTTGTGCGGTTGTTTGGAAGGGAGATTATTGAAAGGGGAATTGGGCTTCCTGTGCTCTCGCTGTTATTTTAAGCTGATGTTCTGGAAATTGCTGCGAGGTCTTGGCCGTACAGTAGGTGCCAGGTGCTATGAAATATTACCAGCTAAAAGTACGAGCTGCATGTAGCACACCTCTCGCCACTTTATCACAAAGCTATTATCCTCAACTTCTGCAGCATTATTTAACGCTTTTACCGTGTTTTTACTAGAATTACAGGGTAAAGTTAGTCTCATCTAACTTTCGGTCTGTCTAGCTGAAACTAATTTGAAGTTGTCACCGGTGGGTAATAGTTGCTGTGTCTGTGCAAACGTCAGTGTTTAGAACATGAAAATTGTCAACTATATCGCATTCACTTTATAACTTCATTGGTGTGGTTCAAAGTGCAGATTCCATTCTTTGAATATTGTGGTATATAGAAGAAACTAATGGCTTAGTAGCGGCTGAAATAACAGATGCTTATAATTTTTAAACGGGCCCTGATGGCGGCATGGAACGCGGTGTATGATGCGGAGCGTCGACCTCGTGCGATTAATTTACACGTATGGTCACTTGGGCGTCGTCGCTCGTAGGGAATGGTTTAAAATACTCGCCAGTAGTGATAATCTTCTTCCAAAACTTTGGACTATTAAGACTATTACTATTAAGAATATTATTATATTAAGATTATTAGACAAACCTAATATGGACCATGGACCATCCATATTAGGTTTGTCAGTGCCTAAATAATAGGGATGTTAACTATAAATAAAAATAAAATATTAAATAAACCAGCCTCTAACTGTCCCACTGCAGCGCAAAGGCCTGTTCTCATACAGAAAAGAATCGTGCTATGTTATGTGGACTATTAAAAAAAATAATATCTAAATCTAAAAAACTGTGAATGAATAATTTAAATATAATGACAAAGTTAAAAGGGTTTGAACATTCTTCGTTACTGTACACTGATGACGTCATGTGTTCAACATTTAAAGCTATTTTAGACGTAGTACATTTGTCGCGTTAAGTTATTCAAAACATTAATCATTAAGAGCTGAGAGTGTGCCAAGATGACCAAACAGCATGATGCATTACATTGTAAACGAGAACGAATGTAATGTTTACCATTTGAGTTTCGTGGTTGCTTCATTAAACCAATAAATTAATCATAACTTAGACGTCTGGGTACATCCCATGTTGGAAAGGTTTGAACTATTTTGAACGCAATGTCAAAGAAAATGAAGTTGAATTTTCTTTGTTACTGTTTGTGTAAAATATTTGACTAGAAGTGCTTTATACCACAACCGTTGGTAACTACCTGCATAAGTGCATATATCATACTTACGTTAAAGATTTTGTTTAATACATGAAGAATAGATTAATTTATTCCACTTAACAATCAAAATAAGATCTCGGGTTATTTTCTTGCTTTTTTAACTTTCAGGTTTTTTATGAGTAATGACGTAATTGATCGTTTTATCTGATCTGATCTGATCTGATCTGAGTAGTGTATTTATTTGCCAAGCTTGAATTTGTCGCCCTCTGAATATGCCGCCCGGGGCCCGGGCTCCGACTTGCGCCCCCCTAGATCCGGGGCTGCCAAGCTTAGCTTATAAAAAGTAGCCTATGTTATTTTCCGGCCCATAAACCATTTCTATGCCACGTCGATCCGAGGCTCCGTTGCCGTGTATAAAAGAACAAAATAATAAATATACTCGCATTTATAAAAAATCCGGTTTCTTGAAACTAGCACATTTGAATATCCAGCACAAAAACCTTTCACAAGATTTACAAAGCCTAGACAATACATTCAAGTTAAAGTTTTTGTCAAACAACATCAACATCTTCAGGGATCAGAGCCCATACATAAAAAACAAATTCTTACGTATGAATATATTGGTATACGTATATAAGCTTTATATGACACCCAGTCCGCGCACTGAATACGTTATCTGAGATCAGCAGAACCTCACGTATACCTACCATGAGAATGGAAATGACATTTTATTTCACAAAGCTTACATAAGTAGATACTTTTACATAGAAATCCTTTGAGATTGGTTTTCTATAACAAGAGCAGCTGGCCTAATGCGATTGTGAGATGTCAAAATAAATGATAGAGAAAATTAAGTGCTTAAGAGTGCTAACTGTTGAATTGCGAACGTAATTTCAATGTTATTTATACTATGATAAAGTTGCTAATTCCTTAAACAGCCAACAGCAAAATCAGTGTTTTGGCGCACGCACGATAAATACCACCACAACGGATAGATAATAAATCTTGATACTTAAATATTTGGTCCATGCGGGAATCGAACTCGCGATACCAACCACACAAAGAATCACTTAATCCCCATGCCAATTGTGTCGTCAGATATGGAGAATCTGATGATGACCGCTCTGAATAAGAGCAGTGATTTTCATGACTAAAACCATCTAACTTAGAGTGTAGTGGCTAAGTGATTGGCTATCTGAACAATGGGTCGTGGATTTGATTTATGCACCCCATAATATTGGTATATTTCTGTTGTATATTGAGCTTAGATATTGAGTCATGTGAAGTATGTATATAACAAGGGAGATTTAGACCCTCTCTTAATGCTTACTGGTAAAGTGACATTAAGGAATCTTAGTGCTAATTTCATAGAAATTTTGTTCCATTTTAAAATAGTAGTTCATGTCTATCTGTAGTCTGTGAAACAAGTCCTTAATCTCATATAGTTGATCCTAATGAAAAATCTTAATCTATGCCTATCTACTTCTTTCTTTAATTATCCAATGGTTGGCGAACAATCTTATGTCAGAGTTTAAGCCGCAAATAGGCTTCTGGCGTGTGCTAGTTTCTTTATGATGCTTTTTTCAAGTATAAACGATTGAACCTACGACCGATATGGGTTCAAAACAATTTTTTGTGGCCGGGGGGAGTAATGGCATCAAACTTACGACCTTTGACTTGCTAGTTTGTCATACCACTAGGCTTTCACTGCTATCCTACAATAAATTGCTTTTAAAACAAATTGTAGGTACGTTTCATTATGATCAAAGACTTTTAAATTACCTGTAATATGTTTGTTTCAGTGGTTTTAGATTACATAGCTCTTCCTTCTACCTGTCTTACGTGTTTACTGTCGGTTTCCCATTACGACTGATGTTTTAATATACTTCACCTGATCTTTTAATTTTGCAAATTTTAAGGGGTTCGTAAAAGATTTACTCCTTTACTGTTGTTCACTGAATATTCATTTATTACATCTAGCAAAAGCAAGCAAGCATTTATGTAAACACTCTTTCAAAGGTGACATAAATTGCTTTATTAAATTCACAAATGCGTTGATCTAAGCATCTTTTGATAAATTATTTATATTTAGATTAGATATAAATGAAATACTGCGATGGTTTTCACAATTATTTAGAATAAGCTCCGCTCGAAGTGGTGTCCGTAGATGGGTGGATTTCTGGTATTACATAACGAGGTTCTCCTTTGGAAAACTACCACTTTATATGGTTGTCGTAAGCCAAGTTAGGCCTTATAGGCAGCTTAATAAAATTTAACAGCGATAGGTCACAATCCCCGACAAAGTAGTTTGCTCCAAAGAAGCCTAATAAATAAAATAATTCTTTTAGACCAGTGTTCATTGACATTTAAATTTAAATAAATTTTATTTATAATGAAAATACAAGCCACTGATCTGTGTTGTGGTCTGCGGTGGAGCTCACCTGTCTAAAATAACAAACATGCTGGACATTACTATAATATGAATGCGTCAAAGTGAGGCATTTGTTTTTTAACCTCACGCAACTTTTTTTTTCTTTTTTGTTACCACGTCCTTCAAGTGGAACGTAGCAATCTGGACAGTTATTAGTTGTGCATACGCTCCAACTTCCCAGAAGTATTCTCATGAAACTACTACCATCAGTGAAATTATATTAGGTTTAAATCTTCGCACCAACTTCCCAGAAGTATTCTCATGAAATTACTACCATCAGTAAAATAATTAGGTATGTATACGCTCAAACATTTCAACAAAATGACTACTATTAATACTACCAGCAGTAAAATTTTATTACGAATGCATACGCTCCAATTTTCCAGAGGAATCTCTAGAAATTACTACCATCAGTGAAATTTTATTAGGTATGCATATCTTCCCAGATATTGTCTCAGACAGTGGAATTTTATTATTACGTATGCATACGCTCAAAATGTTTATTTGTAAAATAGAAAGTGTATTTTATAAAATAGTGACTCTAGTTGAAAATTAACATTTTTATATTCCCGATTGAGTCTCAAGACTGTCCAAGTTCTTGCAAGAAAGCAAAGAGAATGTTGAAACATTATTATTTCTACCAAATCCCAGTATTACGCCACCGGGTTTCATACAGGCTCTTCGGTATAGAGTTGTGCGGAAAAATGCAAATTGGACGTTTCCCCGCTATATTGGTGCTTGTTTTTGTATGCCTCTGTATTGTTGGTCGACTATTGCTCTCGTTTCTGATACGTTATATATTTATCGAGAGCTAGATATTGCAAACAACGCTACTGTTGTGATTAATAAAGTTGAAACCTTTTCTTAAAAAGATTAAATACTCAAAAATTTAAGTGGTTCTTCTTTTAATCCCTTGATTTTATAGGTATACAGTCTCTTCTATAATAATAATAGTAATAGCTTTTATTCAGAGCCTCTTTTATTTAAATAGTCTTACTAATATTACCGATAAATGTAAAAGTGTGTTAAGATGTTTGTCATTCCATGATTAAACGGCTGAACAAATTAAATTTTGGTAAACAAATAAATAAAAAATCGCACGGGAAAGATATCAGTCAGCTATAGTTATCAAAATTTTAATGCCAGGTGTTGTATTTTGAATATTCATATTTTTTTTATCTAAAATATTATCTAAACATTCGTGAATCATTGTAATAATGTAGGATTAATATACCGAATTACTATAGGTACTATTAAAATCATTTACAACCATAAATGACGCTACATCTATCTATTTGTCATAAAACCATTTCTTTCTACAAAGAATTTATTACAAAGCTATAACTCACAATATCGTGTTCAAATAAATAAGTATTAAAACCTGCTAATGGCACTCGCTAAATAAGATGGCGCGTGCCTTGGAGTCAATCCAATACGAGTTGGATGTGGGCCAATTGAGACCTTACTTTGGTCCTGCGGTAGCGCTGAGGATGACATTTGATCTGACCGGTCAGCTGTCCCGTTACGTGGGATCAACAAGACGTTTGGCAGTTTTGTCAAGAAATGCAGCTTTGTCTATTTATATATCGTAAAATAACATTTACTAATGGCACGGTGAAAAGAGACCGAATGTGTTCAAATATTTGCTTTCATAGAAAGTGCCACTTCAAAACAACAGGTGTTTAAAAATAATAGTGTTTAATAAAATTATAGGCATTTTTTTATTACGCATTAGGTTGGCCTACAATCTAAGAAGTAAAAAACAAACCTAAAAAGTATGTTATGCTGATAAAAGTATTATATCCAAATCATGGTTTGCTCCTGTTTGCCAAATTTGATCAAAACATCAGTAAACGACTGCCTCGTTAGTTTAGTGGTAGCAAGCGCAACTGCTGAACAAGAGGTCTTTGGTTCGATCCCCAGGTCAGGTAGTGTTATTGGGCTTTTCTATTAGGAAATTCTCATCGCCCCTTATTACATGGGACTTATAATATAGCCGGCGAAACGTAGATGTACTGCATACACCTCTGCCTACCCCCTCTGAGGAATACAGGCGTGAGTCTTATGAGTTCCAATCAGCAAAATTCTCAAAAATCCAAACGTTTACATTTACTTATTTATATTGAATAGGGATAACGCATGCAAAGCGAACTCAAAAGGAACATTTTTTGTAGAAAGAAAAATTCGATTACGATTCGTCTAAGACGGAGTGTAGAAGAGAATTTCGATAGCATAAGAGGGATTACGAATAGCTCAGTTGGCACAGCGGCTGGTGTATCTTTATTACAGCTCGCAGGATCTAATCCCGCTCCTAATCAATCTTCTTTAACAAAATTTATAACTTTACTAACATTCATAGTGGTAGAACCATGTACGACTGGGCCGGCTTGATCAGAGTAGTATCACTCTCTCATAGAATCATCAATATCATCAGCCAGAAGGTATCACTCTCTCATAGAATCATCAATATCACAGCCAGAAGGCGTTCACTGCTGAACAAGGGCCTTCTCCACATTGAACTTGAACTACATGTTATTACAGTACCTTGTAGCATTCTTTGGCATTTTAGGCAGGATTATTCCACCGCAGACCATAATACTATTTAAGGCAAGAAGGGCACGTGGTTAAACTCAAACGCTTGCATTTTTCATAAAAAAAGTCGTGGAAAAAATACATCATCTTGATTCATTAAAAGAAATGGACTTAGATGGTAGGTACTACGCTTGTCTCTTTAAAGAAATAACTACAACTAAAAGGAAAATAAAATTATAATTTTCATGCACATCCGATTACAGTTCTTTTGTAGTAGCGTATTACTGGTGCATTTTCTCCTTGTTACAAGAGAATTCAAGACAAATTTATGTTAGTAAGATAATATAAAAACCTTTGTCTTTGTTGCCGTCTGTCTCTACGTGTTATCGGTGTTTTATTACACAGCGATTGCGATGCAAAGTTAGTTTTATATGCACGTGTTTTATATACGATCAGAATAATCAGTGTTCTGCAGTTCTCTGCAGGAGAGGGTTGTTTGTAAATCCTATAACAAAGAGATGTTTATTGAATGAACTGTGGCCAGTGAGGGCAGTGTGGCTACCTACCACAGGTCGGGAATGTCCGACTCGCACAGATTAAACGGCTTTCTTCGACGAACCGCTGCACTGAGCAGAAGTACGGGATTCACTTGCAATGGTGTAGGTGGCACCGCCATTGTTGGCGGCCTGGCCATAGCTGAATCCTTCTAGAGATAGCGTGCAAAACATGACGATACACCATCTCTGGTAGTATTTAATCCTTATGATTTCGTAACCAAACAGTCAGTTATCATCGTTTACTAAATAAATAACAATTTTAATCCAAGGTTTTATTAATTTTGGTAGTAATAAATTAAACAACGGTCGTGCCCAATTCCCAGAATTTACTTTCATTTCTTTACAAATATTAAGCACTATTTAAAATATCGTGTTTTCAATTTGAAATAAAAGCCTAAATGGGCGTTTAATAAGCCAGGTAAATGGTAATTTAATACCAGTTACGCACTTAGACACATTCTGTAATATTAAAAGCTTTTCTCTTTATATTTGAAGGATTTGTTGGAACGAAATAATTTTGGTAACTACTAAGAAAATAAAATGTTTATTTCGCAATTTTATATGAATGCCCGAATCTCTAGCTTGGTTTAAGCGAAAGGAAAACAGTGTATATCATAGACTTATTTTCCGCGTCAGTAGTAAACTTCGCGAAGGGAAAAGGTTATGGGGGTCGTAAAAGACGGGTTAACAACTTTACACTGTAAACTAACCCAACACAATATTTTCTTTTATATGTAGCATCTAGGGAATGATAAGTTCGTATCCCTTTTTTTTAGTTTGAATGTAGTGTTTCTACTTTAAGTTGATGGTATGGAAACTTATTCGGACAACACGATGCTTATGTAATTATCGTTAAGTTTTTTCGATTATTTTATCAAATTTCAACTTTAAGGATAATTTAGTATCTATATTCTAGAGTAGTCATAGTAAGGTGATACAAATTTTATTGAAATATAAACTAAATACATACTAGTCTAACTTAACGCTGGAAACAATTAAACTGTATCATTAAAATATTCTCCAGGTCGATCAGATCTCATGCGTTTAATTTATTTATTAATTGTCGTTATGACTTGATAGAGACTGGCCACCAATTTTTAAAAACAAACAAATATTATTTATTTAAAAAATGTACCTTTTATTGCTAAAACATAAATATTTCTCAGGCAGAGCGCGGAGGTCTGGTTCATGAATTCTAAGTACCCACTTAAAGGATGCTCCGAAAAGTAGAGTGAGGGAGAGAGAGGTGTGAGGGTTGTCCCTCACCTATACACTGCCAGTCAAGTTTACTGCGTCGTTAGGTCCCGCCGGACAATGTCGGCAAATATATACATCTCATTAGACAGGCCTACGGGACACCTCTTTAGTTGATATGTACGAACGTAAACTTAGGTACCTACTTGCTAGATAATTCTGCAAAGACTTTTTCCCCACTTAACTGCAAAATAATTTTCAAAGTAATTGTCAAAGAAAATTGTAAAATTATTTTTATACTGCTTGTAATGTATTATTTCTTGAAAAAAAAAGTCAGGTTTAGCTTCGCATGCATAAATCAATAAATGCTTTATAAAAACTTTACAGTATTGTACGAATAGTTTAAAGGACCATGGGGGATTTTGTATGGACCCCGTCCCCACCCACCAACAGTCACGGGCTATATGTCAACATGTTTGTTAGGAGCCATAGAAAGGCAAGCCACCTGTTTTAAGAGCAAAATCAATGGAGATTTTTTTTTACAGTGCAAAACGTTTAGGTACTTTTATGATTATTTTTCATAAAAAATCAGTTATTATGTACATTTTTGTACAAAAATATATTACTAATAGGATAAAAGTAATGTAAGAATGCTTATTTCAAACTACAAAAACCATTGTGTGTCTCCTCACGAGGGAACTCCTCAACGGTCTGTAGCTCGTACACGAAACTTTGCGTATACCTAGGTTTAAACATGATATTCATCATATGACCTGATGCTGCACCAAGAGTTGTCTTCACACGCAGGATTTCTTATAAGCACATTTACGAAACTCTGTAGGTAAATACTTAAGTTTACTTCGTTTATTGCCTGTGCTACTACAAACTTTAAATATTTTGATCATTTAAAATCTAAAACAATGAATATTGGCTAAAACAAGTGAATAACGCCAAAAACAAGTGAACATCGGCAAAAACAAGTGAATATCGGTAAAAACCAGTGTATTACCGGTAAAAATATGTGGACATCTGCAAAACCGTGAAGTGAAGGCCGAAAAAATAAGTGAACGCCAATAAACCAAGTGAATGCCGAAAAAACAAGTGAACGCCAAAAAACCAGGTGAACTCCGAAAAACAAGTGAGCGCCGAAAAAACAAGTGAATTACGGCAATTTTACGGGTTATTAAAAAACGAGTATTAAAAAAATTACAAGATTTTACGGCGTCCACTTGTTTTTTCGGCGTTCACTTGTTTCTGCTGATATTCACTTGTTTTTGCCCATGTTAACTTATATTCTCGGCGTTCACTTATTTTTCGGCGTTCACTTGGTTTTTCGGTGTTCACTTGTTTTTTCGGCGTTTACTTGGTTTTTCGGTGTTTACCTACTTGTTTTTTCGGCGTTCACTTGTTTTTTCAGCGTTCACTTGGTTTATCGGTGTTCACTTTATTTTTCGGCGTTCACTTGTTTTTTCGGCGTTCACTTGGTTTTTCGGCGTTCACTTGTTTTTTCGGCGTTCACTGGTTTTTTTGGCTTTCACTTGTTTTTATCGGTCACTTGTTTTTGCCGATGTTCATTTTTTCAAACTTGTACGATCAAAATAATTAAAGTTCTGTAATAGTACCACGGGCAATAAACGATTTATTTATAATACCTAATATAATATTGATCATAAACTAATGATGCAACCAGGATCTTCTTTTCACAGAAAACTCCTTAATGGTCAATAACTTACAGAAACCTTGCATATGCTTACGCATATTTTGATAATTAAACGTGATCACCATATGACCCGATGTAGAACTAAGAATCGTCTCCATCCGTAGGATCTCTTCAACGGTTAATGGCAAATATAATAAACACAGTACTTATATGTTTACTAATTAAACATGATATCTATCATGAACCCACGATGCCGCCAGGATCGTCTTCTTACCTGAGAACTCCTCAACGGTCAATAGCTCGTACACGAAACCTTCCATATTCCTATGTTTATTAAGATGATTAAACATAATATTCACCATAACGTAAATGCAAAGTTTTATGGACGATCTTTTGACTATTGGAAAATTCTTACATGTAAAGACGATTGAAGCTGCAGCATCTGGTCAGTGACTATCATGTTTAATCAGCTAAATAAACGTAGATATGCGCCAAGTTTCATGCACGAGCTACTTACCGTCGAAGAGTTCTTACATGTGGAGACGATTCTAGCTGCATATCAGGTCATGGTGAATATCATGTTTAATCATCTAAAAATACGTAGGTATAATGCAAAGTTTCGTGTACGAGCTATAAACCGTTAAAGAGTTCCTATGTGTGGAGATGATTCTAGGTGCAGCATCAGGTTATGTTAATCATATAATTGTATTGTTAACAGAACTGAACGTGTATGAAACATTCTAGCTAAATCGTTTAGGAGGAACTAATAAAAAAACTAAAAATAGCTTGAAAAAATGGCACACAAAAGTGCGATTATTTCATGAACCCCATACATTTCAAGATTGTCGCCATAATAAAAAAATATCAACATGTTATGATGCTTCAAATGAGATATGTTTCAAATCTGTTGGAGGGTGGGGACACTTTTACTCAAGGTCCAAATTGATCCGAACTAATTCAGTTCATACACACATTTATCAACATTCTATTTCTATTATTTCAGGTATTTGTGAGTTTAGATGTTTGTTATTCAATCCCGCAAAAACTACTGAACGGATTCGAATGTAATAGGTAAAAAACATGGAATACTTTTTTCCCGTTTTACCAAGCTACGAAGCCGAGGGTATCGAGTTTATTCATATTTTAATGGCACCCAAAAAGTTTATCTCACTCATATTGTAGCAACCAAAGGCGAAATAAAATCCAAAAATTTTAAACGCACAGGCCAATATTAATTTGGCAAGTTAAAATTCACGGTGTCGCTCCTTTTTTTGCGTAAAAGAAGGGATACAAAATCCTGTGTAGGTAATTGGTTTTCGACACAAATACGCAATAAGTTACCCATGAAACTTTATGTGGGAGCCGTGATCCGAATACGCGGCGAAGTGGCCTCATAGGCTGATGCGCCAAAGTAAGTGTTATCACCTACCCTGAATAACAAAGGCATGTTTCTATAGACATGCTCCTTGAGGATAGTTCTTTTACCTATACATGACACATGAAGATCGATTGGCGTACGTGGTTACGTTACGATTTTTTTTGTTCTTATTAGGGGTAGTTATTAGGAAGCTTTTCTAGAATTTACGAGCTATGAATAATTTAACTGGCTCCTGTACTAGATCCACATCTACTATCCACATCTGCTAGTACAAGAGTCAAAGAAATCAATTATAAAAAATGTATGCCAATAAATATTTATCTTTCATTGGTTAACTTAGCTACCGCGCCGGTAAAATATATCTGTGTAAAGTAAAGCGAATATTCCCCATCAAAATTGACAAAATCAGAACATTTTAAGTGTAAGTAAACTTAAGTTTATTATCAGCCTAATTAATTTATAGGATTTGTAACAAGATAAAGCTGAAAGGACTTTGAAGTTTAGCTATTTAAACTATGTAGCTACAGATACTAACCACATGTTTGGGTAGTAATTATAACATGAATGAAAACTTGAAACATTAGTTGAAACTTAATACGCATGAATAATATCGTTAAATGACGCCTTGTTAGCTGAAGGATGTTAAAGGGATGCTTATTGTTGCTCACTAGAGGTTCGCAAATAGAGTTTATTTCCTTTGATCGCCTAAAGGCTGAAATACTGGGTCCAAAAAAAACCGGTGAAGGATGAGTCGGACTTGCGCACCAAGGTTTTCATTCGTTCCTTGGACGTATAAAAAACCTGGACTGGTTATGTAGTAAGGTAGCTAGTGAATTTTTTTTGATGATTACTAAAAAGCTGAGTTAGTTTAAAATATATTTTAATTGTACTTATTGTTAGCGAGTGGGTGTGGGTTCGAACCTGGCATGTACCAATGTGACTTTTTCAATGTCATATGTACTTTCTTAGATATTCTAAGACACCACTGACTAACGGTGAAGGAAAACATCGTAAGGAAACCTGGACTTATAATAGTCTGAAATTGCCAACACGCAGTGAGCTTGCGCGGTGATTAATGCTCAATCCTTCTCTGTATGAGAAGAGGCCTTTGCCCTACATAGGGACAGCTACAGGCTAATTTATTTATTTATTTTATTTTTTATTGTTATTGTTCATGTACTAATTGTATCAACTATTGGCAATTTTTTATTTTTCATAAACTTGCCTGGAAGTATGATATTTTGTAATTATTCGCCATTAATCTAAATTACGCGGCATAAAATAAAAACCCGTTTTGAAACATGCAAATGAAGTACTTACACATGGTACCCCACTTGAACATGTAGCCCGATTCGGTCCCATTTTTTAAAAATTTGAAATAAGGTTGGGTAAGTAACATCTATTTAAAACTATTCTAATTTCAAATCGATAGCATTATCGTTAGTTGCTGTGTCAGACGGAGTCCCACCGCACTATAAGGGTATTCTTTTTTCCTTTTTAGCACGAAACCCTAAAAATTACAATTAATACAATATGCAAATTTTACTCTAGCTGGTATTTTAGCCTAGGTCTTCATGAATCTACTAAATCAAGAAGATTAGAAGTAATACGTTTTTTCAAATTTCTTATTAAATATTTATAGTAATACGTTTAATTATTATTCTAACTTTCATAGGAGCTATAGAAAGATCATAAGATTTTCTGTCAAATCTTATTATTGTGCTCATGTTCGGAATTTACTACAACATGTAAGAGTGTTGTACATATATTTACGTTTACTTATGTATGTAGTGACAGATTGCCAACCAATCCTTCTCTTTCAATAAACTTTTACGATTTCCCCGGCATGGCATTGCAAATAGTTGACGCTGTGTTTGTCTGTACTACGTTGACATACAAATACTTTTACCAAAAGGAATAAATTTTGGAACAAACAAGTAATTTAAATAAAACTTAAAATACACGAGGCTTAAATCCTGGCAATAAATAAACAAAAATAAATGTAACGCTTACTTTGTACTTACCGGTGGTTATAATTCAGCGTTTTCTGCCATCTAATCTCATAATTCTCCCTCATAATCTCAGTGGCCCTTATTTATAATGAGAAGATTAAAAATTCTCTCTTTAATAATTACTTAAGCACATCAACCAGATTTTATTATAGGCATTTCAAATATTCGACCTTAATTTTGTATTGGTACTTGTGGGCCCGAAATTGTTATTTTTGTTGAATAATTTCTGAAACATTATATAAAGTTGTTGATGCGTGAAGTATATGTTATGTTACTTACTTATAATGTTATTTGTTTATATAAATAATATTTCCGCTTGTACAATTATTTATTATTTATATTTTGCTAAAACGGCGAGGGAAAACATCGTGATAAAACCAGCACACCTGAGAGATTTTTCAATGGTGTCAAAGCCATATCAGAGGCCTACGGGCGGTTTAAATTCTGACACCAGGTTGTTCATCAACCATACGATAAGAAGATTTATTTATTCACCGCGGGGCAAAGGCGTAATAAGTAGTAAGAGAGAAGAGATATTAATTCCACCACAATTAAATAAAAATTAATAAATGTATTATAATTAGTGTACAACATGCGATTAATTAAATAAAGTCTGACGAATCGTCTAGTTAGATTTTAATTTTAAAATGATTAGAAAACCTAAATGCCATACTTTTATAATAAACTTATAACATTAATATTTTATTAAAATTTAGTATTTTTATTTGACGTGTGCTGAATTTTTAGTCTATGAATAAGTTGAGCAAAAATTTTATAATACTTTCAAAAAAATTTGATTAATGTTGTGCTACGAGAATTTTTCATATTGAATACTCAATTGAATAACGAAGCTCACTTGTAATTCAAAAGAATTGAAATACTAACGCATATGATTTAATTTACGAGAATCTTGTTAAATATTCGTGTCTTTGTAAAAATTAAATAACGTTACATATATTTTTTCTGTCATTATATTTTTATTTATCGAAGAGAGTAATTTTGTGAAATGAGGTATAGTAATGGATAGAGAGAATGATATACCATTTTTCATCCAGTCTTCATATTCACTCACAAGGATTAATCGAGTGTCAGAGTTTTGATGAATTCGTGGAACTCAATAGATTCGTGTTGCGATAGACTAGAAGTTAATGTCTAAGGTGACAGGTAGTATGATTATAGACATTGTTTGCTATGATTGAATGTTCAACATTCTCCTTGTATGGTTTATTATTCGACCCATATTCTGCTGGAGTAATTGACCCAGTGAACATCATATTACTATTAGTTATTTTTATTTGTCAAAATCAACAAAAAATAATTAACCTTTCATTTCTTTTACATCTTTGGTTTTCCTGATTTCAGCTGATAACGAAACAAACGAGAAATACTCACGTTTTACTGATCTAGCCACGAACGCTGCAAAGCTTCCGAAACATCACAAAAAAGTCGATAAAACGCAAGAATTTTTGCGCAGATAGTTGTTTTATTCACTCTCTTTTGTGGGATTTATTAAAAATAACTTGCAAAATTGGGATTTGATTTAGGAGTGCCATGGAAACAAGGCTTTTGTTTCACAAAAGCTGTTAGCTTGCAAGCCACCTACGTCAGTTCAGTTATGTCGTGTCATGCATAGCGTCCTGGCGGCGGCAAAATATTCTAAACGAGATTGCTGGAGCTGACCGGTCACGCTCCATTGTGGCTCACTGTGTACTGTGTAGGTAGTCTCGCTTAAATTGTGTAGAAGAAATATTTTTCGTGCAATTTTACTAACACAAAGTGTATTGGAAATCTGTGCCATACCTAAAGCGTTTTACATTTTGTTATTGTTGTCGATTAGGTTTGGTTGTAGAGTCTTGATTAATGATGTCAAAATTATTTAGGTATTACCTACTATCATTCTTTAGAGTATTTGAATAAGTAATGGTATCCTTATTTAGAAAATAATAATAAGTAATTTATTTATAACATTGGTAAGTCATTAAAAAGTCTTTATTAATTCTAGTGGCATTAAAGACCCTTAATTAATGTTTTGGTGAAGTTGTTAAACTAGTGTAGATCAAACTTGGACGCCATTTTACGTAGTCAAGCTAATTTATAAAACTGCATTGATCACCGTTTTAAACGAACGTTCATTGTTCGAAGGGGAATCAAAAAGTTTGCAAACAAATCGCTGCGCTTTTAACCCGGCTATATCTGACGGTGAAGTCAATTTATTAAATGACACAGCTCTTTGGAGTCCTCATTTAGCTTCATAAATTACCATTGATAATTAAGAATCGCATCGTAGGTCTGCTGGCAGAAATTTCTTTAGAAATAAGCAGTACCTTTGTACTTAATTTTCATATAATGATGTTTGTTATGCCTGTTTGTGTGTGTACATACATAATTCAATAAATAAAGAATCACAAGTTCTTTAAAGAATTCGTAAATCACTTGTTATAACGGCTATTGTTTTCATTATCGTGTTTGAAGTCTGGACAGCAAACCTGGTAAATATTAAGTGACAAAATTTTAATACGCTGTTGATACGAAATGATTTTCTGTTGGTATTTTACCTGTTACAATAATTGCTGATTATAAAAGGCATTTTGATAACAATTCCAGGTTTGTTACATCGAATTGTGGCTATCCAAACAAAATAATAATATACAAATAGCGCCGCTATGACCATTTTAATCTGTACCTACACTATTATATTGTATTTTTTTTTTGGTAATATGGGGATTCCAAAAACGTTAAGAGAATACAGTTTTTATAAATACGCTATAGTTTTCCGTTTAAATATTCCTTGAAGTTCACGAGATTAAATGCACCTAGGTATTTAAAGCAATTTATTATTTTTCAACGTTATTTGTAGCATTAACTTAAACCCTAAAGTTTATGTTTCCTGGCATAATTCGTAAAACGTTACCAACCAAACAACGAGTCGTTACTATAATTTGTAAACAGTAAACATTAAAACAAAAAGTGTGAGTGTTAAGTTAATAGGGTGGATACTTAGAGCCGCAATTTCGTGGTGCCTAAAATTTAAAGTGGTGTAAAATTTTACTCATTTTCCGCCTCCGAGAGACGTCCTACTAAAATTTGTTGAATGCCTAGTTGTGAACACATCAGGGCTTTTAATGTTTCAAGAACTTATTTGCCGTGCATTCACAGTATAAATAGGTTCATTGTGGGATCTGTTACGTTCATGTAGGTCAATATTTATAACAAGTTTGTGTAAAATTGATTCGATGATATCATTGATAACATATGTGGTGTAAAATCAACAATGTTAATATTTATTAAATTTATGTTATAGTTTTGAGTTGAAGCTGTTATGGCAAATAATATAATAGAAAGAATACAAACTTGTTTAACGATACTCCAAATAAGCAGTGTACCTGTCTAATTTTATTAAACCATGTTGCTTTCAAGCATAATAAATACATAAGGATTTCATGCATATTTTAGATGCAGCAATCAAATTAATTTTAGTTAACAGCGTATGGTTTCCCAGCATACAGTTGTCTCGTTACACGGAAGGCGTTACACTTGTACGTACAAAGGATACACAGAGCATTAATTGTGTTAATGAACTGCAGTGGCGCGATTCTGTGGCGAGGAAACGCGAGCATTACTGTACCATCTACTTCCTATTATAACTAATGACATAATTCGGTCTTTGTTACTGCACAATAGAATGCGATTGCAGGACAAAATGACAGGACAGCCTGCGCAACCTAATATAACCTACATCACACCAGTATTCCCTGAAGGCTGGCTACAAAGAAGAATGCACGAAACAGGAAACAATCGTCGGGCAACGTTTAATGAATGGAGCTCGAATTCTGGACTCATTGCTCGTTATGAGTCCAGAATCTGAGTTCCTTATTTGCATCTCGAGTTTATGTTTATTTATTTATTTAATAGACTCACGCCTGTATTCCCCAGAGGGGGTAGGCAGAGGTGTGTAGTACACCCACGTTTCGCCGGCTATGTACCTAATAAGTCCCATGTAATAGGGGGCGAGCCTATTGCCATTAACCGGGCACAATTCCAGACTCCGTGCTGCTACTGAGAATTTTTTAATGGAAAAACCCAATAACACTTTGCCCGACCCGGGGATCGAACCCAGGACCTCGTGCTCAGCAGTCGCGCTTGCTACCACTAGACCAACTAGTTTATGTAAATATGAATAATTAGTTTTTTCGTCAATATTCTATAGGACGTAAGTTGTTTTTGTATCTGTTTTGTCTAACTTACCTCCAAAATAAGAAAATAAATGTTACCTTATATTATGAGTCTCTTGCAAAACAATCTTGTATGCTTAATTTGGGGCAAGTCGTAAAAGTGAGCCGACTGTTCTATTACACTAATAAGTAGGTGAAGGGTTGGGAGAGTGCCAAAATATGGGGACTTTATAGTACTACTGGGTTAATATGAAATGCACTTGGAAATTCTGCATACCCTTAACCCTTGGAGCCGACAATTTTCAGATACAATTAAAATGTTACGTTTCTAAGGACGGTCGGACAGTTCAATATAAAAAAAAATACTAATCTTTTTAATCACTTCAATGATGTTTTAGTGTGAGTAGCATTTATTTTCATTTCAGACAATTGATTGATATTAATTGAAGACAAGTCGTTCAGTTGTACATATATTTTTCTTCTATAAAATGTCTTATACCGAATTTTCTCAGTTCAACCAAATTGTTTCTTTGTTTGAAAGGCGTAGAAATGTGTGGCATTCTACAAATTGAAGGATTCCTCTTATGTTTACATGATTCAATTTGGTTCTTTCATTCAAATTGAAAGGCAGAAAAATATCGCGTCCTTCAGTGTTCCTTTGAATGCATATCTTTCTAGATTGTAGATAAGATCATAATATTTCTTCATTACACTGAAAATTCTGTTCCAGATTCAGTTGTTTGTATTCAGTTCCTTGGATTTCATTCCTACTGGTAAAGAGGAAATAATTTTCTTTCGAACAATTCTCTTGCTGCGAATCTTGTGACGGAGAAATACGAGATATTCTTATGATGTGTAGTGGATTTTGTAAATGTTGTATTAAAAGTGGAGCGGGTCACTCCCCAGGCGCGCAAAGTTGTGTGTCGTTTGTAAGTTTATGCGGACCGTACTCCCAGAGGCGACGCCATTGAAACTTGTTATGAGATAAAATTGTTCTGTTTTATGCTCTTAGCGGTTTGAAACACCGAAATAGTGGCGCGCAAATTGTAAAACTTTATTTTTTGTTACGAAACTGTCATGTATACTGTTGATGAAGTTATGCAAACTACTAGAATGTAATTTAGATTCCATAATAAATCACCTGTTACACTTCTCGTAAGATAATATTATTCTTTGTATATCGTGTAACTGTGTGTGTGTGTACCTATTCGAGCAGTAGTTGTTTGCTTACCTAAGTATTATTCCTACATACTGTAAAATAGAAGGACGCTACGTGGAATTCTGTAATGGGGACAATTAGCGTTCTAAGTTTTTTTTCTGATGAATATGCGTTGTTTTTGTGAATACTTACTATTAGTAAAGGTTAACTATTTTTCGAACAAAAACAAATATTTATAAATCTTTCTAGATAAAAACATCCTTATTATTGTAAAAAAAAGGAACTAAATAAAAGTATTCCCTATCCAAATAGATTTACCGAAGGACCTCTTTGGGTTGTTCAATCCCTTCAATGACTTAATGTTAAGCTTCCTTGACTCGGAAAACCACGATAAGAAGCCCCATGTTACAATTAAGGGTAGTTTTCTACGTAGCTACTTTCCACCCTTCAAGAAAATGAAGGAGAAATATATTTACCGAATTAAGTATTTCAAGATTATGCTTTACCAGAAAAAAAAAACCAGAAATAATGAAAAAGATACTGAGTATTTTTGTCAGCCGTCACATTTGGATCCAAATACTATTTGCTTTGTAGACAAGAATATCTAGACCAGCTTGTTTATATCATCGTAGTCGCTTCCAGTAATAAATAATTAATCGTCTTCGTTCAAAAATAATGTAGCAGTAGATGGAAAATGTAATCTAATATGAAAGAGGATTTATTTATTTTCTTCAGTACATAGAAAACTTTATGAACTGTTAACATACCTACGTTATCTAGCTAATATGGCTAGATAATGTAGGTATGTTATGTTGTGCTTATGTTATTTTTCCCAGAGGCAAGAGTACTGTTCCAAGTAACAATAATGGCACACCATTCACGAACACGATCAACCACTTTTGTTCAGTTTACCTACCTGAATAAGAGAGCGAACACCCCACTTATCCTATGCCAAAACAGCTTTGTAATATCGATATTATGACTGCTTGGATAACGTCACTACATCCAGTCTGAGTTACAATCCGAGTTTTAAGAAATACAGCTATATTTGCTGCTGAAAATATGGCGATACGCGCTGACGCTGTCGCTGAAGCAAGAGCATTCTGTAAGCTTCAAAAGTTAAATTTTAACGCATTTGTATTCAAGATGAAGTATTAACATAGTAGAGTTAACCAGTCTGAATCGTTTACCAGTCTCTTACAAGTTTAATTGTTTTAAAAAATAAAACCAGTATAATCCGACCAAACCAAAAAAGCTAAAAAGTTAAAAATATAAGTAAATTAGTTGTGATTTCAATAGAAAACTAATGACAATTTTGATGTTCTGATTAATCTTCAAAGAAACACGACTCGTTTTGAATTTATGAACCTATTTTTCAAACATTATCTGCTCGGAAGGAAGTTGCAAAGACATTTTTATACTTAAAATATCTTCCCCGCGGCGAAGAAATTCCACTGAGCATCCGGGCATAGTTTGTGCATTCCGCGTAGCTTGCGGTCGGCATATCATTGCAGTGAGCCAGCTAGCAATATAACTCTGGGCCAGTGCACGCCCCACTTCGTCTTTCCCGCCGCTTCCTTTACAGATATAATTTGTTGGTTCCGATTGTATTTCTGTCTTCAAAAGTATTGAAAATGCTAGCAAAAATTGCAATTTATTTAACCGTAGGCTAAAGTTATTACTGTTCGATAACAAAACTAGTGCTATACAATCCTAAGGATAATGTATCCACTTTATATTATTGCCATGATCGAGTCTATATCCGATAGTAACGTTCAGTATCTATTTACCAGAAGCAAATATAGATGTAACATCTAAAGCAGCACAGCAACCAATATGAAAAGCAAATATACACTTTACAGCAAGATTTGAACTTCTCAATCAGAGTACTATTTGAGCTAATACACTTTGATAGAATTTGTATCAGAAACATGAAATATTCAGCAATATAGTTAATTTCAATCTATTTGAAATTAATAACATTTGCTAAATTTAATATTGGAATCAGATTTCTAGGACAAGAGCTGCTACATAATAAGATTGATTGGTTAGAAAACCTAATTGAAATGAATAAGTAAGGTCAGATTAGTATTCTGATAATTATTCTCTAAGACTTTGGTGTATTAAACGGATTTTACCATTACGATAAAACAAAAACAATGACAACTCGCTTTAATTATTTATTTTCATTTCTTATCGCATTTCTTGCATCCCAGTTAGGTACATGCCTTAATAACAACTTCATCGTTAATTTATAACCGTCATCTCGTATGATACGTTTATGATAAACGATCTACACTACGCTACAACCACGTCCGCTCAAGTGAATACACATGTCTAATTGTCATATAATTGTGAGCAGAATCATGTGTCTTGTCATACAACAGATGCGTTCGTATTGATGCGATGAAAATCTATCTTTACACTATTATTTCAAGGCGTACCTTGGTGTGAAAATAAATTTTTTTGGTAAGAAATATAAAAACAATAATTATATATCCTATTCAGGAATTTCAATCCAAGAATCGTTTTGTTTTCCAAATTTACTCACGGTAACCAAAGTTAACACGCATTCTGCTTGATAGATAAAAATTAACAAAACACTAAATCAGTTTAAAAGCATGACTAGACTTGATAGTAAAGAATATAGTTACAAAAAAAAACTTAGGTACTTAAAAAGTACGCCATTGTGTAATATTAGTTTTCAACAACTTTTGTTGCTGACTGTACATACAGTAGAATCAGATATTGAATGGACATTTGAACTATATCTACGCTTTCCCTTGAGACTAGACCAGTGTCTCTTAGAAAAGTGTAAAGCGCCTCTTAGAATAGAATCATTGTTTCAAATGAAAAGGTTTTAAAATAATAGGTATGTACTTTTAGTTCAAATTGTGTACTAGTAGTACAGTACTGTACTAACCCGTACAGTACTCTAAGTCTTCACTCGACTCGACTTGAAACTTGACCTTCCTCTACTCGACTAAAGGGCTGCATTCTGTAATAATTGACGTAAAAACCACGCGATGATGTTCCTTGATCAGTTAGTACGTCACAACGTGAAGGAAGAAATATTTGTTATTAATATAAATTTATTCTTGTGCTAAATCCGATATGCCCCGTTGGTCTAGTGGTAGCCAGCGCGACTGCAAATTTTCCATTAGGAGATTCGCAGTAGCAGCACGGAGTCTGGAATTGTGTCCCCTATTACATGGAACTTCAACTTTAAAACGGCGAAACGTGGGAGTACTGCCTACACTTTTACCTACCCCCTCTGGAGAATACAGTCGTGAGTCTATGTTTATGAGTCTATGTCCGTTATGCAAGAAATACGTAATGATTTCAAGAACCGAAGAATTTGAAAACTATTTTTTTTTTAAAGACTGACATGTCATATTGCCATAGTAAAAAAATAAATTAAAACAGCTTGAATAAAAATGTTTATCAAGTTTACTCCCAAACTTTTAGCACAATCTCTTATTAAATGTTTCCAAAAGATATCAAATGGTATAGTAGCAAGCACGGTCCTTGTACCAGTTCCACAAACTTGTTCCTGAGCGATGGCTACAATGTTAGCACGTCTATCTGTCCCCTGATCTCAAAAGCTTTAGATGACAAGCTGACCGAGGAAGTTTGGCGCTCTGTTGAAAAATGAAGCTATCTAAAATGCGGGAATTTCACTGCAATCTGCTATCATTGAATAACTTTAAAAATTTGTTGGAGTTTTTAACTACATTGTGACTTTTTATTACCTGAATATTTTGAATTGTGTTCTAATTAAATTCTATTTTTAAAATTTCCGAGATATTTTTTTTATTTATACGTTGCGTTCGAACCTGGCTTGTACCAATGTAAGTTTTTCAATGTCATAGTACTTTTTTAGTTAATCGAAGGTACCAGTGACTGACGGTGAAAGAAAATATCGAAAGGAAACCTAGTCTTTAATAGTCTAAAATGGCCACTTAAATTATTTATTTTATTCTGTTTTTAGTGTTTGTTATTATAAAATGGGTATAATTTAAACGGCAACCGAAAATATTTTTAAGACTCTAAGCCTAGGCACCAAATATTATTTTTGGTTCCTAAAATGGATTAACGGTCACCAAATTCTATCCAACTCAAAGATTAATATTACTACCAAAAACTATTGTTAACAGGAGAAACTGGATGCAATCTGGACTTTAGGGCACCCCGACTCGGACAGGTTAGGTTAGAAGGGGATGGCGGGGTCGAATAGACCCCGCCATTCCCTTCGTGGTTATTTTTTTATAAATATATAATATAATCCACCCAGAAGTGGTCGACGGAGCCAAGCCAAAAAAGGATTCATTTCATAATATTTTAGGAAACGTTATTTGGTGACTTAGTTGGTGGTTTAGATTTTTTTTGGTTGTAAAATAGGTACTTTTTTGGGTGGCGTTTAAACACAAGCCTACTGTAAAAATTTCCACCCAGAAGTGGTCGACGGAGCCAAGCCAAAAAAGGATTCATTTCATAATATTTTAGGAAAAGTTATTTGGTGACTTAGTTGGTGGTTTAGATTTTTTTTGGTTGTAAAATGGGTACTTTTTTGGGTGGCGTTTAAACACAAGCCTACTGTAAAAATTTCAATTGTCTAGCTATCACGGTTCATGAGATATAGCAAACAACGGAAAAATATCACGTTTATTGTATGGGAGCCCCCCCTTAAATATTTATTTTATTGTATTTGTTGTTGTAGCGGCAACAGAAATACATCATTTGTAAAAATTTCAACTATCTAGCTATCACGGTTCATGAGGCCTGGTGACTGACAGACAAACGAGGAGTCTTAGTGATAAGGTCCCGTTTTTACCATTTAGGTACAGAACCCTAAAAAAAGATCTATTAAACTATTTTGTCAACTCTACATTCAACTAAAGCGAATTATGGACTGAGGACGCGAAGTGCAAATAAACTAGGATCATTTACACATTACCTACGAGATGTGTGCGTCAGAATTAATAGGAGTAAAGTTCTATAAGACTAAAATACCTATACTAAAGTATGTTTTAGACTAAGACAACGACCTTACAACTTTGTGCGAAAATAAGTGCAGTGGAAATGTTGTAGGTATCAATTTTTAATTTCAAAAACATTAGATTAACAACTTTATCACTTACTCACTAACCTTACTCTTCAATTGCTAAAATTACTTCCACCTAGAATTAATATGGTATTTATTATTTTTTTTTCCTTTTTCATCAAAGACGGTTTTAAATGCTATGCCACCGTCATCGTGACTCTCACCGCCAACCCTTCCGTGGTGGGCCATTGACAAAACTGCTAATTATATTATTGTGACAAAGTTATTTATACGGTTATATTTTAAGCACTAGGTATGAAAGTAACCGCATTAATAATGATGTGTATGGATTTTTGTAAACGTATTATGAGAAGAAATAGAAAAAAAAACTGTTTAGATATCATTTTACTCTCAAGTAACAAGGCATCAAGAACCATATCCTGATATTGAATAATAAATAAATGATCACCGCGGAAAATTCCCAATTTCTTCAGCATGTAAAATTATTTCAGTTTAAATATAGATCATGAAACTTTACGACAAAAAGATTACTTACTGTGATTATAATAAGGTATTTCCGTAGGTGCGCACTATGAACCCTATACCTTGTCTTATTAATACCCAGGTAAATATTAGCTCAGACGGTGAATGCCTTAATTTAGAGTGCTAATAACATCGCGTTCTTCGAGTGACGAGCTTTCAACTAACCCTCGTTGCTAAGAGCAATCTTTAGTTAATTAACGTCTGTTTATAAAATACGAGTTATAGAACAATAGCGACCTGTAAAAATGTCTGAGAATATCTTGAGTAGAAAAAAATTAAATTATGATTTAAATTGAGACTTTTATGTGAAATATGACGAAATAAGTGAGCTTAAGAAGATAGGATTGAATAAAGTATAAAATAAATTAGGTTTTATAGTATTTCTTTAGCGTGAATTCATGAAGTTGAACTAATGTCAGACTTTAAACCGCCCGTAGGCCTCAAAATGTCTTAAGCCACCGTGATAAATCTTTCAGGTGCGCTATAGTTTCTTTAAATGTTTTCGTTTACCGTTTTTAGCAAATGATAATTAATTTATGGTACCGTATGGTTTCCCACTTAAGAATTGAACCACCCCTACTTATCTCACGGGTGTCGTAAGAAGCGATAAACAGAAAAATCTGGAGTATGGGCAGCATCCTACCTGTAATAGTAACCAACGGCAACTGCGATCGGAAAACCCGCTTGCCCAGCGTGGCGATTAAGGGCAAACCCTTTTTAATGAACGCACAAAATAAGTGATGTGTATAAGAAAAGGCTTATATCCAACAGTGGACTGATATAGGTTGTGTAATTAATTCATTATTTTTCACTAGCACACAAGGCCTACCCACAAGAGAATACTTTGAATAAAGTAAAAGTTTCTACAATTAGAACTGAACATTTTTAAAGTTGAACAAAATCGGAATGAAGTTTGCCTAACAATTTAACATCTATTTCCTTACAAAATGCAACATCGCGTTGGCTGAAGATGTTTCTTATACAAACCGGTTTAATTAATTGCTTTTCCTGTTTCGCGGAGAGATTTAACTTCGGTTAAAACTGCTATTGTTGTACTCTCGATATCAGACAGAATGTATCTATTAAAGCAAATTAAATATTATGATTTGAAAGCGAATTGTCGTGGTAGCGCATTGGTTACGGACCCGCTTAGCAAGTGCGTAGGTGTGAGTTCGAACCTGGCTTGTACCAATGTGACTTTTTCAATGTCATATTTTTTTTCTTATTATAGTTAATCTAAGACACCACTGACTAACTAACGGTGAAGGAAAACATCGTAAGGAAACCTGGATTTTAATAGTCTGAAATCGCCAACCCGCAGTGAGGTAGCGTGGTGATTAATGCTCAATACTTCTCTGTTTGAGAAGAGGCCTTTGCCCTGCAGTGGGACAGTTACAGGCTGATTTATTTATTTGTTAAATATTATGATTCAATCGTGGTCCTAACGCGCAAACATCTGGTCAATGATGTAATTAATTTATAAAATATTTATTAATACCGTACACGTCGCGTGTTGGTGTGGAATGTTGATAAATTGATTTTACTTTGGTACTGTTGAATTTATCTGCTAAACAAGGAATTTAATTTGATCGAATAACTACGAAGTATCGTACGGATATTATTTTAACGTCGATGATTGAATTTTTATTTTTAGATTATTTAGTATTTTATTTTAATAAATATCAAGCGAGGGTTCAATAGAATTTGCAGGAGATTTTGAACTTTGGAAGATATAAGTATTTTGACCGATACGAGAATCTGGCGAGAAATCTGAATCTTGACGTTTTACATGCTGATTTTAGTTTTAAAATTTAGTTTTAAATGAGATTAAAAATTCTCATTTAACACTCTATTGACAGACATTTATCACCCCGAGAATCAAGCTCCGTCTCGGACCACTAGTCCAACGAAACAGATTGGTCCAACTATGCCTCTTAATCTTGAGAGGTTGACAGTTCTATTATTATAGATGTGAAAGTACGTATGTATATGTGTCTCCCAATCATGATTAAAAACCTCAAAAAGTTTGTGTCGGATTTAAGCAGAGGCTACTTTTTACACAAAGTTAAGTCCCGGAGTCATAACGAAGTTGCAGTCGAGAGAAATATAAATTATGCTCTGAATATCAGAAATATGTACAGACATAAATCACACCATATTGCCTAAACCCAAAACTGTGGTTGGTCGTTTAGTTGTTGCTATAACCATAGTATAATAATCATACAGTATGGTAACTACGTACAAACGCTCGAAAACGACACACTCACACAAACATGCGCAACGATGCGTCGTTGATACTGCGAGTACTGAGACATTCGCTTAGGAGTCTCGTCGTTACGCAATATTACGCTTGTTTGTGTGAGTGTGCCGTTTCGACGTTTGTACGTAGTTACCATACTGTATGATTATTATACTGTGCTATAACGTCGCGTGAGATCGCGTCTCGCGTCGCTGTCGTCGCTCGCTCGGGTCGATGTGCCGTCCGTCAACACGTTCTCACTTGACACGAGTTCCACATTCAACCAATGGTTTATTCATGGGCCCGTGAGCCTCTTAACTCACAAGTAAGTGCAGGACTCGCGATGGATAGTACCTACAACTACAATTTATATAAGGTTTGACTTTAATAATGCAAAATATTTTAGGAGGTAGATCTTTATGAGCTTTGTTTTAGAAAAAAAAAATATTACCTATATTATTTTTTATAGGTTTCATGAATAATTGTTTTTCGTTTTCGTTGCATAAAATCTTTATATTTTATGAATTGCAAGCACTGAGCTCTCATGTATTTATAACTATTTAAACGAAAACATGAATTATTTGTATTATTTTCAAAAGTTTAAAAAAAATGTTTGATAATAATATTATCTTACTTTACCTTCTCTGCCTTGCTATCTACCTTCTAAATATTTTGAATTAGTATAGAAAAACCTATATGAACTAAATAATTACATTTGCTGACAGTGTTTTATTAATACAAGTACTGCCTTTGATTAATATATTGAACCTAACGAAGCCTCTAATATTACATTTGAAATACATTCTTTGTTAATATTAGGCTTCTTACTCTGTATTGAGTAGTTATTAATATAGCATGCTTGCACAAATTGCTTTTCATTATTTTCTTTTCATTCATACTACGTCATAATCATAATACTTTTTGTATTTACTAATTAGGAAAATTAAGTTAGCTTGTATGTTTATTTACATTTTGATACAATAATATAACTATAATAATATAACTATATTTACAATTTAGAATTATACAAAAGTCACGCGAAGGCGTCAAAGAATTCCTCCCCATCAACGTCGTCTGCAGGCAGCGTGCCCAGAAGGCTGGCAGCATTGCCACGCTGGATGGCAATGCTGATTCTTTGAGCAAAGAAATAGCCAGCCCTCTGATCACGTGTGCTGTCGACTAGTCTCCGAGCAATTTCCTTGTACAGGAGACGCGCAATCGGACCCCATGACCCTAGTTAGCTTAAGTTAGACACTGGAAGACAAAATTTAATACACACAGCATTAAACTTTCACGGCTTTTAACTTACACGATTTGAATAATCATAAAATGGATATCCTTCGTGATTTTTGCTTGAATGAGCTGCTTAAGTGGATACTATTGCTAGTGTTGCGCCATTTATTTTTAGAAAAATACTTAATTAAATTAACCAATCTGCCCCACTGCAGGGCAACGGCCTCTTCTCATACTGAAACATGAAAATTATAACATGAATAACATTATTATTTCCAACTTTGTACCAATTTTGATATTTTTTAAGAAAATTGAAAAAGATTGGGTTTGTACTTATTCATGTGTTATATGGCAACTTGTTGACTATTTCACGTGAGTTTATGAAAAATCTGGTGCCTTTTAGTAGTACACGTGTAGTCGCGTGGCCAAACTAATGTACTGGCTGCATTATTGGTGGTAATTTTCAAATTAAAGCTGACTCGTATGTCTGTTTCAATGCCCTGGACATAATACCGGTCTGAGTTCATAAATCGCCGTAGTGGTAATTACTTTGTGCCCAAACTTGGCCATTGCGAGCCAGATTCAATTGTCCAGTTGAGTGAATGGAGGCTTTTTAGGGTTTCCTAACTGCCTGGAATCTCTATCAATTTACTTGTCTCTGCTTTACACACGTTTTCCGTAGAAATTTATTAAATAAGTACCCAATGTTGCATGTTATAAATTAAAAGAAGGATTTTTTTAAATAAAACTTATTCATTTATATATTTTTATAAATTATTTTTATAGGCAAGTGTATATAACAGTTAGTTTATAAATAATTGTATATTTATTTCATTACGATAATGTAAATAAACTTTTAATTTTAAATATTACGTGATCACTGTAGTGATTCAGATAATAAATAATGACTTTTACTGCATAATAATTATGTCTTTAAATTTTAAAAGTGTCAAAAAAAAGGCTTTTACTAAAAATGTTTGGTGCTATTATTGATAAATAATTTGTTCTTTTATAAGAACCTTGGGTCGCGTTACGGAGTGACTCATTTTTATCTCCGGGCTTTACGAGGCTATACATTAGTTTTATTTAACATCTAAGCCTTTAAAAATAGGTATAATAAAGTATTACCAGAATTGAAAGTTTAAATGAAAGGTGAAAATGACGCCCTTTGGTGAGAGGATTAGGAACTTGGGTTTAATAATGTACCTATAGCCGGCCAGGTGGGGTTGTTAATGAATATTCTAGTAGTTAAGAGTCCTAGTTTGTCTACTACATCTCATCTCGTCAAAGTTATGTATGTATAGTTGAAAGGACAAACATGGACAATCCACTCTACTCATAGATATGCATTTATTACTTTTGCCCAAATCAAATATCAATTTATAGGCAATTTCAAAACGCAAGTCTATTTATATTATTTGCGCCCGTAACTGTACCTACAAGTAGTTATCATATTTGCGTATAACTTACCGCCCAATGAACGTTTGGAGCACTAATTTTAATTAGTGCTAGTAATTTCTAATTGTTTGTCCTTAAATATAGGTTATGGTGTTTATTTATCCGGGAAAAATAAACGCCACAGAAGCAAACCCGCGGGCAAAAGTTCTATAAAATAATCATTACTTGTCTAACTTGAATCTATTTTTTTTTAAACTTTCGCGAATTGGAATCATCTTTTAAATATTATTTCAAGCCTATTCGCGCACAGATAATTTTAAATAATAGTAACTTGAATCTGTTTTTATAAAGTTTTTATTGGCTTCAGTGACACAAGTCATTTGATTTTATAACTGTGACCTTATCCAAATATATCAATATTACAGATTAATGACCAAAGGTACGAGTAACCAAGTTGTTTCGTAAATGCGTGTTGTATGTCCGACAGACAGAAGCGCGCAACCCTCTTGTGGCCGTCGAACATAGAAATCAAATTAGCCGAATCCCTTTGACGTACTTGAAGTTTGTTCAGCGACTGTGAAATTATTAACTACCTAACTAGGTGACGGTATAACTAAACGTAAACACATATTTACTTAGGTGCGTTATGTTATGAGGATTACGACCGAATTAAAGTATAGGCGGGTATTGAAATTGTGTTAGGTTAAGGTAGAATAATATTTGTTAAGCTCAAACAAACAGCGATGTTTATATTTGTTTAATTATTTTCTATTTGGCTGGTTGTATTATTGCTTTGAGCAAAAAAACAATAGCCTTTTTTTTGCTTTTATAAGTGTTATTACTTTTGGCAGATGTTCTGCTTTCACATCCATTGTTTTTGTTTAGTTCAAAATTTAAGTTTTTGTTACTTGTAGAACTTCTTCTTCTACAAGTAACAAAAACTTAAATTTTGAACTAAACAAAAACAATGGATGTGAAAGCAGAACATCACAAAAGACAAAAGTCTTGCCTAGTTCTGAAGTTCATAGTGAGTGTTATAAACAAAAAAATTCTGAAAAATTAATAGCAACCCCGTCACACTCCACGGGTTTGGTATCTGTCCAGCAAACTTTTAAATTATACGTTTTGCAAATTAATTAAACTGTCTACTGCAACTTGTACACTAATGAATTAATTTTTGTTACTTGCTCCCCGTTGTTTATTCAATGTTTAATTATTAATTAGCGTAATTTATTGCTTATTTACTCAGATTTATTATTAGGGTATTATTAATGATTTGATTAATTCTTTGGATAAGTATTATTATTGTTTGGTGTTGCCCTATTATTATTAATTTAGAAAAAAGGTCCAGGGTTTTTATCGAATTATGATATTTATCATAAAAAAGGTTATAATAAAAATTCTAAAACGAGAACAACGTTACGTAACTACGAATCTATTTTGACCTTTGTAAAGTACACGTGTGCTTGAAGCACTTAAGTCACAGACAGTAATCAGTATTTCTATTCAAGTATTTCTCTTATAATTAAAACTCTTTAACGCTGAAGACCTGTTGAGAAATTTGAGCGTAATTAAATTAAAACGTACATCCAATCTACTAACTTACAACGACTTAACAGAATTAGTATTAATTTTCACAGAACTCTTTACTGTTTTACGATACAATTGATACGCTTTGTGCGCTTAAGAGTGGTACAGAGCACGAATGGGATAGTACTATTCTCTCACAGTATATCAATGTTATAATTTACACTTAAGATCAAAATTTTCGTAAAAAAAATCGATTACGAGGATTTGAACCTGCAACCTACAGGTTAATTCAGACCTACAGGTCGATTCTATTCGCGCACAGAATACGAGAAGACAGTTTTCTCGTGACCACGGTCAATGCAATTTGTTCAAAACGTCGAGGTATGTATGTATGTGTATGAACACGTGATTATTTTGAATTATCATTGCACGATTAGACCTGAAATAGTATTTAAAGCATGATTTCAATTCGCGAAAGATTAAAAACTTCTATACAGGAAGCAGTGTTGCATGTTTTTACTATACAGGGTTATTTGTAAAACACCAGCATCGTTAAAAGGGGTCATTAAACTCATCATTATGAACAACTTTTACTATGGAATCAACCCTGAAATCGCAAAAAATAAATCAGCTGTTCCATGCATTTTGTTGAGTCATGTGAACATACAGTATGGAACAGCTGATTTATTTTTTGCGATTTCAGGGTTGATCCCATAGTAAGTTGTTCATAATGATGAGTTTAATGACCTTTTTAAGGATGCTGGTGTTTTACAAATAACCCTGTATAGTGTCCATTTTGAAGTGGCAACGAAAAACTTCGGATGACATTGATGACGACATACGTAAGAAAGAGACAGCGACGAATATGGCTTTTTAAGTTTAGGTACGCTTCAACTCCACTTCAAAATCAACACCTGAATAGAGAACTAATTTAGTGACGTCACAGACGTGTCACCTTAGTTAATATTTTAGTCAGATGCCCTCGCTCACTAATATTCTAACCGAGTTAAAGTTTGACCTGACAGTGTCAATAAAAGTGGGTTTAATAGAACATGAAATGTAGTTACACGATGTTGCTCGGGGTTCTGATTACTCTTAGCTAAGTCACTTGTTTAGTTAACTAATTATATGCTTTGTGCAATTGTGATTTTGATCATGATTTAAGTTAGTAGTGATTTTTTGATTGATAAGCTTTGCCACACTGTATTGTGAATTTGTGATTTGATAACCATACAATTTACAGATAATTTAACTTTATTTTTAAAAGATTTGTGTAGTTACTAAGTGATTGTTTTGCACTTACGTTAGTTGTTTTATTTACTTGTTTTTTTTTTTGCATACGGGCTGGAAAGTGACTTAGGGCACTTTTAAGTCTGGAAAAATTCGAAATCTGGTTAATATTATTTACATGAAATAAATAGTTTTGGTGGATTTTCTTGTATTACATTCGTATCGAAATTAGGAGACTCTCAGATCTATAGAGCAAACTTTGCCCTTGCTTAAAGTTCATCATTATTATCATCATCATCAGCCTGTATTTGCCCATAATTGCCATCCAGGGGAAACTGGTTGGCGATTGCAGTAGCAGGTCATTGCTATTACACAGAAGGACGCTGCTGCCCATCCTCCGGAATTTTTCCTTTGTCGCTTTTTACGACATCGACACCCGCGGGACGAGTAGGGGTGGTTCTATTCTTAGGCCGGAAACCACAAGGTGCTTAAACTTAACTATGTCAAATAGAAATTGTTGAATTAATGGTTGTTAGTCTAAGTTATTAGAAAGTCTTCGTTTTTATGCAGTTAGGCTTTTATTTTGCTCGCAGACGAATACGAAAATAGTTTTTGTAAAGTCAAAGATACCCTCTATAATTCTAAGCCTGTTTGTCTGACATACAGCGTTACAAAAAAACAAGGTTGCTTGCGAGGCTTTTAAAGCTTCCTATGTTGTAAAATCCAGTGATTTTAAAATACTTGAAAAGTATCGATTATAACTCAAAAATAAATTGCCGTTGCACGTAAAAGCACTAAGTTATTACGTTCGGTCTGAAACTATTGCGATTAAACGATGTCTCTATAAAACATGAAATATACGATTACGTGCTTATTGTATACAGTGACCCTAACAAAGTGACCCCAGGACGTAGACCGATATACGACCTTAGTGTTAATAAAATTGTGTTCAAAGTAACTTAACTTTGTGGTTATCATTTTGAGAGCTGTATATCACTCTTGTTACCCACAAAAAGAGCTATTTGAGCTGTAATGCGCACGCTCTTTTCATTCCAGTAACTCGTTGATACTTTGAGGTTCGGAGTCTTTAATAGTAAAAGTATTGTGTTTAAATTTAGTGGAAAACGATGAATAATATGTATTTAATTACATAGAAGTTTCAACGAGTTTGTTTAAAACTTAAGGATTACAAATTGACGAAACGCAAAATCGATTATATAAATAGTACTTATACCTCATAAGAATAAGGAGAAATTAATTCCCAACTTTTGAAGTTGTGAAGTCTCTTGCATGAAAATTATGGTGCGATTCGCTCCAAACACAGCGAGTAGGTTAATACGTTCTATTTAACACAGCAAAATTCAATTCAAAGCTAATAAAGCGAGAACGTATGGAATCAAGTTGTTGTACCTGTAAGCGCGGAGCGATTCGCGTCGCGTCGTCGTCGTGCCGCCCGAACAACTTACTACTTGTAACTGCGAGCAAACTACTCGAGGCGAACTGTAAATTAAGATTAGAACTAACCGGGTGCACTAGGAAACTTGTACGAAAATATTTGTCGTCTCCAAAGCTGTGTGCTCCTACAAATGTACATACAACGCTGCGAATTTTCAGTGTGCCAAGTTGTAACGTTTGTTGAAAACTTTCATGTCACGTTCGAAGTTCCTAGTTATTAATTGTTCGGCTTGTGTTCTGTTGCGTGATTTTTGGCATAGAATAACTGAATCCCTAGATTTTTTGGTCACAGGCATAATGGTTTTGATAAGGTATTGGAAGAGCTTGATTTAAATAATGTTTTTTGTTTTTGGATTTTTGTATCAGAACTATGATTTGTAGGCTTAATTTTATTTCATGGAATAGTAGATTTATCGTTAATATTACATACGTATATACCTATTAGTCTGCCTGGGAGGCAAGCGGCTAGTTATATAAAAAAACGTAGCGACTTTAGGATTTTTATTAAATTGTGGGTGCAATTACAAACATGTAATTTACTAATGCACAAACCCCTAGTTAGGAATAAATATCTGTGGATTTTACATATATTTGTAAATTGAACCCGTAACCCGTGACAGCAAGCGCAGAAGGCGAATCGCCTATCCACTACGCCACTACGCTAATCGTGTCGTCATCTTCTTCTCTGTCGTCACACTCTTGGCAGAGTGGTCGTGGTCAATACCAGCAACGTAACATGATCTAATTGTTAAACTTGGCGAATATTCCATAAAGATTCCATCAATATGAAATGGAATTGAATATTACTTTCATGTTTAAGGAAAACGTTTTTCTAATTCCCAATATAGAATTTGAAAATAATTTTCCTTAATTTTATCAGTAAACATCTATTACCTTTTTCCTGGACATACACATTTACATTTTAATCTTATTAACAGAGACTTTTGTATTACCCAGAAATAATAAAAAAAACATCTTATAAATAAAATGTGTCTGTGGTAAAGATATAGCTCTACAATATTTGTTTGTTACCTGCAAAAGAAGAGGAAGATGGTAACTTGGTAAACATTGAAATTAAACTTTATATTCAATATTTGAAGATCCATTTTCATTTTACCTTATTCCATTGCAAACTAGCATTAAGTCGAGTAGTGTATCAATGTTTATAAAATGTTCCATCACAAAGAATCGGAGAGCTCGAAACGTTGTCGCATCCCAAATATTTTTATTCAATGAAAGGCAAAGTTGCAGTTTGCATAAGGCCATACATATGCATGAAGTGACAGGCATGGCGCGCCTGCCGAATGTAAATTCAATAGGCGATGTGCCTCACGAAAATAACACAGCGGAAAACAGAGCAATGACAAATCCATTTTATATTAAACAACTGAATGATTTCACAGTACCATCGTCACGGGAACTACGTAAATCGCAGTCAAAATAAAATGCCGTAATAAATTGTTTTAAAATTTTCATTACGAACCAAAGAGCAAAAGGTGAAATTGGAAACGTTTAATTTACGAGTAAACAAATACGAATCGTGTATCGAGTAACACACGTGCATATCAAGTTATTGGAAAATATGATAACGGTACTGTTTCTGTAGCAAATCATTTCATGGATTTTATGCCCAAGTGATATCCATGGCGCGAAGTGATGAATATTGTTACAAAGAATATATGTAGCACGAGTTGGTCTATTTACAACTTTTCTTTGAAACTGTGATAAAATGGGTATTTTTCATGGATGCGTCTTTTTGGAAATGCTTTTTAACATTGATGAATTACCAAAAAACAAAAAAAATATGATTAGATTTGCTTTACAAATCGATTTTAAGAGTTGGTCATACTCCATTTTGCTAGTTTAATGTGTGCGAGTACATTATTTACTCTTCAGTAACTTTTGCATCTTCACATTGCAGTACATGCAACCGGCAAAGCAACCCAAACAACACTATATCATAACAATCACCCAACTGTGTTGAATGTTCCTCGTCATGAGAACTACTCTCAAAGAAATCTTTCTACGTCACACAGTCCCTCAAAAAGTTGTACGGGCTCTTTTCAAATTCAGCCAATTTTCAACGGTTGCCGCTTTTATAGGAAAGCTAACGTTGAAAATTGGTTTTGATACACCAATATTCGATTCTCTGTATGTGCATATTTTTAAAAGACTATAATCCCGAAGCCCGTGGTTTCTATCTGAAAAAATCTGATTAAAATACATGCCAGTTACGGATACAGAAATAGATTCACGTGTCCGAAACGAATGGGGACGAATGAGCCAAAACAAACCCATCAATAACGAACTTTTACATTTCGATTTTTAACTCGATTCGAATTCGTATTGCGCTTTAGGGTAATTGCGAACGATTGAATACGTAAAAAGAACATCCTTGATTGACCCTTTGAGAATTGAACTGTGGTTTTAAGGCAGTCAATTTGACTTTTGTCTCGTTTAATGGAAACCCTGTTGTGCGGGTTCGTAATTAGTATTGTGAGTCAGTGGTGGATCACAGGGTATATTTGTTGTTATGGTTAAAGATTTTCTCTTTTGTGTTGTAATAGGTATAATTATATATGAAAAAAGAGTTTTCATAACTACGATCAATCATTCTACGCTGGTAGCGGAAAGACAATAAACTTTTATAACAACCTCATATATTCTTTCAACTCAAACAAACCTAATAACTGCAAGCACTGTGGTCTTCATAACTACTTCTGCAACTAACCAGACGATGAAATTAATAGCTGTATTATACGAACTCGGGGCGCCACACCATTACCTACCCATTACCAAGTTAGTTACAAAATTTGATGCCACGCTGCGAACGGTACGAAGTTAGAGGCATATGCAAATGGCCGGCTGTCTGCTAACCTGTTATATCAGGCTGTTGACAAATGAGTGTGGCTCTGTTGGTGACAGCGCTGCGGACGGGCGCACGGCCATTAAATTATTTATCGAACTTGCATAGGAAGGACGGTAGCATTCGAAAATAGAATCCGGATGGTTTACGTTTTCGTTTTTGTGGATACCGTGGAGATTGGAGGGTCTTATTGAGTGCAAAAAATATGACCACTACCGATGTACAAAGTTTGGAGGGGTAGGTTTTGGTAATGTTGTACAAAATAGTTTCGCAAAAGATACAAAATACCATTACCTAATGACAAGCATTACAGTATAGAATCCTACTTATATCTTTATAGGTACATATACAACATAAGCATAACGTTGTATATAATTCTTCTATACGTGTGTATGCCACGTGGTTTAGATTGACAATTGAACCCGGTAGGAAGCGTTGCCATAGTCAATGTTCGGGCTGGACAACGACTGGCGTGTCCGCTGGTGTTTGTTACTCAATGGATTTGGACGAAATTTGGCACACAGATAAACCATGTCTTGGATTAAAACGTAGGATAGTTGTTATTCTATTCTATCTAACATGCCAGTAAAGCCGAGGGCAACAGCGGGCAATCATATTTTTTAGTACCTAAGCTGATTTATGTGATGATTTTGGTTTATTCTGGTTATTTTATTTACAACGGTGTTGTGATAACCATTACAGTTATGTCATGATCAATGGCAATAATGTTATATTGTAATAATTTATTAAAATTCATGAAATAAAAGGACAAAAAGTTTTTAATTTCTGTTTTTTTTTCCAAAAGCACACATGGTTTAACATTTAAAGACACAATCTTGTGACAAACAGGTAGACAAAAGGACATACGGATATCAATCATGGCTTTAAACTAAACTATACATGAGTCTGCAAAACAATCTATCAAATCGCCTCTTTTTAACTTCTTAGTCGCTGTAGTTGGAAGAAGAATATAAATTTTTCACGGAGTCAGATCGTGCGCTGCGCGGATTGCATCCTGATGGGATAAACTGACCGGCAAAAGTCAGTGACGTGAGCGATATGCGAACCTGTTTCCACGACTTTTCATGATAAAAGTTTAATAGTAAGAGTAATTTTCGATAGCGCGATAAAATCGATTAAAGAATTTTTACTTATTTAAGAGTAGCAAAGTGCACAGGAATTTCGTAACAATGTTGTATAGCCTTTCAGCAGTATTTTAGGGTGTGTGTTTTTTTTAATATCTGCAATCTCTGAAACTTCGCATCATAATCTTGAACAGCGTTTGTTCTTGGATTGTAGCGAATACTAAACATATTAGCAAAAAAAAACATTTTTTAAGTATTTGAAATGTGTAAAATTTGGTTAGGACAGGATGAGCTGATTTAAATCATGCACATTCCAAAAAGAAGTAATTGATATCATCCTCATTAACAACTTTTACTATGGGACCAACCTTAAAATCGCGAAAAGAAAACAGCTGTTCTATACATCGACGTTCACATAACTCGACAAAATGTATAGAACAGTTGACTTTTTATGTTAGGATACGGTCCTATAGTAAAAGTTGTTCACAATGATGAATTTAATGAACGCTTTTCAGGATGTGAATGATTTAAATTTCACCCAGTATATAGCACGTGCCACCCGCTTGTGCCGTTTGTACCTAGCAGCCGCGCAGCCCCGGTCGTCGAACCCGGCCTCTCGTTGGCCGTCTCAGTTAGAACTACAGTCTTTTTTAGAAAGGAAAAACTTTTTTTTTGGATTTCTATAATTCGTAGAACAACGAAAGTTCTTGGTCATAATACAAATTTAGTACCAAGTGGTTTCGGATATTTTTGAATTACACACCCAGTATTTAAGTTGAAAATTTATTTTCCCATACAAAACACATATTTCTTAGTTGCCAAATTTTATAGGTATTTTTAACATGACAGTATACATATGATTATAATGAGGCCGCGCAGCGATAGGGCTTTACATCCACCAAAGACGCTGCAGAAATTCTAATTCTTAGATCTTTAGGCGCTACAACAATCATCTATTCAGATGCTGTGGCCAATGTAATTGTAATAAACCCAAGTTATTGGTTAATATCCCGATTAGCAACATCCCTAATCGTATGTGCTAAGTTCTTTACTAGAGAAATCTACGCCTAAGTACAAATAAAAGTTTCTTAATATTGTAGCTTTTACACCATATTCCAAATTCTTCATACACATTCCATATATCCATTAAACGGTAGGTACTCTACAAGTATCAGTAAGTTTATGGCTGTACGTGCGTTGGTAAACATGTTGACTGTTTTATGAAAAAGCCGCGCAAAGGGTCAGGAACCCATTAGTGGTCCCTGGGGTGTTACAAATGTTTGCGGCGGTCGTTCACAGTAACAGTTGAACATTCTGCACAGACTGCCAGTACATTAAAACAAACAAGTAGGAATAATATGAATTGAACGGAGGTCTACTCTTGAACTAATCCCTATCTTAATTTATATAATTTATAAACTCGTCGTATTTATGTTCGTCCAAAACACATTGATTGCACTGGCTGATTATAAAATAGAATTAGGCGTTACTTTGCAAAAATCTATGATTTTGCTATTATAATAGCATATTGTCTTTTCATAGATAATTCTACACTGGCAGATTAAGAAATTTTCATTTTCCGTAGCCAAATGACAAAAATGGAATTACATAATTATTATAATTTTGACCTGTCCGTCCATATGTCACAGCTATTTTACACGAAAGTGTGTTTAGTGTCTATAAGAGAAATAAAATGAAATACAAACATTTTTGCTGCCGATAAAATAAATATTCTAGAATATATCCCGACTACAGCTATCATTTACTATGTGTGGTACGACATGAACTTAGAGCCGGTTTTTTCGCAGAAAAATTGGATTCGTACTTCAGTTCAAATGTAAGCCCACTGATCTTGGTTAGCTTTCTCGTTTCATTTAAACCTAGCTTACAATATTTGCGACAATTTGAACTGGAGATAATTGCATGGCTTCATTTGATAAGCCGAGGCTACGTAGCTGAATATTAGTTGGCAGCATGAAGCTGAAACACATAATTATACGATTAAATATAGCCTTCATTAATTAGCTTCATTAGTAAACTCAGCCGTGGCTCAGTGCTAGCTATGTACAATATTACGTTCAATTTCCATACTATATGACAATAGTTCGGAGCTACATTAGAAAATTGACATTGGAGAGATAGAAATGAACAGATCGAATAGTTTCTGTAATATACTTACATTGGTATCGTTTCCGAAGTGAGAACTACAATTAGATTTGAACTGTTGTTGACTCTGTCTTCGACAAAATAGGATTAGATGAAAATTCTTAATATTACGTTAAAGCTAACGTTATAAAAATCATTACTGCTGTCATTGTATCAGGCCTGCTTAATTTTTGCTGTCATTTATTCTAGAGTAGAGATTAGTTGGTACTTTAATCGGAAGATTTTTTTTTTATGCAACTAAGGTGGCAATCAGGTATATGGCCTGCTTGATGGTAAGCGGTTACCATAACATATAGACGATTTTGCTTTTAATTTTGCTTGCAACACCAGCGGTATTATTTGTGCGGGATTAAAGAAATAAGGGATTTTATGAAAAGGGGGCATTAAGCTTCCGGTGCTCTCACTGTTCTGCGAATACTGTTATTCAAATTTCATACCGATATTGTGTGAGAGATGTGGTACTACCCTAGTCAAACCGGAGCACAGAGTGCTGAGACCAGCAGTGGCTCTAACACTCAAAAATACTTTAGTAAAAATGAATAATGAAAAACGGTAAAGTAATTTACCTATATTGGTAAGCCAGAGCTCCAGCGCCGCGACGTTAACCTCGCATAAACTTAAATAGCTTTTGCCGTCAACACTAGGATATAATATCAATTGAATTGAGCTAAATTGTATTTCTTAGCTTCCTATCGAGCGTTTAACATTGATATCTAAAATAAAACGTACATTATCCTCACAATTTAAACGGCTTTCTTCCCCTTGGTACATACAATAATTGAAATGGAGTATCTTTGTAGAGCAGTATTTTTATATAAAAACCTCTAGCGGCACGTTCCAGCACGATTCGCGCGGCTAAGTCTATCGTAAATAAGGCGGATACACTACAGTTTTAAACGAAGGGATTATTCTTAGATTTGTTTCACACGTGAAGGAGTCAGGTCTTAAAGTTTTATTTGTATTTAGCTATCTAGATATTTGATATTAATTTAATTATTAATTATATTCAGTCGTGGTGGCTCATTAGTTACTGACCCACTTAATTAGCATGTGGTATGGTATACATACACCTTTTCAATGTCATATTTTATTTGTAAACATAAGTAAGTTTACTTAGGTCTTTATTATTCTGTACTATCTTCGTAAATCCAAGATACCAATGATTATGGGTGGAAGAAAATATCACGAGGAAATTTGGATTTTGCCAACAGAAATGCTCGAACGTTCACGGTATGAGAAAAAGCCTCTACCTTGCAGTTAGAACAGTTACAGTCTGATAAAGTACTGCACCTATATATTTCAAGCAAGTATATTATAAAAAAAACGTTTCAAATCATGTTTGAGTTTATTACCTACAAAATTAAATTCTTGTCGCTATACATTAGAGAAATCTTCTATCGCAAAGCTATATGGCAGGGGTCACACGTGCAGTGTTACACGTGGCGTGCGTTTGAGGGAGCGATCTAGAGATCAGGTTACGTGTATCAAGAGTTAGTCTTGCTCGACAGTCCCCGTCATCCCGTTCGAAGTTAACCAAACTAAGTTGTCCCAAAACGATGTCTCACAGTGATTATGAGATAAAATAGCCATATCTTGTAACTTTAACTGAACATTATGATTCTCTCGGTTCTCATTGCATTAACCAATTGTTGCAGTTATCATTATAATGATTTTTAATACATATTATGGGTTCGAACCTGGCATGTGTACCAATATGACTTTTTCAATGTCATATGTACTTTTTTAGTTATTCTAAGACACCATTGACTAACGGTGAAGAAAAACTAGGGTGAAAAACAGAGAAGGATCGAACATTAAACATAATGTTCGATCCTTCTCTGTACCAAAGAAGATGTATGTCCTGCAGTGGGACAGTTACAGGGTGCTTTATTTTACATAATTATTATTTATTATTATGGTCATGTAACGCCTTAGATACATTTGAGGAACTTTAGCAACGCTCTTACAAACTGAGCTAACGTATCGATATCGTTAGCTCACTCGGTAATCTGAGCGTTGCCACGATACATCAAGTTTTGCGGGTACAAGCCTCGCTCGTAACCTCTATCTTTTTCAATGTCCTCATTTTTTGTTGTTGTTTTTATTATTAATAAATACCAGTAATACCAAATATCAATTTTTAATTACTTATTACACTGACCATGATATAAATACTAGCTTATTTCTAGTACTGTACTACTACTAGTGTAGAACTTCAATGTTATAAAATTGGTATTGATATTCAGACAGTGGTACGACGAAGGAAAGTATCGTTGGAGTATATTCACGTTCTGCTGTTATTGCGACACTGCAGTATTTTATGACGATCCATCGTATATGGGGAAGCATATGTACTGAACGATCCCACATCAATATGGTATGAATAAAGATTTGCACGTATTTGATTTATTGTTGCTGAATTCCAGAATGGCTGGCCCTTTGGGAGGCGGTTCTCGTTAATAAATTTGAGAGCACAACATTACAATATGTCCGCAAAAATTAAGTTTTTGATTATAATTATATTTTTGTACACAATAAAGCTTCTGATAAAACGTATTCAGTAATTTTTAGTACATTTTGTGATATAATTAGATGATTAGAATTGTGTGATAATTTTCGTTGTCATGTGTCACTATTGTTTTGTGTGTATGTGCATTAAATAAACAATATTGTTTTTCTAGACAAGACTTATATCTTTTCTTCCTTTCTTTTAGTAGTCTACGAGGTGGCGGATTAATTAACCGTCGACAATCAGTGACAGTCGATAATTGCCTATAGTTAATAAATGGATTATTATTTGATAACACTTTTTAAAAAAATATAAGAGCGGCTGATGTATTTAACCAGAAGGTCGGAGGTCCAACTCCTGCTCGTAACTTGTAACTTTGGACTTGGTACGACTATGTCTAGTAAAGAATACCTACCTAGTAAAAAATATTCCAACCTTTCTATTTTGTAGGATTCTGGAATATTCATTAGACATTTTATTACTATTATTAAAATAAAAGTGACCTTTGCTTAAGGCTTTTTAGGTCTCGCTAGAAGTCCAGTTAATCAGTCTAAACTCCCTAGAGCTATAGCTGAGAAAGATCAAGAAGAAAAAAAAAGGGATAAACTCTTAATCTTAAAGCAAAAGTGCCTTGTTTTCCTGATAATAATTACCTTTCTACTCAATAATTTATTATGGCTAATTATTATGAAAAATTAATTACTTAGCGAGACTGTTCTGTGTTTGGCGGTTCAAGAAGGGTGAAAGCCATAATTTATATTAAATATATTATTCAAACTCCTTCCATTTATAAATCGTAAGTCTCGTACTACGATTGCGGAAGAAAAATCTAATAAATCTTACTTTTATAGCAAGCTTTTGCTTAAGTTAATAAATAATAGAAGTGATATTTTTATTGCAAGCCGGTGCAATGCTTTTATTTTAATTTCTAAGGATTGCTGTTTTATAATTTAATTTCTAAGGATTTTAATATGCTGTTAAACGTTTTTATTCTCTCTGGTTATATTTCTTAAAAAATATGGACAGCAAATATTCTTAAAATAGGAGTAAACCTAAATATTTAATAAGAAATTTGAAAAAAAAAAGATTTCGACTGATTCTGATGGGATACGGTGGCTCAGCGGTTAGAGCGTCGGCACGGTACGCCGAAGATCGTGGGTTTGAATCCCATCCGTATCAGTTGTTTTTTCAAATTTCTTATTAAATATTTATATTTAATAAGCTAACATGTGCTAAAACATGTAAAAATTTCACAAAAATAGGAGTAAACCTCTTAAAATAACAACTTATCTTTCATTTTAACACAATAAGTTTAGATTTGAAAGGCCCTTTATTCAGAGCTGTAATTATAAATGTTTATTAAATGAAATTCGTGGGTAGTTTTACACTAGGTATTTATTTCACTCATTCACAACTCATTTTAAATATTTTCAACTCATAATTTGGTCTTAATTCAATTTATTACGTTCATTAAATTTAAACACATGATATCACTTAATTGTCTTTTGGTTAGCGGCAGGTATTATTATAGTTACGATTTAACATAATTATTAATTTTTATTGTAAATGTATTAAACAGGTAAAAAAATTGTGAATTGTTATTCTTTGTATAAAACGTATGTAAATTACGTTCTAGTAAGTGGAAACAGTAGGTACGGCATGCTCATTTAATACATTTGGCATTATTATTTGGTACATTGTGTTACAAGGCGGTATGAATGCAATTACTCATTGTCATTCCAAGCCCGAGCCACAGGCGAGTGATATAATGGCCTGATGTTAGTAATTATCGTAAAGCCGTATTTATTTTTTATAAAGTTATCAATTATATGTTAAATTATACATTTAAATACGTATGCTATGTATTACTGTTTGCCTACGAAGATTATTGCTTCACTTGTAACAACTTGTTCACTAGCCAAGAGCATTTTCAACGAATAAATAATTCATACCACGACACCCTTTGGACCTTCTTGTACTGTTTAATAACGAGTTTGAGCATAATTAGTTTTAGTTGCGCGGCTGTTACAATTACTAAAATTTCGTTAGTAATCATAATTACGTCTATGTATAATGTATATACTAGTTTTTTTCTGTGCTCTCGTTTCTTCCATTTTTCTAAGATAAAAGTACCCTATTTCACTCTTTAGGTAAACTATCTATCGCAAGTTTTTTTTTGTTATGAAAGGCAAGTGTTTGACCACGAACCCACCTGATGGTAGACGGTGTTGTGGTCTAGGATGGAGCACATTTTGCACATCACCCAGATAGGTCGACAAGTCGGTTAAGCTCCCCCCCAGAAGTAGTTTAGGTATTCATCGCTGTGAGTCAGCGACCTTCATCCCACTCTTAGTCGACTGTTACGACTTACAAAAGGAGATGTTGGTGCTTCTTTCCGGACACCATACAGGGAAAAATCACTTCGAAGTTTTGTAGCTGCGTAAAAGGAAGACAAACCAACAAATACACTTTCGCGTTTGTAATATTAGTAAAATGTACGTGGAAACTATATATAATTACGTTTTAAGTTTGTGTTTACGCCTCGTCTACGAAAGTGAAATTTATGAATGTAATTAAAAATAATTAGCTCCTAAATAAATGTATAGCTGGAATAACTAAACTTTATAAATTATCTTATTAGTGCTCCTAAATTTTATATTAACGTTTTCTTAGTAAATTTATTTATTTACATTGCTTTAGTTATTATAAGTTTTATAATTAGTACCCTCGTATATTCAAGATCAAAAGTAGCTTAGTAAATAAAATCTCTTAATGAATCACATTGCTAAATACGTCAAAACAGAATGACCTACATCAATATCTCATCTTTTTGAGAAGAAAAAAGAAATTATGAAATAATTTTTGTTGCAAGCACGTGGGTGTGGGTTCGAACCAGGCATGTACCAATGTGACTTTATCAATGACATAAATGTATTAGTCAATTGAAGACACCAGTTAATTTAAGACACTAATGGTAATAGAAAACATCACGAAGAAACCTGGACTCAATGATATAAAATCGCAAACTCGCAGTGAGTGTGGGTGATGATTCATGTTCAACCCTTCTCTGTATACGAAATGTGCAGTGGGACAGTTACAGGCAGGTTTTATTTTATTATGTGATCGTGTCAGACCTTGTGGTATTAGACCTTCTAGAATCACACTACTATTTAGACGTGTATCGAAATGTGATTCTTTTAAACATTTCAAGTACTAAGCTACTTTTGATGCTGACAGTACGTACGAGAACGCTTTACTGAATTCTGTTGAAAGTTTGTTAACGTTTAAAAGTTTATTTATACGAAAATTGATGTTGTAAAACTTTATATAATTATTGTAAATAAATAAATCAATCTGTACTGTCCCATTGCTGGGCAGAGGCTTTCTCTCACTAGTAGTAGCACAGTACTCCACGCTGATCCAGTGTCTGTTGGATAGAAGATAGAATGATAGAAGCAGGTTTGTAAGCCGCCTATATGGGTAATTACTCTGGAATCACGAACCGAAAAGAAAAATAACTAATAACAAATCGGCAATCGTGACAAACATAATATAGCTATATAGATAGGTTACAACTATAGTCGAGTCGTGATAGCCTAGTGGTGGTGACCGTTGACTGGGAAGTCAGAGGTCTCGGGTTCGAACCCAAGGCGCGCATCTATGACTTTTCGTGAGTTATGTGCGTTTTATAAATTAATTATCACTCTCCGTGCCTCGGATAGCACGTTAAGCTGTTGGCCCCGGCCGTCAATTGTAGATCTTTGACAGTCGTTACGGGTAGTCAGAAACCCGAAAGTCTGACAACCAGTCTTACCAAGGGGTATCGTGTAACCCAGTAACTGGGTTGTGGAGGTCTGATAGGCAGTCGCTCCATGTAAAACACTGGTATTCAGCTGCATCCGGTAAGACTGGAAGCCGACCCCAACATAGTTGGGAAAAGGCTAGGCAGATGATGAGATAGTTACAACTATAATAAAGTTAGGAAAGAAAATTTAAATATCGAATTCAAACCTATTATTTTCTATCTAATAAAAAAAGTGACAGTCGTTAAAACTCAGGTACAAAACTTATTATTCTGTCTCTGCGTAGCTTTCAATTTCCAACCAACAGCACGTCAGTGTAATTGTGATGGATATTATTTGAACTGTCGTGTTTAGAAGCTCGTTAGTCGCCAGAAAGTCTTTCACAGTTTGTTTCTTGTAATGGAATTTGAAAACGTCTCGTATTTTGATCACAAAGACGACAATAACAAGCAATGTTTCTGTACAATGCCGAATTCAATACAACTAGGTTCTAGCAAACTCATTGTAAGGGTATGTATCGATATTGCATTTTTGTTGTATTGAATCACCCGGTATATTGCAATATCTTTATAAATTGTGCATTTTCAGGAAATACGTTCTGCATTGTCATGATTTCAAAATAATAAAGGTATGTTATATCTACATTTGTGCCATTTGCGCCGAAACCAGCATGGCTCTAATAGTAGAGCCCCAATAGTAGAGGCTAGTAGCAGCATGGCTCAATAGTAGAGCTGGTTTCAGCACAAATGGCCCGGTTTGAGGTAGTACCATCCCGATATTACAGAGTATACCTAGATGTAAAGTAACAGTATTCGTATCTAGTATTGTGTTTCGTACTTTATTGAGAGCACCAATCTCAATTTCTCCCCATCTATAACCTGGCAATGCGCAAGTGATATCCCTGGCGTTGTTTATTAGTAACCTATATTAGGTTACTGTAATTGTTTACCGTCAGGCGGGACATAAACCGGGAAAAATGTATTTCCGTTAGGCTAATGGATACATATTTTCATAGTAAGTATATATAATAAGTAAAATAATATAAATAAGAACGTATTAAAGTAATACATGTATACTGTCATCAGGAATTATTTTGTACCTCAATTATTATTTAATAAACCCATCATTTTGATTAAGTCAAACTAGTATCAAAATGATTTTTTTTTAAATCCCTGCGAATCAACGTATTCTAAACACGATTCTGATAAAATTTATGTTTAAAAGATAGGGAGAAATGACTTTCAGTGGTATATTTTCACTAAAATAATACTAGAAAACGTACCAGTAAAATCAAATTACACGAAGCTATTTTCTTTACAAACAAACCTCCTGAACACCTTCGACTAAAATACGTCAAAGTTTAAATCAACGGCGGCTATCTTAAATCCAAACCTAGAAACATCACTTGCAGGATTTGAGGAATTATTAAATTCCCCGAAGCGTATAAGCCTCAAGCGAGCCGGAACAAAAAGCGACAGAACTGGACCGGTAAAATATAACGATCAAATTCTGATCGTGCCCCAAGAACAAACGTAAAGGTTGGCCCACACTCAACTATCGCACTCAAGCGATCTCCCACATGCCGGGTCGTGGAAATTTTAATCTCTTGAACAAACAACGAGATGGAACTAAAAGAGTTGGCTGCTGGAGCCGAAATTCAATTGAAGTAGCAAACAGCAAAATGTATAAGGATTAATTATTACTAGTAGATAGTACAATAATAAAAATTGTGTCAGGTTAATAAAAATATTCATTACATTTTTATCACGGATCTATTCAGGTGTAACTTTTACAAATACTTAGGACTACTTTCTCCGGTCAATTGATATCAGGGCGCAATAAGGAAATAAGCCATTACGATGATGGTATAACATAATAGTTTTATGGCCCCGAACGATTTCCTTAGGAGGGTGAAAAGAATAAATAAAACGTTTTCTTCCTGTTACCTCACTCACGAATGCAGTGCGATACAAAATACAATGGTATTTGTAGACTCTTATTATTTATGATGAAGATAAATGATGTTTACATTGTCAGTTGTTTGCTTCTTATGGCCGACGCAGATCTGACAAGAAGATACGCTGCGGATCGTCGGTCGCGTTGCGTCGGAACAGACAAATACATAATAAAACGGCCAACCTTACACGCATAACGCATAACGATGATACGCTAGTGTGCCGACAATACTAAACTGACTACGCCTGACTACGCCTAAATCTTCTGTCAGGTCTGCGTCGACCCTAAATACGCAATATAAAGCATAAAAAAGTAGGTACCTATACCTTCTTCTTGTAAAGTTCTTAATGACAAAATCAAAGTGAAAAAAAAAATATCTGTAGGCTTTTATTATATTAAATTTGATTTTTATATAAATTAAACCGTTTGATCTAAAATAGCTACCGCCATAAATTTTGTGGTCAGAAGCTTTTTATTTTGCACCTGAAAGCATTACGTAATTATAACGTACCTTCACTAATTAATTTAATGAATCTCTAATGCACTTTTAAAAAAAGCTATTACTAAGAGGTCGTGTGCTTGGGGAGTGTGAAAATGTATCTTTATGCCGTGGTGCACTCCGTGGAGAACATAAAGTGGTCTTAAGTCTGCCATCTTCTGTTTCAAGCGCTTCACTGGCTTACTATATCGTGCTCTGGCTTTAAAGCTAGGAAAATAGACTGTAAATATAAAAATACTAAGCAAAATATGAATCGGAAGATTATCGTCGCGCGAAATGTAATATTTTGAGGTAGAACAGTATGTAAAATTGTGTAGTACAAGGATAGTTTGAAAGTTTGTTCATTGGACTATCAAATTAGAGATTTTAGGTTTGATCTGTGCGTCTCTGACTTTCCGTCAGTCATTTGACCAATAAAATCTTTTATTATAAGCTTTGGAAAGAAGGAACAAGTCATCGACCTAGGTTATCATACAGACAACCTAGGTATTTGATAACTTGGGGTTTACTCTTCAACTAAGAACTCAATTCTAATCTTATTTTTAGAAATTAATCTACTTAAGTCAGCCAGAAAATAAGCGTATTGACGCTCGTTGCAATGTGTTTTTATATGATCGTAGGTTCGTAGTTCAAGAGAAGCCTGGTTTTTAAAATATTTCTTGTTGAGGTCAGATAGTCAAATGATCGGTAGAAAACTTCTAACGCTAAGAGGGTTTTTAATTTTGATATAAAACTGTGAGGGCTGTAAGTGTCTGATTAGCGATCAAGTCGCAGCAGAGATTACCCGCTGGAGCTAAATTTGAATTTCGTCTATATTGTTTAAGTGACTTCAACGATAAACCACGATGGTGCGGCGATAATCCCACTTCGAATTACTCAGCGAGTACAAATCCTATACGAAATTTGCCTGTTTGTTAAGCCCAGTTATCAGTTTAATCGGTACTTATAGATTTTTGACTTTAGAAATTTTAAATTCGGCAAAGAGGTAAAATGATTAATATTTTTTATAAGATATGGGATTGTGAGATGTAACAGTTACGCGATTCCTCTTGTACGATTGGTCTTGAGTTCCGCAAGGGACAAATATATGTATGATCGATACAATTTCCGGTTTAGGTTTTCAGGAAAAAATCTACTGTGGGAACTATGTCTAAATATTTGATCATAATACTGACATAATTATATATCCTAAATATTAATTAAAATATCTGTGCTATATCTGCTTGTTATTTTAACTGAGGCAATCCTGTTACAATGACTGTACTGTACTGACAATTAAGAAAAGTAATAAATTTTTTGTTAATATTAAATAAACGCTCAAGCTAGTGTTTAATTGTGTTAATCTTCAACATTGTTATCTTGGGACTCATTATTTTTAGCTGCCTTAAGTAATTTGCGGCTAACTATAGGTATGAGATACAAACTAAAAGCGCAAGTAAGTGTCTAAAGGTTAACGTTAACCACTTACCATCAGGCGGTTCGTTTGCTTGATTGTGATCTAAGTAGAATAAAAAAAAAACAAAAGGCTAATCATGCTCAGTGACAAGCGCCTGAATATTATGTAATATTTCTTCGTCAATTCTAGATAAGGCTAAGTGTTTCTTGTCGACTCGCTTCCCTTTACGGGCTTGGTGTTATCAGCTAGGACGATAAGCGACAAACGAGGCTTCTCCGGGAGAAAACCGCTATCATTTTTTATAACGCAATATGCCGTTCGTAAATAGTCTGGGCCCTTTACTCTACCTTATTTGCTTTTGTCTTATAGAAGACAGCAGCTAGGAGTTAGCAGATGTATTTGATTGTTTATTCAGGAACAGGGGTTGCGATAGGAAATCTTAAATGATAATGTTGAATAAAGGGCGATAGGATCGTAAAGATTTATAACGAAAAAGGGAACGAGAAGCAATAAACTTTTGTATTATGCTTCTGTTAATAAAATCCGTATGTTGTTTTATGAATGGAGTCTGAACGCGTCGGAGAGTTAGTTAAAAATATTCTGTTTGAGAAAATGAAACTTTAAAAAAATGAGCGTAAGGAGATCTTTTCTTACTAATCTAAAAGAGTGTTTATTGATTTGGCTTTGGATTTTGGTTTAGTCGTAGAGATAGTTTATGGACTGGAAAGTGACAGTAGATATTAAACCCAAAATAATACGGATAAAGTCGAGTGAGGGATACCAGTTCTAAAAGAACTGGCCTCGAAAAAAATTTAGCGTTTTTCTAGAAAGTAAACTTCCGAAATCTATCATATTCAAATTAATCTTCAGCACCTTACAAACAAACCCTGAACAACTAGTACTGTCGTATCAATCATAGTGATCAACGTGTCACGCGATCCGCAGCGATGCACGCTCGACGTGACAACACCTCCATATCGCCTGATACCGTTATTGAGCGCTACACACGTTACGCTATAGTTTTTATTACAAGCGCGTGAGCTTCCTCACTATTTCTACCCTTGCCGTTTGCAGCTAGTTGTAAATTGTGTACGTGTTAGAAAAAACTCTGTACATTCACCACATTTCAATTTTGTGCCAGTATTTATAACGCGCTCGTGGCGGTGTGATTTTGCGGTGGCTATTTTCAGATTTCTGCGTCAAATACCTGGGTTGATAGAAAGGTATATCATGACCTATTTTTCTTATGTAGTTATGTATGATGTAGGATGTCTTTTTCGAGTAATGGGATAGTTTGAGATGATTTATACATATTTATTACTAATTCATCTTGATATGACTTCAAACTAAAGAATAGAAGTCTTCCTTATGTAACCAATAACCATTGTGATTTACATGTTATATATGGAAGGGTCTTATTATAGTATACAAATACATAGTTTCGCCTTGTTTTGAAATAATTAAAACGTAATATGATTTCAACAGTATCATATTATACTGCGAAAATGTCACAGCAACCTGTTATATGGGGACGATATTTATAATTAACGATTTGAGTTAAGTAATAACGGTTAATTAAATTTTATACAGTCGCTTCCATTCATTAGAATTCAGGGTAAGTTTACAACAAAATACTTACCTAGATTACCCTATAAAAAGTCTAGAGTTCAACTGTGTATTCCTTGTTGATTACGCGAAGGTTATAAGATAACGTGTAAATTTCTCGCGAGGAAAATAGAACGAAAGGAGTATAAACGTACAAAGAAAATATTATAATGGTACAAGTAAAGCTGGATAAAAATTTAATTTCGTTTCGTAGCATTTTGTTGGCGCACGCATTAAGTTTAACGTGTTTCCAATAAATTTTCCCATTATACCGCTTTATGAATACAGCAGTAGAATTTGTTCGACGAAAACAAAATTGAAGATTATTACATTTAAATTCTTGGAGTTTACATTGCTACTTTTAATTCGTGAAAGTAAAGCTAGCTGAATATTTTCAAGCTTTAATAATTTAATACTCCGTGCAGGTGTTGTTTTAAAATTAAACACCACGTTTGGTTCTTTTTCCAAACTTTTAAATATGCGTCTTTAAAATATCTTGAAGTTGTTAGTCGAAGTTTTGTCTTAAGAGCATAAAAACCGCACTCGGAAACTTTGTTGACCAACTTTCTTTGCATGAGAGCTCCAAACTTGGCCTGTGAAAGGATTTTTCCCGTATCCGGCTATATTTTAAAGCTTATATGGCGTTCTCGGCTTCATCTCGAATATCCTTCCGTTTCATCTCCATTTTACTTCGGGCTTATCTCTGGCTCTAAGATTTTTTTCCTAGACAAATGAGATACGCTGCGGTCCGTGGAAAGTTAATTTTTTTCTTCTTGTTTATCGTCTTGTATAGTTTTTGTCCCTCAACCTTTTTTTCTAGAATTCAGGTCATGTATTGTGTACCAAGAATATGAATATGGTCCATTACGTCGAGGTATGAGAGTACACTTTTTGTGAGAAATGAGATTGGATTTCATGTTCATGAACCACGTAGCGTTGTATCGTAATAAAATTCAGGAATATATAGCGAAACATGTGTTATTGCTTGTTGGCTGTCGGGCTGTCATTTGTTGACGGATCACATGGCTGTGTAACCTGCCTAGTTTACGCACTTCGACAATATTTTGGAATATATTATCTACGAGATTGTGTTAGTGTGTGTTTGTAATAAAATTGTCTTCTTCGTTATTAACTTCGTCACACGTGTAGATGTGGGAGGATATTTTAATGTTTATTACATAAAAAATATATAAAAAATTTGGTTGGATCAGGATATTATTATCCCATCAAAAACATAAATGTAAAATGAGAGCCAAGTTCCATTATATGCCTTGGTTGATGACTTCAACGACAAAAGGAGTGATATCTAAATGGGTGCCAAGTTCAATGGTCAGTCCTGAAATTTATTTACAACATAAAATATTTTATAACAACTTAAAATAATATTACTTCTTATAACTTAGGATAATATATTGTAGCCTAAGGTCTGACTTGGCTAGTTTTCATATACGATTATTTCTATATAATTATATTCTACTATATATCTATCTGTATCTAAATATAAAAGGCAATGTTCTGACTAACTAAAAGTAGACGTAGTTTAAGAAAAGGTTTTGCGAAATTTAACCCCCAAGAGTAGATAGGTTTGATGGTTATTATTAGTTAAGTACCCACTAAAACAGTCATGGAAAAGCCCTATGTTCAATGACTTGTTTTTGCCTACTAGCCAAATGTCCAGGAGAATAATATAAGAAATTACAGCTATACAGCTACACTATATGAAAACTAGCCAAGTCAGACCTTAAGCTACTATATATTATCCTAAGTTATAAGAAGCAATATTATTTTAAGTTGTTATAAAATATTTTATAATATAAATAAATTTCAAGACTGACCATTGAACTTGACACCCATTTAGATATCACTCCTTTTGTCGTTGAAGTCATCAACCAAGGCATATAATTGAACTTGGCTCTCATTTTACATTTATGTTTTTGATGGGATATCATAACTTTTTGTAAAGAAAACTACACTTAATTCATCGTTGAGAAAGAAGCATGACGAACGAAGAATAAATACTTAACTGAATCCGTATTCGTAAGCGTTGCCTATGTTTATTATGTGTTGCTCGGGAGAGCTTTTATGTAGATTTACTTCTGTTCTGTGTATAATTGTTGTTTTGCGCGTATTACAAGTTTTTTGTATGGGGACACCACTTATTTATTTATTTTTTGACTTTTTTCTATTTTTCGATTTTTTCCTACGCTTACACACAATTTCTAAGTTGGATTCTAAATTTCATCCTTCTAGGTCATCTGGAAGTAGGTTAGAATTAGGTACTATAAGTCAGTCATTACTAAAATTTACGATTTTTGGACCTTCATATTTTTGTAACCGTTGGAGCTAGCTTCATGAAATTTGGGCTTCTACATGTCCTTATAGATATAATTAGACATACGTAGTTTTATGTGTTTACGTTAAATAGGTTTTGAGTTATAGAAGGGTAAAAAGTGGCACCAAATGGTTCGTGTAATATTACACTCGGCGCTGGCTAGCCAATGCTTGAACTTGGCTTGACACGCTGCCGCGTGTCTAGATACTTACTTTAATTGAAAAAAGACGTTTTCATACCATTCATTTTGTTGTAAATGAAAAACTTAGTACTTATCAATATTTTTTGCTAATAATATTTTACAGCTCTCATATTCATTAGGGAAATGTCCTGTCCAATTAGTACAGGCCTCAGTTGACGTTGCCTTAGATATTAGGTAATTAATAAAGTTTCTAATATTGTGCTCGAGGCGTCGCCAGCAACACAAGCATTCGCTTAACTCTAGTCCTTAGAGACGGAACTTGATCAAACCCAATATTAGCTATAACTAGTGAAGTTTCCATAAAGCAATTGAATTATTGGTGGTTTTGTTTGATTGGTGGATAGACGCACAATATATTACAAAGGATTATCTTTAAATAAAATATGAGACCAACTTGTGGCTTTCCTACGCAGCCCTTGAATTCGACAAGATCCGTTGCATTGACGACCGAATGCTAACCCTTTCAGTGATCGTAATTCACCGAAAAAAATAGCAACATAGTGTGTTACTTGACGTGCGTATTCTGTGTCAGTTCTCGGCAAGCTAGCCCATTTAGTCCTGTAGTCATTTTTGGCTTCTATTAGACTCTACCAAGCAAAAAAAATACTAACATTTATAGAGATTTTTGGTAGTCAACAGATAATATCGAAGTGGATCTAAAATAGCTGACAATTTTATTTTGAACTATCAAAGACGGCGCTTCTTACTAGAGGCTCTCCGGTAATCTTAATCCGGTATTTTTCTATTTAAAGACTATATTTATCCGGCACAAAAGGGAAAGTTGGGAATATTTTTACGAAATACCGTAATGCCGTTTAATATCAGCAAACTCATAATATTACTCGGAATATTTTCAACAATGGCCACCATATTATTGTTCGTTGGTAAAGGCTATCGTAATCTATTTGAGAAGAACTTGGGTCCGTTGGGAGACAAGTTTTTACTTGTGGAGGTACTTTTATCAGTGTTATGAGCTCCTGGGAAATCTACACTTATACCACTCACGACCTTTTGATGTAACTTACGATCCTACCTTTATTATATGTGAACATTTTAGGCAGTAAATGGTCAGTGATACTGTGCTTGTTTTAAATGTTTACTACATAACCATAGACGAAAACTCAACTAGTAATATTAATATATTTAGCTTTATGCTTAAGTTGAAAGTAAAATAGCGTAGACTTTATGAAGACCTAACATAGATCAAACCAGTTTCTCAATGCCTGTATTATTCCAACTAACTACAAAATCAATTTGTTTTCTCTGTCACATAAAAAAACTTATTCAAGACAAAGGACACAACTGTAAATAAACTAGAAATAAGTCGGTATGTACCACAGATATATATTTAAAATATATTTATGTGGTTCTTAATTTTTTATACATTTTATACTTATGTTCATCAGTGATTAAGTCGCATAAAATGGTTCCACTAAATGTCTATTCCCATTGTAATGGTTTTTTTTAATTAAACTTTAAATTGCACTAAGATTAACTTTATTATGGATGCAGTTTTAGACGCCAATCCTACTAAAATGTACTCCTGACTGAATTTCAGCGAATCTCAATGGAAATAGTGCACAAGTGCAATTAAAATTTTCATTAATTGTTGAGCAATTTCTACTTTAACTTGTAGATAATAATCATAAATATGACAATGTAGTAGTGTACGTATTATTGCAGCATGTAGCACGTACGTTTAATAAACCCAATTTACGTACAATTTACGATTATAGCACTTTCCACTACAATTTGCGTGTGTCACACCGAACACTCAGTCGATGTTAAACAAGACTACGAGATTTGTCATGAATTTTAATAATATGCTTTATTGTTTGAGAAATAAGGTTGCTTTTGTATGTTGAAGATGAAATCAACGGGAAGTGAAATAACTTTGGGCGCAATGGGTGGCCTTATATTGCACAGCACGCGTTGTGTTTATGGAGATTCTGACAAACGTGATGACAAGGATATTTTTGTTGGAGCTCCTTAAATGATAAGAATATTTGCAAGCAACGGTGTTGAATAAAGTCGAGAAACGAAATGTCTAATGTACTACTTTAGAAATAACTAATGCTAACTACTTTGGGAATTAAGTACTGCGACAAATGGCAGAGCATCGTGGTCTACGGTGAAGTGGTGTTCACCAAGTACCTACATAAATAAATTTAAAATGCATTACCATACCCTTAGTGCATTTAAACTGGGGAAATTATGTGATAGCTCTCTCAGTAGATACTATTAAACTAACAATGTGTATTGATTTATATGAGAGTTGCAAGTGAAGATTATAAATGTAAATAAGATTTTTTCAGCAGGTTAATGGACGAAACCTTTTCTTTTTCTACACTTCCCTAAAATTAGCATTACCCCGAAAGGTAAAGCAGAGGTGTGAGGCAGAAACCTGGCGAAATGTGGGTGTAACACCTACACTAATTCTATTTTTATCCCTTTCCTATCCTGTCGAGTCATTGTAGATATTAGTGAATAAAGTAATGATTTGATGTAAGTGGGTAGGTATATAATACAATTGCTATATTAAACAGTTTTATGACAGCAGTGGTATTTGATTCATACATATTACTTTGATAGTGGACCAATCTTTAGAAGTAGGTAACTAGCTTTTGCGGGCAGCTTAGATTGTGTTAATTTAGGATTTAAAATTTAATCATGATTTGAAAGATACTTGACGCCATCTATTATCATAAGAACGTCATTGTTGTTTACCTTGGGAACAGTACTATTTTTCGAGATGAAAGGTACCCCATGTCCGAGTTTATCCATTTGACAACGTTTATAAAAAAAATTAGGATGATCTGTGCAGTGGTTTAGACGTGAAAAGGTAACAAACAAACTTTCGCATTTATAATATTATTTAGGTTAGATTGTGTTTAATCATTGTGCTATCTAGGTAATTTATTTATTTATTAACTGAATACTTTTTACAGTATCACACGTTTAAATCTGTTTTCGTATTGGTGTCTCCACCCTGTATTGTAAACAAATTAGCGGTATTAACAGCACCAATGAGTTGGAAGAAGTCAAATGTTAAAGGTAAATGGTCACTCACATCGTTTGACGGTCCACTTTGATGTTAATGAACACATTTTACAGCTCATTCAACGATTTTTACTACATTATGGACTTTTAGTTCTTACCTATTATGTATTTGTAGTTTTTTTTAAATTAAAGTTGTTGAAACGGAAAGAATAATATTTGTAGGCAATGTTTTTTAGGGATGACTTTGTAGAGTATGTTGTCTTTTATTGCGTATAGTTGGCCCAGCGCACCTAGTTTTGGGTTTAGAATGGGACAAACCAAAATCTTTTGGCCCAAGGGGAGGGTAATCTAAAATTTCCTATTGGTATATCCCATTAACCGGCTGAATGTTAAGGCAGGCTAAGTCCATGGGGAGGGGTGCAGAAGCTCCCTCGGTACGCGCATGATTTTGTCATTACAATCTCTATTCTACTTCTGTTAATTTCTTATTGTACGCCACAACCTTCACGTGAATGAACTATGTTAGTTAACGCGCATTCGAGACTTGGAGCGTAACCGCAGAAGATAAACGAATTAAAATAGGCGTAGTTGTTTCAACGCGCTACGGGACACGTGCACAAGTTGCCCAACTTGAAGACATCACAAGTTACTCGTCTAACGTCTGAAACGGTGCCGCGAGCTGCATAACTAAGAGGTTCAACAAAACTTATGCCACTGAAACTTAGCTTCTTGCTTCCTATATCGCGCTTTCATTCGTTACATTAAGAGCTGACTATGCCAAGACGCGTTCGCTACGAAATGCCGAACATTTTAATGGCGAATACGTTGTGCTTTTGTGAGTTTTCTACTCTTTGTTCTAAGAGTTTTTTTTTAACTTGTAGATGTGCTCATATTTATTAATGAGATTTACCTATACAGAAGTAAAACTTAATACAATCCGAAATAAATGTTTAGGTACTTTAATAACAATGCAATTTTGGATTAATTTGTCATACAATTTCACACAATGTAATTAGTCTGTCAGTTTCATTAAAAGTTGTTGCTCACTGCTGAATATAGGCCTCTCCCAATGCACGCCACTATTGTGCGCTCATTGGAGGTATTTGCCCATATTTTACTCAATTCCGTATCTTTTCGTATTCATTTTCACACATATTATAATTTACATTATTTATTTACTTGACAAAATTCATCAGGCTACCAGCTACCGACAAACTACATAGTAGTTTCTGAAGATATCCACTGACGTGTAGTTGCTTTACGAATTTTAGAATGTTTTATAAATAACTCAAAGAAACAAGTTTTCAAGCATTCCGCCTCTTTGTAACGTGGAGTCAACATAACTATGACTTACTTGAATAATATCTTTGAGTTTGTGAAAGACGTAGCAAGACTAAAGTAAGGAGTTTTTAGTATAATGTAGCGTTTATTCCTCTGTTATTTTCCACTGAAAATGTTTATTTTTCTCTCTCTCTTCCACTGTTTCCTTATTTATGATTCCCTTTGAGGAAAAATTGAGTGTCTAGCCATTAAGTGGTCAACAGGTAACAGCATTCAACATTGTTAAAATTTTCAAGTCGTATTGAACAAACATAAAATTTTATTTTACTGCCCTTTCCAATTACGACCAACAAACTTTATGTTTTACCTGGGGTATAATAAAAACCCTTATCATCACAGATTCCCGGGTTTTCAATTAAACTTTAGGTAATCACCATTTGTTTAGTACAGCGGGCGAGCAACTTCGTCGGGTAAAATTGTCAAGTTTCATCAGTCTAATCAAAGTATTTTTGATAGCCGTTATAATTTTATGCTTGAACTTCGGTTTAGCGTTAGGATTATTTTATTAATTTTGATAAATGATAAATTTGCAAAATAGGCTCTAATAAGTGCATGTTGTAAAGAAGATAACCGAAGTTTATGAAAATTTCACTGTGCCGTATCTCCTAACATCTAATGGGTAACAACTGTGATAGCTTAGCTTAGCTTAGCGTAATTGATATTTGGATTGCAAATCATGAACATACTATAATTTAATTTTCACTTGTCGATGAAGGAAAGCATCATGAGGCAACCAGCACACCTGAGATATTATTCAACGGTATGTGAAGGAGTTCGATTAAGAACTCTACTTGAGTATAAGAAACCACGCGTCTAAAATTTACAAATAAACATACTTACTTAAAACTCGTACTCATATGTTTCAGACACAAACTTCGTAACATTTGTATCTAACTTTGTGAGGATCAACAAATCTTTCCAGAAGTTCCGAAAATTCGCACCCTCTATACTTATTGAAACTCTTTTGTTAACACGGTTTATACGAGTTTTGGTAAGGTGGGATTAGCCTAGATACACACTTGAGAAAATACTGCAGAGAACCTTTAAATATTCTAAAACAGATAGGTAGGTACTAGTTTTTTTAATATGATGTGACATTTTAGAGGATTCGTTTAAGTTAAGAATCTAAACGCTAAATAAAGTATTGTGGCAAAAGTAATTATAAAATAATAACGTTAATTCCAATCTATATACTATTTCCAATAAATATTTATATTTTTGGTGTTTTTTTATGTAATTATAGGTACCTATTCAATCATTTATGTTCAATCATGATAAACTAATAGAAGACTTTGTACAACATTTAATAATAAGTTTTCGCAAGCACAAGACGTGAACATAAATTTGCTTTTTGTTATTTTGTGTCTGGATTTAAGTACTTTGTGCTAGATTTGAGTACATACTTTTCTCCACGATAATAAATAAGAATCCAAACCTCAAAAAATATGATCCATAATCTGAATTTATTACCCACATCGTATATAGTAGAAAAGTAACAAGAATCTTTAGCGTTATTGCGTATAATAAGTTCATATAAATCCAAATATAGGTAAGCCGCTGCTATGTGGTAGAAAACCCAAGGAGATTTTCGTTAGGGTCGCTGTGGATAACTCATTTGTCAGGAGAACCTCAAGAGCCAGATAAAATAGACGGATTCAGAGCTGGATGTAAGAGCTGGGTGTACAATAATTCTTGCTCAGTTTTACAATAATGCCGTTCCTAAAACGTTGGGGAACAATTTGTCTTTCAAAAAGAACATTAGGTGAATTGATCAATCAAAATACTGGCAGTCGACATCTTATTGATGGATTGTTGGGATAGGAGAATTATTATGCTTATATTTGAGTATATTCGGTTACTGACCTATGTTAATGTTATCCTACTTATCAGTAATACTTTTTTTTGTTACGTCATTGTATCGATTCTTTTACGTAGTTTTACTTTACTAACTCTTTAGATAGTAGTTCTTTACCTATAATGAAAATTAATATTTATATATTTAATAATAATACCTACTATATACAAAAATAAAATAAAGTAAATAATACTAAATAATAAAAGTGTAAAAATAATAAAAATACTAAAGTGGCAACAAGAAGCACACGGCAAGCTGGCTAATGGTAAGTGATTACCATTGCCTATACACTCTAACTCTGAAATCTCACTGACTGTAAGAAAAACAACAGTATGGATACTGGTAATATTACCCCGATAGTCTGTGAGAGGGATGGTACTACCCTGGTCGATATTCATACTTGACTCTATCATGTGAATTAAATTTATATTTTTAATTACACGAGAAAAACTTTGATACAAAATAACATGTCCAGAGTACCTAATTTAAAAAATATATTAGAAAACACTCACATTATTACTACAGTGAAACAGAAACGGTTCTACTTTTACTTTTAATGGTGATCGCATTGCGCTAGATTGTAAAGTTGTAAAATAAAAGTTGTTCCTCCCCAAATATAATAACTTTGTTTTTTTAATGTTTTGAGCAATCAAAATTTAACGCCACTGTGGTACGTGCGGCATTACGGCTGGACTCTCGCAAATACAGCTAAACCAATTTAGACCTTATTTTTATGTCTGAAAAGGCAAGGTCGTATAAATTTTGTTCTCCAGGTTATATTCCGGCCAGAAGTTTGACAATTTAAATATTATGGCTTAAGGTCTTAATGATCCGGGATTGCCGTTAATTTTTTGCATATTTGTAAGAAAAATACCTACCTAAAGCGTTGGTGGCAGAGCTCGGACATAGGTCTATCAACTTATTTAAAGTAGAGTAACTAAATAGTTAAGTGCGAATGTGCGGAGTTAAAAATAAAACTAGTTTATTCATAAATGTTGTGTGTAATTACTAGCATTAATTACATCAAATAATGCGCTTTTGTGCTAGGTAGCGCGCGACTTGGTCGCTTTTATGAACTTCTATAGGAATATTAGGTACATACTAGGTATATAGATATAGACTTTAAGGATACAGTACAGATACATACAGTACGGCATTTCGTCATACAAGTCGAATGAATTTCATGATCACTAGAAAACGATTTCAGATTATTCGAGTATGTATGTAAAAGGGATCCTTGCTTATTCGAATTTCGTCTTTGCCTCTGCATTCCGTTAAATGAAATCTGCCTTTAGAATACTCAGAGGGGACAAGATACAAGAAATTCAATTTATAACGTTTTCGTCTCAGATCTTACAAGGAAATTAAATCATTCTAAGGTTTAAATTGTCAATGTGCCTCTGTCAAAACTTTAATAAGGATTCGACATAATGTTTCTGTGTAATTTATAGTTTTATTAATACTAGGTAGCTTATTCTTTACTATATTGGTCTATAGCTGTGTACATGAAAATCGATGTTATATAGACTTTTCTTACTTTAAATTATTCATCATCGAAGACCTGTTGAGGGCAGGGGTCAAATGATTAAAAGATTTTCAAGTATGGGTTTCTTTATAAAACCTAAATGAAGTTTTAAATTCTCTTAAAAGGGTAATGGAGTATTCTCAGCTGCACGATTTAAATTGAATAAATTATCAAGTTAGCCGAACATGGGCCTCTTCTTTATCATAAATTATCTTTATCCTAGATATTAATTCAACAAGCCGTTATATAAAGCCAATTACGCACATTCAGCATTTGAACCACGGCTTCCACATAAAAAGGGGGCTTTTGTTAATGAGGGTATAAAAAGTTCCCTTTCTGAATTATTTGTACGAATTTACATTTTAATTGGAAAGAAAACATTACAGCTTTTGTGCACAACAGTTATTGCGTCCATTGTATGTTACAAAATTGTATTTATCTCTTTGTTTATAACCCATATCTATTAATGTCACTTTTTAAAGTTATGCAGAGCATGCCCGTTAATAAATTCCATTCAAATATTTATTAAAAAACTTTAAACAGTTTTTCTTTGTGACTGTATCTACAGTATGACGTCAGAGCTCATTTATTCGCTTGGTTTGTGTGGTTTTCATTAGCTTAAAATTAGCTTCCGGGTACAGTCTCTATTTAGAGACAGTAAAATATATTTTACAAAACGACACGTGCAGCATCCGTGGATTTTTGCTGCTCTAATTGACAACTCTTTGCTAAATATAGTACATCAAATTTGGTCCTGCTATTTCAGTTATTTCTGTTCTGTTTTCTTTATCGATCTCATTCGATCTTCGATCGATTCTTATTCGATCTCGATCTCTCAACAAATTATGTATTACCCGTAGTAAACTGCTAAAGTTAAACATGTTACTAAAGGTAAAAATGCGGGAAAAAGGATTGAAATCAGTGATCTACTGATTAAATACACCAGCCATTCCGCCTCTAAGCATTCGTAACCCCGCTCACAGAGGCCAAAATTTTCCTTTACTTGGAAGCGCATCTTAGGCTGACGTCAACGCCATCTATGCTCAACTGATGAGTTGCTCGTCCGTCGAGATTTGAACATAGGTTAATTCGATGACATATAAATGTAGCTTACCCTTACTAATAACGTTATTTGTAGCACTTTGAACCTACCATTTTATTCCAACAAATACCCGTATAATTGATGGTTTACAAATCAGCTAATAGTAAGTAGAGTCCTTGGACTCTACATAGACATCTGCAAATCATAGATGTTATAAGTATTTTCCATAAACCTTATTTACCAGAAAAGTTCTCTTAACCCCTCTCCACATAGACAGTAAAATACGTAACACATTGAAGATAAAGCAGCATTTCCACATAGCCCTAACAAAAGTCTCAACAATTATAATGATTAAGATAAGCAAAATATCTTAAGAAGAGGGAAATATTCATGCTTATATTTTGAGCTCTTAGAATCGTTTGGGGAATAGGTAATCGTCGCAAACATTCTTGGTATCATCAAAGCGTTTTATCGCACGTCAAGGGAAACATTCCGTCGTCCGTTTTAATAATGATTAAAATTTTGTTTGTAGACCAAATCCCTATAGGGCTTTAAAATAAGCGGGTATAATCAGATGCGATGGGGCAAACGGGTAGATAGTAACATTGTAAGTAATATTATACCACGGATGTATGGTCACACTGAAAGCGAAATGCGGATTTAGAAATTTATGTGTTTTGCTAAAATCACAATAGAATTGTTCAATGTCAGTCTGTACGTAAGACTCTGTTTTTGCACTTCGATGCTGTTGCCGTGTTATACCGGGAGCGTGATAAACTTTTTATTTGTGGCATGCTTTACCACTGGGTTTAGCCCGAACAAGCTAGTTCAACCGGGGTAGAAACAATACCTAGTATTTGTACTGTCGTGTTAGTAACCGCTTATGGCGCGACGTGACGTAATCTGCTTGTATGCTATCTTAGTGGTGTAAATAAAACTTCCAGCCTCTACAGGTCGATAGACGGCGTATTCTGAAATAAAAAAAAAAGACTAGCGTCTCTGTACTTTGCTATTCCTATATTCCGCTCTTTCATTTGTTAAACAAACGCCGAGCAAGATCTATTACTGTTACATTGAACGACTGGATCAGACACGACGATAAATTGTCGACTCTAATTCACCGTAAACATACATTTGTATTGACATGTTCGGTCAATGAAACATCAGTACCATGCACCTTAACTCAATAGGAATAAAAACGATATTCCAATAAAACTGACGTGCTGATATTGTGCGTCTAGTTATATGATTCTTTTGTTATGTTATTTATTGTTGTACCCATATTTGCCATCAGTGTGATCGCAACTATTGATTCAGAATCTGCTTGATCACCCATGAACGGATGAGCAATCAATCGACCGTTACATACGTCATCAAAAAATCATCTCTTATAAGCAATGTGTGTGTTTATTATTGTAATAATCTAAATATGAAAGTAAGATGTAGAACAACTCACATCATAAGTTAACAATAAATAGCACAATATAATAAAAATTATATATATTATGTAGTTATACTTATATTAGTTGTAGTTTTTAGTAATTATAGTATATCTTACACACTGGGTCTACATTTTCAAATCACTTTCTCCTATCGCGGGTGTGCTGGAAGAAATTCCATTAGGAATAAGCATCACCCTGTACATCGCCTTACCTAATGCCTTATTTTGTAATATATTATGTTGTGTGTACAAATAAATTAAATAAATAAATTAATTAAACTGCCATTGGAACTAAGACCTTAGAACATTATTATCGTATCGTAGAAAGTGACTTGAAATTTATTTTATGTATGTTTTTTACATGTTTATGCACATGTTTTGCATTTTAAATAAAAATATTTAATAAAAAATCTTCCCAAATTGAAACCGAGTCAGGTATTTTTCGTAAATATTTTCATTTTACTTTAAATGGTCTACATGAAGAAAATTATTTTACTTACTAACTGACACGTAAAGACTTAAAGAAGTAGCTGAAGATTCTTACTCCAGAAGTGCATAGAAACGACGACGCTGTAATCACGAAATATTTTGTAATGATTTCAGTCAGAAAGATATAATTTGAAAAGTATTGTTGTTCTCTAGATCACCAATATCTACAAGAGATCTATGCGATACGAAGGTATTCAAAGCTAGTACGCTTTTATTGATTTACTTAGAAGTAACTCTCAAGTGCCATATCGCGAATAGCCTGAATATAGTGCGTTATGATACTAAGACTTTTCATGAGCCACTTTATGACAGTTTTACGATACAATATTATATCAAATGCGTGTCAAGAATTATATTTTGTAAGAAAAGAAGATAATAGTTTCACACTGACTAGTCTCAAGATTGGAGTTATCTATGATATTATATATATCATATTATTACCTATATGTCATGGGATACCTATATTATGTATATTTACACATAAAAAAAATGAGTTGTGAGTTTGTGACTATTAAGTTTGAGAAACGGGCATGCTCTAGTAGAGCTAATTCTTGAATTACAAATCCAATTCCAATCCGGAATATATGAATGAATCCAATATATGAACTCACTGCAATGATGTGATGGAAAAGTGCATTGTTTTCTCGTTAATTGAAACTTTTGCACAGTAAGAATATTTCAATTGGGAATAAGTTCATTCGTAGTTCAATAGTAAGCCCCTTTTTATAAATAAAAAATACTTTTAAATATCTGAAAATAGACTAAAGTTGAGACCTTGTAAAAGGCCATAAAGATTATCGCACTACAGTCAGGTTCAACGCTCCGCTATTATAAGATCGATCACTCATGCGAAGCATGAACACGCAGTTTAACTTCGTATCCGTCTAGCCCAAAGCCGCAAGAGATTCTGGATCAATAAATTTATCGCTAACAGGCAGTTATGTATATGTGGTCTTCGTGGTACCTATATATCTAATATATCTACGTAATAATATCTATCTAGATTATGCGCACTGAAAACTTATTGTAAACACTCGGTCTACTCGCCGCGTTTGTGGCCGTACAGAAATTTAATTTCCCAGTCGTTGTAAAGGTAACAGATTATAATTCGGATTGTGTTAGATTATCACTTCTAAAATTTTGTTCTGAAGTTTGATATAGCGCATTATGATAGTAAAATCCCTAATCGGTTTGCTTGAATGTTTATTTCAATTATTTTATTACGCATTTTCAAGATATTACTACTTTGTTCCGAAACAACGCAATAATTTCGCACTATGTGTAAAATCAAGTATACCTAATCCGCGAACAATCGATTGGTTGAATTGAAAGTGGAACATTATGAACGCGGATTAGTTTTGTTATGGTTAGACGTATATAGTGAATTAGTTTACCTATATCGTTAATTAACTTAGATAAACATAGAAGAATAAATCTTTATTAACAAAATAATTAACAAAAAGTTCGAACTTTTGTGTTCGCATAGTACGCATAAATACTTTATAAAAATGTTAATGTATTTAAATGTTTGTAGAACTAAAATATAAGAGCATTTTGTGGTTTATACATTGCCGGCAATGTTTACTTACACATCGTTTAGTTTAAAATATATAGCTGCATTAATTGTACTCTCTTTTGTTGCCTCAAATTTATCAAAGCGTAACCTTGTAGGTATTATTCTAAACAAAACAATACTTTTTTATGTTTTTAAACACATAAGTTATCGGATATTTTACGTTGTACAAATATTAATGTTTCCCGTTGTTGGACTGGAAAATGCATAATCAGCGGCCTTTATGATTTGTGCGGTTTTCCGTACATTCATTTATTATTATCATCTGTGGGCACCCCATTGTGGCTGTTATGTTGAGCCCATTCAAATATAACAGGATTGCAGACAGCATTTTGTTTCCCGTCATTAATCGTAAGCCACGCGTCTCGTTTTGGTTGGCTTATCTTAATGGGATGGGAGCACGCAACAACACAAGCATTTTCACCAACCAATCTGTATTGAGTGAGCGAATCTCCTTACCATTGTTGCGCACAGTATTGTTGAAAAAAATACGATGTTCTTTTTTATTTCTACATTTGCGTTGGTAAGTGTTGTGAGCCTAATTTAATTTTGGAACAGGTTATTGGAACGTTTTAAGTACAAAAACATATACGTGTATTAGTATATATAAGTTTGTTAAATAAATAAATTGTTAAAAAAAATTGTCAAAGTGTTGATCATAATAATATCCGGTAGAAAGAAAACTGGTATGTTTATTATTTTAAATAACTGACATTTATGATTGCATTCTGGTAGATTTCTGCTTTCTCATACATACAGCTAAAGATTAGAATAATTTTCCGGCGTTTGAATATTTAATACATAATATTTTGGGGTTCTTCAAGAGTGAATAGGCATCTTAAAGGCAGGTCTGCTCCATCAAAGAACACAATACCGCTTACCGTGTGGCCAAACCACGAAGCAAATACTAAGGGCCAAACAATTTTTTTTAAATGATAGTTCTGTTATAAAATTTATTTATTCACCTCTCGAATTCACCGCCGGATTTCTAAGGAGTCCAATTAAGAGTTCATTTCTATTTCTATTTCTAGAGCTATTTATATAAGAATTTCGGTCAACATTAAGAGAGTGAAAAAGTGAGGAGATTTTTCCTTGCGTTAAAAACGAATGGAACTTTGCAAATACTTTAAGAATTTAATGAAAAAAGTTGGGGAAATCTTCATAAAAAATTGTACCCTTTGGCCTCTTAGAGGGTTTGATAAATTTTATTCCGGAATAATTAATCAGGAAACCTTAATTCGGATGTAGAAGTATTTAGAATTAGACGTTTTGATTGATTGTATGCATATTAGTTTTGGGGTTAATTGGATTTTTTAAGGTACCACAAGAGAATTGACACCAAGGCCACCCTAAATTAACCAATATCACCTACATTGACTGATGTAAAAAAATATTATTTATTCATTTGCTTCATCAAAGCATTCGGTACTTATATAAATTCATGAGTATTCAAATTTAAGTGAAACCTAAACTTATTTTAAAGTGAATAATATCTATTTTATTCACAGAAGCGTTTTTGTTACGTCCCTTTACCCAAAACAATTATTCTAATAGGCCATAAATTAGTTTGCAAAGGCTTCTAAACTCAGACAATTGGTTGAAATATTCTATATCCGAACTATTTGTACTGCATTGAACTTATGGGATTGCCTATAGCGGGATTCTCAAAGAGAATTGTCGTCAGCTTACGCATACGCAATTTGTCCAAAGCGTTCCCAATTTCCGACCCTAGTTGATTGTTAATTCATAGACAATGTTCGTTGGTTGTTACAAGTTGGCAAGTGTAAACGCTGTTGTCTCCTCCGCAATTTAAATAAAATTATTAGCGATGAAGGATGCTTCCTGTTTGATACATTGTTAAATTTTAATGAAGTTTCCTGTTCTTGTGTGAAGGGTTGGTTTAAGTAATTGACATCTCTTGGGATATAGCGTATTCAAGATCATTTACTGCTGAAAAATAATTTTCGCCTCAATTAAGATAAGCTTAACTTCAGAGTATTAGAGCCTGTGGGTAGCCATTTTCGATATTCCATCTATCTATACCAAAAACCATGACTGATTGACAGACAATGCACAGCCTAAACCGGTAGAGTTATAGATTTGAAATTTGGACAGGAAATATTTTTCGAGCTTTCTGGAAGTTCACTAAGGAAGGATTTCTGGTGAGTCCACAAGTGGATAAGATAGGAGATGAGTCTTAAATCCATGCAAACTAAGTCGAAGAAGTTGCGGACGAAGAGGTTAAAATGGACTTCCCGGATTTATTAGTTAGTTACATAATTGTTCTAGTTTGGTTTTAAAACATTGGTTTAATAAAATCTTATAATATTATTAAAATAATATTGAAAAACAAACTTGTATCAAAATTAAGGAAATTCAATATATGCAAATTTTCGAATCTGTGCTTTTAACCTCGAGAGGAAATAGTCCTGGCTGATATCAGGTTATTTTTAATGTTGAAATTATCAAAAAAAATCATAAGTAACTTGCTGATTGGTAAATATACTGCTTTTCCATAGCTTGATTTCAGTGAGAGAGATAATTTTCATTAATTATGTTACGTCAACTGAGATGCATAATTGATATTAATTAGTCGTTGCGGCTACTCTGCTGTTAATTATCAAACTATTAGCCCTGTTAAATTAAGGACCGATATTTCGGATGGCGAGCTTACAATATCTAGATATTTCAGAAATTCTATGAAACATAATAACCGCATTAGCTATGATTTAAATTAATTTGCACCTGTGTACATATACACTGTGTGTTTTGTGGCAAATTAAAACACACTACTATAACTACTATATACATATATGTAGTAGTTATAATAGTGTGTTTTGTGGCAAATTAAAAAATATATAAATATTAAACAACAAAATAAAATAGATTTGCATATTTTTATGGACGGTTGGTAAACCGATACAATTATATCAACTTGATTAGCTATTGGTTTACAGCATACACTCTAGAAAAATATTTAAATAGTCAGTTTGTTGTGTGCATTGCTGAAAATATATGCTCGCGAAAATATAGGAAACATTCCATTGGGGTGGTAGTAGAAATAAATTTTAGCAATGATAGCCTAGTGGTATGATCATTGGACTGCCAAGTCGTTGTTGCCGCAAAAGTTGTAGGGTTCGAAACCTAGGCACGTACCTCTGACTTTTCGAATTCATGTGCGCCTAAAAAATTAATTATCACTTGCTAAAATGGTGAGGCAATACATCGCAAGGAAACCAGCACACCTGAGAGATTTTTTAACGGTTTGTAAAGCCATGTCAGAGGTCTATGGGTGGTTGAAAATCTGACACCAGATTGTTCATAAACCATACGATAAAGAAGAATTAAATTAATTAAAACACCGTTCCTGCAATACATAAATAAATTCATAAATAAACTTTTTAAGCGTTCAAGCTAAAAACCTAAAATAACAGAGTATTTAAACTAGTAAGTATGAATGTAGGCAGACATAAAACGCACGTCGAAATCGAATAAATTGCCGTTTCGACCTACCGTACGACGATTCCAAATTGTAACAACATTCGAATCGGTTAATATGTTGCAAAAATACGTCACGAAAACACAGAAACGTGGTAAATGGTACGTGGAGGCCATACCAAAATGTTCCCTGCTCCTGTACAGCGGACTGTGACGATGAACATTTTTTTAAAGAGTAGTCTACGAATATAGGGCGTAGACACGTAGTTATTCATCTTTTGTTCCGGGAAATTTAAAAATTGTTTCCATTTTCCCACAAAACTTAAAATTCTCGAAAATGAAACTTGCATTCGTTGAAAGATTTACCATGTGAAATAAAACTAGGTTTCACAGTAACGGGTATTGTTGAATTGTTCTTTTAGAGTTGTAAAAGTATGCGGTAATGTATCATTTTTCCGTCACTGACGTAATATTATCCTCACTTCAGTCGGGTTGACATGTCAAGGTTGTCTTATAATAATGACTCAAGGAAATGGGAAACGAGAAAGATCCGGTGTTTGTGTGGTTACGAGATAATAAACAAAAACATGCCGTGTATCAAGTTATCTTCTTCCGTACGTAAGAGAGGAAGTGTCAGGGAGGAAAATTGATGACTACGGTGGGCGAAGTGACGGCTGGCATTTCAATCCTGGTGTTTCAGTGATATAGTGGCAACGAGGTCTGTGTTGTATCGATAACGTTCTAAGTTCTTAGGTACGTGTTATTTACCATCGATCCATTAAAAAAAATCAGATTGATGCTCTAAGGACTCCAAGCCTAAAGGTGAACAGAAAACTATGGTGATCAAACAATCATAACGTTTATTTGTAAACATTGGTACCTACATAATGTGATGTTACAGATTTACACAATCCTCTATGTTTTGCCATAGTAGACATACAAACGGTGAAGAAGCATAGACGTCTGCATGACACTTTGCAAGCAGTTTTTAAAAATATAGGTATTTAAAAGGAGTGTCCCCTGAGCTGAGCTGAAATTTAACTAGGTAATTAATATTCCAATGAACAAACTCACGGGACACTCCTCTTAACAAACTAAGCAAGTAAGCAACCTATTTTATTTTATTATACTAATTTTCGAACAAACACATTCACCAGAATAAAAATTGTTTTGTTTTAATACAGATTCCTAAAAATATGAATAAAATTCACCATATCTAATCATTTTTGTGAACTTGACGCCCATTAAAAAAGAACACAGAAGTTAAATGGACATTATTAATTTGATCTTTTAGTTTTATTTTTCCTATCTTTTCAGGTTTCTTTCATGCCTTTCATTTTCTTTCATTTCGAATGGTCGTTACGAAAAAAAAACACAGACACGATGTAGACGTGATGATTGACGTGTTGCTTAGTCATGATGTTTCAATTTGCCACGTCATAGGCTAAGGAAAAATCTAGGAAGAAACGAAACTAAAATTGATTAGAAGATCAAAATCGATTGGGTACTTACTGGTACGCTGTTATCAGCCATTATAGCAAAAACGTGTACCTAAACATACCTAATAAGTTTTTATCAATCAACCAATCTTTTATATTGGAATACGAAAACTAAACGTATATGCAAAATTGTGTCTGTGTTGTTGACCGTTGAAGAGTTCCTTTATCTGGAGCTAATTCTGAATAACTTATAATAAGACAACCTTATTATAAGACTGCCTCGTTGGTCTAGTGGTAGCAAGCGCGACTGCTGAGCACGAGGTCCTGGGTTCGATCCCCGGGTCGGGCAAAGTGTTATTGGGTTTTTCCATTAGGAAAATCTCAGTAGCAGCACGGAGTCTGGAATTGTGCCCGGTTAATGGCAATAGGCTCGCCCCCTATTACATGGGACTTATTACATAGCCGGCGAAACGTGGGTGTGTACTACACACCTCTGCCTACCCCCTCTGGGGAATACAGGCGTGAGTCTATAAATAAAAAAAATAAATATAATTCTGAATATCGATTCAGGTCATGTTTACCATAAAAATGCAATGTCATCGGAACTGAACCAAAATTTAAAAAATCGTTGAATAAAAAGAAGTGCTTCTAATTTAGCTTGCTAGATAATTATGATCTAAACATTTAATATCAAACTAAATAATTGTTGAGTAAAAGTTTGTAACACAATGAGTTGTCATCGTTTGTCATTATATATATGAGTCACAGTAGCTCGAAAATAAAGTGATTTATTATTTATTATGTAAAAATTTCGTAACCTGGATTTTATCCGAATTAAATGATTGACAAATAATTGATAAATTAAATAATTAATTTTGTCTTCGTAGATTTTTGTTAGTTAAAAAAATAATATGATACTAATAATTATCATAAATGCTAAAGTGTGTTTGTTGGTTTGTCCTTCTTTCATGAAGCAACGGTACAACTGGTCTATGTATTTTTTTACAAAGAACAATGGAGACATAAATAAGATAATTTATGGGGCAGAGAGTGACATAAGAAACTTTTTATCCCGAATCATTTAAATAATATTATTATTTTCTGGTGTCTCTACTCATGTTTAAACATATTTTTCATTTTCCGGAATCGGATAAACACTTACCTATAATAGTATTATATTAGCAATATTATTCATTTATACAAAGTCTCAATTCAGTTTCTAACTGATTTCAACTTCATAAAGCTGATATGTAAATTGAAAGTACCTACTTAGGTAAATAAAACTACCAAACTTAATCCGACATTATACTAATTTGTTATGTTTTACTCTACGTGGAAATAAATATTTAAGAATACGAGATGAAGGCATCTCATTGTTGGATTTAAAACTTCATTACAAAACTCATACACAACAGTGGAAGAACAGACGTGTGTAGCTATATATTCGTACGTGTCGATATGTACATATAGGCTAAGACCGAGTACGATAAAGTTCCTTACCAACTTCAAACAAAGTAGGTGTGAGTATGGAACTTTCAGATTCACCGCCGCTTGAATGTAATTTATTAACAAACGTACTTGTAAATAAACTTGATCAATACGTAGACATAAAATTGTTGTTAGCGTGGGAGTAGACCATTCTTTAAAAGGACTTGTCATAATTTGTCTTGTTTTTTATAAAAGTAAAACACGTGGGTGTAGATTTGAACCAAGTATGTACACAAGTAACTTGATAAAGAAACTTCAACTGTGAAGGAAAACATCGTGAGAAAACCTGGATTTAATAATCAGAAATTGCAAACACGCAGTGAACTAGCGTGGTGATTCTTGCTCGAGCCTTCTCTTAGAAAAGAGACCTTTACCCTGCATTGAAACAGTGGTACACGCTGGTTTATTATTATTTAGAAACGTTAAAAATTCTGTAAGAAACTCTTGTAAGTCCTTCAGAAAGATAATAGTTTGTTTTAAAAATATGAAAGTAATATTTTTTCTATACTTCTAAGGTGGCAAACTAGCATATGTCCGCGGCATCAGCCTGATTTTGTTCCCGTAACCTATAAACGCTTACAACACCAGAGTATCATTTCATACGAGTTGCAGACCCTGTGAAGGTATTATGAAAATAGAGCAATCATATCCACATTGGCAATATTAATAACGTGAAAACTATAAAATGGTTCGTTCCGTTCATCTATTTTCGTTTAATTAAAAGAAGCTCGTACACTTTCAGCTCCCGAGAGAAATTTCTGAAGTTATTAATATCATTAAATCTAATGAGATAAAAGCTACTTCGTAAATGTATCGAATTAATTGCTTTATTAAAGTTTTTCAGTGTTGTTTTAGTGCTTAAGAGTCTCAGAATTAAATGGGCCTAAAATTACTTTGTTAAAATTGACTTAGGTCCTGTTTCATTGTCTATGGATAGGTAGGTTGGTACCTACTAGGTAAATTTAAATATGGAACAAAATTTGAATGAAATAATATGTCAGGTAAGGTAACAAGAACTTTCCAGTAAACGATGAAGCAGGTCATAAATATTTTTGTTTTTTGTAGCAAAATTCTGTCAATTAAAAAAACACATAAAAAAAGATAAAGACAATTAAATTCAGCCATGTATTTGTGGTGGAATAAAATATAAACGATACTTCTCCAGTATAGCAGATAAGCTAAAAAAATATGAAACTAAGTATATTAATAACAAAAAAATAACTTCACAAAATGTAAAAGAAAATGTACTAAAACAATTTACAACGACAACGTTCAAAAAGGCATACCAAGTGTTTTTATTACTATGTAGGCAAATCCAATAAACAGCTTGGTATTTTATAGTCAGAATTTGATGTCTCAGGGTCAAAATGTTAAATCGCTACAGAATTTGATGTGTCAGGGTCAAAATGTTAAATCGCTAGGGAATACTCACACGAACAGACTAAGATGTCCTTTTTCATTTTGATTAAAAAATCGTAATTAAAAGTTTTTTATATAAACATTGATCAGATTACATCTAATTTCTCCCAAAGGGATAGTTGGAGGTATTTTATACAAACATTCAACCATATACCAGACACAGATAATTGCCACACGGAATATAGAATCTCCTGTCAAAGAGCGAGGTGATGTGCTCGGCAGGCATCAAGTTCTGACCAACCCAAAGTATAGGTTTTTCATAGTTTTCTATAAAATTCTACCGGACCCTGGTCGCCTGTAACAGGCTTAACATTTTGCCCGACATTGGCATCAAACGTCGCACATCGTGTTCAAAGTGCGTGCGTTATAAGACACTAGGTGGTAATTTGCAATGTAGCAATAGACGTGTTTGATAATGTAGCTAACACTCAGCTCGCGTCGGTAGATAATTCACGAAGCTAATTTAGCTAGACTGTACCTAATTTGTCGGGACATGACGCACCTACGTTTACACGTCCGATTACGTATGCAGAAGCCCTACTATATAAGTAGGTTAGTAGAATGTCAAATGAACGTCTGGACTGAGTTTATGAAGGTTAAGGTACTTGAAAAGAAAATAGCTTGCCCATGTCCATAACTTGCATTGATCACATATTTATATTCATTCAACTCTTGTAATTTATATTCCAACACCATATATAATATTATTCATTTTCTGGTAAGAATGGAACCGGATGCCTTCGAATAGAGTGCCAGTATGTTGATTTATGAAGACACTGGCAACACAGTCTGTAAGAATAGCAGTTATAAAATGACTGATATGTTTTAGAACGAAGGAGTATTTATATGTGTCAGCAAATGATTAGAAACACAGAAAGCATAGTGATAAATCTTTATTAACATAGCACCTATAAGTATTCAGCATATATTTAGGTAAAGGGGAATTGTTTCAGCCCTAAGTCCAAACACGTGATAAGGCCAGCTCCTCACACTTCACGCAATAAATCTTTAGGGCCACCTCGTGTCCTGATTTATTCAGTCGATAATCTCGACTTGCCCGGAACTTATCTTCTCGAAAGTTCGATTCGAGACGAAATGTATGCGAATGAATTACTACGACAATATATTCAGGACTCACAAAATATCGTGTCGCCTACTTACGATGAAGGGTATTATGGAAATCAATCGGGACCTTGTTCGAAACCTGTAGGTGGATGTTCAGTGGTATGTTGATATTGAGTAGTAAAGGCAAGTTGATTTTAGGTTAAGTTTATTTATGGATTCTGTTTGATTTGGTTCAACAAATTGTATGTTTATTCAGTTAAAAAAACATTTCATACTTACCAATGAGTCGCGTTATCGCGTATAAAAAGCAATATTAAATGTCCTTTGCTTTTGAAATCAGTCATGCATTTTTTAATAATCTTTATAACATAAACAGCACTATAGCGGTTGCCGCAAAGAGCACAACGTTTTGCGGCCGCTAATAATTTCACAGTTTAACCAAGTTGCCAGCAAACACGAACTTCGTCAAAGGGATTTGGTTAATTCAATTTCTGTGTTCAGCCACCGCCTTACCATGCTTAGGTGGAAGAAAATTTGCGTAATATTTAATTTCAATACCATCTTAGGCTCGGAAAGCTTAGCAAAATCTTAACGAACTTTAAGATTTCACTTTTCAAACTTGATTAGAAGCTTAGAAGTTGGGCGGATTATGCGCAAGTGCTCGGGAACTATTTTGTGGTGACGTAATAAATTGTTTTTAAATGATGAGTAATTGATAGCGTCACTAAACATAATTAATGTAAAAAGAATTCTTTGTAAAGCCAAGCTTGAACTAAGTCCCTGGAGACATTAAGCGCTTGTCTCGACGTAATGTATTGTTATCATATTATCCGGGGGCCGGCTCTCAGATCTCGCTAATGTAACTAATGAAACGTGGACTTATATCCTCATTCTCGCGATAATCCCCCCTCGCTTTATGGCTACCTCGTCTTATCTTTATACAGTAATGCGTACATTCTACAAACTGCCCAAGTTCCAAGAGATTGTTAGGTAGGTAGTATCTGTCGATTTGCCGTTTTTATTTCAGTGTAATATCTGTGAAAGGATAGGGGATCCTTTCCTATACCTTAGTTATCCTTATGCCTTGTATTTGTTCGGAAACGTTGCCAAACATTATGACTACAAACAAATTACAACAAAGCAAAATTTGATCGACATGTTCTGAAAGAGTTACCGTTTGAATACGAAGCATTTGATTTTAATTTCGTTTTTGAATTTTACAGGACACCGCCGGTTCTATTGGGGACCAGACGATCACAGGTTTATGTGCTTAAGAGTACCTATTGCGGTAAAATACTCATTATAGTTTCATTGGATACTCAATATGTGTGTAATACATCGTACATTTAAAATGTAGTACCTGATTAGCAAGTATAAACAAGGTTCTCGTTAGTGGAATTATACGGGGATGGATTCAATAAATAATTTGGGGATATTGATTCGATCCTACGAATAATTAAGTATTAATAGCACTGGTAAACTAGCGTGCAAAAGAAAATTGCATTCAAATCAAATTAGGCTAAACTAAAATTTGTAACTTTAGTGTTCGCATCGCATACATAAATGTTTTATAAAAATGTTTATACATTAGACAGACATGTTTTAATTCATTTACACTCAAATAAAAATAGCCTATTCAATCATTTGTAGTTGAAGTGAACAGCGAAAAGGATACTCAATTACACACCAACATTCAAAATGGAATTTGAAATAGGAACACCCTAAATCCTTTTTGATAAATGATTGATGTTTTTTTTATGACAGTACTTTATATATTGTTTTCAGACTATTCTCTTCACTAAAGACTGTTTTTGGCACAAAGCCAAAATAAATTTAACTTTTAGTAACGGATTGTCTGTTTTCTAAAGCGCGGCATAGTAATATATATATATAAGGAAAATAAGAAATGTCTATTATTCCTTCACCGAAATGACGTGATGGAAAACTAGTAAATGACAAATTGATTTTATTATGTTAGTGAAGTGATAGACCGGCAACACATTACAGGTTTATGCCCAAGGTACGCACCATTTAAAATCTAAATCGTAATAATAAATATGTAGTTATATTTAATAATAATAAATGAAAATATTATCATTTATTAATTATTATGACCGTTGGACTGGCAACATAGTCTACAGGTTTATGTCCAAGGTACGCACCATTGAAATTCTAAATCATTAATGCCTAAAGGAAAATTATTGCTTGCAAATCGGCAAAAGAAAAAATCGTGAGAAAGAAGAAAACTTATCAAACATAATATTTATGATGGAAAAAGTCAAATAAGGGCTGCGGTTTAATTTGAAACTATGATTATCGACCGTATAGTAAAATAAACTTACAAAATCAACGTTCTTTAAAATAAATCTGATTTTCACATTCACGTTATAACAAGCCTGGAATAGGTAACAGTAATTCCATATATAACTGAAAATCTTATACAGTATCTACATACACAAGACGGTCGCGCAATATAGTTTGTTTTAGAATCATTTGCACTAGTTTGAGCACATAAATGTTGAACATTAAATCCCTTGAGTGCGATATTATCGTAGGAGGTACAGAACCTTGAACTAGTTGTGGCAATGCGAGGCAGGAGGTTATGCCACGAAAATTAATTAGCTGAAAAATGAATACCCTCGCTTTTGACGCCGGGCTAAAATTGAGGTAAAAAGCATTCATTTGTAAAGCCGTGTCCTAAATATTTTCGTGCAGACTTGAGGCGTTTTGGAGATAAATTCAGGCATATATTAATTAGAACTTTTTTGTGCATCCATCGTCTAATGTATAACATCTTCAACTTCAACATCTTCAACGGTGACTTTTCGAGAAGGAGCGACACTGGTTTTTGTTGTCAAAATTGAATGGAAACAAAATTATAATTATTTGATAAGAAACTTTGAAAAAAAAAGCAACTGATACGGATGGGATCCGAACCCACGACCTTCGACGTCCCGTGTCGACGCTCTGACCGCTAAGCCACCGTATCTTATCCGTATTGTTTTTTCAAATTTTCTTAATAAATTAAAAATTAAATTTAATAAGTTAACATGTGCTATTAAAAAAAATATTGGAAACAAAATTGTTTATGCCAATGTGCAAGCCCAAAAATTTTCATAGTTTCTCTTTTAAATGAAAATTGTCGCATATTCTCCATAATGTGGTTATAATCTAATCCTTTATTACGGCATTCAATACTTACGTCTCCAACGTTCAGCGACCCAAATAATATCTTGGTTTCCGATTTGAAACTTCACCACATCTTTAGATCTTTCTTAGTTTCTTGATGTCAGATGCTCCAGGAAATTTGATAAACTGAATTGAAACTGGGCACTATCCAGTTTCAGCACGGACTACTATATTATAAATTTATAGTGTGTGTTATGAAGTTGTTATTCCTACTATTATTTGATTACCTATAAGAACCCCAGTACTTAAAATAAACAAATTTTAAAATAAACTTGTATTGCAATACATTGGATTTTGATACTTTTCTTCTTCTCCAATAATCTGGTGATATCTCTGACATGGTTTTATGCAAAAATTTATCTCAAATATGCTGATTTCCTCTTAATGTTTTCCTTTACAGTTATAAGCAAGTGATATCTAATATCTAGAACGCACATGAATTCAAAAGAGTAACTCTCCTAGTCTCTGTCAAGGATTCGTCTGCATTAGTGTTAGTAAAATTGGAATTGCTTTTAAAGCAAATTGCCGACTAACGTTCGAAAACATACTTAGTTTATTTTAATGTTTCCGCACGTTCTGTAGCTAACCGTTACTATTTTCTTGTTAGTATTACGTCCCTACACCGTACACCAAATCCTTTAGAAATGTGAAAATGTATTTCACAGGAATGTTCATTTTAATTTGCACTCCATTTGTTTTAATCTTCGTAAAGATAACTTGTAGATTGTGAAACTGTAGATATAAAATAATGGTAGTTTAAATCAACATTAAAGGCGCATTTTTTAAAATGCTAATATGATTGGCGTATGATACCCACGCTTGAGCCTGTTAGGGATTGACTGCATTAGAAAATGTAATCGATATTTTAGTACAAATCAGGCATACTGCGTTGCGATAATTACAAATGTGAGGATATTCCAAAAAAATCAAGAATTAATACTGGACTGTTTAATTTGGACTGTTTAATTTTTAATTTGGACTGATTCACTTTTTTAAATACAAAATAAAATAAATAAATTAAGTGTCCAAATACCCATAGAAACGTGCCCAGAAGATTAGTAGGAATTTTAATAATGAAACAGTTTATTGACCAAAATATGTGTATTATAGAAACCATGAATCGAAAAAACAATACATCATCGCTAAATTCTAATAATATAAAACGTAAATAAGCTATTGTTAAAAATTTTGAAAATTAAAAAAAAAATATAAATTTAGATAGGTATTTCGGAATACTGACCGTGTCCATAACTAGAAAGGTTAGACCATTCGAAAATATTGCTGGTGTTTTATATAGAGACCTAGTAAGGCCGAGCGACCAATTGTGGAATCTGATTTGCCGTTGGTTTTTTTTTAGGGTAGCAGATGGCAATGACATTAACAATAGCTTTTGTTTTGAGATTTCCAGTACGGTGGACAAAAATCAGGTTTTTATCTATATAGTGAATTTCTGGGGGTAAGTCACCGTCGCATGCCTGTGCCCATTCCCCAACCAGTTCATAATTACTAGGACACGGTTCACTTGGTACATCGATTTTCCAGTCGCGTATTCCTTCTTCTAAAGTGGTGGGCTCCAAGGCTAATTGCTGGCCGTCAAGTGATCCCCAATGAGATTGCGAGCACGACGTCGCCGTAGCAGCCACCACACAAGCGAAGAGTAGGAGACTTGTTGCAATCATGATGACCAGAGTAGTACACCGATGTTACAGAAACAACACTCATATTTATATACCAGAATATACAGAAAAATGTAATAAAACTGTTCTAATTGCATTTATAATTCAGTAATTAAGTTAAAATAATTACTATATTATAATGAGTGCTTATATCGAATTGTTTAGTGATGCTCGTAAAATAAAAATAATAATTAGTCAACTTTATGTTACTTGTAATGAAAGTGTGAATGATTTAGTTAACGCCATAACATGTACTTACAGAGAGCTGAGAGAGGCCTAAAATGCATAATAATAATAATAATTGTCTGTCGTGATAGTCTAGAGGTATGACCGTTGATTGGCAAGTCAGAGGTGGAACTATGAAAGTGAGGGGTACTATAATATCTCCTAAATACCGAAATTTGGTCAGGAGGACATTAATAACAAAATCTTTATTTACATAAAAATATATGAATCAAATAATTATCACCTGCTTCGTACCTCGTAAAATCGGCTGTCATGAAGATCATTGATCGTTGAGAGAGCCAGTAACCTCATAAAATCCTAACAACTTATGTTCCTTTAGAATAATCGTATCCTTTTGAGTTGAGTCACTCCGTAGAAAACTGATATTCAGATGCATCTGGTTAGATTAGAATCTGACCCCAAGAAAGTTTGGGAATAATAAGGGTAAGAGGATGATGATGACATACTACCTCCTGGCATGGCTCGAATATTTTTTTTTATGATAAAGCAAGTGTCTGACCACCAACTCACTTGATGGTGAGCAGAGTTGTGGTTAACAAAGAAGCATACCAGCCCTAAAAATAGAAGAACGAAAGTTGGACGTATTGTCCAGACTACGACGAAGTCCTTTAGCAGTAAATTTTGTCCATTAAGTGGTAGCTCAAGAAGCAACTGTAAATATGCTGGAACAATAAATTGGAGTTGGTCTAAAGAAGAACGTGCATTTTAAATTAATCTAGCTAGAGGATTTGTAGCGATAAGTGCTTCTAGATAGGACATTATCTATTTACAGAGCAAGTGAACTTAGGATTCCTCGCAAGTGGAACCTAAATTATACTCTTTGTTTTCTGCAATTTTGGCATGATTGTTGTATGCATATGTGTATTTTATGTTGTGTTATAGGTGTATAATAATGGATTAACAATAACCAGTCTTACCAAGGGGTATCGTGTTACCCAGTATCTGGGTTGTGGAGGTCTGATAGGCTGTCGCTGTATGTAAAACACTGGTATTCAGCTGCATCCGGTAAGACTGAAAGCTGACCCCAACATAGTTGGGAAAAGGCTAGGCTAGGATAATAATGGATTCTCGGACAAAATTGCATTTACTCGATTACATAGATAAAGGCTTAGAAATGTAAAGACTAGATAATGCCTTATTCTTATGTCATATTAGAAAGAACTATTTTTAAGACTATATACATATACTGAATAAATTGGCAAATAACTGGCACCGACCTATCATCGCTTACCCAAAGGACACAATCTACTTGTTGAATGTATCCTTTAGAGAACATTGCACAAAAAGGTGACAATCAATACAGATAAACACTACCAAATACCAGGAATTGATTAACATTGAACGTATTTAGAGGAAATTCTGAAAGGAATTACTGTAAGCTTTCATACGGTATTGAGTATAGCTACATTTCTATGAACTTGTCAACTAATAACTGATAGAACTGATATTAACATCGGATTACTCATTGATAAAGTATTTTACGAAGGAAGTGTTCATCCTTTTCATCGTATCGATTGATAAACAGCCTAATGTAAAAGTTAAAACTATACTAAATTATAACTTTATACACTGTTGAAAATAGAAGTAATGTTTTCTTTTATCGTTTTACCTAAAACAAAGAATGCCATTGTTTTAGTCAGTTGTGTTTTCCATAAGTTTAAACCTACCTTTGACTAGGCAGCCCAAAGGTCATGCTGGCCATTAGAATAAAATATTAATATAATTGAAAAAACCAGCCTGTAACTGCCACACTTCAAGGCAAAGGCCTCTTCTCATACAAAAAAGGATCAAGCATTACCTAATCACCACGCTAGCTAGCGTGTTGACGATTTTTGACTATTAAGTCCAAGTTTCCAGGTATATTCATTGATTTTTTATCTTCAATGTACGAACAAGATAGCAGATTGGCGACACGTAACAATTGTTTTTCTTTTATGTCTCGTTTCTCGATGTTTGACGGTTTAAAAACGATTAACGTTCTAATCATAACAAAGACATATGGAAATGCAAAATTAAATCGCTTTTAGACATGACTGTGTAGCGCTCTAATTGTGTCAGTTCATGATTTGGCACAGAAATTATTCATTGTTGCAATTTGAATTCAACATGCTGCTTTCAAGGACAGTAATTGCCATGCGTTTTCTATTCTGCGACACATTATGTGATTTACATGTACATAGTATGAGTTTATGCTTGAAATTTCTAATGGAAATGTAAAAATTGTAGTAAACATCGTTTAGTAGGCATTAATAGATGTGAAGCTGCGCTTTCCTTGCGTTAGCCTTTCAGAATGATTGGTATAGGTGTACCGCAGCCTATTTTAGCAGCTTGTTAACTTATTACATTAATAGCATAACATTAATTATTACAACATCCGTTTGACTTATAAGTACATTTCTATCTATTACGTATATGTATATTACTTATTTAATCTGTAATTTGCATATAACTTACTCAGTGTAACTACTAAGTTCTCATTCCTAAGGTTGACTGGCAGAGAGTACCATTGCCATTAAGTCTACCTTTGTAAGTACATAGTGCATGAAGTATTAAAATTAATATATTTTTAACGTTTTATCACGGAACTGATTTAGCCGTGAAAGGTTAGAAGTAATTTAATTATATACCATGATAAATTACCTACACATTATAATGAACGAATCTACATGCATTTTAAACTTCACTTTACACCATATTATGTGGCGTGAGCGCAAAAAAAGAATTTTTCTTAGTTTTTCTTTTGAAGATTCAAAATAACTTATTTTAAGACTAATTTATTTAAATAAGTTTCATTTTGGAAATAAGCAATAAGATCGAAAATTAAGATAGTTGGCAGGTTAATCTTCCAAACTATATCAGGGTCGGTTTGTATCATAACCAGATGTTATCAGTTAAGATGTTAAACTATTCCTAAGTTATGTTTTCCTTACCACCAAGTTTCAATTTTCACCTCTCTGTTACATTTGACCCAGAAACCTATACTTGCTTAAGACAAATGGACCTTTAGTTAAATGGTTCGTATGTTAGATTACTATTTTGGGCATGTTTGCGTTCTCACGAAACATTGTTACGTACGTACGTGTATACGTCTCACGCTAAGTATAGGCAGTGCTATCTAGATGTATAATATAAAGGTTTATTTGCCCAAGAGAGCCATAACTTTCTAAGTTTCAACTCTGAATAGTGTTCTAGGCTTAAATTTGCATACATATAGTTAGCATTGTTATAATATCGCTTTGAGATGTCTTCAATTTTACGATTTATGTCCTAAAAAACTCTTTATACACGAGTTAGAGGTTAATTTATTTTTTTCAGAATGTCAAAGTTTACGCCCCCAGCCCCAGTAAATTTATTAAAGTCCTACTCTTTAGGTTACTGGCTTGAATTGAAATTTCTAGATTGCTAAAGTCAAACTTATATAAGTACTTTTGTGTTTTTCAGAAGTGAAAGTAGGTATAAATCGAGGCAGGACTCCGCAATGCGGTGTGACGTCATAACATAATAAGATGTAATTTCAGGTGATAAAATTATAAGTGATCGATCATCAGTAGTTAATTTTTCTTTATAAAAGTACCTGCGACGTGTGTACCTTTTGACGTAATACTCATACAAATGAAATCAGCAATCAAATATTCGTTAGCATTTGAGAACAGGTAGACTAAAAAAAAGATTGTACCTATTAAGAAAATGGCAATTACACACATCAAAAGTGTCTAGGGATCAAGCATTTTTATGCGGATTTCTTGAGATTGAGATGTGGCTTTGTAATAAATTTATGATTTTATACATTTATATGGATCCTTTTTGGTGCATTTCATAATTTGAATCAGGAACTGTGAATCAAATTCGAGTAAAAGATGAAAATCAGCTGTCAATATTTTCCCTATAAAAACATACAACGCATTGAAGACATTATTAGTGCTACTGTTTCCCTACTACTGATTAAAACCAACGTTATTATGGAGCGGCGACGTCATTTAAGCAGGGAAGAAATGCTCAGAGCCGTGGGAATGATAGAAGCTGGTTCCCGGCAACGTACTGTGGCTTTAGCTCTGAATACAAGTCAGAGTGTTATCAGTCGACTTTGGACACGTTACCGAAGCACTGGTACCGTGGCTGAGCGCCATGGAGGACGGTATCGCTGCACCACACGGAGACAAGACCGATACATTCAAATCTTAACTCGAAGAGCTCCAACAATAACCGCCATGATGTTAGCCGTGAGGCTTCATCACTCTTCAGGGAACTTAATTAGCGACCAAACAGTCAGAAACCGCTTGCATGAAGTGAACCTTCATTCCCGAAGACCGCTACGGGTACCACCTATAGCAATGCACAATCGTAGGATTCGATATCAATGGGCTCTTGAACACAGAAATTGGGCAGAAGAACAATGGCGTTTCGTGTGCTTTTCTGATGAGTCTCGTTTTGGTATGAGACCGGATACAAGACGTATACGACACTGGAGAACCCCTGGACGCCAACAGCGATTAAAATCCTGCCAGGAAGTCCATCCTTATAGTGGTGGAACCATCATGGTATGGGCGGGTATTTGGATCGGCGGAAGAACTGAGTTGATTTGGATCAGAGGCAACCTCAACGCTCAAATTTATGCTGAGACGATTGTATCAGACGTCATCGTTCCTCTACAAGTGCAAATCGGTCCCTTATTTCAGTTAATGCATGATAATGCACGACCGCACACCGCAAGAGTTGTAAGACATACTCTCGCCGCAGCTAACATCAATGTCCTGCCCTGGCCTGCTCAGTCGCCAGACTTGAACCCGATTGAGCATGCATGGGATATGCTACAGAGAAGAGCTCTGCCGAATATGGAGGGTATCCCGTCGCAAGAAGACCTTTTTTTGTTGTTGCAACGAACATGGGCGGCCATTCCACAGCGTGATTTGGATGAACTCATTTTGAGTATGCCAAACCGATGTTCTTGTGTTGTTAGTGTTCGCGGTAGAAACACGGATTATTAATTGTTTAAGTTACCCAATAAAATTTTAAAGAAAACTGTTATTTCAGTCTTTTTTTTGAACTTTAATGTTAGTGGTTCAAATGTCAAAAATCCCTTTATTAGGAAAATGGCAAATTTCTTTATTAATGCAAAGGTGACTTGGTTTATCGTTACTGTGACAAACGAAAACACTTTATTTGATGAATCCTTAAAGAAAATTTTAATTAATATCAATCAGGAGAAAAGTTATTGCAAAAATATATGTTGATCCCTAGACACTTTTGATGTGTGTATTTTCTGTGAGCCCACCCGAAGGTAAGCGATGTTGTAGTCTAAGATGGAGTACACATGCCTTTCAATCAGGAGGATGGAAGTTGGACATATGATCCAGACCTATCCCTCAGATAGGTTTTAAAAAGCACCATATCCACATTATGTAAGCTTCGACTAGGACAAACTTTTTGATAAGGTATGAAATAATTATTCATTATCATATATCATCATATATGAATATATTAGAGTCGTGATAGCCTAGTGGTGGTGACCGTTGACTGGCAAGTCAGTGGTCTCGGGTTCGAACCCAAGGCGCGCACCTCTGACTTTTCGTAAGTTAGGTGCGTTTTATAAATTAATTATCACTCTCCGTGCCTCGGATAGCACGTTAAGCTGTTGGCCCCGGCTGTCAATTGTAGATCTTTGACAGTCGTTACGGGTAGTCAGAAGCCCCAGTCTGACAACCAGTCTTACCAAGGGGTACCGTGTAACCCAATATCTGGGTTGTGGAGGTCTGATGGCAGTCGCTCCATGTAAAACACTGGTATTCAGCTGCATCCGGTAAGACTGGAAGCCGACCCCAACATAGTTGGGAAAAGGCTAGGCAGATGATGATATCATCATATATGAAATTATACATTTGTCTATAAAAAACAATAATAAAAAGAAAAAAGGTAATTATTATGCGTCAAAGTACTCCTCCGCATCACTATCATCCGGCAAAGTGCCCAGAAGGCTGGCAGCATTGCCACGTTAAATGGCAATATTTATACTTACTTTTTTTTCTCAATTTTTATCAAAGTAGAATTTAACGAACAGACGCGCCTTTTAAAAAAAGTTTTAAAATTTTCCTTCCACCAAAACTTCATAAAGAAAATGCTGCAAAATACCTACACAAACCGCTTGTAATAAGGATAGAATGCTCTTCTGAAGTCCTAGTACGCTGAGCTTTTCAAGTAGGTAGTGCTCAAGTAAAGTACACCGCAAGGCAAAAGGCAAGTGTCTTTACCATCTTCCAAGACTGAGGTGGGAACCACCGATCTTAGAAAGAACGGGGATAAGATATTGCAACAAATCTTTTTAAATTAATTAGGTAAGTTAAATTATTAATTAAGTTTAATAATAAATTATTCGAATTTAATACATTTTCATAATAATAGTACTGAGCTTGATACATTTTAAAGTGTCTAACTTGCCCCTATCAATACTTATTAGCTCAGAACGCAAGGCGAGAATGATGAATGTAATCGTGATATCGTCATAATAATAATAATAAGTGAAAAAAAACATCATTATTAAATTAAGAGCTACGCTCTTGTTAATGTAGCTTCTTTCAGCTCTCCCTATCAAGAGCTAATTCCTTGACCTCCTTATAAGTCTCGACCTTAATTTTCTCTTTGTCAATCGAAAGAGAGGAAGAAGTAGGCTAAGACAAAGTGTAATGTAGAGTAAAAAATGTAGCGCAGATCAAATAAAAAATAAAATAAAAAGTAAAAAATTAAAAAGAAGGGTTTTAAGTGATTGGCAGTAAGTACCTACAGTAGACAATTATGTAACAGAAATAGTTAGATAGGACAATCCAGTCTATAAACAGAAAAACATTATTTCTTCTGTAAAATACATACAGTACCTACATATTACATATTTGTGCTCGTGAATATACATTTATGTAACTCCTTGTTGAACTTTCCATGATATAGGCAGGATGTTTGGCATATCTTATTTATTTCTTAATCCACGGCGCAATCCTACTTACGGTAACTTCATCAAAGTATTTGAAACACTTCGTTTTATAGTTGGTTGGACTTCGTATTGTGGCAGCCGTAGACAATGTTGACCAAGTTTAATTCCAACATTCTACACCTTTAGGCCGTAGTTCTATTGGGTTTATTGACATATTAAGTAATAGTATATATAGATATCGAATAGCCAGGTATTGTGGTACGATTTGCCTTGGGCTTATCAATAGTAGCTAACTTGCCACAATTGGCTGTTTTGATAAAAGACAGTAGTGAAAAGGACAGATATAGACGGGATAAATGCTTTAAGAAACGTTGTAACTAAGTTACAATTTTTGTTCAAAAAATCCGATTTTATATTTAGCCCAGTAGAAGTAAGATTCTATCTTATAATTTCATTAAAGTCATTTATTTTTGCACAGGAGATTAGTTACGTGTATTTAAAGCTTCGTTTAAAAAGTTAGAAAATTTAGACCAATGCTTTAGGTATAATTTAGGTTTCTGCAAAATCCATTACAAACGGTGAACACATCGGTAGTCTTCGGGTTTCCGTATTCACCCGAATGTATTATCTCCATGTCTAGTAATTTTTGTATTTATTTGTACTCAAATCTTTAACTATTTAAATTTAGAACTACATACTTTATTGTTCTTTTGTTTTTGATTTCCATGTGAACTACATAAAATTATAAAACCTATAAAATCTCTTTATTAACCAACGACGGAAAAAAGGAGGAGGTTCTCAATTTGACTTGTACCTACCTAGGTATATATATTTTTACAATTGCTTTTTTATTCAATAGACTTTACAAGTTTTCGAATATGTTTCAACGCCAATTGTCCGACCAGCCCTCTTGACGAATATTGACGATCACCTAATTTTGTAGACTCTATGTACAATACTGTGAGTGTTACGGTTTTGTTTATAATATGTAGGTATATTATATTAAAAAAAAAAATATTGTGGGTTTTATTTTGAAGATGAACAAGGTGATTCGTACATAACAAACGTACAATTAATCCCAAACACAGTTGTTTAAAATTAATAGTAAATATTTATTACTATTCGGGTACCAGGTTGTTCATCAACCATAGAACAAAGAAAGCTAATTCGGGCAGAGCTTAATTTTAAAGGTTTAATTGGAAGTACACTGAATATAAAAACCGGTTTTTTATATCACACCGGTTTTCCATTCCTTATCCTTGAATTCCGCGTGGCTTTTCTTATTATAGAAACCATGTTTTTATAATAAATAACTTTTCTCACACAAAATCTTCTAATCTTCTGTAGGTATGACGGTTTAGCATTTTATAATTGTTAAGTAGCCTCTAATTTCGGAACTCAAATAATAATATCACTCAGACGAAAATAATTTAAATTCACGTCATTTATAAAAAAAGGATTAAGCTTAGTTAATTAATTAATTTTAATTGGCCATACCAAAAAACCAAAACTGCTAGTTACTTAGAAAAAATTACACTATTATTCAGATTTAAAAAAAACTAATTTTCATTAAGTTATAAGTGATTTTATAGGCCGTAATGGATGATGTATCTTTAACTGATCTTATAGAAAATGTTGTCACATGACAGTGTCACTGTCATGTTTTGATATTGTTATATTATGCACTTCTGCCTGACACATTTGGATTAAGTTTATAAAATTTCGGAAATAATTAATATATTATTAGCCTGTAACTGTCCCATTTCAAGGCAAAAGTCTCTTCTCATACAGAAAATACATTGAATTAATTGAATGCATTTATCACCACGATAGCTCAATGCGGGTTGGCAATTTCAGACTATTAAATCCAGGTTTCCTCACGATGTTTTTCTTTACTGTTAGTCAGTGGTGTCTTAGATTAGCTAAAAATTTACATATATGACATTGAAAAAATCACGTTGCTACCACGACCTCTTTCTTGACTTCTTTCTTTTTGAATAATTATAAATAATTAATTAATTACGCTAATTGAAGATCTTATTCTATTGTAATTAGAAAACTTTATAAAAAAATATTTAATTTCAAAATAAATATTTTTTTAAATTTATTTTTGATTTTTATCTGTTGTTGTTTGTCTTTCTTTATATTACTCGTTCCTTTTGTTTTTTACACAAGAATATTCTGGATTCAAATATCTATAATAATACTCAAATAGACCTAATTTTTAACTAAGAATATTACCCCTAAATTATATATTTGTTTCAAATTTCAATAAAGGTTTGCATGTATACAAGATTTTGATAAAAACCGGTATTGATTGAACAAAATAAAAAAACCGGTTTTATATAGATATATTTTGTATATTATATTATTATCTTTAGTAGCCTCTAACTTTGGAACAATTTTTTTTATATTACACAGACTAAGAACATAAACTCATTAATATTATAATTATTAAAACTACATTTTTTTATGATGTTGTTGTCAGCGATTCGAAAGCACGGCGGCAGGCTACGAAGTGAGCGCGATAAAACCCCCTACGCCACGCACAACCCCTCGTATTATTTTCGTATGCCGTGCTAACAAATCTTAAGTTTTCTGACAATTCCATGGACCAATTTTTCTAATCTTTTGTATGATGATAGAGTACATAGTTATGGTCAAATAGTCACCAACTTCTGAATTCAAATTTTATATTACTCACTTACTCAGACCATAAAACTTTGAAACTGAAAACTTAAATAATTTGGAAAGCTCTTTAGATAATTTTCTAAACTTTTTGTAGTAGTTAAAAATATACAATACCAATTCATTAAAATTATTTCCAGACACTAGAATAATTTATTGAACACACAATTGTAATATTTAGTTTTTAAATGTTTGGCCTTATAACATAGGTTCCATGTATCCAATCTTTCTAATCTTTTGAATGATGATAGAGTATATTGTTATAGTCAAATAGCCACCAACTTCTGAACTCAAATTTTATGTTACTCACTTACTCAGACCATAAAACTATGAAACTGAAAACTCAAATAACTCGGAAATTTCTTTAGATAATTTTCTAAACTTTTTACAGTACGTAAAAATATACAATACCAATTTATTAAAATTATTTCCAGACACTATAATAATTTATTGAGGACACAATTGTAATATTTAGTTTTACAATTTTTGGACATAAAACATCGGTTACATCAGTTCCATGTATTCAATCTTTCTAATAACTTAATAACTATAAGATAACATTGTCCTTAATCACACAGGACTAGAATTTTTGACTTAAATTTTATATTCACGGTTTGTCATGCAGTTTTGCAAAAACCTAAATTGTACTTAAAGCAACGGTCCAAATTTTCTAACTTTTTAATAGAAGCTCTAAATATACGTAATTAATCTCCTGTGCAAAAATAAATGACTTTAATAAAATTATAAGTTACGGTCAAAATACGACGTTCCGCTATCGGACTAAAAATATCTAAATTATGAGGGAAGAAACTAAAGTTTGGTTGAAGTAAAAGTTGTCTGTGTGTTTTTAAGCAATTTGAAAGACTTCACTTCAACATTTGATTAAGAAATTCTGGGTTGATAGATTTTTAAAATTTTCATAATTCGCAGCGAGACTCTAGATATGTTATCCTAATGGAATCTCACAATCTCCTTCCTGAAAAAGGGCTTCTAGATAGTTCGCGTTTGCTGCTTTTATCTATCTTGAACAGACGGCACACATTAACCAGTAAAGATTACTTCAGTAACTTCAGACAGCTTGGCACAAACGCTGTAAGTATATTGTAGGTATAATGTCAAATGTATAAAAATAAGTCTTCAAAAACTGAGGAAATAAAAACAAACATTTTAAATTAAAAGAAGAAAATTGCGCCAGAGTTTTCGGTGAAATTTTCTACCTTACTATACTTAAATTATTTACATACCGTAAGAATTTCCCTACGTTTTGTAACGTTGCACGTTCCGCGTTTTTTTTATTAAAGGTAATTTAATAAAATATAAATTGATAAATTACTTTTCTTACAACAACGACATCTACCGGTATTGGTGGAACTAAGTATGAAGATTCGAGACATGTATCGCCATCTAGGACCCGCGATGGGAACAGATTAAATTTTGGAAATCAATAGTTTATTCGATAAATATTTTTACAAAACTAATTACAGGAATTAGATAAAATACATTTAACATTTTTATCACGTTTAAACTATTGATTGGTTAGGTTGGTCGATTTCCGCATCTGAAGATGGTTTCGTATTTTGTCTGTGGTCACTGCAGACGGATTGGCATTGGTTTTTTTTCGTAAAAAAAAAGAGGGCTTTGCTGATGACGCGGCGCGGCGGAGGCCGTGAACTGTGAGGAGGTCATTGGCCGATTTTTGTGTGCCCAGCCGCATCGCCCAATATTATGGGCTAAGTGTTGTTAAAATGCTCCTGAAGCCAGCTATGGTGAGTTCCTTGACGGATTCGTTTATATTTTGATATAATTCTTGTGGAATTTCATTCGACATAGTGTTCGACCAGCGCCATATCCGAATGTCTTGTTTCAGTAAGATACCACCTACAAAAATCCACCTACCGGTGAGGGAGGGCGTGAAATCCAATCAATGAGGTGATCGAGGGATTTTCACGTAAGTTCTATAATCTTTGTTTTCCAACATGATGTCGTTGTTGCGAATTTAGGGGTAACAAATTCCTTTGTTTGTTACAGATGGGATTATAATAAAATTATAATAAGATTATAATAAAATTATAAGAATTTAGTTTTAACTTTAAACTATCTCCTGTTCCTTGTTTTCTACTTTAACTCTCTCGTTATCAGAGAGCTTTCATCATCATTTGGTAGTTCGCACATTTACCTATATTCGTGATTCTTACACGATATTTTTATGGAGTGAATTCCTTGGGGATTTACTGCCAGTTGGCGAGCCGTTGGGAACCAGCTGGAAAGCTGGTTGTGGTGAGGACGACCCGTATTTGCACTGGACCGAGGGCAGTGTGGCCCTGAACGGAGCAGAACCACATCTGCCCGCTTCCCTGGCTGAGTCAGAGGTGCGGAGCCACACGGTTGCACACCTGACCTGTGGTGGCTGCCGCCCAGTGCTTTCACCGGGGTGAGAGCGGTGTGGCCCTGAACGGAGCGGGGCCACATCCATCCGCGGCTCCGGCTGAGCCAGTGGGGTGCGGAGCTGCATCGCTGCGGGATAGGTCGTTCTCTCCTCCCCTGTAGTTGGAGAGGCTAAGGTAACCTAATCTCCATATTGTATCCTTTAAAAGTACTTACTGAGTTAGGCATAGAGGAGCAATAATTTACCACGGACCACCAAACACAACCCTGAGTGTAACATGATCTCAATGTTCTCCAAAAGCATTTGTGTATAAACTTGTAGCTTCCAACCAAGGTTTTGTCAAAAGGAAAATATAATAAAACATTTGTTATTGTTAATTGAATTTTTATTTCAATCACTTTTGTGGAGTGCTGTGGTTCTAGAAATTTTCTGTATTCCGGGCTACCTTCTAAGAGCCCAGGCTTACAGTGGCGCCCAAGTTATTGTTTTATTTGGTTATTATTGCTCCTCAAATAAAATAGGTTGTGTGAATTAATGTATAATTAAAAAAAGTAGGTAGGTGGTTAAATTTTATTTTAAAAATTTTGTAGGTGGTTACATAGCTGTGCGGTTATTGTGAATGTTAATGTCTATGCCTTATAAATGCGGCATTAGATTAAATATAGAAATATAGTGATTATGTATGTTGTTCCTGTCGGTTAGGACAACATCAATTAAATGTAATAAAATTCTATGTGACATAGTTGCACATTAGTAAACTTTACCTAATTTGTTCTTCTAATCTTTATAGGAGAATTGTCATTTTTTTTTAATTACTGCTGAAGTGCATGTTGCACTGGTAATTAATATTTGGACCTACTTACAATAATAATTAGTGTAACACTGTGTTATATGCACTAAGTTTATGCTGTGTAAAACTTTCTTAACATAAGTGTGTGTAAAATTTCCCTTTTATATACAACAAGCTTATAATTAGACAAATTGTGGTGGTGAATTTGTCATTATTTAAGAGTCAATATTGTAAACTTATCCTAACTTATGTGACAGATGTCAACAAATTTATTATAAAAACATTTTTTTTTCATTGTTAATTGCATTCATTGCATTACATTGGTGGAAAATTATTGCTCTTATTAAAGTATTGGTATAAGACGGAATAATTATGGATTTAAATACAGTTTATTATCTTAGCCTACTCCGGGATGAGTTAGTATATGAGGTAACAATACGTGCTGAGATACCTGAGGATACGGTCCCTAAACTTAAGAAGCAGCTTAAGGGGTTGTGCTTAGGGTTTGGTCCCGAGGAAATTGTTGATGAGGAGTTAAACCCGAAGGTAGAACTTCCCATTATTAAGGAGAAGCTCAAGGACTTGGTTACAAAAATTGATAGCGCGCAAAAGAGTCGTGAGCGTTACATTCTCAGTCGTATTAGGGGTCTTTATTGTCATTTATACCACAGGTTACAAAGAGTTGTGTGTGAGGATGACATACACGCAGAAACTCGTGAAAAATTGTTTATTGATTTGAAGCAAACCGGTGAGTTAGTTTCGAACTTGTTTGAAATTGTGGATGATCCAGGAAATTCAAAGGGTGATTCACAAACTGAGCCACACATTGAGGAAGTTGTTCACTGCTCAGCGAACAAAAATATTTTAAAATGGAATCTGAGCTTTGACGGTCAGTCAAGCCCACACTCATTCCTTGAGTCAGTTGCTGAGCGGGCAACAGCTTTCAAGGTGTGTGACTCAGACTTGTTCAGGTCTGCTTTTGCTTTGTTTAAAGGTCAAGCCTTGTTGTGGTATAGAGGAGTTAAGGATCAAGTTTCATCCTGGAAAGGTTTGAGTGGTTTGTTATTGGAGGAGTTTGCTCCTGTAGACTTTGATTATCGCTTGTTAGGGGAAATTAGAGCACGTACACAAGAGTTTGACTGGAAGGAGGTTGTTACAAAATTGAATCGCACACAGGTCATGTCTGAAAACCATGAACCTCCTACTTCAGGACACCTAGGCGTATTCAAGACGCACAGAAGGATAAGTTTGAGGTATTATTGGCCAGGAATGTACCGTGATGTAGTTAATTTTGTAAAAGCTTGCCAAGTCTGTGCTGCATATAAACACACCACATTACTGACTCCGGGTAAAATGGGTCAACCAAAGCAGTGTTACCGGCCATTTCAAGTTGTGTCTGTAGACTTAGTGGGTCCTCTTCCAAAATCGCGTACTGGATTTGTGCACCTTTTTGTTGTAACATGCTGTTTTTCTAAATATACTATGTTGTTTCCGCTCCGTCGTGCAACCAGTGCTCTAGTCGCGAAGAACTTTGAGAATTATGTCCTTCTTTGCCATGGGATTCCTGAAACCGTAATTACCGATAATGGGGTTCAATTCACGGGATCGGAGTTTCGCCGGGTATTGGAGAAATATAATATTCCGAGAGTACACTATGGGCCTAGGTACACTCCACAAGTTAACACAGTTGAGCGGTACAATAAGACAGTAATGACAGCAGTGTCTTCCTATGTAAAGGACGATCATAGGTCATGGGATCAAAACTTATTCCAAATACAATTGGCTATAAATAGTGCGGTGAACGAAACTACCGGATTTACACCTTTCTTTTTAGTATACGGCCGAGAGCCTATTATAAATGGTTCTTTTTATAAGAACTCTGACCATGGAGACTACGAGGTCGCCATGCCTCGAGAGGAATATGCAGGGGAATTGGGGGTCCTCAAAGACGTGTTTGACAAGGTGCGTGTGAATATTGTTAAGGCTCATGGTACCTACGCAAAACATTATAACTTGCGCAGGCGGCAAGTCACGCTGCGCGAAGGTCAGCAAGTTTGGCGAAAAACCTTCGTTCAAAGCGATGCTGACAAATATAAAATGTCTAAGTTGGCCCCAAAATATGAAAAGTGTATCGTTAAAAAGGTCCTTTCTCCCCTTGTGTACGAACTCGTTGGTCTGGATGGTAAACCTTTAGGCCAATGGCATATTAAAAATTTAAAAATTTATTAGGTATTGAAGTTAAGTCTTCTCTACTTGTCAACTTGTGGTCTCTTTGTTACAGCTTTGGAATATTTTGGGTAATTCCAAATCTTGAGGGTGTCAGGGTTCGTTTACGCCGTAGTCCGTGATTTCACGTGTTGGTAGAGTACTCACTACTCTATCAACGATGGCAAGGCAATATTACAATCCTTGATATTTAGGGTCCAATTCTTTCATGTGTCTTTCGACATCTGTGGTAGCTGTCAGGAAACATTCTGGAGGGTAAAGCTAGAAAGCGTATTATTATTTAAGGTATGGCTTATTACCAGCCGGATTTTTTTTTCTCTTTTTGGTGCTAGGGAAGCAATTTTTCTTGGTCGTTTTGAAATCCTAGGTTCGGCCGGACGTTGTTTACGGTTTTCCCGAAAACATCGTAATATTGCTTTCCCGGAGCCTGGTGCTCACTTGGGCGTTTCGTTCCCTCGGTGAAAGATATTGACAGCAGTCAAATGTGTGTAGGAAGATGGTAGTTTCACCGAGGAGAATTAGTTTTATATTAAAAACATGGGTTTAGAGTACTACTGGCGTACAGGAGGTACTCAACGGGGTGTGAAAGGGAGATGGCACCAGCGAATGGATGCTGGTTGCCATATTCACAAAAGGGATGTGTAAGGTAGGGGACGAATAGAAGAATGATGTATATGAGTGAGGGGACATGAATGCCCGGAAAGCAGGAGATATGGCAGTAGGATAACATGGTTCCTGGTAGTTTGGTTTCTTGTTAGGGTCTGGTTTTCTGTAGGTCGGATGACAATTTTTTTTTTTTTTTAATTTTTAGATATCGATAGGGTTCAACTTACGTCGACTGTCCCTTATTTTTTAGAATTCTTGTTTTAGGATTCATTTTGCATGCCTTTATTTTCAGGTTTTTACACCTGGTTTAGCACTCTGTTGTGTTTTATAGGGAGCTGTCGTTATTGTTTTTGACGAACCTTGATGTTGTTTCTTTTAGGTAATGCACCGAGGGCGGCGCGTTTGTCGTTGCTCTTCCAAACTTTTGTAGTTGGGGGGGTATTGTAACGTTGCACGTTCCGCGTTTTTTTTATTAAAGGTAATTTAATAAAATATAAATTGATAAATTACTTTTCTTACAACAACGACATCTACCGGTATTGGTGGAACTAAGTATGAAGATTCGAGACATGTATCGCCATCTAAGACCCGCGATGGGAACAGATTAAATTTTGGAAATCAATAGTTTATTCGATAAATATTTTTACAAAACTAATTACAGGAATTAGATAAAATACATTTAACATTTTTATCACGTTTAAACTATTGATTGGTTAGGTTGGTCGATTTCCGCATCTGAAGATGGTTTCGTATTTTGTCTGTGGTCACTGCAGACGGATTGGCATTGGTTTTTTTTCGTAAAAAAAAAGAGGGCTTTGCTGATGACGCGGCGCGGCGGAGGCCGTGAACTGTGAGGAGGTCATTGGCCGATTTTTGTGTGCCCAGCCGCATCGCCCAATATTATGGGCTAAGTGTTGTTAAAATGCTCCTGAAGCCAGCTATGGTGAGTTCCTTGACGGATTCGTTTATATTTTGATATAATTCTTGTGGAATTTCATTCGACATAGTGTTCGACCAGCGCCATATCCGAATGTCTTGTTTCAGTAAGATACCACCTACAAAAATCCACCTACCGGTGAGGGAGGGCGTGAAATCCAATCAATGAGGTGATCGAGGGATTTTCACGTAAGTTCTATAATCTTTGTTTTCCAACATGATGTCGTTGTTGCGAATTTAGGGGTAACAAATTCCTTTGTTTGTTACAGATGGGATTATAATAAAATTATAATAAGATTATAATAAAATTATAAGAATTTAGTTTTAACTTTAAACTATCTCCTGTTCCTTGTTTTCTACTTTAACTCTCTCGTTATCAGAGAGCTTTCATCATCATTTGGTAGTTCGCACATTTACCTATATTCGTGATTCTTACACGATATTTTTATGGAGTGAATTCCTTGGGGATTTACTGCCAGTTGGCGAGCCGTTGGGAACCAGCTGGAAAGCTGGTTGTGGTGAGGACGACCCGTATTTGCACTGGACCGAGGGCAGTGTGGCCCTGAACGGAGCAGAACCACATCTGCCCGCTTCCCTGGCTGAGTCAGAGGTGCGGAGCCACACGGTTGCACACCTGACCTGTGGTGGCTGCCGCCCAGTGCTTTCACCGGGGTGAGAGCGGTGTGGCCCTGAACGGAGCGGGGCCACATCCATCCGCGGCTCCGGCTGAGCCAGTGGGGTGCGGAGCTGCATCGCTGCGGGATAGGTCGTTCTCTCCTCCCCTGTAGTTGGAGAGGCTAAGGTAACCTAATCTCCATATTGTATCCTTTAAAAGTACTTACTGAGTTAGGCATAGAGGAGCAATAATTTACCACGGACCACCAAACACAACCCTGAGTGTAACATGATCTCAATGTTCTCCAAAAGCATTTGTGTATAAACTTGTAGCTTCCAACCAAGGTTTTGTCAAAAGGAAAATATAATAAAACATTTGTTATTGTTAATTGAATTTTTATTTCAATCACTTTTGTGGAGTGCTGTGGTTCTAGAAATTTTCTGTATTCCGGGCTACCTTCTAAGAGCCCAGGCTTACAGTTTTTTAGATAAATAAAACATGTTTAATCAACGTTGGTAGTAATCTCATTTTTTAATTTTCAGATATTGCCCTAAAGTACTCTCAGAAAACATTTATTTTGTAAAATACTCTATTATTGTAGAAAAATCCATGTCGGATTATTTTACCTTCAAGTTAAAACATTTTTTCGTCTGTTTTGTGGTGGTTTTGTGTCAGCAAATTCTGCGTCAAAAAATATCCAAATGAATATTCTTATTTCATTGATTTTGAACATCAGTTAAATTTGCAAAAATATGTAAATTTTACCATCCGCCAAAAAAGGAAGGTCAAAAATATTTTAACCCCATGCAAATTTAATCCAGGCAAAACGACGTCTATACTTAGAAAAGAAAAAAATAAAAGCGTAGGAAACATCTTTCCTTCCTCAGCAGAGTAGGTAAAAGAAAACAGGTGTATTTTTCCTCTCTTAAAAATAAAAAAATAATAGCACCCAATTCTCGCGTGAAACGACGATTTCACGCGCTTAGAGCGGTTTCCGTGTGTGACCGCATCGCGAACCAATGAAAACGATAAATTTTGGAGTGCTCAACTCACCGAGAGAGATTTAAGGCAGTCGATAAGCGAGTGTTGTTGAAGGTGGTCCCAGAATGTTGAAGGCGACGGCGGATTTATGTGTCACGGGAATTGGTTACCGTTCCATATTCTGGCCAGAAAATAGTGCTTGTTAAAACTGAGTTTAAACGACTTGAAGATAATATAGTCGGAACTTGAGAGATATAAATATATTTTTGGATATCTTCTTGGACTTTTTGAGGTTATTTTCGAAACTAGTTTTAATAGATTGCATTTTTTAAGCGACCATATTTGGAAGTAAAACCTTTTGATGGCACACCTTTTTCTAGTATTTATAAAACCATTCAACTGATTAGTACTCATATAGTTCATTTAAATTATCGAGTAGTCTAAAATTACTAATTGTTTAAGCATCGCGTCCGCCACATACTGCTAAACAAGTAACCCGTAAATATGAGTCAATTTAATACACTATAATACACAATGTGTAGACAGAAGTGTTAAAATACAATGAGACTCCTTAAGATGAACAACTTTAGACATGAACTCAATCAATCAATCTATCTATCTATTTATCTTTATTCAATTGTTCTAAAAATAATTTCTTTTGAACTTATAACTTAATATCGCATCCATTAAAATCCAATTTTAGTCATCGCTTCATAGAGCCATAGGTGTTTTTAGATTTTGCTAAATATTTGTGCACTAAATACTAAAGATTTTAAATGAATCGCGCTGTTAAATTAGTTCTAACAATGCTGAAAACTAGTCGTTACAAAAATGAATCGTTAACTGCTGTAAATTTAGCATAAGCTGAGGCAAGCGAGGAAATTTATAGAATTATTAGACGATTATTCGCATTCAATAAACGTGTTGTAAAGAATGCTATCACAGTCATACCAGGCACCAGAACTATCGCTCGCTTTGTCCTAGTTTTCTGAATTAAACGTTTGTTCAGAGTTTTCATTTGATCTCCTTTGTTAGAATTACTTTTATTCACATCTACTAACACCATTTATGGCAGCGCTTTTCCACTTGCACTCACCATTACCTGAGTTTAATTAATTAATTGAAGAGGATATAACAATAAACTAATTATAACTGACATCGAGATTATGGAAAAATATGAATAATCTAGAATTAGATTGTAAACTAAACTTATTATCATTCTCTTGTGAAAAATTAGGTAGGTAACGGAAAGAAACCTAAATTAAGTAAATATTATTTTTTACGAAAACAGTAGATACTTATCTGAAACTTCATTTTAATCTTTCGACATCACATGACATCATTACAGTTCCTGGTTTACAATATATACAAAGACAGTATTGACTTAAGACCTACTATGAGCTACTATGTCGAAACCTACCATTTCGACTCTTGCGTGGTTCTGTGTACGACTTTTGAACTTCAGCCTAAATGCAAGCGCCACCTGAGAATAATATTTCCGCGCTAATTCACACTCAGACTAAAACATAACCCTCTTAACGCTCGTAAATTAAACTAAACCTCTCTCACGGTTATTATTTCGCCCACACTTCCTGGAATGCGTTGCTCTTAGAGTAAAGTACAAACAAATAGATATTTACTACGTCGAGTCAAGTGACTAAGACGGAGAGGCAAAATGTCACTAAAGGATATTTTTGTTCGTAATAGTGTTGTAGAAAACTTTGTTCGAAAGAATAACGAACGGGGTAAAGCACTTTCATGTATGTGCGCGTACCAAGTACAAAGGGTGCATCAATGCGTTAAATGCATACTAAATCGCTCGGAAGCTTGCGCAGGTAAGGAGAGCTATTTTCAGTTTATGACACTTTTAGATCCATTTGTGTTATGTAAATGGCGTGTGTTAATTAATATCATGTAAGGAACGTGTTAAACACTTCGCATTAAGGCCGGTCGGACATGGATAGGTACTATAGATTTTTGCCGAATCTGCAAACTGACAGTTGAAAAGATCTGAAGCTTAAGACTTAGGTATCTTATGGCTGATATTGCTCATGAAATTCATTAAAATATTTTTTTTTAAATACGAATATTATTAAAATTTTATAAAAACAAAATACTTATTCTATTTGAATATTTTGGCTACTTTTTTAATAAATAAGGTGTTTTAAAATAAGAAAATTCAAAGCCTAAATATATTAAATATCTATCACCGCAAAGTCCAACTAATCCGAATAAGAACTCCAACTAAATTAATGGAAGAACTAACGTATCTTAATGTCGTTTTACGAGTTGACTAGAACTTAACCCGGAGACACGCTAGATGCCTTGGTACGGCTCCAAGTCATAAACAGTACAACACAATGGGTTTAAAGATTGCGAAACCGCTTCACTGAATGCTTACTAGTGTTTAATAAAATTTGTCTGAGATTGTAGAATGTAAATTTATTCTGAAAACACATATGGCGAAATGTAATGTTATCTTAAGACGGTGTGCCATCTTGCTTTGACAAAAAGCGTAAATAAAATAAATAGTTTATGCTCGTTTTGTACTTCATATAACAATAATGAAAATAAACCAGCCTGTAGCTGTCTTACTGCAGAGCATACAGAGAAGGATCGACCATTAATCACCACGCTAGCTCACTGCAAATTGGCGATTTCAGACTATTAAGTCCAGGTTTTCTTTGCCGTTAGTCAGTGGTGTCAAGTACATTAATGACATCAAAAAGTCACATTTGTACACGCCAGGTTCGAACCCAAACCCAATGTGCTCGCAAAGCGGACCCGTAACCAACGTGCCACCACGACCTTAATTTCATAATTTATATTAATTATTACTATTAGCCCAGGATGTCCCATTTCTGAGCAAAGGCCTCCCTCCTTTTTCTCCACTCATCATGATCCCCTGTTATATATTAGAGCAAAATTGAATCCGGTGTATTGTGCTGGTTGTGCAACACAACCGGCTTCCGGTCGTCCGACGTCCGACCGGGTGGTCGTATCGGCCTGTAACGGATTTTGATTAAGTTCAAATATATATATGTCGAGGGATGGCCCGCCGTCTCACTATCAGATGGGTCACTGATCGCGATGGAATTGAAATAATACTTCGGATAGCCGGTTTTACACTGTATTCAATCATCAACGTTAACATTTTACAATAATGATTACTGATCACACGGATGCCGACCGATAAAAATTACAAGGTTAGGAAACGCGGTGATTTCGACCCAACGTGGCAGCTGCGACCCCTCGCTCTCAAGTCTCGTTCCAAAGTGCCAGTCCAACCGACTCCTCATAATGACATCTCAAACGTCAACTGTCATTTGTCACAATCAGACATCAAAATCAATGCCATCGTTGTATCGACTTCACCCAAGTGTACTACTTGACGTTTCCGTTATCGATTCTTTCTTCAAAAAACTATTCAGAGATGGCGCCATAGGTAGTGACGCTGCGACACGGCCATACTGACGCCTCACACGTCCTCGTGTGTAGATTCTGAAATAACAGAAAATACCTTCGCACAGTAAAAATTCTAGCTCGGCCTTCCTGACCCATATCAAACTTTAGTTGAAATAATTATTATCACATCACACATGACAATTATCATATCCAAAACGAAATTTTAAATGCACCAATTAAGATTCCTATCGATCTAAATGTCTAAACATCCAGTACTAAACCAGTACTCCGTATCATCGCTTAGCCAGCGGTGAAAAACATCTAATACTTAACCAATACTCTGCATCATCGCTTAACCAGCGGTGAAAAACATCTAGTACTTAACCAGTACTCTACATCATCGCTTAACCAGCGGTGAAAAACCTCTAGTACTTAACCAGTACTCTGCATCATCGCTTAACCAGCGGTGAAAAACATCTAGTACTTAACCAGTACTCTGCATCATCGCTTAACCAGCGGTGAAAAACCTCTAGTACTTAACCAGTACTCTGCATCATCGCTTAACCAGCGGTGAAAAACCTCTAGTACTTAACCAGTACTCTGCATCATCGCTTAACCAGCAGTAAAAAACCTCTAGTACTTAACCAGTACTCTGCATCATCGCTTAACCAGCGGTGAAAAACCTCTAGTACTTAACCAGCACTACGTACACACAATATCCAGTGATAGCAGATCAATAGTGCCAAACCAGCAAAATTGAAAACACAATCGCTTAACCAGCTACATCTATTATCTTAAACAACTTAACTTATCACAGAAAACATGAAACTCTACTGTTCAAAACCAACTTAAAAGCATCCGCGCACACTCGGCCAACCTGACCGTGCCGTTACATTACAACAACTACAAGTACGTTTTTATAACAAAATGAACTTCTAAATTGTCTAACTAAGCTAAACACAAAGGGTTCCTCTAAGTCTCATAATAATCGAATCTCAATTCATCACATCTTCAACGAAATAGATCACATACATCAATAGCCCGGCTGCCCCAGCAGCTAGTGACAATTCACTATTGTCACCCATATCGTCGTCACCTCATGTGACACGACCAACACTTTATCTAGAGTCCCAGACTCCCAGGTCAATACATGACCACACAATAGTCTCTTCCGAGACCCGGGGTCCTCGCCACACTACTAGCTGCCCTTCGCTCCCTGAATAACTACCAAGAGTTACAGTTACGACTACAGACCAGTGCGTGCAGTGCGACCTAGCTATCGTATGTGTTCTATTTGCTGGTGGAGGCATCCTCCTCACCATCTTCTACACCAAACAAATCTAACTCAACTGGTACATCACTTAGAGGAATCCTTCGTACGCGATCATGGGCGTACTTATACGTTCGATTTCCAGTCAAAGATTTCAATAGGTAACGATCACCATCAAGCAACTCTACAATTTTTAATTAGTCCCATGTACTAGCTAGGTCTAACTTAGTCAAATAAAGAAAGTATGGAGCATTTTGTTTATTTTACTAACACTTGACACACTCTACTAGGGCTATAAAACCAGTGTGACCAATATCGTAATCAAATCAGGAATCATAATATTTAGTTGTCAAGGAAATCACTGAATCATGTACCATCATAAATCACAACCAATAATCACTTATCAAACAACAAGCTCGAGTATGCTCTCTATCACCACGGCTATCCTCAGCCAAACAGTCATAAGCGCATCCACCACGTGGATCGCTCCACTGTCTACAACCACCGCCAGAGCCACCCCCGTACCGCACACCGGCTACGGAATGGCCTCTGGTACGGTCGAACTTCATACGGCTGATAGGCAACTAACTCGACTGCTCACCCTCATAGGAGCATTCAACACGTATCATCATAAACATCTACATCGATTGGTACATGACTCGATCACAACGTAATTAAATTACATCACTTTACCTGTGCTCGGCATCACTAATTAATCAGCAGTGCAAGCATCCACTATGCTTAACCAGCACAGCAAAGCTCAAGGTCTCAACCAGAGCTACAATGCTAAATCACCACGGCTCAACCAGTAATGCCACATCACTATCGCATAACTATTATTGACGTTAACGGGTAACTATGTACTTACGCTATCGCTTAACCAACTACGCTATCGTTTAACCAGCTAAGCTGTCCCTTAACCAGCTACGCTGTTGCTCAACAAGCTACGCTATCACTCAACCAGTCACGCTATGGTTCAATTAGCTGCGTTATCGCTTAGTCAGCTACAAAAATAGAGTGAAAGAGTGACAAGTAAACTTGCTTACAAGTCACAATAGAAAGAATGCCATAAGTGTGCAATAAAAGGTTAAAATTTTAAAATCAATATTGTAACATTAATGTTCGTAGTACTGGCTGGCGCAGTTTTAACAGCGAAACCCAAGACATTACAGTCACCAGACCGTAAGCCCCAGGAAAGCGCACAACGGTTATTCTGTCTAGGGTCACTCGGCAGTAATGGGTCAAAGCCTCTCGACTTACTAGACAGTACCAGGCCAGTCCATAGCCATACCAATATACGAGTACACAAACCAGTAGACAACTCACAAATTTACTTGGAATTTGACCTTATAGCACCCTTCAAATGCAATTAACTTGAATGAACAATGAACAACCAAAATGAAAACGACTCACCAAATCATTTTAAATGACACGACGTTTCACTTCCATGAATCTTGACAAAAATTCACTCGCCGCAGCTGTAACGTCCTCGCAGTCGTATTCTGGTGTGACAATCCATCTTTAAAACCTGTAATACACCAGAGAGCATCTGATTACTTTGGCAACACATAGCGTCCAACAAAATAGAAGCAGTTAATATCTGAGGGTAGATCACTTAAGAAATTAGCCATTAAAGCCACTATGCTTGCTTGCTTGCACCAAATTTGATATTCAGTTCACAAGATTTTATGACAGGGTACGAAGGATTAAGAAAAATAAAGCAATTGGTACTCTGACTACCAATTCTGTAAAAACTACATAGATTGTAAACAAATTACAGCAACAAAATAAAACTAAGCAACACTAACTCGTTAGCAACAAATCCACAATCTATTGCACATAGCATAAAAATATTGACTCGGAGGTATATGGAGAAAAATCACAAATCAACAAAATAACTTTCTTAGACTCACGCCTGCTTTTCAGAGGGGTCGGTATAGGCATAGTACTCTTACATGTCCTACGTAACAGAGGACGAATCTATGGCAACAGGCATAATTTGAGACTCGTCAGCACGGAGTGTGGAAAACCTGATAACACTTTGTCTTACCTGGGTATCGAACCCAAGACCGCATCGCACTCTACAGTCAAGCTTGCAATTGCTAGACTAATAATAACTTTCGATTGTAATATTTTCAAAAATCAATACCAAGTAGAGCGGTACACATGATATTAATCTCGCGATACAGAATACAAAAAACGATACGCCTTAAATAAGCACCTACATACTTGATAAGCAAAGAAATGGTTAACTCTCACCGGGTTTTTCCTCTTGATACAGCCAACGACAGCACGATAGCAACGCCCGTAAGGCATTAGCAGACATCACTGCCACGCCCGTGAGCCGTCCGCATACTGTATCCGTCCGCATTTCCTCAATCTTCTCCTATTCTTCTTCTTCTTCTGTTCTTCTTCTATCTTCTATAATCTACTCCGCTTTTTACGCGTTCACGATGCCATGAAGCCACAGTCAGCATCAATGCGCAAGCACCTGTGAGCGTCGAATTCTATCCCAGTTCTGATGTCGAGGGATGGCCCGCCGTCTCACTATCAGATGGGTCACTGATCGCGATGGAATTGAAATAATACTTCGGATAGCCGGTTTTACACTGTATTCAATCATCAACGTTAACATTTTACAATAATGATTACTGATCACACGGATGCCGACCGATAAAAATTACAAGGTTAGGAAACGCGGTGATTTCGACCCAACGTGGCAGCTGCGACCCCTCGCTCTCAAGTCTCGTTCCAAAGTGCCAGTCCAACCGACTCCTCATAATGACATCTCAAACGTCAACTGTCATTTGTCACAATCAGACATCAAAATCAATGCCATCGTTGTATCGACTTCACCCAAGTGTACTACTTGACGTTTCCGTTATCGATTCTTTCTTCAAAAAACTATTCAGAGATGGCGCCATAGGTAGTGACGCTGCGACATATAAAACAAATATAAAAAAATATAAAGCAATTTGTTTAATCAAAATACGAACGCAAACTGAAAGTATTTTGCCGGTTAATATTTCTATAGGAAATTAGTTTACAAAACATTCTGGGAATGCAACCAGAATTCCTCGTTGCTCTTACTCGTAATTTAAATAGCTACATAAACGTTTAAAATGTAGCTGAAATAAGAATTCTCGTTCTATTTTACTGTTATATTAAAACTGAATAAAATTATACCGTTACACATGAAAGCATTTTTGTTTTAGTGTAATGAACTTTTTACTTCGTTTACTGAGTTTTTGTAAGGGAAATACTTTTTTCCCGTTGTAAAGCTTATTCACATAAGTTTATTAGCGTCGGAACCTCTCGTGAATGTAACCGCAGATTTTAATTTCGCCGCTTGTGCTCTTAATTTAGTGTGCGCTATTTCCGAGTTCCCTGCGTGCCAGTTTCGCACTCTCTCACGTAATATAAAAATGTTCTAGAAAATAGTCGAATACCTTTTTTATATAAAGTAATGTTCTCGCAGATATTTTATCCCGGGGAGCGAGCGAGATCCCCGCTGGTCTGATGGCAATTTATTTTGCAGGTTTACCGCGTCAGAAGGAACTAAATATAAACCATCGACAATCGGTTGTTTTAACCGACATTATAGTTGCCAATGCGAGTAGATATTGTATTTCTTTTAAATAATTAGATAAAATATTGTATTTATTATCTCTAGATATTGTTTTTTTATTAATTTCCTCTAAAACGGATAAATAATTTCTATATGAACCTAGAAACAAAGTTTATAAAGTTATGTATTGTAGATATGTTTATAAATAAGTTATCCTATACACGATCCGACATATTTAAAAATATAAAAAAAAATAAATGGGGTCGTTATCTACATTGTTCAAATATCTACAATAAATAAAATAAAAAAGTACGTAGAATATATGCGAGCATAACATAGGTACTTTTTTTTTCTTATACCTACCTATTTTCTTAGAAGAACAATAAACATACCCTATAGAAATCTACATAACCTCTCTGTTTAGTATATTATGACAACCAAAAATAAATAGTTATAAAAGTTCTAATTACCACCTCAACATCTTGATCAAAACGAACCATTGCAGCAAAATTGAAAATCGATCAAGACGCAGTAAGTGTTCGATCACAAAGCGTTCAAATGCTTCAATTAATTATATCAGTTAGTTTTCCAATAATTGCTTCGCTACTTGCCAACTCTCTGGTTCCAAGTAGGTACCTACCTACTTTGCGAGCTTTAACTTTTTCATTGACTTCGTTCGTAAAGCTTTGTTGATTTCCCTTAATGGAAAATTTTCAATTTCTTTTAGAAGCCGTATTCAACCAAATACGAGATTCTAATTTGGTTTGATACATACTTGACGAGTTGCCAGATATCTTCATTTTAACAGTAGGTATATATTTGTAAAAGCCTTTATGTAGATAATGTTCTAGTATTCCATTTAAATCCTTGTTTTACAAAGTACTAATGAAATAGAAATTAGTTTTTACTTTGTCCTATTTAAGACCTTTGAAATTACTTCTAAATACTGTCTTGATTGGGAAGATTTGATGAGAATTTAAAAGGAACTTAAAGGGAAACTTTGAAAAGGACTTGTTCTAAATTTACATTCCATTAAAGAATATAGAACGTGGATAGAAAAATTTCAACCGGAGTCCTTTACCCTGGTTGAAATTTTCCTCCTAGCAACAACAAATATAAGTTATTAATAAATGATGACGTGTAAACCGTAAAACGGATTTGTATGAAACTTGGCATAGGTAGCTAGTATAGATAGGTAATTTATTACACGGCCCGACATCCATCCGGGACGAAGTCACAGGTAATAGCGAGTGGTTTATAGAATTCTCTAGATTTAATATCATCTGAACGATATATAGCAGCGGTCTTAAACATTATTTTCAAATATACGTGAAAATTGCTCCCAGTTCTTTAGGTAAAGACGGAGAGCAGAGTGGAAGCCAACTAGCCGGAACGCTTGGAACCTATACATAACAGTCGCAGTTGAATACGCTTGTCTATACGACTTGCAAGAAGGCTTGCCATTCCAACTTGATTTGCAAGCTGCCCGTTCAAGCCACTTTCAATTTAATTCCACTTTTTATGCTAGCAAGGTACCCAATTTTATTCTGCTGCTGAATAGAATATGTAAACGAATGAATCTATTTATACAGTTGCTTGTAATATTAATATATATTTTATGAGAAGTGACTGAGATCTACCAACTATAATCCAAGTACTGAAAGATATCAAATTAAACTCAATTTTCACGGGGTACTGTTTGGCCCTGCAGTCGAAGGGTTAGGGGAAGGGGAGCTTATGTCGAAAAACCGGGTTATTTGCAAGTTAGGTCATGAGAGATTAAACCGGGCCGTATCCATTAAATATATATCTTCTACCCACAAACCATTGGAAATTGGATCCTCTTCAGAAGATATAGTTGGGTTCGCCTGAAGCTGTGGTGCGATTTATATGTCGATTTTGGCACGGATCACTAAAAACGCAAAATATTTTTTAGAACAAAACAAAATTTTAGTAATAAGCTTCGTTTTTGTATGAAACACAGACACATTTTTACAATAAATAGTTTCTATAATAAAATGAACATGTTTATTAATTTTAGTAGCGATATTCAGAAGTATATGTCAAGCAAAGCTAAGCAATCTACAGAAGATTAGAAAAAAAAATTGATTTTTATTAAATGTATGTATATCTATTCTTTACAAGCGTTTTTTCGCTCGGGTTAATTTAGAATTGAAAATTCAATCATGATTGGAAATACACGTGGCGCCATCTATTATTATAAAAAGTTACTTTTGCATTTAAAATATTAAGTAAGGAAGTAAGAATTGGGCAAGAACATAAATTCTGCACATTTTTTACAATTAGATGAAAAATACATCCAATAATGCAAACATTTTTACCTGTCAAGTCGGAATTTTACACTTATTGTATTTCAAGAACTAAGTTTTAAAATATGTAAGAGACAGATAGCTTCAATGCTTTCCGTGTTCCAGTGAAAAAGTTACACAATAAAGAACTGACAACCTTTTCAAAATGTTCAAAATAAACATTGTCGGAGGAGAGAAAGCTATTGTAAACTATTTATTCTTTACGACTCTCTTCGAAGAGCAATTGTAAGTTTTACAAGCTGGAAACGGTATTGGTTTAGCTGCTTTAGAAAGAGCTCACATTAGTTCAGTGGCATAGCGTGGGTTTTTGCCGCCCAGGGCAGACAGAAAATTCGGAATTGCGGTTTCACTTGGTAATGTATGTGGTTATACGTTATTTTTTTTATTTCCAATTTAAAAAATCGTGACGCTTGTCGTCGCCTCTTTTCATATGCCGCCCGCGGCCTTGCGCCCTGTTCTTCCCCACGCTACGCCACTGCATTAGTTACCCGCGGTTATAAAGTTATTTTTGCTTCCTTTTATTAAGTATAGTTAAGGAACAACCTAGCGTCAGAGTTTAAACCACCTCTTACATAGGTTTACATACCCTCAAAAATTACTCAGGTGTGCAGGTTTCCTTATTATATTTTCCTTCATCGTTTTATACAAGTGATACGCACATGATGCATGTTGATGATGATTTCGAAAAGTCATTGGTGATTACTTGTGTTATTTGACTTGACATTCCAATGATCATACCACTATCATTGCTAATTATTTCGTTTTAGTTATTTCCTTGTAGATATTACACAAATTAATTTACGTTAATTGGAATACCAACGCGTATTATTTTAACCGCTAATGAAATATTTCATAGGAAGCTTGAATGGGCTGTATAAAGCGATATCATATCAGTATTTCCTGGCTACTCGCCTGTGGTACTATGTTTTAGTCGGGTCGTTCGTTGTGACATATAAGTAATAAATTATGATACAATAACTATTCATATATACAAAAGCCTAAAGTTTATTCTATATACTGCAAACAAGCATACCTACGGCTCTCGCTCTCCTAATGGCAGGCGGTTACCGTAACCTATACACGCTATTCGTAACAGAGGTATCATTTGCGAATGGCCGACCAAGTGCAGGATTTTATAATGGGAAAAGAGTTTAATAAAGGGGGATTATGGACTTGTATGGAATGTTCTTACTGACCGTACAAAATACAACAGTATGCATACTGTTGGTATAAGACGGGGTGTTTTCCGCAGGTCCACGTCACCGCGCCGTTGCCGTTGAAGTCACAGGTAATCATGCTACAGCCGTCGGCGTCGTAGCGCTTATTCTAAGAATACTGTTTTTTCAATCCGATATTCTATTCTGGCTTTACCACCACGAAAAACAGTTCCCTATGCCTAGTCAGAGTTAAGCTGACGGTTTAAGTAAGACGTAATAATATACCCGTCTTTGACCTTCGTGAGCAGTAAAAATAAGACGGGTATATACATATTACATAATATTAAAATAGTCAGTATTTTCATAGTTTACAAACTGAAACTAGGGGTACAGTTATAAAATATACACTAACATATCACTCTTAATATAACACTACACATACATATTATATACTCTACTTATTCTCACATTGATGTGGCAGGTAATAGTTTTACAGTAATGTGTGTACATCTTCTGAATTTGTGGGTGTGTGGGTAAGAGGCATTCCGTATTGTAGTTCCTATTTCAATATGCAAGTGAGCGATCGTTTGATCTCGTCATTTTACACCGTAAAGCGACTTCAGAGAAAATTAAATAACTATAAGGGCGATATAAAAACGATTTTCTTGCAAGTTATTAGGAATAAATACATTTTGATTCTTATATCTAATACCTATAGAATACTACTACTAACATCTACTAATTCGAAGTAAGCCAATATGCTAATGACGCGATCTAAAATTCCTTTTCATTCACAAAAGCTACTGGAAACGGTAGACGATTAGCAAAGCCAACAGAATCTTTAGACTAGACTAGAGACTAGTATGCGGTCTATAAGTCGTTAGTTATCTTGTGTGCATTATTAAGCAAGTTTCCTTATTGACCCCGTAACTTGTGCATGAGAATATGTCAACAGTATCTGTTGCTAACCATATTCAAAGTTTTTGTATGCGAAAATGTACCTACGTAAGGATATAATTAGGTTAATAATGCTCAGTAACCTGACTAATGTTATTGATAAATTGAAGTTGACGCGCTGTAATGTAATTGTCGAATTACTGAAGCAAAATACTTAAGTGTTTAAACAAAACTTGAAGAGTGTGGAAGCTAGGAGAAAATACTAGGCCTAGTATTAATTATAAAAGTAATTACTATAGTAGCAATATGAATACTACCTTATTTAATACATCTGTAGTCGCATATCATAAAAAAATGAACTAAAATATCTAGATATTATTTAATTTTGGAGCTATCATAGTAACCGTTGTTATTCCTAGTATTTCGTATAGTATGGCACAGTTTCTCTGCATATGTAATGCGTACGTTATGGTATTTATATGGAACTGCATCCATCCCCATTCTATCATTTCTAGCTTCCAAATAAAACCTGACTTCCACAGCAAAATCTAAAATAGATTCTCGTCACGTGTTCAAGTCCATTCGTTTTTTGATACGTGACAAACAGTCTATTTCTAATTTTCACGATACGGCGTCGACAAAAAACAGAGACAGGTAAAAAATTTAAAAATATATTCGATGCGACCAACGTCTATGCGGTGAAATGCCTTTTTCAATTCTCGTACGGTATCGGATGCGTGGAATATTCACGTCTTAGGAACGTGCGCTTTGTAGTACAGATGCCTGGGAACGCGGTACCGTGACTCGAGATCTTAAGCCTTCTACGATGCAAAATTTGCAACTGAATATTGGTATTTTAATTCTTTCTTCTTTATAATATGGTTGATGAACAACCTGGTGTCAGAGTTTAAAACGCCCATAGGCCATGTCAGACATGGCGTTATACTGAGCCTTTACACACCGATGAAGAATCTCTAAGGTGTGTTAGTTTCCTCCATGTTTTTCCTCGCTGTTTTAGTATGTGATAATTAATTTCTAATACGAATATTGAATAGAGAGGTCCATGAAATTGAACAACTTTCGCCAAGGAACATAGATCGAAATTGACGAGGAAAAATTTTTTATTTTATTATTTCGATTCGATGATTTCGATCGATTCGAGTGAGCTAGCGTAGTGATTAATGCTCGATTGCTTGAAAAATTCTTTGCTCTGTGGAGAAATGGGCTGATATAGGTAATTACTTGCATAATCATCTTAAATATAGAATTATTCAAAGAAACATATTAATCAAATATTTCTTAGCGCTGTAAGTACATTTGATAAATGTTTGTTAGTGCAACTAACAACTTGCGACTAATCTTTTAATCTCGCTTCGCGTTAAGACGCTTTGCTCTACGACACTTGCATTTCGTATTGTCACAAGTTGAACAAAGCCATCCAAAGTTTGCTATTATTGTTGTAAGATCAAAGGTTTCAAATTTGGGTGTTAAGTTACCCGTAAACGTTGAGCGACGATTGTCTAGCCATAGAGTTTGGTCTAACTTGGCCTTTGAATTGGTATAAATAGAACTCTCTTGCTGTGTGAAATATCGAGTTAATTTGAAAAATGTTCAACAAAAATGGTTTTTGAACGTAAAAATTAAAAAGCACAAGTAATATTTACCTGATTTACCTGCTTATAATTCACAAAAAATCGATGATTAACTTTTTTTGAACTTAGGAAAAGTAAAACCGAGGCAAGAGTGGTGTTTCTAGGACTATTTTGAAAAAACTCTAGTACCGAAATAATATTCATGTACTTACACCTACTTACTCATTAATACCTTAAATCTGATTGAAGTATACTCTGCAGTTGAGTCGATGTAATCCGGAAAGAGCAAAATTTTCCTTATACGTAAATAATTTGCTGAAAAATATAGCGGTCTCGTACGAAGGAGATGACATCTCTTGAGGGTCGACGTTAAGTTAATGCAGTAGTAATGCGAGCTCAAACCGCCAGGAGCGTAAAGTTGCGGACACACAGGGGAACTGGGAACATCGTCCCGCAACACAGTCGCCTAACACGGATTGTGCATAACAAGAACGTCTTTGTAAAAGTTTCAACTCCGATTATATCGAGTTGTACGTTTCTGAACATATTTCTTCAATGTGTTTTGAAATTTAATATTTCGTTTGCGAACGTTGAGATATTTTCAAAACGTGCCAAGTTTGCTTCTGAAACTTTTGTTTAAGTGTTTCTTGACGTGAAATTTTAATATTAAATTGTTTGGATTATTCACATCTAAACAAAAAATAATTTATTCTCCCCATCCGTTACATAATTAATAAATTAAAGAGACGTTTTGACACAAATTAGGTAGCGCCCAAGCTAAATGAATTATTCCCACGATGCAAGGTAATGAAAATGACAAAGTAAAACTTTTTCTTTCTTAAAACATTTTTTTATTATCAAACTTTTGTTTTTTTATTAGCTCGCAGTTTTAACGTAATGTTCCAATTATTTATACATTTTAAAACTTTATGATATCAATTGCTGAAAATAGCTCAGTTTATAGGTTTAATTTTTTTGGGATATCCTCGATAGAAGAAAAAATCGATGATTAACTTTTTTTGAACTTAGGAAAAGTAAAACCGAGGCAAGAGTGGTGTTTCTAGGACTATTTTGAAAAAACTCTAGTACCGAAATAATATTCATGTACTTACACCTACTTACTCATTAATACCTTAAATCTGATTGAAGTATACTCTGCAGTTGAGTCGATGTAATCCGGAAAGAGCAAAATTTTCCTTATACGTAAATAATTTGCTGAAAAATATAGCGGTCTCGTACGAAGGAGATGACATCTCTTGAGGGTCGACGTTAAGTTAATGCAGTAGTAATGCGAGCTCAAACCGCCAGGAGCGTAAAGTTGCGGACACACAGGGGAACTGGGAACATCGTCCCGCAACACAGTCGCCTAACACGGATTGTGCATAACAAGAACGTCTTTGTAAAAGTTTCAACTCCGATTATATCGAGTTGTACGTTTCTGAACATATTTCTTCAATGTGTTTTGAAATTTAATATTTCGTTTGCGAACGTTGAGATATTTTCAAAACGTGCCAAGTTTGCTTCTGAAACTTTTGTTTAAGTGTTTCTTGACGTGAAATTTTAATATTAAATTGTTTGGATTATTCACATCTAAACAAAAAATAATTTATTCTCCCCATCCGTTACATAATTAATAAATTAAAGAGACGTTTTGACACAAATTAGGTAGCGCCCAAGCTAAATGAATTATTCCCACGATGCAAGGTAATGAAAATGACAAAGTAAAACTTTTTCTTTCTTAAAACATTTTTTTATTATCAAACTTTTGTTTTTTTATTAGCTCGCAGTTTTAACGTAATGTTCCAATTATTTATACATTTTAAAACTTTATGATATCAATTGCTGAAAATAGCTCAGTTTATAGGTTTAATTTTTTTGGGATATCCTCGATAGACTTCGTGCAGTGATAGCCTAGTAGCATGAATGTTGACTGTCAAGTCACAGGTTCAAGCTCAAGGCATGCGATACATTTTTAGTTATAAAATTTCGGTATTTAAAAATCACCGTTGAGATGTTCATTCGGTCTTTCAATTTATTAGGCTGTCAAATAAATAAGTGTCAAAAGCTTCCAATATTATTTGACGCCAAAAAATTCAACTAGCTGATTAAGAGTATCTGTGTAAATGTAAAACTTTTCCTATATTCAACATTTTGTAACGCGTACTGAATACAAAATTAAGTAAATCATTTCACTACAATTGAATGTCGGCTCGGTGTGTACATTGTACGTTGGCAGCAGCGGCGGTGCATCTGATAAAATTGATGTCAGTGCCTGCGACGGTGACATACGACAACTCGCGACAGCCGTGACTTAAATCGCAAATCCAGCGCTGCACTTCCCATCCTACCAAACTTTTATTTATGAATGCAACCTTTCTTTTAAAAAGCACTAAAGAATATTACGTCTTTTTTTTTTATAGACTCACGCCTGTATTCTCCAGAGGGGGTAGGCAGAGATGTGCAGTACACCCACGTTTCACCGGCTATGTTATAAGTCCCATGTAATAGGGGGCGAACCTATTGCCATTAAACGGGCACAATTCCAGACTCCATGCTGCTACTGAGAATTTCCTAATGGAAAAACCCAATAAGTGTTAAGTATTGGGTTAGTGCCCAACCCGGGGATCGAACCCAGTACCTCGTGCTCAGCAGTCGCACTTGCTACTAGAGTAGACCAACGAGGCAGTTGAAGAATATTACGATATATTTTGCGAAAACAAATTTATTATACGACACGCATTTTTGCAAGTTTAAGTTTTGCGGTGTCATTATTTATTTAATTTGAAATTTTCCTCGGTCGACGGTTTAGGGTCATCGTGACTGTCCAAAATCTACCCCATCTACTCCCATGGGTCTCATAAGACTTGAAACACGAGTAAGAGATTACATTAGATGGATGAGCAGCAGCGCCCGACCATGTGGCTATACTATGTAAGTAATGTTGGATCTTGCTCTTTTTGTAAAGTCCTGTAAAAATATTTTTTACACTTCTGGCTTTGATTCGTTGTAACACACTTTAAAAAAATATTGTTTATTCATTTAATTCTACTATTGTACAATTGTACTAATGTACAATTAATCAAATTAAACTCCACCTCTCTGCCAACCACTCTGGGCAAGCGGGTTGGCGATCGCAGTAGTAGTATTTTAATAATATTAATGTAAATTACAAGCTTGAATATATTCTCTACCAGTCAACTTCGGGATGATGATGCAGAAATAGAACTTGGAAGATGCACCAAAAAAAGTTTGTTTAAGGTAATCAATGAAAAAAATAAACATTCTTCATATTTATTCGGGTTTATGGTCGGCAAATAGATAACTTAATACTAAGTCATTTTGCGTTACGAACAATAACATAGATTGATACCATTTTCCAGAAGTGAAAAGTATTGTTTCTAATTTTTTCAGATAATAATATAAGTACATGTTGTTTAAAAGAGCCTCTAAACTACACTATCACTTTTTGAAGACATGAATCTACAAAATTATTCCGTTCTACAAATATTTTTAGTTAAATTAATGTTCTTGTTTACTTGACCTTTCTATTAACACAAGCGAGAAGATGTATGAAGATAATATGAGGTTGATTCGGCGTTCCCTAGCTCGCCTAGTATTGTTTACCTTTGAAATTGGATATAACGGTAGCATTATCTGAGGGATACTTGGGGTGAAAATTTAATTACGCCACGTTGCTGCGTTGTTTTACCTTCGACCGTTTCGTGGCTACGTCTACAGGCAAAGAATTATTTCGATAAGCTTAGTAGATAATGAAGTTATTTGCAAAAAGTATTTTATTTTTCGTTGTTAAGATGTAGCAGTAGTGTCGATAAAATAAAATAAAATATACATGATTAAGTTTAATTAAAATATTACCAAACAACCGGTTACCGATTAGGTATTTTAATACAGACACTAAGTTGACAAACAGTACGTACCTATATTAAGTCTGTTAAATCCAATATTGTAAACTTTGTGCAACTTTATTAGCAGGTACCTTCCTAATATAAATATTATGTTTACGTTTACTTGTGAAAAGTGTAACTGGGATATTTTTTGTTTGTAATAACTTATGTATAATAATTTATTCCAAATTCACTTGAAGATGATTCAACAGGAAGCGTGTAAACCGCATGAACTACTTTATCCTAGGTTTTCAATAATAAAATAGTTTTTGTAACATTTTTTAAAACGGATTAGTACATTCGAAGCGAACTCTAAACTTACGAATTTTTAGTCAAAGTCACAGCGCAGGTACAAATCCTGCTCGTCGGTAATCGAATTTTTCTTTCTACAAAACTTTAAATATCATGTTATCTATGTTTTACACAACATCTGTTTCATGTACGTCTATTTTCTGTGGATCTCAGCTTAATACATACATAATTATATTTAATAGTTGTGACTGTTTTCTTATATATATCTAACCTAGCAATTGTTTATAAGCATATAAGTTAAATCATTAATTTTGTAGATAAGTTGTTAAACAAAACTGTATAATATTATAATAAAACAAATGATATAAATCGAAAATAAAGTGCGCTGCAAACTTGCGTCATAAACTATTCAGATAAGATAAGTAACAATCGCTGGAAAATTTCAAACGATGTTCTAGAATAATACAATCATGCACATTGGCTTTCTGAAGCTGCATAGAGGTTTATGACATCGCTACAAAGTTATAGCTGGGTGTAGACGACGTCGAGTGTTGGTCATAAACACGCGCTATAAAGCGGGCGTGTCCGGGTAACGATGCTACATTACAATGGTTGTATGGTCTTTTATGAAGTTGATATTTTAAATTATGCTAATATTTGTCCGCGTAGTACTTTATGGGTTTTAAAATATGTTGTTGGTTTCACTGATATGATGAAAATAAGTCTTTTATCTCCTGCTTCATAACATTTTCATCTTCCACTTTCTTATGATTTGCAAGTAAAGCACGACTAATCTACGTTTATGTTTATTAGAATAGACATAGCTTTTTCACGATAACTCTTTTTTTGGAGCGTGAGCTGACCCGGAAACTCGAGCATAGATATAGACAAATACTTTCAATATTATCCATGCTAGTGGAGTAATTCTACCAAATATACAAAACGTCGTTTTAAAAGAAAATCGTTCAAATAAAAGTCTACAATTTTTTACAAACGCGGCATCTTTTCTTCATCTGTCGTGAATAATAATTATGTTTTACCAATATTCTATTGAAATATTTTTAGGTTCTAAGTGATTGACTATTAATTTGAGAAGAAATATTTTTACCTCAATATTTAAAAATAATTTGGTCGTTATACAAACGTTAAAAGGGATTGAATATTAATTTATAGACATATTTATCATTTGTTCATTCAAAGAACTGTGGCTTAAATATTGTGAAGTTTGTGTGACTTCATACATATCCTATGTAGCGGGAAGAGGATAGCAATAATCTTCTACAGAATTTCAGGAAGCTTAAGCGTCTGATTGTATTTTTTTTGACACATATGGTATGAGTATCAAATATGTAGGTAGGTATATATGCAAGTACTTTATAACACTTGATGACTTTACTGACTAACGTAATATGTCAATTATATCTAGTTTGGTCGCCTTTGGCTTCAGGTTTATCTATGGTTAAATCTTCCGTCTAAGCAACGAAGATAGATACTGCAAAACATCAAGTTCCCGGAAATAGATGAGCGATACTTAATCTAGAGGCTTTCAAAGTGATCTACTTAACTGCGACTTAACTATTATGATGTCTATATTATCGGATTAGCGTCACCACCCCGTTGCCTGTCACCGCTTTGTATATTTGTAAAGGCAAATTCAATATTTGCATCGTCTGAGCCACGTTGCTTGACAATAGGATGAAACGCAAGAGTTTTATTTATACGGTGTGTATACACCCTGTTTTCTCGTTAGCTGCTCTTTATTAAATAAACATTCCTTATCACGAAGTCCTGGGTTCGATTCCCGGGTCGGGTAAAGTGTTATTGGATTTTTCCATTGGGAAATTCTCAGTAGCAGTTCGGAGTCTGGAATTGTGCCCAGTTAATGGCAATAGGCTCGACCCCTATTACATGGGATTTGTAACGTGGGTGTACTGCATACCCTCTGGCCAATCCTCAAATACAGGCGTAATTGTGTTTTTTTTTAGATAACATGTTATGTTAAAAAAACCCAGTCAAGAATACAATAGAATATGTTTTTTCTATGAAATAATGAAATAGGGTGTTAGTCTTCTTATTCTTTTAAGGTTTATTCAGCAGAGTATTTGTTGGGTTATTAATTCTGTTTAAATACCAATACAAGTACATTGATCTTTACAAAAGAAAGTCGTATATTAAAAAGATGATTACTTGTACTCATGAAATGATCATCCTAACTAATATAATAAATGCGAAAGTAAGTTTGTTTCCTTTTCACGTGTCTTAAGAATCTTGATTCAATTTTAAATTCTAAATTAACGCGGGCAAAGCTGCAGGCAAAAGCTCAATAAACACAAAACTCATCCTGTCTCAGCCTAACCTATATTTTCCTCATTTCGACCCTATTACCGATATCAATAGGATCGCATTCTAAGCGCAGGTGTGATCCGGAAAATTAGTGAGATAACGAATAGCCAAGTATTGGAAGAAAACATAGCTTAACCCGGACACAAATAGACAGTCAGTAATGAACAATGGAAAAGACAAATTGGGGAATACTAGGGTATCGACGTGTCCTTTGTTCAACCAAATTTTTGCGAAGAAACCTCTGAACAAAGCCTTTTGTACTTTAATGTAACAGATACCTGCAAAAAGGTAATAGCAACCGGCTACCGTCATAATGAAAGATTCATAAATAATGCCTAGGAAACAATGTAAAACTATGACTGGAAGAAAAAGAAAATACTTTTGAGTTTTTCAAGACCTATTCTGGAAGTTAAGTATTTTCGTGAAACAATAAATGATTCTTAACACAATTGTTTGATAAATGAACTTTTATTTTTTGACTTAGTTTATAGACAATATAGACTTAGTTTTTAGTTTATGAAAATGACCTCTCATCTTATTTAGTTCGTTCAGATATTTTAAATAGATATTTTCACACACAAACGCTCACATCTACTACCAATGTGTGTTGATTTTACACACCATGCTTGCAATTTATCCTAAAACATGCATTTGATTAAAAATCAGTTTATATAAGTACATAAGGTTATTGTGTTTCGTATCTTAAAAAAAACCAAACAAATGGATATAATCCGCTGTTTTTGGTTAAAACTAAATAAATATGAAATGAAATCAGTTGATTGAATCAACGAAATTAATGAATTCAGTTGCCCAGAGCATTGGCTCGGTTCAGCAAGTGTCGTAAGTAGGTACAGACTACAGTAGAATCAATAGTTTTTAATTATGTATCATAAAAAAAAACTGATTATTGCGTTGAGACAATAATTCAATTTAACCTCTGTTAAATTAAGTTGTAAGACCAATAGAGTGAACTACGGTTCCACTTAATCAAACTCTACTCATATACTTATCAGTTTTATCGATAGTCAAAACTGAAAATTGATACCAAATCCCACGTCAATAGAACTAATACAGTAAGTGCGGTCGTACTGAGGACCAAAGGGACGGACGATTTCCTTTGTGAACTTTAACTAAGTTAATCGAGAAAGTTACGTCGTTAGCGGTAGAGGACAAATTCATTACGTTTCACAAGTGACTTGAGCGTGATATAAAATTTTACACCTTGTAAAATTTAATTTGGGCGCGTTTTCTTACATTTATCATTTTTATGTATCCGATTTTTTTATATAAATGTTAGTATAACAGCGTCGCCGTGTTTTTATGGACGTGTAACTCGTTTCCTTATGTATTTTTTCTCTTTTTATGTTGCTAAAATAAGTGTGAATGTGTAATGGCATGTTGATACTGTTTTATATTTTTATTACAAATGCCAAAATTGAGTACTAATCGCATAAAATAAAAACATTCAGTAGTATATTACTAATAAACAATAACATTCGGCACACAGTAATACTACCCCAAGTATACGCATACTTCGGTAACCTATGTCTGATCGATCTTACATAGATCCTTTAGTCTTATGTGCCTAAACTAATATTGTCTGAAACGAAGAAATACTATTAGCTACAGTAGAACAATTACAATTTTAAAAAAATAGTGACATCGTGTTAGTAAGCATCTGTGGCTTAAGAACATAGACTGCAAATATCAAAAGTCATTTGTCTATGTGGAATTATAACGAGCAAACGAAATGTCTCCTAGTAACCCCTCAGTCTCATGCCTATAGATCATTCCTTTAGTTGTCAGTGGCTTACCGATATTAACCGCAACCAACAATAGTTATTTGTCACAGTGTAATTGTAATGAGCAAATGAAATGAGATATATCACTAGCCACCTCAGTACGCCACTGTCTCACCGGTCTATAGATCATTCCTTTAGTTATCTGTGGCGTGACGTTGATTGATGTCTGCCTAAACAACTTACCCGAACAGTTTGAAACACAAGTCTATACATATTTTTGCTGAATTACCTTTTTCTTTATAATATTTAACAATTTAAATTAATTAAATTTGTTAATTTATGTTCTAACATACATGTTTCAAAATGTTTGAGTATTCCAGCTACCTTTTCAAATTATAGACCTTAATTATAAAATGTACAATTTACAGTTTAAACATAATATTTTTTGCCCGCAAACATTAGTGGGTAATTACATATACCTAACTTTACCTACATAACTCTTTTTTAGCTTTATACATTATAGGTATTTGGTTGGTACATGTATGCTTTGTTCTGGAATAGGTTTTTATTGTTCATTTGCCTTATAATAATTGTTATAATAATAAGTAATGCTCGCTGTTTTAAATTTTAACCTGTAATATTATAATAATTAGGTAACTTAATTATATAAAATATCTAGCTCGTCCGCGACTTCATCCGCATTATTTCGGAAAACCAAGTAGCTATATCCTTCTCCAGGGAGGCTACCTTTTTGTCAAATCTCATTACGATCGGTTCAGCGGTTAATACGAAATGAGGTAATAAACAGACAAAGTTACTTTCGCATCTATTTATTGGGGATAATTAATTAGGAACAATATTAAGTACCTAATTAAATGCGAACAGTTTTTATTAAACCGTATAAATTATAGCAAAAATTAAAAATACTATTGTATTTTATGTATGTTTTTGACATGTTTATGCACATGTTTTGCTTATTATTACGGCACGGCACGCCGGTGATTGCGGGTTCAAGTTCCGCCCGAATCAGTTGTATTTGCGAGTTTCTTATTAAATAAATTTCATTTAATACAACTGTATTTAATAATTTTTTGTAGTTTATATTCTGGTTTGTGTTTTTGTCAAGCCTCTTAACTTTGCCCTGTAAGTTGACTGGAAGAGAATGCCACATAGCATTAAATCCACCTGTTATACTTCTCTACATTGTAATAACAAAATCAAATAACGGTTTCTCCAGCAATCGATAACAATCAAATGGTTTTATAATGGAAAGACCACAGACAACAGGCATGAACTAAAGAAAGGCACGTTTTGATACACCTGAATAAATAAATTGTATAATCCAGACAATATTAGGAACAGTAAAATCTGATAGTACACAACAATAAACTCTGGGTGTGAAAAGAATATGTTTAATTAAGCCACCCCTTTGTAACAGTACTAAAATTAATCAGAGGTGTACGAAACACAGATGCTCATAATAATAAATATTACTCAGGCGTGCTATTTAGAGAAAATACTGGAGAATTAAATAAAATAGAAATATAACAGTTGTTTAGGTACATTTAAAATTAATTTTACACTAAATAGTTATGAGAAATGTTCAATTTTTCAGCAATAAATCATAATTGTACTAGAATTTAATATTTTTTTTTAAATTTTCGACAAGACAGATAGATTAGGTTCATGACAGAGAGACTAATGTTAATAGAATATTTTATTTTAAAACAGTCGCACAATTTAAAAATCATACGATAAAGAAAGAAGAATTTTAAACGAATTTTTTTTAGGTAAGAAGAATTGAAATTTGATTTGATTTTCGTTTAGGTAAAAAGAACTGAAATTTGATTCAACTTTCTTTTAGTAATTAGTTATTTATATGCAAAATGTCAGAGTGTTATTGCGCATATCAGTTTGTAACCAACCGTTGCCAAATATAGACCTAATAGATCGTTATGTTGAATAGTCATGAGGAAATACAGTGAGTCCCACCGCACTTGAAACCAGATTAGCGTGCTAATGTATTCGGCTGCGAATTCGCTTCGTATCATAATAAATGACAAACAGAGTAAATAGCTACTAAGATGTACACGTGTAATATTTCTCTAATATATTAAGTTAATCACATATGCATTAAAACATGACCAATGAACGTTGGTAAACAAAAAATAGTCAACAGATAATTACATGTAGTTATAATACCAGCAGACATCTTGATGAGTGACTCAATTGTACTTAATTTTTAGATCTCTTTGGTGGACCAAATGAGAGGCGAGGAAATTTCTACCACGCAGGTGCACGCGGGTGGTTATTCAATCGTGAACCTGCGCAAACTTTTTCCCACTTGACCTCTTTATGTTTAAAATGATTGCCGAAATCTTTACAAAGGTGTAATTTAAAGGCCTAATTTGCAAATAAAACATAATAATTATGGTATTGATGTACACCCAGCAGCCAAACGTACACATTGCAGCCTTTCAGCAGGTAAGAATAGAGCTCTCCATAGCTTGTGTATTGGAATTGAGCCATTCGTACAAGGCTTTAGAGTATATAATACAGCCCCTACTAATTACTTAGATTTATTACTACTTAGAAAAAAGATGACAAGAGCGAGTCATAGTTAATTTAAGGTACCTAAAAAACTTAAAACAGCTTAACACACTACTAACATTCCAAACTATTTGAATATGATTACGGAAATATTAGTTTTAAAAAGCTAAATATAAGCTTTGTAAGTATTGTGAGGATAAACAAGCCCAAATGTAATAATTATGTAAAAATATTTATACTTGTCATTTTTCATTTAGAACAATGAGTGGGATATTATTAATAACGTTAAGAGACTCAGCACGACCGCATATTTCACTTTTAAGTATACATTAAAATGTAAACAAGAAGATCGTCGCCATCTTTTTTTGCCGTTATTTTAATAAACGACGCGTCTTTGACGTTGGAGATTTTGTGTGGGTTTTTTATGAGCTTATAGCCAGTTGCCTTTTAGCCTGAAGCGGTTATCAGTTATGCCAGAACTGCCAAGGCAAGACTTTACCGGATTGACATCGTGTTCGTTAATATTGAAATTAGTTTCGTTAAGGTTAGGAAAAGGTTTCTCTGGTACCGTCGAGAATGTCGGAAGTTACAATCATTTATTTTTCCATACGAAACAGTGACAGCATAACAAAAAAACCGGCCAAGTGCGAGTCAGACTCGCGCACCGAGGGTTCCGTACAAACCTGTAGGTATATAAGTAAAAGTTTGTTTCCAAACTCCTCCGAAACGGCTGAACCGATTTGCATGAAATTTTGTGTGCATATCGGGTAGGTCTGAGAATCGGCCAACATCTGTTTTTTTTTTTTAATCGCTGAACAACGTTTGCTGGGTCAGCTAGTAAGTTTATGATTATTAAAAAAAATATACTATGTGATGTAACTAAAAATTTAAGATTTTCGGAATTTTTCCTATATGTGTACTTTATAACGTTGCTTCATGCCAAATTTCAAGATTCCAGGTCGTCTGGAAGTATCCTTTAGGTTTTGATTCCCTTGCGAGTAGTTGCGAGTTTCAAAATATGCGGCTTTAATTGCTGTATCTTTTGATTGCGTTGACGTAGAAGTTTGATTTTGTTACAGCTTAAAGATATTATAGACTTGAGTATTTGTTAAGAATTTCAATATAATACCACTACGCGTTCATGAGTAAAGGGGTAATAAGTTTAAAATTATTAAAAATATTTTTATTATATGATGTAACTAAAAATTTATGCTTTTCGCAATTTTTCCTTTATCTGTGTTATAAGACGTTGCTTCGTACCAAATTTCAAGATTCTGAGTTCACGGGAAGTACCCTGTAGGTTTTGATTCCCTTGCGAGTGTCGAAAATTTGCGGCATAAACGGGAGTATCTTTTGATCGCGTTGACTTAGAAGTTTGATTTTTTCACAGCTCCAAGAGACCATAGACTTGAGTATTTGATATGAATTTCAGCTTGATACCTCCACGCGTTCCTGAGAAAAAAGGTCTTGACAGACAGACAGACAGACAGACAGACAGACAGACGGACAACAAAGTGATCCTATAAGGTTCCGTTTTTACCTTTTGAGGTACGGAACCCTAAAAAGGAAATGTAAAAGAAAATAAATATAACAGAATAAGTACGACAAACTTTAATTATGTTTTTAACAAAAAGAAACTACTAAAGAGATTTATGAAAAAAGTCAAAGTGTTGACATCATTCCCGTACCGAAAATGTCACCAACTCATAAAATGTTGCTGTTGATCCAGCCCTGATTTCCAATTTGCAGCCTGTAGTAAAACATGAAAAAAGAATATGAGGTTGTCCTATAGAAATTGTTGGTATCAATTATCTGTGGTGCATGAAAATAGAACTGCGAACAAATTTCAAACTATTTCCTGGAAACTTGCCCCGCAGAGTGGGCAATCAGTTATAAAAACAATAGACTTCTACTGTGTCTGTGAATTGACAGATAAGAGCGTTATGTGCTTTTTTATTCGATGGAAGAGATTGCAGTTGTATCTACACAAACAAAAATTCATTAAAACATCAACAATTCATTGAAACTGTTACTTTTGATGGCGCAAAACAGATTTATCATTGATAAATGTTTTTGGTCTACCCAAACCTCTTTCAAAGAGAAAGAGCATATTGTCATTCATTTCATGTCAAAATAAATTGCAAAAACCTGTTACGTCAATGGAGTTTTAGACGTTGAATTCATTTGCGGACTCAAAGAAACAAAGCAGGCGTAGCTGACGTGATGACGTCATCACATAGCTTTGACTTTGAGCCACCAACTCTGTTTATGGCCGTCTCTGAATTGCATAGCGACGTTACCCCAAGTTTTTTTTCTCACAAAGCAATCGTGGAAAGTTTATTTCAAAAGGATTTTTTTGTTTTGTTGAATGACCAAACATTTCGCTATAAACACGCTCGTATAGGATAGCGGGAGTATGATGTAGATGCAGCGGTTTTCTTTGTATTTTGCGTTATTTAAGTTTTTATTTGGACTGAAAGTATAGCTTGTACGACTAACATTATGTTTAATTTTGCAGTTTTGATCATTCCACTTCATCATCATTTCAGCCAGATGAAGCCCACAGCTAGGCATAGGTCTTCTTGAAAGTTTTCCTTAGTTTAATCTTTGCATTTGCTGCAATAAAAAAAAAACGCTAATTTGATCATCAATAAGAAGTTTTAATACTCTATTGAAAAAAGAAGATCAATTGATATGACAATACCAAGCATTTAACAATGAACCTTCATAAACAGTGCACAATTAGTTCACCTAATCTTTATACTAAACAGCAACTCATTTAGTAACAGTGCGTTCTAATCTCTTTAGTCCAATACGGGGGGTCACACACACTTTAAGCTAGGTATACATATATGAGTGAAAACAAAAAGAGGCTTTGCTCCGTTCCTTGGGGCATTAACTCTGTAATCTTTATTAACGTAGGGGACACCCCGCAGTCATTCCACGGGATTTTAATACATGCTCGTTTACCACAAAACTCTTTATCTACCTCCTACGAAGGGATAGCACAATAAGCTTTTTTTGGAAAAGATAGCGGCCATTTTTAAACAATTGTAAGAGTTGTGAAAAAAGAATCTTGGAAGGATTGCTTTGATTGCATGTTATGTTGTGTATTGGAACCGATATTGTTGAGTCTTGTCTGTTTTTAAACGGTTTTATTTAGCTTGCCCTGTTTATTATTTGGTTCAAATTTAGTAATCGACATTTCATCCCCTTCTTGCTGACAGATTGATCTGATATTTGGTACACAGCTTTAGTTCTGATGACAAAACCGTTTTACGTAAAAAAAATGTACTTATAGTATCTGCTTTCGAATCAGATTTTCAATTAGAGGTAGGAATATCAAATCACCATTTTGTTGCTACAAAAAGTTGATTATTAGAAGTAGGTGTCTACCTTTCCACCACCTAAATTGCCAATACATTATCTATACATTCTTAAGGATACCTTGGTATACAAAGTAACCCATGCTTTTATGGAGCTAGTTTTCTATTTAATCTATTGAGTTTGTTCACTCATAAAATTGTTAGCAACATCTGAGGTCGAATCGTTATTCGAGATGAGATAATATATTATATATAAATATATCTAATATAATTATATGGGGTGAAATTTAAATCATGCACAACCCAAAAAAGGGGTCATTGCACTCATCATTATGATCAACTTTTTGTATGAGATAAAACCCTAAAATTGGAAAAAAAATCTTAAGTTATCTGTTCAAAGGAATAGCCAATAGCTGAATTTTTGTTAAAGAAATTTTTATTTGGTGGTTCCAGGTGGTGGTAAAAGTTTTTCACGTTGGTATGGATATAAACACTTTTAGATAATTTTGTAAGTATAGTACCAACAATGTTGCTAACTTATTAGAAAGTACATTAGGCTACATATTATGAAGCTATTCAATTCCAGTATAAGCTGACATCTTGTTGTACGAAGAGCCTATACAATGCGAGGTCAGTTCATACTGGTTTTGTATAGCTTGAAGTGCAGCCGTGTGTACTACCAATCAAATTATTAATTCACTTTCATTTTCCATAAACTGCTTCTTGCGAGTAATAATAACGTCTTTCGACGAATACATAATAAAGTCTGATTAAATAAGAACATAAACCGAGTCTGTTAAAAGAGATTGCACTATAAAATAGCCGGACAAGTTCGAGTCGGATTCGCGCACGCAGGGTTCCGTTTATAAATGATAATGATAACTAATTTTTATAAATTAGTAATCATTATTTATAAAACATAGTAATATTTCATAAAAATTAGTTATATTACTAATTTTTATAAATTAGAAATAATTTATTATCTACTATATAATTTTATTTAATCCTTAGCACTTTGATGAATAGTTGGAATAAGGCAAAGTTATAAATTTTTAAGTTAATATTTTTATCACAATGTAAATAACTGAAATTTCATTTGAAATTACCTTAAAAGCCAGCAATTTTTTTAGCTCGCAGACTTCGGAAATAAATAGGAGAAGGACATTTTTTTTTTGGACTTTTTTGGATATAAATCTAAAAGTAATAATTTTAAAAATAAATAAAAAATTGTTTCAGAATTCTCAGAACAAATCTTTTAAAATTATTTCCAGCATTAAGTATACGACAATACTAGAAAAAAAATAATTCTCAAACTAATTTTTTTAATAAATTTTATTTCATAGCTTTGTCGACGTTATAAATAATTAAGAATTTCAGCATTAATAGTCTGCGAGTAAAATGGCTGTGTCAGACAGACAGACATTTTTTTTAACGGAACCCTAAAAATTGGTTAGTAGTGTAACTTATTAGTAGAATGTTACTATCCGCTCATTTTGGCTTCGATACCCAACATTGTTTTGGATGTGATCCAACTAATGTTTGTTTCGTTTCCACTTCAATACTTCGAGTTATTGTGGACAACGTCATTATAAAACTGTTACATTTGATGGTAGTCGTAAGTATTTATTTCTGCGTGATTATGGCAATGGCAATAAAGGCTGTGAATAAGTATACTGCGGCGTTTCGTTCATTTATACAGCTGAGAAACCTTTCTTTGAGACGTTCAAGTGATTATGAATAGGCCTTTTGCAGTTGTAGAATTTGCCTTTTATTAGGCATGGTAATTTTGGAAATAAGTTTCTAATAATTCAAGAAAGGCAAATTCGATTATGAGCAGGATTTGAACCAGCGACCTTCTGGTTAAAGCCTATATTTGCTAGTGCTATCGAAATTTGGTTCTATATACAACAATCCCAGAAGTTTATTAGTACATATAAAGTAATTAAAAAATGTTTTACAATTTAGAAGCAACTTTCAGCATGAGGGTAATTCAAAAACTTCTTGCCGTTTAAAGTTTATTAGTGGTACAAATAAATAAAAAGGCATCTTAAAATTGTCAAACTCAACCAATAACCAAACAATGATTCGATTAATAAACGATTATATTGCCTGAGCACGTAACAACTTAGCTCCAAATGGATTTAGTGCACTTTGTCTTAATACATTCGATGGCCCTTGGCTCGTCGGGTCACAGGTGGCTGAGCTAAACTCCTGCAGCTTGGATAACCGAGAACCTAAATAAATAGTGCTTGAACATGTAAGCTTAGGTTAGTTATGTATATCTAAGCCTCATTTAAGTGCTCTAGTAGGATCGAATAATTTGCCAAGTTGAATTATTAGTTAGACCTGTTTTGCTCTGTGTGGTGTCGGAAGAAAGAGAGGAAAAGTTTCAACACCTCTCTACCTGCGTGTCGCATTGCCGCCAAGGGACTTTGTCATGTCTCGTGTCAAGAAAGAGTCTAGACGATGCCGTCCAACTTAGTCCTCTTGCTTCAAAAGCAGTTGTGGTCCTCCCTAATACCACAATACCGTTTACTATCAAGCAGGTTCGTGGCTGAAAAGTGCGTGTCTTTCATAGTAATAATAAAAAAAAATCGCTGATTTGTAAATAGTGCTGCTGGCTAGGATAACAATAGGTTTTCATTGTGAATACAAATTAACAACTCAAGGAATTAAAAAAGGATTAGTTCATTAATTAAAGGTTAAGAAATGAGACTCAATGAAAAATAAATTGTTTCATCAGAGACATCAAAGATCTTGCATATGCTATAGTAGGTGCAAAAGTGGAAAATACGGAAAAATTCAAAGTATTATATGGTATCGATTACATCAGGAATATTATGTGTACAAATTAACGTACGTAAGCTCTTAAACTACTATAAATACTTTAACATGATAACATACGACGTGTAAATATTAAAATAAAAAGAATATATCAAGCAAAAACATGAGAACAGAGAAAAATGTAAGGATCTTTATTAACACTTAGTTAAGACAATACAAGCGAATTAATATCAAACGGCACGTTGTCTTCACACTCTTTCAGACGTTACACGTTTAGAATACAGGAAATTATCGACCTCTGAAGTCAGTGTTCGTAAGTGGAAGACATAAAATCTTTGCCATGAGCCATAAAGGGGCAATTTCTTGTCTACGAGAGAGCATCGACGCTGTATGGCTATGGTCGGACGTGTTCTGAATCACTAGTAGATATACTGATATCGATAAAAAAACCCTTTATCGAACGTGTATTTGGTATTACACAAATTCCACGATAATGCTATGAAAGAGTTTTTTACCTTCAATAATATAATAGGCTCACGTGCCGAGCACCAGATAGTTTATCAGACATCGATCTTTATTGATAGGTGCGATATTGAAACTTAGAAATTGAATTATACCTAGAAAATTTTCTGCAATAAGAATTTGACGGTGAAAGTCTTGTACATCTCTATTGTTTAAAAATGAATTTGTTTATTTTGCATGTGCAAAACAATAAGTTAAACAGTAAGTAAAAATATTACGTAATATTGTTTTATTACTATGTACACTTGTGTGGTCCTTGGAACTATGGTTGACATACTGGACATGATGACAAAGATGTAACTCTGATCTCCAAGACTATCATCAAATTTGGGGGTCACAATGTAAATTAAATAAATATGAATGCCCCTTGGTTATAATTAAATAACAATTTGAAAATTATTAGTATGTAACTTTTACGTTCTTGTTATTTGTAGCAATAGAAATAACACAGAAAAATACTTTGGCTTTCCGTTAATCCAGAGAAGCTCTGCTGTCTTTAGTACTAACGAAATCGTCAGGATTAAGCAAACAAATTGGTTTTTATCTAAAATACATTTTCGAGGCCCCAACTAAACTACTCTAAATGAAAAATAAACTGTAATCAATCCAAGTTGTACCACGGATTAATGTAGCGCGAACAATATAACAAAAGTAAACTTTGAAGATAGAAACATTGGAAATTTACAATTTTTAGTCTAAAGAGATAGTCTACCCTCCAACAAGTTCCGATTGACTCTAAAAAAAATGGTTGATAAAAGAGTGTTTCTATTCTACGGGCGAGTTTCTTAAAAAATATTCTTTACATTCCTACTACTTTAGAAATGCATTGTAAAATATAAACAAAATGATATTGAATGCTATTAATTTAATTTTCCTTATCCTTACCTGGTTATATCCTATCCTAACATATTTTTGCATGCATGGTATTATGGCTCATTATATGTACAAGTTTACCACCATATTGTACCACATTTTATACGAAATAAATCACAAAAAAAAACTAGTATAGTTGGTAGATCTAGGTTTGTATATTTTAGAGATAAGATAATCCTCAAGAATAATTTCGAATAAAATGGATATCGTACAAGAATCTATTATAAGAATAAATGTTATGGGGACGAATGCATTTCTCCATCTACGTGAGTCGATTGTCCATTGTAAAAATTGTCTGGCACTGACTGGTCAGCGTATGATAAAGCTTTTCTAGAAAATGTTGTCTATAAAAATATCAAGGAAGAGTTGTATGATTTAAATTGAGGTATGTGAAGTAAGGAATCAAATTCTGGAATATATGAATGTGCTTCATTTGAGATGGTAAGATTAAGTTGTCTTGTATAATGTATAAAAACTGAAATAGAAATGTTTTTAAGTATTTTTTAGAATATTCTACTAGCGAAGCGACAATACGTTAGTAGGAACCAACGTATTCTCCCTGGTGAGTAAGAATGGATTTTTTTCCACCTACTTACTGGTAGGGATTAATATAAATTAATTTCCACTTCTCTAGCTACCTACAGGATTAATGCAAATTAATTTCCACTTATCTCTACCTACCTACAGGATTAATGTAAATTAGTTTATTAGAATCCACACTTATCCCTAACGAGTGGATTTTGTTAACAATTGCTACATATCTGGGTGATTCCTCGTAAATGCCGTAATAATTGCCACACTCAAAACTAACTTGGTTACCAGAAGCCCATAAGCAAAAAGAATTTGTGATTGAAGAAGGAGCCTGAAATATTCGCATCAATGAATTTATTACAATGCAACATAATATTTTTCACCCAATACCTAAAAATATCAGTTCGACTCGATTCCTTCAAATAAATTTATCTTCTAAATATGTATATGAGTTAAACAACCCCTGGATATCAAGTCGTAAATCATCCGAAGGCCCATCACGTGGGTACGATTTTTTTATACGTATAATAAAACGCATGCGTCACCGTACGAATTGCTAGTCTCACCAAACCAAAACCAGAGCAAAGCGAACCGATCCGTGGTACGTGCCCGATACGACATCACGTAACTCACATTACTGCGCTCAATGACAGTGGAGTTACGAGTCTTTTCAGCCGACGTTAAAAACGGTGGCACCCTCAGCTATTCTTTTGCCATTATTCACAGGGCCACAATCCGTTGAGTGTTAAGCACCCTTTTAATGCGACCGTTAAGTGCGTAACTACTCGTGTCATTGTACTGCGGATTATCACCACTTCGATTGCGGAACTTTGATATCGTAGGTATATATCGTATGTAATCTATACATATAAAATGCTTTGTCCTGAATGACTGACTGACGGATCAACGCACAGCCTAAACCGCTGATCGTAGAGACCTGAAACTTAGAGGGTGTATTTTTTGTGTGACGTAGGGATCCGATAAGAAAGGATTTTTCGAAATACTACGTCTAAGGGGGTGAAAAACGGGGGCAAAGTTTGTATGGGACAACGTGATTCCTTGGTCCAATCTACTTCAAATTTTGCATAAACATTCTTTTACAGAATTGATGGAACACGTGTTTCGTATTTTATTAAAACTCATCGCCTAACGGAGTTAAAAAAGGGGTTGAAAGTTATTTTGGGGGTGATTTGCATCGAAGTTGATATCAATTTTGATTTAAACTGGCTTGGTGCATATTACCCTTTAAAATTGGAATGTCAAATATAAATCGGATTAGAATTCGATATTTCAATTTTATTTGTTCTTTTATATTTGAAAGAAAAACTTACCGTATAAGTACAGCTTGACAAAAAAGAGTCTGAGGCGGTGACAGCTAGAACTAAAACTAAAAATCATAAAAACTAAGTTTGTGAGTACTAAAATAGCCATTGATTCATTACATAATAATTGATGACAAAAAATTAGTTTTAGTAATACGTAAGCACTAAATAACTTGAAATTTTGAATTGTAGTATGAAAAGTGCACCTGCAGTGGCGTCTCCAATTTTTACAGACTCTTTTTTGCCAAAGTGTACCTTGATTTTCCTTTGAAAATTCCTTGGAAATCTTTTAGAATTAGATTATTATTATAGGCGACTATTTGTGATTGCTATACCGACATTATAATTGACTGTCATTCGCCCTGTACCTAATTCTGCTTATACAATGACACTAAAAGTAGTGGCATCGATTCAAAGCAGTACAAGTTGTTCTCATGGGCAGTACCTACTACCTAGATTATATTTATACGATTTAAATAAATAAATTCTATTCAAAATATTCTATAGTCTACGTGAGCGAAGCCACGCGGGAAAAGCTAGTTTATTATAGAATATTAATCGAGGTGTTCACGAAAATATATTTAAATAGTATGCAGAGTTTTTTTCATTCTAAAAACATTTAGACCAGAATTAATATAAGTACTTTCTTGGCAAAATTGGTTCTTTAATTGTATTTTCAAATTCAATTCTGAGCAATAACCTTATTGCTTACGATTGTGTTCGAAAATAAAAACGAACAAATCTCGATTTGAAAATACCTGCAAAATACTAAATAAGAAGCAATGTTTACTGCCATCCATTTTCTCAACAAGCAACAAACGTCAAGATTGAGGGAATTAAAAATGTATTTCGATTTTGCTAACGACGCTCTCAAAAGAGAGACCTATAATAATTATTATTTTCATCTGGCATAATAGCTGCCCTGTAAAATATTCGTGGAAATTATTCGGTTTTCAGTGGGCGAGTCATTAGCAAACATTTGTCATTTGCAAACTCAGCTTGACGTTTATCTCTCTACAATTGATGAACGGATGTTAGGGCATGTAATCAATTGTCCCGAGAGGATGATTGTGACAAAATTTCCTCGAAATTTATATCGGTGAGTAATAATTTGTATGATGTAAACAAATATCTTTCATTTAAAACGGGAAATAGCTGTCAACAAATTAGTCTATATTGGTTTTGGTTTCACTTTTAATTGGCTTCGTTTGAACAGCTAAATTCTTATTAAATACTTTTTAATCAATTTCCAACTGGCAATCAGGCTTTAAATTAGTTAAGAACCTAGTTCCAAGATTATAAGACGATTGTTTACAAAATAATATCTCTACAAGATTTTCAAAATACAAATGATATGATTATGCTTAAATTGCTGTGCCTCGGAGAGCATGTAAAGCCGTCAATTCGGCGCCGATACCAGAGAAATCACTCTCTCGTACAAATCCTTTGAGAGTGAGGATATAGAGAATATGTGTTTGGTTTCAGTGTTTAGTTTCAGTGTTTGCGTACACACTTGTGCACTATAATACTTCCGCAGTTAACAAGTCTTCGTTGAGATTAGCTGCTGTAATCAAAATTCAGTTAAAAGATATTTGTGTTCATATTGGCAATGATAATCTCTTAAGCGGGAGACTTTTCCATTTGAAAATTCTTAGTTAGGATTTAACTATGTTTATCGTGAACTAAATATGGGTTTTAAAAGCTAACGGGCTATTACTTGATAAACTACGTGATTTTGTTTCTAGCTTGAGTTTAATGACAATACGTTTGTAACTTAAATAGTTCATTAAACTCAAGCAAGGTATACAAATAAATTGTTCAATCAAACATTGTTCGATTGATACTGGAATAAAAATCTAAATCGATCCAATTACGCGTATCAACAATCGAATGAATAAATTAGCCGCTCTGTGAGCTGACCGCACTATAACGGTTGATTGGTTCCGAATAAAATTAAAAACGTTGTATTGTTATTCAACCATCGATTGTTTTGACGGAATAAATTATGAATTGTTTAATCTCGTTCAATTAAGTTGGCTAATATTAAAACGAACCGGATGTTATTTAAAATTAAAAGGTTTTAAGAATGTATTTTGTAATCCAATCCTTCTAAACACACATTTTTATAAAGAAACCTGTATAATAATTAAGATCACTATCCTGGACATGGCTCGCATAGTCAGGAGGTTCCTCTCTCTTGAGTCCTGACCACCGGTAGCTTGGACCCTGTTCCCGATACCGGTGGGCTACTATATTTTATATTTTTAAATGTATATTTTTATGTTTTATACATTATTTAAAAATGTGTTTTATATACATTGTAAATGAATAAATAAATATAAGATCACTAAAATATAATGAGTGAATGAGAAGAAAATAAATAAATTAAAATTTATTGGTCCTGGCAATTATACCAATAATCAGCTGCAATTGTGATCACCAAATAGACCATCTAAACCATACCGAAGCAAACTACTCTCAGCAAAGCTTCTGCAATTCTCATGGTGTCGCGAATGCCTAAGAGCGGCAGTTACCTAATACCAGTTACCCCTTTTCTATAAAAAAAAACCTTGGAGATTTCCATTAACAATTGTTTATTTCTACATTAAAAACTTTACCCTAAATCCCTAAACATTTGTATTGATCTCTATGTCTTACATCAGCAAAATATTTGTCCAACTCCACATTTTTACAACAGCTTAAAGAATTCAATACAAAAACGTACACCGTCTCATACCAAGTGCTTGTTACCATACCGTAGATGTAGAATTCGTATTGGGGTCGAACTAGGAAATTGAATCGGGCAAGGGCAAATAATGCCCGATAAGCCGCGTCGACAAATGACCAATGCAAACAGCTTACAAGCGACCGAGCCCGATCACAAGTTGAATCTATAAGCAATCTGTGTACGTTATGTTATTTGTGTGATTTGTAAATCAACTATGGTAATGCAAGGCAACAGGGAAGTATGTACAACAAGAGACGTATTAATCCATTAACACGTTATATTTCCACGTTTTTCGTTTTTGGAAATCAGAGGAAGTGGCCTATGCCCAGCAGTGCAGACAGTAACAGTAACGCTATATTTATATTCATTTGCGCATTTATTTCTGAGTAGCTGTCGCCTACGACTCTTTTCGCATGTAATTATATATATTATTTTTTTTTAATTACGAAAGTTTTTTTTTAACGCGGCCGTAAAATAAGCCTAATGAATTCCTTAATTAATTAAATTCATATAAAATAGTAAATACTCTTTCGCTCAACTCACACGGAATTTTTATTTTCTATAATTTATTCAAATGACTGAAAATCTTGCAAACAGTAGGAAGATTTTTTGTATAGTTAGTGTATCAATATAATTTTAACACAAATAATATAATAAATAGGTTCCTAAAATGATTTCACAAGCCACTCAAAAGATTACCTACGCATTATTCTTTTACGTGGAATAAGACGAAGAGTTGAGACAACACAAAAGTAAATAAAGTAAGTAACTGTTGTATTTTTAATCAGTTAGATATTTCGTTTGCTTTTGAATACTGAGCCTTAGTACTTACAGAGTAAAGCTGGATTTTATACAAATTCAAAAACAATTTGCTATCAACAATAAAAAATCTTTGGAGACTAAAGCTGCGTGTGTTCACCAAAAGAAGCAAGATCTTTATATCATGTAACGGTGTCATTTTATACCTACATATTTATTTGCTCTCTAGTAGTTGTTGTCAAATAAATATAACGTGTATGTAATTCTAATGCTAACTTAATATTATAAATGCAAAAGTATGTTTGTTTGTTATCTTTTCACGCCTAAACCACTGAACCTATTATCCTGAAATGGATGACGTTGTCAGGTGTACAGAAAAAGACATTGGGTCTTTTTCATCCCAAAAAAGTACTGTTTCCGATGAAAACAAAATTAACATCCTTATTTGGCGCTATATATAGATGGCGCCACGTTTCTTTTGAATCGTGGTTAAAATTTCAATTACCTAGAGGTAGAAGCTAGTCGTTATAATAATAAAACTGTACAGTTCTAAAATAACAAAAATATCTTTGGGTTGGTTTCAGATAAAACGAAGGTTTACAAATTACAGGCCTATAGTAGATTTCAATGGCCTGAGTGGAAATAATATCAATTTTCTACCCTTCGAATCCACGATTCTTCGATCTTCGAATTTTTGAACCCACCTGATGGTAAGCTATATACATATATATTGTAGACTATGGTGGGGCATACTAATACAAAAAGCAGGAGGACGAAAGCTTGATAGATCCTTGTCTAAGCGATATTATATATACACTACAGTTATATAATACTGCTATCAATTCATTGATCGATCAATATCGTATTCTGATCAATGTTCGGTGAAACATCTGGAGGCATTTCACCAACACACGAAAAACTCGCTTGAGGACATGGCTTTGTCCAATATGTGGTAGCCAGTTGCAGCCGATGGTTCCATTAGAAGTATCTTGGGTGTTATTTACTTCTAGTTTGTGATCTTGGTCCCCTTAATAGTTTTTACGAAATTTTTTCATAGGCAGAGCAAGAGGCGTTGGTTATATTCTTCCCTGACACTTCCCAGTGGAAATGGTTAATGGTTAAACTTATCTTAGAATAGCCCAAACTACTTAAAAGTGGAGTACCACGTAATGACGTGGCGGGCTTCAATGATAGGCTTCTTGGGACCACACTATTTATGTAATTGTATAACAGCAAAACGATGAAATTAATTAAGCTTATCAAAACAACCGTATTTTGTACGTGCTGTAGGATATTCAAATAACATGAACTAAATTAACATTCTGTATTCCATATTCTCGCGTTAAAATTAGAAATATACATCCCACACTATGAGCTTTACATAGAAAATTTGAAATAACAAGTTATAATAGTTCGCTGAAGACATCAAATGTCACTTCTGGCTTTTCGTAAGTTATGTGCGTATTACAAAGTAATAGAATAATTACTTGACTTCGTTGGATAGCATTTGGGTAGTTTCATTACGATTGGCTATATGGAGGGTGAGATTATATAATATTCTTTAGAAAAATTGTGCATTAAATATATTCCTAAATATAGGAAATTTATTTTGTCATATGTTTTTTTTTCGTGATAATTTAGAGTTTAAAACATATAAAAAAAACGTCTACAGCCTACCGACATTTAAAAATATGCATATTTATATACTCATCACTACACAGTATAAAACAAAGTCGCTATCCACCGTCTGTCTGTCCCTATGTATGCTTAGATCTTTAAAACTACGCAACGGATTTTGATGCGATTTTTTTAATAATTAAAGTGATTCTTAAGGAAGGTTTATATGTATATTGCACCCGTGCGAAGCCGGGGCGGGTCACTAGTTGTTAATAAAGACATATACAACAATTTACATTGAAGATACTAATTTATTTAATGAATAATTTTAACTGAAGATTGTTTCAGATTGTAGATTTAGATTTCAGATTTTAGTATTAGTATTTCCGTGTTGGTTTAAACTTTAAACCAATACGTGTAAACCCTATACTATATCAAACAAGTTTGAACCGTTAAATTAACTTCAAGGTACATGTGTGAACAGAAAATGTAAATACGTTGAAGAAGAGGCGAGAACCGATAATTGTCACTCCCGAAGCGATCGTGTTTGCTTCTCAATTCCAATGCTAATATTTATTATGTAGTTCAGGATTATCTGTTCTCTGTCTCTCTTTCTTTGTCTTTCTACCGTTTTCTACCTATTTGCATCTATATTACTATATTATTATACTATACTAATATTATAAGTGCCAGTTTTTATTATTATTTCGAATAATTTTAATTCAAATACAACATTTAAAAAATAAATTTTTAAATGTATAAAAAATAAAAATATATGTACATTTAAAACTATAAAATATAGTAGCCCACCGGTATCGGGAACAGGGTTTGAGCTACCGGTGTTCAGGGCTCTAGAGAGAGGAACCTTACCATTAACCTTATCTATTATTATGTTTATTATAATACACTGGCCGCCAAAACTAAGTAGTACACTTTTAAAATTGCAATAACTTTAAAAATACACAACATATATTTTCGAAATAAAAAGGATTAGAAAAAGAATTCTTTTTTTTATTTATAAAGTTCATAGTTGATAAAAAAAAAGGAATGGCTAAAAAAAACTTTACAAAACAAAAACACTCCTTTTCAAATTGCTCTCTTACTTTTAACTTTTTGTTTTGTGATTTTTTTTTACATTTATTTCTTGATCTATGAATTTGGATTCAAAAGCCTAGGTAACTACAGCACTTAAACTTTATTTCTCATGCCTCTTTGACCTTAAGGATGTGCAAAAATCATGAAACTTTTCTAAAACTAGGCATCAGTATGTCGGAGTGTAAAAATGGTGGGTGTAACATTAAAAACGGTCCGAGAGGTAAAGGAAAGGTTCGAAGAAACTGAAAACCATCTGAAAAGATCTTGTAATGGCAGACGCAGGTACACTAGTACTCGAGAAAACCGCTATATGGTTTCCACTGTGTTGAGAAATCGCCACCTCAATGCAGTTAAAGTTCGGCAACAGGTTCTTCAGACGCGAAGAGACTACATCAGTGACAGTGCAGTGAGAAGAAGACTTGCTAAAGAAAACCTGAAACCCAAAAGGCCAGCAGGTTGCCCCAAACTCCACAGGGGGCATCGAGTAGCAAGACTACGCTACGCACGTAAAACATACAGGTGTGTGACTAAGAAAAGGCAAGATTTTTGTTCACTGATGAGTCTTAATTCTCACTATTCACTTCCAATTAAAGATGTAGAGTCTACAGGTGACCTGGTGAGCAATACATTTAAGCCTTCTTTACAGAAAGAGCCCAATACGATGAAAGCTCTGTACACGTATGGGCTGACAACTTTTCAGATGGTCGCACAGAGTTAGTGGCTATAGATAATGGCACCCTGACTGGAGAGAGATATGCTCAAGAGGTCCTTAAATGAGTATGTAGTAGTATTTAATAAAAATGGTTGATGGATCGATGCTGATGCAGGATAAAGCCCCGCCACACATCGCTCGGATCGTACAAGACATGCACATATGAGGTTGTTATCAGCTTTATGACTTGGCCATTAAGAAGTCCTGATCTCAACCCGATGGAGCATACCTAAGAGGAACTCAGGAGGATAGTCAAAAGCAGCAAGCCACCTCTTATCACCCTCAGGACCTTAAAACAAGCCCTATTGGAAAAATGGGAGAATATTCTCCAATATCGCCTCCAAAACCTAGTATTCAGTATGTCAAACCGGCTTGAAGCTGACACCAGAGCCCGAAGAGGCAATATCAAGTATTAAAATGTAAATAAGGTGTTAAACATACTTATAAATGTTGTTTAAGTTTTTTGCCAGTAAGTAAACAATTGCTATATTTTTGGTTTTTTTCTTTTTTTAAGATAATAACGTTATTAATGTATAGTAAACTATAGCTTCAAAGAAAGCTGATAAAATTTGCTATAAAACGTTTTATTATTTTAATACTCTAACTTCTATAGTTTAGGAGAAATTGCAATTTTAAAAGTGTACTACTTAGTTTTGGCGGCCAGTGTATAATTGATTATAAAGTATGATCATTGGTTTGTCAATCTTTTAATCAACAACTGAGTAACGAATGGATATGGTTTATTGTTTATGGACTTAAGAGTGATATACTCTAAATTATTCTTTATCCCGAAAAAGTTCGACTTCACTAGCGTAGCCGCGCAAAAAAAAACTATAATAAAACAATACATCTACAAATATCATAGTGTCAATTCGAGATAAATAAATATAATATCATTAATCTTACGAACGCAGTACAAAGTACATATGTGATGTAAATAGGTAACATATTTCTGTATTTTGATAAAGTTTGTGTATTATAAATTACTTTTACTACTACATAATAAATTACACGGTCTAAGGACGTAAATTTCAAGCACTATTAATGTACTTGTTACCCTTCTGATTTACGCTCATTTGCGCGGACGGTAAGTAAAATATTTCTTCTCTAATAAGTAACTTTACCCACCTCTCTCGTTACTACATTATCTCGGCTCACTTAGAATACATCACGTTTTGAAGATTTTTTTGTAGACTTATATTTGTGGGAGTAATGATACAAGGAAAGTTTTAGATTACTAAACTTATTTTTTTTATGTGGATCGTAAACATTCGTTACAATTGTGAAATGTTAGGGTAATATGACACAAGCGATTTGTGTAAGAAGCCGCTACTGAACTATTTTTAGTGGCGTATTGTATATATATAATGTGTAAAATATAATATTCTATACATTTTAAATTGCTCGCGAATTCACCTGCATGGAGTCCGAAGGATAAAAAGCATCCATATGCCGCATATGGATGCTTAAAGCGTGATTAACAAACAACCATAATAACCAACTTACAAACACACTTTAATTTTTAATTTTTATTATAGTGGGATTAATAAGATTTACACGAGTATATTTTGTTATGAATCAACTCTGTATATTACTTCTATAAATAATTCTGAAATCCTAGTAGTTTGAAACTTAATAATACCGCAGTATAAAGAACTCTTCTCTTTGTGATAATACTATCTTTATTATTTTAAAAAAGGAAAAGGACACCTAATATCTGTTTAACCAAACAGTTCAACATTTTATAACTTTCACTACGTTCTACATAATATCACATAATATGTTATTCAGATTAGATTGTATTATGTTAGTCAGAGGTATCGGGTTCGAACCCAAGGCGCGCACCTCTGACTTTCGTAAGTTATGTGCGTTTTATAAATTAATTATCACTAACTCCGTGTCTCGGAAAGCACGTAAAGCCGTTGGCCCTGCGCCTGATCTCTCTCTGATCGTGTCGGAAGGCAGTCCCATCGGACCATGAGAGAGAGGGAATAGAGAGTGCACCTGTGTTTGCGCACACACTTGTGCACTATAATATCTCCTGCGTAATTGGCTAATCTCTGATGAGATCGGCCGCTGTGACCGAAATTCGGTGAGGAAGATATTATGTGATATATGCTAAACGAGCACAAAAATAAATAATATCCAATATTATGTAATATTATATGTATGGGGTCGAGACGCTAGGACCATGGGGGCCAGGGGCCCGTAAAATTTACAAAGAATTATCGGGACGTCTGGTCGAGGCATCTCGTGACCAAAATGCTGGTCTGTATCTGGCCCAAAGGCTTAATATTACCATCCAGCGAGGCAACGCAGCCAGCATTTTGGGAACGTTGCCTACAGGTTTAATTCGTTTATATAGATAGTTTATTTCTAGGTGTATATATAGTTAGTTATTATTCTTGTGCTCGACCTTTTATCTACTTATTTCAAATAAATGAAATCTATATTATGTTAAACAGCTTAATGAAGATACTTCGCGGAGTTGAAATATAATAGTTAATAACGCGATGCATGCAACAACATTGCATTGTGGCGCAACACACATAGCAATTGTCTACATTGTTTGTTCGCACACACTTTGTTCAGAATAACGGTGATGTAAAAGTTGGGAACAGCAGATACTAAGTAGGCCACGTTGTATCTTGACACGGTTAACTTCGTACACGTTTCTTGATATTAAGATTCAGTTTGGGATTTACTTCAGCTTAGTGGTTTTGGAGAAAATTTTTGATGTATGAGTCTAGACTTTTTTTAATATAAAAAAAAGGTAAGCGAGTACTGTAACCTGCTGCAAAACCAGAGGAATCGCTCACGCGTTGCTGACCGTGCGTCGTTCGGAGTTATGGAAAACCGTACGAAACATGACGAATATAACTGTTTTACGCCGACATTTTGTGACAACCCTGTCTACCACCCAGTAATACCCCGGTCATACCGAGCTATTCTTGTTGATGGTTGAAGCTTATCATGACATGTGTTGCAACGGAGACGCTACGATGCGGGACGAGAGTATGCAATTTTCTTCGACTAACGCATTCCTCGGTCGGTGACGTATCGTGACGGATGTGATGATGGCGGCGCGGTTCGAGTACCTACTATTTCATCTTGGTGGTACAGCTAGACTCTCCACCCATGCCAGGGAGTGAAATAAGCCAATTATGTTTTCTTTGTCACACGGATTGGAGTTTATATATGTATACTTACTTTGACTTTGATAGTCAAAAATTATATTAGTAACATCAGAATTCAAATAGATGTCCATAGCAACAACTTAATATTAAGCTTCATTCTATATTTTTATTATTTACTCTTATTTTCCTTATATTCATTTAATCAAATATAAGCCTTGTACATAGAAACCAAATATTATGTTCGGTCGTGTTGCAAAATAGACCCCTGAGAGCAACGGCAACGGAACTCAGTCATTCGTACCAATAATAAATCTAACAACGGCACTGCCGATTTGGTCCCAAGATATTCAATGTACTGAACAGTGCGGACTGTAAGTTACACCACTGACTAGACTAATAAAAGTAATGAAATACAGATGAGTATATTTTTTCAATGAAATACTTTTTGTACGAAGTTTTCTAGATTAAACCAGTCAGATTAAATGTCTGGTTTTCTTGTAAGCTATGTTTTTATAGAACTTTAATCCAAACCGGTTTTTCAATTTAGTTAAAACCGGTTTTTATAAAATTGGGTTCATTTGGATGCTCTTTTGTTTGTTATTTTACCTGAAATTATCAAACAAATACAACATTATCATATATTATTTTACAAAACATAACCCTTCCTTGACAGTCGGATAAAAATAGAATAATTGTATGTGTGTTTACTAAAAAAATAATTGGCAAATAGCAACCGTATGCCTATGTAATACTGAAAGTATAAATATCTGTTGCTTTTTTATGTTAACTCAGCAAATAAGAGAGTGATTGTTTAGATGTATGTTTATGTTTTTTCCGGCTGATATGATGAAAATATCGCCATGTTTTTTCCGCGGGATAATGGCAAACGTTACTTTTGTATTTGAAAATATTTGTTTTCAATACAATATTGTGTCTTTGAATATACATTGTGTAATAAGCCCATGTTGCTATATGTGAGGACTTGACATTATGCATGTAGGCATACCATTTACGAATTAGTAGATTATTTACGAATCAAGAATTATTGTTTATTGAGCGTTTTGATACAGCAATTTGTGGCTGCCCCTATGGTACGTTTGATTCTACATGTTGTCTTTTTTTTCTTCAGGTCAGTGATCCAAGCGGAGAAAAAAATCCTAAAAGGATTTTTAGGATCAATCCTAAAAGAGAAGTCAGTGATGCGTGTGTACCTTTACTTCAGATACCTTTGATTTGCCTTGACTTGATATTACTAAGCTCACTGCTATTTTTGGAATGAAAATAATATTTTCGAATACCTATAACTTTTATTTGATTACATATACTGCATAATATATTTTACATAATATACCACAAATTACTTCTTTTATGCTTGATTCAAGAAACATCTCAACCGCAAAATGAAAAACAAAACAAACTCACTAAAAATAAGCGCAATAAACGCCAAAACACATTATAATATGCTATCAGATTTTTCTTCAAAACTTACGCGCAGTATTCAATTTAACAACGAAAACAACGTTTATCATCCAATATTTGCTGTGAAAATTGCATCTAGCACTTTATTTTTATCGAAAATTTTCCAATATACCTGACCTAAAGGTTGTTAAGTTCAAAGCTTTTATTACGGCATGTTCCTATCGGTCGCTGGCGGTATCAGGTTTTATAATCTGTTACAGAGCGAGCAGAGCGAATTCATTGCTTCTGCTGACTCCGCGTTAAGGGATATATAAAATATCTTTTGTAAGCTTTTGAAAATTCATTAGTGCTTCTTCTGCTTACAGATAGAATGAATTGAGAATGCACGTGTTAATATAATATTTGACTGTTTTATTTTTATAATGTGGAGATTAGATTATTATACTTTGAGTATTAATAGTAACAAATAAAGTAAGTATTAGTAATAAAATAAAAAACAAGTATAAATTTAAAAAAATATATGGATATTTGGAAGAAAAAGGGGTAGGCCTTTGCTCAGCAGTGGGATTATATAGTATAAAAAAAAAACTTCCGATACAAAAAATCCGAATTCGATAATTATTAGGTAATCTAAAAAAAAATGAATTTAAAATCAGTTCATCCGTTCGGGAGCTACGATGCGTCGGAAATACAGACACACAGAATCAAACTTATAACATAACTTTTTTTCGTCGAGGATAAACAAACCAAAGAATACAAGCGATGAAGCGACACATCATTGTAGCGATGCTACGAATTGCGTAGCTCATCTACGATCTCGTAGACAAGATAGCTACATCGCTACGATAAAGCGTAGCTGCAATTCTGTTTACGATATCGAAATTCTTGAACAGAATAATCTAATATTTAAATTTAGTTATTTTTGAACTAATATCGCGTATTTTTTTTTAAATAACATACAGACTGATAAATAACCCTGATGTAAGTCCTATTTATGATAAAAAGAAAGAATAAATAATTCAAAGAGAAAATACAATTTACTGAAAAATACATCGTTTGTAATCAATCAATCATGTTTATTTCAAATTTTGTTTGTAAAAATATAAAATAGTTAAATTTTGTTATTATGAAAATAAGTTTTGTTTGACATTGATGTGGGAATATTTTAATTTATGTTTAACGATTGGTTTAAAACATATTTATATAAATACGAAAAACATGTTAGTTTAATTTTCCAAAATTTTTCATTGGTTTTGGACCTGCTTTGCAAGCATGTGGGTTGGAATTTGGCATGTACCTGTGCATTTTCAATGTCATGTTTACTTTCTTAGTTAATCTAAGAAACCACTGACTAATTGCGTAGGAAAACATCGCACTGGATTTAAATAATAAAATAAGAAATCAGCTTGTAACCATCCCGCTGTAGGGCAAAGGCCTCTTCTCAAACAAATTCTCATGCTACTTAGGTAGCAAGCACAACTGCTGAACATGAGGTCCTGAGTTTGATTCTTGGGTCAGGTAAAGTGTTATATGGTTTTTTCATTAGAAAATTCTTAGTAGCAGCACGGAGTCTGATATCGAACCCGGTTAATGGCAATAGGCTAGCCCCCTATTTCATGGGGTTTATAACATATCCGGCAAAACGTGGGTGTACAGCATACACCTCTGCCTACCCCCTCTGGGAAATACAGGCTTGAGTCTGTGTTACGTTAGTTCGTTAGTCCTTCATATTTACAGCAGCCAATATAATACCCTTATTGCCGGGAGTTACTTACAGTTCTGTCTTCCGAACAATTTATTAAGGTAAGGGATCTATTTACTTCTCGTGCTCAAGTGAGCAGGAACCGCTCAATTCTGTGCTGCTTCAAGTTATGTGTTATCGTGATACGATAGTTTACTTAAGTAATTGTAAGCACTATCAGTGTAGTATAGTTTTTTTTTATGCCGTGTGTATACCCCTACTCGTCCTGCGGGTGTCGTAAGAAGCGTAAAAAGGGAAAGCATCAGCAGTACATCGGCAGCAGCATCCTTCTGTGTAACAGCAATCATCTGCTACTGCGATCGCCAACCCGCGTGCCTAGCGTGGCGATTATGAGCGAATATCTCCAATGAGCGCACAATAGTGGCGCGCATTGAGAGAGGCCTATGTTCAGCAGTGGATGTATGCCTAGGATCAGTAAAGGCTGATGATGATGATGGTTTTTTTTAGTTTAGCCCCCGACGAAAAAAAAGGGTTGTTATTAGTTAAGCGTTTGTAACTGTGTCTATGGCATGATAGTCGTGATAGCCTAGTGGTGGTGAACGTTGACTGGCAAGTCAGAGGTCTCGGGTTCAAACCCAAGGCGCGCACCTCTGACTTTTGTAAGTTATGTGCGTTTTATAAATTAATTATCACTCTCCGTGCCTCGGATAGCACGTTAAGCTGTTGGCCCTGGCTGTCAATTGTAGATCTTTGACAGTCGTTACAGGTAGTCAGAAGCCCGATAGTCTGACAACCAGTCTTACCAAGGGGTATCGTGTAACCCAGTATCTGGGTTGCGGAGGTCTGATAGGCAGTCGCTCCATGTAAAACACTGATATTCAGCTGCATCCGGTAAGACTGGAAGCCGACCCCAACATAGTTGGGAAAAGGCTAGGCAGATGATGAACTGTGTCTATGGCAAACAGCTCCCAAACAGATGATCAGATTTTGATTTAATTCTTGGATTTGAAAGGTGACTTGATCGAGTGTTCTTAGATTTGAAAATAATATTAGAAGGTTTTTTTAGGTACTTGTATTTTGTATATAATTTCAGAATAAACGGTTCAATGGTTCCAATTAATATTGATAGCAAGAAAATTTAAAACAATTCTATTTAGAGATTTCGTGATAATAATAATTAGGACCGTCGACGAAATCACGATGATATTTGTCACGTGTGGAAATTGATCCCGTGACACCAAGCGCAGACGGCGATACGCTTAATCGCTACGCCAATTGCGTCGACAATCAAATAGTAGAATTGATTTTGATATTGCATGGCAATTTGATCAAATTAACATTAATTGCTACTAAAAGCACAATACAATTAAATTAAACCACTTACGGCCAATTTCACAGTCCATGAATAGGCATTATCTACTAGGTAAATTCAAAAATAGAACAGAATGGTAAGCGGTGGAAGAGGACCTTACATTATTATTTAATAATACAACTCCAAGCCAATATAATCCTAGAATGGTAAGGCAGAGGGTGTATTTTTGACAGATCTAAAATGTAGATATTATATGTAAGTACTTTGTAGTTTTAAAATCTCATGGTACAGGGATACAGGTATATACTATTATCACTTGTTGTGCAACGGGTACAGAAGTCTAAACACTTAAAAGCTAGAAATAACAAAAAAGGGTCGTTTTAGAGTCGGTGCTAAGATTTAGGATGAGCTGGAACGAAGCGTTTTTGAGTCATTATTAGTTTTTTAATGTTTGAAAATAGGTTATATTTTTTTGTTAAAATTATTTAATTTATTAGAGGGGTTAGACCCCGTCCACTCGTAACTATATATTTTTTATTACCTTTTAATTGTTAAAAATTGTGTAGTCAATACCATCCTAACTTTACTGACGTTAAATTATAATAGCATAAACTAAACGTAGTTGCTGTAAAGCACTATAAAAATCACGTCACAAAAATCTTAAGAGAAAATCCAAAAAAAAAAATGATAAGAAATTCACAGTTCGTAAACTTGAACATTCCTTCACAATAGCTTTTATAAATTCTCTATTTCATTGTTATTGGGTCCTAAAGTATGGATGCGGTCACCCAACCGATGTAAATGTACTTATTATACAACGTCCTTTGTCTCCGAGAAGCACTAATCCGTGTTTATTCTCCTGTCATTTGCGTTTATACAAGCAATTATTGTTTTTATTGGATGAATTTCACTGCAACCAAGTCTTAATTTTCCATGAATACGATTCGCTGAATCGTTTCACTGAGTTTATATTGGTTTTCCGAATGACACACATTAAGATATAATGTCGTGTCGAAGCTGTTTGCTGGATATGAGATCTGCAGAGACGTTTAATCGACAGTTTAATTCGTTGTTTTATTATAATGGAGGCACATGTAATCGCCAATTTTCTTCTCCATCCAAAAGTCTGATGACTATCTGCGAATCCCTTTATTTTACAATCTCAGCACATTAGAATTTCCTGATTATATACAGATGCTTATATAGCTTTGAGGTAAATATTTCTCTTGGTTTACTAAAGAGCAAAGCTGTAGTACCTTACAATTACTTAATTACGGCAACATACCGGAATGACAACACAAAGGTTCTGTCACTAAATTGGCATCGACCTCTGGTCTATCGTGTTTCGGTTATTAAGTGCATGTGTTGACAGGCGGAATTGGACAAGCACCTTTGGAATTATGTCACCTGATAACGATTGTCTACTACAGAAATATATAACAAATTGTTGTTTTTTATTAGTTTAATGTAACATTAGTCCGATGTATTTAAAAAAAACTATAGGCATCACAGTAACAAGATTTTTTGTAATTTATTAATTTGCAGGTAATGGGTTACGAAGGTGTTCAATAACAATATAATTTACATTACATTAGAATTTTATTTTAATTGAAATTAATATTAGAACTAGTACCTAAACTTTAATTGTAAAAAATAAATAACTAAACTATTCTGTATACGACAGGATAAAAATACTGTTTATCAGCGTCGATTTTAATAAAATTTACTTTTATACTGCTACAAAAACTGAGATAAAAAAATCCAACTTTTACCTACGTGAGCCTAAAAATGAAAACAAATGACCTGCATCCTCCTCTCCCATAAAAACTCGCATAACCGCCGATCAGTTCCTTATCCCTTCGACGCAATATTTCATCCCTGCCTTAAATTACTCCCTGTATACACCCTGTGATGTTCCTTTGCTGAAAAGCGTACGATAAATGTTTGTGCATAAATTTGAAAAGCTCATCGAGGCTCAGCTTTACGTTTACGAGCGGTTCCCACGTGAATCCTCGCTTCTACACTTGTATATTTAATTTGTCATAGACCGTTCAGTTAAAATGTTCCATGTGAAGCTTGTTTTTGAGGCTAACACCAACCCTCTTACTTCTAAACGCTGATTAAGAGTTAATTGACATAATCGTCATTTAAGTCTATTGAAATCTCTATTCATTAGCAAATGAATACAGGTACAATTTAATCAGTGATTTAGAATGACAAGTTTTTATAAGTATAAAATGTAATTGATACTTAAATTTTCATATCACGTAAAATAATAAATTTTTCGCTTAATCTTATCGCTTCAATATTTATTATAAACAAACCAAAGAATACAAGCGATGAAGCGACACATCATTGTAGCGATGCTACGAATTGCGTAGCTCATCTACGATCTCGTAGACAAGATAGCTACATCGCTACGATAAAGCGTAGCTGCAATTCTGTTTACGATATCGAAATTCTTGAACAGAATAATCTAATATTTAAATTTAGTTATTTTTGAACTAATATCGCGTATTTTTTTTTAAATAACATACAGACTGATAAATAACCCTGATGTAAGTCCTATTTATGATAAAAAGAAAGAATAAATAATTCAAAGAGAAAATACAATTTACTGAAAAATACATCGTTTGTAATCAATCAATCATGTTTATTTCAAATTTTGTTTGTAAAAATATAAAATAGTTAAATTTTGTTATTATGAAAATAAGTTTTGTTTGACATTGATGTGGGAATATTTTAATTTATGTTTAACGATTGGTTTAAAACATATTTATATAAATACGAAAAACATGTTAGTTTAATTTTCCAAAATTTTTCATTGGTTTTGGACCTGCTTTGCAAGCATGTGGGTTGGAATTTGGCATGTACCTGTGCATTTTCAATGTCATGTTTACTTTCTTAGTTAATCTAAGAAACCACTGACTAATTGCGTAGGAAAACATCGCACTGGATTTAAATAATAAAATAAGAAATCAGCTTGTAACCATCCCGCTGTAGGGCAAAGGCCTCTTCTCAAACAAATTCTCATGCTACTTAGGTAGCAAGCACAACTGCTGAACATGAGGTCCTGAGTTTGATTCTTGGGTCAGGTAAAGTGTTATATGGTTTTTTCATTAGAAAATTCTTAGTAGCAGCACGGAGTCTGATATCGAACCCGGTTAATGGCAATAGGCTAGCCCCCTATTTCATGGGGTTTATAACATATCCGGCAAAACGTGGGTGTACAGCATACACCTCTGCCTACCCCCTCTGGGAAATACAGGCTTGAGTCTGTGTTACGTTAGTTCGTTAGTCCTTCATATTTACAGCAGCCAATATAATACCCTTATTGCCGGGAGTTACTTACAGTTCTGTCTTCCGAACAATTTATTAAGGTAAGGGATCTATTTACTTCTCGTGCTCAAGTGAGCAGGAACCGCTCAATTCTGTGCTGCTTCAAGTTATGTGTTATCGTGATACGATAGTTTACTTAAGTAATTGTAAGCACTATCAGTGTAGTATAGTTTTTTTTTATGCCGTGTGTATACCCCTACTCGTCCTGCGGGTGTCGTAAGAAGCGTAAAAAGGGAAAGCATCAGCAGTACATCGGCAGCAGCATCCTTCTGTGTAACAGCAATCATCTGCTACTGCGATCGCCAACCCGCGTGCCTAGCGTGGCGATTATGAGCGAATATCTCCAATGAGCGCACAATAGTGGCGCGCATTGAGAGAGGCCTATGTTCAGCAGTGGATGTATGCCTAGGATCAGTAAAGGCTGATGATGATGATGGTTTTTTTTAGTTTAGCCCCCGACGAAAAAAAAGGGTTGTTATTAGTTAAGCGTTTGTAACTGTGTCTATGGCATGATAGTCGTGATAGCCTAGTGGTGGTGAACGTTGACTGGCAAGTCAGAGGTCTCGGGTTCAAACCCAAGGCGCGCACCTCTGACTTTTGTAAGTTATGTGCGTTTTATAAATTAATTATCACTCTCCGTGCCTCGGATAGCACGTTAAGCTGTTGGCCCTGGCTGTCAATTGTAGATCTTTGACAGTCGTTACAGGTAGTCAGAAGCCCGATAGTCTGACAACCAGTCTTACCAAGGGGTATCGTGTAACCCAGTATCTGGGTTGCGGAGGTCTGATAGGCAGTCGCTCCATGTAAAACACTGATATTCAGCTGCATCCGGTAAGACTGGAAGCCGACCCCAACATAGTTGGGAAAAGGCTAGGCAGATGATGAACTGTGTCTATGGCAAACAGCTCCCAAACAGATGATCAGATTTTGATTTAATTCTTGGATTTGAAAGGTGACTTGATCGAGTGTTCTTAGATTTGAAAATAATATTAGAAGGTTTTTTTAGGTACTTGTATTTTGTATATAATTTCAGAATAAACGGTTCAATGGTTCCAATTAATATTGATAGCAAGAAAATTTAAAACAATTCTATTTAGAGATTTCGTGATAATAATAATTAGGACCGTCGACGAAATCACGATGATATTTGTCACGTGTGGAAATTGATCCCGTGACACCAAGCGCAGACGGCGATACGCTTAATCGCTACGCCAATTGCGTCGACAATCAAATAGTAGAATTGATTTTGATATTGCATGGCAATTTGATCAAATTAACATTAATTGCTACTAAAAGCACAATACAATTAAATTAAACCACTTACGGCCAATTTCACAGTCCATGAATAGGCATTATCTACTAGGTAAATTCAAAAATAGAACAGAATGGTAAGCGGTGGAAGAGGACCTTACATTATTATTTAATAATACAACTCCAAGCCAATATAATCCTAGAATGGTAAGGCAGAGGGTGTATTTTTGACAGATCTAAAATGTAGATATTATATGTAAGTACTTTGTAGTTTTAAAATCTCATGGTACAGGGATACAGGTATATACTATTATCACTTGTTGTGCAACGGGTACAGAAGTCTAAACACTTAAAAGCTAGAAATAACAAAAAAGGGTCGTTTTAGAGTCGGTGCTAAGATTTAGGATGAGCTGGAACGAAGCGTTTTTGAGTCATTATTAGTTTTTTAATGTTTGAAAATAGGTTATATTTTTTTGTTAAAATTATTTAATTTATTAGAGGGGTTAGACCCCGTCCACTCGTAACTATATATTTTTTATTACCTTTTAATTGTTAAAAATTGTGTAGTCAATACCATCCTAACTTTACTGACGTTAAATTATAATAGCATAAACTAAACGTAGTTGCTGTAAAGCACTATAAAAATCACGTCACAAAAATCTTAAGAGAAAATCCAAAAAAAAAAATGATAAGAAATTCACAGTTCGTAAACTTGAACATTCCTTCACAATAGCTTTTATAAATTCTCTATTTCATTGTTATTGGGTCCTAAAGTATGGATGCGGTCACCCAACCGATGTAAATGTACTTATTATACAACGTCCTTTGTCTCCGAGAAGCACTAATCCGTGTTTATTCTCCTGTCATTTGCGTTTATACAAGCAATTATTGTTTTTATTGGATGAATTTCACTGCAACCAAGTCTTAATTTTCCATGAATACGATTCGCTGAATCGTTTCACTGAGTTTATATTGGTTTTCCGAATGACACACATTAAGATATAATGTCGTGTCGAAGCTGTTTGCTGGATATGAGATCTGCAGAGACGTTTAATCGACAGTTTAATTCGTTGTTTTATTATAATGGAGGCACATGTAATCGCCAATTTTCTTCTCCATCCAAAAGTCTGATGACTATCTGCGAATCCCTTTATTTTACAATCTCAGCACATTAGAATTTCCTGATTATATACAGATGCTTATATAGCTTTGAGGTAAATATTTCTCTTGGTTTACTAAAGAGCAAAGCTGTAGTACCTTACAATTACTTAATTACGGCAACATACCGGAATGACAACACAAAGGTTCTGTCACTAAATTGGCATCGACCTCTGGTCTATCGTGTTTCGGTTATTAAGTGCATGTGTTGACAGGCGGAATTGGACAAGCACCTTTGGAATTATGTCACCTGATAACGATTGTCTACTACAGAAATATATAACAAATTGTTGTTTTTTATTAGTTTAATGTAACATTAGTCCGATGTATTTAAAAAAAACTATAGGCATCACAGTAACAAGATTTTTTGTAATTTATTAATTTGCAGGTAATGGGTTACGAAGGTGTTCAATAACAATATAATTTACATTACATTAGAATTTTATTTTAATTGAAATTAATATTAGAACTAGTACCTAAACTTTAATTGTAAAAAATAAATAACTAAACTATTCTGTATACGACAGGATAAAAATACTGTTTATCAGCGTCGATTTTAATAAAATTTACTTTTATACTGCTACAAAAACTGAGATAAAAAAATCCAACTTTTACCTACGTGAGCCTAAAAATGAAAACAAATGACCTGCATCCTCCTCTCCCATAAAAACTCGCATAACCGCCGATCAGTTCCTTATCCCTTCGACGCAATATTTCATCCCTGCCTTAAATTACTCCCTGTATACACCCTGTGATGTTCCTTTGCTGAAAAGCGTACGATAAATGTTTGTGCATAAATTTGAAAAGCTCATCGAGGCTCAGCTTTACGTTTACGAGCGGTTCCCACGTGAATCCTCGCTTCTACACTTGTATATTTAATTTGTCATAGACCGTTCAGTTAAAATGTTCCATGTGAAGCTTGTTTTTGAGGCTAACACCAACCCTCTTACTTCTAAACGCTGATTAAGAGTTAATTGACATAATCGTCATTTAAGTCTATTGAAATCTCTATTCATTAGCAAATGAATACAGGTACAATTTAATCAGTGATTTAGAATGACAAGTTTTTATAAGTATAAAATGTAATTGATACTTAAATTTTCATATCACGTAAAATAATAAATTTTTCGCTTAATCTTATCGCTTCAATATTTATTCAATTGCAGATTATAGAATTTAAAAAAATCTATTGAAGTCTCACAGATCAGAGAATTCGTCATTGTAGGGAGGTTCAGGTACCTATAAAACCTTATAAATTATGTTTTACATAAGGTGCTAAAAAAGTGTAGAAAAGTAATTATTAATATAAATATTTATATCGTATTGATATCAGAATAATTAATTAAAAAAAAATATTAGGTATTATTTTCAAAATCTTATTTAAATTGAAAATTAAACTTCCATTTGAACTACTAAGTATTATTCCAACTATTAAGTAACTATTTGAACAAGATTTTACTGTCTTTAGCCTCCTTCAGAGGTATTTAAATCAAATGATCCAGTGAGGGTGTCGTATTTCCGTAATCATGGCGTTTAACACGACGCAGGATATATAACTACGCTGGCGGAATGTTACTGCTCATCATATTGATATCATCTCTTAATCACCTCTAACGACATACACGGGAACTAACGGGTTTCTTACACGAGCAGTTACAAATTTTGTTACTCTTATCTATACTACAAAATATTTGTATTGTTGACATAATAAATTAAATTTCCACAGCTTTAAACATCAAAAATACAATCAACTTTTAAAGTTTTCTAACTTTAAAAGCGAGAGAAATAAACGTTTTCCACTGTAAGAGTGCTCAAGTACTAGCACTTTCTCTAAAACACTGTCCTTGAGTAAAAGTTAATCAAACGTGAATTTCACTTACTGGCCAGAGGTCGTTCGTTTTGAAGGACCATTACATTGGCGATGGAGAGACCCATCAATTTAGCTTCACGCCCACCGCACGCGGTCACCGCGACTGCGGCCGACATGTGAAACGTTTTATTACGGTCCAGGAAAAACCGTTACAATAACGCAACTCGAGAATACTTTAGTGAGAGTAAGAAACAGCTGGAACAGCGTAATATGCGTCACTTTTTGATGGATGCTGAAATTATTCAATTTAAGTACCCCCTAGACGAATATTAAATTTGTAATCCTGATAGATTACTGCTACACTATGCATTGGAGCTAAATTTACGAGAAGATATAACAGTTTAGCAAAGTTTGTTGTTAAAGTTTATTGTTCGAACTTATCATCATTAGATAATGATTATTATTTCTTAAGATTGCCAGATCTCTTTTTCGTTTAACTATTTACTTAAGTACTTTCAATTCTGAATAATTTCAAGAGTAATATACCTATATATTTTTAACTAGATACTATTACAATTTGCATAAAACAATGCCGCATACAAACAAGAACACTTTAATTTCCGTCAAACTGGTTCCAACAATTTCGCTCCAGGGTAAGTGGGTGCCAATTTACGACGCGTACGTATAAATCGACGCAAGTCTTTCAATTTGACGCGAAATCAAAGGAACAATGGGCGAGCTATTTAATAAATGCCCCCAATTCAAATTTCTAACGGCAACAGATGGCGAACGCGATCGCCGTTGCTTCAAGCGTGAATAATTTCCTTCACAACACAGCCTCTCCCTCTGCTTACCCCCCAAATAATACCATTCTTCATGTTCCACAAGAGTGCTGTCACAAATAAATTGAACGTCGACGAGGGACTCTCCATTCAGCGCTAGACGATTTAAATATTAGAACACGCAAATACACTTTATTATATCAAAGAAAACATTAAAATTGTCACACTTTCCGATAGAAATGATATTTCACAAAGTTTTCGTACCGCCTTAAATTTTAATAGCTTCAACTTAACGCTTTTCTGAAATTATAATGATAACAAAATAGGAAAAAAATGTTTAATAAGAAACACTGCGTACTAATAAATACTGCGTACAAAAAAATTTGGATTATTGACTCGGCAAGTAGTCAAAAAACTTATTAAATCAATTAATGGACTCTGTTACATAAAATGTTTATTACGTTGTACTATTAAATATAATATATATAATAATCTTAATGTAAGGATAATGTTATTACACCTATGTTTATATTGAACGTGGTTATACCTTCCTTAGGGTGCACCCTTGTTACCGACATGGCGACTGCCCAGTGACAGGGGTCGAAGGTACTAGTGGAGGCTAATAAACACATGCTATTATTAGTCCGGTATTCGGGTTAATGTAGGTAATGTAAACTAAAGAGTTTTTATTATTTCTAACAAACAATCTGTTAGGGATAGTTTCACAATTAGCTTCCGACGAACAATTTGCTAGCGTAGTAAACAAATTAATTAGGAACTTTGTTTCATTAAGATATACTACAGAAATTTAAATTATTTTCTAGTTTAGTTATTGAAATATGACGAACTTTAGATAATTCATTATTATTTGAGTAATTATAAAATGTTTTTTTTTATATTTTTCAAATCGGTATTTGGTTATCATTGGAACCGATTTAAAAAACTTTGAAGGCCACACTATCTTCGAGTATATAATGAACGGATTTCGGTCAAAGCAAAAAAAATACGATCACTAGCGGGAATTGTAACCGCGACCTACTGGGTACAGCCCCCAGTCCCTCTGCCACTAAGCTATTCGTGATTTTCCGTGTTATCGAAATTCTCATAAAGAGTTTTTGTTTTTGATCCTTAATTTAGTAGTATTATAGTAGTATTGTTGATCGAAAATTATAAACAACAGTCAACAACGATAACAAAAGTCGTGTTTGTGTTTAGGTTCGAACCTGTGACCTATGATCTAACCACTAGGCTACCACTGCTGATGAATATTAACAGTGTATCACTAAATAGAGTCTTATCAATAAGCTAATGAAAACTGTACAAATTTTCTCTGCTAATATTTCATGCCTATATCTAATCCACATCAAGTACTCAGGAAAGTTCATTCACCTTTCTCGTCAGTTCAAAGCTAAGCAAAATGATTGGGTATTTTATCTTACCCTCCTGGAAACATTAAATTTTGGAATATATTGTCCATTATTATTGTTATTGGCTTTTTCCATTAGGAAATTCTCAGTAGCAGCTCGGAGTCTTAACTTACGGAATTGTGCCCGGTTAATGGCAATAGGCTCGCCCCCTATTACATGGGACTTATAACATAGCCGGCGAAACATGGGTGTACTGCACATCTCTGCCTACCCCCTCTGGGGAATACAGGCGTGAGTTTATAAAAATAAAAAAAAATGTCCATTTAAGAATCAAATGTTTATAAGTATTAGAGTTATATTTTTTGGGGTTATGTAACTCAAAATCGAAAAACGTTTACTTTACAGGATCGTTTTGTTGTCCATCTGTTTGTTTGTATGTTATAGCCATTTTTTCTTATAAACGACTAAAAGTATCAAGTTGAAATTAATGTGTCTATAGCTTCTATTTATTGCAAAAAAAATTAGTTTCTAGTACGAAATTAATATCGAGTTCCTGTAACCTTGTAATATCGGCATGAAGAAAGTTCTTTTAGTACAAGTAAATACACAAACGCAAACAAACAAACGAATACAAATAAATATTCTCAAAATCATTAAATTTGAATCCCATGTGAAGTTATTACGGCATGAAATTATTTATCTTTGCGATTAATTTCATACAGTTTACCGAAGTGAGCGCCCGTGAACATAACTTTGTTTTTCAAAGTTTGTAGCTGTAAATAAAATGAAAATCGAACTAAAAACAGCCCTTATTTCACACAATAATAAATTATATAGTTTCAATTTATTAATTAGATTTTTTTTATTACAATTATAAATAAAAAATGCATGTATTGTACGCATCCGTCAGTGCGTGAGTCTCATTCGCACATGACCGGTTTTTTTGATCCATGTTTCATTCAATAATAATTTTATTTTCATTGTAACACGAATCCGTGTCTATCCGCCATCCATCATATAATTTGTTACTCAATAAAATGGAACGTGATCTCTCGTAACAGTGTCAAAGCATGTCGATCAAGCTCACTTTCATACTGGCTTAACTCACTTTTCCTCCCTGTGACGTCAGTTTTATTCCGAACTATCTCGTCCCATTTCCGATGCAGGTGCTCCCGAACATACAGTAAGAAATTTCAAAATTTAAATGTTATTTTCAGTGTTCACGTCAATTCGGACCGGCCTCGTTTCACAGTAAATTCACTCCATACATCACTTTGTTAGTTATCTGTTTAGCCGGTTGACATTGATGAATGTTCAAGTGAACAAGCGGGGTTCCGTTGTGCTCGCGGTACCCTGGCTTAGGGTTCCGTCGTCTGCACTAATACGGGCATAGCCTCGCTTGTACGGAAACAATGGGCGAACAATATCACGCTACCGGAGAGATTAATGAGGTGTTTACCTGGAAGGATTTTTGTCTTATATTCTAAGGCTTAGAGTCTAAACAACGCTTTCTTTTTATAAATTGCTAGGTATTTTAATATGATTTAATACCTATATTCTTTTATAAATGGTACTTACATAATCGCATACCATTTTGGTTGCTGTGTAGGAACTTTTACTACGTTGTGCTAACAGTTCCTACATAGCGACCAAAATGTTTTATGGACAATCAGACTCTGAATCTAAAGGAGAAAAGCAAATGTTTCTAACTAGGCTACGTATGTTCCATAATGTCATTAGATACGCGTTTACTCGGAAGTAAATTTCATTACAATCAACTCGGGATATTAACTCAAACAGAAGTCGTAATCAAATGTTCGTAATATTTCATTTGTTGAGGCAGGACTCGGCGCGATGTTATAATTTAAGGAGATTTGCAAAGCTGTTTTTACTGACTCAGTAATTATGAGAACCGTTATCAAAGGTCATCAGCAGACTGAAGTCCGTACACGAAAGGGATGTACACGTCACAGCTACACATTATGAGTATATCAAATATACCTTTTTTTATCGAAATCGCGCTTCTAAGCAAAAAACATTATGTAAATCACAATTCGTGAAGAGGGAGCACGTTTTATTTGCTTTTCGAATGCCCTCGTTCTTTTGTGACAAGAGCCCTGGAAAAGGCCATTTGAATCAAGGGTATTTTGGATAATAAAAGAATCATCCACTCGAGTCTAAAGAATATAGCGTACAATGGTAGCGGCTCGGAGAAGTCAAATTGTAAGGCATACTCGAGATGTGCCGATATCGAGTAAATTGGGCCCTCATCTAACAGCGATTGAATTAGATTAGATGCGATAAGACGGAAATGTTCATTATTTAGCTTGATTGGATTGTGATAAACAAATTAATAATGTAGTTTATTATGTAGAATAGAGAATAATATAGAGACGTAAGTCCATTAGCTTGCTAAGTTTATATTCCATTGCACTTATTTACAAACACATTATTATGTGTATTTCAATAATAGTTATCCAATTAAACACTATGTTCATATCCCTTGCACATTCTAACACATTAACAAAGTAATTCAAACATAATGACGTGCTAATGAATTAATGTCTTTGACTCAAGATAAATAATAACACCATTATTATATTAATTACCCACATTGTCTCTATTCAGCGTATTGATTGAAAGCGCGACTCCTATGCACGTGGTCTAATGCAATTTATCTTTCGGTTAGGTTTAACATTTAGAAAGTAATTAAAGAAACATAAATCTTCTTGTACCGGTAAAGTTATACCATCATCCTCTTAGTCTTATTACTTCCAAACTTTGTAGGGGTGTCTTCTAATCTAAATAGTTGCAGCTGAATATCAGTTTTCTACGGAGCAACAGTCTATCTGACCGCCGCAACTCAAAAGGATACGATATTTCAAAGTTAGATCATTTGCAGAATTATATATATAAGGGTACTGACTTTCTATATTGACTGTCAAAGATCTTCGTGACAGCAAGGCCAATGGCTTAAAGTACTTTCCGAGGAACGGAGCAGGTAATTTATAATCATTGATGCGTACTTGGGTTTGAGCCTGAGACTTCTGACGTTCAGGATTTTCCATACGATAAAAAACCGTGATAATAAAAACCGTGATAATTAATTTATAAACGCACATAACTCAGGGAAAGTAGAGGTCTTTGCCAGTCAACGGTCTTACCACCAAGCTATCAATGCTTTTTCTTGTGCTGGGTTATGTTTTACCATCATGAATAAAATACGATATAGATTTACGCTTTAGTAAAATACAATAATATGTTATACAAACAACCTTCTCATGGGTCTTATATATTTTACTCAAAGCATTAGTTTTGACATTCTGGCTATGCATCACTGAAAATTTATTTGATTTATTACGATTTATCAGTTTTAAAAGTAAATGGATTTAAAAGGTTGATTTATTGTATTGATGTGTGGAATTTAAAACATTAAAATTGTATAATTATTTGTTTCATTTAAGTATTTACCAACTTTCAATTTCATTTCTTCGAAAGTTTAAAATTATTCTTTATCCAAAGTTTAACTTTCAACAGGTGGTTTCATACTGTGTCTATATTACGTTATCTATTATATAATTCTATATAGGATTATGTTCTTTGAACTAAGTTTTGATTATTTTAGTGGTTTTGCTATCAATGAACTGAAGGGAGTTAATTAATTACAGATTTAGAAGTGTTCCCGAATTGAATAGATGAATGAATTGAATGTCGCTTGAAACTTATTAGATGGAGTAGAAATTATATTGAGAAGTTTCAATTAATTGAAAACTTAAAGTAGATAGACTATCTAAATGTTAAGATTGTATTCAAGATGATTATTTGTTTAATTTAAAGTATAAGTTTTTTTATGAATTTAAAAGAGGATTATAAAGAGATTTTTAATATTCTTTGACGACGATTTCAACGATTATTTTTCTTTAAATTTTTGAGATTCATAGACATTGGGGTGCCTATTATTAAACCTATGTTATCTGTCCATTTATCTATCTGTATATTTGTCACAGCGCTGATATTTTTTAACAGTAATAGATTTTTTTATAGTATAGCTACCGCTTTCATGATGAATAATAAAATAAAAAAAGTCAAAACTAATGGTACTTAATATCTACTGCACGAAACCCCTCACAACTAGTCAGTATTTGAATAAATTATTTAATTCACGATATGAAAAAGTAGAGCTGGGGTAAAACCCACTACTATAAGCTACCTTTTTATGTGAGAAAAGCTACATAACCTAAACATTACCATAGAATATAATCGAGTAAGTACCATCGCGATTATTTAAATTTAATACAAATAGAGATCGTTGGAATATAGAATTTGTATGTAAATCGAATATTCCAATTATCAATGTCGAAGATCTCCATGCAAATGTCTGTAACACTATAAAACGTGCCATTAATTCGGAACAGACTGTATTTTGCATAGAAATTCCTTTCTTTGTCTTCCCCTTCGCTGTAATAGAAATAATCAATAAATATTTATCTAAGTCGCTCATCGTCCGGTACAGTTTATTTCCTGATATCTCATCCTTATCAATAAGAATTTCATTACCATTCGTGAACAAAAGGAAACAATCAAAAAGTGTAATAAAAAATTCGTTAGAAAACAATTTACGCTATCTTGGCTATAAATCTGTCTGTAAAATAGGAAAGGAATTTAATAAAATAATAATTTATACCAGCTGAGATGAAATCTATATAGGATGCTCAAAGATTTCTATTGAAATGTGAGGCCTTATCGCATCACGAATGTCCTTTTTTTTTTCTGAATCTTATCACCTACAATTATAAGACTCATGTTCTTTTGGCACAAGAACTTGGTTAATATTTAAGATATAACTCAGTCTTATGAAATGGATTTTGGACACAGTATATGTCGCATAACGTTGTAGCAGGTTCTTCCAGCAGCAAAAGAGAGAGTGTGTGACTGACTAGACGTAACTACGCTAACCAAGTGCAAGCCAGTTTGTAGTCACCTACTATTGGAATTTTTTAAGCTTTCAAAGCAATGTTACACTACAAACTACTAAGTACCATAAATGATCACCCATCAACGGAGTGACCGCTTCAAGCGCTACTTAGTCTTAACGATCGTGGTAGTTATCGCGGCAGCACAGCGCTAAGCGCGCCGCTTTTAAGTTTAAATTAAATAATAAGATTTTACATAAGTTTCTAGTAATAGAATTTTTAAGGTTTTAAAGCCGCTTTTAAGTTTAAATTAAATAATAAGATTTTACATAAGTTTCTAGTAATAGAACTTACTTATCCGAACATTTTATTTGCCCAAAGGTAACTCAAGATTATGCAAAAGTAGGCATTCCAAAATTAAGATAAAACTTTGATGTTGCTTGGCGAAAAAATTTGGCGAACCACCGAAACTTTTTAATAAGATAAGATGTTATAAAATTTTGCTTACTTAGAATCAGGAATTCTGTCTGATGTTGAGTATTTAATGGATTCCATAAAATGCTTACTTAACTCGATTAAGGGTAGTGAAAACTTTTTTATGATTATCAAAATATATTAAAGTTAGCTAAATGAAAAGCTAACTTTTTGATTACAATTTTATAAAAGAAAATTTTATTTAAGGGAATATCTTACCACTAGAGATAAAATAAGTTAAAATAATATTCCATTAGGTACTAAAAGTACTTTAAGTTTCTTAGTTTTACTGCGCAATCTGAAAATCTTGGTAAGGTAAGGTTTGAAGGTTTTTTTTATTAGGTTATATTTTGACCAAAAATACTGAAATATGAAGGAGCCCTGCTAAGAAGTATTATTTTAGCAATTCTACTAAAATTATAATTGTCTTACACAATTTTATGTATGTTTATTTCACGCACTTCTAAACTGCTTAATCGATTTTGATGAAACTTTCCTGATTTATTATGTAGTTTATCTACCGAATTAAATTGCTATACATTAAAATTTCTTTTCCCTTTCGATATCGCGGGTAAAAACTAGTTTTTTAATAAATTCAATACAGTTGCATGCATGCATGCTAAAACAGCACATTTGCGGTGTGATTGTACGAGGAAACCCGCTACATAGACTATATTTTAACCATAATGTATTTTAACTGACGTTAATAAAGTGACATTTAAAAATATAGTACGACCCAACGACGTCATACAACGAGATATAAAATATAAAATCTGCTACACAAATCATAAGGTACATGGAATAAAACTTTAAAGTACAAAAATAGCTTTAGGTTCGTTATTTTGAATTCAGAATACGAGTGACGATGCCGACGTCACAATAATTACCACTGGCAACATAAAAAGAAATGTCCACATTTCCTCAAATAACTTTAGCGTGCGTTAGCTTTTCAAATTTTGGTTGTTCTTTTAGCATTCCGCTTTTTACATGCGAGATCTGTATTTTATATCTGTATTCAGTTTTATTTCATAACAATCATTGTTATGTTTTTGTTGGTATCTATGAATTCATATTGAATATGAAAGTACGTAAGCAGTGAAAAATAAACTGACAGATTACTGAAATAAATTGCTTTTATTCCTCATAAAAATTTTAGGTTTTATTTTATAACCAGAAATGGCGTTATAAAATAAAATGACAACGTTATTTACCTGACTTCTTCTGCATTCACGAAGTGCTAATTATGCGTACGTCACGACCACATTAGCGCCTTTTCATACGAGCTCTTTGCAATGATATAATACACTCATGTAAACTACCATTATTAGTTACTAGGTTTTGCCTGCAGCTTCGCTCGCGTTAAATTAGAGTTCACAAAAGCAAAAGACATGTGGCGCCATCTCTTATCATAAGAACGTTATTGTTGTTTTCCTCGGGAACAGTACTTTTTTTCGGGATGAAGGAGGTATCTACCCTATGTCCATTTGTGTACCTACACATGACAACGTATATGCAAAATTTCTGGATAATAGGTTCAGTAGTTTATGCATAAAAAGGTTAAAAACAAACAAACTTGCTTTCGCATTTATAATTAGTTAGGATTATCGCAAAGATTTCACTGTTTAGAGAATCAGGAAGAATAATTCATATGCGTACAACAAAAGAAACTGCAGCAGAACATAATACATCAACATAAAAATGGCCGCGGCATAACAAAAATGTGTGTGTCATGTCACACACCAAAATGTTTAAGATTAACTGTATTTTGTAACATATAAACTGTTTGGTAACTTTCCCATTTAACTCTGTCATAAACCCTCCATGGGTTTACATTTTGCAAAATATATTACACAGCAAATGAAGTGGACAGTCCATCAACATATTTGAGGGGTAGGCCCGAGGGTTATTTTAGTTACCAAAAATGTTTGGGACGCATGTCCTTGATCCGAAGAATTTTGTCAATTTTACCGTAGATATTAGTTTCAACTAGTTTAGTTAGGCATAGTAGTTACTAGTTTAAATTTGTGGTGGCGTAGCATTCCTTCTGAAGTTTCGTGTTTTACTTCGCCAAAGAATGTTGCCTAATCTTCATTGTTTTATTGGTCGGACGACAACAAAGTCATATTACTTGGGGCAATGCGGTGGTAACAGGTTGCCAGTCCATCACGGGTCCTTGAGCAACCCTTTCCCCTTCACTGAGTCTAACAAGGGGCAAAGAAAGTGCGTGTTACATTTTATGATAACTTGTTCCCAGAAATATTGTGGAAAAAAATGTATCAATCATGTTCTAGATAAGTTTTATACTCAAATTACTTATTTGTCCTCAACTTCAACTTTAGTAGTCTTTTTTAATTTATCACTGATTTAAATAAAAATGTATTACGTAGTTGAAAGTTAGAAAAATTGGTGAGTACTTTCAGCAAAAGTTATAATGAGCTATCTTAAATTGATTTGCCCTATAAATTACTTCAAACTTATATTTCATTAATACATTTATGTACTTTGACATAAGATATAGAAAAGTTCAAAATCTGCGTATCACATTTTTAAAATTTGAATTTTTGCTACGATATAACATTTTTTAAATTAATTTCCAAATTGTATTAGACTTTTGAGAAACGTGAATATCAAACGCTTTAGACGCCTTATGTGGTACTTACATACGTAGATGGTAGGTTAACCTTAAATCAATAAAAAGATAACGCGAATACTTGTATATATATGTACAATGTTGTAATAGCGTGGGTTTAAAAACTTTTAGGTCGTAGCTATTCCTACACGACATTTAAGTAAGAATTTCGTCATAAACGTTTTTTTTTAATTCGTACCTTCACCCACGATACAGGCAAACTTACGTTTAAAAAACGTAACGTTTAGAAAATTATAATGAGTATTTTTTCTTAGAAATGCCGTTCCTATTTTTTTTTATGTTTAAAATCTCGATTCGTTCTAAAGTGTCGGCGTCGTTCTGAAATACTGGCGTTACCCCATATTCATTTACCAAAAACAAAAGATTGCGTAAATGCGTACGCCACGTAACGTCGGCGTCGCAACATTATGTACCTACGTCAAAATATTTATTGCTACAACTGAGTTATGCATACTTACCTTCAACAGTGTAATTCGCACGACATTCCACGGTAACAAATGAAACCACGCTTGCTTTCGTAATCATTTAATGTCGTCATTTGCATATACCGTGTTTTTTAATACCTGAAGAACATTTTGCGGATGTGTGAGGACATGGATAAGCGTTTACGTGGTTATTGCAGGTTTATGAAGGGACCAAGTTGTTATATAATGCATTTGAGCAAGTGGATTGTATAAGCATCTGTTACTGAGTTTATCTTGAGTTCTTTGAATACCATGTATAAGATTTGTCTATGTTTTAAAAGTAAAATCACATACTTTTTATATATTTTCCAATTTTTGTGTAGGTATTTAAATGTACAAAAAATATTATATAATAACATGGGACATTTTAAACTTAGTGTTAATTTTGTTGTTGTGTCAACAAAAAAAACCTTTTAAAAGTATTTTAATTAAATCCATTAAAAAAGGATTGATTTAGAATTTTATTTCAAATTGAAATGAATCGCATAAAGTCTAATCGGCTATGCGACCTTAAAAAAATAAAGTCAGACCAGTACACAATTGAAAATTTCAAACTTATTTTCATTCTCAGGTATTCAGGGTTTACCATCAGAAATGCATCTCATTCTTCCCAAATCAGCATAAAGGCCGATTCATACACACATTTCCTTGGCAGCACGCGACCTTTCTCCGGAAGACCTTTCCATTTGCTATTACGGGAAGGGAAGCTGGATATGAGCGGGGTAGCACAGGACGTGATGCAATCAGAGAACCGAATGGACACGAAACTGCTCCGGGAAACGTAAGGCACTATTTCTATTCTCAGATATTGTGAATTTAAAAATATATCATCTATTTTTAGAATTTTTATGCGATTGGTTTGTAGATATTGATACTGTTTGTTTTTTTATTGGTTGCTCTATACACACTAAGATATGGAACGTACCTACATCAGTTAGAAACAAAATTATTTCGTCACGTATGTTGTTCATAATTTATGTGCGTGTTCAAAATCATTATCTTCTTACCTGATATATTTATTTAGGAAACATTGCTCCGTACTAGGATTTTCTTTTGTATTGTAGGTGTAGTTATATCATATAACTTCACAATGCAAAGGTATATCTACTGAAGTGTATTGGAATAAATATCTGTCGATTAGAGATAGTTGCCCTTTGCGAATATTTATTGGACCGGTGTGAATCTGAACACAGTGAATCGTTAGTGAATCTGTTATTCATATTATTCAATATTTGAAAGTCATCTAGTGTTTTAAGCTTTTTCAGAACGTTTTTTAAGATCTAGTTATAAATATTTTCAAAGCTATTAGTCAGTTTGTGCCTCCAGGATATTGTAAAAAGGCCCCTTATATTTACAATAGACTACGTTTTGTTTTACGTGTTGTTTTTGACAATTACTGGCTGTTATTACATTTTATAACTTTATGTTAAACATTATTAAAAAAAAACAATTAAACGTCTGTTTATGTATAAAAAAATATACATAACCAAAATGTATGGCGTTTTATAACAACCTCTTATAAAAGAGGCCATATTTTATGCTATGGTAAGCCTCGATATTTCGGTCCGGGGACTGAATTTAAAGAGAAATACATGTAATATTGGTTCATTATAATACCCGGCATTTATGACCGCTAGGAAAGAAAAACATACCAGCTTCCATACAAAAATGAACATTATCTTTTAAGAGTATTACGTCTGCTAAAATGTATTGCGATGATGAAATTATATTTTCGTACTTTAACTTACTTACTTGAATATGGATTACTTAGTTGTATCGGAATGGTTATTAAAAGCACTATAGAAAACGGTCGAAATAAATAATAACATTTATTAAATTAATTTTAAACTTTTTTTTGGGGTAAAAGACATTTTTTTGCAGTAAAGTGGTAATTTATGAGGTAGTCATTAAGCCAAGTAAGCCTGCTTCCATCAACACCTCTTTCGTCAGTATGGGTAAAGAAAAATTTCATCACCTTTTTTTGTGCCTTGTGCCTTGTGTTGTAAAAATGCCTTCAGCAAACCGCACTTTCGAGGACATACGGTTACCTATTCTCATCACCTCCTTTAGTGAGAGGTGCCTTTTTCTTAGCCGTGAAACAGTAAAGGTTGATTCTTTTTTAATATGCTTATGAATAGGCTTATGAAGGCGGAATCAGCGTTAATCAGTAAATGTTTATTTAAAAAATATTAGTTCACTAAAATCGAGTAAAAGCTTTGAATTTTAAAACAATAAATATGAATATTTTAAATTTATTTATGCATTCGCAAAATCCACAGTAAAAGTTTTTATTTTAATAAAGCTGTCATGACGTGTTGATTGAGCCATGAATGAATATCTCATTAATATAATTTGAGTGTTTGTTAATAAAAATTGGAGTAATGTATGTAGGCAGAACACTAATATTAAAACCATTAATTTTGAAAAATTCGTTTGATTGAAGCTTAATGGATATTATACATTTATTAAGGGATAACAATTAATAATACACTGCTATATAAACCTATGTAATAATAATAATGTCTTCCTGATCGAATTTCGGTTGCAGTGGCCAATCTCGTTGGTCAGTGACGGACGAGATATTATAAAGCACAAGTGTGTGCGCAAACACAGGGACTATGAGAGTGAGGAAATAGAGAGTCTATTCCCTCTCTACGTGCTCTCCGAGGCACGATACAAGTGATAATTAATAACTTACGTTTGAACTAAGACCTCTGGCTAGCGAGTCAATGGTCATACCATTAGACTAATACTACACGATCTAATACGGTACGTACAAATTTACTACCTTTAAGCCTTACCTTTAAGATTATGGTTTCTTTTTAATTTATTCATGCTATTTATTATATTATATGTTATTTATATTTTATTATATTGCTACCAGTATGTGCAACGTTCCTAAAACGCTGACTTCATAACCATTCTGGATTGCTATACGTAGCATTTGGGCTATTTCGATCACAAGCTGCCTCAACCAGTTTCTCGATAGGTATTTACTTTCAGGGTTTAACAATAAAAAAATATCGTTTTATAATGTCTAAGTCAGATATAAGCCTGAAAAGCAATAGATTTTAATTGTGTCTGCAATAGGCAGCTCAAAGGGTCAAACAAAACACAATAAAAAGAAATGAACTATCCACCCACACCAAGACGTCGCTTTGATAACTTTTTCTAAACATTTTTTCATCTAAAAAGTTAGAAGAGCCCTTCCATTGCCACTTACAAAGAAATTAGGGTTTTAAGGGACCGAAAACTTTTCATTTAGATGATATCCACTCCAGTAATGAGTTATTTTGGAGTCTACTTTATTTTTAAAGCCAAAAAGTTACAAAGATTTACATTTTCATTTTCGCGCAGGTCTAAATGAAGGGCTACCTAGAAAATAATGAAGTCCGAAATCGCATTAGAATAAACATTTTAATGATCTTTTTACCACATTTAGGGCCTGTTTTACAGACCATTGATAAATTAAAAAATAAAACAGAATACGTAAAGTTATCTGTCAGGTTACTAAAGGATACTGTATCTGTAAGCCGCGGAACAAGGCTTAAAGCTGTAGTCAAATGAAGTACAAGTTTCAAGTAGTAAGACTGTTGGGCTGGCAATTCAAAGGTCGTAGTTTTAGACTGCTAAGTCAAAGTTCGTAAGTTCAAAACCCAGGCGCACGCACCTCTATCTTCACGGATTCATGTGCGATTTAGAAACTAATTATCTATCACTTGCTGAAACCAGCGTACCTGAGAGATTTTTCTACGACGTGTATCGCCAAGTCATAGGCCTACGCAACCTACTCTTCTAAACCAGGTTGTTTATCAACCATTATGATAAAGAAAAAGATGTACAAGTTGATTGCATTGCTTGTTTTTGTTTTATTCATTTATTTTTCATTCACACAGTATCGAAAGTTGCTTTGTCACAATATTGTTACTACTAAAATGTATGCGAAACCAATACTTAAGTTCCTTAATATTTATAGACTCACGCCTGTATTCCCCAGAGGGGGTAGGCAGAGGTGCAGTACACCCACGTTTCGCCGGCTATGTTATAAGTCCCATGTAATAGGGGGCGAGCCTATTGCCTTTAACCGGGCACAATTCCAGACTCCGTGCTGCTACTGAGAATTTCCTAATGGAAAAACCCAATAACACTTTTCCCGACCCGGGGATCGAACCCAGGACCTCGTGCTCAGCAGTCGCGCTTGCCACCACTAGACCAACGAGGCAGTCGGAGAGTTCCTTAATACTTTTAATATAAACTACGTGATTGTTCTCCATGAGATGTTTATTGCTAGCGTTACCTCGAAATAGCTTTTACAAAATATTTCCTAATACTTGATTGCTAGAACGTAGTACTTGATTGCTAGGCTGTATTTTATAGGTCAAACGACGTCATAATTTGTGAGCTTTCATGAGTCGATATTTTTGTTGTATATAGAACCTGTAATAGAACAGTAATATGTGTAGGTAGAGGTAATAATGTCGTACTTTGCTCCGTAACTTAGCTAATTAAATACTACTTAAATAAACTATCCTATAAATAAGATATACATATATACACTCAAATCATATAACTGTATAATAATATAACGTGTTCCGTTACCTGGAGCTTCAGAGCTTCCTAGATTCAGGTCATCCTTACCAAAAAAATGCTTTATCATCGAAACTGACCCAACATGTAAAAATTCAACTCAGTCGGGTAAGTGAAATTGGTTCTAATACAGCTTGCAAGATTTAATCTAAACATATAAACATTGCAAGTTAAACAAACTTGAAAAAATGTCTTTGAATATACAAAATCATCACTGGGTCAGAGTTGTAGACACCTTGTTACCACTCACAATAAAAAAGTAATGAACTAATATTAATATAACAAGAACCACTAGGCCGGTCTTGACAGGCATTCAAATGAATTAAGATCTAACTTAGGCTTGGCGGACGTCATTAGTCTTAGTTAACAGACTAAGTGAAAAGTTTCATTATAACTTGACAGAGACGTGAAAACTAATTAATTTTAATAATTATGAACATACAAAGTATGACTAACTTACCCATTGGCTTGATTATTGTAAGCGCAGTTACTAATCACGAGGACAAATAGAGACAGCTCAAACGAAGTAATCTTTCTAGTCATAATAATACTGGGTTCGATTCTTAAGTCGGTTAAAAAAATATGGCCATTTAAGAATTCTATTTAAGGCTACTAATAAACCAATATTACATAGAATTCAACTCTTAGGACTAATACAACAGAGATGATAATGATATGATAAGAAGACAAATATTTATGTTGGGCACTTTGTCAGGATAATCTTCATTCTTCTTGTTAAGTTATGTCTATAATGAACTTTGGGTGTAGAACTATAATATAATTATTATATACATAATTATATCAGCTTAAGAATTATAAGCAGAAAATTACACAAAATTTGTTTGAAAACTGATTTAGTTATGTAACTTTGTCATAATTTTAAAAAGTTTTTAAAAAACATTACCAAATCCAACCAATCCAATATCCAACTGGTATTTTTATTATTTTTGTTTCATGGCTTAACTTTTTTGATTGAGTCTGTCATGAATATTAAAATATTTTTTATTCACGATATAATTGAAATTATTCAAAACCTGAAACTAGTTTGTTCAGAATCGAGAGTAGAATCCAAAACTTAACTCCTTTTTAGTACCTATAGGTTAATTTTTAACAAAAAGAAATGTTGTATCTTGCTAAACCGGAAAGTAACGTAAACATAACATTATTCCCTCTTACTTTTGAGGCACTAGACTATTCTCTGCCAGCTGCATTACAATTTTTGTCTAGCGCTGATAATAAGTGGACTCCAAAAGCCGTTTATTGGCCTCAAATTTTATACCAATTTTTTGGCACCAACTCCTTATTTTTCTGGTTATTCTGTATAAGTAACACGTTTTAATGACCCCAAACTAAATCCTTAACATATTATCGTGTTATGTGGTACAAATACGTGCCTAAGTAAAATACGGCGATATAAACATGACATGGCACTCCATCCCTTTCAGGTTTCACTACTGGTCAGCCTATTGTCTATTGTTGGCTCTGTTATTAGCGAACGGGCGCTTTAGCCCCGTGTTTACAGGGTTAAAGAGGACGCCCACACTTCGTTGCTAAGTGGAAATGATAGTACTCTGTATTTTTTTTATAAACCTTTTAGGGTTAAAATTAAAATGTTGCAAAATACGAATCGGAACGTTGTCCGACGAAAAAAACAGATGACAGGCGATTACATTCAGTAGAGATGCGAATGATGACGTCTGATGTAACAAGAATAGACAAGATAGGAATGAATTTACTGAAATGAGGTTTGAAAGTGGCGCCAGTGACTTGAATAATGAGGAGTATTTAATTACGGATCTTGTTTATGAATCCGGATAGATACTACGTAGAATAACAGACCAAAGAAAAGCGGTAACACCGATGATTGAACAAGAAAAGTGATGACTGAAAGAAAGACAGTATATAGAATGAATAAAATTGTAACTTACATAATATTCATACACTTGGTATCTAAAGTTTCTATCTGAGGAAAAATAATGAAGGAAAATCGATACGTATCAATATTTTTTTTAAGAAAAAAAAAGTTATAAAGTTGTATTAACTCTATAAAATTAAACTTACCTTTTTTAAAAGCCTCTTATAATACCTTTCTTTTTCTTTTCGAAAATAAAATTATATCAAACACTATACATGTACGCTGTCGTTAGGTACATTCGTATTCGACTGGGGTTCAATTTATTTATCATAAAACTTAGTTACCCGTGTTGCCAAGAGCTTATAAGACACGAGGAAAAATTGCCACCAATTTCGATGCGATGAAACAAGGAAAGTTAACAGCATGTTTAGGGTTGATATTAATACATCACCGTGGTTGGACATCAATTTATCAACGAGACAAGGGACTGAGTACGACCGTAGTGATACTGTCTCAAGCTGAAATTACTCGTAACCTTACGAGGTTAGACTTCATTCATCTGCTGCCATTTATCAATTGTTACGTAATAACAACTGCCAAAGCTGACCAATGTTTCACTTCACTTGTTTCATTCTATTTTGCCTTTTATTTTGATCCTTTAAGTCCAAATAGCCTATCGTTCAACGACGAAATGAAGCAAAACGAAAACAAGGGTTGCGCTTTTAAAATAAAATTATACCGAAACAAATTTGTTTCAGAATTCAATCAAACTGGGTTTCAAAAACTAATTAGAATCGGAGAGATTATTCTCGAACAGCTTTCTTTTATTTACGAAATAATCTTGAAGAAACAGCGAAATTCACGGGAGTAAGTTCGAAGTTTAATTAGCGGGGCGAAAAGTTCTGCTTTCAGAACCCACCAGGTACGCATTTAATCGATAAGTAAACTTTGAGAAGTTTGCTCAAATTTAGTTAAAGAACCGCATTGGTATTAACAATTTATTTACCTATAAATACGTGAGTCGTGTTACGTAAAGCAGTACGCCGTAATTAGGGAAGTCGTCTTTAACTTTGAATATGTCACCAAGACTTAATTTAAGGGTGCGTAAGTTAAATAAGCCAGTGGATGTAGATGAAGAACTTTCTATGGACAATGCAACACCTTGTAAAAAAAGATGCGACTTCCCGTTATATTTTTATTATAACGTCACCTAACCATTACAACCCGTCTAGACGCATATTTAATACGCCATGCGTTCCCACGCTTTCGTTTGAAATATCATTCCGAAACGTATTTCATCTCTCCGAGTTGACGTCAAATACTGAAAAATGTTTCGCCTCAAAGGATGAATGTTGGGACCAAATGCCGCGGAAATGGTATGCCACGGAAAAGGTGGCACACATCTGTGTCAACGAACGCGTCGAAACGTCACTAGTTGACGGTGTAATGCAATGAAGCTGGAAAATGGTTTTATAGTCGCGCGCTTTTTGTTTTAATAAAGCAAGTATAGCGTATAATTATATGTGGCGCAGAGCTATTTTAATTAAGTGTTATGATAATTTATTTATTGTATTTTATATTGACATACACGTAAAGTTGTTTAACAAAAATTGCTGAACATAAGTTAAACAAATTAAATACGGAGTAAGGACTAGGTCGAACAACTTATTACCAAGATTTACATAATCGCAAAAAATATTATACATACGGTTTTGTAAATAAGTATTTAGAAATTATTATATTTATTAAGTTCTATTGCCGACCATTCAAATTTGAAAAATATTTTTTGATATTTTTAATCATTATTGTCATGATGGCTACGCGATTACACGTATTATATCTGTGTCCTATGTAAGTATAGGGCGTATGATGAGCCAATTACTAAACTGACAACGAAAGCAGATTTTATTATAGCAGTTATTAAAAAAAAGCAAATAGGAAAGATATTTAAAAATTTAAATCTGTTGTTTATTATTCATAAAGCTACCGCATTGTTTATTGCAATTAAACTACACCAATGCACAGAATGTTCTCATAATTACACCAATCTAAACTCCCAACTTATGAAAGCTTGATAATATTCCGCAAGTAGTTCAATGGTTGCCAGTTAATACATAAATTCTGAACGAAGCAATATCTGTGTGAAATTCTGGTACTAAGTGCTCCCTGGGGGCGAAATAGTAACAATATTCCTGTTTCTACTCTTTTGTTATTGTAATTACTGCACTGATTGGTGAAATAAAATGTTGCATGATGCAATATTATGGTTTTCTTTTGTATTTCGACTTTTTCTGTATAATGCAGAAAATTTCGGTAAAAAAAAACTTGTACATTTTTCAGGTAAACATTGATTAACTTAATGTTAATAAAGGCCTTCTTTATTAAATAGTTGATTTAATTTTGTGTCTAATATAAGAACAGTAGTACCTAACTGTAGTCTAGTAGTAGCACCCTATTCAATTGTGACTTACTAGTACAAAAAATACCAACGATATTTTTATAGCATAACATTACGCATTATGTTATATTATATTACCGACATAACATCAAAACTTTGGCATATGACATAACATTAACAACAAAAAGGTTTTCACCTCATCTTCAAGTTTTTTCTATTCTGAACTCCTTTTCAAATACAGTTTGGACTATATTTGTACTCCCCAATATCCGGACCCGTGTCACAGACTCATTTCCTTTCATTCTGAACTTCGTACTAAATGACCTTTATTAAAAGTCAAACGGTTTTCATATCAGCTTTGTAAAAGAAACTCTTAGGTGTATTGTATATGTTAGGTTAATGCCTGCGGCAACAAACTTTTATCCTAACGGGAAACAAACTTTTAATTTGATTAGTTCTCTCCATCTGAACTTGTAACAAGAGGTCTTACGAAGCTTTTTTTAGCTTCAACTAGTTAACAAGTTGAACATTATTAATTATCTGTCGACCTGTCAGTGCGAACAACACTGTTTCAATAATATATGCGAACAGTCTGTTTTTTACGTATACAAGCTTTTAAATTTTTAATAATGTAAATTCAATACTGGAGCCGTCAACGTCAACTAATTTAAAAAGTTACATTTAATTTTTCAATCTTTACTAGCGTGTATAAAATAATCCCGACAGTTGAACGCATTGTAATTAAAATCAATTTTAATGTTATTAAATTTAATATTATGTAAGAATCCATTTTCCGCATCACCTTACCCAATTTTGTTTACAAATGAAGCGATTAACATGCTGTTGTGTACAGGAACCATCGAACATTAAATTAATCTCCAAAGGTTTAAGAGAATTGATTGATTGAGACAAGGGTTTTTGGGGTCCGGTGTTTAATTTAACTTAATTGGGTAATTATTAAACTTTAACCGTTTGGAGCAAGACAATTTATTACTTAACAGTAGTTAAATGTAGGTAGTATAGATTGACCTCTTTTAAAAGCAAGTTTTCTTTCCAACTGCGAATTTGATTTTAGATAAAGAACTTTTCGCTCACTAAGATTATTATCTAGAGCAATCACGGAAAGCGGAAAGGTTAAAATATTGTTTTTGCTACGTAATACCTGAGACTGGGAGATACCTAGCAAATGTTACCTACTTTGTTCTCAATTTATAGTTGGAGATAACAGACTAGAATAGATATATTACACGGGTTAACAATCTCCTATCCGAATAGTGACGTCAGTACACACGACATGACATACGCTATTGACTAGTGCCCTAATCTGCTCTGACACTTCTACTAAGTTGATCGCAGACAAACAACTTGGTTCGAGTTTATATTTATACAAAATACGATCTGGGGATTTACTTTTGAACTACGAACCCAATCGTTTAGAGCTCTACACTTTTGCCTTTGCGCATTTTTATTAATACATCGATGCAATGATTACGAGTAAGTACATATTCGGACAACCTCAATCAAAACCAATTAAATCATAATTTAATAATAATCTCCTGACCGAATTTCGGTCACAGCGGCCAATCTCAACGGAGACTAGCCCATTACGCAGGAGATATTATAGTGCACAAGTGTCTGCGCAAACACAGGTACACTCTCTATTCCCTCACTCTCATAGTCCGATGGGACGGCCTTCCGACACGATCGGAGAGAGATCAGGCGCAGGGCCAACAGCTTTACGTGCTTTCCGAGGCACGGAGTAAGTGATAATTAATTTATAAAACGCACATAACTTACGAAAAGTCAGAGGTGCGCGCCTTGGGTTCGAACCCGAGACCACTGACTTGCCAGTCAATGGTCACCACCACTAGGCTATCACGACTCATAATTTAATATTCGTAGTAGGATTCATATAATTTTAGCAACTATAAAAAAGTGTTATTAAATTCTCCTTTTCTTAAATTGAAAGTACCATAAAAACATCATCATTTACAAGTATTATTTGATTCATAAGTATCATCAAACTATATCCATATCTATGTATGATATCAAATCAATCCACCCAGATGTTAGTATCGCACCGCACGCAATCGCTAACTTCTTTACCAATTTTTATTTGAACAACAGTTTGGTGCAACAACGCGTGCCAGTGAGCGCAATGTTTCCTGGTTGATAGAGGAATTTGCAACTTTATCTTTATAAAAATAGGATTGAAATTGGGTATTTAGTTTAAGAGTAAGCATCGTCAAAACAAATGACGTTTAGACTGTATAAACGCGATTCATCAAATTATAATTTAAATAATTCTCCCATCTTGCCATCCAACGGGTATCACATGCATTATTTATGAGTGCCGAAACAAAACAAATAAAACATTGAAGACGTTTGAAAACAAGATATTTAAGTTTATTGGGAACAAGTCGCAAACATTTTTATTGGTTCGGCTTTATATTTTGTGATTCTATCTTTGTTTTCTAGTTACGGTAGAAGTTTAGATTTAGACAAGCGATTACGCTATAAAATTACACTTTTCTTCCCTTCCAACAACCTGGTGTCAGAGTTTAAGTCACTCGTAGGCCTCTGATATGGCTATACACATCTTTGAAAAATCTCTCAGGTGTACTGGTTTTCTAACGATGTTTTCCTTCGCCGTTTTAGCAAGTGATAATAAAATTATTTTCGAATTCGCACATAATCCCGAAAAGCTCTGACTTTTGTGTGCGTGCCTGGGTTTCCAACCTATGATCTTTGACTTGGCAGTCCAATTGTCATAGCACTAGGATATCAATGCTTATTACAAGTAAACGTGCTCATGTCATCGCCTAAAAACAATTTCGTTATAAAGAAATGAAACAATTATCATGTTTCATGGGCATAATCTATCCCTGGTATGGCGTACTAGAGATCGAGCATATTTAACTTTGCAGGTAAAACACAACCCTATATAAATGTTTTATTATAAAATATATTTGCTAAGTTTGCTTAGTAAGCGTTTTAAAAATGTAAACTTAGAACAGCTCTCGAACTAAGCTAACAGCCATCGCACTCGAGTTACTTTTATCTGCAAATATCGTCTGAAAAGCACTATTGGCTTTATTCGTTTTGTCGCTGTTACAGTTACGGGTGTTACGACAACATCGTACGTTGCAACGTCACTTAACGTTTCGTGACAATGTTTGGAATAGGTACTATTGCTCTGTAAATAACATTATCATGTTGGTCCAAATACGCAGATCAGTATTTGGGTGTCACTGTACGTTGTCGCACGGTACCATATCCTGTAATCTAATATTTTTTATTTATTACAAGCCGCTTTGCAAACACGTAGGTGAGGATTTCAACCTGGCATGTACCAATGTGACTTTGTCAATGTCATAACTACTTTCTAAGTTAATCTAAGACACCACTGACTAACGGTGAAGAAAAATATTGTGAGGAAACCTGGACTTAATCATTCGAAATCGCCTACACGCCGTGAGCTAGCGTGGTGATTAATGTTTGATCTTTCTCTGTATAAGAAGAGGCTTTTGCCATGCAGTGGGACAGTTACAGGCTGCTCTATTTTTTTTAAGCTTCGGATATCTATGTGTGAAGTTAGCTGCAGGTTGGTTTTTCCCATGGAATAGTCGCATTTGAGTCGCACTCAGACCGATAAGCATCCTTTGCGTTTTTATGTAGGTAAATTTAAACGCGAGTTTTCTATTTATTTAATAAATGAGCTATGTATAAATGCCATCCACAGCCAACTTTTCAAACAGAAAGATCCGTGGCGACTAATGTAAACTGTTATTATTTAAAACAGAACAGTAATAGTATTTATACTTGTTATTTATACTTGTTTACTCACCAAACGTGCACTTTATGGTTTAAATAAACGGTATAACTGAGTAATTTACTGACGTTATCCTGACTATACATTATAGTAATCAACTAAGTTAGGTTTATTAGTACGCGTTAGTTTAGTGAAATACCAGTTTTCATTTGATTTTGACTAATAAACCAGTAATTAGCTAGTGTTTGTTAACAGCTATTTGCCACAAAGGTAAAATGTACATCGTTTAAATTTCGCTTGATAACAGTATATTATGGTAAATAGAGCCTATTTTACTGTTGTAATTTAGGTGTTTTTTTACATAAAGATGTAGGAAAAATAGTCTTGAGTACTTACTATAAAGTAACCACAAACACCTTACTTAAGAGCATTATGTTAGTAATCTCATCGCCCCCCAACGCCAAAGCAACCCTTTCCCCTTAATGGACGTAACTAACGCAGGATGATATGCAACTAATACATCCATATTTCACTCTCACTACGAATATATGTGTGAACCATAATAGACCCCTTACAAAAATGTAAAGAGTAACGTAATCGCCTCAGTAGAACTTTTCGACGGTAATTTCCAGTCCAGCTAAAAACGGAATGGAGGTAAAAGTTTTGATTCACTAATAGCACATTAAATACCAGTAAAAGAACTACTTCATAACGAGGCAGAAAGCTCGCAGCACCGTTATTACTCACGGTTCACTTTAAAGCAATCTGGAATACTTCATTCTTTGATAGTGATGGGAAAATACTTGAAATATTGAGTTCGAATTGGCTTTGCTTTCGAACATGCAACTGGATGGGGGCCTCGCGTATTGATTCGCTAGTCAATGAAGTATTTACATTGCATCTTTCAACAGTTACATGAATTACTTACTTGTTGTGACGTATTTTAAACTGTTTACTGATGAAGCAATTAGGTGATTGTAGACTTGAGTTGTAACCGAGGAATGTATAGAATAATATGGTTAATAGTATAATTTTTCTATATCATTATATTGTATCTACTCTACATTTTCCCTGCTTTGCCTTTTTGCCAGTTACCAGCAGTTAAACTGGCGTCGAGCCATTCTTCAATAATGCACAGGAACTATATCCTTACTAGCATATTTTACACACATTATTCTCATCATATCTTTAAAACAAAAAAAAAACAATTGACTGTAAAAACGAACATTTTCTCGAAACGTCCTGTTCGAAAAATAACTGAAATTTTGTTATGTCGAAATGTGTCCCTGCCCTATTCTTTGTTGGATGCGCTAGAATGGGAAGTTGAATATTTTTATTTTAAGAATGAATTAATAATGATTTAAAAACATATTCTTCAGGAAATGAAGTTCCTTGTGATGCACAATGCTGCAAGATTTTTAAATGCTGAACAAAAATGACAGTTTTAATTAACCTATGAGTACTAATGTTTTTAAAAATATTGTCATTGTATTTTTATAGTATTAGAAATATTAATCATGTTGTGGGAATGTAATTAAGGTCGTCAGATTTTTTTAAAGGTTAGTCAGAAGGTTATATGTAGGACCTACTATAGTGACCTCTCAGTATAATATAGGTAGTAGAATATTTGATCTAAAATTAACACAGGATAAGTAGTTCTATTACTATTTTAATCTTGTATTACAAATCTTGTTTAATCTCCCAAACATTTAAAAAAAAATTTATTATAGCAAAAGTATAAAAATGTAGTACTTATAAATTGTATGTACACCATTAAAATGTTCAAAACGTAAGCCGACATCTGCGGATGCACCGTGCCAACGTAAAAGACGTGACAAAAATAAGTATACATTGCACATTTCAACATTATGTTGATGAAATTATTTGCAGCCAAATGCTTGTGAATTTAAAAAAGGATTTTATATGTGATACCTGTATCAATGCAAATATTTTACTTTGGGCTTTGCACAAACATGATTCATATTGCTGTTAGTTATTTTAAATCTATGTTAGTAGATAGGAATACATAGAATATTTTTACATTAAAAGGTTACCAATGATTCTTCTTATATTTAAGAGCTAGGCTCTTGTCGGTGGAGCAATCGTCATCTCTCTCTATCCTCAGCTTGTATTTTTACACATAAAAAAAAGAAAAAAAATATTAATGTAAAATGTAATTTAATATTAATACAAAGACGTTTTATGAAGTATTATACAGACTATTCAAATACTAAAGTTAGAAATTTTTTTTGAAAGATAAACAATATTATGGAGGCGGAGCGGAATTCGAATTTTTCTTTCAACAAAAAATTCAAATTTCATATCAATTAAACTTTTTCATAATTTTTAAATTATTACAATACTAAATATACGAGTTTTTAACGCATCAATGTCTGACAGAATGATGGAATTTTAAAACTTAAGCTTCTGCAACTAAAATTAAATTTAAGCAATGTTGATTATAAAGCCTGTATATTACCTCATAGCAGGCACAATTCTAAGCCCCTTCTAAAATAATAACGCTTGGCCCAACTTGGGAATAAGACCCAGGAATTGAGTGGCCTTGTACCGATAAGACGGTTAGAAACAAAATTAATATTTACGAAACAAATAGACGTAATGTAGAAACTTATTTTGTTTTTCATTACAGTATAGCAACTGCTTTAATAAATTTTATAACTATTATGTTTTAAGTAATGACCAAACGTATGATCAGATATTCAGTTAAGGCTAATTAGCGTAATGCAGCTTAGTTTAAGCTTATTAATGGCGGATTGAAGTCAAATCTATTGTCAAGAATGACATGTATATAACATCTTCAAATAATATTAATTGGTATTATGTTATAAAATGATAATTATGTGTAATTTTTTTTTTATGCCGATATAACAGCGGAACAAGCAGCACTACAATGTAATACCACAGTATAAAAAACTCTTTCCCTATACCTAACAACTTTGTAACCATGTTTCTCGCAAAATAAATATTCTTATTCTTATTCCAAATTCTATTTATCACAGTTTCTCGTTCAACGTAAATGTTGTTGTAGGATTATTCGAACTAGGGTGGTCATGTAAATTGGTATTCTCCGAACAAAGGGTGCCGGGTGCAGGTCGCTACTGATTTGCCAAACCAGCCGCAACGACACCAATTTCCCTTCCACGAGAAAATTGGCTTTCGCACTACCTCATATCGATATTTTTCAGTGATTAAGTTAAGTGCTCTCTCTATTACAAACATTAATTTCTATGCTAATGGTTGTGCGACGAGTTTCGTTCCAAAAAATGTCCTATAAAGTTAATTTTATGCGTTTTCTGCGGTGTTTGGAGGTTTAAAACGAAATATGCTTTGCCTTTGTAAACAAAACAGACTTCGTGTCATACGGAAGGTGTTTAAAACATATTTTTTTTTGTAAATTATTGTTTTTTTTTTTTTAACAAAATGTTGGTTGAATGTTGGAACTGTTGTTTGATAAATTAGAATATTTTTTAAATTACTTATATTACTTTTAGCGATACCTATTGAAATAATAATAAATATTATTTAAAGCCTATATTTTCCCATTTCAGGGTTGCCACTTTCACTTCTCCCTCCCTGTAAAGTGCGTCTTAGGGCTAAATGTTTAAATAGAAGAAAGGAAATAAAATGCATATTTATTTAATTAATGCTTTTATTGGTGTTACTTATACTTTGAATGAAACTAGACCTATGGCTGACCTCTGCATGTTACAAATTAGTTAGAATTTTTCAGCAACCCAAATATTTGCGAATAATATATTTTAAAAATAAAATCTAGGTCAAACTATACGGACTAGACTTATATCACAACTAGAAGTAGGGTTACGTGCTCCTCTCAGCACGAAGCCGGATATTTTATTTATGTTAGTAGATAATCTTAACTCGCTTTTTGAATGAAAATATTATTACAAGACCAGGCTTCACACACCATCGATTATATTCTTACTTATCTTTATTCGTTTTTGCGTGACATTTTTTCTTTAGAGCTTAAGAAGAAGTCAAAGGTTCCTACCCTGACTCATGACTCTTGAAACTGCTATTCTCCAGTTGAAATTTCCAGAAATATCTATTGAATGAGACTCCTTTTAAACGGATAAGATCGTGTATTCGTAGATAGTTTAATAGTTCTTTATATTTTTTCGTGTTCTTATGCATTTCCTTGTTCCGTGTTTTTAGTTTTCGTGGTCTCGACGTTACTGAACCACGGAGACTATAATGTCTTTAAAACATTTGACACGACAGTTACTGATACTATAACAGTAACAGAAACTATAGTATAAAGTATTTTATATTTATTTCTTCATTTATTTTTTTATTTTTTAAATATTACAGTAATATCTCATAATATCTACAATATTAGGCTACAGCAATAAATCTAATTGCTCAATTAATTTAATTAATTTCCATGTGTCTACTACACAAAGTCATAAATTGAAATTTATATCGTTAATTACGCTTGTTGATTTATTTGACGAGTGATAGTTTCAATGATTAAGTAATTAGCGATTGGCAATTACACAGTACAATAGGACAGTACAGTAAGAAATCTTACGAATATTATTATCTGTCTAGCAATACTGCGCCTGTGTTCACGTGAAATTTAATGATCTTAATAATATTTATCCTGTATAAATATAGCCTTGATTTGTTTTGTGAGGGCCGTAAATAAGCCTTGTGTTTAAACCTAAGCGTAAATATATTCCTTTATAAAATCAAATACTTACTTGTAAAATTCCCTTAGGTTTTGTACCTATTTTTAAGGATTTTTATGTTTTATGCGTGGAACCCAAACCATTTTCAAATGTTTCTTAATACCTACCAGTGCAAATTACATCAAGACTACCCGAAACAAACAGACAGAAAGCCAGTCAGAAAGGCAGAAATAGTAATATCAAAATATACCTAATACCTATTAATTTTAAACATTAGTATTCTTACCTATTCCTTTTTTTTAAAACGGGAAAGCGCAAAATTGGTACACACCTATATTACACATAAAATAATATTATGATACCATCAGAAAAATATATTCTTTATTAACTTAGGTACCTGGCGGGTGATATACCAAAATATCATATTTGGCTAACGTTTTGGTCGGATTTCGAGGTTGGTATGTCAGTCATAATTCTTTTATATTTTGTTCCAATTCGGTAATAACGGGATGTGTCACTCAGAGACAGTCTGCATAACATATCGCCTTGGCTTTAAAAAATAGCTAAATAAATGACTGCTTCGTTGGTCTAGTAGAAGCAAGCGGGACTGCTGATCATGAGGTTCTGGGTTCGATCCCCGGGTCTGGCAAAGTAATATTGGGTCTTTCCATTAGGTAATTCTCCAAGTTAAACAAAACGTGAAATGTGGGTGTACTGCATAGACCTCTGCCTATCCCCTCTTGGGAATACTGTTTTAAAAACTAAGAATATCTCACTAAATGTCTATAATTACATATCTTTTCTTTTTCTAAATAACTTGAACAAGACAAATTAGATATTCCATTGCCAGACTAGTTTACAAATCGTACCTAACCTTCGTGATCGTCAATCATGGTTGTCACTTAAAGTAACAAGCAATAGCGACGTCAAAGGGTTTAACGTCAAACACTACCTTTGAAAACTGTTATTCAAATGAAATACATAATAAATTATGTAATATTTAATAGTTTCTCGTACAGTCAAAGCGGTAAAATAGAATACAATGACAACTAAACGTTACAGTTAAAGACGCCTCAGAGGGGATAGGGTTATAAAGCTCAAGATACAAAGGAGATGCCCAGTCTTTGTATTGGTTTTCGTCCAAAAGCTCCCCAAAAATGAAAGAGATGTAATTTGTATTGGGTTCTTTGATTTAATTTATGTATTTCTACAATATGTTTTAAAAATTGCATGGCCACGGAGCGGGTGCAAAGCTGCGGGAAAAGCTAGAAAACAAACCAAAACAGATATTCAAGATATTTTGTTCAATAACATAAATTAAATTAAGGAACCCAATGCAAATCACATCACTTTCTTTTATGGGCAGCATTTGGGCCGAAACCTGTCAATCTCCTTTAAGTAATTAATGCTTTTTAAAGCTAGACTTTACCTAAAACACTGAATTAGAAGCTAGTTGCAGGTATAGGACTGACTATAGAGCTGCAGATTAATTACACTCTGTAAATTATCAAGCAGTGTTGTGCTTGAATACTATCGTTTACCTAGAATCGCTCCTTGCTCACTGTGTAATTACTATCCTGAATTGACCAGTATAACAGGTATTATTAATTAATTAATGACTGTAGAAACGTTGGATAATTAATTACTGCAAAGATATTATCATACGTAATTATAGTCAATTAGATAAAAGCAATGTATCTAAGTACCTACATTGATATTTAGCTGTTGCCTGTGGGTAGTTTTAGTTAAATATCAGCCACATTATTTCAAATATTATCTTGAAAATTAGGTACGCAATATATATTTATTATGTCTTTCGATCAGATTCATGTATGGATATCAGAAAGTTAAATATAATAATTATTGCGTGCAAAACTTTTTTATAAATTTCCAAAATATCAGTGACTTTTAAGATAACGTTAATGAAAGTAAACATGGTTTAGTTATTATGACTTATTATGTTTCTGTAAAAAAAGAAAGAATAAGCTATAATCTTAAAAGAAAATGCGCTTAATAAAAGTAAAGTATACATATTATACGTCACACAAGAATAAATTAAGTTTTCGAGTATCAGAGTAACTCAACTTATGCAAAATAAAGTCTTGTGAGGACAACGGGCGCCTTAAAATTCCTTCAACATTTTACACGTCGAGTCTGAAGAGAGATCTTATTTACCTTAAGAATAAATGACTGTAAAGTATTGCCTTGCCTAAAACACCAATGAACATTATTAAGCGGGGCTTACTCGCTCGAAAAAGGGAAGAAAAACGCCCGCTGATTTCTCTAAAGCCTTAACATTAGCACTAAACGTAATCCGTTCAATTTTATTTCCAAAGAACTTTGAGGGTTTTATCGCGGGCACAGATATTTAAGTATAATTCGTGGGCACTTTTCACGAAATCTAACGTAGGTATAGATATACGCGAGTCTCGATTACGGTCGAACATACCCGTGTTACGTTAAGTCACGTGGTTACGCACCATTAGCGAAGATTTCGCAGTTTCACCCTGTCTCAATTCCGTGGACTATTAAAGGGGAAATTTCATTATAAGAATGGTTCTCTTGAATAAGCGATGAACGCGAGATGCGTCAGTTTTAACGGCCGCTTCTGATTAAAGATTACATAGGTGGGCCCGTCTCAGATGTTGTTAAATTTAATTTTCTCCTACGAAGATTATGCGACACAAGCCTTCAAGCGTTCGGCTTGATTACTGAACTTAGTCGCAACTAAATTTATCCAGAGCACCTACTTCTTAATGATTCACGTTTCATTTACTCTGTAGAGCAAGACAGGCAAACAGACTACGTAAATAACTGAATTAGGGGTTCGTAGCGCTTTTGCCACAGTTCTGTTTGGTTTACATAAAAAAGAAAAGATTTGATCTAAATCTAGGTAAAAAACCAATCTCCTAAGAGTATGATATATGTACCTACAATACCTACCTGAGGTGCTTACAATAGGCTTGTGTCCACTAAATAATAAATCGGGTGGATAGAAGTTTCTAATGATTAATCACAACATCGGAATTAAAAGTAACGAAATTAAATACTAAAATAAACAAAGATTGTTGTTATTTTTGTTGTTGTTAGCAACATTTGATAGTCACGTTATCACAATAAAAATAGTTTCCCATACAACGACTTTTAATCCTAATACCTACAACATTTTTAGATTTATCTATCTATACCATAATAAAATCGTAAGTCTAAAGTAGAAAGGTACATATTTTAATGATTTTTTCCAAAAATCAGTTAGATTTTAGAAGAATCGCGGTTGGGCAAAAGCTGTTATCTAATAATACTCTTGAGGTAAAATATTTTTTTTCATTTAATTTTTGATACTCCCTCATAATAGATATTATTTGGCACGTGTACCAAACGCGTATCTAATACGGTTCTATTCTTAGATATTAGGGTCGGTATTTACATGACGACGCTGTTCTCTGAGGGGTATTCAATTCATCAAGTAGGGTTCGCATAAAAAACTTGTATTACTAGCTGTGGCGGAGGGTGAATTTTTCCAAGAGGTAAGCCGGAGCCAACCCTGAGAAAACCAAAGAGCCAGTAGGTATATTGACTGTGCCATATTTTTAATGGGAAGCCAGTAGGAATCGAGTTGTATGGAGCCTCCGCCACTGATTGCTCCACCACCTTTGTTTGTTTCTCCTCATATAGATACAGCTTCAATAACATTTCCAACACGTATATAAATCTCGTGTTTGAAGCACTGTTCGCTATCAATATTTTTCATGCTCTTTGTACGTAAAATATTGGAGATTAAAAAAATAAAACACGCAGCACCGCCCGCATTTGCTTTACGTCGCGCAAACAATAACCATTTTTATCAGAGCTTTACTTTCAAAAGTATGAAAAAAAACACATTATCTGTTCCCGACACAGGGCTTCAGAAAAGTCAATGCTTTTTTGTAAGTATAAACATTATGATCGTTTTTGCTTAGTTTTTCCTGCTTAGCTTAAAAGCAAATAACATTTCAGTTATCGTTGCGCACAATTAATTTACTTTTTTGTCTGCTTCGTGGCGTTCAGCGTTTTTTGTACAACAAAATTCAACATACACACCCACTTTGTGTAGACTTTACGTTAAATTAAGAAAAAGAAACGCTATTATCCTAAGCAAGGAGTTTGCATTACCTTGAATCCATAGCGCAATTTATAAGATAATATGACAGTTCCTGATGTGCTTTATCCATGTCATTATTTTTATTGCTTTTCTTGTAATAGCATTTGAATGAACTGAAACTAATAGTGTTTCCCCACATTGGGTGTCGCTAAAGTCACACACATTAAAGTCGAGTTATTTAAAAAAAAAACATTTTGTTTTGAATTTACTTACCTTATTTCTGGTAACTAAAACGTCATAAATATATCTTCATGTTGGTTAAAATATTCTTGAATAGTCAACAATCACAGTGTCAGGTGTATTTGGTGCCACCAAATCATTTAAGGTATCATTGAGAGTATTAATTGTAAAATATTACGGCGTTCTAATTAAACTTTGCCGATTTCGATTACAATTTTATGAATGGTATGAAAGTACAATTTATGAGCGTAATTAATTTGAAACATGTTTCTTATTTATCGTTTATGAAATAAACAGGTGGCCTGAATAAAGTATTACTATAATGCCATAGGTAACCATTTTTAATTGTGGTTAATTTAGTACAGAGACACCATCATTAACGTTTCTTTAATAATTTTATGTTTTAACCTAATATTATTATTGTCCGATTTAAACATCAATATTTTAATACATATAATTATAGATGTCGAGTTACAAACGTAGGCGTTCGCTCAAATAGAAATCAATTTGAACATTATTTCGTATCCAGCCGAATGTTTTAGATTCTTTTAAAACGTGTTTCAAATATTTTATCAATTTGTTGACGTCACGTCGAGTTCAAAAGCTGTCAATTGTGAAACTGAGCGTGCAACGTGAGCAATAGAATTTGGCGCAATGAATGGATTAACATGTGTGTAGTTAAAACACAATTTATAGTCAGTATTCAAATATATGGATTTTTTAAAGGTCTATGCAACTTTAGTAATACAAAATAATTATAAAGATTGTTATTGTTTTTATCAATTTACAAATGATTAAGTATTGATAGTTTTTGGCATATTATTGTATATCCTCGGGGTATTATTGTATATCCTTATAATTATATATCATCACATAACTTATTTATTTATTTATTATTTATTTTAGTCTATATTATCCCACAGCAGGGCAAAGGCCTCCCTTTCCTCTTACTAACTTACTCTTGCTTAATAATTCTGTATTGTGAAGCTTGTTGCGGACTGTATTTATTGGACTATATTATTATGTTCACATTTGTTTCAGATTTTTACGACCAATTTTAGGATTCAAGGGCAGGGAAAGCTAATATATTTAAAAGAATTTTCGTTTCGATTTAAAAAGTGTTTGAAAAAACGTACAAAAAATTAAGTGTTAAGTATATGTTTTTGAGTTTGTGTTTAAGAGAGCTGTCGATTACAAGAAGGCTTTGGTAAAATACTTCATTTTTACTTTTCAGCTCGGACAGCTCTTTTTATCTACCTGCAAATACGTACATTGAATAGTTTCTGAAAAAAGACAGATTCCATAATATCCAATTTTCGAAATTTGGCACTAATAACTCCAAAAAAAATGCAATTAATAATGTCCTAACTTTTCACGAACACCGTTCGTAATGAAACAACTTCTAACCGGAATATTGTTTGTGTATTTCTTATAAAAGTTAGTTATAAAGTTGTTAAGTTATAAAAGTAGGCACCAAGATTATTCCGGTTAAAAAGTTGATTCAAAATGTTATACTACAATGACATGATTGTATTTAATTGAAATTCCATACCAAAATATCAATTTAATCAAAAGCACTGTTTCAAACGTGAATAAGAAATACTTTTAATTTTTCTTATAAATTTACTGCTAAAACAAAATAATTTAATATACTTTCCAGCACTAGTAATTTAGAACTAACATCAGTAAAAACGTCATATAAATTTAAACCATTTATGTTTAACTGAGAGTGGTGGACTCTTTGGGTGGACTCCACTATACTTTCCCATTTATTTCATACGGAACCGTCCGCGTCGCGACGGCCAAAGTAACGGCATTTATACTTGAGTGGCTTTTTCATTTTACCCGCTTTCACGGCCAAATGGAATGTGCGCAACATTTCAAAATAGACGCTGAAAGTAAAAAAAGAGTAAAAATCAGTCCACGATATAAATCACGTCATTTACACAGTTTAAAAGCTTGGTTTGACTAATAGCCTTTTGCGAAAGGTTCAAATAGGAGCATTTGACGTCGTTCTGTCTCTTTCTAACATTGAAGTTGGTATGGGAACAGTTTACGATGTAATTTGAGTATTCAAAAGTTCGTTTGCTCGTTATAAACTTGGCGGTTTGCACACCTGAATATGACTTGGTTGGTGTATTTATAACTGTACAACAGTTGTTGAAATAAATGTTTTAAACTATTTTAGATTTCCCTGTAGTGTTGATTGTTAGCTACAAAAATAGCAAACATAAGATTACATTGAAACTTGGGGATTACAAAAATCTAGCCTCCGTATCCACCGCCCCACCGGTAATGAAGTCTTATGTAAAGCTATATCGTGCATTAATTTAAAAAGTCTGCAAAGCACGTTATAATATGCCTTTCATTTAAAACGCGGATACTCGCTAATCTGCTATCTCGCTTGCACATTGAAGATATAAAATCAATGAATATAGTTATGAAAAATCGCAACAAACCAAGTTATGAAGAATAACATTACAAAAGTTCATCAAAAATTTAAATTTGATTGGAATAAGTTTTCGTGTATAAAAATGGCGTATCTAAAAATTAATTTCAAGCTATTTTTATGAATGAAAACTTATTCCGATCAAACTGATATTTTAGCTGAACCTTGGTAATGTCATTCTTCATAACTTGGTTTGTTGCAATTTTTCATAACATATTCATTGATTTTAAATCTTCAATGTGTTAGCGAGATAGCAGATTAGCGAACTAACAAATTTCTTTTAAAAGTATAGTAAAAAGTTGTGCCCAAAATTTGACAAGCAAATTCATTAGGCACAATTTTTCCCGAGCAATAAGCCCAATATCTAGTAGTGGTAGGGGCAACCAGTAAATCCAACCTCCTTTCAAAATAAGTACCATTAATAGATCATTACTCAGCAAACACAAGAAAATACGAGTAAGCATTTATTTATTTTTTCTTTGAGTTATTATCCTAATGTGAGGATAACCTAGAAGATGGAAGATTATTACAATGCCCTACTAAATAGTATTTTAGCAATGTTGGGTATGTTGAATTTACTTTATTGTCTACTTTTTGACCCCCTCCCAAAAAGAGAGGTAGTGTAGTAAGTTTGACGTGTTTATGAGTCTGTGGTATCGTAGCTCCTAAACGAATAGACCGATTTTGGTTTAGTTTTTTTTATTTGAAAGGCGATTTGAATTAAAATTGTTCTTAGCTAAAAAAAACTTTACATATTTATGTCCAGGGTTTTTAAATTTTGAAAATAAATTTCAAAATTATAATTCAAAGTTTTGTTGCACTGTTTTAAATGCAGAAGAATATAAAATAACTATAATAAAATAGATTGAGTGGAATGGATTAGACAGGGAATTTATAAAACTGATTTGGTAAGATATAGTACCGCAGTACTGAGTCAAATTCATTTTCTACGATTGTAAACTAATATTGGGGAGTGGATCTAGACTATGCCAATCAATTTTTTTTTCATGGTTTAAAGACAGGTGTATTCCAGAACTTTGCTTTCAACCGGTTGTAGGTTTTACTAAATTAATTTTTAAAGTTAAATTACTTACCTTTTTATAATAAAAAAAACAATACAGTAGCAGCTCTTCTGCATAAAATTGATTATTTCTAAACATGTTTTCCGATGCCTGCCCAATCACTCATGCGCGTGTCGCAAACTTTTTTTATTAACAAAGTTCACAGAAGATAATCCCACAAACGACAATGTTAACTCCACTCATTAAATCAATCACAAACAAACACGAACAAATTAAGTTCAGTAAGAAAATAACAAAACAATTAATTGTGTTATGACTTTGCGAACAGGTAGATAATCAATTTACAAAATTGAAATAAAGTTTGTCATTTAAAACGTCGTTCTGGAAGTTCCAACGACATTTAGTTTGTTGCTGAAACATAATTTATAAGGCATTGTTCTGCTTTGGTACCTGGAGATTCAGTTGAGATGTTCACAAAATAATTTCTGGACGTTTGGTTGGAACATAGACACTTCGTTAATTTCCATGGCTTGATACAATCTTCAGATAGAAAATCAATTTATTTGCTTGATTTCTAAGATTTATTACAATGAGTTCAGTCAAATATTCGCAGACTGAATGCCTTACATTCAATTTAATGATAGCGAGAAGTACCACGTAAACGTTTAATAGAGGATAGAGAGAATTGAGAAGTTTTATTGTTTGCTAATGACATACAAAAGAAAGAGACCGCTTATATATTTACGTTTGCGTTTAAGTTAGTCCACTCCAACTACTAGAAATTGACAAACCACTACAAAAATAATAATTAGGTATATTTTTTGTTGCCTCACAGAATTTTTGTAAAATATGTCTTTAGTCTTTACTGGAAGCTCGAAAATTATATGCCATTGTATAGCACGTAAAACTGCGGCTTGCTGTGGCTGGCAAAAGAGTGTCATAAAGCAACAAAAAAACATTCAGATTAATATGACACGTCACCACGGCAAATAAATCTGTCCCTAAAAAGGTGCCATCGAGGCCACTTATGTAGCTTTCCGCATCTGTATTTGCCAGGTTAAGGCTCTTGTCCCACCGCCGATGAGTTAAATGACAATTTGTATTTGAAACGATGTAAGTTAACAGTTCACATTGCTTAAAATTTTTTTGACAAAGCTCAACAAGTGAATCCTCTCTTCTTCTTCTCAGTTAGTAACACTTGGTTGTCAAAATACTTGATATATAGCTAGACTATAGCTTATATTTACTCAAGTCGCTTTTCGCTACCAGTGAGACGGGTAAGCAGTCTTCTTCTTATAGTGCCTCTCCATTACCGAAGGTTGACCGTTAACTTTTGGTACTCTTCTCTGTTCTGCGCCAGATGAAAGAATTCGGCGGTTCCTGTCCATTCACGGATTTTCCTTAGCCAGGAAATTTTTCGTCTTCTAACGCGCCTTTTTCCCTAAATTTTGTCCATCATGACCAATTATAGCAACTGATATCGCTCACTGATAACTGATATCGCTCATAAGCGGTCACTTCCTATTATTAAGTAAGAAAAAAAATATGATTCTTATATAAACTTCAAACTCAAATCCTCCAACCATAACACCGGAAGATGAGTTACCAAAGGAACACCAAGAAAGCTACTAAGTAGCTTAAACCTTTACTTAACAGTTAATAGTTACGTTCGTTATCTTCACAAAGGGCGTCCGAGATCGCAGACAAAAGTTTAGCGACCAAAATTAGTTGAAAGGAGATAGTATTCAAGGCATTTAACTTTATAATGTAGTGGAACGCGTTTGTATTACTGCGGTTTAGCAAAGGAACAGTTTTAGCAAGTTATGTTCCTACTTTTGCAATAAATAGAAGCTATTGGAATTCGGTTTGTGTCTCTACGCTGCTTTTGTTTCTAGGAGGTAGAGTTAAGACCAATATGTTTAACATAACAACAGTTATTACTACAATACTAAAATGTTTAATTCCGACCAAATTTTGGATTCAGCGGCTAATCTCAACGGATATAAGCCTACGCAGAAGATATAATAGTGCGCAAGTGTATGCGTAAACACAGTTGCACTCTCTATTTCTTCACTCTCATAGTCCGATGGGACGGCAATCCGACACAACCGGAGAAGATAAGGCGCAGGACTGACGGCTAAACGTGTTTTCTGAGCCACGGCGCAAGTGACAATTAATTTATAATAGGTACTCATAATTTATGAAAAATCAAAGTTGCGTATCTTAATAAATAAATAAAAAAATCGTAAAAGTAAAAAGAGTAACCATGTTAACAATAGAAAAACTAAAAATATGACTGTTAAAGCCAATAGAAACTTTACCTACATAAACACAACTTACCAAAGTTGGTGTTTATAAAAATGTATTTGACATTTAAGTCACTTTTCGGAGTAACCCTTTTAGCAAAAGGGCATTAAACAATTGCCAACCAAAACATTTACTTTAAGTGTTAGAAACTTTTGGAAATTCTTACTAAATCACTACAAGAACTCTAGTCTTTATTATCTCAAAAAACAACTTGAACATTGAATCACACTTTGACTTAAAATTTGTTGTTTCGATAAGTTTTAGAAGGTCCCTACAATATACACAGAAAGCTTTGTTTCAGGTATGCTTTTAGTGGTTCTACAACTTTTATAAATAGGCCTTGTTTATATCAGGTCTTAAAATAAAGGCAAACATATTACCTTTAATCAACGTAATCCGAACTTAAGAGCAATTGAGTACATTTTTGAAGTGTTATTTCATTAGTTTGTTGAACAAATCTTGACCTTAATTTCAGTTGAAATCTTCGAGAAAAGAAATAAGTGAAATTCGATCTATTTGTTTTAGAACAAAATTGAATGATTATTTATTTGCGAAAGAAAAGTAAAACGCACATATGCGTAATAAGCTGCACTATGAACCTTAAATCGGTGTAATAAGAGCCAATTTACAAGCAAGTGTGTTGAAAATTGTTTTATTGACAATTTTGAATTGCCATTCAAAATAAGATTTATGTTGGGTCATGATTTAGGTTGTCTGAATGATATCAAAGCTATAATTTAAAAATGTTGATGACAAACTCGATATCGTCACAGATACGAATTTAACTCCAACATGAATGAGAGCCTAATTCTAAATTAGATACATAATTAGCGACCGCATTGGCAAATTAGTGGTTATTTCTAATCACATTTCACCGAGCTGATTCGTATGCTAAACAGTGGTCACGTCCTCGGTGCGTCGGCGTCGGTAACGTTTTAACACGAAATCCCTCTGCTACGTGAATAAGATTCTAAGAAGATGTACTAGTTTTCCATGAGCAGCGGGTCTGACATGCGCAGTGCGAGATAATTTTCTCATCTTATTTTCTCGGGCCAGACGAGATAATGAGTTATTGTTTATCGGCGCTAACGCGGCAGCACAAAAAAATAATCTCGTTCCGTCACATTTTTTACTTCTTGATATTTTGTCAGCAAATTAATGTTAACGAACTACCTTTTGATACCTCTGATACAACAACCTCTGAGACAAAACAACTGATAATACTGACAAAATGACAATAATGATAACGCAAAGGTAATGAAAATAAAATCACAAAGCTAGATTTTGAGGAAAATTGTTTATAAACTCGTAATATGGGTTAATAGTATTAATACATACATAGGTAGTTTAACAAGTAGTAGATATCTTGGTTTCTGCACAACTCATGGTTGGTTGCAGGTTGTGGTTGCGGGCAGGGGCTTGGCGTCAACAGTTAATAGAATGATGACCGATGATGATGATGTTCATTCGTCCCTTTTTCTTAAATAAAAAATAAAATTTTATTTTAACGTTCTAATGCTAATAGCGTTCATTTTAAATACTTCTAATACCTCATATTAGAAATTAAAATTCACGAACACTTACATTAAACTAAAGAAGGTTTAAGATTAAATTGATTTGCTGCTAGTAGAAAACCCTGTAAAAGTCACGCGTGCACTGTATTAGAACTAATTTTATTTCTGATAAAATCGTAGCGCAAAAAGTGGTGAGCAGCATATTAATTTAGGCTTCTAATTTAGAAAGCACATTTTAGAATTGCAATATCGGTTTACAAAAAATCTAGTTTCAAGTAATGATTTAAAAAACTATAATTTTCCAATCCTCTTCTTCTTCATCGTATGGTTGATGAACAATCTGGTGTCAGAGTTTAAACAGCCCGTAGGCCTCTGACATGGTCTTACACACCGTTGAAAAATCTCTCAGGTGTGCAGGTTTCCTCACGATGTTTTCCTTTACCGTTTTAGAATGATAATATTAATTTACGCATAAATCCAAAAGTCAGAGGTGCGTGCCTGTTGACCGTTGAGGTGAACCTACGACCTTTTACTAGGCAGTTCAATGGTTGTACCACTAGGCTATTACTGCTTTAGTTTTTCTATAAGTACCTATAACTAAAAAGACCATCATTATCTGCCTAGTCTTTTCCTAACTATGTTGGGGTCGGCTTCCAGACTTACCGGATGCAACTGAATGCTAGTGTTTTACATGGAGCGACTGCCTATCAAACTTCCACAACCTAGATACTGGGATACACGATACCCTTTGGTAAGACTGGTTGTCAGACTTTCGGGCTTCTGACTACTCGTAACGACTGTCAAAGATCAACAATTGACAGCCGGGGCCAACAACTTAACGTGCTATCCGAGGCACGGAGAGTGATAATTAATTTATAATACGCACATAACTTACGAAAAGTCAGAGATGCACGCCTTGGCTTCGAACCCGAGACCTCTGACTTGCCAGTCAAACGGTCATACCATTAGGCTATCACGAATCCTAAAACTAAAAAGGTCAAATCGCATAAATTTATTCTCAGCAATTCTAAAACAGACCATAGAAGAGAGAAAAAAGTTAAAAAATGGAAAACAAACATACTTAACTAACTTACTAAACAAACGCTTTTAGAGCACTTTCCCCAGTACCTACAACAGTGCCTAACACAATTAAATTAGTTCCAGGTATTGTAAACTTTGACTTTGGCAAAGCACAATAAAAGCCGAGCTAAAGCTTAAAACTTAGCATGCACGCTGTGCGACCCATTTTAACCTCACAAATGAACATTCTCGTCACTAAACAGACAGAAGTTCCGTTGTGAACTTGTGACTGTTATCTGTCAGTCGGTACGTGTCATCACAAGAATTTGTTACTGACGGTAACGCTTTTGCGTCATTAGTGAAATGAACGTTGAGATCTTTTGAAAGTAGTCATATTTTGACTTTAGGTTATACAGATTTATTATAAAACATAGATTTTTCAAAACCAACAGTATTCTTCTTCTATTTGGTTTGATGGTACTTCGAGACTTGATTATAATTATATCTATTCTAAATAATTTAAGCCCAGTGACCAAAATACTGGCCTGTACCTGGGCCGGAAGCTGAGTGTAGCTATTCAGCAAGGCAATGCGGCAATCATTTTGGAAACGTTGACTACTGGTAGCGGTCTTTTAGATTAGGGGTTTTATTTTTCTTTACTTATTTTTAATTGTATAATATATAGTTAGTTTTATTTAGTTTTGTTTATTTGTATTTTAAGTTACTTTCCATAAATAAATGAACATAATTAGCCCAGGAGGTGGCCAATTTAATCACAGCATCACCTGGACACTCAGCACTTGCTGGAGTGTCCCAGAGGACCAAGCACCTGCACTCTTCACGATCTAAGGTACGCCACTGATGCCGTGACTAAGTGGGACATAGTCTGAACTAGTGTAGCACATTCGCATAGATGAGGGATGGACCTATATAATTCATCAACAGTTTTAAAAGCGTAATATTGAAACCTCTCAATATTACCAGAGCTTCATAATTCTTTACAATGATTGAGTCCTTCGTTATAATTGAGTTATCTAAATTTGAATTCTTGCCCTTCAATTCGTAAAGTGGTATTTCTTATTGAAATTGGAAAGGAAAATGTTCATATTGAATGGAAAACTTTTCATTTGAGTTTCTTACGCCTATCGATATCATGTCAGCCTATCGGTAGACTTTTGAAAAAGATCGACAAGGGGCTGATACAGGCAATCTTCGATAGTGCTTATTACCTTCGATTAATATTTATCAATGCAAATTTAGTAACCGCCGACGTGAAATACAAATGAGAGTGCCTTTTATCCACCATATTCATTGCCTTTTACAATACGAGATATGGGTATAAAACAATAGTTAATTTCGGCATAAAAGGCTATCCTGAAATTAAACGAATGCTTTTATTATTTTGCGAATATATGGACTCGTAAAACTGTGAGGACACCACCAATATTTACATTTTAAATATGTCATTCAATAATATATTGATAACTTCAAAACTTTTTTTGTACAGAAATTCAGTGTATTATTTTACGTTCGATTAAGGCAAATTATTAAAATCATAGGGAGTCGTTGGGGGAGGCCTATGTTTAGCAGTGGACGTCTTATGGCTGAAATGATGATGATGATGATTAAAATCAAAGTCCATAATGATATTGAAAAAATTGGTTCATGCCAGGTTCAAACCTACACCCACGTGCTTAGAAATCGTGTTTTTAGCCAATGTTATGGCGGCCATGACTTAGAAATAGATAATTACAGTTTTACAATTAGTTTAGCAAATCGCAAAATGAAGATTTTTTCGTTCTCTTTTTAACTATTTGCCTTACTTTTTTTGTGAGCAATATTCGTTTAAAAATCTATTGAAATCAAATCCATTGTTTGTTTGAATTGAATGGCGAATAAATCTCGTAAAAATGACCTAAAGCTGTAAAAACACTGGTGCAGCATTTTTACCCTAGTATTGTATAGAGCGACTAGCTGTTTTCAGCGGCACAACGCTGCATACATATTCAAAAGTATCGAACTCTAGTTAATCTGCACGAGACTTAGTGTAAAAATAAGTATTGTTTGTACAATCAACGTCAAAACGAAAGATTAAAATTAAACGAATACTTTCATATTTATTATTATTTATAGTCATCACACTTATTTATTTGCCTTTTCAAAATACGTTAAGGTCGGACGTTTCGTTGATAACAACACAACCGTGTCTTTTTATAATATGAGCTCGTTAAAAAATAGGATAACAATTCATATTGGGAAGTAAGAAACTGAATACAAATAGAAAGTAAACGCTTGCAACTGTTAATATTGCCTCGTTGTAAAGAAACAGTTCCTAACGACTGTGATGATGTGATGTGCTCCTGACTGAATTTCGGTCACAGTGGCCAATCTTAACGGAGATTAGCCAATTACGCAGGAGATATTATAGTACACAAGTGCGTGCTCAAACACATGTGCACTCTCCTAGTCCGATGGGACGGCAATCCGACACGACCGGAGAGAGATCAGTGCTTTACGTGCTTTCCGAGGCTCGGAGTAAGTGGTCATTAATTTATAATACGCACATAACTTACGTCGTTACGGGTAGTCAGAAGCCCGAAAGTCTGACAACCAGTCTTACCAAGGGGTATCGTGTTACCCGGTTGAGGAGGTCTGTTATGCAGTCGCTCCATGTAAAACATTGGTATTCAGCTGCATCCGGTAAGACTGGAAGCCGACCCCAATATAGTTGGCTAGGCAGATGATGATGATGACACACATAACTAACGAAAAGCTAAAGTTGCGTGCCTTGGGTTCGATCCTGAGACTTCTAACTTGCCATTCAATTGTCACTACCGCTAGGCTATCACGACACAATACCACAAGGCTTTAACTTTTGTACCTAATTCGTTGAAAACATTTTTAGACTAGCAACAAAACCTTGTTTCCATACGCCATCTATCACTCAATTTGTCAGTGCCAATAGCTGTGTAGAAACGTTTTTATTTTGTGATTGTTTCACATTCAGAAGTTTGTATTGTGAAAACGTGAATTTTTATTCATCTCTCTTTGTACCTACGTTCTCACAATTATTTTCTCGGATTACAAAACATTGGGGTTTGCCAAAATAGAGATCGTGGAACGTGTGCTTTGATATATCCGAGTTCGGTTGTTAAAAACATTTTGTATTGTCTCGTATGACGGATTTGTTTTTTATAAGGTACAAAAAATACGTATTACAAAACTGAGCTTTGTATATTTTAATGGATGCTATTATTTTTGTGGTCCTTATGTAAAATAATAATAATAATATGAACATGGTTTTGAGAAGAGCATATTTATGCCTTAAAAATTGTTTTTTTTTGTATCATTATTATTTTGTAAAACTGTTAAGTTTGTATATTATATTATGTGCGTGAATATATCTACCACAAGGTTTTAACTTTTCATCTTTCCGATTACTCTTAACATTTTTTATTTGACTGATCAAATCCGTTGACATTTCACTGATTCTGCATTGAGTTCTCTAATGACCACATCCGATTTTATCAGGTGACTGATAACCAATGTGTAATCGCGCGGATAGAAGGCACCACTGCGTCATCTCGCTAATTAAACCATCGTACCGTTAACGTTTTATTATGATTAATAGATATTTTATGAGAAAGAGAGCCTAAACTTCTGATAATGTTTATTTTAATATGGGAAAGGTTGTCAATGGAAAGGTCAGTAGATCTATCTTATTCCAATATTTATCTCTGTATAGCTAATTAAACAGATAGACTAAGTTTTTTGATTAATTACTGATTATTTAAATAGTTATTTTGAATTAATGTCTTCCGCAATTTCCTATATTTATTTCATTTCATTCATTCACAGCCAAAGCTCCTAGGCCTCTGATCCATGTAAAGAATTTAATTGGATCTCCTTACCAAATCAGTGACCAGCGCAAAGTAACGCAGTGTGCGGGTAAAAATTTGGTAGCTGCATCGAGTTTCAGTATTGCAATCAAATCACCATTGAGCAAACTAAAATCAAAAGTAACTAGTAGGCAACAGAAATCATCGGTAATGGCAATTTGAACGGCATTCCATATCGACTTACAACAAGTAATACCAGGTATTAAGTTATTGACTAAATATTAGTTGCCAAGCAGTTTATTTGCCTCTTAAACGTTCATTTTCCTTATTACATATCCATTTTCTTGTTTCACTAAACTAAAGTAAAACTCAGTCCCGAAAGTCTCAGAAGTTATTAATATTATGAAGATAAGGAAAATATAATAAATTCTTTCAGTTGCTTTTCCAGAATTGGAAAAATGGTCCCATATAATAAATTCCATACACATATTCGACTACTTAGTTTGATAGTCAAGTTGGAAAACTATCTATAGCCGAGTTGGAACGGAGCCGGTCTTTAGAAATTATGGAATTATGAAATACGAATTTCATTTCTTACTTCAATGCCGTTTTTCAACTGCTTTAAAAGTTATGATATGGTAACGACCGTAGAGAAAATGCAATGAACTGTAAAATTATACTGTTATCGTCGTTTTCTTTGCTCTTGTAATACTTTCGTAGTTGTTTCAGTGATAGTAGTCTATGTAATTACTTGCTTTTCAGCAGCTTTAAGATAATTTATACTCGGTTCTTGTTTTATAAAAGTTATTTTAGTTATAACTTTATTTCTCTTATAAACAAAAGTATAAATATTAAAGGCTTTAGAGAGCGCTTGCACTCTCTTCTACTCATTGTCTCGTAAGATTTATATTTAACTTAGGATGTAATTATATAGAGGGTATGTGGCCTAATTCTTGTTGATAAGAGTCCTTAGAATCTAGTACTTTATTAGACTACCCCATAATCACTGAAGCAATAAATTTATCAAACACCTATTCAAATTGTTCAAGTCTATAGAGGGCATTAAACCCTACGTGTTTCAGGGATGAAGTTGTTGTCAAATACCGGGGGCGATTCTAAATCCCTGAGGTGTCCCAAGTTTATTGCCTACGTACATAAAAACCTGATTTTGAAATCGGATCCTACAAGACTTAAAGCAAGATAGAGAAATTATACTCATATAACGTTTTATTTACCTGTATAATATAAACAAAAAAGGTATATTCTTAATACCAACATTATCTCATACATAGACTAACGCAACTTTTTCAGAGGGGTATGCAGAGGTTTTCATGTATGGTCCCTATGGCTACCCTCTTTTTTTAAACAATGGTAATAATTCCATAGACATGTTGCCGACTGTACATATTTTATGATAATACAAAGCAATACAATATTATCCTCTTTGATGTAATGGAGAGATTAACAGCAATATTAAATTGATATTAGATAATAATCCACAAAAGCTAATCCCGTAAACAGTATTTGTAATGAGAGTCGGAATATTTTATTTAATCCTCTATGATCTGATTAATAGATTCAGATAACTTCTGTGTAGTTGGCTAATCTCAGTTGAGATTGGCCGTTGGAACCAAAATTCGGTCACAAGGAGGACATGCTATGATTGACAAAATAATTAAGCTTTATATTTTAAACGAGTTAAAAATTACTTACAATCAATACATGTATCTATTGTAACAAAATGTAAATGTAACAAATGTATGTAAATGTAAGGTAACAATGTAAACGTAACAAAATATGATTTGATCACAACATTTTGCACGATTTGAATCTTCAGCAATTTAAATTTTCAGCTTTACAAATCCGATGTAACTTCCTTCAGATTGGAAAAAAAACGGGACATATAAAAGGCCCTTGAGACTACGCCTTGAAAAATCGTTTCAGACTTGCAAAGTCATAGTACTATTTAATTCCAAGATTGGTCGAGTCACGTCAAACGATAACTTTTTATAGAATCAGGTCTTTCATTATTAGGGGGCAAATGCTCTATTATAAGTCAGCAGCTACTATTAATTTTTCTTTTGATCGATTTTATTACAGTTATCTAGCAAGCGAACAGAATGGCAATCCCCTTAGGGCCACTAACTAAAGAGCGGTGTTTAGGGGAGGCTCATGTTCTGTTATGGATATTTATGGCCCCATAAATATTGAAGTGGAATGCAATGCAATACGATTCACTTTGCGCTAATAATCGTGTTAGAAATGACGCATTGATTCAATGAGCTTTTTTTGTGATTTGCTCAAGAAAATTTACTTGTAAGATATTCTGTGATATTTTTATATCAAAGAAAGAAGCATAAAATCTGTGCAAATAAATTGAAGTGACTGTAATTTTAAAATAACAACCGCTTTTTTCATCTTCTTAATTCATTTATGTCTGTTAGTTTCAATTATCTTTTGATCAGCTGGACCAATTTTGATGTAGTTGACTAAGGTAAGGCGTATTTTAAGCTACTTTTAATTTTGAGAATATTTTGACACACGCAAAAAATATTTTTAAAATTTACCACCACGGCACGGGATAACAAGATCACACACGAATGAAGTCGCAGACGATAGCTAGTAATTCATATTATTGTCTCTATTTAAATTAGAGACACTCCCACCCCAACAGAAAAAGTCGTAAGCTGAGTACAAAGGAGTACAAAGGACCACAAAACCAGTCCCGGCTTAATAACTACGCATTTAATTGGTCCTTCGAGCATACAAAATGTGAAAGCCATGTCAATATTGATCGGAAAGTTCTAAAGCCATAACAATTAGTATATTGACAATAGTATTAACTTCAGCCAAGGGTACGCTTATCGTTATTAATCGGGGTAGGATTTGAACCCGTGGCCCAGTTATTTCGGTTCTCTACGTTTATACGCAGCAGTACATAATAATTCCTGATGTTAAGAAAGATAATTATATTTTTTCATCCTTTACGTACGCGATATACAAGCCTGAAAGTAATTTGTCCAGAATCAGTAACTGAATCGATTGGAATAATTATTTGTTATTGTTTTATTTTGTTCAAAAAATCATTTAAATCCTATAAGTTTGGACGTATACGCAAATCAGTTGAATGACCGCTACCAGCTACCATTAGGTATATTGTAATTATTATTATGTAGAATTTGTTTAAAAGTAATATCATGATTGGGCTTGGCCATGGTTTAAACTATCTCTGAAGAGAAAAGCGGAAACAAATTGAGGGATCAATGTCGCTTTTACGTGACTGAGGTATTAAGTTAAAAGGAGCTACAATATCTTCAGATGAGCCAGAGGGCTTTTAGTTTGCCAGACCTATCATGTAAACTGGTTACAGGAATGTTTGGATTTGGACTATAGGGTTTTAGACAACTTTTCTGTTGACCAAAAATTACAAGAGCGCCTTTACTGCGTGAATTTACCTTTTTTTTTGTCAGAGATGTTAGTTGTTAATAAATATTTTCATCTAACAACTTGTATATAATGTGTGAGTTAATCTTTAAAATGCCAAGCTATGCAAAGCAAAGTACCTCGCCAGAAGCCAAGTTAAAATTGTAACGAAGAAAATTCATTTCTTTTTGAAAAGACATGGCGTAGTGGGCACATCAGTTTGGCTTCTACTGGTGTCTATGGTGGTGAAAAGGTTCCTCGTTTTGTTTCAGTTTTAATATATTTATTTGTCTTAATAACTGTGGTTGTTTCACATGACAAGTCCGTCGGAAGGTTTTTATCGATATTATTTGTTGGTTTATTCTTTCACGATAAAAAGGCGGCGAAACGACGTGATTTTCTAAATTAACTTAGGATTATTATTGCCCGGAGAATGAATCCAGTAAAAACTTGCGTTATATGTATATTAAAATTTTTTAATAATAGTTTTAATGCGTCAGAAATATAAAAGTTACTAAAAAGATCCTTTTAAAAAACATGCTAAATTTTTTATTTAATAACAAACTTTACCCGAGATTTTACAATTAGAAAAATCCAATCACTTGGAAAGTTTTCAACACGAACTGCAAAGCCAGTTCCAGTTTCGCTGCAATTCGGCCAATAAAAGCTTACAATAACAATATTGGTATCGTCTAAAGTTACCTCGACGTCTAGCAGTTGCAAGTAAACTACCAGTGGAAGTTAAGAATCATTTGCTGTGAACTTTGCCGTACTGCTATTTGCTAAAACATCTCCATTTTGTGATTTATAATGTAGTTTTAAGATCGACTTTGATGATACCGATACCATAAATCGTCAGATTACCATAAATAGCATAAACTTTTTTTTAAAAACGTAACCCCAAGCGTGGTTAGCCAAATATCTGTCAACAATGTTTTTAGGGTTCCGTAGTAAAACCAGTTTTATTATTACTTTTTTGCTTTACCTGATAATGTGCAAAAAATTCAGAAATACTTCTCAATAATAGCAGACTTTATAATATTTTTCAGGAAAATTTAAATTAAGTTCCAGATTCCTAAACTTAAATTCCACATAGTTTGCAAATTCGTACTACCCTTTACTTCGCGAGTTCGATTTGCACTTGGCAGTTTTTATATTTTATGTTCTAAGAAAAAAAATGTTAGAGGAGGTACCTATAATTTTAAACTTACGGTTCGCTTTATGCCACTTCGCTAGTGGCTAAGTCATTGGTTTTCCGCGCGCGTTGTGGTTAAGAACTTTGCATAGGCCAATAGTTATGTGGTTATGATATTTGTTTCGGATCCATGTCCTTCCTCCCTTCCTTCCTTGTACATAGGTATGTCTATAAATATTGCCCATAATATGAAACATTTATCTTTCGGGACAAGCAACTGTTCAGAACAGTTCAGTTCAGTTTTTTTTTCTACGTGGCCTCTCTCAGTTCTAATTCTAGGGAGCTCAGATTGATAAACCGGATTTTTAGCGAGAACTAAAGGCCTCCAGCTAACGCATCAACTTAAACTAAAGCAACAACAGCTAAGGGTGCCCCCTAATGGGTTTCAGTCCTCGGCTTAGGGCGTTGCTTGAGGACAAACTAGGGACTGGATCTGATTTAGACTTTTTTGTGACATATTTATGCTAGATAGGCAATGGTTAGGAGGGTCAAAATAGGTATTAAATATAAGGCTTTTATAGAACGACGGTCATGCTTCATGATTTTTTAAATATCGATTAGGATTTCAATGTGACTATTTCGGTCTTTTACCAATAAGTCTTACCCAGAATTGGGCGTTAGGGAGATATTTTAATTGTAGCCTCACGGATTTAGTTCGAAACAGCTGTCAAAGGACTTACGGTCAGTTACCTTTTGCCTGCCATGCGTAACTAATGAAAGAGTTACTATACCAGTCACGATTGATCTCTGACATGTAATTTCGTCCAACTGTGTGTATACGTATTTTATCAGAAATTAGATCAACTTGCTAATAAAATTAATTCAATCAATCCTTTAAAGTTGTAAATAAAGCTTGTCATATACCTACTGCGGCCTACGGAGCGAGTTAGGAAGTAACAGTTTTAAAACCATGATTTGTAGGTATCAACTCCACTAAATGCTGTAAGAAACCGGACAGTATTTTTATAACCTTTCGGTATCACATGAAATATTGCAAATCAGCCTACAATTTGTGGTATGAAACCAGAGTAATTTTTTCACGGGATTTTTAACACATCTTGCTGCCAGTCACACATCTTCAGGCCGCGACTGTAGTTATATCTACAATGTATTATAGGCAATGTATTATAAGTCGTGATAGCCTAGTGGTTGTGACCATTGACTGGTAAGTCAGAGGTCTCGGGTTCGAACCCAAGGCGCGCACCTCTGACTTTTCGTAAGTTATGTGCGTTTTATAAATTAATTATCACTTACTCCGTGCCTCGGAAAGCACGTAAAGCCGTTGGCCCTGCGCCTGATCTCTCTCCGATCGTGTCGAAACGCCATCCCATGGGACTATGAGAGTGAGGGAATAGAGAGTGCACCTGTGTTTGCGCACACACTTGTGCACTATAATATATCCTGCGTATTTGGCTAATCTCCGTTGAGATCGGCCTCTGTGACCGAAATTCGGTCAGGAGGAGGATATTATAGGCAAATATAAAATAGTTCAGTACCTACCATTTTCTCTTCTATTTGTGAATGGTTTTTTTTTGTTTAGTAGCTATTGACGAGCTTTAGTGTTAGGTAATGTTAAATGATGGTCAAATTTCGACCATTAAGCGACTCTATAATTATTAACTATATCACGAACAAATTTTGTTACGTAATTTTGGTACAAATAATTTAAAAATCAATAGACGGTTCAGAGGTTGAAAGATCAAACAACCTTTACAGTGAACCAAATCCTAACAAAAGTAAGTATATTGATTTAGGACGAATAGGAATATTAATGCGGTTTAATTTACTATTTATTGTCCACGAGAAATTCACTATTATCGACAGTCGTTTTTCAAGAGTCCATTTTAAAATGAAGATTACGTATTAATAAATTTTCTACACTTATTTAGTGGTTCTCAGAGCTTCACATATAGGTGCGATTTAATGGCCCTAAAGTGTAACCTAACATAGTCTTCTGAACACAACCGACCGCCAATCGACGGTCGCGCCACCACGCCGCGCCGCGCCGGTCAGATCGCTGGTCAGATTGCCAATCAGACCGCGTCAGTTTGTGACAGGTTTTGTTCTATCCATTGTTACACCGAAGAATTGTAACGAAGCTTTATTTAAAGAATTTTATATGGGTATTCAAGGCCTGTGGCATAATATTATGCTTTGAAGTCTGTTAACATAGTTACGTTTTTAATATATCTACGTGGCAATAGGAATAGGAAGTAGTAAGTAGTAGTAGTAGTAAGTAGGTAGTCAATAGGAATTTAGAAAATAATTAAATACGCGAAAATTAGCTTAACTCTATTGCTCACCCTCTATGAGTGATAGCATAATGTAAGATGTGCCTCGATCCATGATTCTATTTTCATCCATATTATCCTATAGGTTTTGCGTAATTGCTTTTGAAACACTAAGTCTAAGACAGACAGAATTATTGTTTTGGGTAATGATTTTTTACTAAGCGGTTCAATATTCCAAGCTTCTCTCTAACGTTTTTACGTTTTATTTGTTTTAGATTATTGAAAATTTGTTTTTTAATTTACAGTTAAGTCAAAACTATTTTGGCGTTAAATGGTGTTGGAATCGAATCAAAAGTTCATAACATCAATTTAGAATGCTAGCTTTTCTATAATTTAATTTTATTTACGCTGACAAAATATTACGCTAAATCTTGTTATCGAACAGGACATAGCCCACGTGTACATGAACTTAGTTATTTACCAAAAAGTCTAAGATATTTTTTGTTGAACAGTCATTTTTGTTCAACCTTAACTATCATAAATTTACCTAATAACCTCTTAATTTTTATAATAGTGAAATACAAAAGTTTTGTTTATAAATCTTGCTTTTCAACAAAATTGATAAATAAATCACTTTGCGAACAAATTAAATATAAAAATATAGGCTAAGTTTTTTTTCTTAATGGGAGTTGCAAATTGTTTTGGCCATTATTTCAATGTACTTTTTCCTTTAGGTATGTGCCCTGGCCTTCTGAGTTAGTAAGTGCAAATAACGGTACAATAAACACTATTTATTTAACGATTAAATCCTTTTATTTATTACTTCAACTTTTATTACTTACTAAATCACTTTTCTTACTAAACTTAAAGTAGGTAGGTACCATTAAGAGTAAAAACTTATAATAAAAGTGCTCCTTGTCTTTCTTGTTAAATCTTGACTGGAGGAACATCAATTTTAGTTTTTATTTCAATACAATTGTAACAATCTTTCATTAAAAATTGTTTTTAAGTGTTATTTTGCTTAATATTTATTAAAAGCAACAGCTTTTCTTCTTGGTTATTTACGTAGTCATGATTTTTTATTTGATTTGGTTCTTCAAATTTATTGTTTTCTAAGTGCGTGTATTGAAATATAAATTATAGCTTTGACTTTAATTAAAGGTTTAAATAAATACATTGAGCACGTACAAAATTAAAATAATCAGGGATACTTAAGTAAGTAAAGTTAGTTAAAAAAATATATACCTAAATTTTTTTCATTCACTCGCTGAGCTCACAAATAAATCAATCCTGTACGCGACTTCATTTAGTGTATGTAATGCACGCGTCATTGATTCTTTGCCTAACAAGTTGGTTTATCCGTAACATGTGCTAAAGAAGATAGCAGGCATAATATTTTAATAGACAGAAGGTGAATGGACGGTTAAGTTTATGATTATTTTATAATGCTTGCTAAGCAATAAAACCTGATACAAAATGTATTCAGGAAAATATTTAACTCCGAACAAAATGAGGAATGTCACTTTTATAGCTGTAAGATCCTAAAACTTTTTATATGGTGGTCTGTAAAATTGAGATTGAACCTAAGTCTCACTCCGTCCAATAGCCAAGTAAATAAATGTTTAAATGTCTGCAAACCGACGGGGTAGATTTACATTTGAAATGCGAGGGTCAGGGGGCTTTATTACCTTTTTTGGAAAAGGTAAGCCGAGAATATGACCCGTCGTCGGATTTATCTGAGGTTACTTTTCAATGAATTCGCTTAAATTCTGTTTTCTTAAGTTAAGGGGCCATCCATTAACCAACCACTTGGGTACTTAAATATAAGCTTGAAAAATGTAAAGGCGGATTCAAATTAAAAGAGAAAATGCTTTCCATACATTATCAATTTATCAGTAATATGTGGAGATTTATAAGACGAAATATATGATTGATCTTACGTTGAACTAATTCTGGTTGAAGATTGGAAGTTTTTTCATTTCCATTTCGCTGTAATCATCAAGAAGATTAAACATTTATTTGTGAAAAGGTTGCCTTGATAACAATTAAATAACGAGATCATCAATCCTACTTATTGTTATAATTGTGAAAGTTTGTTTGGATGTAATTTGTCTTTTAATCACGAGTTAATGGCTCAACACATTTGGATGATTTTTGTCGCATTGGTAGTCCCGGACTTAACTTAACTTAAAAAATAACAAAACCGTTACAACACAATTTATTTCAGCTATAATTAATTAATACACAAAATAGAAACCTATATATTATAGGCTAAGAAACAAAAATCTACCAATTATGAATTACATCTCTTACAACAAGCATTAAAATCAGGACATCAATAGCAGACAACGTGAGAAGGAATACAATATTGAATTTATTAGGTAAATTGTGCGGTACCATAAGTTTGTATAAATGTTTATATATAAAGTTTATGTAAAACCACGAAAACTGCAAAATCATTTTTTTTTTCATATTAGAGGATGATTCTATTTTGTAAAGAATACGAATCATTGCACGTTGGATATGTAAAAATTAAATAACATATAGATAGGTATTACGAACTTTCAACTTTTTGTTATGTAGATATTTTGCAACCAAGATTATTTGAGACTTGGATCCTTTAAGATATAAAAGTTTTGCAGCCCTATGTTATTTTTCCACTTAGACGTTTTGAGACTAAACCCGAGTTTTAGGTGTAACAAACTTGGGAAATATTTTGTATTTTCTTAACACCATATTCTAGTTTCAGATAGTTTATAGCACTAATAGCCTAGTGGTGTGACCTTCGACTGACAAGTCAGAGGTCTCGAAATCAATTCCAAGGCGCGTACCTCTGACTTTTCATAAGTTATGTGCATATTATAGCACTTTGACACCAGGTTGTTCATCAACCATACGATAAAGAAGAGTCTTATATGACCCAAATGCAAAACCAAAGGCCAAAGTTGCACATTCATCATCTTTAAACATTGTATTACTTGATGTCACTAACTTTCTGTACAAACTTTCCGATAAAACTATTTTTCCTCTTTTCTACGATCTCGATCGGATAAAAGTTGGCATAATTCCGTAGAATTGTGATAAAGCTTTAATGCAAGAAGGATTAATCTGTCGATGCTGGCGCCGTGCAATTGATCGTCGATTTATTAAGCGATAAAGCAAAGAACTTGTTCTCTTTTTTCAACTTCTGATAGGTTAAAGAAAAAATTTTGTTTAAATAGCTATATTGGTCTAGTGTAGTGATAACTTAGTGGTATGATTGTTGACTCGCAAGTCAGAGATCTCAGAATTCTCAGAGAGGGTTTGGACCCAAGACATGCAAGTTTCTGACTTTTTGTAAGGTATGTGCCTATTATAAATTATTTATCACTGGCTCCGTGCCTTGGAAACCATGTAAAGCCGTTGTTCCTGCACCTGATTTCTCTCGGTCGTATCGGATTACATCCCATCAGACTGTGAGAGACTAGATTAAATTTTAAACAAGCACGCTTCCCCGTTGGAATGTTTACTGAATTAATATTGATTTTATTTTGTAAGTCCGTCTTTTATAGCATTTAATAAAGCATTTACCTTCTGACTACAGCTAAACGCCAAAGAGGCTCAAGACAAATTTATACAGTACGCTGAAATAGACGCACTCACACATAAACAGTGCAAACGGGCAATCAAAGGCTATATCGGGTTGAATGTTTGACTCAAGTTCACACAAATCGACTGCGTCTGTTATAGTTTTAGCAGTATAGGTTTGCCTGTATAGTTAAAAGGACCAATCAGAATATCAGCGCTGGAGCTCAGCATTCAGCTGAGTTAAGGGCCGATTTTGGCCTCGAACAGATGTTTTAGTTAAAATTGTTTGCAGTGTTTTACAGTTGTTTGCAATACCTAATTAATCCCTGTCTTTGTACTTGTGCAGGTCCAGAATGTTTTTTTCTTTCCTTTAGTATTTAGCTGGCTGCACTACGCTATTTTTTGGTTCTCATTTACCTATTCATAGGATTCAGCGAAAAGTTTTACAGCGTTACAAAAATACAAACGGCAAAATATTTACAATGACAACCAAGTGAACTAAGAATTTTATTTAGTTACTTTGCGTTTTTCGCGGAAAAAACAAACTTAGGCAAGGAATGTACATATTTACTTTCAGCGCGTTCCGCTTTATGACATAGAATAAAGTTTTTTTCATGTATAAATTCGTACTATTTGCAGGTATAAATATTCATGACGCGGTAGATATGTGAAAACTTTAGGAAAACATTTTCGTGTTTCAGCACAGGAAGGTGTATTAATATTAGGAGATCACGATAGGTGTTTACGTATTAGTATAATTTCTTAACACACGACTGGTTAGCGGTTAAGTGATTAGTCTCCTGCGCTAGTACTGCGGTTTCGAATCTCGTATGTAACAAATATTTGTGTGATTGTCAGATGTTTGCTCCACTTCTGGTCTGGATTTTTGTGCATTGTGAAGTTATATGTTTGTAAACCCACGATACAGCAGAAAATTTAAATATTGAATACTTTGATACCTAACCTTTTTTTGATCAGGCACCATGCAACATTTAATTGCTACGAAGATCCCACTTTAAAAAAAAAGGTTGGTAAGTGGCGTGAGCTCCCTTTTCCTCTTCACTCCTGTGTTCCTTATTGTCGTTTGTTTCGCGGACCTAGATTATGTTCTCGCAGACACCTAGTGGTCTGCGAACCACTGGTTGAGAATCATTGCTATATCTAAATAAAGATTTTGATTTTAATCACACAGCACCAGTTGCAGCCAAAATGAATACTTAAATACCTCCATATTTTTATAACATTTCCAATCTGTTGACATGATTGAAATTCAGATTCATACCTACTTAGAATTCAGTTTACATTTCTTGATAGTAATAATTTAGATTTTCCATTTCAGATTGGACATTTCCAGATAAGTTTGAATTATGGAACGATAACCCTTTTATCTATTAAATTCTAGTTTTTGCTTCTCTCGTTGGTTTTATTGAAGTAGTTTCAAAGGGCAACTATTTTTCAAAGGAACTTATTACGTATTAATATATTTTGGTCACTTTAAAGTTTAAATTAATATTATTAATATTACCTTTAGTGATTCAGTTACTATTTAATACCTTAAAATTGGTCATTCTTGTCTAATACAGATTATAATATCCTGTAAACGAGAATATATTGCCTGGGTATGACTGGGTATGGCTAAGGCCGAGATAAATAAACATTCGGCTAAGACGGTCTCTCTCTTGCCGTTGAAGTTTAACAATTGCGCGACAGTAACAAAGATACTGCTAGCCTATGCGCCTATTTATTTCGGCCTGACCGACTGCAATTACCATTTCACAATTGACAGTATACCATCGATCGGTCTACAGTTATTTTTATTTGTTTTTACTTCATCTCTCATTGCAATCTTTTCGTATAGTCATAACGCTTTAATTTAATGCTACAGGCATAAAAATAGTGCTTATAAATCTTCAATGTTATTATTTGCATGGTGAATTCGCTTCACAGGACAAGCTTTGACGTCGACGTCTCACATGTATCTATTTGAGGCAAACAGCCCCTTGGCACTCCGTACCAACAGACAGATTATTAATCCTATTTCACTGCTACAGATAGGAATGGATAGTTAGCTAAAGATCTGACTTTAACTCTGATGTATTAATTCCTATATACCATATCCGAAATTAACAAGGAAAAGTAGTATTACGGGTATTTTTTGTGTGTGAAAATAGCTTGTAGCATGTTTTGGCAGTTGAAGCCTCTTTATCATTAAAGTTGCCTCAGATTGATGTTTGATGAATGCACTTAATTGCAACACCTTTAAACTTTCAACAGCATGCCGGAATCACAAAACAATGAATTTACTTTTGTGTTTAAGTTTTCGATGATCACTGGGTAAATGAAAATCAGCACGAGCAGAGCAGTCTGGCTGCCAGCTAGCATTATGCTGAGTGGCTGACCCTTTTGGCACTTTATTCATTTACTTGTGTTTTTGTTTTGTGATTAAGTTTCTGTTTGTGCGAAATAAAACACATTTTATTCTTTTTTCTTTCTTTATTACGACGAAAATATTATATAGCTAGAACGTAACCTTATTCAATATTACGAAGAATAGACCAAAACTGTAGAGATATCTAGTATGCTAACAAGTATTTAGAGACATTTTTTTTATATTTATAAAATTTTTAAATTAGAAAAACGATTAAATAAAACGCTTTTAAATAACGTCCTTTGTTTCCAAGATCTTCTTTTCATTTACTTTAGTAACTAAAAAAATCTTAACCAAGAATAGTTGCATCAATTTGCAGAAGCACAAAACACGACTTACAAAACGAGAGCTATGAAAGCGAGCAGATAGTCGCATTTTTATCTTCGGAGAGCAGCTATGCAAACGACTTCGCACTGAGAAACCGGGATGGTTTTATCTAAGGCAGATGTTTCCCGGCCTCTATTTGGTTTACAATTTAGTATGCAAATTGTGGACTTCGCATTTGTAAGTACTCCAAAGCGAATTAAAAGCGCCGCTTCATAAAATCTTTAGAGCCGTATATTGCGTTAGAAAGAAAATTAAAATGTAGCCTCCATTAACACATCAAGCCGCAATTAAATATTCTAACGAGATTTTGTGGATGACAAGTATGGTTCTAATTGGAAGTTAACTTGTGTAATTTTGATGAAAATTATATAGGTAGGTAGTTATTATATTTTATATTACTTATATGTATGTAGGTATATTTGATTTGGGGAGATATTTTTCCGGCAGTGGGACAATATAGGTTAAAAATTAATAAAAAAATATGATATATCTTGTGATTTTTTTACATGTTAGCTTATTAAAAATAATTTATTAAAAATAAGACATTTGAAAAAACAACTGATGCGGATGGGATTCGGACCCACGATTTTCGGCGTACCGTGCCGATGCTCTAACCGCTGATCTGCCGTATCCTATCAATATGATATATTATTTGATCTACTGTTTTATTATTTGTTTCAAATGCTAGATGCAGTGAGTAGCTCATTTTCTTTTCAATTTCAAAATCTTATACTTAATACAAGTTTTAGCAAGTGCAGTAAAAACTTACTGAGAGAGTCTAAAATTGTTGCTGTTCATGAATGTTTTGTATTTAAATTTTCTCTGAAAAAAAAAAACTGTATAAGGCTCTGTAGGTCCTGAAGGTCTTAAAATAATTCCCAAAACTGAAAATCTTTTCACAAACTTCCTTAAGTCTTGAGTAACAAATTGTGCTCGGCTGTTATAAGTATTTGTTGAACAAACCGGTGATTAATTTACCTTTTCTTTATTAAAAGCATTGTGTTGTTAATTATAGAGGTGAAGCAAGGAACATTTCTCGAGTTGAACGTGATAATAGAATACAAACCTATTAGCAGGCCACAATGTACCTACTTAGTTCTTTTGAAACAAATGAAACGAGTACGGTCAGCATATTCGCGAAACTACCAGACTACTCTTGAGTAAATAATAGTCCTAGTATTGAGGAATCGTTTTTACTCTGGTCAATACGAAATGTTTGTAATGTTGTGTTCAGTAAATTTTGTTCTTGACTACAACTTTTGTACCTTTTCTTGGTTGTAATTTGAAAAAAGGTTTTTATGTTAATGTATAGTTATTGTTAATAAATTATATTAACGGTATTGCTAACTGACGTTGTCTTTATACTCTTAGTTTATAGTTGATTCCAGACTTCCAAAACGGGGTGACAACACAAACAACATTTAAAAACTCCACCCAGGGATCTAACCCAGGACCTCGTGTTCAGCAGTCACGCTTGCTATCACTCGACCAACGAGGCAGTCTTCTTTTCGAAGTCATTTAAAAATTAATTTAAATTTTAACCTTAAATTAAAGGCCAATTAGACCAGCAGGAAAAGTTCCAATGTATTTCCACACTTCTTCAATAAGTAATTGTCATTCAAGAAAGGAAATTGCTAGCTTTCTCTCCATGACCATTCTTAGGAAAAATAGTCGACACCGTTTCGTTAAAATTGCTAGTTTGTAATTACACTATTATCTTTGTCTTCATCACTAAGTACGTTATAAAGTAGCTATTTAGCTACAGTTATAATACCCTTCTGCCTAGCCTTTTCCCAACTATGTTGGGGTTGGCTTCCAGTCTTACCGGATGCAGCTGAATACCAGTGTTTTACATGAAGCGACTGCCTATCAGACCTCCACAACCCAGATACTGGGTTATACGTTACCCCTTGGTAAGACTGGTTGTCAGACTTACGGGCTTCTGGCTACCCGTAACGATTGTCAAAGATTTACAATTGACAGTCGGGGCCAACAACTTAACGTGCTATCCGAGGCACGGATTACTACAGTTATAACACCCATCTTCAAAATATTCTAACGTAAAATTGCGAACAATTATATAAATCGGCAGTTTAAAATGCCCAAAGTTTATATTGCCGATTGGAAATCTGATCAACGTCCATTACATTGAAGTTACGTATTTGGGGCACCCTGACTCGGTTAGGTTAGGTTTAAAATGAACTTAAAATATTCACCATTATGTGAACAGTTTCTATGTCGAAGCTTTACTTGACCAGAGGGCTGGATTATTGTTCAGTCAAGGAATTAGCATTGCTATTCAACGTGGTACTGCTACCAGCCTTCTGGGTATATTGCAAGTGATACGAAGGAGTATTTCGACGCATATTTGCCTTTTTCTTAATTCTTCAGATTTACCCCGCGGTAGGTACTATTTTTGTACATTATTGTGCCCAATAATTAGGTTTTGATTAATCGATTAAGGCATAAAAATAATTATTTTGTTAATGTTAATAAATGTATCTAGTTGCAGTAGCAAAAGGTCAATGATTTTGTAAGAAGTAAGCCAGTGCCAAACCGTGAAAAACGAATGGCACAATCAGCAGACACTACTAAATGTGCCATTTTTAATGGAAAGCCGTTAGAAATCGAGTTGGATGGAGCCTTCGCCACTATCTAGTATTTCTTCTTCTTATCGTATGGTTGATGAACAACTGGCGTCAGAGTTTAAACTGCCCGGTGGCTTCTGACATGGCTTTACACACCATTGAAAAATCTCTCAGGTGTGCTGGTTTCTTCACGATGTTTTCCCCCGTTTTAGCAAAACGAACAGTCAGAGGTGCGCGCCTTGGGTTCGAACTCGAGATCTCTGGACTTGTCAGTCGACCGTCATACCACTAGGCTATCAGTGTTATTAGTGGTCTATCCACACTTTAAATCCAAAAGTAGGTACTTCTTTTTAATTCATACTGTAATCTTCATTCATCAATATAATCAATCATTTACTGCACGATTAAGATTACAATTTATTAGCAAAGCCATGAATCAAGTTTGACCAGAACTCCTCTCCCATTCAGTTTACTTATGCATTTACTAAATCAGATTTCGTTCACGATATCCATTTCTCCTCAAAACACGTACAATATTGAGATCCACAATATATAGCTAAGTTACTCCGAGATCACGCCCCGTTTGGAGTCCGAGATATCGGTAACTTCAAGTATTTCTCACCCATTGTAACCGAGATAATATTCCTGAAATAGAATTTCTGTCCGTTACTTATCTTTGAACAATGTATTGGGTATTCGAGTTGTATTTTCTTGGGTAGAATTTTTAATGTTTATGCTTATTGTTATTTAAAATGAGTGACCAAATTCTATGGATATTTTCATCTTAAAATGTTAATAGTAAAGCCTATTAAAACATTAACAATTAAGGAAATGACAGCTGTGTATAATAATAATATCTACCACAATACAGAGTGCTACAGCTACGAGGAGTAGCTACGGTGAACTACAGCTACGAGCGCTACGACAATGAGAAGGCATTCTTCCTGGAATAGAGGTATGAAATTAATTCTTAATTAAAACACAGCCATAATGTTTTAATTGTGTCTAATTACTTATTATTTTTACTTCAAATATAGCTTAATATTTCCTTATATTAAATTATGATACACGCACTTCCTCGCCCTCGATACTGTCACACCAAGTTCCTTTATCAAAATTTTCAAACCGAGGGTCGTGTAAGTTTTAAATTAATGTTTTAGCTATTCATCCATCACTCGACTGCGGTATCAGTCCGCCGTGACGTGGAGATGGCTTCACAGCGAAGACTGATCGCTGCTAATAATAAATTTGTTACATAACCTTATATGTTATGTATATGTTGCTAATAACGAAATTTAAATTGCATCTTACACCTACGCATATTAAAAGGAGGTTGGAAACTCATTAATCTTAAGCAGATTTCGCAATTTTATTCGACAGTGTCATTTGAGTTTATAATGGAGGAATAATGCGTAAAGTAATTTGCATGTATATTGTACAGGGAGCGTAAGAGTTTTGTTATGAAACTATATCAATGCATATGCATATACAGTATTGTATTTAAAAATTATTAGGGTTAATAAACATATTATAATAAACCAGCCTGTAACTGTCCCACTGCAGGACAAATGCCTCTTCTCATATATTTCATCATTGTCATCCAGCGTAGCAATGCTGCCAGTCTCCTGGGCACCTTATCTGCGGAGGACAGTGATGAGGAGAAATACTTTGAGCCTACTTTTTAGCCTAGACTTATGCTTTGCAATTTTTATATTCACCATGGTTTTATATTTATAAACGTTTTTATTTACGTGACCTGTTTATTATTTGGTTCAAATTCAGTAATCGATATTTCACCCCCTTCCTGTTGACAGATTGAACTGATATTTGGTACATAGCTTTATTAGTTTTAATGACAAAACTGTTTTACGTGAAAAAAAAAATCTAGTTATTTTTAATACATAAATAGTAAGTCAGTATAATTTTTTAATAACAGTTATAAAAAGTGTTATGATAACATTTTCTCTGTTGGTTTACTCAATTGTTAAGTCTACTCAACAACCCAATGAATCGACAACAAGCGGGTTCACCATAGAATATCGAAACTGCCTAACGAGCTCCTTGGGGATTGGGTCGAGAAGATCGTGTCTATGTAAAATACTAGTATTCGAACTAGATTGGTTTTCTCAACTTCAACGTAGATAAAAGTTTGCGAGAAAAGAGGTTGAGCGTGAATATAATATAAAAATCTTTTATTATTTTTTAACCCAGCAACTGAAAATCAAGCCATTTTTTGGTACAATACCAGCGAGTCTAATCTAAGACGATACGGTTCCGTGTTAAAACTATATTTTTAGAGTTCCATATTCTAATATAAAGGTTAACAACCCTCCTCAGTCTGCCTGCCCGTATGTCCCAGGTCTGTATCTTTAAATCGTAGCAGGTAGCCACTTAATTTTTTTTTGGAGGGTGTACTAACTATCGTATCCTAATAATAAATAATAAAAATAAAAAAGATATAAAAAAATGAACAAGAAACAAGCCCGATTCGCACTTGGCTAGTTTTTCTGTTTAACTCAGTCGAAATGGAATAGTTAAAACATAAAATATTATAGTTTGACCCAGAAGGCAGACGCCTCTTTGTAAGCTTGACCTTCATTGGGTTTACCTAAATAAGGTCATATCAGTTAGTACTTCTATATATCAAAGAAGACCAATTAAACATGTTTTTTGTCATCACCGTAAGCCTAATCCTTACAAAGGTTTTATTAGGTCTGGATTGCCTGAAAACCACTGTACTTGTAGGTACTGTATTTACTAATAACGGGTGATTATCCGCTTCTCCGATCCGATGTCCAATTAACTGTCGGATTGAAGATAAAAGAAGTTTAAACTTTGCAACTCGAAACAATGGATTTCCTATTGTGTCTTATTTCTTAATATTTGTATTAAAATCCGCGCGTTTTCCCACACCGCTTTAGCAAGAAATAATAATTGATTTCTAAAACGCACATAAATCCGAAAAATCATAGTTGTCTGGTTTTTGTGTTTTCCCACACCGTTTTAGAAAGAGATCATTGATGATGATTTCTAAAACGCACACAAATCCGAAACATCAGAGTTGTCTGGTTTTCGAACCTTTTAAAAAAAAACAGTTCTGACTTTTCGAACCTACGTTCTTTGTCATAGCTCCAATAGTCATACCACTAGGCTATCACAGCAACTATCCGATTGGTAAAAAGACTATGGTATTTTGACCTCTTTCTGAAGACAGTTCTTGGATGAAAGTAGTGGAGAATAGTTCCATTATCACACTATGCTGACTTAAAGATTTTCACATTATTCCCAAGGTGGTTAAGACAATAAAATTTAACTCTTACTGCAGCTGTGATGCTTTTAAAACTATCGTTTGAGCGTTAGAAACTATTGATAATTGAAGAAATTACTTTTAAATACTTGGTTTCTCTCTTAACACTGTACCCTGCTTACATCGTGAGTACAAATCCCGGTGGGATAAGCTAATTCTAGTTCTACTCTACTAGTAGTAGATAAATATATACTAGTTCTTAGTAGCTCTAGCTGGAAATATTTAAAAGAAGAGTATGGAGGCTTAAAACACAGGTTGTAAAAATATAAAAATGAAATAAACTAAGTAAATAAATGCATTATTTGGAGTAAATATATACAGGTATTTTAAACACAATATATAGTTCAACTATCTATATATACAAATCCAACAACCTTAAAAAATAAATAAATAAAGAAAAATAAAACCTTTATCTAAAAGAGCGCTACCAGTAGGCAACGTTCCTAAAATGCTGGCTGCTTTGCCTCGCTGAATAGCTATCAGTCTTTGAGCCAGGTACAGACCAGCATTTTCGTCACGCGTTGTCTCGACTCAGACGCCCAGATAGGTCTTTGTAAATATAAACAAATAAATTAATATTACCATCCAGTTCTTACAATTAAAGTAATTAACGAAAAACAATACGAAAACGTTCGCAACGGAGAAACAACATCAGGCAAAAGCAATAATACACAACTTTCGGTTCTCATAGTTTAATCAGCTTTCTGATGACTCCTCACTTACAAAGTAATAATTTCATTTGTTCGACATTGTTAGTTTAGTGGAATTTGGTGTTAATTAATTGTAGTACAAGAGTTTAGTAATGTCTTAAGGTGAGAACTCAATAGCGTAGCGAGGTATTGAAAACAATACTTTAGTAACCGGGTAACATGATTCTTAAATTTAGTTATGTATTTCCCTACAGTACATAACCATTGTTGAAGAAATATTTCATGCATGAAACGATATGCTTTTTCTATATTTGTTCCTCAATTATTACCCTTAAGAGGGTGATTTAACAGAATTTTGTATCTCATACTATATGAACTGTACATTGTCTGAATTAAAGAATATTTTATTTTATTTATTTATTTTCTTATGTCTGTCTTCATTATTAATTCCGGTTATCTTTACAAAGAAAATAATATATATTTTTTTGTTTTTTTTTAATTCGAAAATTCTCAATTCAATAGGTATTTTTTTAATGTTTGTTCACCAATTATTATTCCTACTGATAATCTGCGTAAATTTTGCCACATTTTTATCAAACTCCTTATGACTTAAATTATGTCTTTCAAAACGTTCGCTGCGTTACACTGACAATCGCGTATACCACAAAATGCGTGTGATAAGAGCCTACGATCGTACGTATGCCTCAGTTAATTAACTTTCGAGCCTGACTGTACTTCACCCAGCGGAGTTATCAAGGATAGTCCTCACTTGATTTTCACCCGAATATAATTACAGTTACTATCTTTGCGTACATTATGGGAGTCGTTAGGGTAAATTAGTTTAGAGAACATCAACAACCTCCAAGGCAGGCGTGAATGTATGAATAAATTAATTCTACTTAAATTATGCACCGAAAAGGCTTTGATCTATTTTTGAATTTATAAATCAGCCTATTCTGTTCTACGTAGGAAAAGGTTTCTCGCATATTGAGAGACCCGTATGGGTCAAGTTCCACCACGCTGCAGCTGCTCTAATGAATATTGGTCGAGATGAGTTCGAAGTTACCACAATTGGAATATAAGAACTCGCTTTTAAGGCATCTTTAACCGAACCGTCTTTAACGTCTTAGTAAGACGTCTCTTCAAGACGATGTAGAAAGGGAATTTGAAATTTGATAGGTGTGAGCGATAGATAGAGTGTGTGAGCGATAGATAGAGTGTGTGAGCGATAGATAGAGTGTGTGAGCGATAGACAGGTGTGAGTGGTAGATACGATTGCTCAGTTGGTTAGAGCGATCCTAAGGTAAGGCAAGTGTCGCGGGTATAAGATCTGTTCATATGCTATCTCTTTTCCAATTTCCTCAAATTTTTCTAAGGCATATGGCCGTTACATGTATAATAAAAATCAATACATGAATAAAATATTACACTCCTACTGTAATGTTTGCCAAATTTTCACAATTTAATTAAATACGTACTAAAGAAAGTTTATCACACCATCGCCATAAACAGTTCTGCCAAGGGTTTAGAATTACAAAATACTTATACTAAAATGGTCATAAGAATACGGCGTCGTAATCAAGGGAAATGCGTCGTTTTGTACGTAAAAGTACCGTTTTCTTACGTAACGTAATGTTGTGTAAACATATAAAGGAGATAAGTGACTGTAGGTCTAATGTTGGCTGAGCGATGGAAGAGAACAGAGCATTCATTTACTGTGAAAATATGGTGGTAAGTATATACGATGCCTGTAGCCTTGTGTTTGTTGCACGCACATCCGTTGTCACATAAAGTGTGTCTGCGCCTCCGGTAATGTTATTGCTTTGTCCTATATGAACAAATGCTGTTAAAATTCTTTTGCGTATAAATACGTAAACATTTTTATAAAATATGCACGCTGTGTGATCATTAAGTTCGATTTTTTTTTAGAAAGTAAGAAAAAAAATGACGCTTCGATTTATTGCATAAAATCCCCAATTCTTATGTATTTTTTTCAAAATTCAAAATATTTGTTTGTTTTCCTTCTAGCCCAAATTTCCCAAATTTTGCAGGGGTCGGCTTCTAATCTAACCGGATGCAACTGTATATTAGTTTTCTATAGCGCAACTGTCAATGTTACCCCTGCAACCCAAAGAGATAGATATTAAAAAGATAGAACAGTTGTCAGGATTTTATAAGGATACTTCATGACAGCCTAGGCTTCAAAATGAATTTTGTAAAAATTAAAATATTAGCAGGAGTTGAATTGGTTAAAGCCAAAGCCAAGCCGGTGTACAAATACAAAAACTCAACAAATGAATAAACCCTCTTTTTTGGGAGTCCGGTAAGAAAAATTTGTTAGTGGGTATAACTCCATTAAAATTCTGTTTTACATATTTTAAGTTTTACTTCTGGTAATACCTACCATTAACTTCAAAATTATTTAATTTTATTTTGTGCGTATAAATGGCCTATGTATATGTCTCATTAATATAATAATATCACATTTTTTTGTTCGCAAGCTATTCTTGATCTCGCAGCTTCATTAATCACCTTGGATTATGAAACTGTACTTGCAATGGTCAGGTTTTTCGAGCGCGGTTTATATCAGCTACCGATCAATCTACACGGTGACAATCTATCTTTTTGTTTACAGGGATATTATATCAATAATATCCGCCCACTCAAGGAAATAGGGACTCTTCTTGATTGAGTTAGGTACTTATTTCGGGCAAAATGTCTTAATATACTTGCTGGTGAGATAGTATGTAAGTGTAGTATATGTATTTGCGCTCGAATAATTCTTTTTTTTATGAATGAAGGGTTATTTTTTTATTTTTTTACAGTAATACTGAACGCATTTGATTTTATCGCTCAATAAAATCTGCATGAACGAAGAGTAAAAGAAAAGAGAGGTGTGAGTCGAAAAAGACAGAAGATGACGAAATTTTGAGACGTCATATATTATGTGCGGTGTAATTTTATTTTTGCTTACAATACATGAAAGTAATTCAGTGAAAAAACGTTTTATTTCGGTCAATACTACATGCCTGCATCCTAACGCTTGTATTGTTTATTAGTATTTTTTTAAGGCTTAGGGTCGATGCAGATCTGATGAAAGATGCGTCGAGCGATTGGTAAACGTATTCTATTATAAAAGTTCCAAACACTATTCGTTGAAACGAAGATAAAATACACCAGCAATGGTTCACAGTATGACACTGTTTCACAAACATCTATCTTTAAGTATGTACCTTCTGCGCATCGCGGGTGTCTAGCGATCCCGAGACGCGATCGTTTGTATTCGCTTCAACTTCCAATTTTAAAACGTGAGGAATTCTAGAAATTGCTCAAGTACTGGAACAATTTTGATATTACGTTTCAATAGAAAAATGGATGGGAGCATAAGACTGTCTGGGTTAAGAAAATTCAATATTGATGGATCGTACTTCCAAGACTTATGGAATAAATCAGATGGTATCCGTTATTATATTCACTACTATTATGTTCACGTTATAGGTATTCACTACTTATTTAATATGTTATTACCTATATTGTAAATTTGTATTCTTTATTTTATTCAAACACTGTGATTGTAATTATTAAAGAAAAATAGTAGATATGATTTTTTTTTACTATCGATTTATCAAAAAGATGGAATTTGTTATTAAACTGTAGATGGTTCTAAAGTATCTTTACCACAACACATTATGAATCGCATTGAAAAATGTACCAAGCAAGAAGTAATATTTTTAGGTTCACAGTTGTTTTCCTGAAAGAAGTCGTGCGGTCCCGACATGAGAAAATGTCCCGTTGAATTACCGCATCGATAGTCGATTCGAGCATGTTCTGACTTTAAATGCAGCCGACTGTTTGCGTCACGCGATGAAATATGAAAGGTTTCTCAATATAAAAAAGTAATTGGCTCTCACTAGTTGCATAGAGTATTTGTTTGTTAGAAAATTTACTGTTTGCAATCACGCAACCTTTAAACGACGTGGAGCAACAAAGAGAAATATCGCTGAATTAATTGCTACTTCTTTTTAATTTTACTTAAGATTGCCAGGCTACTGGTATCTGATTATGTAGATAGCAATTTTTTTAATAAATATAATTGAAAGCTTGCTGCTGAGAAATTTGTTGCGTCACGTCACTTTTTCTTTTATCGATATCGATAATTGATAACTTATCGATAACCAGGGTGGGCAATTTATGACTCTTTGTAAAAATAAAAGATTTAAAATGGCTTTGTTGTTTAAATGACAATGCAACTAAATAGGTATAAGATAAATTGACAGGTTTCTAATAAATGTTCATGTCATGTTGTTAGTAGTCGATGCAAAAAAAATGTATAGTATAGTTACTTTAGGAATTAGTAGTAAGGTAGTTTAGTTTTAGTAAGTTAGTTACTTCGTTTTTGTAAGGGTGAGCATTTGGGAGTGTCACGATGAGGTCAAAAAAAAACCTTCTATAATTAATAAAGAATAAAAAAATAAAAAAAGATGTATTATTTCATTAATTAAACTGCGTATAGCGTGCTACTTAAACTTTTTATGTGGTATAAAAAAATGCATATTTTATTCAGTTTATTCTATCTCAAACAATATTTTTACTGCGGCAAGTTCATGTATAAGCGAATTTTATGCTGAATAAAATCAACATATGAAATACAAATATTTTTCAAATAGATATACTCGGAGCTTGATTCTGCATACAAAAGATTTACCTCTTGATCTATTTATTTTATGCAAAGGCTATAGGCTATTATTTGAAGATTTTTATGTATATTTTAAATTATTTATTATAATACATCTACTTATTATTATTAAACGAACTGAGATCGCATTGCCTTTGGCCAAATATAAACAATTTATATATATAACGTAATATAATATTAGAAATTAGTAAATAATTATAATACCTGAAAGTTAATAGTGCATTGAGCGCGACTATATAATATTATATATTTATTTATAACGTTTGATTATATAAACGGTAATGTTTTTATTTTCTAGACCTTTCCTAATCTTGGCCGCGATTACAATAAATTCTCATTATATCTACTAAAAGGGTTTTATTTACGAATATATTTTCCTAAGTTGATCCCATGTTAACAAAGTGCTTAATGTTTCCATCTAATTATTTGAGATGAGCCAGTCTGTAAAAATAAAGTAAATTGTCTTAGTACAACTTTGAAGAATATTATATAACCGAACTTAACGCCAGTTATACTCAAGTTTGGCTGCTTGCCAATGTGGTGCTGATGACCCAATTGGCTCAGAGGTTAAGTGCTTGGATTTCTTTGCTAATAATTGTAGGTTCAACTCGCACAAAATAATATTTCTATAGTCATTTTTGTTTTGAGTCTGGCTATGCTAGTGCGATTTATTTCTTTACAAATATGTTATTTTATTGTAAAGAAGAAGGTTTGAACTTTAAGTTTATCTACAACAAATTTTGCTTCCTGAATTCCAATTTTTGCACAGATTATGGTCAGAATTTTCACACCCCTTAAAAAAAATACCATGATATAATTATTATACTTAAACTGAGAGCTAAATAAAGATATAGTTAGAAAAGAAATAATAAACTTACAGCTGCCATTAATCATAGTAATATTTATAAGCAGGCTAATTTAGCTTAAAATAATTGCTTTAAGACTTTGCCTCTGTTGAAAAATACAGAGCGGCGCGCGGCGGCGGCGCGCGGTGGAGCAGTGCTCCTGCCGCGATTGTGTACGGTACCATGTATCAAAACGGATTACCTACTAGAGTAGAAGAGTAGCATCTCAAGCATATTTCTTCTTCATAGTCGGTCCCTTATCACTGCTGAATTGTGACCTATATTGCTGAGTTTAGTAAGGTTAAAATATACATTAACATTTTTATAAGTCAAAATTAAAGTCTTAATTTTTTTTGAAAGAAAAGTCTTTCATAAAAACCCTAAATTGTATTTCTTTGTTCAGCATCTGAAACAGTACCGTGACTGATTGGACTTATAGACTTGAAATTCGGAGGTAAAATTCCTTGATGAGTGAATTAGGAGGAACAATTATTAGAAATTCAACAGCTAAGCGCAACCCGCTTAGCGGCTAAAATAATAATATGATGATGAAGCGGGAAGATAGGAGATTAAAAATCCAAAATCCACGCGGACAAAGTCACAGGTGAAGCACTAGTTAAATAATAAGTTTCAGTTAAACGTTACGAAGCAAGTTAAACGTTAAGTACTATTTTTTTATTATTTACCCTGAAAACTCGAAGGTATACGAGTATATTCCTAGATAAGTTATAGTTAACATAAAAGGGATTTTAAAAAATTATCTATTGTCAAATTTTAGGAAAAGTAAATAACTTTTAAACGTAACGTATGTATCTTTATTAAAAAACAATTTACATTTTTCTTATAACTAGTACAAAGCCCCACAAAACCGTTTTCACATTTTGTCTGTGGGAACTGAAAATATAAATACTTATTTATTAATTAACAAAAGTGTTAATTAACGTGTTCACCTATTTCCCAGTAATTAAGTTAACTGCAATTTATCAAGCCACTCTTAAGACCTTCCCTACAATAAACTAACAACTTAGCTTAACGACGACTAAGTGGTGATTGAGATCATTGGTTTAACGTGATTTCCTTAGCACGGAGATTGATGGTACCGTTGCTTAACCTTAATGACCGTGGGAAACACCACAGTACCTATGGCAACCCTATGAAAATCACAAATACGTCAAAATATAAACTTTAGTTGAGATACTAAATTCAATTTATGACGTCAGATGTTTTAGACGCTCGAAATGGCACACTCACACAACGACGCGTATGCGATGAGTAACAACGAGACTCCTAAGCGAACGACACGGTACTCGCAGAATCAACGACGAGTCGTTGCGCATGATTGTGTGAGTATGCCGTTTTCGAGCGTTTGTACGTAGTTACCCTACTGTATGTTTATACTGTGCTTATAATCGAGCTGTTGGTACTTTGAAGAATAAATGCCAATTCAAGTAAATTTCGATAGATATGGTAATTTAGAAAAGCGATTATCGTTCATAGAAAGCAGACCTAAGAGGGATTATTGCAATCTTAAATCAGCGCTTTTTTCAATAGCGTACCTACACACACATACGTGCTTTTAAAGATATCGAATCTTTTGGGATTACGCTTTGTAATATAAAATGTTTGTATTAACAACGTTCATATTGGTTCATCGTAATCGAAACGCTCGATTATCGAAAAAAAACATGTGTTTTGATTCATTTCGATTTACTTACGGTATCTTTGGGTATTTTTACGAGTAGGTAGATGGTGGCGCTCTTTACATAAAGTACTCATATATAATGTCTGTGTAATTTTACTGTCTCAAATATATTGGTATTATTGTTCTGAAGGAAATGTTGTTAGGGAGGTGTAAAATATGAATTGAATGTGGATGGTATATCGCTGGATATACCTTCCACATGTATATGGGTGGACCAAAGAAAACATAAATGGAGAGAAAAACGACATGTTACAAAGGCCTTTCCTTCTGATTTCCACGTCTTTCGATCCAGAGCCAGTGTGAACCAGTCGCTATTGGTTCTGTCCAATTTGTCCTGGCATCTCTTCTAAATAACTATTTTTTTTAACCTAAAAGACGACTACTTAAATGTCGATTTAAACTAATATTATAAAAAGGTAAAATATTTTGTTGTTTGTTGGTATTTCTGTAGGGATGACTTCTCTGAAACTACTAAACTTATTAAAATAATTTTTCACAAATGAAGAGATATAATATAGGTTCACTATCTGAACGCAGCGACAAACCAAACTGTCGAGCTATTTAAAAAAAACTAGGTGTTTCAAATTGATTTCACACTTCCCAATTCCGTGTCACCATACCATTTAATCTCAAAGCCTGATAATAACAATAAATATAGCGTAATTGAGCCTAAAGCGCACAAAATTAACATTTAAAGGAGAGGATAGGAGGCGATTTACCTGATTTGCTAATGACTTCATTTAAGGTGTCTAATGTAGGTCAATTGCCATCCACTTACCTTTATACTCATGCCTGCGGTTACCAGAGATATTAAGAGCTGCTAAATTAACTATATTAGGTTACAGCGCCTTGCCTTAACGTATCTTATGTTGGTTTTCGGATATGGTACAATATTTAGAGAGTAGACGCGACTGGGAACACTATACGTGGCTAAATACTCAAGACTAGTGTTCATAAGACTTTCTATGTAGGTATTATTATCATGTCATTAAAGTTCGTCTGGATTCTGGTTATTTATTGGTGAATTGCGCATTGACATTATTGTATAGATTGCGGTGCAGAGATGTAGGAAGAGTGTACAGTGCGTCATTTTGTAAAACACTATATAGATCATTATATCGATAATGATAGCCTAGGGTCACAACAGTAGCTATCACGATAGTGGTTTAATTAGTGTCTCGAGTAGTCTAACCCTTGACTGGCAAGTCAGAGCTCTCAGGTTCGAACCCATGGCTCGTCCGTCTGACGAAACGACGTCTGAAAGCACGTAAAGTCGTTGGTCCTGTAACTGATCTTCCTGATGGTAATCGTTATTGTGAATGAATAGGGAGTGCATCTGTGTTTGCGCACACACTTATGTGCGCAAACATAGGTATGTAATATCTCCTGGATAATCTCTCGCTATGCCCGAACTTCGGTCAGGAAAAACTTTCACATTTATCTATGTAATTTTTTTTGGTAGAAAATAGGATTTCAAAGCTTAACTTATCTTGCAATAATAAGTTGTGGTACTATTTTGTAAATGGCATCAAAAAAACAACAACATTTTGTTAAATATGATTGTTAATCCCACGGGAAGAAACAGGTAGCTTCATTCCATGTAAAAAGCGACCCATGTAACACTTCAGTAACATTTTTCAAATAAAGTGGAACACAAAACCTTTATTCGTCGTTGCATAATGTATACTTGAGAGAAAAACAATAAATCAGAACACTCCTACAGGTGTATACGATACAATTCTTATCCGCATAAAAAAAGTCAGAAACTTATATCACCGAGAATCACATCTTTTTTCCAAAACCCGGGTCGTTAGTATCCCCTTGGCTCCTCATCCCATAACTTTTTAGCGACAAAATTATGTAAGCACGCAAAAAGAAAGTCGAGAAAATTCGTAAACTCAAAATCGATTCGTCTTTGTTTTCCTAATATAAAAGTTTCGAAATTAAAGTTTATTGAATTAGGAATTGCTTCAATTCTCGTTGTGTTTGACAGAAGATTGAAAATCGATTATTTGATTTTGTTTGTAGAAGTGTCTGGGGAAAGCCATTGTTAAGAGTAGACTACTGTTTATAATTAATAAATATTTGATGTTTCTAGAAATCATTTAAATTTATCAATTAATGACAAAGAAAATGGGTTTGGAAATTGTTAGACAAAGATAGCTATTTATTATCTGTAGAAATCATTTAAATTTCTCAATTCTTAATAAAATGACAAAGAAAATGGGTTTGAAAATTTCTAAACAGAAGTAGCATTCAAGAAAAATGACTTTTTGTTCATCATTGTCAAATGAACTTCATACTGATTGAGGCGATTGTCATTTCGTGGGAAGAGGATTAATTACCGCCTCTAGAAATTTTGAAAGCTTATAAGTTCGGCGTTAATTAATCAATTTCCTTAATATTTTGATATCAAACTCTACTGAAGGGGCTTATATGTTTTTATTAGCTTTTCTCTCGTAGCTCAATTTTTTCCGTGATAAGAAGCTTATCTCAATTTCCGGCCTATAAAACTATATTTAAGCAAATAATCACGTCAACATGTTGCTCTATAATGCTGAGTAAACGAAGCACAAATCAACACACAACAAAATATTTGCTGTATTTTTTGTCTTGTTCCAATTTTATGTTCTTGACTGTCTTTTTGATGAGTCCAAATAAACATTTATATTTTTTTATTTATTAAACTGCCCTATCTATTAAATTCTGTCCTATTTTTTAATTTTTCTTTTAGAAAATGCAAGTAAAACAAGCCCTTAGTGTCGCAAAGTTTATTGTCAACCACACGAAAAAAGAAAATATTGACGAAATCTTAGACAGAATACATAGTTGTTTAGTCATAGTATTTTTCCAAGAATAAATAACATTTACTTAAAGCGTAGCGAATGCCAGGTGTATCGCGCTCTAGCGTAAGTCCCAGCTACTACACTAATGAGGCGACTACATATCGTATACAATGTATTTCGTTTACCGTATAAACGATGCTAATGTGTCTGAATAGTCTAAAGAGCAACCTTAAAGTGTCATTATAGTTCTACGAAACGAGAGCAATACGAAACCGAAAGACAGATTGTTATTTTACAGGTTTATTTCATTGCTACTAAACTTTAAAATTTAGGACTATATTTAGGCCTAATTTCGCCGGATTCCTGGCTTGACGTTGACTTCTGATTAGCAAATTATAATTTGTTTTGTTTAACATCTGCTAGTCATTTATTTGACGTTTAGATTAGATTAGATTAGGTTGGGAATTTTAGTGAGAGTAAACCTTATTGCCTGTTTTAGTTTTAAAAATATTAATTTCTTTATTATTGAATAAAACAAAAAAAAAAGAAAAAGAAGAACAAAGAAAAAAGAAAAAAAAACACAATAAAGAAGATGATCTAGTTTTTTTTAATACAGATCAATTGGTTAAAATAACAATTAAATAAATAAGGAGCCATACCAACCAGTGCCAGTGCAACATTTAATGCAATTCCAAAGTTACCTAGATTGTTAAAATTACCTAACACGAATTGTATTTTTTATTTTGGACGACATTTGAAATACGATTATGTTACAACTCTTACCTTGTAGGTAAGAGACTTATTAACATTATTATTTGGATTCACTCCTCGATTCTTCTACATTTTTAAACCTGTTAAACTGAAAATTTTATATTATCTTCTTAATTCTCTCGTTTCTCAATCGTCTCAAAAAACCGAAATTACAACCCATACTCTAGTGTTGTGATAGCCTAGTGGTGGTGACCGTTGATTGGCAAGTCAGAGGTCTCGGGTTCGAACCCAAGGCGCGCACCTCTGACTTTTCGTAAGTTATGTGCGTTTTATAAATTAATTATCACTCTCCGTGCCTCGGATAGCACGTTAAGCTGTTGGCCCCGGTTGTCAATTGTAGTTCTTTGACAGTCGTTACGGGTAGTCAGAAGCCCGAAAGTCTGACAACCAGTCTTACCAAGGGTATCGTGTAACCCATTATCTGGGTTGTGGAGGTCTGATAGGCAGTCGCTCCATGTAAAACACTGGTATTCAGCTGCATCCGGTAAGACTGGAAGCCGACCCCAACATAGTTGGGAAAAGGCTAGGCAGATGATGACTCTAACAGGAACGCAATTTGTTAAAGGTCTAAGCTGTATACTGTCGTATTTACTTACCTACCATTAGCTTAAGACTACGTTTATAATATAGGATGAACTAAGATACTCATATACTTGAGCATGTACTAACTAATTTGTACGGCTTTATTTCAGCGGAATCAGATATTTGATATTAAGGTAACTTGTTATTATGGTGTTACTGGTTAAATTTAATATCTTATCCTAACTAATATTATAAATGCGAACATAATTTTGTTTGTTTGTAATCTTTTCACGCCAAATCATTGAACCGAAAAATTGTCAGTTGTGGTTTAATTCAATTGCTCAGTGATCCTAAAACTCAAAATAATATATTGTGGTGGTTGGTGCAGCGAAAGACGCGTGCCTACCAATGTTCTTATGATAATAGAGGGCGCCACGTGGTCTAAATTAACGCGAGCGAAACCGCTGGCAAAAGGTAGTAAGTAATATTGATGAAATATAAGAAATAATCATAAAAACGGTAACTAAAGTCTATTATCATAGCCTAATTTACAAAACAACAGGATACAAAAACTACTACCCTACCTAATATTTTTAACCCGGCGAAACCATATCAATAGATTTCCTATTGTTTCTAATTTCTCGACATTTAATAAATAAAACAAATTAATTTAACTAGACTTTTGTTTGTATTGACGGCTATGAGTAAGTATAATTATTTGTTTTCAACAACTTTTGTCGCTAACAGTCTAAACTGCGTCTATATAACTTTGGCAGTAAACACTTCCATTATAGAAAAGTACGCCATCCTACGAACAACGATAGCAATCTAATTGAAGCAAGCAACACAGCTAACCCTATTGTGTGAGTGGGGCAAAACTTAACCCTAAAAGAAGGCGACAACAATTCTTTTGTTCAAAGTAAACCCAGCAACTTCAGGATGCAATTTGGCGTAGTGCAATAGGGAAGATGCAGATGTAATATTTATGGAATTTGTATGATTAAAACGTTAAAAAAATATAAAAGAAAGGCCACTGCAACGTTTTTATTTTACATATTGTTGTTTTTTTACAATAATTACGATTTAAAAATGACTTGAAACAATACGTATTTTAAAACACGAATTAGCGTTTCGTGACGTCACACTTGTTTTGACAACTTATTTGACGTTATGGTTGTAAAGGTGAATATTATTTTATGGGAATATTAATTGCGTTTTTTTAATAAAAATGGGAGTTGGGTTTACTAAAGCAGACTCCAGGTGTTTACCTAGAGTTAGTATTGACATAACATCATTAGTTTTTCTCTAGTTTAAATATTTTGAATAAAATAATTAGTTAGGTATGTTTAGTTCCAGGCCTTTGTAGTAATAAATATTGTTTATATTATTTTAATCAGCATTTTAGATTAAAATTGAAGAAGCTGGATTTCTTCGTAATGCCGAGTAGGTACCCTTTTTTGGTGCAACACCTGACGGCTGAAAATTACACAGTAGAGGTGAAATATCCTTAACAGAAGCTACCTACCATACTTTCCTATGTGAAAGACAATAAAATAACACCAAAATATTGGGCACAAGTACAACTTCAAATGTTTTTCAGCATAAGGAAAATATCACTTTTCTGTATAGCACACACAAACTTTGAAAAATTAAAAGAAGTATATTTGTATATACGATAAAAGCATTTTATCTGTTATGAATGCTGCATAGAAATTCTGGATAGATGCTGTATTTCCAAAATTAAAATGTAATAACTATATAATATTTAAGTTATTCTTTTTTGTAAATTTATAAAATAAAAGTCTATGCTTTGTAAATACTATTTTTTATTCGATTTAAATAAATATGCAAAAGTATGAAAGCCAACGGCAAACCAGTAAAAGACAAGAGTGACGTCATCAGCACCATAAGTCCGTTTTCCCGCGAACTGTCAAACTGTCAATTTAAAGCAGCATTTTTTCGGATAAATTGCAATGTTTTAATTTTTTAAATATATTTGTGGTCTATTCTACATGGAATTCTTTAAAATGAAAACAAAAATAAAAATAGTGCATCTTCCCTATTGCACTTAACGAGTCGACACAGAATGAGATTATACTCGGCACCAGCAAATGGCGACAATTGGAAGATTCATTTGCGCCTTCCAAATGGGTTTGCGAGCTCTATTTAGGTTATTCACAATAGGAATAAAGATGGTGAATTATATTCTGGATTTATGAAAAGTTTGCCAGAATTCTGTATGGCTTGGGAAATGGGGTACAGAATTGGACATTTATCTTGACTGTGTTCTGGTCATGTCTAATTTTGGTTTCTTAATTTTATAAACTAGTTTTTTGATATGATGCTGTTAAAATGAAGATTACCTACAGAGTCCAAATAAACTACCATAAACATAGCCTTTAAGAAATTACGGACCACGGTTAATTTCGAGGAAGCACTTGATAAAAGCAGAAAGTCATATATCAAATAGTTTATGTTGCGTTCATGAAAGGTAAAAAAAATGGATTGTTTTTTAGTATAAAACTTTTTGATAAAAGCTTTAACTTTTATTGTATAAAAATATTTATGCTGTTATATACTTAAAAAATAACTGACTGATGAGAGATGGATATTGAAAGCGTTTTAAATAAAAACCTGTAAAAAAACAGAAAGAAGATATTTTGATACTATTATTAGTATACTTTATTACTATACTATGCTTGTGTCATGACAGACTAATTCTTCATATTAAGTTGGTGTAAAAAAAACTCACGATCAGGTTGAGAGGTGGAAAATAAAAATACTAGATCAGTGATTTTATATTCAATCCAATACCTCTTTCAAATCAAACTGTGTACTCTATATACCTATTATATGTGGGAATACAAGTAATAAAAGAAAAAACGGGAAAAAGAAACGTAACCACAAAAATAAAGTCAGCTATTACCCTTAAAGTTTTTCAAGAGAAAATTAGTCACATTAAGTACCAAATTCCTTAGAAAATGACGCTACCGGTCTCTATTATCTGCTTGCTCGTTAAGGAAGCATTCTACAAAAGCGTTTGAGACGGGCCTATGTGAATTATTCAAATATATTCATATGTCGGATGGAAAGCCATGAGACGTGTAAAGGTGTGCATACATTTACTGAAGCAGAGTTTAACGGCGATTTTACGATGTATAAAATAAATGCATAATGATATGAGAACGTTGGGTTGTGGGGAAGGATGTGGTTCTGTGTAATGTGCTGGAACGTTACGCCTGTTATATTAATTGCTGTGTATTTTATTTCATTGAGTCTTAATTGAGAGTTGGAGAATATGGTATGGTTTGTTTGTTAATTTTGATTTCACTTATAGAAATATTATTAAAAAGCAGTCTTTTAACGTGTGTATAATTATGTGTATCTATGTTATCATAGCTTCCAAATGGATGAACCGATTTTGATTTGGTTTTGTTTAATTTGAAAGGTAACTTGATCGAGCGTGTTCTTCGCTAAAAAAATAAGAAAATGTAGCAGTGTTGTTTTCTATTGGATATTTTATAATTTACACTTGCTATTGAATATAATATGTAAAACCAAGGTAGAGTTTTGATCATCAGACTTCAGGTTCCATTCTAAGTTTGATCAATATTTAGTTGCCAGTATATGTTCACAGAGGTGTTCCCAAATATGTACCGTGTAGTAGAGTGCCTTCATGTTTTGGACCCTGGGTCATCAGGTGGTAACCGGGGTCTGTAGCCATAAACACGCCTCCACCAACACATTTGATTTGTAAAAGGAAGTCATTGCCTAGCAGTGGGCAATATACGCTGATTTATTAAATTACAACAAACAAATATAACATTTATATTAAGTGTAAATTCTCAACAGAATCAGCAATAGCAGTTGCAGAATAAAACAAAACCGACGCGAAAAAATGGCGTCCTGCTATGAAAAGCATTAATCAAACCCGCAGTCAGATGCGAACAAAAAATAATGCTAAGAAATTCACAATATGAATAGACGAAACAGCTAGTCTGCATCTTAGGGGCCGTAGACTCAGGCGTGCGTTGACAAAAGGACAATGGGCGAAAAAAATCTCCGGAATATTTTCGTTCGCGTCATTTTCTCTCATAATAAGTATTCTTTTGAAGAGAATCACTGGCACAATGAGCACTGACGTAAAACGTCGCAACGAGGCTTGATAATGTAAGTTGCCGCTTAGAGAGGCTTATTAAAATTGAATCACCCTCTAAATGAGATCTTCACGTATCTCGAGAATTCGTTGACTCGCGCCGGTTTTGGTCGAGATTACCGACGACGGTTATCAAAAGATATTGTTGGCTTTGTTGGCTACCCAATAGATAGTAAGACGTGTTTTCATAATAAGAGCTTAGAAATTCTTTACGTATTAATAGTGAGGTATAGGTCCTTTTACATCACTACATAGTATAAAACAAAGTCGCTTTCTCTGTCTCTATATCCCTATGTATGCTTAAATCTTTAAAACTACGCAACGAATTTTGATGCGGTTTTTTTAATAGATAGAGTGATTAAAGAGGAAGGCTTATATGTATAATACATGCATATTAGCATAACCGTGCGAAGCTGGAGCGGGTCGCTAGTTAACTATAATTGAATATAACTACTGGAAAACTTGAATCGGCAAGACACCAATCATAGTAGTAAATATTGAACATTAATGTAGAATTTATACTTAGCTATAGGTACTTATATAACGTTAGCATTTTTTGACCCGAAAGCCAAAACACCGAATTTGATTTGAAATGTAAAAAAAATATAAAATTTGTCCTCAAGCTCCAAAAGTTGTCCTCATTTACCAATAAATCATGAAAATAATGCAAACGCACCTAAAAACCGTCCAAAAACCCATAATTGGTAATGTTGAACTATGAGAGTGAGGGAATGGAGAGTGCACCTGTGTTTACGCATACATTTGTGCGTATTTTGCTAATCTCTGATGAGATTTGCCGCTATGACCGAAATTGAGTCAGAATGATATTATTGTATCGTATTAACATTACTATATACATTACTATATATAAGAGTCGTGATAGCCTAGTGATGGTGACTGTTGACTGGCAAGTCAGAGGTCTCGGGTTCGAACCCAAGGCGCGCACCTCTGACTTTTCGTAAGTTATGTGCGTTTTATAAATTAATTATCACTCTCCGTGCCTGCGGATAGCACGTTAAGCTGTTGGCCCCGGCTGTCAATTGTAGATCTTTGACAGTCGTTACGGGTAGTCACTGCCCGAAAGTCTGACAACTAGTCTTACCAAGGGGTATCGTGTAACCCAGTATGTGGGTTGTGGAGGTCTGATAGGCAGTCGCTCCATGTAAAACACTGGTATTCAGCTGCATCCGGTAAGACTGAAAGCCGACCCCAACATAGTTGGGAAAAGGCTAGGCAGATGATGATTGACATTACTATATACAATGTAATTGCTATTTGGTTTTAGTTATTTTTTGGTGATGTGTCTATATTTTCATGTAAAACCGATACGCACTTGGCTATTGTTGTGCTCTGTTGATTAATAGATTTTTGATTTATTAATTTCATTGAAATAGTGTCACGAAATAAAAGTTCTACCTTAACTTTCGAGTATGAAAATGAACAACAAGTTATCAATCATAGTAAAAATGTCGCAGTTGACAAATTGGTGTATTTTGTTCAATATTTCAATATTTTGACAGCTGGATTAGAATAACGAAAACAATATTTAGTAAAACCGTTTTTTTGTGAAATAATTATTTTATATATTAAAAAAAACGTTTATCGTAGAAGGGAGGTAGTATTTCCGCCTAGAGGTTCGTGGAGGAACACCGTGTGGATTTTAATCAGTGCGAGTCGGACATAACCCCATTGCCAGCCCTTTCTGATGGGGTACTCATAAAAAGTTTTCGACACGACAAAAAAAAAAGGAAGGTAGTGGGTCGAACCAATGTTGAATTAAAAAAATGTCACTACGCTGTAATGTACAAGGTGTGAACAAAGATTGTATCGGGTTATCGCACCGCCCGAGGTTACACCATTCGCAAGATGGAATATTCTTCCCAAATCGTCTGGGGAATATCCGAAGATAGGACAAAAATCTTTGAAAATCCCGTATCTTATTGGTAAAAAAATTGTAACTTACAGTATTCAATACAACGATACGAAATGCGTTACAAGTATAACGCCGTCTCTGTTACTCGTTAATGTTTATACTTACTTGCATCCCGCTTACTCACCAGAAATTTTTACTTCAGTAAAGCAGAATTATATCAACGGTCTGTATATGCACGTGTTCAGTTGCATGTTTTCTACTGAGAGAGACTTAGAAGATACTGTATCGAGGGATAGGAAGAGGCTGCAGTAAAGCCAGGATACGAAGCATATAACATATAATTATATAAAGCTGATGCGGACAATGTAAGGGATTTAGTTCGCCTTAAAATTTTACATGTAATCTTCCAATTTACTTTTATAGCCACACATTCTCCATGTACCTACAAACTATAATCCGCTCCAGCAAGCGTCTAAATATTAAACCCTCAACGCCGATGTGTAGTTTCATTAAACTAAAGATAAGAAATTCAACGCTTCGTGGTTAGAAAACATGTTCCTGAGTAGACGTAATATTCAAGGGCTCTTGGAAGTTTAGTCACGAAAAAGAAAGGTGGATGCGAATTGGAGTGTAAAAAATATTGGTCGGCTCTACGCTGAATATTCAACTCGGGATCAATAGAGACTGAAGGGTTTGGATTAAAACGGATTTTTTAAACAAAACACGTTCTTTGTATTTGAAATATAGAGTTGGAGAGAGTTAGAGAGAAAGGTAATAATATTACATTGTATTGCAAGGGCGGTAAGTACATAATTACTATTGAACGGAAATTCATAGCCCGAGCCGCAGGCAAGTATATAAGTATACACAGTATAAGTATATACAGTACGGAAACTACGTACAAACGCTCGAAAACGGCACACTCACTCTGGGCTAGTATTTTCATATGTATTGTGAGAGGCAATGGTTAAACAAAATAGGCAGGGATACAGATAGCTTTTTTTAAATAAAAATAATTCGTAGATTGATTTAATTATTTATGCTTACTAAGCCTTTGTGTATTTTCAAAATATTGTATTAGCATTGCCTTAATGGCTAATATGAGTTCACTCATAGATACTCATTCAAATAGTTATCCAACCCTTGCACTATAAAAGGTCGAGTGATACGCACCCGAGCGTACATTGCAGTAGTATATCCTTAAACAAACACATTAATAGACGTCAATTTCTAGTGATTTCTCATTCAAACCTCTATACATCTCCTTCATTGCTTCCTGCCTTCAAATAACTGCTCCTAATTACCGGGTCGAATGCCAGTCAAACTGTTTTATTTATGGGTTCTACTAAGGAACCCTCTCAGTGCATTTGCGAGTGACTGGCAAGTGACAGAGCCTAGCACCTTCGCCTTAATTGCCTTCAATTAAAGAGCTCTGCAAATACTGCTCGATGAAAAGAAATGTGGGAAACAGACTTCTAGTAGGAGCGTTTGTTTGTAAAGTCTACTAATTGAATGGTCATTTGACTGGTTGAGGTCTAATTAGTTATATCAAAATAGGACCGAATTTGTTACATTTTCACGCCTAAACCACTGAACCGATCATCTTGTTTTTCATATATAAGGTGCTTCTAAATTATCTGCCACGGTTGCAATGGAAGAAAGTATTGGGTATATAGATTACAATAGTGAAGAAATTTCGTACCCCGGAACAATAAAAAAAAAATTGGAGTATAGAGCAGAATTAGACCTACGCAATAAAACGCAGGCAAAAGAAAAAAAAATATGACGTTAGATAAAAAAAATACTTCACTATTGTAATAACCAATATTATCTCCCTTTGCAGCCGTGGCAGATAATTTAGAAGCACCTTATATGTTGACAGGTATGCAGAAACGGACATAGGGTCCCTTTCATCCCGAAAAAAGGAGTTCCTAAGAAAAACAACAATAACGTTTTTATGATAATAGATGGCACCACGTGCTCTAAATAAACGAAACCGCGGGCAAAAGCTAGTTGTGTTAAGTACATTATTTGAACATTATAAAAAGCTTATGTTTACAGATTTATCATGTTATGTATATCCAGCTATACATCAAGTTTGAAATTTCCAGTATAAGCTGACATTTTGTTGTACGAAGCGTTTGTAAAATGCGAGGTCAGTTCATACTGGATTTATATAGCTTGATGTGTACTGTAGCCATATATACAACCAATTACTTTTCGCAAATATTTAATTTTTCCGCTCCAATAGTTACAGATCGTAATTTGATTAATAATTATGTAGGTTTGGCAAGTGTGTGGAGAGAAATAATAAGTCCGAAGTAACAGGAAGAAAAGAAAGTTTAATCACAGACACAGTTCACGGGTTACACAGGTTACAGTTCACACACACACAAGAGTCCCACTAAGAAAGAAGGAGTGGTAAAGGGATAGACTAGAGGACAGATACAGATAGATAAAAGTTTTAGCACACGAAAAGGTAAACAATTAATAAGCGCGGCGAAGCTGCTATTTTATAAACATAAAAGCATAAGTGGCGGTAGCAAGGTGCAAGCGCAGTGAGAACACTGGCCTACGTGCCGGCCGACCGTATGACGCGCGTGCGTGAGCGCAACGCATGACCGTCCGTCCCGCTTACTCGCACGGTCCGTGTGACGTAGCAGGACGACCGGTTACGCTTAGAACAATAGGCGCGTCATAGCCGCGTCGACTGCACATTTACTAATTAACTACTAATACAAAAATCTGTTTGTATATTGACATTAGGTTAAGTTAATTGTTGTACATATTTTAATGTTGATTTTTATATAATGCAATTGTAAAATGTTTTGTTGTAATATAAATTGATATAAATGTTAATATAAATTATAATTATTTTAAATAACAATATACACCGATATTTTTTAAATACTGTAGAAACTTAAGGAGCTTCATCAGTTACTGTAATAGAAAGGATCTATCGAAAAAAAAAAAATTTTTAATGATGTTAAGATTGTCCATCAAAAACTGCAATATTTGGTAAGAAAGTTCAACGACATTGACAATCATGTGATCGCAGTAGTTTTACGCACACATACGTATGCGGCTACTCTTTGAATTGCATTCATAAAGACGCCGAACGGCTACGCTGCGCTGTCACTGGGCAAGCCGCGCAATTTCGCCGGCCGGTTCCACCAATCCCGCGCGACCGACCTATCCGCGCACCCCGCGCATGCGCTGTCGGGTCGGTGTCGCCACGTGCCAGTGCGACGAGTGATGCGGACAGCGTGGCGTGGCGAAGAATCATTACGCCAACGGGAGTTTGTTAATTACGTAATGTTTACGTGTTGTACCGAGTGGCGTTCACAATCACGTGTTGGTGTTGGTGTTGGTATGTTTATTACCTAAGTGAAGTGAAAATTACGAATGCAGTATCACAATACGTGACGTAGTACCTACCTACCAAAACAATCGTGCAAAAATCATCCCTGAAACGACACTGACCCGGCTGCTTAAGTGACTAGCATGCGTGAGTGTGAGTTCTGTGACGAGCTACTACCTAGGTACCTACCTGCTCAAACTTCGCAAACACGCGCGACTGTGCGACTCACTGCATAGCCAGTACGGTCTACCTACGTACTACCTACAGTTCTTTTAATTTACTAATCTACGGTAACTCAGAAGTTAGCCTTTTCAATGTCTGAGCGCGGCAAACTAGGTACCTACCTACCTAGACACGAAGGATAGCTACCGAGCGAACGTGCATTCCTATTAATTACGAGCCCGTTAAGTCCCACTGCAAGGCAAAAGTCTCTCTTCCCTCCCTCCATTTCTCCTATTAATAGTATTAACAACATTATTTTTACGTGCACTGTTAAATTAATAAAACTGTAGGTAGGTACCTATGTGTTCAATCGGCGAGTGCACGGTTCTATCATCAAAAAAATACGAATAGGTACCTATCTCAATAAGTGTCAAAAAAACAATAATCATTAGTGCTGTAATAAAAAAAAACAATGTAATCAGATTATCGCAGTCCACTGCCGGACATACGCCTAGCCCATGAAGGTAGCATATTTTTTTTTATCAATGAGTGATGAGTGCTTCGGAAAAAGTATATCAAATAACAATAAAAATGTGGTGTGTTTGTGTGTGCGCCTATTTCTGTGTATCCTACAAAAACAGTACCTACCTACGGATGAACCCAGATCATGGAATTGTAAGTACCTACCTACTAAATTTTTGTTTACTTCAATAGGTTCAATTGATTTATTGAAAGTAGGTACCTAATATCGGCTTTATCTTTATCTCAACTCCCATGGGTTTTTTGTATATCAATGAGTCCCATGCATTTTGTTTAGAAGCTGTTGTTCCGTCCTTAAAATGTTTAAGCTTACTCCCCACCGCCAGAGCATGGAAACATACCGAAAAACTCAGTATGAGTTACCGTAACTGTCTCAAATGTTTCAGACACTTATTTTTCTAAAATTAACAATAAACAATTGTTTTTCAATTTAGCTACAGCTACGTATTCAGTGGCAAACAATGTTTCAGCTGTTATTATTCAATGGTTTCAGCTTACTTACTGTATGGTGTCGAACTGTCGAGAAACATACCTCGGCTCTAGCATGCTAGTTAAGTAGTTAGTTAGCTAGTTTAACCTAACGTTTTTTTCTGAATCACTTAGATTCTGTTTCCGAAACCGTGTTTTTTGTAAACTGTTTGTAATGAATACGTGGCTAATGGTAGGTAGGTACGCTGATTTCAAGTGGGATTTCATCGATCGGTTTCGAGTTCATGTGTGTAAGTATTAGAAAATAATTGGTAATCCCTCGCGTTTTTAAGCGTACAGTAGAAACATTTAAAACGCGTGTTTATGCGCAATGTCAGCAGCAGCTAACTTCACAGCGACTAGCGAGTAGTCTTGTTAGAGTTACCAGATTGGGGGTTTTTATCTCGATTAAGGGGTAATATTTCGTTTTTGTAGGTAATATGGAAAAAATATTTTTAGAAAAAAAAATAGGAATAATAAGGGTAAATAATATGAATATCTTAGTTATGGACTTACCAGCCCGGGTTGTGTGCGGTTTTGACCGTTTGACCCGACTACTGATATGATTAAAAAGTTTAGTACCTACATTTATTATGTAAAAAATAATAACTAATTAAAAACCTAACAAAAGTATTTTATTTTGTTGATAGTAAGACAAAAAAATCTTTTAAATTAAGTATTGTTTTGGGAAAATAAATAAAAATGGGGAAAAATGGAAATAACATCTGGCAATCTTGCCGCCCGCCCAGTACGCGCATGCGCCCGGCATCAGTTACTAAGTCACTCGGATCCCGCGCAAATTTACTAACGTATTTCAATCGATCTAAAAACGTGAATAGGTACCTCTTTGGTCTAGTCTTGGATTCTGTTTCCTATTGCAACGTGTCGCCGCACCGGTGCATTAACATGTATTGTGTACGTACCTACGCGGGCCTGACGACTTACCGCTGGTCACTGATCGTCGAGCTTGAAGGTGGAATGGTGTGTAGAACCCATAAATGGGATTTATGACATAGGTTGCGAAATGTGGATGTAAAATACTTCCTAACCCTACAAACACGAAATACAAGCGTGATGTTATACGATTTTAGGCGCCACTACGTACGGACGGCTACCAATGAAGGCGAAGGTATTTTAATCCATTGCGCTCGCTCGCACGCATTAGATTTCCATTATTGTCGACTCGTCGCTCGTCGCGCAGGCTCCTACTCTAGGCCGTAAAGAAAGACAGGGAGCGCAGGAAATGATTTTCATTGACAATCGTTTCGCTCGCGCAGCGTATAATTGTAGTACGGTAGAAATGTGTCCATAAATTTGTTCGAGTTTTCGGGAAAAAAGGAGCCTTAATAACTCAGTTAATTCTTAATAAATGTATTTTTTTTATATTTTATTTAGGATAGGAAAACTGGTCTACATATGCCCTTACAATTTCTACAGTGATTAAAAAGTATTAGTGTATAAGTTATATTTAATTTATTTTAGTTATGTTTAGTTTTTAATTAAGTTTTAATATTTAATAAATAAATATAAGTAGGTCACTACAATTACATAATTGATCTTAATTGATTAGTATTGGGTAAAACATTTGTTTATGATTCTCTTTGGCGGGACGAGTTGGAATTCTACCTAAAGGATTGCACGCAAATTGGTTTGAACAGGGAAATGGAAGGTAAGAAATGAGGCCTTTGTCCTGCAGTGGGATACAACAGGCTTATAATAAAGACCTAACCTAACACCTATAAAATAATGCAAAATCCTGCTATCCTTAAAAATGTGCAGGGTAGATAGGAAATTTTTACAAAATGACAGCGACACACACAAATCTAATTACCACAAAATCTCATTTGGCTTAGGCCCGTATTTTCCTGCACAGTCCCGTAAAATATAAAGATACAATATAGGTAGTATATAAACAAAAAAAAAAGATTATCTTTTAGGGCCAGAACTGTATGTTGATAAACATAACCAAGAGGCAAGAAGCTACGTTTTTTTTATTTACTTGTGGATACTTTATGGATACACAACCAAACCAAACAAATTTTAGAACGTTTGCAATTTGGATACCCTTTTACCACAAACAATGACTCTCTTAATATACTAATAACATGTTTTTTGGACTTCTATAACACGGATTTTTTTAAAGATAATTGCTTCATTTGCTTGTTTACAACAAATGACAAATAAAAAACAGTAGAGAGTGTACAACTCCTTTGCTTGTAGGTTGAAAGCTATTATTTTTATATAAATTCGATTATGTCAAATATTTATCTAAGTTTTGAAAAATATCTTGAACATACTTCATTAACTGTGAATGACATAATTTGTAAAGACTAGAGACATGCGATGTATCATAAGGATCATAAAAATATAATATTTTATTGTCAAAATAGAATAAAATAATGAAACGTATTTTTATAATCTTTTTCATGCTACATTGTTTAGATAAAAACTATAATAGCGTACATTATTATTATTTCGTTTTAACAATATTCTTTAGCCAACATTGTTTAATATTCTTTACATCACTGATAGCCTAGTGATGATGATGATATGTATGATCGTAGACTGGTAAGTCTGAGGTTAGATAGAACAGATATCATTTATTTTGTTGAAATTAGATACTTCACATAATATCATTCACGCGTGACAAGATCCTTATATTCTTATTAATTATGCCAATTTCAATTATTATGTTATAATATGTATCAATTAATTTATAGTTAATATTAATTTTTTACAAAGCCATCACGTGCATGAGAGTATCCGACATTTTAAAGGCCGTGCGTCTTACTCAGTGTCGAAGTATGCCATTCGCGCCTATGAACCGGGCCTATTCAACCATTTTCCTTTCACTATAATTAGTTCAACTGGAAGACGCCCACTGCTGGGCATAAGCAACATAGGCATTATAATTCAATTTATCAATTAGTAATATTATATACCTGTTACCAGAACATTTTATTCTTTTAATGTATTAAAACGCACCTAGATGTCACGTTTAATAATGACAAAATGTTAAACAAATAGTCAATGTTCGGTGCAGCGGGTTAATAAAAGCATACAATGTATTAATTAAAAATCTGTTTACAAATTCCGTCAGTGCTGTTTCAAGGGGCCATTATTTCGACATAATAATTAATTGACCACCATAACATATTTATGGAGGTGTGCATTCTAGATGTGTCTGTAAAATGAACGCGAGATAATAATGTCTAATAGGATAATAGAATTTTAGTCACAGCGGCCAATCTCAACGGAGATTTGTTACCGATGCAGGAGATATACATTACAGTGCAGCTGTAGTAAGTGCGCAAACATAATTAACTCACTCTTTTCCCTCACTCGAATATTCTGATGTGATGGCAATCCGACACGTTTGGAGAGAGATTAGGTGCACTAACGACTTTACGTGTTATCCAAAGCACCGCGCTGATGATGGCTACTCGATAATAATTTATAAGTAGTACTTAATTACTTGTCGTTGACTGGCAAGACTGGAGGTTTCAGGTTCGAACCCAAGACCTCTTTCTTTTTGTAAGTTATGTGCGTATTATTAATTAATTCACCAGTCCTGTGCCTTGGAAAGTACGTCAAGCTGTTGGTCCGGCTGTCATGAAGATCTTTGACAGTTGATACAGGCAGTCAGTACTATAGTCACTCTGGGACTATACTGATCCAGGAATAATTACGTTAGGACTTTTCAATTTAAAAATAAAACTAGTGATTCATCTGCGAGCTGATTGTAGACTGAATTATATTTATTATTATAAAATTTTACAACAGAACACACATTTTTGATTTAAAAAAGATGACGTCCGTCACTTGAGTAAAAAAGAAGAAATGGAGCTGCTCATCGCACTATGTCTTAACGCAAGCAGGTTAGTAGCTCTTCATGAAGGTCGTATAGGCTTCTCATAGTACCAACTGATCAAACTTTAGAATATCGTATCCTTCTGAGTTGCGGAGGTCATATAGGTAGTTGTTTTATAGAAAACTGATATCCCGCTGCATCTGGTTAGATTAGAAGCCGACCCCAACAAAGTTTGAAGTGAAACTAAGAGGATGACGATCCACTATATAGACACACTCTGAAAATTTCAGACGGCTACATTATTATGGTTCAAAAGTTAGAAACCTTATAAGGTAGGACAGAAAGACGGCGTAGGCTAAGTAAAAGCGTCCCGTTGGTACTCTTTAGTGAAGGAACTGAATTTTTTTAAAATTATTCTCATCAAACAACTTGATAGGTACTGTAATAAGAATGCCGTGAACTTGACTTCTGAATTCACAGTTTAAGTATTCACCAACCCTAGCAATCATATGACATCTTGCCATGATGAATATATGTCGATATTATACTTGCTAAGAGTGATATTGTGACGACAAATTGGTATTATTTTAGTAATAACAGTACAAGTCAGATATAAGTAGGTATACAGTCGTGGCTTTCTTATTATCCTCTTTTATAGAAACCGATATTCCCAGGGATGTCACTCCAAATTACGGGAGGGAAAATTGAAGCTGTGTGCGGTAATAATATTAATAAAAATAACTGACAAAGGTGGGTTCCATTTATATCTACGTCTATTATATATTGGGCCGTTCAATCAAAAACTGTTTATTTTTTCGTAAGAAATTTTATGTAGCAACGTAAGGGACTAGAGGAGACAACGATCACTTTTCGTATGCTGTTTTTTATGAGGATAATAAATTTGATACTAACTTTATGTCGATACATAACTAGGCTGTAAGATGTTTTTGTAATCTCCAAGGTTATCTACGGTTTGGTTCCATCTACCCACTTATTTTAATCTGCCTTTGGCTCTCTGTTAATTATTACCACCTGTTAATTACGACCCCATAGAAATCTTTTATGCCTTCTTTGAACAACCTGCTGATGTTGTATTGTTGTTTTAATTTGAGAAAGGGAACTTAGGTGATTTCAGTCTTCTACTTTTCTTAACGTATGGTTGATGAACAATCTGGTGTCGAGAGTTTAAACCACCCGCAGGCCTTTGACATGGCTTTACACACCCTTGGTTTTTGAGTCTACGCCCTTCGACTTGGCAGTCCAACGGTTTTACTACTAGGCTATCACTGCTTATCTGCTGATCAAGTCTTGGACAGTTACCTGACTTAGATTTTTATTAGAAAACCAACTAGGTTACGCTTTTTGTGTCGATGCAAAACATTGTACCTATATATTTCACGTCTCCTTTTAAATATCTTTGAAAATTATTCGTTCGAAATTCCTATTACATTTTTATTTTGAGATATTTACGTCTTATAAACAGATGTTTTACTTAAAAAAATGTAATACCTGAATAACATTTTAAGAAACATTTTATTTTATTAAAAGGAGGAATTTGCTAGTCGATTTGGGTTTAAGGAAAATATATAACGTATTTAGTAAATCTCAGTATACATCTATTAATCTACCGTGAGACCGAATTAATTCAGCATCAAACTGTTGTTAACACAAAGTGGAAGAGACGTTTCTCTATCGATTACTATGTAATTAGCTTAATTAATGGGTTTCTGATATTTACTCAGGTTCACTATAATAGTGGTAATATTGTTTGTATTCAGATTTGTATGTGTACTCATGGATTATTTGATACTAGCTTATCCCGCAGCTTCACTCACGTGGTTTGGTTTTAAATTTTCTGGCATAAAAAAGTATACTCTCCTATAAACTTTCTAGCTTCAACAAACCAACAAGCACACTATTAATCCGATGCCTTTACATGCTTTTTAAACCCTTTATTCATACTTATTATAAAAACCTTTTTATTTAAAAATCAATAAGCTAATTGGGAACATCTAAGGGAAAAAGTTTTAACTACCGTAGGTACTGTAATTATACTAATAGCTTTTATAATAGCCATATAGGAATGATCGATCCTTTAATAAATAAAAGTTACGAAGGGTTGAAGTAGGTTACGTACGAAAGTTACAAAAGTGACGTGATGGGGCATAAGTTACGGATCCGCAACGCTAAGCATGTGGGCGTGGATTCGAACCTGGCATGTACCAATCAATGTGACTTTTTTAAGGTATTTATTTACTTTTTAGTTAATCTAAGACACCACTGACTACTCTATGTATGAAAGAAACTATCCTACTTTGTATGAAAGAGGCCTTTGCCCTGCCTATTTATTTTTTAAGGAAAAAATAACTTTTTACAGGCCAGGCTACAAGCATTTTACATGACTAATATCCACTAGTTAGGAAAAAAAAATGAATACTTAATCACAATAAAACGTACATATACTATATTATATTGACGGTAGAATATTAGTTTCATATTCATAGCAGCCTTAGCACAAATAATGGATTTACATGTTAATGATAATAGACCTTGGGATCTATATAAATATTATGAATAAAGGTCATAATAATACTTTTATCAGTTGTTTGTGAGGAATGTATGGATAGATGCATGTTTGTTACTCTTCCACGCAATAACTACTGAACAAATTTTGATAAAACTTTACAGTAATATTATAGCTATATACATCAGAATAACGCATAAGTTACAATTCATCAACAAGCCACGCGGGCGAAACCGCAGACGGATGATTTGGAAAGTATAGCAGTAAGGGAGGTAATTCAATGATTTCTTAACGTACACCAACACATATTATACATTAAACATTGAAAATAAATGCACTTTTACGCTGCAAAACTTAAACTTTGTCATTTAACATCGCATTAAGCATTTGAAAGCATCAGTGAACAACCAATACGGCGGCAAATCGAATAATGGTGATATATCCGATCGTGTACACACAATGGTAATCCAAACTGGTTAATAGAGCGTTCGGCATTTACGGTCATGATTGGTCGTTATGTGAATCGCAAATAAGATTCAGAATCAGTGTTCGATTTGCCGACCGAGAACTAATATGGAATTCAGCAGAGTACGAAAGGCAGCGATGGTCACAAGATAAGGCCGTGTGAACGGCAGAAGGAATTTTTTATCACTATTCATGAGAGCGACAAAGTGAATGCTATCGCTATTATAGCCGCAGCGATACCTATGTGTACAGCCAATTATTTTTGTTACCGAACAATTTTATATGAGAATATTTGTGTCTTGTTTATTTATATAAATAAATGTTTATTTTTCTGTAGGTATTCATTATTCCTATGGCAATGATAGCCTAGTGGTATGACTGTTGGACTGCTCGCACCTCTGACTTTTTGGATTCATGTGCGTATAAGAAATTAAGGATCACTTGCTAAAACGGTGAAGGAAAATATTGTGAGGGAACCAGCACACCTGAGAGATTTTTCAACGGTGTATAAAACCATGTTAGAATTGTTTGAACTCTGACACCAGGTTGTTCATCAATCATCATGGGAGGTTAATCAGGTTATTGGGGTATCTAAGGTCTGAAGCTACTATTTCATTATGAGAATACTGTTGTAACCTTTCAGTAAAGTTACTAAAGTAAAGAAAAGGTGGCATTTTTCGAACCACGTCATAAATAAAATATATTTTTCTAAATTTAATAAATAAAATTTAAGCTCGTAGTCAGCAGAACGCTTGCCAAGCTCAAAGATGTGGATTACAACTTAAGTGTCCATTTCTGCAACATATTTCGACTCGGTATTTGATATCACGATTTTTATGTTTCAGTTTCAATATCGTCGTTGGATAGAAAAATAATTTTATCTTAGTTATTATATCGTAGTTTATTATTATAAACACAATTATAATAATACTATTTTGATTTATACAATTTTTAAACATAAGTATTCGATGTCACAATCTCTTTGTTTGAAATATCGAAGCAATATTTTTTTAAGAAACTCCGCAGAGGTCATTTTTTTTCTTATTCCGCTTTCGTATAAAATATTAAAGTAATAACGGCACTGTAGAAAAATATGACGCGCATTAAAAGAAAAACTTTTTTATTGTTTAAGCTGTGTCCGTTTTCCCTACACCGAGGATGCAATAACCAACGTTATATATAAGGTCTGTCAGTCAACAGCGTTTTGATGTAGGTCTACAACGGACAGATGGACTGACGGGTCGTGGGCCGGCCACGTTTTTTTACTCTGTGACAAATGGCCTCTTTTGCCGCTTTCGTAATTGGTCGAATTTATGATATAGAAGAAAACTTAGAACACTTTTTAGGGGCCAGTGAAAAGCATTTTTTATTTTTCCTTTGAACTTCGTCTAAATAATTGTTTTTAGAGTAGGCAATTTCTGTCAAGAGCTTAAATTGTACTGGTTGATTTATTATTTAATGTTTCTTGCGTTTATCTATTTGTATTTATGATCGTTTCACTCTGTAAAATTGAATGACCAGTTTTTACGATAAAAAAGGTACGACTGTCAGTGACAGTTTGTTTTTGTTTAGAAAAACCTGCACCGTTTTTGTGGAAAACGATGCAGTGTTAGTAAGCATACTTTATAAGAAAACTAGATTGTTCTATTTGCAAATACTGTTAGAACTTTTGTCGTCCGGGTCAGAATGATGCGGCGAAAAAATACTACAGCTATATTTAATCCTCATTTAAATACACTGTAATCTATGATTTCCATTTATATGGAGTCAATAAAAGTCTCAATTTATTTTAGGGTCGACTTAAATTCAAAGATGGAGCTAAAAATTTTTTTAAGAGACCAGAAAGTGTTATGCTCTGTGGACGATATGCTCATCCAGGACTATTGACCGGAATATTTTTTTAAAACTTGAAGTTGTCCACAGACTGTAGAGTATATAGTATGTAGTGTAGAGTGTAATATGTATTTAAACCGACACATAATAGGCAATACCAAACATTTTTTTTTTACTTTTTCCAAAGAGTTTTGCAGCCTACACACACACACAGACATGTTCTTGTACGTATGCATATACCAAAGTTTACACGGAAAGTTTCAATCATTTAGAAAATCAATACCTACAATAATAACCGCACCCTATCGGGAAAAAGGAATGAATTCCTACCATTTACCAAGCTGCAAAAATTCTTTTGTAATGAAATATGCATAATGTCCGCATTGATCATGATGGTATTTTTCCTTTTAACCACGACCTTTATTAAAAATAATATTTCGATGCTAAAGGAAAAATTATACGGAAGTGACTGAAAATCTATATTCAAATTTACATTTTACTTTGTAGTAATACTGAGAAAAGTTTATTGTTGAGTATAATAGAATTAATAACCGTATCTCAGCCATAATAAGAGTTATGCGATGCGAAGTTAAAGTCAACAAAGACGACGACTGAAATTTGTAAGTGATCTAGACATAAACTACTTTAAGACTATCTAGGTAGACTAGAGACTAGACCTGCTTGGGTCGCATACTCATTGAATAAATGCAGGCTGCGTACATAGCTGTACAATTTGTTTTTAAGAAATATTTTGAAAAAGAAAATTGTCAAAGTAAAGTATTATAATAAAAAGTATTTCTAGAGTATTCAAATAATGTTAGATTCACATTCAAATACCACAAATGATTACCCGTCCATAGACAATTACGACAGACGACCGAAGCACCACGAGTGCCATAGTTATACAAAAAATCCCGTTCTAAAGTATGAAAATGTTTCATTAATAATATTATAAATAATAATTGTTTATACAGGTTTTTTCGGTGTGAAAAACTACGATTCATTTGTCGTAGGAAGACATGATGAAGTTTATCACGGCGAAAAAAGTGCGTCCACATTTGCACAACACCCCCTTACTAGTGGTTAGAGATTTATCAGCTAAGCTTAGAGCTAGCTTAGAGATACGAAATGGCCTATTTGAAGTCTATATCTAGATCATTTCGTTCTTAATTATCATCTGTCTGTGTGACAAAGGCTTGCAAGTCAACGAACTTTTAGCCCGGGAGAAATGGTTCTAATTAAAAACAATGAATAATTAAATGTTCTAACTGTAATTAAAAGCGAGCGTTTCACGCCTATTTACATTTAGTTTCGATGAAATAAGTAATAGTGTAGAATGTATTAGTCTTTGATTTATTTCGGTAATAAGTGTCTATGATCTATTTTGACTCCAAAGTCGTAAAAAAACATATACGTATATAGTACTACCTAATTAATTATAGTGACTTCTGAAATAGCATGAGGTCAATATTTAGAGAGACGTGTTGATTGTAGGTACTTATTGCTTTTTTCTAAAATATATCTAAAAATATTTGCAGTCACCACAGAAGCTGAAAAGTCTTCGAGAATAAGGGAAATAAAAATATGTAGACTGATATTATAGCCTGTAACTGTCCAACTACAGGGCGAACGCTTCTTCTCATACAGAGTAGAATTGAGAATTAATCACCACGCTTGCTCTCTGTGGGTTGGCAATTTTAAACTAGTAGTTCCAGGTTTCTTCATGATGTTTTCCTTCACCAGTCAGTGGTGTCTAGATAAACAAAGAAAGTACATAAGACATTGAAAAAGTCACATTGGTACATGCCAGGTTTGAACCTACACTCGTATGCTTGAAAATCGGGTCCAAAACCAATGACCCACTACGACACGATTCGCGTAAAACAAATTTCCAAAGTTTCACTGATAATTCAATCGGTTGAATACCAACGAATCCAATCGGATTTAAACAAACGTATCTGCATTATGCAATGCAAACGCAGACTTCTTTAAGAAACTAAAAGTCTAAGAAAACTGACTAATGTATGTGAACCGAGGTATGCCGACAATTCCAACTGCTATTGCACCTACTGATTAATTCAGTTCACTGACTAAGAAAGGAGATGGCAAAGATTGTAGTCAACCGACTTTTTTATTCACCAGATAGTCTGCACCGCTTCTACAATCAACAAAATAATATTTGTGTGATAACTGTATACCATACAAAGATTATTTTGTTATTTCTTTTTCATACAAATTATTTCGGTCGAAATATCTGTAACCAAGATATAGGTACGGCTTTCTAAAACTGTACAAAAAATGTGTTCAATTTATTTTTATTTTACGTATAGCTGATTCCATGCAAATTTAATGTCATAAGGCATAATATTAGTCGGTCAAAATTCAGATCAATAAAAGAGCTTTAGAGGAAAAAAAATGTCTGTTACATCACTGTTTAGTATACTTTGTAGTTGGATATAACTATTGTATCAAACGAAATTTCCTGGCACTTTAGCCTGGGGCACGACCGCGGTGGGTGACTGCATATCCGACTTATTTATATTATGATTATAATTAAAATTAACTAAACTTTTATACTGAAGACGGCTGTATCACTTATGAAAAATACCAACAAAGCAATATCAACCTGTTGCAAAATAAGTAACGTAAATGCATAGTCCATAAAACTAAAAAAAAGAAGGAAAACTATATCTCAAACAGTTCACATGTGAAAATCATGTTTGACACATTAATTTAACCTTGTATCTGATAGAGATAACTACCGTTTTCACCGGGTCAGTTCGCAGCCACAGTGTTATTTACCTTTACAGCTATGCGGGTGGGTAATGCGTACATCTTGATATGCATCTGAACCACTGCCCTCGTCAGCCCAGCGCAAAATTGGGTTAATTCAACGACGAAAACGTCGAAATGGTGAGAGCGGGCTTATTCCGAAGTTTGATTAATATTTTTGAGCCATAATTTATTTTGTTTTGTTTCCAAATCAAAGTTTTGATGCTGTTTGTAGATTATGCATAATTTAAAAGAAAAATATTTTAATTAAAGTTGTAAATTTGGTTTGTATGCAGAATTGTATTAGTTTAAATTAAATGCTTATTTACGAAATAATAATGTTGCAAAATTTATATTAACTAAATAATAAATGTATATTAACTAAATAATATGTATGAAAAGATAAATTATGTTTTTTTTAAATCTTAGGAATCTGTCTGTCATATCTAAGTTAAAAATTTCCGTGTAAGTTATTACAAATTTATTTCTGCCGAAAAATGACCCACATTCATGAAATCATCTCATATATATTTGTATACAACACTGAAAGGAAGTTACCCATATCTTTCAAACTTTATTTGCGTTGCCTTTCTCGGTCAATCTTTGTGGGAAAGTTTCTACGTCCTTCGTCGTGGACCCGTCAGCGATTTTGGTCTTCTTTTTGTATTTTCAGATAGTGACACATGTGACGGCTTTTATCTTTTTTCTGAGATGTGTAATATTGAATGAGTAGAGTCCAATACATTTAGATCCCGTAATTTTTGTTTTATCTTTTTTCTAAGACGTGTAATATTTGAGTAGGTATAGTCCAATACATTTAGAAGTAATACAAAAAGCTGCGATATAGAGGTATACTGCCAGGTCAAAGGTTCAAAATCCAGACACACTAGAAATGATTTATCACTTGCTAAAACGGTAAGGACAAACATCGTGAGGAAACTAGCACACCTGAGAGATTTTTTAACGGTCGCGGTGTGTAAAACCATGTCAGAAGCCTAGGGGCAGTTCAAAGTCTGGCACTAGCTTGTTCATTGATCGTACGATAAAGAAAGAAAGAAAAAGTATTTAGAGCCAGTAATATTAGAAACTAATCTAACGAGCCACTTGTTATACTACTTTTTGTTTATTAGTTTGTTTTATTATGTTTGGGTTGTTTTTTTAAATATATTTTTACACTTTTGTTAGATTATTGTTAGTAGATGAGCAAATCATAATATTGTAGAAGATCAAACGAATAAACGTACAGAATATGACCTCAGATTAGATTCCGTAGATGCACCACCCACCACAGATAGATGGACCTAATTAGCTTGGGATGGATTTCGCTCAATCTTTAAGGAAAAATTTCTTCATTCTCTGTTTTAATCAATATCTATAATATGTACTTGACAAATGATTTATTTTGATATAAACTTGCAATAAAAAAACCTTTTTTTTTAAATAAAAAAATTGATTTAAACCTTTTTAGTTTCATAGCAATCCCAATTGTATGTCTGTTTAAATGACAATTCAAATTATAAACGCAGATATACCCAAGCATAATTTTAGTTAAGCTAATTTTAGTTGCACTAATTTTATTCAGAGCCTGACTCCTTTAAGAAGGACTGGTCCTCAGCAGCTCTAGACAGAGAGAAGTGGAAGAAGAGTAAGGAGTTTTAGCCCTGCAGTAGGAAATTATGAGCTTATAAAAATAATGATAATACTTTTATTCATGTGCGTATTAGAAATTAATTGTCATTTTCTTCAAACTGTCGGTAAGAAATCTGCACACATTTTCTATATGGTGTATAATTCTTTGTTATAAGCCACCAGGTTGTTAATGAACCGTAAAATAGAAAGAAAGTTTATTTTACAAAAATTTTCCTCAGTTGCTTCCACTTAAATATATCCGTGCGAAATTGAAGGAAAAAAGTGGATAAACGTTGAAAAATTATTTAAAATTCCTGATCACAGGTTTGGTACAGCGGCGCCTAATAAATATTAACATTGTACCCTTACTTTAACGACTACAAAATTGTATGAAATGGAAATTATTCATGAAACTAAAATAAACGTCTTGGGAAAGAAACTCCTCAATTTTGTTGCTAAATCGGTAAAAGCTGCAGCTATGAATTTTGTATGAAAATTGATGTTACCGAAGACGCAGTATGAAATTTTAAATCACGACAGGATTTATAGCGGCGATGGCATGTTTTATAGAACCTTGTTTTGGTGTTAACTTTATTGGAATATCATAAAGGTTTTGTTTCCGAAGTGTTATGAGCCGGAAATTTTGGCACGCATTCTTCGGATTCTGCTACACTGCTTATGGGGAGCACAACTACACAATACTGTTCATCTTTATGTTTTATTGTGTGTTATATTCTTGAAATTAAATACATCTTAGAATCATCTCATCACGGTACAATGAAAGTCTTAATTAAACAATCATTACTGAATTTGTAAGAAAACCAGCACACCTCTGAGGTGGTTTTTTGACAGTGTGTTAATAAGCTATGTCAGAAGCGTAAGTGCATTTCTTAATTTGACATTTTGATCGATTGAATGGATTTATAACAAAACGAAAGATACAATTAAAGAGTTTATGACTGTAGGTCGTAGAAAGGAATAATTGGTTTGACTTTGAAAATAAAACACTGTCAGAAAGCTTCATTATCTCCAACGGAAAAATGCTAAATTAATTACACTGTCTAAAAATACATATGTTACGCAGAGAAGAGGAGACGTGGGGAATAGCTGAATATTTTTTTCTGACAAACTTTAGAGTAACACCAACATTCGTTTCGAATGAGCTAAGAGTCATTATTTCGTAATATTTCAGTCTGTAACTGTCCCACTGCAGGGCAAAAGCCTACTAGTATAGGATTTTTCCTAACAGCGAACATTAATCAAAACACCACGCTAGCTCAAGTTGGCGATCTCAAACAATTAAGTAGGTATAAGTGACTTCGAGATATCATCAATGCAAAGTTTTTGCGGTTATTGAGGATATAACTGACAGGAATAAGGTATATTATATTGTAGACAATTTTTGAGGGCCCCAATATAATTCAGCTACCACTATTTTTGCTTACCACTATTTTCGCTCACCACTATATGCTTGACATATGAGCTGTCAGCACATTTGGCTTCTAAAGCTTGTTAAATGTCTGAAGTTATTTTCAGGATTGTCATAAAAAATTACGACTGAGTTTATAGGAGTAACAGCATTTACTGGGTAAAGGTCTTGTCGCATTTATATTTAAATGAACCTTATTGTGAGTCTGGAATACAAATTTGTGATCTCGACACCCGTCCGACGCTGGAGTTGTACTATGTAATTACAAAATGTAAAGTTTCTACTTTCATGTTGTTCATTGCGAATTTATCGATCATACTTGCAAATGAATTTCTTATAAGGCTGCAATGTATTATGAAAAACGGTTTAAAGTATTTACATACCGTATTTTCTTACTACACTTTCTTGCAGTTTCTTATAATAATTTGTCGAGGTAATTTTATTCCAAGTCTTGCAAGCATAATTTTCAAGTCTACTTTAGATTCCAATTTTGATTTCATTTAGTTTGATATTAAATATATTATATGGCACTTCGTTCGCAATATTGTACATTTTGATAAGATTGACTCAAACTTTGTTTAAAAATATATTCAGATTACGATCGAAACTTAATTTCATCTCAAGTTTGTTTAATAGATTTGACTTAATTATGATGTCTAGACTTAATCTTAAGTAAGTTAAGTATTTTCACGTGTTTAAAAATGTCAATGTAGTGGTGTAGTTTCAAATCATGATAAAACTTCTCTGAAGACGTAGGTATCTACTAAAAATAATTTTGATAATGAGCTCCAAGGATTTAGCAAAAGCACTTTAAGATTATTACACTTACAGACCCATTTTCTTAAGTTTAAGTGATCAACATTGTTGTTAAACTAAAAGGTACGAAACTCGGATAACGTGATCGCGTTTCACCCTTAATTAGTATTTTTATTACGAAAGTAGTTTTCTATTAAAATGTAGGTATTTTGATTTTTTAAGTTTCAGTTTTCCTTAGAGGGGGTAGGCAGAAGTGTGCATTTGTGCAGTACACCCAAGTTTCACCGGCTATGTTTTAAATCCCATGTAATAGAGGGCGAGCCTATGGCCATTAACCGGGCACAATTCCAGACTCCGTGCTGCTACTGAGAATTTCCTAATGGAAAAACCCAATAACACTTCGCCCGACCCGGGGATCAAACCCAGGACCTCGTGCTCAGCAGTCGCGTTTGCTACCACTAGACCAACGAGGCAGAATAAATCATCTAACTGCAAAATATTAATCTTTGAATTGAAAATGAATTGTGCAATATTATAACAATAAATAAGAAATATAAATATTTAATAAGAAATTTGAAAAAAATATTAAATATTTATATTTAATAAGCAATAAATAAAAAAGTAATAAATAAGAAGTTTTTTTTTTGATAAAATTCATTTTCATTTCAAAGATTATTATTTTGAAGTTAGATAATTTATTTCATTATTCAATATAAATGAATATTAAAGAGCTCCACGTGTACGAAGGTAGCAAAATTACGTTTGTTTTGAATTTACATAATTTATTTACAGCACGAAATATTTTGTATGCAAGATTACTCTTTGGTTTTGTTTTTCAATCTCACGCATGTTTGTTTCTCATATAGGACAATTTATCACAGTAACATATTTTATTTTACATGTGCTAGCATCTGTAAGGCTGTTTACACAGTTTTACGACATTTATGATAGCTCAAGTATGTAGACTAAGGCCTATACATATAATACTAAGCTACTTTTTGCATCTTAGACAATATCGACGGAGGAAAAATTGCATTTTTTTTTATTTTATTGGCTCATTGAAATAAAAAAAAAAATACTGCGTCGGTCGGTCTAATCAACGTTTTCCAACGATGTTAATTTTTAATGTTAAGACCTTGACTTGTTTCTAAACTTTTTTAACAAAACATGATCCAATAAAATAAAAAATGCTATTTTTTGAGATATGACAAAATTGCTTTCTTGCGTCGATATACAGATTTGACGACATGAATAGAGTAGAATCACCAGTTAATCAATTAGGTGATAGATCTGGACTAGTACAGTACAACTTTCATCAATTAGTATTAAAGGCCTTTCTGAAAAAAAATCCAGCCTATATGTCCCAGTGCTGGGAAAAAGCTGTTTATCACGAATAAAATAAAAAAGAGAGATTCATACTGCGTGGTGGACGCTACGTACATTATGTTGTTGACAGCTAATTAGTTGCCATCCGCTGTTGGAAATAATCGAGCCTATCAATAAGTTTTTCAACTCGGCTTAACGACTACCTCATACAAGTGCAATACTTAACATACAGTCGGAGACATTAATATATTAACAATCTCATTAACTACTACTACTCTTTCTTTTTTATCGTGAGGTTGATGAAAAACTTGGTGTTAGAGTTTAAACCATCTGTAAGCCTCTGACATGGCTCTCACTCAGGTATGCTAATTGTGAAAAGTCAAAGGTGCGTGCCTGGGTTTGGAACCTACGACCTTTGATTTGGCAGTCCAATGCACTGCGGCTATCTCATTAGAAATCACGGAGATGCTCCAAAGAAATGAAATAACCTATATCTATGGATTGTCAAGCGCTGCTTAGCCGTAGTCTTTACGACAATTACCGCTGTATCTCAGCGCCAAAAGCGAACTACATATATTAGGATTGTAATTTTGAATTAGAGTCTTACAAACACACATGATAATTTGGCGCTCTAAAACTTTTAATTAAAAATACACATCCTAATATTACGCCATAAATTTAGTAATACTAAACTGCAGAGGTTGTAGCATATCCCTTATGAATATGCAAAGCACGTGGTTAAGACACTTAAATTAGCTCGTTATTCAGTGATTTACATACATAATTGTATTGTTTTAACGAGAAAATACAATATTGTTAGGTATATTCTCTTCTGAATAATTAATTTAAAGTTGGGAAATCATTTAATTGAATACAAGAAGTTATTTATCTTATGGTGCTATGTATGTATGTATTCTTCTCCATGAAGGGTAGGCTGCCCTAGAAACTGGCAACTAGAGTCACTCTTTTATTAAAAATATTAGAATTACGACTATTCATAAGTGCCTAATGGTCTACATGAATAAATTTTTTTTGATTTCTTGATTCTGATTTTGATGTATTTGCTTCTTTGAAGTGAGCTACAAGTGTAGCGCTGTCTCTGTCATTTGTTAAAATTCATGCTTACTTTAATCTCGCTCATTCTGTTGCAAACTATGAAGTTATTAGTAGGGCAAAGAGTTTTTTTAACTGTTGCTACAGTAGCTGTTGCGCAGTAGAGATATATACCTAGTCATATAAAAATCAGCCATATAAAGTGTATCTAGTATCTGATAAGATCTTTGTGTGGAATGTTTAAAGAAAATAAGCCAAGCATTTCATATCATCATTCAAATGAGTAATTCACGAGTTTTTAATTAAAATGAAAGTATTAATTTGTTTATAAGTTCATGAAATAACTGACTTTAATGTTTAGGTAAAACTATTTATTACATGATTTATTTCGAGATAAAAAATTCTCAACATACATCTATCTTTTTAGAAGGATTAAAACTTTAGGTGTTAACTAATAAATCAGTGGAAATTGATGTAATCAATATTTTCACTAAATTGCGTCTTAGAAAGACTTATCTATCAATATTAGACATTTCTCGCGGCATGTAAGTTTAAAACAGTTTTTCTTATTTCATCTAAGTAATTACGTAAGAAAAAGAATGCCTTCGCTTAACTTTTAAATCCCCGTGGAGCCGAATTTATGAGCAAGCATTGTGACTCTAAATTCTTCTTAACACGTTGCCAGCGGTGAAAATATTTCCACAAATATAAAAAAGTAGCAAGGGATCTATTTAGTTCCAAAATATTTTACTACCAATGTTTGCAGAGAACAGTTTGACCTGTTTAACGAAGTTTTTTTGTTCTTAGAAATATGCTTACGCCCAGAATATATTTTTGGTACAAAACTATAATATTTATAGCGCTGCTGTTAAACTGTATTGCTGTAAGCATCGTAAAACTAATCTAAAAAGTTGGGTAAATTGATGTTTGGTTGTTGACCCCCGCGGCGGGGAGAGGTTAACTCAGCAAAAGGCACAAAGTGTTCTCATAGATAACTACAAAATTTAACGCCTCTGCAAAAAAAAAGATTTATATTTTAAGATAATTTCAAATTCGGCACGTTACTTGCCGGTAAACATACCGAACAAAAGGTCGTTGCCAAAGAAAGTATTTGTGAAGAAAATTAATGTTTAATATAAGATCGAAATCTTAACTTCCCGCTTCGAAGGCCGTTGGCGGATATTTTTGCATTAAGATGAGGATACCGTAAATTTTCTGATAAAATATTATACATAAACAATCCGTAACTTTTTTTTCATGGCGCAGTTCTCTATATTGCTAATCCGAGCCAAATCAGTCATTTGTATTTTTATAGAGACACAAAAAAGCCGTGTCGTCTGAAAGTTCTTTAATAATATAATTTCCTGTAAGGAATTCACGACTCGGACTCTCGTTTTGAATAATAATAATATTAATGTCCCCCAGGCCGAATTTCTTCACCACGCAGAATTAGCCAACTACGCAGGAAATATTTTAGTGCACAAGTTGTTGCACAAACACAGGTGCACTCTCTATTCACAAACCCTCATAATCCGATGGGACGGCCATCCGACACGACCGGAGAGAGATCGGCTTTACCTACGTGCTTTCCATGTTTTGAGTAAAGGTTAGTTCAATCAATAAAGAATCTCATACATCATACTTATTCACATACATAGGCCTATCCACATCTATAAAAGATGATTTCACATAATGTATGTACAATTTATCAGCCGGTCTCTATGTACGTCTAAAAATAAACAAAAGAAACCAATCTCATGGCTGAAACAATGACATTTATCATTCAACTCATAAAGAATGCATTTTCACCAGATTATTTAGAGAGTGTCTAAAACGGAAAGGTATAATGGAGTTACTATGTATATCAATTAACCTCAGAAATAGACAATCGCTTACTGTGCATGCAGGTGTAAAAGGTTTTCAATTTGAAAACTGTAACCTGGCAATAGATATTGCCCGTGACACGCGGGTCAATAGTGCTTATTCTCCACACTCTAAACTAATTTAGACTCACTATCTCTCTTTCTATCAGAGATTATTAGAAAAGGGTAAAGATTTTTAGAGCTCTTAAAATAGTCAATTTTCATAATATCAACGAGTTTTTATGTCGGCATTTTGTCTAATTTCATGTCAATTGTAAGCGAGTAGACTAATTTGACAGCTCTAATTTGGAAGTTCAATTTGCTGTTCTTCGATAGTGTTTATTAGAAAGAGATATAGTTAGACTAAAATTAGTTTAGCGTGATGTTCAAGAGAATCAGTACCAATGTCGTGCTTCGAATATGTAACGGCATAAATATTTTGTTTGCCAAGTTTTAGATACTCAACAGACAGTGATAAAGTTTTGATATGATAAAAATAAAACTTCTGTAGAATCTCGTGTGTAACCACCAATATAGGTAATATGAGTTGAATTCTTGTCGCAGACATTCATTATTATTGTCACGTAGGTACTATTTTCTAGAAAATGTTATATTCGAGTCCTACTTTGATAGTTTTAATTATTAGTAAATATTTAGCAGTGTTAACAAACATAGCCATTTTCAGAATTTAAAAATCTTAGACAAAATACTAACTAGGGATTAATAGAGTACCATAATAATAATTTAAGAAAGTAAATATCTTTTCTTAAAATATAAGTATAGCCTATAGTTACCTTATAATCATATACTTACTCTTAGGTATATTACACACATCAGAACCTTATGCTGAATCACTAATATCCATTATAATTATTTCTTCCCCTTCCGATATTACTGTGCGTGTTCGGGAAATCAGAAAAATCTTTGTTTGGCTTCCTTATTAAGCACGTAGGCACTCGAAAAAATATTCTCTTAAGGTAGATGCAGTAACCAAGTTAGGTTGGTCCTTCCTATAAACTGCACACCGCATTTGGGGCGCACTCACTTAAGGATACTTGACCTGAAACCTCTTTGTCGGGAGAGTAGTTATATCACTCTTCAACCCCGTTTTTATGGATGAAACAAGTATTGTTTCGTTTTTTACTCCTCCGTATCGTCGGAATGTTGTTAGCTTGAAAACATCTTGTAAGTTATTTTCTTGGAAATAAGAAAGACTGGCTTCTTATTAAAACAAAAACTATATAACTATTTTTGAAGTAATCCCGCACAGGAGCTACTTATACACTCTTTTACAACAATTTGTTTTCAGAAAAACTTGTTCATATCTATACATATAAAACAGTACTGTGACTGACTGATAGACAACGCACAGCCTAATCCAGTGAACTTAGAGAAGGAGGAGGAGACGAAATACTCCCGAAAGCAGTGACTATAGACTCTTCCTCCTTGATGTAATGTTTTTTTACGGTCAGCATAAAGTGGTTACTTGGATAAAAATAGTTCCATGAATATCATTTATCATTACTCCGGACGGAATGGAATCTAATTCAGCTTGTAATCTATTGGGGGTATGGTCGCGATTGTTATGGTACTAAAGTACTCAAAACATTTAAGTATATTTGTTCCTGTAATCACAATAATCTTCTTTTTATTGGCTTATAATGAGGTCTAGTTTGGTAAATCACATTGTAGACTGTGATTGTAGATTTCAGACTGTTCTTTGTAAAAACACACACAAAAAACAAACAAAATACGCTGATAGAATTCATACAATAAAGGCTCAATTTCATTGGTTGATCACTCTGTCGATATACAGCATGCGGGGACTGAAATGGCCAATTAAATTGATCTAAAGACAATCTTCCGTACCCCGCATGCGGGCTCTATCAGCCAAAAAAATGAGTTTTTATGTCAGAATTATAATTTTATTGGCAAAAGTAAAGACTCATTCCTCCTACATATTCTACTTTTACGTATAATAGAAGTATACCTCCAAATCTACAGCGATAGACCAGTACCGCATTTTAATGTTCAAGTCGAGTCGCCGCCTTAACGGCCATGTTTAGTGGCCTTAAAGCGGCATTATTAGTGACAAAATAGTGTCTGGGGCAACATTAAAGTGGCTCCATTCTATTACCATTCTCTATAACATTCTCAATACGTACTTAAACACAGAAATGTGTTTCGATTGTTATCTGAAGGTTAAATTCGGGGTAAGTGGGTTTTGTCATGGGTATTATAGTCGTTATTGTAAATATTATGGTGTAGTTGTGCCTCGTATTATCTACTGCTAGAGGAAAAAAAGTCTGTATCTTAAGTAATTTCGAACAAATTTTTACAAAACGGTTGTCTAAAAAAAACACGGAACATAATACTGATCTTTCAGTTACTAAATTACTTAATAAAAAATATGTTGCTTGTTTGTATTATAAAAGTCTCTATTTGTGTAATTTAATTTTTACATTAAACTAGCTAATTTTGGCTTTGCCCCGTGGTTCTAATTTACCCCAATTGTAGCGCTACCTACCGGGTCCAATTGTGAATATAAACCATCCTGGGACCCAGTCAAATATTTTACTCAAACGCAGACAGACAATTGATTATTTTGATTAAATATTATTACGGCTATAATCACGGATTGATTTCGGAAATGCTCGACTTGTTTTGAACTCAAACAAAGTTTATTTTCAAGAGCGAGTGAAGTACGCGGTGGTGTCGCGGAATAATATTGAATATATTATAATTATGACCCGCGAAAGCTATTTTTCTAAAACGATTGATTTATAATTATACATATGTATATACTAATGAGTGGCTTATTAATAACCATGTATTGTTTATTTGCTAACTAACAACGCGTGTATTGACTATTTCATTGATATTTCTCACTTGTTTATAGCATTAATATAATTTAATTGAATATTAATTAACACTATACTACATAAACATGCTCTCATCTGTGTCAGCAACAGTTCAAATAGTATAAAGAAATTACACAACACGGGAAGCAACCAATTTTTTTAAAGTAAATAATATCACTGGCAGCATTCAATGTATTCAACTAATCTATAGAATATAATTATTATACCCTCAATTTTTATTTCCTGAATACTTAGCTAATGTTTATGATGTTGGTTATAAAAGTTCTGTATCAATCAAGTCTTGTCAATCTCAATAAACCTATACTAATGTTTTTTGAAGGTTACGTTTCGTCTTTCATAGTCATGTTTATGATAAAATAATTATAATTGTTTTTTATTGTTATATTTTACGAAAATTTTAGGATACGGATTGACTGTAATTTGGTCAGGAATATAAATATTTTTACATAAATAATAACATCTAGACCTATCATTACAAATTTATCAAATATATAGTAATCATTATACTCATATGTTACAATATGAGCATACAGATGACCGTAGCAGAGCTTGTTGGATAAGCTACTTAATCATAAAACCAGTATTTGCAATAAAAGATGTTGGTTTTAACAGAAAAAAAAGATTAAGAAAGCCTATCCCTTCACCATGTGGAAACAGTGGAATACAATAATGACAAGACTATGAAAGAAAATAACTTAGAAAATACAAGGCTCTAGTTAAGGATCAGGAACTTTTGTTTATAATAATTGTTTCAGCCATTTAAAAGGTATTTGACTGATAGGTAAACCCCACTACCACGTGGGTCTAACGCTGGGAAAAGAAAGAAAGACGATGAAAGAAAAGAACTTATAAACCATGTATATACCTATTATGTATGTATTTATGGAGTTATATATAGTTTATTAGGTATATGTGTAGTTTATGTTTGTTATTAATCTAAGTTGGTTTAGGATTTTTTACAATCCTAATTACTTTCTGTGCATCTACCATGTTTTTATCTCTGCATCACCTCAAGGTCGTTTGAGAGAGAATGCCTATGGCATTAAGTCCGCCTCTGTACACATATTTAGAACATAAAGTTTAAATAAATAAAACCACATAACTAATTTACTTATTAAGCATTAATATTGTACAAACGATTTACATTGACAAACACCACAAAAGGTAAGCGTATCAAAGCGAACAATACTTGTAGTTTAATGGAGTCACAATTCCACAATGAAACTAAATTCCGTTGCGCGGTTGGAAAAGCCAAGTATGAAATGCCGGAGTCGTATACATAGGTACGTGAATTTAATATACTTTAGCAGTATTAATTATGCTGGCTACTAACCGTTTGGTACGCTTTCCGATTCGTAAACCTTAATAGTTTAATACTAAACCTCTATATAAATGTTCATTCAGTTTATGTTTTGGATAATTTTGAAAATAAGTTTAGAAAACTTTAGTCAGTTTAACAAAATACGATACCAATACACTTTCGGAAATCTTCGATTCCTTAATATATTAAAGTTATTCATTTTAAATTATTCAAATCAACGTTGCTGATTTTTTTCTAGGTATACTGGTTTTATTGGGTTAGTGTAGTACTATTTTTATAGTTTACGACTAATAGATTCAGTTTCCGTTCATAATCTGCTGGTAGTTTTTGAACTTTCGAGATTCGTCATAAAAAAAGTAGTTTTTTAATATTGCCGGTGACATAATCACTTTAAAATGCCTAGAATTATTTTTGAAGAAAAAATAATCATCCAAGAACTTAATGATAAGAAAAAAAAAATTACCTAATTAAAACAGAAAATTAACTGTTTGTCAAAAGACACTAAACATTTTTGGAATAAAATGGTTACCAAAAACATTTTCATTTAGATATTCTACGAGGTTTACGAAATGAGAAATTTACCAAACGGGAAGTAACCAAAGAACATAAATTAATATAAAATATCAATTAATATCATCATTCTTGTTATAATAATAACGTTTAGTTAATGAACTACCTAGTAGTTTAAGCTACTTTTAGGCTTCTAGTATGGCATAAAATTCCATCGAGTACATCTCTTAGGTGTATTAGTGAATATATTTTGTAATTCTAACCTACCTACCTTACCTGTGGTGTTTCCATGCAGAAATTCTCAGTAGTGGCAGGCAAGAGGCTTATTGGTACTTGAAACACTGCTGGCGAAATGTAGGTATATTACCTAAACGAGTACAGTATACACCTCTATCTATCCCACTGGGAATCAGGCTAAAATTTATTCACAGAATAAAATGTATTCACAGAATACAACGACTTATATCCCGACTGGTCTTAAAAACTGACAGCTTCTAAAGCCACAATACTCTTAATACTTTTGAAATAACGAAATGAGAATCGTAATTATTTCGAGGTATTTTCCAAGTCAATAGTCATTGAAAGTCACTCATCTGTAAACGGTTTTAAGATAATGTCAAAATATGAATTCATTCAGACCACTTGGAAACTATCAAGGGACTTTACCGGCCAAAGGTTTTGGAATTCCACGTGTAACGATCGCTAATATAAGTACATTATATAAAATACATGTGTTTTATTGTTATTATTTATATACCACTTTAATAGTAAATATTTGTTTTTTTAATTGTAAGTATCGTAGTTTCGATTAGCGCATTGATATTTGAGAAATTAGAAATACTAAATTATACCCTGTGCACCCACGACACAGGTTAAGTTGATGGTGATCAGGGTGGTTTTAGTGAGGTAAGAATCCCACACTACCCGGTCTCTTCCCCGGAGGTGGGGGCCTTTTGACGATTTCCCCCCGTAAAAACAAGGTTAGGTAAGGTTAGCACAGATTTGACTATAAATATATTTTGAACTATACCTAGATTTTTAGTAAGAAATTCATGGGACCCATATGGACCGGTTACTACAACAAAAAGCGACAACAATTTCCGAATTCACATTTGAACCCGTCAGCAAATGGTCCAAATTTAAACCAACAGTATGTCAGACAAATAATAGGATAGTGCACACAAACGTTGTTCAAATACGTAGGCTATTGGTCTATGCCATACATACGTGACCCGACTATCCAACACAATACACTTGTCGTCGGGTCTTAGAGCAATTTCTAAAGAAAAAACAGAATACGAGACACAGCTGATATTAATCCACGCAGCTGGGTTTTATTGAAAACTAGACAGTTTTCTCTCTGATAGGAAATTGTAGTGATCAAAATTCTGTAGGGTTTTATCACCAATTCATTTTTTATTGAGGAAATTCGGTTATTGTGATGCCTTTAGGCAACGATTTAGGGAGTAAGAAGGACGTGATATTTTCATTCATATTGTACCTGAGATTGGGTATTTTGAGTTGTGCCGGTATCCGTAAAGTTCTTTCTGGGAAATTGTTCCAATGCAATGCGGCTTTGTGAAAGAATATTTCAATACCGGCTGAGGGACTTGATAAAACTAGTGAAGTATTCTTTACAAGTAGGTATATCTGTTAAAGGAAATTGCAAGGAACGTAGAAAAAGGTTGTTTTAGACTACTAACTTAGATAGAAACGACGGTAAATGGTTTTCATCACTACATAGTATAAAACAAAGTCGCTTCCCGCGTTTGTCTGTCCCTATGTATGCTTAGATCTTTAAAACTACGCAACGGATTTTGATGCGGTTTTTTTAATATATAGAGTGATTCAAGAGGAAGGTTTATATGTATAATACATGCAGATTAGCGTAACCGTGCGAAGCCGGGGCGGGTCGCTAGTAATCTATAAATGCTTGGAACACCAAGAGAATCTTGTTGCTGACACTGAGTGGGATTTAAGTGTAGTATTTGATTTAAATCCTCAAGTTCCAATACCTACATGTTGTTAATTTTACGTGTTAATAACGTAAAGTCATTCAATGCAACTAAGTCTGGAATAGCAAAAATATTCAAATCTCGTTTATGGTTCGCTGGACAGCAAAAACGACATCAAAACTTAGTCTAGAGTTTCCCTCGTCTAGTGTTTTCCTGACTTCGGATCGTGTGTTTTAGTAGTTTACTTTATAGTTTGGTCGCATTTTCACAAAATCGGAAATCTTATTTCAGATTCTCTCTATGATAGAGTCATACACTAACTCAATAAAGCCAAATTTCATTTTTCGTAAAATAGTGGATTTTATATTTAGGTAAGCGAATGACAGTGTAGATTGAATAAGCATTCTATTTCATTTTGATCAGAACGTTTATTAATAAACGTTCTATGAAAGAAATATTTAAGTTTCCATTTCATTTGTTTCAAAAATATTTGTCAGAATGTTTCACGTATAAGAAGTTCAAAGTTCAAAGATACATTTGCAGTACCTACTTATGCTGTTATTAACATATTGAAATGTCTACACCTGAACATCTGAAGTGATCTACTTATTACAAGCAAGTACATCTCAACTCAAACACTCTTGGAAAACCGAGAGTTGGTCGTGGCGCTTTAGTACCACAGTGATTCGATTACGATACGATACGATCACAAAGGTTAAGCAGCGCATGATGCAGTCAATCCGCGGATAGGAATATTTGAAGAATTTCTTTTAGGAAGACACGTTAAACTGTGGACCCCGGTTGCCACTTCAAGTGGTTTATCGTTATGCCGAGTTGGTAGGCCTGACGGCTTAATGAATTCAGTAGCGGGTATCACATCATCACATCAAATCCAAGGCTGTGAAGTTAGCTATAGATAGGGTTTTTGCATAATATACAAGGTTTATGCCATCCATGCCAAGGTTTATGAATTCCTACATGCATGAAAACACGTAGGATAGAAAACATTAATTTTAATTACGACTATTCCTTGACAAAGATTATCTCGCAGTTAACTTCACAGTCTTTGGTCGGTAGCGCGTACTGTTATACTCGCCTACACCAAACGCAATAGATCAGCATGGTGGAGTGTCCCTCTCACTAGGTCACTCTCACTTCGATTTATGAAAGGTCCAGCCGTGGGAGGGTATAGGCTGATTTTTCGTAATAGTTTGTTGAACTAGATAGGCCATTAAATAATATAATTTATCCGAGAAATATTTCAACTCAGAAACAATTTAGTTACCTAAAAACAAATTAATATAACGAGTGTGCGAGTTTTTAGAGCACCGTTTAGTTCCACAAAAAGCAAATATTGACTTCCATTAGTTGTTTTGGCGTCTCGCCAAATGTATGGAAGGGGTCTTGAGACCCTTTTGTTTTTAGTCTTTGTCAATATTGTTGGAATTCAAAACATCTTTTGCTCTTGTTGTGACTTGGGTATGGTATTTTTTTTGATTCTCTAATGCCTCAAAGCTAGATGCAATTTCAGTATACGGTAGTGCAGCCGCCTTCATATTTTTTCGTTGGTATTAATAATACTTAGTGTGTCTGAGTGAAAATAAGTCAACTTATTCAAATTTAAATTTACTTTATATAGATAAAATTTGATACTGATACTATTAATTTTGATACTGTACTTAAAATCAGATAATTATCTTTAACTAGCTTTTGCCTGCTACTATGCTCGCGTGGAGGATAACCAGAATAAAAATATCCTATGTGTTAATCCAAGACATCTATCCAAGGTCTATCTGAACGCCAAGTTTCTTCCAAATCCTTACAACAGTTTACGTGTGATTTAGTAATAAACATTTAGATATCTTAACAACCTTTCACATACAATCTAATTTGTAAAAAGTAAATGTCAGGTAGATAGTAGGCTGTCCAAAAAACTTTGTTCAACAAACAGTCACGTCCCAAACTACATTGTAAGTACTCGTAGGTATCTATTTCCAAAACAACCTGAAAGCAAAACAAATCTGCACTCAATTTATAAACATGTCACTCAAAAAAATGCTCAACCGTATGAATGACTGATGCTCAACTTTGTTCGCGCAGTCAAAGAAAAGTGGTTGCGCAAACTGCGAGCCAGATGACTGAACACCTCGAAGAAATTGCTTGACTTTTGAAGGGATTTCCACCCGCATGCAGACGACAGATTGATGATATCCGATTTTTCAAACGACATCCCGTTACAACGACCCTTTTCCTTATACACCCGTAGAACCTTTAATGTCCTAGATTCGATTCCTTAGTAGTAAGATGGCTTACTGAAGATTGATGTTAATATACGTCTGTTTGAGGGCCTTCATTTGTTTAACCGTCTAAATTAAGCCGTGAGAGTTTCTAAGGAAAACCAACCAGTTACCAAGGAGTTACTTATCAAGGAAAATGCACTTTTTTCTGTCAGTATTAAGAGAATAAACTTTATGTACGTAATGCTATTTTTTTTTGTAAATGTAGTTTTACATTATTTTGTTATTCTAAATTTTCGGTAAAAACGGTCAAAGAAACATGAAGCAAATTAATGCATTTTTCACCCCAATATTTTTTTTTTACTTTTCAAGGCGCGTACCTCTGACTTTTCGTAAGTTATATGCATGTTATTACCTGTTCCATGCCTCGGAAAAGCACGTAAAGCCGTTGGCCCTGGTTGTCATAAAGATCTTTGACAGTTGATATAGGGAGTCAGTACCCTCATAAAATCCTGACAACTGATGTAACCTTAGAATATCGTATCCCTTTGGGTTGCGGGGGTCAGATAGGCAGTCGCTCCGTAGAATACTGATATTAAGCTGCATCTAGTTAGATTAGAAGCCGGCCCCAACAAAGTTTGGAAATAATAAGGCTAGGAGGATGATGATTTATTTTAAACTTAATTTACCTACATATAAAGTTTAATTTGAAATTTTTGTTATAAGAAACTACAACTCCAAAAACAAGGTTTGACAATTCTCACAGAATTCCTTCTAAAAACCAATGCTATGTGATTAATTAATAAAACCTTCGTGTAATTACGAAAGACCTTCAGTCTTCACGTCCAACTAATTCATTCAATCAATCACTCAATTAATTCAGTACAGTGCCGGTCACTACTAGATTTAGGTTCGCTCTAGTAGTGCTATATCACGTTTTCTTGGATATCCAGTTTCTACATTCTTAGTTACTAACTACTAGTAAGTCAAAGGTCAAGAAAAATCAAAGCCTTGTAAGTTAAAACTTAGATTCGCATGTCTGGCTTTTCTAATTACATGCGAATATCTAAAATTACTAAATAATCATAATAGTCTTCGATCACAGCGTCAATCTCTTGCCAACTACGCAGGAGATATTATAGTGCACCAGTATGTGCGCAAACACAGGTGCACTCTCTATTTCCTCATTCTCATAGCCAATGGAACGGCAATCGGACACGACCGGAAAGAGATCAGGAGGTGAAGGGCCAATAGCTTAACGCGCTTTCCGAGATACGGAGTAAATGATATTAATTAATACGCACATAATAATAACATAATAATTTTATTACGCACATTACTTACGAAAGATTACAGTTGCATGTCGTGGTTTGAGCCGGGAGGCATTAGACTTAGATCATTATTTTACTAACTTTATTTCAGTACTAGCTTTTGCCCGCAGCTTCGCCCGCTTGGAGGATATATGGTTTTTATGTTTACCGAGTTTTATTCAAATCAAAAGTGATAAGGTAACAAACATCTTCACAAACTTTTATTAGTGCAGATTAGTAATAATATGATATGACAGTTCAAGTCCCGCCCAAGTCAGTTGTTTTTGCGAGTTTCTTATTAATTATATGATAAACATTTAAATTATCTAAAATATTTATTATTGTAAACATTATATATATATTGCCAATACATTAACTCGTTTCAGTATGTCATCATAAGTTAAAGTTTTTATAGCGAATAGAAAGCTTCAACTGCGAGCAGAAATCGAACTTCTTCGTGTACCAGTGGATCGTGAAGAAGAAGGAAGAATATGATCTTAATGACCTTACGAAACACATCAGTAAGAAAAGATACTACCTATTCTATAACGCCAATATTCTGTTAGAGGGTAGTACTACCCCACTGAAACCAGCTTATTCTAGCTCTAAAATTAAATTGTATAAAAGGATTTAGTCACAAAAATCCAATTTAATAGACTTTCATGACTCTCGATTTAGTTATTCATAACGCAAACGGAGGTACCTTTGATAGATGCGGGTCTATTTGCTTAAATCTTATCCATATCTATAATGACATCTCCTTACGAATTCCTGTCTTGTATAAAATATTCAATCCTCCATTCCATAACATAATTATGTTTACTTCGAAGTATAAATAGAAGTTTCATAATGTTCTATTTACGTAAATGTTTCCTTTTGTAAGTGTTTTGCAAAAGACTAACTTTAATTCTAAATAAAGCAGAGTATGAGTGTGAGAGAATAAAGAGTTTGCTTGTGTTTGAGCACTTAAATATATTTTGTGTAGTTGGATATAATATGTAGTAGTGACACAAGAGACTATAAATTTTGTCGTACCTATTGTCTTTTGCCAGCTTAGTACCGTATACCTGAAATAAATTACTGACAATCTTTAAGCATAAGGCTTATTAGATCTTAAACTTACAACAAATCTGTTTATATCAAACATACGAGTATTGTTAGTTTTTTAAACTATCACACGCATAATATAGTCTCAAACTTTCGCGAACACTCAACATAATGAAACAACTTTTTAACAGATATAATTCGCGTTTTTATTTTGATAATACAATCCTGACGTTGACGTAGGATTGTATTATCAAAATAAAAACGCGAATTATATCCGTTAAAAAGTTGTTTCATTATATCACACGAAATCAATAAAGGACCCTTTATCGCAATTGAATCACGTTACAGAGCTTATCGTTTACTTACGAACTGTACATAGAACTAATTGATATGCAAAGGAGAGTGAAGTTTAAATTAATTCCAGATAGCACCAAACTCTCAGTACAAGTACCTTGTATTTCCAGATTGCTGTTTATTTAGAGTTAGCGTTGTCACACACAATCACCATCATTATGTCAGCCATGTCAGAGGCCTACGGGCGGTTTAAACTCTGACACCAGGTTGTTTATCAACATCAACTGGAAGACATGCACTGTTGAACAAAGGCACAGCACACACAATAATGGGTAATGAAAAATAAACTCTGTTTTTTTATGCACACACACACTTGGTCGATTAAAAGTTATATAGTTACAGCGAATATTTTATTTTCTTACGTAAAATATCGCATCAGAGTCAGTATCTATATATTGTAGGGGATTTATTTTTGAATGATTCAAGTAGTTTTTTTTTGTTTTGGCTATATTAGAACTATTATGTTATTATTATTTTCATGTAGATAGGTGCAGTAAAATAATTGTGTCTATATATCTGTTACATAACATTTTTCTTAATACTAATATTTATTATTTACGTTATTAATAATTTAGAGTTGGTAAGAACTTTAGCAGCGTGTTTGGCGTTGTGTGTCGGGTCGTTTGATTCCCTACAATATGGTTGAGTTAGGCGATGGCTGATGCATGCGTCATACTCGTGAACGGGTGCCGTCTGTTGGGACTGGTCAGCTCATAGCTGCTGCGGTAATTTTATCAAAAGCATAAATATATTAAAGGTGTACTTGTGTTTAGCCGACTGACATTGTTCTCACATAAGACCTCAGAACAATGTAACCTAAAATATTGTAAGCCACTATATTTAAAAGAGCAACCATGGAGTTTCTTGCCAGATTCTTCTCCATGAAGGGTAGGCTGCCCTAGGAACTGGCAACTAGAGTCACTCTTTTATTAAAAATATTAGAATTACGACTATTCATAAGTGCCTAATGGTCTACATGAATAAAAATATTTTGATTTTTTTGATTTTTTTTTTGAGCAAGCGTGTAGCCGAAAGTAATTGAACCTACGTGTGATAAATTAAAGTGTATGCACTAACTTCAAGTATGTCATCGGTGTCCAGTTTATTTAATGGCATTGAACATTGTTATTATTAACATATAACTCGATTAAGCAAAATCTGCGAAAATCGTATTTATTTTCCAAATTTCCCGCTTCATCCTCGAAAATATATTTAAAAATAAATATAAAAGTAATATTTAGTGATTTATCTTTTCCCTCGTGCACTGCAAAAAGCAGTAAACTAGCTGAAAGTGGCGAATCTCATCCCCATTCCAAACATGAACATTTGAAATTGCTTTTAGAAACACTTCAGTCGGGAGGCGTCCGTTTCAAGATGCTGCTCCGTCTCGGACCATCCTTAATAGCCTATATTTACTTTTATGAAAGTTCAACGGAAACTTCGTAGCCCCCGAAATTAAAAGCAACGCCCTAAAAACGAGACACAAAATTAAGGCGACGGTGAACATAGATAATAACTCCCCTTTGCTCTCAAGTGCCTTAAAAAGACAAGCCACTTTCATAAATCTCCGCGGTGGTTAACGCCTCGTCCGAAATACAAGAAACAAGGAAAGAATGGCTTCGAGCGACAACGGGAAAGGACCAAAGTTTTAAGTACTCTTCAGTAAAATGTTTTCAGGGAGTGATCTCTTTCGGCATTACTGTGAATTTACTGTTAATTGTCTAAGATGTGAATTACAGTTATAATGTTATGTAGATTGGGTTTTATGAACTCAGAAAACTTTGTTGACTGTTCTCTGTTCTGAATAAAATTGCAATATATTATGCGGGGTGATAAAGAGACGACGAACAATACCTTTGTTGTAAATTTAAACAATCTTTATGATCTTTTAACGACTTTACCATCCATCTTAACTTAAATGTGTAGTTTCTTCGCTGGAACTATTTTTAACGGTACAGCTAACTAATCTGTTAATAAGTTTCTTAAGCTAACTAATCACTATCAGTAAATAAGTTTGTTAAGCTAACTTTTAAAGAACAAAAACAGCTTTTACCTTAAAAGTACGTGTAAAAAGGTTTTTTGCCATCCATGAAAGAAAATTATTTTAAGATCATGCTCGAGGTTTTAAGTTATTTGCCCATAATCGCCACGATGGCCAAGCAGTTTGGAGATCGCAGTAGCAGATCATTGCTGTTATACAGAAGGATGCTGCTGCCTATCATCCGGATCTTTCCCTTTGTCACTCCTTACGACGAGTAGGGGTGGTTCTATACATAGGCCGGAAACCACACGGCAATTAATGCCAAATTAAAAATTTTATTCACATCAAACATCCCGTCACTGCACGAAAACAAACTTAGTAAAACATAGCTAAGAATGATTTTGATTAAAGCTACAGATAAACTTACAGACAGGCATACAAAGCCAAACGTTTAACTCTCCTTTTTTTGCGTCGGAGATTCGAAACGATTTAAACCTTGACTTGACGCTAAAAATGTTAACTTAAATAGGTATATACAATGATATTATAAGAAAGTTTAAAATTCTTCGATACATTTTTTTAGCTAAGAACACTCTCGATCAATATTTACCTTTCAAATAAAAAAAACCCAATGGGAGCTACGATGCCACACACAGATACGCACATTAATCTCATAACACCCCTCTTTTTTCATCAGGGGTTAAAAAGGCTACAGCAATCATAATGATAGTAAAATAAATAATAAAAAACACATTCCGTAAATGGGCCGTTCCAACAAATAAAAGCTTGATACGGTGTCTGATGCTACACTTAAGAGATTTTATTGATTCGACGACGCTATCAGTCAAGACTGTACGAACGGGAAGCCTTATATAAATTATTCATGAGGCTAGGAACGTTCCCGTCTCTTTCCTGATAGTGGTTAGTGAGACAAGACGATATGAAGTCTCGGTCTTGATCCTTCATGAGCAGGGATTATGGAAGCCGCCAGTCTAACCCTACTCCTTATTACCGACCGTTTTGTTTCTACTGTTTACCTATGGGAGGGAGTCACGCTGCGAAAGTAAATAAAAATCATATTATGATCTTTATCGTCGTATACACAAGCAATATTATCTATGTTTATAGCTGCATTATTTGTTTAGCGTGATATTTTGTTGGTTTAACGATAGCTTTTTATTTTAATGGTTATGTTTTGTTTATGAACAATCAAATGTTGTAAGCGTTTTGTTTTTGGGATATTGTTTTCGTAAAATATGTTTGTAGAACGTTGTGGGTTAAGATGTAGTACAAACAATATTAATATGTATTCGTGTTGGTAGAGTTTGAAAAAATAAAACAAAAATGTTCTTAACTTTAAAAAGTGATTCCATTTTATATTTGAAATAATTACGCTTCAAATACAAAGCGCTATTACCGCTACGTTCGTATGACGTCATAGCTACGGCGTAGTTTATGGGTTACGACGTAGCAACTTCGTAGATCTACTCCCGTTTGAACATTGAGTATCTTATCCGTATTTCCTTACCTTTATAACAGCGTGAAAGGTAGAAATCTTTCAATGTTCACTGTCAAAATCACAAGACTACTAACAAAATCCTTCCTGAGACAAACAATCTGTACCAGACAGGTATGTTTGGCATGACATTGATTCGGGTTACTGATAGAGATTTCTCTTTTAGTCGACTAATGCCAATTGCGGTGTTGAGAAAAGAGAAAAAAGAACTTGTGAATATCACGTAGGTAATTCAATAAATCGCAATGAAAAGGATCACACTTTTTCCCACTCGTAGTAATATCGCATTCCGTTCGTCATAAAAACTGGGACCATCTATCCGACGTAGATGTATGGTTGGTAATAATTCACGTCAATATTCATTCATGTCAAACAAATCGTAAAATGTTCGGCATCCAGGTTGTGGACCGAATGTGTTTTGGCAGTATAACATAGATTTTTTGTAACGACCCGTTTTGATTTGAAATCCATTTTTGACAGTTAAACATAAATCCTATTATATTTCATAGATTTGGGTGAATTGTAAATATTAATAGAGGTTTATTTAGGTTAACAAAATATTAGTTTTCGTGTAAGTTTTAAAACTTATATAGTCACTCACACTGTTTAGTACAAACTTACTTTGTTGTATGGTTAATGAACAACCAGGTGTTAGAATTTAAACCGCCCGTAGGCCTCTGACATGGCTTTATACACCGTTGAAAAATCTCTCAGATGTGCTGGTTTCCTCACGATGTTTTCCTTCCCCGTATCAGGTATTAGCAAGTAATAATTAATTTCTAATGCGTTCATGAATCCGAAAAGTCATAGGTGCGCTTTTTGGGACCGAACTCGAGAACTCTGACTTGTCAGTCGACTGTCATACCACTAGGCTACCAGTGTTATATATACATATAGTCCAAATAATATAATACAACTGACTATAGTAACGTTTGGCTTCAGAAATGGAACATCTTAGCCTAATAATAGTATTTCAATTAATTTAGCTTAATTATAACACTGTCTAAACCAGGATGTCACCAGCAACTACCATTATAGACTATCATAATTGCTTTGAGATAGAAATTAAATCGTAATTATATGCAATCTAATTCAATAATATCTGAATATATTGAGAGTAGAGTTTGACGTCCATATTAAAATATTTTGGATGTACGATTCTATTAGTCAGTTAACCATTACGATTTCCCTATAATGTAATATGACTGCTTTGTTTCAGGTACCTATATAGAGGTCATACATAGCACTGCTAAGCTCGAAGGGGAGATTTCATTTCCTAGGTCATGAGTTTTAACATAGTTCCATATTATTCCTTATAGAAATTATTTACAGCAGCACGAAGTCTGAACTGAGCCCGGTTTTTGGCAAAAACTTCTCCCCAGTTCTATAAGACGGGTGTTAAATACCTTTGCCTATCTCTTCAGAGCAACATAGACGCGACATTTTTTTAATATTACAGAAAAAAACAATAGTAAAAAAATAAAATAAGTAGTGATAGCCTAATGGTATGACCGTTGGAATGCCAAATCAAAGCTCATAGATTTAAAACCCAGGCCCGCACCTCTGACTTTTCGGATACATGTGCGAATTAGAAATTAATTATTTCTTACCAAAACGGTTAAGGAAAACATCGATCGTGAGGAAACTAGCATACCTGAGAGATTTTTTAACGGTGTCAGATGCCTACGGGGGGTTTAAACTCTGCCATCAGATTGTTTATTTACCGAGAATTATTAAATAGGACTAGTAACGCCTGAGATTAGCGTAAAACATACCTACAAACCTTTTAGCTTTAAAATATTGGTATAGATGAACAATTCTCTTACATTTCAATTAGTGAGTCTTTGTACAGCTAACAAAGGCTGATTTAATTAATATTTATCGCCTGTCAATAACTTGTAATACGCGGTAAAATTAAAGCAAGGCCGTAATGGTAATATAAAGGCTATATATAATTATAATTTCATAAAGATAAATTCATGTAGATTGATGAAACAGCAGGAAATTTTATTATTCAGCAATATGGTGGAATTAAATACATTTATAAGCTATAGGTAGAAAGTATTTACGTAATTACTTTTTACATTTTAATGGAAAAAGTAATAAGTGCCGTAAAGGTTTTGTTGTAAAAAAAACTATAGGGTTAACTTTTTTAGAAATAAAGTATAATATTATGTATAACTTTATAAGGTGAAGCATATTTTCTTAAAGTAGAGCCATAAAAAGATGATTCTTTATATCTTTATCTTTTACGATCTTCAAAAAATTTGCTTGTTGACCTAGAAAGCTGAAACTTTGTACATTTAAGATGAGTGACTTCAGGACTTAGCGAAAGAAATCTTAAGCAACAAGACCTAAGATTTAGTACTAACTTTTACTTTGTTTAATTGTGTGCAAATATACTTTATTTACAGCTATTTACTTTTTGTGTATAATATTTTTAAAAGCATTTTCCATCTAGTAATATTATAAAAGCGAAAGTAAGTTTGTTTATACCTTTTTTAACCACTAAATCGATCATCCTGAAATTTTACATATACTCTATACGAATGAAGATGTACAAAAATGGATATAAAGTACCTTTTATCCCGAAAAAAGTACTGTTTCTAAGGAAAATAACAATTATGTTCTTATGGTAATAGATGGCACCACGTGTCGTACAACTCGAATTGATTGCCATATTTTAAATTAACGCGAGCGAAGCCGCGGGCAAAGGTAAGTTTTAAATAAAACGGCATTATTTTTTCTTATTTAATAACAACGTATAATTTAAAAACCAGACAAACGTTACCTGGAAACAAAAAAATACTTTCAATCTGATTAAAAGAATTCATGCTTTTATGTAGTTGTTTTGCACTTATTTCCTCTCTACAGTATTATACGATTACATTTTGCTAACCAAATTGTACACATAAACATTTAATAAATTAATAAACTATCCGGTAATAGTCCCACTGCAGAGCAAAGGCCTCTTTTCATACAGAGAAGGATCGAAAAAAATATTCACCACGCTAACTCACTACGTGTGAGCGATTTCAGATTATTAAGTCCAGGTTTCTTCCCGATGTTTTCCTTCACCGATAGTCAGTGGTATCTATCTACATATTAACTAAGATTTTACATAATTATGACATTGAAAAAGTCACATTACATTGGTTCATGTCAGATTTGAACTTATATTCATGTGCCTGCAAAGGAGGTCAGTAACCATACGACAACATAACTTGAAGTAAAAAAGAGTAAAACGTGTAAGACAGGAAAAAGTAAACAAAATAAAATGTTAATACTTATATTTAAATCGAACTCTTTTGTTAAATAACAATAGTAGATCCGTGTTGGGAAAAAGAGAGAATCCCTTCGGTCTCACCCTTTATACCATGCATTTGTAGATAACATATATCTCAGTCCCTTTCAACATTATCCATTATGTCAATCTTAGGTCAACGGTTTATCGCTTCCAACGGAACCAGAATGTTGTTTTTATCTGAAAAATTCATGAAAAAAAAATGCCTTTGAGTATTTGACATATAAAAGAGTGTCCACATGCTTTTGTATCCTTTGTAGGCTTATCCTATATGTGGTAACCTTTATATATAAATCGCCTTTCATTTGATGTTTAACATATTCAATTTTCTTTAAACTTTAATCATCTACGTGTTAGCATAAGTTAAAAGAATAAAGTTATATTTAAATAAGCCGGATCGACCCGGGAAGTAGCAGTAGTAATACCTCTCCACGAATATTGGCATGAATTAACACTAAAACTAAATACTGTTGTGTCAGTAAGGGTATAACTGGAGGCCTAAATTCCCCTTTGCTTAATCCTTAATTTCTCCACCCCCATCCATAATCTCGCAATCAACACGCAAGTAATACCCCTTTTTTTGTCGTGTGGAAATCTCTTTATGAGTATGTCTTACTCGCACGGACTAAAAACCACACGGTGTTCCACGAACCTCTGGGCGGAAATAGGGTTTTCGCTTGCGCATTCACTGTACCCCAGGGCCAGGGCAAGTGATTCCCCTGGGTTTTCAAGCTTTCATAGGTTACGGTAATTGCTTACCTACAGGCAGGCCGTGTTTTAATTTGCCATCTTCATGGTTTAAAAAAAAAGAAGTAAAAAAAACAACTTCCTATTTAAGTTGATTGATTTTTCAACAAATAATTTCACGGGTGATAACTAAACATTTGGTTATGGTCTGACCCAGTTCCTAAGTACTTGGAACTTGAAATAAGCGCAACTTACGAAATAGCCGAAGTTACAAGTGAAAATGGCCGGACGTAATGTAAACGAGATTAACTTTTTAGAATTGTTTTTTATTGTAACGCGAGGTCCTTAAAATTAAAGGTTTTCTGAGGGTTACTCTCAAGCAAACTCACTCTATATAGCCAATGCGCCACCTCGACACCACCACCTTTGCTTGCCACCTTAGATAGTATGAAAAAATGGTAATCCTTAAAAATACCTTAAGTATGTAAATAAAACCCTTTTTTATCCTTTATCTCACTTCCTAATAGCTTTAAGATGTATACGACAGATGTTATCTTGAAAACTATAACAAAAACCCTATCATAAAGTTTGCAAATCAGATTTTAAATGGCGGCGGTGAGTTTTGGGTTATGAAGGTACAGATAGATAGATAGGTACCTATTACATTACAAACGCGTTATGGAAATGTAAAAGGTAAAAAAGGTAAATAAAATACTAGATATTTTTGCCTTTCGGTCCGACTGTGTCCTATCACATTGCCTAGTAAAAATCATCATACTCCTAGCCTTATTCCCAAACTTTGTTGGAGTCGGCTTCTAATCTAACTGGATGCAGCTAAATATTCGTTTTCTACGAAAAGATTGCCTATCTGACCTCCGCAACCCAAAGGATTAGAACAAATCCACAGAGAAATAAAACATATTCAAAATCGATAAAAATGGACTTCGTGGCTTTTAGAACTATTCATTTATTGTTTTGATTAAAAACTATGTGACAAATTATAACTGGCCGCTAGTGGAGCGCTATAGCAGGCCGTGGCTGACAGATTTCCAGAATACCATTGCTGTGAAGTTAGAAGACACACAGAAGTTAAATCTTGTTTTTATCCGAAACGTATCAAACTTTTTCAAGATATTTTTAATATAAAAGTAAAACTTAGTACCGTATCGTACCATACCGTAGTGACTTTCTACCAAGATATTCGTACAAAAAATACATATTTCAACTTACTGAATTACTAAAGTCCCATTACCGATACTGGAACTGTCATATGATTTTATTAGAGACGGAGAACTTTTTCCAATACTCGCATTACCGAGCAAAGTAAACCTAAGCAATGAATTACCAATTTTCTTCATAACAAAGTCGTGACTTTCTCAGTTTTAACCCTTTCAGTGGCTAAGTTCGTTCATTACGCACCAAGCCGCCAAGTTTTTGCCCAGTGTCGAATATTCCCAAGTAGCAAATGAGAATTCGTTGAGTACATTTTGATCAACATCTTGGTATTAAACGGTGGAGGAGGTAATTCTAGCGAAGAATTTTAAGAGAAAATATGAAAATGTTATATTTAAGTACGCAAAACTTTAGTCAGTCCACTGAGATAGTTATTTCAATCATATTTTATTTTATTATAATCTAGTTAAGAAAGAGAGAGTCATATCGAAGGAAGAAAGGAAAATCTTTGTCTTTTGCCCACTAGTACATGGTTGGCTAATATAATAAATAATCTAATTATGTTGGTCTATAGTTATGGTATATATTTTACGTTTTTATGTTATGTAACTAGATAACATAATTGTTTAAGTGGTAAAGGGTAGTAAAGTGAACGAGAGGATCGAGATGTTTTTGTATTAACATTAAACAACAACGCAAACAATAAAAATCGAAATTGGTAGGTGAAACTGCGAACACACAACAATAGTGCAATCTATCTCGATCCGCACACCATCTATCGAGGCGGTGGACAACTTTACTCTTTACCACTTAAACAATAATTTTAACTAAAATCAATAAAAACATTAGACCCAATTCACGTCTGTTCTATCATTTTCAAATATTTGAAATGTAAAATAATTTTACATTAAGCATCGTTATGTAACAAAACTTTTTTTTTATTATAAATCATCGATTAGAAATAATTTTATGAAAATTAAATTTAACAACCAGAATTCTTGAACATATAACAAAAAATACTTAGATTTTATTTAGTACTACAACAAAACGTGTAGGTAAGTAAAAAGTTAACTTCGCTCTTTGCTTACTACCTTCTTGTAATATGATGTATGATTTTGCACATGGTTCGAGGCACTGCGCCAGTTCCCCTCAACTTGGTAATGAGAACAATTTATTCTAATTATTTTCTGCCGCCTCTCTCGACTCACTGAACTTGGATTATTTTTGATACACTGATAGCACTTTCGTGTAGAAAATTTGTAAGTGGATGAAATGTGGATACGTAATAATTTTAGAGTTTCTATGATATTTTAATATTATAAGTAAGCCTTTTTTAAATAAAAACTTGACGGCATTTCACTGGATCTCATGTAATGGAAAGTGACGATGCAATCGAGGATGGTACACACGAACTCAAGTAATGCCTTTTCAGTCTTGCCTTAAATACTCCTAGATTATAAGATTTAACACAAATGCCACACAAATGTTGAAGCTAGCAAGGGAGTAAACTTGAATTATTTTTTTTAACATCCATAATGATCATTGCGATACATCTTAGCAACAAAGTTTTCAATAAGTTAAAGTCAAGCTGTTTATAATTATGTTGTTAGCGAATAAAATTCTCAATGTTATCAATGCAGCTGTGATGGTCAAGTTTTAATTTAAATCAACGTTTTTCTTTAACATCACAGTTTACAATACGACTGTAAAATATTTTTACATTACTTTACTCGTAGGTCAATGATATTTGTCAAAAACGTTTGCATATTTATTAAGAAACTATAGCTAGCTTGACATGACGTATGGATGAAGTCAAAATCATTTCATGTAATAGTAATGTCTCCACCATGTCATTGAGCAGACATTTGATATTAACAGCCCATCAAACCGCGCGAAGTGTCTGTCAGCACATTACTCTGTGGTTACACAAATGCCAGCCCCTCATCGTCACAATTCTGTGGTTAATCCGCATGATAAAATCTGCACAGATCTGTATCATTTGTGGTCGTTATATGAGCAACTGAAATTTCTAAATACAACTGATCAAAATAAGATAATAATAATAATTATATTTATTTAACATTTCTTATGGATAAGGGTAGCTACACACATAGTCGATTCGGCACTTTCAGTTCGGTTTTTTCGAAGAAGTCCCGATGAAATTTCTTCTAAAATACCAAATCGACTATGTGTGTGTGACCCTCAAGCCAACATTCGTCTTCATAAATATAACATTGTTTTTTCAGTTTGATACAAAAGTCTAACATAATATTCGGTTTATTAAGTATGTTGGTATTAAAAGCCAGACAAGAATATCTGAGTAAATAAAATTTTATTTTTCTGCGTGGGACTTCTCAGTACGGTCTGGTAAACATCTGCTAACAGCTAGCTGCCTTTTCGGGAAAAAATAGAAGCAGTTAGAAAAACCGGTTACGTAAAATGTATTTTTAACTGTAACGACTATTAGTACAATATTATCTTGAGTACTTTTGTAAAATGAGAAGCTGACAATACTTTTTTAATGGTCTATTTTCATTTAGATTTATGTTTAATATTGTTACCGCTTGCACCGTCCGAGCCTCGAAGAACACGTAAAGCCCTTCTCAGCCTAATCTCTCTTTGGTCGTGTTGGATTGATGTCCTATCGGAAAATGAGAGTGAGAGAATAGAGAGGGAATAGACTTTTGTTTGAGCACACACTTGCGCGTAAAAATATCCTGCCAAAAGTCGATCTGAAGGCTAGTATACAATACAATACATTTATTTGTTCTCTTATACTGGAAAGAAAAGCTTACCAGCCTTATAAGTACCTATCTTGATTTTCCTTTGAAAATTCCTTAGAAATCTCTTAGATTATATTATTATATAATAGCGAATATTTGCAATTGCTATACCGACGATATTATTGACTGTAATTTGCCCTGTACCTAAGTCTGCTTATACAATGACGCTAAAAGTAGTGGCATCGACTCAGAGTAGTACAATTTGTTCTTATGGGCAGTACAGTTTGTTGATTTATCATTTTTCTAGGTATCTATAATACTAATTCGATTTAAATAAATAAATAATGTTCAAAATATTCTATAGTCTACGTGAGCGAAGCCACGCGGGAAAAGCTAGTACATAATAAATAAATCTCTAGTGCTATTAGATAAAGTAGTTGTAACCCATTCATAATTCACTTCTGATTTATGTAGAGGGTAACAGTACAGCTATTATATTATTTAAGTACTAAAATATCTGGATCTGCATATTCACAATGCGGATTGCATATCAATGATTCCGGGTCCTGAGCATTGTTTACCAACTGGAAGTTAATTCTGCTAGTTATCGCTTTGCAAGTCATTTGCACTTTTCGCTTGCTTCGATTGGAAGTGCTAATTTTTGATAATAAGCATGATTTATATTTAAGTTTATTACTTTATGCGTTCCAGTAAGCATACAGTTCGGGTACATTCAATCAGTTTTTTTTTCAGTATTAAGTAGGTACAGTCGGCAACGGAGTTAGATTGGCAGGGGCGCTAGTTAGGGCTGTAAATTTTGCAAGATGTCATCAATATAATTAATTTTTACCATATTTTCTGAAAAGGTAAGACTGAAACTTATACAAAACTTAACGATTTTTTATAATCACATGCAAACTTCTACAAAAAACTTCATTCTTATCTAGCGGCCATGCCAATCTAACCTTTTTACGGACTGTACACTAATCAACTTTTTTTGGAACCTTTTGTGAGTATTCCATCGCCAAGAGCAGGTGATATGGTTACTACTATGGTTACGACTGACTCGCTCGAACTGAAAACCAGACGCCTTTCCTCGACAAACCTCTAGATGGGGCGGTATACACTTGATGCGCGATTCGTTGTCGCGTTGCATCTTTTCCATTAATCAATAGCACTTAGAAGCGCCGACGGTTTTGTAAAATTGATTGATTGAATTGATAGTTTATTTGATTAAAGAAATTTTTGCCTACGATTTTTTTTTATTTTACTTTAATGATGATCACACATCATCACTGTCAGCTTAATCTTGTGTTTTTTTTATAAAATGTGAAAATCATATTGAATAAATTTACTATCTAACATATGTTTCTAGATAGTCGAGTAATTTCTTTTGTTTCTTTGTGACGATAGTTTCGCTCCAAATGTGATAGCCCATTAGCGTTCCAATGGTATTGTAAGAGAATTCCTGGCTTCAAGATATGCCCCAGATTCGGTTTTCGGGTCATAAGCTATTGTACATCAAACATAGATTGTGGCCTATTGTTTATAAATTAATATCCGGGTACGATACTAATAACAGTTTGTGGTCGTCATAAATCATTGTTTATCTTGTTCGTATGGCTTGATAATAGAGCAAGATATATTTGGTATTTTACCTTTAGATGAGTTGTATTCAAGAAATTAATAATTGTTTCTTTGTGTTTATCGGATGTAACGTCAATATCAAAAGTAGCTTTGTGTCTGAAATTTCGTACAGAATTACATTGCTCAACAAGCCAAAATAGTAATAAATAAAATATCAGATCGTCTCACAAAATATTTCATTATTATTTTTTTTTCAAAAGATTAATAAATCTACATCTTTTGATATAAACGGTGTCATACTGTTAGGTCGTGTTTAACGTGATTCTGTTGGACATTTCAGATACTAAGCGACTTTTGATGTTGACATATCAAGTTCTGTCCAATGTGTTTCATTTGGTTATCATTAGATATAAATTAATTTTTTCAGAGCCTTTTTTAAAAACACAGTGAGGAACAACTACAAAAACTCATGTGGTTCTAATCTTAGAGAAAATTTAATAACTAAAAAATGCACAAATGAGGTATTACTCTAAGTTAAATTAAAAACTTAAACTAGTACTTTTAATTCTTGTGTTAGGTAAGTAAAAAAGAACATTTCCATACAAAACACATTATTTACATTTACCAAATTGTAACACTCTATCTACAAATGTTCAATCTACCTTCATAAAGTATTTCTGAATGTAAATTAAAATTAAACGGTGAGTTCCCACAAAAATTATTATTCTAGAATAAAAAACTAAAACTGGGCCAGAATAGAGAGGCTCGACATTTATAAATTAATTGTAATTAAGATCCTAAAAGAAATCGTATCGCAAAAAATTATCTGTTTAAAATTTTTCTTTTTCTCCTTTGTTTTTGGACTACAATTTACGAGTATACAAGGTATGTTTAAATTTTGCTATACGATATTATGATAATGTTTGAAAAGTTTCTATATTTCAATGAACCTCTGTCAAAGTAGAGTCCAAATCACTTAAAAAAACCTATAAAAACATTTTTTTTAATCCTGCAGGATTTACCATATTTGACACCAACGACATTAGTGACGTGACTGTACTATGTGATACAAAAGATATTTTTTTATAATGTAATATTCTATGAGATTTTCTGTGACAAGGGGCGAACTAGGAAATATAAGAAGTCACGTATTGTTAATCCCTCGCATGCTTGCGAAGAATATAAATCTCTGGATCCATGAAGAGTGTGACAATTTGACAAGGTCTTTTTTCTGTCTTCGTTTTAAAAGCTGCTCGGTTAAGGTGTTGGCCTAACCTGTATTTTTAACAAATACAGGTTTTTATGGCAAAAAAAACTGCTTTTTTTATATTTTGTGCAAAATATTAAAATTTTTAAATTCATCTCTATATTATTACTAATCATGTTTCCACTAGATAACAAATTCCTAAAAATCATAATTGAAATGATCATTATTGAGGAGCGTAACTTAGACATTTTATTGTTCCATAAAACGCTGGCCGACCTGTTGGTGTCACAGAAGTACGAAAGCTTTTACAACGTCGTTAAATTTATCACATTAAATAATTAATTGTGACGTGAAAATTTTAATAGTCGCTCCCACCTTTAATAAACAGGTATAAAATTTAATCTTAGGTGGTAACTCCATAAGTACAGAAATAAAGTGGGTGGGATAAAATTAAAAATAACAAATCTACTGGGAAATGAGGCTCCTTGAAAGAGGGCTCGTTATCTTCGACGCGGAGGCTTGAAGAAAATAATCAGTGGAAAACAAAGGAAAACGGCAGGTAAGTGGAATAAATTCCAATCTTTTTAGAATTCAAAGATATTATACGGGGCATCCAGACCTGTGATCTGCCTTGGGGACATTTTTTGATTGTCCCAAACATTGGAATTCTATTTCCCTCGGCGGTTATTAATTTCTTTTTAAATTGAGGATAGAGTTGCAAATGTTACAGATTGAAAATATCTTAGGCAATTCAATGCAAAAAACATTATTAAATGAAAGATTTATTCACTAAAAGGTCCATTCAATAAGTTCACGATTAGAGAGACGTATGTATGCACTAAGATTCCTCATTAGTGGTCCCCGAGAGTTCTAATTAAACTTTCCAGCTGCAACGCCATTCCGTTACTGCTCATGCAGTTTCATGATTCTGAATTAACTTTCCGAAGACTCATTTGCAGTCAAAATCTATGTATATCTATAAATCTAGCTACCGAGAACTTAAATTAAAACGTCGACGTTCATTCGAGTTAATAACATGGAATAACACGTCTCCAACGGCAGAGCACAAAAACGTGTTCAGGGTTTTTAATCACAAGTTTGCTTTAAGAAAAAGGAAAGTTAAAAACGATGGTTTTGTTTCTGGTAGATTCTCCCGAGGCGGGATTGCAGCCCGAGCGGAAGGTGAGGGCGTAATGGAGGCGAGAGTATAGTGATTAATGCGCACGCGTGATATGTGACGTTTTCCAACGAGAAAATAAATTGCAAAACACAACAACAAATGTTTGCACAAATATTTGTAAAAAGTAACAAGATTTTTTTTTGTCGCGTCGTAAAACATAACATCATCTAATATATATATTCTCTATAGTTTTGTTATAAATTCACGCAGATTTTTTCCAAAGAATTTACATGCTCCTTTTTTTTAAAACTTGATGGGGCCGACATTAACTAACCTGACTAGACTTGAGAAGCGAAACAAACTCTTTATAGGATCTAAGTCTCTTTTAAAGTTTAGACATCGCGTTCACATATAATTTGCGCGAGTGCAATGCTGAAGTAGCTTTTATAATTTACGAATGAACCATTTTAATGAGTTGACGAGTCATGACACCTAATGGACTAGACGACGTATTAGAGAGCTCCACGACCCCGACTCTTCCGGCAGCGCAGTTATATATTTTTATGTCGTATTATCATAATAACTAGCCATATTTTGTAATTACGACGTACACAACATAGCTAAAAGCAAAAAAACAAAGTGAAAAAGAGAAACATTTCTTACGACAGCAAAAAAATTAAACCTTTATTTCCTTTAAGCAAAAAGGCTGAAAGAAAACCGAGTAGAATCCTTTTTCTCATTAACTTACCACTGCAACAAGATTCTTTGTTCTAGGTAATGCTGCAACTTAGGATTCCGTGAAGCCACTCCCATACGATGCTAATTTCCCAGGAGACCACCAGCATTTGTCACACTCTATTTGTCCTTTCAATTTTTTTTTCTCGGTAGAAAATTGTATTTATGTAATACAATTCACTACGGAGAAAAATCGAAAGGCAATAAGGGCTCGAGTACAATAATACATAGGTATTATAGAAGAGAATTTATATTTGTGTAAAGGTATGTCAGCTTTTTTTTTTGTTATTAGTTCCCCACGCATTACAGCCGCTTGGATAATAAGGACATAAAGTTAAAAAAACATATTTAACTACTTAGAACTTTTCTTTTTCTAATAAAAACCTTATAATAGGTATTTTTCCTATGTCTTCAGTGTTTACTAACATAATAATATAATTTCACAATGCACAAACACCCATACAAGAAATAAAGTTTATCTATCGCACACATTTCGTTCCATATGGGAATCGAACAGCGACATCAAGCAGAGAAGGCTATCGCTTAGCTGCTCTGCTATAACAGTAGTGTCCAACGACAGGGAACGAGGAATGTGAGGAGCAGCATCTTCGGTATTTATCAGACTACCCGTTACCTTTATTCAGTCATGTCATGTATATTTAAAGGTTGTCTGGAAGAAATCGCTGTTTACGATAAGACCGCCCAATGTACATTTATTTTAGTTATTGTATGTTCTTTGTGTTTTTCTTTTGGTGAACAATTAAGTATAAATAGTAAATAAATAAATAATAAAAATAAATAATTTCTTAAAGAAGTGTGAAAAAAATCGAAAAACGAAATCTTTGTAAATTACCTACAGCGCTAGCAGCTGGCACTGCAAAAGTATTTTGCATTAATATGGTTCGAGTTTTAAAATTCATATTTTATGGCAACTGCTACGCGAGTATTGGCCTAGATATTCCTTAACCTATACTTCTGTGGTAAAACTGCTAACTTTTGCTATCTATTTCACGAGACCTCGTTCGTGGTCAAACACAAGCTTTTTGCACAAAAAAACCTCGACTGCTTTGTTTTTTTTGTACAGACGACAATTTGCATAAACTAAACACATGCCATATTTCATCACTGTTCTCTTTGTTTTATTTGCGGATATTCAGGAACTGCGCCAAGATATGTTGACATCGCCTAAATCTTAATGCGGTAAACAACATAACCTAAAATAATATTTGATAACCCTCCCTATTCAGAGTTGATACATTATAAGCAATGAATTTGTATTTTATTATACCAGTAAACGTAACAGGCGAAAAGGATGAACTATATAAATGGCGCTGATAAGGATGATAAACCTCATATTAATACACATAAATAACAGTTAATAAACTCACTATAACTTTATGTGTTACCTCAAGTTAATAAAAAAGGCTTATGGTTATGTTATGTTTTACTTATGGATACAAACGGTTAATATTTTTATTCAAAACGATAGAGTTTTTTATACGAAACTTATTGTTTTACAAAAAAATTGGGTTGCAACTATGAATATAATTTTTAGCATAAAACTATAATATATTTTCGTGTTACCCGCTGCGTAGATTGACCTACATATTGCAAACATCCATTTAATAAAAATTCTTGTTCATATTATAATACTGGACGAAATACGAAGTAGGTTTTTGGACGGACATAATAATGAGTGGCGGATATTTTTAGTCTTCGTAGAAAAGCCTTTATAAAGTCGTCAGATATTTGTCAATATCTCCTTTTACTCCTTTGTTATCTCAGATGAATTTGCTATAATTAAAAATAAATTAAAAATTTTAGTGTATAATGGCACGGAACGGCGTATCTACCATATATTTTTCCGGCCAAACACACACAAATAAAGAAAAAAATCAATTTTACGTTACACATTTTTTTTACTTTAATGTTAACTATTCAAAGGTTGTTAACATCAGTTGTTAGATACTAGGCGCGCCACTGATGGCAGGAAAAGCATTATTTTTTAAATCAGTCAATTTTCATTTAATATTAAATTATGAACACATTTTACGTAAAAAAAGTCTCAGTTTCTTTAACAGACAGTCAGGAAGTGGAAATACAAATAATATCGTACAAGAAATAAACTAAAACTAATACAAACAAAAAAACCATACCATACTGCTTTGCATTTATTGCAGGAGCGCATGCGTCTCGACAATAACAACATTCTGACGGGTTCAAAGTAAAATTTCAATGGTTGCCAGCGATATAAGATCTTCCAGTCAGGTAAATTCTTAATGAGAGGTTTTGTGTGGAAATATTTTTAGAACCGTTGCACGCTCGCGCTGTTACTATTTAAATATTACTTATTACTATTATACTAATATTTAATAACTACTATCTTTACTTAATAATACGAATATTTAATTTATAATTTTGTTGACGGCTTCAAAACCGCAAGGTAGGTAAGTAGACATTTTTGTGTGTGTGACTGTACGTCATTCACACATATTATTATTATTATTACTAGCTTTTATTTTACTTCTGTATGTTTAGGTCCAATTTTGCAAGCTCAAGTAAAATAATTTCCTCTCATCCTACAAAGTTGAATTTTTAGATAAAGGTCTTCAACGGTCAACAGTACCTATACAGACACAAAATGTTGTATGTAGGTACGTTTAGTTTTGGTACATATTTCAATGTTAGAGCTCTGTTAAAAACGTTATTTTAATAAAATTTTATTTAAATAAGGTAAGCGAGTTACTTTCTAAAAAAAAATACGCAAAGTCAATAAGTAAATTCCGCCACCACCACAACGTAAAATTCTCAAATTTCAGTATTCGCTTTCCCGCTGCAAAGTTTACATGTTTGTTTTAAATGCATGTAGGTACATAGAATAATTAATAAACACGGCCACGCTTGCACCGAGAACGGAAGACTGGGAGCCCGAGCCTTCGCGTTTGAAATTTACGATCTCAACATAGACAAAATTTTTAGTTTTTATTTACGAAATTCGCTGGCGTATTCAGATTCCGTGCACTGGTTGTCCTCAAGTTAGTTACGATGCAATTTGATGCAGTTTGATAGGTTTTTGATTTAAATATTGTTTTTTTTTCTCGTATTTCTTTGTTTAAAGTTCATGTTTATAGACACTCCAGCTGGACAGCAATAATCATGTCAATAATCATTCAGATTGTCATTGTAGTAGGTAATCTGTGGTCGTTATTTATATATTATAATTTATTTACTAGACTCACCAGACGTTGTTCTGTGCGAACGTTGAATTTCGTAGCGCTATGTACCGGGTCCAATTGTGAATCTAAGTCATCAAAATCGGTAAAGCCGTTTAGTAGGAGTTTGGTGATACACATACTTACAGAAGGATTAAAGAATAAAGTAAATTCGATTATTTAAAATAGTAAAAAACATTATATTTAAAGTCAAGTCATAAGTGTTCGATTTTTTAAGCTTTTTCTCAGCAATGAGACCAGTAGGTTAAAAAAAAGGAAACGAAGACTATTATTCAAATTCCTCTAAAAAACTACATCATCAATTGACACTTCGAATCATTGAAAGAATATTTTCAAACATTCATCTTGAGTGCATCTCATATATCAACTACGTGACACCATCTTCTGTAGTACAATTTGCATGAATTAATTATAAATTAGTCCCATATTAACATATAAATGGTATTCAATTAAGTATACACGTAAATGTTACGTCGAAAGGGAATGTAAAGGAGTATCTTTCCTATTTAAAATGTCCCACCAAAGCCTAAAAGGCACACTAAATGGAATCAAATTCTAAACTTTTGTACAAAACCGAGTTGCGACCGGGACTGAAAAGACGAAATTTAAGCAATTTGCATTTTACGAATAGCTTAAAACGGCTATAAACTTGATAAAATATTCATACACTAGTTACTGCGGCGTTACAAAATTTGTCCTTACTTTATGATTATAAAGTCTAGAATGGGTTTGTGCCACTTGGCCTAGTGTGTGGCATAGCAATTAATTTGCATAGTTGAAGCGCAACCGCGTCAGGCGCAGCCCTGTTGTCTCCAACATTCGTGAGGGCCGTATTGTATATTGTATGACTCAATACAGTAGTGAGTCAATACATTTGCTTAAATGAACACACACTGTCCGCCTCTGACCACACAATGAGGTAAACAGATATTTTATTAATGAAGCTAAGTGAATTGACGTTCTACATTAAACTTATTGGAGGAAATTAAAATTGTCTCAGCAAAATAAAATGCGGCAGCGGCAGTGGACAATACGGCTATAAAATTTCGCATCATTAATCCAACTGAAAAAAAACAAACTTTTCGCTCCTTAATCCACTGCATATAAAAACGCGTTAGTCTACCATCTCCTATCAGCGCATCCTTTGATACTTTGGTCATTTAGTCCACAAGAGCGTAAATACAAATGTAGTTTGGACAAAATTTTCGTGGTTGGCAAGGTTGAAAGGAAAAGACTTCGGGACCGATCACCTTACAGATGGTCTGAACAAATTAAAACTTTGAAAAATCAAAGTCCAAATAGAATGGTAAAAGCTAAATATGTTACGCTACAAAGGTCTTTCAAAACAAATACGGCCTTCAGAAAAAAACAGCTGAAAAGAAGAACACTAACTAATATTAATAGATAAATAAATAAATCAGCCTGTAACTGTCCCAATGTAGGGCAACTGCCTCTTCTCATACAGAGAAGGATTGAGCATTAATCACCGCGCTAGCTCACTGCGTGTTGGCTATTTCAGACTATTAAGTCCAGGTTTCCTTGCGATGTTTTCCTTCACCGTGAGTTAGTGGTGTCTTTGATAAACTAAGAAAGTACCATAATATGGTATTGTAAAAGGCACATTGGTCATCATCATTGCGTATGGCATTCATCCTGCGTGGATCAGATCTCTATATCCAAGTTTTTCAGCCAGCCTACGGCGGCAGGTGTAAGTTTGTGGACTTCCGACATTCCACCGGGAAAACAGCGAAGTGGGCATTCGTTTACCACATGGGAAAGGGTCTGGCAAGGTGCTCCGCAATCGCACTATGGTGACTCTCTTAATCCCCATTTATGGAGGTGGTAATTAGTTTTTCCGTGGTTGGAACGGAATCGATTCAGTACAACATTGGTAAATGCCAGGTTCGACACACCCAAGCGCTTGCAAAACGGGTCCGTAACCAATGCGCCACCACGACTATTTAAATTGTTTACTAAATAAATAATTGTTTTATTTGAAATCAGGTTAACGTTGTGCAACTACTTCGTTAAAGAAGTTATTACCTATCAGACCGATAAGTTGTTCAGAGCAAGAACAAAACCTCAAGATATTGGATAAAAGTATACAGTTTGAAACTAATTAGGGTATAACATTGCGTCGAGCTCTTCTTGTAGCTAATTGCACTTTTTTCTTCCAGCATAATAATTAATTTAATAAGCGCTGAAGCAGAGTTAACTTCTTAGTTGGCCGTAGCAAACTGTTGTATGGATTAAACAGCTTTTAAAACTTATTTAACCCAGATTAGCTTCAATATTCCAGCAGGATTTGTGGCCCGCCTCTTAAATTAAAACGTAATTTGTTAGATAGAAAACGTGAATCCATATAATGAGACTTATTAATTTATTTGCTAGTTGCTCGGCCGCTGCGTACCCTTGTAACCGCGGGTGTTCCATTTTTAAAGTTATTTTTAATTTATTATTTATTTGTGTATTATTTTTTAATTTATGTAGTAGTTCCAGGGTGATAATGTTTTGAAAAAAAAGGGTAAGAATTTTGTAGGATTAAAAAATCAAACATATTTGGTGTAGGTACCAAATTCTATAATTATTTGTTAGTAAAGCTGATGCTCTCACATTGTCCATAAGTTATACTTTAAGAATATTTGAAAAATATTTAAGGAGAACGATAAGTCATTGAGATGTTTTATGACCAAAAATATGAATACTTAACCAAAAAAATCATAATTTTCTAAATTAATTTGACATAATATTGCGCCCAAAAATAAAATTTTATGCAAACGAGAACAACAATTATTTGAATTAATTTCGAAAATATGTATTTTAGCATTTTGAAAACTTATATCTATCAAAGAATTACGAGAATGTAATACTTACCTTAAAATTTTAGACAGTTTGCTTTAACTGTTAATACATTGAACTGAGAACATCTTCCTTCTTTTAGAAGTCGGTAAAAAATATATAGGTACCTACATAGAAAGTGCTATCAGTTCAAACCACGATGTTTCACAGAACTGTCAGATATTTCAGTTGAAGAACATTTTATTGAATCAGGAATTTTATTGCCCTCAATATTGTGTAAAGTAAAATCGTATTTCAATATGAGCAACATGATAGGCAATTATTAACGAACTGATTGAAGGATTTATGAAATAAATGTTGAAGTAAAAAATAAACTAAGTTCTGTGGAATATGTACCACGGATGTGTGTCACGGTGGCGCTTTAGTCACAGATCCATTCATAAGCACGTGGGTATAAATTTAAAAAGTCATATTGGTATGCGTGACTTTTTCAATTTCACGTGTACTTTCTTAGTTAATCTAATACATCCATCAATCAATCAATTGACTAAGAAAACCATCAGGAGGAAACCTGGACTTCAATTGCTAACACGCAGTGAGCTAAGCTATCATTACACAAAACATAAATCGGTTTTATTAAATAATTCTATAAAAAAAATGTACTTTTGAAGCCATTTTCTTACACTTATACATATATTGTTGAATTTCTTATATATATTGTTTTATTCTTATTTTATTTGTGACAACTTTATTGAACAGTTTTCAATTATAATATTTGATACGATCTTGATAGTTAAAATCAACGTTTAAGTGCCATTTATTTTCATAAGTAATAGGGTTTTATTATTCCAGTAAAGTATTAAAGTTCTAGAAAAGGCGTAAATGAAAACAATTATGATTTCAAATGAAATCTTTTGAAATTATGTTTTTCGTAATTTACTAGATGGAGCGTATTTTTTTTTTAACTTTTAGCCGCCGTTTTATTGGTTGTCTTTTTTAATACTTTACTAATTGAATAACTTACTAAAATATAAAACGTAAAGCGAAAACTGTGAATCCTTTTTTAAGAATATTGCGCGCACGGAGGAGTGTGAAACTTGGCATAGTAAAAGTTTTTATGGAGAAAAAAAATACCGTCGAATTTTGACCTCTAAGCGTACCACTAGTATAAAGTTATTACGCACTAAGAATCTAAATTAGTTGAATTTAACAACATTGACAAGATTAGAACAATAAAGTTCGTGTAAAGATATACAATATTCACAACTTTACAGACTGGAGCCGCTACTGTCTTGACCTATGCGAGCCAATTTGTATCCCTAACTCCCATGAGCACAACAAATTTCTAAAATTTTGTTCGAACCCTCTGGGCAGTGGGCTGAGCTTAATAAAATTTAGAAAGTTAATTTATGTAAGAAAATATGTTTGGGTAATAAAGGATGTCACGAACAGAACGGTTCAGTAACGAATTATTCGATAAAAACCGACCGACGACATCAGAATATCGGATACTTTTTCTTTTACATTTTATTAATGCCATTTGGACAATTTCCGCGACGCGAATGTCGTTTTGATTGGTTTGTCAATCTCCTTTATAGGTCACAGTTGCTGTTATATGACATTTTTTGTATATTTCAGATTTTAAAAGCTTTTTTAAAGTTTACAAAACAATATTATAATTTATATTAGCCTATATTGTCCCACTGCAGAGCAAAGGCCTCCCTTACCTTTCTTTTTTTTTACGAAACTTACTTTAAAAAAGAATAACCACGAAGGGGATGGCATCTAACCTAAATTGTCCGAGTCCGGGTTGTAGAAGGACATACACTGACCTCATTGGTGATGTCCTTCAAAAAGGTCAGGTGCGCAGTACTCGCAACCGGCGCGTTTATATGACTAGATGTATTAATGTAGCGAATCACAAGGAGTATGTAGGAACCTTAGCAAGTGGCATTCTGTAGTTTCTGCGTCCATGGGAAAAAGGCATGTATTTAAGTATGTACTTATGTATCCCGATCGAGACAGCCAATTTGTGCTGAAATCCAGTATAAAAAATGGAACTGAATTTCATTTGTAAAATCAGCATTCAAAAGTAGTTTTTTATTCCTAACTAAAGTATAAACTTAGATACATTTTTGCGATATATTATTAAAAATACTGGTTTCAAACAACATTCGTTAACAAAAGCTTCTCATGCCGACGTACATATTTCACTGAAACTATTTAGGTCCTTATGCTCCATGAATGTCAAATGAACTAAAGTTTTGGGTGTTATATGAAAGAAAGTTCTTTTGAGACGTGATAAAGAAGGAAATTTTCCTCTGAATAAATTTAGAAACTCGAGTTTATATACATGTAGTAAATATTTGCTCTGACATGTTTGATGTGGGGTGTTTACTCTTTATATATATGTTGGGAAAACAATGTTTAGGGAATTGAAATTTTTTAAATATTTACGTTTTTTTTGTCGTAATATTAATGTCGTGGTGGCGCATTGGTTACGGACTTGCTTTGCAAGCACTTAGGTGTGGGTTCAAACCTGGCATGTACCAATGTGACTTTTTCAATGTCATATGTACTTTCTTAGTTAATTTAAGACACCACTGAGTAAACGTTGAAGGAAAACGTCGTAAGGAAACCTGGACCTTTAAAAGTCTGAAATCGCCAAACCGCAGTGAGCTAGCGTGGTGATTAATGCTCAATCCTTCTCTGTATGAGAAGAGGCCTTTGTCCTACATTGGGACAGTTACAGGCTGATTTATTATTTATTAATGTTTTTTTATCTCTTATGAATAAATTGCTGATGAATTATGTCTCAAACTTTCGCGAACGCCAAACATAATAATACAAACTTTAATCGGATTTATGTTATTAACTTGACAAATCCTAACGATTCGACAGCTTTGCAGCTCTCGTGGTCGCAGGTAGATTGAGTTTGATGCTCGTGACGTAATGCAGGCTTTAATGTCAAGCTTAATATAAATACGTGCCGAACAACACCGGCAGACTACTAAATACGATACTACGTAAGCTGACACCGAAAATCAGCGATGTGAGCGTGGTGCAATCTTCCTTAACGTTCACAGATGAATGTAGATGATGAATGACAGCCATTTTCTACGTAGCTTAAATGCAGCGCATTTTGTAATTGTACAATGTTTATAGTTTTTTTTGTATATCTACTACTAACTGACCCTAATAAATCATTTTCTCAAATACACACGGGGGCCACGGGAAGATTAAAATCGCGATTCAAATACTTCAGCGAACCCGCCGCAGACGTCCGTTGCCCAAACCGCCTCAAGATGGTCACGGGCTTATGTGACGTGACGTTGCGGTCGGGTCTTCCCTCATGGCGCGCCATGACCGACTCGAAGGTTTTCTGCAGTAGACGTTAGATGATTCCATCTACCTACATCTACCACGGCTAGAACTCCATAGGGGAAGGATTTGAACACACAGAATAGACAAATTAATTTTACGTATGGCATTAAATCTGTTTGAACTCTATATCTAGTGGTAATTTTGTTTGACTTGTTATCAAAAAAAAATGTTAAATATTATCATGAAATCTTAATTTTTTTTTGTCACATTTCTTTTTATTGAAACGACCATGTCACCGCTTGGTTCTTACGGATATCACTCTCAATGGTACAATATATTATTTTCCTGTTACAAAGATCTTTTAAAATATAATACCGCTGACAATTTGATCTCAATATTCACGCCACGTCGTCATCCTCCAATTTATTTGGGTGGAATCGACAAAATTTAATTACTCTGTCGTTCCTTTTAACTCTGATTATCTTTTTAACGGTTGTGTTGTAAAATATCTAAAGCCTTAATGGTAGTTCCTTCATTTGTAAAAATCATTTTCGTGAGCAGACTAAAAATACAGGGAACATTTTTATTCATAACGAGGTAATTTAGATTTTACGCGCATTTTGGTATAATTAATTTTAATTAATGTCGTAGTTTTGTTTTAAGGTCTTTTGGGCCGCCAAGCAACGGCTCTTTGGGTATTTGAAAGAATGGTTTGATTAGTACAATTGCACCTGCACGATTTACCCAATGTGGCATATCTGAGGTATATCGGCATGGTAATGTGTTCGTGTCCACATAAGGGTCCCACCAGTCAACACAATCTCGGCGATCACCTTTTGTTTTGCTACCAAAGTTGTGGAAAGTAATGTTGTGGGCAGCCGTGCCGCGCCGGCCGGCCGCGGCATCTCCAATCTCGCTGCACCACGTAGGTACCTGCAATTGCCAGTGGCTTCGGTGTATAAATACTCTATGGTTATTAGAATTGAGGTCATCGATTAAACGTTTCGTTTTGATTGGATAAATAAGTTGTAAGAACATTTAATGTTTTAACAAACCTAAAAGATTTCAACGAGAGAAACATTTGTAGAAAAAATATGTAAATCAACTGCTAGGTTTTTATAACGTTGTTCACTTAAATACTTCACAAGAACAAGCTAACCATCAAATATTTTCCTCAAGTTTGAGTGCCAACTCAAATAAAGGGAAAACATCTCTATTGTCTATTTATTGAGGGGCGAGGATAAGAGGCATTCATCACTATGATTTATCAAAATAATATTTATTAGGGTTAAGTATGTATTTATTTCAAAAATAATGTAGATGTTCATAGGCAATAGGATGTTCGTTGAAGGAAATATGAGAAGCAAATATATTACAAGCACTTGATTTGATAAGCATCTGTGAAGTTCCTATACCTACCTATTAGGTATCTTTGTTGAATAAAAGTTTTTATTTGTTCATTATTATAACATTTTTTATTTTTATATTTTTATATTTAAAACCCCTTCCTAGATATGGGATTGCAAGCTTACAAGTAACGGTAACTGGCTACCATCAGGTAGGCCATAGCCTTGTTTGCCACTAAATCCAAATGCAGGGAAAAGTCCTCTTTTCCCCACGCCTGTTTTCCCCAGAGGGTGTATGCAGCGGTGTATGCAGTACACTCACGTTTCGCCTATGTTATAAGTTACATGTAAACCGGGCACAATTCCAGATTCATTGCTGCTACTGAGAACTTCTTAATGGAAAAACCCAATAACACTTTGTGCGCCTCGGGGACTGAACCCTGGACCTCTTGCTCAGTAGTCGCGTATGTTACTAGACCAACGAGGTAGTCAACATCACAACACATCACATTTGTACATCTTACAAAATCTTTATAAATATTAGCTATTTAATACAAGCTGTACGTTCTGCGATGTGAGTTCCAACCATTATTTTTTACTGACCCGTTTACCTTCACTTCACATTTGAAGACTTGAGATTCCCGCTACCGACGCACAGAAAGAACTACCGACCGCAATAACTCACGTCACGAGCTCGGGATCCAGCTTTTATTACTTACCTTATCTCAGGTTCGTCTAAAGACTGAATTTTCTTGTAAACGATCCAATATTTCATATGTTTGTGTAAAATTTTGACCTGGTTTTGTAAACAGTGTATGGATTAAGTTGTCTGCATAAACAACGTTTTAGAATTTCAAATTTTTGGTGAAAGAAAATTTTTAAATTTTAAGCCTACGCTTCGCATGCGTTTTTAAAATGCATACGTTCTAATACTTGAATTTCCAATTAGTGTAATTAGAAACTAAAAGAAATAAATTGGTTTACGTCATGAAACAACTTTTTAACGGATATAATTCGCGTTTTTATTTTGATAATACAATCCTATTCATTATTAATTATATCCGTTAAAAAGTTGTTTCATTATGTTGAGTGTTCGTGAAAGTTTGAGACTATATTGGTTTACGTCATTAAAGTTATTCTTATTTTCTTAATAAAAAACTAGAAAATAATAATACTTTAATTTTTTATTAATTTTATAAACAAGAACAATTATAATTTAAATAAATCAACAATTTCTAGCTGTCCAAAAAATATTTTGTGAAATCAAAAATTTTATAGGTAATATTTATTTATTTTACTTACGCTTATTATTTTTTTAGGTTTCCATTAAGTAAATCTCAAGATTTCTAAATAAAAATAAATGAGGGTGAGTGTAGATAGGTAGTTACACATGAGCATAAAAATGAGTAACAGTAGCTCATAAACAATTTTATGTAGATTGTTGAGCCCTTACGAGATACCAACTAATATCATTCTAAGAGGAAAAAAATAGATTACATTTACCAAACCGTCTCAAGTGAGCTTAAGTCAAGAATACTAATGTATAAATATACATTTTTGTTTAGGTAGGTGTTATGTTAGGAAGTAGGTATATTAACAAAATAACTACAAATATTCGAGTCAATCGATTTTTTGTTATTATTAAGGCTCAGTGATAGCCTAGTGGTAGTGGTATGACTACCAAGTACTAAGACTACCAGGCACGCTCCTGTGACTTTTCGGATTCATGTACGTTTTAGAAATTAATTACCACATCCTAAAACGGTGAAGGAAAACATCGTGAGAAAACCAGCACACCTGAGAGATTTTGCAATGGTGTGTAAAGCCTATCATATATATCATATCATAGTCATATCAGAGGCCTACGGGTGGTTTAAACTATGACACCAGGTTGTTCATCAACCATACAATAAAGAGATAATATGAAAAGAAAGGAAATATGAAATAATATAGATATATTATGAAAGAAGGACAAACAAAAAACACACTTTAGTATTTATAATATTAGTATGATTAAGTGTAGGTACAATACATCCCGAGTACAATGCCTAATGATTTATTCATGAGGAGAGTGACATCGGTTGATAAATATTCATTGTCCAAATCCTTGCAATAATGCATCAGCTTTAATGTACCTAGATTTCTATATATGTACCTAAATGAAAGCAGAATGGATTGTGGCGCAGTCGCACTAGGTAATTTGCCAGAACTTGAGCACCCGATACGCTATTTATTACTGGTATGTACTACTGAAATATGACTTTAGGTGTATACGTAATGCGGTAAGAGTTTCTTATTGGTGAAGCGAAAAATGGTCAAATGGCAGAAGACGGTGTTCAATGTCATACGATCATTTGACCGAATTCAGGTACCTGCGAGCTTACCGAATACTACTAATACTACTGGAACTTACGAATAAGTGTTCCCCGGAACAATTACAATATTATCATCATACAAAAGTCAACACTACCCGGTTTAAGATTTGCAAAATAAGTTTTTCAACTCAAAATGCTAAAAAACATACAAGTCCTATAAAAATGAAGAAATAACACTTTTAAGGAAAGTTGTCTGAATTCTTTTTAACCGACTTCCAAAAAGGAGGAGGTTCTCAATTCGACTGTATGTTTTTTTTTTTTTTGTATGTTTGTTACGCGATTACTCCTTCAGTTGTTGGCCGATTTTCAAAATTATTTTTGTAATCGATAGGGTATACTCCCGAGGTGGTCCCATAGAAAAATTATCGTGATCTGATCATAGACTTACGAGATATGGAACGGAACTCCTCGTAGGATAATAGCAGAAATGTCGTAACAAGTAATATTGCTTTGTTTATACGTGTAGTCGATGGCTGACGAGTAAAGAGGAAGAGGGGGGATACGTGGTCAGCCCCCCCCCCCTCCTATAATCATCAAATATTAGCCTCACAAAAGTCTGGGAGGGGGATTAATTTTAGGCACCACTAAAAATCGTGAAAAAAAAATTTTTCATAAAAAATAAAACCGACTTCAAAAGGAACTAAAAAGCTTGAAATAACTTTAAAACGTTTTGGAGTCGGTTCCAAGTCAAGTTCTTAATGAGAAGGTTAAAGAGGCTAGAACTTGACTTGGAACCGACTCCAAAACGTTTTAAAGTTATTTCAAGCTTTTTAGTTCCTTTTGAAGTCGGTTTTATTTTTTATTAAAATTTTTTTTTTCTATTATTACCTATTTAATTTGCTACTTATTTTGAACTGGATGGATGAAGGTATTGAAAGTTAATCCTCTCCTTTTTTGACTTCGCCGTAGTCTAAAAAGAGAAGTAACGGCTCAAATATAACAAAATTCAGAAAACAAAATATAGTTATAAACGGAATGAATAAGGAAAAAAGAATGTATTTTCCTCTTTTATTTAGTAGTTGATAACTATTTTCGGTAAGTAAAAGTAATCGTTACGGAATAAGTGCTTATTTTTAGATTGTATTTATTAAAATACAAAAAAATATTTATAATATTTGCCGACGTATTTAAGCCAGATTCTTTTCTGGATTCGGATATTTTTAACCTACTATATATTTAAAGACAGTATAAAGTATAAAGTTTACTATATCAAATCTTAAAATATTTACAAATCCGTTAACTTAGTAGGTACCTACTTAGCTGAGAGCGAGCAGAAATAAATATAGCTCTCAATAGATATTTTATTTCCTAGGTATTCATTCACATACCTATTTTATTACTCTTAACAAACTCACTGAAATGTGAGAAAAAAACCATAGAAATTATGATTTAGTAGGGTCAGTTGACAACTTTATTGCGTATATTTACGGCGAAGAAGAGGCCTAACGTCGTCTATAAAAGCTGCAAACTAAATTGAAGCGGAAACTATCTACTTTTTGTTTCCTATCACGTACATAGAGGGCGCTGCGATAACGACCTTACGTTTTCGGTTTATTTAACAAAATATATAGAAATGTATTAGCGTTTTTTTATGGTTTTCTACCATGTGTGTAGCAGGTTTCAGGTTTGTTACATTAGTAAATTAAAAAGAATAATCATTGTTAAAACAAGGTGATGGGTCGGTACTATTGAAAAAAAAAAACAGTCGACACCATCAATTCGCCGATTCATTCGCCGCGCACTTACACTTTCACAAACGTAATAGTAAGTATTATAATTATTTACGTCATTCACTATTCTTTTGAAATTGCTCAAAAATATGTTTCGCAATTCGGTCAGAAACATAAATCCGCAGAAAAAGCTTTTGTGTACCACACAAATAACAATTATAACCTACCGCGAACGTTTTATTTGTTACATATTGTGGGATTAGCGTAACAACCACATAAAAGGGTACGGTGTGTTATAAGCTGTTATTTAGTGGCCTTATTTCTAATGGATTCTTTGACATCCATAAAGCCTATTATTTATTATGATGCTGTGGTCTAGGCCGCAACTAATGCTCTATGTACATATGAAATAGTGTCTATTTTAAATCCCGTTTTTTTCTAGAGATTTTTTTAAATAATTTCTCTAAGAATATTTATATTTATTGTTACGTTAAATTAAAAACGGCTGCTAAAAGGTGTTATATACTATACATCATCATCATCATCATCAGCCGGAAGACGTCCACTGCTGAACAAAGGCCTCCCCCATAGAACGCCACAATGAGCGACAACTTGCCGTTTGCATCCACCGGTTACCCGCGACCTTAATAATGTCGTCGGTCCACCTGGTGGGAGGCCTACCAACGCTACGTCTTCCGGTTCGTGGTCGCCACTCGAGAACCTTCTTTCCCCATCGGTCATCGGCTCTTCGAGCGATATGGCCTGCCCATTGCCACTTCAATTTGCACACTTTGAGAGCTATGTCGGTGACCTTGGTGTGTCGGCGGATTTCCTCATTTCGGATTCTATCTCGCAAGGAAATTCCGAGCATAGCTCTCTCCATGGCCCGTTGCGCAACTCTGAGCTTTTCTAAGAGGCCAGCAGTTAGAGACCACGTCTCTGTACCATAAGTCATCACTGGCAACACACACTGGTTATAAACCCTCGTTTTTAGGCACTGTGGAATTTTGGCCGAAAAGATATCGCGTAATTTCCCGAACGCTGCCCATCCGAGTTGGATTCTTCTAGCGACCTCTTTGACGAAGTTGGACTTACCTAGTTGGACAATTTGTCCCAGGTAAACGTAGTGGTCGACAACTTCGAGAGTATCGTTCCCAACAATTACCGGTACGGGTAGAACATGGGCATTTGACATAATTTTCGTCTTGTCCATGTTCATTTTAAGACCCACCTGTTGAGAAACGTTACTGAGGTCCCTGAGCATAGTGTTTATATCCTCAAGCGACTCGGCCATAATTACTATATCATCGGCAAAACGAAGGTGAGTGATGTATTCGCCATTTATATTGATGCCAAATCCGTCCCAGTCCAAGAGTTTGAAGACGTCCTCCAATGCGTTTGAGAACAGTTTCGGTGAAATGACATCTCCTTGTCTCACGCCTCTTTGCAATTGGATCGGTTTCGTGCTCTCGTTCTGTAATCGGATCGACATAGTGGCGTTTTTATACAAGCACTTTAACACTTCGATATACCTATAGTCGATACGGCATCGCTGAAGGGACTGTAACACCGCCCAGGTCTCGATTGAATCGAAGGCTTTCTCATAGTCCACAAACGCTAGACATAATGGCAGATTATACTCCTCAGTCTTCTGTATAATCTGACGGAGCGTATGGATGTGGTCCATGGTGCTAAAGCCTTTTCGGAACCCGGCTTGTTCGGGAGGCTGGAACTCATCAAACCTGCGTTCGAGACGATTCGTAATGACCCTCGAGAACAACTTGTACACATGGCTCAGGAGTGAGATGGGTCTATAATTCTTCAATAGGGTATTGTCACCTTTTTTGAAGAAGAGCACCACCACACTCCTGTGCCATGCTTCTGGCGTAGAACCTTCGAGTATGACGGAATTAAACAATTTCTGGAGGACTAAAAGTACTGGTTTTCCACCCGCTCGCAGAAGTTCTGTCGTGATTCCGTCATCGCTCGGCGCCTTGTTGTTTTTAAGCTGATTGAGGGCCATTCTAATCTCATACAGGCTGATGTCTGGGATATCTTCAGTGTAGTGTCGGGTCAGTCGCGCTCTGGTGTCCTGAGCTGAGCTGACAACTGGTTGTCGTGTCGAGGTGTATAACTGTCCATAAAACCTCTCTAGCTCTTTTAGAATTCCTGGTTTCGATGAGATGATACTGCCATCCTCGATCTTCAGTTTCGTCATTTGGCTTTGCCCAATAGACGCATTCTTTGCGAACACTTTGGAGCCATGGTTTTGCTCGATTGTGGCCTTAATATATTGGGTACTATAAGACCGCAAGTCGTGTCGCATGGACTTTGAGATGCGCCTATTGAGTTTGCAATATTCCGACATATCAACTGAAGATTGCAGCCTCATCTCAGACCGGTCCTCCATTAACTTAATGGTATTGGTCGAGAGCTTTTGAGGTTTTTTCCGGAGTGGGGCTTTGCAAAACTTAGACCCTACTGCACGGACAGTTTCCACCAACCCGTTGTTTATCTCGTCCGCTGTCTCGCATTCGGTTAGGCACTGGAAGCGATTTTGTAGTTCGAGTTGAAAGGTTTCTGAATTTAGGATCTGGGCAGGATTAGGACGGAGCGTGGACTTAATCAGACGTGACCTTTCAAGCTTAACATCGATATTCAATGTGCCTCTGACAATACGGTGATCGCTACCGGTTTTCACCCTGCTGATCACGGAGACATCATTGAATATTCGCTTCTTGGTCGTCATGATGAAGTCGATCTCATTTTTGATGAAACCATCGGGGCTTATCCACGTCCACTTTCTAGTTGGGCGCTTCTGAAAAAAGGAGTTCATCGAATAGAGTCCCTCCTTCTCCATGAAGTCAACCAGCCTCTGGCCCCTCTGGTTTCGCTGTCCATATCCGTAAGTCCCCACTTTCAACTCATCGCCAATTCGTGTGCCCACCTTTGCGTTAAAGTCCCCCATTACAACTGTGAAGTATGATTTGGAGGTATGCATGGCTTTCGATATATCCTCATACATAATCTCCACCTCATCGTCAGGGTGTGTCGAGGTCGGCGCATATACCTGTATAACCTTCAGCGAATACCGATTAGTGATTCTGAGTATAAGGTATGCTACCCTGCTAGACACACTACCTACCTCCACTACGTTGTTAACGAGGGGCTTACGGACGAGAAAACCAACACCACCCTGGGATTTTTGGTCTCCTTCCTGGAAGAAGAGCATGTTGCCAGAATCTAGGATTATCGTGTCTTGTCCCTCTCGTCTTATTTCACATAATCCCAGTATGTCCCAGCGAAACTTGTTCAATTCTTCCTCCAGCTCAACCATCTTTTCGTCAGTCCTTAGTGTGCGAATGTTGTGTGTTGCCAGGGCCAAAGTCCGTTGGGGGTGGTAGCGGGACATCTGCCGGAGATTCTTCGCACCCCCTGCTCCACCGTTACCTGACCCGCTACCGAGGTCAGGAATAGTGGAGCCGCCGGGGACTAGGGGCCGTGGGCTATTTGTATCTGTCATTGTAGGGGGGGGGGGGGTTGCCATAATCCCCACGCTTGGCAGGCGTCTTGGGGATCGCAGTGTAGTTATTAAGTAAGTACACGGAAGCCGCTGCTGCCCGTCTTCCGGATTTTCCCTTAGTCGCCTTCTACGACACCCTCGGGATGATAAGGGTGGGCGCTATTCTATCCCGGGCACCCCACGGGTACTATACGCACGTGTCTATTTAAATGCAGATGGTCTACATTTGGACTTCTAGCCAGTTGCAAATTCGCAGCTTTTGCTATGAAGATAAAGTTTCAAATGCTGCGTAACTGAACCTGCTTGCGGGTGGCGTCGCTGTCGACCATGACAGTGGCCTTGGTGTGAAAAGAGCCCAAGGGTCGTAAATTTGGAGTTTCCTCGTTATTGACCCTAAAAGTGGTTTCAGAATTTTAGACTCACCTTTCAACAAACTTCATTCTACCTTTATTGTGTAACAAACTTCATCTCTTCAAAGGGTTTGCCTTAGGGGATCCTTTTTTGGAATTACGCGCGTCACTGATATAATATCCTATATCCGTTTACATAGTAACTCATGACTCTGACCTCTGACTTTTCGAATTATGAACTTAATTCTTTATGGAATTCGGTTAAAAATTGTATGGCAATAGTTTTTAAGTCTTTATTTACAACACACTTTTTCAGATCTAAAATATAAAAAGTCTGTCAACTTTAACTCACTCATCAGGAAGTAATATTACATTATCGAGTTTTATACATCAAAAGGACGTCGTCGGAAAGAGTTTCTTAACTTACCAGGTTGATTAGTTGGCGATCCGGCAGGTAAAGAAAAAGTTTTCAAAGAAATTGCGCAGTAAAACTTGAAAACAAGCTTTCTAATATCGAAAGAAGATAAGATGATAACGTTTGGACACAGTTTTAGAACCTTTATTATTTTCGAGTTATTTTTTAAAGATATAAAGCTGTAATAGCATAGTAGTAATTTTCGAATTTATGAGGGTAATAGAAATTTATTATTACTTGCTTAAACGGTGAGGGAAAACATCGTAAGGTAACCAGCATATCTGAAAGATTTTTTTAACGGGGTGTAAAGTCATGTCAGATGCGTACGGACGGTTTAAACTCTGACACCAGGTTGTTCCTCAACCATACGATATAGAAAGAAAGAATGATTTTAAACGAAGAAAACTTAAGTAATAATGAAGTAGTTCCTTTAAGGTTAATAAGTTTCTTTTATATGCTTTGTTAATTGATTTGCAGTAAATAATATAATAAATAAATTATAGGTACAATATTATGATAATTTTGACATACATTTTTATTAATTTTACATTTTTGATAGACATAATATTTGATACTTTTTTTTGTTTACGGGGGGGAAACCTTCAAAAGGCACCCGGGCTTCGGGAAAGAGACCGGTTAGTAAAGAGTTCCTCACTAAATCCACCCCCGGTGATCACCATCACCATATGAAGGAAGGTCCCGCGTCCTTTCACATTTAAGCTTAATTCTTACATAGAAAAACTTTTTTTAAACCCACGACACCAAGCAGAAAAGGCGAATCATTAAACCGCTTAGCCATTGCGTCAGCCAATGAAAATGAAAAATAATAGCAGCCAAACATAATAATTTTACGAGAAAGCTCAGATATTATTCATCTGAAATCCCTTGTAATGTAGGTACGGTAGTAAATAACATTTCGTACTAATGTTGTTACTGTAGTGTGTGTCAGCCATTAAGACAAAATATTGTTAAGGACCCTGGTACAAGTTATGGAACTTCTTTTTTTTCACCAGCTGGTAAATCCTTTTGTTTAATGCGGACAAAAAAATACACTACAAGGCGCGATAGTTCATTGAGATTTACGTAGGTATTCAAGTAAAGTACATATTGGCTCATTGACAATATCCACCTGTCTAAGCAAAAATATCTATTAATTAATTAGTAACATATTGATGTAGCGTAAAAACTATGTGATAAATAAAGGTACATCAAATAATTGTGACATTATTAGCTCCGAAAAAAATTATATTGTTTGGTTAAGCGAATGTAAATACCATGGAGCATATAAAATACGCTGTTTACAAATTATGTGCTTCTGTAAATATTTGAATTGGTTTTGGAACAATAATTACGTGATTATAGGTAACTGGTTGCCAAAAATATCTGTCATGTACACGAAAATATACATTAATAATTACAATAAATAATTATATAAATTGTACACTAATGATTACTAACTCACCGTCAAATTAACCTATCGATTCGTAACTCTTGTTGAGTACATTAAATACTATACAGTAAAATAATTCTTGAAATAATCCTGTTCCTTCTATATTTTCTCTCTTTCTATTTCTAATCAGAACTCGTTACTAAAAATGTCGTATTCAAATATCCAATTACTCTTTACACGAAGCATACAACTACGCTCTTTAATGTAGCGAGTGAAAGCGAAGTCAAAAAGGTTTCCGATATCACACGGATGGAAGTGAAGTGCCTTTCAAAGCAAAATGTTACTATGGAGCGTAGGTATATGCCTACCTGCTTTAGTAAAATTTGGGAAATTTTCCCTAGGGTTGAACATCGTTCACAATAGTTACGATATTATGGTATTCGTGAACACTTTAGATAGTGTAAGCGTTGTATACTTGTATTTCTTTAGAAGACATTTCTATGGGCCTTTTGTCATGTAAATTTGGTGTCTCTGTATTCCAGCTATATTTTTAGACGATTTAAGCTTTGTGTAGGATGGTAGAAATGCTTTTAATTTAAGGAATTTAACCTAAATATAAAAGTATCAAAGCTACTTAAGGGAATGTACAGTGGGTGAAATTTGCTAAACCTTTGGAGAAATATAGGTTTAATCATGATGTTTCATAGAATATATTATTATCATCATTATAATCGGTTTTTATTAGCAAATATTGAACAAGGACTGCAATTAATTTTGATTGTAAATATATAACTATCATCAAGCTAACGGATTTACGTTTGTACATTATCCCCTTTATGTCAATTTATATCTAGTAATGATTTTAATTAATTGGTAACATAACACTAATTATAAACGTATTTAAACCAAACATATCATTAATTTTAAATGATATTTTCCTTACAACCCGCGTCTCTTACGATTGAGCGGATTCAGCGGCGGTGAAGCCACCGATAATGGCGGGATCCACCTACACAAAATCGCAGTGAATAAGTGAATCTAATGTTTCCGCTGCAAGGTTCGTGAACAAACACCATATGGACCACCGCACAAATCAGACTTATCTTCCTCAACTGCTCTTGAAGTAGGGGTAACCGTAAGGACTTTCCACGTGTAAGAAAAGGTTAAAAAAGGCTTTCTTATAAGTAGATGTGTGTACGTCATAGTGTCAATACGTCAGTCTACTAAGCTGACCCATCACGGAACCATGGTAATGTAGTGCCAGGAATGCCTCATCTAAACATAATATTTATAATAAAAATTGCAATGTAGGTACTTAAATGGTTTCATGAATAGGTTGTCAATTTCTCCTTTCAATCAATCAACCAATGAATGCATTTGAGTTGTACTACGTACGTGCCAACGTGTGTACTAAAGTTTCACTTCACCGAAATAATGTCCTCCTGACCGAATTTCGGTCACAGCGGCAATCTCAACGGAGATTAGCCATCGACGCGGGAGATATTATAGTGCACAAGTGTGTGCGCAAACACAGGTGCACTCTCTATTCCCTCACTCTCATAGTCCGATGGGACGGTAATCCGACACGACCGGAGAGAGATCAGGCGCAGGGCCAACAGCTTTACGTGCTTTCCGAGGCATGGAGTAAGTGATAATTAATTTATAAAACGCACATAACTTACGAAAAGTCAGAGGTGCGCGCCTTGGGTTCGAACTCGAGACCACTGACTTGCCAGTCAACGGTCACCACCACTAGGCTATCACGACTTAAAGGCAATACGTATAAATCTTTCGCCTTTTCACCGAAATATTGTGTGTCTAAAACAGATCTTGCTGAGAAACTACCGTGAAGCCTTGTCTTGTTCTCCATTTTGAATATTAATGCGGAAGTAAGCCCCAGTTCTAACAGATTTTGTACCTTTACATGTATTCAATTTGATTTTAGTTTACGAATTTACATGTTTTTGCCCTTGTTAGGTTTGTTAATAAATTTTAGATAGTATACATATAATATACTCATATGTTACCTATATAATTATATAACTATCAAGCAGATATTACGGTATCTCTGTCTTACTATACTTTTATATGTATACATCTGTATAGACATTTAGATAAAATAGAAGTATTTGTTTGTACTGTCAAAATAACAAATGTTTTATATATTTATATACATATAGTTATCAGCGTGGTACTTATAGACGAAATGCAGTATTTTTTACCTGTTTGTTCCGGTTAACCTTCAAAACTACTGGCTAAAAATATTTTGAATACCGTAAAAAAAAGAGGGACAAAATTGACTTCAAGGGCACTTTTATTATGAAATCATAAAATTTCAGGCGAATGAAGTCACAGGCGATCGCTAGTATTATAATAAGTTTTGCTTTAATTTCGATCAAAATTCAGCAATTATCTCGTATAACATTCGATGTTTGTAATTTCCTAGTAATATTTAACACGTTTATTAATAATATTACTCATATTATAATGAAGAAGATCTCGTTAATCCAATCTGACTTGAAGCTAATAATGTTTTGGAATACGCATGTACCAACATTAATTAATAACAATCACGGAGTTTCCGTACTTCCCGAGTTAGAAATACATAATCCCATCAAAAACATAAATGTGAAAAAGGGAGCCAAGTTTTCGCCTTAGCCGATTTAAGAGTATAAATCTAAATGGATACTAAGTATTATAAGTTTCTTAAACCGAAATAAAGTAAAAATATTATCAATTTTCTATTTTTGTTTTAAGAAAAATGTTATGTGCCTTGAATAATAATATTATACTCATGTAACTTATCAAATTTTTGATTTATTAAATTGTATACAAGCAAAAGTTAACTATTAGTTGTGGTTGTAATTTTTATAGTACAAAATATTGTTGACTTGTAAGTGAAAACTTTATATTTTGGATTCGGTTGACAAAAATCCTCAGATAAAATTATTGATGCCGTTGATTTCATGCTAAAGCGAAGATAAATAGACGTTATTTAGCATGTACTTAAGCTTAGTGGTATCCCTGTCACTGTCACACAACTGTCAAATTTCAACTTCAAGAGAGAGACGAGAAGATATCGTAGCTGAAGTTCGTGCTAAGTTTATGTTTATTTTTTCGGCCTTAGTATCAATAGCTTTATCATCATATCAACTCATATTAAGTTATCTTTTTTTCTTTAAACGCTTAAAGTTACTTATCTGCATTTTTTTAAAATCATATGCAAGTAGAAGGTTTTTGACTCGTAAAAATATGTTTTTTGTCATCGGTATTCCCTCAGCTTAAAAAATATTTATTTTGAGCTACTTTATTACAGTTGTATTGCTTTCAATATTCACTGATGCATAAAACCTTTTACAACACGGGAAAGATTAAAAATAAAAGCGCGTCAAAATCAAAAATCGTCGAAAATATTTTAAAAATTTAAAGGATTTTCCCATAGTATAGGTGTACTAGTTGTTTAGGGATGCGTGGAAAACCACTCGCACAAAATTCCAGGCCACTATACAGTTAGATTCCGGCATATCTATTGTTACTACTCGCACGTTTCCGAATTTATACCATGACGTCATGTCAACTATTGCTGTTAAAATGCACCAGCAAAAAAAAAAATATTTATACAAGTTACAGCCATGTAATTAATAATGCCTAATTAATGTAGACGAAATTTAAAATGAGATAGATACAAGAGGGACTAAAAACCGGGACGCTTGATGAACTGTGACAATCCTCTAACCAAAGATAATGGAAAGGAAAGACATTGTTTAATATTTCTATGACTAACCATTCAGCTATTGTATCGTTGACCGCATCTATCCAATTTAAGTAAAGGTAATTAAGGTAGGTAAGTAATTTTATAAAAATTTCTTGGTACAGACAATGTGCATGACTCTCATTCCGTTTGCGACTACTACGCTCCAAAACACGCATCATTGGTAAAGAAAGCGTCTTATCAAGCGATGAACCAAAATAATTTCTAAGTAGAGCCACGGTAGAGGCAAGTCGGCAGCTTCATGGTAGACTATGAAGGAGATGGCAGGAAGAATTTGATGAAACCAAAAGCGATTGAACCTCTAAAGCTCTGAATCAAAGATGTGAGGAGAGACCTTTTCTCAGTAGTAGGATAATAATCTAGGATAACAGCAACAGTACCACAACTTTCATACAAAAAAAAACATTTCATTTCTTTGTAATCTACCGTTTTGTTATTTTTTTACCATTTTAATGATGTAACAAGGGTAACAATGTAACAAGCTTTATGAAAATGTAACCCTTAAGTTTTATTCAGCGTTTCTTTTTTGAGGTCGTCACCATTGAAATGCGGGTAGATTAAAAAAGGTTGTATAAAAGTGTCTGTAACGACCTAATTACTGAATAAAAAATTACTTTGACTTTGTGCCAGAAGCTAAAGGCATTGTTTTGTGGTATAGATATGCGTACGTTATATACCATGAATACATTTTTTATTGTAAAGAAACAATGGAAAAATGTAATTTTGTAAAAAGAGTAAAAAGTAATTCGCTTAAAATGCCATAAAAGTCGCATTTACTTTCAGATTTGTTGGATTGCAATGCAAACCTGCTTACTTATCTTTGTAAGGATAATGAAAATGTATGGATACGGCTTTATTTTGATGTGCATTAATTCAATCTGTTTGTCAGTGTTTTTTTATCATATTTTACTCGTAAATGTAAAGCTTTTATTGTTTATATTTTTAAATCCTTCGTATCACATTTTATTTTCATCGGTAAAAAAATACTGATATAAATAGTTATATAATAGAAAAATAAGTTTTAATTGGTACTTACTTTTTATTCTTCTTGTGGAAATGATGTCTGTCTAAACCGAGGGTGCAACACATCGCAAAGATATTCGTGTGAAGTTTAACGACAGCGGAGCGAAGTGTCTTCAGCTTTTCGAAAATTAACTTTAATGCTTAAACATTGAAATTTCTTTTCAAAAATCTCATAAGTGCCTAAATGTTTGCGGCAAATTAGCTACATACGTTGCGATAGCCCAAATCTTCTTGTTATCACATGCCAGCTTACAGTTACTTTGCCCTTCTGATTTGTACGTGAAAAAGAATTGCTGTTTCAAATATTCTTGTATACTTGCGTTGACGTTACACAGAGGACATTCTTAAACTTTCTAAGGTATTTTTGTAAGGAATGGGCTTAAATATTTTCATTTAATCGATTCTCATTATAGTTTAATAGGTAATTGATCAAGCCATCACTGAAGACTGCCATCAAACAGGCAGCTAAATTGGGGTAAGCTTCACTACTTTCCGAACCAATTACCATACGGAGTTTAGTAAGGGACAACAGCACACTGTTAATAGAAACATCAGAGGTTACCTTCTTTATTACCCTTTGAAGTCAGCTAAATAATTGATTTTCTACATCAACGACCCCCTTTCCCATTTTCTCCCTGAAAGGTGAAGATAATATCTAACGCTTCAGAGCACTGTGTATAATACAAATCTCAGTATAATGCATTTCATGAGTGCCTCTTTCAAAGGGTTCATTCGAAGTGGGTGTTCTGCTGATAAAACGTCGACCGAAGGGCCGCTTCGGACATTTTTATATGTAATGAAAGCAAGGAGTGGTGAAAGGAAAAGCCTAAACCAAATAATGAATTAGGTTTGTATACCTAAAATTGTTTGAAAGCCAAGCAATCTCATGAGAAGTTTTTGCCGTTTATGTTAGGCAAATAAGAACATTTGCGAATCAGTTTACATAAATAATAAAAAAAAACTTATTAAGTAGCAACGACGAGTTTGAGCTTTTTAGCTTTTTTACAGAATAAAAATACCTAATTCAATTTTATGTGAGCGATAAGAAATATTCAAACAATTTAAATATTTTGCTCAGGGAATGTTAGGCATTTAAGAAAAAAAAAACTGGTATAATATTAAGTTTATTTTATAGTTTACAGTCATTTAACATAGTCTTTCTTTTTGTTTACAGATGAGAGATTTGTGTATTATTAACAAAAATGTGCAACAACATATAAAATATCTTAAAGATTAAATTACTATTTTGGCTTCGCCTCTTCATAATAATCTATGTTTATATTACAAACAAGAAAGGTATCTATTCCTTAGAGTAAGAATTCAGTAGCATTTACTGTACATTTTGTATTAAAATACACGTTAAGTATAATATTTTTATCCTACAGATATTACACGGATCTTATTCTATTACGATGAAATTAAATTATATACCATTGGAACTCGTTATTTACAGTCTACATCGTAATAGTAACCTTATTTTACGTTATAACTTTGTCTTAAAACTAAAATAAAAATACACTTTGTGTAAACATGTCATACATAAAAACAATTGCGGATTATAATTAAAAAATCATAACAAATATTTATTTTACATAGCGTTCTGGCAGTAAAAATTATGTGGAAGTAAACAATTTCAAAATTACATGTTTTCGGCTAGCACTTTACGTAATATCACTGAAAGAAAGCACTAAAAGATTTTACGAGCATTTTATGCATTGTCGTGACGATACTTGTAAATCAAAGTTATTTTTTTAACATCTGTGCCTTCCCAATTTAGAAAATTGATCATTTTGATCCACTATCACTGGCTATCTGCTTTATATTACAACAGGTTTTGATAGATCACTTTTCTAAGCTAACTTTATGCATGGTATGTACCTAATAGGTAACTAATTCTAATTCGTGGTCAAATGTTGTACACTTGTATGATGAAATGAAAATATTTTACAAAGCCAATCCAGAATACAGACGTTCATTTATTTCACATGAACGCCTGATTATTTTTTACATCATAATTTAGAAGTTTTATAATCAAGGGTAAAACAATAACAGCGTGGCAAAAGAAAGCAAAGTTAAGTCTCGTGGTCGCCAGAAAAGCGTTCCTTTGTTCCCAGTGTTGTGTTGAACTGCAGCTTGATTTTCGCCTGATAACAAAACAAAATTACTAAAGTTTCTACCACGTTTTCAATATGTCTCTGTTATTCTATTATATTGTGCAAAACTATCAACAAAGTTGGATTAAGACATTAAATTAATTTATATCTCTTCGCGACATCTTTGTTTGCAAACGAATAAGTGGTTAATGTAAGACATTCAACATCGCACAATTTCTAAATTTAAATTTTGATTCAAATGTTGAAGTCATTTTAGTCAATTTCTTTTGTATACTTTCGAACAATCACTCTCTTTTACGATCTAAATGTGAATGTGATTCTAAAAATGAATACAAAAAAATATTTTCTTATTAAAAAATAAAAACCAGTGATACTATACAACCAGTGATTGTTACCAATTAATAGATTTAAATATTTTTTGATAGGTACGTATCTAAGCTTCTAAATCATGATTACTTTAAAAGTATTTCTGTATATTTTTTGTCTTCAAAATAAAATTGACAAATATTAAAATACGACTTACCAATTAAAACGTGAACATTTATGGTAACTTGTGAATGATTTTGCAAGTGACACGTGTAAGTTCCACTATCGTTTTGCGATGCTGATGCAACACTGATAGTAGCGCTGAAAAAAAAAGAAAAGATCCTGAACATCGATTAATCGCAAATATTACGCGTATATTTAATAAGCTAAAACATGAAAAAATTTCACAAAAAGTATTAAGAAAATTGGTTATATCGCATCGGTGTCTTCTAAAACTGCAAAGGTTGGAACACTGAGTCGGATACGTAATGTACTCCGATAGATATTACCAGCCGCCCTAGGCGTATAAAGAGATTTGATATTTCGACTGATTCTGATGGGATACGGTGGCTCAGCGGTTAGAGCGTCGGCACGGTACGCCGAAGATCGTGGGATCGAATCCCATCCGTATCAGTTGTTTTTTCAAATTTCTTATTAAATATTTATATTTAATAAGCTAACATGTGCTAAAACAAGTAAAAATTTCACAAAAATTATTACGCGTCATTAGGAATCTACAAAGGAGCGTGAAGGGTATCATCGAATATCGGACATGTCATTACTCCTTGACTCCATTCTCACCCTTATCATAAATCCTCTAATTGAATCCCGTCTTAGACAACCGTCAAATTAAGAGGACCCATTTATTAAGTCGTTAATTTGATAAAAATTTAGATTTCTATTGAAATTAATGAGAGATAAACATTAATCGTGACTTAAGTATTCAACAAGATTACACTATTAAAATTTTGAAATAAACGCAAAACTGCTTTTAATTCATTAAACGCCATGGGGGACACATGGTGTCCGACAAACAATAGAATTTGCGTTGTGTCTGCAGTCTGGCAGTCAAAGCGTTAAAGCAGGTATAATCCACTGTCCATAGATTTCATTACAGGGCGGACACTTTTACAAAGTTTTTTTTAAAAATCTAGCAGGTACGATATAAAGGCATGATTTTGCAATACCCTAACACTGATTCCGAATCTAAAATATATCGGTCGCACAAATATTGGTCCCATGCGGGGATTGAACCCGCTTACTTGGCACTAAAAGCTCCTGCCCCAATAATGTAGTAATTTTTTTATTTGATGACAGTTTCTTTAGTTTTATTTTTAAGGGAAGTAATTAAAGTGGTGGTGCCATTTTTTTTACTAACCTTATATTCCGCCATGTCACATTTTCAGAAAACTCTTTCCCTTGCTTCTTCCAGAAAATACCATAAATATTATTTTCTACTGGCGGCGACGTGGGTTTGATTGTCGTCAACTCTGTCGTGGTCTTCTCCGGTGGTTTCTTAGTAGTACTTACACTAACTGTTGAAGTCAACGTTGTCGTTTCGACACTCCAACTCTTATTCATCATTAAATCTATTCTACTGAATATTGTACTCAATTTTGTTGTTGATTCTGTTGTTGTAGTAGGAGGTAAAGGTGTGGTTGTTGGCAAGGATGTTGTGATAGGCGTCTTAGTAGGTATAGATGACTCATACTGTTCTGATATGATACAAGATAATTTTATCGCACTACCCGCTTTATAAAATCTGTCTCTCACATCATGTGTGTCATCACCGTTTATTGATATTACGGGAGCTGAAAAAAAAAAATGATGATGACACTGCTAGCGTGAATTTTTTATCATTAATCATAGAAAGAAAATATTTTTTACATTTTAGTTTCATAATATTCGAGACTCGGAGAAATTTGAATTATTTTTTCACGGAGACGGAAATAATTAAATTACAGTTATTTTCCTTTTGGAATGGTAGCCTGGACGTCAGAATGCCTAATAAAATTTTTACAACTTTTTTAGGACCTTACTTTTCTGCTACAAAGACAAGAATAAACATAACGAAAATAATGTAGAAAATATACCCCGTGTAAATTCGAGGACATCTCGACGTGATTTATTGGCATAAATAAGCGTATATTAATGAGATTTACTAAAAATATAAAATTTCCCTGATATTTTGCAGCAATATGATATTTAAGCTGCATTTTCATAAATATTTTGAACGCTAACCAATGTCATCAGAAACAATAATATCAAACGCAATGAATGCTTCAATTGATTTTTTTTAAGAAAAATGCAATTCTGAAGTTTACTTACGTAGTACAGTGAGGTTGGTGAATATCGTTCTAGGGGGATGTGTGGATATTTGGCACATGTAGTGACCGGCGTCAGAGAACTTAACTGGATTCATACTAAGTCTCCAATTGTTGGGGTATTGGAATTTTACTGCTATCCTATTGTCTCCCGCATATAATGCTGGACCAACAGTGAGGAGTTGTGCTGACTCCGTAGTGTTGCGTAACCACATCACCTGTATCAAACAATTAAAAAAAAACAAAAATTTAAAAGGAATATAAACCTGAATATGTTTCTAAAACAAACTTTAGCAATGAACACTGTCCTTAAAAACTTAGTACCTACTTTTAAAATTGGAATAACTTTATATTAACAAGATATATTTTCAAAACAAAAAGGATTAGAAAATTAATTAAGTTTTACATATAAACAGTTCAAAACAAGTTGACGTAATTTGCTATAAAACCTAATTTATTTTAAAACTCTAACTTTTAAAGTTTATAGAAATTGTAATTTTAAAAGTATGGCAGGTACTAATTGTTTTGAATGTCAGTATATATATTCGAATCGTATCTAATATACATATTCATCTTTACGATATTTTTGTCAATGAGCTATTCATTCATTGACTTATCTCAAATACTCAAGATTTTTTGTGTTAATTTTTTATTCAAAAGCTTATGTAGCTATCGAAATAATTAATGAATAAACTCTTTGTATTCTTTCATTTTATGAATATTTTCTTCATTTTTGGTTAATTAAGATATGAAAGGTACTAACGTTCAAATGATTATAACATTTTCTACCAAGCAGCTAATCAAAGAGAAGATCAATTTTGATGTTATCTGGCTCATCAATTTCCTTTTCCAATTGAATTAGTTGAAAGTATAATAAAATAGTGATTACCGTTTTATCTTTGAGCATAACGACTCTGCAGTTAAGCAAGGCTTCGGCACCAACGTGAGCCGTCACTTGGGTGTACTTTTCTTCCTCGAAGTATGGACCCCAGTGATGCTCATGATGGTGGTCGTGGTAACTCTGATACGGGACATAGGGACGAGGCTCTTCTACCTTGTCTGTTAAAGAATATAATAAAAATCAATACACAAATATTTAAGATATACTTATAATAATCATTATATAGATAGGTAATTAAGTAAAATGTATACTTTAATATTAATTTAAAAAGCCGTGTTTAAGTGTTTTGTGCATTAATGACTTAAAAATTCATGCAAGTGTGATTATAAATAAGAATTAAATTAATAGTGTCAGTAACTAAACATACAGGTATATAAGTGATAATAATGCTTTAACTGTTAAATTTAAAACTAATACACTAGTTTTAAAACTATTTTAATTATCAGTCTGTAAATCAACACCCGTTGAACATTTCGTTAAAATTATAAATATGTGAAATAAAAATTAATTAGAAGTTAGTAAAGTGTTATTTGTTTTAACTTTAGGAATAAATTGTTTTATTGAAGTAGCAGAGTTGGTTAAAACAAAGGAAAGAACTTTGACAAGGATCGCGGTTCATTTTCAATTACGACTTTCTAGGTTTATTGGAACCACTAATTACAGAAGTAAAAAAATGAACTTAGTTTTTCTGTAAAATATTATTTTATTCTTTTCATTCTTAAATTTATTGAACAAAAACGCCTAACAAGTTTAATACAAAATTAATTTGTTTGTCAAACGTAAAATTGTAAAATTGTTTTATTTTTAGAATCGAATAGACACTAAAACTAAAAAGCAACGAAGGCAATTTTCTTAATCTTCATTAAATCTAGAAGCAACTCCATTTAAATTTCAATTCCGATAAGATCAACTTCGTTGTCGTAAAAGAAGAAATGTTTAAAATCTGATACTGTTTTACGCCTAAAATGTCTGAGATAAAAGTAAGCAGTTTCATATTTCTTTATAGAAATAAGACCACGAACGTAGAAGACTTACTGCGGACGCAGTGAAAATCAATACTCACTCTGTAACAAATGATCGTTCCTGTCAGTTGCCCCTTCACGCTTGATATTTTCACGCAGTTGCTTGGTGATGTTTTTGAATATCTCTCTGGATAACGCAAGACTGTCCTTCTCATCGCTCCGACGTCTTCGAACAACATTTGTTTGATAGTCTTCAGGAAAGCGCAACGGTTCTGCACAAACCAATTTCTCGCTTTACATGTATAATAATCTTCAATAATTTTCTTCACTGTAAATTTTGATGACTACTGCATCCCATAATTGATTTTATTGTTACTACTAAAACTATTGATGATGAGATTCTAAACCCGGTCTCTCACATGTGCTTTTATCCGTTGTTGTAAGAAAGTATGTGCATAGTCATTTGCTTATTTTATTCGAACCATGTTCGGTTTTTGCCATACATCAAAGCGCGCAAATAAATAACATTTGCATAGCTTCCTATACTTTGGGGATGTCAGTCAAGCGTGCGATTGTAATGAATGCGCACGTCTCTGTTCGGTCAATTTCGCGCCTGCAGTAATGTTATATTAATGTCTTTTTCCTTTTTTGCTGATTTACTAGGGGCTAAGCGATTGACACGACTGGTTAATTTATGTGGGATTGTTTCCCGCATGGGACAAATTTTGTGTGTCTTATTTACATTGTTTATAACGCAGTACTTAAAAGAAACTACCTAGTAGTATGATTTGATATTATTTACGATTGGTTATTAAGTAAATGTATCATACTAATGATCATTTAAAAACCATATACATTAGAAACCAATAGTGCAGTTGTGAATATTCCCAACTGCACTTATGACATTATCGCAAGAATGAGTGATTAATTAAAATGTTCTCATTAAATCTTGACAACTAATCTAACCTTAGAATATTATATCCCTTTGAGTTGCGGGGGTCATATACGCAGTTCAGTTGTTAAATAACTTATTTTCAGCTACATGGGTTAGATTATGGTTAGATTAGAAGTTGACTTTAACAAAATTTGGGAATAATATATATAGCCTTATTATATTGTTGTTGTAGGTCTTACTATTTTTGTGATCCTTGAGGTTATATTTTTCGTATAATTAGAATCAATTATTAGTATATCAAAGTCAATCTTTGACAGATGTGCTTAATTATGAATTTAAACAAATTCTTTTACGCTATAATTTGCACAGATATTTCTACATACTTAATGTGTAATATGTATGAAGCGTTCCCGATATTGCAAACTTGTTATAAATAAAAAAAGTAAAGACGTGTTATTTTAAAGATGTATGGTCTACTGATTTACACCAAAATTCTCAGCAATTCTTTCACGACCGACGTGAGGGGCGACTTTAAAAAATCATTGTCGAGAAACTTTTATGAACGCAATATTCTACAGCATTAACGAAAGTTCTTGTTCCAAATTGCTGTTATTCTTGTAAAAGGTTACTTCAACTTTTTTTTATAAGACAGAATAGATATGAGGAATTTTAAAAAGGTATTTATTATTTCTGGTCACGACTTTCTGATTTGTTTCTCTTCCTTTCAAAAGTAATTTAGAAAAAAAATCTCCGTAAACCGAATTCATTTCCAAAGTGATGTCGAATAAAAAGGGAAATGTAAACAGAACGGCTCCATTTAAAACGTATTACGTTCGGTTATTTTCACGTGAACATGTTCTGATACCACATTTCAATAAGAAGTATCTATGTTACATTAAGTCAGGATATCATTACTTGTACATTTTAATAATGAACACGATTTGTTTGTTCTTAGAGGTGGCTACACATGGCAACACATCAAGCTATAAAAAACCAGTATGAACTGACCTCGCATTATACAGGCTTTTCGTACAACAAGATGTTAGCTTATGAAGCCGTGTGTACTTGAATTAGACTTCTGATTATAATAATGAAGAAGATAGAAACCGCGTTACAGTAGGTTACTCGACTATTGGGTTTCCTTTATCAAGCTTGTTACCGACTTATTGGCAGGCATAACGTTATCAGCATACTGTTCACCCAACCGGCCTAATTCCGAAGTCATATTAACAACGCTCGTTGGGTAGGTTCTATGATTACCAATTGAAAGACAGTAATTAATGTTATTTCATCTAAGTTGGACACACTTGTCGGAATTGTTTTAGTTGTGATGGCTATTGGCTATATTGCATACATTTTATTTGATTGGACGGTTTTATGCAATAAGAATGTTTTTTATTTTTTTTTAATTATTGCTTACCTAAATAATTTCTTAAAAAATTAAATAATTAAGTAGTAATAATAATTTAAATTTTCCAAAAGGTAAATGTGTTTGAATATTCATTATTAGATGAAGACGGCCAGCACTTCAAATAGATGACGTCATTGTGTTCTAATGTCGAAGTTAAAGAACTGTTACTCTGTACATAGTATTAAATTAATATTATTAGGGCTTTACTCACAGATTGATTTTGGGGAATGCCCGACTAGTTTCGAACTCAAACGGAGTCCATTTTCAAGAACGAGTGTATATGCGGCGGCGTTGTGGACCTCAGTCTGTCTGATATTTTAAGGTATATATAAAAAAAAATTGGTTTGATGATTTAGCTACGTGTTACAAAATTTGTTTAGGTATATTTGACCGATGTTGTAAGTAACTTGACTGATCACATAAATATCATCAAAATAGGTAGAAGCTTGCTTGCTTAAGTTTATATGGATAAACTTTTCAAATGTACCACAATAAATTTAGTTCGTTAATGACTTTCAAAAAGACGCCAAAGGAGCCCATTTACTTTTTAAAGATGATAAACTGAAACTGGTTTGATATTCCTAAACCTTTGATTGAACTTAACACCCCAAGTTCATATATACGTTTCAAATTAAAAACTTGTACAGTTTAATTTAAATTAGTTTTCAATACCTGTGTGTTTAATTACAAAGTTTATTGTAAACTTAAGAATTCCAATGAATTTGTTTGTAAATCAATATTTATGGTTTTATCTATATTATTGTATGGTTTTTATCTTAAGAGCAATCTTATCTACAAAGTTAAAGCCAAATTCTCGAAACTTTAACGATCATGATATCTTATTAATTAAATCTGTTTAAAACATAATGAATTTGATTTACTAATTATTTTAGTAATTATAAATCTGGTAATAGATAAGTTACAGGCAGATAAACTTTCACAGACTAGTTTATTTTAAATTTAGTAATTGACTTTTGAGAAACTGTTTTGACATTTTTGTGATAGAATACTGTACTAAGTTTGGAGTGTGTACCCTCAACTAAACTATAATATTAATTTTGTTCTATTAATATATTTGTTATTGCTCTTAAATAGTTTAAACATTATTATTAAACCTAAATCTAGCACAGTTTTGCAATCATGCAATCACATGCTAGCGTTTTCATAATTTAAATTTCTTGCTTGTTTACGTAAACATTGCTCTTACGATGCCGCCAGGTGCAGAATATTATTCCCCTAATTATTTGATTAAGTTTTGTTCTATTATTCAACTAGCTCACAGGTAATTTTACCTACACTATTCATGCTTTGCACATAAAGCTGCCAAGGCTTGTAATTTATTTTTCAACGTTATTTGTTTTAACTTTTTGTTTTATAAAGCATCGTGCTAACTAGACAGAGCAGCATATCGTCTAGATAATTTATGTAAAGTAAATTAATAGTTACCAGATGCAGTATGAAGGCAGCATAACGCTAGAAACACGAAGTAGAGGCCGTCCCACTGCATATTAGAGACATCACAGGCGTAGACGCATTACGCTCGCCGTTCACCTGTAAAAATATTTTTAGTTAGTACTTGCTAGTACCCTTGAGCTAAATCAACAAATCTGGGTGTTAGGTCTGAGATTCGATTGACATAAAATTGATTTTAATTGTGTCAACAAATTGACATCTCAAAGATAAAATGCGGAAAAACGATTTACTAACAATTATACCAGATTTTCTACAATTCATTAGATATTAATGTGGGTACATTAATAAAAACGTAACATAGTTGTATAACACCACGTACAATTTTAAACCTATCAATTTCTTTTTCTTTTTATATTTTTTTTTACAAAAATATGTATGTGATATTACTAGTTTTCTTCTTCTACCTCAACAAACATTGCTATTTAATCTTAATATACTTTTTTGGAACACGTCATGTTGAATTTTAATGCGTAAATTATCCAAATGTGCGCAGGTTATTGAGTTCTCTACAATTTATTGGATAGATTTCGCGCTATTGCCTATTGAGGGTGTAGAAATTGCGATGAAATGGCTTTCAAGTCGGTTTTCATTGTATCAAGCGCCGTTAGTTTCGAAGTGATTTGGAATTCAAAAGTGAATCGGAACATTCACATTCAAAAGGAACGGCAACATTATATTCACATCATACAATGTCGTAGCTGTTATAGCGAACACTTAAAGTGTTATGATCTCCGACTCAAGATTTTAACTAGGCCGGAGGTCCTACACATAACTTTGTAAAATAGTTACCCAACTTAGATTACCCCTCAGATTTGCTAAATAATTTAATTGTACATAATTGGTTCGTGCGTGTTTGTGAATAAGAAATGCTTCCGTTGGCTACGGTTAAACTTTCGGGATTGCGGTTAGCGCAGGTAGTAGTAGTAGATAGGCTTATAAAATTGTACCAAGGCAATTTTCATTTTATAACACGAGGTGGGGTTCAGCGAGGTATATGAGAAATTAAGTAGGCACTCTGTTAGCCGCAGGAGATGAAGCCACAAGTAGTGGTTTTTGTTTAGATAGTTTTGGTATGGCGAGAAGCGCTTTCGTCGATATAAGGGATAATAGAGTTTGGTGGCTAGTTGCAATCTAAACGTGTTGTGAATAAGCTATCACAATGTTCATTTTGATCAGAAATTAATATACATTCGTATAGTTTATAAGAAGTATTATATTAGTAAAAACAACAATGTTGAGTTTGCTAAATATTAATTATTGGTATTTAGAAAATTTAATATTTACAAAATATTATCTCTAGAAGATTTTTAATAAGTTTTTAAGGTTCTCGAGGTTTCATCTAAAATAATAGTAGAATAATCAAGACAAATCATTTCACAATACAGGGCCGGGTAAAATAGTTTTATTAACTCGCTTTCCATTAGACCGGCAACCCACATCAACATGGGAAAAGAAACCAAGGGCTTAGAGGTGAATATTCAAAACACCTGGCCAGAACCTTCCACTAAATGATTTAAATATTCTTGATTTGCCCTAGTATCCCAAAGCCCAAATTTACATCAAGTTAATAGAAATAATTCATTCACTCTGTATTGCTCTAAATCTTCATTATTAATGCTTCAGGTTGGTGAACCAATTGCGTTAAGTGTCTACTGTTCAAACTTCTTCAGTATCTACCTCAAAAGTTTGAGAGAATTCGTGAGGTAAATATTTTCTAAGACTCCAGATGATACTGTCTAAAACGACGTTGACGTGTTAAATATTAGACGCCTAACATTTTTCCAAATCAAAATAATAATATCCCTGACCGAATTCTTGTCTCAGCGGCCAATCTTAACGGAGATTAGCCAACTATCACAGTGCACAAGAGCCAACGGCTTTTACGTTCTATCCGAGGCTAGGAGTAAGTAATTAATGTATAATACGCGTATGAGTTGAGAAAAGTCAGAGATGCGCGCTTTGGTTCCAAACCTGAGATCTGTAACTTGCTAGTCGATGATCATACCACTTGGCATTCCCAAAATATCATAAAATGTCGGCATTTCACAACTTATCTAAGCTTATCGTAATCTACCCAATTCTTAGATCGGCCAACGACATTGATATTACGGTATCAATGTCGTCGGAGGTCATAGTAACTTAAAAAATCTAATATTTTACGTAGACTTTTTCTTAACAAGATTTTTTTAAATGGCACCTATATATTTTGTGATTCGTTTTCGTGACTAAATCCCAAGAAAGAGGATTAATGTATTACTTGATAAAATGTGGTTTAAAAGACTTACTGAGTAAATCCAATTTTTTACCATATTTCAATTCAATAAGTTTTGTCGGTAGACGGTCAATAAACAAGAACAATGCTTGCTCGAAATACATTATGGACCAGAACCTTAGTTTATAATGAAATTGCAAGCTTGAAAATGATATCTAAAATTACAAATATAAAATATTGTTCCCAAAAATAAATAAATCTGGTAACAATGAAAATAAATAAATAAAATATGAATCATGAGACAATAAATCTATGAAAAACTATATGACCTAAAAATATTGGTTTTCACTCCTCATAAAGACTTTTGCTAAGCAATCAGTCTGTCGAGACGAGACAAATGATGAACAAACTTCAAACAAAAGACCTTTTTCGAGTCGTGATGTCCGAAAACAACCCTTATGCCATATTTTTATCAAATGTTAATTAACGACAGTTTAAAAATATTAATTTTGTTTGGATTTCACTTTTTTCTTAATGTTTCCCTTCGTTTTTAATCGAAAAAGATAAACACGGTAATTATTATATATTTTAAATTATGATAATGGATTTCTTATTAAAATCGAGTTCGTATAAACAAAAATTGTTACAGATATACCTTTTAGCAAAAAATAAATATTTAAAAGATTTAAAGAAAGTACAAAAAACGCTAATGATTATTGAAGTCACGTTCTAGACTAAAACATTACTGTTACTATTAGACCATATCATCCCACTGCTGGGCAAAGGCTTTTCCCTCTGATTTCTTCACTTCACTTTTTCAGGAAATCTGATTAACAAACGTGATATTTGATTAAATATTTTATAAGATATTTGTAAAGTTATTTTTTTTCTAAGAAACGTGAGACGTTTGGAAAGTAAATTTTTTTTTGGAATTAAGTATCACATAACAAAAAAATCGTTTATTCCTAATTTTTCTTTTATTTATTTTATAGCTTATACAAAAAAAGTTTTGTTGACAAAGGTGTGAACAAATACGAAAAAGGGTAAGGACTGTAGATCAAATAGCGCGTTCTCTTGAATCTTTGATCATAAATAATACACTCCTAAAATGGTTTTAGGGTGTGTCGTTATTATCCCTTTCAAGTAGGCTTAAAGAAATTACAGACGGTAAAAGGTTGGTTTTTCAGAAAATAGGTACCTATTACTTATATACTTAATTTTATAAATAAATAGGTTTGAAGAGTACTTTTAACATTTACCTTTTATGTTACGCCCAACTTGACATCAATTTTCCGAGACATACATTATTTATATAACATTATGTTTTCTAGTACAATTTTTAATGTTTCTCTCTTTATCGTAGGTATGGTTACATAACCTGCTGTCAGAGTTTAAACCACACGTAGCCCTCTAAGATGGTTTTACACACCGTCGAAAAATCTCGTGTAAAAGTCGCCTCACGATGTATAATGTTATACAAATTTTAATAATAATAAAGGTACCTATATTTTATTTTATGTATTTTTATTTATGTAAATATACATATTTTTCAAATTTAAGTATTTGTATCTTATTATTCTTCACATCATGTTTCTTTTGTTAGGTTATTTAGAAATATAAAACACTTTAAAACTATCTAATTATATAACCTCTTAAATTATTTGAGCAATGAAAAAAAGGCCTGATATTTATAACTAGCTGTTGCCCGCGACTTCGTCCGCGTGAACCACTCTTATCACCTAGTATTTATAATTTCCCATTCACCTAAAACAAAAGTATATATTTCAATTCATCTACTTAGTTTATCACAGTTCACTGTTGGACACAGATATCTCTCAAGTCGTACCACAAAACACGGACCTCAACCTTTGTATGTATAGCCACTCAGAAATTTATGTGAATGTCAGGGGACATATGATAACAAGGGTGTGATAGGGGTACAGTGTACAATGTGGCCTCTTTCTGAATATGTAATTCGATTTTATTTGACGGTAACTGTCAATAAAGATTTTTTTTTTGTAATAATGATAGAGCAACTGTTTTTTTATTGTTTTTGGAACTGAATAAAATAAACTTGTTCTAATAGCAATTTTGAAGGTTTTTTTTAAATGAAATTTTTACTTTAAATAGTCTTTTAGTGTAGTACTACTTATCTGGTGTTTGTAATTGATTATTACTACTGAAAACCAAACCTCAGTCCCCGACTGTGTAAGTCATATCAAGCTTTATAATCATCGCTTTAAAACTATGTAATAGCTATTTTAAATCGAATATATACCGCCTAAATCCGTTTACTAAGATAAATAATAAAAAATAACCATGTAGAAATAAAAAAAAACTAATAATATGTTAAAACTTACTTTTTTTTTCTATAAAAATTAAAAACTTTAGAGTTTGCATTAAATGCGTTAATGCACGGAATAACATAAAAAAGTCAAAACTAACAGAGCATTGTTTTAACCGACTTTAAAAAAGGAATAGGTTCTAATTTTTTCCACTTCGCTGTTTATGTTATAATCTTGGTGAGATTAGGTTAGGTTAGGTTATTTGTCCCATGTAATAGAAGGTATGCATGTTGCCGTAAATATTATACTGGAAACAACTTTAGACTTCATTTTGCTAATGAAAATGTCTCATAAAAAATTCAAAAGCATTGACTGACCTGAAAATCGAACCAGAAACTTCGAGCTCAACAGTCACAATCATGACCAAAACCTACTTCCTTTTAATGTTTTATTTATGTTAGTTTTCGTTTCGTTACGTTCGTTTGTCAACTGAGCTAACTTTTACGGGTTTCATACATTATTTATGTAAGTCGAGCCTACAGAATTTGGATTAAGAGATTTTTTTTACATCTATATAAACACTACAAAAATATTTAAAACTACAAGTACCTACCTATAAAACAGTAGCTACCATAATAGACATTACACAAACTTAACCTAATGATTTGATATCTGGATATAAATATTCTGAAAAAAAAACAGAACATTACTCTGTCAAAGTTATAAAACTACGTACGTCATAATAGCTTGCGCGCTGGTGCATTTGTGATTTAGTCTTGGCTCTTTATAGTATCAATCTTTAATTATATATGTACAGAATTAAGGTATTTGATACTTGTGACCTGAGTTCTGGACTTTTTGGATTTAATGAAAGCCATATAGCGTATATGTATTTTAGTTAAAATTACAAAGATCAAGGAGTGAGAGGTAAGGTACAATGTTCAATCACCAATAGTAGCGCAGGGTTGATTTTATCACGTCGTTTTTAAACGTTTTCATTGGTGGATAAAACATTGGATGAGTATATGGAGAAGTGAGCACTATAATTTCAAATAGTAAATGAAATCCCGAACAATAATCAAATATTTATTTATAAGATAGGTATCTATACATACATACATACATAGACTCACTCCTGTTTCCCAGAGGGGTAGGCAGAGACAACGAATATAGGTATAAGTATCTATATTTATGTTAATTCAAAATTTGTTGGTAACGCCAATTCCTTCGATAAAATTCATTGAATACATAAAATGTAAGCTTAAAACAATCTTAATTAACAGTAATAAACAAAATATCTCAAAGATTAAATCTTTTAATAGAATATTTTCGTAAATACCAACATTCCAACAAAAGGATTCTTAATTGTTCAGTAAATCTTGATTTATTGTGAGGAACTGAAGATGCCTTAAAATAACATTACCACTCGGTTAACGTTCGTTAAAGGTGAAGGTTCGATTACTTTAACGATAATTAAACAAGTCGCGAAATAGAAATGACAATTCGCAGAATCATTTACTTTTGTATTTATTTTCGCCGAAGAATTTATTACTGTAAACAGTTTTTGACAGGCCATTTTCTGTTTACAATACAGAAATAAAATAATGATGTTTATTTCTGGAAATAGGATACGAATAAATAAAATAAAAGCTTTGTATTTTTAGGCACATAATACCGTGTGATTACCTTACCTCTACGCGTATTCTACCCTACCCTACCCTACTCTACCCTTCACTACCCTACTCTACCCCTAACCTACTCTACCCCTACACTACCCCTACCCTACCATACCCTACGCTACCCCTTCTCTGCCTGTACCCTACCCAGGGGCGTGCACAGACATTTTCAACAGGGTAGGCAGGCATAGGTACATGATACAAAAACTTACTTTCATTGGGACAAATACCACTTTTTATGTAATAATATCTACTACCACTACGTCGCGTCGGCGTTGTACCCTTTAAATATAGTTGTGTAAGTACGTGCGCACATTTTCCAGGCCGAAAACGCACACAAACATCAGCGCATCATCGACCGGCAAGAAAATAATCATAAGAACAAAAATAGAATATCTATCTTTGTACTGTAAAGTGTATTTCATTAATAAAGACATACCTGAGCAGATAGTTATAGTCTTCATAGAAAAATAAGGATATTGATTGCATAAACATACAACAAATACCTACTGCATGCGGCGCAACTCGCGCGCGGCATTGACCGGGCAAAAAATAATACAACAATAAAACTCCACCTCAACGATCTTCGGTCTGTAAACTGTATGATGTTTATAAATCCTATAACTAAGTCAATTATGTTGATCGAATTGACTTACAATATTAACTTTTCTATAATTTGGTGTTTAACGCAATTCAACAAACGAAAAACACAGAAACACTGTAGATTTTAACCTCTGCAAACAAACAGCCAGCACTCCTCTCAGTATTTTGATATAATTTATTATTATCCATATATAAAGGTAAGTTAACAGAACAGAATAATCAAGTAATTAAAATCAATGCAAATATTATACTAAATAAAACTTAAATTGAAAACTTTTGACATTTCGCATTGTAAACAGCTGGTATTACAGAAGCGATGTGATTGGTTCTCCGCGCACGAACTTGAAGTAATTCAACCAATCACATGTCAGTGTGGATACATCCAGCATGACATGTGATTGGTTGAATTGGTAGAAAGATCCACGTGACCTACTGCGCGCATGCGCGTTATAGGATTTAGTCTACGAGACGATAGGCAAAAGAAGTTGTGCTGGACTTGCAAGTAGCAACGTTTCTTTGAAGGCGACCAGCGCGGGATTCGGTGTTTACGTGCGTAATGTGCCAACAGATGGCGTTAGGGTTACGAATTGATATTATTGAGCGTTATAATCGTGTAATTCTGTGTAATTATATTGCGATTTTAACAATTAGATACATTAAATAGAATATATTATAATAATATTAATTAGAATTTTATCAGGGTAGGCAGTGCCTTTTTGCCTATATGAAGTGCACGCCCCTGACCCTACCATACTAGGGTATAATTCCACTTTTTTCGTTCCATTCTGCTATTCTAAGCGGATTTGTTCGAACACTTATAACTCGAGAACGGTTGGAGCGATTTTCATAGTTTAAAAAAAAGGTGGAGACAAATCCAACAAATCAAAAACCATGAAAGTCGGTCTAACCGTTCTTGAGTTATAAGTGTTCGAACAAACCCGACTTTGTTTTATATATAAATAGATAAGTTATAAACGTACTCTTACAAATCTCTTTTTTAAAGCTTTATTTTATATTTTAAGTTTAAGTGTAAAGTGGTAGCTGGGGCAAACTGATTTAACTTTATTTCATTTTACACTTCTACTCTATATAATTGTCACTATTTGCAGCACGTAAACTTTAAAAATATTTGAAACCACAGCAGTATCAGAACGCAACAGCAGACTCATGTAATAACATAATTATTTTTTATTCCCTGACTCAATCCATCCATCTTTTCTTTGGTCTTCCTTTGTCCCTACCTCCAACAACACATACTCTCTTAATCACATTGGGTTCATCCCTCCTCGTCACTTGTATAACGAGACAAATATTTTCCTTTCAACTTATCTCTTACTAGCCCCACTTTTAATCTTCCTTCAACATAATCATTTCTTACATTTTGTCATAGATGTCATTTATGTTGACATAAATGGATCATTTATTTCAGATATCCAACTTAACATTCTAATCTCTGCTAACATGCAATTTTCTTTCATCCGTCTTTTTAGCGGCCAATATATTTTGCGTGCTTAGATTTTAACAGCAATTAATTTGTCATTACTTTTTCAACGTCGGAGTTTTTAGAATGCCGCCGCTGCGCAAATTCTGTCTCATCGAGATTGATGAATGGATTAAAATTTAATGTTATATTTAAAGACAAAATCAATAAGTAAACTAAGCAATTTCAAGGCGAAAAAAAAAGTGTGGCACTCGGGGACTGTCGCGGTAAAGCTGCATTTCATAGCATTTTTTATCAACTTATGCAATTATAATTATTTATTTATTTTTTATTTATACAGTCAATAGCTTAAAAACTTAAAAAAAAACAAGTCTTGAAAAGTCTAAGCAAATAATTAGTTTTCGAAAGTCAAATGTTTATATTTCTAAATGTTTTGTTTTTAACGTGTCAACATAAAATATACCTTATTTGTTAGTTGATAAGGTTTTAAACACTTCTGCAATAAAGGGTGTTAGGTTCAATTGGTTTAGTTCGATTTTCATAATTATATTAATTGATTTTATATCTTCAATGTGCAAGCTAGGTAAATCGGCCGACTCGGTCAGAGCAATATCATCTTCTCAGAGAATATTGGCGTGAAATAATCAGCTCTGTTACGTATCGTACGGGCAGTGAGAGCCGGCCATCCATAATTTGATTACCCTGCTCCTTTCATAATCCCACACAGAGTCCGCAACCCACAAGTGATACCCGGTGTTACAAGCGACTATAAGTTACACTACCCGCATTTCAACAAGCTGGCTGTATACTTGTTTGCGTATTTAGTGGTCTAAAACATAAAATGACTCACGCTTGTATTCCCCAAAGGGGGAAGGTAGAGATGTATGCAGTACACCCACGTTTTGCCGGCTATGTTAAAAGTCCCATGACTCCGTGCTACTACTGTGAATTTCCCAATAGAAAAATCCAATAACACTTTGCCCGACCCGGAAATAGAACCCAGGACCTGGTGGAAGTTGCGCTTGCTACCGCTAGACCAACGAGGCCGTCAAGTCAGTCAAGTGGTATAAAAAAGACTACCTACTAAACAGATAGATATCGTAAAGTACATTAAATTTTTGCTTTATTTTCTGAATTAACGGATCATTTTTTAACGCTTAATAAAACAATTTTACTGTAGAATACTCGCGGCCTCATTGGTCATTCATGAATGCATCGAACCAATGAATTCAGACTCAAAATAAAGGCTTTAATATATTCATAATTTTATAACCAATACGCGGGAAGCCCAATATTTTCAAATCTACAAAATCTTTCAAAGTTTTTACATAAATAACATTTACTTTCTTGAAACGAAGATTTTTGTCTTAAAATACTGAATATTACTGCTTAAAAGTGTCTAATATTTAATCTCACGCTTACGTTTAAGAGTTTTGTATAATGTATAAATATTTACTTACAAGACTGTTATTCTGGTTGTACGAGACGAGTGCGAAACGCATAGAATGAATGAAAGAAAAGCCCAAGTGCGAGTTGGACTAGCGGGGTTCTTTGGACATACAAAAAACTGCATCACATAAACTATGTTTGACGATGATATTTGACGATTCAGAAAAACTGTGGTAGTTATATAAAATTTGGGTAAATATTACAGAAAAAATTGAACAATATTTCAAGCACAATAAATATTGTTTTTTGGGATAATATTTGCATAATTTTTTTTACTGTCAAAAATTAACTGTAGGTTTTTTTTTCTTTTTTTTATTTGACAAATTTTGGAGACAAAAATGGTCTTAATTCTTCTCGATGTGAATAGTCAAGTGGTCTTAAATTAAAACGGACACAAATAACATCGCAATACAATACTTACGTTTTGTCTCTGTCTCGTAAAATCAGAATAACACTTCAGCGCTACATTATTTTCGTTCTTACTAAGTGACATCTTGACACAAACGGTAGTTAACAGACCAGAAATGGTATCGCCAGGAGCTTATTATTTAATCTGTGTTTTATTCAAACATTTATTCACCTTAATGTTATAGGCCGCAGATACTTAGTCTTTATATACCTATTATTACTATATATTATACAACTAAATTGTAACAATCAATGCGTGGCAACTTTATATAACGTCAAAGGAGACAGATTATAAAAAGGCAAATTTAAAGACAAAATTCCTTACATGAAGCACTCGTAGGAATATCGCAACTGAGCGATTGTTCTGTGCTACGGCGTAGCGCTACGACGTAGCGTCACGTCGCCGTCGTAGCGTCACAAATATGTCTGCCAGCTATAATAAAATATATAGTTACCAAACCAGCCTGTGGCTGTTCCACTGCATGACAAAGTCCTCTACTCATACAGAGAAGAATCGAACATTAATCACCACGCACGCGTGATGGCGATTTCAGAATATTAAGCCTAGGTTCACGATGTTTTCCTTAACTAAGAAAGTACGTATGACTTGAAAAAAATACATTGGCACATATCAAATTCAAACTCATACCCATATGCTAGATGCCAGTACTACATTGTTTTTTTTTTCAGTTCGATTGGTGGGTTTGGAGTCTATTATTATTGAAACCTCATTTTAACAAAAAAAGAAATGTCAAGTCATAAATAAAAATATTTTCTGTAATGAGTAATTGGAAGCTTATCCAGAAATTGGTATAAAAATATGTTGGTAAAAGATTTCTTATTCCAAATAATGGCATGAAGTGAAAAAGGGGAGGTTGTTACGTGTGGTATGATAAATGAACAATTACGGTTTGATAAATGATGGTCGTCATCTGTTTGTACGGAATCCGCGTAAATAAGACCGGGGAAATAGATTTTTGGTGTTGTTTTAGGAAATGTATTTTGTAATATATGATGGCGACAATATTTATTCTTTTATTTTTGTTTGAGAAGTATTTTTGTAGATAAAGTATTATACATTAATTTAGTGTTATGTATATAAAACAATGTGCAAAGGGCGGATGTCGTTCATGTCTGAGACGGTTAAATGTTCAAGAGAATTTTAATAGCACAAGCAGGATCTTACATAGCTCAGTTGGCATAGTGGCAGGTGGTAAAACCAATAGGTCGAAGGTTCAATCTTGCTTGTAATCAAAATTTTGTTTCTAATTTTTTTTTATCTCTATTATGATTATGTTTACATTTTAAACACAGTAACTAATATTTACCCTCTTGATTTAATGTAGTTTAATTGAGAACAGTTATAAAACCAATACAAAATTTATACAGCCCTGCGGCATTATTTTGTTACCGATAAAATTGAACTTTGATATTTTAATAAGGTTTCCTCCATTACACAGGTGTTTCCGATAAAAACTATTACGAAGCTTATAATCATTATAAGGTTAATTCTTTGGAAAATGTTAACATAATCTTAAACACTTTACTTTCACTAAAATATAAATTTAGAGGTAATTTGGAGGATCGCCACGCTGGGCAAGAGGGTTGGCAATCGCAGTAGCAGATGATTGCTGTTACACAAAAGGATGCTGCTGCCCATCCTCCGGATCTTTTCCTTTGTCGCTTCTTACGACACCCGCGGGACGAGTAGAGGTGGTTCTATTCTTAGGCCGGAAACCACATGGCAAATATATAAACCTTATGTAAGAATAATTATTGTTGCTGAGGCTACATGTTAATAATATTATTCTTTTTTGTAGCAGTAGAAAGTACATCATTGCAATTACACTTATATCTCTTTGAAACACATTCATTAAAACAAAGCCAGATTTTAATTAGCATGTCAAAATGCTGTGCCTTTTTCCGTATAAAAATACTTTTACCCGTAACCTTTGTCAAGACACATGAAATAAAAAATGTATTTATTCAAATCGGATCGACCGACGTTCCTTGGCCTTTAATTTAGTAGATTGGAAAATAATGGTTTAATTGATGTTTTTAAATGTTAAATGTGTTTTAATCGACAGCAAGAAGCTAAGAAGAAAATATTTTGAAGCGAAAACTTGTAGTATAAATTTAGATGTCGATTTAGATTTAGAAACGACGCAGGATTATGAAAAATAGACATTTTGTTTATAGTTTGTTTATTATACGAGTATAGTAGGTGCAAGCAAGGTAAGGGTCCGGCGGCAGCCTTGATGGATATCAATATTGTAGACCGTCTTCTTCCCGTGGCTTTGCTTCCGTAGTTCTAATTTTTCGAGATATTAACCCTATGTCTATCTCTACTCGATTACTTTTTATTTATTTATGCAAGTGCTCCAGTCAGTGGTCGAAATTCAACCGATTTAAAAAAAACATTAGCTTACTGCACTTCTTCTACTTAAACTTTCATGCCAAGTTTCACACTGACATTTCCGCTCGGATCCATAGGTTTTGCTTCACGAATTAATACATAGATATTTTATCCACTCTTCAAACATTCCAATTATATTAACGACCGTTGTAAATCCAAACTTTACATTGTGATTATTAATCAATTATCTGATGTCCGTGGAGTTATTATTGTCTCACATATTAATAGGTACATAGTATTCTGTGTAATTGAAGACATAATTATTTTATCTGTTTGTGTCTCATTGACATGGGCATCCAAGCTATTAATCTTAAACCAAATTACACAATATATTCAATTTTAATCAGAGCAACGCTCTTTGTTTGTGATCAATTAAACTCAAATAATGAGATTCAGAAGTGTTTGTGTCACAATCATTAATTTGCCTAATCGATTCACCCCCAGGTATTTTTGAATCTGACAGGAATCACAATTATCATTACAACGTTCCAATTATACATAATAATGATGATAATACAGACTAGTTTAACAAAAGCAATATCAAAACCGATACAGGTTTTTATACAAATTACTCTTAAAAATATAATGGAAAAACATTACGATGTTCGTAATACAATTCTTAGGAAAAAATGCAACGTACTCAAAAAAAAACTAGTAACAAAAAGCTGTTACCTTGTAATATGAAATTCTGAATTACTGAGACGTGAAACGTAGCAAGGTACAACAAAATACACTAGTATATTTTCGGTTCTTTCCAGGTAAACCTAGATTTGAGTAGCGAAGAAAAATGGAACAAAATCGAATATGTAATATCGCTCTTAAGAAAATCACTTCGAGTTGATAAACCATTTCAATTCCAATATTTATCGAGGGAGTATTTTTTGTATTACCTTGTAAACATTTAATGCATTATTTAAAAAGTAATTTTTTTTCAAACAAAAAAGATGGTATATTAAATATACCATCTTTTATGTTTGAAAAAAATCGATAGCCCTGTTGCCTGATTAGTCTTGCTGTGACGTCACCGCACAGGTAAGGTAAGAAAGTAATTATCCTGTATGGGTGCTCCGCATTCGCTCTACACCTGAGTTTTTTCAATTATATGGACAGCGACCAGATCCAGTAACGGAGCGAATGCGGAGCACCCATACAGGATCATTAGTTTCTTACCTAACCTGTGCGGTGACGTCACAGCAAGACTAATCAGGCAACAGGGCTATCGAATTTGAATTATTTATAACCAAAAACGAAAGTGATGATCATAAATCCCTCCCACTAAAACGTACACATGAAACGTGCAAAAAGATAGTGTTGTACACGATACATATCGACGTGTTAACGCGGCATAGTACCCATAGTAGCCCAGTATACTATATCATTTAAATTTATCATCTTATACTTTAAAGTTAGACCCCATGGTCCCATGGTTTACTGGTTTAATTAATACGAGCCCTTATGCTAAAAGTAAATAGTAAATTAGGTTTTTGTAACGCGTTGGTCACTATAAAACTGTGGTTGACTAGTGATTGAATGAGCTAGCCATATTTTACTGTACAATGCCGAAAGGACATAAAAATGATAATACTGCTTACTATATGATTTTTTTTTAGACTTTACTATTATTGTTTTATGATTTTGTAGTATGCAAACATGTTAAATGAATTTTCTATTACGGAGCAAGTAATGTCGCACCTTACGGCATATTTTATTATCACGTAATTACTTTAAAGATAATTACAGTCACTCGAAAGTTTTTTATTCTAATATTTCAAATGTATTTTCTTTGTTCTGCGTAACAATTACTACGAAGTATCATGGAAAAGTACTTATATGTCAATTATATATTCATTTTTCATTGCCAACGCATGGAAATCAATTATTGTTCAAGCACTTAGAGCGATGTAGAATCAACCTCATTATAAATGAGTATGTACGTAGTAGATACTTTTTACAGATATGAAAATGATTTTTATCAACACAAACACCATCAATATTTATCACATTTATATTTATTACTTACTACATTTGACTTTTGACGTAGTGATATTAACAGAAAATTAGGTAGAAGTCGAGGATGTTTTAGGTAACCGAATAAAATCAAGAACTCATATATCCTAATGTCATACTCATACTCTGAGCGATATTAAAAACTAGAAATATTTTAACAACACGACCGTTTAAATAATAAATGATTCAGCGCGTAAATACACTAACAGTGCCTAAGTATGAATTCGTTTTTCTGTCTACTTAAAGAAAAAACTAATGAGTTTTCCCACGACATTTCTGTTGGAGACATCTGGAGAGGTCTAAATACAAAGAACGAGACTTATGCAATAAAATAACACTTTTTACTGTCGTTTGTTTGGAATCTTAATATTTTTATGTTAGACTAATAAAAGAACATAAGGAAGAAACTTTTCAACTTAGCCTTCCCTTCTTTGGACGAAGCAAGCACTCCACAAACAAATATTAAGAATATAATAAATCATTTTTATTGGGTCGTCACGTGTCATATTGTTTTGATATTTGACCTAGTGTTCCCCTATTTTGTCAGTAGGTACATAATTTAACAGACGTTTTAATTTTTTCTTTTGATGGGCATGAAACTCAAATTAAAATCTCGTTTCATGGGTTAATCCGTAAACGTAACTTATCCTGTAAAGGAAAAGAAAGATTTGCACAAAGTTTTGGATTAAAATATCGTTAAATTCGTTAAAAAAATTGATAATTAATTTCAAAAATGCATTACCTATCTCAGTCCTTTGTATTTGCACCCTTCAAAAGTAGTTCAACGATTATACCTTTAGTGTAAAAAGACCTGTTATCAGTTACAAGGTGCACATGTGTGTACAAATGTGCAAAATTAATAGTGTAGGTACACACTTACAGTAGTAAGTGTACCTTTTGTATACTTAAGGTTTACTATATTAAAGTAATGATATTAGTTTTTATAGCTATTTGTACAGGTCCTCAGCTATTAGGTGCTTTTTGAAAGTGTGTTCGTTAATTAAGGGACTAAATACCGCGTAGATATGGTGCGGTTTTGGAGAAGTTAAGGGGGTTTTGGCTACTGTTGCCTTGAACCCCATATAAGACCTTGATAAAATTACTGGAATATTATTTACCAAACGTTTAAAACAAACCTCATAACGTGCTATTTATCTAAAGATTATTAAAATTATCTACGAGCTGCATAAAATAATTGTAACAATAGCATTTAAAGAAATCTCAAGAGTAAGCTCCAAGTTCAATGCGTATTAAATTAGTATATTTATTATTAGTAAATATTTTGTTTGTGAAATAATGAATGTTTTGTCAATAAAATGATAAGGTGCAAATTTCCATCCCATTAACTAATATGGCAGTATCCTATTTATTGGTTATATATGATGCTGCATTCTGCACAGGACTACAACGCGTTGAAATAATTATGTACTCGTATTGCAGACTATACCTTTATTATTATTAATCAATACCATAATAATAATATTTATTGGTTCAATTATTATTTTGTGCATTTTAAACATAGAAATGTATTACCATTAGCTGACATCACATCAGATTATTTGTTCACTAAAAATAAATGAGCAGCCCTTGAATAACTATAATGCAAATTTTGGATCTCTGCCAGTTGGTAGTTTGGTTTTATATTTAATTCACTTTTGGAAGGATTGTGCTCCTTACAAAAAACATGCCGTGCTCCATTTATCACATTTATTAATCTAATTTAAAACAACAATTTAAAAAATACATAGCTTTTGACTTACCTATGTCAGTGGAGGAGAGGTTGTCGTATCCGAGCGTCCTTCGCCCGTGACTTTTAAAATTTTCATGTTTTTTTAAATGTTTTGTTTTACAGTATATACGATATACAGACGAGATAAGGAGCACAAACCTTAGACTTTAAATTTATCTTACTTGTCATCAATATTTTTAATAATACAATGATAAAACAAATTTATCCATTAATCAGCCGATAATGATAAATGAGGTGCCGCTTCCTTACAAAATAGCCGCAAAGATACATAATATTAATTCTTTGTTTTCAAAATACGATAAGCTGCTGGCCCTTACTTAAGATAGATTGATAGGATATAGCCACTTGCTTACTAGTATTTTTCGATTCAATACATAATGGTGAAGATCAAGACTTGTTTAGTTAGCGAAGTTGTATCGTAAAGTAGTTTTTTTCGTTTTTGTTAATTATAAGTACTTTTTTTTAAGTTATTATAAATTTATTTAAAAAGTTATTCTATAAGTTTTTTATGAATTGTTTTTTTTGTGTAAGTTGTAAAATTAACAGAAAAAAACTTCTTAATTACTCTTACCTGTAAAAAAATATTGTTTTTATTTAATTAAATTTTAATATAATCATGTAGCATTTGATTTATAATCATTATTAAAATTTAATTATAAGTGAAACTATCTTTGTTCATAGTTTTACAAGAAAAGGGTCTCAATAAACGTCAGCCCATCAAAATAGGTCTTTGTAACATAATTTCATAATATCCCAGCACCATGAATTAAATTTCATTTTCGATTTACGTCACGAAAGCTGAAGTGGGTCGGGAGCTAGTTTACAAAAAGCACACCTACTTACTTCGTTGCTACGATGTAAGCAATGCGGTTATCTGCCACCAGACTTGGCAAAAAATTTAAAGAAAATAAGACGAGGAGCTTGTTTCGTGCTAATGCGGCTTCTGTTGTGTTTCAAATTAAAAACATGTGATTAACGCAGAATTATTTTCTATTAAATTATTTTAGATTTAATTACCTGACTCGGTAGAAGAAAGCTAATGAGTTTAACAGTCGTAGCTCAAAAATTACTGCACTTTTTTTTTCGATGCTAATCAGTTTTAATCCTAATAAAGGTCACAGGAAGATGCTGGATGCAGGTTGCTTCAAACCGGCCAATCTGGAAGTCATTGGGGGAGGCCTTTATTCAGCAGTGGACGTCTTATGGCTGAAATGATGATGATGATGATGCATCCAGTTGTTTTTGAATAAAAACACTCGAATAACGCGCAAATTTTTATTTACGTTATTTTAAATTAAGTTGCATTACTATTTGTGACAAAAAAATGTGTGAATAAAAAGAACAAAACACAGATAGTCTCAGGTCTCAATATAATCTCTATTATACCTAAGTATAAAATAACTTGACATTCGTACAAAGCACTACCTTAAAATCGATATACTACCAAGAATACCACGATCGAAGATAATGGTATTATTAGAGAGGCCACAAATCTGTTAGGTACACGTCATACTAATTGGCTATTATAAGTCGATATATTGGTAATTCGGTTACTACCAAGAATACGTAATTAGGGTAAGCATACTCGCTCATATAGCGGCGCTCACACGGCGCAACATGCGTCATTATAAATAAAAGAGTAAGTAAGTTGCGCCGAATGATGATCAAAGGTTGCGTTGAAGTTAAAAACGCGTTTCATTTTGGAAGTCCCGTGCAAGAATCGACTAAGTAGTAAGATAAAAATATTGCAGGCCGTTTTTTTTCTGTTGCAGTGGTGTTGGTTTTATAAAAATAATGTGAATATTTTGCATCTAAAGCTTGCGTTCTGATACTGTATCATGCTATCCATAGGTACTACTAGCCTTGTTATTCCTAAAATCTATAGGTTTAGCAAAATTACTTAGTGCAGCAAGATTTTTTTGTGCCTTTGACACAATCATGGTTCTCTTTTTTCTGTTATATTTCTTAAATTAGTAATTAAGTATTATTGTTGTTGTTAGTAAATTAGTTAAACTCATTGTGTTCTCAACTAATTCAAAAATAAACTATTTTTTTTTAAATAAAAAGTTCTCTAAAAAAAATGCTGTCTAACCTTTGCAATCTAAATCCGATCGATCCGAAGAGATACTTATAATGTTCTAAAGTTGAACTAGTAAGTTGTCAAGATTGTTGGAGGGTACTGAATCATCGGGTCATAAATACTTAAAACAACCAGCACGGAACAACTGATAATAAAATTGTGGGCCATTACTTTCCGATGCCATCCCACACTGTATCTTCGTAAGGCCACAGACATGAATAAAATGAATATCCTACGAATAAGTTTAGGAAACTTTTTCAGTGGCAAAGTAGGTCTTGAATAAGAAGCAAATGAGTCCATGAGTGTTCGGATGCCGGATAGATTTAAATAATATTTGATCCATGATTGGCAAAAGGGGAGCATTCGTTCGTCCTACATAGGGTTGAGGTCCGAGGTACCTATATCTTGGGTGTATTTATTCATAATTTCAATTAGGCACTGTTTTGATTTTAATTAGTGTAAAACTGAACAAAAGTTTTATTGCCAATAGGTACCTAATAGTAATAGTAAGCGTTTCTTTGATTCTCGTTTATTTCGGTAAAGTCATATTTTATTATTACCAATTTTATACACCTCCCCTCAATTTTATACCTATATCTCAAGTCTTTAATAATTTATTAACATAACCCCAAGTTTTTTGGGCTTCAGTTTTTTATAGCTAAGCCTATCTGTATGAAGACAGAACATCCACATGACATTAAAATAAGATTTTGTAAACCTCGCACCACAAAATACACATATTTTTTGCGGCGAAAAGGCTTGAGCGGCGCTAACAATTTTGTTAACAAAGTTTAAATCCACAGAAGACTTGTCTGTTTGTTATATTCCTGCGAAAAGCGGATCTTGACAGTAAAGCCCTTCTAACAACATCGTGAAAAAGAATATTCATATTTTTATACACTTTAACGAGAGATATTACGTATGACTGCAATAGCGTATGACTACAGTATTATTATAAATATATAAATTGGTGCAACTTGGAAAGTTGCATGTTACTGTGGATTTTATTATTCTGTATAGATCCAAATAGATAGAAATCTACGATGCGAGATACGATCACATACATACAAATAAACTATATAGCTATAGTATAAAGATTATTATAGTAAGCCCTTTGAATAAAAATTTAATCGTAACTAAATATAATTGGAATATCGTGTGAACTTATTTCTCTACGCTAAGTTTTGAAATACTTGTCTCGACTCAAGTAGGTATCTACTGACATATTAAACAGTAAGCTGAGAAAGGTAGGTATCATCATTAAAATAGAAATAAATTTCGAGATAGAAATGAAAAAGTACTATATATGTTTGTATTTATGTCATGGCCTACCTTGGAAAGGGTATATTTATGTCTAAATGTGGATTGTTATAGAAATATGACTGCATTTTTTTAATTTGTATTTTACTGAGGTGGTACAAAAGTATACACCTCGCCTAATAAGTAAGTGGTTATCGTAACCAATTGCCTCTCGCAACATCGTAGGTATCACTTGTGCGATGCTAATCCTGTGGTTGGTTACGAGGGTCATTATACCGTATCCCTTTTCATTTCCCTTTAGGCAGCGGGGTTCAGTATGCATTCGCTCCGTAGAAACTGATATTCAGCTGCATCGGGTTAGATAACAAGCTGACCCCAACAAAGTTTGGGAATAATAAAACCAGAAAGACTTTTTGTGGATTGTGATACGCTGAACAGAAAGAAAAATTGGACGTGTTTAGTACGATCTGGGGTTAATTTCGAACTTTTCAAGTTAAATAAATCTCTAATTTATATACAAACTCATTGTTTCCTAGCTGATAAAAGAATTTGAAACATTTGCATGATTAAAATTGAATAAAATGCGTTCAAAAGGAGAACAAGAGAAGTTTTCGAGCTCGGAAACCACGCTTGGGATACATGGTAGCAACATCGACTCGGTAACTGTACTATACTACTAACTGTACTATATCGCAAAAAATACCTCCCCTATTTATTACATGTGGATTGGCGTAATATAGGTATCAAATACAGCAGTAGGTAATAACGATCTAATCCTGCAGGGAAATTAAAACGAGTCGTCACGTTAATGTTCAAAGTTCTACACTTTGATGTTTTTAAAAAAATACTACTTTTCCTTATTTTAAAAAACTTTTCCAAGATAATTTGTTTTTTATTATTCTTTTTTATATTAGTTTCCGCGTAAAAAAGTATACATCAAGCACAAATCCACCTATTCAGCTGTTGCTGACATTTTCTGAGAGGAAAAGTCAATAACATTTTGCCCGACCCAGAAATCGAACACAAATAACTATCTCTGATATCCTAGCTGTTTTACGACTTTTCGATGTTATTTTGGATTACGTATTTTATTACTTACATCCTCAGACCCAGAAAAATAATCCTTCGTTTATTTTTTTGAGGTTACTAAGTATTGAGCACAGTAGGACGCATTCGCACATTCATAATTTTGCCGTTTAAGCCTTTAGCAGGGCTTCATACATTAATGTTAGAGCTGTTCATTAATTTTGCATTGAATTAGGTTCTATTGCATGATTGAATGCGACGAGTTTCGGTAGACATGTCGGTAATTTGAAGGCTGGTTTCCTACTTACATGCTTTCAAAAGTATTTAATAAAATTTATTTTGGAATAAAATCATTGTATGAAAATTAGATATACCTATGAAATCAAATGATTATTTAACGATCCGTTAGTAAAGTCGAAATAATATCAAATGAATTAGGTGATGTTATTTTTCATTAGTTAATCTTAATAATATCGAAATTAATATCTGTCATTTAAGCATTAGAAATATTTGGTCGTATTTTAATATTTAACGGATTAAGTCCTCTGTCAAAATGAATAAAGTTTCATTTTAAAGGCTTAGTAGAGATGACATTGACTGGCAGTTTTATAAATTTTTGTTTATTGGAGTCGATGATAATTTTCTGTGTGCGTAACGACGGTTTTATAACGGTAAAAATATAATTATACTAGCTGTCCCGCGCGACGTTGTACGCGTGATTATTCTACTTCTACGCTTTTTCTACCCTACCCTATACTACCCTACCCTACCCCTACCATACACAACCCCTACTCTACCCTACTCTACCCTACTTCACATCTACCTACTACTACTACTACCTAATACCACCTACCTAATACCACTTTACCTCTAGCCTACCGCTCTATTCCTACCCTACCCTACTCTACCTCTACCCTACCCTACCCTACCTATACCCTACCATACCCAAGGGGTACAATTCCATTTTATTTTTCTTCGATTCTTCTATTATAGGTATTATAGGCGGAGACAGAGATCCATCAAATCAAAAACCATGAAAATCGGTCCAGCAGTCTCGAGTATACCTACTAATTTTCATGACTTCAATACGTGCATTAGTTATGCCACTTTGATGTCTCTCACTCATACCGATTTTCCAACACAAACTTTCACCCCCCCCCTTTCCCCCCTACCCCTAATAGATAGAGTTTTCAAAAAGCTGAAACACGTCTTATTTGTTAACCGAAAAGCTAATTATCAAGTAATAACGGATTTTCATAACTACAAACTTTAACCCCCTTTTATATCTCCTTAGGGGGAAAACATGTAAATATTTTGATACACGTCTTTCTTATTTTTAGCGAATAAGCTTAATACTAATTTTTACATCTGTAACTTAAAAAATAACGAATCTTCCATACAAACTTTCACCCCCTTTTTTATCCACCCAAGGGAAGATTTAAAAAAAAAAAACAATGCTCGTCCTTTGATTTATCAATCGAAAAGCTGAATACCAAGTTTCGTACATTTAACGTTAAGAATGACGGATTTACATACAACCTGTTTCCCCCTTTTTTACCTACTTAGGGGGGGAATTTCAGAAAATCCTTTCTTAGTGCACCCCTACGGTACTTAAAGAATATTGTCTCAAAATTTCAAGTCCCTAGGTCCACCGGTTTAGGCTGTGCGTTGTCTGTCAGTCAGTCACGTTACCATTTTATAAGTATAGATTTCACAAATTTTTAGGAGATACAAATTCTAATAAAAACTGGGTGAAGGTCCGAGCGGCCATAAAAACATCTATAGATTTATAAAATGACGGCTCAAATAATATAATTTAAAAAATTAACAAGTTTTTTTTTCTTTAAAAATGTGCTTAAATCGGCGGCGTGATGGCGGCACGGCTGTACTAGGAAATAATTTAAGAAAAAAATAAAATGTCATTAATTTTGCCACAGTCCTCCATATCGCAATCACTTTTATATTTTCCGTAATACAATAATGAACGTAATTAATAATCATAATAAAAAAATTAAAAGTAAAAAAAATATTATACTTACATTTTTCATTTAAAACCAAAAGTCCGATATAGCTACCAGGAGACTATAACTTGCGAAGCACTACCACGTTAATTCACTGCACTCCACACGACAATGTTCGGTCGAACGAGGCAAATTATAATAGGGGTGTGTATCTACCGCGGAACGATGCTACCTCGGCAAGAGGCTGCGTGGTACTGAGTAGGGAGCGAACGGGAGTGGACTGACGTATACGTCACTTTAGGCCGCTGCTGATGCCATACACTGCGTATAACTTGAACTTGTAATTGGTAACAGTAGAAGACGCCTGATGAAATACTGGTGGTTTGTATTGAGTGTTGGAATGTCTTGAACTGTCGGTTTATGGAACTCGCGATAATTTTCGTAGACTGGCCGGTTTGTTTATTCGAGGTAAAGATAGTTTGTTTAAGGGGGGACTCAGATAATATTTACTGAACTGCTTTTCGTTGAGTAGATAGACTATTTTAATTAGTATACAAAGTTTCGCTCTCTCCTAACCATACCTAAAACAATTATGTAAGCTTAGTAGTTCTTTAAATATGTTTTCAATTTTATACAAAATATTTTTTATTATTACATACATTACGGCATTACTCACGGCTTTACTAAGTAAAGCTGTAATATAAGTACGACTCACGAAAATTGTTAATTATTCTAAAAAGTTTTTTTATTTTTTTTTCTACGGAATATGTAAATAAATAATAAAAACAAAATAATATTGTACGACTACATAAACAAATATAAAGAAAAATTATACGCACGCTGTATTTTAGCAACAATGACGGCAGAAGCGTCATTTGAATTTGCAAAGGGAACGGAAGCCCAAACCTAGCGTAATTTCTAGCAGAAATTAAAATGTCACAATTTTCTTTTTCGTTTGATCTGTAAGTACCTGATTTCAGTGGAAATAAAATAAGGAAAACTTATGACGGGACTACACTTGGTTGTTCGATCGAATTCGGTTGTTGGCATTCGGACAAACGACCAAGTGTAAATGGACGGGGTAGAGTACGCCCGTCTTCGGTCAATCTCGTCAGACTCATCGTTCAAACTAATTGTAATTATTAGCTCGTATTAATTGCGAACAACCCTATGTAATTGCGTCATCGGGTGCCCGTATTCGAGTAAAAACAATCGAACAACCGAATACAGGCTAAATGGCGTAACATTTCCTTATTTTTATTGTGAAGGAATGATTCTAGTTAAAGGATTGTTTACTCTACCTTTTTTGTTAAAAGGTTATGCTATTTTTTTTTTAAATGTGGACTTTTTCTTTATTTAAATACAAAAGAAAAGGTTGAGTTTACTTTGTGTTGACTTACAATTTATTCAACTTGATATTTTGATGATAGTATGCCTTATTCAAAAAATATATTTTAGATATAAAGAGCCCTTACGGTTCTTCATGATTTTAATTTGAGCAAGTTCTTATAGCTGCAAACACGTGACAGAATCACAAATATATAATTTACTTTTGAGAGCGATGTGTCAAAAAATATTGCAAATGAGCGACGTTATGACGTTTTTTGACGAATTTTTTTTATAGTTTTTATTTTTTATTTAAAAAAAGTTTAAGTACATACGTAGCTTCGCCAAGTTCTACAGTACTTTCAAATTAATAAAAAATGCTAAAACATTATTCCAATTCATAAAATTCATCGCATCAGTTATCTGAGTCAGCTATTTAGATCCCCTTTTAGATACACCTTTAGTATTCTCGAGCTAATTTGATGCTTATTTAAGGCTTTCAAAGGCGAGATTTCTAAGCAAAAATTTAGACACCTTAGTTACGTAGGCACATTTTACTTAAATCACGCTTCGTTGCTTACTTAGGTTTACGCGTCAAACTCTGTTATGTAATTAAAACGAAGATAAGTTTCCTTGAAAAAGAAAGCTTTTGCGAAGCAAGACGTTTATCCATGTGTGTTACTCGCTTATCGTTGTAGCTGGGTTTAAAGCAAGAATTGTAAGTCCAAAGAATGTTTGCTGAGATAGTAACAATATTGTGTTTAATTTTGTTTTTATAAGATAAATTGCTAAGCTGGTTATTTTATATATTATCTAGGGTCTAGAAAATATATAAAGTAACCACCATTTACTTTAGGTATATCATAATTTGTGTCTAGTGAGGAATAATAATATTATCTTCAGCATTTTTATTTATTGATCGGTAATGATTTTCGATGTATTACAAAATTATCTCCATGTGATGTCATAAAGTCCCACTATATGCGTTTGTACATACTTCATAGATTTTCTTAAAACGTGAAAAAGAAAGAACTAGAAGAACATGATGAGTGTGAATGAGGCAAAAGAGGTATGCAAGGATCGTAGCAAGTGGAAATCCGTTGTCTCTGCCTACCCCTCTGGGAAACAGGCGTGAGTCTATGTATGTATGTATTGAGTGTTATAAAATTCTTACGATCATGAAAAATATCGAATATTTCCGTGTTTTATATATTTTATTTTAAACAAGTATTCTTTTGACATCCTGCTTGAATAAATATTCCTTGGATGTTTACAAAAGCGTTGACCAGAATTTTAACATTCTTTTTTGTGACAAACCCCTTTTATGAAATTAATAAAAACTCTTTGGAGCATAAAAATTCATGATTCGAGTGAATGAACGGGACCAGGAAATTATACATTTTAATTCTTTGTCCTCTCGGCATTACTTGTATTTCGTAGAGCTTAGTTTGATTGTGTTCATAGATTTATTAGAAACTTGATATCAACAATGAAGCTAGCAAAATGCATATGCAATAGTGCTTCGCTGCATAAAACTCGAGAAACAATAATGATCTGAAAAGCAATTAAACTGGATTGTATGACGGTTCAGGCATTTAAAATGACTGGCGCTGAGGCTATTTGATACTTAAACATTTGTGTTGTGTGTGGTTTCATTCTGAAAATAAAGTTTATACAGACAGAGATTTCATGATAGCATAGTGCCTGATATTTACTGAACGTTTCTGAATTACCAATCTCTTTTTTTATATTCTAGGTAGAATAATAGATACTATCTTAGAGTATATAAGAAAATTCAAGACACGAGCTCCGTTTGCGATCATACCTCGATCGACTGCGGTTCAACTAGGCTCCACGAGAGAAAAATTTACATTTTAGCTTAGATCATGGTTAACTGCTGAGTTAAATTTTGAAAAACGTCTAGAAAACTTAATTTGAAAAAATGACATTTTAACATTTCTATGGCGAGACCTGCTTTCGCTCCGCACAAGGCAATGTGGTTGACGTTATCACTCTATATTTTCTTGAATACTCTATGGATACTATATTTTTTATAATATACATATAAAATAAGGTCATTCGAATGTAGCAGATTTTAATCAGTCCACAAAGCATTACAAATTGTATTTTATTGCATAGGATCTCCACTCATCTCCTGATTCGTTAAGGTCGTTGATTATTTAATCAACGACCGGTAGATCCTTTATTAAAATGATTTCCAAGAGAGAACACTTCAAAGCAAAGATTGGGTAGGCACCTACTACATAAAGGGTACCTTAACATTTCTTGAATCATCATCCGTTTTGATCTTATTAAATTAATATTCATTGGGTCAGTGGTCGTGGTCATCAGTGGCCTAAAAGGATACCTTTCAAGGTATTTGGATAATGACTAGGGCCACTTTATGCTATGAGTGACAGTTCATTTGCTGTTTACAATTGGTGTTTTAAAAGAACAGCTACTAGAAAAACTCGATTTGTTTCAGCGACTAGTGGTTCCTATACATTTTCTTCCATCGCAGCAGCTATGGTTAGTTGCACCGGTATCAGAGGTTTTTTTAAGGTTGAAAGTCTAAGTGCGGAAAAATACTAGGTGCGGCTAGAGGACCGTCAATTCAACCTTTTCTTGGCTTGATTTTATCTATCATACTCGTAATGACGCATACAGATTAGAGAAACATATATTATTCTTCATTGCACATTCGCTGCAAGCGTGAACGTATTGCACGCTTGAACCACGTTGTCACTACGAACCTCCCGAGTTCCCTATGAAGCCCCTTTGCACTCGTCTAAAAAACCGACAAATCATGGATCACGCGTGCGACTTGTATGCTCGTAGCGTGCGCGTAAAATGCACAGTTCGCTGTCGCAACGCGTCTACTTCTAGACTATAAGAATTTGTTACAAAAATGCCTTGCATAATACATTGCAGCAATGTGGACTACGAATTTTTTTATTGCATGTTAATTACATTTCATGTTATGTTTCACTAATCTCTTCGCGGCATTCATTCTTACTTTAAATTAGTATGACTATAGGTAATATTATTGTAAAAATTCTTTTGGTACTTACATTATATAGCTCTGCGTCGTCGTGATAGCCTAGTGGTGGTGACCGTTGACTGGCAAGTCAGTGGTCTCGGGTTCGAACCCAAGGCGCGCACCTCTGACTTTTCGTAAGTTATGTGCGTTTTATAAATTAATTATCACTTACTCCGTGCCTCGGAAAGTACGTAAAGCTGTTGGCCCTGCGCCTGATCTCTCTCCGATCGTGTCGGAAGGCCGTCCCATCGGACAATGAGAGTGAGGGAACAGAGAGTGCACCTGTGTTTGCGCACACACTTGTGCACTATAATATCTCTTGCGTAATTGGCTAGTCACCGTTGTGATTGGCCGCTGTGACCGAAATTCGGTCAGGAGAATATTATTATATAGCTCTGCAAAAGATATTTTACAATAACAGTAGATATAGCGCTCTAATTGATCGTTATAAATATCAAAGGCAAGATATAGTTTACACAACCATCTACATTATTCATTATATCGTTTTAATGATAATGAAATAGCTCGCGGTGTTCATGTCATGCCAAATAAAATAAATATTTGACTTAATTATTATTAATTATAACCTAAAGTAAACACATTATAATTGATTCCCGTAAAATACTGTAACTCAAACCTTATAATAATAAATGGTTAATGCATAAATGAATTACCTAGAAGCGAATTTGAGTTTTACTTGTTAGCAAATATAATTTTAAATTGGTTGAATAAGTGGAAGATGGTTGTAAAAAATTATTTTAAGTTAAATGTATCTCAATTAAAATGCTGGAAGGATGTCAAATTAGTGTGACGAGTCTAATCAATATAGAAACAGCAAGCACGCCACGTGGATTCAAAACAAACCTAACTTCGACAAACTATTATTTGACAGACACTGTTGCGACAAACCACAGACAATTTTAAAACTTCGACAACATACTTATCAGGCAATACTTTGTTGTTTTGGCACTGGCCTGCCGCTGCTGCCACGGCACCGCCAGCTTCACTCACTTCAGCTCAGTTCTAACATAACTTAACCTAAATTGTCGAAGTTCCTAAATTGTTGGAGTAGAGTAATGTTTAAGTTCTATTGCGTCACAGTGACTACCGAATAATAGTTTGTTGTAGATAAGTTTTTGATTGCGCCACGTGCTACGGGATATGTGGAAACATTCCTTCATGAAAAACAGAAGTATGTGGAAGTACATAACCTCTATATAAAATAGCCAACTTAGAAGAAAATAATATCATAAGTGATATATATATATATGTGTTAAATATATAATGTGTTAAAATATCACATGTGTAATTTGTAAGCTCTACAACTATTATAAGATAAATAAAATGGACCAATTTTTCTCTATTAATGTTACAATCTAAGACGTTCGCCAATCCAAGAAACAACAATTTCCAAGCATAGGATACTTACTTAACAACAATAAAAAGACAATAAACGTATATCTGAATTACGTAACAACAGACCATAAGTAGCAATTCAGTCAAATGGATGGTTCACAAGTACCTATAGGTACAGAGACAATTACAACATTTTCAAAAATGTTTTTTATGAATCTCTAATAAAACGAGAGGAGGATTTGTAAGTTTAAAGCCTATGTTTGTCTATCTATTCGTGGCATAGTAATTCTCAAATGAATAGTCCGATTTCAATGCGGGTTTTTTATTTGTAAGCTGGTTTAAATAGAAAAGGAGATCATTGCCTAACAGTTTCAACCTTTGAGAAATTGTAAGCATGTCATAGATGTTGTCCGATGAATGCATATTCCATGGTAGAGCCATACTGGGTAGTAAATTTCTGTGAAGTATTCAGTAATATTGAACTGAATTAAATGTACTTTAAATGTAAAACGTATACATATACTTTTTTAAGACATATAGAACGGGATCAAAATGTTGGCAGACCTATAAATTCCCCTACATTATTACTAGTTTCTTAAAAAATAAACTAAATAATTATGCATTTTACGTCGCTGCTGCCGACCAATACCTAGTAAACCATACATTAAAACGAGGGGAAACTATACATCTCGGTGAAAAACGGCCCTCGTAAGAATCGCGACACAATGAGTTAGTTGAGGAACGCAACAAAGTTTTTAGACTATATAAACGCATTAAAACGAAGTTTTCTTTTCGAATAGAATCAGAATAAGAATAAATTTAATAAGCATTAATTAAAATTGACATTTAGTTGACCAATTAATCCGGAAAATTGGGAAAATTTTTAGAGTTAAGATTGCACAGGGTTAAAATGACAGGACTTCTGGGTCGGTTTTTAATTGTTAATGCTTTTTTTTTAGTATTTCTTCAAGTTTTGCAAGCACTACATTTTTCATAATACATATAAACAATTTAATCTGAAATACTCGTAGTTTTAAATTGTTTTTTTACCTTTTTTTCTGACGATTCAAAAACTTCATTGGGAACTACGTACCCCATCCCAATCCTATTAGTATCGTTAAAATAATTATCATAAATTAGTATATTATAATTTTAATATTCGTTTGTCATTTTGTTTGAAACTGTTTAAAAATGCAATAATTGTACATACTGCATTTTAAATTCAGTTTGTTAATTAAACTTCAAATTGAACTATAAAAATCGTAAGTAAAATTATGGAGGACGTGAGCTTAAAGTACTAACGAATATTACAGTTCGTTGAACGCTAATTGCTGAATAATATACTTAAATACTCTTTGGCTAAATAATTAACTTTATTTTTCTTTTTGTAAGCAACTAAAACTTCAAATAAAGTACAATTAAATTGGTTAATTTACGCAAAAATTTGGCCACTTGCGAGTCGGACTTGCTGCGTAGTAAGAGTACGCAATTTGACCACTACCAGTGGCGTACTACGCTACCTATATAAATATATTACCACCCTGCGGTTTAACTTTTTTGTCATGATGACATAAAAGCAAATACAAAAGCACATATTCTGAAAACTACCAGCCTATTATGGTTTAAAAAGACGACACGACGAAGATGTAACAGGCGTAGACAAGGCAAAAATCCATATTCGTTCAAGCATTTGTGCGGCAGTAATAAAAAAAAATAAGAACGACTAAGAAAATAATCTACTACGAAGACTGAAAAAAAAGAAGTGTAGTAAGCATTCACACCTCCTTTTATGCTAACGTTACAATTCTCATTCCTTTCGTATCTTTGCCTAAGCTTCCCATTTTTCATTTTCTTGCCGGCTTGAAGACAGCTTAACTTTCACGACACCCCTATTGTTATCGGTTGGTGTACGTTACTTTGCTGATCCTAAAAGTAAATCATAGTATTTGCCGATTTAGCTTCTACAAGGTGAACCGAAAAGGTGAGATCAACTTTTGTATGTTCGTGAAATATTAAGTTTCAATATTTCACTGTCTTGCTACTGCAAAAAGTTTGTTCCAAATATAAAAAGTTTATAAATATTTAATAAGAAATTTGAAAAAACAACTGATACGGATGGGATTCGAACCCACGATCTTCGGCGTTCCGTGCCGACGCTCTAACCGCTGAGCCACCGTATCCCATCAGAATCAGTGGAAATTTCAAATCTCTTTATACGCCTAGGGTGTCTGTTTTTCAAATTTCTTATTAAATATTTATATTTAATAAGCTAACATGTGCTAAAACATGTAAAAATTTCACAAAAAAAAAGTATAAAAAGTTTTTTTTGCAATTGCTTAATTTTTGTTTTTTTTTTAAATGTTTTGTTTTAAATTAAAACAACCCAGTGATAGAGTTTAAAACGAATAAATTAAGCAATACGGAATACTGTTAGGTTACTGGGTGATAATTCTTGAACTGGATTTAATCCCAATTTTAAGAACTCATTGATACGTCGTGTTACTTATTGTTTCCTGGCAAATAGATTTGGGATTGGGTTCATAGGTCAAAGTTAAAGCTATTTGGTTTCCTAGTCGAAAAATCCTTCATTAAATAAATTATTAATTAATTAATAATTTTGATTCTTGATTCTGTAGAGTCAATCTATCACCACACTGGCATGATCTTATAACATGTCTAAATCACGGATTTGCTCTGTATATTTGTACTGAGTATAAATACCTATTGCCCTTATATATAACGATGATATCTTCCTATTACACATTGTAAATGTTCCTTACTAATTGTCTGATTCGATGAGTTACATTGATTTGATCAGTGTTCTGATTAGATTAGATTTTGAACATAATTAACAGAAACGTGTTATTATAATTGGTCGCCCACTCAACTGTGATTAAACGCGTTGATCGCTCGATCTCACTCTATAGATAGACAATCAAATTGGATAAGTTCAGATCATTAAAATTAATTGGTATAATATTAACAATCGTAGAGCCATGTATGAAAATGCAGGCTCGAACAAGGTAGTATCACCCTCTCACAGAATATCGATGGGTCCTATGTATAAGGGCCAACGTGCAAAATCATAACTTTTCAGTAGAGGCTCTCAATGTCTCATTTGAAATATTTTTTAAATGATAAAACTGAAATTTATGAAACTGCTTATTTGCTATGAAAATTATGTCCGATATTTTTGCTTTATTATAGGTATTGTATTATTATTGTATTGTATTATTATTTTAGGTATTGTATGTCTCAAATGACTGTTTGGCTCTACGCTTATAAGTAAACAAATAAAAAAAAATCCGACTTGGAAATCGATACCAGGAATGCGTAACGTAATTGAACTCTGGTCAGTATTACCTGTAGATAAACGACAAGCCATTCGTATTGACATGGTCAGGGGTATCCGATCCGAAATCAATATATATAATATTTTATTGCAAACATTTAGTTTTAAAATTACGAACACACGAACCATAATATATATTTTTTGCAAAATGATCCAAAAAGTAACAATTAGGTAAAAGTACGTAAAAGTGTCATCACACAATATAATAAGTAATCATCAGAAACAAAAATCATTGTAAGTAAAATAACAAAACAAAATAATGTAAAAAATAACATGTTTTTATTTCATTCGCCATGACATCAAAAAACTACAATAAAAATATGATGCATTGAAACGTTGCCGGTCGTTACAATGATATAAAAAATTCATTACAGTTGAAAAATTTCCATTACTCATACATTACAAGTCGACATATCAAACCGATACAGCCCATTGATGTTAAAAAAAGGTCGTTATGATACATCCATTATACAAAAACGATAATGGTTGAGCGTTCATAATGCCAAGTTACAATCGATACCCAACCAATTGGACAGAATTCTGAGCCCAATGAACTGTGTTGACCTCGCTGCAAGATGGCAATATATTACTAAGAAATCTGAGTGTTAAAAAGAAAAAATGATTTTAAAAAAGTTATGGAACTTCAATTTTGAACTCAAATTGAATGCGTTTATAACACTTATCACTTGTCTATTTCGTCTCTTAAAAACAAAATCTTAACCACATAATACACTGGCCGCCAAAACTAAGTAGTACACTTTTAAAATTGCAATTTCTCCTAAACTATAGAAGTTAGAGTATTAAAATAATAGAACGTTTTATAGCAAATTTTATCAGCTTTCTTTGAAGCTATAGTTTATTATACATTAATACCGTTATTATCTTAAAAAAAGAAAAAAACCAAAAATATAGCAATTGTTTACTTACTGGCAAAAAACTTAAACAACATTTATAAGTATGTTTTACACCTTATTTACATTTTAATACATGATATTGCCTCTTCGGGCTCTGGTGTCAGCTTCAAGCTGGTTTGACATACTGAATACTAGGTTTTGGAGGCGATATTGGAGAATATTCTCCCATTTTTCCAATAGGGCTTGTTTTAGGGTCCTGAGGGTGATAAGAGGTGGCTTGCTGCTTTTGACTATCCTCCTGAGTTCCTCTTAGGTATGCTCCATCGGGTTGAGATCAGGACTTCTTAATGGCCAAGTCATACAGCTGATAACAACCTCATATGTGCATGTCTTGTACGATCCGAGCGATGTGTGGCGGGGCTTTATCCTGCATCAGCATCGATCCATCAACCATTTTTATTAAATACTACTACATACTCATTTAAGGACCTCTTGAGCATATCTCTCTCCAGTCATGGTGCCATTATCTATAGCCACTAACTCTGTGCGACCATCTGAAAAGTTGTCAGCCCATACGTGTACAGAGCTTTCATCGTATTGGGCTCTTTCTGTAAAGAAGGCTTAAATGTATTGCTCACCAGGTCACCTGTAGACTCTTCACCTTTAATTGAAGTGAATAGTGTGAATTAAGACTCATCAGTGAACAAAAATCTTGCCTTTTCTTAGTCACACCCCTGTATGTTTTACGTGCGTAGCGTAGTCTTGCTACTCGATGCCCCCTGTGGAGTTTGGGGCCACCTGCTGGCCTTTTGGGTTTCAGGTTTGCTTTACCAAGTCTTCTTCTCACTACACTATCACTGATGTAGTCTCTTCGCGTCTGAAGAACCTGTTGCCGAACTTTAACTGCATTGAGGTGGCGATTTCTCAACACAGTGGAAACAATATAGCGGTTTTCTCGAGTACTAGTGTACCTGCGTCTGCCATTACAAGATCTTTTCAGATGGTTTTCAGTTTCTTCGAACCTTTCCTTTACCTCTCGGACCGTTTTTAACGTTACACCCACCATTTTTACACTCCGACATACTGATGCCTAGTTTTAGAAAAGTTTCATGATTTTTGCACATCCTTAAGGTCAAAGAGGCATGAGAAATAAAGTTTAAGTGCTGTAGTTACCTAGGCTTTTGAATCCAAATTCATAGATCAAGAAATAAATGTAAAAAAAAATCACAAAACAAAAAGTTAAAAGTAAGAGAGCAATTTGAAAAGGAGTGTTTTTGTTTTGTAAAGTTTTTTTTAGCCATTCCTTAATTTTTTTTTATCAACTATGAACTTTATAAATAAAAAAAAGAATTCTTTTTCTAATCCTTTTTATTTCGAAAATATATCTTGTGTACTTTTAAAGTTATTGCAATTTTAAAAGTGTACTACTTTGTTTTGGCGGCCAGTGTATATTTGTCGATAAGTTCTTAATTAAAAGAGTGTAAATAATTTAAAAAAATATTTAAAAAATGAAACTTATTTTGATATTGAAAAGACGTGAAAATTCTGCAATAAGTTTGAAATTAATCTCATACAGGCACTTCACCATTTAATAACGGTGTCCGAGTGGCAGTCGTAATAAAATCCACAATTTTCGGCCTCAATGACGTGTAAATTGTACGTTTCGGTTCCCCAATTTGATGTGTGTAATGAGGCTCAAGCATGATCGGATCAAAAGCCTGTATAATAAATTTGTAAGCCTGAATTTTTAATGATCTTTTTCTCTTTTTGCCTCAGCGATCCGTAAAATTAATGTTAACGTAATATATAACTTATTTCCTTTTGAGTATAATATTTCCGAACCGGAAATTGAACAAACCTTAAAATAATATTCTATGATAAAGTCAACAATCTAAATTGAGTGACAATTTCAAGCATCTAAACATAAAATGTTTGAAATATTTCATGGATTCATTACCGATACCATTTATCTTTGTTAATAATTTCGACAACCTAATTTCGTATGCCAGAAGTGAAGTAATCTAATAAAACTTCGTCTTTTCTTTAATTAACATCGAAAAACTAATCCAATTTGCAATTCTCACAGGGTCACCAACTTTTGCCATGACAAAGATAATGTTTGCTGAGATTAAGTTCTTTTTTGGCAAAGAATTAGGTAAGAATTGCGAAATATTCATTCAGTTCAATAACCGTATATGATAAACAATAAGCGTATTGCATTGTCCTTCTTCCCAGATAGGCAGGGAGAATAAAGTCCACTGATAAAATAGCAGTCAATCTGTTTTATTCAAAGTTTTGATATACTACAACACGTAGAGTACAATGGGGCATTGTTTTCCCTAATGTTCCCATATATCGTGGCTCGCTTTAACCCCACACACAAAAGGGACGGTAAATGAAAAAGCATTTATTTCGTATTTCTTTCCCTGTTACGGTTGCGTATTTCTGTTTGAGATGTGGAATGTTAATAAATCCATTCTTGTTTAAATTTGCCTTCATCATCATAAATCTGGTCTTACAATGAACGAAGACTTACGGCTGGTATAGAATGTTGATGACAATTTTCTATAGCAAGAAAAATAAAAGAAAGTACTTATAAAGAAGATTTTCTTATCAAATTATTTTAAGGTAGGTACGGGTAAAAATTCTTCGTACCATTTCACTTCTTCAACGTGAAAAATTGATCTTGTAACTAACACAAAAGACTTGTCGATACCGTAGTGCCCTAAGGCGCTATAAGATCTGTTTCTTAGGCTTTTCGCGGCTTAGTATGCAGTATTTCTTACTTGAAGCGATCATTTATAACCTGGATTATTGGCCCCTTATACCGCCTTTCTCGACATTGAACTGGCTCTGCTCAAGGCATCTAGACTTTCCTTTTTAGGGTTCCTTCACTATAAACAAAAACCCACTCTTGAAAGTTTTAATGTAAATAATAGTCAGTACCAATTATCTGCAAATTATAAATTAATACAGTATGCTGATAAAGGTTTTGTTAAAAAACTGTGCTATCAAAAAAAACAAACCTAGATTTCTATGTTCCGAGTTTGCCTGTCACATACAACTGCGACCTACGGTGGGTGGCGGACTCGGTAGCACTTTTAACACTTTTTACAACATGTCGTATTTTGCATATTTAATAAAATTGAGACAATTAGATCTATACGCAATTTACTACTGGACGCTTGTATGCCACCACATTTACAACAGACTGCACTTTAATTATATTGTTATGTGCAAGGTTTTAACTTTTAAAATAAGCAAAGTGTACATTCCAGCTGCTATTTTATTTTTTAAACAGGTAAGATATTATGACAGTATCTGCAACCAAATTAATACACTTGAATCTGTTTTAAACAAACATATTTAATCAGATTATAATAAAACTGTTGGAACCGATTTTATGAATGTTCGACACGCTCTTAGCGGGTTTATATTTACCAAGTCTGTACTCTATTTGACCGGTTTCGCGTTTGCGTACAACATTTGGGGAGGTTTTTTATGTACAGACATTATTTTTTAGTATTCTGCTCAGCGCAAAAGATCACGCACACTTCCAAGGCTGTTTTTTTCTAAATTCTTACTATTAGAACATTAAATCTGGCATCCTTATTTTGAAAATTTTATTCTATTATAAGAATTTGCTACTCTCCGCTAATAAACCGGTTCGATTAGGATTTAGTAGATATAGTATTACAATTTAAATTTTTAGTAAAATTAAACCCAATTAATTCCCACTAGCAATATGCTAGGTAGGCTTTTTTAAGTAGTGTAAATGTTCGTAAAAATTGCACAGGATGCGCCATCACGCCCGTTTTCCCCGAAGGCTTTGAGAAACCGTACAAAACTGTACCCAAGCTTGAACACGTTTTTTATTTTACAGATGCAAAATCCGGACGACGATGGTTCCCACGGATAATTTCGGACGAAAAAGTTTTAACAACATTGCAACAACACTCTGGCGGAAGAATTAAACCCTGTAAACTCATTCAATCCTGGATCTACGCCTTTTAAGGCCTAGATCAAACCTATATTATTCAAAATTTAAATATCTATCAGATGATAGACGCTAAGTTCATTTTCATAAAAAAATATTACTTCCTTAATATTCCTAAGTCTATTTATTTATCTAGGCTTTTGCCCACCTCATTAAATACTCTTAAATACTACTTACATCAATTAATGATTAGAAAAAACAGTGTTTACTTATGCATAATACGCTACTGATTGGCCAAATAACGGGCGTCTCAAAAAAATAATAATTTTGCCATTACAAATATCAAATCCAATAGAATTACATAAAATTCCTCTGTAATTTGACAATCAATCAAATTTGTTGATATCATCAATTTTACAATGGCATAAATTACAAAATAAAGATGTTTGTTCACTTATCTACTAAATGTAGAAATTTATTTGAAGGAATATCTAGACCAGATCTAATCCTGAAAGCTGACAAGTTTTCTACAAAGTCTAACATCTTCGAATCAAGGCCTTTAAGATATCTCTCTTTGGAAGTCCTAAAACACAAGCCTTTCCTCGTACATACCTCGAAATGGTCTTTCCAAAGACTAAGCAGTATCTTGTCATGCTCGAAATAAGTTCTGAGAAATAGATACTAATATTGTCAATACCATCAAAAACAGTCTCGATCTCATTTCCAGTAATACATAAATGAGAAATTATCCATTGAATTAAATACTAATTGACTAATTTAACGTCCATTTTGGAATCTATAAATTAACTTTATTGACTCATAGGCTTATCTCGCGTTTTTTAGTGATTTTTCTTATGTTTGTTTGCAACGCAAAAACTATTTCATCGATTAAAAAAAATCATCCATCCAGCAAATTACAAACGTATTATTTTTTATTTTATAAATTAGAATTGATTACGAAAATAGCAATAATGTAACTCAAGGTATCAAAAATTTAAGGATTACATGAGGAAGGACAAGGACATGAAGGAGGACATGGACTTTAATGTGATACAAAGGTAAATTGAACTTATCGCAGATAGAGAGAGAGAGAAAATTATAAGCATATCTAATATATCGTGTAAGAAAAGAAAATCCAAATCCAAACTCACTTTTCACAACACGCAAAATTTTAGGAATCTACAGCAAAATATCTCCATTTAATCGTAAATTTGTTCAGTTTCCGAGCGCAAGTACCATCAATCTTGTTGATTTGGTGTGAAACATAGACATTGAAACCGGCGCTAGCTGTGATATATTTGATATAAAACACAATCGTTTATTTACAATGGAAAAACATACAAACGACCGCAAAAAGGGAGATGAATTTCCCAGTTTTGTATACAATTTGAGGTAAACGATAGCAGAATAACTATTGAAATGGGAAACCCCTTAAATCCTGTCTTACCTTATTATTCACTGTTCTTCAGTGAATTTTTGTATCCAATAGAAATAGATAGAAACCTATCAAGTCAATATCATCAAAATTCAATTGGAAAAATGGCTTTGTCAATGTTGATGTTATTGTCGTGTATGGTATTTTCATATTCAGTTGTCACTTAGTGCTATGATCTGAGGTAGTGGCCAGATGACACAGCCTAAGATACATCTAGAACACAATTTACTGCTACTCTACTCGACTGAAAGGCATCATTCTGTGTATAATGCGTGTCCAATAAGGCTATACCTTGCCGCATGAAATATTGGACTTCACATCATTCTTATATTATACTTAAAATTACCCGGAAACAAAACGCAGACCCGGGTGCAAGTCATAAGCGCGCATCCAAGACGGGCCGGACGAATGTGTGTGTAACTAAGGTTTGAGTGGGATTTGGGTCGTAAATGGTCTGCGAGGATAAATCGTGATCCATGGGTTGTGTACGTCTTTCACATAGAGTATTCAAGAAAATATAGAGTGATAACGTCAACCACATTGCCTTGTGCGGAGCGAAAGCAGGTCTCGCCATAGAAATGTCATTTTTTCAAATTAAGTTTACTAGACGTTTTTCAAAATTTTTACTCAGCAGTTAACCATGATATAAGCTAAAATGTAACTTTTTCGCTCGTGGAGCCTAGTTGAACCGTAGTCGATCGAGGTATGATCGCAAACGGAGCTCGTGTCGCGGCCGCGTTGTTCATACCCGTGCTCACGGTTCATACTTCTATAGGGTTGCTCAATTTTTTTCTTATATACTCTAAGGTCTTTCATGTAAATATTGTAAATTTTACACCAAAAGTTCAAGTTTTAATGCTTTAAGACGAGTTAGTGTCATTAAGGTGTGTGATTACTTTTAATCAACAACCAACACAACTGTCAGTTTGCCACCTCAGCTGTCTATATCATGCTATCGTATATCATGGTTGTACGGTAAATATATCATTCATAAAACACTGCAAAAAGGAACGAAAATAAACGACATTTATCGCGTTAAATCTTTGAAAGATTATTCAATAACCACAAACCGCAACGGCGATTACTTAAAATGGAATGGAAGACCGTTTATAAAGTAACACATAAATTATTTTTAACAGACTCTTCAAATGAGTTCAATCAGATAAACAGGTCTCCATTAAAGTATTAGATTTGCGTATAATTCGCCATTTTGTCAAAGCCCGTTCTCAATTACAATTTATGTTCTACTTAAGCGAATAATATATTCGGTTTTTACGCTCAAACAGAACAATGAATTGGATTCGTTTTACGAATGAATGTCTCGGATTTTAAGTGAAATATAGTTGAACTAAAGTTCTTATTCAATAAACAATGAGATTTAAGAATAGCAGAAGTGAGTGGAAATAACTAGAGCAAGGGTATACGGTTACGCGATAAAATTTACGTAAAGATGCATTCACATAAAGAGCTAAAATATCAGATATATGATGCCATAGAAGTTTGTGATAGTGTCAATTTATTTTGATTCTTCCAAGCAGCAATATTTTTTGGGCATAAATATTGAATATTAAACTTAAACGCTTGCGTTTTTATTTCAAATTATTTTTGTAAGTTACTCAATGAAAACGGAATATGCCATGTACATAAAAGGCCAAAAAATCTTGTTGCTTCTTTTTCAATGTAAGTTGAACGTAAGCATCTAAGTTTTTTTTTTCACTTGTCATATTTTGTAACTAACCTAATGTTATTATTAAATTTGAATCAGGCTTCCGTAACCGGATCAGTGGGTCCAGCAAAGAAACTTATTAATAAACACTTAGTTACAGTTGCTAAGACTCTATTCTAATCAAAGCACAATCATTGGCAATTAATAGAAGCTTAAGAAGATATTTATTATTAAACGCTAACAATTTCCGTCATAAATTGCTATATTCTGAGTAAGCATTGGCCAGTCTTGTTTCCGGTGTGAGAATATTACGATTATTAATATAATTATAATTATGACGTAAAATGCCATTCATTCAATACAGTCGTATTCCCTACATAGCTTTCCCATTACTAGAGGTAGGTACACCTTATTATAACAAATCAAAATCGTTTTGTTGTGAAGTGGTTGGAAGCGCGGCCATTGATCAAGAGGTTTTGGATTAAGTTCCTGTGTCTACTTTAGATTTTTGAGGTAGCACGGACATGATGTAATTTTTTATTATTATAAAAATAATATTGAAAAGAAAGGCAAACTATTGAGATTGATGCCAGTTTTGTGGAGATTCTGTTATCATTGATTTAGGATATTTCATGCATAAATCAATATCATGTTTATTAAGGATAAAAAAATTAACTAAAGTTCAAAATTTTTGTAAAAAAATCTTTTTTCGTTCTATATAAATTTTGAACTTTAATATTGGCATTCTACGCAAAAATACTAAAAAAAATGTTTGTGTTATAAAAATATTCTAAAATTGAATTTGAAAATAAAAAGTCCGCTATGTTTGATTTTCATCGCTTCTACTACGCTATGTCTTTAAAACCGTCCGCGTCTGGGCAGCATACAATGCTTGCAAAGCCGTAGTGTATTATTTTTCATTCGATATCGCACGCGCTAACGACCTCGCCTCGGTTTCAATATTAAAAATAGTTGACAAGTTTTGCTTTTAGCTGTTCACGTCGACTTTTATGTTAAAGTCGGAAAGAACTTCACTGATATTGAATGCAGATAACGGAAGTTTATGGTTTTAAAAGCCGATGATGTTGTTTTAAAATTTTATACCAGGGTAATATTAAAATAAATCTGGTTATATAATCGTGCCTAACTATAAGCCTAAAAATACATAATAATTATATACTGCAAAGAATGACGAATTTAATAATAAATACTTTTAGGACTGCCATTTTTTATGTAGAAATAAAGATGTAAAACGGGAAAATCTATTACGAGCAGGATTTAAACATGCGCTCTTTTGGTTACTGATCAGCCAACTAGCTAAACTCCATTGAAATTGGATAAGCTGTTTAGAAGATAAATGTTTGTTTTAATTTAATGCACGTGTTCGCACGTTTGTGTAATGCCATTTTTATGTTTTATCACAAAGATAAATAATCGAAATTACTTTTTTTCTAGCAAGAAAAATACACAACGAGTAAATCGACTGTTTATATTGATAAACAATTTAGACAGTAAAATATAGTATATAAATTATATGGAATATCTAAAATCAAAGTTTAATAATGAATAATAGCAGAAATCTAAGTTTATTGTAGAACATCTAAAAATATTATTTTACAACAAGTTGCCAGAGGCAACGAAAAGAACCAGTACGGTGCTCTGTGCATCTAAATCTTAATCTACAATACATCATATTGTTTTAAAAAATTACACGAATTGTCACTGTTTATTTCTGTCAATTCCCTATCACATCCATTACTTTCACTGTTAGTAACTTCCACCCACGGGTTTTTATCCGAGCGACATGAAAAACGTCTATCGCTCGAATGAATCTCAGTCGTAAAACAAATCCGTGCCATTTTTCAGAGTACATTACACGCAAACCCACTTCTTTTGAAATAAACATAGGTACTGTTATAAAACGTTTGACTAAATTTCATGTATTTTTTATTTATATTTTTTTAAGGTAGCCACACTAGGATTTTGGATACAGTTACAGACTTATTAATACACAGTATACAACACTGGGACAACTGCTTGAGGATCATACAATTGTTACACTGTGACACACGCATCAATTTGTGATTATAGAATTATCCAATATTAACATTCTTCAGTTGATTTCAGATTAAAATAATATATACGATAACTATTGCAATTAATTCTTCACGTAATTGTAATATGATAGATGACTACTTTACAAAATTAATACAAATTTGATAATTTCGTAGCGGAATGCCTACTATCGCATTTAGCCGAATATTCTATATTTTCATGGAATCAGTAGCACGAAGAATACTATATTAAAATTGCTCACTTCAGATCGCACCATGGCTAACACCTCAAAGAAGGCTTAAAATTATTACAATGTCTGAAAAAAAAATTGAAATCGGACGAAGTTATAAGCTCTCGAAATTTCTGAAGGATGATAATCGCTATCCTCTACCTGTGAAATGACAATAGCTTCGATCCATATAGAGTTCATTTACGTAGAAAATAAGTAATTTTTATTGAGTGCTATCTCTGTTGGCCAATAATTTTCAATCCTAAACTCAATATTTATCTTCGTCATTAACTGACTAACATAAAATGTTTTCTTCAACGTTGTGTTATATTTCAATCTTCTTTAATCCTTTGGGGTAACAAGCGTGGTTGTACAGCTAGAGCCTCTAGTCATTTAACTGACAATAGTGAATTGCCTAATAAAAAAACCAAGCCTAATATTTGTGATTTTGTGCTAACCTCACGTTTGGCAGACGCTTTAGTACTATTAAGCCTTTGACTGCCACCGCGGTCAACGGTGACCGCGAACAATAAGAATTGCATTGTGTCTGCGGCGTGGCAGTCAACGTGTTAAAATTAATCTAATATATTATATTGATTATAAGCAGAATTCTAATAAAGTAAAGTGTTGTCCTTAAATGAGTAAATTTAGTGAAACACCATAGTAAAACAAACACGTTCAGTTCTGTTCGTTTTTTTTGACCCTGTAAAGTAATTACAATGACGAAAGATGTTCTGTAAATACCTATAACCACAATAATGTCGCTGTAAAACAACAACATACGCATAATAAAAAGTTAAGTGCTATTACAACGGGTTTCTCCTAATCTCTTGGGTGTATCCATAAACGTCATTGTCCGTAACTGTCACGTTGAAGATTTTCAGCAGAGCCTACTCGATCCCATTACACTAATGTTACCAACAGGGTGACTCGTCAAAAATAAAATGGTACCCCTCAATGTTATGTACTCAGAAGTACAGTCGCTGCAAAATATTTTGTTTGATATAATTTTTAAGTACTGCAAAATAAAATCGTATCGTTTTTTTATTAAGTTTAAAATTAGGTATTACTATTACTGTATTTTTTTTGTTTACCACTACCATTTTACTGACACTGCTAAATAATTGTAAATAAAAACTAGAACTCATAATAAATTGCTAGAAAGGGACACCGTCGTAATAGATATTTTAGTGAAAACTTAAGGCTACAATCCTAAAACTTTGCCTCGTACTTCATGCGTATTGCTGTCTCTGTCGCCTGCTCTTGATCATGCATACATAAAAGATAATATATAGAATAATATAATTAGCACTAAAAGAAATTGACCGAAGTTACGATTCATAATTTCTTTATTGAAATGTTTTCTTTATCTTAATTTCCAAACAGTAAGTACCATACTTTTATTTCATTATTTATGTAGACGTTACTTATTTTCCGTTTCATCTCTACCATCTAGACCATAGAATGGTTTATAAGCTACTATATCGTAACTATGTTATTGTATGAATATCAATTTTTCAAATTAATCTGATGACAATACACATAGTACAATGCCTCCATCAAACTGTTATAAATATTTATGATTTCTAATTTATTCCACGACTACATAACAATTTCTTACTATGTTAATAAAGTTTAAGAAATATCTAGGTCAGTCTAGGCCAGCCACTTACTAAAATTGCTGAAAAATAACGCCTTTGCTTTTATTTATTCATGAATCATGTTGTTTCATTCTTTAAACACTGCTGGCAACAACTGTACAGCTTGCGAGCATGTGTTCCTGTATATTTGTTATGTACACACTGTATTATATTTGTGTGTTACGGAGCCACGGAAGTATGTATGCATGACGATGTCCCTCTAGGGCTTCCTGTGATTTGATGATGTCGCTTAGATTTAGCTGGTTCTGGGTCATTTAACGGACACCAACTTTTCTCTTTACTCGAAGTTTTACGAGTCCAAAGTTCTCACTTTTGATTAATGGGATTAATTCTAACAAATTACAAGACCTTGTTTTACTGAATCAGGAATTTTATTTAAAAGATTTGATTAAACCGTTTCATTTAACTTATAGAACACACGATCTGCATACCTAAATTTGATACAGTGTAAAAAGAAAAAACAAACACATTTCACCAATCTCGAATCTTTTTGGAAAAATATGTGTATTTCTGAGATTTATTTCGAGTAAAGCTTTAATCAGATAAAAATTCAATTTCGTAGAAACACTAGAGATGTCACACAAAAAGTATTTTGAAACTGACAAGAGTACGTGCCAAGATTGATCAAAAGCACTTTATATGGCCGTACATTGTTCGCGCTTCATAAATTCCGTCCCGTATAATTCTTTTACTAATAAAAGGCGGACTACAGTAATTGGTCAATAACAAGTAATATACTATAATAAGCGAGAAAAGCAGTAGCAGTGTTAGACAGGCCTGCCAGTTGTTGTTAACTAGAACATTTCTTGTCGTTGGTTTCCTTTAGCTGACAACTATCAGAGTAGTTTGTTGAACGGGGGATAGAGGTACTGATCAGTTTCCATTAGTTGTTCGGACATTGTATGAGTATCGAACTAATGAAGAGGGTGCTCGATTTCGAATGTTTGTGTTTCTGAGGGGTGAAGTTATTTTTGTTTGAAATATTTAGTTTACGTAAACATACCTGTTAGTAAAAAGAAATCAAATGCTTGAGTTCAAAAGTATATTCTCGTACTTGCAGCCTGTACTTTTTTAGTTAATCTAAGATATCTGGACTTAATAGTCGAAATCGCCAATACCCAGTCAGTTAGCGTGGTGATTAATGCTCGATCTTTATCTATAAGAGAAGAGACCTTTGCCTTGTTATAGGATAGTTACAAGCTAGTTTATTATTTATTTGTTATTTATTATATATAGCCGCAGCATGAGGTAACTGCTGTGAACATTTTCGTGTTTATGTCAAATCACTACCTGAGAGAGGGGCCGTACGGTACCGCCCTACGGTACCGAATTTTTTCAACTAAATTTAGCTACATTAATAAACAATTTTGTAAACATTTTACATCCTTTATTTTACCAAAACGTAAAGCAATTTTTTTAATGCACTGGTCTATTCTATTCATCCAATAGTTTCCTATAAATATAAGGATAATAGCACTAAACAATACGTTATGGAGTAAGACCGTTATTTATCTGGATTGTTCTAGCCAAATAATACTAAAAGGTAGCTGGTAATATATTTCTGTTTTAGATAGTCAATAACAGATATTGCTTTATCAATAAATAATCCTGAGTTCTCTGCTTTATCTACTCATAGATATTGTTAATTAAGAGTGGAAATATATTTTTGTCCGTAAGCATTTTCAAATGGTGGGTCAGAAAAAAACAATTTTTAGACTGTCACGTTCGAAAATAGAACACTAAGCCTAAATTTAGCTTCCCGGTAGAAGAGGAATGCGTGTTAATCAGATAATTTTATTCAAGTAATTTATTACAAAATCTCAAAAGCTCTTCATATTTGAAATGGTGGTACATACGGCAACATATTAAACTATACATTTCCAGTATAAGCTGACATCTTGTTGTACAATGCGAGGTCAGTAAATTCATACTGAAAATGTATAGTTTGATAGCCATTAAAGTTGCCATATGTAGGTACCATAATAAAAAATTTTTAAAGGAACTGCTTCTTTCGTGGAGTGTTTTTTCCTTTATTACTATTTAGAAATAAAGGTCCTCCGATCTTTTACAAATGGTAATTACACTAGATACAAATAGTAATTACATTAGGAACAAATGTTCTAACCCTTAAGAATAATAATAAAATGAAATTATACTTATTTCTGAAAGTACATCTTACAAGACTTTTTTTTGCTAGATGATTGAACAAGAAATAATTGTCAACACAAAAAGAAATAAAAAAAATTACTCCACTTGTAAATGCAAAAAAAAAGAACAATAAGATAAACTAGGTTATTCGATAAATAAATTCGTATTTAAAACAACGCTACTCACGATACTACAATATTTTTAGCTTGAATTAAAACTTCAGTATTGTACAATTTTAAACTGCACTGTTAGGAACAGTTTACACAGCAATGCACTTTAGGTTCTGTACTTTTAAATAAATAGTAGACTGCACGCCTTTTTTGTTCTGAAAAGAAACGCAAAAATTTTAAAATTTTCTCATATTGTGTGTAAAATTGTACACTGAATATGCTTGTTAGGTAAAAGGAAAGGAGAATGTATGATTTTTTTACTACAACAATACTCCTTTTAAAAACATTATTAGAAATGTTTGCGGCGAAGAAAAACATCCAGAGAAAATAAATTATGCATGTTTTAAATTTTTTAACGGTATGGAAAAACACTGACGTTGGCACGTACACAGAACATTAAAAAAGTTAGAAATGCCTTTGTTTCATTTTTGTACTGAGACCTCTGTCGCCAGTTACACACATATTATTAGTGCCTTATGTTACACAGAACTCTTCGCTTGTTACTTTGCTTTGCTTGATTAGAATTTACAGCGCATGACGACAGCGGCATATTATCGGTATTTTATCCCAGCTTTCCAGCATTTAGACGACAACGGCCGACTAAAGTAATAATTTTGTCACAAATTGCGAAGAAATTAGGCCCGTTTTGCTCCTAATTCGGACGCACCATACCCGCCTGCATCACTGCTTCACATGGCACTTCTAACCTTTTGTAATGTTCTGTGGGCACGTTGATATATAATAATTTGATATTTTGATTCTCGTTAATTTAAATTTGCACGCGAGATAAAAGTTCGTCTAAAATCTGCTTCTAGAAATATGTAGGTACAAATTTGTCTGCGAGTTCCTACAAATGCTTTCCTACCAAAGCGGCTTCTTATACACGTTTCGCAAATATTTTTTTGAATTATTCATATATTTTCAATTAGGTATCTATTACGTTAGTTTTTCTTGCGAAAAGCTTCAAAGAAAGGTGTGTGTGTGGATTAGGTTTAAGTAGGTACAACGAGCTGATTTTCGTAGATCCAAGTCGGCGGCGTCGCGTCGTAGCGAGCATTATGTGTGAGTGATTACCTAACTATTTAGCTTTTATACACTTCTGGAAGCGGTTTAACCTATATTATCATTGTATTACTAGACCAATGTACCTGAGCGAACAATCATTATCCTACTTCTAAAGGTAACTTTGAAATTAAAGTAGCTGATATTATTTTATATACTTAATATCATTCATCATAATTAACAAAACAAAAACAACATTACCTTTACCGAAATTAGTCTGTGGTACGCCGTAAAATTACGGTATTCCACGTAGAAACCGCAAGCAAGACGTGCAATGTACGTATGTATATGAACAATATGTTACATTACGGCTGCACTGTGTGTGACAATCGTGCTTAATGGTATCTAAATACAGATTGGCAGTCTACAAGATTAGAATAGTAGGTTATAATGTAGTACCTATGTAGATGACGTTTGCAGTTATTCTCCTCGCGTGGATGTCGATAAAAACTGTCATTTGTTTTTTAAGTTATACCTATTTACTTTTAAATTACGCGTTGTTTGATTATTAAAACTGGTATAAGACGGGGATTTGCGCACCTTACTATTTTTTTCTCTTCCCGTCTTGTCGTGTTTTCCCATGACCACAAGCAGTGTAACCTTCTTGAAACGTTGGAATAATGAAATACTAAGGTATGTGCACGTTAATCCCCGCTATAAACTTCGGGTATATATAATTAAAATAAACATTTGATACTGAATATTTTAAGTTAAAGTTCTTCTTCACATAAAACCAATAAATATATTAAAATAAAACAAGGCAGAATATTTCTGTTAATGCCGTCAATCACCAAGAAATGAGACACAAAAGGAAATCAATTGTTACGCATCGCCTGCTACGGCGTCCTTATTGTAGTTGAAAGATCAATTATCAGCCACTTACTTAGCTTAGCTTAGTCAAGGTGTTCCAATTTCTGGACTTGATGACCACCTACAAGCAAAAAGACGAAAAGCGAAAAAAGCGGATAATAATTTTTTTACACGTCTTGTAGAATTCTATCGCTGTCTGCCACTAGAGATTAGAAATTAATAGTGGATCTGAGCAAGGTAATGTCTTGATCAGACTTGTCCAAAACCTTTGACACCCGGATTTTAAGCAAACAACTCCGATTTTTGACCTTTGTAAGGTCATTCAGGCAACGTATTGTGAAGGACCGGGCACTGTCTTAAATCAAAAAATATTGGCTCAAATCAGTGACAAAGAGTATTTTGGAAATCTATTTATTGTAACCAGATGACTTGACACTGAATTTTGGCTTTTTTTTCACAAATATGAGCTTCAAAGATATATTTTTTATTTATTTGTATGCCATTAACAGAAAAGGAAGGCGCGAATTCATTTGTCATAAGATCACACATCTAACGATTACTGTAAAAATACAGCCTTTGTCACAAACAGATTAATTTTCATTGTAAGGCTACGTAATGCATATTGTTGAAGAAAACAATAATTATACGTTCTGTAAGGATCAAGTGAAATTTTATTTATATTATTCTAGTTAGTCTTTTGTCTAATTTTAAATCATTATTCAACATTGAATACTGTTTAATACTATGTAAATTTGAACAGACACGCAGTTAAGACCAATTTATCGAAAATTTTTGCATTATAATAATATTTATCCGAATAAAGACATACATATTCCAAAGAATGATATGTCTTTTGATACCTACACTTATTAAAAATAATAATCCATGAAGACGCGAGAGACGACGGCAAATTCTGATTTTCAACTCGATTTTTTAAAAATCCCAATACCGTTCTTTGCTGTTCGATATCTTTTTCAAGTACAAAATACCAGGCTAATAGCAAAACGGCTAGTATTGCCGGGGTATTACTTCATTCCATGCTGGGAAAGATCCATCTGAAAAGTTAATTGCTCAGCGCGCAATACCTGTCTGCGGCCTTTCCAGGGCTCCCAACTCGTAATAATACTTACATTGTAAAACAGATTTCTTGGTCCCAATTTCTGTTTAAAAAAACACAAATTTGTGTGTTGTTTAAAAAATTAATGAAAGGTGTACAGAAATTAATCGTTGTGATAAAAATTAAAACTTTTCTTTCTTTATTTTTTGTATTTATTTTTGGTATATTTGCACAATTTTCCATTGGAAAGACCCAATAACTCTGCTTGATTCGGGGATCGAACCCAAGACCTCGTGCTCAGCAATCGCGCTTGCAATCATTAAAAAACGATGCAGTTCTATATATTTTAATTTCACAAGTAAGAATTTTGATTAAAAATCAACTCGTATAGTATAATCGTATAATCACTGGAACAAGAAAATCACAATTATCTTTTAAAAAAGCTCTTTAGTAAACAAGAACTGCATCCACAATATTATTGACTGACAGTCAAGCCAATAGAACAAACTATTATTTAAGCGACCCGCTGACATGTCAAATACAATACTGGATTTGTATTTGACATGTCAGCGGATCACTCAAATAATTGTTTTATGGCGTACAAACGAGCCCTAGTTTTTTTTTTTAACTTCGCAATGAACTGGTAAGATCTATTGATTGTCTTGACTCGTTTCTTTCATTACAGCACCATTAACACTCATAATACGAAAAGTAACGTTTGTAAGAGATCTTTAGAGCTACTTTAATACTTGCACTACATACAACACTTCACTACACACAAGCCACACAAGCACAGGACTAGGTACATACACAGCACTACATACAACCAGGAAAAGCCATGCGATAATAATTTAGAGCCTCTGATCCGACACTAAAAATTCTATCACAAATAGAAAGCAACATTATCTCTATTCTGCGCTCGTAAAAGAAAACACAGTAACTTGAGTTACATATTAACTTTATACTGTATTTTCATTTACGAGGGCAATATTGGATAAAAGCTAGTAATTATGAGATTAGAAAGCAGAAAAAATACCTATACAGGGTGAAATTGAAATCATCCTTAAAAGAGGTCATTGAACTCATAATTATGAACAACTTTTATTACGGGACCAACCCTGAAATTGCGAAAAAATGTCAGCTGTTCCATACATTTTGTTGAGTTATGTAAACATAAATCTATGAAACTGCTGATTTTTTTTTCACGATAGTAAGATTTGAATCATAGTAAAAGTTGTTCATTATGACTTCAATGATCAATTTTCAGGATGCTCATGATTTACAATTTTCTCTGTATATACAAATTTCACGCGGTCAGAACTGCGGGTAACAATTTTTTTTAAATACCTGACGTAACGTCATCGAAAAATGCTTTATAATTATTTTTTTTACCTGACGTAACTAAATCAGAATTTGTTTCTGATTTGACTGCAATGGATCTTTTTGTCCTTTCGTATAAACATTGTGGAGACAATAGAACCCTATATACACCTACTCCAATTTGAAAATAGTTAAATAATGAGTGATTAAAAAATATCAAACTACAGTGGATATATTAAACATAAAATGTTATTTTATAGTTTAAAAAAAGCATATACATGTATCTTTCTAATGGCTAATTCTGTATATTCACACACTGTATGTTTACCATGTATGTTATACGTGTGATATTACAATTACGTGCAATTTGTGCAAATATCCATAGTGTGTAAATATTTGTAAACTAAACAGTACAGCCTAACTGGTGTGGTTGATGATCAATTAGGCTATATAATATAACTAGCTGCCCCGCGCGACTTTGTACGCGTGATTATTTTACCTCTACGCTTTTTCTACCCTACCCTACACTACCCTACGCTACTCTACCCTACCCTACCTCTACCCTACCCCTACTCTACCCTTACCCTACGCTACTCCTACCCTACCCTACGCTACCCCTACCCTACTTTACTCTACCCCTACCCTACCCCTCTATTCCTACCCTACCCTACTCTACCTCTACCCTACCCTACTCTACCTCTACCCTACCCTACCCATACCCTACCATACTACTAAGGAGTACATTTCCATATTTTTTTTCTTCGATTCTTCTATTATAGGCGGAGACTAATACGACAAATCAAAAACCATGAAAATCGGTCCAGTAGTTCTCGAGTATACCTACTATTTTCTCCCCATAGTCATTGAATATCGAGATAAAGGTTGACTGGTAGAGAATGCCTATGGCATTAAGTCCGCCTTATACATTATTTTGTATTGAAGCATTAAATAAATAAAATATACGTGCATTAGTTATGCCACTTGGATATCTCTTACTAATACCGAATTTCCTACACTATCATACCCCTTTCCCCCTAATGGGTAAAGATTTCAAAAAGCTGAAACACGTTTTATTTGTTAACCGAAAAGCTAATTATCAAGTTTAATGACGGATATTCATAACTACAAACTTTAGTCCTCTTTTATATCTCCTTAGGGGGAAAAAAATCCAAATTTTTTGATGCACGTCTTTCTTATTTTAGCGAATAAGCTTAATACTCATTTTTACATCTGTAACTTAAAAAATAACGAATCTTCCATACAAATTTTCACCCCCTTTTTTATCCACTCAAGGGTAGATTTAAAAAAAAAACAATGCTCGTCCTTTCATTTATCAACCGAAAAGCTGAATACCAAGTTTCGTACATTTAACGTTAAGAATGACGGATTTACATACAAACTGTTTCCCCCTTTTTTGCCTACTTAGGGGGGGAATTTCAGAAAATCCTTCCTTAGTGCACCCCTACGGTACTTAAAGAATATTGTCTCAAAATTTCAAGTCCCTAGGTCCACCGGTTTAGGCTGTGCGTTGTCTGTCAGTCAGTCACGTTACCATTTTATAAGTATAGATTATAGTAATAGGTATAAGGTATATAGGTAGTATATACAACGTAAATTTATCATAGAGCTGTTCACACGATCATATTTATTGGGATGGCAAACAATTTGAATCTCTAAACTATCTGTGCATTTATTTGGATTGTCTTTGAATTTATTTTTATGTAAAAATTGATCTGATTAATTTCATAAACAAATTATTTTCAATTATATTGATAAAGTATTATTTCATAAACAAATTATAGTAATAAATAATTGTGTTTTTTTTATTATAAAAAGACAAGCTTTTGACTACGCATCCATTTAATGTAAAATGGTAATGTAGTCTACGGTAGGTATGTAGGTTTACATTAGACTCTACCTACCTAAAATGGCGAACATACTGAAAGGTACAGAAATATGTCTCCAGCCTCACGTGCTAACTAAATAACCAAACAACGTGAACGATGAATAAATTATTATAAAAGCTGATGAAAGCTTCCGTTGAATTTATTATTATTATTTTAACGGAATATGGATATAATAGACGTTTTGACAACCCTTACAGACTAAGCGCGCTGCGCCAGTATTCAGCGTGTGGAAATGTCGATGCAATGATATTGTGAATTTTCTGCTTTCAATACTTCGTTTTGAAAAGGATTCCATTGTTAAGATTGGCTTACAAAAGCAAAACATTCTAAATTCGATAAAAGTTCGTCAGAACGGAGTAGGTAGGTGTGTGAATGTATTTTTTGCGTAAAATCCTAAACAATCTTGATGTTTTATAGTAGCCTTTATGAGGCCTTATAAAATCAGCTACCTGCTAGTACATACATACATAGAATCACGCCTGTTTCCCAGAGGGGTAGGCAGAGACTATAGATTTCCACTTGCTACGATACTTGCACACAAAGTCCTATTAAAATCGGTTCAACCGTTTAAAATATTACCCGGAACTTTTATAATATTAAACCCAGAAGAATAAAATGATAATAACAAAAAGTCTGTCTATCTTACAGACTATTTGACAAACACGAAAACATAAATAGACCTTGTAGTTAACCATATAAATTTTACAAAAAAGTAGTTATTTTGATGTTATAAACAGACACGACAATTTATTTGTATACTAGCGACCCGCCCCGGCTTCGCAGGGTTACGCTAATATGCATGTATTATATACATAAACCTTCCTCTTGAATCACTATATCTATTGAAAAAATTCGCATCAAAATCCGTTGCGTAGTTTTAAAGATCTAAGCATACATAGGGACAGACAGACGCGGGAAGCGACTTTGTTTTATACTATGTAGTGATAAAATTGAGAGCAACCAGAGTTGTTTTAAGTCATCTTTGAACTTCTTAGCATTATTATTAATGCTGTAAAAGTTGTTTACCTCACAATAAGCTTCTATTTCAACGTCTCAAGTCTCAAGGATTAAATATAATAGCAACCATTACCGTAAGACATTGAATTATGTACAAGAAAATGATTCAGGAACTAAAAATAAGAGTGATTGAGTAGGTAATTAAGAATTACTTAGTAATTCCACAATCCTCATTGTAAGAGAATCGGTGTAAATGAGGATAATATTTTAAATTAATTTGCGCTCATTTTCTCGCGGAGATGCTCTCTGTGTTGCTGATAAATTTATTGTACTTTTAAAGAAGGTTTTAGTTCAAAGTAAGCAACATAGTTTTTAAACTACTATATTGTTTACTTTGAATCATAATCTGTTTATTCATCTATTTGTTATTACACAGACATCTTGTATCAATAAAAAAAATAATTTCGGCGCCCCCCTCATTAAAAAGAAATGATGTTATTTATTCAATATAAATAACGGCAATAGGTAGACGCTTATGTGTCTAATGTTGTATAAATAATGGTACGGAACCCTTCGTGCGCGAATCCGACTCGCACTTGACCGGTTTTAAACTCAGCAATCACATAATAATGACCAGTAAAGCCAAATTCCAATTTCGTATAAACAAGCTGTTTTCACATATTATTATAATAATCATTGGTGACAAGGATTACATTTGTGTATTCAGCTTCATTTGTTATTGTGGTTAATTTGTAGCTATGCAAATAATTGTCCCAGTCCGCATTTGGGATTAAATTATAATATAATAGCTACGTAGGATTCGTGAATTGACCATAACTTTTATTGTACAAAAATGTTATCTGGTAATTAGGAAGGTCTAATATCATTGATGTTAGGGATAAATATTTTTTATTATAATTATTTAATAAGAAAATTTGAAAAATTAGCTATCATGTAAAAAAATTAACAAAAATATTTTTTTATTATTTCGTTAGATTTATACGTTGACAGTAATTAACGGCTTTAGCATTTTTTTTAATCATTTCGTAAGTGTCTTCAATCAGTAAAGAAGAAATTATTTCACAAAGGTAAAGAGTAATGTTTTTAACTCTTATCAAATTTTTGTTTGGAAATTCTAATAATACTAGTACCCGTTCATCATCATCATCATCATTTCAGCCATAAGACGTCCACTGCTGAACATAGGCCTCCCCCAATGACTTCAAGATTGGCCGGTTGGAAGCAACCTGCATCCAGCAGCTTCCTACGACGTTTATTAGTACCCGTTATATAAACATAATAGTAAAATTAAAACAATTAAATATTCATATCTTTAAATTCAGCCTTAACTCTGAATAAATAAACTAACAAAATATTGTCAGTTTTGGATAGAAATGCATTAAAATAAAATAAATTGAGTTTACACGGGCAATCTGTGTTGACACGGGTTTATAAAACTATTTGAAGATGCGTTAATTGTATTTAAAAAAATATAAAATATACTTTTTATTATTATTTATTAATATATAATTTTTATTTTCAATCCTTGCTTAAGTCATGAACCGTTTGTCTGTCCATTTTACAGACGTAATTATGATGATTAATTATGGTCTTTAAAATATTGAATTTAAATATAATATAGTGCCGAATTCCTTATTAAATAATGTATGTAAAATTTAAATACCTATGTACAAATATAATTATAATAAGTAGGTAGAAACTTAAATAGTTTTGCATTTTATGTGACTTATTAAAAGAAGTCAACCGGGTTATAGCCGCTCAAATACATGTATTTGGTGTGTAAATAAGTGTATATAAACCATGGTTTATATACACTTTAATGAGTTGTAACAGGCTTGATCTATTATGAATAGTTTTTGTTATTGTATAAATATACTTTTTCTATATATACGAGTATTAAGAGAAAAACCCTGAATTAAGATGTAATATTTAGCAACTTATTGATGTTCAGTAAAGCTTAACATTGCCTTAATGGGTTTATCGTGTACGTTTATATTTTACAAGAAGTGCCAGACTGTTGTAAAAAAAATAGAGTAAGTAAAGGCGTAGTATTATTATACAACTAGAATGAATTCGTTATCTATCTTACTTTATCCTGATTTCTCTATTCTTCTGATTTTGATAATAAGCTCAATGGCAATAGGCTCACCCCCATTACAAGCCGGCGTAACGTGGGTGTACTGCATACACCTGTGTCTAACTCCTTAAGGGAATAAAGGCATGAGTAAGTTTTTGAACAGATATTTTAATTAATAGTATAAGTGTCTCAAAAGTTTAAAGTCTCAATTAAACTTCTGCCTGATTAGTTCCAAAATAATTAATTAAGTTACCCGCTTTGATACTTTCAGTTTCCCAAACTACGATGGAAATTTCCAACCACAAATGAAATTGTGGAACCCTTTTATTCTGTAGAAATAGGGTACATCCTAACCCAACTAATAATAAAAAAGTGAAAGTTAGTTTATTTGTTTGTTACCTTTTTACGTCTAAACCACTGAAACACTGCCACTATATTTTCACCTCAGTTTTTTTTTATTTAGATGTAGGTACCGTGTACGTCTGGTATTTATTTAGATAGAGTATAATATTATGCTTATGAACTTCATGCAAACTAAACACTATACAAACAGTTTGACTGTGAAATCAACAAGATAATATACTAACAATATTTATCATTACCTACTTTAGTGATTTATGAAGTGCTTCTAATGTAAGTATTTTGAGTAGCTCAAGGTGAGGTATGTAAAATATATTTTTGAACTTAAATTTTTGGTTTCCTGTCTTATTTCCTCGGACAATCCGTTGAGTATGTAAAGTCATAACTCCATAGTAATTAGTTTTTATTTCAGAACCGTAAGGATCCAAAACAAATACCAAGTAAAATTGTTAGCTTTAAAACCATCTATGCAAAACAGTGCGAAGTGACATAAACTGCATTGCGGCTTGCGAGTGCATATTTGTGTGAAAACACCGAAACGACCATTAGTACGCGTCATTTTCTGCCACTGTTTGTCCTCTCATTGAATTACCGCTATATTCCGTTATGTGAAATGAGGTAAAACGCGGTTTCGGTATAATGAAACTAGGTAAAACTTGATTGTAGCTCAAAATGGAAAATTGTCTATCTAAAATCTAGATCTGAATATTTTTTTAAACTTAGACTACACAGACTTTTATAGTCTGTTCTGTATACCTAGTTCTGTATATAGTCTGTGTCTATAGTCTACACTTATAATTTTACCAACTCACAAACACCCAGACCGGCAAAAATGGGGCGGAAGGGCGGTGAATACATAGGACCACCGAGGAGGTTCATTGAGGAACACCGTGTGGTTTAGTCCGTCCAAGGGGTTAAGTCAGAGTCGAACGTAACCGCATCACTGGCCCTTGGTGGTGGAGTTTTCCATACGATAAAAAAAGACCAGCACAAATGCCTATCCCTAGCCAGAAGATAAATCACTTGACTACTATATCCAGATAATAATAAACACAGCCTGCAAGAAATAACGAACTTAAGAGATACTTAACTACGTGATACACCCTGGACGAAGCTAATTACATAAGTTTACGCTATTTATTCGATCGCGTACTAAATCTTTAATAACCATTAAATGGCAAATCACAGCCCAGAAAAGATGTTCACCGTCGTATAAAATAATTAGTAGAAGGATATAAATCATGTTATCTTCGTGTGGGCTACGACAGCCAATAAGCGTTTTACGCGAATTACGCCAAGATAAATTGCTTGCGTCTGACATTAATTCGAACTTTCGTGCGATAATAAATTACGTACCTGTATCAGTCCTTCGATGAGACGTAGTGTCCGCAATAGGTTTTTTTTAAAAAAAAGGTGCTACAAGCCAACTTTGTCACTGTCTACTACATGTGACACTTGAAACTAGGTAAAATATTGGTTCCACAAACATAAAATAAATTGGGGAACTAAAATGTTGGACTGTTAAACGAGTTTGGCAAAATAGAAACAACAAATTTTGCCGAAATAAAGTTTAAATAAACACTGCCTGTCTAATTTCCTGCCCTTTGTTTCATAAACAATATTATTTTATGTATTACTAGATCTAGGTCCAATTTAATTTAATTGCAGCCACACTTATCAGGTCCAATTATATAAAAAAAAATACCTACAATTATGAATATAAACTATCCGCTACTCAAACTCACTTAATTTTTTTTATTAAAACCAGTTTCAGCCGCCTTGAATTGATGCGTGGTCAAACATTAGTGGCAATTGATTTTCAATTCAAAATAATTGCAGCAGTGCATCGTAATTAACTAGTAAGTCATTACAATAAGCAAGGAAAGGAAGTGCAGCTAAGATTATCTGCGCTATTTTAAGTACCTAATACCTAAACCTTATTAAAACAACTTTTGGTTGAACAGTCACATTTTAGCCATTTGTAAATCAATAATAATCTGTCACCAATTTCTGCAATTGATGGATAACGGAAACGGTCTTTCACCCAAGTTTTAGCCTTAGCAGATGCTTCGAATATCAATCGAGCAGGGTAATAACCATTTAGCAAAGAACTTGGATAAGCCATCAAATTTTCGCACTTTTTTGGATGGAGGTATGTATTTAACGCCGCTAATAAATTCACGTATGTGCTCTCTCCTTCGAATTGAATGTGGAAGGCTTCCAATTGAAGTGGTAAAAAGGCCTAGCTAGTGTCAATCGATGATCATAATGGGGTAGTTAGGAACGCGACCGAAGAACCAGAATATTGTTTGCGAACTATATGAACGTTCTCGATGTATACTCACTTGTAACAAGCAAACAAAAGGGAATTTTATTTTTGAATATTTAATTTTTGATTTATTGTTAACTAGAAGTAGGTCGGGCTTGCCTTTAGAATAGGTGTAATTCGACGTACAAAAGCCTGCAAGCAATAAGGTCGCGTATTTTCTAAGGAACTTCCGACAATGTATTTGAAGTAAAAAGAAGCGATTATTATAATCGAGGTCTCAAAATCTAAGGGAACAATCTCAACCAACTCTTTGCGCGACTTCTTATCGCTCGTCGACTCGTTACTAGAATGTGAGTTTTCTTGGTACCAATGCGAAAGTCGTTTAGATGCGAGAATGGCGCATATCAGTCCGATATCGTTGTTCCCTTTCTTCTATTGGATATAAACAGGAATTATCATCAATATCCTTTGAGACAATACTAAACGACTCTTTATGGGTGGCTCAAATGCTGTGTTCGGAATTCAATTTCTTAGAAAAGGCAGTGTGTTTCGTTTATATGAAGTTAGGATTATTCAGTTCCATATTTTGTTTTGCTATGGCTTTTATTTAGTAGTGTGTAACAATTATAAGATTTGAAAATTTCAGTTTGACTAAATAGACTGCGCTATTTTTAAAATAACAACAACAACAATAAAATTATGGATACATTAAAAAAATGGTATGTTTTCATAGTTTTAATTTTTACAACCTAAATATTATTTTAATTATCTCTAATTAAAATAATCAAGGTTTCGAGAAATTTACCATAATCCAGCTCTTTGCAAAAAAAAATGTGGTTCTATATGCATGGATTAAGATCCAATCTCGGGGCGTGTAATGTTACTATTCTCCTTTATAGACATACCACGTGTAAGGAACTACACACCTATGCGTTGTTTGGCAAAACTTGTGTTAAAATAGCTGCGAGCGAAGGTTTTGTACCCGTACATACGAAAACAAGCAAAATAAAGTTCAATTACCTTAAATTTCTAAGTACAATTTGTACAAATAATTTCATGAAATATTTGGACGTTTGACTTGGAGTAGCGGTTTATATTTTTTGGAAGTTATTTTTTCGCGCGTACAAAGAACAAGTTGCCTGCGGCTTTGTTTGTAAATCGATAAAAGTCTATGTTTTTTTTCTGCGTCATGTTTAAATTTTGTGCTAAATTTAATTGCTAAATAAAATCGCTCCAGTAAAGGAATTAAGACTTAACAAATAAATAATCAGACACAGTTTTGCATTTTTAATACTCATACGTTCGAAAAACGCCGCACCAAGCTTGAGTTGGACGACTCGGACACTGACAACCATGAGCAGAGTGTCCCGAGTCACTTCGCCCGCGTCCCGAGCTCGACTGTCTTTTCACTTTCACTACAAACTGCAGTCAGTAAAATATTATAGAGATAAGCATCTTATTACACACAATTAATCCAAACTAGCTATTTAATGATATTAAGCTTAGCTTAGAACTGAAAAAAAAACCGTTGTAAAACTTAATTTTTATTTACAACCGTTTAATAAACTAACGCTTACCTACACGCAATTATTCTAATATACTCCAATAACATGTTTACAAACCACGCGAATACTAAAAAATTTAGTGATACCTGTCTCATTTTTACTCACCAAAAAAGACAGAGAGGGGTATTCGTCTCACTAAAGCTTATTCGCGTGGTTTTAGACTCATAACAGGGGTATTGTTTGTGAATCTACGTAACTATTGACTAACAAAAACAAAGAGATTTCATAATAAGACGGACTTTTAACTCTAATTGCTAGGAATGCCTAATGGTGTGAAATTTGCTGAACAATGCCTAAGTGGACGATATAATCATTAGTCGGCTATTCTCTTGTGAAACTCTAATGTTTCAGATTTAGATAACAATTCTGTTTTAAGTCTAGAAATTATATCAAAATTATTTATTAGGTATCTTAACTTCTTCAATAACACTGTTGTTTTAGTGTCATGCGCTGAAATTGATAAGAATATCGACTCTGAAAATATTATTTTAGTTTTTATCGAAGTTCAATATAACATTAAAAATATATATTTCGGAAATCTTTAAAATCAGTCTTTTCAAACCATGTTTTCACAAGAGTAGAAGACCAAAATTCTATATTTTTGAGGGTTGCCAAGCAGCCTTAAACTGATAAATCAATTTTCAACTCTATAATGTAAAATTTTGAAATTGAGTTATTTTTCAACTAGTAATTTTTGGGCAATGGTTGTTTATAATTATTTTGTTGTAAAAAAGCGATATTAAAAAGCTTCATTTAAGAAACATTTAAACAGCTACAATTTTTTTAATTTCTGGCGTTTAGTAAACTTAAATACCAAGTGAGGTCTTACTCTTACTTAGATATTATAATTTCAGCTTAGTCGTTACTTTATCAATTATTGCTAGTAGGCTAAGTAGTAATCTATGTATTGTCATCCGTAATTCAGCCATAATTTTATCCATCTACGGGTTACCATGCTGGTTTCAGAACCAATCCCTTCAATTTCCGCCTGCCCCTTCTTTATCAAAGGCCTCTTAATAATTAATTTTTAAAAAAAGAGAAAAAGCATCGAGAGACAGCACTAAAGAAAAAACTGAAAATTCGTAAAATACCTACTTAAAGTCTTGACCTATTCTGTATTTCAAAGCATATACAGGATTATTTGTACAACACCAGCATCCTTAAAAGGGGCCATTAAACTCATCATTATGAACAATTTTTACTATGAGACCAACCTTGAAATAGCAAAAAAAAATCAGCTGTTCCACACATTTATGTTCACATGACTCAACAAAATGTATGAGACAGCAAAAAAATGTATGTATTGAGAAAGGTACTATTTTTATAAAATGAAAGAGTGTTTATCTATTTAAAAGCCGAGCAGCACTAATAAAGAGAAAGCTGTGAAAATTCTCAAGATACTTAAGTCTTAACTTATTCTGTAGCAATTCTTGTAAGCCTTATGGTTCTTACAATTTTATGAGTTTTCAAGTGCCATAACTCAACAAGTTAACTTAACAAACTATTGGTAATCGGAAAGCGATTAATATTCCGCGGATGAGTCTTCTGTCGTTCGAAACTAATTTCGAAACGGATTTATTGCAGTTTTCAACTGTTTCCACGGCGTTCGGTATGTTGTTGAATTGTAACTTTTTAGTGTTACCATTTTGTGATTTATACACTTTCCGCTTTATGCAGTTAGGTCGTAGTTTTAATTTTGCTTATAAATACATTTGTGGCCGGTTTTCGTAAATCTTTATTTTAGTTTTTTATATTTTACTGCGCGGTACTGAAATTATATTTTGTGCTTTTATAGTAGAAAGTAAGCTGACAAAAAATTGCAAATGTATAAATATATGTAGTTTTACAAAATTCATTCCCATTCAATTCGGGAAAACTGAATAGGAGTGAATTTGTGGTAAAAGCTAAAAGCCTTAAACTAATTGAAATTATTTTACCACAACTTGCTAATCCCAAACAAATTTAAATCCCCAACACAACAATAATGATCTGACCTTTGATTTGACATCTGAAATTGAGCTTTCAAAATTAAAATTACAAAGTTACATCAGGGTTTCCATTTGCCTGTCAGCTTTAATTAAAACGGTGACTGCGGAAAATAGATCAACAACAAACATCGCTTAATGACAATACAATGTGATTCGATTTATTCACAATTTACCGGTCGATGTATGTAGCAATTTCATTATAAGTCATTAACCAAACTGTATGCAAATTGCGGTAATGCGGTTAAGGTAAGGTTCCATTGTTTTGTGCTTGGCTTGTAATTGAATCTTCCGGGAACTAAACGTGTACTGTAGTAAAGTTATTAGCTCTGTGGTAATTTTCTTTAACCCTCCAAAGCTATACATTGGGATACAGTAGAAAATTGATTGTAATGTGAATCGTTAAACAACTACTAACGGTATCTCTAGACATTTTATATTTAATGAATTTCATAATAATCTACATACTTATGTCATGTTGAGTAAAGTAAAAAAAATTGAATCATGTTGATTCTATGGTTAAGAGATTCATATACCGTAAAAAAGAAAAGGGTTCTAATAATTATATCGTCGTTTATGTTACAATCCGCGAATAGGTTTTTTTAAAAAATTAACAAACCAATGAACAAAATTCGCGGAGATATAAATTGTGAATTCTGGATTTTGATTGGAGAGTTTCTAGAACGCGATTGATGCAGTAAAGGCGAGATTTTTTCTGCATCCATAGATATTTAAAACGACACATTGGCAGTGTTGTAATAAACGCCATGATATTCCGCTATCCATACCTACACAGTCAAATGTTTTCTCTGATCCAAGTTCTAGATTACATTCTAGAACTTAATTAGATCGCTAACGTTACTCTTAACCCAATTAATGTCATTGAACTTAAGTAAAGCATGATCAAATTGATGTCATTTCGATTTGGAGCACCTCACTTAAATCCTTACTAGTTGATTGGTAAAGGAAGATTTTTTTTACTCGCCAAACCCTACATGTAGGAAATAAACCAACTAGAGCAAATATGAGACGATCACACAAATATTTGTTCGAAGTTTATAAGAACAATATATTTACTACTATTAAGTTTAATACATAACAACATAGTACATAAAGTAAGTGCCTACGTAGTACGTACATGATTTCGTGACATAGACTTAATAGAGATACACTGTTATAAATACCTACTTAAGTTATAACAGTGCTGGAGTTCTTGCTACCTAGATATTTTATTTTTCTCCCTAGCGTTTTCTCAGCCTATTAGTATCTTAGATCTCGCAACATACACATTAAGTCCAAGATCTAGTCTCACTAATATACTTTACCCGTAATAAACCGCTCTTAAGAGCAGATATAATCATAGATCAGTTATATTACAGAGGAATGTAAGAGACCTATTTTAACATAATTATTATTTCTTGCAACCTAACTGATATTATAAATCCGAAAGAAAGTTTGTTTGTTTGTTTTCTAAACCTAGTAATTTAATTAAAAGCTAGTTGAATTGAAAAATTGTAATTTGTTAATTTAATACCAGTTATTGGTAACAAGAAGATGAAGATCTTTGACAGTCCATAAAGAGAGTCAGAACCCTCATAAAATCCTGACAACTGATCTAAACTTAGGTATCGTGCGGGAGTCAGATAGGCAGTCTCGTAGAAAACTGATATTCAGATGCATCTGATTTGATTAGAAGCCGACCCCAACAAAGTTTGGGAATAATAAGGCTAGGAGGATGATGATTGATCGGCTCCGCGCGACCTGAGAATCTAGCTCTGGATCTCAGCAAGTTGTTATTATGTAACCTATGTAAACAAGTGTCACTGACCGGTTCCCGCCAATTTATCGTTCCCCGCATCGAAGTAATAATGCTCGGGCTACACCTACATCTTAACGCGATAATTGTGTTCCTATCTTTATCAAATCAATAGTATCCAACAGAGATAGCGTAATAGTTACCGCGTTAATCAACGGTATTTATGTTGGTGTGGCCTTAGCATAAGCGATATAGTAACACAGTGCAAATCGTCTGGTTTTCATGTTGTTCGCAGTGTGTAAAATGCGTGTTAAAAAGCATGTGCGTCAGGTTTTGGTTTTATTGTAATAAGTAAACGAGTTTCGTTTCTAAGGTGTATCAGAAGTGTGGTTGAACAATGAAAAATTCGGTCGTAAAATTAAAATTAATTATTTATGTTGGTAAAATAATATCATTCACGCGTTGAACATGGGTTGTCTGAGGATAAGCAATCACTGCGCCCAAAAACATCCGTAACACCTGAGACCTTTTGGGGGTTGTTTCTGTTACTCATCAATCACGGGGTGTAATGCACCTACATATAAAATGTAGCTTGTTACTCCGCGGTGCTGCTCGAGAAAATTTTGAAAACGTGATACTTCTGAAATTTAGCCAGCTTTTTATGAGTTAAATAGCTGTAGTTTTCCGGATTTTAACTTTTTTTTGTAGGTATTGCGCCACACACTACAGTTTATGAACTTAATGATTCATAGGCTTAGGGTACGCAGGTCTTAAGACACTTCTGCAATGTTATATCAAAACTGTTTAGTGTTGCATAAATATTGATGAATAGCACCTAACACAATAAATTGCTAAATAATCTGTTTGGAAATCAAATGGTGGCTAAAATCATTTTCACAGCTAAACTGTTTATTGTATTGATGAAATTTTATAAAAGTATTTTTCGATGTATTTATTGATCTCCATAGAAAGAAAAAATCGATTATGGACAGGATTATGATTGTATTTTTTTTTTACAAAAATTTTGAATTTTAATGACTTTGAACTACGCATCTATTTTTAACATATAAAGCGTCCTCATCCACAATTTCTCTAACTAGTGCTTTTGTTATTATTACGCAAACAAAGTACCTACTAAAAGGAAAGAGTCCACCATGTCTATTATACAACTCATATAGGACCAAACTATGTAAAGTGTACCTGAAAATTTATGGACGCTATTTCCTTAAACATAAGCGTAAATACCCCATATAAAACTTGTTGGGAATGGTCAAAAGTTTTTATGTGTCTCTAAAAGACTGAATAAGTGTTAACAAAGAGAGATAACACAAACATACGGGATTGTTTCGTTTTACCTAGCACTGTGTGTGACCTTTTTTGTTAAAATTTTGTGACATTTTTTTACCCTGAAATTCTTTTTACATTTTGTGCTTTTCATCCTTTTTTAAACAGAGATTTCAAACATTAATATTTGAACAGTTATGATATAAATGTTATGTAACAGACTCTTGATATATACTTGGCACATGTGAACATTGCACTATTACTGAAAAATTGTAGCTAAAAACTCCTGTATAAAAATAAATAGACAGCCTATAGATGTATTAAAAGCTGTATGGTTTCATCAAAATCCGTACAAAAAAAAATACAAAGTAAATAAATTTAGAATAAGTTTTTCTTTTTAGTTTATTTTAAGTTTTTAATATTAGTTGTATTTTAACGTTAGTTGCTTAAAATTATAAATTGAATTATTTTTTTAGGGTCTAAATAAAAAACAATAATAAAAAAAGTTTAACATTTTGAGTGACAAACATCCATACATTCTCACAAACCTTTACGGTCAATAAAATAAAAATATCTACACTCATTTCGATTTCCCGAAGGTAATAGGAAACTATTAACTTATACATAAAGCAATTTTACACCTTACATAAACACCCTTCAAATACCTGTTGAGCTGATTAGCAAAACTTCTCAATCTTGTGAGGGTTAACGCATTACCTCTCGTATTATGGGAACTTAAATACAGTTATCAAGTTTCTTGAAGTTTATATTAAGTTTCGTTTATTATTTTAATGGATAAGATTATAATTATCAAAAGTTTGATGACACGATGACGGTTATAGGCAATTCTCCGTCTACCAGTTCCAATTCCCGCAAAACGTAAAGTGGCATCTGCTCTTTCTTGATCTAAGGCACTTGGTTACTAAATACGCGAATTGTCGCGGAGTCGTGGAAACCATCAGTACGCAATTCAATACTTATGGTACCTAATAGAAGAATTCTGAATCGGCCAGCAGATGTCGGCAGATTTACTATCTTACCTAAGGCCACGGGTTTGTACTTTAAAAAGTCTATGTCTAAAAGAGCCGGCCTCGTTTCAGTTAAAAGTATTAAAAAATTCTTAACAAGTTATTTAATTGAGAAACCACTAGATATGATTGAAAGTCACGGCTTTACTATATAGATACCTAGTGAGATATAGAAAAAAAAACAAGGGGAGCGTTCCTAAAGCTGGGAAACGCACTCCCTAATCCCATTATTACAAAACTCGTTGTGATAACATTATAAATCAGTTATTGGTCATTGATTATAATTTACTAAAGCTACGGCTTTTATTAAAACATATTATAATAAAAATATAATTAAGATCAACACTGTCATCCATATAATTTAATAATTGTGTTATTCAATGTATAATTTGTGATAATATTGTCAGTGTCAAACGTTGTCGGGGTTAGCCATTTTCTGTTGTATAAATTGAGACTTGGTTGAGAGAGAGAGACCAGTTGGTTTGCGGTTAAATAATGAATTATTATATGATAATTAAAAATAAACCGGACTGAAACTGTCCCACTGTAGGGCAAACGCCTCATATCATGCAGAGAAGGATCGAGCATTAATCTTCACAATACTACCGTGGATGGTTTAAAGTTTGACACTAGGTGGTTCAAACATAATTATGATAAGAATGAGGAATAATAAATATACTTCAAATATAACAGCTACATGTGCGATCCCTCATTCCCATGGCATTTGAACTCCTAAAACAGATAGTCTCTTATTACAAGCAGATTGAATATCACATAGCTGATGTGTGTAAACAAATTTAAAACAATGAAACAGACATTTCATTAAAACAATATAATACAAAAATAAAGAGCATTAACATTTTACAATGAGTACAGAATCCTCTGAGGACGGATAATAAAAGCTGTACACGTTCTCGTACTAATTTAACTTGGTCTGACGTGGTTTGAACGAAGATATATTGTGGGTTGAGCCGATGACTAGATGTGTTTCCAACTAATGAAACCCGTAGTTTAATTTAAATATATTAAAAAAAATGAATAAAAATAAAAGCGACTTAAAAATACTGAGAAGTCTAACAACACACAATGTATTAATAAATGTAGCTTCCAATAAACTATCTAATAGGCTGACTTCAAAATATTTTTTTTATTTTGTTTTAAAGTAGGTTTATTTTTATTTATTTTAGAGTTTTTTTTTCAATTTTGAATTTTGCTTGAATAATTTACTTTTGCCCTACTTGCTACCACCGTAAGACGCTCGTATCACAAAAAAAATTGCTCAAATCAGTCATCTAATCAAAGTAACTGAAATACAAACATGACAAAAATAGAAAACCTCATTATTTTTGGGGGTTGATTAAAAAGATAATCATAGTTTTAATGTTAGATTAATATCACTGGATATTTAAACCTACTATGGACCTACATTATTACGTTTCAGCGTTGTGGTGTGCTTTTGTTTTAGGTAGACATTTCAAATCGTTATCAACTGTGTTGTTGATAACGATTTATTTGGAAAATAAGTATTTTTTAATTGTCTATTAAAGTTCCGCCGATTAGGACATTTCCGACATTTTAGATGCATGTAATAGAGACATTTTTATTTAGGCCAGTTAGTTCAAAATTAAAAATAAGCTCTACGAGCTAAATACGAAATCCAAAGACACTTTTAGAAGTACTTGTATATTAAACATCTAGAACAACATTTAATTATAATTATCTTTTACAACCACTACAACTATATAATTATATGTATAGGAGGTCGTAAAATACTTCATAGATAAAATAGGGCTCATCAATTTTACGAGACGTTAGTTTCCCTCAAGGCATAATATCGCGGCCTTTGGTCTACCATAGTTCTAAACTATGTAGTCAGTAATACGAACTCGGAGTAAGCAACCAATTTGTCTAGAGAACGTCAAACCCAGCGGTTATGCTGCACATTTTCCACTCCATACCTCTTTATGATCTATAGCTGTTTTACAACTGTTTGTTTACTGATGATACATAGCTGGCCTGCATATGTGACATTGGGTACAGTAATATTTTGCAAAGATATTTTGAGAGACAAAGGAAACTGAACCATGTTTCATGTTTTAGCGTCCAACCATATACGTAATCATCACTGCGATCCACAGCGCCACAAGCGTCTCTGATGATCGATAGCAAATAATTGGTGATTTGATTCTAAAAGTTACACTTAATAGTTGCTATTTTGAGAGACTGAGTAAGGTTTGTTATGTTTGCGTCCTAGCATAATATCAGCCTTCGTAACAATCACTGCGCCTGCGGTCCAAACCGCCGCAAGCGCTTCTTCTGCAGCAAATCATTGATGATTTGACCCTGAAAGTTACATAATAGGCGCTGTTTTATGAGACAAAGGAAATTAAATCAGGTTTATTATATTTGCGTACTGGCATAATATCAACGACCGTAACAATCAATGCGGTCCACAGCGCTACAAACACCTCTTCAATTTAACATTAAATAGCAAGTAGTCGGCGATTTGATATTAAAAATTACATAAATGGTGCTATTTTTAAAATCATATTATAATTATATTTATATTGTAAAAATGTGTTTTTTGGTTAGCAATTTTTTGACTCGGAAAGGGATCAACGTAATGTTTTGCATAAAGATAAGTTCATAGGCCGTAGAGTTACATAAATGGTACTTTTTGTAACGATTTTTTTTAAATCAAATTTTCAACGAGACCTAACCTGAAAGAAAGCTAGTAATGGCATAATAGAAGTTAATTTCTCAACTTTTCAATTGGACATTCCTAGCTGTAGGTTCCTTAGTTTTCAATCAGTCATTCAGAATCAATCTAATGAAGTTAATACTCAATCTAATTGCTACCTACATAATTAATTTAACGCCTCATAGCTTTTGAGTCATCCTATTGATATAGTTGAAATGTTCTGCAAGATAATTATTATATAATAGCATTTTCATAATTATTCTGCTAACGCTGTTAATTTTGCGGTAGTTATAATTATGATAAAACGATTATATCTGCCTTTACCTAGTAATTATTAATACACTGTTTATAATTTGGTTATAATTATTATAAAGGAATCTTTTCTTCATAGTAAACGCATAATAAATAATATTTTGTAGGTTAAATATTTTCTCTTTGTAAATTTTCTTTTGATGTCATCTAAGCTGTATAATTTAAAACTATATTATCGTCATTATTACTTGTATTTATACAACTACTAGTAGATTGGGCTTATAGTTTGTCTATTGTGGTCGAACAAAAATATGAGTATTAATACCCCAAAGGTGGCAAGCAGGCACACGGCCCCGTTTGATGGTAATCGGTTCCCGTAACTTATCCATCTTTCTCCTACATTCTAAACCTTGGCTCCTCACTCATGCAGCTTGCTTCAGACTAGCGTTCTGTGCAAGTAAGGTACCTCTCTAGTTGCGCCAGCTCTATTATGAGCAACAGTCAACGGTTGGACTATACCAACTTTTAGTCTAGGAAACTTAATAATAAGATACAATAGAAAACGATATCATGCATAATCAACCATCAATCAGCTTATTTTAGATACAACAGAAATAAAGGTCTCTCATTCATATAAGAGGCCTGTTAATGATATAATAGACACACGTAACTAGCGAATTTTTTCAGCTTTCTACTTGGTTTAGCTATTAATAGATAAACCAGCTGACGAACTTTAAATAACCTCCAAAATTCAAATATTAATCGCATCATTCTATTTAAATAATAGTAACATTTTTTTAAAACAAAATAGGGTAAAAGAAAAAAAGAAAATACCTACATTCTTGCAACATTCAAATTTTTGAAACAAGATCGTTCAGCGAAATACAATCCATTCGTTTATGAGTTCTCCCTACAAATTTATAATCGGATCTGTCACTAAATCAGAGATATGGTAGATTTTTTGCTAGTTCTGAGTTTCTGACCATCGACGTTTGTTGAAGTAAAAGTTGGAATCGTTCCAGAGTGTGGAGAATAGTCTGGTCCCGGTCGCCACCACTGATTTCATGTTTAAATTGTCGCCATTTATATAACTGCTTCGAACTTTTACATACGGGGTGTCGTGTGATGGACAGTATTGGATGGTCAAATATATTAGTATTTGAGAATAAAATTGTTGAAACTGAACTGTGCTATTCAGTAAAAGAGTGACAAGGTTGAAAAAGAATTAAAGTAAGAAAATTAAAGTCTGAAGAAACGAAAAAGGAATTGTTTATTCAGATGGCCTCACCACGGGCCTCACTTAATAATTGTGTCACAAAATGTCAATATTGACAGAAAGGCTGAAGAAAAGGAACACAGAAATAAAAACGAAAATCAAGTGACTTCAAACTTGGAAGAATAATCATAAAAAAATTCCTTTATGACTTCAAGCATGCTCTTGTCGATTTTTTTTTATTTTTTATTACTGCCGCACAAATTGACTCCATACTGCCTGATGAAAAACAGTCAGTGGAGTCCCTTACTGATGGCCATTATCTTAGCAGCCAATATAGCAATGTGGCATGATGGCCCACACCTTGACGGCCTTGCGAAAAGCAAATGAGTACGATCTCACTACTGGTGTTGGTGTATTATTTTACTGAAGTCTTTTACCCATATAGAAAATGTATTTCATTATATTTCACAGTGCACTAGACGGGATTTTATGCTTTTATAATAAAATTTTATTTTCATAAAGCACTGAATTTGATGGAGCGTATATCGCCATTGCAGTGTTTGGTGATCCAAACAATGCATCGTAGCTCGAAGATGGATGGTTCATCTTACGAAAATTAAACGCTTAATTTATTACTAAAATAAACATAAATTTACATCTTTATGGTATTTTAATAAATTATGAATACTAATTTTATGTTTGTTTATTGAATAACTTAGCTTAAGTACAGCAAGGATACCAAATATTTTTTATAGATTAATACCCATACTTATACTACTACGAGTATATCTGTCCTTATCATTTGTATGCTAATGAATAGGTAGAGATGACAATGATTTAAGTGACTTTTTACAACAGCTATATTAATAATAGCTGTAATGTAAGTGCCGTCATCAAATTAATCATGCGCGAAAATAAACATCGTGCATCGAAGCGAACTAAAAATATTAAAATCGGGTGTGTCAAGGGACGTTATTTATTTTTAAGTTATTTGCGCGGATAGCTGGCAACTTATCACTGCATGAAGCTTTCAATATAATATTCTATTTGGCGCGTTCAGCCTAAAATATACTTTGATATAGCATGATGTTTAATGTATTTGGAAAATATACATAATATGATCCAAATCCGATTTGAAATGGGTTCACTATGTCTTTCAAAAAAATAGGTAGGTATTGGAATATTTACAGTGTCTCAACTACAATATAATCAGTTAATAAAGAAAATTTATGTTGAGTTATTTAAATAGCTTACCTAAATTTTCGCTTTTGAAGAAAAATATTTATTACAAACACTTACTTGTTAATTTTGTTATAGGTAATCATTATGTAAACAGTCATAAAACGACAACTTTATAATAAAAAACCAAATAGCACTTATTTAAAATTATTACATTGTTATTCTATATTATGATTAACTATGATATCTAAATGAGAATCTCAGTTTCAGGGTTTCAGGGTCTCTAAGTCTAGTAGTCTACCAATCATAATAAAGCATTCTAATAAACATAATAATTTTCAAAGCCATAGTTGCCTTTGAATAGGTGTGAAAAGGTTTATCTTGGCCAGTTGACCCAAAAAAATACTTCAGTTTAGGGAGTCGTCTCTGATTAATGGTTGTTTTACAACAAAAGGTTGACCAACTGACCGGTGTTAGCTGACTTGAGGGGATTCTGAGCCCATGAATCGGAAGATTCTAATTTATCTCACGTATTATCACTATAATTTATTACTGTCCGCGCCTTAAATAATGCCTTTGTGCGCTTTGGTAGACGTATAATTGAGTTACTGCTTTTCTCTTTAGCTGAAACAGATTTTTTGAAAGGGATATTTTATTTATGTAGGCGTACAAACGTAAGTTAATAATAATTATCAGAAAACTATGCAATATGAAATGATGCGTAATAAAATCTATGCACAGTTTGTTTGATGTTTTATCCAACAATAATAATGCATAATTAAGGTGATGATGGTCAACATAGATAATGACTCCCCTTTGCTTTCGAGTACCTATAAAGACAACCTACTTCCATTAATCGTCGATGTGTTTAACGCCTCGTCCGAAATGCAAACAGTCGTAAGTAAATTTTTGACTTACGTTAGCCAAAATTTATGTAAAATTGATTGATTGATTTAATTTTTTTGTGTCAGTCAGTCGGCAGCCAATGTATTGCTGACCTATTAGAGGCAATTTAAAAATACTGACGCTATGTAGTGGTAACGGGCACTCGGCGTGGTCTTCTCCTGGTCCTTGTTCAAAGGTAGCCCAGCTCGAGCTGAATACAGGTATAGACAAATTTAGCCTTCAGCTAAGCTTTACCCGCAAAAATATTGTTTTCTTTATATGTATAATATTACTATATTCTTAAACGTGTAATTGACAAGATTTGAAGTCAGCATGACACATAACAATAACAAAAGCAAACATGTATTCATATATCCATTCACGATAAAGTAAATAAACAACAAACATGTTGACTAACACTTTGGCTAATACAAAAAAAAAAATTGTTCACACAAATATTGAATATGAAAAAAACTTTGTAGTTTCTAGTAAACACACTAGATTTCTCTAGAACTAATCGTCCTAAAAGCTGAAACAAATCGAAAATCAGTCAGCAAGATTAAGTTTTACAAACTTGTTGGCGATCAACCACTAGAAGATTCTTGAGCGTAATAAGAACTTTACTGACCCCCTTTAAATAAAGCGTGTGGTCACTCGTACAATGAGTCTACATCTTATTGAGTGTTCACTCGCCTGTAATGGCAGTTCATTTCAGTCCATTTGGCATAAAAATGTACCTTTAAAAGTAGTTTTAGTTCCACTCTAGACCACTAAAGATAGCAACTTGACCCCAGAGGTGTAATTACAACAAATGGATAAGATGAGTCTTAATTGGGTCCACGAAGCAATTGGTTTTATAACCGCAATTTCAATACGTCCACTTTTCATTAAAAACCGACTATCAACTTACGTGTGACTTTTCGTACTATTGAAATTAATTAACCTGAGAATGATTTCAGCTTTAAAGAATTTATTGATTAAATTAATGATTGATTTATTGATAATCGTGGGTGTACTGTACGCTGTCTCGCAGACATTACGCCATAAATCGTCTGCAATAGACGCAAAGGCCTTATATATACACTGCATACACCTCTGCCTACCCCCTCTGGGGTATAGGCATGTCTATGTTATGTTTTATAATTTATTTAATCTGATTGATATTGAAACCTGAACAAGCAATATGATATTTTTAGTGCAATAACAGCCAGTGCAGCAATATAGAATAAGATTTCAAGTTAGCAATATCTCAGTACATAGACAAAGGCTTTTGGCTCGAACCTCTGAAGACCAATAAGTTACCTGATCCTTCCAATTAACTCCATCAGCTTACGTGTGTGATGGCGATATGGGTACGCTGTTGAAATACCTATCTGAAAATATTGGAAATACTAGTTTTGTTACAAAGAAACTATTGGAGTAATTCTTGTATTGGAGAGTTCTACTTCAAGGAAGCAATTTTAGGAATGGTTGTTAAATTCTGTCCTAATTAGTAATATAAAATTACGTCACTAAAAAGTATTTATTTAATCAACTCGACGTATATCAGTGAACACCTAATAAATAGAACTATAATAACACTAATCAACGAGAAGTTATCAATAAAAAAATAATCATACTGATAAAGAAATCCGTTCAGAAGAGCATTTCTATTTATTGTAGGTACATCATATTTTTATTACACAAAGACGTAATGCAAAATCATTACCATTTTTGTAAAAAGAAAAAGATCTTTGATACAAAACCTGATATATTATGTAACAGAGATCTACCATCCAATTTTTCAAAGAGCCGCAGGATTATGCAGGAAATAGATTATAAGGGTGCCGACCCACTTTACCGAGCTGTTGATCAAGTATCAAGCCACACTAACCCTAACAATAGACTTAGTTTCAAAGCTTTATTGGTCTAGCCGCCAACAAATTTGCCGACCTTTCGATATATTGGAATTTTTTTGGGGCTAAGACGAATGGCCTTAGCTCCCCAAAATCACTAAACGTGAAGGATATTTGTCAAGGTAAAGTTAGTACAAAAAAATAATATTATTGTATTGTTCAATTTTGTTTGGCTTGGTTATTTATTGTCAAAATTAGTTCTGGGAAATAACATTGTTCGTTGCTCAGAACTGAGTACTGTGCTCACTTGTCGTGCTGAGTGTACTTAATATGTAATCTAAGAAAACAAAATTGTTTTAATATTAAAACAAGTTAAAACATAATCATTAAGATGTAACATTATTATAATATTATCTTCACGATAAAACAGTTGTCACGTTCAAAAGGCCCAGAAACTCGAAATTACTTGAAAACCAAACTTAATACGTATAAGTTCCCTTAATTATTCCCTTCACGCATCATACTTAGATCATTAAATTTGTTTGATCACATAAACACAACGGTTATTGTCTGCGTTAATAAGACGCTCTGGCAGTAACTGGGATTATTTCAGGGGTGCTTCCTGTGTCTATAACAACTGAAAGCCGTTTCTGAGCTCTGAGGGGGAGAGCGGGGAGAGGTATGGAGGGTGGGGTTGCCGGTAAAGTGGAAAGACCATTCAAACCTTTGCCTTGGAATTTCAGACGAGCCGCGCCACGTCGGTTTCCATTCAAAGTTCGTTCCAGTTGGATTGTTCTAAGGGCGGATATTATAAACTTGTTTTAAATACAGACAATTATGTTGTTTAAAGCAACAAATTACTTCTGTATAAATTAACTTTACTACTATATTTTATATTTTTAGATTACATTTTAACAGTTTTTTTATCAATATATTGTGCAACTATTTGCTAAGTTAAAAATCTCAATTTTATGATATCGTTTACATATTAGATATTATCACTCGGGCATTTCATAACAACTTTCAATTGAAAACATTATAACATGTTTTAAAGTAACTTATTACCAATTGTTACTGCAAAATTGTAACGAATTCAATCAAATTTCGTTTTAATTACTGCATTAAAGTCAATACGGAATTGGATTCTCAAATGTCGTCCAATATTGAATTCAATTTTCACAACCAAGTATTAATAACGCTAGTAAGTGGAACACGAGCATTCAGCTCAGCGCGGCGTGGTATTAAACTTATTGAAGTGATAATGAAGAAGCTGCCTGCAGTGTTTGTTTGAACTGTCTTAGTTTATGAGTAAAGAATATTATTATAATAAGGCTTATGACATTTTATGCGGTAGTTCCCATAAGAAAGCAATATTTTTTTATTCATTCATTTCAGCTGCTGCTGTTGCATGTTTTAAAAAGACATCATTTAGGCATTATGTAGTATTTTTTCGAGGCTTAAGTTTCGTAAAAAATACTAAAAAAGCGTCATACATTTCTATGTTAACTTTCAACCTTTAATTATAGTTTAAACAGAACAAGTTCTTTAATCTTCCAATTTTATTAAAGAACTACGAAATCTTTACCATAAATTAGTACCATGACTGACTGACTGACTGACTGACAAATTACAGCTGAAACTAGTAGATCCACGCGGATAAAGTCGCAGGCAAAGCGCTAGACAAAATTGATAATCTAATATTATAATGAGAAAAGATTTTAGTTGTTATTTGTTTATAGTGGACAAACTAAAAAACTAATTAAGTAACTGATTTAAATAATTTATTTCGTTTTTACAAAGCTACAATACCAGTAACATGAGATGTATTTTTTTTAAATGAGAAGCTTACGAAAATTTAATAATGTAAGCCAAGTTATCTAAAATTTAAAGACCTGAAGTAAAATTCAATGTCACGAGAGCGACAACTAGTTTTACATAAAATACAAAGTTTGATATTCTTTTACTCATAAAAACAAAATAGAGTTTCTTTATAAAATATTCGAAGTCTTATATTGTATAAAAAATAAATTATATAAAATAATAATTATGATAGCCTAGTGGTGGTGACCGTTGACTGGCAAGTCAGTGGTCTCAGGTTCGAACCCAAGGCGCGCACCTCTGACTTTTCGTAAGTTATGTGCGTTTTATAAATTAATTATCACTTACTCCGTGCCTCGGAAAGCACGTAAAGCTGTTGGCCCTGCGCCTGATCTCTCTCCGATCGTGTCGGAAGGCCGTCCCATCGGACTATGAGAGTGAGGGAATAGAGAGTGCACCTGTGTTTGCGCACACACTTGTGCACTATAATATCTCCTGCGTAATTAGCTAGTCTCCGCTGAGATTGGCCGCTGTGACTGAAATTCGGTCAGGAGAATATTATTAAAAAATAAATTCCATAGTGACTGATTGCTCTTCCTAAACAAACACATAACTTTATTCTCCCAAAATTCCAGAGCTAAGTATTTGAAAGGTAATTTATATTGCTTTAGGCCAGTTTCTCTCCCGAGAGCAATAGATTATACTTATGGTGCTAGTCTTATTATAACGTTACGTGAGTAAAGTATCTTGTGAAGAAAAATAAATATTGCTGGCGGAAAATAAAATTAATGCCTATTAAGTTCTTTACTAGCCATAAACAGTTAGTTATGAGGTGGGTGATTCTTATACAAAATTAGTTAATAATTAAGCGTATCATTTATCCTTTACTCGTAAAGAAATCAATTATATTGCTTAATTATTATATTTAAAACATAAACTACACCCCTGTTGTCAGGTGTTGAGATAGTAATTAAAAAAACCTTCCGAAAGTACTTTTGTGTTTGTAAAAAATGATTCATTAAGAAAATGTTAACGTTTTTCTAAGAATTAAACGTGAAAAATAAGTGCCTAGGATATATTTTTCAAGTTTAGGATGTAAGAACTTTTTTTTTATCAAATAATCGTACCTAATATACATACCTACACATTTACGTCCTTGTAGATTATAATAATTGCTTCCAATGACAATATTATATTATAATATATACTATAAATATAGACCCCAGAGACCCCAATGAAACCCAGCTGCAAGAACACCCACAATTTTCAACAACATACATTACACACTTTCCGTACTCTTTAAAATCCCCTAAGGCATCACGTATGCAACGAATCCGCATCCACGCATGCGTCACTGGCTTCTAAAACCAAGCATTCGTGCGTGCGTGTACGTGCATTGTGGGTTTGGTGGTCCACGTTCATGTTGCTTTGTTCGGCTACCCACATGATCGAAACAATGTTTCATTTAACATAGGTACAGGATTTTCAACGATTTCTCCACTTTGAGGTATTGCTGGATGTGGAGAACTATGTATATTTTGGGATACTGTTATGTACTTCGAATAAGTTTGAGTTTTAATAATGCTAATTTAACTATAAAGCTCATGCCGACGACAAGATTGGCTTTTGTGTCTCATTTCTGGTTGTATATATATTTATTACATAATTATATTATTATTATATATTGTATATTTGTGGTATTGATAATATTAATCTACGAAAGACCTTCTGCATCCCAGCAGCGCAATAAGATAACAATCAATAACAATAGATTGGACAACTATGCTTAATTTTTCGTCCTATTTTGAATTAAGGTAAGTTATTATAGTCTTAAAATGCATAATACGAAGCGCTAGAGTAAAAATTCTTGTACGAAGAAAAATTTCATCATCCAGGTGGTATTGCAGAAGATAAATTTCAGGAACTCGAGCAGGATTAGCGAATAGCTCAGTTAGCAGGGTGGCTGGTGGGTTTAACTCGTAAGATGTAGATTCAAATCCTGCTCGTAATCGTTTATTTTCTTTTGTAGGCTCCTTATCGCCTCTGTAGTAACCTACACATTTATTTACACACATTTTATTTATACACATTTCATTTATTTATACTAGTTCACATTTTATAAAATTACTAATTTTAATTATACATATTTATAAAATTTACACTATTTTTCAAAACCACTTATATCTAAATATATTTATCTATTGACATAATTACAGCAATTCTAAAATATCGCCCCGTAGGTCGATATAAGATTTTGTCGATATACCTACCAAACTTACTGCGCTCACGCATCGGCGCGGACGCCACCCACACAACTAGTCGAACGCTAGCTACGACGCTGAGTGCATGTCTCTTGCCTCTCCGGGCGCGCGCTTACTTCTACCGCTTTGCTAAAAAGTTACCTATATCGCTTGTTTTCTGTGCTTTCTTGTGTGCTTCGAACTTTCTTCTAGTGCTTGTACTTCCTTTTCTTTCGCCTTCTATATATTGTGTGCTTGTTAAGCTTGTGTGTATTGTGTGTGGGACAATAAACAACTTTACTGTGTTGGAAGGACTTGTTTGTTTTTGCACCCGTGACGTAAGTATTTGAACACCTTTCTACACCATACACAAAGAAGCTTGCCACTAAGCACTTCACTTTTTATAAATATTTATTACTTTAGTTACAATTTTTAAATAAATGTTTTTTATGTGTATACTCATAAACATTTAATTATAAAATAATATTAATACACTTAAGAAAAAAAAGTCAAAAAAGGGGGTAAACTAATTCGAAAAAAACCAAAAAAAAACCAAAAAAACTCCCCTGAACCCTGTCAAACTTTGCCCAAGGAATAAACCAGTCCTCTGATCGCGTAAAGTGACAAAAAATTTAAACTTGAGTCAATATGGGATGTGGAATCAGCTATCATTGTGCTAATAGTCGTTTCAGTTCATGGATTTATATCCAAGAGCCTCGATCAACACCTTAAGAGGCTCTCGTTAGATGGCTGGATCAAGGGCTTGATGCATAAGGCGGTAGTCCTGAACACGGCTCGCATAATCAGGAGGTTCCTCTCTCTAGAGCTCTGACCACCGGTAGCTTGAATTCTGTTCCCGAAATTGGTAGGCTACTATATTTTTAAATGTATATCTCTATTTTTTATATATATTTCAAAATTTAGGTATTTTGTTTGTATTTTAATAAATGGAATAATTGTCAGAATCGCAGTAAGCATGATTTCTCAATGTTTGAGGTCTCTTTAAAAAGATATGTGATGTACTTCACAGAAAGTTTGAACAGCTACCAATACTTCTTTGATAGCACTAGCATTCCAATGACAAATTCCAACATTCTGTACATACCACCACACTGTAGCGGATACAAAAGTTTCCTAAGCGATAAATTCAGCTAGTTCAGTATGTCAGTGGTACTCTATTGTTAACTTCTAACATTTAGGAACATAATATAGAAGTTTGGTGACTAAGGTATCTAAGTTTTCCTTCGAAGTCGTAAAGCAAGTAGCTCAATAGCTATTGAATGGTATTTTATGCGTCATTTTTGTGTTAACGGGGTTTTTTAAGCTGTGTTAACGCATACTGCAAGTTGGTAAATGTACAATTTGTTTTCAAAATAGTATTGGTTAGAAATATGCTAAAACTGTCGTGTTTGCAAATAAGTCGACGTTTGAAAAGGGGGAAATGTAAATTTCTACAGTTGGTTTCTTTATCAGTGATTTATTTTAGTTCTTTAAATATTTAATAGTGAAAAACTAAATAAAAAGCAAAATAGAAATATAAATCGCTCAAAATCAGCACTTTGTCAAAACTTTGGTGTTTATATAGAATAGGTACTTTGTTGGGGTCGGTTTCTTATCTAACCAGATGCAGCTAAATATCAGTTTTTCACGGATCGACTGCCTATCTGACCCCCGCAACCCAAAAAGATACGATATTTTAAAGTTAGATCAGTTGCCAAGATTTTTATGACTACTGACTTCCTATATCTAGTATCAAAGATCTTCATGACAACCGGTGCCAATGGCTTAACGTGCTTATCGAGGCACGGAGCAGGTGATAATTAATTTATAATACGCACATAACTTACGAAAAGTCAGAGGTGCGCCTTTGAGACTTACCAGTCAACGGTCTCACCACTAGGCTATCACTTCTCATTGATTTTATCTTTATATTATACAACATTTATATATTATATACAAAAAATATATAATTTTGGCATCGCAAGCTATTTCCGAGCAAAGTTAAAGCAGTAATTCCAAATTTTTCACGTCCTTTTTCCAGAACGTCATTACAAAGTTGAACCGTCCAAAAACTGTGAGATCCACCATTCCAATAATTTTGAAACAGATTCTTTAAAGCGCCAAAGTTTTTTAATATCCCCGTATGAGACCTTACCTTTACGATTATCCTTAGCTTATTTTCGTTATCATCAGGTAAACGTTGCTCTACATCCCTTGTAATTTCGTTAAGGCCCTCTCTCACGTGCACAGATGTACTTAAGTTGGCACTTAGTGACGGCCGTGCCTACGGTGACCAGATGCGTAAATGGATGTTACCCTTATTATTATTGGCGTGGCGTATTGTTACTGCTCTGTTTGTGTAATTGGTTTATTTGAAGGATTTAGCTGTTGATTGAAGATATCAAGACTGAGATGGAGTTGGATTTGTATCTCTTTTAAATTAAATCTTTGTTTGGAGACAAATATGTTTTGCCAGACTTATAATATTTTTGTATTTTTTTTACATGTTAGCTAAATATTAATATTTAGTAAGAAATTTGAAAAAACAACTGATACGGATGGGATTCGAACTCACGATCTTCGGCGTACCGTGCCGACGCTCTAACCGCTGAGCCACCGTATGCTATCAGATTATTTTTTTTCAAATTTTTATCAATTTTTTTTTTCAAATATAATTATTAAATATTTATAGTTATTACGTTTTATATTCAGCAAAATTAAATAGTCTACCGTCCTTCATTTAAAACTCATTTATGACAAAGTGCATGATAGGTATAAAAGAGAAAGGTCTATACGTGCTTGCAGAACAATGTGACCATAATGAGTGACGTTTGTGACTCATAGACTCATAGACAACGGGTCTCATAGACTACACAATTTTAGTACAGCAAAAATTGTATCTACAAAGGAAAAAACCCAAAGCCCCAGATTTCGCCGTTAAGTGTTAAGCTTTGATCTAATTACTGACCTGAAATTAATTTGCTAGGTCACTAGCGCTTATTTGACACTTATTACAGTGAGTAATCTTGACAATATATTTAATCATACCTAATACCTCCCTACAAAATTTAAAAAAATATATATTTTTGTTTCCTTCCATTTTTGTTCGATTCTTTCTCCTCAATGTTTCTGAACATCAAACTTTTTCATGATTTCAAGTCTCTTTGATCTTTGTTTCTTGATCTCTTCAAAATAAACCCATCAAAGGACTGTATCAAAATAAACAACGTGTTTATGTTCCAGTTAAAATTAAACAGTTTAATGCTTTTCTGTACGGTGAATGTCAATCAAGAAGAACTGAAAACGTGGTAACCGAAACTAAAAAATAATGTTTTGGTTTTGTTTATTCTGATGTGAATGAAACGGATAAACAACATAAAACATAGAATCACGACTATATTCCTCGGAGGGGGGTAGGCAGAGGTGTATGCAGTATACCCACGTTTCGCCGGCTATGTTGTAAGTCCCATGCGGGTAATAGCGGGCGAGCCTATTGTCATTAACCGGGCACAATTCTAAACTCTGTGATGCTACTGAGAATTTCAAAATGGAAAAACCCAATAACACGTTGCCCGACCTGGGGATCGAACCCAGAACTTCGTGCTACCACTAGACCAACAAGACAGTCTTTGTATCTTGATAATGAAGTTTAAATAATGAGAATATTATAATAGGTAGTTGTGTCATAAAGAAAAACCTAAATTTTAAGCATTAACTTAGGTATGTGAAATTTTGCTCTTTGTACTAGATTTTGAGAAAACACTTGCGTATCATAACTTGTACCTACATAATAATATTAACAAATCACATTTTTGTTCGCAAATTAATACTCTGTTATGATATATATAAAGCCTTTGCAAAAATCTTTCTGAAAAAAGGGATAAAAACGTAATTTGTGTATGTATAGGCATTATGTGAAAGACAGTCATTATACGGTTCACACTTATTTCACGCTTCACCTACGACACGTCGAGAATTGATCGCCTACGCCGGGACATATTTTACATCAATGAATAGAGTCCTACAAAAAACCACGTTTTTCTGTTAGAACTTTTGTGTGAATCTTCAAAAAGATTTTCGTATTCTTTGTATAGATTTAGGCGATTTCATCTCAAACAAGAACCGGTTAGACCTATATATTTTGTCATTATTGTTGAAGCTGTGGTTTTATATTCTAAAGAAGTGACGTTAAGGATTTTTTCTGGTATGAATGAGTGGTAATCGGGAATTTGTGACGCAACTGAAGTAGAAAGTAGCTGTTTTCAATTTTTAAATTATAATTTATGTTATTAAACTTTATATCCCAAAATTGTAATTAAGTATTATGTTTTTTCAGTGGAGTGCAGTTATACTTTTTAAAAGTTTTTTAATAGATTTTCTCGGTTCTTCTTTTTTAGTTAATTTTAAATACAACTGACTATCGGTAAAGTAAAATTGAAAAAATGGTCTGAAATTGCCAAGACACAGTGAGCTAGCGTGGTGATTAATGTTTGATCCTTCTCTGTATGTGAAAAGGTCTTTGCCGGGTAGTGGGACTATTACAGGCTGGTTTATTTATTTATTTTAATATCTATACATATAAAATGCTTTGTCCTGAATGACTGACTGATTGACTGACTGACGGATCAACGCACAGCCTAAACCGCTGAACGTTGAGACCTGAAACTTGGGGCGTGTGTTCTTTGTATGACGTAGGGATCCGATAAGAAAGGATTTTTCGAAATTCCACCTCTAAGAGGGAGAAAAACGGGGGCAAAGTTTGTATGGGACAACATGATTCCTTGGTTCAATTTACTTCAAATTTTGCATAAACATTCTTTTACAAAATTGATGGAACACGAGTTTCGTATTTTCTTTAAACTCATCGCCTAACGGGGTTAAAAAGGGGTAGAAAGTTATTTTGGGGGTGATTTACATCGAAGTTGATATCAATACTCCTTAGTGCTTTTGATTTAAACTGGCTTGGTGCAATATATTACCCTTTAAAATTGGAATGTCAAATATAAATCAGATTAGAATTCGATATTTCAATTTTATTTGTTTTTTTTTATATTTGAAAGAAAAACTTACCTTATACAGCTTGGCAAAAAAGAGTCTGAGGCGGTGACAGCTAGAACTAAAACTAAAAATCTTAAAAACTGAGTTTGTGAGTATTAAAACAGCCATAAAGTGAGTCATTACATAATAATTGATGACAAAAAATTCGTTTTAGTAATACGTAAGCACCTTAACTTGAAATTTTGAATTGTAGTATGAAAAGTGCACCAGTGGCGCCTCCAATTTTTACAGACTGTTTTTTGCCAAAGTGTACCTTGATTTTCCTTTGAAAATTCCTTGGAAATCTTTTAGAATTAGATTATTATTATAGGCGACTATTTGTGATTGCTATACCGACATTATAATTGACTGTCATTCGCCCTGTACGTAATTCTGCTTATACAATGACACTAAAAGTAGTGGCATCGACTCAAAGCTGTACAAGTTGTTCTCATGGGCAGTACTACCTAGATTATATTAATTCGATTTAAATAAATAAATTCTATTCAAAATATTCTATAGTCTACGTGAGCGAAGCCACGCGGGAAAAGCTAGTCTTATAATATAATAAGATTGGAATGTCGTGGTGGTGCATTGGTTATGGACCCGCTTTGCAAGCGTGTGGGTGTGGGTTAGAACCTGGCATGTAGTACCAATGTGACTTTTTCAATGTCATATGTACTTTCTTAGGTAATCTAAGACACCACTGACTAACGGTGAAGGAAAACATCGTAAGGAAACCTGGACTTTAATAGTCTGAAATCGCCAACCCGCAGTGAGCTAGCGTTGTGATTGTTTGATCCTTCTCTGTATGAGAAAAGGTCTTTGCCCTATATTGGGATAGTTACAGGCTGATTTATTTATTTATTTATAATAAGATTTATTTTATATCATAACAATAGTATAGTTTTGCTACAAAAAGGAACATTTGAAATACCTATTATTTACACTTATAATAATGACTAATCCAGCCAAGCTTTACTACTGGTACGAGGGCCTAACACGTCATTTAATTTTAATTACCACATTGCGGTAAACAGACCATTACAATTACAACTCTCTGTCATAAAATCATGATGTCGACTAACACCGCCAAGACACACAGTGTACGGCGTAGAACAAGCCAGGTGGACAAAAATATTTTTTCATGGTTTTGGAACTATATCTATAAATTAGTTAATTTTATAATACTACTATATTTTTTTTTTAAGGAAATGCGTAGGAATTGTATATATATATTTTATTTCAGTAACACACAATTATATAACAGGAAAAAAATAAAATAAGAATAAAATTATCTTAATCACTAATTATATATATACTACATACACATACATCAATGCTAAGTATATATATATACAACCTACATACAAAAATTATAAATCTAACACTAGAGGTATCTGTTTACATCAAAACTAATTCTTAAAGAAGAATCGTCGGATTCAGAATCCGATGATTCCGATAGAAGATAGTCTTGCTGAGTTTGTGAAGCTCATAGTTGGAGTTGGAGTCGAGACTCTATAGTGGGAGCTTTGATGAGCTCTAAGACCTCCACGTACAATTGATTAGATTTATTTTTCGGTACTTCCCAGAGGCTGTTGATCAGAGGATCAGACGTTATAATCAACATATTGAGCAAGTCGTATTCGTGGCAAGACGAGAGCACTTTTTGGTGTTGTGCTCTCTAAACCTCCGGCAATCTTTGTTTCTCACTTCTTGGGTTCCTGTGAAAGCTGCCTTATTGGAACTATTGCCGTCCTAATTACCTCTGTACTGTGAATAAGCAATTTATACACAGTAGCAGACATGTAGTACCACGAGTAGAGACTTAGATAAAGTCTTCTTGTCTCGAGACAAAACTTCTTAAACATACTCCAACACATCCCAACACTCAGCGATTGAAATAGATCTTCAACTCTACGTTTCTAAGTTATAAAAGACGAATATTCAAAGAGTTTTTTAGGTCTACTGGATCGAGAAAGGTCAGCTGATGAGGCAGCAGGTTGCGGTTGAGTCGATTGCATGCAGAAATCTATCTCCTCGCCTTCCAGCCACAACTTATTCTTATTAAGAAAACGCTGTTTTAATTTTCCTGAAGATACCCATTTGGTAGCATTTTTTTAGAAATGCTGGCTAATTTCATCTTAATTTCCCTTTGATTTTCTTCAGTGATGTCAGAGATATCAAATTTAGACAAAATACATTCAAATAGACGATCATTTCTTTCCTCTTTTTAATGTTTAGGCCACTCTATGAAAAATTCTATATTAGTAATAGAGTAAAGCTCTTCTGCAAAAAAAATTAAAAAAAATGGTTGTACTCAAGTGTGCTACATAAAATATATAGCATAATCATCTATAGCCATGCAGCTAAAACATATCAAAAATTTAGCCTGGATACAAGAGGATACATGGCTTTTCCAAGCCTGATAAGTTCGAAAACAAAGAAAAACATTAGTATTTTTAGGTGTCTTCGAAGATAGTCTACTTTATAAATATTTATGAGACATTCAAAGATTCTATTAAGTAAAAAATACTATATATATCTTCAGAAATAAAATCCATCATTAAAACTTTCCACAAAATTAAGAACTACCACCATGAGATGTTAATGAAAGTGTCGCAAAAATGCAACCGAGCTATTTCTTAACTTGCATTTACCTTATTAGCTTACTTTGACGAACGATAACACATCAGTATGGAACGTTAGACTATCCAATTTTTGGAATCAGAGGTTTAGGGGTGTTGTTGATAGGTGGAAAGTACTTATATCCAGGAATTTGATAATGACTTTTGTCCACCTGGCTTGTTTTACGCCGTACACTGTGAGACATTCTGAATTAACGACCAGACCAATGTAATTGCAATTCACTCACTTCACATTTCAGTCAGACTTAATTGGCTGTTCAGTCTCCAAGTAGTATAACTGCTGTTTCATAGATGGCGCTATGTCGTAAGCCGTCAGATACTGAATGGCGATGTTAAGATTCGCAAGTAATTGTATAAGGTCAGACAGAGATAATAAACATTTGTACTCTCAAGAACAAATAGTTTCATTTATATAGTTCCTCAACAAAATAGTGGTAAAATTGAGTGGTGCGCGTAACAATTGGCAGTTTGTAGTGTTCGTGATTCCTAGATATTCGGCCTGTAGGCCTGAACCAGTAAAGTTTACCGCACTTAAATTTTTTGTGGACTATACAATATGAAAATTCTCTTAATATAAATACATTTTAAAGCTTTTTATTTGAATACAAAGTGGATTCGTTTGTATTCGCCTCACTAGTCGGAAGAATCAGATACAAAATCCGTCATTTAGACATTCATAGTCATAAGCACAGTACTTTATTGGTATTTGAATAATACAGGTCTAAACTTAATCATAATATTAACTACATTCAATAAATAACATTAAGAATACATTACATTAACTTTTACATTCTTCATTATAATTTATATGTATATCTCATCTTTCATCATCATCATCTTTTTTTTTACACAGATTTTAAAAATTCCTCGAAGCTATAGTAAGTTTGGTTGATGAGCCAGCGCTTCAGCCTACACTTGAATGAGCCTTTGAATGATTCTTTGATTCTATCATATTTCAATTTAATTTGTAATGTGACTATGTTCTATTATCAATTGCTAGAAGTCAACTAACCATCCATCCATCAACCAACCAACCGTCTAACCAGAGGTTAAAGCTTTACAGTCTTGACCAGTTGAAAATGTTGTCCAACCCATTTTAATTTTAATTTTAAAGTCCAAGATTTTAATTTGCAGACATAATTGTATTTCTGTTTAATTAACGGGCTCACTCACATGCACACACATTCACTCAGGCGGAGACTCACGTGCACGCAAACGAGTGCTTTTTATTATTTTTTTATTTTAATTTCAAAATTGTGACAATGATATTGTAAACCGACGTTAACAATGTATTATGTATTGCTACGCAATATATCATCGATATCATAGCGCTATAGGTTTATTGAGAAACAAAACATTTTATTTTGTTACCTAATGTTTATTAATGAAAATGTTTCATCAAATCAAATAAAAAATAGTTTTTGTAGTATTCTTTTGCTTAAAAAATAATATCAGTGAATAATATAACTTAAATATTTATATTTAATAAGCTAACATGTGCTAAAACATGTAAAAATTTCACAAAAAAGAAATATTAATATAACTTAGTTGACGATAAAGATAAATGAATTACCTATAAGACCATAAGAACATTACTGTGTTTGGCGGCATCTAGAAGCTGTAGAATTAAGAAGACCTTCACCTCGACTGGCGGTCTAAGCTTAATATAATATTTTGCGAAAAGCTTGCGGTACTCAGTGTGGCTGACTGATGCTGATAAAATATTTCAATGGCGGAAGTTTAATGGATGGAAAAAGAAAAATATACCTAGGTATACGAAATATAAATCACTAAATTTATAAACTATCTTTATGGGAATTGTTACCTGTAGATAGGAAGTACAAAACATGGTTTACTTTGTAAAAAATCCAGTAGCGATTAGGCTACCGACAACGATGGGACCCGCTACAGAGGTGGGTCAAGATCTGGCGGAAGCGCGGTGAATACGTAAGTACATCCTTTGAACACCGTATGTTTTTTTAGTCCGTCCGAATCGTACTGGATTTTATCACCTCCGTTATAAAATCTTGTATCTTAATATATAGTAATAAGTATGGGTGTTTCTATGTTTTTGCTACTTCTTCTGATTATTTTGCCATTATCCCAGGACATTTATTTTATTCCAGACTTACTAAAATAAAATCCTGTTTAAGCACTGATTATATTGCTTACTGTATCTAGGTATGTAATTAAAAAAAACATAGAAAATATTTAATTTAGATCACAGGGGGAATAGTGCGTGATAGATTCAAACCACTGTCTTGAAAATAACTAGTTTATCAGTCTCTGTTAATGATTAACGATATATACTACGATACATATACCTATCTACGACTGGAATGGTTTCATTGTTACCGTAATTTTCAGCCACTGACATGTTTGGACGGGCTGTCCAATCATTCAATCGGTTAATCATGTAGCCTCAACGTTAACTAGAATCAGTTTCGTTTGACATTTCGGCTTTAAATATCAAATAAAATCGATTCTCGCTATCGGGTCAGCGTAATTTTACTAGAATTAGAAACTTATGTATCAAGGCTTTGAAGCCATATTTACGTAATTTGATCAGTAACCAGAAGCTCGCAAAAACAACTGACTCGCGTGGTACTTGCACCCGCAATCTATGGCGTGCCGTGCTATGACTTAGTTGGTAAAACACGGTATGCCAAAGATAGCGGTTTTAAGTCCTGCCGAGTCAGTTGTTTTCGCGAACTTCTTATTAAATATTTTCATTTAATAATCAAAATATGTAAAAATCATACACAAATTAATATAGATTAAATTTTATAACAATTTAGCGTAATATACGAGCAATATTAAATATTATACTGTTTTTCTAATAAATAACTGGTAGGTAAGCAAAGTTATTCCTGATTCTTATTGTGTTTAAATCCTTTCTGATCCCATCGTAAAATGCCTCCGTAAAATGAGTTTTACGTGGGTCGGCAATTCTTAACAGCGACAATTTAAATAACGTAATGGCATTAGTTATAATACCAGTAATTTTGGCAATATCCAACAAATATTAAGTCATAATTCCTCAAGTCTTAAACGCTTTACTGGCTTGAGTTCAAATAAAGAATCTTATTCAAACACCCTGAACTTAGTGCACGCTTAATAAATTTGAGTAATCGCTCTGACCTTAGCTTGAACACAAAATGAAATAAAAACTCAATTGTAAATGGAACGTCTATTATGGTGGGAATTCACAATAGGATTCGAGTCAACTCCGACTAAATTTAATCATGAATAGTCAGACTATTGTCTGACTTTGACTGTTCAGTTACAAGCACAAATATGACACACTGACGTTTTTCATTTTAACAGTAAATTGTTATCCGATAAGTGTAGAAGGAATTGACGTAAGTCTGTTTGTAAACTGAAATGTTCTACTATTTCTGTTACATAATGATAAATATTACCTATTATTGTCTTAGTAACTGGTATTCAGCTGCATCCGGTAAGACTGGAAGCCGACCCCAACATAGTTGGGAAAAGGCTAGGCAGATGATGATGATGATATTGTCTTAGTAACTAAGGCTAAGTAAAGTTTGATTAAAAGTTTGCGCTTTTGATTGTACACCCATCGCATCGGTTTGGTTTTACAGTTACAAATTTTATGACATCCTAATATTCTGAGAACTTTGAACAACTTTGAGAATATATTTAATATATGATTTGCATTATCTTTTGTCGTTAGTCATTATAAGTCACATATAACACTTCAGTTACATTACAGTACGTCTAATACACGTACTGTAATTTTATATAATATATGTGTGTAATATTACATTACACGTAGGTACTGTACTGTAACATTACAGTTTAGTCTAAATCTACGTTCAAGTTTTCACATTGCATATGAAATTGACGTTACAAAACATGGAATAGACGCCCTACTCGTGCTATGTGTGTAAACATCTTGCCTTTTTCGTCATTTCCTTATATGAAATTCCCAGATAAAATATCCCTTCTACTATTTACTATATAAAATTAATATATATCCTCAAAGGTATATAAATTACTATATAAAGGAGGTATATAGGCAGCTAACACAGCCATTGTTTGGCCATTGTCGTGTTTGCAAACAAACATGGCCGGTTCTGCTTGTTTAGACCTTCCCCTGGAATCAAAGCTACAGATAGTCTCGGACATGATACAAAAGGGACTCGGACTGTTCTATAGGCGATCGATGATATAAACTGAGATAATATTTAATTAAAGTATATGAGGTACTTAATCATACGAAGTAAACAGAAATTATTTAAGACGTCCGTTGGAGTCCTGAAAAACTAAAGTATGTACAAGCATATTTATGTATTTTTTTATTGTTTTGGCATTTTGTTATTGTTTCAACGAAAGTTAAAGGAAAATGGACATAAAAGAAGTGTCACTGAGTCATTTCTTATTGCCTTTCAGAAATCTATCTTCTCTTAATAATTATATGATGTTAAAAATAAAAACGCCTTTATTTGTCCTAATTGCATTTATTTATTTGCGATCGATCTAACAGATTTTATTCTTAAAATAATATCAATTATATTTATTTCTGTTTCATTGCAGATAATTTTACGGTCTTCAGGCCTTTTATTTTCCAAACCGTAACGCAACTTAGATATTTACGAAAACGTATTTGAAGGGTAAACTTGTTTCGCGTAAATGGTTGCTTCTGTTTTATTCATGAAAGTCGATAAAAAACATTGGTTGAGCAAATTTGATCCTACTTCCATAATACATCACGCGGTCAGCAAATATCGCCGGTCAATGCCTTCAGAGAGAAGTAATGATAGTTAGATAAATAACCGCAATTATTTTTCTAGTCTTACGGTATTTTTCTAAGGAATGTATGTTTAGGACTCTTTTATTCACTTAGTTATTGAAAGGCTTTTAGATGTTCAATAATTTCTGTTTTATGTTTCTCTCGCATCATTATGGGATAAAAGGAGCCAATGTTTTAGACCGGAAGATAAATATACATATAATAGGTGTTTTTCCGACCGCGCCGTTTACCTTTTTAGTCGTAATGAAAGACAAATACAAACATGCTTATAGACTAACAAACATTGACATTTAATAATATTTGTAATATTACGTAGCAACAAAAAAAAACGTTTCCTATTAAAATGTTAAATTCACACCACATCAAATAGAAATTTAATGAAATAATTGAAGGTTTTAGTCACTACGACAGATAATTTCTAACATATGAAAAAGGTAGCCCTAAGCAACCACATTGACTCAAATCATGACGATACTAAATCATATCCCTCACGAATCTTACAAAAACTGGAATCGCCAGCAATTTACTTCCCAAATCCCCAATTCTATTGGACAGATATAATGATAGTTTGGCTATTTCCAGAAGTGTCCGTTTATGTAGTGTTATAGCGCTAGTGTAGTGGCACTCGGTCAAGTCGTTCCTCATTGTCTATTGTATGTACGTCCGTATGGAATGTGTTTCAATCTGAATGCCTAAGTGCTTTCAATTAGGTATTATTGGTTTGATGAATTGATCCTTGTTTACAACCTCATGTCACAGTTGTCTTACATCGGGCACAATTTCTGCAATGAGAAATTTAAGATTGGAGAACTGTGGAAGAATGAATTGTGAAAAATCTGTGGTAGAGCTTAGCTATAGTTAACTGTTGAGTTGTGAAAGTAGCACTACGTACACCAGCTTATATTAGTAGTTCAGCGCCAGAGCTCAGAGAATACCAGCGTGAAGCAGCAAAATTATGTTTCTGTGAATGATGAGGAAGAGTTGTGGTGGGAGAAAAGTGGTCACATATAAGCGATACCCCTTGTTTTAGGATCAGTATAAGCAAGTGATAAATTGTGTTGCAAGTATCTATAGATTATAAAAATCGCTTACTATAAGGCGGGCTTTGGTGTAAAGTAAAAAAAACACGGGACCTTGAGTTAAGCTCCGCCTTCGCGCTTGCGACATCTAGACCTATAATGCGCTGGTATAATTTGCTAAATCGCTGGCACCCAGCGTCCGAACGTAGCGTTAGCCCCACCCGTACGCACATCGTTCAAAGCATTTTGATGGCAAAGTGTTGCACCGTTCGTGTCCGCGACAGTACCTAGACAGTAGCTCAGACAAGTGGGGCATCTACCTACAAAAAGTGCTCGAATAGGGGTAGAGTACAGTAGGGTAGTGTAGGGTAGAGTAGAGTAGAATAGGGTAGGGTAGAGTAGAGTAGAGGAAGGATAATCACGCATAAAAAGTCGCGCCGGGCAGCTAATATCTTATATATAATTGAATAAAAAACCAATTCCAGCATGCAGGTGTAAGATCATCACTTAAGAACGGCTCTACCGATTTGACTGTTTTTATTATTTTTGTTGTATTTACATAATTGTGAGGACAATGTTTGTACAAAATAAAATCGTTAAATTAAAACCACGGCAGTGAAGCCACGGAAAAAGATAGTAAGAATATTATAAAAATCTTTTCAAGAATATTTTAGTTAATTAAAGACCACAATCGCGTAATTTTAATGAGTTTTTCATTATGATAATGGCTCGAGATAAAATGTTTAAACAAAGATACATGAAATGTTAAAGACAGCATTAGATAGTAATTAAAACTTGTAAAGACTGAAATTATTTGCATTTAAATCTCCAAGTATTAAATGTATTTTAAAATGAGCTCAGAGAAACAAGTTTGCTGTGTTTTAAATTATGATGTCTAAAAAGTTGAGTCATAAAATGTTTTGAACAAGATATTTTTGACAGATTTTCATTAAGAGATAAAATTTGAATCCAACAATAAGATAAGATAGAAACTACACACTAGAAGGTGAAAAATAAGATGGGATATTACTACCTATAGGTATATAAGATAAGTACTTAAGTTAATAAATTATATGTATCTGAGCTCTATTTAAGTTGTACGATTGAAATATTTACTCGATCCACTTTTTAGTGGTCATTTTTTAATTATTAAAAAATATAGGAAGACACAAGGTCCCACTGCTTACTTCTAAAGTGTCGTTTAGTAACCTGACAGATAATTACATATAAATTTTGCTCTATGTTTGAATTTACCTTGTAGATAATACTTTTACTTAGACTGTGAAACAGACACTTAGTGATTAGTTACTAGTTAGTTCTTTAGTGTTAGATTATTAATTACCCTTGTTATTAATTTATGGCTGCACAAGTTTATACATAAATTTAAAAAAACAGTTTAAGTGCGATTCAGACGGCCATAGCGGTTAAGCTTTTTGTTTTATAGCTTATGTCGAGTTAAATTCTCGCACGGGAGAAATATTTGTATTATGTGACTGTGTGTACACACACAGTCACAGTCACGTGTATTCTTAGTAGTACTCTTAGTTCGAATTTATTCACAATTCATTAAATATAAATTATAATTAATACTATCGCTCTAGCTTTCTCCACTCGTCTTTGATATAAAATTTAATCTTACACTCCAATTACACTCCACATGCACGTAGCAAGTTTAATCTTCACGTATTGGTTAAAATTAAGGTCAGTTTTTTTTTAAAAAAAGGCCATTTACCATACCTACTTAAGGTATGAAAAGAAAACACGGATTCAAATTCTGTTCGTGACAGATTTTTTTTTTCTACAAACATTTTAACCTTAAATTTTCGCTTAACCTGCATAAATGCTTTATAAAAAAACATGTTACTAAAAACAGAATAGAATGATACTTTACAAGTGGTGCGCTACATATTCCCAACAAAGTTACCCATAATTTTGTTCAGTCTAGAGGGAGATAGTTTTGGGTAATTCAATTAGCCATTATGTGGCCCTTTGAGAGAATCGAACTAGTTTGTTGAGGCCTCTGTTCATGTGAAGAATAATTAGTTCGTATCACGCAAACAGCACTTACCATTCTACCCCGAAAAATGTACATGTACAACATTTGCCAGATGGAAGAAAATATTGGAGCTTACAACGCTTCCGGCAAATGTGTTTGTTGAGGATCATAAAATTGAGTTGTCTTTCATTGTAGGTTCTTGTCAATATTTTCAAGACATAATGTGTATTGAAATATAGGTACCTACTACACTAAGTTTCAATTTTTTAACTATACGACTACTTCATTGATCTGTATTTTCCAATATTATTGTAACTATTCTGTCAAAAATGATGTTTTGTTATCTAAGAAGAGATTATACATTGGATATTTATACATAGTTTTTTTTTTTTGATTGCTTTAAAACGTACACGTAAGCACCGTAAAGATAAATCAAAATAATGTACGTTTATTGCTTCCTTGTTCACATTAAAATTTGGCTTCCACTTATCCCGAAAAAATATAGGTAAAAATATAAGAAATAAAGTCACTTACTCTTATGAAAATGACAATGTTTTTATAAGAAACGGCAGTTTCATTTTAAACCATGGCAAAAGACTTTCGTGCCATGATGATTTTTAAAATCCCCAAATAATGTCAGCGTGTGTGAGTCACAAATAACTTTGAATTTATCAACCTTACGAAAAGCCTTCCTCACTTGCGTATCTGTAAAAGAAAATCTCGAATTCTGTCCTACAGAAGGGACTGTAATTTGCTAAATTGAGACGTGTCCCCTCAGTCCTGACTAAGCTGACGCACATTTTGTATTTTGTGACGTAGCGTATGAAAATTAGCCGCATTACGGACCTCACGTCCCGTGCGAAAATTTTTGCCTACAAGGCGAACGCACCTTTTTACCTTTTGTAAATGCTTAATATTGTTTCTTTGCATATTTTGCATTTACGATACGCAGAGAGAGAGGTGTTTGAAATATTCTCACCGACACCACATAGGGTATAATATTATCCCACCAACCACATTTTCTTGTAAAATGTTGCCATTACGAAATTCTCACACTACACGCCCTAACTTCACAAACTTTACACCTTAGTCAAAATATGTGTCTTGGCCATTTCCCTACACTCACATGGGCGTAAAATGAAAAATGTATTCACTGTTCATTACTTTTCTGTTATACATTAGTTCTGGTAGTAACGAAACATTATAATTATATTAGAACAGTTTTATGGATTTACATAGGTACAAGTAAATCCATAAAACTGTTCTAATTCTTGTTTAAAGAAAATAGATACAACTGTAATACTGGAATGGTTCCTACTCATATAGGTAGGTACTAGAAGCATAACGGGAAATAGAGTTTATTTAAATTTTACTGTCGGATGCGTCGCTCCTTTTATTGTTTCCTGTCGGTAACTGTCGCCTTGTGTAAAATTTTGTTGCTTACGAATTCTCTTATCACGTCTCTAAATGTTTAAAAATATGAATTTGCTGGAATACTAGAATTAGCAATGCTAGAGGACATATTATTGTAAAAGATGAAACTTTTATTTAGAACAGAATTGCAGAAAAGTGTTATAAACATGTTATAAAGTGTTATATTACAAACAAAAGTGTTTTTTTTTTTTTTTTTGAAAAAAGGGAAATGCGCCTTATGCATACCGTCCCGCTCGGGGATGCGAGACGGTTATGTCGGGCTCTCCGGCCTAGAGATGGTAGGCGGCCAGCATACCGACTAAAACCCCTTCTGTGTCACCTCCTTTCCGCATAGTGGCGGGAACGCGGTATCCCTAGTGTACTACATCCGCGAACCCGCCGCGGACGTCCGTCACCGGACCCTCCTTGGGGTGGGGTGATTGCCACACCCACCCACCGTGACCACTTAGAGGACCATGTGCAATGAGCGCCAGACGACCCCGAATCTGACGCCCATGGTCCTCACCTCGGCCGCAGAGGATAGGGAGAGCGGCGCATCGTAATACCGACACTCCTCTTCCCCTGCGGCCCCACCGTGTCCGCAATCCAGCGGTTGCGGCCCCGCCGAGGCCGCGGAAGGTAGGGAGAGCGGCGCACCGTAATACCGGCACTCCTCTCCCGCCGCGGCCCCGCACTCCTCAGCCGCGATGTTGTTCCTACAACACCGCGGCCCGCCTTAGTTGCGGTGCTGCCGGGTGCTCCATCCATGCAGCACCGCAACCCGCCAGGGCCGCTCCAACGCGGGCTTCCGGCTCAAAGCCCGCAGGAGCGGCGCCTCCTTGGGGTTCCTCTTAGCTTCGCCGTGTGCCCAACCACGGCTACTAAGCCCCCCCGCCACGACAAGGCGAGAACCCACATTCGGGGGGGTTCCTGAAATTCCCTGCTTTGTCTTGCGGTTTGTTAAAACCTATGTTTTACTTTAAAACTCAGACGCAAAGCTAAAATGAGTTCAAGTTATAAGCATGGAAAAAAACACAATACATCGCATATACTCGTAACCATGTACTTTAATTCCAAGAACAGACACAACGGAAAATTGTTCGTTTGCAACGTCACGCGAAAAAACGCTGTGAAAATATCCAAGTTTTGTCAACAGACAATGCTTTGTGAAAGTTACGTTTTCATCAGATTAGTAGCCTCCATTCAGGGCTCACAATGGCGTACGATGTCAAATGATAATTGGTTGTCAAAGCCAAATTGTATAGTGGCGCAGTTAAAAATTACAGTAGAAACATTTGAATTTTTACGGAGCTGTGGGATTGTTGTTGTCTCGTGCAAATAGAAATTGCCGACAGTTTTTGTTGAAAATTCTAGGTAAGCTGGCAATTTGACTGGGCTTGTTTTTCAGAAAAACGAAATTAAAAATAATTTAACGTAATATTTTTTTTTTAATTGTGGTGAAAGAAAAATAAAAATGTTACAGGAATATGCTATTTTGATCACAGCCGCCAATCTCGACTGATATTAACCAACCTCGCAGGAGATATTACAGTGCACAAGTATGAACGCAAACACAGGTGCACTCTCTATTCCCTCACTCTCATAGTCCGATGGGACTATATTTCTAAGTAATACCTATTCAATGGAATAAAAATATTTAAATGTATAAAACAGTACCATGACTTTTTTACATCGACTAAAGGTACTTCTACAACCTATTTGACTTTTATCTGCCCTTATCTTATCTGTGCCAAGTGTCTAGTAAAAATTATCGGCTAACAAAAATATTTTAAAATACCTATCAAATTTATAGACACCGAAATCCTAGAAATACCCATTAGAGCATTATAGAATCAAAACTAGAATATTTTTATTTCGTTCATTGTACGGTCCCACTGGCGATGAGAAGCGAGGAACAACTTGAGCGAGTTTTACTCAATGGGTGTTCTTCTAACCATTAAAAAGCGTCGCTAAGCGATTTTTATTTGAAAGCTCATATAAAATTTGACTCTAATTCTCAACTCATACAGCTATATACCTACGTAATACGTATTTCTTATGGTTTCACCGAATTTAACAGTAGCTGTATGTTTCTCGAGCGAGAAAATTATCGACGGTTAGTAGCATAATCGTCAGCAGTGGGACGTATGCCTTACCCCCGACTTTCGGTTTATCAACGGCCGAGAACGTCTGACAGGAATACAATGGATGTGATGTTAATTACCTGTCAAAAGCAACGGTTGCTAGCGACATTTCTAGGTACGAATTTGACAGCTGATTCTGAAGTTTCGAACTATAAATAATTTGTACAGTAGAATTCATTATTATTTAAATTATTTCTTTTTAAACATTGACAATAATTAAATTATTTTAAGTGCAGATTTCTGAAAGGGTTTGGTACATGCATGTAATCAACTCTTGAATATAAATAGGAAGGAAATACAAAATTAAATTAGAACATACCGAGCATAAATCTCTGTTAACACATTTAGAACATCCTCCGCCATCCATCCTTGCGTCAGGGTTTTTCGGACTATAGAAAAAAGGATCGAAGGAATAAGAATTGTTGTGAAGCAAAAATTTATCAAATCTATAAAAATAAATTAAATTAAAATATCTATTTGTAATAATATATCAAAATAACTGTTTTCTAACCTATAATCATACATAAACTATAATCAAAAAGTAGTTTTTTTAAATTTTGTCTGTCTGTTTGTTCCAGGTAATCAACCTTCTAAAAAGGTAAGTAGATTTTAATGGGACTTTCACTAGCATGTTGCTGACTTTATAAGGCCTAACACAAGCTCCTATCTTAATCCAAACTCTGAAAATAATATGGATACCGCGTTTGATTTAAATATTTTTGATTTAAAAAGCTTACTAACTTATTTATTTTGTTTTCTTAAAAAGTAATGATAAAGCACTAAAATTTTCTTCTGTAACGTAACTGCGTAAGTTCATTTTACAGACATAGTTTTTCATAGCACAAACGTCTAGGCTAAAACAAATATACGTATCTGTGGATTACAGAAATATTTGCTAATTAAATTATTAACTTAAATTAATTAATTAAGGAAATTAACGCCAATTACGATTCACGCTACATTCTACGCTAGAAGGCGAATCGCTTAAATGCTACGCTAATCAAGTCGTCTAATAAAGGCTATGTTTATACGGGATAAACAATATCCCTAAACCAATGTTCCATATTTTAGTTCAACAAAATCCACAACAATAATTTGAAATTTGTGTATGTAAAATACAAGACGCTCAAGATTTAATAGACAATTAATTTTTTAATTTATCAAAGAAAACCTATAACGTGCCATACTAGAATATAAAACATCTTTCATATTTTGTTAACATCAATTAAAAAGCTATCGTAGAATTTCTGTTTTTGACACAAATGTGACCTTGTGAACAATGAGGACGGCTAGATCGCCCAACCTAGATTTTCTTAATAATCATACTTTAAATCTCTCTGGCGCAACCCTTTCTCAGATAGTCCCTTTGTTATCTCGTTGTACAGATAAATCTCATACATCTAGCAGTATATTTTATTTTTTTGGGAAAAAAGTACCTAATGTGACCGTATGTATTTTTCAGATTATGTAATGATTTGAATGTATTTCAATTATACAGAATGTATTTTTTAATTACTATATGCTTGGCCTCGTAGTAATGGTTGGAATCTGATTTAGGCTACCTAACCCGCTTTACCAAGCATGTCGATATCCTAAGTCAGATCGGTTGTGAGATGTGTCGAATGACTAGCAATAATTTTTTACACTCATTTAACGCGACTAATAAAAATTGCATTGTGTCTGCGGCGTGGCAGTCAAAGTGCTACAAAAGTTCAGACAAACCCTCGAGACTATATATTAATGTATTATAATTCATTTATTCTCAGATTAGGCCATAGATATACATATCTACACATAACAAATTATTATAAAACAATAAAATACACTTTATACATTACATACTAACTATGTAACATTAAACTAGGAAATTTTTCAGTCGTCTTCTTACAATTCTTCAAATATGTTTGAGTTCAATTTACGAGGTAATGACACCATTTGCGTAGCAATGTTCTCTGGAGATTCCCTTTTCTCTTTGATTGCAATTCTTTTGCAAACTACAATCACTCGTGAGCACTCTGCCGTGAAATGCAGTGCCAATTACACAGATGCACTTATTTTAACGAGGACTGCACTTGTGAAGCGTTTTAAGCAAAGGAATGGACGTTACAGATTTGAAGAGCACTTTAATCCTAACGTCGCTACAGTTAGCAAATTTTTGCATTTGTAAAAGTGTTAAGAAAGTTTAAGTCCAAAGTTTCTGTTTCTGTATCAGCTTGTAACTGCAGGGAAAGGTCTCTTCTCATACAGAAAAGGATCAAGCATTAATCTCCACATGTCACTCCGTGTTGGTTTTCTCACGACATCTCTCTAGCTTATTCAAAAAAGTACAAATTATGACATTAAAATAAATCATGTCGACATGCCAGATATGAATCTACACCCATGTGCTTGCTAAACAGGTTAGTAACCAATAAAAAACTTTTGAGCTAAACCACGACAAAAAAGTATAAATTTAAAAATAATAAAAGCTAAACCAAACTTCAACGAAAATTATTAAGTAAATATTTAAGGATTAGATTAAAGACTAACAATTAGTTTTCTAGGTGTTCAAAAACTTAAGCAATATCTTTTCTACATATAATTGGCTATAAATTGAGGTAAGACGATTATAATCCAGGCACAGATGGGGCTAAGAAGGATAATTATTTTTAGTAAGTATCTTAAAGTGCATAGTTTTTATACAATATTCGACTAAAAAAAACTTTTTCAACTACTTTTTACTCGACTTAGTAGTTATAATTGTAATAGCAGTATCGTTTGAAAAGGTCTTAAAAGTTTTTTTTCCAGCTCTTGAATTTCTTATTAAAAAATTATTCATTCATTCTATAAGATTGAGTTTAACACACAGCCTTGTGGTGATTCAGTTTAAATGGTTTTAACTCAGAATACGCATCGATCAACTCAGTATACCAGATAGATCAGTCATTCCCGTTCGGTAACACCATTAATTTTTTGACTAACAAAAATAGTAAAGGTTGAATCCATTTTTAGACGTAAATGCAATAGTGTGTATAAAATTAGTAAAATTGTAATAAAGTTGGAATACAAAGAACGGACTCCCAAGTGAACTCACGCGAGTCATTTAGGAGGTGCGTGGTTTTACATGTTAGTCAGATAGCGTATTAATTAGAAATATTTTTTGTCAAAGAACCCAACGACCAGAGACACGTATAATTATATAGCTTATGTACAACAATAATACAGATTGAAAAAAAAAAAAGTATTTGAAAATACAACTGCGTTGTCACCGGCTATTTTAATCTTAATAACCACATCTTACAACGCTTTCAACAAAACTAATTCAATTATTATCTGTAGGAATTAAGGTTTGAGTACAATTTTCTTTTTTTTTGAAAATTTATTTTCCCTAATTTTATTTTGCTGCTGGCAATCATTAGTCAGGTCAGAGTTTCCGAAAGAGAAGGTAAATATGGTTTTGCAGGTATGTCGTGAAAAGCTAAATTCAATTTTGTACCGGAAAACTCATTTGAATTTATATTGTTGTCTTGTTACCTACTTAAACAACAATTTGTTTAGGTGATTTGCGGAAATTAATTGCAATTTATTTTACGGTAAGAATAGATGTTAACATGGTGTATATTTTAAAGAAATGATTCCTCTGTTATGTCATTTTAGTTTCAGAGATAAAAATTTACAAATTATCAATCACAGGAATATTGAAATAAAGTATCTATCAGTTAGTTAATATAAGAAACAGTTGGGACCATTGTTTCTTCTATAAAGATTGACTGAAACATGGTAGGAAGAGAAACATGGTAGTTCATGAGGCAGATCTGCACCGGCATCGTTATAATTATTTGTTAAATATAAGTTCACAGAGGTAAACAAGGGCGTAGCATATTTTTTAGGGCGGTCGACCATAGACAATTAATAATAAATTGATATAAACAACGAAACCAGGCGAGTCCACTAGCCAGGCCCACCTAGCTACTTCTCTAGCTACTCTAAGTCTTATTATTCGAATAAATAATTAAAGTTTTCAATATTTTGTGAATTAGAATTACAAAAAAATCTTCTGTTTCTCATCTCCGTTTTTTCATGACCATGGACAATGCAACTTCACCAAAACGTCGAAGTTATTCCAAGAATTACATTTTTAATTAACTATGCTCGATTAGACTCGAAATAACAATAACACACTTGATGATAAAACCCAAAATTTAAACTTTTTGTCAATAATTACAATAAAAACTTTGAAACCGAATAAACAAACTTGGTAGACACTTATGTGTCTTATTTTTGATTTAATTAAAATATTAAAACAAAATGTTATAGAATAAAAACTTTCTTGAAAGTCTTACTACGTATGATCAAGTCACCTATCCAATTACTTTAGTTTGTTAGACAAGAGCTTATTACAGCATCTTGCTGCATTATAAATTTTCTTATTAAGTCCTTAAACTTAGTTACAAGAACTTGGTTCGCTTTAACAGTGGGGTTATGTTACAGCCTACCAACTATGAAGGATTGAACTTAAGGGTATACTGAACTCAAGTTTATTACTAGCTTTTATTTAACTTGCATTGTAACATACATTGCAAGTTAAATAAAAGCTTGTAATAATAGGTTAGGGTAGAATCTTGCAAGTTGAATTAGAACCACTTCCTCTTATCCTTCAGAGTTGATTTTTGCATGTCAGTTCAGTTCTGATGACAATGCATTTTTATGGTAAGCATAACCTGAATTGACATCCAGAATTAAAACCAGATATAGGAACTCTTTAGCGGTCAACAGCACAGATATAATTTTTCGCATGTAGGTACGTTTAGTTTTGATAATCCTATATAAAAGCTTGGTTAAAAACGGTGTTTTTAGAAAAAACGTATTTTTATAGATATCTGTTGATATTTTTAGATTAAGTTACTTATTATAAAATTTATATATGCTTATGGGCTGATTGTTCAAACGTTGAGGGTTGAGGTTAAAAGGTTCGATGAACGATCAAAACCTTTTAAAAACTTTTTTCTTGCTTTATTGATAAATTTAATACACTGAATTACAGAGACGGTGCCAACCATACCTACGTTTTTCCAAAGCCCGTCATACAAATGTAGTAATAAAACAATAATATATAATACTTCTTTTTTTCTTCAATGTAACTTCAAAAAAGTTGTTGGCAAACCACTGCAAATTGACGTTTAGATACGACCATCCTTAAATTATTATCAGTATTGTTTTTATTTCAATCATATATGTCAATATTTTATTGTACCATATCTGTGCTAACTGTGGTGTGCAGCGAACGATTATTCGTTTTGAAACCACAGCAACTGTACCAATTTTATTTACGACTGCACCAATAAAGTGGACATAGGGATATCCGTTCAGTCATTTAGAATCGGTGCTTAGCTTTGAAAATGCAAATGGGTAATATTCCCGCTCAGTTATGTCATAATTGGATGTAATCTCGTTATTGATTTGTGTTTGGATTGAATTAGGTTAGATTAGAAGCCTCCAGAATACCAATACGATCATTAATGATAACAACTAAATCAGCTTTTGTAGATATTCTACGCCCTAAAGGTCTCCTTTGCATGAGAGTTAATTGGTGAAATGTAAGAACAACAGTCTTCTCGTGACCACGGTCAATGCAATCAAAATGTCAAGGTTTATTTAAGGATTATATTTAGAAAAATGCCTTGTCAGTCCAAATTAAAAGCCATTACCTATTACTACTATAGAAGACCCCTAGAGAGCCTTAAAATTATCTCTAACCGGGCATCCGTCAAAAGTATCAGAGATATTTTATGCCTAGAAAATGATTGATCATAGAATTTCTTAGATCTAAATTATTCTTTCTAACACAGGTAACGAGCATCCACCGCTTCTAAAACATTATGAGACGTGTTCATTCACGTCGAAAAATATAAAACATCAAAGTTAGATACTATTATTTTAGTTGAATAGTCAAGATATTATTGTTTTGGTTTCGGGCTGTTTCGGGCATATAAATTGAGATAATTGTTTTTTTTTCTTTTTTGTATATGGCAAAATCATTAGACGATTATGAAGATGGCAATAAGAACTATTTGTTATGGCATAGGTTATGGTTTTTTTTAACAAACATAACCTAAGCTAACCCAGTCAGGGTGCTTCAAATATAGTGTTGCTTAAAACCACTTTGTGACCTTCAATCTACCTACATCTAATACAGCTTAAAGTCAGCTAAACCTAGAAGTAGCCACGTTGGTTTTTTGATTAGAAAAACTGAATTACTAATTTCATTTGTCAGCCCCAAGAAAAAAAAATGTTTTTATTAATATAATTTGCGAACACCGATTGTTCAGCATATTTGTTCGATATCGTTCCTTCGTAAAACTGGATGTCATTGTATTTAAATATACGTAAAAAATATACAAAACTAAACTTTTGATAAAATTAAGTTCCTATTCTGGATAGTATATGAATTTTGTAAAAGGTGCAGTAATTCTCCTTTAATTCTTAGCTGTCCTCAATATTTTTGATAAAAAATAATTTAATTTATCAAACCCAAAGTCGTCCCTCTATTACTAACTTAATAAAGAACAGGAGGGTTCAATATTGATACTAACAGAATTTTCGGCATACTTAAAAATAACTTTAAATCTGATGAATATGCATGGCAAGCATCGACATGCTGCAATTTAATATTTTAAATTACAGTATTTGGTTGCAATGTTTATCTATAGCTTGCAAAATAACTGTTCAGATCTTCTATTGTAATTATAATTCTTAACATTAAATTTATTTATTTATCTACCCCGCCACGTTATAAAATAAAAATATTAAAAAAATTCGTTATTCGAGCTTTTTTTTGACATTTAATACTTTAGAAATATTTCGTCATTAAATGTTATACTGCTGTCTAAGACTGCTGTATATATTTAACTGCAATCGATCACTACCAATACCTGCTTTAAGTATGAAGAAAGCATTTGTCTCGGTTATGGCCCGATCAGCTTGGAAAACAATTCATTTTGATTACGTCAGCAAATTTAAAGTTCTAGAAGTTAAAAATAAGAAACAAAAATCTGTCTACATATTACCTATATTTCATTTCCGAAAAGCAATATCCTGTATATCGGATGTTTGGCTTAGCTTTTCCAATTTCCTTTGGAATAGGCATTGAAAGTTTCAAATTTTTCGCGCGGGGCGCACTGCTTAACCGTTATCCGAAAATTGGACGCTACGTTGAATCCAATTTGATATTCAAAAATAAATCTTCCGTGAATAGAATCAACAAAAATGTGCGTCTCGTTCTTTAAACGCGAATTGACGTTGCTTCATTTTATAGTTTTGATTCAAAATTTTAATGAATGTATTCGAATTTTATTTCAATTTAGTGATATTAAAATTTAATAATATTTTTACTTCAAGTTTTTTTTGTTTTACTCAGCCACACTGGTGATTTTTTTTCAGTATTGTACGTGCATTTTCAGACATAATTATAATTTCATAATGCACAAACACTCAGACCAGAACAACTACCTAGGTATCGATCACAAAGGTATTTTCCCTTGTGAAAAAAGAACTCGCAACACCAAGAGCAGAAGGCAAATCACCAACTCGCTACACGCCAATCGTGTTATCAAACTTTGTAGATTTAATAAATCATAATTAAACTAGGAAATGGTAGGGTACGGGTATTGTAGGGTAGGGGTAGAGAAGGGTAGGGTAGGGCAGAGTAGCGTAGGGTAGAAAAATCGTAGAGGTAGAATATTCACGCGTACAAAGTCGCGCGGGGCAGCTTTATTTTATTACTTAAAATAAAATAATAGACATTTTGTGTTTTCTGTTCCTACAAATGAAAATCAATGCAGGCTGGTAGAACCAGTATAAGACGATGTACGTAGCGTTTGAATGCTTACCAAAGACATGAACGATCCCTCATTGTTGTCAAAATTCGGATCGGTGTAATAGCAATGGTAACCAAACCCATTCCATCCAACAACCCACGATGTATTACAATACACGTCAGCAACTATCGAATACAATAATAATATCGAACAAATATGAAGTAGATTCCAACCCAAAAATAATATAATAATTATAGGTATTATAATTTTTTTTATAAATTTAATAACGCTTATACAGGGTTATTTTTAAACAATCGCAACATGAAGAGGGGTTATTAAACTCATCATTATGAACAACTTTTACTATGGGACCAACCCTGAAATCGCAAAAAAAATCAGCTGTTCCATACATTTATGACATAACTCAACAAAATGTATGGAAAAGCTGATTTTTTAGTAGAAATGAATGACCCCTTTTCAGGTTGCGGGTGTTTTAAAAATAACCCTGTATAAATAAATGAATATTATGAAGCTGAAGAGTTTGTTAGTTTGGTTATTAATCTCAGGAATGGTAGTTCCATAATCTGATTTAAAAATTAATTTGGTTATCGATAGCCGGTTTATTGAAGTTATTGGAAATTAAATTTCACGCTGTCGAAGTCGTGGGCTACAGTTAGTACAGTCAACAGCAAAAGTAGATGATCAACATCAGAAATTCAATACTAATGAATGGAGTTCGCGTCAGAACTGTGTGGCGTCGAAGTGATTCAAAAGTATGTGATTATAAATAATACCAAACATTTACTTCTAGTACAGCTGCCATATATTTCGCGAACTCCGTTCATTATTATTGAATTTCCGATTTTGATCATCTACTTTTGCTGTTGACTGTACTATAATGCTGACCGCAGGTTGGTTTAGTAGCCTAGTTAGTTAGTAAAACATCTAGTTGCTTAAGCGATAGTTTGCTTGAGCAACTGTACGCTTTTGTATTGATTCAGTGGCTACCAGCGGTTACGTCTTAACTAAAAACTTCTTCCACCGTCTTAAAAGTTGATCCACTCCACATTATTCTGGGTATATATAGACAAAACGTAATTGTGGTCACAGAAAAGTCGTCCGAGCAATGTGCCTGTGACCATTTCACTACAGCAGCTGATAAATGTTTAGCATTATACAAATACCTACTAAAAATATACAATACTTACTAAATTGTTTAAATATTATTTTTTTTCTTAACCTACTGTATACTGGAAACAAATCTTTGCGGTTGTAAATAAGTACTAAAAAGCATAATAATGACTTTTATAGCTGCTGGTGTATTTTTAAAATGGCAAGAAATAACCGTCCATGGCTTCGTGTAATGTCCAATAAAATCTAACGATTTTCTGATAATACTCGTACTGCAACAGTAGGTACGTTTTCATATAAGTGGAAAGCTTTTTAGTATTGTTTGTTTTTACGTTTTTAAATGCAAAACTAACCTGGATTTAAACCTGTGATCGGTTCCAATGCCAGTAGCCACTAGTTACGCGAATCCGTACTTGTCATATTTTGAATTTTTATCCCCAAAATTCCGGAAAATAATGACACGTTTTTCACTTTTATTGAATAAGCTATAAATTTCAATGTTCACTTCTTTTTCTTAAAAAATAACGGATTCTCCCCATAAAGAAACACGTAAACGTATTTTTTTTTTGTCACTATTCAAAATTTTCAGTTTGTAGGACGCTGTAGGCTATGCGCTGCATATGTCAGTCACTCAGATAGTTTCTCTTTATAATATGTTTACAGATATTCTTTCATCTGTGTATATTTGCACCTCGCGCTGTTGCGAGCACTGACATGATTTTTTTTTTAATAATTAAACCGAATCTATCCATAAATAACGTAAATTAATCACTAAATAACTATATGGAACCAGTTTTATATAAAAAATAAAATTAAACACAACAACATATTATCGTATCGTCTTAAGAAATGCCTAAGTATTAATAGACGTAGAAAACATAAACGGAATTAACAACCTACGCAGAGGGCGTATCTATTGAAAGTTTATCCATTAAAATCCCATTTGCCAAGTTTACCCAATTTAATCAACGGGTTAAGTACCATTAAAGCAGTTTAAATATTTGATAATGGATAATTATCAACTAAGCAAAAATAATTAGTTAAAAGCCGTTTACAAATGGCGTAGTTTAGCAGTTTAGCAACTTAAAAATAAATAAACTAGTTTTTTTTAATAATTTATTGAAACATGTTTAATTTGTTGAAATAAACGACATTAAAAGTAGCCCTATAAAAATATTTCATTATAGAATCAATAAAAGTTGACAAGAATTTGTTCTTTGCTCTACTTTTAAGTATCTGTTATCTTTTTGTCAAACCTACAGATGTTTTGCGATGTTATTTTCATGACACTTTAATTTAAACCTTAATACACCGAGAAGTAAGACACAAAAGGAAATCAATTGTTACTTGCCACCGCACGACTTTTACGCAGGTATTGAGAAATTGCTTGATACGATTCGCGAGGCGGACATTCTCGGAAACCGATATCAGCATTTGAGCATATTTACTGAGTGCATAGATTTTCTGCAGCAGAAGATTTCACCATGACCAAACTATAGTATTTTTCTGGAAAAAAAACAAAATATTGAAGCTATACTGTAGCTATACTATAATAGATAACGGATAAGAATTGGATTGACAGTGTAAGAGTGTGGGATCAATATAATTAGAGACCCTTTGGGAATAGAATGGAGCGAAGTTCTCAAGATCAAATTTATGTTGAAAGAAATTTATGATTACGAGCAGGGCATAAACGTGTGACTCTCAAAAAAATAAAATAAAAAAAGTACCAAAATCACCAGCACCAAAAGGGTCGTCATAATTATTTATTGTCGTTACTTATTGATAATTAGACCAGTTGTCTGTACCTTTCTTTGGAATAAAGCATGCTATAGTAATTTGAATATAGTATTTTTTTGGGTTAAATTAAAAGCCGACCCTAACAAAGTTTGAAAATATCAAGGCTAGGAGAATTTCTATGTCTTGTGGGTCAATTGATAATTGGCTTTAGATCTCTGCTCTTCGCATTCTTGCACAAATCTCTAAAGGATTTTCAACTGGGGAGTATAAGTGATACTTCAATTCTCCGTTGAAAGTCGTAGGTAGTACGAACGTTTCTGGTTGGGTTTTCCTTTGACTGCTTTCAAATTATTCGCATATTTGGTCCTTTCTAGTTCTGTAGCGTGGTCAAAGTGAGTAAAGCCATTGTTGTCTATTACATAATATATGCATGTTTGCACAAATTCGAACGACTGTTTTTGATGTAAAACGCATGTTGTTAGCGTCAATAACATTTTCATTACCCTCTCCATTTTAATTAATTGATGAGCATCAGTCGAAAGTTAAATATAATTATCACAAGTTGCCGGAACGATACGGAAAATATAATCATGTCATAAAAATTACTAAATATTAGAGAGTGACGGAATAGTCGACGTCGTAGTGTACAACGTCGTCGTCGGTGAAGGTATGGTGCAGCGGTGGTAACTCTCACCCTGAGCGGTAGAACGAGCCATATTCAGTCATTGACAATACCTAGGGATCTACGACGATAGGTAATATAATCAGGGTAATATTTAGAATACCATAAATATAAAAGAGTAAGAAGTCTAAAAATATCGATAAGCTACCACATAACAAATTGGAATCCATTCCTATTACACGCCAGTAAAAAATATATCACGCGTATTTGCGTACGAAAATGAAATCACACAGATTGATATCATGACTGAAATAACAGAGTGTACGGGGGCTCATCAAAAATTGTTTGAATAATGTATATGTGTGTCAAAGCTGAATCATCAGGCGTAAAATATATTTAAATATTATGCTGTGGCAACGTAGAGATTATCCAGTTTTGAATTATAATAAGTTTAGTGTAGGAAAAGGTGACAACTGTTAGCGTAAGGTATGAATTATTTTGGGTTTATGTAAAACATAGCTCAGTTATAAAGTTAATATAAACCTGATTTAGCAGTTTGCTGTGAAATTCAAATATTTGCTTAAAAGAATATCCCTTAGTCAATATTTATTTTTCTATGATTGAATTTTCGTTGTTAAAAATTAAGACTGACTTTTAAGTAGGTTGATATATCTGTGTATTAGAAATCTTATTCTCTTCTTCTTCTTCTTTCAAAATGGTTGTTTCTTTCAAAATGGTTGTCTGGAAGAAATTGCTTTTAGCGATAAGACCGCCAATTGTACATTTTTGACTATAATGTAATACTTTTTTGTTGTTTCTTTGGTGTGCAATAAAGCATATTCTATCTATCTATCTCTTCAAAATAATATGTACCTACAGGATAATAAGCCTAACTTAATCCTAGATACGACAACAGTGTGGTCCAATAATCCATTAGTACTCATTTAGAAAGAGAACTGATTTATTATCATAATATATTATTATATGTTCAGTTGTTTTTATTATAAAGCACGTAAATTCTTCTTAAAAAAAATAGAAAATACGTATTTTGTAACTACAACAAAACCTGAATAGGTACGTGAAAATGTAGGAAATATGACATTGAAGAAACATGATCTCAATTTGTACGAGGATTTTCTTGAGCTGTGATACATTAAGTTGTTTGGTTTCACTTAGAAGCGGAACATCTGCAAAAATCTCCACAGATAATTTAACCTTGACCAAAATGGCTTAGCGCCGCCCACACCTTTCCTCTCATAAAGCCTTCTTTAATCTTAAGGGAAAATCTCCAAGAAAGTATCTTCATAATTACCGCTTAATCCTAACAAGTTTTCACCATTAAATTAATCCATAATTTTGTAAGTAGGTTCTTTCTTTGCATAGGTATATCGGAAACAATTTTTGCATTGGGTTTCATCTAATTTATTGAGATTTAAGAATCTCAAAAAAAAATAAAGAAAAAATACAAGTTTAGTAAGAACAAGTCCATCACATCATATATAATATTATCATATTATATTACTAAAGCATTATCTGGACTAATTTATAGCTATAAAATATCCCCTAATTGCTTGGGCTTTCTTAAGTTCCCCTTCAGAGAAGAATAAGAACAACTGCTAATAATATATTTTCCGAACTTCAATTTGTTGATAGGCGTAACAGTCATTGGAATTGAAATTTGAACCGAGAACATTGAACTTTATTAATTACATTACAAAGGGGGAGACTAAGTTTGAAAGTGGTAACTAGCATCAGACGGGTAACTCCAAAAGTCGGGAAATCGTGGTCGTGGCCATAATTTCCCCTTCTTTAAAATTCAACGTATTTAAGTAACCGAAATTCTGCTCATAAACAAAAAAAAAAGAAAAAGATAAGAGAGTTGAATAAAACTGCATTGATAATATGTGTTTTATTGATTTCATCCGTATTGTAAAGATCGTTTGGGTATTTTAAGGAATAAAATATTGTTATTTTCAAAAAGAAATTTACCTATTATCATTATTTATAATATTCGCAATTCTTAAGAAAATATCTTACCCAAACCAAATTCCACACATTTGACCACTGTGTCATCAATTACAGTCAAAAGTCTACTTAATATTTTTTATTGCTCTGTTATTATATAAGATCGTTACAATAATAATTATATTATGGAATAATAAAAATCATTTCCCAAAATGTACACTTCCTATTTATTTAAATGACCAACGAATTATTTAAAGTGTTAATTTAATAAAGTTTTGGGTACGGTTATTAATTTTGTCAATAGGGAAAACAGGTTTAATGAAATGCAATGTCCAAACTTGCTTGTTTTGACTCGAACGGCAACTTGTTCAAATTGAAATTAACTGAAGCTGTTCTATGAATTTATTTCTCTGGCTCCATATTAATTTTGGGGCACGGGTGAATTATTCAAAATTATATTTAAATGTATTTAAACAAGATTAACTGTGATTTTTTTTTAGATTATTGGTTTCGATTATAGAAGTCGGAGTTAGTTTTGATTTTGACAAGCTTTTTTTCTAGCGTTTTAGGTATATTATTTTTATTTTGTTGGCAATGAAAAAATATTATACTCCCGATATTACCCCAGTGGATATTTTGACAATCAAACTAAAGTTGCATGAGAAGTTAGTCATTATGACTTGACTATGAATAGTTTTAAAAATATATTTTTTTATTAATTGTAAAAGGCATGCGTTTGATTGCAAACCTATGTTGTGATGGGATATAGCTATTAAAGTAAGCATATAGAAGTTGGATTGGATCATCCAGGGATGAGAACATCATGCTTAAACAGGACAAACTCGCATGACGGCTTTGTTCGGTAGGTGGTAAAAAAAATCCCACCACGACCGAATCTCCCACCAGAAGCAACTTGGGTATTCATCGCTGCTTCATCTGCTGCATATTCAGTTTGTGATTTTATTCTTCATAAGTAAATAAAAAACCACACGGTGTTTATCGACGGACCTCTGAGCGGTAGTATTATAATTACTAGTGGTCCAGTCAGTGGTCAAAATTTAACCATATTTTTTTTATAAATTTTAGCTTTCTTCGCTTCTTCTCCATATAAACTTTTTCTATGGCAAGTTTCACACTCCTCTATGCGCGCAATATTCTTAAAAATGGAACTACAAAAAATATCACATTGCTTTCACAAAAACATGGTTCTCCTAAAAAATTGTAATGTATATTATAATGTTATTACTGTTTTGAATTTTTATGCTGTTTTATACCCCATTTCCTCTTGTCAACTGAAATTTTACCTCCAATCCGAAACCCTGGTAATCCCAGAGGAATTAAAACGGTGTTAAGGTAGGTTTTAAAAATGTCTTGACATAAATTCATGCGAAACATTTTAAAAACGTGCTAGTGTTGCAAATGTATCTAAAATATTGCTTAGAAAATAAAGGTTTTGGAAACTACTGCTCTATTTTAAATCTCTATGAAGAAAGTGATTTATTGAGAAAATGTTAACGTTTTTCAAAGACCATAAATATTTGTGTTCTCATAAATACTATTTACACGCTGCCGCGACGCGCTGCTTTCGCGTTGTTGTCACGTTTGCTGTCAGACAGATCTATTACTACTAGCAGTATGTTTTAAAGTTTAGATTGCATCCTCTGAATATTTTGACAGCAAAATATTAGCGCGCTTGCTACTACAGCTATAGAAAATAACATTTATAATATTTGTAACCTGTATTATCAGCAGTAGGACAAAGATCTTCCCAGAATTCTTTCCACTGTTTTCCTTCCTTGTCAGTTTCCGAACAGTCATTATTAAAAGTATAAATTATTACAAAAGAAAAAAAAACCTAGTGGTATAACCATTGGACTACCAAGTCAGAGGTCGTAAGTCCGAATCCCAGGCACGCACTTCTAACGCACTGTAGAGTATATTGTTTAAAACTTAGAAGAATTACTCAAAATCAACTCACTAATCACTGAGCAATCGATATACAATGTCTTCCCTCTTAGAAGTCGTTTAAGTAATCATATAATTTTTAAATAACATCCACTGTTTAAAAATCCTATTGAGTATTTATGACAAAGCAATCAGTCAAAGTCTACAATTACATGATTGAATAAATAATAAATGTGTAAAGAGTGAAAAGTCTACTTTGATCTGGCCGCAAGCGACGGTCTTTCGAAAATATTTGTTCAGGACTAAACGGCAAAATTCTTGTCTAAAGAGGATCCAATCCTTTAGTCTTATTTATTGACATTTTATCAATTATAGCAAGGGTACCTACTTTTCTTTGATTCTAAATAGAACTAGGTTATAATTACATTATTATATAAGATGCTTCTAAATTATCTGCCACGGCTGCAATGGGAGATAATATTGGTTATTTATATTATAATAGTGAAGTAATTTTTATTATCTAACGTCATTTTTTTTTTGCCTGCGTTCTATTGCGTAGGTCTAATTCTGCTCCATGCTCCAATTTTTTTTTACTGTTCCGGGGTATGAAATTTCTTCACTATTGTAATCTATATACCCAATACTTTCTCCCATTGCAACCGTGGCAGATAATTTAGAAGCACATTATATATAAAAAATACGAGTTAGCCTCAGTGTCTGAACTACTATTATAAATAATTGATATCGTCTCTGACGCGTTGATAAATATTTGTATGAAAATCCATTTCATTGTTTAAGTTCTATCACATTGAGAGCTTATTTGGCTTGGCCTACATTTATGTTGGCTTTTTAAAAAAAACATATAATTTGCCTTTAGAGTTTAGATTAAGAAATAAGTATTTACAAACTAAATATAACTACTTATACATTTTGCTTATAAAAAACAAAAATAAAATAAAAAAATAATAATAATTAATAGAAAAAAGGTACTTAAATATTATGCGTCAAAATACTCCCCAGCAAAATTAGAAATAAAAGAAATAAGTATTTCAGCATTTTTGTATTTTATCCCTGAAAGGGGTAATCATGAAAATGGAAATTTAGATAATAATTAAATTATTATAAAGGATAAGTAGGTAATTAACTGACTGATTGAGGGTAAAGAGAGAGTGTAAAATAAAATAGTTCTATCTCTTATTAATAACAAGCGAAGGAAAGTGACAGAATGTGTTTTTTTTATTTGTTTAACATTTACGTTTAAGTCAGAATTGTCACCATTCTCCTAGCAACCGCCTTATAAAGCCTCCAAGCCAAGCCAAGCCAAGGTTTTACCTCAAATTACATTTATTAGTGAACAACACATAAATAAAAAATAAAAGTATAATAAAAAGAGATACTAGGAACTTGGAGAGGTATTTAAGCATGAACCCACTAACTGTAAGTACAAGGATTTAGCAAATTTCTAATTCTACGAAACTGAGGCTCTAAAAGGGAATCTAGACGAAATTGGGGCTGTACAATGAAATGAAGGGTCTTTTTTCTCATTTTATCCTAGTAGATTTAGAAGAAACGCTGGCAATTTCCAAATGTTATAAGTACTATTTATAGTTGAAGTATGAAAATTATATAATCATAACTAAACCGTCAAACACCGAGAATTGAGACATAAAAGGAAATCAATTGTTTCGCATCGCTAGCTTCCTTGCGGTAGTTATGATCACAATTATTTATATATTCATTACGTTTCAAGGACAGTCAATTTGCAAATTTAATAAACAGTGACACACGTTACAGTCTTACTTATTTAAACCAGCTCAATAGGTATGTTGAACGTTTTATTTTAAGATTAAATTTTATTATTTTATTTTAAGATTTAATTATAGAATACGTACTGTGTGGAACAAAGGCTCATATCCTTTCTTAACATTTTAGAAATAACTTTTCAAGTTGAACATTTATATAATAAAAGAACTAAACTTACACAATTAAAATAATATAAGAATTTAAACAAAATATAAAAAAGTGATTTAATATTTCTAATATTGTTGCTGGCTGCCTCATTGTGTGCTAGATGAATATAACTTTTTTTAAGACAGAGAAAAGAGAGATGGAAAAATAGTAGGGAGACTACCCTGCAGTGGAAAATTACGGGCTAGTAATAATAATAATGTATTTAACCACAAACTCACTTGAGTATCAATCAGTCAGTTGTATCACCGTTGATCAGAAATATTAGCTTAATTCCGCAACCCCCGAATGATATACCTACCATAGTGTTATCAATCCGTAATGGATTGGTAACAGTATTTATGGTATGGTTGGCATGGGTTTATAAATAATATTTTTTATCATAATTTTGATACGGATTTATTACAAATAGGAGGGCTTTCTTCTCTTCCCGTGGGTGCCGTAAGTAAGAAATGAAATTAAGTAGATGGTTGTGATGTGCGTACTAATGGTAAAATATCAAAAGGGAATCAGGGGGATTAAAAAAAATAATAACTTACAAGCTATTCGTTTTGATATCTTTCAAGCGATTTTAGTCTGTTCTTACAATTTTTTGTATGAAAAGAAAATATTATTTTACCTCCGAAAAATTAATATCTTTTACAAAAGAAGTTGAACAAGAATGTTCACAATTGGGTAAACACCGATTGAGTGGTACGATTGGATGGTTTCATAAAATACTTAAATTTTTTTTTAGTTCTTTGGCTTCGAATACTTCGAATAAACCCGCGTTAACTACCTAAAGTTCGAACGCTTTGATTAATTGCTCGCTCTCACAAAGATACCCTTCTGTTAAGTTCGTTCGTGATTTAAATTGTAATTATCACTGTTTGATTCCAGGTTCAACTACCAGATGTGAATCGCAGATGTTGCTTTGTGTTCGTTACAATGCCCGGATCAAAAATATTGTAACATTGTATAATTTTCTTAAGATTCTTTTAATTGCGTTCATTTTAGAAAAAAAACAAATATTAAATTTATTTACACTGAAAAAATTTACCTTTAGACAGTCAAGTGCTGTTTTTTACTCGAATAGGCCGCCTCGACCGAAGTAGCACTCTCTCACGGATTACCGGCGTAAAATAACAGTACTTGTACTGTTAGGTTTTAGCCGGTGCGTTTAGCCGGAGGCCTAAATTCTCTCTGCCCCTTCCGCTGCTAGTAGAAAACCAGCGCCAAGCATCAAAGCCTGGCACTTGATAAACAAAACAACAACAGTATTGTTTTATTAACATTTTTGTTATGTATTATACCTTCCCAACCTCCATATCTTTTATAGAAAGGTTAGGAAAAGAAGGGGAAGGCTTATGCCCAGCTGTGGGACATTACCTGGGCTATAAAAAAATAAATGTGGTACCGACGTGTGGCGTTTAAACTATGATATCTCTAATATTTTATATTAAAGTTATGTCGATAGAATAGTTAAGAAATAAGCTAACAATTAATCAACATATTTTTTAAACGTAAGCCTTTAGTATATTTTAAGTATATATTTTACATATTAATACACATGTTTTGCTCATTAAATGATTTATTTTTAATAAAAAAATGTCATTTAATAAGCCTTTACTATTACCAAAAATAATGAGAAATTTCATTTAGGTAGGTAAGGTAAGATATTTATTGCATTAACAATGTCTTTGATGAAGGTTCATTAGATAATTAAAGACCCATTTCATAAATAATTAGGTTCGTGCTTACGGAACACACGTAGAAAGCGATGAAAATTATTGAATAATAAATTAACGGTATCTACAATATTCAATTAATGAGCTAATATACTGTAATGCCTGTATAATGTCATATCAGTTTAATCCTAATTTGAATTGCCGATTGAATAAGAGCTACCAAGTCTATTGCCACCTGTATGGCTATGGAAAAAAGTGCCTATTGCCATTAACCAAGCACAATTCCAGACTCCGTGCTGCAACTGAAAATATCCTAAAGGAAAAACCCAATAACACTTTACCCAACCTGGGGACCTTGTGCTTAGCAGTCCCGCTTGCTACCACTATACCAATGAGGCAGTCCCAAAATAATATTAACATGATTCACGACCATAAACGATAAAATAAAAAAGAACATAGGTATGCTATTTTTAGGAAAGCCAAGTTCTAAGTGGGTAAAAGCACTTAACGCTGAGCGTCTGGACACCCACGTCCTAAGAATATTTATTATGATGATAGAAGGGGTGTAGAATTGACTCACTACCCTGATTCAGTATCTACTAGGCGTAATGCTACAAAATATGAATAAAACATAATATTGTAAAATTTAAAATTTAGTTTCGCATAAAAAAAATATAGGTACCTATATCAAAAATATGTATATTTTCTGCTATTTGTGTTTTGTCAAGGATATATTGAATAAAAGAAACATTGCACGTAACTTATAAAAAAGCATTCGGGGACTGCCGCAGTAAAGCTATTGCATAGAATTTTTTATCAACTCATGCAATTATAATTTTTTTTAAGCTATTGCTATCGCGGGCTTTGAACGCGGCGACCGAATCAAGAAATTCCGTAACGAAAATAAAACCTAACACCCTTTATTGCAACCCTTTACGGTACAGACAAAGACATATATAATCCTGCAACCGGTAAAGCTCTAAAAGCTCCTATTTTTGTTACTTGACTCGGACAATTTCGGACTTTAGTATTCGCATAATACGCATAAATACTTTATAAAATGTTTATGTATATTAATAAATCAATGTCTCTCAAAATCATAAATGACTCTTTCTTTAAACTATTTTTGAATCTAAAAACTATATATTTATCACTCAAATCCAACAACATACTTAAGTTATTTTATTTGAGAAACCTCTTAACTAGCTAGCTTCTAATCAATAACATCAATAAAGGTGGCAAACATAATAACATAAAATATCTATTTGAGTAAGGGCGACGACTAAATGCCACGTGGAAGTTCTATTCAAGGCAGCTTCCAATTAACGAAGCCATATCTAGGTTTGTGAAGATAGATTCAATAAATGTCAAGCAGAGCACAATAGGATAGCATCGTTATAGGAATAGAATTCAGACGGATGTGGTTATGTTTTCGGTTAATATCAAAACATAACACGCCGAGGGTTATGTAGAGATAATTTTACATTCACATTTCGCCAAAATTCAAAACTTTGAATTGTATATACAAAATTGTACATACAATTCACAGTCTTGAATATTGGTACAGTATAGTACAGTATTGTAACCGGGTACATTTTTTTAAAATTTTGGAATATTGTAAAAAAGGATTTTTACTGCATTATTGCTATACTAAAATAAATAAAGTAGCCTGGGCACAGCTTAAGACCAGAGAAAATTTCCAGTAGAAAAACTCTGTTCTCGAATTACGAACCAAACTCTTTATTGTTCACTGGGTTAGTGGTTAAGCTCTGTGCAAAATTTTGTGGAAATTTTTTCAGTAGTTTAGGTTATCATAAGTAACAAGCTACCGGATACCCTATTAGAATTAAAATAATTGTGTTGTTATATCAAGAAAAACTGCATTAATTTGAACTTCGATCAATATTACAATATAGGTCGAGTTCAAAACAATTTATTTGAAAGAAAAAAAAATTGTGTGAAGTATAAGTGCGCCATTTGAGCCTGGCCCAACTCCAAAAATTTGCAGTCATACCCAAGCCAAAACATATTAATTTATTACTCTTTATTGTTATGGATAAAACATGTGTTAGACCACGAACACACTTGACGGTAAGATCTATGACTTAGGATGAAACATACCTACCTGTAAAATTGTTGATTAAATGTTGGCAATTGGCTTGAATGTTTGCTCAAACAAAAAATGCAAACTTTGTAATCCAAGATGGATGAATATCATCCCCGCGTTTGCCTGCGGGGAAGGATGTAATTAGTCAACCATTCTAGAATATTTTTTATGTCACTCGGAGCAAGTCGCAGGAGAATTCAATATTTTTCTAATAATTATTCTAATAACATGTTTATTTACATTTGCGTTAGATTATTATTGGGCAACTTTACTACAGACAGAGTTAATACCGTGCCAATATTGGTGAGCCTTGGCAACAATTACTTGACATCATTGGAATCAAAATTTGCTCCGAAGAGCTTTCAGAGAAAATTGTTACTCCAGTATATATTATAGTTCATTAAGACTTCATGAACAGTAAGTACTTTCAGTATACAAACGAAATTTTGTGGCATTGAAAACTAATGTAGCCGTTAAATCATCTCCCTATAGAATCTCACAGGCATTTCATTAAAATCTACAATGATAGATACAAAAGTTATTTTTTTTTTTAGGTTATATCAAATAAAAACTCTTGTATTCTCCCAATAGATGACTCTGACTACAAAGTACCTATAGCCATCTAGCGTAATTCTATGTAAGTTCTCAGAGAGGCCATCTGTTATTAGAACTAGCGTTAACGTTTTATTCTGAGGTAGAACTGAAACCAAAAAGACCTATTTCTTCGAGTATTTAGTTTCTAGAATATTCACAAGATGCCGCTATGCGATGTTATAGTCTAAAATTCTCTCGTAAAGCAAGTATTTAAATTGATTTTGATGGCGCCACTCTCTATCTTTATACATCCGTATCCAGGAGATTTTTTTTAACGGATTTTTATATAGCTATTGTAATCATTATTAGGTGGCAGTAATGTAAAGATAAGCCAAAAAAAAGAGTTAAAAGTTATCAGAATCATTAAGAAACCATTGTGATACACAGTCTGTAATAACATCGTAATAGTACCTGGTATGTTAATGCTGTCTTGGTATGTTATTGTACTTCAGGCAATCTTGATTTAAGATCAGGAAACTTTTAGTTAGAATTCTTGGCACAACGCCATCTAGGTTTCATAGTTAAAAACCTTGATGCGGAAAATGTACGGGTAAAACACGGGTTAACCAAACAACCAAGTCCATGAAAGTGTAACAGAGGGTGAGCTTTGACTATGAGTTTATCTTATTCATTTAATATTTGCTAGATGGCGTTGTCTTACCTCACTGCTATGCTAACCGTGTAGTTTTATAAGGGCCAACGTAAACACGCGGTAATTTGGCCGCATCCCACCATCTCCATTCCGCGTCCGATTCCTCGTGGAGATTGTGGGGATATCTTTCCCACTACAACAACATTCAATAAAAAATCAATATAAATTTTACTAAAAAAACTTAGTGATTATTAAATAATTCAGTGTAGGTTTACACCTACACTGAATTATTTTATAATCACTAAGTTTTATTTAATAATCGCTACAATTATGCTACCAATCCATCATGTTGAAATTTCCATCTATCGTTGGTATATTTTGTTGGAATACTAATCCACATTTCTTTAACAATACTGTGCTTCGTAGTGCACCCGGCATAAAGCTCATGATCTCATAATTCAAGTATTCTCATTTTATTGTGAGTTTGATAAATCGAATTACAATCAAGATTTTAAGATAATATTGACTAATCCACTTCATAGCACGAGCTACTCGTATATTCTCAACAAAAGCGCGAGGCAAGGACATAGCTACGTGACAGTACAGAAAATTAAATGCGTTTTAATTAACAGGTTAATGCAGGTAGACTTTTAATGTGTGTTTAGTGAATTTTCCTATAGTATTTAGATTTTTACACTCAATAAATATAATATTATACTAAGTTCTAGTAAAAATTGGGCCAGTTGTAGGAACATTTTCAGCAAATTCTTTATTTGAATTAACGTCTAAAATATGATCACATTAATAACAATTTGTTTTGTTTGACATCTACTAATCATATACATATTTACTGATGTATTTTTTTATGTGTTGTATTGAGCCTCCTTGAATTTCTGTAACCTTTTTTTTTGTTTCATTCGACGATCTTAATATTATTACCTGTCATTGGCGTAATTGTGCGCTCGCAATTCTTGCTTCCAGTGGCTCAGTTTGCTGCACTGGCTTTTGTTACGCGTTTCAAAGGAATTCACAAAAAAGTCGTTTGTCGAAAGGTGGATCCGGCGCTTGCAACAATCGGCTTTGTTCGCTGCACTGGCTACTGTAACGCGTTACAAAAACTCGAAACATTACAAAACAACAGTTTTTTGCTTAAAACTTTAATCAAATAAAAGAATTTGTTAAAAGTGGCCGTTAGAATTTGAAACTGGAATGTGATTAAAAAACTGTTTTGCATTTAATTTTATGACCATGTTTTGTATGTTCAAAAACTATGAAAATTATTTGTCAATTTTCTTTTCAATTTCAATTTCGGAATAGCGTCTGAAGTTTATTTAGTTTTTTTATCCCACCTACAAAAACAATATATTTTCCGCTGAAAGATTGACAAGAGTGCCTGAAACTCTTGAAACTTTGACGGCAAAACAAGTTATCTTAAAAAGTTTGCCACAGGAAAAAACATTAAGAAATAGCTACCCGATTAGTGACGATCCATTATTCTCGTTTTAACTTAGGTTTATGTAAAAGAATAAGCCGACACTCGACATATTTTACCTTGTTTACGGCTATTAGCACTGATTTAATTTCCAGAAGTTTTTGTCGAGACCACATTATTTAGCCTAACCTTTTAGCAACTTTGTAAAAGTTAGTCCTTTGGGTTTAAATAAAATATATCTTAATATCATCATTAGAACCATTTTATTCCTATAGATTTAAAATATGAAAGTACTTGCCAAAGGTTTTAATACTACTTCAACACCTGAGTACAGGGGTGTAGCTTTCTTTAAAAAATAATAATAAGAGATATAATTGATTTTATTCTTAACTTTAAGGATAATGATACGCTTAATGTTTAGCTAAAATTTTAAAGAAACACTCTTGTCCGAACAAATTCAGATAGTCAACATAAATTAATTGTTAAATAGTTGTAACTTGTAAGAAAAATTTATTTTCATAAAAAAAGAATTTGCGCAATCTGTACTTATACCTATTTAAAAATTCTCACAAATTTTCTTGTAATTTAAGTCATCTAACGGTCAGGGTAAAATACTCAGGGAAAATAATGAGTCAGGGTAAAAGACTTTTATAAAGAATTTGGATATTTTATATCCCTCTAAATTATGAAATATTTCACTTTCTTTGAATTTTTTTACTTATTTACGATAGCAAACTGATAAGTATCTACATTTTGTTATGCCATCAATTTTGAAATTAATTCAAGAGCCAAGGTGTTTCCATTTATAATAAGTTATAACTAATATAAATTACCAATTGCTTGAATTAGACCTAACTCAAATTCAAAATATGCTAATTTAATTGTATCATATCATACAAAATTGAGTGCGTCGCTGTTTAAAAGGTTAATTTGGAAAGTCACAGTCAGTTTTTATACTCATATTTGTATTTGTACTGAACTTTAAGTGCTCTGTGAAAGTTTATACAACACCAAAATAATATTTTATGATTTTAGAGATTGAAGTGTAGATATAACAACTCGATAGAAGAAAAAAAAAGTTGTGATATTTTTTTTAGATATGTAAAAACAGTTTTTTTTTCATTAAATATTTTTTACTTTTGCCTGAAAGCACTGGTTTGAAGGAATTGGTTCTTTTTTTAAAGTCCACGCTATAAGATTTCAGACTAACCTGAATCCTTACCAGATTTTTTTCATGTATCACAATTGGCCACATAGTTACACATTACAAAAATACAGTTCAATTATTTTCACATCAAGTTATTAAACTTTAGAAATTTAATAACTTAATGTTACTTGAAGCGTAGAACGGATTTAATGACTTGGCGTAAAAATACCTACTCACTGGTTTAACTATGCTTAATATTATTCAGGAAATGTTGACGATTATTCAGCACACTTTACTGCTTCAGAGGGATATAAGGATTAAATTTGGAGTATTATATCTCAGAATATCAGACAGCATTTAATCATCGTAACAAAACAAACTATGTAAACCATACGAGAAAATTAAATAAAAATTAAATATCACCTAAAATAAATAAAAAACCATTTTATACGCGTGCGCACTGCAAAGGATACTTACGACTGATTTGCGGTTGACTGACTGTAATACTGGACTGTGCTAATTGGTGCATGTGGTTTCATCATCCTTGTGATAAAGAGTGTTTCTCACTGTCGACTTTTTTGTTTAACGAAGTTGTGATTAAATTTTCAGATTAAGGAAACTAGGTTGATAACAATTTAATCACCTACTGTAACAACCTATATTCGCAATAAATTATTTGAAATTAAATTTGAATTTGAACTTAACTATATCTACCAGGTAAAAATTTGATACCTCCGACTGACCCTATGGATTAATCTAGGCGTTATGTCTATTTGATTTAACAGAAGAATAATTCAGTTTCTATGTAGGTACAATTTTTCTTCTCTATTGCCAGAATAAAGAAATTTGCCTATTTTTTTAACAGTTTTATGGTTATTATACTTTGTAAAATAAACTTCTATGTCTTTATTTTTAACGAAATAAAAGAACAAAAAATGTTCTACTTTGCAAACTCATAAAAATCATAAACGTTATGTAAATTTAATCTTTCAGGAAATTCAAGGCTATCTTATTACTACAAATTATTACTTCAAAATAATTTATAAACCATGTGATTTTATATGTACCTAGGTATAAATCGTTAAGACGCATGACTGGATGTCCCCACATTTGATTAATTAATATTGCTTTATTTAGAAGCCTAAAATTTTAGCATTAAAAATCCTCTCGATAGCTCTTATGAGTAAAATGTTAAGAAAAGAGGCATGTTACCATTTACCATAATATAAAGACTATGGAAGGCTAAGCTAGCAACCCGGCCAACGCCTTAACATGCTTTCCGAGGGACGAACTGAGATTCGAACATGAGACCTCTGACTTGCCCGTCAACGATAATACCACTAAACTATCATTGCAGAATAGGATAACCATAATAAGACAACCACATATTTACTTACAACAAATATAATTATTTGTTATGAAGGCCGTGCGCTACATAAGTATTTATAGTAAAATTAATAATGATGGTCTATCAAGTAGAATTTTTTTTTTGTGAATTTTTTTAACATGTTATTTAAAATACGATTTAATAAGCACGTGAAATTTAAAAAAAAAAACTGGGATGGGATTCCAACCCACGATTTCCGGCGTACCGTGCCGGCGCTCTAATCACTGGGTCTAGTAGAATACACTTGTCTTTGAGATATCTATTTGAAACTCTTAATTTGAAGATCCCTAAATTGTATTGTTCAGAAAATACCGCGGATAACCCCATCAAAATCAATCCAGCCATTTAGAAGATAAATACATGAAAACTTCACATCTCAATATATTTTTATGATTTCGTAAAAAAATGTTGTCCAGTTTCCTTTCGTTTATTAAAAAACAGCAATTTTTCCGCTTTGTTCTCGTCCAGTATTTATAAATAATACCTTTTTTTTTGGGTCATGCTAAGTTTCATTAAAATCAGTTTAGTAATAGGGAAGATGCACTATTTTTATTTTTGTTTTCATTTTAAAGAATTCCATGTAGAATAGACCACAAATATATTTAAAAAATTAAAACATTGCAATTTATCCGAAAAAATGCTGTTTTAAATTGACAGTTTGACAGTTCGCGGGAAAACGGACTTATGGTGCTGATGACGTCACTCTTGTCTTTTACTGGTTCGCCGTTGGCTTTCATACTTTTGCATATTTATTTAAATCGAATAAAAAATAGTATTTACAAAGCATAGAATTTTATTTTATAAATTTACAAATAAGAATAACTTAAATATTATATAGTTATTACATTTTAATTTTGGAAATACGGCATCTATCCAGAATTTCTATGCAGCATTCATAACAGATAAAATGCTTTTATCGTATATACAAATATACTTCTTTTAATTTTTCAAAGTTTGTGTGTGCTATACAGAAAAGTGATATTTTCCTTATGCTGAAAAACATTTGAAGTTGTACTTGTGCCCAATATCTTGGTGTTATTTTATTGTCTTTCACATAGGAAAGTATGGTAGGTAGCTTCTGTTAAGGATATTTCACCTCTAGGTACTGTGTAATTTTCAGCCGTCAGGTGTTGTACCAAAAAAGGGCACTCGGCATTACGAAGAAATCCAGCTTCTTCAATTTTAATCTAAAATGCTGATTAAAATAATATAAACAATATTTATTACTACAAAGGCCTGGAACTAAACATACCTAACTAATTATTTTATTCAAAATATTTAAACTAGAGAAAAACTAATGATGTTATGTCAATACTAACTCTAGGTAAACACCTGTAGGCGTAGCATGACCAACATATGTCTATTCTTCCAAGACAAGACAAAAGTCATTCTATACGTCAAGATTTCTCTTCTCTGCGAGCATGAGGGCACCCGAAGACAAAATTTCTACGCGGACAAAGGCCTAGACTATTGTCCATAGCAACGGGGAAGTATTCTGATAAATGTAATCATTATAAAATTCTACCATAGAACGAAACGTCGTAAACAAAAAAAAAATTTTTATTCATTTATTTTAAGTTACAAAATATATTTATTTATATTTAATAATAATTAAAATTACTATATCTATCATAAATAACCCTTTTTAAATTGATTTTCTTACATAACAAATTAAATATTTAAACAAAAATTTTGAACATAATATCTCAAATTCCGAACGCAAAACGAAACGCAATTTCGTCACAGAAAAAAAAAGTAACTTCGCGCCGTTTGCGGAATTGCGGACTTATAAACAAAGAAAAACATTGGAAAGATGTTATTGATTTACTATAATTATGTGATTTTCAAGAATATAAAAATAACAACATTGTGATTAATTATATTTCTCAAATGTTTTATGTTTTTTGGAAGTTAAAGAAAAATGTTGTAAAAATGAAGTAAGTTGTTCTTTCATACATAAATATTATTGTGATTAATTATATCAACGCCCTCATTTATTGGTCGTAAACCGTCCTATAACGACTCTCTGACCGAATGTGGACCTTCTATTACAAAGTTATTCATCATTTGAACACTCTTTTTATTTTATCTAGTCATCGCGTGTGCTTTCATTCTTTAGTTATTATTTTGCTTATGTTCATTTACCACGCTAACATACTTTTAATCATTCATTTACAGCAAACGAAGTACCGCTAGACAAATAGAAGTATAGATGGACTACAAGTACCCACAGAAATAATGCCGACGGCAAATTTTAAGGCCCTACGACGATATGACAAAGAATAAGTCCGTCTTTATAATTCTTGTTGAGCAAGCACAAGAACATTGCACAACTAGATTGTAGAGCAGTGGCGGGTGTTAGGTAGGTATGTAATTATTATAGGTATCACATTTTAAATCAAAAAATGAGCTATGTCCCTATATGAATATTAACATCATTTGTGTTATTTGTTTCAGACAGTATAGTATTTGTGGAAAGACGTAATAAAGACGCAGGCTGATGGATCCGTTGCCGTAACGCACACTTCGTGCACCAACCGAAAACTACTTATACATCGAGAGACTTCGTGTAACTAACTATTTGTGAATTTAATATCAGACTTAATAAATAACTCTCTAATAAATAAATTTTTAAACCCTCGTTTAATTTAACCTCCTGTTTGTCCTGCTCTCACGCAGCAACAGATCAACGGATCGAAGTGATCTATATATATGGCTATGAGAAGTAAGTAGGTATTATAAACCTTTCGGAAGAAATTCTCTAAATGATAGTAAAATTCGTATCAAAATCCGTAGCGAGGTTTAGACGTACCGCTAAGAAACAGACAAACGAAAACAGCTACACTACCTACATATTTAGAGATTCGCGTGGTTTGCAAACTCGTACCAGAGTACCGAGTGCAGATACCACACACTGTTAAATAAATCCATACTAAATATCATTAAACATAATATTAATTTATTATATTGTTGGATGAAATAGGTAGGTATGTTTTTATACCATAAATTATATTTAGGTTCAGTATAAAGATATTTTTATTAAGACACTATTGAAAAATAATACTCCATTTCTAAAACTATAATAAGTATAATATGTATGTATTATTATGTTCTATATTGTTACATTTATCTATAAAATAAGTTTAAAACCGCCAAATTATATTTTACACTAAAATAATGTGAACAAAGTCGAGGATGGAAGCTAGTAAATATATAAATAAATGAAGAAAACAAGTTTCTAGGTCTCATGAGATATAGACAAAAAATCACTGTATGTCCAATTTGTCAAGAAATGTTTCTATTTGTAAGTGTCAAAAGTAGAGAAAAATTGTTGGTCATGCTCGCACAATATAGACATATCTCTACAGAAGAAAGAAAACTTTTCTTTTTTCAAATTTGGCATCGCCATGCTAAGAGCCGAAGAGATATGTCTACAAATGTCAAAAATCGACAAATCGCGTAGACAAAACCCTTGTCTACGGTTGTCATGCTACGCCTACTGGAGTCTGCTTTGATAAACCCAACTCCCATTTTTATTAAAAAAACGCAATTAATATTCCCATAAAATAATATTCACCTTTACAACCATAACCTCAAATAAGTTGTCAAAACAAGTGTGACGTCACGAAACGCTAATTCGTGTTTTAAAATACGTATTGTTTCAAGTCATTTTTAAATCGTAATTATTGTAAAAAAACAACAATATGTAAAATAAAAACGTTGCAGTGGCCTTTCTTTTATATTTTTTTAACGTTTTAATCATACAAATTCCATAAATATTACATCTGCATCTTCCCTATTGGAGCGTAAAGATGTAATAAACAAACATAATATTTCTGATGTTTAATAAAATTATGAATAATTTTAGAATAAGGATGTTAGTTCTTACTTAAATATTCTGAGAAAAATAAATTCATCAGTATAAAAATAAAATAAAAATTTCAAAGCTTAAACATTCATTAATAGACAGAAAGGGCACTTCGAATAGATGACATCATGTGTTCTAATGTGTTCGAAGTCAAAGAACTGTCACTCCATACAAAGGATAATATATTTTAGCTTATTTTATGGGAAGAAAGCAATAGTTTTAGAATTTTTGAAAACATAACTTCAGCATTAAGAGGTTAAATGTAATTTTTTTTACTGGTCAATTTATTTTTAAACGTTTTAAATGGTGATATAAAATATATAATATTAGGTATATATTTTTTAACAGTTGGCAAGTCTATTAGTGTACATCAACTATTCGACAGGCTGTTAGTACTAATTTACTATTACTATCATAGGTACCTTTCACAAAATATCCTTTTAGAGCACTTTTTTGGGGGTTAGCAACGTTACCACACCTACATAATCTATTTCACGTAGGAAGACGGATTTGTGGGTACCTACTAGCTTTCATTTCGTTGATTAACTCGTGAAATAAATGAATGATCATATTACTGGTAGTTTCCACGCGTTTCATTTACGAAAAGGAAATGTTTTGGTGAATGAAAGGAGTCTTTTCTTCATTTTCATCGTTTCGAACTGGATATAAATATTTTTATTTCTTTTAATTGCACAGTTCTATCTGCGGAATGCTGGATTAAAAAAATATATAATTTAAAACGTCTACTCCATTTTTTCTTACCTGTTTTAAGTAAAACAAGATCATAATAAATTATAAAATAATAATTATAGTATATAAAATAATATAGTAAGTATAAGTAAAAAAATAAATAAACAAAAAAATTTCAAAAAGCAATGTTAAGAATAGTGTCCCTCGAGTGTATTGTAACGTAAGCAAAGTTTAATCATAATTTGAATATTACCCAATCAAAATCAATTAAACAAAATCTAGAGACTAATATCTGTGTCTGAGGTTTGTAATATCTAACTAAGTACAAAATATGCCCTAGATCAATTAATCGTTTTAAGTTTTAACTTCAAATTGCTTTTAATTTAACTAAGTTGTATTTAATAATACATTTTTACTTGATCAAAGACTTTTTCAATAAAGAGTAAATGCAAAATAGAAAGGAATGTTACATTTAGTAATTTATTTACTCCGTGAGCATAACATCGAACACAGAATGGAGCATTTGCAGTTACATATTACATAGAAATCCTCGAGAAAATGCTCTTGTATTTACTCACCTTACTGATGTAAAGTTTAGGACATGCTTACTATGTTTACTACTTTACTATGCTCATATCTAAATTGAAGTTAGAAATGGTGTCATCAAAATGAGATCAAACTAAAAACTATTCCGTCAACTTACGCATATTTTATTTTATAACTTTGACATTTCCGTTTTACGAGGGATGGTAGTGTAAATATTTCAGTTAAGTGTCTCAATAAAACATTTGAATGGGTGCAACCAAGGAGTTGGGGGCAGTGAAAGAAGTAAGTAAGTTAAAAGGACTTCTCACACTAATAAAAACTATAGTAGTATAGGAATACATAGAATGGGTAGTAAACAGTTTTTTTTTCAACATGTGGAAAAATTAGTTGCTTCGGTTGGGTTTGTCCAAAAAATAGTATAAATGGTTCTATATAGCGTATTATCGTTGTATAAAATATTTTCTATAAAAAGGTATTTAGTTACTTTAATCTGTACTTTGCTAAAACGTTTTACAAAAATATATTTTCTGATTGAATGTAAACTAGATTTTATCAGCAGATTAATATTTTTTACAACCAGCTGTGGTTATGATTTGTAACGACCTCTAAATCTTTTGAACAACCACAGCGTAGGAGCAAGTAATAAGAATTCTATTTTATTTAGTTTGAAAAAGGTTAGCGCAGCAATCCTATTTAGTTCACAAATAGACATAAATTATTCTGAATTCCAATGATGAGGCTCAAAGCACGTTTTCAGTTTCAAGAGTTGTTGGGAAATGGGTTTAATCGCATCAAGGAAATGTACCCGGCAAACTAACAAGACAGATAAAATAAAAATATAAAAGGAAGAGTACATACAAAAAAAAAAGTAAAAATGAAACAATAGTTTCAGAGCAGGAGTATATAAACTGTATGAGTAAGTGAAGTTATTTCTCGCACAAAAGACTTTTTTCATTTACATTTTTCTTGGAATTCCGTGGAAAGAAATGTTATCGACATCTGTTGTTTTGCAGTAGTTAGTTACAGCAATAAATGAAAATTGAAATTTGTCGGCTAAAAAAAACTTGCCACAGCTTGCGAAGCTAGTAATTAAATCGGTAGATGTTTCATACTTTTTGTAGGATTTCCTAATATTAATAAAAGAAAACTTGAAAAAAGTGCACAGCTTTTACAAGGTTTGTACGACAAAAGTTCAAAAATATTTGCATTTCAAAAATATTATATATTTAATTACTAAGACTGCAAAATGCTTTTAAAGGTGTTAGTAAACAAAATAACCAATCAAGAGCGAGTAAGGAGTAAAGCTCGTGCCGCAAGAAATGCTTACCTAATTATAAACAAAATAGTTGTTTAACGAGCATCACTGAATTCATTTATTATTAGAAATGTACATGTTCTTCACTCATGGTTGGATTTTGCGCCCCGCTTGCCGCATGAGCAGATGTTATAAGTTGGTACATAAGTTAAATGAAAGTTATTAATCAAAAGCCGGTTTAAAACAAAAAAATAATAATAAAGTAAATTCTCATTAAACTCAACTAAACAATAATAAATCATACACAGTAATAATAAATCTTACTTACTCTATTTATCATATTTTGTGAATAATTCTAGTTACTAATAAATCAAATGATTATGTTACTTTCAGTAAATCTCCTAAACTTAATAATAGTAGCGAAACCAATACAAACTTTTGCTATCTTCTAGTTTCATTATACAACCTGTATTAAAAAGTGTGGCTAAATATAAGAGTCGCATGAGATCTCTCTGAGTTCATATAAAATTCCAAATGGAAACATGAAATCATAGGTTTTCGTACATTAAAAGCTAAATGATACCATTGAAAAAAAATTAAACAGTGCACTTACAAAAAAATAATGTTTAGAAAAATACAACAATAGTTTTTCTAGAGTTGATACAGAGATAAGAAGAGAGGCGCTCACTAATCTGCTGCGCAAATTGAAGATTTATAATCAATGACGAAGTTTTATAACTAATTCATAACTAATGAATTAGTTATGAAAAATTGCAGCAAAACAAGTTGAGAAGAAAAATTTCACAAAGTTTCAGCAAAAATTTCAGCTTGATCAGAACAAGTTTTCATACATAAAAATGAAATAAATAAAAAAATATTTATACAAAAACTCATATAAGCATAAACAAAAACTTTATACAACCTAAGTGTTCATGAGTTATATTATATTTGTGACTTTATTTATATTTTCGTGTTTTCTTTTAGTTAACAAAAAAGGATTTAACTTACCTATCTTCATCTTATCTGATTTATTGCTTAACTTTATTTACGTGACATTTAAATAACTTGAAAGCCTTTTGATAAAATCTTTCTTATACCACAAGAAAAATGTTTCAAAGATTTTCCATGTATTAATGTAATGGCGTAGGAAAAATGTTGAAAGAAACACGAGATGAATCGATTATGACGTTTAAGATAACGAACAGATAGGATAACAGGAAAAGTAGGAAATGTTAAGGAAACTGTTTGTATTCAGCCTATTTAACGAACAAAAAATATTTTATTTGGTTACACAAACATCGACAACACTGTTACAAAAACATAAATAATTTAAAAAGTAAACAAGCTGCCCTTGGTTGTTTTCCTTCATCCTTCTTTCGTCGTGCTATCTGTAGATAAAAGTATAAAGAAAATCATCATCATCATCAAAGGCCTTTATACATCTACAAGAGATGATTTATATAGCGTCCGATTGGTTGCACCTCCGCTCATGGCTAATCAAGCCGATACGAGAGCCACATATGCGATCACACTTACAATGACAACGCCTGGTTTGAACAATTGTCTTAAAAACGAGCCAAGAGACACGACCGCGACAATAACCGACCAACACCTTCACCGTCACAAACACATATTTGTCGTAAGTGTGATCGCATAAAGAACATATACAGGACATTATTCAAGTAATGCCTTCGTAATTTACGTCTGGAACCGACAGAACCTTCTTCCCTAATTTTCTATAGAAACAATATGATTAATTCAAAGTTCTCTAAATTAAAAACTGTGCTAAGTACCTACTCGTATCAAGATTGAGAGTAATAAGCTGTTTCACCTTTTTTGTTTTTTTTTTGTTAACGGGGGGAAACATTCAAAAGGCACCCGGGGAAGAGACCGAGGAGTGTGGGAGTCTTACCTCACTAAAACAACCCCGGTGATCTTCATCAACACATGGAGGGAGACCCGGACCCGGATCCAATGACCAATAAAATGTTTATAATTTGCAGCCATAAAGATCATTTAAGTTATTTTTTTTTGATTGACACAAAGACTGGTACAAAAAGTCAACTAAACCATGGTATAATAAATTACGTCTGGACTACGTCATCGACCGTGATAAGTTCTCAATTATGATAAAGATGTTCACACTAAGGAGCCATCCACTAATTACGTTACAAGTTACACTTCGTCGGGAGGAGGGTTCAACGAAGTTGTAACATTATAAGTCAAGGGCTCCACTATATCAAAATTGAAAGTAACGTAAAAGTATTAATTTATGGATGGCTCCTAATCATTACGTAGTCTTTGGACCACGTTTGAAGAAACTAATAGGCGTTAGCATATTACTTTACTACGAACTAAACACTCACACATAGAATTTTAATTAACAAGTACTGAGAGTGTTGTTATGTTTGATTTTGGTGGTCAGTAGATATCCCATTTTTGTACCGCAAAATAAGATAAAAAAGTAAAAACGACAGGTATTCACATATATAGTCATTCTTCCATAACAAAAAAGAAAGCAGTACTCATAAATATACGAGATTAAATTAATCACATTATGAAGAAATTTTTACTTAGATAAATGGAAAAAAAGAAAATAGATTCGATCTATTCATTTCAATTTAAACATTTATTTCGCGAAAGTGTTTGTAGCTGCTTGCGTTGCAAACTTTGCACATTCTTCTTTTGCGTAACATTATTTCGATAGCTAAGTACAAAGTTGCATTATAAAATATGTTTCAACATAATCATAAAAAACAACCACGCAGTGGGTCCCAAACAGCAGTCAACGTCTTCGCGGCAATCCCACGAGGAGGTGGCGGGATGAACTCGAATCACATCTGAAGGACTAGTGTTAGATTGCATTAGACCGAGACAAATGGAAGGAGAGAACCGTCCTTTGCCCTGCAGTGGGACGACCTATAAGCTAAATAAATAAATAATCATAAAATGTTTTGTTTTTAGAATTTGAAACTTTATCTGTACTTCGTTGTCTTAGTAAATATTAAAAAGGAAATTGCTTATCCCTTGAGCAACATTCACTGCACGTGCCTCTTCCTTTTTAATATCTTGGATATTTACAAATTAATCGAACGCTTCCAATGCAAGCTTGTAAAGTTTACCTACATTGTGAAACATTCTTTTTTTTTAATTTTCATCAGTTTTTATCAAAACAACGTTTTTAATCAAGCTTTTATGTTGGAATATCGAAACTAAGCGTAAGCTAACTAAACTATCGTACTAACTAACTAACTAACTATATGCAAAAAATTGTGCGTACTGTTGACCATTAAAGAGTTCCTTTATCTGGTGTAAACCTGTTAAAAATAGTCTTTTTTTTGTGGCTGGGGGGAGTCAAAAATGCCTACCGCATACCGCACGTCTGAGGACGTATGGTTCTGTGGGGCTCGCACCCACTAAAAACATCTGCCCCCCTGCGTGTTCCGCTCACTATATTGAATGGATCCGAGCACTGCAACCTCGCTTCGCAGCCCCGTCCAGTGCCTGCCTGTAGGCCCGCTCAAATGTTAAAAATTATCTAAGTTGCGCCTTATAAAGTAAGCTATGTGCTAGGTAAAGTCCGTCCAAATTCGGTTTAGCCGTATAGTGGTTTACTCGAAAAAACAAACAAAAATACCGAAAAAATTAAACTTCAGTTTATTTTGCATTTCTAAGCTAAAAGTTCTAGAAAGGCAAAGCAGTTTTCGATGAAACTATTGATTCCGTGTAAAGGCACAATATACGTAGAATACTCAAGAGGCTTTGATCCTGACTGACTTTGAGACCTTCAATTATTACGCTTCTACAGTCGACAAAACAGCTTCCGACAATTGTAAAAAGAACATTGGTACTATATACCTAGTTATTTGGGTTGTAAGTATTACACAACCAAAGTGAAACGTCAGATTTTTATTCGCTCCATTAGCAGTGTCTAGACCGATTTGATACAAGTTTTTGTAGACAGGAAATGGCTGCTATACTGTCCCCTATGCATTAGTATAGCTTTTCTGGACTGACATAAGCGACCATTTAGTAAGACACGATGTAGGTAAATATTGTTTCCGAAGTCTGTCTTATGGTAACCACAGAATTGTAGGTATGTTTTTTCGTTTTTAGCTAAGTATGTACTTTACGTGGCAGTTTGACTGCCACGGCGCAGACACAATGCAATTTTTATTGTTCGCGATCAACGGTGACCGCGCTGGCGTTCAAAGGCTTAACCAGAAATATTTTTCTGTTTATATTTTTCCTTCGCCGTTTTAGCAAGTGATTAATTTCTAATACGCAAATTAATCAGAAAAGTCAGAAATGCCTGAATTTTGAACCCCCTTCGACTTGGCAGTCTAACGGTCGTACCATAAGGCTATTACTGCTGCTATTTATAATTGAATAAAAAAAGATTCTAATCAATACAACTTTATAGAAACTCTGATAGAGAAAAATCATGGGAATGATGAAAATAGTAGTTGTGATAGGGCTTTGCTTTGAAATCCAGAAAAAGTCTTCTACTTCATGAGTCATCGCCTCTGAGTATTTTTATAATTCACCATTATTATAGTTCGGTCACTTTTGTCTAACATTACATAACCATAAATTCACGGCTTTTTCCCATGGAGGTTGGCAGCAATCACAGGACGCCACCTCTAGTGCTAGCATGGATCGAAATCGAATTCTTATCGAATCTTAATCAGGTATTAAACGTCAAATTTGACACAATTTAATGAACTTTATGTCCAACTTGACATTTAAAATAAACATTCAATAAAACTCACATACTCCTTTTGCCTGTTCCATATTCATACATCCAGGCATACACACGCACACAGTCTTATACCGTTAAATTCTACTATTCGTTCTATTCTAATCCAATAATAAATTACATCGATTAAAAATTCGACAGCTTGTTAAAAATAATAATGTTCCCGATATCGAACATAAATTAACAAACTGTAGATAATTAACAGACTAAAACCGACTTTGTACAGAGTTTTATTTGATTATGGTGATAAGCAACTTGCGCAAGGCATGTCTAATAGTCGACTGCGAAGGCGGGGTTGATTGATTAATTGAAGTTTTATCAAGCTAAAGTTTTCAATGTTAATTACAGTTCAGATACCGTACAGTTTCAGTACAGCTGAGATCACAGTAATTTATACAATAACTAACAGACATTGGACCGTCTAGATATTATTAAATGGTTATGTTCACAATCTACAACTATAAATAAAAAAAAAATAGCAGTGATAACCTAGTGGTAATGACCGTTTGACTGGCAAGTCAGAGGTCTCAGACTCGAACCCAAGGCTCGCCCTCTGACTTTTCGTAAGTTATGTCCGTATTATAAACTAATTATCATCTGCTCCATGCCTCGAAAAGCACGTTAAGCCGTTGGCCTCGGCTGTCATGAAGACTTAGACTGTCGGTAAAGGAAGTTGGTACCATCATAAAATCCTGATAGCTAATCTAACTTCAGAATATCGTATCCCTTTGGGTTGCGGAGGTCAGACAGGCAGTAATTTTGTAGAAAACTTATATTTAGCTTGCATCTGGTTAGATAAGAAGCCGACCCTAACAGAGTTTGGGAATAAATAAGGCTAGGAGGATGATTTTCATAATCTACAAATAAAATACATTTATGTTTATAAATTTAATGGCACGCAAAAATACGAAATTACAGCTTCCACGACTAAAATATTTACCAAATTGTGTTGACAAAGCATAATTATTATGAGTAATTACTATTTTTATATTTGTGATATTAAAATAATAAGACTCGTCTTAATCAGACTTAGAAAAATTTAAAAGATACTTTTTATCCTGGTCGCGGGCCATAACTTTTATTATCTAATGAAATGTTTAGTTATTCAATAATTTCAAAATGTAGAATTGCTTTGTTGCCTAAGTAACAACATGAATAATAATAATACATAGTTTATAATCACAACTATACTGTCATATTACCAAAGTTACTGCAAGAACTAATTTTGATTACGAGTTGAGCATCAACGTCCTTTATATTTACTTTATCTTCGTTGTAGCTATATTGGCTTTTCCAAGTATAGAAACTAATATGCTTTTACTTTAAGAGTATTATGTTTCCCCTTAAAAACAAAAGTGACGTTTCATGTAGCCAAGAAAAATTCATTAAAAAACTTAATAAAGAACAAAAATATTGGTAAAAGTTAAATTTTAACTTGTTTACGGATTAAGGATTAAATAGAAAGTACTTTTTGAAGTTCGCAATTGGATTTATTTTGTAAAAAAAAAAATTAAAAATAAACCTTAACTTGGAAATGTAGGTATACCAAAATGTAACTTGATATAATCAAAGAGACAGCGATTTTTCATCAAAAGTTCGACACCATTAGAAATATCAACTTATTGATTTTTCTGTTTATATATTTTTTTTATTAGCTATAATGTACCTTTATGTACTAGCACAATTGAGGAATATTTATACAAAAATAATTCTATTTAGGTTTACTTGCATACCTTTACAGTTTTGCTAATCTACCTATATCTACCTATATAAACGTAAAGCGAAAACTGTGGATCCTTTTTTAAGTATATTGCGCACACGGAGTGTGAAACTTCGTATAGTAAAAGTTATAAGGAGAAGTGCAGATAGCTAAAATTGACTACTAAAATTACACTAGTAATTACAAAATTCTTCTGAGAACTATATAATATACTGACATAAGCAACACAAATTGTCAATGCTGAGAAACTAAAGAACTCCTCTAGGTATTGGACGTCACCCTTTTGAAGTAGGATATAATTTTTTTAGGCTTCTGACTAGGTTACGCAAAAAAAACATGATGCATTCATGTCATTACATAGCGCTATACAGAGCAGTTCATGTGTTTAGTCAGTCAGTTTCTCCAGTAAATTTATTAAATTCTCCCCCAGTTTTCACGGATATTAAATATTTTCAGATTGCATTATCTTGCCGGTTGCTCTACTTATTAATTTTTGCCGTTGTTTTTTAAGGCACCTTGCGTGATCTTGACCTACCGAAAATCCCCTTTATTTTGAACCCAAAATGTAAAAACAAAAAAATACTTACATTTCTTAACAAATTGCAATCGCATATGTCGTATCCGTCTCACTTCCTGTGCAAGGTTCAAATGTGCAAACAATTAATTAACTTTAGCTGAACAGAGTGCAAATTAGTGATGCAGAATTAAAGACAGTGATTTGTTCTCGTGTGTTGAATTTCAGTTGAATGTAAGATTGATTAAAGGAATTGTTTATTTTATAGAAAGCTGAAGGCTTGTTTAGATCATTTGATTGCGTTTCCTACGTCAGAATTCTTACTAATATAAATGTGCAAGTTAGCTTGTTTGTTTCCTTGCTTTTTAAGTCTAAAGTATTGAACCAATCGTTCTGAAATTTGCATATAATTGTCTGGTGTACAGAAACGGACAGGGTACCTTTCGTCCCGAAAAAAGTACTGTTCCCGAGAAAAACAATAATTACGTCTTTCGAATGATGATTGAAGTTTTTAATTGATGTTATTAATGATAATATTTGATGTAGAAGGATCTGGATCTTCAAGTATTTGGATCTGAAGCTTGGGAAAGGATATAGGCTACTTTTTATCAACAAACCACGCGTGCGAAGCCGCGGGCTAAAGCTAGTATTTTTGATATTCAAGTAATTATTTTTTTCGATTGTGTCGAATTACCGTCGTATCGGATTATGAAAGTAAAGAAAAGAGTAGGTACCTGTGTTTGTGCACGATAATGTTTCCAGCATAGTTGTCTAGTCTCCGTTGAGATTGGCCGCTTTGACTTAATTCCGGGTATGAGGATAATTATTAACATTGACGCTTATAATTAATTGTTAATTAATGTATAACTGTAGTTGATCTTAAGGCTAGTAATTACAAGAAAACGTTGCATATCGAATCAAGCGAGAGGGCTTTAATATAGGGTGCAATCCATCACATATTAGCGTTAATTAGAATTAATTATTTGGAGCTTACCATTGAGCTTAGTCTTTATCAATGACTCTTACTTTACTATTTGCTCTATTGGATGCAAGGCGAGTTTAATTATATCTCGGGTTCGACTAAACGTTATTGGATTTTTTCGGTTGATTCTTAGTAACAAATTTGAGCTTAAAATTGAGCTCGGTATATATCAACAGAAGCCTGTTAAGTAGGACTCATAACATAACAAGCAATTTGTGGGAATCCGAAACCAACGTAACCTTTTGGAGGAATACAAATATGTCGTTATAACAACACAATATTTAATAAATATGTTATACCTAACAATACATTATGTAACCAAATTGAAAATTTCATTTAAGAATTCACACGAGAAATGTTAGTTTTAAGGTAAGTATACACTAGGGCATTTTCATGCAAAGTAACGTTTCCGTTTTCGTTCGTTTTCGTTAAAAATGTTCCTACACTGTGTTTCACGTAATACTCACGGTGAAAGGGTAGGTATTTTTTTTTTTAACTTTGCTTGATAAAATGTTACTTACAAAAATTCGCTCGTTGGTTTATTAAATCAACTTATAACAAAGCCTTGAGCGTCTCGATGTATCTACAAGTAACTAAGTAGTGTATACTCACCTTTACTTAACAGAATTGCAAGATTTCTTTTTATCACTTTTTTAATTACAGATTGACGACGACAGTTAAGTAAGAAAGATGGGGAAATCCATGGTCGTTTATTTGATGGTGGAGCAATTACTTTTTTCCCTTAACCCATTGGGGTATCTTTTATCTTGGGTCGTCTGTTGTGTAATGTAAATTACTGGCTTCAATTAATGATACCTAAGTTCTTTACGTAAAATATAACATCATTTGCACCGTGTGAGGGTCTTCAGTTCATATTTGATATATATCATACTATAGGTAACTTAACAGTTTTAGTAACTTTATAAATACAGGGTGTTAGGTACAAGGCGATTGAAATTCCTGTAAACCACGTAGATAGTTTTTTTTTTGTGTTGGATACAATTTAAAAATGTATGAAATTTAATCAAGGGAAAAAAAATATTATAATAAATTTCAGATTTATTTTAAATCTCACTTTATTTACTTCTTCAAGCTGTTTAACCAATAACAAATGCTTTCTCTACATTTTTTAATTGTTAGATATGCCCTTTTCCAATACGAGGACAGTAGAAACCGCTCAACTTCATTCTGTAGAACACGCGTGGCTCCACACAGTAGCGCTGTAGAGTGGATGCGGTCGGCTCTCACGGCATACCCGTGCATCCGATCTAACGTAGTTACATCTGCTTTGACGTGCTATTACTGTACGCTACTGGTCCCTATAATTGGCGGGTCAGAATTAAGGATTTATCGAAGTGCATGTACCGACCGTACACCTGAGAGATTGATTTTGGGCAAAGATAAACCAGAATCACAGCCGGCTTAAGCTTTTACGCTATTGTTTTATTAATTAACAGTTGCGAAGATACAGATAGTACCTACTTTAATTGTCAAACAGGTAAGTTTTTATAAAAACAATGTTTTATCAAGCTTTCACTTTTTGCCAAAACGAATCAAAATGAGCCCAAACTCGATGGGGTTGCGTCGTTTAATGACGGACTTCCTATGGCCATCTTCCAGCTCCATCATCAGATCAACTCTATGTCTTATTAATATTGCATTGTCATCCAATTTATTACATGCATGCAAAATTTCAGCTTAATCGGAAACCGGGAAGTGGATCAAATTTGCAAAAACAAGATTTGTTTACAGACAATGGGACAGGTGAAACTAAATAAAAGCTTGTAAAAACGTAGGTTATGAAAGGTAACGTAAGATTCAAACATCTTCGGTAAATATAGTCTCAAACTTTCGGGAACACTCAACATAATAAAACAACTTTTTAACGGATATAATTCGCATTTTTATTTTCAGTCTGCCTGCGACCACGAGTGCTGCAAAGTACTCGAAACGTCAGGATTGTATTATCAAAATAAAAACGCGAATTATATCTGTTAAAAAGTTGTTTCATTAACTTCGGTAAAGTACCTACTAGTAAACTTCTACGTGAATGTGTTTGTATGTCACCTGTAAACTCGTTTAGAGTCCAAACTTTACCCATGGTATGTGATTCAATCTAAGACAAGAATTTACTATTCGCTAGTCACATACCTATAAGGAAATAGGTTTATCTGGTAAAACGGAGGTATGCAGGGTTATTTGTAAAACACCAGCAAAAAAAAATCTGCTGTTCCATACATTTATGTTCACATGACTCAATAAAATGTATGGAACAGCTGATTTTTTTTTGCGAATTCAGGGTTGGTCCCATAGTAAAAGTTGTTCATAATGATGAGTTTAATGACCCCTTTTAAGGATGCTGATGTTTTACAAATAACCCTGTAATACGTATTAATAAAAATAGGCTGTAGAGAAATAGGAATCAAAGTAATGGATCGACCAACTGTTAAAAGGAAAAAGACTAAAAGCGTTAGTAATTAAAGTAATTGGTATTGCTTCAACGCAGCAAATATTTGCTATGGGTTTTCATATTATATCATTACGTCAATAGTGTATTTTAGTACTTTAACGGCCCGTGAAGAACGATTAATTAACGAAAAATAATACAATTGTAGTAACTTAAAAGACTAAAAGTATCGTATGTGTATCCAACCCGGATATGGTCTCTCTATACCTATGTAAAATTTCATCTATCTATGTAAACGTCTTGACAAACTTTCACACTGATTATAATAATATTAAAATGGGCTGAGCTGTCATGCTGTTAAACTATCTTTGCTAAATATTTTCGCTTTTTATTTTTATTGCTTATAGTTTATAACTAACAAATATGAAAAGCGAATGTTAGATTATCATTATCATATCCACTTAAAATTCTGCACAATGTCGTCGCCTTGCTTGGTTTCCAGAACGTTTCCACGGCAAGTAAATCTTTTGTTAAAAATAATAACCCGTTAAAAGCTATTTGCAAGAACTACAGAGGTGATGGCGTCACCGTCGTCGCATTAAACCCCCGCAGCCTTAAATGCATGTTGGTAATTCATTCCGCTCGTTGGCACCCAAGTTCCTCAGGCGAACACAGAAGAAACATTAGCTTCCTACCACAGCTTTATAACCTTTGTGGTTTTAGTGTTTAAAATGTTTTAGCTCAAATAAAGCTTTTATTGTTTAAAATTAAAAAGATAAAAAATTTACTTAGTATAGGTAGGTACTGTAGGACCCTAGGACCTCTGATGGGTCCAGGAGTTACAACACTTTTGAACTATCTATGATTTTAAAGAAAACAACTGGTTTTTCTGCGTGTTGGATGAAGACTTATTATTTAATTATTATTGTAAAATTACACATCAGATCACACATTTGATTTAAAAAAGATGACGTCCGTCAATGGAGTAAAAAGAAGAAATGAAGCTGCTCATCGCACTATGTCTCAGCGCAAGCAGGTTCGTAGCTCTTCATGCAGGCTGCATAGGAAACCACCGTAGTACTATTATTTTCTTACATTCGGTTTTATTATACCCATCTAAAATAGACATGTGAAATGAAAATAATTACGTCAGCAGGGAGAATGTGAAAAAACAGCTGATGGACGAATAAGTTGTTATATTTTTTTAGTTCAAATAATGGCATCCTTCCCCCTATCATCATCATTACTATATTCAGCCAGTATCAACTCACTGCTAAGTAAAAGCCTCTTATCTCTTGTGCCAATTAAAATTCACTATATTGAGTACCAATATATCTAAATTCATTTGATCACGGACGATGCCTCGAAAGTTAAATATGACATCGAGAGTTTATTAATTAGATCGAGAGTTTGGTCATGCGTTTATTAAATTGAAACCGTAATCAATAAACCTTTCAATTAGTTAAATGATTATATTGATAGGAATTTGAATATATTGAATTATAAAATATTATAAATCTTTAACTTTATAGATAAAGTTCTTATTAATTCAATGAATCGCAACGAAAAATAAAACTAGATAGCTACTTAATTACAAAAGTCCAATTGATGTCAAAAGTATTCGATAATGGTGTGGGTATACAATCTAGACATAAATTCAATATATGAAGGTATATTTTAGAAAGCTACAAATATCTCAACATTTAGTTTTAATTAGATTTTTGCAATCAAATGCGTGTAAAAGTAAATTAATTCAAAGGGACTTCCCAGTTTGTTCGATTAACGAAAACTTTTTGCAGAAAACGAATGATTTAGAGACTATACTTACCGATTAACATAAGATTCAATTTAAATTTTAGAGCTGTGACATTAAAATAATTAAGAATGTAATAGGAATTGTAATTGGCTTGCAATGGTTAAAATTCTTGACTGAGAACTATTTGTTAAGATAATTTTTTTTGAGAAATATTCTTCGGATTTGATATTATATTGATATTGTAAATTCTGTTTTCTTCTCTTTGTCAGCCCTTTTGTAAAACAGTTACCTTTTTGGATTTTAAAGTATAGGTATCTTACATAATTGTCATGAAGTTAATTATTTCGTAAGTATTTTATAGTACTCATTCGGTAAGACCTAAGAGGTAGATAGTTCACAGACACATTAAAAAAATATATATTTAATCTTATAACTTAATATTTTTAGATAGCCAGTACCCTACCCATCTTTACCTTTTTTTTAACAATTTCTGAAAATATTATCATTAAAATCATATAAAGTTGCAAATCAAAGCACTTTTAAATCGGTGCAGATTGGTGTCGGCAATTTACATTTTGCTACTCCCTAAAAAACCATTAAACGGCAAAAAATCTGAGTATAAAATACGGTCTACTTCATTTTACGTGCAACATTAAACGATCTCGCAATCAGCTCACCAATAAACCTTGGAGGACAAAAAACCTTGGAGGAGTTAATGTCCAATAAAATAGAGTAGGTAAGTAACTGAAAATTTTTTTCAAGTTTTCATTGAAATAATCAAATTTTGAGTTTTTTTCTCGATTTCCTTTTTAGGGTTCCGGAGTCAAATGGCAAAAATAGTTATATCATATTAATGCTACAAAAATTAAAAATTGAGATGAATAATTTTTAAAAGGAAGCATCGTAAGGATTTTAAAATCATTTTTTACATATCTGTGTAAACATTAGACAAAAATTATCGTCCCCGCCCTCAATTTCAGAAGTCTGCAGGCTTAAAACTCTATAAAAATTTGGTAGGTTTGTTAACTTTCTAGTATAACTAAAATCTTTTTACACTTTCCATGAAAAAAAAAAAAAACTAAAATATCTCTGCCTTACTATTTAATTATTCATGCAAAATGTTATTAATTTATAATTATAAAAATTAAAATTATTTTTAGCTTTCTTAGCCAAGTAGTACCTAAATCAGGACGCTTTTGGTTTCGTAATGTCTTATACCTCCGTCGTTTTTATACAGAGGACAGAAAATAAATATTTTCGCGCATCCCATTGTGTGAAAAGTCTTTAAAAAGACATCAAATATTTTTTAAATGACTCTTTTCCTTAAATTTATGTTTTGCGTGTTATTAGCTAGAAAACTGTTGTATCACTCCCCCTCACATTTTAACAATCTATTTTAAAAATCTAAAGAGTTTGTTGTTGCATTTACTTTTTTAGATTTTTAGTAAAGAAAAGAACTTTCTTACAAAGATTTCAGAAGGGAGATTTTGAAAAATTGTTTCTCTTTAGATATTTCAACATTTTCAGTTTCCAATAGTAATACTAGAATGGTGCTTAGAATAATATATATTTAGAGATTTATCAAAAATATTTCATGGTCGTTAAAACAACGTACCTAGGTATGTGTTGAAAAAATATTAATCTAAATCACTTCACATTAAATTTAAAAAATATATAGAAAGAAAAAAATCAATTACGAGCAGCCACAGTTAATTGGCTATCCATAATATTCATATTTATATTCCTTACCATGATATAGATTAATAGAAAAAGCTCAATTTCATCTAGCATCCTCTGTATTATCCTCAATACAATGCTTAGTTGGTTTGAGTTTCTTACCCAATACTTACTTATTATTATTCAGAACACGTCATCTAGTAATCCAGTTTTTGCAACTTATACTAAATCTTCTATATCCTCTCATTCTTGGTTTACTCAGCTTAATATTAGATTGATTGCCCCAGAATACTGGAATGCCAATGAACTGATATAGGCGCCCCAAATTTTATCTAATATATTTTTGACACTTGGTTGTACTGAAGTAAAGTTTGAGACGCCTACGATAATTATGTTTGTAACCAGTGTTTTGGTGGCTTTCTCTCTCGTTAATTAATATCGTAGTTTATCAATTAAGAGCAGCATATCTATGTTTATCTATGCTCTTGGAGTATAATATTATAAGAAAGTATAGAGCAACTCTACAGAAATACAAACCGTGAGCACGGGTATGAACAACGCGGCTGCGACACGAACTGCATCCGCGATCAGACTTCGATCGAACCTTGCTCACTCTCCGCATAAGGGAATGTTATTGATGTTATCACTCTATACTTTCTTATATACTCCAAGGATATGCTTTAAAATGCCTTTGTTTTAACTTTTATTACTATTTTCTACAAGCTAATATTTTCAACAGGCTAATATTTTTGCTCTGCTTCGACGCATTTCCCAATTTTATTTGTAAATGTATTTTTACTGACCCGTTTGAACCTTAAGTTTTGGTCTGAAAATTAAACTCTAGTCGCGCAATGTTAATGTCTTATAAATATTTATTTTCTTAGCTAGTGGTTGGTCAGCTAGATAATTTTGGACATTGAATGGGACCATTTTGTCCCTTTATACATTTCATGAATATTCAGAGCGTTATGTAAATGTTACTATTTTGAAGATTAATTTTATTAAACTGATGATGATGAGACTGATGATATTTATCATACATGTTTTCTTTGTGTATTTTTGTGTGTACATAAATACTTTTTAAAGAATGACCGACTTACTTCGCTGACCTAAAGAGAAACTGTTCCAAGACCCGTCACTCTTCCATATCTTGCGCTATTTTTCGCCTATCGAATCTTTTTGTGCTTTGACGCCTCAGCGGTATCTAGATTACCTGACTGGGAGAAGTCAGGCCTATTTGATTTTGCCAACACTACTCCTAAATTGTTAAGTTGTTGATGACTTTCATTAATTAAAAAAATAAACTTTCATTAGCCTCTAGTTTATTTTATATTTATATTTCTTCTGTGTTAGTCCACGATTTACAACCGTGGGTTAGAATAAAACTTATTAGTCTTGTAAATGCGTACCTAATATTTTCTCTGTTACCTAGTAGGTAGAAAAATGCAATTACGCAGCCCTCTAAGATATAGTCACGTCCAAAATTACCACTTTTTGGGTAGTACCAGTGACGGTGAAACTTAGATATTTTGATTAGTTTTTGAATAGTTTTAGTATGTCCTGATATCATTTCATGAAAAGTGCTACTGCTAGGATTCAAAAGAGGATCTTAATTATAGGTATTGAAAAAAATTATACAAAACTATACAATTTTTCACAATCACGTGTAAACTTCTACAAAACCTTTATCCTTAACTAGTGGCCCTGCCAATCTAATAACTTTAGGGTGTGTACACGAAACTGTATGTTTTACTGAAATTCTTCTCGCCATAAACAAAATGGAAGTAAAATTTTCTTGTATTTCACTTTAGGTATATAATATACCTACAACAATCTTACTTCTGTCTAAATTCTTGACTTCAAAATTACTGAGGATCATGTAATCTCACAATATGGAATACGCAATGTTACAGTATCATCATTTGTGGCTGTGGCAGATAAAGTTTCTTCATTTTGATGTTGGTGTAAAATGTTGAAAGGCTGAAACCGCAAATTTTCCAGGTCGCTCATTTTATAATTTGAATTTCTTGAGTAATGAAACTAAAGTGACTTTTGAATTTAATTGAAATATGTTGTTGAGTGAGGTATATTTTAAAAGTTTTTAATTAATTAAAATGTGTTATCCTCAATCTCTTATATGTTTTTTTTTAAACTGGTTATTGGATTAATTAAATTATAATTATATTTCTAAAGATTTTTTTACGTTACGATTTTAACGGGTCCTGTAGACGGTATCATTTATTGCATACATGAGGTATCTTATGCAGACGCATCGCCCACTGCGCTGCAATTATTAACCTCAAATTATTGGCGTTAAAAAAAATAAACATTATTCAATAAACTATGTTTCTTTAAAAAAACTGAATCATTGGTTTATTATGTCACCATCAATAATGTATCACAAACAACTAACAGAAATACGGCCGTGATAGGATAGCTTCGACGTGGCAGCGTGTGCGATCGCGTCAACAAAAGCACTTAGAAGCCGCACGAGTCTAGATTGTGCTCGGTTTATGCAAAAAGGCCCAATTCCTTTAACTTTTGATAAACACAAACAACTTAAAACTGGCAAATTTAAATGTAATTCAACTCTACATTTACCTTTGGGGAAATTATTATGATTTAGAGAGCATGAAAACGGAAACGAAAGCTTGATAATAAACTTTAATAACTCTATTAATCTCAGATCACAACATCAAATGGCATAATATAAGTAATTATAAAAACACTATTTTACACAAATAAAATTACAATATTTACACCTTACATTTATAATAAAATTTACAAAATTTACAAAACGTCACAAGATCACTTAGAAATCGGTATAATTGAAACGATTTCTCATCCTTTGTCTTTCGATGCACACAACACAAGTGATTTGCCTACTGGAGTCCATATGCACTGTCTCTTCGGGTATGGGTGTATCCCGAATGTTTTTCCGTAATGGTTATAATAAACTGACATTATGACCGTTTGAGTATTTGGTTGAGGATCGGATTGAGCGGTTGTACATTGTCAGTCGTACTGACGACGTGTTGTTGTCGCCACGGCGGAGAAGCGAAGCGTGGTGGCCTCCGGACTCCCTGTAAAAATATTAGATATTAGAATTAAAATTTTATGGTGGCCGTCTCGACCAGGGTAGTGGGTTTTCAGAATATCGGCGTGAAATAACAGTATTCATACTGTTGTTTCGAACGGTCAATGATAAAAACCGGACAACTAGTCCCGCTCAAGGGTAGCAACGTATTTGCAATACTTCTGATGTTGCGGGCGGCTGTGATCACTCAAGTGTTCCGCCTATTCATTTGACCCAACATTTGATATTATTATTATGGTTGTGACTTCCCCGGACAAGAATTACTGTTAGTTTCAGGTCAGTGGGTTTACCGCTCCTTGTTTTGAATGAAAATCTGAGTTCCTCAGTCGTATAATAAGAAGCAATAATATTTTAAAGGCTTTGTTTACCTAAAAAATATTATGAATATGAATTAAATCTACAAGTTAGCACCGACACAGCTAGTTTCATTTCAAAGAATAAATAACAATAATTATAAATTATAAATTTATTGCTCCTAAAGATAAACATTTTTCATCTTGCTTTATTCATTTGATGTATAAAGAACATTGTCAGGGTTTAGACCAAGTGCTGGCCAGGAATGGAAGTACCTCCAGTGGTATTATGGCATTAATTTACATAAAAAAATATAATTATTTAAAAAATGCACTAGGTATGTGTTCATTCTGGGCAGCCCTTGGTCTAACCACCAATCAACCAAAAGATTGGCAATGTCCTTTAATTCCATGTTACATCTGTACGGCGATTATTAAATTACGGCATAACTGATGGTAAACGGTTACCAATGGAAGTTTTGAGACACGAAACGTTACTAATCTTGTAACGTAAAAGTTGTCGCGGCACCTGACAGTGCAAGGCATACACATCTTCCACTGACAGCATAACGCCTTCATATGGAGCTCTTTTAAATATATTTCTACAGACACCTTTCCCACCCTCTTTGAGGTTTTCCTTCATCTAAGCTGACTCAGGTCCAGGAAAAATCCGTGACGAGGGTAAATAAATAACCCCTCAGAATTTTTTTATTAGCATTAAATCAAGCATTTTATAAACGAATTCGATCCCAATATCTAAAACCTTATTTTCTAAATAATTGGTTCGGTTTACTTAGGTGAAAGAAGTAAATAGAGGCTGAGTTTGATCAAGACAGCTTAATGAAAATTTATTTTTAAATAGAAAGGCATTAATATATATTAATATTAGATAAATTATATTTATAAACAATTTTATAAAGTATTTATAAAAACATAACCCTTTCTTGGCAGTCGTGTAAAAATAAGTAGGTATACTTAAAGTTTTCGTGTAAAAAACAAATAGCCAATTTTCCGTAAAAACAATGTGTATATGTCATCCACATCACTTGCTTGCAATTTAAATAACATTAATACATAATAAATAAAATGAACACTACCATACAAATATTTAATAAATAAAGTGAACACTACCATATACGGGGTACCGCATCTTATAAACGCTGAAAGTCTGATTGAATTGATTAATTTTTAAAAGCACTCCCAAAATCACACTCAAGCTAACTTGTGTCTTTGTATTCTGTTAAAGTTTCCCCAAGTCCCATATGAAACTAAATTTAATGTTGAAGATAAGTACATAAATAAACATGGAGCGAGTTCTTCGGTAGAGCAGAAACTGTGGCTTATCCTTAAGCAAGTAACTTGTTTATCTTTAATTAAGTATTACGTGCTAGGAATCACACAATAAAGATATATTAAATAAATAATTACACGAAGTACTTAACTGGCTTAATGAGACATCACGTAATTTCTGATACTCTTGGTATGTCTTGGTATATGGTAAGTTTTTAAATTCTAAAACCTTGACAAGGTTCCGAAGTGAATTACTGAATAAATATTCATAATTTATTAATTGAATATAGTAACTTCCAAAAAGGAGAATCTCAATTCAATTTTAAGTCTTATTTTTCCATCAATATTTAAATCGCTACGCTCTTTGCGTTACGAGAAATTGCTGAATCGAATAAAGTAATTCTATCTCTTCCGTAGAATTTAAAACGCATTATGTAAATTTGCGACAAACAAGGAACGTGGAAGCACATAAAATCCACCATTTGATTCTAAAGCCCTTTCATCAACACTCAAGTGAAACAGGATGTTCTATCACATCAAAGATTGAAATTTGAACATAATATCTTTTGATCAATTATTTGAGTCCCACGTATTTTGGAACTCGTAATTCGTGAAAACTTTTGTAACTGAATCATGACGTTGTAATGTACAAATTTCATTATCCTATTGGGGTTTATTTTACAGTAAATATTAAAAGAAAATCAAATGTAAAAAAAATATTTAATGTTTCTTGGAGATTTATTTATTTGATTTGATCTAAATACGAGTAACATTGAGAAGAATTTATTTTTTTTACTCGTAGGACTGTGGTATCTATTAAGCATTGTATTCTAACTGCAAATTAGACATGCTAACCCTACAAGAGGATGGTGTAAATGTATATAAATGAGGTGTATAATGAGGTGGAACAGGATGGAACAGTGGCAGATTGTAGTATGTACAGAAGATTATTAAAATAATTATGATGTCGCTTTCTTTTTTTGCAACAATATTAAGTTTGTGTAAGCAGGATAAAAAGCATTTCGGAAAAACCTATATGGTGTTTAGTTTGTTATGTAATGTTGTACCTATGTATCCGTTTTTTTAATAAAAAAAAATATTGAAAAGAATCACGTAGGTATAGGTAATTTGTTTGTCATCGATGCAATGTAGAGAAAAAGAAAACATTTGAGTTTTACCATTTAAAAGTGATAAATACCCGTTTTTCTTCTAATAAACTTTTTAAAACTTTACACGTTTTATTTTGAAAAACAATATGAAGCAATAAAATAAATAAATTACTCTAGACTAACGTCTTGGAAAGTATAGAACTAAAAGTTTTCTTATTTTCCTAAACAACGCATAATACCACAAAGGTGGATTCAAAGTTAAATAAAAGCTGTGCAACTTCTCTTTGATTATTACTTTACTTTATCAGAGCGCTGCCTTAGTTTCCAAAGCAATTAAATGACTTTTATATTAACTCTGCAGATACTTTCCGAAATTTTAAATTGTTTTTTTTTTATTAAGATTATAGGCGCAGATATCAATTATGCATAGGGCTGTAAGTATACACACGCATCTCATCATCAGCCTGTATAAATCCACTGCTGAACATAAGGCCCAATGCGCGCCATCTATTGTACGCTCATTGGAGGTATTTGCACACACGCACAAGGTTATTCAAAATGTCTTACTGTCAAAATGTCAACAATACAAAATGACAATAATCCTTGCGTTATTGACATTTTTTATATGGTCGACATTTCTTATTTCTTAACCACTTTACAGTTCGGGTCAGCGCGACGCGCGACGAGGCGTGGAAAAATCTTCAAATATATTTTTTTAAATAATCTATGAGTATAATACTGCCATCTATAATTTATATACCTACGTCTTACAAGTTACTACAATATAAATAAACCAGCCTCTTTTCATAGGGAGAAGGATCGAGCATTAATTACCACAATAACGTGTTGGTGATTCCAGACTATTAGGTCCAGGATTCCTCACGATGTTTTCTTTCACCGTTAGTCAATGGTGTTTTAAATGAACCAGTCATGTTATAAAACTGAAAATGTTACACGATTGTTTTTTTTTATCGTTTTAGCAAGTCACTATACCTAATATAGTACGATACATTTAGCCAAATATTATATACCTTACTTTATAAGCTACCTTTATTCGTTATTGAAATAGTGTAATAGCCAGCTTAATGACGTTTATTCACTATTTTAGCACGGGTAATTCTTGAACAGGTACACACTGTTAATTTGCTTTCTAAGCCTACGTCATGACACTATACAGCGATTCAAACTAAAATGATTAATTACTTCGCCTCATTATCCTAAACTGAATTTATTTACCTGCTTATTCTACATTTTTCTCTAGTGCGTTGGATCACATAGGGCAGTATGATACGATACGATCAAATCAAATCAAATGCGTTTATTGTATGCGTTGTTTATATATTGTATTAGTATTGTGTATCGTATGTTTGTTATTTCTATGTGTTCAGAATTTGAAGTCGGTTTAAACTGTTTTTTTGGTTAAGTGGATATCTGATTTTAAAGGCTTTTCCACTCAGTAAGGTTGTATAGTACGATGCTGCTTAACAATTTATGTATTATTTTTATTACGTATAAATGTTTATGTATATTTATGATGGTAAACTAGTGAAACCATCGACAAGAATGTGCCAGAGGGTAGTATTACCTCTGCCCGAGGTAATACCACCCACACACAATATCGCGGACTCGCATAGTAAAATAATAATCGCGTGAAAAAATAATATTTGTTATTGTATTTCGTACATTCAGAGAGACAACCGGAAGCCTAATCTCTCATTCTATATTTCCTTTTCTTTAATATCTCTTAAGCGATGATACCCCTAGTGTTTCAAACGACTATAAGTTACGGTAACTGCTTACCATCAGGCATATATACCGTATTTGGCTTGTTTGCCACCTTATCATAAAAATAAATGCGAAGAATATTTTTTTTGTAGAACGAAAAATTCGATGTCGAATTTTAACTTGCAACCGAATTTTAATATTTTAACCGGAAGGTTAAAATATTACAGGAGCGTCGAGCGGCTCTGACAACTGAGTTATTGTTATCAAATATACGTGCTCTCAAATTTGTTTTACTTAGCTTGACCTGTTTATTATTTGGTTCAAATTTAGTAATCGTTGTTTCACCCCCTTCCTGTTGACAGATTGATCTGATATTTGGTACACAGCTTTAGTTTTGATGACAAAACCGTTTTACGTAAAAAAAAGTATTTACTTATATTGTTCTACATTCATCTCAGACTATAATAACATTTACGATTTGTACCAAGTATTACGCTAGCATATTTACCTTATCATTTTCGAGACGCGACGAAACGCAATGAAGCGCCCTACAAGGATAATTATTATCACTATTTCTTCAACAAAATATACACACAGAATAGCTAAAATGTCAAGTTATGTGTACGATGAATTACGATGAATTTTGACAAGTTGTTATGAAAAGCCCGTACTTAGTAAGAGTCTTAAGTTAAATCTTAAATCTCTGTTACGATACTTGAAATTCTACGCTTAAACAGATTAGAAGTCGAAGTGGCACAGAAAAATTAGCAGTTTATATGTTTACTAGCTGCCCCGCGCGACTTTGTACGCGTGATTATTCTACCTCTACGTTTTATCTACTCTACCCTACACTACTCTACCCCACACTACCCTATCCTTCTCTACCCCTATCCAACCCCTACTCCACCCCTACCCTACCCTAGGCTACCCCTACCCTACCCTACCCTACTCTACACCTACCCTACCCTAGGCTACCCCTACCCTACCCTACCCTACTCTACCCCTACCCTACCCTACCCATTCTCTTCTACTCTAGGCGGAGGCGGCGGCGAAATCCAACAAATCAAAAACCATGAAAATCGGTCCAGCAGTTCTCGAGTACACCTCCTAATTTTCATGACTTCAACTTTAAAAATGGCAGAATTTCATTTAAACTTTGATCTCCTATATTTTCTCCCCATAGTGATTGAATATTGAGATATCCATTAATTAATTATGCCACTTTGATGTCTCTTCCTAATATCGAATTTCCTACACAAACTTTTACCCCCGCCCCCCCTTTCCTCCCTAATGGGTAGAGTTTTCAAAAAGCTGAAACATGTCTTATTTGTTAATCGAAAAGCTAAACACCAAGTTTAATTGATTTAACTTAAAAAAATATGAATTTTCATACAAACTTTTATCCCCTTTTATATATCTTAAGGGGAAAAAAATCCAAAATTTTTGATACACATCTTTTTTATTTTTAAAGCATAAGCTTAATACTCATTTTTACACCTGTAACTTAAAAAATAACGAACTTTCCATACAAACTTTCACCCTCTTTTTTATCCACTCAAGGGTAGATTTGAAAAAAAAAACCTATGCTCGTCTTTTATCTAACAACCGATAAGCTGAATACCAAGTTTCGTACATTTAACTTTAAAAACGACGGACTTTCATACAAACTCTTATCCCCCTTTTTACCTAGTTAGGGGTGGAGTTTCCAAAAATCCTTCCTTAGTGCACCCCTAGGATACTTAAAGAATATTGTCTCAAAATTTCAAGTCTCTAGGTCCACCGGTTTAGGCTGTGCGTTGTCTGTCAGTCAGTCAGTCACGGTACTGTTTTATAAGTATAGATTACGATCTATTATAAGTATGACCCTTAAAGGAAATATAGTACACATGCAGGAAGTACATCAGAGCCAATATTTCGTTCTAAAAAATTATAGACATAAAATAAATAAAATCGTAACGGAAAATAAGCCTAAATGCATGAGAAACGGCTATCTTAAGGTTGAATTTCTTTTGCGGTATGAGCCAAATATATTGTATGAATATCTAAAACTCAGTTTATTTACCCTCAAGGCGTAGACGTGAGTGATGTAACAAATGAAAGTTACAATATATTTCCGTCGGCTTAGTGTTGCGTACTGATGCAAAAGAAGGTCAACGTTGACAAAATGTCGGTAAACAGCTCTCGTTTGTTATGGTCTTAAAAATAAGTGTTAAGGAAGAACAGTGTGTAATGGTACATTTTTATTTAATTAATAAGAGTGTTATTTTGCTAGTCTCATAAAATAATGGAGGACAAGAAAAATTACGCTCTTATCAATTTTAACTGTACATTTTTTTATTTCTAAAAAAAATTAGATTAAAAAAAATTAGTTAAGCTCGCCTTTGTGCACATATTTTTTTTTAATGATAAGTAACTTACCTATATATTATTGTATCCAAATTAGTGTACAATAAAGAATTAAGAATTAGATGCTGAATCTAAATGTGTTTGCCTAATATTATAAATGTAGTTATTTTTATAATATAATTATTACAAAATATACTTTGAAACCCGTGGATATTAGTCGTTTTGTGGAATGAGAATACTTTCGTTTTAACTTAAATAATTTGTCTGGAAAACGCTCAAAGTAAACCATGTTCTGTAAACAAATACTTGGTATCTATTATTATATTTCAAAATATACAAACTTTTGATAAACAAACGGACTAAACGGAAGATGTGGCGCGGAAGTGGGATCAGTAATGAGGTCAAGTATCACCCTTGTTGATACATGACACGATTCATGAAAGAATGAATATTAATTTCACGCGGTTCACTAAACACAATAATATCCTCCTCCTGACCGAATTTCGGTCACAGCGGCCAATCTCAACGGAGATTAGCCAATTACGCAGGAGATATTATAGTGCACAAGTGTGTACGCAAACACAGGTGCACTCTCTATTCCCTCACTCTCATGGTTCGATGGGACGGCCTTCCGACACGATCGGAGAGAGATCAGGCGCAGGGCCAACGGCTTCACGTGCTTTCCGAGGCACGGAGTAAGTGATAATTAGTTTATAAAACGCACAAAACTTACGAAAAGTCAGAGGTGAGCGCGAACCCGAGACCTCTGACTTACCAGTCAACGGTCACAACCACTAGGCTATCACGACTCAACGTTTCACAAAACAATAATAGGAAATCAAAATCTAAATAATTCTTCAGTGAAATCATTTAATTAAAGCTTTCTTGCTCGAAGGACAATAATGAAACCAATCAAGTGTATAAACAGGAAAGTGACTGTGTATGAGTCATCTCATTCGTTTTGATTGGCCCTTTATTCTAATTGACGTAAACATCTGTGATAAGCAAAAAGGACTCTTAATGACTTTAAAACTATATGATGTTTTATATGAAATATTGATACGGCTTTACTCACGCATTGATTTCGGGAATGCGGGAGTGAGGTCCGCGCCGCCGCGTATACACCCGCTCTTGAAAATGGACTCCGTTTGAGTTTGAAACTAGTCGGGCCTTCCCCGAAATCAATGCGTGAGTAAAGCCGTATCAATATTTCATATAATTAGTATGACTCACGAAAGTTATTATTCTATAATATATTATGTTTTCTACATTTATGACAATAAAAGGTCTAATTTAGCTATTGTTATTAAATGCTATTAAATGCTAGCTGACTCTCAGGTGGCTTTACCCCTGTGTTCTAACTTTACCCGATCACAGCATCCAATTGTAAATATAAACTACTAGCTGCCCCGCGCGACTTTGTACGCGTGATTATTCTACCTCTACGTTTTATCTACTCTACCCTACACTACTCTACCCCACACTACCCTATCCTTCTCTACCCCTATCCAACCCCTACTCCACCCCTACCCTACCCTAGGCTACCCCTACCCTACCCTACCCTACTCTACACCTACCCTACCCTAGGCTACCCCTACCCTACCCTACCCTACTCTACCCCTACCCTACCCTACCCATTCTCTTCTACTCTAGGCGGAGGCGGCGGCGAAATCCAACAAATCAAAAACCATGAAAATCGGTCCAGCAGTTCTCGAGTACACCTCCTAATTTTCATGACTTCAACTTTAAAAATGGCAGAATTTCATTTAAACTTTGATCTCCTATATTTTCTCCCCATAGTGATTGAATATTGAGATATCCATTAATTAATTATGCCACTTTGATGTCTCTTCCTAATATCGAATTTCCTACACAAACTTTTACCCCCGCCCCCCCTTTCCTCCCTAATGGGTAGAGTTTTCAAAAAGCTGAAACATGTCTTATTTGTTAATCGAAAAGCTAAACACCAAGTTTAATTGATTTAACTTAAAAAAATATGAATTTTCATACAAACTTTTATCCCCTTTTATATATCTTAAGGGGAAAAAAATCCAAAATTTTTGATACACATCTTTTTTATTTTTAAAGCATAAGCTTAATACTCATTTTTACACCTGTAACTTAAAAAATAACGAACTTTCCATACAAACTTTCACCCTCTTTTTTATCCACTCAAGGGTAGATTTGAAAAAAAAAACCTATGCTCGTCTTTTATCTAACAACCGATAAGCTGAATACCAAGTTTCGTACATTTAACTTTAAAAACGACGGACTTTCATACAAACTCTTATCCCCCTTTTTACCTAGTTAGGGGTGGAGTTTCCAAAAATCCTTCCTTAGTGCACCCCTAGGATACTTAAAGAATATTGTCTCAAAATTTCAAGTCTCTAGGTCCACCGGTTTAGGCTGTGCGTTGTCTGTCAGTCAGTCAGTCACGGTACTGTTTTATAAGTATAGATTTAGGGACTCAAACACACACAAATAATTTCATCAACTCAATCCAGTCCCTTTGAAGTGATACGTGTAAACATAAAACATTAAACAATTGTGGCAATTGATTTTATTTATTTACATTTTATTAATTTAAAATAATAAAAAAGAATTTTTGTGAATTTTTTACATGTTATGTTTTGTTGTTTTTCGAAGATCGTGGGTACGAACTCCATCCGTATCAGTTGTTTTTTCAAATTTTCTTATTAAATAATTATAATAAAAAAGTTTTTATCTTTCCGTTTTCCGCGTTTTCCACTAGCTGTTGGCAGTTACCTTGGCTGTTTAGCAATGATTCTAACTGCAAAGTTGGATATGCTAACCTACCTACTAGTACTTACGTAATTGGATAATATCACTACCCTCTAAAACGGTTAAATGTAGAGATTTGATAATACGAGTCGGATAACTAATATCTGGCGACAAGCTTACGTACAGTTGGTAGATTGACCACATGTATTTAACCACAAAGCAGCCGTTGCTACATGGGTGCAAACTGGTCGCAGCGCAGGTTCAAATCCAGCTCATAATAAAATATTTTGTTTGACAATCGTCTTAAGAATTTTGCGTCACATGCAAACCTAAATAAAAATAATCGCAATAATTATAATTAATTGTAAAAAATACTTTTATTTCTGAGATTTTGTGACGAGTGGTGAGTTGTATATCTTTTAAAAAAGAGCGTTACATACTCGTAATACAAAAAAGAAATATTCTCCTTAGCACCATCATCATAAACGATGAGCTGTATGTATAAAAGTAGGTACACTTATAATTTGTGACAAAATTCGTGATAAAATAATTTAAAAAAGAACCTAATATAGGCACTATCTTGCTATCTATGTATATCAGATATTTAAACACAACCTGACTGTATGTATGAAACATAAATATCATTCTAAACATCGATACTTTTGGCGTTTAATTAACTTTGACGTGACGTCACCAAAATGCCATTCCGGTATCTTTTCCATCACACGCGCCTACGCAATAATTTTTTTGTAAAGTACTTTGCAAATATGCACTCGAAAGTTATATTATTATTGTTTGTATATTATCTGCGAAGCGAGCAATATATCACAGAATTCCGTAATGACAACGATAAAAAAATTAATAAAAATACCGGTTTTAAAAGACTACTTCCATCATAATAATTATTGAACAGATTGGATAGCATATTGCAGTATTTTATAATATGTTGTAAAATTCCGTTTCTGTATAATATATTATACGGTACACACGCGTATTTTTCCCCCTTTTAGGGTAAATTTAAAAGAAAAGCTGGAGTACGTCTTCCTGAATTTCCTTACCGAATGGTTAAATACTAAGTTTTATGTCTCTAACGTCAAAAAATACTGATTTCTCAAACAAAATCTGATGGTCTGTATATAAGATCCGTACCCAAACTAGGTTGTCTATTATTCACACAATGTCAATTCAGTAGCTGCAAGCAAGGAAAGGTTGTCTACCTATATAATAAAAACATCCAAGTAGTACGAGAACTAATTGCCATTAGTTGACACAACATTGAACCCCAAGACAGCTACGGAAAATGCCTTTGCAGAAAAAAATACTAATAACACTACCTAAGCTTTGTCACAAGGGCAAAACCCTTCATTCATCTGTAGGATCAATAAAGCCTTTCCTATTGTACATATGACTACCGAGTATAAAACTATGAAATTTTCCAGATATTAATTTCAAGTTTCGGCGACAGTTGATAAGGGTTACAAAGTTATAAGACTTTTATGAAAAGGGTTAATTTTTATACACGTCATGGAATTCTAATACATTTTTTGTAGGAGAAAAAAACTATTCAAGTTTCTACTTACAGTTTAAAAAGTTCAGTTTTTAACCGACTTCCAAAAAGGAGGAGGTTCTCAATTTGACTGAATGTTTTTTTTTTTGTATGTTTGTTACGCGATTACTCCTTCAGTTGTGGGCCGATTTTTGTTTTTTATATTTGTAACACCAATATAGAGTCGACAATGCGCAAGTAATATGGGTGTTGCAAACGTCCATGTGTTACGGTTAGGTACCATTAGATGCGTTTGAATTTTGGTAGTTGATAAAAACACCCGCAGCTCAAGACGATGAAGCCTTCATATAGCAGTCTTCTCGTGATCACGGTCAATGCAACTTGACCGAAACATCGAGGTTAGTTCAATAATAACTATTTTGAATGAACTACGCGAATAGATTCGAAATAATATTTAAAATATGATTAGACACGTTTTCCATCTTTGTAATATAAAATTTGTAGCTTGTCAATATCACAATAAGAATTCACAATAATTTTGCAAAAAAAACAAACCATCTATTTGTTTGAGCGCAAAAACACTACAAACGCGACTGGAACAAACATTTTTTATTAATCCTACATTGAAGAAAATAAATAGATATAAATTTTCTTTTACACCGAATAACTGCGCACCCTATAGCTGTTTATGACAAACATAAAACTGACAAGACAAATATATCCTATCAAGGGAATGGATAGTTATGACTGGCTATAAGTAATAAACTTAATATAGAAAAATATTCTGACATAATCCCAGAATTAGTGAGCGAGGCACAGCGTGAAAACATGGTTATTATTTGCACGACCTCTTATATGGGTCATTTAGTATTTACTCGTATGTTAGGTGGAATATATAACAAGTAGGTTTTTCACTAAAATGATTCTGATACTTTATTTTTTTATCAAAAGGGAAAAAAATGACGAGTGCTGAAGAAATATGTATTTTGTACTTAAATATGGTTTACAAATTACCTCTATTTAGGCTGATGTTTGTACTTGGAGTATAAACCTTCTCAACAAAAGATAAACTGTTCGACATTTGTACTCATGAATTCTGCCAGTGGAAGCTTTAAGGAGAAACAGCATTTTTACTAGATCCTATTTATTACAGGATTTCTTTCTTTTTTATCTTCACGGTTTTTGCAGACAATCTTATTACATAGTTAAATTACACACGCTTCGAATATTCAATAGTAAACAAGGTACCGATTTTACCAAAAACATTTTAGTATACTCTGCGATAGTATGTAAATAGGTACAAATTACAAAGCCTTTGTATTAGTTTCAAATTAGTAAGTACAAATTACAAAGCCTTTGTATTTTCTGCCTACGGAAGTCTTGTAAAATTATCACGAGACTTTCTACTAGTTTCACCTGAAAATTAAATACGGATCGATAAGATTAAATTAGTTACGTGACAGCTATTATACGAATGATTTAGACGTAACGAAGTGTACTATAGGGTGCAAAAATGCGTTGAAAATTAAAAAATGTTTTTGTCTTGGTTTTAATACGTATAAAATCAATTATAATACGTATAAAATCAATAATATGCGATATAATTTCTCGAATATCATTGATTTTATACGTATTAAAACCAAGACGAAGAAGACAAGACCAAACACATGATTTCTTCTTGTCTACGCAATTTTGTAGCCAATTGTACCTACTATGACATAACGTAAATTGTTAAATCCATATTTACCAACCCTTTTTACTGGAAATTTCCTATCTTGCATCTGTTACCAATAACATAACTTAAGTAGAGAGCTAAACTTGCCATACTTGCTTTTAATCGCTGACCAAAATGAAAACTAAGTAAGTAAACTTAGATCACGTATTAGAGATTATTGAGGTTAACGCTATCCAAGTTGTTTATAAAACAAAGACAAAGACTGTGTTCGGCTAGATAAGGAAAACATGCATTAACATGCAATAACGAAATGTAAAGATTATGATTTTTTTATACTAGAATAATAGGTAGTATTTGAACAGGTGGGTCACCTAATGGTATCTAAGTAATCGTAATTAATAAAAATATAATAATAATATTACGTCTGTCATTGGGACCCTAAGATTTTAAAAATTATACTATAATATAAGGAACTTTTAGATCTATGGGTAAAGCGTGGATTGTTTCACAAAAGTCCTGGTAGAGTATCCAGTTTGCTACCAAAAGTAGTTTTTATAGAGCTGAAATCCATGCAAAAAGTTTTTATCTCCTAAATCTTGAAGGTATAAAATAGTTGACTGTCATAGCGAGAATTTAAAATACCTGATTTGCCAGGAAAACAAGAGGTTATCAGTGCAGACACCACTTGTCACATCAAAGGGCCTCCTAAAATTTCGTCTCAGTTAGTCCTTAAATTGTCAATTGTTTGTCTTCCCTTTAAAAGCAATTGAAAAAAAAAAAGTTAAAGTTATACCATACCTGTCACTATGTCTATGAGATCTATTCTTCCTAGGCCACAGATGGAAGGCTCCATAAATAACAGGGTTGACTAGACTGTTTGACATGCCGAAGAAAAAGATCCCGTTTAAGAGTTCTTCACTTTGCTGTAAAGGAAAATTTTAATTAGTATTATGATAAGGAAGATTTAAGTACATATGTACTGGGTTTGGTAAAAATGTATGTCGGTTCTGAAGCTTCAAAGTAAAGAAAATAAAACGACGATAAAATTAAATTAAATAAAATATGATGTTTAAATTAAGGCGGGACAGAAACGGAAAGACGTCGGAAAAAACTCAGACGGGACTCGAACCTGCGGACTTTGGCGGACCTATTGTGCTATCAGATCGTGGCAGATCATGCCATTGATCATCATGCTAATCAGAGTTTCTTATTAAATATTTCATTTAATAAGGAAAACATGTGCATGGTACACGTATAAAACATACTTAAAAATGAATCATATTGCCAAATACTTCACAAAAATGTATGTTAAGGTATATAAAAAACAATAAGATATTATTATTTTTGACTAAACAATGAAATTACTATTCTTAGAATATTATTCTTTTGGAAATAGATATAAAGCTACCTTTAATATTTACGTTGTCATATATATTTTGTGTTAGCACTATGATTCTTTTAGACATTTCAGTAGCTAAGCAAATTTTGTTATTGACTGTACGTAAAAAAAACAAAGTAAAATGAATTGGTTCTAAAACGAACCATAATTATTATTACCACTTTATTTGACAGTTAAAATTTCAATTTGCGCAAATTAAGTTAAAACGACTTAATTCTTCGAATTGAAACGGCCTATGAAATCGTTCGAGGAAACTTTTTCATTAAAACATTTTATTTGTCACATTAAATCTAAAATTTGTGATAGTAATAACGGAATTTATGAATTTCGTAATTATAATTTTCTATTCATAATATTGTAACTTAAAACATAAAATTATTAAACTAATAATAAGTTAATAGGTTTTAGCTAAGTTAATTTTCAGCTAAAGAGGCTGAAAATAAGTTATAATACAAAAATTACATTTTTTAAATAACTGTCTGTCACTTTGTTCCTTATAACGTATAAATGAAATGATCATGAAATTACGTCATGGATATCAAAGAAATATCTGTATTATTATTCAATATTTATTATAATAAAGTATTATTTATTAACAAAAATTAATCAACCTATATTATCCCACACTTAGAGATATACCAGTATTTTTCGCTCCTACAGCTTAAAAAGCTCAATAATTAGGTGTACAAGGAAACAAGAATATCACTTCGCTGCTTCAGTGTAGTAGGTGAAGACGGATTGGTGGCATTAACAGAGTGTGAGAGACAGAGTGTGAGAGTTTAACAATGCCGATGAAATAATGAAGACTTATAGGAGTATAACTGCTATGCCAGAAATTTACGCAGGCGGAGTCGCACGCTCAGCTACCTATATAGTAGGTGTATTGATAGCTGTACCTACTAATCAAATTATGTAAATGTAAGTATTAGATAATACTTTTTATTAAATTATTTTCCCACAAATAAACTTTGTTACGAATTAATTAACTTTCTAATAAAGATTAGGAAAAAATTAAATAATATTTTTTTTTTTTTTTTATTATTGTTATTGTTATGTTATTCACGTGGGCGGAGTTACGAGCACAGCTAGTTATCAATACACTTAAGAATTAAGTAAACTAGTAAACTACTATTCTGGCGATGGCGATATTAAACGGAATATTAATATGAGCAAACATTTATAATTATGATTTCACGCTTCGTAAACTGCAAATATTAATAAATAGCAACTTCGCGTACAATACGTATTTACTAAGGAGTAGGTTAATGAATAGCAAATAGAAATAGACTAGTTTCTTTCTTAAATCTCATTTTCAATTTTTACTGTCGTTATTTGGTTTAAATTTGCAGATATCGAGTTGCAAAAAAAATGAAAAAGGTTTCCGATTCCGATTTATAAATTAAGTTATTAATAAATTCAAGAATTTATAAATACAGTTATTTATAAATTCAGTTATTAATCAATTTAGTTATTCATAAATTCAGTTATTTATAAATTCAGTTATTTATGAATTTAGTTATTTATAAATAGCAATCATTTTACATTTAGTCTCGCAACGTAAGTTTGCAATGTGCTGAAAGGGATAAATATTTTAAACTCATGAAAATATCAATAATCGTATAATACGTTCTTGGTAGGGAATGTTTTATCCGAGTACATATTTACTGACGTAAAGTGTTACTAACGTAAGAATAATATCGGATTTCAATACAATTTTTATTCAGTAATACACGTAATACACGTAATACAGTAAACGCATGAGCTTCAAATGAATTTTCATTTATGAAATTTTTATGTTTGAAAACTTATTACGATGAATCCATATTTTTACTGAACATTTGTAATCATATAACTCTCCATAGCTTGATGTGATTTTTCATAACTAATTCATTGATTTTATAACATATTTAATGTGCGAGTGAGATAGAAGATTAGCGAGTGTCCGCCTTAAGCAAATAGTGTTGCTACTGTAAGTTCCTAATATTCTAAATATTTGTATCTACTTCATCATTATCAACCTATTAGATAGTAGGTTGCAGGTCACTGCTGGACATAGGTTTCTCCTATTGCACGTCATTGAGCACGATTTTTGGCTATTCTCATCCAGTTCGTTCTAGCCACCATGCGAAGATCGTCACTCCATCTAGCCTGAGGGCCTCTTACACTACGTTTGCCGATCCATGCTCTCCACTCAAGAACTAGCTTACTCCACCGGTAATCTGTTCTGCGGCTTATATGGCCGGCCTGTAGCCACTTTAGCTTGCTAAACCATATCTATCCGTATGTACACTTATTCTTTTCTAATTTATCTTATAATACATTTTCAAAATTATTTAAGCATTTTATTAAATTCCCTAGTCTAATTATTCACTGCCAAAATGTATAATAAGGCTCTTAATTTTCTTAGGAAATACAATTTTTTATTTAATATTTATTTCAACAAATAAGTGATCTGAAAGATTTATTCTAAAGAAAAATAATTTCTTCAAACGAGCTATTAATATCAGCCTAAGAAACTTACATCAGATGTTTTGTATTCATTCATTAAAATGTTATAATCATCTACTATCCATCCATTCCATTCAATAAAATTTGATTGAAAATGACTATGTTCTTTTATATAACATTAATGAATTGAGAATCTCTTCCTTTGTAGAAGTCGGTTAAATAAGAGAAAAGTATAGCGAGCTTAATTCTGCTGAGGTCGCATGTTTCGAAACATTTTGTAGAGACTTAGAAAATTAAATACATCGTAAAGAAACCAGCAGCAGACTAAAGGTTTGTGAAACTATATCAGTGACCTAGTAGCGCTTTAAATTCTGATACTAGGTTTTTTATCCAAAGGCATAATAAGAATAAATTAATCAAGTTTCGCAATCAGAAAATAACCCTAATATTTGTCTAAATTTCAACTACAAAGCTAAACCAGTTTAATTTCAAACTTAAACAAGTAGGTACATAAATTATATTACCCTTCTAATCAAGTAAATGCCCTACCAAATTCGGTCGAATGGACAAATTAAATATTTCCAACTTCTGATAGGAATATCTTTTGCTCTAAATCTATGTTCGCGTAGGTACATTAATTTGTCTCAATTTGCTTTTTAAAATTAAGTTCGGAGTGAATTCGATTAGATTAAATCTATAATATCATTTTTTTTATTTATAATTATGTTATGGTATATGTATATATTAAATGTTAGTAATAATATATGTTTTTTAATATAATATATTATATTATACATTATTTTGTCTAAAATGAAATAAAAATAAATCATTTTAAAATACAAGTATACGTACGTATATGTTCTGGGCATTTTATGAAAATATAAACGGTTAATATTTTTTCTGAAACATATACAGTGTACACGTGTAGATATCTAAATAGGTGTACATATTTCAAAGGAAAATTTGAGCGTTTACAATATTTACATCGATTGCCAACAAATAGGAATATAAAAATACGTCTTCCCGAAAAGGGTTTTTCCCTACACTTAACATGTTTGTTATTGGCTTGTTCTCTTTTCTTTTCATCTTGTACGTACAAAATCGTTCATCCGATACAGTCTTTAACATATAATATGAACAAAAAAAAAACATTATACGATTATTTTTTTACTAAATAATAATAAACAAATAATTCTTTAATGTAATAAGAATTGGTATTATAAAATAAATGTAAATCTAAAGCATAGTTTTTATATTATCACAAAAAAATAAATTAGCCAAATAAAAGTCGGACTAAATAAACTTTGACATTTAAGTTCAGGCTTTGACTAACCGAGAAAGTACATGCATCAAAAATAATAAGGCCTTGGGCTAACTTTTCGGCACTCAATTTTATTATGAGAAAATACCAAAATTCACTTTGGTAATCCAAAAAGTTTTCTGTGAATAACTTCAAACTTCAAAACTCGTTTCTCGCACAAATTGGGAATTTCGATTAGAATTTCTGCACTGAATATTTTTTTGCCGTACAAAAAAATAAATACTATTTTATTTCAAGACAATGTTAGGAATGATTCACCTTCGCATAAATGTAAACCAATTTAAAAATAACCACCTATTACCGATGAAGTTCAGAAGTTCAGAGTTTAAAGTTCGTTCAAAAATCGTGTTACAATTTGTTTCCACGTGTTCTGACTCAAACATATTGGTACATGTTCTGAATGAAAAAGGGAATCGAACAGAACGAACTGTTCATTGTTTTTTGCAATAAAACTGCAGCATTTCTTATTGAAACGTCTGTGAAAACCTAGTTGTTAAACGAGGTCACAGTTCAATTGCTACTCTACTTTTCAGTACAGTTCTGTTAGCAATCACAATATTGTAAAGCTACTTTGATATACCAATACGACTAAGTATAAAACCTTTGTCAGTTCGTATTTATTATCATACTATTAAAACAAACCACAAAATATAGAAAATACATCTTGTCACGCAGAAATTCCTGTGAGACGTGTCATTTAAAATATTCCAAAGTTAGATCATTTGTCAGGATGTGTTAGCTAGGGTGATAATTAACTAAAATACGCACATAATTTCCGAAAAGTCAGAGTTAGAGCCTTAGGTGTGAACTAGAGATCTCTGATTTGCCAGTGAACGGTCATACCACTATCATTGCTTCTATTTGAAGGAAAACATAGTAAGGAAAGCACAACTAAGAGATTTTTTAAAAGTTTATAAATCCATGGCAGTAGGCGTACAGATGGCTTAAACTGTGACACTAAATATATTTTTTTATGTATTTTTTAGCACTGATAGCCTAGTGGTAGGACCGTCGACTGACAAGTCAGTGGTCCCGAGTTCGATCCCAAGGCGCGCACCTCTCACTTTTCGTAAGTTATGTGCGTATTATAAAATTAATTATCAGTTGTTAAAACGGTGAGGGAAAACATCGTGATGAAACCAGCACACCTGCGAGATTTTTCAATGGTGTGTAAAGCTATGTCAGAGGCCTACGGGCGGTTTAAACTCTGACACCAGGTTGTTCATCAACAATACAATAAGAAGAAGAAGATGTATTTTTTTAACATGTTTATGCACATGATTTGCTTATTTCGCCTTTAAGGCGAAAGAGATTCGTAATTTTGTCTGAAGCGGGCGAGACTCGGTAGCTTAATTGGTAAAGCGATGGCACGGCATGCCAGGGATCGCGGGTTCAAGTCCCACCCGAGTCAGTTGTTTTTGCGAATTTCTTATTAAATAATTTTACTGTAACACTAAGTTGTTCTACAATTATTCTATATACATACATCAAGAAGAACTATTAAAACAATATACTTACGTCTTTATCAGGATTTAAGAATGTAAATATAACCATCATAACATAGTATGGTGTCCACCAGATGAGAAAAGCTGCTACTATGACAACTGACATCCTCAAAGACTTCATTTTGGCTCGATCGATAAGTCTTCTCCGATTCATATCAGGAGTGAAATACTTTTCTTGCCTCCGCACTTCGGGTTTGAAAACTTTTTCGCTTTCTGTAAAAGATTTTTTTACATTTTATTTATATTGAAACTTTTTAATCTTTTACTTAGTTATTTGGGGCGGTAAAGTTAGCTTTTGCTATCTTTATGAAAAATGCAATTACTTATCATTCATATTGAATTGAAATATTTCAAAGGAATGTTTGAGAGGGATATTATAGAAATTTCTTATGGGTGGTATAATATAATTAAAGAGTTCATCGCTCTACAATATAAACAGTGGAACTACGTCGCGTTTAATTTAAATAACTCAGATGGTAAGTAATTTCTATTGTGGCCATTTTCATTCTTATTGTAAATCATTCCTAGAATCGTAAATGTGACTTTGACAGTTTATATACGACACACCTTTCGGGTTATGCCTACCTAGTTGAGAGCGTGATTTTGTTTTTAGAATTGGGCATTCTCAAATACTAAACCGGCAGCAGCAGTCCAAATGACCTATTGAAGATTTTAGTAGTTCAGAACAACAAACAATTAGATAATAAATTATTTTACATAATTATAACTTCTCAATTAGGTAAATATTTAGTGACAAAAAGAGCTTTAAATTAAAACATTGCATTACAATTATGATAGTAACTTTAAAAAAAGCAACTTGAACTTTTTTGTTTGATAGATTCATATTGATTGGTCAGCACAAACGGGCCGGCTCGACTGAGGTAGTAAGTACTCTGACACAAAAGATCGGCGTAAAAAACAGTATTCATACAGTCAGTGAGAGCACCAGATCTCTCCTTTTTCCAATCGAAACCCATGTACCCTCACAATTGATACTAAAAATAAAACAAATTAGCAGAAAAACAGTCAAAATTGAAAATTGATTGTTTAAATTGTAAATTGAATGCTAAAATGAATATTAATGTTGTTCAAAACATTAAATTGAAATCAGAATTTTACTATCTGTTATCAATTTGAAAATTCGCGACCCAAATCAAATATAATTCTGTTTTATACTCTTTTAATTTACCCCCTAACAGCTTCGTTCAGCTCCGTTGTTATTAAAATGGCTCCTAAAAGTTCTCAACAATGTAACAAAACACTTTTCCCCAAGTGAATTCGCTATAAAATTCAATTATATCTGAATTCTTAATAAATTGATATTCCAATCATGTTTGATGTTCACTTTTTAATTTCATCAATATTTTTAAAAGTGCTTTTCAATTTTCGGACGAAAATATAAAAAGAACCATTTTATTATTTAAAAACAATTTATATTTTAGAATAGTAACTTTCGTGAGAATTATAAGAAAATATAATATTTTCGGCTTTTCTGTTATGTGAACGGTCTAGGATCGTGACGCCCGGCCCCGCTGCGTAAGCATGCTCTTAAAAAATAAATTGGTTTGAGTACAAAACTAGTCAAGTGACCTTGAAAACACGAGAAAAAGCAAAAGTTATATCTTATCACTTTATAATAATAAAATATTAAATAGTAAATTAAAATATACAAGTAAATTAAATACTTCAAGATACAAGTAACAAACAAATTCATATCATATTTCAGACCATTATCTAAAATCAGCCGCAAACTTTTGATTATAAGTAAGGTTTGATTATATGTAAGGTCAAAACATAAAACGTAGAACTATTTCAATAAGTTAGTATATAAGCTTGCCCTGAGGCAAATCAAGAAAACTTGCATTGAAGGTCAATCATAATTTGAAATAAACCAAGATTTTATTAGCCTGTATTTTATATAATCTACGGAAAACTTAAAATACAAGTTCACAAAATAGTATCGTCAGTTTACTACCTAACAAGATTTATTAAAATTATCTGGCGGAATTACATTTATTTATTTATTTACATTAAACAAAGTTTGGTTCACTCCAACAAAATTGAAGCCATTATTTTTACCTCGTTGTTAGTTAATTTATTTAATTTACTAAAGTTAGAGCATTTCTGATATTATTCTTGACTATTATTGGTTCTAACTTTTATCGGGATGATTAACTTACGATAAAATATTTTAAAATTTATACTTACTAGCAATAGTTCTAACAGTAGATACGTATGTAGATACGAGTATGACTAGAGGGAGTACAAACATGAACACCAGTGACAGAGTGGTGTACGCCTGCTCTTGCCATCGCTGTGTATAGAACCCATGAGTGACGCATTGATGGAACTCTTCGATGAACGGCCCTTTAGCCACTCTGAATACCACAGCCTGGAACAAAAGAATAATAATTTAGGTAATTTAGGTTAGTGGTAAATTTCCCTTTCGACCCTGGCGACTGGGGCGCTTACACTGGAGGTTTAAGGTCCAAATACTGCTCTTTTTGCTTTTTTTTTTTGATCAGCAATGGATTTTTCCTTTAGATACAAATTTTACTTTACGAGTTTACTCCGCATGCGTAATAAAATTGTTGTAATATTAATTTTATTATTCAATGTAGATAGTATATTACAAAAAAGATTTTTTTTACTGTCCATTCTTTGCGAGAACGAGATTCTTTCGTATCTGAGGCCAAGACACACTTTGGGTCGCTGAGCCAACGGAGTACATAAACACTAACAATAATTTAAAACCCAATAAAATTAATAAAATTAGTAAATAAATTATACTTTACGCGACAGAATCATGGGTCGCACTCGAGGATAAGTAGTAGGGGTAGTAGTATATATTCTTTGCTCGAGGTAAGTGAGGCACGTGACATCGCAGATGCAATGAGCATTGAGCACGCTCTTGAAAATGGATATCGATTTAATTTGAAACTAGTCGAGCAAACCCCGGAAAGTAGCGCCTAGATAATACTTATAACTGAGTAAGTAAAACTCACGAAATTGATTACGTACTAATTATTAGGTACTGATTAGGTAGGTATTGATTAGGTACTTTATAAAACCCTTACCTAATCTTAAAGGTCATAATTTGCTAAATTTTAAAAAGCTAAAGGTAAGTAAAAGTGAGCTTGCTTGTCATTATTTATTTATAAGCAAGCTTGGCTTTGCGAATTGCTCGCTCTACGAATTTTTCAAAGTGACATTTTGGTTCTGTTTCCTTGAGTTACATTTTAGAATGCACGATGTGTCTAATGCCAATTACCGCGTGTGTCAAATTACTAAAATCATGGCCAAAAAAGAATAAAGATAAAACATAAGAATAAGATGTTTCACACATCTATTGCGTTTTTGTGGCCTACTTCTCATACATACATTTTTTTCAGCATGCATTACAGTTAAAAGTTAATCCACCATTATATTCTTTTTGTTATGGAAATAGCGAGAGTAAGTGTTATTATTTTTTTTTTTTAAATTCAAAAGTTTTCGGTACATAGGGTACATAATGGAAAAATAAGAACCACGAAAGTGTCACAATTTTCGCACAATCATTGGAAACGATTCCGTTTCTATTAGTAGGTACCAAGGTTATCCGAATATAATCATTATACCTACATAATAAGTATATATGTAAATGGAGGTACCTACTCCTCCATAACCTTCATAGTTGATGGGGTGGCATAATATAAAGCACTCGGATGTCATTGTGGTTACCCGCTAATTAAATATGTAAGGGGTTTAGAACCGTCACTATGACAATAGGTGACGAATTTTCGTTTGTGTTATACGATATAATAAGGTTGTGATTTGATCTAGATCACCCTTTGTCAGTTAAAGCAAAAAAAAAAGTATAATTACGTATCACGCAGGCTGTAAAAAAATGGAATATAATACAAATTTTATTTTATTTATATTTAAAACAAGTGACAAGATCAAAGACAAAAGAAATGCATTACTTCCTCTTTACTGACTTTTTGCGCCGACTGTATTTAAATTGCTTTCATCGTCATCATTATAATTTTAGCCGGAAGACTGCCGGCATATTGTCAACGGCATGGCCGAAATGCGTGTAAAATCGAACCAAAATCTGTTAAGTAATTAATTGTGTATAAATATTAAGTTTCAGCAGTTGTTTTAAATCTCATATTTATACCTTTCTTGTATAAGTTTGTAAGTAGAATAGTATAAAGCTGCGTTAAAATATTTTAATTTATATTGAAACGCTTAATATTAATTGTTGAGAACACCCAAATTGATTGGCGTTTTAATAATCGAGTACAACGCTCAAACTGAAACGCTAACCGAGTGATACTTATAAGTGTTGTCTTTCTTAGAAAAACACTTCACTTACATTGTTACCACCACTTAGAAATTGATTAGCACTTTGGCTATTCTCAATTAAAATGTAATAATCGATAAATTTGATTAACAACACAATTGGCTTAGCGGATAGGCGATTCGCCTTTGGTGCTTAGTTTCAGTTCCTATTATTTGTGATCGATAGATATATTTTGTTCCGATTTAGGTATTTGTGCATTGTGAAATTATAAGTATGAAATTGCATCAACAGCTGCTAAACAGGAGAAAATTCTAGCGTAGGACTACGTTTTTTTAAAACAAAAGTTTAATATGTCATTCGTGATGAGGAAATGGTCTTGATTACTAAGTTTTAATTGCTCTTGAATAGCAAACTCAAACAACTCTTTGCGTAAGTTTAAAACTCTTTGCCCTATCCATCTCTTAGTCTTGCCAACTCTTTAATGTATTAATGGAAACAAAAAGTGTCACAACGAACTTTATAAAAGCTATTAATGGGCACTGACCTGTGGTATACTCAGTACGACGCTCAACACCCACGCTATAATTACCAGCCTTCCACTCCTTGTCGCTGTTGCCATACTTCTCATCGGATACTTTACAGCTAGCCATCTGTCCACTCCAATAAGCACGAGAATAAAAGTGCTGAGATACAAAGCGAACATTTGTAGAAATTTAAACAGTTTACACGCTATATTCCCAGCATACCACTGCACCGCAAAAGACCATGCGGCTTCACCAGCTATACAAAATACAGTAACCAGCAAATCTGCTATACTCAGCTGAAATATCAAGCTGTAAATTGCGGTCCACGAAGGTCGAGCTCTCCCTCGACCTCTTTTACCTCTCTGAATACTTATAATCGTTGCCAAATTGCCGAAAAACGACAATACAGCCATTGCCGAGAGGACGCTCGCCCTTATTAAAGTGCTTTTAGTCAGAACGGGGGCGTGATCTAGACACATAACTTGAGTGCCATTGTAAACGAAAATTTTGGTGGTGACGTCACCATGGTCTGTACTGTTTTCGTAGAATGTTTCCAGACATTTCTCTACGGACCATACGGGATATCTGTTTAGAACGCTTTCAGATGAACTGAATTCGCTATGGAGTGCCAATTCATTAGGGTATTGAGCATTTTCGTCATATAATGTGGTATTGTTGCCTGCGTGGTCCATGTTTCGTCATGCGTGTTCAGCTGCTTCTGTGGTGACCTGAAACAAAAACAAAATACGATATTGAATATACAATTAGAATCATTTGTCAAGTACCTATACTAATCTAATAAAAAAAACTTTAAAAAAAATAATTAATGGGACTATAGCCTTTTTATTTATATTATTTTCTCTAAACGGATCATCCTCCATAACCCTGGACTTAGCAAAGATTTTTTCTTAGGAGAAAACAGTATAAATAACAACGCGATAACTTCCATTCAAATGTATGTTTTATCAAGTGTAATAAATCATTATAAAATATGCAAAAACCTTAGCCAAAATCTAGCTCTTAATTTACTGTCGTAATGACAAGCTAAGACTTATTATATAAATATTAAAATAAAATTACTGCCACTTCTTGTGTGCTTACTAGTGGTAAATGTGATACGGACGTTCTGTGCGCTCAGATTTATTGCAAAGCTGTTGAAGTGGCCATTTAATGCTTCAGTTAACGGCCTCGAGATGAGTGTGCCTGGGGCAAGTTCAAATTGAATCCCATAAGCCAGCGATTAGAGCGATTGTAATAATGGTTTAAATCCTAAATCCATTTCAAATTTAGTTTCAGCATTGTGATCAGTTGAGCTGAGAATGCTATCAATAGGTAACAGTGATAGCCTAATGATATGACTGGACAAACAAGTCAAAGGTTTGAAGTTCGAATCCGGGTATTAATACCTCTGACTTTTCGGATCCATGCGCGTAACTATTAGTAATTTTAACATGCAGAAACGGTATAGGTAAACATAGTTAGAAAACCAGACATGTCAGTGGCCTATTTATAGGTATTTGTTTAGACTCTAACTACTGGTTGCTTATCAATTATTTGTGATAAATAATATAAGTAAAATTATTTTTTTACGTAAAACGGTTTTGTCATCACAACTAACGCTATGTACTAATACTAATATCAGATCAATCTATCAACAAGAAGAGGGTGAAATATCAATTACTAAATTTGAACCAAATAATAAACAGGTCAAGCTAAGTAAAACCGTTTAAAAAGAAGTTATATAGCTATAAGTAAAAAAGAAGTACTAGTCGTTTGTTAATATTTTTAATCCACCTAGCATTTTATTAGGATACAAAGTACCTAACAATTTATAATTTAGGTATAGATTTATTCCCTCAGTGACCTTTCAGTCAAGTGATCGGACGTAAAGATAATATAGTTGACCGCAGATCAGTAGAACATTTTCAGTTTGAGCACGACTTTATTACGACGCAATAGAGGCTAATATTGTATTGTTCTTGTTACCACTGACGGGCAACAGACCGTTAAAATGTCAAGTGAAATTCATTTGGAAATAATTGATATTATTAGATAGGTACCTATTGTCTGAAAATTGTATTAGAAACCCAGACCTACTTATAACTATCAGCAAGCCCGCGACTTTGTATGGAATTTACATCTCCTATTTCATGCATCATAGTTACTTACTGTTTCCAAAGAAATATAAAGTTTACTTAATCTAACAGTTGAATCGGAACCATTTTTTTAATGAAGAGCCTGTGTTTGATCACCAAGCTGATTTATATGCAATATTGTGGTCTCAGTAGACCTCACCTACCCAAAATATAGTCAACATACCTATTGTAATGTTCTTGAAATAACTACAGACAGACAGAAAGGTGTTTCTACTCTTTAGCTGTGTGCACAAGAAAAGTCGATGCTGTTTAGTTATGTCGAGGATGTATGTGTACCAGGAAATTATGGTAGTAGTACAACGCAATGTCTAGTAAAAGACTGGAACTGTATCATCCCAATATAATACAATCCTGAGATTAAACTCACTCGATTAATGTGAAACATAACCACACTCTCATTGTTACATGAACCTATAATCTTGAGACTAGGTATCAATTTTAAGAGTATCTGTTCGAGCCACAAATCAAATTTAGTAATAACACGTCACTTTTTCAAAATTTTCAATTTTCGCCCTATTACTATTAACAAAAGGTGTATAATTGTATCTACTGATTTTCGGTTGGGTAGGTAGGTAAGAGCTCGCGGTGAATTTTAGGAGGTACTTGATAGAAGATGTAAGTCGATAGTCTTGTATCTGAGTCTAGAATTCTAATTATGATTTGATTATTATCAAATTATTAAACAGCCTAGGCTAGCTAATACTCTAATTTACAACGCAATGTAAGGTGTTAAATAGCATTTTTTTCTTAAACAATTTTTTGTCGTCCGTTTTCGAATCACGAAATTCATAAAGCATTTTTTTTACTTTTCGTATAATGTGCTAAGTACATAAGTTTCATCACTTTCAATTTTTTTTAAATAAATAGGTACATTTGTTTTCTTTTTTTTTGTTTCTTATTGTATTTTTGTTGTAGTTCCCTCGACAAATGTTTGTAACTTAACCAATGTTTTGGTGTTAGTTATCGAACTCTAATCTCTCTTAAAATAATCATTTATCATAGTATATACATTAAGTACAGCATAAAAATGATCAAGAGGTATGGTTCGATAAATGCTTCAAAATGCCTTGGTTTTAACTTTTAAAAATTAATTATTTACCGTAGACTTAAAAAAATTACTCTATATCGACAAATTTTTCAATTTCTGTTTGAGCCTTTAATTGCGTCCTGACTATATTTAATTCACTAAAGAACTATTGCTAAGATTAACATAATACTAAAAATAAATATTTCTTGAAATTGACCGGTATATTTTAAAATTGGGGAACGTAAACACATTAACCAGATTAATAATAGTTTCATTTTATATCAAGAGCCTTCTCTAAAACAGCCGGAGGTCTATAAGGAATTAATATTAATACATAACACAATTTGAATGTTTGTTTTCTGTCCCTTCAACTCACCCCAAATGTGTGGAATAATACAATTAAATACAACCTCAAACTAACTTCCACTGTTGCATATTCATTATGTATGTGGAACTTTAATCAGCATCGCGTTGTTAGTTGACAATAAAATTATTATGCGTCTATATAACTAGCTTTTCGCGAGCTAATTTGATCGCGTAGATTTTTAACCCCTATTTTATCGCTATTTTTTTATGAAAATTCTACTCTAAGAATTTTCAAAAACCTTTCTTTAGTGCACCTTCAGTGTACTCAAGAAATATTTCCCTCAATTTGCAAGTCCTCAGGACCAACGATTTGGGCTGTGCGTTGTTTGTCAGTCAGTCACAGTACTGTTTTATAAGTAAATATAGATAAACCTACAAAAGCAAGTTTTTTATAGTAACTATTTTTAATAAGATGAAAAATTACTTAAATACTAAACTAATGCGGAGGAGATTTTTGACGCTTTATAAGTTTGTTTTAATTTTATTTTATTTTTTTACTTTATGTATATATTACTTTATATTTAGGTTTATTGTATTTAGGTTTGTATATAATGATAGTCTTATTTAGTATAATTAAGTTTTTTTTTTTTAGAATACTAAACTTTTATGGTTTCTAATTACACTGAAATTGTCACTTATTGGATATCCTCCGTGATTAAATGTGGATTTCAGCTCCCGTTAATGTTGTTAGCGCCATAATCGTATTCTAATTTGTGGATTTCCGCAAAATAAAACGCAAAATAAGATTTATTATTTATACACCCTTTCAGCAAGTTTAAGGTAACGAAACACGTATAAGAAAATACACCGTACATTTATGTGTCTGATTCAATAAAAGTACAAAATTGGAGGGTTGATTTCTTTTGCTAGAAGTAGCACACAGTGAAATTCTATAGATTCAGGTTTCGATTTAGTTCAAGGTCAGTGTGACCCTTTCAGTGACATTTCCTTATTGGACTGAAAATAGGTTAAAAAGAGACAAAAGGTCAAAAGGAGACACATTTGGATTTTTGTTGGAACTAGGGACCTTAACATAAACAAAAAAGAACATTAACAAAAAAACATTTACATTATTATTGACTAGCTTTTGATTGCAGCTTTGCTCACATTAATTAAGAATTTAAAAAAAAATTAATAAGCGTGCAACATTTCAATGTCATAAGTTCTTGGCTTATAAGGGGAGAGACATACTAAAGAGACGTAAAGCGAGGACGAGGCGCAGACGCGCATTTCTCCATACATTTCTAAACAGTCGGACGCGGCCGCAATTGGAAATGTATCGAGTAACATGCGTCCTTGCTTGTCCTCGTCTTTTGTCTTTACTGTGTGTTTGCTCCCTAAGGTTTGATCCAAACACACGCACATACATCATCTGCCTAGCCTTTTCCCAACTATGTTAGGGTCGGCTTCCAGTCTTGCACGCACATACATATTAATGAATTAAATAAAAGCTGGTAAAAAGCCGTCTATGGCATACCTTAATATAAAATAAATTCAGTGAAAATACACGTGTTTTCAAAAGGAACGAACAAAAAACTTCGTTCTTTATCAATGCTTTGATTTCAAAAGCAAGAAAAATACACGTGTAACATAAAAGAATCACCAATCATTCGGGATTGCGAAGAATTTTACTACTTTCGTCCGTAGCTAAAAGATAAACCGATTATGGGTAAAAGCCATTTCGTAGCCCCGTGTTTAGTAGCAAAACCTTTCATGGGGTTTGATTTATTTTAATGGAATTTGGGTCAATTTGTGTGTAAAATCGATTTAACACAACAAATGTAGGCCATTAGAAAGAAAGAAAGAAAGACATTTATTCTGGACTCGCACAAGTAGATACAACAAATGAGTAACAACTAACAAAATAAACCACGGAATACCTGTACGAGGCCAAAAAAGGGCCCTATCTCAGCATAATGCTGCAGCAGAATTTTAAAATTAAGCAGCTTAAAATCATCCTTTAGATTCAGGCATATTTTATTGTGTCACAATAAGATTGCTAATGTCACTAAATCCCTTAGTCGCTTGGCCAATCTATTTTCAAAAAATTGTTTGTTCGCGCCAGGTAGTTGGTGCTTAGTTTTAAGTCAAATTACCCGCATTTCTATTTATATTAAGTATCGCTAACCCTTTCTTTCCCGCTGCATTGAACACTGCTCTATAGACCAGTCTGCGACTGACCCTTGTTGATAATGTGCGTCAAGTTAGATTCACCGCTCGTGAAAACCAACCTCCTGGTCTCCACTCCTGGATTCCACGCTCTCTGCGTGATCCTACCGCTTACCCCATCGCCCGCGATTGACTCTCGTCGTCGTCGGATTTCTGGTGGTCTCCTTTGATCGCCATATAGAACCACGGCCGCCACTTGGTTCTACCATATTAGACTTTACCCTGTGCTTAGTGCAAAAGTGAATCAAGACGTTTACTGGGAGCTGAGGAGGAGCGCTGCCAAAGAAGAGAGGAATAAGCACGAGAAGCCCATCTCTGAGGTTAGTCGTAGCGTAGTTCAGTTCAGCCTCTTAGCCTACCGATCCGTCCTTTCCTAAGTACTTTCCTGTGCAATCCTGTCCTTGCTTGTCCTTCATTTTGAACTCCCAAATCAAATAAGTGTCGGCGCGCTCGGTTCATATTGCTTGACTGCCGCGCTGACTCATGGTTCTCGACAATTGTTTCATTTATATAGAGAAACACGTATTAATTTCGTGGCAAATGAGGATGTATTATCATAAACTATAAATTACACGTATGTTGTATTAGTTTTGGCATCAATCGCATTGTTTAAACAACTGTTTTATTAAGGTTTAGTTGACTTTAGTTGTTTGCAGTATCGTACGAGTTATAACTTAATCCGTATTGGCAGAACCTACATTTGTATGAGCTTTATTGACTACAACTATTCTAAGTTCTAGTTTATTGCTTTTTGATGCTTGTATTTACATTTCTATGGCGTATTCATAGTTTAAGGTTGATATGGAGCTCTGCATAATATTTTTTTCAAATCGTACTTATATTGTTCTTTATCTTGTCTTAGTAATAAATTGCAAAGTTAATGTAAAATCTAAATTTTCATTATTGAAAGTTGTAAATAATACTATAGAGTAAAACAGTCGGGTAATAAAACTAAGTGATCTTATAACATAACATTATGATAAACGTTAAAAGTAAATAATACAGGTAGAAGGGGGCAACAGTTGCAGTATTTCGGACACATTATAGACTTCATGCTGCTACAAAATATTTCCCGAAACGGAATAACCAAATAACACTTGAGGGATTAAAATCTGGGGTTTTCGTATGACTAGAGAATAGGGATGTTGACTATTGTTTTAATTATTTTATTTGAATATCTCAAAAATATTTAATAATGAGGGAAAAAAGGCACATTTTTTTTCTATTTTTTTTGTTTAGTTGATGTGACATACTGGACTTCTAAACGGTACGGGCGTGGCCAGAAATCGCAAGGAACAGACAGATTTAAAAGGCGAAGGGAGAGGCTTGTGCCCTGCAGTGAGACACTAGAAGGCTATGAAAATATATTTTTGTACAACACAAATTACCTATTTGGTACGTCTAACCATAAAGTCACTCATTATTACCAATAAAAAGACTATTGCGAAGTATCGCCATTATTTTCTTCTCAGATATAAAGTTCGGAAACTATCCAATAGTCTGTGTATAACAATTTTATTTTCATGACAGCCGATACATCACTGACAATAAAATTGTTATAGAAGATCGAAGATCCAGAAGTTACGAAGCTCTATAAAACCATTTGAATAGTAATAGTGTTATATAAATAGAATTTATTGAAATGTATAATATGCTATTGAAACACCTATTTCAGTACAAAAGTTAAACATCCTGCCCTCTAGACTCTAATGAAAGGATAATACGGAATTGAGAATAGTTATTAGTTCATGATAATACGAGTACCTACATACATTTATAACTGGTATAAATGTATGAATAGGTAATGTAATACGAATACGATAGAGTTTTCAATATAGTTACAGGCTTATTTCTTAAAGTATTATTCAGTAAAGGTTCAAACCCTTTGCTTATCGCAGTTATGGGTTTTGAACCTGGCAAGGACCAATGTGACTTTTTCAATATAATAAGTACTTTCTTACTTAATCTAAGACACTGACTAACGGATAACATCGAGAGGAAACCTGGACTTAATAGAATGAAATCGCTAAAACGCAACTGCGTGTTAGCGATTTCATTCATCGAACATTATGAACATAATAATGTTCGATCCTTCTATGAGAAGCTCCTAATGATTTACCGAAGAAAATAATAACATAGGTATCTAATAATTACTAAAATGACAATTATTACACTATAGTAGCTATGTTTGGAAAACAAACTTGTAATTTATATCGCGTTTTATTATCCAAGTAATACATAAAATATTAGGTACCTATTATTTAAATAGATAGACCCTAAACAAATATTCCTTTTATATTTTTCAATTTACATTAAAGGCTTGGTAACCAAGGTTGTCTGTGGGATACAAAATAATACAATATGAAGATGAAACACCAGGTAATCAAATTGAACTAAATTTTTGTGACCTCGTTGTACAAAGGATATTAAAACCTTATTGCAAGGAAATCTGTCTGAAGCGACAAAATCTGATTTAGTACTTGTTTATAAATAATAGAACAAGTCAATCAAAATCAAAATTTGTTGTAACATGAATATGTAGACTATAAAGAGACACTCTTAATAATAGTCGTGATTCTAGTAAAGATTCTACGAGTAAATACAGATTAAATAATATTGATTAATCTGATAAAAATCTTGCAAGTTTCTATTTTGAAATAGAATTATTGAAGGCTACCAAAGCTCTATTATATCCGTATATTATAAACGTCTTAAATAATATAATTATTTTGATAATTTTATCATAGGAATCGAATATCCATTTGCTATCATGATTGTGCTATCGCCTAACTCAACAATATTGTAGGGAATCGAACGACCCGACTCACAATGCACGTTATCGGAAAAATACTGTAATCATGACAAACCGACTCAAGCTAATTTTAAAGTCAACAACGGTTTGTTGACTTTAAAATTAAAAATACGGGAACAAAAAATAGATGTGATTTTTTTTTACTGGAGCCATTGACCGCCATAAATTTCTTCGTGCATTTTTATTTGGACATTTTCCACTTGATATACAATACACGGGCACCCTTATTAAGACAAATTACTAAGCGTGAATGTGTTTTAAATATACATAAGAGTAGTAGTAGGTACATACTATTCTCCTTGGGTTGTCTCGTGTAGGGGTCATACTCCTAAAATCGAACGTCGATGTTTCGAAACAAAATTAATAACGAAGATCATTAAACGCAAAGTTACCACTAATTTACTACTGTTTAATTGTACTTTTTGTTTTGGTCTATCGTTTCGTTTAGAGTCCATAATGATGTGAAATAACGTATGAAAAACGAAAAAAATAATATGTAATCCGTTCAAATTACCTCTTTGCCTCTTTATTATATTCTTTTCCTATTTTGAGCTGTTACTTACGGTTTTTCCTCATCAATACACCTACCATTTCAAGCACAAGAACCATCACATACAGTATACGCACATAATTACAAACAGACCCTGTATTAATCGTTCCAGTTTCCCTAATTGTCCATTTAATGGTCCTAATGGTCCGTTGTAGAAACGAAAACCCATCGCGCAGAACACAAATAGTGACATGACCATTATTTCAAATTCTTCTATTCTAGAACTATGTATTTGGAGACTTAAAGGATTTGAATTTATTCACGTTAAAGTTTTTTTAATTATTAATTCTTTATTTTATTAAATCCATAACGGTAGATACTGATATTATAATAAAATAACTTAAGATTTTTAACTGTTTCGACATAAATTTTCTTTATTGAATGTAACAAGCGTTATTCTATGGCGGCCACAACAACTTGGTTATCTTTTAGCTACAAATTGGATATTATGTTTAAAAAATAAACCTAATTTACTTGAAACAAAACCGAAACGACCAACGACAAACGCCTAGTTTAAATTTCAGACAGACAATCCATTGATATTTTCCTTCTAAAATGTCAAAACCAATAGAATAGTTTTTTGTTTCATAATTTTCATTTAACTTTTTACACGTCACTGTTTCATTTTGAGTCGTGATAGCCTAGTGGTATGACCTTTGACTAGCAAGTCAGTACTCTCCGGTTCAAACCTGAGGCACATAACTTTCGAAAAGTCAGAGGTGGTGGACTTTTCGTAAGTTATGTGCGCATTATAAATGAATTATCACTTACTCCGTGCTTCGGAAAGCACGTAAAGCCGTTCCCTGCACCTGATCTCTCTCCGGTCGTGTCAAATTGCCTTCCCATCTGACTATGAGAGTGAGAGTAGGAATAAAGAGTGCACCTGTGTTTACGCACGCATTGGTGCACTATAATACATATCTGCGTAGTTGGCTAATCTCCGTTGAGATAAGCCGTTGTGACCGAAATTCGGTCAGTGGGTCAATACTGTTTCCACGAAAATATCGTGCCGAAATAAATAATATTGATGACCTATTATTCTTAACGTTGAGCTTTTCGCACTCCAAGTATCCTTAATGCACTACCTAATCTTTTATTTCGATAGTGAGTGATTGGGCCATATGTTGCGGCTTGTACCCAAAACTATCCTTAGTTGAAAAAAATGCTAACACGTGTAGTTTCTCTTCGTTGAATTTATTTTGTTTCATCCCCGTAGTTCAGTAAACAAAACAAATGAACCAAAATAATCGACGTTGTATTTTTTTTAAATTATTATTTTTCATTTGATCACTATAATGCTGATGGTGCTGGGTTTTAGTCGTGGTTGCCTAGTGGTATGACTGTTGACTGGCAAGTTAGACATATCAGGTTCGAACTCGGTGTTAAAGACTTTTGCCGGGCGAAGCTTCGAACACACACGTTCATTTGTTATATATTTTATTCAATTGTTTTTTTTTAATGAATTTGAAACAAAACGACGGACTAAGTACCTAACACTAATAAACATTAGTAATTTAGTGTTGAGGATTAATGGTTTTAGTTATTACGTTTTGATCCGAAATATCGACGTTCGATTTTGGAAGTAGGTCCCCAGACCCGTTATATGTGAGCACAATTTAAACAAAGCGTCGATTAACAAAATATGTGACAGAGTGGACATTATGAAATACGGTTCTCTTTATTACCTCCATTTTTCTGGTTTCGGAAGGCTGGGCTTCGATGATTGTCAGTTCTGACAAATATAGATAGCATGTATTTGTCAGGCGCAATGAAACCCCCAGAAAACTGATATTCTTAGAAAAAAAATCGGTATTTTTAGTATTAAGCTTGTACAATGATTGCCTTGCCATGATGCCTTTGCCTGCGGTAGCTGTGTTTGGGGAATTGCATTTAGTAAGATTAGTAGCCAACCTCAATAAAGTTTGTGAATAATAAGCCTATAAAAAAAGTCCTCCTGACCGAATTTTGGTCACAGCGGGTAATCTCAATGGGGATTAGCCAACTACGCCAGAGATATTATAGTGCACAAGTTTAATGCGCCAAAACAGGTGCACTCTGTATTCCCTTATTCTCATAGTCTGTTATGACGGCGATCCGACACGACTAGAGGGTGATACAGGCAGAGCCAACGGCTTTACGTGCTTTCCGAGACACGGAGTAATTGATAATAAGTAAAGTAAAAGGTGCTTGCTTTGAGTTCGAATTTGAAACCTCTGGCTTGCCAGTCAACGGTCATACCACTAGGCTATCACGATCATGACTTCACGACGAGAAAATAAGGCTAGGAGGATGATGCTTCGCTTATATTTAACTGGATGGATAATATTATGAAACCTAAATTAGCAGCTCATTTATTAAACAAGTAGGAACCTTGTGTAATTTCAACATGAAGTATTTTGAGCCTTCGTTATATTCTAGGCATTCAAGAAGCGCTTAAACGCCTCCGCCGTTTGGGCGTTTGAGATATTGTGCAGAAACGCGGAGGCGTTTAAGCTTGAAAGCCTTGAACAACAAGCGTCTAAGTGTTGCTTAAATATTGTTTCCAAGAAATTAAAATTTGTCAGGTACAATTTGTATGGACGAAACCCTTCTCTCACAAGTTGAAGTGAATCCGAGAATCAATTTCAGTTTAAAGAGTTCCCAAGTCCACAAAAGAGATTATATTACCAATTACAGGAAAAAAATTGCGTAATTTAATATAAATCCTTTGAAAAGTTCGCAGTTTACAAGGCTTACAAGGGAATATTCATAAAAAAAAAAGTATACTAACTGCAACTTTTATACCTTAATCTAACTTAGTCTTAAACATGTCTTTTCGTACCACTTGCTCAAAAAAGTGACATTCTATGCCTCAAAAAGAGAACATAACAATAGTCATTATTAATCTGTCAAAAACAGGGAAAGAAAATTGTACTGAATTTCATTCATGCTACTAGGGAGAGAATGTGATTTAAATTTGGAATACTCACCGAAACTTATACTGAACTACATCTGTGTAAGTTTACACTATTGAGTTTGTATAAAGCATTACACATCTTTTTGAAAAAGGAATACGCATTTATTATGCAGTTATGATTATTAAATAAAATTACGAGAACCGACGAGGCCGTATGAGCTCGATGCCTTTGCATTTCCGACAAAAAAATATTGGTCTAGGAATTTGCCACGTTTTTGTTTTCTTCAAATACTCATAAAGTTTATTTTAATTTATTTTTATAAATAAGTTAATGTTCTAAAAATACGTTACGATGTTAAATCAAAGCGACAGTGACAGTGAATTGTCGGATTCCATCAGTGCAAATGCTGCCGCAATTATAAAAAATTTGCTTCCAACAAAATCCAAGGAAAATTATTTTAAAACTTATGAAGAATTTTCAACGTGGAGAAGTGCGAAAGGTCCATCAATTTCAGAATCAGTACGTATTATTGTGTTAATTTTTTCGCAAATGGTACGAAAAGTAGAGTATTTTCCTAGGTGATAAAGCTGTCTTAGTCTTGGGTGAACTTAAATCCCTCGCTACACTCAGGACTCGTCTTAAATCCCTCGCTTCGCTCGTGATTTAAGTTATTAACACCCTCGCTACGCTCGGGAGTAAACCTCGAGTCCTTCGTTACGCTCGCGATTTAAATCGTCACCCGTGACAGAAGACACTGCTTTATCCCCTTGGTTAATAATCTACTATTTGGTACAAACGCCAGCACATCTTGCTAATAGATTTTCAACTTTCCTGCTATAACGTTGGGTTCAAAGTTGATTGGGAAAATTTTACAGTTTCGGGTAGTTAATGTGCTTGATATCTACTGGGTGCTTGGATCATGTACACGTGGCAGCTTGCTGTTATTTTTTTTTAAAGTATAGTTGATTGTGTAAGTAGAGCAAACCATGAAAGATTCATTGCTTTGTTGAGAATAACGAATTTAGTTGTAGGATCTCTTTTCAAAGATAAATTACGATGGACGGTTTTTATACTTTATTTTTAAAGCAGCTGTGGTCTACAATGTAAAACGCTTGTTTCTTCCACAATAAAAAAAAATTAAAGAAATTATATCTAATTAATTTAATATCATTTCAGCAATACAGAAGATAGCACAAGGTTTAAAATTTATTTCATACAGCCCAACTGTTTTGTAAAGAACGCTAAAATTAAATTGACACAATTACTCATGCCTATTCATGCGTAGTATAATAAAATTATGTCGGTAAACACTGAAAAACATTGCTTCATCGTAAACAGAAAAGGTTTTGTAGATTTTTTCCTTTAGAAATGTGGGATTTCGATGAGGATTTATTCCCTTTGCTCAACTTTGCCCTTGAGTGCAGTTATCGCTGTTGTTTACCTATTCAGTTTCGCTAACGGCCTGTTTACATCGACAAAGTTTCCTAACTTATAACGTACTATGGCCCTTGTTACAGTTTTTTCGCTTCAAATTTGCCACCTCTGAAGTGCGTTATAAGTGTAACCTTGTCTTTCTGCTCGCTATAATTTTATACTTTCTTGCGTCTCGCTTACTCAGTAAGGATAAATTATAGCGACATAACTCTATGCGCAGTTTTGGCGTTATAATTAATTATTATGTCAGGGGAAGTCTTATTTATCGTATGGTTGATGAATAACCTGGTGTCAGCGTTTAAACCCGTAGGTCTCTGACATGGCTTTACACACCGCTAAAAAAATATTTAGGTGTGCAGCTGGTTTCCTCTCGATGTTTTTCTTCACCGTTTTAGCAAGTGATAATTTATTTCTAATACGCACATGAATTTGAAAAATCAGAGGTGCGTGCCTGTACAACCTTTGACTTGGTAGTCCAATGGTTATACCAATAGGCTATCACTGCTATATAAGTGGAAGTGAGATTACATAATCGAACCTATTTCATTAATTCATTTTTATTTTCTCATGCTGACGCCATGATAAATTTTTATTACCTACTACTTATTAAATATAAATATCCTAATGGAGTTCTTTAGTCATAACATGTACCAGTATACCGACTTTTTAAACTTATATTTCGGCAACTATTTATATTAAATTTATAACCCCATGTAAAAGCGATCAAGCCATAATAAATACTGCAACACTTTCTGATTACGTGCTTCTTAGAATTGGCAGGTTGAAAAACCCAATAACACATCCTGGAAACTCAATATAAATACACTAAGTAAGTCAGTTCGACTATAGTTATTTCCTTACATGTGTGAAATGTTGGTAACAAAAGGGGCCGTAATTTTGTCTTCGCGTAATACGTCAAGGTCAATCCGCATCAATAGTATTTGCTATAGCAAATTCTTTACAACAAAAGAGATTTGTTACATCATTAATTATTTGCATAAATTTAGTATCGACTTGGATGTCTATAAAACAATATTTTAACGTTAACCGTCTCTAATTACAGTTAAACAGTATTCAATTTAAATGTTTTTAGTATTTTTGTTTTGAAAAACAATGTTAACGTTAGCGGTCAGCTACCCGTTTTGTTTATTAAGTGACTCACTCTTCCTATTGTCATTAATTAGTACAAAAAGGTTTTTTTTAAATCTTAGTATTGTTTTAATTAGGTTAAACCCATAGCAAATATATACTACAAATTGGTAACCTGGCGTAGAAGACAGTATTGCTAGACACGGCGCAAATTGTGAGGAGGTTTTCTTTGGACCCCTACCCACGCTAACTTTGACTTTGTCTCAATGCTCTTATTTTTTATAAGATTTTAAAATATGTGTTTTTTAAAATGTAGTAGGTATGTAGATATTTCAAAATAAATGGAATAGTAATACAAAGCAAAATAAGTACCTAGTTACAAAAATGAATGCTATTTTCCGATTTATTATCCGATTAAGAGATTTATAATCCCATATTATACCTTCGTAGTATATAATCAGATCAATACAAAAATTATATATAGGTAACCACTCTGGAGGTAACGTATTGTATTCGGCGAAATTGGATAAATTACCTTGAAAAAGTTATATTAAATATAATATTATGTTATAATAAATATTATAAAAGCGCCGATTTGGGAATCGCATCCTATTTTCTTATTGTTCAAATATATGGATTTCACAGGTTAGTTATGGTATGTATATAACTCATTAATTTAAGTTTTATAAAGAATCTAGAAGACTTTTAATCCTATACCAATAAATATATAATTCTAACTTCATTGATCAACTTCAAATCATTAATTTGAAGGTACTTTCCGATTAATTAAAAAAAACCTTTTTACGTCATAAATAACGCATTAATTTTTCAAAAAACGCTACGAAAAAGTTATTGAGTCAAATCTTGTTGGAGATCACACAACATTGTCTAACATTGCGAAAACAAATAAATTAATGAGTGAGGTCGTACATTACTTAAATGATGATATAAAACAATCTGTTAATCGCCATAATTAAAATCGCATCACCATATTTCACTGTCATTTCGATTTGATTATTTTCTAGATGGGAGAAACATCGGTTTAATTACATCAAGAAGATGTATCGTGCAATTTGTTTCAATTCATAATTAAATGCACATTAAATTTCTTTTTTGAAAAACTATACTACTTATGTTTCAATTTATAATTAAATGCACATTAAATTTCTTTTTTGAAAAACTATGCAATTTGTTTCAATTTATAATTAAATGCACATTAAATTTTCTTTTTTGAAAAACTATGCAATTTGTTTCAATTTATAATTAAATGCACATTAAATTTATTTTTTGAATAATTATGCAATTTGTTCTAATTCATAATTAAATTCTCATTCCTTCTTTGAAAAATCGTGCAATTTGTTCTAATTTTAAATTAAATGTACATTCCTTCTTTGAAAAATCTTGCAATTTGTTTCATTTTATGACTAAATACACATTTCTTCTTTAAAAATTCGATTCCATGCTTTAAGTGTCTTACAGACTCGTGGCGTTGGAAGTGTACTAACTGCAACTTTAATGCCTTAATCTAACTTAGTCTTAAACATGTCTTTAATGCTTGAAAAGTTTAAATAGGTACATAGCTTCGTATTTTTAATTCTTTATTGCACACAAATCTTAAATAATTACACTGCATTTTTAATGTAACAGAATGTACAAAGGCGAGCTTAACTCACAATTGAGTTTTCTACCAGCAAACCTTTGAGCGATAGAGGTTACTGGTCAAATTTGAGGTCAGAGTCAAGTGTACAACTTTAAATAATAAATTACACAATAGTAATAATAAATCTAAAACACATACAATAAATATATATATATACACACATATTTTACTACATACATATTCTAAAATAAATACATATATAAATACATAGGTACTTATTTATAAGTCACTCGTATTCATTATTTATTAGTTAAAAATCTTAAATAATTTCTTGTATTACACAATATACATAATATCAAAGTTATGTTTTACGGTTAGATTTAAACACAATTAAAGCGCTGTAAAAAATTCTCCGACAAATGACAGACAACAAGAATATGACGTTTACGAGTTAGTGCAAACTAGCAACAAAACGGCAAAAGAAATAAAATGTATCAATGTAATAAAATACTTATTTCCTTGAAATAAAATACACATTGCCATACAGGCACTTATAGAATAACCTCGGGGCATCGCATTTCTCGATGTCGTCGTCTGCCATTGTGCGCTCGCTCTTACTTCCAAGAAACGCAAAGGAGCATGCTCTGAATGCTTTGGAATTAAATGCCTTTTAAACGACTCAAAAAAAGAAGGAGGTTATCAATTCGACAGTTTTCTTCTTTCCACTACGCGGTAAACGGCATATCAGGGAGCTTAGCCAAGTTGACTATCTACAATCGCTGACGCTATAGAAAACGAAAGAAATGTATAGGACGACATTACCTTTATCGTTGTCACGTGACATATCGATTGAAGGTAATGTCATCCTATACATTTCTTTCGTTTTCTATACGTTAGCGATTGTAGATAGTCAACTTGGCTAACCCCCCAGTGGTAACTCATGTACCTTGATACGATAGCAATAAGTATCATGTTCCATAAATATTATTTACCACTGGCATGTTGTCAACACTGTTAATCTACTAATGGAGTACATAAATAATTATCCTAATATTTTGCGTTTTGCTGCGTTTTTTTTAAACTTCTATGTGGGTTACTTCACAATATAATGATGCGTTTGTTGGAAGCCTTAGACTCGTTAAAAGTACTCAAATACGTGCGGGCTGATAAAGTCTATATTAGGTATGTCAAATTTAATGTACGAGTATGAGGGTACAGATATGATAATAAGTAGAGATGAACACGTTTCACATTTTTACATAACCACTAATTAACACTACTCCCCCAGGTTTAGAATAGAGTAGGTACCTTTCTTCCCTAGATAGACAATCGATAAGAGAAAGAACATAGAATACGCGTATGTTAGAGCGAGATAGATAGGCGATACAGCCTAATATAAACGTGACGTCATTCATGAAGGATACTAATCACGCCTAATTTTGAAAAATCTCGTCTTATAAAGTGTAATTTCATGCCTATTAGATGTGACTAATTATATTATACGCATGTAGTGCTTGGGTGTAGCTAGTCTCAGAGTGAAAACCCGCAGAATTGTGTACACATGCATAAACACGCACAACTCGTATATTGTTTTTAGTCTCACCTAAGGCGCAATTTACACCGGCATGGAACAGAAGTGAAAAGAATTGTACATAGCATAGTAATTTTTATGTCAATCGTCTAACGTACAAACTAACACCGCCGACGGCAGCTGCGGGAATTCCCGAAAATTCGCGAGAATTCCCTGGAAATGCGCGATTTATTCATCTATTTTGTTTCGTAGCTGAATTGGTTTAAAGTTCATTATGCTATGCTTTGGCTAATTCTGTTCGCTTCCATTCCGTTCCACGGAAATGTAAATTGAACTTAAGTTCTCAAACACTAGTGTTGTGTTATTGGAGAATATTTTAACGGCTTTGTCCTTAACCTTGAATTCCGCGAACTTCTGTTTCAGGTCAATTCACTAACAGTAGCTTTGCAGTTAAACTTTTCTTGCGAAACCTTTGTAATGATTAAACTTTGTTGATTTGATGTTAATCGAAAACATAATTGAATTTGTATTATTTCATTTCTAAGGTTTTGCAGCTTGTTAAATTGTATTTATAAGGGATGGTAGGCATTTGATTTGCTTTGCCTATATTCAGTCTCAAAGGTATTTTATATTTATTACAATTCGTCGTGATAGGTGGAGATCGTTGGTAGGCAAGTCTCAGAGGACTCAGGTTCGTACCCATGGCACGCACTTCTGACTTTTTGTAAGTTATGTGCGTATTATAAATTAACTAGCGACCCGCCCCGGCTTCGCACGGGTGCAATATACATATAAACCTTCCTTAAGAATCACTCTATCTATTTAAAAAAAACCGCATCAAAATCCGTTGCGTAGTTTTAAAGATCTAAGCATACATAGGGACCGACAGACAGCGGATAGCGACTTTGTTTTATACATGTAGTGATTATCATTTATTGCGAAAAGCACGAAAAGCCGTTCGCCCTGCACCTAATATCTTTCCGGTTGTGTCGGATTGCCGTCCCATCGGATTATGAGAGTGAGGGAATATAGATAATGCACCTGTGTTCGCGCACACTCTTGTGCACTATAATATCTCCTGGGTTGTTGGCTAATCTCCTTTGAGATGGGTGTCTGTGACCAAAATCCGGTCAGAAGGACATTATTATTTATTACAATTACAATGGAATAAAGACATTATTAAATTATAAGGTTTATGTGTGATCTATGTTGAACTGTGGACTATGATAGCCTAAATTGACTTGAATTTTTTTTTTTTTTTTATTTATTTAATTTTTTTTATTTTGGAAGACTTACAGCTCAACAAAACACACTAAAAACAATATAATGATTGGTCAGCCGATTACAAGTCTCCACGTAAAGAAAACAGAATAATTTTACAAAAATCTGTGGACAACATAGTACTGCCACATTTATAGATCTTATCTTATCTTATAATATAATAACAAAAGATTAAAAAAAAGAGTATTACAAACCAAAGTTACCTAACAATGTACAATCACTTGCATCTCGGAAGCACGTTTCAATGGATTTCCCATTGTACCTCATTTGTCGTACCCTATTGAAATAATGAGTACCTTTAAAAATAACATTAATTTCCTTTGGGGTTTCTAGAAGTCTCATTTAACAAATGGATGATTTTTTAACGGAAGACTCTCTTCCTATCCGATCTTAGACTTGTTTTTATAAAAATGTATAGACTACCGAACATTTTATACGAATGAAACCTTTTCAGACAGCTTAATTATTATATAAACGACTTCAATTAAAATGCGAAATAGTTAGTAAGATTTTAGGTAATTATTTTTATACAACATTGATAACTATAGTTGGTAAAAATGACCTAAAAGATTAGTGGCAAATAATTGTTTAACTATTACGCTTAATTATAATTTACTAAAAGTGGTTTAGCCTATTTAGGTTATCTAAGCTTTGCGTGACTTAATTTTAATAAAAATTATGTGACATTTCAAAAACTTAAACTAAATAAATTAGTTTAACACTTAGGTACTTAAGTTTTGGTTGCTTTTTTCAGCGTATCTACATTAAAACATGTTATCGCATGAACAACTAGGTTAGTACTACCTTAAATCATAATTATCGTAATTATTGAGATGAGATTTATCCAATTACGAACTAGTGTATCAGTTCAAGACAATAAGAGATTTTTATCAGTCGGCACCTTTGTTGATATCTAGTCAATCAGCAATGAAAGTCGATGAATAGATATTAGAATACAAAACACCTGTACAAAATTGGTCATAAATCACTTACAGATACAAGTACAAAACAAGTTTGACATTTGAAAGTTACAAAAAATGCTGAACAACAATATGACATATTACGCTAAACATTATTACAGTCGCAAAATATCCGTTATTTTATGCAAAATTTGTCACTCATAATATTGTTGTAAATGTCTTTCTTCTAGTCTTAGCTTTAATTTTATTAGCTTGATCAACATTTCCTATGGCACAAAAAAGGAGGTGCTAATGAAATGCATTGGTTGTCCAATAACGTTCAGCCACTTTTGAATTTGTTTACGTTAGTGTAATTGTGTTTAGCAATGGTATAAAACTAAGTTCAACGTGTTTTATGAATCAGTGATGACGAGCTGTTTTGTAGTTTACTTGTGATCAGAAATGTATGGTAAGAAGTCATTTTTAGAAAATATTTGTATTTTATAATGTTCAGCAACTTTTGTTGCTGACTGTAACTATTTCCCGCTACTTGGTCCGCCTAAAATTTAGTTATATCGTATATTCCGTAGATATTTCAGACATTAATTTCTTTGTTTGTGTGTCAATAGCGATCAGCTATTTATCTTGGAAGTTATTTTGATGTAGAGTAATAATAACTAATTGTTATTATACATATGATCCTTCAGTAGTAATAAAAATAGTACTGTAGATTTCTATAAATATCAGACACTACTGATTGCAGCATACTTTCTTACTTTATAAGATAAAAAAAATTGCGAATCCAATCTAGTAGGTAGGTACATGAAAATAATATTAAAGAAATATAATAAATGGACATTTTTATTGCCAGCCACTAAAGTTAAGGTGTAATAAATAAAAATAATGGAACTTATATGTCGCTTCATAACGCATTTATTTTCGACTAGCTAAGGCCTATGACAAAGACTCGCGTGTTGCCTTATGACATTAAGTATATCTGATGCAACATTTGTTTGTATCATAAAATATATTAAAAAATAAATACACACGCTAACTGCAGACATTGATGCGGAGGAGATTATAACGTTTAACTTTTCTAATTTTTAGTACAAAAGGTAAGGGTGTGATTTATGTAGGTACAATATTATTATGTTAAAAAATATATACACTAAATTAAAAAAAAAAAATTAAAAAATCCTCCGCATCGCCCGCATCGTCCTCGGGTAGCGTACCCAGAAGACTGACAGCATTGCCATTGCCACATGATACCATGTTGATCCTTTGCCCCAGGAATAAACCAGCCCTCTGATCACGTGAAGTGTCGACGAGTCTTTTTGCGAGATCCCAAAATAAGAGACGCGCACTCGGACCCGAGAGTTTCAAAACCCAAACGGCTCAAACATCTAACAACCAATTTAATTGTTATATTTGCGCCGTTTGAGGTTTTCTGCAACTGCAGCAGCACCACCAGCTCAGCCAGCCGAACTTGGCAGATGATTTGGTGAGAAGGTGTCGACACACGTGGCACATCACACTAAAGGCCTACCCAACGCATATAACCTTGTATGGATACCTATAGGTAGGATACTACCATCATTAAGCCGTTCAAGATGACCTTAAAACAAAAAGTTTTGCAATTTACAAAGACTGTTTCCGAAACCTTTAAGTTCTTTAATTAAACATTTTCTGTGAATGAAAACTTACAATTCATGATGTCGTTAACATTTCAATTGTAGGTTCTGTCATTTTAGGTGTATTTAGGTGTTAAAATTAACCAATCCTAAAAATTGTTTTTGAGAAAAAATATAGGTACATTAAAATTTACATGACGGATGATGGTAACTTAATTTTAAAGGTTCAAGTGCACAGAAATCCATCTTTTAAATATTTTCGAAAATATTTGTTACAAAATAATTTGATGCCAATTTATACTACGCATCTTTTCTTGCAATTTATTTCACTATGTATTTTACCAAACTCAATCGAAGTGTTGCCAAACTTTCTTAAAAAAAACATATAAAATGATATCTTTAAAAAAAGAACGTGAAAAACATTTTACATTTATGCTGGAATCTTATTATGAAGCTGACATTAACTGTAAAGCAATCTACATCACAAGTATTACGACATAAAATTGTAAAGAGCAAAGAAATGTCGTATATATTAATATGATTGCATTATATGTGTCCTTTTTCCTTTTAAAAAAGATTTCATTTATTTGAAATAGATAAAAGGTCGAGCACAAGAATAATAACTAACTATATATACACCTAGAAATAAACTATCTATATAAACTAATTAAAAAGATAAACTTAATCCAAAAGACCGCTACCTGTAGGCAACGTTCCCAAAATGCTGGCTGCGTTCCTTTTAACTGATTCCCAAAAAGGAGAAAATTCTCAATTTGATGCGTATTTTTATTTGTTTATCCGTGACTGTTGATTATTTAAATGAGTATACTCTCCGATGGGTCCCATAAAACTTTAATATAGTTTTTCGAAAGTCACTTGGCCTTCCCCTTTAGGCCAATGATAGAAAATTGAAAAATAAAAATTTTTAGCCAAAAAATAAAACCGTCTTCAAAATTCTAAAAAGATAGAAATTACACTAATGCGTTCTTTTGGAGTCAGTGCCAAGGCTTAAAATTTGATAGTTAAATGAATTCTGGAACCCACTTGGATTAGCACAATGTGTAAGGTTTATTCACCCCACTTTATCTTGATTATACGAAATCAAAAATTCACAAAAGATAATTAAACAGTAATTCTACATTGAGTTCAACTCAATTTTAGATCAAAAGCGTTTACATATGAACGTTTACTAATTTAACAACATTACTAAATGATCGTATTATACGCCCTAAGCAAAATTCTGTTACGACGGTAGAAATGTCAAATGCCAAAAGCCAAAATGGTGGCCACACTGGCTTATTTATACAAATACAAATATTTATGTCAAAAAAATTGGAGGATATTTAAAAGAGATACCAGCGAGGCTGGAACGTAGCAGCGCTGTTAGCAACTGAGCTATCGCATCACTGCTCGTAGATAGTAAGATGGAAGATACATGACCAAAAATAATTAAAGCGCAGCATCACAAAAAGTCGCTGCGTAATATCGAATCTAGTTAATCGATGGATTTAAACGAAAAAATTGAAAAAAAAAAGTTTAAAAAAAAATAGAGCATGATAAAAATATTATAATCTAGGTACCTATATAGTTTGCCATTAAAAATGTAATATAGCTGTATGTAGCTTACATATTACATTTTTAACATTGCCAAATTGAAAACAGCAGATGATTATTATACATTTTAAATGTGTAATTTGTACCTAGTATATTATAATGAATACGTCCATATTCAACACAATTGATCACCACTGGATCTGCCTCCGCTGGCCGCGGCTGTATTTGACAGGTTTTACACCTACAAGACCCAGGTCACCCGGTTATAGTGTTTATTCATACCTAAAATTCTTTTCCGCTTACAAAGTACAGCCTGAAGGAACCATTTTAGTATAAATACGGGACTTACTATTAGAAAATGCTTCGCTTAACTTGTCAAAGGCAACAAGATTGTGAGAAATCGAGCAGAAGAACTGTGTTCTGGACCAATTAAATCGATCTGATGGGTTTCTTGAATACTTGAATATTTATAGCTTCAGAGATCACAAGGGTGTCTACTGTCTAGTGAGAAATAAACTTCAGGATTTAAATTTGATGATCAGCCTGTCTATTATTTAATGCGGCAGCAGAAAAACTCAATTGAGAAGCGAACAATATTTTTTCAATGTTCTATTTTTCTGCTACTCGATGGTTAAAAGTCATCACAATATCTCGCAATTTAATTGAATTTAATTGGTCTTTATTATTAAAGTTGGCTTATAAATATACAGGCTGACTGATGAGCTACTTTCATCACCGAAAGATAGTACTTAGTACTCGATTCTCGTTATATTTACATCATAAAAAGGTACTTAATTTTTGACCAAAATATCCTACAAAAAAGTGTGGATAATATTTCGAGAAGACGCGGCGTGATAACGTTGAGTCGATCATGTGGCAAAGCACGTGCCTTGGCACCAACCACCCTTAGTTACCGACGGTAACGGTAACTTAAATAAATTGTAAAGTGTAAATATCGTTATATTTACACTTTACAATTTATTTAAGTTATATTGTATTTAAGAATCGAGTACTGAGTATCCTCCTTCAGTAATGATAGTGTCACCAGTAAGCTTGTATACAGCTATATGGCGACAAAAGATAGCGTTGCTACTGAGCAGATTGCGTGGGAGCAGTCACAGCATCCTGAACACCATAATCAATAAGTATGTCTTTCGGTGTGGAAACTTATTCAATTCTCAACGAGACGGAACCGACTGCACGCGCGCGTTATATCGAGTCGTCGTTTACTGTTTTCACCCTTTATTATAATCAGTTTTTACAGACCACTGGTTTTAATTGGGCTCCATAGTCCCTAAGATCTGAATCATTATTATTCAAAGGACTAAGTCACTTATGGTTTTTAAATATTGAGTGAAATATATGTGTAATTATATTGAATGGATCTCAGTTGTCATAATAAATAAATATATTTTTATAACAAAATAATATTCTCTTCACACGTTTTCAGAGACCGCACATGTCAGACACGAGACAGGACCGATGTCAATTCATTTCTTACTTTACGGTACATATTTAAAACAGTAGTATGCAAGCTGGAAAGGATCACCAAAACCCATCCCCTAAATAGGTTTCCCCAAACATCTTGCCGGAAGTCGACAAAGTCGCTAGGCGGCAAGCTAAGGTGGCAAGCTTTTGTCCGGTGGGTGGTAACTAGGTAAGGCCAAAGCCTCCCACCAAAAGCAGATTATGAGCCCTTTCCCATCATTAGTCAAGTTTTACAACTAGCAAAAGGAGAGGTGTTGGTACTATTCCCCCCACCACACTCCCACAGAGGAAAACTTCTTTCAAACGTTGGTATGAAGCGGCTGAATCAGTCGCTTTGTATCCTTTGTGTGTTCAAGACGCAAAAGATACTTTATTGGCTACATTTGTTATCTAGTCACGACAAAACATTTACATCGAGCACCTCAAATATGCAGGGGTACATCTGCCTAGGGTGTTGGCTACGTTTTTCACGCTGTGTGTTAGCCACTCTTATCTCCCGGCCGATTTGTTAAAAACTATAGTGGTACCAATTGTGAAAGATAAGACTGGTGACATAGCGGACAAGGCGAATTACAGACCCATATCCTTGGCGACGGTAATCGCAAAGGTGTTGGACGGTCTGCTTGACAAAGAATTGGACAAATGGGTCACTTTACACGACGCACAGTTCGGGTTTAGGCCCGGACTTTCCACAGAAAGTGCTATTCTATGTTTAAAGCAGACAGTCCAATACTACAAGGATAGGAATACTCCGGTCTATGCTTGCTTCCTTGACCTCTCAAGGGCATTTGACCTGGTGTCGTATAATGTCCTGTGGGATAAACTCAGGGGAGCGGGTGTACCACCGGAGGTGACATGTTTGTTCCAGTACTGGTATTCGAATCAGCTTAATCAGGTACGGTGGGGTGATATTCTCTCCGAGCCGTACAGGTTGGAATGCGGAGTGAGACAGGGGGGGTTAACGTCACCTAAGCTTTTCAACCTGTACGTCAATGAGTTGATCGCTGGACTCAGCAGCAGACCAGTCGGATGTAAAATAGATGGCATCAGTGTCAATAATTTGAGTTATGCAGATGACATGGTGCTGCTGGGTCCAACGGCTGGCTCAATAAGGGAGATGTTACAATACTGCGAGAGGTATGCAGCGACTCATGGCCTGCTCTATAATGTTATAAAGAGTGAATACTTGATCTTTGGAGTCCCCGGGAAGAATTTGCTATATGAACCCGTAATATCCCTGAATAATAGACCGCTAAAAAGGGTTACGAAATTTAAATACCTGGGTCATTATGTCACTGAGGACCTCAAAGATCAGATAGACATTGATCGTGAGCGCAGGGCGCTAGCAGTGAGGTGCAACATGTTGGCTCACAGATTTGCTCGATGTAGTAATGAGGTGAAAATCACTTTGTTCAAAGCCTATTGCCAATCATTCTACACGGGTGGTCTGTGGGTTAACTATACGCGCAAGGCTCTAGACGCTCTGCGCGTACAATATAATAATGGGTTTAGAATGTTGTTGGGGCTGCCTCGATACTGCAGCGCTTCTGGCATGTTCGCTGAAGCGCGAACTAATGACTTTTATGCCATAATAAGGAGTAAAGCCTCGTCCTTAATGAGCAGATCACGGGCCAGCACCAACAGCATTCTACAAACATTGGTTGATAAGCCTGACGCACCGGTGCTCAATCACTGGATGCGGCTGCTAGTATGGCAGAGTTAAGTAGGTATTAAGTATTACTAACCCTTAGTTAATAAGTATTACTAACACTTGGACCAATGTTGTCATTAAATAAAGTTTTATTATTATTATTATTATTATTTACTTTATGCAACATCATACTTTTATATTATTCCGATGTCAGCTTAGGTACTTATTTCATTCTTTATTTGAGAACTACTTAAACATTATTTTGTGTTGTTATTTTAAGCTTTATTGTTCACGTGATCGCAAACGTAAACGCCGAGTAAAAGTATTCTGAGTTCGATTCCTTAGCTAACAAAAAATTAGGTAAAAAGGTTTTTTTTTACCAGAAAATTTTCAGCAGGTCAGAATCTGAAGATGTGATACGTATTTCGCCTTACTATTTCGGCCTGACGTCCTGTTAACTGGACCGTATAACATCATTAGCTTATGTACTAAGTATTCTGTAGTCGCGTAGAGGTTGTACCAGGATAAAATTTATCCTACGTCCCAATCTCTATCAGAATGGTCTACATGTCTGCCAAATTATTCAACTCAGTGAAACAACGGATTAGGGTTGTAAAAAAAAACACGACATCACCAACCCTTATTTAATATGATTCAATTATGTAACGCATGTTTTCAACTCTTCTAACGTATTATTTATTCTGTCCCAAAACAAAAACTCGTACACATTAAACAAAGCTCTTCTATCTTAAACTTGGTCCATAAAAAACAAAATAAACTCTTGAAACAAACATTAACTAATTTGGAGCTTCTAGTTAGGGTGACAAAGAGGCTTAAAGACAATAAATAGGTACTTACCAACCTAGACACAACTCCTATCAATATACTGCCCTACAAGTTCTAACATAGTTACTCCCTAGAGAAATCAGACTGTGTAACCTGAAATAGATTTAATCAAAACCATATAAAGTAATCTATTGAAACAACATTGGTAGACTGGATTTTATCGGCAATGATATATTGAAGGAAAAGTATTAAATGTCAACTTAAGAACTTTATAGCTTGGTTGACATCCTACTACTATTATAAAGGCGAAAGTTTGTAAGTATGGATGTATGGATGTATGGATGTTTGTTACTCTTTCACGTAAAAACTACTGAATGGATTTGAATGAAACTTCACCACAATATAGCTTATACATCAGAATAACACATAGGCTACAATTTATCAACATATCATGCGGGCGAAGCCGCGGGCGGAAGCTAGTAAATTATATTCCTTCGGTCAATTAGATGAATAGAGAAAGGTATTGTTTTATACTAATTCAGACTCGTTATGATTTCTCTTTCTATCAAGGACCATGAGAAAAAGACAAAAAATGCATACCAAATTAGTTTATGCGCGTAATAACATTATATAAGTCGCCATGTTACAGATGCCGCCGCTGAAATGTTGAGAATGAACTAAATGTTGTCGAGACTGCATTGCACTAACGAAATTTCGAAGGATCATGCCTTGGGTTAAAACTAGAGACATTAGACTTAATAGTTAACAGTTTTAATACTAAGGCTGATCGCCTGAATGAAACTTGCTCAATTATTAATTGAATATGAAAAACTTTTCTGAAATATTCTAAAGCTGTCAAAATAAAAACAAAACGTTTTTGGGCTTACAAGCGAAGCATTTTTTTGTTTACCCTCTTTTCGCAAACTGATAGTTAAATCCGAAACATCCCGCATCGCCATAGCACCCTTAATGATGTTGTTTCCCATCAACTTAATTAGGATCCTTTGATGGTAATACTGGACACCCTTAAAGAGAAGCACAGTCTCTTTTTGATAAAAGCTACAGAATATCCTCCAGTAACAAAAATAAATATTAACTTTGAAAATTAGATTCCAATTGAGTTGATAGGTCAAACGAATCTGAAGAATGATTTAATAATGTTGATCATTGAATTTTATACTCGAATACGTTTTATTTAAGGGACGATTTTAGTCATCTTGTATCTTGGAATTTATATTATTACCATTAACAAAGCTTGTTGGAATACAAAACCTATATTTCAGAAAGGAAGAATCTTGAATTAAAACCAGACTTGAGTTGTGATTTGAATTAAGAACGGCATCTTTCCGTGTCGTTCTTAATCCTATTTATTTATTTATTAGTTTAGTATTTGGCCTTTGAGTTATAAATACATTTACACGCACATAACTTTTTAAAAAAATTTGTTAAAAATTATTAACTCAAATGCCAACAGGGTTAGAGCTCTTTTATAAATAAAAATTCTTTGAACTTTCGATGGTACCATAGACACAAACAAGAAAAGCTATAAATTTTAAAAGGTGACCTGATGAACACTTTAGTCTTATCTATAGTTTTTTTATAATAAGTATCCTGTGTATTAATCTGGACATCTGGTCTATCTGTATGCAATGTTTTATCCAAATCCGTTGAACAGTTTACGCGTGGTTGAGTTAAATGTATCTTTCACAAATATAATATTAAGTAGTATAGGTAGGATGTTTACAACTGTCTAAAGCGTTAGTATAATATAATTTTGCCCAAACATTTTTCCAAAACACTTTTTTTTCGTTCCTACATTTAAGTTCATTTCACAAGGAAAATAAAAGTAAGCCAATAAACGAACAGCTGTTGCTCCTATGAGGAATATAAATGTAGGTACTTACACGAATACCTATTGGTAGTTACGATAGGTAACATGGCATTTTTTAGGGTTTCGTATCGTGAAAGCACTGATAGCCTAGTAATATGACTGTCGACTGACAAGTCAGAGGTCTCGTGTTCGATCCCAAGGCGCGCACCTCTGACTTTTCGTAAGTTATGTGCGTATTATAAATTAATTATCAGTTACTAAAACGGTGAGGGAAAACATCGTGATGAAACCAGCCACCTAAGAGATTTTTCAATGGTGTGCAAAGCCATGTCAGAGGCCTACGGGAGGTTTATACTCTGACACCAGGTTGTTTATCAACCGTACGATAAGAAGAAAAAGGGTTTCGTATACAAAGAATTTGACCTATTAGGTACTAAGGTTTCGTGGTCCGTCCATCCGTCTGTCCCAGGGCTGACAGGGCTGTAAAGACATCAACTTCTTCTTTTGATATTGTGACGCGCCTTACATACTCTGTTACCTAACCTACCTAAAACCTACGTACATTGATTTACATCCATACTAATATTACAAAGGTAAAAAACGATTTGCATGAATTAACATAGATATTCTATGGAACTGAGCCATCAAAAAAATCAATAGTACTTAACGTATTCTATCCCTAAATGGATAATCCAAAATCCACGCAAACGAATTCTTTTCTATTCTTTGATAAATTGAGCTGTAATTGAAATTAATAGATGTGAATGAAACTGTGGAAAAACGTTCCGATTTGCTTTGCATATATTTTCATAAGTATTCCTTTTTGTTGATTCTGCTTACTTGCGTAAAATGCGAGACGTGACCTTTTGCGCATCACGCAAGAAATTGAAAACATTAATTAATATTTCTATAATTATTATAATAATACTGTTAGCGCAGCTGCGCAGTCTCTGAGGGATAGACCTGTAGAATCTATAGAAACTATATTTTATAACTTTCAAAAACAAGCAAATTATTAATTCTATGCATATATTTTTAAACCGTTTTACTTAGCTTGACCTGTTTATTATTTGGTTCAAATTTAGTAATCGATATTTCACCTCCTTCCTGTTGACAGGTCGATCTGATATTTGGTACACAGCTTTAGTTTTGATGACAAAACAGATTTACGTTAAAAAAATTACATACTTATATTATTTATGTTTGTACCGGTGCGGTGTACATCAATCGGTCTATAAAGCACACAGTAATCGGTATTACTCTGTGCTTTATTGCCCGATTTATTAGAACAGTACTCCTTATCTCTCGTTTATCAAGCCTTTGATGTGTAACTTTGATGACCACAACAACATAACAATAATAAGTATATTGATGTGCCACTAAAATTTAAAACTCAACTCATAAAAAGTTTTTCCAAAAATAAAGGTGGACTTAAATAGGTTCGTTGTCCCGATAACAGACACAATAAAAAGAACAAAAGCATGAATCATATGTGACTCACAGGACAGGAAATGGGTTAAATACCAGATTATGTGCAGTTTCATAAACTTCTACATCTATTCCATTTATTCCATCGATTACCCAACTTAGTAATATTGGTCATTTATCTTAGTAAAATTTGATTTTTCTAGTAAAAAATGTTCGACATTCTTGTTGCTGCTTCCAAAATGTCAGGAGAAGTTAAATTCATCTTATTATTACTGACGTTTTCGTAACTTTTTAACCCAGAATAAGGTTTTATACCGACAGTGACACATTAATAAATAAAGAAGTAAACAAACAATAATAATGATTTGTGTTTTTATTAAATTTATTAGTTCTATTAAATTAAATTTATTAGCTATGATTAATTTATAGATCTCAAAGTATCGGCAAAAACTTTCAATATTTTTTTTTATGTTTTATTTTTACCCATGTACCTACTACTACACGACACTGGCAGAAATTGCAGATCATCATCAGATTGCCATAAACAAGAGAAAAAAAACAATAATTATGTGTATGGCGCCCAAACTCAGTTCATCGTACATTGGCACTGGCTCACGCCACCACAGATAACAAGTAGCCGCTATAAAAATGGCATTAAAACCTCCTTGGTCAATCCGGAGTTATTTAGCATTATTTTGTTGATAAAACAGTATCATAAAATAACTTTTTAAAGTTATGGATGCATGTGAATAAAGTCTGTCATTAAAATTTATTATTATTTCATGATTTTAGAACTTAACGATAGGTATGAGTGTAGAAAAATAAGCTATTATAATCTATTCTATATTAGAAACTAGTTGTAATAGTTTGTTATAATTGTATTCCACGGATATCTGATTTGGTCTGGGAGTTAGTACACTTTAAAATTAATGACTGTAAATTGTACCCACTATGAAAATAACCCTAGTGACGCAGAATGACGCGACTAACGTAACGCGGCTTGCGTTTAGATAAAATGGCGTCAGTTTCCTACTGAAAGGATTGTAAAAATTAATGATCTTTCACTGATAGCTCCAAACTACTCATAAAGTTTTATGCAGATATATGGTACTTTGACCAATGACATGGTATGTATGTTAATAATTTCTTATTCGTCCTAAGATGTAAATAATCTTCGGATATCTTCTACACGAAAAATATAATATATTTTTGGTGTAGAAAATATCCGAAGATATTATATATTTTTGGTGTAGAAAATATCCGAAGATTGTGAATTAAAGATTGTTGAAATTTCTTTCTTTAATTTTTTAAATATTATTTCTTTCTTTTATTTTTAAAATATTATTTAAAAAATAAAAGAAAGAAATTTCAATTCACGTTTTGTGTGGATGTACAAAAGACTGTTATTTGTATGTAGCACGATTTTATAGCGAATTAATATATTTATAGATTCAGTGCATTTAAAAAAAAGGTTTGTTGTCAATTCACAATAATCATCACATATATTTTTTAAAAAGAAGGTACTAATTCGACAAATTTTTTATTAAGTACATAAACAACTATTGATAACATTTATTGATATTTTTTTACTCATATTTTTTTTAAATAAGTACATTCTGTAAACTAGATAATACCACCCATATTATCTCTAAATGATACTACTGAATAATGATAATGAATGATACTCTACTATCGTAGTGTAAGTTCTTTTCGAGGAATATTTCTAAAACAGGATATTTCTGGCAAGATTACAAGTTAGGACAAGTATGAAAAAATTGGGTCCACCTACACGTATCTTTACGACGAAAATGTTTAATAATGACGTCATTGATGACAGACAAACATGTTTTTCGCAAGCACACGTCATAAACATGACGTGGAAAATTAGAAAAACAGGAAATGGTAGGTTGTGTAGCCCAAATTGTTTCTTAATTGGATACATTCTAAGGAGTATGGTTTGTGATTGGATTGGACTTGGAGCAAGTATTTATCTTAAGACTATTTATGATGAACTCATTCTTTGTCTAAATAATTTCTGATTCGGAAATAGAATTAAAATCATTTGTTTGCTTAACCGATCATATTTTATGCAAATCACTCGGTACACATGAAAAATTCCACGAAAATATATTAAATCAAATTTTTTATAAGATTTTAACATTATAATCACCTAAAATTGGTTAATTGTTTGTAAAAGGTAATCCCTGAGACTACTGAACCTATATCTAAACTTATTTCTCTTACAGAAAGTTACACTATTCCTGAGTCATAAAAACTATGTTTATATTGTATACCTACACGAAATAATTAAATTTCATGCGACCAAAGTCGTAGCTAAAGTATTAGTAACTTAGTTTCTTTATTAGGTTAACAAAGTAACCTAATATCCACAATACCTAAATGAAGAAGGAACAAGACTACTTATGAGATGCTAAAGTTTTTAACTTACTCGTGTGCTGAATACAAACTAGAATGTTTCATAAGTTTTACATAACTTGCTCGAACTAAGTCTTTGTATGGACCGCTTTCTATTATATCGAGATGTGAAAAGAAGTATGGTATGGCATAATTCATCCTGCGTGGATCAGATCTCTATATCCAAGTTTAAATAATAAGTAATAATAATATAATTTTAAGTTTGTTAAATCATCCATTGTAAATGAAAAAAATATTCCTTGACCTAAGTAGGGAATCTTGTACCGTTTTATCGTTTTTTTAGGATATTGTATAAAATAATCAGAATTAATAGGACTTTGCCATTTTACATGTAACTTTTTTTATATTTACGTATGGTTGATGGACAACCTGGTGTCAAAGTTTATACCACCTGTTGACCTCCAATATGGTTTTAAACACCGTATAAAAATCACACATATATTATGATGGTTATATCACGGTGCCGTTGTCACGAATTTGAAAAATCAGAACTTACGATATCCAATTTATTATAACTAACACGATAGGTATCACATGAAATGGTGCAGTGTAAATCGCCTCAACAGTCTGCAGCTGTACAACAAAAAAACTTATCTTTTCCTTTGTCACCCAATATTCCGCTCTAAATAATTGAAGAAGTTTTCTAGAAAATTGTAAGCGCGATAAGCTTTTTGTCAGTTCTCAGACGCAATAAAACGAATGTTATTTTTCTGAGTCAACCACAATCCGACTGTTGATGGAGGTTTATGGGCACAATTTCGATTATCTTTATCTATCTTTCTTGTTTTAATTTTGTAGAAAGTCTAATTAAGTTAATAATAAATAATCTATCCTGACCGTATTCGGCCACAGCGACTAACTTTTAACTATTGAGAGCTTAGTTGGTGTGCTCTCAGGTGACTGACGTATCCTAATCCTATCTTAATTAAGTTAACTCATGTACCATAAGGAATCTTAAAAATGTAAACACCAACGCAATATCGATATAAAATAAATAGTTTAGGAGCTACGAGGAAACAGATGAACAAACTTACATACATACATACATCCATACATACTTACATACATACATACATCCATACATACTTACATACATACATACATACATACATAGACTGCTAAAATCATAACCCTCCTTTTTTTGTAGTCGTGTAAAAATATTTAAGTAGTTTCAAATTCTTTTCAGTTCTATTTGTAAGCCAAATTTCTTTTTATTTTTTAAATATTGAAAACTAATTAAAGACTAAAATATCTTAAGCTCGATTGTTCTGTCATTAATTGAAAGCTGCTTTTAGTAAAATTTGTAATTACGTTGTCGCAAGAAGCACCTGCGCATAAACAAGAGTTTCTTAGAGTTTCTAAAGGATTTCGTTCAGTGTTATTCCAAAATATCAGATTTATTTTCGTTAATTAATTCAAATTATTATTAATACATTTTAGATTTAGCTAACGCTTTCTGATTAGTGTTCAAATAATTACGTAGTTTAGTTTTATCGATAGTTAAAGTTTTTTTACGGTATAGCGGTAAGAGCACTGCCACGGTAAGGTAAGTATCGTGGGTTCAAGTCTCGGTCGCATCATATCTCTAAAGATGTCTAAAAATCAATATATTATGGTATTTTTTAAAGATAATCTATACATATAAAATGCTTTGTCCTGAATGACTGACTGACTGATTGACTGACTGACGGATCAACGCACAGCCTAAACCGCTGAACGTAGAGACCTGAAACTTGGAGGGTGTGTTCTTTGTATGACGTAGGGATCCGATAAGAAAGGATTTTTCGAAATTCCACCTCTAAGAGGGAGAAAAACGGGGGCAAAGTTTGTATGGGACAACGTGATTCCTTGGTTCAATCTACTTCAAATTTTGCATAAACATTCTTTTACAAAATTGATGGAACACGTGTTTCGTATTTTCTTTAAACTCATCGCCTAACGGGGTTAAAAAGGGGTAGAAAGTTATTTTGGGGGTGATTTGCATCGAAGTTGATATCAATACTCCTTAGTGCTTTTGATTTAAACTGGCTTGGTGCAATATATTACCCTTTAAAATTGGAATGTCAAATATAAATCGGATTCGAATTCGATATTTCAATTTTATTTGTTTTTTTATATTTGAAAGAAAAACTTACCTTATACAGCTTGGCAAAAAAGAGTCTGAGGCGGTGACAGCTGGATGGAACTAAAAATAAAAATCTTAAAAACTAAGTTTGTGAGTACTAAAATAGCCATAAAGTGAGTCATTACATAATAATTGATGACAAAAAATTCGTTTTAGTAATACGTAAGCACCAAATAACTTGAAATTTTGAATTGTAGTATGAAAAGTGCACCAGTGACGCCTCCAATTTTTACAGACTCTTTTTTGCCAAAGTGTACCTTGATTTTCCTTTGAAAATTCCTTGAAATGTTTTAGAATTAGATTATTATTAAAGGCATTTGTGATTGCTATACAGACATTATAATTGACTGTTATTCGCCCTGTACCTAATTCTGCTTATACAAGGACACTAAAAGTAGTGACTCAAAGCTGTACAAGTTGTTCTCATGAGCAGTACTACCTAGATTATATTAATTCAATTTTAATAAATAAATTCTATTCAAAATATTCTATAGTCTACGTGAGCGAAGCCACGCGGGAAAAACTAGTAAAGAATAAGAATAAGAAAAAAATTAAATCCTAAAAAGAGGATAATACTTTTGCAGAAAAGGTTTAAATGTAATTATTTTCAAATTTCTTTAATAGTTTAATTATTTAATAGGAAAATTTGAAAAAAAAAGACAACTGATACGTATAGGATTCGAACCCACGACCTTTGACATACCGTGTCGACGCTCTGACTACTAAGCCACCGTATACTACCAGCATTAGTCGAAATTTCAAATCTCTTTCTGGGCCTAGAGCGTGTGGTTATAATATCTTCTATCTATCTAATCTTTAATAGTGCAAGATAACTTAAAATAGGTATTTCGTGTCCCATAAAGTAAGTAAACGCGGGTAGCTTTAAATTGGCTGGGCTGCGAATAGTCACGTTCAGAAACGCAAATTGTAGCCGCACAATAACTTGGTAAAGCGAACATTCTTCCGTTGCTGTATAAGTTCGTCCCCTTTACTTCCACGACACATAACCAAAACGTATCTTGGTTATGTTGGTATTGGTATTGGTATTGGTATGGCGGGCTGTTTTCCGCATGTCCACGTCTTAGCGCGTATTCTGCGTGATGGTGGGAATCTCTTGGTTATGTTCCGTTTTTTGAATCAAGATGAAACTTCCTTGAATGATTTATTGAAATTTTACTTTCTATTAGCTTCAGTATCTCCGAATAAACGCTTGTCTCCAACATTTCTTTTGCGCACAGCTTATGTGTTGAATTTCCTGCAACGGCTTTTGTGTAACTAATTATAACCCGTCAACGTTCAAGACAAAAATTAGGCATCTGCGGGTACATACGATCCATCACAGACCTTATCCATCGCTTTCCATCATACGAGATCGAGCTCAAAAGCGGGCCCATTATCTACATAATTTGATTTTTTAAGTGGCCTATCTTTCTTTCCCGCACATAAAGTACCTATGTGATAAGTTTCATTCAAATCCGTTTAACCTCTCAATATTATACAAACTCTCTTTTAAATTTATAATATCGGTACGATTTTATGAACTATGAGCACTATAACAGGCAGCTGCAGACCAAGGTTGATAAATATTCTCAGAACTGTGTCGCAAAATATGCTTTGAACGTTTAACGGTATTTCCACTTGTTATTGAAAATGAATTTTCTCCATGAATAGATAAAAGTCGTAACTCTTCTTTTCAGTTTCAATATATTCACACATATATCAGCTGAAACTAAAATTTTAGACTGGCGAAAAATAACTTTATGTCTTGTTATGAGCGTTAGCGGAGACTTAAAGACGCTGCTTATTAAATCCTTAATGATGTTTGACAAAGCGGAATTCTACCCAAAAATTTTAGATTGATATAGTCACCATATTTTATTGATAACCAAATTTTACTATTGTCATCACTGACTCACACAACATCCAAGAAAGAGGTTTAGCGGAATAGCTTGTATTTCTCTCAGCTGCAGATCGTCTAGGATGGCACATTTTGTGCACAAAATGGGCGCCGATCACTAATCAGGGTCCCCAAACAAGTTATTGTTCATTTTTTAAATGTATCCTACAAAAAGAAAGAGATCCCACTGCACTGCAAGTAGGTACTGCACACGTATTACTCAATACTCATAAAATCAGCTAATTTGCAAAATATGTTTGAACTAGCTTTTGCCCGCAGCTTCGCCTGCGTGGATGTCGAACCAGGATAAAATTTATATTTGTTGTTAATCCAGGATATATGGTTTTTATGTTTACCGAGTTTTATTCAAATCAAAAGTGCTTAGGTAACAAACATCTTCACAAACTTTTATTAGTGCAGATTAGTAATGATATGATATGACAGTTCAAGTCCCGCCCAAGTCAGTTGTTTTTGCGAGTTTCTTATTAATTATTTTCATTTAATAAGCAAAACATGTGCATAAACATTTAAATTATCCAAAATATTTATTATTGAAAACATTATAATTATATTGCCGTTACATTAACTCGTAATTCCCTATAATTACAATTAATCAAATATATTAATTTTTCCTTTCATTATTTAGCTTTCATTTAAGAATTTACTTACATTATGTATTCTCTGTCAGCTAGATACTCGTATATAGAACTTTCTTCTTATAGAATATAGAACTTTCTTTTTATAAGTTCTATATATCTAGCTGTGTACCATAGTAAACTTGTAATATTATGAGGTATTTTTTTAAATATATCGTTATGCACATTTGAGAGCAATTATTCCAACAAAGATTAGTTTTACATTTAAGTCTAACTAATTTATAGGGCAAAAGTTAAGAGTGCGCTTCGCATATTTTATTGCATAATGTCTGACCAAATAAAGCGAAAAACCTATGTAAAAGAACAAAAGTTTCGCATCAATCAAACCCGAACCAGGATATTTAGAAAAATATACCAACTATTTTGTTTGTAGTTTTGCTCTCGGTAGCTAAAATGCCTACAAAGAGTCAGGACTGGTGACCCGAGAGCAAGCGACATACAATTGTCTATGTGAGGAAAAGCTGGTCCTGAGATCGACACCCGCAGACTTCAGTGTCTACCTCTGCGACTTATTGATTATCGTGGCGAAACAAACGCCCACAGGAAACTACACTCGCTTAAATTGAAAGGGATAATTGTGGAGAATTAGTGGTACGTGGTATAAACAATACTGTCACGCCAGTACCGAAACCCGTTAGAATTTGCGCCTTGATGATGTTTCTCTGCAGATAAATTACATTAAGCCGGGTCCCTTTACACAATTTCGAAGGCGTTAAGTTCCGAAGAAGCATAATCGGGACACCGACCTTCAACTTGATGACGTCCATCGGAAATCCACTTGCAGTGAGGGAATTGAGAAATTTTACAGGATAATGAGTGGCGTCATCTTGATTGACAACAGTGTTTATAAATGTGTAAAACACTTCATTCCCTTTCATTTATAAAAGAATGCATTCATTGATTGCTGCAGCTTCATTATTTTTGGGCGTTTTGAGTTGGAAAATTCTTGAGCATGTGGATTCCTACTCAGCCACCCATAATTATTGTCAAGCTCAACTTGTGAATACAGAATCATAAAAATAATCGTTTCAACGAACCATTCACCTCATCAGCTCCAGTTCTTCGCGTCACCACAGGCAGCGTTCAGCGGAAATTGCCGCTGAACATAACTGTGACACCACCCATTATGTGTTGGTTCCTACGGATGTCTTGTAGAGTTCTGTGTACCGCATCAACTGCTTTCTGTTTGCCATTATACCTACATTCATCCCATCATACGATCAAAGAACAATTCTTGAGCAAGTGCCTGCCTTGTCACTATTCCGTGACACATCACAATCAGGTGTTTCGTTGCTCTGTAAATTGATGGGAATCCTAAACATGGTATGCGCTGCTTTGTCACCAGAAAACAACGTGGCAGTAATCCCCGAAGACGCTACTACAATTGTAATTTTGCCCTGCCTCCTGATCACTGCAAGGATGCCAGTGGTTATAAATATTTTTCCTGTAAATCGACTCCTAACGCCATCTAGTTAAGAAAAAGGAAACATTATGTTTTAAATAATAATAATTTTAATGCTTCAAATTAAAGCGGTATTTTTTTATAAGCTGAAATTTTAAAAAGTATAATTCCACACGATGCGCGTTGTTTCCTTCGGGTTTCAAATTGAAATATTTAAAAAATAATTCTGCTGATCTAAGTTGACTATAACGCCATCTAGAACACTACTATGTTTTAAATAATATAATTATAAATGTTTCAAATTAAAGTGGTAACGTTTTTTATAAGTTGAAAAAATATTAAAAAGCTTGTTTCCTTCGGGTTTCAGCCGGTAAGTAATAAAAGTCATTATGAATGAAAAACCACAAAAATACATAATTTTAATGACAAAAAAAAAATACTAAAGAATCCATAAAAAGTTTGCGGAACTGAGGATCGAACCCAAAGCCTTACACTTCCTAGGCGTACGCCCGACCGGAAGGCTATGAAGTCTGTTGACATGTAGTCAAAATAATCGTTCCTAAAAGATATTATTATGTTATGTTATGTAATGTTTAGCTCCTTGTGGATATAGCGTGATAATATTTTGTAAATTGCAATTTAATAAGATTTTTCTCAACAACAACCACAATTCCGCAGCAAATTCTAGAAATACGCTGCTTACTACAATACTGCTCATCCCCCATAATTATAAACGTGATAATTTATACCCTATAAGTTGACCAAGAATTTAAAAAGTATATTTGCCGAATTTCAACTAAATCTGCCCAGTAGTTTTCGCGCCAACCCTTTACATACAAACAGACAGACAAAGTTTTTTTTTTCTTCATATTCGGCTTCAGTATCGTTCCCCGAACACGTAGCATTTACTTTTTTCCAAAAATTTTCAATGTACAGTTTTTACTTCGTTACGATTTTATTATATCAACCTTTTTTTTACGGTCTAATCAGATTATGAAAGTAAGAGAATAGAGAATGCTCCTGTGTTTGCGCATACACTTATACACTATAATATATCCTATATATTGTACATGGCTAATCTCTATTGAGATCGCTATAAATCCGGTCAGAAGGAGGACATGAACTTTAGTGTAACTAGTTTATATATTTTAATCAAGCTAGAGTAAGACTTTTATTCTAAACTAGTTAATCAGCAATCATAATGTGACTTTTATCTGTATAAATGTTCCTTGTAGTAAAGCGATATACCTAAATAAGATGCTTAGTCTCACGGAAGTGAAATATGAGACAGGAAGAGATTTGTAATGCGACATTTGGTTAAGACGTCCGCCTTACGCTTGAATTTCGTAATTAATTTGAAACAAATTTAATTGATAATTATAATCGTTTAATCATAGCTTAGGTATATAGTCTCTTTACGCAGCAAATCAGATACATTATCAATTGATGGCTTTTCATGTTTGATATGTCAGGTCAGGATTTTATGAGGGTACTGACTTTCGACTGTCACAGATCTTCATGATAGCCGAGGCCAACGGTTGAACTTGCCTTCTGAGGTACGGAAAAGGTGATAATTAATATAAAATACGCACAAAACTTCCGAAAAGTCAGAAGTACGCGCCTTGGATTCTGACCTGAAGCCTCTGACTTGCCCAAACAAAGGTCATACCACTAAGATAGCACTGATGATCTAATTTACTCTAAATACCGTTTAATCTAAGAAAACTTTACTATCTCACATCAATTTTCAGTCGTTTTCGCTTCATGTCTGAATTAAATTAAAAAGAAATAATATTAATTAAAAAAAAAGTCTCATGAAAGTTATTATTCTAAAATAAAAAAGAAAATATAAATTTTATTATTCTTTACGTAACACTATTACTATTTTATCTGTATAAATTCAAAGAAAATTTTACAACCTTACATCAATTTTCAGTCGTTTTCGCGAAAACGAAATATAAATTTTAACACTTACTATTCAGCATCTGTATAAATCTCTAGTCAAGCTGCTCATGTATCAATTTGTGTATTCTATAGCTGTAGTAAGTTTTATTGGAAAACCGGCTTTATTAGTAGTGCATCAAAGTGTATAATAGATGCCTATTGTTTGTGTGTTCCATGTTTCAACTCCGGTTGCTGATCCGGCTCGAGGTCTACTCGTGCATATCTGATTCGGTATAAAGCAAATCCGATGTTAAACCTTTAAAAGAAAGAGACAATGAATAGTGAATTATCAAAAGGTTCCTTCCTGTGTGGGTTCCGGTCGGTCAGTTTGAAAGAATCTAAACTTGCTTGCCAATGTATAAGCATTGATAAAAGCCCTGAAAGCCAAGTGGTATGACCGTCGACTGACAAGTCAGAGGTCTCGAGTTCGATCCCAGGGCGCGCACCACTTATCGTAAATTATGTGCTATTATAAGTTAATTAACAGTTGCTTTAACGATGAGGGATTCATCGTGATAAAACCAGCACACCTGAGAGAATTTTCAATGGTGTGTAAAGCCAGAGGCCAACGGCTCTGGCACTAGGTTGTTCATTAACCATGCGATAAAGAAAGAAAAGAAGCTTTCAATGTAACCGCATCTTTCTAATGACAAATAGCGTCGTTGTATCAATTTTGGTCACCCCGATTAGGTTAGGTTAGGTTAGAACGGGATGACTGGGGATCGTGATTCGAGAGGTGAGAAACCCTACGATTGATTTCGTTCAAATATTTTTTAAACGATAAGTTTTTATGTGACATATATGTATGACAATTTATTAAAACTAAATATTATGTCAAATTGTGAACTGTAGTGTCTCTTCTTAATTTTCATTATAATAATTTATCCAGTTTTATTTTGCTGAATTATAAATAAGCGGTGCTTACAATTTTCTAGTGACATATTATATAATTATAAATTTGTCCCTTGTGGCTTACTTTACTCCGACTTCTAATTATTACAAAAGTCTTAAACGTAATTCATAAGAATTTTAATTAATAAAACAACTTAAATATGATATTTAATACAACAACTTAAAGATGATATTTAAGTTAAGACGCTAGCGACCGACGTCTTCATTAGATGGTTCAGATATTCATATAAGAAATTCCAGGAACATCTTCTACTTATTCGCTCCGCTGATAAAATTGCAAAGAGCTGGTATGTCTCTCAAAGTATTTCATATGATTCTGAAAACTGACTTAAAGACAACTTGCTCTTTTAAAGTGAATGAGGACTTGAGTTTCTTGATGTTATGTTTACTTATTAGGAAATTAAACTTGAGACAACGTGAAGATGCTCAACACTGATAATGTGAAACAACATACACGGCAAGCGCGTTAAAAGATCGCCGCGCCGCAAGAGCCGATTAAATGTTGTCAACCTTTACTAGTACGACTGTCTCTAAATCTTTGGAAAGCTTTACATTCTCAATCGCTTAAAAAACTTCGTTTATTTTACTATGATATAAAAAAAAACTTAAGAAAGAGGCAGAAAGAAACATACAGAAAAAACATAAAAAAGAAATATAACAATTTAGTCATTGCAAATAATAACAATGAGAAGCTAATATCAAAAATAATAACATTTTGATGTTAGCTACTTATTCTCTAACATAACCCGTTATTCTTAATTCTTCTTAATTCTTTATTGTACACTAATTTGGTTACAACAATACTTATCATTAAAAAGAAATACGTGCACAAAGGCGAGCTTAACTCAATAATGAGTTTTCTCCCAGCAAACCTTTGATTCAAGAGAAAAATACATGTAAAAGTGGGTAAGATGAAGTGTACAAATCAATACAAAATAAAAATTAAATAGCATAACCTTAAACCTAAATATAAATACATACTATATCTTTATAAATATATATAATATATATATACTACATTAACGTGATAGAAAATGCTCTTTTACTTTCCTCTTGAAAGTGTCAAGCGAACGGCTGTCGCGAATTGAATGGGGAAGAGAATTCCAAAGACGCACCGCACGAATAGTGAAGGAGCCGTCATATCGACTGGAGGTATGACGAGGAGTACGGAGAAGGAGAGAGGAAGCTAAGCGGCAGGGAATACCTCTAGGCACAAGATACTCAAAGCGCTCACGGAGATATACAGGAGAATTGGGATTATGAAGGATTGAATAAAGGAGAGAAAGGACATGAACATCTCGACGTCTCCGAATTGGCAGCCACTTCAATTTGGCTCGAAATTCTGACACATGGTCATACTTCCGAAGGCCAAAAATGAAGCGGATACACAGATTCTGGAGACGTTCAAGTTTGTTAAGGAGTTCCTCCCTTGCGTCAAGAAAGCATACATCCGCGTAATCAAGGAGTGGAAGGAGAAGGGATTGCGCAAGGCTAATCTTCGTCTGAAAAGGCAGAAATTTCTGAAGACGCTTGATCGATTGAAACGAGCAATACACTCTTCTGCCCACCTCTGCAATATGAACATCCCATGATAAATTGGAGTCCATAAGGACACCTAAATTTTTTGCGTTCTTGGAATAGGCTATAGGGATTGAATTATATATAATTAAAGGTATAGAGTTAGGATCCAATCTACCAAGCATGTGTCTGCCACCAATGATGAGTGCTTGGGACTTTGTAGGATTTACAAGTAGACCAAAAGATGTGGCCCACTTGTAGACGTTATCAAGGTCATCATTGACAGCTTCAACGGCTTCCTCTATTTCCTCAACATTGAAGTGACGATACAACTGCAAATCGTCTGCATAAAGATGATAATGAGAAGTAAGGACTTTTGTGATGGTGTTAATAAAAACTGAGAAAAGAAGAGGAGAAAGTACGCCACCCTGAGGAACTGAGTTATTAAAATTAATTGGCCATAAAGAAAGCATTTCGCCATAACCAAAGAGTAAAATTTTCAAGGAAACCATTTTCCAACAGATAAAGGGCTCTATCGACCAAATTTACTTACCTCAAGTATCAAAATATATCTTAATATACCTAACCAAAAAGCATAGCACTAGTTAAAATAAGAAAACCGCGCTTTGAAAGGCGAAGACAATAATCCAATCCTATTTGTAGATTTTACTTTCTCAGCACTTAGTTACTTCCCAGATCTCTAGTAGGAAGGCAGCCTTAGGCCTTAGACTAGTGTTATGCTTTTTTAAGTATAGTACTATCATAGACAAAGCTGATGCACCACTCTTAAGGTTAGAATCGCTTGCACCCAGCGTCCGAACGTAGCGCTAGCCTCGCCCCTACGCACGTAGCATCGTTTAAAGCATTTTGATCGCAAAGTGGTGCACCATTCGTGTCCGCGATAGTACCTATCGTGGAATTTACTTTGTAGTGATAGCATAATGACAAGTCCTTTATGCGAACATAAAAAAACTTCAATCTTTTAATTAAATATAAGATTATGTGACGTAAAAAAAATTTGTAGTATACAGGAACGTTTTTATGGAAATCATTTGCTCAATACATGTCTTCTTTATTTTACGATTACGTAAACAAGATTCGGTAACCATTTGCGAACAACGGCCGGTATTCCGAAGCACATACAAATAGTTTCTTAGCCTAAACAAATAATACTATTACCGAATCTCAATACACCAAACACAAATGTATTGAAACAATGTTTAGTGAACAGTTTTGGAAGCTTTGTTATGTATGATTCATAGAGTGTATGTGCGAAAAAATTCAAACACACTTCAATCATCCTAAACCATATCTGTGGCTGGGCAAAGGCTTCTAAGGGTAGCTTAAGTAGCTAAGGTAAGGTAGGGTAGCTTAAGGGTAAGGGTGCCGAATCGACTATGTGTGTACTACCCTTATATATACGTCAACAGTACCTATTCTGTGTATCAACTCTCTGCTAAACCTGTCATAGACCGACGCGATCTACCCGCAGCGCGACGGCCGATTGTTCGATCTACTCACACCGCGACCACAGTGATCAGATCCTGCCAACTCTGGATGAATTAACCAATTTAGATTCAAAAGTCTCTTTGCTATACTAAACTGGTGAGAAAAGTTAAAATACGAATCCAATACTTCAATTTCACACCATGCATTGGTACGAGTCATACACATGCGGAATTTATGCAAAATCAAACTACTGTTATAGACGCAATTAAATAAATTGCGTCAGGATGAGCGGGACGTGATTTCGGTGCGATATGCTTAGGTATTCGTCAGTGTACCTACCAACGCCGTAAGGCCTCAACTCCATGACAGCGGGCAGAGGCGCGACGATGGCGGTGACGGTATCCTTTCTAATGCATAGATTTGTATTGAACTATTCTTGTTGGCAGCCACGCGAAGAACGCGGGGGTATTTCAGTCATATTTTTAAATAGTGTTTTCCTTCATTTATAGCTCATAGAGAGCTCAGACAGATTAACTGAAATTTTAGCAAAACTAAAAGGCCTCTAGTTAAGACATTAAACTAACTTAAATGGCAACTAAGAGCGCCCTTTGGACTAAGACCTTAGCTTGGGTCGATGCTTAGAGTTAAGTTAGGGACAAAAGCTGGAACTGGTTACGATTATTTTGAGATATTTTTAAAGCTACAGGCTCCGCCCAGGCTGGCATAAGCAGGCTGAGAGCGACCGCCTAAATACCGAGCGATGTGGCCGCTATTATCGAGAAAGGGCCACTATCACCACGCGCCGCTCCTCGCGTCGCCACCGCTACCGCCGCAGTTGCCCGCTGTCATCGAGTTTGAGGCTTAGGGGGTTAATTTTAGTTCGTGAGTTTGATGCCAAGTCATTCTTAATAATAATATTAATGCGCCGGAAACAACTATGCTTTTCAGTAAAAGTGCTTTTAGTGCAGGGGCAATTCACAAAACCTCTGATTATTACTTTAGCTTGATAAATGAATGTGAATAACTAGGTATTCGCAATTGTGAGTATTTTACACTAAACCACTTTACATAAAAATCAATATCATCATGACCCGACATTTTTTCGTCATAAATATTTCTATGAATATATAAGATGGCTTATGAATAATTTATGAAAATGAGGAAATGGGTTTACTTATTTACCTACAGAAAATAGCATGTAAGTAAAGGGTTTTTATGTAAATATCAGAATAAACATAAATATAATGCAGTATTGAAGCGTAGGGTAAAGGAAATTGCTATAGATATCAGAAGCACAAGTTTTCATACATAAAAATTGCCTTAGCCAAAATTCATTAGAAGCAATTTTTTATGTATGAAAACTAGTTTCGATATTAGTTTTTACATGGCTCTACCATCAAATTTCGTAAGAATTCTAACTTATGTTATAAATACAAAAGAAAAATTGTTTGTTTGTTGCTTTTTTACGCCTAAACCATCTGAACGTATCATCCTGAAATTTTGAAAATACGATATCAGGTGTAAGAACAGAAACGGACATAGGGGTACCTTTCATCCCGAAAAAAAGTACTGTTCCCAAAAAAAATAACAATTACGTTCTGGTGATAAAAGACGGGGCCACGTCTTTTTCAAATCATGATTTAATTTTATTAAGCCGAGTGAAGTCGCAAGCACAAACTAGTATCTTATAGATAGCACAATCAATTTGTTATTAATATTCAAGCATACTATGTTGAACCATCTACGAGTATTAATACAAATTTAATAGTAATTGGCAGTGTAATAAGCGTTGTTTAAACGGAGCCAAATATTTATTTAATTAATTAATTATGCTTGAAATTAATTGTTATTTGTTAGTACTTAGCATTGTTATCAAGTTCGAGAAGTTTCAATTGATGTTATTTAAGTACTTCAAGATTCCAACCGAGAGCTTTGTAAGTTTTGTTTAGAACTTGAGGTTATAAAGAACATACAAAAACAAAAGGTGCTCATTATTATTTGTATTTAAAATTATAATAAGGTTACGCGATTACTCCTTCAATTGTGGGCCGATTTTCAAAATTATTTTTGTAATCGAAAGGGTATACTCTCGAAGTCTAAAAACCACACGTTGTTCTTCCAAAAACTTCTGGGCAGAAGCGTTCTACTGAAAAAGTTTGCCCAAAAAAAGGCTTTATCTCCAAATCGATGTGAGAAAGATTAAATCATAGTCTAACAGGCTGACCTAGTGTTGCTGCATGTTAGTAGAGGCTGATTTCACCTGGTGTTCAAATTTATTACCCCATTAAAATATCCTTAACTTAGCAAAACCAATACTACATAAGAGGTATCGAAGAACCAAAGACTTGGCACAAAAACAATAATATTCAACAATATGCTAAGCAACGAACGAAGAATTTTACTAAACATAGTTCATGGAAATTCTCTGCATGACAAGGGATTCTTGTAAAGATTCCACATTTCGAAAACGTGGTAAGGATTTCCGCACACTTTCGATGCTAAATCTACTAGAATCTTTGGGGAAAATACAATTATGACAGATCCACGACCTTCAATTGGGGCATGCAAGCTGCTAATTCTAATTTGCCAGAACATAAGAAATAATTATCCAAACAAAAAAAAAATGTTTTACATATCTCATCACAATTGGGTTTATAAATAATTCGGCCTTGGCTATTACAAGTCTTAGCTACAAATAACGAAATCTAATGTTATCAGGCCGAGCTGTAGATAGAGTGAAATCACCAGAATTAGGTACTCTTCGTCTAACTCAGAAAGAACATACGTCACGGCTCTAAGAAACGTATTATGACTGTGTAACTCTGATCATCTCGCTAGGGAACGGCGTGATTAATGTGTATTAATTACGTGCTTGTCATTAAAGGGTGCTACATTCTCTATTGTTTGGGCATATGCCTAGTAGCGACGTATATACAATTTCACGCGGTTTCTCGGTACTGAAAATATCTACGTCATTAAAAACCTGAGTGCCTTACTTTTATGTATATTAAATATTACACAAAAAGTACCTTACCTATACTATGTTACATTAGCATTATATATTTAAATACATATATAGTATACTTTATCTTTATATTATATTTCAGGCAAATTTGGTGTCATAGTTTTATTAACGCCCCGAGTGCTTATTTTAAACTAAAATATTTGCCTGTTGGGACGCTTCAGTCGTGGTTGTTTACCAATCAGTTGATAGTCCTTTTGCGAAACAACATTGTCGTGTTCCGGGCCATGATTTTCGGTGATGCCTTTCAGAAAGCGGGTTTGAATGATATCATCTAATTTCCGCTCTCCTCTTTCAATGGCAGGTATTCTCCGCCAGAGACCGTAACACTACTGAGTTGGCTATCATGTTTTTCACGTAATAAAACAAAAAACTTAAAAAAAACTTAACTAAGTAACAACTTTGTAATTTATTTACGAACCAACTTTATAATTTATTTTTGTCTTGTTGTATAGGTTTGTTTGTTTTCCTTTAAAAATAAACAAAACATTTATATTTGCTGTTTTTTTCAAAATAAATAATTTAAAACGGCTTAACATTCCTCTTTCTTCTTCAACGAAATTGTCAACAAGAGTTTGTTATTTCCTCTTATAACATGTTAAATTGTCTTGTCAATGGAAACGTTTAATGGGCAACAAGATAAATTTTTTCGTCATTATTTATGTAAAAGCGAGACTTATTTTTTGTTTTCTTTTTACATTTCCTACTTTTTGGTGCCAAAGAGTTTTGTACAATTATGTTTAACTGTAAGATTACCGGTATTAATCAACGTTATTAAATTAATAGACGCAGTTGTTTTGTCAAAATAAAAAGTAAGCAATCCATAGCACAACATACAACAATTATTTACACGCGTTTAAGTTTTCAAATCAGTTTTTATAACTAAATGTATATTATAAAAATTCTACCTCTTTAAAATATATCACATAAAGAATATAAAGAAGAACACTATATAAGAAATTCAAAATTTAAATTCATTTTTTTTTTATTTGACACAAATACTGGTAATTTATAAAGGTACAAGGTGTATGTACTTAATTATATTTAGTGCGCTATGTTTTATTCAGTCAAGCGTACAAATATTTCCAAGAAAAATACTTACATATTTTCATTAGGTGATATTAATTAAGAAACATTATATAAAGAAAGAAATATTCTGATATTTTTTTCTGAACAGAATTTCATTATATTTAATTATTAATACGAAATAATGTATCCTATTTTTTATCTATGAAACCTGAAACGCGACACCAAGAAATGCGGTTCATGAGTACATAATGTTTAGTATATTCATATACTTTACGATATTTATATGCTTGAGGTCATTGGCGTGTCATAAAGCCGTAATCGTGGTATTGTCGTTTTCAAACTATCCTTAGCAGCTTTTAAAATGTTATAGGATACTTCAAAAAGTAATTTCATGCGGTTTTTATTTGTACTTAAGGTCTTTGTCTATGGCTCTACTTCTCACTTGAATGCCACGTAACAGTTATTGTATCAAGAAATATACTGCATTATACAGCTGCAATCGTTTAAATCAAATAAAATGCTAATACCGGTGCCTATCTAGCACATCTATACCTACATACGTGCTCACATATAAAACTGGACAACAAAGAAGCACATACCTTTACTACGAATTTTTTATCGAGATCTTCAATGTAAGCAGAAAATATTTCTAGATAATCTGTGATATTTTTAAACTTTTGTGTTGCAGTCTGCTGTTTATAAACTAGCTGGATACCAACAGCTTTGCCTATGGAAAATAGAATCGTGATGATGGCAATAAAATAAAAACAATCATTTGAATAATTTAAAATAAAAAATTACTGCTTTGCAAACTAAAGCAAAATTATATCGTCAATAAATCTTCTTTTAATGCTATTTTTGATAATTTATTATTCTCCTGAACGGATTTTGTTTTTTTTTCGATTTCGAGCGACAAAATATCAATGGAGACTGCGAAGTACAGCTGCACCTTTATTCCTATACTCCCATAATCCGATGGAAGCAATCCATAATAAGTATAATCCGAGCAATTCCATATGATGGTAGAGATAGATGTTATAAAGTGCTCTTCAAGGTACGGAACAAGTGATAGGTAATTTAAGTAACGTATATAACTCATGAAAAGTTATAGATGCCTTAGATTCGAACTTGGGACCTCTGACTTGCAAGTTAACGGTCATACCACCAAGCTATGACTGTGTATGTATTATACTACAGTTTGTATACGCTGATACGCTGTATAAAACGTCCTCCATTGTTTAAAATTATTTAATTTTATTAAGTGAGTACTCTCATTAAAGTATAATTGTTAGCATTAAAATACAGACAAAGGTATATAAATTAGGTTTTCAACGAAGAGAATTATTGATGGCGTCGTTTATTGTATCAATTTCATCGTTCCTCTTATTACATTTATAGGGTTCAGTGGCCTAATAATAAATCAAAAATGTTTTGGACTGACTTTAAATTATATTAATTAATTATTACGAAGAGATCTTTAATTTCATTTGTATCGTACTCGTTAACCTCCTAGCCTTATTATTCCGAAACTTCGTTGGAGTTGGCTTGACGATGCAGCTGAATATCAGTTTTCTACGGAGCGACTGCCTACCCGACCCCACCCAACCCAAAGGCATTGCAACCCAAAAATCATGTCTTTCTGAGGCACCGAGCAGGTGATAATTTATTTATAACATGCACATAACTTCTGAAATGTAAGATGTGCAAGTCTTGGGTTTGAACCTGAGTCCTCTGACTTGCCAGTCATACCGCTAACTATCATTGCTCTTTCAATTATATAGACTATCATTCGATTTTCATCATTATTAATTTCATTTTCAGACCATTTTGGTTTTGTTTTATTTTTGTTTTAATTAATAAATAAAGAAACTAAAATCTTATACAGAAAAGGATCGAGCATTAATCACCACGCAAGCTCACTGCGTGTTGGTGATTTCAGACTATTAAGTCCAGATTACCTCACGATGTTTTCCTTTACCGTTAGTCAGCAGTGTTTTAGATTAATTAAAGAAAGTGCATATGACATTGAAAAAGTATCAAGTAGTATCTATTATCACCCTCAAATTGCATTCAGCATTCTTAATTCGCTAAATTATTTTATGATAAATATAATTAAATCAGGCTGTACTGCCACAGGACAATAGTTATAGCCGTCTTAAAAAAACAAGAATCTTATACAAATATCACGTAGGCCTGAATGTTACGCTTCCCAATTTCTTCCCTAATTGGTCACTCAATTAACAAAATAAACCCTTTCTTCCCACATCGCACTTTTCTACGCACATTTAATGGTACTCTTCTAATAAGCGAGCTCTTATTGAACCAATTATTCGATCCCCCTGTCAGTTCGCCTCGTCACTCAATATACTTGAGTGATTAATGCTTGACTTAGGAAACGATTTAATTTACGTACGACGTGATAAATTGCTTTAGACCTAATACTAAAAACGTAGACTGAAATGGATCTAGAAATTGAAGACTGAAAATAGGAAATTGACAAGTATAGGTACTTACTATCAATGTTTTATTGAAGACTCGTTGATACATACTTTTTAGAACATACTTCGCACCATCGCAAAGTAATTACACAAGGATCCAGTTCAGTTGTCACAGAGTCTTTTTAACTTTAGGCTATGTACCTGAAACAAAAAATTTACAGTTTTACTTCTATAAAAAGAGAATCAGGCGATACTTTGTGGATATCCATGAGGTTTTTTTTTGTTGTTGAAACAAAAATATGTCCCAATTATATTTCAACAACAAAGGATTGAATTTTATTTTGTTTTACAATAGCTAAGCTGAGTATATCCTTACAGAATTTTAATATCAAAAGAATGTTTCAGTACCATCGAATGCAAATGCCAAAGAAAATACCGGAAAGAACGGATATTGACCTTATTGGTTTTTCAAAGGTTGACCTTTTGAAATTAATGTTCGCACGTTCGTATATGCAATTTGGTGTACAATAAATTGAGAGTACCTAATGAAACAACTTTTTAAACGGATTAGTCGCGTAATAGATTTATTTGTCAAAAAACCTGACGTTTCGAGACCTTTGCGCTTTTTTCACGAGAGCTGCAAAGCTCCCGAAACGTCAGGTTTTTTGAAAAATAAATATTTTACGCGACTGATCCATTTAAAAAGTTGTTTCGCTATGTTAAACGTTCGCGAGTTTGAGGCAATATTATTTGAGAGTACCTATAAAGTTATTTTTTTTTACTTGATATTTTTTATGTTTCTACATAACCTTGAAAACAAATCGTTTTTTTTATCTATGAAGCAAAAAATAAATTCATTCGTCTGACTCGTCGACAATTTGCGAGTTTTACGACGGCGTTTATAATAGTAACAATCTATTTTCCTACAGAATTATGTTTGTTTAGAAAATGTTTATAAAAAAGCATTGAAGTTTTATCACGGTATTACATTAGCTTAAGAGGCTTTGAATAATTGTTCATTATATTTTGTTGGCATATCAGTTTTTTGTCCTTTTTTGCGGCTCTACGTTTACAACAAGGTTACCTCCCCAATAAGCATGTAGGACCGCTAAATATATGGTAAAATTCTACAACCAGGTTCGAAAAAGCGGTACAGACAGGTTCTATTGCGATGTGGAAGGCATTTTTTACTCCCCCCGGCCAAAAAATAATTTAAAAGAGGTTCCTTCCGTACAATTTTTTTCCACTAAAATAAAACAATTTCAATGTTATAATATATAATAGTTATATATAATATACAGCGTGTAACAGAAGTCCGAAATAATACATAAGGGCATGTATGTATATCAAGAAGAGAATCACCTCTGAAAATATTGAATGCAAATGAGGCATTTTTTTTTTCATACAAAATAATTCTTTTGATTTCATTTTCTTCAATAATGACAGATTTCATTATTCTACGCGTGCCTAGTCCTTACTTAAACAATTTATTGAAGGTAAATAACCGGATTCGTGTTGATTCACCTTTCAGCTAATTTCTAGGGCTGTATTTCAAAGATTTTGGTAAAAACTTTGACCGTGGTTTACTCGAGTATTGTTTGGGGTTCGGTTCCAAAACCTATGCTCAAGGATTGTATATAGGGTACCTTATACGCCCTTAATGTATTATTTCGGACTTCTGTTACACGCTGTATATATAGTTATAACTTCATCTTAACATAAAAATCCAAAAAGATGAAAAATATTAAAATAAGACTTTTTTCGATTTCACCGATCGGCAAAACCCGGAGGTTAATTTGGGGCTTAGCTTAATTTTCGATAAGTGTTAGTGCGGGCAAGCCGTACTGCCGTTTTGTCGTACATTCATCTACATAATATTCGATTCTTCCACTAAGGCTATGCTATAAGGATTATTGCTGACCCGAATGTATATATCAACCCTCACAAATCGTGTTGTGGAGGAGGGGTACCTCCCATATAGTCTCAACTAGTCGCAGACATGCTCAATAAAATTGACTTACGTCAATATTAGATTACGTTGCTACATACAATGCTCCCAGCATATTCATGAGTTTTCGTTCGTAGTTTACAAGGTATTAAGGTTTTATATTTATCGTGAATTCAATGCTCATTAGTATAGGTCCTACAGAAGTATTTTTTTTATATAAATTATAAAAAAAATAAAGCGCGTGGCAGACACGTGTTTTTACTGTAGAATAGAACTTAAGAACACGCAATAAACTCATTACACTATAATCGTTTTCTAATAGGAATCGTTTTGCGAATAGTTATGATTACAATACATTGTTATATTCGTAGGCACTTAAAGTTTTTGTCTATCATAGATATAAGGCCAGATAAAATTAGTGAATGGAACTGTAAAAGAATGTTAGATATCGATGCTAATTGATAGATTATATACACAATATTAAAAAAAAAAAAAATCTTCTATTCTAGGCCAAAAGCCAAACAAAAAAATAATATTTTCATTAAATTGGTTTTTTTATTGCTGTTTATGTAATCTATTTATCAATACCTAGCATATCTGTAAACTTTCGGTCATTAATTTGATTTAACCCTATTATACTCGTAAGTTCTTATTTTAATTCAAGAGCCAAACAATTTTAATAAATTCCGTGTTAATAACCCGAAACTATTCGTAACATCCAGTCTATAACTATCAAAAATAATTTTGTTCGAAATTACTAACATTAATTCGATAGAAATATAATTTTCTAACAAACTACTTTACCTAACTATATTATTTTGTATTTAGCAGTTTCAGTGTAATGTTTACTGCCCCTGATGTTGTTCCGCATAATATTTAACGCGCCTAGTATTCATGACCCCTGTTAATGAGGAACACTATTACCTACAAGGGTTCACAAATTTAAAATATTGCCCGTTGTTTCATGCTCAAAGAATAAAATTATATAATGAGAGAAATTATTATTATTTCGTTTTTTTTTTTTGCTTATGACATCTCGAAACGTGGATAAATTATAAAGTTATTATGATATGTCAAGGTGGTTAATGCCTCCCCGTAACCCAACGTAAGCATATGTCGCTAAAATGGGTAGTTAAAAAGTTTCGAAAAATGACTAACCTTTCAATCAGATTTTTTATGTTTCTTTCTTTCTTTATGTATAGTATGGTTGATGAATAACTTGGTGCCAGAGTTTAAGCCGCCCGTAGGTCTCTGACCTGGCTATACACACAGTTAAAAAATATCTCAACTGCGCTGGTTTAATTTTAAGCACGTTATACTTATTTCTACGCACATGAATCCGAAAATTCAGACAAGTGGCAAAGAAACATACTCGTTTTTACTATTCCAAAAGGACAAAAACAAGTATATTATATACGTCACACTAAAACTGTCAGTATTTACATATTTTAGAAACTAATATTAGGCCCCCAGTCCACCTGATAGTAAACAATTATCGTAACCTAAAGCAGTATAGATGTTTGCAAAACCAATAGAATAATTTGTGCATTACCGATCCTGTGAGGGATTATAGAAGGGGAGGATTATGGAGAATTGGGCCTTTAGAATCGAAGTTTGTCTTAAATTGCCGTACCATGAAATTGCAGCCAGCTATCGGACAGTTGTAATTTGGTTCAATAAACAAGATTCTGATTGAAATATTCAAAATAACAAGTTTCTAGAGATACGTTGCAATAGGGAAGCAATGCGATTAAAAACGATGCCACTGAGGCCACAAGAAAACGACACAAAAGTGTAAATGAGTAGGTACTGATAAATATATTTGATATTACCTTGAAGTATAGTGAAATATAAAACAACGCCTGAAGAAATCAACTGTTTACATCTAAATGACAAAGATATAAGGGTTCAAAAATGCTGTCTAGAAAGAACACTAAATATAAATGATGTCTTTTCTACGTAACGTCAGTCGAAGTTCATAAGAATCGAAACGATTGTCATTTTACGGGAAGAGGATAGCGTATACTCTCTCCAGAAAGTTCAACTAATTTTAATATTTTTTCACATGTTGTAGGTTCTTTAAGATTTATCAAATATGTTTAATATATTATACAGTACCTAATCATTATATAATTTAAATATAAACCATACTGTAACTATACCACTGTAGACCAAAGGCCTCCTCTCATACAGAGAAGGATCTTGTTGCGATTTCAGAATATTAAAGTCCAGGTTTTCTCACGATGTTTTCCTTACAGTACTTTTTTAAGATTAACTAAAAAAGTACATTAATTTAAAATTGAAAACGTCACATTTATATATGATAGGTTCGAGCCCACACCCACCGCCACCACGAGTACAACCCTATTATAACTATAAAAAAATATAAGAAATTGAACAAAGTAGGTTGTTCTTGAAAAGTAACGTAGAAACGTAAGAGAATTCCACTAAAGGGGAACCCTTTAACAAAGCGCTGGTAACATAAAACTAACTGACGCTAAATGCTTTAAAAGGAAAACTTCTCTTTTAGCTCAAACAAGCAATTTAAATGCGATTTGCGTTTCTAGATTATGTTTTCAGTATTACAGAAGAATTCAGGCTACGAAATCTACAACGTATCGCCGAGGTAGCATTTTAAAATACTTAATTTATTTCAAGTTTTACGTTTAACTTGTTCTGCCAAACTATAAAGGAAACATTAAATATTATGCCAAAAACTGCTTTTTAAAAATAGCATTAAAAGCCATAATTATTTCAATAGATCTAGTTTTAAAACTCTTTTTAATTAGGAACAAACAGTTTCATTTAATTTATATTTTAGGTTGCTTCTTGATGTGCACTACGCAGTTTAAGATACATAATGATAATTCTTAAACTTAAAATTGTATTTATAAATATCTTAAGGATAGGGAAAGATACTAAAATTGATGATCTGAAAACAAACGTTAATAAACAATTAAACAAACAGACGTAGTTTTCAAACGTACATGTTATCGACATCAATCAAGTATAGTGTTGTTCCGCGTTTAAATTTATGTACTCTCTTCATTGTGAAGAAACGTCTGGCAAATAGCCCACTGTTTATTTTCTAGAATTATAGCTGGGTTTCAACAAATTATAAAGGCATTCTCGATAAGTCGTGAAAAATTAAATTACGCAACAAATTTTTTGTTGCAATATTAAACTTATACGCAGTTTTGTTAGAGATATTCCAACTTTAAAAAAATAACAGCGGATATTCACGAAATAACAATTATATATTATTATCTTTATTGCAAAAACTAGTACATTAAATATCAACAAATATAGGGAAATGATTTAGAGAATACGTATAAAAACGAGATAATCAATCACGTGTGCGTAAACGATAACAATGAAGATTATCAATTGATTTTATTTGAATAAAATAATTCATGTATATGTGTGTGAGTGTGACGTATGTAAGCCGCACTGTGGTTTTGACATTGAAAAGTGTTAAAGCCAGCGCTTTCAGCTACATTACCGATAAGCAATCAGCTTTCTAAAGGATTTAGTTTTATTTTTTAAGAAAATTTTGTGGACTGAGTTTTCTTTGTCGTTAGCCAGTTCTCTTGTGGCTGTGGCTATCTAAGATACGTCATTGGATAGGATTGACAGAAAGTGATTTACAACCATGGACCCGTTTTTTGTTATGGTCAAATCTTAACTTAGCAACTGTTTTGATTACACAAGCGATAGGGTGAAAAGACATATTGATATATAATTAATATAGTAAATTATCGTGATCAATGTTCAACTATTAATGGAATTTTTAAGAACTAATTTTTTAAACGGCTGACTCACTTAGCGTTAAATCGGTTTCATAAATAATACTTTTTACTTGCTTCTGCAAATTGACAGGGATGTCAGAAATAGCGTACACATAATGTGTTTAATAAAACAACTTGGCTGTTTGTACAAGAAAACAATATAACCAAAATAAATTAGATCTGTGTTTCAGTAAATCGTTTCATTACGAAGATAAACACGGAAAATTGTTTAATAAATATTGTTTTATAACGCATAACCCCATCCTTCAATGAACCGATCACGATACCATGGCAATTTGTACAGGTCTTTGCTCGGACATCAATTTTCCTTATACATCAGCTTATCTGGCGTTTGAAACCAATGTTTTAGATAGCCAGTCATTACAGATATTATGTAAATTGCTTCAAGCTTCACAAGAAACTTCAAGATAATTTCATTTTGCTGGATTTTCCTAATCAAACAAAGTTCAGAGTTAATAAATGGTTGTATTGAAGTGAATAAATTAAGGTAGTTTATATAGCGAAGGGTATTTATTCTGTTTGTAGATTTAAAAGCAAGTTTGTAAAACTTTTGATCATTCTTCTTAACTAGGGCAACTCTTATAGGTACTATTTACTTTATAGAAACACTGATAGCCTATATATGACCGTCGACTGACAAGTCAGAGGTGTCGAGTTCAATCCCAAGGCGCGCGCCTCTGACTTTTCGTAAGTTATGTGCATATTATAAATTAATTATTAGTTGCTAAAACGGTGAGGGAAAAACATCTTGATGAAACCAATACACCTGAGAGATTTTTCAATGGTGTGTAAAGCCATGTCAGAGGCCTACGGGTGGTTTAATCTTTGACACCAGGTTGTTCATCAACGACACGATAAAAAGATAAAGACTTTATAGAAACTCCAAATATTATACATAGCACATGTTAGCTATTATATAATAATTTAATAATAATAATAATAATAAAGAAATTTGAAAAAACAACTGATACGAATGGGATATAAATAGTTTGAATGTGTTAATTTTAAGAAATAAACTCTTAACGAGGCAGTAAATAAGATCGTGTAATTGTAACATGAACAGTCAGTCGTAAGCATAATCATAAAATGCGTACTTGTGTATCCAATTTACCTTAGAAATATCGCATAAACACACAGCTGTTCATAAAACAAATATAGTTTTGGTATGTGATGGGCCTTTTGTTTAATTTTTAAATAACACCAAGTTTGAAGTAAACATTAATAAAGAATTTATGATTTAAATTTAATAGTAGGTATACATTACATAAAATAAAATTAACTTTAATGACTAAACCGTGTGGGTTCGAATCTGGCCAATATGACTTTTTCAATATCATATTATGTACTTTCTTAGTAAATCTAAGTCACCACTGACTAACGGTGAAGGAAAACATTGTAAAGAAACCTGGACTTAATAGTTTGAAATCGCCAATACGCAGTGAGCCTATCAATCCTTCAATCCTTCTCTGTATGAGAAGAGGCCTTTGGGCTATTATATTGGGACAGTTACAGGCTGATTTATTTATAAAAACTAAATGCTGGCCGCTATCGCAGATGTGACAGGATTATATTTTTAATATAAAAAAAATCTTTTTTTTTCCATAATGTCCGTACATCGACATTATTCGTATTGTATTGTAACTTTATACCTTTTTTCATGAATTACTAACACGCCAGACGAACGTGTTTTTGTTATATACTTATTCGTTTACGGGATCTGAAGGTTATTACTATAAATCCAATGTACCACCCGCATGTCATGCCTCGATCATTTAAGATTGAAATCCACTCCCGTACATGCACAGAATTATCTATTCCATCTGGAAACTTTGATAATTATAAAAATACGAGAGTTCATTATTATCTTACTCTTTTCGTTCCTATTACCTTATGTTTATAATGCATCTTTTATGGTATCATCAATTCATATATCAGGTTGCTGTATACGTTTCAGCAAACAGATATTGTTTCGAAACCTTGGGAAAAGTCCATCACTACAACACTAGGCATAAAAACCGCCTTCGAAATGTACAACACAAATTAAAAAATGCATGGCTAATCAGCTGTGAATTTTATGATTTTGACAAAGAATTTATGACCTTACCAATGTTTTAACTATACAAATTATTATATTATCATATTGACATTGCAATCAGATTTTTATAACATTTTTTTTTTTATTTCACATTTATTATTGAAATTTTTACTATTACATTTATTACATTTATTTATTGAATATTAATACTTACAAGCTAAAAATGTTAATCCTTAGACAGTCGATTGAATCCCTGTTTATGACATGAAAAATTGTTATGAATAAATGAATTTGAATTTGAATATGTGTGTTCCATAAAATGTTTTTTTTTTACTTAATTCAAGCTTTTTACCCGACTGCGGCGAAACCAAAAAAAGAGGGTTATGTGTTTGACCTGTAAATAAATAAATTGGGTTGCAGGCGGCACCCATTTCACTTTCACTGTTACCTTCGTCCACCCAGTTCGAAATGGGTCCCGCCTGCAACCCAATGATTTTCAGATAATTTAGTTGCTTTTTTTGTACCGCAGCGCAGTCGGGTTTTTTAGTTAATTCTTTTATTTTCTTTATCTTTTTTGTGTCCATTCATATCTTAAAAGCCTTTTGTCAACACTTTTTTCTCATATTATACTGATGCCTTGTGAAGCATCTCATCAAAAACGATATAGAAAGGGAATTTGAAATTGGATGATACGATAGCTGAGTTGGTAAGTGCATTGCCACGGTTCGGCGAGTATCGTAAGTTCAAACCTCGCTCGTATCAATCTATAATATCTCTTTTTCAATTACGTTAAATTTTCTTCATCAATCGAAACGACTTGAACGGTCGTAAAGCTCAAAAGCTGATATATTTAGTCGGAGCCAGGTGCAAAACGCTATTATAATAAAATAAACAAACCATTTAGCATTCTGGCTATCTTTCAGGTGCTTTCTACGAAATAGAGTATCTATCTGATGGATACTACATTTATTAGATCAAGGATAGCCAAACTTCTTGGAATTACGATGACCTGTGTAATCCAAACTTCCAAACTAATATTATAAATGCGAAAGTAACTCTGTCTGTCTGTCTGTCTTTGCTTCACGTCTAAACTACTGAACCGATTTCTGTGAAATTTGGTACAGACATAGTTTGGAACTTGAGAAAGGACATAGGATAGTTTTAATTACAAAAAATAAAAAATAAAATAAAAAATAAAATTTATTCCGGACATACAGCGCCATCTATTGGTCAAGAGTCGAAGTCACTATTCCACGCGAACGAAGTCGCGGGCAAAAGCTAGTTTATTTGATAAAATATTTTACAGATATCTTCAGATTCCTCAAGACAGTGTTCAATAAAGGTATTCAATTGAAATACTGTCACAATCAAATATTGGTTGGCCATTGAACCTAAACTTGCTAAATATTTTTGGAAGTATTCCAATATCTTACGGTTTGTAACTAAACTATCGTTTTATCCGTGACTTTGTTCTCGTGGGTTTTGAATTTGGACCCGCTTAGCGGTTGTCCTTCAAAAACATTTCTTATTACAGCTGTAGGGGTATTAATTTTATCAAAATTTCCTTTAAATTTACGATCTCTATGACAACTGGTTGCCCTACATTGGTGGGACAGTTACAGGCTAATTTATTATTATGACAACTGGTTTAAGCTGTACGTTGCATTTTAGGCACCCAGTGTTATAAGTGTAGGTACGCTAATTTCATACTTCGATGAACAGTTGAAGTAAATTCTGAACAGTATTGTTTGTTTTGTCGAAGACAATGTGCGTAGACTGCTGTATATAAAGTAGACTTTATATCACAGACCTCACGATATCGTCTTTTGGTCATTGTCGTTTTAAAACTGTAATCGTTTGCCTCAGCTATTGATTTTTAATTAGCTTTATGGATTACGACCAAAATAAAATTCTTGTAAAACCTCGCATAGTCCCACGTGGTCCGCCGGCGTCAAGTAGGTAAGAATTGATTTCCTTTTGTGTCTCATTTTTCGATGTTAAAAGTTTAAAATCGATACACAAAGTGTCCATAACATCTTGCATGTTTTATATTTAATAAGTACCTAACTTTTACCATGAATTTACGTTTCTTCTTCAACTAAATTAAATTGGAAGTCAGAAATTGATACCTAAAACAAATCGTTAATATTGAAATGTGTCAGAATTGAAAACTTTCCTGATGATGTTGAAAATATTGAAAATTATTTTAATTGACTTATTTTAATAAGAAATGGCACTGAATTGGATGGCTTAGTTTTATGTTAGGCAAGAGTTTCCAAAGAAGTGTTTGCGAAAAATATGTTATTAGGAAACTGGAGGCTTACTCTTGAATCACGAAAATTTTCATAACTGTTTTTACTATGCAAAGGTTGCAAATAAACTACGGGGTTTTACACCAACGTTGCAATGAGTTTATGAATAAATTGTGATTTGAATGAGTTGATTCAAGAGTAACCTCCTGTGTAAACTCCTCGTATTTAAAAATACGATACTCGTATTTTTATTTCAAGTATGAGCACAGACAAGTGAAACATTAGCAATTATTTGCTAAGACGTCCGTATTAAAAGAAGCTAAGTTTAAATCCGGACAAAGTATTACAAGCAAGTAAATATTATATATCCGGTTTGTGCAAAGTATCACAAGACAAATTTCCAAAAATATTCTTAGGATTGCATTATATAAACTTATTTATACATAATATAATAATTATAGCATTATATAATAGTAGGATCTTCGTCTCGGATATAGTTACTTTATAAAGTAACAATAAAGAATAAATCCCCAAATTTAGTAAGAATTGTATCCTTCAGGTTATTGGTACACTAAGCCAGCAACAATAATAATATAATTATATTATTATGTTTAGCTTAGGGACATTAAATTGGAATGATAAAATGAATACACATTTTCATGTTGAATGTATCTATTACTACCATTTTTCCGGCGGTTTTGCTTCCGTGGTTATCCAATTTTTCAGGCAATATTTAATTTTATTCCCCTAAAATCTTAGTTCGGATTATTCTTAGGAACATTTAAAAAATTTATACAAGAACCGTTTTTACATGAATCAACCAACCGCTTACCAACGAATCGTATTTATTTATTTGCAACATTTGATTTTTAATTATATAGATTTTAACCTAAATTCTTTTAACATTAATATTATTATGTTAAAAAAAATGAGTCTTATATACCCTCAGGATAAATTTATTTACGTTGATTCCTTTATAAAGACTACATAAAAATACTAGTTACCATATAAAATTACAATCACGGGTAAAAGATCACATACTATAAACCAAATGTATCACCAACCTTTACAATTCATCCCTTACCTTTTTCTTTATTAAATTTACGTAGAGGAAAAACACATAGGTAACCCGATACTTTCGTTATTGGTAGATTCGGGGATTTATATAATTATTGAGAGCTGAGAAGAAAGCTTGATATGTAATAGTATGTTGAAAGTTGATGGAATAAAACTCCAGATTTATCATAGTTTGCAATTCTAAGAAGAAAAAAAAATGCATATACCTACACTTTTGCCAGATACTTATCATATAATTACACTTTTGTACTATATGCTATACTATTGGTAAGAAAGAAAAAGGTAGGCCAAGACAAAGATATGTAGCGCAGAGCAAAAAGAAAATAAAGGTCGAGACGTATAAGGACGTCAAGGAATTGGTTCTTGATAGGGAGAGCTGGAAGTAGCTGCATCGCCATGAGCGTAGCTCTTAAATAAATGATGAGGACGATATACTTGTCTTACAAAAGTGTTGAAGAAAGTGTGAATGTGTGCAAGACAGAAGGAAATTATGTCATACACTAAGTATTTTATTGACAGCTGTTTTTTAAGCACTGATAGCCTAGTGGTATGACCGCTGACTGAGAAGTCAGAGGCCTCGAGTTCGATCCCAAGGCGCACCTCTGACTTTTCGTAAGTTATGTGCGTATTATAAATTAATTATTAGTTGCTAAAACGGTGACGGAAAACATCGTGATGAAACCAGCACATCTGAGAGATTATTCAATGGTGTGTAAAGCCATGTCAGAGGCCTACGGGCGGTTTAAACTCTGATACCAGGTTGTTCATCAACCGTACGATAAGAAGAAGCTGTTTTTTTAATTATTTTTTTAATGTTACCAATTATAATAAAGGGTTGGAATAAAACTGTCCGCTCAGAGATCATAAAACTAATAAATGACTGTTATAATTAATTGATTTTTGGCAATTTCCCAAAGGTAAATATTGGAATAGGGTCGAATTTATAAACAAAGACGGACACCCTAGTTGATTAATGAGCTACAGTATCGGAAATCAGGAAGTTTGTTGAGTCATCAATGGTTTATCGAAATTTGTCGTGGAATATAATTTACTGAATTCGAGCATATTTAACAATCCTTTGTTTCTAATTAAGAACTTTTTTTATTGAACTGCTGACGACTTATTCTCTGAGTTAAAGGGGTGTTGTTTAAAAAAATATGGTTTTGCCAATAAAATAAAATAGTGAACAAATAATTTAAATATTGCAAAAAAATATAAAGTTATAAGAGTTTGAACATTCTTAGTGAACAAATAATTTAAATATTGCAAAAAAATATAAAGTTATAAGGGTTTGAACATTCTTTGTTAGATAGAGAGACACGTAGAACTGATGATGTTATACTATGTACATGTACATGTAAACATACATGTAAATGTCAAAAGAACTGTCACTTCAAATATTATGCATTTCACGGGAAGAGGATAGCAATAACCAAATAAATTTCCCCATAATCCCTCTAAAGTTTAGTAGGTAATGCAGAAAAATAGATAGCGAGAAACAGAATTTAGCTATTAAATGTAAATTATTGATTTCCTTTAAAAAAATACTAAATCGTGACTTTTACATTGTTATTATAATATTTTTAATTGAATATTGAGATATTTAATTAAAATGATTAATGAGTAATTTTACTTTCGCGGTCAACTCGCTCTTGTCCACGTATTGAAATTAGTATAGGTACACTATCTACATTTATCGCAGTTTTATATCAGAGCTGCTTGTTTATTTTTAATTGCGCTAATTTATGTAACGATTAATCCATCTTGTTTATGTACCTTGGTAATATCTCGAAGTACTTAAAACGCTTACGTGAAAGTATTACTCATACCTAAAATTAAGTTCAGGGTTGGTTAAAATGGTTTTCGGATTCACGAAAATTTTTGCGTGAAGAAAGATTATTGTTACATTTATTCACAGATCGCCGTCGCGGCGAGCGGCGGCGGCGCAGGCGCGCATTGCGGGGTACCGGTAGCCATTTATTTACAGATCGTCGTCGCGGCGAGCGGCGAGAATGCGCATTGTGGGCTACCGGTAGCTCGTTATTTTGTTAACAAAGACTTTAAGAGAAAGAGGGCACACAATTGTGGTCAGATCACACCAAATTTTTCTAGTTGACTTGAATTTTTCACAACTAAGGCCCAATTTCACCATGCACTTTAAAACCGAGTTTAATAAAACTAAGTTCAGCCTATTATGTATATATACCTATATATTACTAGTATGCATATTGCAGTTCTGAACTCAGTTAAATGCTAGTTTAACTTGATTGATCGCGTTTAGCATAAGTGGTGAAATCGACTCTTAAAAGGTTTTACCGAACGTTGAACAAAATCTCCAGTTTAAAATGACACGGCTCATGGGAGCTATAAAAATAATAGAATTAATTAAACAATATCGGATAAATGGAGTGGCCTAAGCTGCCTCTGTAGGCCGTCTCTATGACTGGTTTTATGTTATAGTTTTTGAGTTTATAGCTATTGGATAATGTAGCTTTTGCTCACGCTAATTTAGAATTTTAATTTCAATCAAAATTCGAAAGACACGTGGCGTCATCTATTATCATAAGAAAGTTATTGTTGTTTTCCTCGCGAACAGTCTTTCTTTTTGGAACGAAGGTGCCTACCCTATGACCTTTTCCGTACACCTGACAACGTATATGCAAAATTTGAAGATAATTGGTTAAGTGGTTGAGGCGTGAAAAGGTAACAAACAAACTTACTTTCGCAATAATAATATTAGTTAGGATAGGATTAGGATTCTCAGTTTACGAGGGTTTAATTGTCAGCGACATTCCAAGTTCAAATTTATAATATACTTTTGCAGCTGGTCTAGGTACTGGTATCGACTAAGCCGCTTGTTTCAGCCGCCACTCAATGTAGTACTAGTTAAGCCAAGTTGGAGACCTGGCCGGCTGAATTCCTAACGAAGTGGATTAAATAGTTCCGCGAAAACGTCGCTTATTATGTTACTAACTTTGATACTTTATCATAACTTACATAAAACTTATTTTACAGGTTTATTAAGTTTTTTGATTTAAATTACTTAACATTAATTAGTTTTAAGTAAAACATTTGGTGTAAAAAAAATAGACTTACGTCGGTACCGAGGGATCCATACAAAATATAATATTTAAAATATTATATAGTTTTTTCTATGTAGCCAGTTTGAGTTTGGAAATATAGGTAGGTACTTACTTAAATCAGGTTTGTAAATTTAACTTTTTTTTATTAAATAAATTAACTGGTTTTTGCCTGCAGCTTTACTCTCGGGACATAAGTACCTGTATACATATAATAAAGTATATTCCGGGATAAAAAAAAGATGCCTATGTCATTCTCTGGCACATAAATTATCCCTATACAAAAAATCACATGGATCCGTTGCTCCGTTGAATAGAAAGATAACATCGATTAGGAGCGGGATTTGAACCCACGATCTACTGGGTAAAGCCTCCTGCCACTTAGCTATATTTCGTAACCTTGCCTGTGTTATCGGAATTCTTTTCTACATTCAACCATCTCACCAAATCCCAGTCGTAATCGATTATTCTTTCTACGAAAATTTCGAACACCGCTTGACAGTTCAGTCCGCTTGAATAAGATCGCCCGCAGATCAGCAGCAATAGTCCAGGTTAGTGCAACGCGGCGAGAAAAAAACTAAAGATATCATTTTTTTATTATCTATAATTTTTGTAGAGTGGAGCTGTCTAAATTTATTTTTATGTAGATTTTCGTTGATGGTGCTAGAAGTATTTTTTAGAGACAATAAGTGTTACGCGTTGTGGATGTGTGCTCATTCAAGAATATTTTTTTGGACCTGAAGTCGTCTAGGGACAGAGTAACTTCATAAATATCTTTCAAAATGTTAGTTCCTATTTAGAAAAATACTGGATAAACATCAGATTGAAATGTAATAAAATAAATTAATCATCAACCTAAGAGATCTATTAATTACATCACAAAATCGGCAATTAATATAAGTAAAACCATTTTGTTTGATTATTGCTTTAACATTCTTATATTTTAATGGACGTATTGATGTTTATATTCTTAAACCGTGTAAAATTTTAAATTATAGTGACCTTAAATGTCTGACGGACGGATGTGGCTCATCCTAATCCGATCATAACTCTGTTTATGTCATCAATAAACATGAATATTGCTAATTCTGTTCCAAATATTTTTGATTGATACACTTTTATGGGTTTATATCTAAATTAATGATGTTTATTAGTCTAAACGGAAACGTTACATCATATTTTGTAAATATTATTTTAATTGACCTAGGAATCCAGCGCTTTTTACGATGAATGTAGCGTTTTATCAAAAATGTTCTAGAAATTATTACCTTGAACCAAGTAATTTGATTATAGTCTGTGAATAAATGATTATAATTATTAGGTAGGTATATCGTGTTTTATTAATGACTTTAACTGCAATATTGTCCGTTTATGTAATGATCTAAAATAAAATATATAGTTTATGCTCAGGCATTTCGTAGCTTTCAATTAGTGAATGAATGCCTTTTTTCATTTTGACGTAATCATCATCTTAATGAATCTATCGTTTTACGCTATGCATCCTATGTAGATCGCTATGCGCATGCGGCGCTGTGATACCATGGTAGTTATAACAATCATTAAGGTCACTAAATTTGACAGTGTCTGCCTGCAAGTAGATCCTTTATGGACTCATTTGTGGCACAAATTATCTAGTGTTTATGTGTTCCAGAATGCACGTTTAAGCAGTAGGTTCCGGCAAACTCTTAATAAATTCACGAAAGATCAAGGTTAATATAGTAGGTAGTCGTTAAGGGTTAAGAAGACCTTGTACTCGACAGCGCAACGTATTGAGTCAGTGTGGTCCCTATGACCTTTTTCTTGTCACCTCAATTTATGGGTTATTTCTCTTTGGCCTGAATTTTAGGCGCTTATACCTACTGTCTGTTTTCTCGATTTGTCAGATCCTTTTTTAAGAGCTTTGCAGCTCACCTGGACCCAGTAAGGCCCACCACTGACACTAAACGCAATCAATTCAATTAAACTTGGTTCAAGCGTTTAACTGAGTTCAGAATAGCAAATTTGCGTTGGCTGAACTTTATTAAACTCGGTACTTAAATTGAATAGAAAATTGGGCTTTAGGATTAAGAAGAAGTAAGGATTTGACAAATCAATAACAGTGACATAAAAGTTGTTTTATTATGACAGTGCTCGAAAACCTAAGGCATTATGATATTTTATTTGCTTATTGCTTAATAAATTATATGAAAGTACACAAGTATTTTCTCCATCTCATAAAACTTATCGTTTTATGCGTACTTATATCGCAAAGTAGACGTGTCATCTTTACGAAACACGTCCTTTTGCTCCCCATTGAGAAATATTTATATGTACAATAGCGTTTTCAGGTTTCAACAGCCAATAAAAAAGGAAAGACTGAACGGGTAAGTAATGTCAAAATGTTGATACATTTCTGAGAATTGTATTCTATTCTACGTCAATGGGGCGACATTCATATGTCAAAATTTCCGCTTAAGATAAAGAATTACTAGACGTCATACGCAAATTCTGTTTTTACGTTATAAGTTCTTATTTCGTTAAAATTTCTTATCTTAGTTTCGTTTTTGCCAATAAAAATAAAACAAATAAACCAGCCTGTAACTGTCCCACTGCAGGGCAAAAGCCTCTTTATATAAAAGAAGAAGAAGGATCGAGCTCTATGCTAGCTCACTGCAGGTTTCCTCACGATGTTTCCCTTAACTGTTAGTCACATTAAATTAATTAAGGAAGTACGTATGACATTGCAAAACTCACATTGGTACCTACATGCCAAGAATGAACCCACACCGACACCATTTTTTCCCAATAGCATATTTTTTAGTGCATTTCTATTTATTTTTTCCAATTGCAGAATTCTAATTTAATTTCTTTATTGTTTCTACCAACTACAAAGTTGAACTTCATTCTTTTTTTTACCAATCGCAAATTCTAATTCCGTTTCCTATTTGTTCGTACCAATTGCAAAGTTCTAATTTTAAACTCATAGTTTTTACTACAAGCTTTGACATGAGTCGGAAACCTCATTATTCCTACGAGGGTTTCTAGAGTGATTTGGTTTTCAAGGTACATTAGGCACAAAGTCGAGCTAAGATAGAACGTTTTTCGGTTATAAATAGTCTTCCTTTATGTAAGGAAGTTAAGTAGAGCTTAGGGAGGTAGTTGAATTTTGTTTGTGACTGCTTTGTTATTCTAATGGTACTCTAAACCACGATTGTCGAACATCGGGTTTCGGGTTTTATAAAATGTTTGGACAAAGGGCCTTTCCATCTGGAAATATTTAATAGCTACGGGGTCAAGGACCCGGTATATAATACCAGGTTCACCCCTGTCCAAACAGTACTTAAAACATAACGAGCAATGTAGGGCGTGAAACAACATAGAGGTTTTGGATATTTTTTAAATTTAATTTTAAAAATAATGATGACATTACATTTAGTTTTAATTATTTATTCCCATATTTTTTTTTATTACTAAGTTTTCATACCAGCAAACGACTCGCCTAATGGTAAACGGGATTATTTTTCTTCTTACTGTTTTAGCAAGTGATAAATCATTTCTAATACACTTGAATCCGAAAAGTCAGATGTACGTACGTGCCTGAGTTTAGAACGTACAGCCTTTGACTTTGCATTTCGACGCTCATACCACTAGGCTATCACTGTTTTGCGGGATTACAAAAGGGTAGGAATACTTTCAGATGCCTTTTTACCTGATTGTTTTTTTGATAATTTCTAAATTGTAGTGTTCTGGCCGGAAGGATATTCCATTCCGTACCTAACCTACGTAATTTGTATTGTTTTACAAAGTATCACGCGGTGATTGATGAGTACCGCAAGCCTAAAAGATTAGCTACATTCGAGTATAATCAACTCTTTTTGTTGGTATATTAATGGCTTTCGATCTGATATCATATTATTAGATGACCAGCATGTTCAATTTGGTTGTGATGTTATGTGATTTATTTGGTACCATAGACATTACTTTCTTAGAGATATTATGACAAATACTTTGTCACTGAGTTAAGTAATTTGTAAAGTTGTAATAGACATTACTATGCGTCATCAAGATGAAGTAGAAAAAGAACTTGAAATTTGATAGGTGCGAATAGCGATACGATAGCTCAGATGGTTATCACATTGCCACGTTACGGCAAGTGCCGCGGGTTCCAACACCGCTCGTGTGTGTTTCTCTTTTTCAATTTCTTCTTTTTCTTATCGTTTCGACAGCAAACTTATTTTTTTTAAAATTAAATTTAATGCGTTATCGGAAGCAGCCATTAAATCCTCCTGCGTGCAGGTTTTAGGGCACGGAGAGACATCGTTCGCGTTACCTCATCGCGTGAATAGCCCAGGTTAGTAGGTACCGTCTGTGAATCCCCATCTGAACATGTTTTTTTTACTCCGACCAACCTGAATCCGAAGTTTACAATTTCCTCCAATAGTAATTTCATTAGAGTTTTCCGGTTTCACAAATTTTAGAGAAATGTCAAATTAAGTTCTTTTTTTTGTTATTAGTCCAATCAACTAGGAAATTCTTTGTATAGCGTCCCATCATTTATTAATTATTCTTCTGCTGATGCACTCTCTGATTCTCTGACTTTTCAGAGCGATAAAGTAATGTGTATAGATAACGGTAAAAATATGTAGGATATTTTTTTTTTTCTCGGAAGTTAGGTTTTTTTATCTCTCGGTGTAAAATTGCTCTGTTCAAAATTGCCTAGGCCCTAGAGGATTCACAATATTGCAAGCGCGGCAACTTTGCCGGTAGCACGAGAGTCACAACAATGCATGTTATGTATGAATTGCAGTTCAAAACTGTTTGGTAACAACGCGCACACGCAAGATGTAGAGCAACTGCGCCCGTATGCAAGACGCCGGCATGATCGTTTATTGGGGTCAGCTGCCTCAATATGTAAATACCATAATTATTTTTCTATATCGCATGGTTGATGAACATCCTGGTGCCAGAGTTTAAATATGGCTTTACTCACCGTAGAAAAAAAACCCGGGAGTGCTTGTTTCCCCACAATGTTTTCCTTCACTGATTTAGCAAGTGATAATTAATTTCTAAAACGCACATGAATCCGAAAAGTCAGAGGCGTGCCTATGTTTTGAACCTACAATCTTTGACCTGGCAGTCCAACGATCATACCATTACCATACTATCACTGCCACCATTATAATGATTTATACAAAGCTATCTTGTCTAGCTCCTTCATTTTCCAATCGTCGTGGGCTGCGTTTTAAATTAATTCATTGGATGATATTATTCTTCTTCTTATCGTATGGTTGATGAACAACCTGGTGTCAGAGTTTAAACCGCCCGTAGGCCTCTGACATGGCTTTAATATTAGGCCTCTGATGATATTATTGACAGAATGACATTCCGTTTATTTTTCAACGCGGGCTCCTATATGTATACTAAATAAAGCGACAGTGACCAGTGGCACCAATATAATAAAAGGTGTTTAATAAAAAAAATTGAATGAAAAAAAAATGGTTGCCTGTAAAGTCGGTTTTACGGGCGAAGATTTTACGTGACAACGTCATAGTTGAGTGGGAGAGAGACGCAAGGCATTCGGCGGGCCTCTCTCTCGTTCGGTGACTCATCGTAACGTTACCGAGCGTTACACTTTTTCATAAGTGACTCCCAGCCGCAACCTAATTTAAGACGTTGTCACGTCAATAATAATTAATTAATTAATTAATTTTAAACTAATAATTTACTTAACACTATCAACATTTATCAATAGTATGACATAACCTATAAACTCAGTTTCTCAACTTTTGTGTCAATCTAACAATTAATCAATCAATCATAGTTTACGATAATGAAATATCAGTGTACAATTATTTACCTTTATTGTTGTAGTTGTTGTAAATGACGAATCTAAGCACTCCACATTTTCACTACAGACACAGCTGACGATACTTTAACCACACGTGTGAACTTGTATTATGACGCTTTCCAACGCCAAGAACGTTCGAGAAAGACAAAGACAGAGACACAAGCATGCGCCGATTCAATGCGCCTAATTCTCTAGTGCTGCGCGCGCGGCAGCCCGATCATAGTTGAGTGGGAGAGAGACGCAAGGCATTCGGCGGGCCTCTCTCTCGTTCGGTGACTCATCGTAACGTTACCGAGCGTTACACTTTTTCATAAGTGACTCCCAGCCGCAACCTAATTTAAGACGTTGTCACGTCAATTGAGTGGGAGAGAGACGCAAGGCATTCGGCGGGCCTCTCTCTCGTTCGGTGACTCATCGTAACGTTACCGAGCGTTACACTTTTTTGACTCATCGTAACGTTACCGAGCGTTACACTTTTTTGACTCATCGTAACGTTACCGAGCGTTACACTTTTTCATAAGTGACTCCCAACCGCAACCTAATTTAAGACGTTGTCACGTCAAAATGTTTAGTAGCGTCAGTAACAAAGTCCATAAGCGTAATACTGCCATATACCTATTGTCCGTCGCAGCGAAATAATTTGTCAAAGCAAATTAATTGGTAGTTAAAATTAAATGACCTATGAACTTTAGCATAGAAATGGATTTTCTATTGTGTCTCATTTCTCGATTATCGATCAGTATTTTCGGGTGCTTTCTCGTAAATTGATTGCGTAGGTTATCCAACTCAGGCATGCTGACGTACATGGGTCGGATTACCTTCTGGAAAATTTTCCTGCAAGATTTTGTGTAACGTTTCATACACATTACCTAAAAAAATATACTGTTATAGAAAAAAAAAATGCCAATTTAAAAGAACAACGGTAAATGTGAACGCAAAATATACATAATATGATATTTTTAGATAAGATAAGTTTTTATTTTGCAAATATGGGTATAAGTACATGGTGATACAAAAAAAAATATAGGCTCAGTCATATTTTACCTGTAGGCATGCAAAGTACACAAAAATATGCTTTAATGGCGTAAATTATGAAAGATTGAATTAATCCAGGATCTAAGTGCCAAGTATAGTTTAAAACTATTCAATGATTCCTGATTTAGTAGCAAACATCTTCACAACATTCACTCATATAAATACGTAGGTATATTCATATACTTACATATGAAACTACAAACGATATCCAAAAAAGAAATGCAATCACAAACTAATTGCTTTTTTAAATGTACTGCATCAAAAACTTTTCACACGTTGCGAGTCCTATTTTTTTTTTCGACCTTGTGGGAGCGGTAGGAGCTCCACTAGCAGAACACGTGTATGGTTTGCTCTATACATATTTAATTGTTCTATGTATGTAGTAATACCATTTTTTTTAGCTTGTAGTGCGAAGACTATAAAAGCAGTTCTCGATGCCTAGTAATTCATATCAAAAACATTAAAAAATAATTCCTTATCGACAAAACTGTAGCATGATGTTCGGTGAAATTTATCTGGGAGAAACTGGAAACTTATCTGGGTCTGGATCATACCAGCCAACGTCTATCTCCTGATTTAAAAACCGATGTGCTCCATCATAGACTACAACACCACTTCAATCAATAATAAAGTAGGCTACCAAACACTTTTTTCTTTCTTTTTATAAATGACGCTTGTGAAAACACATTGCTTTGAGCCAAGACTGTTTTGCTTATAGTCTGTGATATTCCTTCAATTAAAATAAATTAAGGATTTTTTAATAAAACAATCAAACTTTACTAAAAAATTAAACTTTATTACTTATTGAACGCCGACCAATGACTCCAATTAAAAGAATTCTCATTTTATATTTTTTATTATAATTATCTTTAATTACAAGCTACAAAGAATAAGAGATAAATAATAATAACCTAATAAATCTTAACCTAATCATACATAACAAAGTTTTATAAGTAAATAAAGCTTGTAGATGTTAGTTACACTTTGCTTCGGACTGTATTGTCGTTGCTGTCTAGTTTAGTAGTGTAGTGTAGTAGTCTAGTCTAATAGTAGTGGTCCTTGTTCGCGGAAGCGACGAAACACCACGCCCTGTGGCAAAAATTCTTCTTCCATGACGAGAAGCAGAAAGAATTCGGTACTCGCATCACGAACGCTTTGAAGTTGATATTGCGAAACGAGTTCTGCAACTGCACCCTCGGCACGTACTTGGTCCTTTCACACACGTAGTCCACGATGTCTTCCATCTTAGTGGTGTGTAATGCAGATGCAGATTACACCGGTATGTTTGGGTTTGTGGTAAGTAAACTCACGTCAGTCGGGCTCCGTAGAAGCTTTGAAAATATTTTTGTGAATTTTTTACATGCTATAGCATATTTAGTATGTTAGCTTATTAAAATAATAGTTTAATCAGAAGATTTTAAGCCACCGTATCCTACCAGCATCAGTTGAAATTTCAAATCTCTTTCTGCGTCTTTCTTCGATTGATGCTGGTAGGATACAGTGGCTTAGCGATCAGAGCGTCTACACGGTAGGTCGAAGATCGTGGGTTTGAATCCCATCCGTATCAGTCGTTTTTTCAAATTTTCTTATTTAATAATAAAGCTTTGAAATTTTAATCACGTCTGCCTCGTGGTATTCAAAATGATAGTCAAAATAAGCTTATTTAGTTAATACGATCCCCAATAACTTATCACTTTTTATTTATCTAAGATCTAGCAAATAATCTTATTCGGTGGTGGAAAAATAAACGGCTAGATATTACCTAATTTCGATAGAGTAGAGGTTCTATCACAATAATATGTATTATTTTATGGTTTTTACTAGTAGATATAGGAATATTATAGTCATAAGATTTATTAGGTAACTTGCGGATATCATGAATCATATAAGCAATAAGGTTCTAAGCGGTATTAGCGTTGGCAGCTACTAGAAAATTATGGATAATGTGTGGCTATGGTTTGAATGGCGTAGTGTTTTTAATCTGCACTATTTCCAAAAAAAAAAAAATTGAAAACACTAAAGTTCGTTTATAGCATAACAAAACTATAAATAAATAAAAAATCGATTCACAAACACAAAAGAAAATGGGACTGGGGGCTTAGCCAAGTTTACTATCTACAATTGCTAACGCTATAGAAATCGAAAGAAATGTATATAATTATCGTTATGTCACGTGGTCAAAACAAACGAATAGAATCTAATCCTATACATTTCTTTCGTTTTCTATAGCGTTAGCGAATGTAGATAGTCAACTTGGCTCAGCCCCCTGAACTATTTTGTGATTGCCTGTTTATATGTATTTAACAGATTTTCAATTATATTTTAGTGGGCCAATTAAATCTTTCTACAAACTCCCAAAAGCCCAATTTGGCTTTTCCTATTAGAGACACAAAAGGTACAAATTCATACCTAATCCTTTTCCGTTTTGTTATTTGTTTTCCAATCGGATTATAATTGCGGTCCTTATTATTTTAGTATATTAAGGGTTAAATTATTAATTATCCACTTATTCATATTGATAAGCTTCAAATTTGTGATTCATACAGTCTACAGTTCATCATTTTTATGGGCAATTATCAGGGAAATATCAGTTCACCACAGAATTTTAGCATCAAGTAGCAATATTATGTTGCATGCGATTCATATAGAGGCTAACGATTACTGGAAGCCTAACCATCCCTAAGTCCCGGTTGTCATAAAGATATATCACAGTCGATTCGTAAAATCCGTAGATTATCCCTTGGGGTTGCGGTGTCAGGAAAGCAGAAGCTATGTATGAAACTGATAATATTTAGTGCATCAAGTTTGAATATAAGCCGACCCCATCACGTTTGGGGATAATATGCCTAAGAGCATCTATTTTGAGAGTTAATCGAAATATTTTACGCGTAAAGCCCAAGGGTCAACAATTATTATCTTGTCTTGTGAAGAAATCTATATCCGATCTCGAAATTATAATTATAGTTTTGACGAAATTATTTAATAAGAAACTCGAAAAACAACTGACTCGGGTGGGACTTAAACCCACAATCCTAGGCGTGCCGTGCCATCGCTTTACCATCATTTAACAAGCAAAAACATGTGCATTAACATGTAAAAAAAAACATAAAATATATAGTTTTGACTTCAGAATTCCAAAAATACAAACCAACGTGGACAAAAACTTGATAAATAAAAGATTTACCCTTTTCCCATCAGTGTTCAACGAAATAAAGACAAACCCGTATTGACAAGGCGTAAGAACTTTTTGTCAGAATGTTAATGGATTTTTAGAATTTTTCACGTTTTCCTACTATGGTTACGCAATGCGCATGTCAACAAAAAAAAGAAAAAAATACAAAGATCATGGTCTAACAATAAAATAAGCCTAGGTAAGACGATTTTAAGCTATTATTCACTTCTCTGTGATAGCTAGGTCATGTGATACCTAGCCCAATGTTACGTCATCGGCTGTGATAAGTAACCTATAGTCAATCTAAGTCAATACTACTCGTGACGTAGACGTTTTAATTTCGTGGAAAGAGAATACCAGGCGTAAGATAGATGTTTTTTAGTTGACATAGGTAGGTTGAAATATAGTTGAGTAGCAATTATACCAATAGGTATAATTGCTACTCGACTATATTTTAATAGCGAAATCTATTCAAAACCTTAAAATGCGAAAGCAGTTCCCTAAACTGATTAATTGTAAAGATCCCTAGTATTTAAATGAAGTTCTTCAGAGCATTTTTTTTTATTAAGTGATATTTCAATTGTGGTACACCAATTCTCCTTAATTTTTGAAAGAAATCCTTTGCTGAAGCTGGTTTTTTATTAATTAAATAAACTTTATGGTAAAATTACGTTTTTGACTCTATATTATATGATAGCTTATTTGAGTAAAGATTCAACGAATAAACAAGTAAAATGAGATGTTGAAGTTTGTATGAGATAATCCGAAATCCCGGACAGAGCGGATACATTAAAAAAATCTGCGAATACATAAAGGTTACGAAAAAAATCTGCTAACCAAAATATAATATTCAATGTCTTGTCGATTACTATAAAAAACCATTCTGGTGATTCTTCAAGTGATCGTAATGATGACAACCTTCAGATAATGTCCCATAATAACCTGTTGTTTTTGTAAAAAAATATTAAACAACACAATGCCAACGAAGCGTAACTAACTCGAATCAAATCACTTGTGTTCCTTTAATTGATATAAAAACATCCATTCATGCGCATGATTCATAGCTCATAACATATTTTCATACAATTAAACACAAATCAATAATGAATGTTAATAACAAAATACGGTGCCTTGTTTGTTTACTTGGTTGTTATTTTTTTACTTTAAGTTGTAACTTTTTTGCAGTGTTATGTTGGGTGAGATTAGCACCATGCCTTCCCCTCTGCGTATACCTCGCGTATTAGTTTAGTAATGATGGGACAAAGGTCAAAGGTACTGGTGGAACGCATCAGCCGTGGCTAGTTACCATCCAGCGGAAAAAGCATTGCTGCCAAGCGACTTAGTACTGTTCCGACATGATGTCCGGTAAAACCTATTTGGGGGATGTGTCTGGATCGTTTGTTATCGTTTACTTCCGTTATTGATTGTTCGTGATTTAAAAGTAGGGTTCGTGGTCAAACACTTGCTTTTTTCATAATAAACAAAAACGACCAAGGATATCATTGTAGTTTCAATTTTATCTGATGAGCATAAGAATCTCATGACATGGAGTTGAAAGTTTTTCCCGAATTTTTCTCCTCCAAAAAAACTTTTTTGGACTAGTACGAACATACAAATAATTGCCAAAAGGGTTTTTTACCAGACGTTTTTAAGTGATGCGTTTACCAAGAAACATAAATTTATTACGTAGTGTTGTAGTACCTCGTTGCTAACAGAACGAGCGGAGTTTTAGCGCGGGCGCTTTTTTCGCATACATTTTACAAAAGCAAGGTAGGTCGAAACGAAAATGTACGTACAAAAAGCGCTTTCTCTTCGCCCCACCTTGATTCCCGTTTTGTACGCGATACGCTAAGTGATACGTAGGTAGCCGTTCCAATTGACGATCTATTTTTGGAAGCAATAAAAATCGTTCAGAAATCTGTACTGCGATTTCATGAACAGTAAAAAGTGGATTTGTGTGACAATATAAATCCGCATTTTGCCATTTATGTTCTTATTCCGACTGATTTATTGTCGTCGAAATGAGAAAATCATTTATCACTGGATCTACAAACTAAGCTTCCGCAGATATTTTTTTCTTTTTGTATTTTCAATTTACTTTTTTTTTCGTTTTTTTTTAATAACTATATTATTAATTAACTTTATTATACAAGTATTTACAAACTAAATATAACTATTATTTACATTTGCCTGTAAAAACAATAAAAAAAATAATCCTTATCTTCTATTTAAAAATACAGTATCGTGGCTGACTTGAACTGACTGACTAATGATTGACTGACCAAGAGACTTAAAATTTTGATTTAGGATGATTGAAAATTTCTGCAATAAGCGGATAAAATATGGAAAAAAAATCGAAATCCTTGTGGATTAAGTAGCTATAGTACCTACTTATATCTAATACAATGTAATCGTACATTTAAAATAATACCTACATAATATTATGAATAAAATAAACCTTATTAGAGTTTCAGATACACAATGAAAAAACGCTGAGTGATTGTTACGAGAAACGAAAAAAAAAACGCCGATCGGTTGAATGATCAGAAATCAATCTTCAGTATTTATATTGCTTCGGCGTTTTCCATTTTTCTTATTAAAGGTAAATAGATAAAATAGGAATACACTGGAAGTGGGGTAATATCGACTAATAGTAACTTACTATAGATCAATAACACCATATTAGGAAAATTACGATTACGTCTAAATTGTCCTTTATGGCTAATGCTAATTGCAGGTTGAGGGTCGCCGCAGGATATTACCCTTCATAAATCGTCCTTTTTAAAACTGCCTTGTGTGCGCTTATTTGTTTATTAATGTACATTATGAGCTTATCCTAAGTATAGGAGCAATTTGTGGTTGATATATTACGACTAGGATTATAATCCTAGAACCCCGATCGGCATTATGGTCTGAAATGAAAATAATGAAATTTTCTGTCAGGGACAACAGAGAAAACAGGTCTGTTGAGACAACAGGTCTGTCTAACAGGAACTTACCAGTAACCAGTGAAACAGGCTCTTAAATCGTAATGTTATGTCACCCAAATACAATTTACTATATAGCACCGATAGCCTAGTGGTATGACCGTCGCCTGACAAGTCAGAGATCTCGAGTTCGATCCCAAGGCACATAACTTACGAAAATTCAGAGGTGCGCCTTCTGTCTTTTCGTAAGTTATGTACGTAATAAAAATCAATTATCAGTTTCAGTTCTATTTAGTTTCTAAAACGGTGAGTATTGTGATAAAACCAGCACACCTGAAAGATTTTTCAATGGTGTGTAAAACTAAGTTAGAGATCTACGGGTGGTTTTAACTCTGACACCAGGTTGTTCGTCAACCATACGATAAGAAGAAGACCTTAATATAAAAAAAACTGTAATTTGGTTACCTACTCTGTTATCTGAGGGTATAAAACAAAATATTAGATGGGACCTGATATAAAAAAATAGGTTACAATCCGATAAGAGTAAATTTTTATAACAAATTAAATAACGAACCAAGAACAAAGAATAGGTACATTAAATGAACCAGTAACCTTAATTACTTTTGCACTTAGCCCTTTCCATCCATATTGACTTTATAATAATCGGTAACTGTAGCTTTCAGGTTAATTACCCCGAGGTCGATATGATTCTAGTGTTAGTTAAAATAAAAATAAATGACTATAACATAAAAAATAACTACGACTGTTGTTTATTGTAGTTATAAATAAAAGTAATTTAAACTTTTAGCGCTTGTAGATATAATAAGATGCTAGAAATGGAATGCTAAAAAAAAATATCTGATCAAAAAAAAAAGGTCTCATATTAGGTATACCCAAATATTACACACAGTATTTTTTTGGAAAATTCACAAAACTATCAACTTGTGTGACTGCCACTGGTCCTAGCTTCTAGAAGGTGCGGTTATAAGCCTTTGAAGTTAAGTGACGGGAAATGTTTCTTTATTTAAAAATTAATATATTCCCGATACTTTTATTATACTACACATATTATCTGCTCCAAGAAGCTATTTTCTGAGAATAACAAAATTAAGTAATTGAACTTTTCAGGAGTCCATGCACACTTCAGGTCCAAAAAAAAATATTCCGGTCAACAGTCCGATGAGCGTAACGTCCACAGCCGCGTAACACTAACTTATTGTTTCTAAAAATACTTTTAGCGCCATCTATGAACTTAAGAAACAAATAGCAGATTAGCGAGTATCCTTAAGTAAATATTAATATCCAACAGATATATTTCCAAAACTATTCTGTTTCGACAATAAATTGTTATTTCTAAAAAACTTTTCATTATTATAAAATGTTTCAGACAATTAACGCAATTAATTACTAATCGCCGCTTTTACGGTCTACCAAACGGTCAAGAAGATGATCGATTTTATTTTTATACCCATCTGAAATGTTAGCTTAATATAAGTATTCTGAAGTCTTGTAATTGCAGTTTATTTGGTTGTGTGGTGGGTTGCACTGTCATCTTTACAAAATAATTATAATAATAAATGACATTTACTTTTTTTTAAACTTATTATAAACAAGTATTTTTCGTACATAACATTTATAACTTACAATCTAAAAACAACGGAGGTTTGTCCAGGTTGCAGTATCATTCCGCAATTAGTTCTGAACGTAAGTACGAGTATGTTAAAAATATTTTATGACTAATAATAATAAACTTATTTATTCTAAAACATATGGAAATAAGAGTCCACATAGTCTGTTTATGCACTTAAAATTAAATACATCTAGGTCTAGGTCAGGCTATAAGCAAAAACTACTGATATTTTCTGAAGCAGTAAATTGTTTGCGGTAAAATCTCTTGTTTATATCGGACTCGTCGCAAAAAAATGGTTACATTGCACTATTTGCACTTAATTTATGACTTGCATATCTGGTCGTTTGCCAACTGAATATATTATACTGAGATATTATTATCTGAGGTTCCTTCAATTTGCGATATTAGGTTTTCAGCAGTTTCTTTCAAGGATAAAAAACAAAAGACAGTATTATTTATTAATTAATTTTCAATTAAGAAACATCGTATTACAGAAAAAACCTTTTTACAATATTCTTTTTACAAAAATACAAATATTTAAATGCAAGTTAAAAGTAAAATGAATTATATGAATCATTACTATTAGTTAGTAATAGACAGATAAGATTAAAAATATTTTCTATGGGTTTTACAAATCAAGAATCGTAGGTTCTGAAAAAAAGGTTCAAACTCAGGCAAGCACCATTAATTTTAGAATTAAGGCGCGTTTTAGGAATGTTTGCTTGAAATGGTAAAGGAAAACATTGTGGGAAAATCACCAAACTTAAGAGATCTTCTCAAAGATGTGTAAAGCTATGTCAGTGGCCTATGGGTAGTTTAAACTCTGACTCTAGGTGGTTTATCAACCATAGGTACTATAAAGGAAAGAGCGCTATAAAATAATAGAATCTTACTAATATTATTAATGCTAAAGTTTGTGAGAATTAATGGAGGGATGACTGTTTGTTACTTATTAATGCCATAACTACTGAACAAATTTTGGTGTAACTAAAGTAATATAGCTTATACATCAGAATAGCTCATTGACTACAATTTATCAAAAAATAATGCGGGCGAAGCCATCTGTGGTAGCAAGTATCACATAAATTAGAAAATAGTTCTAGCACCACTTGTTTTTCCCTCAATTTCCTACGCTAATGTTTACTCTGAAACCCACTCAGTGCGCAGCGTAAAAATATGGATACATTTTCGAACATAATTTTCTAGAAATGTTTTTCTAGATACTTAAAAAATATCCAGTCTCCTTGAGAACAGTAATATGGGGAAAAAACAACGTATAAAAAACCGTTAGGTTGGTGTTATTTTTTTAAGAAACCTGTTAAAACGATCAAAACGTCTATCGAAAGAAACCTTAAAAATGCGGGTACTGTTATAAAATTAAGTGCACGGCGTTTTTTGACATTTTCTTTTAAGGAAATTTCCACGCCTATATGCCACTAGGATAAATAAAAAGTACTAAATACCAAGGTATCATGTTCTAGAACCACTAATCTGGTCCGTTCCTAATAGTGCGATCCTAATGGACTGATATCAATTCTATAATTTACTCATTAAGTTGACCAAAAATCTACACGTCCTTGAGGACATTAAATATACATTACAGTATTAAAATAGTCACGCAGTGTAATAGTATCAGTTTATTATTACTGTAATGAGTACCTAATCGTAAATCTTTTGACGCAGATTGCTATAGTAATTGTAGTCATTCACTGAGTAAATTTACACGTGCAGTCTATGGGTTGATTACACTCAAAAATCATATAGGACCCTTTGCTTACAATATATTAATGCGTTCTGGGTATTGATAGTGCTGTTCCACTTTTGAAGCGCATAGCGCAAGCATAGCAAGCGCATAAATGTTTGTTGAAGCCAACGTCGATTATTTTTACGCTACGATGCGGAAAAACATGCGGCTCCCTGGTGTGCTGGATGTGCTGTGACAATGCTGCAAGTTACCTACCTCAGTACCTACTGAGTTTGTAGTAGAGATTCGCGTATCTCGTGGTGCAGCTCTACGTTAAGAATGGGAATACAAACAATATAGTCATTAAGATATATTGTTAGTAACACATTAGAGTTAAAGTTAATAAAGGCGCTAATTAAGTAACATCGAACCAAAAATAATTCGTCGGGAAATGCCAAGTTTATAAAATTATGGCTGGAACTAAGTTTGAAACTGAAAGTCATATAATTTATTTATTTAATATACACCTTTATTGTGAAACAGATTCTTTCTGTGATGAAATTAAATACAGAAAAGGCAAATCTGAATCATTAAATATCAATAAATTATGTCTTAAAAAGATTCATAGGTACATTGATTTTTCCCATACCATGTAATGTTTAAAAAAAAATGTTGTACCTTTTAAAAAAAAAGATATTGCAGAAAAATCTTGGCTCTTTTAAGCTACCCCATCATGTCTCAAATTTTTATACCTACGCGATACGTTACAAATTGGCAGTTCCCTAGTAAGTAGGAAATCGACGCCTGTTATACGATATAGCCTTATAAATATTAGGTATATGGAATTTGAGAACTCAGTTATCAATATGGTAATTTTTACTCCGACGAAATAAGAAGGGGTTTTAAGTTTATATCCTGCATCTTATATCTGTCTATCTATGGTATTGTGGCTCAATAATAGTACAGATTGTTGTACCTATTTCGATGAATTTTGTTTAAGTAAATGTTAGGAAACCATAACTATACCTTGATGTTTAGCATGTAATTTTTAACATTACCTAGTACCTACTATATATTGTATATTATCATTTATTATATATAAATTCCGAGTCAATGCATCGTAAGCTGTTTACAATGCTGTGATACTGTGTGTTGATTGATTGAAAAGTAATCAGTAAAGTTAAGCAGTGATTGACGAGTTCTATTAAAGTTTAATGATCCTTCGAAACCATAATCAAACAGCGAGCGTGTGGCCACAAACTCCTTCCTACCATAACTAGAAATTAAAAAAGAAACCTCATATTTTTTTGGCTAAGAACACTCCCGATCAAATAAAAAAAACAATATAAAGTATCCGTTTAGAAGCTACGATGCTGCAGACAGACAGAAAGATACACAGATATACACGTTACAAATATAACATCCGTGTTTTCATCGGGGGTTGAAATTGCAATACTTTAGCGTGGTAAAAAATTGGAGCAGCATAGACCACATAGCCTTTTTTCTATCAATCTAATGTGCGTGAACCTATCAATCATCAATCATATTAGTGCGCATCATAAAACGGCTCCTTGCCTTTAAGTTTTTTACGCATATCACCTACTGGCACAATTTGAAAGAAGCTTAAGTTGATCGATTAATTTAAGGTGAATCGTGAATCTGATTTATGCGTTCGACGTGTGGTCATTAAATTTAATATCAGGTCTCACAACTTACATTCTAGTTATACCTACATGTCATCTCATATACTTACATATGAGATGATCCTTTACTCTTACAAGAGTAAAGAATAAAATATCCGCCGAGTAAAGGATAAAATATGGATATGGAACTACATTCTAGACAATAATTGTAACGATTTGTAGAAATTTAAAATAATGAATTTACAAGTAGGTAACTTTTGTGTTTTCGATCGAATTATTTGTTACTGTCTTTTAACTGTGAATTTCTACGAAAAGCAATATAGACGATGATGTTGATTACGTCATCATTAGTAAGCTAAGCTTAATATAACGTCTGATACCTCAACTTGAACCATTAAACTAACAATACAGTAAATAAATCGTATTTTCACATTCCATTAAACAAATGTGACGACAATTTAGGTGGGTGTAAATGTATTATATCCATTCATAAAGTGTGACGCCCTTGTCACCTTATTATGCTATTATCCATTTACTTATACCATTAGTAATATATTACTGCTTTTACCTAAGAAAAATTCAACAAAAAATGGCCGGAGAATCAATAAAGAAAATATTGACATCAAATTGTTGACCTTAATATTTATCTATTGTGAGCCTTTGTATTTCACTATTTATCACTTACACACATTATTATGAATATTTATTGTGAAAAATATGACCGTTAGTAAATTTCAAATGACTAATAGGAGATTATTGCTGTCAAATATGATAAATGGTTTCGCTTTTATAAGTCGATCTTTTTCAGACATATTTTTTATAGAATCAGCTCGTTTTTGTATTGAGTTACAATATATAATATAAAGTAAAATATAATATATAGCCATGAAAAGTAACGTTAAAAAACCCACAGATCAAAGTCTGTCATTAAAATCTAGAAATGGCAATGTTGATATCTTGAGTAAGTGTACTATAATATAGACGTCTAGGATGACCTTTATATGATTGTGGAGGATTTCATGAGTGTGGTAGAAAGAAACATTTCAGTTTTAAGCTGGCCCTTATGTCATTCGTAACCCTTTGACTTATGTCTCACCCTTATTATGAATGCTTTAAAGGTTAAAATTGCACTGTACTAATTGTTACCACTTCTGACGTGAAAATTAATTGATGAGTTTTCTTGAAAAATTATCTTTTAGGTATATATTTTCACGCGTATAATTAATATTAGAATGAAAGATATATGATTAGAGAATGATTAATAATATTAATGTAATAGTAACGAAATAGAAACATAAGGCTTATTAATAGGTATTTTTTAATTATCATTATATTTAAAAATGCACGATAATGATATGCTATTTAAGCGTTTATAATACTTTTTGTTGTTATTTTTGGAGACAAAAGAAATTAAATCGTCTCATCGTACAGACTCGTCACGGTAATCTATAAATATTATTCATACATTAATATTTTATTTTAGAATAATTATGAAACATAATTATTTAGGAGCAATGATCTTTCGTAACAATGATTACAATAAAATTGTTCCGTTGATTTTAAAGTTAATTACACAGCCAAGCCTTCGACGTTCTTACATACATAGACTCACGCCTGTTTCCCAGAGGGAAAAAATAATTAATTCATTGTTTCGACATTCTTTTACCTATATAATAATGTAACGCGTAAATTTTGTATGGGCAAATAAAGTACAATACAATACTAATATAATACGATTATTTTAGGCAAGAAATCTTTTTTGTAATACGCAAATACTAGAGAAAATGATATATTTTGTATATCCATTAGGGCGTGGGCTGTTGCGCATGTATACGGAATATATTTCAGTAATCTTTGACACGGTTACAAAATAAGGCTAAAGTCTAATAAGGTACTTTGACTTTGCATACACTTTACTTGCAAAATTGGTATTTATAAAATAAAAATAAAATAAACCAGCTTGTAACTGTTCTACTGCAGGGTATAGACCTTTTCTCATACAGAAAAGGATGGAGCATTAATCACCACGCTCAAACTCTCACGTGTCAAAATCAAAATCAAAATATTTTTATTCATGTAGACCATTAGGCACTTATGAATAGTCATAATTCTAATATTGTTTGTTGTTAGAGTGACTCCAGTTGCCAGTTCCAAGGGCAGCCTACCCTTCATGGAGAAGAATCTGGCAAGAAACTCCATGGTTGCTGCAATTAACTAAGAAAGTAGGTAGGTATATAAATGACATTGAAAAAACCACATTGGTACAGGCCAAGTTCGAACCCACACCATGTAGGGTGCTTGCCAAGCGAGTACGTAACCAATGTGCTACCATGACATCTTAATCATAAAACTATCATCTAATTCATATTAGTGCCATATTAAGTTCTCAAAAAACCTGTACTTACAAAATACACGACTTATCAAAAACTTAACCTTTAAGATTAAGTCTTGGTAAGTCGTCGACCCATTAATTCGTATTTTATTTTTGCAATTTTTACTTAACTAAAATCTGAGCTAAGGCAAAGTACACTCTTATCTTATAGTTTGATGTCAAAGTAGAGGTTTAGGCTTTTCTATCAAAAGATTCTTATTAAGCTTAAAATTTTCAGGGTTGTATCTACCCAAAAAACTTATAACCTTTATTACAACTAGACGTAGATATAAATATGTTTTTTGTTAACATGAAACCCAAATACACACATAATATTACAACAGTAATGCTTAATATATATAACTCATAAAATTTAACATTATGAGATATTATATAGATATGAGATACGTCTTAATGCACCACGTACCTACTACTTTTTTACATTGAACTATATAATTATATTTTTATGTGTGCCTAGTTACTGGACAATTTTACGATGCGGGCTCGTAATAATAAAAACGGCACTTGTGAATAGGTGCCATCAAAAACATAATTGTGAAATAGAAACCAAGTTTTTCGACTTCCCAAATGAGAGCAATTGAGATCTAAATTGGTTTCAAGATCTAAAATTCCTTTAAACTTGGTAACAACGTTTTAATTACTTCGAAAGAATAAATAATATTACACTAGTTTTTGCCCGTGGCTCCGCCCGCGTGGATGTCGTTTATCGCGTTAAAAAGTAGTCTATGTCCTTTCTCATATTCCCTGCCAAATTTCGTTCAAATCGGTTCGATGGTTTAGGCACTATGAAGGAACAAACAGACAGAGTTATTTTCGCATTTATAATATTAGTATCTATAGATTGTGTGATCACCGGGGTGGTTTTAGTGAGGTAAGAATCCCACACTCCCCGGTCTCTTCCCCTGGAGGCCGGGTGCCTTTTGAAGGTTTCCCCCCGTAAACAAAAAAAGGTATTATACCTCAAAAAATTAAAATTAAGTTAATTGATTGATTGTTACAATACCTACAACCACGTTTTAAGAAACTTTTATTAATAGAACTTAGCACCGTTTAGGTTTCAACTAGCGGGCAAAGAGCTTGGCTCCGTTTTAACATTTATAGGACGACATGATTGTCATAGTTATTATTCGATTTGCCATCTGTTTTCAGTATCGAGGGTTCCAGCACGGGACAAATATGTGTATCATCGACAAATATTTGACACGATAGAAGAGAAAATCTTAGTGTAAGGATTAGCTCACACCGCTCATTTTTGATTTTTGAAGAAAATAATATATTTTTTTGTTACTTGTTAGTAAAGAAATTCGATTTTTTTTTACAAAAGCTCACAAATAAAAATATTGATGCCCTGTATCACCGCTTACTTTTAAATCGATATTTATTAAACTGACTTTCTTTTCATATAAATTCTCTTCAATTTTTTCAGGTAAATACCTAAATAAATAGATTTTGAGTTATGATGGAGTCGAATATAGTTCTAAATGGCTTATGCACTACATAAAACATAGATAACACGCGCGAACTTGGCTTTACACTGCCATGTGTGCAGATCAATGAATAGTGAAATCAATTTCGTAATACAATCTGTGGGCAACAGCTCTCATCTCACGTATTAGGTATTGTAGTCATTGTTAAGTAATTGAAGAAAGACCGGACCAGTAAAACTTATTGAAGTATTCTGTATTGTTGGGTTTGCTGTAGTACCTAGTAGGTACCTATTATCACAGAATACGAAAATGCTTTCGATAAATATTATTTAAATTCATAACAACTTTTTTTTTTAAACAATAGTTTTTGTGTTAAAGTGCGTCAATTTAATTTATTGTTCATAATAAAGAAATAAATAGACGCACTTATACAAAGAAAATACAATAATTTTAAGCAATCCAAAATATTGTTCAGTTTTTTCCAAATATAGAGATATATTTTCATGAGAGCTATTGTTGCTGGAAAAACCACAGTTATTGATTGGAAACTAATAATATTTATTTTTTTATCTATTTATGGTAATTTTATTATTAAGACTAAAAACTAATAAGTAGTTTTAATAATAATAGTTAGTACTTAATACTTTAAAAGTTAATAATTAGCAATAATTTAGTATTCTTGAAAACAATACTGAGTTTCGTATCGCTTTTTAGATTAAATGTAAATTTTGTGTTTTTTCGCGCATATTTTAAAGGAATTTGACGTGAGCCGATTTTTACCACCTTCAATTACTGTAGATAATTTTAAAAACAATCATTATTTCCAAATCACTGATTAATTTATTTACTGTCGTATATACGACAGTTAAAAATAAAAATATAAGAAACAGATAAAAATATTTTTATGCTTTATTAATTAATTGAAAAATATATTTTCTATAAAAACCCAAAAGACACCGACTTAGTAAACATTATAAAGTAAAAAAAAACTTACGTAATAATTCAAACTTCGAAGTGTCCACCAAGCAAAAAAAAAGTAGCAATAATTGTTGCCTACACTTACAATACAATTCCAATAAAACTACAGACAATATTGTTTATAGTTCACACGATACCAAAAGCACGAAACTTTTGTTCGCGATTGTACGTCACGATCCACACGACAATCCGCGACGGTTTCTCGGAAAGGACTGCCTGAACTACGTCACTTACGTTCCAAACCTGAAAATTTGAACTAGTATCTCACACTTGCCTCAACAATGTAGTGTTTTTTCAGCTGCCTGTGTCTGTACATGTACACCTGTGTTTACTTTCATTGAACAAGTACTCATTACAAAAATGTATTTGTCATAAACTAATTTCGAGTATATCTTTTACGTAGACAATTTGGTTACACTAATTCAACAATGGAATAGTAAAAAGCATTTTAAACGAAAGAATTATTGTTATCGTTTAGTTTTACAACAAAAAAATATAGTATAAAAACTAAAACCCGACTACTTAAAAAGATTTTAAATAAAATTCTGTAGTCGGAGGCCACCAAATTACAAAGTATTTACCCTTGGAAGATTATCTAGTACCTATTTACCTATAATACATTAAGGCCTCCGACTACAGAATTTTATTTAAAATCTTTTTAAGTAGTCGGGTTTTAGTTTTTATACTATATTTTTTTTCAATGATTTTTAGTGGTAAAGAAACCAATAAAATTCATTTTAATCACAATTTTTTAGAATGTGATAGTTCTTAAATAGGTAGATTTCTTTAACTGTCATCTTCGGTTCAAACCTTTAGTCAATGTCATGTATTTTTTAAATTAAATTTATTTCAAAGGTGTCGTCCGCGACTTCGAGCTATTAAAACATGGCCTCATATATTTCTTAGAAGTATACATGAAAAGTAGTAAGAAGTACAGCTTGGCAAAAAAGAGTAAAAAAAATTAAAAAAAAAATTGGGTAAAAATTGGGGGCGCCGCTGTCGCACTTTTCACACTACAATTCAAATTACAAGTTATTAAGTGCTTACATATTTCTATGACGAGTTTTTTGTCATTAATTTTAATCAAATGAATCATTTTTATGTTATTTTAGTAATCACAAACGTAGTTATTTAAGATTTTTATTTTCAGTTCCAGCTGTCACCGCCTCAGACTCTTTTTTGCCAAGCTGTATAAGTACACATGAAACCTTTTTTGTGGGATATCATCATAGATAGAGTACATTTACCTAAAGTTCGAGGAAGTAAGTAACATGGAGTTGATAATACCTGCTCTAAAATCCCGAAATCATAAACATTACAATTAATTCCCGGGAAATAAGAAATTAATTTTACGTATAATTATTTAATAAGAAATTTGAAAAAACAACTGACGGATGGGATTCGAATCCACGATCTCCGGTGTACCGTGCCGACGTTCTAACCGCTAAGCTACCGTATCCCATCAGAATCAGTCGAAATTTCAAATCTCTTTCTACGCCTTAGGCGTGTGGTAATATCGAACGGAATACATTAATTATCCGACTCAGTGTTCTAAACTTTGCAGTTTTTAGAAGGCACCGATAGATATTACCACACGCCCTAGGCGTAGAAAGAGATTTGAAATTTCGACTGATTTTGATGGGATACGGTGGCTCAGCGGTTAGAGCGTCGGCACGGTACGTCGGAGATCGTGGGTTCGAATCCCTTCCGTATCAGTTGTTTTTCAAATTTCTTATTAAATAATTTATTATATTTAATAAGCAAACATGAGTTAAAACATGTAATAAATTCTCCAAAATATTAATTTAACGTTTTAAATACATATGAACTAAATTATTATAATAAAAAGTCTTTATTATGTTTTTAGACATCGGTAACAGATAATGTAATACTTAAGTAGTTCGGTACTAAAACTGTTAAATTAATGAGTTTTATTTTACATACAAAATTAATTCTAATAAAAACTATAGGTCAAAATCCAGTCCATATTAATAAAATCCCGGGATTTAATTGTTATGTTTACGATTCCGGGATTTTTGAGGAGGTATTTTTAACTCTATGTTACTTACTTCCACAAAACCGCAAACCAACGCCATCTAGTTACGAAAAAGAAATCTCAATTTAATTAACATTATTTTAAAATATAATCATAATTTAATAGGCAGTGATGTGTAGAAACTTTAATTTAATTAGTAAATATTTATTGTTATCACGTTTTCACATTGTATGCAGTGTTATAATCACATATATTTATGATAGTCGTAACGGGTATCTAGAAGCCTGATATTCTAAGAAGTGGTCCAGAATATATAGATAATATATACATATTCTGAATGTGCTCATCAAGACCTTCCATTTGATATCAATCACGATAAATTTACCTTAACTTTATTTTTTTCGAGCTGACTAATTTATTTTTAAAATCCACCTTATTTGATTTTACGAATTTTCATAAATCCTATAACCCGCAGACCATTAAGACGCATCGATAGACACCTTATTTATTGAATTACAACAAATAGTTTAGGAGCTACGAGGGAACAGATGAACAAACTTACATACATACAAACATACATACATACATACATACATAGACTGCTAAACTCATAACCCTCCTTTTTTTTGTAGTCGGGTAAAAATCTGGAAGGGATCTGAATAAATATGTTCCGCTACATTATTACGAACGTAAACATACTTTATCAATGTGTAACGCTAGTACAACAAACAGTGATTTTAAAATGCTTGAATATTTTTCAGAATTAAAAAAAAATATTTCATGAAATGTTTATATTAACGTACAAATTTTATTGGTATTATCGTATTAAGTGACGTTTAATATTTAGTTAGATTAACGGGTTGTGATTTTTTTTGTCCCATTTAATCTTATATACCTAGTTTACTCTGTATTCAAGATAATTAAGAATACGAAAAACTATACATCCGCATAGTAACTAAACCTTGCTGATGTACTGATAATGACTTACAAATCCTTAATAATGTTTCGGTCACAGCGGCCAAACTCAACGGAGATGCGCAGGGCCAACGGCTTAACATGCTTTTCAAGGCACGGAGTAAGTATGTTAGTTTTCAATACGCACATAACTCACAAAAAGTCAGAGGTTCAAACCTCAACCAGTCATTCCACTTACAAAAAATCCTTAAAACAAATCCGCATTATCATTACTATGCTATTTTTCCTTCCAAATCTATTTTGGTCTAGATTGTTATCAAACCATCATTTATTACGAACCAAATCGTTAATGCGTTAACAGATGACGAACACAAGATAATACCACAGTATAATAAACATACAGTACGGAAACTTCGTAAAAACGCTCGAAAATGGCACACTCACACAAACATGCCGCGACGCGTCGTTGATCATTTTTTATTTAATTTTTTTTCATCATTTCAGCCATAAGACGTCCACTGCTGAACTTAGGCCTCCCCCAATGACTTCTATTCATTGGTGGGTTTTGCCAATACTCGCCACGCTTGGCAGGCGGGTTGGCGAGCGCAGTATTAGGTTTCACACGCAGACGATGCTGCCCGCCGCGTGCTACAGGAATGCAAAAAGTCGCCTCTTACGACACGCCTCCTGTAGGCGGTGGGGAAATATATTCTTTATGGCCGTCCCCGACACGGCACACGCGTCGATACTGCGATGATATTGCGAGTACCGCGACTTTTGCTTAGGAGTCTCGACGTCACGCGATATTACGCATATTTGTGTGAGTGTGCCGTTTTGAGCGTTTTCTGTAGTTTCCGTACTGTATGTTTATTATACTATGATAATACGGGACGTTCTAAATTTACCTACTAAGCCCACTGTGTACCGGTGTTTTTATGCGGGAAAACTGACACCTTGAAAATAGTGGCGGACGAAAATAATAATGCTGATAGATTTATAAAGTTTCTCTAAAATATTTCTATACTAACCGTATCGAACATTTTGCGTTACAATTTATACGAATATAATTAATGTAGACAACTCTTTTAGTAGTGGGCATCGTATTTCTTTTTTTAGTGGCGATATTTTTCATGATAAATAGGATGTCAGAAGCCATTTTATTTGTATTGGGTTAATTAAAAGGCGATATTTTATTGTATTCAAGAAAATGAATGTAATTAGTTGGAAAGATAAATGGTATTCTATAATATTTACTAATTTTATCTTTGGCGGATATTTATAAAGGGACGACAAAAAAAAGGTCTATGCTAAATAATACATTTTATAAATTTTTAAAAGAATATCTAGAATTTTTTATCATTAATTTACTCAATATAGTCTATACACATTTTTTTTAATCACGTAAATATTATTTTAATTTTAGAAGTTAGTTGCTTTTATTAAACACTCGTACTCTTAACAATAGTAATAAAAACATGAATATGATATTATAATATTACATTTTCTTATTTATATCCACTTTTTATCGCACATTAATAGCAATTATAAACGTCAAATTTGACATAAAGTTCACTAATTTGTGTCAAAGACAGAAAATAAATTAAATTAAAAAAATACTGTTTAAAGAAGTCATCGTTAAAATTGAACAAGATAAAGATAAAGACAAAGTACTAAGTTGAACTCCTCATACCCATGAGGAGTTCAACTTAGTACTTTGTCTAGTCTAGTTAAATGGAGTGGACAACTGAAGTAAAAAGCATCAAAAGTCATAAATACGTAGAGGCCAGAAGAGTTTTCATTCGATTCGATTTTTTCAGAGATATAAACACTACAATGCCAGCATGAGCACCTCATTTGCCATAACTAGTGATTTATATTATGATAGTGGGTATAATATTTTGACCCAAACATAAGTGCTCTTACTATAATAATATCCCACAAATAACATAAATGTGAAAAAAGGGCCAAGTTATACAAAGGTGAAGCGAGATTGTTGGCTTTGCAGACAGTAAAATTAAGAGAAATCTTAACCTGGCTCGGTCCAAGTGGAAGCCGTAAATACGCAATAATACATTTTTCACTGTGTCTCGTTTCTTGGGATTTGACAGGTCATGTGTCGCGATAAGAATCGCGAAATTAAACATTATGATCTGTCAAATTTAAAAAAATATTATTACCTACTTTAAAAATATTAAATATTATTACTTTAAAAATGTCACACAAATCATCTATTCTATGTCATGTGAATGTGACAATGCACAGCATTTGAGAGTGCGTCTTATTACGACTTTCCTAGAATATCAACTAACCAGCTCCTATCATGTTTCCTTAACCAATCAGGGCAGACTTCGTAAAATGCTTTTCTTTAGGATATAGTCACACATAACTATTTTCAAGTGTAAAATAGACTTTGAGATAATGTCTGAAATAACTTGAAATTGTTTGTGTAAGATAACCCTGTTGGTCGCATATATTTCAAACTTGGATGATGCTCTACCGTGTACAATTTTCGATAGTCTGTTCAACAAAATATTGTCTCTCAGATTTTCACAATATTATGGTCGGTCAATATCATGGGTCAATGGTTATGTTCATTTGTGAACCATAATAATCTATTTCTTTTCGACCAATAAGTACAGCTGGGGCAAGATGATAAAAGAACTGGAATAGAATAAGGGGATAAGCGGGAAAATGCAAATTTGCGAGTAATAAGATGTAAATGCCGAGTTTATTAAGTGAATTTAACCAGAAAGTAAAAATAGGAATCTCTATGGAAATAAAATGTGCTTGAGAAATAGTTTCTGTTTCTGAATGGAAACCATAATTATATAGAACAGACGAGTCCGAGAGTGGAGACCTTTGGAGACCGTGAACCTGCAAACGTAACGTGTAACTCCAAACTATGTGGATGACATGCGAATGACAGTCTTTTGACATAATTGTCGCAAAACTGTATCTTTGTTATACCCTTCAGCCCACAATTTGTGAGGAAAACATTGACCCAACAAGGAAAATAATATTTTGTTTGTATGTTGCCTAAAATTTTGTCGCAGCACAATAATCGGAAATTTCCTTTTTTTTAATGTAAAAAAAATTGGTTGAGTGAATTGACACATTACATAATCAATACTTTTATAAATATACGTGTTTATTAGTAATCGAAAGTGTGTTGGTGTAATTTAATAGAGAGGCATAATAATAATGTTCGAGTACCTACATTATTATCTATCTAACTATTTAAAAATATTTTTCTTTTCATTGGTAAGAACATCACTTTGAAAAATAAAACAACTGAAGAAAGGAAAATGGAAAATTGAAAATAATTAGAAAACTAAAAGTGCTTTTTTCTATGAGATTTTTGATATGGCAATGTCTGTTGGGCTATCTAGTTAGTTTCAATATAAAATAAAGGGGAATATCAGGTGAATAAAATGGCATCAAGAATATATTTATGGATCATGCGGTCAATAGCTTACGTCAATTCGTGCCAATGTCAGTGCCAGAATTGATGTTTAAATTATACCTGGATGGTAAATGATGGGATAAATTTATATTTATCGCAAACATCTTTATGATAAACGCACGCAAATGCGGTGTTGGTCTAGAAAAAACTAAACAGGCTACTTTTTCATAGCGAATGATATGCATTTAGGTAGAAAAAATATTATATAACATAATATCACGCTATAGAGAGAAGTGATTAATAAATAGACTACAAAGAGTAAAAGAAGGAAAGGAAAAAAATATATTAAAAGGTAATAAATATCTTGCACGTAGTAGGGGCACCGGCACCACAGACCCCAGACACGTCAAACTTACAATACCCCTTTTTTGCATCGGTTAAGTGGTTAAAGTTGATTCTACCCAACAAACAGCATTAATTTTTTATATCTACATAATTACCTATCTAAATACCTACCAAATATAAATATACAACATACAATATAAGTAAACTACTATAAGTACTCTGCCTTTTGAGGTCGAGACGCTGAGACCGTGGTGGGGACCGGGAGCCCGGAATATTTACTAAGACTTATCTGGGCGAGGCAACTCGTGATCAAAATGCTGGTTTGTACCTGGCCCAAAGGCTGAGTACCTGTTCAGCGAGGCAATGCATTGCCGACTGGTAGCGATCATTAAGTTAAGGTTTTATTTTTCTTAATTTATTTATTTTTAAATGAGTAAGATTTGTATATAAAGATAGTTTCATTTAGTTTTGATTAATTTTGTTATATTATTTATGAAATAAAAAAAATTAAGGTATAATTACCAAAAATAAGTTCTAAAAGGACACGTATAATTATACTAGTTTACTTAGGAGTAAATAATCAAGTTACTCACCACTAACCGTCAGAATGTTCACTAGCAACTACCCTTTATCGAAGCTCATCGAAATCTGGCATACACGGTAACTCATGCGTTTCTAATTTTGTTTGATAAACGCTCCAGTAGCTCGTTGTATCAGTCTTTAGAAAATAATTTGAAGATAATACACCACTCACGTAAGTCACCCATTTATTTAAGCATAGGCCTACAATCAACTACTATAAATACTAAATAATATTATAAATGCGTAAGTAAGTTTGTTCGTTTACTTGATTTTTACGCCTAAACTACTGAACCAATTATCCTGGAATTTTGCATATACGTTGTCAGGTGTACAGAAACGGACATAGGGTACCTTTCATTAAAAAAAAATACAGTTCCCGAGAAAAACAACAATAGCGTTCATAGATGGCGCCACATGTCGTTTGAATCGTGATTGAAATTAACGCGAACGAAGCCACAGGCTAAAGCTAGTATAGGATAAAAGGTACTAAACCTATGGCATACACGTTTCCGTAAAATGTTATTATTCGCCGTTTTGCAAGAAATTGAATTTCTTATTTATTTTCAAACTTACACATGATTAGCCTTTCAGTACTACGTTTATTTGTAAACGTTCTTAACGTTTCTATTTTGTTAAAGAATCGGTACAAGGGCCAAAACAGACGACATAATATTTTTTTCAGGCGATATACCTACTATCTAGAACGTGACGTTTACATGATCATTGTTTAGTCAGTAACGTGTTTTTACAAAATACTTAATGAAAAAATCTTTATTAATATGGAAGTTGTCATAATGAATGTCACAGAAAAAAAAAATCACTCACCATAATTATGTTTTGTATCTTAAACAAGATGTGGAATAACTATACGACTGATACGAACGCGAATCAAGTAACTAAATTACAAAAACTAAATTTTAAAAAATTACATCAAATTTAAACGACTAAAAACCTAGAAATAATATAATTGTTCATTTTGGAGTCCGCGCCGCATTTTCAATAGAAATAGCGTCATATTCTGCGTTGAATTTTTTGGAATCATAAAACATAATCTGACGTGTATGAAGCGCCTAAATCTGACACCCTCTTTTACAGCAGTTACTTCCTTTATAAGCCACGTTCCATTAAATAAATGATTAATTCATTAACGGATTTGAATGTGTGTGAACCAAGTGAATGTGACTTGAAGTAATTTACATTATTACACAATTGAACAAGCTATTATACCTAACTGCGATGAGTGAGGCTAATGAATTACTTTTATTTACACACCAGTTTTTTTCCCGCGGCTTTGTGATACCCTTGCTCTCTGGCTATCGTAAAAGTCGACTAATCAGTGACGCAAAGGTTTAAAATTTGACTTCTCTTTTGCATCAGGTTTCCTGTAAGGATAGATGTAAGTGTAAGTACTAAATAAATAATTAAACTAACTGCTATCAACACCTAAGCTGCTTCCGGCTCGGGGGTGTGGTAACCAGCCATGGCCAAAGGTATAGTCGGCAAATGAGTTAGGTTGGCAGGGCCACTAGTTTGGGATGAAGTTATTCTAGAAATTTGCATGTGGTTGTGTAAAAGTGTTTAGTTTTGTATAGGCACCATCATACCTTTTTCATAAAATAAAATAAAATGAAATTATATTAATAACTTCTTGAATAAATGACAACTTTAGCTAGCGTCCCTGCCAACCTAACTCACCTATTCCACCAAATATATTTTCATGTAAAATGTTGTCAAGATGTCACCATATGGCTCGTACTGTAAAAAAGTTATCAGATCTCATGTAGAGCCAAGCTACTAACACTTCACGCCCGAACTCTACAAGCCCTAACTTCACAAACTACACACCATAGTTAAAATATTATGTGGCTTGGTCGTTCCTTTACTACAACAACTTCTCCTATTTTTAACGCACCATAGGCTCCACTGAAGACCATCCGCTCACCATTGATTGGTTCACTAGGTGGGTTCGTGGTCTAACCCATTATTTTTTTATTCATGTTTTTTTACTAAGACCAAGATAAAACATAAATATAATTAACTAAATCACGTTTTTGTTTCTCACAAAGTACTTATAAAATAAATAATTACAGTTTAAGAGCAACCTAAAATTTGAAGATTTATCATTTTCTTTAAAATTATTAATCCCTGTCTTCTATCATAATGAAAGTAATGAAAATGATAAATGATGTAACCCTGAATCCACATGTCTTTGGCGAGCCAAGCGAAAATATAATTAATCGAATGTCATCCTACACGAGAACTCCTTATATGACAATATGTGAGTCATCATATTCATGTCAGGAACAAAATTCCTACGAAACGCAGACATGTTAAGCTAAAAAAATTCTTCATAGTTCTTCTCCGAAGAAACTTTACAAATAGGGATAAGAATCGATCAATATAAACCAAGCGTTTCCTTTCAATTTTCTTGACGATATCGTTTGTAGGGGCCTCGGGAGAGTAAACAAATACTCGATTCGACAACTCCACAAGTTCGCATTGTTAGTACTTCCCTTTTTTATTCATTATGAAAAAGGCAGGTATATGACCACTAACCCACTTAGTAGTAGGAGGTGTTGTGATCTAAGATGGAGTACATCTGCCTACAAATCTGGAGAATGATACAGGCTAGACTACTCGTAGACCAAACGATTGTTCATTTTTAAAACCAAAATGTACAGAAACTTAAAATACAGTCATGATCTTTCATGACCAACTTTTGACGACGTTTTCATGTTGATTTGGGAAAAAAGTTTAAAATTTCGTACATTTTAATAAGTCATAGGAAATAAGTAAAAATGTCAAGCAATATGATGCATTGGAATTGTAAGCAAAAATACACCTTATTGCTTCATGATGTGCAAATAATGTTGAACCTTAAGGGTGGTACAGCGATTTCTCGATTGACAGACGTAGACAGGAGATGAGGAAAATTTTGTGAGGGAGGTTTGAATACGAATAGTTGTTAGTTATATGTATAAAGAAAAGATGGATGATTCTAGTAAAACATGACGTGGCCAAAAATGATATTAGTCTACGAAAAGACCTACGAACAAAATTATATAATTTCTGATTACTTTGCCGTTCATAGAGATGGCAATAAATTTCTAACAGAATGTACATTATTATCAGATCCAGAGTCGTTGCTTTAGATTGAGCTAGATTTTATTAGGACCATATAAACTTAACTTTCAGCATGGACGATTAGACACAAAACTTTTCAACATTTATTATGAGCACAGCCAAGTTGTGGAATTCCCTGCTACTTATTACCCATAAATCTTCAAGGCAAGAGTAAATAATTACGTTCTGGGTTCGTATGTTCCATTCTAAATCTTAGCTGTTGAGGTCTAAAGCAGACCTATTAAATAATGATATTAATACTTTAAAAAAAGTAGATTTTAGTCATGTTTATTTTACGTAGGCAGAGGTGTATGTATGCAGTACACCCACGTTTTGCCGGATACTTACCCCCTCTGGGGAATATAGGCATGAGTCTATGTTATGTCTATTCTACGTACTGTAAAACGATCCAAATTATCTTTAATTCTATACGTACTTTAGAAAAAAATCCTAGAAGGCAATATATCTATTACATTCAATAAAAAGAAATATCATTCATTTAATTATATACCTATTCATAAAGAAACTATAGAAATAACATATCGTTTTAGGGTACCAATACAACGCTACACTTGCTAGCTTAATGCTATGCCACGAAATACACAATCCTCTCCCTTTATTCGTGTATTCAGTTCAATTATTGCGCGAATGGTTATGGACGGCTGCGTCGTATGAACCCTTTTTTTGCGCACTAGCTAAGCACACCTTTAGAACTTCAACTCAAGACTCAAGAGTCTCTAGAAAGAGTCTCAGAGACTCTGTGATTTTGTTCTAATGAATTTATGTCTTATAAGATATTCTTTTTGTTTACAATACTAGGTTGTTTAAAAAAACAATCCATATTCAGGAAAAATATTTAAAACAGTTTTACTAACTTTTAAATTAATTTTAAAAAATGATTTCATTCTGTGAATATCTCTTTTATCCATATTTCGCGATTTTCTCTTTAAAACCACGGTCTTTTTTTTCCATTCTGCTTAAGCCGATTACCACAAATACGACCAAGAGCCACTTAAAGATTAATTTTGATGAAAGACTACTCGTACCGAGTCAATAACCTCTAAGGCAGTTTTTCGCGATAGCATTTAGCGGATGTCTGTAAAGTTATTTATTGTGTGAATGTTTTTTGCATCATTGCATTCTCGAAAATTTAAACTTGTAACAAAACATACCTAACATTAAAAGTTCTTGTAAACAGTATTTGTAATTCAAATTCTAAAGATTTATTTGCATACCAATTGATATACAGTCGGGGACTAGAAGTGTATTCCATTCTTAGTCTGTAATTTCTTGTACTTGTTTACTGTTTCATATAATTACTAGCCTTAAAAACGGTTGGTCATAGATTTTTTCTTACGTAGGTACCTATAATTTTTTATGATAATGGTATTCTTTCTTTAAAAATCTAAAAGCCGCAATTTGTAAGCGACCAGCATTGATTATAATCAAATACAAAATGTTTTATATTCATTTATGTAGGTAATTAAGGCACATAATAGTCATAAACGTAGTAGCAAGGATGTCGACTTATTGAAATTGTAAGTTCTAACAAAATTCAATTCATATTAAAATCGATTATCATAAACTTAATTTTTATAAAAATGTAACTACTTACAACCTCTGAATCAATTATTTTGTGTAATTTAAGAAAGTCTATGACTCGCCTTTTTTATCGAGCGACCCTACGGAACAGAAATGTACAAGCTGTCGTGAATGTGAATGCGGAGAAAATTCCTCTGTAGCAGCCGTAGATTTGAATTGCGCTCGGTAAATGCAATATACTTGTCTCTGTTTACATAGAACATAATATAATGTACACCTCTTTTCAAATCTTGGGTGAAAAATAGGGATACATGGAACCATAGATCAGCACTAACTAGATCAACATTCAAAACATCAACACCACTAAACCAACAATTAATATATCAAAGGTTTTCTGTGTCATCGAATTTCGAGATCAGTAGTTCATTAGATCAACAAGCCATTTTATCAACGATTCATTAGATCAGCTTAAAATCTCAGTATCTTATAGCTACAATACTTCAATGGTCCAAAAATAGTAAAGAAATTCTCCTTCTGACTGAATTTCGGTTACAATCTCAACAGAGATAAGTCATTGAACTATTATATGCAGCAACTCAAGCCTACGCAGCGCTACAAACGCTTTCGCAGATCAAACGCTAACGTAATAACATCCTTAAACGAATTATCTACACACCCTTAACGACGAGCAATAAATTATACTACATTATAATGTCAGATATTCGGTAGTTACAAACATAATAGGCGGCAATTATATTGATAAGACACATTGTATTGGTAATTTTAGTAAATAATAGGCCATACTACATTTAGGTACATGTTACTGGAAGTTCAATAACTTCATTTGACACGTGCTGCAGCAAATATAAAGCAAAGCGTATTATGTAACTGGCTTCTGAAAAATAACGTTTGTGAAAAAAAAAGAAATTAAAAAGTTCTGCTATGAATTCAGAGTTCCATCCACCTGTTCAATGTTATCTCTACAGCCACGCTGGACTAAATACGAATGGACCAGCTTTACCGGAGTAGTAGGTACAGAGTAACATGACTGATGCACGGAATATGCGCGTGAAATAAGGTTTTGTACGATCATCGAGGCTAAATCCGCCTAAATAAAATTACCGCCCTTGTAACACAATGTACAGTCGGCAAAGGAGTTAGGTTGACGGGGCCGCTAGTTAATAATGAAGTTTTTTACTGAAGATTGCATGTGGTTGTGTAAAATTGTTTAGTTTTATATAGGTTTCGGTCATACCTTCTCAAAAAAATTATATTGATGACGTCTTGAAAAAATTACAACCTTAAATAGTGCCCCTGCCTACCCAACTCTTTGCCGACTGTACATACTATTCTGATTTTGAAACATAATAATACATTAAATCGGTACTGAGCATTCTACGTCTCGTCGTAGAATAAACTTAGGTACTGATATGTTAGGGCTAATAAATTTAGAATAATACATAGTTTCGCAATAATTATGAAGAATTTTCCACTTCAAGTTAGTTAGTTAACCATTTTCAAGCACGAAGAAGTAATTAAAAATAACAGAATGAAATACTCTAAATAATGAATAATTAATAACAATTGAAGAATTCTTTTAGAAGTAAGTTCTATTGACGGGAATTAATTTTGATTCTGACCCGCTAGCAAAGCCAAAATGTTCCCTCTTAGCCCTTTGGAAAATTTAATTTGACACCCCTTAGTCTCATTTATTTCCTCATCAACTTACTCATTTCCTTAGCCAACTACGCAACACACGTTTTTAATTCTTCATTCACATATTTATTCTACTCACGTCAAAATATTCTCGCTTGGATAGAATGTTGATGAGTCCGTTAATAAAGTTTTGTAGAACACGTTAGGTACGCGTTTACACGACGCCATTTTTCACAGATAAAATCCGCACCAAGGCCATTTCAATTTAGATACGGCTGTCAAGTTCATTTAATCCATCCAGCTACACAACTGAAACGTTTGTACGGTCAAAGAGATAGAGTGGCCATATTATCACGTACTTTTTTTTTACTCAGGTGGAAATCAGAGGGAGAGAACTTTGCCCAGCAGTGGGATGATATTGGCTGACAGTAACAGTAAGGTGGCAAACACTGATGATAAGCGATTACCGTAATCTAAAGACGCTTGCCATACCAAGAGTATAAGTTGCGCGAGGTCAACCTTATGCGAGATTATGGAGGGAGGGGATTATAGAATGGGAGGAGAGATTATAAAAAGGGGAATTGATTCTCCAGTGATCTCAGTGACCGTACAGCAGTATAGAATATAGATACGATTATTTCATGCCGATATTCAATAAGAATCCTTTCACAGAATATCGGCGTTCTACTCAGTATGCCAATTTGTGCTGATGGCTCTACCACCACACAAAATCCTATTTCACATCGCAAGTCAATTAAAACAAGTATTTTCCAATAGAGATTTTCCATTAAAATTCTTACCTTTCACGGGTTTAGGATCGATGTAACATTAGATACATGTAACGACATGTAACGGACAATTACACTTATTAGTAAGGCACCTATATTCTAACTAAATCACGGAAACGCAGTAAGTAAACACAGAACGTAATGAAAGATTTAGTACATAATGAGACATTTAACATCCTAACTAGGTCATCTATATACAGATTTTAGTAGATAAAGAAAAACATCGTGATGAAACCAGCACACCTGAGATATTTTTCAATGGTGTGTAAAGCCATGTCAGAGGCCTACGGGCGGTTTAAACTCTGACACCAGGTTGTTCATCAACCATACGATAAGAAAGAAGAGTAGATAAAGAACAAAATAACAGCCAAATAATTATTCAACTTGGTATATACTAAATTAAGGTACACAAGACATAGTGCAACAGTTTAGCATAATTATGCAGAATATAAGAAACCTCAATAGAAGATAACGAAGCCAAGAGTAGTGTGTATATCCACTACTTGTACCTAAGAAGTGATGCGAAGTGACGACCTAAGCATGACGATGCCGGAACAAAATTGTAGCTCTAATTCTGCTCATATATACTGCGAACAAAAAAATAGTAAAAGCTTTGAAGAAATTGTGAAAATCTGCATCGAACTGTCTCGCCGTATCGTGCTGTTTAAAAAGCAAAGTTTTATTGTTTAGTGTTTAATTATGAATAAATAAGTACGGCAAAGTGCCTTAAACGAATACCATACCTATTTGCATTAAGTCAGTACTTATGCCAAACGGTAGGCATATAACAGAGAGGATAACAATACCGCCCTTTCTAGGTCACCCGTATGAAGCTAACATGCCTTGATAAGCAAGACAAAATATCTGGCCATTTAGCTTAAAGGCTAGATAAGATTTTAACATAGTTGAGTATCTAACATTATTATGAATATAATAATAGGTTTTACTCGAAAATCAAAGGTTTATTATTCCTAAAAGGATCTTGTTAGTTGAAATAAATGGACTCTAAAATCATAGAAACGTATCTAATAGGATTAATTTCAACTAAAATGTATTTTTGGAATTAGTCACAGTAATACAGACAATTGTTGGGGACAAATCATAATGAAAAGGTCACGGTTAGCAACGCTTTTAACAGTTTCTAAATTACAAAGAGACTTCGGTAGAAACCTACTAGGTAAATATTGTTTAAAACTATTGTGTGCGATGACAGTCTATAATGGTTACGATCGTTGATTGGCAACTAAGAGACGTTAAGCTGTCAGATTTGCACGTGATCTCTCTCTGGTAAGAAAGAGATCGTTTTAATTGCCAATAAACTCCTACCCGCAAAAATCTTCAGTTCATTTGTGATCTTAAAGCTTGTATCTAAAACTCAAGCAACATACAAACATAGCAAAGTATACTAAAGTAGAAGGTGTTATTGTTTGAAAATTGGCCATGAATAACATTCTCATTACTTTTTGAGAAGCGAAGTTAACGGGGCATTTATTTATCACGTTTCTTTATTGAATCTGGCCACAACTTGTGATTAAGTTTAATAAAAATTAAACTGAGTCTAAGCCCAGGCGTTATGGATAAACTCGTCAAAAGTAAGTCTACAATTTTTACAAAAAAAAAAGAAATTGTTGCAATACAAGTACATACTTTCAGTCTTTTAGATTAAGTTTATCTTTTTAATTAATTTATATATATATATAGTTTATTTCTAAGTGTATATATAGTTATTTATATAATCTAGTGGAAATCCGTGGTCTCTGCCTACCCCTCTGGGAAACAGGAGTGAGTCTATGTATGTAGGTATGTATGTATGTATATAATCTAATATCTATACATATAATAAAATCGTAACGAAGTATGTATGTAATTGATTGGCGCGAAAACTACTGGACAGATTTAGTTGAAATTCGGCAAATATACTTTTTAAATTCTTAGTCAACTTATAGGGTATAAATTATTACGTTTATAATTATGGGGGATGAGCAGTATTGTAGTAAGCAGCGTATTTCTAGAATTTGCTGCAGAATTGTTGTTGTTGTTGGGAAAAATATTATTAAATTTCAATTTACAAAATATTATCACGCTATATCCACAAGGAGCTAAACATTACATAACATAACATAATAATATCTTTTAGGAATGATTATTTTGTCTACATGTCAACAGACTTCATAGCCTTCCGGTCGGGCGAACGCCTTGGAAGTGTAAGGCTTTGGGTTCGATCCCCAGTTCCGCAAACTTTTTGTGGATTCTTTTGTATTTTTTTTTGTCATTGAAATTAATATGTATTTTTGTGGTATTTCATTCTTAATGACTTTTATTACTTACCGGCTGAAACCCGAAGGAAACATGCTTTTTAATAATTTTTCAACTTATAAAAAACGTATATGCAACGAGATATGCAAGGATCGTAGCAAGTGGAAATCCGTTGTCTCTGCCTACCCCTCTGGGAAACAGGCGTGAGTCTATGTATGTATGTAAAAAACGTCACCACTTTAATTTGAAACATTTATAAAATTTATATTATTTAAAACATAGTGTTCTAGATGGCGTTAGAGTCTATTTAGATTAGCGGAATTCTTTTTTAAATATTTCAATTTCAAACCCGAAGGAAACAACGCGCATCGTGTGGGATTATACTTTTAAAAATTTCAGCTTATAAAAAAAATCCGCTTTAATTTGAAGCATTAAAATTATTATTATTTAAAACATAATGTTTCCTTTTTCTTAACTAGATGGCGTTAGGAGTCGATTTAAATCTGAGGAAAAATAATTTTCTTGGATACTCCTGATGGGACAGGAAAAATATTTATAACCACTGGCATCCTTGCAGGGAGGCAGGGCAAAATTACAATTGCAGTAGCGTCTTCGGCGATTACTGCCACGTTGTTTTCTGGTGACAAAACAGCGCACACCATGTTTAGGATTCCCATCAATTTACAGAGCAACGAAACACCTGTTTGTGATGTGTCACGAAATAGTGACAAGGCAGGCATTTGCTTAAGAATTGTTCTTTGATCGTATGATGGGATGAATGTATAATGGCAAACAGAAAAGCAGTTGATGCGGTACACAGAACTCTAAAAGACATCCGTAGGAACCAACACATTTTCCACTGAACGCTGCCTGTGGTGACGCGAGGAACTGGGGCTGATGAGGTGAATGGTTCTTTGAAACGATTATTTTTATGATCCTGTATTCATAAGTTGAGCTTGACAATAATTATGGGCGGCTGAGTAGGAATCCACATGCTCAAGAATTTTCCAACTCAAAACGCCCAAAAATAATCAAGCTGCAGCAATCAACGAATGCATTCTTTTATAAATGAAAGGGAATGAAGTGTTTTACACATTTATAAACACTGTTGTCGATCAAGATGACGCCACGCATTATTCTGTAAAATTCCTGAATTCCCTCACTGCAAGTGGACTTCCGATGGACGTCATTAAGTTGAAAGTCGGTGTCCCGATTATGCTTCTTCGGAACTTAACGCCTTTGAAATTGTGTAAAGGGACCCAGAAAATGATGGCCTGATGGCTTAATGTAAATTATCTGCAAATCATCAAGGCGCAAATTCTAACGGGTTTCGGTATTGGCGAGACAGTGTTTACACCATGTACCACTAATTCTCCACATTTATCCCTTTCAATTTAAGCGAGTGTAGTTTCCTGTGGGCGTTTGTTTCGCCATGAGAAGTCTGCGAGTGTCGATCTCAGGACCAGCTTCTCCTCACATAGACTGTATGTCGTTTGCTCTCGGGTCACCAGTCCTGACTCTCTGTACATTTTAGCTCCCGAGAGCAAAACTACAAACAAAGTAATCTGTATGTTTTTCTAAATATCCTGGTTCGGATTTGATATTGATACGAAACTTTTGTTCTTTTACATAGGTTTTCGCTTTATTAGGTCAGAAATTATGCAATAAAATATGCGAAGCGCACTTATAACTTTTTCTTTTGCCCTATACATTAGTAAGACTTAAATATAAAACTAATCTTTGTTGGAATAATTGCTCTCAAATGTGCAAAACATATACAATACAATAGGTATATTTAAAAAAATCTCTCATTCTCTCCTGTGCAATAATTATTCCCACATGATAGTGGGGTCTGCTTTTCGGGTTTTTCGCTTCTCCTTCGCTCTATCCATTGCATCGTCCTGGATAATGTTTAATGGCAATATATTATGTTTTCAATAATAAATATTTTGGATAATTTAAATGTTTATGCACATGTTTTGCTTAATAAGAAACTCGCAAAAACAACTGACTTGGGCGGACTTGAACTGTCATATCATAACATTACTAATCTGCACTAATAAAAGTTTGTGAAGATGTTTGTTACCTAAACACTTTTGATTTGAATAGAACTCGGTAAACATAAAAACCATATTTCCTGGATTAACAAAAAATATAAATTTTATCCTGGTTCAACATCCACGCGGGCGAAGCTGCGGGCAAAAGCTAGTTTCTAATAAATCAAAAGTTACTTTCAGTTAGAAGTTAATAAATCTATTCTAAATATTATTATATTAAATTTTTGTGGATCCAATCCTAGTCCTCCTATTATTACCGCTTAACTTGTGCGTGAAATTAAATATTTTATTAAAATGGTTTACTAGAGTATGTAGGGTTGAAACTTGGAATAAACGATTGGCGTAGCGGTTTGGCGATTTGCTTGATTTAGCGAGTTAGATTCCAATTATATTAATAATATTATTCATTATGTAGTGCACGGGACTAATATTTGTGTGATCCCCAAATCATATTTGTTGTTTTGTGCATTGGGAAATTGTAATTTATATTTGCAACCTCACTCAAAATCTATAGACTAATCTATCTATCTGCATCTTAGTGTGGGGCTAATTTTATTTAAAGTTAATTTCTCGGTTTGGAGTTTCATTTCCTGATTGGGAAAATTGTTAAGTTTTGCACAATATCTTTTTTTTGCGACAATATGGATTGAACAGTGTTAACTACCACAGAATACGTAAAGTAGGACATCAACATCGCTATCAGAATTCTTAAGGGAATAAAGTGGGTAATTTTTTTATTAAAAAATATCGAATCCGATCCCCATCGATCCTATCTGCAGTCCCATTTACATAGCGCTAAGTGATTGGTTTTTTACGCTATAAGTATCAGAGGATAATATAAAGATTTCTCTGTGGTATACATTTGGAAGATTCATGTATTTACCCATCTAGTTACTTTAAAAAAGGATGTATATTTCATTGTAAAATACACTTTTAATCATTTTGTGATATTTAATGTTTTTGTTAACAGTTGTAATCTATGTTTGTGTATCACATCACATTCAAGTGCCTTTTTTACAAGCTTTTACTTAGTTTACCTGTCACGTTGTCTGTAATTAAATCTTGCAAGTAAAATTTAATTCACTTCCCGGTTCCCGATTGAGCTGAAATTTTGCATATTGGTTCAATTCCGATGACAAAACATTTTTTATGGTAAGCATGACCTGAATCGACATCCAGGATAAGCTTTGGATAAATAAACTCTTCAATGGTCATCAGCACAGACACATATTTTTGCATGTTTAGTTTAGTTTTGATATTCCAATAAAAAAGTTCGTGTAAAAATGTCGTTTTTATAAAAACTTATTAGTTAATAAATCCAAAAATCAGAGATGCGTGCTTGGGTTTTGAACCTGCGACCATTGACTTGGCAGTCCAACGGTCATACCACTGGAATATCACTGCTTTGTCCATAAAATTGTATAAATAATAATTATAAAGTTACTATTCTAGAATTTTAACAAGCTTACATAATTAATTTTATTCTTAACTTTGATCAGTGCTGTGTGAAGTTTTCGAAAATAATATATAATGGTCTAGACTTCAATTAAAACATTCGTTTAGTCGCGTGTTTTCTGTTTTCTAGATTTTTTATAACGAGGTGTTGAAGATTTTTTTTGTATTATTTTAGTTCGATATTTCCATTAATTGTTTATTATTGAAAGATTTTGTGTAAGTAGTTAAAAAAATTAAATTACTACTAATATAATTAATAATCCTATTTATTTCTTTTCATCATACTGAGTAAATATTAAGTGATTTCCTTTTGTCCCTTCACTATTATTTTATATTTCGATAAACTCGACATAAATGTCAGTAAACTACGTTTTATTTTGGATCGGAATATAGGCAACACGCTATGTAGTATAGTATAGATAATTAACTTAAGATACGCATATAACTTATGAAAAGCACGCTTTGGGTTCTAACCTGAGACCTCTAATTTGCCAGTCAACGGCTACCACCACTAGACTATCACTACCTACTGAATTATTATAATTAACATATTAATGAGTTACAAGTTAACCCTTCTATTTATAACTAAAACTTTTGGGCAAATTCATTTTAATTCAATGTAAGCAAAAAAAGGATACTGAAAAATTAACAACAGTTATCCAGTTAAAAGTTTTTGAACAAAAAGTTTTTAAGCTAAAATTTCGTTAAAATGTCTACATATTTCATTATTTTAATTAAAATAAATTAATTGGAATAAATTAGACTTTGGTTGATACGCACATGTAGTATTCAATTATGATTAATTTAATGGCATTATCTGAATGTTTGAGTTATGAGATAAAGTAAATTAAATTAATAAACATTATAATATCTTAGAAGAATGATCAGAAAAAAAATTCCTTTAAGTTATATATCATTTGCATATTGTCTGTGGTCTGTGGAAAATCGCCTCTTACCTGAGTGATCAACTGACATTCAAACTTCAATGGTAGACGTCAATCAAGTCGGTAAATCTGAGTGATAAAACTTTTAGTATTTTGCCTTTACGAGTTGAAAGGTTTTGCTTGTTAAAATTCATGTCATCCTTATTCGTTTTAAACAAGGTAAGTAAAAATTGATGATGGTTTTATGGAGTATTTTGAACCAATAATGTCCTGTGTTTTTTACAGTAAGCACATACATTGTAATGCAAATAAATGACTATAAAATGTGCTTGAAAGAAGTAGATGACTTTGCCCAAACAACCAGGTTTGAATTCGATTCTTGGTTGGGTTTCAATTTTAACATACAAAAATAGCAATAAAGATAATGTTGTTGAGCTTTCTTAATGTAGGTAAATACTAGCGTATTCAAAAATTTAAGAATTTATATTATAGATACATTATGTAGTGTTGAATAATAATGTGCATGCGCAAGTAAGTGAGCTAATATTTTCTTTAAATCCTTTATTAGGGCTTCGAGACCAAAAATAGCAAAACTTGCTTCATAAAATGTGACTTGTATGTGGTACCTAACAAAATAGGTGTACCTACATTTATAACCGTCCTCCCAGAGAACAAAGGCGTGACGTTATGAAATGTAACATAAAACCTTCTTGAAGTGCTGAACAGATAACAAAGCTAGCCCTGCAATTTCAAAGTCATATAACTCTTCCAAGACGAGGTCATGTAATTTGAAACGTAATTCTACGTAACATCTTTTGTATTCACTGTACTAGAGGACACAATTCTTCTGTCTGATAACTAACAATGTTTTAAATGTTTTAAATTTAGAACGTGTGCATCTGGATTGAGAGCCCATTTTTTAAATCCTTGCCAAACGAAATAAGACTTATAAGGCAAGCACTTAGAAATAAGTAAAACTTGCAATTCTTACAAACAAACAACCTACAACAGATTTGAATGCCACTAAGGAAAATAATATATTTTTTTCTGACAGTTTTTATCCTAAATTTTATTTAGCCCTAAAGATGTAGTATAAAAATGCTTTATTGCGGTTGAAATAGGGTTTATACGATCATTTTCGACATTGAGGTAGAATGCGGAATGTTGATGTGTCTCACAGTGTCAGCTAGTGTGAAAGGCAATATTCGACTGCTCAAAGTGATCCCTCCTCATCCTTGCGAGGTCAATAAAAAAACAAACAAGAAAGTAACTAAAGCTTTTTTAAATATCTATAATTACGAATTAATTAAACACATTTATAAACCATCCATGACAAATACGTACAAATTGGATTTAAGAGGCGCTGATTCTTTTCAGGCGGTACAGCTTTGATATTGAATCTTCCTTCTAGAAATAAGTAGCTTGGTACTATAGGACGTTCAGACTTCTGAGCGCCTATAAATGTGGTAGAGGTACCGGGATCTGATGTGGTGAGCGACCTATTTGGTGGTTTACTTTTTGTAAACTGGCCACTTGAGGTGACAGCCTCTTTAAATTAAGATTAATATAAAATAAGAGATAGAACAAGATGGTCGGACAACCAAAATAGATGGATTAAAAAATTTGTACAAAACGTGTACAACCAAACTATAATTTATTTATACAAGTTAATAGTATTTATTATTTAATATAGGCGCTCAGAAGCTTGAACGTCCTATAGTACTATCCTACAGTGTCATAGTTTCCATCAACATCATTATTATTGAGTCGTATTAGCCTAGTGGTATGACGTTGACTGGCAAGTCAAAGGTATCAGGTTCGAACCCAAGGGGCATCTCTGACTTTTCGTAAGTTAATATCACTTGCTTCATGGCTCGGGGGTCTTAAGGACTGTATAACCTTAGGATCATCAAAATCACCGTGATTCCTCCGTAAAGTAACTATATAGGTAATGTTATGGTAGTAATTTCAATTTTAACGCCTGTGTGCTTTGATTGGCACATTTATGCCTTGAGCCCTTTTAAGGCTTAGTAATTGAGCCGATAGAATGTACTATCGGTTCTATTACAACATAATGCTGCCGGGAAGACCACGCAAGAGCAACCGCTGCCATGCATCGCCCGCGTTACATCAGGATGGTTTTAAATAAGGCCGGAGTTGTACCGCAAGGCAGACGGCCTCGGTGCGCAAATAAATAACACAAATGACATAATTTAAGAAAATACGTAGGCACTGTTTTCCTGAGAGTCCTCTGTCATGTCGCATGTGTTCCAGACAACCGCTAATGGAAGTTGAATTCACAGTTTCGTCGCTATTTGTGAAATTTGTTACTTCAGCTTCAATATTCTATGTTATTTCTAAGAACTGTGGAATATTGAGATTCTTAAAAAGTTGATTTATTTTTAAATTTGTGAATATTATTTGTTTTGGTGCTATGATTGAAAACCTTCTTTGCAAATAAATTTTAATTAATTAATATTGTTATAATGACGTAGGTACTCAATACACAAACAATAGTACTTATATCTTTTTGTATAGGCATATCTTTGCCAACTGTTTAGATAATAAATGATTGCAAATAATAATAAAAAACATTTTATTTTTGTGAAATTTTACATGTTTTTAGCACATGTTAGCTTATTAAATATAAATATTTAATAAGAAATTTGAAAAAACTACTGATACGGATGGGATTCGAACCCACGATCTTCGGCGTTCCGTGCCGACGTTTTTTTTTTCAAATTTCTTATTAAATATTTATATTTAAAAAACATTTTAATGAAGACCAATATAAAAGGCGTAGTTAAAACTTGCTCTTTTACAATTTTTATAGTAAGAAAAGGGATTCAGTGAGTTTCAAAACGCGAGCTCATAATTTATTTATTATTCGTGTTTCTTTTCGAGATATTTAAAGAAGTATTTATAGTTAGCTGCATTCTCCATTTTTCTGATATATATAGCAACAATTTCAAGTTATACAGTTTTATCTTTGAAACGACACAGCTTTGAAACAAAGCGGGGCGAGCAAATCTTTCTGTTTTCTCGTCGATACCCGAGAGTTCAATTTGTTCATGAAATAGTTCAGCCGTTGCAAGCTCACGTAATGTTATCAAATGTAATGAGATCCATTTTCCTCTTTAGTGTGACGATTCAATCAAGCTAAAGTGATACTATTTTAAAACTTTATTTATTTGTTGTTCTTTTAGGAGATTCGTTTAGCGTTCTTTCTACAAGTTTATCGTTCATTTGTTTCGACTTTATTTATAGAAACCATTGTATTGTGACGTCATACTATACTCGGCTACGTACCTAAATTAGGTTACTTATACGGTCAACAACTTTTGCTTATTTTTCTCCACCATACTGATGCTCGAGCTTTCTTCAAGCTAGATTTTTGGTGCTATTGGAGTTCATGAAACAATAGTATTTAGCCGCATTGTACCTATAAGTCATCCAATTTAGATTAACGTATACTCCATAAAGTACCAGCCTTAATGGATCATAAATTGTGACTGCGCATTGTCATAAATTTTACTAAAGTGCTATTTTGGGTAACTTTTTCTAAGTTCAACTTGATTTACTAAACTGGATAGAATTTTAAAGTTTTAATTTAAACACAAGGACGAAATGGTATTTTGTGTTTAATATTAATAATTATTATTAATATTAATAATAATTTTATTATTCACTGCCTCGTTGGTCTAGTGGTAGCAAGTGCGACTGCTGATCACGAGGTCCTGGGTTCGATCCCCGGGTCGGGCAAAGTGTTATTGGGTTTTTCCATTAGAAAATTCTCAGTAGCAGCACGGAGTCTGGAATTGTGCCCGGTTAGTGGCAATAGGCTCGCCCCCTATTACATGGGACTATAACATAGCCGGCAAAACGTGGGTGTACTGCACACCTCTCTCTGCCTACCCCCCCTGGGGAATACAGGCGTAAGTCTATAAATAAAAATAAAATAATTATTTATGTAAATCTATTTTGTTCATGGTCTTGCGGAACACTGTATCTAAGTTTTAATTTTGACAATCTGCTCTGCTGATTTTAGGTTTCATATCAATTTTTCTTCTGATTACTAACTTATAATATAAAAATAAAATATCGTCGCTGCCAATGGTGCTGACAGATTTTGTAAGATTGAGTGCATTTAAAAAATATTAGTAGGTACTTACATTCATTACACGATCATTATCCACCATAAATTCATAATTAAATTTATATAGCCACTACATCCATCATTATATGTTACATCACAACATAGTATAAAACAAAGTCGCTTCCCGCGTCTGTCTGTCCCTATGTATGCTTAGATCTTTAAAACTACGCAACGGATTTTGATGCGGTTTTTTTAATAGATAGAGTGATTCAAGAAGAAGCGATGCATATTAGCGTAACCGTGCGAAGCCGGGGCGGGTCGCTAGTAAATAATACAATGTTGAACATGCAACTGCAATCAACTAGTTATGTATATTGTTACTATTAAACCTTTATTCAAAACCTCAATGATTATCACACTTAGTTAATAGCTTGATGTATTCTGACAGCGTACCCAAATATTGGAATAGATAAAACGTGATATAGCTATACTAAATAGTCCTTTATCGCAGTTGTAATGTCATATCTCTGATTATACGAGAGTTACAAGGCAATGAAAGCATTTTATTAAACGTTTGTGTTTACGTCATACTAGCAGTCGCCTGCGACTTCAAGGTCCTATTACTAAGACTCAGCTGTCTGTTAGTCCATCTGTCTGTCCTAGAGTGTATCTTTAAAACCGTAGAATTGCAATACAGAGAAGGATGATATTTTCCTTGTGTCTTGACTTGTGTCTCAGATTAACTAATAAAGTACATATGACATTGAAAAAGTCGTATCGGTACAGATTCAAACCCAACCCTGCTTGCAAAATGGATCCGTAACCGATGCATTACCACGACTATATGCTAGTATTAGTAAATTAAGAAAAGTAAATTAAACTAGTGTGAAAATAAAATATCTTCCTTATAACATAACAAACATTTCCCATTTCAATATTTTCTGATATTTTAAAAAGTTGGTGTAGTTTAACTTAATGGTTAGGCTAAACTATAAAGATAGATAATATTAAACATTATTCACATATTGTTTAATATTATCTATCTATTAATATAATAATATTACCTATTAATATTATATTTATTTATTTATACATATAAAATACATTTTTAAATATATATAAAACAAAAAATAAACATTTAAAAATTTAAAATATAGTAGCCCAGCAGTATCGGGAATAGGGTCCAAGCTACCGGTGGTCAGGGCTCTAAAGAGAGGAACCTCCTGACTATGCGAGCCGTGTCCAGGAGTACCGCCTGCCTGGGTTCCTGCATCAAGCCCTTGATCCAGCCATGTAACGAGAGCCTTTTAAAGTGTTGATCAAGGCTCTTGGATATTAATCCATGGACTGAAATGTCTATCGGCACAATGACAGCCGAGTCCACATTCAGTCACTATATTATTATTTTTACCGAAAGAAATTGCCAATATATGGCCGCTTTACTACCAATAGATATACTTTGTTAGGTTATGAAACAAATCATTGAGCAATATTCCATTCATACTCTAGAAAATGGATAACTAACATCGTTAGTCAATACGAAACGCTATGGAGAAAGAATATCGAAAACATTCCCCAAGGAATATAACTACTATCGATAAATTCTCAATTCGTTCTGTTGATATGAATCAATGATTTCCTGTTCTCTTTTGCACCAACATTTGCCAGTTTTCGTGGCGTTCACTTGGGAATGAACAAAATTCAACATAGTTTCTGCTGTAGTTACATTTTAAAAGTTTATAGTTGGTACTAGTATTTGAAACTGATACCTACTCGTATCTCGATACACAGTTTCAAATACTAGTATAATACTAGTATATTATTATACTTATCTTACTATCGAGATACGAGTAGGTATCTATTAGATTTCATTTTCTTTAAAATTTTACTAAGTAAACTTTAGGTCAGCTGTTTCTTTGAAGATTTAACTTTGAACTAGAGGGATTTGAATAAATACATTTTATTAATCATTATTTAACTTGAAAATACTAGACAATTTTTTTGACATTAAAGCTTTTAAATAGATAGAAAATAAGTAGGAACTGTAATGTAAAAATATTATTTAAGTGTTCGTAAAAATTATGGGGCAAATAAAAACAAAATAACTCTACTGCCTCGCTCTAGTGGTAGTAAGTGCGACTGCTAAACACGAAACCCTGGGTTCGATCGATCGGTTGGGCAAAGTGTTATTGGGTTTTTCTTTTAGGAATTTTTCAGTAGCAGCACAGAGTCTGGAATTGTACAATAGGCTCGCTCCCTATTATACGGGACTTATAACATAGCCGGTAAAACGTGGGTGTACTGCATACGCCCTGCTTACCCCCTCTGGGGAATACAGACCGGCGTGAGTCTATGTAATGTTACTTTTGCAATGATTACTTCTAGTAAAACTGTTGCTTTTCTCACTTCACTGAATGCACGTGCCCCTTACACGTTCCACTTCAAACAGGTTTTACTACCTACTAAAAATAACTTTTTACTTATCCCTTAAGTTTTACGGCCTTTCTATGTCCACAAGAAGTCTCTTAGGTTTTGAATTAAAGTTTGTGATTTAGTTATAAAATATTTACAAAACAAATCCCACCTATATTACCTACTCCAAACGGTAGGAGAGGGAGGTTTAATCTCATAGACTCACGCCTGTATTCCCCAGAGGGGGTAGGCAGAGGTGTGCAGTACACCCACGTTTCGCCGGCTATGTTATAAGTCCCATTTAATAGGGGGCGAGCCTATTGCCATTAACCAGCACAATTCCAGACTCCGTGCTGCTACTGAGAATTTCCTAACGGAAAAACCCAATAACACTTTGCCCGACCCGGGGATCGAACCCAGGATCTCGTGCTCAGCAGTCGCGCTTGCTACCACTAGACCAACGAGGCAGTCGAGGGAGGTTTAATATCCACATTTAATTAATTATGTTTAAATAAAATATAATTGGAATGGAACATTTGCTATTTTATACACTGGGAAATTGCAGACTCTCAGGATGGTAAATCTGGGTTAATTTCAAGGTTGCGTAACTAGTTTCGAATTCAAATACAGTCAATACGTGCGCAAAGCGTGCTACCGCGGTAGAATGGACGTTGATACCTCATGGTCGGTAAATTTAAAATTACCCCATAAATTAAGACAATAATTTATATTAATTTATAATTTATTATATTAATTTGATAGTTATCAATTTAATTTATGTAATAAAATAAAATAATTAAAATGTATTAGGATAACATAATATTTCAGTACACAGTATCTAGATAGATGATTGCCTGCCTGTTGATCTAGGAATTAGAATTTTTGCAGCGTCTTTGGTGGCTGTAAAGCCCAAGAAAAGAAAAGAAAAATGAAAGCGGCAAGAAATGCCGCGCAGCGATAAATGCACTAAGACCATGATTAGTCATTAACGGATGTTCAATTAACGCATTAATATTAATGCTTATTCACAGATTATCGTGTAGGTACTCGCTTAACTGGCTAATAGCTTGTAAATGCCTCGTTTCTGGTATTCATACACTTTTTGTTATTATTTCTTAATTGGATCACACGCGCTAGTGTTCTTTGTAATTATTAAAATACACGCAATGAGTATGTTTTTATCATTAAAAGTACTTAATATGATAAAATAAGCAGGATGTACTTAAAATACGATGTGGTAGATGATTATGATCTTGTTCTATTATTGACCTCTTTACTAGTACCTACGCAAATATAATAAGAAATAGGTATTAATAAGTAGTTTGCATTAAAATTAGTTTAGGTATACAACCCGGATGTTATTTTATTTTAATAAAAATTAAATAAAATGTGAAGACGGTTATAAGTTGTTTGTTTTTAAGGTGGGTCAGGTTCTGTAGCTACATTATAATTAAGTGTTGATTTAGTATTTGATACTCATCTGCAGGGGCGTGCACAGATATTTTCGACAGAGTAGGCAGTTATACATTGTATACAAATCCTACTTAGTTTCACTAATTCGTCGTCTGCGTCGAATCTGTCAGGGTAGGCAGTGCCTTTTTGCCTATATGAACTGCATGCCCCTGCTCATCTGGATATTTAGAGAGTTACAAAAATATGTCACTTTTTTATTATTGTATGTAATAAACATAAATAGAGTATTGCCTGTATCTCAGAGGGATAGTCAAAGGTGTAAGTATATCTTACCATATTTCGCACAGTTATGTCCGAGCCCCATATAAAGCGAGCAAACCTTTTGTTATTAGTTGGAATCAATTCCAGACTCCACGCTGAAAATGGAATGAAAAACCCAATAACACTTTACCCGACTTGGGGATTTGACTTAAGTTCCCGCACTCATGACTGGTGAGTATAGGTTGATGTCACACGCATGCGTGATGTATATATTTCCAAGGATTTATTAGTTAGTATATAAATGTATGAGTCGTGATAGCCTAGTGGTGGTGACCGTTGACTGGCAACTTGGCAAGTCAGTGGTCTCGGGTTCGAACCCAAGGCGCGCACCTCTGACTTTTCGTAAGATACGTGCGTTTTATAAATTAATTATCACTTACTCCGTGCCTCAGAAAGCACGTAAAGCTGTTGGCCCTTCGCCTGATCTCTCTCCGGTCGTGTTGGAAGGCCGTCCCATCGGACAATGAGAGTGAGGGAATAGAGAGTGCACCTGTGTTTGCGCACACACTTGTGCACTATAATATCTCCTGCGTAATTGGCTAGTCTCCGTTGAGATTGGCCGCTGTGACCGAAATTCGGTCAGGAGAATATTATTAGTTAGAATAAACTATCAGTATAACTGACTACAAGCCAGAGGACTTCATATTTAGCAGCCACGCTTGCTACTACTTTATAAAGTTACTTAATTATGTTTCCGCAATTTTATTAATTACTTTATCAATTACCTACAAAGTTTTAGGCCAAGCCATGTTTAGTTGGTTTTACATAATGGTTCGTCTAACTTTAAAATGATGGATGGTCAGTGGTCTTGACACCACTGTCTGTAATGGGGCGGCAGAAACACGATTGGCGAAGCAGTTTAGTGGTTCGTCTCCTTCGCTTGGTGTCGCGTGTTCGATTTCCGTATTTGTATGATTTACAGATATCTGTTGTAAATGCAAAATTAAATACTAACCAGCAAAAGTGCCCCTCAAATCAGATTTTATAGGTATTTATTCTTTTGTGCCGTTTTCGAAATATATCCGAAGTTTAAAGTAGCTTACATTTGGCCTTAAAACTTACCAGCTAGTAAAAATCCTATCAGCATCAATCCAGCCATTTAGGAGATCACCCGGAACTAATAAACAGATAATAATTTAAAAAAAGACTAAAGATAAATGCTACCTGGTGATGTTATATAAGGCAGATATTTCGATACTTCTAATAATATATTCGTTATCTTAAAATATGTAAAGTTTGTATTTGTATGAGTCAATGTTACTTATCGTTTATTAAATAAAATAAAAATATCATTATTTAGCATACCGTACTTATTACTGGATATTAGGTATACGTATTTATTCTCCACAATATGCATCACGAATCTCTTAGATAGTAGCCCCGTCACTTCATATTCGCGTATCCTAATATGATTACACGTGACTTGCGTCATAATACTTCTACCTGTTACGAAGGGTTGAATTACGACCCTATGAACGACTTAGGGTTATTTATAGCCGCAGCTGTCAGCTAGACCAAAGGTAGACATTTTCAACGTAATTAACCCATATATGCCCAGAACTTTTTTTCCACATATACATTGATAATATTGTTGTTGTAAGCTGATGTTACTATTTCTTACCCTATTGAACAAATAATAATTCATTACTATTTATGGAAGTGTAACTCATTTGATCCACGATCTAATTGACACCGCGTTGATCTAAAATAGTTAAAAAAAAATCTTCATCAATAACCTAAAAATGATTTATTAAGAGGTAAATTTTCGAATCATCTAGCTGCTATTTTAAGCAGCTCTTAATATACAAATTGAATCTTAAAGTCATGAATTTAGAGATCTATTTGGCTTAATACTCGCCACTGTTTGGCAGCAAGATTAAGGAAAACGATGTATTCGTTCTGAACCGAAAATAATATGGTGGCATATGTTTGCTATTGATAAAGGAAATATAAATCTTTTATAGATATAGAAAGGTAACTGATCGAAGACCGTAGAGTTTTATTATAGGAAAGAATTGTTACTATGAAAAGGTCATTACTCTTGACATGAACAAAAGTAATAAGTATATAACAAACACCACAGTATGTAGTACTGAAGGGTTAACGGACTAAATAAAAGAAATATAGAGACCGTTTCACGAAAGAAGTCCCGTGGATTTAATTAGAACTAAAATAAATAAGTATGACATTTGACAACATTTCATAGACGCTAGCGCCACGTACAATAAAATACACGGGACTTCTTTCGTGAAACGGTCTTTACCAGATTAACAGAGATATAATTTCATATCAGACAAGACAACGTCTATAACGTAGAACCACCAAGAGCGCAAGAGACAGATATTATATTACGTCAAGTTAACGTGTGAATGACATTAGCTTCACAGTTCACAGATTATATTGCGTCTACAGATTACATTAACACTGGTTCTTAACCAATATGGTCTGCGAAAACAGACACAGCTATACATTGTAATGTAATTACGTGACATACATCAACAGTTTTAATGAATAACATTCTAAGAAATTTAAATTTTTTAATAAACAACCTTTGCCATGTAAACTGGTAGGTACAGTCAGCAACGGAGTTAAGTTGGCAGGGACGCTAGCTAAGCTTGTAATTTTTTCAAGATATTATTAATACAATTTTATTTTATTTTATTTTCTGAAAAGGTATGACTGAAACCTATACAAAAGTAAACAATTTTGCACAACCACATGCAAACTTCATTCCAAACTAGCGGCCCTGCCAACCTACTCCTTTGCCTACTGTACACAACCTATATAAAACGTATTCCATAATCACAAAAATTAATTATATTTACTGCTCTCAATAACTCGTTCAAAAAGGAAAGAAGTCCTAAGACTACCCGCTCCTGTGAACCCAATACAGCCGTATAAGTTATGAATAATTCAGGTTAAACTTCGTTATTAATTGAAGTTCGTTTTCTATTACTTTTATCTTCAAAGAACTGGAACGGAATGGTCTTAGTCAATTACTCGATCGAGAGTAAGAAATGTTTCTACCGCCTTCCGCACGTCCGATGGCATACGGTTATGTGGGGCCCGCACCCACTTAAAATATCTCTCCCTGCGTTCCGCGCTCTGCGTTGGACGGAGCCGGATACTACTCGTGCGTTTCGCATCCCCATCCAGTGCCTGACTATAGGCCCGCTCAAATTTGCACACTCGGTGTCTTAGCATCCAGGTTCCGGAGGCAGGATCAGAATACCGGGATTCAGCAGCTCGATACTTATTAATCGATCTTAACAGAAGACTTGCTGTAATATTTCTTCCTAAGTTACCCTGTGGGTAGGCAAGTATTTTATATAACGTTACGTAATATAATATACCTACAGCCTAACAGCCGTATTTAGCTGACGATGTAGCCAAATATAGCTGTTTAGCTTCGATGACTTCTTTCAAACAAGGGAGTTAAACGGTTCAGCTCGCAAGTGTAGATACTCTTTATATAAAAAAAATCGTCCCAAAGCTAATATTAATAAAGTTGCTCCAGTGCACGTATTTTAGCGTGTGTTGACAAAGTATGAATTATACATTATTTTTTTTATGGATATAGAGCATCCACAACTTGCCTACCTATTTAGTAACTTGAGAAAGTAGTTCTGCCTACAGTAAGTCATACATAAAGTTGTACAGAGTTCCTAGTCACAGTAAACGAAGTAAGTATTCTGCAAGGAACGAGTAGGTAATTGGCAGAGACGTTCCGTTCCGGTCCTTTAAAGATAAAAGAAATAGAAAACGAACTTCATTTATTAACGAAGTTTAACCTGAATTATTCACAACTTATACGGCTGTATTGAGTTTACAATAGTGAATTGACCATTGAGCCATTTTCTATGATATAACTAGTACTACAAAATTAAATGATTTATTAATTTTATCATGAAATATAACGTAGTAATATCGCAATACCAAAACAATTTTCATGAAAACAAAATACATATTGTTTCTTTGTTTTGCATTTGTAAACATACTCACTCACACACTTTTGTAAGTTAAGCATTTACATACATTATCTAAGACTAAAATTGCTTGCTGATAAAACTTCAAAAATGCTCTTATTCAATTATGGCTTTTCCAATATTATACGGAATATTGTATTCATTCATCTGCCTAGCCTTTTCCCAACTATGTTGGGGTCAGCTTCCAGTCTTACCGGATGCAGCTGAATACCAGTGTTTTATAAGGAGCGAATATTGTCTTCATTAAAGTACATAATATAAATTGATTACTTTAAAAAAATTAAACTTATTTATTTTCTAATGAAATCGCAGCAAAGAATTCTTGTAGACGGAATTGGTAATATTTTCCTTCAGTACTTTTTTTAGTTCGACCTTTTAGAAGATCACTCAATTTATTCCGCCTTTAGCTTACAAGTGTCACTGATAAATTATGTGTACAGACTTGTGTATAGGTTACGGATAAAGTCTGCAGAGTGTACCAAAGTTAGAACTGTCCAGAAAATATTGATTTTGCACAGATTCTTTAAATTTGCACGCTGCATTTACATTTTTTTTCTATACATGTTTATCTATACATTTAAAGCATGCGAATTGTATAAACCAGCTGTTCAGAAAGTGCTTTTTTTTAACGGCAATCTGTAAAGTAATATATACCTACAATATAACTAGGCATTATTTTTAATGTCTTAAACAAACATATATTTTTTATATGTTTTGCTTAAGTAGAATGGTACAAGTGGCAGTGTTTTAATAGAATTATAGAATTTAACAGAATGAAATGATACGAGGCCTTTTCTTAGCAGTTAAGGAGTAAAATTCCAGTGAACTATAATAACATAATGTTTGCCCAAAGAGATTCAAAGGTTTTATAATTTTTATGTTTTTGTGTTTGCCCCATGTCGCGAGACTTCTATAGGTATCTGAATTTGTATGAAATTTCAATGACGTATAGAAAACTTTATACTTTGTCTAAACAATCCTGGCTTTGGCTATGGCATTAAATTTAAAAGAAATAATCAAATAAATGCAGACATTGTCGTACAGTCACAAACGTTAGTTTAATCGATATTCTTTATTCTGCCTGGAGAATCTATGTAAAATCAACTCTGCCCGGGTACTACTAAGTTTGCACATTTAGCATACTTTGCCTGTAACATTTCGAGTGTTTTGGTAAAGTTTCCGTTAGGTTTGGTGACATAATCCTTACGATAAAAATTGGTTTGACAGGTTTTGGTTTGTAATATTATTTGTATAATGTAAATATTAAATCCTCCTACTTCCAGAATGCGAATGATACACATCATATGCCTAATTTTAATAAACCTAAGAATTTCATTCACAGCGGCATATCTCAACGGAGATTAGCAATCGACATCGATTGCCAGGAGATATTATAGTGCACAAGTGTGTGCGCAAACACAGATGTACTCCCTATTTCCTCACTCTCATATTCCAATGTGACGGCAATCTGACACGACCGGAGAGAGAACAGGCGCAAGACCGACAGCTACGTCAAACGCCAACCTATGTTCAAGTTTCTGCATTAAAGAAAATGGAGAAGTTTCCTAAATTTTTATAATCAACAGTGACGAAATTTTACGGAATCTGTGATTTTTGCATATCCATAACATCTAAAGTAGCCAAGATAATACAAAGTTGATTCGCACATTTCATAAGTTTGTTGACCATATTTTATACTGAAAATTTGAGTTCTAAACCTATATTACAAGAGTTAAAAAATCCGCTTTCTGTAAAGTTACGGAGCGCCCGGGTTGTCTAGACTCGTCATGTCGATGCTTTTGTGTCCCGAAATTTAACTAATTGCTATTATGATAATTTTAAATAAAATTTGTTTAAAACCGTCCCCGAAATAAACACCTCGCCAAAGTTGAGTGTCGCCAAAATATTTAGTACCTATAATTACAAAAAAAAAAACCTATTCTCAATTACTCATTAAGAAACACAAAGCAAATGTAAGGCCAACGAACTGTTAAGTACATATAGGACGGCATACAAACAGAAATAACAATACTATATATATTTATATTTTGCTTTGCAAACAAGTAAAGAAGAATAATAATACCAAGCATAAATTGTGTATGCCTTTTCATGAACAGTTGTGCACATGAATAAATACAACGAAATCGAATAACCATAGACCAAGGTAAAACAAAGCAAAAAAGGTAATATTTTTTAAAAATGACTTACACAGTCACTTTAAAAAATCTGTTACGCCCAAGGGGCTTATTTTAGGTTTACCGCCCGCTTTTCCCATAAATGTAATAGCACTGTTTACGTGCTGATATTGTACTTTAAATTTCACATCCAAAATCCTTTCAAAATATACCAATTAATCTAAAGTGACTACAAAGATGGACAAGGCCTTTGAGAAATGCTCTATAAACAGCGTTATCATTAATTGAACCGTAATGAAGGTAAACTTATTAGATTAAAAAAAATAATCTTTATATTTTTTTTTATAAAGATATTTTTTAAAACCTTGCACTGTTTACTTTGTTAAGGAGAGTTGTATATGTTTTATGGTTAAAGGATGAATTTACTTATAAATATTGATGTGATATGATAAGCAGCAGGTCGATGGTACACATATCTATTATTTTTAAATAATATGAAAAAGTTGGTTCTGATAGAAATGACCATAGAAAGGTAGTAGATCTCCTTACGGAAATGGATGAAATGATCAAAGTCTGTAGTAGATCTCCTGATCGCTATATAGTCACACATCTAAAATAGAATGAATCCTTCCTTAAAAATTAAGGAACTCAGAACACATTTTTATAAAAAAGAAAACAATGAAATAGCAACTCAAGCGAAAGCGATTGATATGACAGTCATTCAATACATGAGTTAACTGCGCAATCTCAGGATATTAAACAATTAAAATCAATATGACAGGGTAATAGTTTCGATTTTATTCAATGTTAATGTACACACCACAAAGCTATTAGGTTAGCAGAAGCGTTAGATAAGGTTGTGATTTTTTCAAGATGACGTCATCAATACAATTACTATTACCATATTTTCTGAAAAGGTATAATTCTTCTTCTTTTTTTTTCTTATCGTATGGTTGATGAACAACCAGGTGACAGAGTTTAAACCGCCCGTAGGCCTCTGACATCGCTTTACACACCATTGAAAAATCTCGCAGGTGTGCTGAATTCATCACAATGTTTTCCGTCACCGTTTTAGCAACTGATAATTAATTTATAATACGCAGTAACTTACGAAAAGTCAGAGGTGCGCGTCTTGGGATCGAACTCGAGACCACTGACTTGTCAGTCGTACCACTAGGCTATCAGTACTTGGTATAACTGAAACCTATACAAAACTAAATGATTTTTCACAATCACATGCAATCTTCAAAAAACTTTATCCTTCACTAGCGACCCTGCCAAACTAATAGCTTTGCTGTGCGTACGTTGAGATACTCATTAATGCGTAGTGACTAGGTACCTTTTCTTTCCCAACTATGTTGGGGTCGGCTTCCAGTCTTACCGGATGCAGCTGAATACCAGTGTTTTACATGAAGCGACTGCCTATCAGACCTCCACAACCCAGATACTGGGTTACACGATACCCCTTAGTAAGACTGGTTGTCAGACTTTTGGGCTTCTGACTACCGGTTACGACTGTCAATGACTAGGTACCTTTTCTTTGCGCGTGGAAATCCACTTATGGGTAACCCTATCACCAAGGGCAGGTGAAGGTCATATCCACAAGATGTTCCTCCACGATTCACTAACGGTTTCGATCCACCGGCGAATGGTATAGGCGCGTCTCAATAAAGTAAGCGGCCTGGCTACCGCCGAATATCAACATTTAGCGAAAGTTTTCACCAGGGACTATTAATGACTTTAAAATCAAGGTTAAACAAAGTTAGATGGTTGTGCGGGTAAACTTGTGTGAATTTTTTAACTGATATTATGTTGGAAGACTCCATATTTGAGCATTTAAAGCAGTTTACTGTAACAGAACACAATTCCGTTTAATAGCAATAGGCTCGCCCCCTATTACATGGGATTTGTAACATAGCCGGCGAAACGTGGGTGTACTGCACACCTCTGCCTACCCCCTCTGAGAAATGCACGCGAGAGTATATAAAAAAAAACTGTAACAGAAGCAATGATTAGGGCTCTACATTCGAGTTGATACTATGTCCTTATATATAATTCTTAAAGATAAATGAAATTGCGTGAAAGTACGGTTTTACAGTAATTACCACATTATCGCGTTGCTGCATCTTGCATGAAGTTTACCTTTAGATTTTTCACATGAACATATTTTCTTTTGTTTCTGAAATAAGTAATTAGTTTAATGATTTTGAGATAAAAATAGGAGAAAATAAAAAAACTAAAGAAGGTAGATACAGATCAAGAGTAAAACAGTACTATTGAGACAGTAATTTGCATTTCAATAAGAAACTTCGGAAATCTAGGTAACAAGTACCTAAGGAACAAAAAACTTTGTAAAGTGGAAGTTACAGCTAATTCCTAGAACGTAGTTTGCCTACCTAATTGAATTGAACCAATAGTTTTCAATGTTACTGGCAAGAGAGAAATCTTTGAATTAAATAAACGGTAAAAAATAAGGTCTCTATTTAATATTTTATCATCGCGTAATTTGTAAGAATTTCTATCTAATACCGTACACGTGGACATGCTCATTGGGAAAATGTATCTTCATTTCCTTTATGAGTTTTGCTGTGTTGATAGCGCGCAATAACGATGTTGTTTTGTTTTTATTGATCAGGGGACTTACTATTGAACTACGAATCAAATCCCTTTCCTATATTTTACGCTATTGCAATGAGTTCTTCTATAAATTGGGATTAGGTTTGTTGTCCAAGAGTTACTCCCAGTTTGTTATTATTATTGTATTATTCCTTTGTTTGTGCAAAATCCTAAAAACATTTGGCTTTTATGTGTCGCAAGTGTTAAATAGACATAAGTATGTAACATAGACTCACGCTTGTATTCCCCAAAAAGGGTAGGCAGAGGTGTATGCAGTACACTCACGTTTTACCGGCTATGTAGGTAGTCATAGGGTAGGTATTACTTATAAAAGTGCCCTTCTGTCCTTGTATCTATCCTGTGTATTGATAGCTTAGTGGTGTTACCGTTCACTGGCAAGTTAGAGGTATCAAGTTCGAACATAATTATGAATTGCTATTAGTATAATATGCTACATTAATTCACACATTCAGACATTATTATTATTATAACTATTTTAAGTTTAACTTCGAGATCTTACGGCCTTGTGATGGAGCACCCATTAAAATTTTCCCCACGCATAAAAAAGTACGCGGCAATATTTTTCGAATTTAAACCACAAATAAAGTTAGGTACAGTCAACAGCAAAAGTAGATGATCAAAACCAGAAATTCAATACTATTGAACGGAGTTCGCGTCAGAACTGTGTGGCGTCGAAGTGATTCAAAAGTATGTGATTGTAAATATACCAAACATTCACTACTAGTACAGCCTGCTGCGATATATTTCGCGAACTTCATTAGTATTAAATTTCTGATTTTGATCATCTACTTTTGCTGTTGACTGATGTTGATATTTTTACTTAAAATCAATATAACAGATACATATACGTTTAACTATAAAAAGTTCTTAAAAGCACATTAAAGATTCCAATCGTAGAAAAGGGAACGGTTTCTACCTTTATTAAATTTTTACACGACCATCAATAACGTGAAGAGTTCTTTGTTTTACGATCAAATAAAATTGCAATCAGACGGAATAATAAAGAGTTGAAAGCACTATTGCTGTGTGTCGTTTAAATAACGCTATTTACTTTAAAATTTTACGAGTAGATACTATTGATAACCCCTCTATAACTACTATATCGAGTTATACTATAATATTAAACCGTGTTATTCTATTAGTAGGTACGATCGTTGACGCACAAGTAAGAGGTCTTAGGTTTGAACCTAAGGCGTGCACCTCTGACTTTTTGTAAGTTATGTGCCGTTTATTGAAAAGCATGTAAGGCCGTTGGTCCTGCGCTTTATCTCTCTCCGGTCATATTGGAATGGTCCATCAGATTATAAGAATTATGGAATTGTGAGTGTCCTTGTGTTTGCGCACTCACTTGGGCACTATACTATCCCCTGCGTAGTATTAAGAATAATTATCATTCATTTATTTAGAGATGAGCCTTAAAAATCCTGAAGTGATATAAATGAGGAAGCAAAAAGTTTGCAAAGTAAAGTCAAGTAAAGAGTGAGTGTGAGATTAAGCGTGGTTGAAGTTTATATGGTGAAGTAGTGCGGAAGTAGTAGTATAAGTAGGTAGTAGTGAAGTTAACTTAAAAAAAATTGCAGACGAATTTCGATTACTGACTGGATAGACCATTTGTATACGTACTCATATACTAAATCTATATAAAAAGAATATTAGATAGCAGTATAAGTAAAAGACTTAAAAAAAAGTACAATTCGACGGTATTTAATAAAGTATTTTACTCGATATCTCCCGCAATGTAATATTAAATTTTCATAATCTCGTGATACACTTTGGAGATAAAGAATAGGACTCTTCATTGGATGATAGCTAATCACTCATAAATCCTAATTTCACTTCAATGTCTGTGTTGTTTATAATAGACTTCCAGCAGAGGACGGAGAGCGGTTGACATCTCCTTCTTACAGTACAATTAAATTAGATCTATCATCTAAAGAGGCCTTTAATCTATTTATGAATTTTCTTTCCGTTGTGTAGGTCCTCAACAATGTTGGATAGACGTACTCCTAACATAACTCAAAATTAACCCTATTCACAACTCTTATCCTTTATTAAAAGTCATATTCTTAGCTATTAACGTTAATATAAGATCATTCATTTCAAATTGCTATCTACATCTACGTGTGTAATAGTAGTAGTTTTAAGAGTAGGTAGTATCTAAAAATACACTAGATTAGTAAACATTTTAATGTCAATATTATTTACTATTAAAATAAAAAGCAAATTATTTAAGATTTCCAAAAGGTTAAGAAACCGATTTGTGACCTTGAATTGGTGATGTTGTTGCCTTTACAACTACAAAAGTTGTAACAATGAGCTAAGTAGGTAGGTACTTTGTAAGAAAAAAATATAGAACTTGAAATCGTTTATTTTATGGGTTAGAGCGATACGATAGATCAGTTCTGTTCAACGACCGTAGCGGGAATGAAATTTTTCTCTCAAACTTTTAAATTTCGAGAAAAATACCTAATATTCGAATTTAGATTATCCACATCTAAAATGGATAGGATCTACCTATACGCCTACGCCTATACGAATACGCCTTTTCGAGAGTATCAACCGTAATAGTAGTAGTTTTAACAATAGCTAAACGGAATAACTCCTCGCGCGTGGAGTTGAACCATAGGTGGCACGGAATCCTATACAATGCGAGATCAGATCATACTAGTAGCTAGTTACTCAATAAATCTTTAAAAAGATTTATATGAAACTTGGCACATAGATAGACTATAATATATCTTATATCTATACTTATAAAATGGTAACGTGACTGACTGACAGACAACGCACAGCCTAAACCGGTGGACCTAGGGACTTGAAATTTTGAGACAATATTCTTTAACTATCGTAGGGGTGCACTAAGGAAGGATTTTCTTAAACTCCCCCCCTAAGTAGGTAAAAAAGGGGGTAACAGTTTGTATGTAAAACCGTCGTTCTTAACGCTAAATGAACGAAACTTGGTATTCAGCGTTTCGGTTGATAAATGAAAGGACGAGCATTGTTTTTTTTTTTAAATCTACCCTTGAGTGCATAAAAAAGGGGGTGAAAGTTTGTATGGAAGATTCGTTATTTTTTAAGTTACAGATGAATAAATTAGTATTAAGCTTATTCGCTAAAAATAAGAAAGACGTGTATAAAAAAATTTGGATTTTTTCCTCCTAAGGAGATATAAAAGGGGACTAAAGTTTGTAGTTATAAAAATCCGTCATTAAATTTGATAATTAGCTTTTCGTTCAACAAATAAGACGTGTTCCAGCTTTTTGAAAACTCTACCTATTAGGGGGGAAAGAGGGGGGGGGGGGTGAAAGTTTGTGTAGAAAATTCTGTATTAGTAAGAGACATCAAAGTGGCAATACTAATGCACGTATATCTCGATATTCAATGACTATGGGGAGAAAATATAGAAGAAAAATGTTTTAATGAAATTCTGCCATTTTTAAAGTTGAAGTCATGAAAATTAGTAGGTATGTACTCGAGAACTGCTGGACCGAATTTTATGGTTTTTGATTTGTTGGATTAGCCTATAATATAATAGAAGTAGGTATCGAAGAAAAATAAAATGGAATTATACCCCTTGGGTATGGTAGGGTATAGGTAGGGTAGGGTAGGGTAGGAATAGAGCGGTAGGATAGAGATAGAGTAGGGTAGGGTAGATGTGAAGTAGGGTAGAGTAGGAGTTGGGTAGGATAGGGGTAGGATAGAGTAGCGTAGGATAGTGTAGGGTAGGGTAGCGTAAATGTAGAGTAGGATAGGGGTAGAGTAGAGGTTGGGTATGGTAGGGGTAGGGTAGGGTAGGGTAGAGTAGGGGTTGGGTATGGTAAGGGTAGGGTAGGGTAGAGTAGAGTAGCGTAGGGTAGTGTAGGGTAGGGTAGAAAAAGCGTAGAAGTAGAATAATCACGCGTACAACGTCGCGCGGGACAGCTAGTATATATATATAGGATATAATCACTACATAGTATAAAACAAAGTCGCTTCCCGCGTCTGACTGTCCCTATGTATGCTTAGATCTTTAAAACTACGCAACGGATTTTGATGCGGTTTTTTTTTATAGATAGAGTGATTCAAGAGGAAGGTTTATATGTATAATACATGCATATTAGCGTAACCGTGCGTAGCCGGGGCGGGTACTTTTTATTCCATTCCAACCTACACGCAGGCAAATCAGCGGGCAAAAGCTAGTTCAAAATAAATTAAAAACAAAGCACGTTTCTTGCTCGTGGGAAAACAATCAAAACTAATTAAATCTAATAATACGTCGCAAAAAAATCATTTTAAAAATAAACTTGCTCATTTATGGAATAAATATCCGACTTCGAAAGAGATCAATGTTCGCAATTAAGCGTTTAATTATTCAGTATAATTCGATAATACAGGATAATTATTACCAAAGTATTTTATAAGTGAGTGTAGATTATAACACTTAATTAAACTTTGTAGTGTCAGGAGGAAAATGCGTGACTTGGCTATAATTATTTTCCGAGTTGAGTTAACTTTTTCTACCATTAGTTTTTCTATCGCAGTTCTAAGATTCTAGAAATGTCAAAGTAAATATTGCGCTAAAGTATGTCAGCCAAGTTTGACAGGATTTCAGATATAAATTATGATAAGTACCTATATAAATTTAAAAACTCGTGTCAAAATTAAGTATCTTCAATTTTTTCTAGCTAAGAACACTCTTGATCAAGTCACCTTTCCAATAAAGAAACTAAATCAAAATGGGTCCATTAATTTAGGAGCTACGATGCTACAGACGAACACTGACGTATAACTTACTCTTTACGTCTTTTTGTGTCGGGGTTTAAAAATAAATTGTTTAATGGAACTACTTTTTAACGGATATAACTCGCGTTTTTATTTTGATAATACAATCCTGACGTTTCGAGTACTTTGCAGCACTCGTGGTCGTAGGCAGACTAAACGAAAATGCGAGTTATTTCCGTTAAAAAGTTGTTTCATTAAGTTGAGTGTTCGCGAAAGTTTGAGAATAAATTGTTTGTCTTAGACAGTTTTTTTTTAGAAAATATTTCGAAATACTTACTTACTACTTACATAATTACAACATTTGTGTACCCACCCGTTAATTTCAAACGATGACATTAATCTGGCGCGTAGAAGTTTCGTCATAATAATGACGATGAATAAATTACACTCTGGCTCTAGTAATTTCTAAGCTAATGGCAAGAAACATTATAATTTTGACCCTCGTACTAGTTCTAAATTTATGCTGTATGCCTTCGTTAAAAAATAATTAATAAATAAATTTTTTGTGCTGTCTATTTGTTAACACCACAACACAATATAATCTTTTTTAAGGTTTTGTACCGAAAGGGTGCCAACGGGACCTTTTTACTAAAGCTCTGCTGTCCGTCCGTTTGTCCATCTGTACCATGGCTGTAAGTATCTTTTGAAACAAAATAGCTCCTAACTAAATTGAAATTTTACAAATGATGTAGGTATCCATGGCCGCTATAATAAAAAATAATATACTTAAAGTTAATAATTAAAGATGTTTCCTATACAATTGAATGGTGTTGAATGGAGGTATATCTTAAAAGGGTTTTTTTTCTACGTGGTCTCTTAGTTATAGCCTTAGAGTATATTGAATACTCTATGGTTATAGCTCTCGGAAGCTCATACTGATAGTTCTCATTTTATCGTAGTAAGAGAGCAACGAATCATCGTGACTTTCTGCGTAGAGATACATTATAAAATATATTATGTTAAAAAGCGATATAGCCTACATTTAATCCCGAAATAATGCGGACAAATTCCCATGCTGAACCTAGTACATGTATATTTCCAAAACTTAAGTACTCTTGTTCACGAGACTTGTTAATAACCGTCATTTAGCTCTGCCCTAGTTGGATAACAGTCATCAGATCACCAGATGGCAACAAGGAGATTATAATGCTAACTTACAACGTGGTAATCATGATTTACCAGAGATAGCCCTCAGCCCAGTAAAGTACTGTTGAGTTGTTTTGATGACAAAATATGACGTAAGCCTTCGGGACTAATTTGGACTAAATAGCTTTTTCCGCAGCTTCGGTACCGTGGTTCTAATTAAGCCGAAATGAAATGTCTATCCTACCATACTCTTTAGTCAATAAACTGTCTTTGCGTAAAAAATCACATCGATTCATTGCTATTTATATATATTTGCATGAAAGAAGGACAAATCTTAAAATGCACTTTTGCATTTATGATATTATTTTAAGTAGTCGTGTTATCCAAGTGGTATGACTGACTGGCCAGTCAGTGGTTTCAGGTTCGAACCCAAGGCGCGCGCTTTTCGACTTTTAACTTAAGTTTTTGATATAAGTTATGTGCGTATTATAAATTAATTATCACTTACTCCGTGCCTCTAAAAAGCACGTAAAGCCGTTGGCCCTTCGGTCGTGTCGGATTGCCGTCCCATAGGACTATGAGAGTCAAAGAATAGAGAGAGCACCTGTGTTTGCGCACCCATTTGTGTACTATATCTAATATCTCCTGCGTAGTTGACTAATTTCCGTTGAGATTGGCAGCTGTGAAATTTGGTCAAAAGGACATTATTACTTTGTAATCTTTGTCCGACCATTAATCAACTAGAAATAATAAGTACTAACTTATAACTTACGTTTGTAGTTTTAAACATGAAATGGGCAGACAAATTGGCTACAATTACTAAACAACATAAATTTTTATTACTATTGTTTTTCATTATGATTTTTTTATTAACCGTTTTATGAGTTTAACTACAAAAAGGTTTTAATGATTCATAATTATATAATGTTTTTTAGAAACACATTTAGAGTTTTCTTAAACCACACAATAGTTGTGGGTTTCGGGAACTTCCGTATCATAATTGTACTTAATTGTTCACTCGTAGGTAGGTATAAATTATAGCTCTAAATAGTAATTTTTAAAAATGTATGTTAAAAAAAATATATTAGTCTTATAGACAATAAACATTGCTTTATTAATTTAATTTATAATTGTATACAACTAACATTAAATTACAACTAATAATAAAAACTAAAAATAAATTAAAAAGAAAAACTATAGTATATTAAAAGTTCTTAAACTTTCGCAAATTGGAATCATGTTTTAAATATTATTTCGGGTCTATTCGCGTTAATTAGTTCAATAATGACTATTTTGAATTATCTGTGCGCGAATAGACCCGAAATAATATTTAAAATATAGTATATTAGTAGTAAAATTTTATTTATACATTTTAGATCTATCTAAAATATTAAATGACATATTAGATGAGAAATAATTAAAAACCCGTTATGTTAGTTAGAAGATTTACCTGCGTTTTTATTAGTACACGTTTGTTTGGTCCATCAATGCTTATAAAGTCTGACTGCCTCCTTGAGGCATAAACCTTCGTCTAGCAATGTATTCCCACGCAAACGGGATTTCAACAGAAACTTTAGGTACTTTATTACCTTAATTAGCAATTTGATGCGCAGAATTCTTCAGAAATGGTTATCAAAATTCAAACCACCGAATAAGAGCGATGACACTTTCCATTTTAGAAATATGTATAAAATGCGACTTGAATTATAATTAAATAGATAAGTTCTTTATTTAAATATTTATTTAAATAAGTTCTTGTTAGAAAATGTACATTATAGTTGCGTATTATACATTCAAAAACGTGTTCAGCGTAAAAAGTTACTTCTTTTTTAAATTAAAGGGTCTTTATATTTAAATAATAGTATCCATATAGCAAATATTATCAAGTAAGTATGGGAATACGGAATAACGTAAAAATATATTTTCGCCATTACGACAATTTAAACAGATTTCTTAAAAAATATCTATGTGTTCAATATAATAATTATATGCATTAGATTTTTTTTAAAGATAACAAATTAACTATTCGATCAAAAAAAAAACAAATGAAAGTCGTTGTTAAAGCAAAATGTCTTGATTACATCGATCAATCTGAATGCTTTAAGACCAATGAACTTATGAAGTTAGCATAAGTATATAACTTTTATATTTACACTTAATATTTACCCAATGTTTAATAATTCGTGAACGGCATTCGGTATATAATTGGAAAATATTGTAAACGAGTTACACAACTTTTACAGAAGCAATGAATGTACTTCATGAACAATATTCATAAGTGGCTGAAATGAATAAAAATATTTTGATTTTGACTTTTGATTTTAAGAAGTGAGGTATTTGATTTTGAGTTTTAAATAAATACAATATAAATTATAGAAAAAATATATTACATTGATTGACTTTACTTATAAGATAAGTTACGAAATATATTTACTATATAGAAAACTTACCAAATATTATTTCGTGTTCTCACTTGCACTATTTAATTTCACTTATAACAATGTTAGCAACACTGATTTATCAATACACACTTCGATTTACATAAATATTTATTATAAAACACAGATCACCATCATATATAAGAACTAGTAGCTGCTACTTTATTAATTTACGATTGTAGAAACCAGTTTCTGTCAACACACATCTGTAACCTCATAACTTTAAAAGCATACTGAGTGATTGTCATTGTTTATGACTCTGACGTGTGAATAATAATTAAGCATCAGATCACGGGTCAGCGTTGATGGATGAATTTAATTACTGCGACCAATCTATCACCAAATTCATCGACTCTGTCAACCTTTTCAGTCGACTTGATTTTATACATATACAGCGTGTAACATAAGTCCGAAATAATACTTAAGGACTTATGTATGTATATCATGAAGAGAATCACCTGTGAAAATATTAAACGCAAAGGAGGCATTTTTTTTTCATACAAATTAATTCTTTTGATTTCATTTTCTTCAATAATGACAGATTTCATTATCCTACGCGTGCCTAATGCTAACTAAAAGAATTTAGTGAAGGTAAATAACCGGATTCGTGTTGATTTACCTTTCAGCTGATGTCTAGGACTGTATTTGAAAGATTTTTGGTGAAATCTTTGACCGTGGTTTACTCGAGTATTGTTAGGGGTTCGGTTCCAAAACCTATGCTCAAGGATTGTTTATAGGGTACCTTATACGCCCTCAGTGTATTATTTCGGACTTCTGTTACACGCTGTATGTATAATGGAAGCAGGTAACAGGATTTTAGCAACACTATAAAAGCTAGATATTTATTACATCGGTTTTTTTATTTTATTTATAGCTACTTTTGGCACAAATATACTGAAACACATTTGACATTACATACACGAATGTAAATACTACTAAATTATGACTTCTTTTTTATAATAACATAAAATTATTTATAGCAAAGAAGTTATTTTAAAAATAACAGAGGTTATTTAAATAAAAAGTACTTATTGACTTTACCTTTACTTTACAACTTTTGTAGAAGGAAAAAATCGATTACGAAAACGATTTCAATATAATTATTTAATAAGAAAATTTAAGCTATCATGTAAAAAAATGCACAAAAAAAAACTATTTCAATCTTCGAACTTTTGAAACCTAACAGCCATTCTGACAACTGCTTTCATATTCAAATATAAATCTAATACATTCGTTATTAGTAATACATCTTAGAACTTTTCATCTATATGCAACCATACCAGATGGGTAGTATACAAATACCTATATAATAATAATAAGCCTCTTGTACCTTTTCGGTGAGAGAAGAGAGAAGAGAAGAGTTTCGATGTGCTAGAGAATTTACGCCTCTCAGATTATTAAAAAGAAACTGAAAGGAATCATCTCAAATGGACAGTAATCTGCCAAGAAAGGCGTATAACAAGCATCATATCTTTAAAAAAAGAAAGCGAGCTGATTAATCTGGCAATTAATTTGTGTAAAAATATTACAACAAACATTAATTAACAAAGAAATTTATCCAATCAACAAGAATAATAGTGGTATACAATAAACCACAGAATAACCGGGAAAAAGTTTAATTGTCTTGAAACCCACAATAGGACTATAGACCGATAAAGAGAAACGAAGTTCAATCCAAGGTAACATTTGCTTAACTTCAATTATGATAAATGTATTGAATCTTAGTTTGAAAGGAAACAGACATTCTAAAATTTTTGTTTTATGTTGGTAAACGATGTTAAAAAAAGACAAAGTAGTATTTTTTGGGTTCCGTAGTAAAATCAGGAACCCTTATAGTTTCGTCATGTCCGTCTGTCTGTCTCAATTTTACTCGAAGACTATCAGTGATAGGAAGCTGAAAATTAGCATGATAATTATACATAATTATAACGCCGACAAACTTAATAATAAAATTTAATAAAAAGATTAATTTGAGGGGGCTCCCATCATGCTGTATGGGGATGATATTTTTTTTCTGATACTATATACTGTGATGGATATCATTTAAAAGAGCTTGTTTTAAGAGTAAAGAACTATTTTTTGTAATTTTTAGGACAATTACTTTTCGACTTATACCTGAAAATGTGCAAAAAAGATCCGTAAACTTCTGAGATAGGTCCCTATAATTCTTCCGAAGTTTTTTTCAATAATTTCAGAATGTAATTTTAAATCTTTATAGTATTGATTTTTACTATTAGTTATATAGATTAGATTAGATCGATAAATAGATTTAGGTATATCACAATTCGTATTTTTATTTCCCTTTAAAATCAAATCCCTTTCCGAATGCAGTAAACAAAAGCTTGTTTTAATAAAAATAGCGGCCATGCCGATGAATAAGCAAATGTATACCATTGCATCTGACTGAAACAATAATGAAATATGGATGTGGCTACGTTTCTTCTTTTGATCCTCGTTAGCTAGTTAGCATATAGCGAGCGCTGGATCAACTAGAAATGCAGATTACAGTGACCCTACAAGTACTGTATTACTTAAGATGCAATTTATGAAAACGTTCCCGATGACATTGAATAGGTAACTGGATGTATATAATTTATTATTTCCAAGGATGTCTTATTAGTAGCTAGAGTATTGTGACTCGGAACAAATTAACGGTTAAAGTTCACTGAGAGCCTAGTGGTACGACCGTCGACTGACAAGTAAGTGGTCTCGAGTTCAATCCCAAGGCGCACCTATGACTTTTCGTAAGTTATGTGCGTATTATAAATTAATTATCATTTAATATAGTCTCAAACTTTCGCGAACACTCAACATAGTGAAACAACTTTTTAACGGATATAATTCGCGTTTTTATTTTGATAATACAATCCTGACGTTTCGAGTACTTTGCAGCACTCGTGGTCGCAGGCAGACGAGTAATTATCATTTGCTTAAACGGTGAAAGAAAACATCGTAATGAAACCAGCACTTCTGAGAGACTTTTCAATGGTGTGTGAAGCTATGTCAGAGGCCTACGGGTGGTTTAAATTCTGACACCAGGTTGTTTATTAACCATACGATAAGAGAAAAGATAACGGTAAAATTTGAGTTGGACTCGTGCTTTATACCTAGATTTTTTTTATCTCACATGAATGATGAACTTAATAACATAATAGGTATGTTCTACAAAAATTAATTTCATTGAGAAGTTTGTTTTTTATTTTACGTTTTAAAAAAAAGACGTAAAATATTTTTGTGGTTCGTTAATTACCTTTGGCTTTATGGAACCTAAAGAATATATTCAGTTTGTGTTTGTAATATAATATTAATAACAGCCAAGAGGAGAGGCTTAAAATATTCTGGAAACAGGGCTGATACAAAGAATCCTAATTAACTTAAATTAATTAAGGTTACCTTACCTTAATTGTTGGAAATCTTACAAAATTTTATCTAAGAGTATAATGCTTTAATGTTACATTATTGAAAATCTTACAAGAATATATCTAAAAATGTAATACATAAATAATTTGCCTTTAGCTATGTGCACTGACGTCTTTTTTTCTTTTAATTAAAGAGAGACTGCATTTGATATTGCCTTCTTTTTTTTGAGTTCCAACTTTGTTGGCCTAGACTCCTATATATTCCCATACGCGTCACTAGGGTACTTATTCTTAAATCACGAAACCAATTTCTATTTTTCTATACAAAAAATCTTTAATTAATCAGAAAACCTAGCATATATTGAATATGCTTAAATTGAAGATGAAATTGAGTTCGTTTGAGCTTGCGATTCTTCTAGATCCAGTTTCAGCGAATGTTTGATGGCTTTTTCATCCTTTTCCAAATTTATTTCATTTTCACCAGGATATATCTTACTAGGCTATCGTATTGGGTTCGGATTGGTTGCTCAAGTAAGACGAGTCAATAACTTTTTATTTCTAAATAATACTTACCCACACAGCAAAAATCTTTGTACACACGGCTACACATCAAGCTATACATTACCAGTATGAACTGACCTCGCATTGTTAGGGTTTTCTTACAGCAAGATGTCAGCTTAAATTGGAAATGTATAGCTTGATATGTAGCCGCGTGTACCTAAAAAATGTGAAGTGGAAAGTACGTATGGAAGCTAACAATCATGTGTCATTATAATTTTTGAGGAGGTTGGCATTTAAAAGTTACAATAGATTTTTACACATGGTACTTTAAGTTATGGATACAAGATTAATAATAATTATGATTATTATTAAATATTTTTTTCGAAGACTAGTCTATATCTTACTGAATATCCCTTCATGACATCTAACCAAATTTCAGAATATCTAGATAAAATGCAGCAGGTTATACGTTAATTAATTATGTTTTAGGGGATCGTACCCGGTAATCTGTAGATTATCTAGTTTTTTAACGCGAGTTTTGGAATCATTCAATAGACAATCTGTATTTTTTGTGAATTTTTTTACATGTAGCACATGATAGCTTATTAAATATAATTATTTAATAAGAAAATTTGAAAAAACAACTGATACGGATGGGATTCGAACCGTGATGGATGGATGGGATACGTCGAAGATCGTGGGTTCGAATCCCATCCGTATCAGTTGTATTTTTTTTCAAATTTTCTTATTAAATAATTATAGACAATATGTAACTAAAAAACTATCACATACAATAGCATTCATTGTAATTTACGCAAAAACTCTTAACTGGTTGCCACCACAGGTAATATTTGACCTGAGTTGTCCTTGTCTTTTAATATCGGTATTTTAGAAAAAAGTTTTCTATCATTAAAAGTTTGAAAAGGCTTTGGCCGGAAAGTTTGTCGGGTTCTACTTACTTTTAAAATACCTCGGAGTACGTAATCAGAGGTATTACCCGTTTGACGTCAAAAATGACACGACACGGGGTACAGAAAGGTAACAAAACACACCTACATTTATACCTACCGGTTGATTATAGACAGTAAAATACTAACGAGAGGTCCCATTCTTCAACTAATTAAGTCTATAGAAAGTAATATTTATGTTATATTGGAAAAGGAACTTTAGAGCACACGCACAAAGTTTAATTTTCTCTGAAATTCAAATTGTTTGTGTGACTTTTTCGATATTTGATTACTAGCATTCTGAATCGAACTTAATTCACTCGCAGTAAAGTTGATATTAGTGTAAGATCTATCTAGTATTAAAAAAAAATTAGATTGGGATAGACTTCATTCAATTATACCTTATACGATATCGCGATCGTTTTTTTAAATCAATTTCATTTAGTTTAAAATCACATTTCATTCAATGAAAATTTACTATGATTGAATTAGCTAATGGAACTTTAGATCTTTATTTTAGTATAGGTACTTTACTACGTAGTCATTTTGTTTGTGACTCCTCCTCTTGCCTTAATAAAGTCGGCAACGGCTAGTTTCGTTTTTTACGATTCACTATTTAGGGTATTAAGTCTTAATACCAACATCTTATCAACTGGTTCAGCTACAGTCTTAAGCTACTGGCTACCTCTAAGTAATTTACTAAAGATCATAGATTTCGAAGCTTTTAATTCGCCACAAGTGTAGAGATTGAAAGTAAATGCATACCCACCGATCCTAGAAGTGACCACGATATTTGCGGCCTATTTTCTACATTAATAAGCATAAACCACGAAAAACATTAGTAAGGTTATTTCATTATTTGTATTATTTTTAAATTGATTGGTTGTTTTGTTCATGGTTCATATTGCCCATATTGCTATTAATAAATTAATTATGCCATAGAAATGGTTTCTTGGTTTATAGGAGAGGGATGTATGGATAATATTTTTTTTCTAATTTAATCTTTTGGGCAGAGGTAATTTATTTCGTAAAATATTATTAATGTTCAAGTTTTTTATAATATCTTTTTTTCTATAATAGCTTTAATATTCAGCGCCTTTGATGCGTAAAAATAAATGGATTTTGTTACTATTTTACGAGTTTTTTCCATATAATGTATTACTTCACATCGTATTATTAAACACTCTATTACTTTGGAGTCGACGTGAAAATATGAAACTTAAATTGGATACTTATTTTCTCTATATTCACGTAAAAGCCATTTCACGATGGAATGCTTACTGCCTACAAATGAAAAATCTTATGAAATAAATATTTCAGATGGCATTCAGAGATTTGGCTAATACCACACGAAGAATAAAAAAAAACTGTAAACGGTAAACTGACACAAGAGTTAGCCGCGAAAACTTTATCTCAGACGGCTTTAAAATAAGAACTCCGATCGTTACAAAATTACACACTACTTCCCTTAATTAATTTAGGGAATTGATTAATTAAGTAAATAATACGCTCCATTTGATTATTCTCAAGGGATCTGACAGATCCTTGAATGAACAAGCGATTAAATCGAGCAAATATTGCAGGTACAATATTTAACTAATGAGCTATATATATATATATATGTACATACGAGTATATATATTTTTACGAACTTTTATTCAACACGCAATGTTTCTATTTTAGTATTATTATGATTATGATTATTAGGTCAAATCTTGCGAACAGAAATAGAACCACTTCCTCTTTATAGGATAAAGTTGAATTTTTACATGTTGGTTCGGTTTTGATGACAATGCATTTTTATGGTAAGCATGACCTGAATTGACATCCAAAATTAGCTCCAGATAAAGCAATTTTCAACGGTAATTAACACAGACACAAAATAAAATAATACAAAATATTACGGGAATAAAGTCGCGGACGAGAGCAGCCAAAGCATGCAAGTAGGTATAAATGAAAACAATTTCAAAGTAATAGTATTATTCGTTTGACATTTGTTTTAACATTTTGATTTAAAAGAAACTGTTATTTTTGTTTGAAATGTAAAGCTATCCGTATCAATGATCAACATAGTTTAAATTTTTCGTTGCAAGCACTTATGTGACCTTATCGAAGCATGCAACAGACGTCGTAAAAAACTTGTTTCGTTTTAAATCGCTAAGTTATGACGTCAAAATAGCTCTGTTAATTAAAATCCGGGTCATAGTGATAACTGGCATGCAAGTCTTGTGGTCTTTAACCCTAAGTTACCTTGTAATATGCATGCATGATGCTTATCTGAACAAATAGAGCTCGTTTTTTAAGCTATTTGAAAATGTACTAACGTAATGTAAAGTTTGTACTTATTGGCAATAGTTTGAACCTTTAAAGTAGTGGTAACTCTTGTTAAAGTGCTTTATTTTTATTATTAAAAGCCTGTTGGCTCCAATTATAAGAATTCTTCTTCTTCTTATCATATGGTTGATGAACAACCTGGTGTCAGAGTTTAAACCACCCGTAGGCCACTTACATGGCTTTACACACAATTGAAAAATCTCTCAGGTGTGCTGGTTTCATCACGATGTTTTCCCTCACCGTTTTAGCAACTGATAATTAATTTATAATACGCATATAACTTATGAAAAGTCAGAGGTGCGTGCTTTGGGATCGAACTCGAGACCACTGATATGTCAGTCGACGATCGTACCACTAGGCTACTATAAATATATAATATATAAAAGATAAATATATATTATTAATTATTATAAGAATAATAATTATCTTTTCTTTTTTCCCCCTTTCAATACAAACAGTACCTGTTCCTACACATCCTACACAACGGGACCGAAACTTTATAAAAATAATAAGATTAGATTCGAAAATAGACAAATTACTATAAATTAAAATACCTCCGATACAGAAACGCCTCCATTATTTTTAGCTAAGGACACTCGAAAAAATTACCTTCCAAATAAAAAATATTCTCCGTTTGGGAGCTACCATGCCACAGACTGACACACATAAGTATACACATAGTGACGTCAAACTTATAACACCCCTTTTTTGCGTCGGTGGTTAATTAACGGTATTAGAAAACGGTTGGCTGTAATCTATAATCATTATGTAAGTTAAGTAAGTTAGACGACAGAATACGACTTTACTGTACCTTCACTTTTAGGTAATACGAATATCAGGGTCAATGGTCTGCATTCGAAAAGAATGCGACATTATTTTTTTTGTAGTTGTAAAAATTATGTAGGTAAATAATTTAAATTTGTTTTTATTTATATAAATTTAACAGTTTATAAATCTGATTCAGAATTACTTAATCTTTCGATTGATTTCATAATGTTTCAACTAGGTACAAAAGTTTCGTCGACACAAGTTTTCGTCTATGAATTTTTAAACTCTCTGGCTTGAATGTTCTGCACCTGATAGAGGCCTGATAGTTCTGGCTTGAAATATCACTTCATTTTAAAGATCCTTGATGATTAATTAATACTTTATGAACCGAACTATAATGATGACAGAGAACAAATATTTAAAAATATCGAAGGTTTCTTGTGTCTTTGAGAAAGAAACTGCATTTACTCACGTCCTGATTTTCTTGGTCGTGACTCGCGAGTTAGTGTAGTTTTTTGTTTTTAATACAAACCCAGTGTTTCTTCTGCAATATTATTGACAACAGGGGTTTGCACTAGTCATATAAATATATATCCTACGCATTTCAGAGCTTTATATCTAAAACGTGATAGGTGACTAGTCTTAGGACGAACCAAAGTAAACAACCAAAGTAAATATTATATTCGTTTCTGAATATAAAAGGCAAAATCCTTTCAGCAGAAGAACAAAATAATAATACCTACATGATAAGACCAAAGTAATCTTCTCACTACCGCATTTTATTTGTTGTATTTTTTGTCTCCCATCCAATATCTTAAATTTTAGCCGTGTATCATGACTATGACCTATATACTATACCTAACAGTTTTGAGTGATGTGCGGGCAGCACAGACCTGGGAACCAGACCCAGAATACCATGCAAAACAGTCGTGCTTGCTACCACTCTACCTTAAACTCATCAAACTAATCACATATTGCAGAGTCCGGTCCCCGATCTAGTATACTTTCAACTCGGCTGTGCTTAGGATCATAAAGTGCACCATTGCACTATAAAGGTTTAAACAAATATTATACACCTAAAAAAATATTAAATTGCTATCTAAATAAAAAAAATTCCAAATAAAGATCGCTAAAATTATAAGAGTCGTCTTTGGTCAGCGTGATCTGTCTATTTTGACGTGAATTCAATGAAAGTCTTCCTCGTGATCTAAACCGATATCTATTAGGTATGGGTATCACAAAAAAATTGCTTTTACCAAAAGACACCTTTTGAAGAATTTTTTGAGAGCTTTGATCTCCTAAAATTTAAAAAAATACAAAAGTGCTAAGTTATAAAAAAAAAATGTTTGATCCCCACAATGACGTTATATAACGCAAGGAAGAGCATTCAAAATCGAGCCTTTACCTTTGCTAAAATGTCATTTCGATATGCTATGATATCTAGCTAGTGGTAGTAGCCCGACTTTTGCCGCCACCTCTATTTTTTTTAATGAAACGACATCTCTTAAGTTTTTACAGTCTTACCTTCATGACAGAAAACAGGCAGCCAGTGTGCTTTGCAAGCTATATATTAATTTAATGGTGTGGGAAATATCTAACAGATGGCGATGTTTATAGATTGTTGAAAACTAAACTTTAATGTTTTTAAAATAATGAGGGTTCAAAATATGTTGCAGGTTTTTTTGTTTAGGTGTGTATGAAATAAAATCTAAAAGAAGAGGCATGATCCGATCACATTCTTTTTATTAAAATATTCCAATATATGAATTTGATTACCAGAAAAAGAGAGAAACTCAAGGGGAACTGGATAAATCAAGGATGGAATGGAAACACATTGCAAAAGCGTAATATGATTGTATTTTGATACAATCTGAGGGTGACCAACCATGATGGTCTTGATGATAATGATAGGGTTTAAATAAAAATCAATTTAAAAAATACTACAGCTCATATAATCGAAGTTACACTTTCATTTCATCAACAATGATCACAAAAGTTTCATTTCTTTTGTTTACGCACCGCATAGAACATTCCGTTGGCATACAACTTAAAATTTCATTATACAATTGAACGTATTATAAAATAATTTTACTGGAACCGTATTTTTATTATTTTTTTACTTTATTTACATTAAAATTAGCAAATACAACTGGTATTTACATTATTACTTTATACATAATGTCTTACTGATTTTTCGCTTACTATTTACAAATTCTACGTTTCTTAAACAACATTTTGGTCAATTCTTATTTATAAATAAATAGTTTTTTTTTTACTTTGAAATTTAGCTAAATTGGGACTCACTCGCAAAAGTGTTCGATAGGTATATATTATATTTTTATATATCATTGAAAGGTATAAATTATATTCTAGTTGGTATAGATAAAAGAGTTCAAGATAAAATATAGAAGTACAAACACTTTTAAGAACAAATGTCCTAGATAAAAAAGACTATAAAGCAATTAACCTTAATGACTAGACTCTTTAAAATTCTTCATAATGGGGACAATTTATTAGGCTACTGTTAGGTAAAGACCGAAATTGTAAATACCTAATTTTACTAAAATGCCACTTTTTATAATATATTGTGCGTTTTGGTTATTGAAATTTTAAACAATGGAAAGAAGAACTGTGTAAAATTATACAACAAATTAAGAAAATTATGTGATTGGTTCTATGTATTTTTTTTAGTTAAAAAGGCAGATTAAAAAATAATAATTATATTTATTAAAAGCAAAACACATGAAGTGGCAGTTACTAGTTTAACTGTAGGTTATTATGACGTGTAAAAATTTCGAGGTAGTTACAAACACTAGGGAATATAGAAAGTATTTAAAACACTGTTTATGAAAAATTTTAGGAAAAGTTTTAATAAGATGGGTTAGATATTATTAATAATAAATATAATGCAGGAAATATTTAATTTCTAAACTAGATCTGTCATATATCTAAATATGCTAGTTGGTGTTTTTTTGTATAATATTACGAACGATTAAGTTATAGGATTATTTATTAATAACCTACCTAATTACAGCTTTTTATAAACTTAACATTTCAACATAATTAAGTGATCCAGATCAAAAATTACTCGGCCTATCAATATAAATCAAAATATCTAATAAAAAATAAATTATATTTTTTATTTATTATATTTTTAATGTAAATACATAAAACCTAAATATTTATTTCAACAAATCCGTATTCAAAATACTTATAGTTCTAAAAAAAAATGGTGATGTTAAATTAGATAATTAGATTAGGCCAAATGATTTTTAATCAGAATCAAAATAACAAATTACGATTAAAAACATTACTATATATTTAAAACGAAAAACATTATAACAGTTAGGTGCCATTTTTGTGAAATTCTCACTTATTTATGTACTAAATGATAAAACTTGTTGTTTCTGCCATAAACATGAATTTGAATTTAGAGATTATTTTCCTCACTTGCTATGTTGACCTGGATCTATAACTTTTTTTGTTTTATCTTTTATACCAAGATAAAAAACTTTTTGATTTACTTATTGACACGTTATATTAAATCTTTTAGTATTATGGTCACCGGTGATTGGTGATTGTATCATCTCAATTGAAACCACAACTAGAACGTCTAAATAAAATGGTGCCGGTATAATGGGTCTTATCGAATGTTACAAGATCTTAATCCACAAGTCCCTACTAATTTAACGTTATTAAGTCTATTTGGTTTCGTGGCTATTTCTATTTTATATAGTATTGGTCTATTCTATGTAAACACGCGTGCCCATACCTGCAACCTATTTTAATAACTTGATTCTTTATTCAGAAAAATCTCCTTAGATTTGTTTGAGCAATATCCATAACAACAGGTTTTGATTCATTCATGCAGTGCCAAGTCTGGTTTCCTTTTAGTCTAAATACCAAAAAATGTAACCAACCATAAAAGTTTGTAAAGAAAGAAACTTTAACAACTAAAATGTACAAACAAATTGATCCCATCATACATCTCGTACAGCTACAAAATTTAGATATTTACTAAATATTATGTTCTCAAATTTTAGATTACCTATTTACATTCATAAGTTATTAAGATAATAAAACTGAATTATCGAAATTTCGTAGTGTTTTAGGCACTATTTAGACAGCCATCAATCTTATGTCTTATACAAAGCTTTACTTAATCTAATTCTTAGAAAAATTGTTTACAATCTACATGTCAATAGGCAGGTAGTAACAATTCAATTTACCTAATTATATATCTAAAATTGTGTATACAGGTTCCTTTTAGAATTTGAGAAAGTGTTTTTCTTTCGATAGAATTTGAAATAAAAATATACCAAACTTTAAAATATGTCGTTTTAATCTGACCCCAATATTCGAGTTTTATTTAAATGTCTTTACAAAACACTGTTTCACTTATAGTTTACCTCCATATAACTTTGTTATATGGAGACCGAATAATATAGTCAGATTGTCATATTCCGAGGTTTAATATAAAAAAATATTCACATTTATTCAAACTCTATCAAAGAAAACATTTACAATTCTAAATTTGTAGTAGTAGGTATTTATATTTTTTATTTCATAGCTAAGTCTGGCATCGTGATATAATTATTTCAAATCGTGTAACTGTCCATAATGGTAAATACTTACAAGGAACTGAATCCAATCTATAGTGACCTCTATGTGTACTTTACAGTAAATGCCTATGCAGTCAGTTTACTTAATGACTGTATTTATATAAATGCAAAATAATGTGTTAACTATTACTTTATAAGTCACTATATTTATTTTTACTGCCCTATGTGTCTATTCATTAAGAAATCTATGAAAGTGACTACTCTTAAATTCGTTTCCAAAGACTTCTCAATGTCGTCATTTTGACATTCCTTAGTAAAAACACACTCAGCTTATAAAACAGTGTTATTGGTTCCTCGAACATCAGATAAAACGTGAACAGACGTGTAGGTAATAACTACCTATACTAATGCTGATAATGTATTCAAAATATCTTCTAACGTAATTAGCTAAAGCGTCTATCGATAAAGCATTTGTATAATCACAACAGCAAGTCCGTACCGCCTCATTTCTTTTCACTATCTAAACAATATCACTAGAAAACAGTCTGGCACATCCGAAACTTGGGGGAACAGCGAAGAAAACTACGGCTGACCTTGTCTCGCACCGCGGCGTGGTCCATTGGCATGCCGAGAAAATCGTTTCACTTTATTTCGAGCGTCACCCAACGTAAGATAAAGATGTCGAAAATAGTTTCAATAAACGAATTTAGTTCAAAGGCATAGTATAAAAGTTACAAATTTTCACTGAATTTGCTATAGAAAAAGTTAAAACCAATTTATAGGTTGAACAAAATATGATTAATTTTTAATAAAAAAATCTAGTTTTTGTTTTGCATATTGTGTAAGCTAAATTGTATAAAACAATAGCAAACACGTGGCTTAGTATCGTCTCAAAAATAATTCAATACTTTTCATACAAAGCGTTCATTGAACTAGTATCTTCAAATCTCTGTCTTCCGCAGTAAAACAACTTCCCTGGCAACCTCCTTGGGGCGTAGTTGTGAAGGGGGGGTCAGAGGACGGGCGCCGAGTTTCGTCGAGTTCAGCACAGGAGTTCGGAGTTGGAAGGCGGTACTCAGCTGGGTAGAGGGGGCCGAGACGCGTGTGGGGCGGGGCTAGAAGGCTGCGGCTGCGCTGGCGATGGCGAATGCGTTGTAGTGCTCTCGGGAGCTGAATGCGTTCGCCCCGTCGGCTGCAGCACTGGGCTTGGTGGCCACGGGTGTGACGTTGTTGTTAGCGTTCTGAAAAATGTCACACAGAAAATTTAAGCAATAGTCTAAATAAACAAGGGATAAAACATGTCATTCTAAAACACATGTTTCAGTAGTAAAGGTATATTTAGTAATTATCAGCTAATAATGATAATCAGGCTTGTACGGATTTGTGTTGGTGTCTCTAGTGCAACATATACCCAAACTTCTAGACTGGGACAAATATTTGAAGACCAAACATTATAATAAAATATGTTTCAGACTGTAGGTAGTATCGAGACACCAAATATAAAATATTATTTTAGCTTGGTTTTTTGATCTCTACTTGCCGATGCCAGAATTTGAACTCGCAATCTTTTGGTCACTTTTTTTTATTACCGACTGCATTTGACTGTTTACTTTTAAGGTATGTGCGCGCTATTTCCCGTTTTGTACCAGTTTTAACGCATCTGACTATTTCAGAGCATCAGATTCGAAAGAAACGTAGCTTCACACCAGGATTTTTGTCTGTATTGATGCCGTCATACTTATCACCATGCACAATGGCCCATATTAGAATAAATATAGATTTGCTCTGAAGAAACCTTAGAGTATATAAGAAAAAAATAGAGCAACCCTATAGAAGTATGAACCGTGAGCACGGGTATGAACAACGCGGCCGCGACACGAGCTCCGTTTGCGATCATACCTCGTTCGACTGCGGTTCAACTAGGCTCCACGAGCGAAAAAGTTAAATTTTAGCTTATATCATGGTTAACTGCTGAGTAAAATTTTGAAAAACGTCTAGAAAACTTAATTTGAAAAAATGACATTTTAACATTTGTATGGCGAGACCTGCTTTCGCTCCGCACAAGGCAATGTGGTTGACGTTATCACTCTAATATTTTCTTGAATACTCTATGGAAGAAACTCTTTTTAAATAATTATAATTCGTGGTTCCAGTTCGTACCTTGTGTAAGGCGCAATAGTAGATGATGGCGGAGTAGGCACTGCTGCAGTGTCGGGATGCAGAAAATTCCTTTTCTGCTCCGCCCTCTCCCAACACTGCTGGAGGCACCGAGCCATTACATCAGGTAAATTATTTACTTGTTCCTGAAACACATAATATTTTCATCAGCAATGGATTTTATAAGATTTAAAAAGAAATAGGTATTTATTTATAAAGATTTTTTTGTAGAGAGATAAAAAATCAATTACTAGCAGGATTAAGAAAATGGTTAGATACCAACGCAACATGCTGCATACTCGAGGCTATTGACCTAGACTGACTGTTACACTGAATAATCACAAAATTCATTACTGAATAGCCCCATGTAATCATGTAGTTTGCTTTATTTACATGTTTTTTGGAACCAATAAGATAGGTGCAATGTTGTCAATTCCAAATAAAACTTTTACTCAAACTCTACACACTACAAATAACGTTGCAATTAAACTATAAAACTAGCCAAAATTTATAAATATTTTTGAACAGCTTCAAATCCAAAATCAAAATACACTATTCAAGCCAGAGTTCATCGATTTATGGCAAGAAATTAAGTAGCATAAATGCGTTATTCTTTTTAAAAAAAAGTTCACTTTACCTGGAGGTACATTACTTGACCTAGGTACTTGAGATAGAAAAGTTGACGTTACCTGTAATGAAGTAAGTTTTTCTTCTAAACTAGTCAGCCTCTCTTCTATAGTGTCTTGTCTCGTACTCATATCCGAAACAATTTCGTAGACAGTGTTTTGGGTCTGTAAAAGAAAGGGGTCCTAATATCAATCGCTTTGCAGTTCATTCTTAACTGTAGCTTCTAGTCACTAATTTGTGTAAGTGTATTGAAATAGAGTAACTGTCTCTTTTGTCTGATTACTGCGTGTGGTGTAATTTAAAGTGAATGTTCATAATAATGATTGTCCTCAAAATATATTCTTAAGAATACAGTGGTGTCTAATTTTAAATCATGCAGACTTAGCGGGATTGATTTTGCCTAACTTAGCAAAAGTGTTTTCGTTTTTTTCAGCATGCGCAAAGCAAATGGCCGAATGGGTTGAAATAAAAATTTATAGCATGCTTTCATTTTGTTTTTTATGTAATTTTAAGCCAATTAAACAAAAATTTGGTTGAATTAAACAAATAACCGTTGTTGTTACAACGGCTATACAAAAGTTAAGCTGTATTTTTGAGGATTGTTGTCGTCGGATTAAGGGGACGTTTAAACTAGCAATAAATTATAAAGGATTTCTACCACTAAATCTATCAATAATTGCAGTCCTAATGTGCTAACTAAGGGTCTAGTTCTACCTCTAAATGAGTGTATGAGTGTAGCAATAGCGGTAAATATGTTTAATGAAAACCAACGTACCTTTGCCATATCTGTTATTGTGTTGGCATTATCCATTAGTTTTCTTTGATCCATCTTCACTTTCCGCAACCTGGAAATACAATTTTGTGATTATATTCATTTCCATAAACATATTTCAAACTTTTGCGCATGCTTCATTTTTTATTGCACAAAGAGGTCTGGTAATTGTGAATATTTTTATTGGCAGATGATTCCGAGTCGTGGTATCTACTCCTTAAATATGGTTGAGCTTTGCGGTTACTATTTTATCTAGGTACACACATTGAATGCCAAGTCTGTTCAAAGCTGAACTGGTTCTTTTTTAAGTTTTGTTAGATCTAAGTCTGTCTTTACTTCATCTACTTCTGCTCTCGCGTTTAGTCGATTTTTTTTTACAAAAAAAAATCTTTTAAAGTAGATACTATTTTTGTAAATTACTGTGAAAATACTTACGCATAAATAGCTAGTAAAAACTTTCTTTGATGCGTTCTCACTCTTCCTGGATGGACTCGTTTCACGAGCCTCGTGTGTTTGTATATTAACCACGTCTCCCGGAGCACGTTGGCAGCAGCATTTTTCAGCTGAAAGTATCCATAAATTCAATCAGATGGTTCCTTTTTACAAAACTCGAAGTAGCCGAACACATGACAACATAATTGTGTCCAATGTTTTGTTAAAGCTTATAGTGGCTCAAGCTATTTATTTGCTCAACATTCTGTTATTTAACATTATTGGAATTTTAGTTAGTTTTGGTTAGTTTATTTTCTAGCGAAGTGTCGCTACTTTCGTGTTTTGCAATATCATTATTTTCATCTAATGTGTGTTAATCAATGTGACAAGCATTATTAATATCAAGCTGATAATTTTCATTATCTTTATCTTTCAGTTTAGTCATTTTATCTTTAGCATAACCTAGCAGGTAAGTCTTACCTTCATCGTGTCCTTTAACTGTTACTCGTGTAACAGTCACCTTACCTTTTTTGTGAGCTGGGTTTCCATCATGAAGTTATGGACATGTTTCTCCGCTCTAGTTAACTCTAATTTTCTCGAAGCAACGGTCACTAATAATGCTGTACATCCCGCCCCCTGTTAATTAGATTAACAATAATTGTGATGAACTTATATCACAGCAATACTTACTCTTTTAGTAAGTTGTGTGTCCATCATGAAGTTATGAACGTGCTTCTCGGCTCTAGTTAATTCTAATTTTCTTGAAACAACCGCGACTAATAACGCTGTGCATCCAGCTCCCTGTTAAGTGAATACCTTAATGTAAAATGCAAGCGAACGTGTAGAAGCATTCAAGAATTTGTCATTCCAATAACGCAAGTTCGAAGGCTAAAAATCAAAAATAAACTATATTTTTTCAGCTATGTGCTATCGTTTTATGTTAATTTTTTAAATGTTATTTTTATAGAAATTAAAATTTTGAGGATAACAGACACAATAAAAGGGTTAGAATATTAGGAAATTTGTTAAAAATGTTAGGTATTGTCTCAATTACCCTCTATGATAGCTTGATTTTTTAAAATATTTACGGTTTAAAACTTAGTTACTATTATTTATTATGCTTAAATTAATTTCAAACCTCTTGTGCTAAAATGCAAAACACTATGCAAATGGAATAAAAGAAGGAAAGCCTTACCCATCAGAACGATGTACACGTGAATCATAAAGGCCAAGTGCCATTTTCCTTCTTTTATTATTTCATTTTGTAATTACAATTACACAAGTAATTATCAAATACAAGGTTTATTTCTTTCAGTGCACTTCCATCTAATAGGTGCACAAGAATTAATTCAACGTTTACTTCCATTTTAACATTAAGAACATCTAATATCTCGTTTAACTTGATCAACAATTACACAAACACTATTTTAGGTGCAATTAGATTTATTGTACACTTCTGTATTAAAATAATTTTAGGAAAAGTGAGCCATTTTAAAAACAAACTTATTGTGCAATCCAGTGAAATATTTAAGTGAAGAGAGAGCTAGAAATAGTTAGGAGAAATGAAGCATTCCATACTACAAATTATATAATTTCTAATAGCTGGCTTTAACAGGGAAATGGACGTTAGTTTATTTAAAAATTATTGAAACCGTACTCATAGTGTTGATATAAGTATTCCAAACAATGCTGTTGCCTGCAAGAACTACGAACAAAATATTACGATACCCTATATTCAAAACATTGTGTATACTGAGTGTAAGTTACAAAAGTGGTGACATCATAAAAGTGTATACATAAATAATAATACTGCATTCATAATATTTTAACATCAACATCGTGTTACAGATAACTGTGAACATCAATATACTGTATAATATTTATAACATCGAATACACTGACAAACTTTTGTGATTTAGCGCAAGGTCTCGAAAGTGTGAAGCATTTTAGTGTGGTGTGTGATTGTTGGGTACATTGAAACATTTGTGCTGACTGACTTCCACATTAAAATACATAAAAGCATCAAAATAAAAGCTAAAGCATTCCAACAATAAGTTGGCATGCTTTGCGCACATTGACATTGATGAATTTACTTAGTCATTATAACGAAACGTGTCAGTCAACACATACAGTCATAAAGTTTGTTTGTAAGGAACTTACCATAATGCCGGTGCTAACAGCGATACCTCTGCCGCAATATGTGTTTGGCACTATGTCACCAAAACCGACGGAGAGAAAAGTAATCGCAATAAGCCACATCGCATTCAGTAGGTTAGCGTGTTCTTCGTCGTGAAACCTGAATGGTTAATAAAGTTCAACGCTTTACTCATAGACCTGTCTACCCTAAAGTTTTCATTGAAGCAACCGATAAATGAGTGTTCATTCACAAATCCTACCTACTGCACATAACAGTTTATATTCTTTGCATTGAGTTAACGTACGAAAGCCATCCCTACACGCGTAGTAAATTGAATAAGAAGAGATGAAATAAAAATAAAAGATCAAAAGAAAGTGGGTTTCCGTGTTCAATTGAAGAGTTTGACTTTGATTAAAACATACTGTGAAATTGCTTCAAAATTTTGTGACGTTATTAACAACACATAAAATGGCTCACCTTTACCGACCTACCATAGTATCACCTAGACAAAGCAAGTATTTATTTAACCATTTCGACCAATATCAAATTATTCGCAAATCTTGCGATGCCTAGTGCAATTCACTCCTAGCCACACAAAACGTATGAAAGATGAATACATTTTCAAACCAACCCAAAGTATCCTACTATATTTTCATACATACCACCATACCGCAGGTGAGGGTAATGCCACGTCCGCAGTAAGTGTTGGGAACTATATCACCGTAGCCAACACAGAGGAAGGTTATAGCTGTCAGCCACATTGAGTTTAGCAAATTGGCATGGTCTTCATCGTGGAACCTGAGAGCCAAAATGCCCGACAAGAACCACAGATAACCGATTGTTTCTACTACATTCAACATAGTATTACTTCAAAGACATACAGAAATGTAATTTTTAATAGGGGCTTCTAAGCAAATATGGTTTGTGGCAAGTATTTAAAAGGACATGTTTATTTAATTCTAATTCAATAAATCAATTTTAATTTGTATAAACATTAATGTGAAAAGAACTCCTATACACAACAGAAAATTGTGTCATGCCCAATGGAAAAACAAAAGTTTCTCACTACACAGATATTGTACGTACTAATACCGAATATAAAGATTCTTAAATACAACGTGCATTCTAAACATTAATCTGGGTTGAATACCAAATAATTATACTTGTAGCCATGCGTGAGTTAAATTTTAAACCTTAGGTGAAGGTTATGATAACACAGATAAACATTTAGTAGATAGATTGGCAAGAAGAGAGAAGGAAACACGTAGTGATAATCACAAGCAACTTGCTTTAAACGGGAAGAAGAGGTAACTTGTTTGATGCATGATTATGGTAAGGTGCAATGGAATTGTGCATTTTGATTGTTGATGGTTAATCAGAAGCTTCATCTAACATTCAGTGTGTTGTATCCTAGAGCCATTTTGTGCGTGATTAAAACCTTGTATTTTAAGTTTATTTCTATTTGTGTTCTGTTGTCTTATAATAATTATGCAACATCATTTATTGCGGTAAGCCGTGCTGTGAATTCGTTACACGATATAGATTCACGGTATCTATACCTTTATTTTTAATGTGCAATTACAGTGAAAACGTGTTTTATATTGTTGTAAAATCTACTATATCACAACAAGCATCCTCTTTCTTGACATCGAATAGCTTTATCGACTACATCTAACACATAAACTAACAAAATATAAATTACAGCACTTGTGTTCTGATTACTTCTTAAAAAGCTATATTTTGCGAAAATAGTCAAAGTCAAACTCTTGTATTTTCTTGTGATGATTATGAACCTAGCGTCGCTACATTTTTCTGTAAATTTTAACGTAGACATTGAAAATAAAAACACAGTGGGTTTGAATAAGCAAAAATAAATATATTTACAACGCCACAGTACAAAAGCAATAGCATGCCCACATAGGCAATACACTGGTGATCTTTAAAACTTGATAACTGAGTGTCGAACATTGAATGTGGACTTCAACTAAAACGATGGAAGCGAAAATACTGACGAAAGAAGGAACAATTTTAATGAGAAAGAATAATTTACTGAGCAAATTAACGACCCAAATAAAGTTATATGTAGGTTTTTTATGCCCCACCCAAGATTTCTAACACAAAAATATTACGCAAATAAAGTTTATATCACCAACAACACATAACATCTAAAATACGAACCTTTCGCACTGCCGCAGCGTCCAGCTTGCGATTATCCAAAGAGATACCATAAAAACTAATAACACGGTGCCTGGGCAAATTGTCATAAGTGTCTTCAAGACAAATCTGTGAACATGAATTTAGATGTATATCATTACTGTAAAAATATGTAGGTACAGCTACAGTGTACAAAAAAATCTTATAAATACAATTACAAATAACACCAACTTGATTGTACTGATACATTAAGTGAATTGTGTAACTCAATTGATTCATTAGTAAAAAAAATATTGTGATAAGTATCAAAGTGAATGAATTACCTAGTGTTAAAATTAATTCTGTTTAAAGCTCCTATACTTCTGGATGAAGCATCTGTGAATAATTTACTGTGAAGCAACATAACCCTGCATATTAAATAGAGTCGAAAGAACATCGGTAGAGACAGCGTGACGTCATAAGGAACCTGGAACGAGAAAGGCAATAACTTAGTAAGGTCAAAATTTTATAAGGAATGGACTATTCAAGGATTATGTTCGGACAATGATTCTTATTATTGTTTTAAACATAAACCACAACCCTAAGGCACGCGAATTTATTTTCATGAAATTACGGGACCATAATATTTCAAGTGATGTCAGTCATATTACTGTGAGTTTACATTTTTGACCAAAAAACCAACACCATTTAGTGAATAATTCATCATTAATTCATAAAATTCTAATGTGCTTTGTGCTGAAGTGTTTTTTTTAATATGTTTGCTACATTTTAGTGAAATATTGCAATTTCTGTTCCAAAACCAAATGTTGCATAATAATTATGTTAAATATACATATACAATAGGTACCAACGTAATTATATTTTTTTGGTAAAGAATATATTTTTTTTATTTCATATAAAAATGGTACTCCTAAAATTTCACTCTGTATTCTCTATTTTTTTTTATAAAATTCCTTAATATTTATAATTAATTTCTAGTGTATAATTATCGTCTAACTATTCCTGCATGCAAACAGTTAAAACAAAATTGAACCGGTATTAATACTAAAAGAACAAAACATCAAACACAAACACTAAGGCTGAGATAAATAATAACCATTCTTAATAACAAGCTTCACCTAAGACAAGTTCCCATCTCTGTCTTGCTGTAGAAATTTGACAGTTGCGCAACAGTGACAGGAATACCGCTAAGCTTAAGCTTGTGCTAAGTAATGTCTATTTATCTTCACCTATGACTATCCATTTCATCGAATTCACATACACAACAAGAGTATGGTCGTACACAAATAAGATACATGCTTAAGACAAGGACTCTAACATCACTTAAAAATCGGTTACAATTCAACTCAGTTAATACAAACCTGAATTTGCTTATACATCGTGCCCTAAGGAGAAAATTGAAAAATGAATGTCAGTTAGCAAATAAAGTACAAGATTGACTGTAGATAAAAGAAAGAAATCAGTTATCTTAAGAAATAAAATCTTAATATTGTAAGTTTTTAATGTCATAAAGAGCTATCTAAGACTTAAATATCTGTCTACGTAGATTGTTTTATATTAACTATCTTATAGATAAAATTGAGAGGCTATCTATCAAACATTGTTTTAAACTAGACATAAACAGCAACTAATAACATCTATTTAAATGAATCACACCGTTCAATTTTTAAAGTACTCTTCCAGTAACATTTAAACAGACGACAAAAAAGGCCAAAATGCTTTAATGACAGTGATATCTACACAATAATTATATAAAGTAAATCTAAATAAACAAACAAAACTTACTACTTCTACGCCAATGACGCCTCCTTTATTAGCGAGTTTGGTGGTCCAAGTAAAGGTATATTGTCCAGGAATAGGATGGACGGCGCAGATAGCAAGCTCAAGACCTATTTGAGCAATCCGCTGCCAAGTCATTGCTATCCGCCAGTCGTCAGCGCAGTTGTCTATCATAAATAACTGAAATCCAAGAAAGTTTTTAAAGGTAAACAAATACGTATGTACCCATCTTAATATCAAGATTTTCGAAATTTAATATTCACGTAAGCAAAAGCTCAAAGTTGCCAAGTTCCTTAATAAAAATCTAAAGAATTTTTGTTACGCAGATCGCTTTAAAACTGTCATATTGATCCGATGCATGAAAGAGACTACATTCAAGAAAGTTTCTTAATTAATATTAAGAAAGTTTCTTGTCCCACAATCTTGAAAAGGCAAAGTTTACGAAAGTTCAATTTGTTACCTGTACTTCTAAAGCGTGATACGCAACGATTAGGCCAAGTAAAATCACAGTCGACATTGATATAAGCGTCTTCAACGCCTGCGAATATATTGATGCCTGTAATGAAGTAGCAATAAATTAGTGAACGTACTTGAAGTTTATTTCGAACACTTTATTTGATTTCATGTAAGCTAAAATGGTCTTTACACTAAAAGGTAGATAGGAAATGACACTGATTTGATTCTCAATCACGTATGTTATGACAGATAGAAATAGTTATTTACTCAATAGTCAGAAATCATTCAAAGTTTTTATCAAAGTTTTACCTTTTATTATCAAGACCATCATTGCAGGTTCCAATAATTTACCTTAGTATAAACACCAGCACTTGAAAGTTCATTTTCTATAACCATAATTATTATACCAAACATTCCCATTACTAAAGCATAATCACTTATTCGTTTCCTTTTTTCGAATAACGCCTTTCTTCTACCTAATCTGGAACAGAAAAGTAATTTATTTAGTAATCATTTAATAGAATCTCTATAAACTTTAACGTCATTTCAAAACTTGGGATTTTTTAGCATTATACATAGTTTGTGTCAACGACGCGTCGTTGATCTTCGGGTTAATTTTATATCACTAGAAACAAACGATCACTAGTCCTTTACTATCTCTTAGGTACTAAACGAAGAATAAGGAGTTGAATTGAACCATCTCTGTCGTAATAAAAGTCGTAATAGTTCACAAAGTTCTATTAGGTACTCTTTGTGACCTTTAAATCGAACACATTATTGCTGTACGTGACTGTTACAACACCAATGCACCTCACGTTATTGCCGCTTAGCGTTCTGATAACTCTATAATAGGAAATATCACAATGAAAAACATGTCTACTATTATAGCTAGTACTTTAATACGTCTCATTGGCATGGTAATAACAATCCTACTAACCTTGTTGATGTTGTTTCTAAGAAAAAACAAACGTTTACGTCACAAAAACGTAGAATAGGTCGTTCCTAATAAAATATGGGTAAATTAATGATGATAAGTTCTGTGCACTTAAATTATTCCGAAGACCAACAAAATCGATGCGACCCTGATGCAAGTTATTTCCGTTCTTTCAAGGCCATATAGGCATTATTAAAACACGTCTAGCTTGTATTCGATTTATGAAGCGAGTTGTGTGCGATTTATAAATTTTTAAGTAGAAACGGTACCGGAAAATGTTGCGGTTAGAAAACACTATTAGGGTTTGTATCCTGATAAAGTAATGAACGAAACACTAATGACAATTGAAATTTATTGTTTTTGAAAAAGATTTTGATAAAACAACCATAATACAGAGTTTTTTTTTTGTAAACAATATACAATTCTAAGAAAATTGGAACGCCAATGTGTGGAAAACATAATGATCATACGATCTCAAGGTGAAAAAGAATCGCGCGAGAAAGTCACTTTCCATATTATATACGTTTGTATTTTAGAAAAGGTTCAGAAACGAGTGTGTTGGTTGCTACAATGCTGATAGGAGCACGCTTGAAACTCATAAAGTACACATAATAATGTTCCAGAAAAGATTTTGTTTGTATGATAACCGTACTATCTTTGTAACCACCTTTCCTGTCACCGTGCCTCGGAAAGCACGTAAAGCCGTCTTTCCTGCATTTGATTCTATTCAGTCGTGTCGTATTGCGGTACCATTGAACTTAATGAGAGTGAGGAAATGGAGAGTTGAATCTATGTAAGCGCACTTTAATATCTCCGGCATCGATAGCCAATCTCCGTTGAGATTGGTCGCTGTGACCAAGGTTCGATCAGGAGGATATTATTTAAATATATATTTTTTTTAATATTTCTTAAATTAAGCCCTTAAAATATTGTATTTCGTAGTTTTTGTTCTTATCCGAATGTATCAGTTTATTAAGAAAATCATATTTAAGTATCGACAGTTTCGAGTCAGTGCTACAAACCGACGAGACACCTTGACTTGACTGCATGTTTGTTGCATTGAAAAAGCATGTTTATGTTTAAGTGAGGAGACGATTCTTGCTGTAGTATTAAGTGATATTTATCATATTGATGTATTGTCATCAGAATTGAACGAATATGAAACACTCCATCACCATATTCAAAAGGAAATGTCTCAGATTTGAAAGATTAAAACTAAAGAAACTATGGAGTTACTTAGATAAAAACTTTTCAAAATACATGATGCAAGTGAATAATTGAATATTTGTAAAATTAAAAAAAATATATTGAAGTTACGTAACTCAGTAGTGGTTATTATTAATTAAAAAAAACATACAGAGAAAAATAATATAAAACTTTACTAATTTTTTTCTGTCCATAGTTATCGCTGTATTTTATGACAAAATTTTGGAATTTTCGATCGAAATTAAAGTAATTAATATTAATTGACTTGAATAGTCAAAAGAAAAATGGCATTCTACATATCTTTTAAAAGAATATTAATGTCTACACCTACAGATAATTCCTAATCCTGAAGATTTTTCAACGAGATCGTCACAATACCGCTGCAATATCTTAGTTTAGCTAAATTAAATCACGTACACGTACATTGTTTTGCAGAAAACCATCTATTTGTCATGTCTACAATGTACTTAGATATGTAGGGGCAGCTTTCACGTAGGATGATACATCGTTTATGTATTCTAGTCTCGAGAGAATAAACTCCTCGGCTTTCGGCCAAGGATTGACCCTAGCTTTATTACATTGCTTATTGGTTTTATATAACCCATGAGACTTAATGAAAATAGTGGGCAAATATCGGCAAAACAATGAAGCATGCTATATTAATGATATCTTGTATTAACTACGCTATATTGATCGAATTTTACGAATGGCATAAGGGTTTGGTTTATATTGCTCGTAATCTTGTATTTGGCAGATGATGTGCCTCTCGTAGAAAGATTTATTACTTTATATTAATATGGATAAATCTTTTCGCGAGTTGTTGTTAGAGCCTCGATCTGAATAAATATGCGTGGTCGGATACAGAATCAGTTTTATTAAAAAAAAATTGTAAAATCTTTGATTTGTAGTTGTTAGTGAATTACTCTTGAGTTGTAGTTTATAAATGAATAACTCTTGTTGTTAATCAATGAATAACACTTGTTGTTTATCAGTGAATAATCAATGTTGATTATCAGTGAATATCTCTTGCTGTTTATTAGTTAATAATATAATCAATCGGGGATCGAACCCAAGACCTCGTGCTCAGCAGTCTTGCTACCACTAGACCAACAAGGCAGTCAAATGTTATTAACAATATCAGCATATAATTTCTTTCTTTTAAAATAAGTTTGTTCCATTTTCCTTCAACTTGTTTTTTATTAAACGTTATTCGAGGAACTCAAGCCTATAAACATCAAAAGGCAAGTTGAACCTACTAAAGCTTTTCAAGTGCAGTCTGTTTAAATTAACCTTAAATATTTACTTGTCGGTATTTACTTTCTCTTCTGGCTGCGATTACAAACCGTATCAAAGTGAATGTACCTACGTCCATTGTGAAATGGAAATTTCATATTGAAATTGGACCAAAATGGTAGGTATAAATCTTTGCCGGGTTTGCGGTTTGGAATCGTGGTTGATCAGATAGCGGATGACGGTGTGCGCTCTATTTGCATTGTATAACTGAAACTGGCTACTGAAACTGAAACTGGCTACTGAAACTGAAACTTTTCGAGTGAAAAATTATTATCATGCAATCCTTTGTGTCACGTTGCAAACGTACACGTTCTAACGCGAATGTAAGCACTGTTATTTTAAAACTAGCGCATTCCTGTTTGCAGTTTCAAACGGCTTTGTAGTAAAAGGTTTAAATTTTGCAAAGAAACCTAACGATATCGTTGATCTGTCAAAGACACTATGAAAGACTGCAAATTATATTTTCGAAACATTAAAGCGCGGTTGCAAAATTAAAATTCCAAAAAATCTAAAGGTGGTAACATTCATATAATTTTATATTTATATTTTAATTAATTAACAAGCATTTATATTCGTTCATCTTTATTTATTTTTTGGGGAAACCAATTCGTTGCTGTAATATTTTTTACAAATCTACCAATTTTTTTATTTATTTTATTAATTTAATAGGTCTTTATTACTCAGATGGTAAAGTAGCTGGTGCACTTAATCAGAAGATCCTGCGAGTCAAGCAAGATATGACGGTAGCGCGGTTAGCAAATTAATCCCGTACCCACGCCTAGAGGAACAAGGAACACCGTCAACCATTTGGTTTGTTCGCGCGATTCCGACACAAACAAAAACCTATCACTTGCTATTGATGGTAAACCATGAAAATATTTTAGGAGTAAAAAATAAATCCGAATTACAAATTTTTGCTTTTAATGTAAAATAAGTTAGTTTTTTTTTTGCATATTAAAATAAAAATGAAATATTTTAAATATTCGTTGTATTTTAACTACAATTTAGTAATATTTAAACTATTTACTATTCTATTGTCGATTGTTTGTATTCAAAACAAACACAAATTCTCGGGAAAGAAAGTAAAGCTCAGCATTGTGTGCTTCACAAAGACGCTCTCCAATTATGCTGGAGTGCCAACTTTGTCTGCTTCATTATCATTTCATTGATCGACTTTTGAAAAACTCTCACTGTGTTCCCAACTTCTCGAATCAAAAGTTGCCGCTAAACTCTTTGAATATCATTGTCGTGGTAATGAATTGGTGTTGTAGAACACAAATGTTTCTTTAAAAGTTATTTTATTGTTATTACGTTGAAGTTTAATTCATAAGGAAAACTAGTCAAGATATATCTATCTACAGAATGATTCATGGTTACCAGAGGTCTGAATGGTGTCTAAAAGGACTCTGGCTATTTATTGAACAAACTCATTTTTGTCCAATCCCTACAAAGTACCTGTAGGTAATAACTGCCCTACATGAAGTTAAACTCTTGTTTAGGATAGTACAATTTAACTCAATAAAAAAACATCACACACAGCCACTCCAATTACGGCCAGATCATTGGACACTAACCTATATCCTATATTGGGTTTGTGCTTAGCTGTCCCCCCGCCCTTGTACGTGCCGCCGCCAAGCGCTCGTTCTTCGCCGAAGCGCGGGTACTCGCTGTGAACGCCGACTAGTGCGACGCCCGCTTCCTCTCCTCCCGCGTCTCTCCCTCCCCCCGAGTACGCCTTCATCGCGCCCGGGATCGAGAGCGTCGACACCGGCTTCCGCAGCTGAAATACACCGAAATATACTGTCAGCAATTTGTTGAAATTCGAAAATTGAAATCTTAGTTCCGATAGGAGGTCTAACGTCTGATGAATCAAAATCACATAATTGTTGCAATTTGTATGTGACATATTTGTAACTTTTGTAGTTCACCCCACATATTAATTTAAAAACAAAAAATTGTTTCAAATGTAAATATAATCTAAACTGTATTGATTTGAACTTCAGAGTTGTACATGCTAACGTACCTACAGTGGTTATATTACCTGAGTGGTAATACTTTTACCGCTAGTCGTTTCTAAGTAGAAGCAAATTTTCATAGAGCGAGTGGGATTGCAAATATAAGAAGCAGAGCAACCGCTTCTCGAGATCTTACGTCGTCGTAGATTCAAATCCTACTCGAGAATTCAGTTTTTTTAAACTTTACGTATGTTATCAAAAACAGTTGATTCCAATTGCTTGTAAAAGATTTTTCTCACAACATTGAAACCATTTGCTTAAGTACGAAACCTTCGTAAAACTTAAGATACACGAGTTGTCTTATATTTTTGAACTCATAACCGTTTACCCTCTTTAACATAACAATGTCCGTTATCCTCTAAAACGTAAAAGGCCTCGAGGAAATACCATAATATCCTTGACCATAGTATAATAAAATGACTTTTTATGGAAATGTTAAAGATACACACACTATAATAATATTACTTTATTCCTCTGAAAAGCATTATCCATAAGTTAATTTACAATCGAAGTAGGTTATCTTCTTTCTTCTTATTCTTCATCGTATGGTTGATGAACAACCTGGTGTCAGAGTTTTAACCGCTCGTAGACCTCTGACATGGTTTTACACATCGTTGAAAAATCGCTTAGGTGTGCTTGTGTACTTTCAATGTTTTCCTTCACCGTTTTAACAAGTGATAATTAATTTCTAAAACGCACATAAATCCGAAAAGTCAAAGCTGCGTGCCTGGGAATCGGCTAGTAGCTGTTTGTTTATTTTTTCTTTTTACAGAATCCGAATTTATTGTTGGCTTCAAATTTATAAACACTTTATGAAAATGTTATAATACATTTTACTTATTAACTACTACTACTATCTCACTATTTCATGTATTCATATAGATACATATAAAATACATTTTTAAATATATAAAATAAAATTAAAAATGTACATTTAAAAATATAAAATATAGTAGCCCACCGGTATCGGGAACAGGGTCCAAGCTACCGGTGGTTAGGGGTCCAGAGAGAGGAACCTCCTCACTATTCGCGCCGTGTCCAGCAATACTGCCTTCTGTGCCAGGTTCCCAATCCAGCTGCCTAACGAGAGCCTCTTTACTATCTTACTATTATTATTATTATATAATATTATTATTTATACTCTTATTTATTTATACTCTTATTTATACTACTACTATTACTATCTTGTATTTAAAAGGTGTACAGCATTTCAGCTGTTGGACAAGGTTAAATAAATATGTTAGCGTCGCAATTATTTTCCGACTAATGAGAAATGCTTATGAAAACAATCAGAGCTCCTATTAAGGGTTACAAAAGCATTTTTGAGATATTACGCAAATAAATATGCGTGCTTAGTAAGACATGGTTGTGGGTTATTAAAATTTTCTAGATATTTGACTGTACAGTCACAAGCAAAGACATGTAAGAGCTTTTAAAAAACGAACCTATATTATATTATTAAGAAAATTAGGCATGTAATCAAATTGACGAACTATTCCTTCTACATAATAGACATGCATTAGTACTTCGATATTATTCAGATAACTATTTATATACTATTTATATTTTTCGGCATCTGTATTCCCGGAACATTATAATTTGGGGATCTTCAAATCAGAGTGAATAGGCATCTCAAAGGCAGGTGGGTGTGCTCCATCGTAGACCACAACGCCGTTTACCATAAAGGTAAACGGTAAGGTGGGTTCGTGGTCAAACACATGCCTTTACATTATAAAAAAAAAACAAAAATGCAAATGACTGTATCTAAGGTAGAGGTAGCAAAGACAGACATGTAACGTGCTACAAATAACTAATTAGCTCTTTTGACCAACACGCTTTTGTCTCAAGCTAATTGGATTTAATAAGTCAGTGTGCAAATTCTCCTCCGGTGTCATATATTATTGTTTTTCTGGTTTCTATTAATTTAATTTTGTCCTAAAAATATAGGAACCTCATTTTATGTTAAAGGTCTTTAAAATACCCATGGTTTCTTTAGTTAATCGGCGTGTAAAACCATGTATTTGCACACTAATTATTATTATCATCATAGTTATAAGGAAGAGATACCTAATTAATTTCTAATACGCACATGGTTTCTAAAATCAGGATTGCGTGCTTTTGACTTAATATTCCTACGGTCATACCACTAGGCCATACTGAGAGGTTTCATTATTTATGATAGAAGAAAAGGTTTTTTTTTCGTAAAGTGCATTATAGGTATCATAAATTAACTTCGATTTAACAACACTTCCGTAAAACAAAGAAAGTACATACATATTCACTGAAGCATGTTGGAGAATTTAAAGGTAAGTGTGACAGAATCCTCAAATTAGCCAATCACTCATGCGTCTAGACGACCAAATCGACCAACCGTGACGTGTGTGTTCAGTAGCCTTAAAATAATCTCGTCGTAACACGATACACTTGAATATTGCGTGTGAAGTATTGCTTAATTAAACTTCATGAACCCGTTGTGACGGTGAATTAAAATTACTATTTTAAATTAGAAATTTTAAAAAAATCTGATAGTAGTCATCTTGCACTGCAATACTGATTGCATTTTGTATGCCTAACAGCCGTTGATCTTTTTTATAATTTAAAGGAGGTATGCATACAGCCTGTCTGATATTATAAACATTTACTTCAGCCTAAGGACTCTTGCAACACCAGCGTTATCGTTGCATGAGCGGGCCTACAGGCAGGCGCTGGACAAGGCTGCGAACCGCACTACCAGTACCCGGCCCCGTCCGATAAAATGCGAGGAACACGCAAGGGGGAGATGGTTTAGTGGGTATGAGCCCCACATAACTGTACGTCACATAACGTACAGTTTGCGGTAGGAACAGTTTTTCTCCCCCCGGCCACAAAAAAGGGTTATCATCTCTATGATGATAATCTCTATGTAACTATACAACCATCTTTAACTTTAAAAATAAGGTAGATAGAGCGCTTAGAACCTTTTCTTCATTATTTTATTTTGCGACAACCCCGGCAAGAAATATTGTTGGAAAAAGAATAATTATAAAAAAACACACTGCTATTTTTTGATTTATTGACAAAATATCAAAAAGTTTTGAATATCTCTTGTATGATGGATGACGCAGGAATAATAAACCTCTATTTTATCGATTTTCCACATGCTATATTCGCCTAACAACATTTGGTTTAAATATTTAAATTAAAACACTGTCCCGTGTACTGGAAAGTTTGCAATGCATGCAATATCAGCCTTTAATGTAAGTAAAAATTCTGAAATTTAAATTCATTATGTATTGCATTCGTTTAGTTTAGATTTTTTTAAAGTTAAATGTACTTAAATGCATAATCAAACCGTTTAGAGCAAAATGTTTGCATGCTTTTATCTTTTTTAGAACCGCGAGGAACGCGAGGTTTGAACTTAGGGATTTTAAACTAGCATTATTTTGGGTCTGAATAAAAAAACAAAACCTGATGCAAGTACTAATTATGCAACTAAAACTATTCACAAATGATTTTGATGTTTTAATTAGGTAAAAAATAACACTTTCTGTCGTCATTGTTTTTATTTTGCAACGAAGACATTAATGTATGTAGCACATTACTTTGACCATCTTACTTATCATTAGCATTCAGTAAATTATGAGTCACGCAAAAACACGCTTAATAACGTATTTGCATAAGACAGCTAATTGCTGAGCAAAGAAATTTATTCATCACACAGCAGCTATAGACATAACCTAAAACAATGTTTGTATATTTACCTGAAGTGTAAGAGGTGTTTATTCTCTCACACTCATAGTCCGATTGGATGGCAATCCGACTAGACTGTAGAGGTGGATGAATGGGAGATCAGGCGCAGGGCCAACAGCTTTACGTGCTTTCCGAGCTAATTTATAATACATGCACATAACTTACGAAAAGTCAGAGTGCGCCTTGGGGTCAAACCTGAGACTTCTGACTTGCCAGTCAATGGTTTTACCACTAGGCTAAAAAAAAAATTAATAAGAAATAAAACCGACTTCAAAAAGAACTGAAAAGCTTGAAATAACTTTAAAACGTTTTGGAGTCGGTTCAAAGTCAAGTTCTTAATGAGAAGGTTAAAGAGGCCAGAACTTTTTCGATTTTTAGTGGTGCCTAAAATTAATACCCCCTCCCAGAATTTTGTGAGGCTAAATTATATTTGAAATCCTTATGAAAAGCCTATTCAAACGCTATTTTTTATCTTGGATGATTATTGGAGGGGGAGGGGTGTGACTACGTATCCCCTCTTCCTCTTTTGTCGCGTAACAAACATATAAAAAAAACATACAGTCGAATTGACAACCTCCTCTTTTTTAGAACTGCATATGTATACCTATATATACAGATATAGAAAGCATATAGAAGCGCGTTCTTAGTGGCTCCACAGTAATATCGAATAGATTTGCGGTATCACGTCGCCAATTCGGTTAAACTCGGGTGATCCGATCAAAATTGCGCCATTCGTATAAACTGTCCTCGCTGAAACTACCCGTTTACTCTTTCCTAGATGAAATATCTAAGAGAACGATAGAGAGTAGGGAGGAATGGTAGTTTAGTGTTTACTGCCACTATGATTAAGGAAATGTCTGAGACGTTTCATGAAACTAGATAAGCCTGAGAAAAGGGAGGTTTCTTTAAGAAAAGAGCTTATTTAAGTATATTTAATGCTAATATATGTGTATAAATAAACAAATTTTTACATTCGTAATGTCAGAAACCTAATTGTGATTATAAATTATTTAGGTTTATTAAGGAGAAACTGTGCAAGTGAATCGTTAGTTGATATCTTCAAGATATTATGTATCTAAAATGTGTTGTTCTAAATTGGGATTTCTATGTTAGTGCAAAATTACATAACACATTCTAAAACTTTACTCTATTTGAATCTTTTCCTTAAATTTTATCAAAATATTCCATTTACATCTAAATTCAGAAGAAAACTTTCAAATAAACTAAACAAAATTAGAAACGTAAAATCATGAAAGGACCGCGAACATTTTGTATTATTTTTAGGACATTCATTCATTCTATATTCATATCACATAGCGCAACTTTTTCGTTTTCCGTCCAAACTTCTGCAAACTTTTTTTTTGTCATTACATGCCTAACATTTTTTTTACTTATGTCTTTTTGCCGACTGTAGCAAAATTACGAGTACCTTTATAAAAGGCTGTTTGGACCTTTGTTAAAAACAAATTATTGAGTGGTTGATTATTTTGCAAAAGAATATTTTATTATTTATTATTGTATCGTTTCAGTCCTGTTACGTCTTTTTTCCTGCTATTTTAACGCAATTGGATCAAAACGTTTTTTATGAAAAAATAGCACCGGCCGTAAATCACTAAAAGATAAAAATAACACATACGTTATATTTATTTTGATGGTGGTGTTCAAAGTGATTATCTTCATTTGAAGTAGGTTTAATACTTACACATAAATATAAATACTTTTTTATTTTCTTGGGTTCTGAAATGCTATTTTTGCTTATTACTGAAACGAACTGAAACTATTATTTATTTTAATATTGTTTGTTTGTTATTTTCTTTTATTTAAAGTTAACTCGAACCGCCGTTTTAGAAACCACGTATCGCATTTTATGACGATGGTTTTAAAATGAGATACAATACAATGTTGTTTGTGACCACGATGGGCAACAGAGTTGAAGTTTGCTGAGTAAGATTGATAAATCTTCGCGTTGCTGACAATAGTGGAGTACTTTCTTTCTCAGCATTAAAACTATAACTAATGCTCTAACAAACCCAGTGATGCTATGAAGTTCTGTCTTGTCTGTTCAACCTGCGTCTTGAAGTCAAACTGAAGATGAATATGTCTACGTGTAAGTACGTATGTATACCTACATTGTTGTATAGTTCAGATAAGACGAAGAAATTTTAGAATCACTCACAAAAACACCCAAACAGACAAATGCATTCTTACAATTTTGACTTATGGAGCATAGAATTTAATTTTTGCAAATGTGCGATTAAGCGCAGTATTCAGAGTGTGAAATTCAAAATACTGTAGCATTTTCAATTTAACACTCTGAATTATATATTTTGAACATGGTATTGTAAGACCATGTTCAAAATATTGCACTGCGATAAGCAAAATGGCATTGACGTGGCTTAAATTAAAGGCCGCAAAACTGAAATAATAGGGCGGGCCACCTTTGTAACATTCTTGATAAGTTATGAGCCAATGCAATGTTATAACCAAGTGAAGCCCTGATACAGCAAGACAGCGATGTAGTACTACGAAAGATATAGCGGGGACATTAGAAAAAAAATTGGTCTATACTGGCTCTGGACTTGAAAGACTTGAAAATTATAAGGTGAGGTTTTTTCCTAGCAATAAAATAATATAAGCTGAAAGTATCTAACAGTAATTGTAAGTTGAAATACATTGTTTCCATTTTAGAAAATACAACACAGAAATATTTTCACTGTGCTCAAATAGGGTTGATTTGGTCTTCTAGTCAGGTGGGTGACGACATATTGGGGATTGAAACAAGACGTGAATACGAATTGGCGGGATAGAATGCTGAGTGAAGCTATGAGTGGGAAACACTGATGAGTTTGATCCTTAAGTGAGATAATATGCGAGGGTAAATTAAGTTGATAGATCGCTGAATGTTCACGTTACGTAATGTTAATATATTCGTCAACTTTGAGGCAATTTAACGACTACTTTGAACTTTTACATAACTGACTGATATGATACAAAAACTTTTTCAAACATTTTTTGTAAAAATAAAAGATACAACTAATAAAAATAATCTATTTAGAGTTGTGTTGAGTAGAAACAATATTTTGTTATAAAATTTAAAAAAATAATAATAATTTCTCAATGGGCTATGACTTAGACCAGAATAATTACATACCTAATAATAATAATATTGCGTAATAGCTTCCTCTTTCTCGCAAATCCATCCAAAGGTAAGATCTGTAAGAGATCGCTTTTAGCGATAAGACCGCCCATCGTTAATATGTTTTCATTACTTAAAATTTGTTGTATGGTGTACATCTATCTATCTACCTAATATCGGTTACAAAAATATTGAACCAGTCCGGGAATCAAACAAGCGATTAAAGTTTATTCTATCTATCTATCTACTTAATATCGATTACAAAAATACTGAACCAATCCGGAAATCAAACAAGTGATACCGAATGCAAAAGGTCTAAGTCAACCGCTACACCAATAGTGTCTTCCATACATATAATTCTACAATTCAGTTCAACCCAAGCGTTGTAAATATTAATACTGTTTGATGGTTTTAAAGCAAAATGTTGGAAAGCGCCCGTATTTGAATGGCAAAACTGAACTTGTAATTTCACAGCCAACAACCCGTGATTAATAACGGTCATAATTTTCGACGTAATTAACGTTATTTTAATCAAAGCATGCATGTTAACATTGTATTAAGAAAATACATGTTTATTGTGTAAGATCAATCAAACTTAAATTAGAATAATGTACCTAAGTACTTTTTTTTTACGTAAAACGGTTTTGTCATCAAAACTAAAGCTAATATCAGATCAATCTATCAACAGGAAGGGGGTGAAATATCGATTACTAAATTTGAACCAAATAATAAACAGGTCAAGCTAAGTAAACCGTTTAAAACGTTTGATTTCCATCGCAATAACTTCTCATTGAGCGCATGGAAAAAGTTGCGGTCATATAAACATAAAAATAGGTAATTACTTAGTTTAAACCCAACCTATCTGGGTGGGGTGCCATAATTTATTTATTGCTATTTTCCAAGTTACTTACGACTAAAATTGTGAAAAATAAAAAAAATGCTGGAAGAAAAGTTAGATTTTCTGTAAAATTACGGATAACTTTATAGCTCTGTAGCCAGTAAGCAATTTTCGAATTTATTTTAGTTCACACGTACCTTATGTGTCGTTTGACAAATTACAAAGAATGGTTATCATTGGGATGATTTTGATAAATACTCGTAGATATTTATTTTGTATCGAATACCAATAAGTATACCTAAGTATCCAAATAGTATCGTATAATAAGTGCCAAGTGGTCTCCGGCCTAAGAATAGAACCACTCTTACTCGTCCCACGGGTGTCAAAAGAAGCGACAAAGGGAAAAATCTGGAGGATGCGCACCATCCTTCTGTGAAACAGCAATCATCTGCTACTGCGATCGCCAACCCGCTTGCCCAGCGTGGTGATTCTGGGCAAATACCTCCAATGAGCGCACAAAATTGAAGCGCACTGATGATGATGACCAATAAGTAAATAGTGAAAATAAAGCTAAAGGTATCGAATCAAAAGTATCGAGTATTTATTTGTATAAGAATATCCCTAACGAGAAATACGGAAGGAAAATGAAAACGTATGAAATGTAAGGTCAACAATATTAAGAAAATACGGTCCGAACGGTATTTCAGGAAAGATTACCTACCTATATCAGGGATTGTTGTGCTATCAGAAAAGGACTTAGGTTATAAGCAAGAGAAATATGTCAACTGAAGCATAGGATTTTCATTTTTTTTTCTATATTAAAATTATTGATTTAAATATTTTTGTAACTAGTGAGAAATAAATTGGAGTACACTAGCGATATAACTATAGATGACTTCAATGTGTTTATTAAGTTTGGTATAGAATATTAGTCATGGTCAATAATTGGTCATACTACGCTTTGACTGATCGTTTCTGAGATGGACTTTGTTGTTAGGTCAGGTTAGTTAGATATTTGTTAGGAAAGGTCAACTCAAAATCGAATAAATATGTGTATATCTCGTGTCACGGTATACAAAACAAGTCAACCGAATTTAAGGTATTTTTGTGTATATTTGTGGTATAAATAGGCTGCAGAGGGTTTTTCACCCTCTCCCTACATTTTTTAATTGCGATTTTAGAATTTTTGTATGAACTTTATCCAAGTAATTTAACCGTCCGCGTCGGTCGTTTAATTAACCACGCGAGCAAAGCCGCGGGCAGAAGTTAGTTATAATTATATCTAATATTATTTGCCAACTAATATCCCATTTCCGAGCGGTTCCTCCCGCTTTTTTCTCCATTTTTCGCGCTCTTTTTAAATGCCAGTTTGTAAGGAAATTATCCAGCTCGTCTTGGCATCTTTTACGTGACCTGCCGCGATCGCATCTTACTGACTCAGGGCGCCAGACTTGTGATTTTATAAGCCCACTGTTCAACTGGCAGATATGCCCCATTTTAGCTGATCGTCTTTTTAAACTTTTATTGTTATAAATTGAGTCATTTTTTTTCAAAATCTTTACATTAAAATTAAACTCTACAATTATTTTAGGTTTTTTTTCAAATGTAAAAAAAAATCAGTAAAAGCTTTATCAGAACTAGTTACCATAAATAAATAATATAAACACCTTTATGTTTCCAATTACGATTATTCGTTTCCGCAATCGTTCTCCTAAAACCGATTCATTCAAATCGATACTAATCGGTTTCAAAACACAATGCTAATATGTCTTTGAAAGATAAACATTAACAACCTGTGTCAGACTATCGATTTCTACTTATATAACATACCTATACAGGCTTTAATCTATACATACATAATGTTCCTATCATAATGCCCATTCGATTTGGGTACATCAATGCGTGACCTTTGACAACCTTTAAAGTATACCTAAACAACACTTTAAGTTGTGATAATCTAGTGGTATGACCATTGACTGGCTAGTCAGAGGTCTCCAGTTCGAACCCAAGGCGTGCATTTTAACTTTTAATAAGTCATGTGCGTTTTATAAATTAATTATCGCTTACTCCGTGACTCTGAAAGCACGTAAAGCCGTTGGTCTTGCACCTGATCTCTCTTCAGTCGTGTTGAATTGCCGTCTCATTGGACTAATCAGATTATGAGAGTGAGAAAATAGAGAGTGCACCTGTGTTTACGCTCACACTTCTGCACTATAATATCTCCTGCGAAGCTGCGTAGCTTATGTATAATAATTTATAACGAAAAATCTAATTCTTTTAAATAAATGTCACAGCATCTACGAGTACGTCATCAACTAAAGCTACAAAAATGATTGTTGAAGTACTAACAATATTCCAACTCAGCATTCACATAATGAAAAGGTTAATTGTATTTTGGATTAACTTTTGCTTCTTTTTATTTATTTATTTTTTGTCGTATTCTTTACCGTTTCAACTGTGCCTATGAAAGAGACTAGACCCTACGACGTCGGTCTCAATTGAAACAAATTGTACTTTTTGGAACAATAAAGATATTTTAGTTTATTTATATGTTTTAATTTTTCAGATTTTCAATACACAAGCTATTAATATCAGGGTATAAATACCTTAAAGCTATCAACAGCATGGCCTGGTTACGTATGCACCACGCGATCCCTGCACTGGACTGAACGTGACTGACTAAATTTAGAATGATTAATGTATATTATATTTTTATCGGCGTAAACAGGCCTTTACGTAATGTTGATTTCAATTAAATTCAAACAATATTTTACATTGCATTGATATATTGCTTACGTTTAGAAAATATTTACACAGTTTTCTCTCTGTTATTAATTAAATCGTTTTGTTAAATAAAGTTCAAAATTTTTGCACAAAGAAAAAATGATTATTAGCGGGATTTGAACTTGAGACTTACTGTGTAAAGCCTCAATCGCTCTGCCACTTAGCTATTCGTAACCTCTCGCCTGTGTTATCGAAATTATCTTTAACATTTAACCATCCCATATGGTTGTTACATTCACCCCTTGCACAGACTCTATACATAGCTCTAACTGGCTAGCATGTCTAATTTCGCAGTTTGTCCTTATGATTTATCTGCCTTTTTCCGTACATTTACGTGTTTTCTTCCATTCATCTCTATTGACTATCGGTGAAAGAAAAAATCGTGAAGAAACCTGGATAATAGTCTGAAGTCGCTAACAAGCAGTGAGTTAGCGTGGTGATTAATGCTATATCCTTCTCTGTGCGAGAAGAGGCCTTTGCCCTATAGTGGGACAGTTACAGGCTGGTTTTTTTATTATTTATTTATTTTATCTCTATAAGCTGTCATGTTATTGCTTTCTTTTACACTATTGTGTATAAAGTAACCTTAAAATATATGTTAAGTGTCGTTTAGGGGTATATACGATACGAAAAGTACATACGATTCGAATATTGTGATTGCAAAAAGTAAAAATAAAACAAAGAACAATACGCAAAGAATATTACAAGAGTTTCTTGCATTGTTTTCCTTTACTATGTTCTAAAATACCGTTAAAGTTCAGTACAGTACAAAAACAGTTTACATAATATTTCACTTCTAACTTGATAACCACGAAAGCAATTTTGGCGCTGCATTGTTCGCACATAATATCACAAGCTCTTGTTTCATTAAAATTGATTGAATAGATAAAATTCTGTAAATTAAACGCAAATTGGGAAAGATATTTTAACTATTTTAATGAAAAAAATATATATATTATTTATTATGTTAAAGTTAAATTTATAATATTTACGTCAGTATAATATCATTATATCGACGTTTAAGCTGTAATTTTTACCCGACTACAAAAAAAAGGAGGGTTATGATTTTAGCAGTCTATGTATGTATGTATGTATGTATGTATGTATGTATGTATGTATGTATGTATGTATGTATGTAAGTTTGTTCATCTGTTCCCTCGTAGCTCCTAAACTATTTGTTGTAATTCAATAAATAAGGTGTCTATCGATGCGTCTTAATGGTCTGCGGGTTATAGGATTTATGAAATTTCGTAAAATCAAATAAGGTGGATTTTAAAAATAAATTAGTCAGCTCGAAAAAAATAAAGTTAAGATAAATTTATCGTGTTTGATATCAAATGGAAGGTCTTGATGAGCACATTCAGAATATGTATATATTATCTATATATTCTGGACCACTTCTTAGAATATCAGGCTTCTAACTACCCATTACGACTATCATAAATATATGTGATTATAACACTGCATACAATGTGAAAACGTGATAACAATAAATATTTACTAATTAAATTAAAGTTTCTACACATCACTGCCTATTAAATTATGATTATATTTTAAAATAATGTTAATTAAATTGAGATTTCTTTTTCGTAACTAGATGGCGTTGGTTTGCGGTTTTGTGGAAGTAAGTAACATAGAGTTAAAAATACCTCCTCAAAAATCCCGGAATCGTAAACATAACAATTAAATCCCGGGATTTTATTAATATGGACTGGATTTTGACCTATAGTTTTTATTAGAATTAATTTTGTATGTAAAATAAAACTCATTAGTTTAACAGTTTTAGTACCGAACTACTTAAGTACTTATTACATTATCTGTTACCGATGTCTAAAAACATAATAAAGACTTTTTATTGTAATAATTTAGTTCGTATGTATTTAAAACGTTAAATTAATATTTTGGAGAATTTATTACATGTTTGCTTATTAAATATAATAAATTATTTAATAAGAAATTTGAAAAACAACTGATACGGAAGGGATTCGAACCCACGATCTCCGACGTACCGTGCCGACGCTCTAACCGCTGAGCCACCGTATCCCATCAAAATCAGTCGAAATTTCAAATCTCTTTCTACGCCTAGGGCGTGTGGTAATATCTATCGGTGCCTTCTAAAAACTGCAAAGTTTAGAACACTGAGTCGGATAATTAATGTATTCCGTTCGATATTACCACACGCCTAAGGCGTAGAAAGAGATTTGAAATTTCGACTGATTCTGATGGGATACGGTAGCTTAGCGGTTAGAGCGTCGGCACGGTACACCGGAGATCGTGGATTCGAATCCCATCCGTATCAGTTGTTTTTTCAAATTTCTTATTAAATAATTACACGTAAAATTAATTTCTTATTTCCCGGGAATTAATTGTAATGTTTATGATTTCGGGATTTTAGAGCAGGTATTATCAACTCCATGTTACTTACTTCCTCGAACTTTAGGTAATGTACTCTATCTTTGATGATATCCCACAAAAAAGGTTTCATGTGTACTTATACAGCTTGGCAAAAAAGAGTCTGAGGCGGTGACAGCTGGAACTAAAAATAAAAATCTTAAATAACTACGTTTGTGAGTACTAAAATAACATAAAATGATTCATTTGATTAAAATTAATGACAAAAAACTCGTCATAGAAATATGTAAGCACTTAATAACTTGTAATTTGAATTGTAGTGTGAAAAGTGCGACAGCGGCGCCCCCAATTTTTCCAGACTCTTTTTTGCCAAGCTGTACTTCTTACTACTTTTCATGTATACTTCTAAGAAATATATGAGGCCATGTTTTAATAGCTCGAAGTCGCGGACGACACCTTTGAAATAAATTTAATTTAAAAAATACATGACATTGACTAAAGGTTTGAACCGAAGTTGACAGTTAAAGAAATCTACCTATTTAAGAACTACCACATTCTAAAAAATTGTGATTAAAATGAATTTTATTGGTTTCTTTACCACTAAAAATCATTGAAAAAAAATATAGTATAAAAACTAAAACCCGACTACTTAAAATCTAAAAACAAGCTTCTTAGATTTTAAATAAAATTCTGTAGTCGGAGGCCTTAATGTATTATAGGTAAATAGGTACTAGATAATCTTCCAAGGGTAAATACTTTGTAATTTGGTGGCCTCCGACTACAGAATTTTATTTCAAATCTAAGAAGCTTGTTTTTAGATTTTAAGTAGTCGGGTTTTAGTTTTTATACTATATTTTTTTTGGTACCTATTTAGTTTGAAAAGGTTTCAAGTCGTAGGTCAACTTTGTAGATCAGAATCATTGAATTTGGTAAATGATTATTTTCAAGGTTTAATTGATAGAAAAATATACTAATAATGGTATAATATACCAATAATGGTACAAATATAGGTAAATATCTATTGATACTGATTATGAAAAACTACATTTTCGCATATTTTAGCTCGTGAGTGAACACTCATTAAGCAACATGACAGTGTAAAACTAGATGACAGTATCTTATTTAACGTAAATTATTATATAGCGTAGCGACAGCAAAAAACTGTCTCAATTTGAAACTAATGAAATAGCATAGTGAAGATTTTTCTTGCCATCTAAACATTTTCTGATGGACACTTAACCTACTTTTCTTCGTAGTTTTGCAAATGTTTAGAGTATTCTTGGTCTTATTTTCTATTAAATTTATAATCTATTTAAATTTTCATAAATTTTAACCTTCTGGGAAATAAGTTTGATTAGATTCTTGAATGCGCAAAGTATGTAAGTCGCTACAATCAGATTATGATATTTTATTATTTATTTCAAAAGAAATGTATGTGTTTCACTGTGGCCTGACAAAATTTTCAGAACTAGCGTATTTACAAAAAACGTAATAGTACGTGTTTATTAAAATCTAAAAGTCAGTTAGTAAAAACATCAAATTGGTATAAATTAATGATGTTCTAAATAAAAAAAAACCCTAGATATCTGTTTGGATGTTTGTGTGTATGCTGTCAATGAAAAAGGCAAATTCGGGTTGGTAGACAATTTTCATTCATTTAGCAAGCATCGCAATCGGAACTTGGTAGCAACCTTTGTGCAGTTGACGCAACAGCACAAAGGGTCAGCATGCTAAGTCCACGTACAATTCGCATGCAGTTTAACGACTTATTCATCTAACAACACGCCAATTGCAAGATATCTGACAGTCGTTCAATGATTTCAAGCAGTAGCTGGCATTGACCATAAACAAATAATGGATTTTTTTTCAAAGACCTCTAGAAACTTTCACATTTGCCCTTAGAAAAGATAGTATAATAAAACGCAAACACATTTACATTATGGATGAGGGTGCGAGTGATATCAATCCAAGATACGAAGCAACGTTTAAAGCTGTTTCTACAGCAATACATTACAATCAAGATAATAATCACTGGTAGAGGTTCTGTTATCTATGCTAATGAGTGTACATAAACTAATAGCTTGTCTGATTTCAAATTATTGTAACAATCTGGGTGAGGTAAAGGATATTTGGTGAGGCATAAACTGCACATAGGTGCAGCAAAGGGCTGTAGTGAACTTATTTAATTGATTTGGTCATCGGTTGATTTGGTATTCTTTAAATTAGTAGCTCAAATACGATACACTGAGTTCTTTGATTTGATAAATAATAACGTATTCTTGAAATTTTGAGCCAATAATAATAATCAACACAAAAATATTAAAATAAATAATAAACGTTTTAGGTAGACACTTTTTGATTTTGATTTAGTTAACTGTTCCACATATGTCACGACGAGTAGGTATATTAAGGGGGTCTTTCTATTTTTGGTGTAAACATAGGTAATGATAACAAAGACAGTAACACAATCCACGAGTTAATTATCGACATTAACGTTCATGGTCAAGCCCTACTTTCCAGAAATATTTTTACGATTAAAAAAACTTCTACTTAAAGGAACGCTTACCAAAGTACCTATAATAATTTATTTATAACCGTTTGTAACACAAACAACGGTAAAGGTAAAAGTAATTACGTATAAAAAATACATGAACCTTACCGTACGTCTGATGTAACCAATAATGATGAAAAAGGTTATTTGAAATTGAACTACAAATGTCAGATGGTTTGCGATTCGTCGCTCTTGTTGCACGTGGCCTGTTACCCAAAGACCTTTACAAATAAAAGTTTGTATTGAATTTTTACACGTGACTTATTTCTTTCTATATTTGCTTCGTACTTACATATTACATGTTTCATGATAATGGTTTAAGTTTATAGAACAAGACGAGAAGGGTCAAGGAAAAGTCTCTAATTTTACTCGTTTGAAACTTATGACTATTGATACCTCTAGTATTGTAGTTTTAAGTGCGGTCTAGCGAGTCATTTAAGGGCTCTAGGAAGTAATCTTTTTTCTGGGGTCGCTGTCATCGAAATCGATGAGCAGGACTATATATATAATATATATTGTAGTTTCAATTGATTAAAATATTAGTTTCAGAGAATGAATGCTTATGTCAACATTAGAATCCCAAAGTCCCGGCAACGGATATAAATTCAGAATCATCTTAGTATTTTAGTTGAACTATATTGAATGGCAATTTTATTTATTATTTATTTATAATTAAATTATTATTATATGAATTAATAATATAAGCACTATTAAACTTACTAAAAATCAATAACATAGCCTCAATGGTTGGCAAAAAGCTTTCAAAACACCAACCTGGTAAAAACCTACTTTTAAATCAAACATTTGTTCTAATAATGAAACAGTTCGCAATTTCAGTTATTTGTGCGTAGTTCTATATGAATATACATTTTGATTTATTACTCAACAAACATGAAATCGCAATCATCATTCCCTATTTTACCATACTATATAAACCCCTATTTTCAGAACTCAATTCCTGAAATTGGATGAAGCCTTTGAAAATTGACAAGGCAATCCGTACTATTCGAAAATTTTATGGAATCGACGAATTGTGGATGTGACGCAGTGTTTGAAGAGATAGAGCCTATAACTATATACGAAGCGACCGTGCGATGAACATTCCATATCGTTGTGCTCGGGGAATGTAATTGTAGAAACTGTATCCAATTTTGATTCTAAACCAGGTGGAAATTGCGGCGGATTCGTTTTCCGATACATTTTAGTACTCCATACGTGACTAATTTGCATATGCATGATTTCCTAAAAGATTTTACTAACTACGGGCAGTGTAGGTATACTTTGAAAACATATCACAAAGTTTGACACATCTCATCGAAAGAAATGTGACCGTTATCAATAACTGGATTAGAGTAATTGGCAACAAAACTTTCAGTACCATTAGAAACACTGATACAAAAAGTTACCATGAAAAGAGGTTGTTTTCCCAACCTTAATTATGGTCTGTGCCATCCATCCTTGTCTGATAAGAACTAACATTGATCATAGACTTGGAGTCCAAGTGGATGATGGATGGTTAGGGTAATGTTCGATATCACATGGGTAATGAACGTAAGAGGCTGTGAGGATACCCAAACTCAAGAGAAATGAATTATAACGGATTCATTGTGTATGTGTGCTATAAAGAACTACTTAAACTGAATTTCAGAATTTAAGCTACATAATTATACATTTATTTCGTCTCGACCCTCATTTGTGGTGCTAAACTTAGTCTGAACATCTAAATAGTATCGATACGACTAACGTCCAACAAACTCAAGGTCAATTAAGCTCTAAAGGAGAAAAGCCTGATCTCGAAATAGTATTTGATACTCCCGGTTTCGAGAAAGACTTCTCTGTCTAGTTACAGGAACTAAAATATAATTCAATTTTAAAAATTAATAACATTAATTACAGAAGTGAATTTTTGTAAGTTATTTAATAAAATGTTATTAAAAAAAAGTTCATTAATAATATCAAAATTTTACTTAGAGCATTACTTGCGAATCATGCACTCGGAACAGATTTTGATACAATCTCAAAACTCTTCATTATCGAAACATTCCTTATAATGTAATAATTATTGCCTTATAGTATAAAATATAAAATATTACATACCTCCAGATTAAAATAATTCGATATCTGAATCCAATATTGCAACATTATCAAATTTTATATACATTTCGACCACATTTCTACGACACTACTAAACACGAATTCAAATATTATGATTCTAAATATTTTACAGACTGGTGACACTTCCATGCTCCAGTTTTAGATTTCAACAACCCACTCAAAATGTTTGCGTTATGAATAAGATACAAACATGTGCTAGACTCCCTAGCTGACTCATTTGAAAAAGATTTGTGTGACATCTAACGAAATTGTATTTATTAGAAATTTTATTACGGTTTTACTGAGTACTTTAACTTTTAATTTATACTCTATTTCCCGGTAAATTAATTCATAAAAGTTTTTTTAATTGCTTTGAGTAAAATCTTCAGTTTTTTTTAAATGGTACTTACATAGCCACAATTTACGCACAGAGAGTCATTTGTTTAAATTTTATGTTGTAATGTGTAGGCATAATATATATTATGTAAATTTATTTTTAATCGTTTAAGTGACAGGGACAGCTTGGCGGGTAATTAATTGGATACGTTCCGTAATCTCGTCTTTTGCAAGATACATACAAAAGATTTTATTTAGCTTTTCGCAAGAAACTGGTTCAAATAAGTAATTTCTTGCTGTCAAAATTTTCAGTTATTCCACTATATTGACAGCACATTTGGCTAAATTTAATTTTTATATAGGTATTGTTTAAGTTTTTAGAATCATATAATATATAAGCCATTTGCAAATAAAGTTAAGCGATCCGCCTAATAAACACAATATTTTTTTTTAATTTTTAAGTAAAAGTTATAAAAATAGGAACTATTTTTATTTATAACTGACTTTCTTAATAGTAATATTATTTTCATCAGCGTCAATGAAGATAACACAATAAGAGAGTTCTATTTTATTTAATTTTTGCTGAGTAATTATAAGTAACTAATAATACCTTAAAGTTAATCATTGGGTGATCATTATTGACAATTCATCAGTCAGTGTCACGCCTACATTCAGAATTAAGCAAATAAATGTAAATGAGAGTTTTATACAAATTTGCCTAAATATATAGTTTCCCGCCGAAATGAAAGTAATAAAATTTGTGCGTCACTTGTTTGTGGAAGTATTTATTGATTTACACTTATATTTATTCTGTATGTTCACAATGTTGTAGTGTTATAAATTCCGGATAGAAAAAAGAATTTATAAACAGGAATCTGCATTTATAACCTAACATAAAATATTGCCTGACCTGTAATTTATCCCAGAAAATCACACAGAAATATATGGTATTACTCTTAAGCGAAAGGGTACCTAAAAGGTACGTAAAATTTATAGTCACTTGCTGTAGATCTGTTAAAATACATAGATCTTTTTAATGGGTAATAAAGCCATGTTTTCTTTTTGGATATAGCACAATCTTCAACATACAACATGTACCTATCATATAAAATTAGTAGCGGTGTCCATATAATAAGGTCCAGATATGAGTCGAATTCTTGTTTTATATTATCGATAGTTAAACTATATTTCTCTCCATTTGCATCACCGAAAACCATTTCAAACCAGCAAATACAGAACCCATAAAACACCTCAAACCAAACCCTATTATTTATCAACAAAGGTCCCTTGTATATTTAGGTGTATCAATACAGGCCTCAGGAGTAAATATCATAAATAATGTCCGATACCGTCCGTCTAACGCCCAGATAACTCGTAAACTTGGGATACAACCACAAAATATGTTAGGATGTGACCATTCACTTGGAGATGTGCCGTTTCTATCTTGAAGTAAACGAAGGATAAAAAGGATATTACGACATAAATTTTATTTTTACACCACCTGCGAGACGCATTGTGATATTGAGTACCTATAAGTATTGATAATGGAGTAATAGGTAGGCATTGTGTAGTAACGTTTGGAAAATGGATACAAAGAAAATGAGGTAGAAATAAGCTGGATCATAATATTATTACAAGTCCTTACTTCCAAGACTAGTTTAGATCGTAATTTGTGGGTAAGGTGAAGATATTTCTTTTTTATACCATTAATATGGGAAACAAGTGTGCAACCCGCGTGTTGGTTAGCCGTTACTGTCACCTATAGATGCTTGCTTCATCAAGGTAGGTAAGGGTAAAAGGTATTGCTTATGCATTACTACCTTTTTTCCACCCCAACTCCTTGAGTTTACTCTCACCATGTGAAACGCAACATAATGTTGCTATTTTACTATCGCTACTTTTTTGGTTGTGGTGTGGGTGATATGCAAAAGGTAAAATTTATAACAACAAGAAACTTTTAAAGACCAAATAAATTTGCTTATAAGTGCAATTGAACAGAGTATCAAGAAGTCACATGTTAAGAAACAATTACTGTCCATTAAACGAAAACATATATCAAGCACAAAGATCCACTTAGGTTAGTTGAAAACGCTTCCGAACATTCGAAGTCGAATAAATACTGCACTTAGCAGCACTAACATTTTATAAAAGACTTTTAATAAAACGTAGAACCCGTTTCCTTGCGTTTCCGCACCATTAACAAACTTAAATAGACAAGATTGGATGTTTCCCGTACAAGTAAAAAGGTACTGATAGTAAACAAAGTTGTAAATCACGTGAAGAATCCGTGCAACAAAAAATGAAAAGCTAGTGAACCGATAAATTACCTGCTTACTAGATTGTAATGACCTTTGTCGGAAAATAAATCTCAAAGAAAATGGGTAAGTGTGGTAAAAAAAAGATGAAACAAAAATGTTGCGAAGTATGAAATAAATATAGTTAAACAATGTCTTAATCAATTAACCTGATGTTAATTTGGAAAATAAATATTAAATTTTAAAAAAATATGAAGATTTATTTCCAATTTAACTTGAGCGAATGTTTTCAGTAAGTTGTCATTCTAAATTTATCTGTTTTTCAAAATAAATGGCATCATTCTGGATTGGCGCCAAATTGAAGAAATGTTTCCATATAAGGAAGTGAAAAATTGCCTTAGCGTAATTTTCTATTTCGATTCGCACAATGAAACGAATATTTCGCCGAAGGAAATAAATTTTGATTTATTGTGGTTTAACAAAATGTTTCAATAGATATTGTAAATCACTTTAATAGAAAACTTTGCATGTGGTTAAATTTTATTGAGTTATAATATATTTATAATATAAGAGAAATAATAATGTCTTAAAATTGTCAGCTTAACGGAACTAAATATTTATGTTACTTTTAAGATAATGTTTATTTACATTAATATACAATAATTTACATTACTATACATAGATTAGGGATTATATTTTAAAGTCCAAGATAACTAACGTATTATATTTGTGACAACTTGTATGTTCAATATTTTTCCCATTTAATCTAATATATAAAATTCTCGTGTCACAGTTTTCGTTGCCATACTCCTCCGAAACGGCTTGACCGATTTTGATGAAATTTTTTGTGCTTATCCGGTATCTATGAGAATCGGCCAACATCTATTTTTCGTCCCCTTAAATGTTAGGGGTAGTCCACCCCTAAATTACGGAAATTATTTATATGGCAAAAAGGTTCAAAAGGTGAGAAAAAGGGGTAGAGTAGGGTAGGGTAGCGGTATAGTAGGGTAGGGGTAGGGTAGGGTAGGGTAGGGGTAGTGTAGGGTAGGGTAGGGGTAGAGTAGGGTAGGGTAACGGTATAGTAGGGTAGGGGTAGTGTAGGGTAGGGTAGGGGTAGTGTAGGGTAGGGTAGGAGTAGTGTAGGGTAGGAGTGTAGGGTAGGGTAGGGGTAGATTAGGAAAATTTTTAAATTACTGCCCAACGAAGTGGGCACGGGTTAGCTAGTTTTATTAATATACTAGCTGCCCCGCGCGACTTCGTACGCGTGATTATCCTACTTCAAGGCCTATTCTACCCCTACCCTACTCTACCCACTACCTTATTCTACCTTTAACCTACTCTACCCCTACCCTACTATACCGCTACCCTACCCTACTCTACCCCTAACCTACCCTACTCTACCCCTTTTTCTCACCTTTAAACCTTCTTTGGATCTCCACAAATAATTCAAGACCAAAATCAGCCAAATCGGTCAAGCCGTTCTCATGCTATGTCGTGACAACGGAAAACGGGTTTCATTTTTATATATATAGATTATTAGACTTTAGTACTATTCTTCAACTGTTTCAAACACGAAAATGAGCCATTTATTTGATTTGTATCTTCTCGAACTTAAATTTATGAGTTAAGATCTCTAAGAACAAAGTTCAACCACATATTTCATATCAAGGACCTATGTTTAATTTTAAGTTTTCCCTACCACCCATGGCTTAAAATTTCGAAAAGCAATCAAACTTCCACTAAGAATAACTTATGGCAAATCTTTATTTTTTCTTACTTATTTCTGAGATTAGGTGTATCTACGTTTTTATTTCCTTTTTTATTTATGGATTCACGCCTGTATTACCAAGAGGAGGTAGGCAGAGGTGTGCAGTACACCCGCGTTTCGCCGGCTATGTTATAAGTCCCATGTAATAGGGGGCGAGCCTATTGCCATTAACTGGACACAATTCCAGACTCCGTGCTGCTACTGAGAATTTCTTAATGGAAAAACCCTATAACACTTTGCCCGACCCGGGGATTGAACCCAGGACCTTGTGCTCAACAGTCACGCTTGCTACCACTAGACCAACGAGGCAGTCAAAAGAAAACCTCCTTTCCAAAAGTCCTTTCAAAAGAAAATAAATTATTGCTTTGATTTATAGGTTTTCTATATTTTCGTTACGAGATTTCGTGGCGTGTGTATTGCGGTCGCGTCGGCAAAATAAGATTAACATATCTCTACTCGAAAAACACACGAACACAAAAACTATAAAGAAATTGTGACTAGACTTCTTGTGGATAATCATAAAATATTTTGTCTGGAGTCGCCGGCTGAACTGAAAATTGTTTCTTTACCTAGCATAAAAGAGCTTTTGGATATAAGGAAACATAACATTAAACAAAGACTCACGCCTGTATTTCCCAGAGGGGGTAGGCAGAGGTGTATGAAGTACACCCACGTTTCGTCGGCTATATTATAAGTCCCATGTAATAGGGGGTAAGCCTATTTATTCCAATTAACCAGGCACAATTTCAGACTCCGTGCTGCTACTGAGAATTTCCTAATGGAAAACTCAATAACACTTTGTCCCACCGCGGTGATTAAACCCAGGATTTCGTGCTCAGCAGTCGTGCTTGCTACCATTAGACCAACGAGGAAGTATTAATTATTATACAGGATAAAAATTATTAACTCGTGTGTAATTTTCTTATCCTAGTTGATGATTTTAATTAACCTTTATAATAAGGTTACTTAAAATCGTAAAAAGTAGGTAATATAGGTACATATATTATTATATAGCGATGTTATTCTTCTTCTTATCGTATGGTTGATTAACAACCTGGTGTCAGAGTTTAAACCGCCCGTAGGCCTCTGACATGGCTTTATACACCTTTGAAAAATCTCAGGTGTGCTGGTTTCATCACGATGTTTTCCTTCACCGTTTTAGCAACTGAGATAATAGCGATGTTATAATAACATGTAATACTTCATGTCAGTATTCAATGCAAATACATTATATTATATTCTCTACAGAGATCGCTTTAATACGTTCTCTAGGGAAATTTTAATAGCTAGTGTGTATTTGTATTAATAACGTTGTATTTTGTTAAACTTGTACTCAGCAATTTCAAATTCCTGATTAATCTTATTAATTTATAATATTATTATAAAAAATATTTTTTAATATTTGATTCCGCACCAGGTCTTTCCAGTATCGTAGACGTAGTAAACTGACAAACTAACAAACACGCTAGCAAAAGCTAGGAAAGATTGTTATTGACTGCCATGATATCTTTACCATAAATATCATAGGAAACATGAATGATGATATAGAAACGTTTAGGCGCAGAATGTCCTACACCGTTCTCGTCAATTTGTCATCGTTCTACAATCTTTAAAGTTATATGATATCTTAATGAACACTGATACTTGGATGACCATTAAACAAAGAGAAAATAGGGTAAACTAAGCACTATACTATAATTTAAAATATGATATAATAAGAAATAACCATGTAACATTGTCAGATAATGTCACAACTGCCAGTTGACGGATACCGGAAGCCGATTTTCATATAATCTGACAATGTTGATTTGTGAATGTTTAGTTGATTTATTTATTATTTGTAAGGTAACTTGATTCGAGAGTTTAATTTGGACTTATTACTTCGTATTCACAAGTCATGAATTACAAATTACTAATTTTTAGTAACAGGTGGATAAGATTGTGGTGAAATTGAAATCTAATGTTAGCCTTTCCATTACACTTCATAAAAATACATAAATAAAAATACTCATTAATTAAATAAATTAAATAAAAATACAATTAATAAAAACATTGTAATAATACTAAAAGTAACAGACTTCAAAACAGCTATTTAGCTTACTCTAATCTAGCTTCAAAAGAAGCAAACATGAGATTTATAAAAATAGCAGATAACAATAAAAGTTGAAAGCGAACAAAATTTTCTTGCACCAATTTTTCTCTAAAGCTTTGGAATGTAAGCATTTAATCAAACTGCATTAAACGTTGAGAGCCAAGTTTTTCTGCCAACACTGTTTGTCTGGTTTAACGAAGTGTAACGTAGCTATGCCGATAAAAGGCACTATCTCTTCCATTAATTTTTTCTTGCTGTTTACTTTCAATCAAATCAAATCATCTTTATTTATCAGAGATACTAGTTAAATACTACCTGCTAATAGTGATATACACCTATAGATTACATAACAAATTTAAACTAAATTCAAATTAATCAAAAAAAAAACCCTTGAAAAAAAGATAAAAAATTGAATTTAAATTGAAAATAACATTAATAAATTATTAGAAGTAAAGTTGAAATTAAATAAAACATTAAATTAGTACATATTTTAAAAAATCCATTTAGCTCAATGATCCTTCTCTGAATGAGAAGAGGCCCTACATTGGGACAGTTACAGGCTGATTTATTTATAGCTGAAATACTGACAGCCATATGCGAAGAAAAAGTTAAGCCCTTAAATGGCTCTCAATATTCCATTGAAATAATATAATTCATGTACTCGCTAAAATGACTATTTATTGCACTTTTTGATAAGTAGCGGGAATTGTGTCAATTTATTGCAATGAGTTACGAAATAATAGAGCTTTTTTTAAGGCTTTTTCAAAGAAATGTCTCTGGTGATAAAGATTTTTACTTTTATAGTCATGACGTAAATCTTGTGTGACTTCACTTATGAGAACTTATTTTATAAGCGGTAGGAATAATGTAGCGTTTCATAAATATTTTTTGTTATATCATGATATAGTAATATTTATAATATTTTTTCAGTGAGCTAGCGTGGTGATTAATGCTCAATCCTTCTCTGTATGAGAAGAGGCCTTTGCCCTACATTGGGACAGTAACAGGCTGATTTATTTTTTATTTATTTATTTATATCATGATACAGCGGTTGTTCTCATGATGACTAAGGTTAGGCAGCATTTGAGGTGATCATTTGCGGATGGTTGAATATTTGTGGTATTGGATTTCAGGCATCTCTATCTCATCTCATAGCAGTGATAGCCTAGTCATTTGACCGTTGGACTGCCAAGTCAAAGGTCATAGATTCAAAACCCAGGCACCTCTGACTCTTCAGATTCGTGTGCGTATTAGAAATTAATGATCACTTGCTAAAACAGTGAAGGAAAGCTTTGTAAGAGAACCACACCTGGGAGATTTTTCAAAGATATCTAAAGCCATGTCAGAGGCTTCTAAAGCCATATCAGGTCGGTTTAAACTCTGACACCAGGTTGTTCACCAACCATACGAAAAAGAAGAAGACTAAATAACTAATTAATTCCTAGGTACCTTCATATATAATTATACCAACTACCTATTATATAACAAAATCAACTGTTTAAGGTACACTACGAGTACTATATTATATTCTAAATAGCAATGCCTTAATTAAAGGCAACTTAAACTCTGCAGACAAATCAAACTCGTCAACAAGTTGCATAGTTTATGCATTGTTCAAGTCAAATACAACTTGCCATAGTTTATGTATTTTGGAACAAGTTTATTAATATTTGACTGTACTGATATTATAATATTTTAGTTAATATCAGTCTATTCTGTTATATTATATTATATTAATTCCAAACTAAATTTATTTAATCTCCGAAGCTTACTAGTAGAAATAGTTTCTAGTTAGTATCTCTGACTTAATAATTTAGTAGATGCATTGAGATATAATGAAAATAAATCAATTATATATATTATAAGCTTCTTATATAAGTACTCACTAAACAAAACTAAATGTCAAATGCTGAAACTATTCTGCCACAATTTTATTCAGAAAATTTTCACATACTTTAACATTGAATGAGTACCAACTATACAGGGTTATTTGTAAAACACCAGCATCCTTAAAAGGGGTCAATATACTCATCATTATGAACAACTTTTACTATGGGACCAACCCTGAAATCGCAAAAAAAAAGTCAGCTGTTCCATACATTTTGTTGAGTCATGTGAACATAAATGTATGTAACAGCTGATTTTTTTTTTGCAAATAACTCTGTATATATATTTAGATCTGTATGTGACATTTAGACAGTCTTTAAAGTTTATAACATACCTTGTAACATATTCAACGTTTCCAAAGATCGTGACTGCAATGTACGGGCAAAATAAACTCAATTGGTACTATCTCCTTGTCACAATTATGCGCTTCGAGCAAACTAAAACTTCAATTGATCGTCGATCGGGCCCTAAATCCATTATTACGAGTATCTAGAGAGGATTCTAATTTTTATTTTACAGTAACCCATAAAAAACTATTTACCTAAAAATTGTTATTTTTGTATAAGTAATCAATACTTTTGTTATTATTATCATTGATCAATAAATTTTACGGCAATGACAGAATTTACTGAAACAAAAAGTTCAAAATAATCAGTTGATTGTCCAATCGGCAGAAATGCTTATGTTAATATTTTTTACGGATTCGTTTTAACGTGTTTAATTTTTATCTCGAGTAAGTTACATTGACAATATTTGTTGTAACAATTCTACTATTTTTTGAATTTATATTACCGATAAAAAAACACGAAGTATAAAAAAAAACAAAGATTTATCGGGGTGCTTGTCCAAAGAATTAGTATATTGCGAGGCAATGCAGCCAGCATTTTGCATTTTTTTTTTCTTTTTTATTATAGATGGATTTAAATGCTATGCCAACCTCATCGTGACTTTCATGAACACCAACCCTTCCAAAAACAAAAATATAAAAACAAATAAACTACCTAAACTAATTCCTAAACTAACAACACTATATAATTTTTAGGCCTACAGGTAGCGGTCTTTACAATAATATTTATCTTTTTATCATGTGTACGCTTCCCAACTGTAACGTTTTGTTAAATATAAAACAAACAATTGTAAAATAAACTTCCGATTATAAAATATTTTAAGAACTAAACTTCCAAATAATTATGAGCGATCCCTAACTAACCGGTTAAAATATTCAAGTTGTCTTGAATATTTTATCCCGTTAGTTAATATTTAATAAAGGCACGCCTGACATTCTATGCGGATAAGATTAAAATCCAATTTAATGTTTCATTTCAAACGTTATCCTAGGATAACGATCCTAGATTATCCCAGGCAGTAAAACTATGACTGCATTCCGATACTTAAAAGGTTTTTTTTTGTAATAATATATTATCTTAATAAATCAGACTTGACTGTTTTAATGCTGGGTAACAGGGGATGTCATAATCCACTAAGCTGTGTCAACGTAGTACGTGTAGACGCAACTGGGTATAGAAACCTATTTAAAAAAAAGAGCAACTAGATCAAGTTTTTACACAGCACAAACTATGACCCCATCCTCCAAAGGCCAACTAACTACCCGCTGTTATTTTACTGGGCTTAACAACACCGTTGCTAGCGTGCCTTTCAAAGCGCCGAGTAGCTTGATGAAATTTCACAAAATTCGTGACCCATTCATGAACTGACCGCATATAAGCGATGGTTAATCTTAGTGACTGTGTCAACCACCACAGCGGTTGACAGCGCCTCGAGCACCTCAGCCCAAATGAACACAGCAGTTTTTAATTAAATATCTTGGAGACGTTGGAGTTGAGATGGTATTCAATCAATGAACTATGCATGCATTTATGTCTAGCTCTGCTACGTATTTACAAATGCTTAATTCACAAGTGCTGTTTTGTAGCAATTTATGCTTTAAAAAATTAATTATGACATGCGCGTTACTTTTTACTATTGTAACGATAATATTGACACTAAAATATTTATTTTACATGTAGAAGTAACTTTACTTTTGCTTTACTTTACTTTACTACTGATTATGTCACATCTGTTTGTGAAACTGGCCCCGTTCTGGCCGCCACTCTCACTCACTTCTAAATTCTGAGAATATCAATGTCAACTAATTACCACTGCGATCTCGGACTATGGTGGCAGTACACTAGCTTGTAAACTAAAGGAGTATTTTAACAGGTGCAGTCACGACGCCGACGTGGCCTGGACGCGGCCACTGATAACCTTGAGCCCCACCCCATGAGCGGTTGCAGCAAAAAAGAGGTCAGTTTTCCAAACCAAACAGATTTTTTTTTAAATATATACAGCAGACTATAGAGGTAAAAAAAACTATAAATGTTTTTACGATCTAAAATGATACTGAACTTCATCACATCATTATAACGCCCGCACCATCACAGCTAGTAAACGCATGTGAATAGACCAGAAATTATACACAATAAAACAATAATTAACACTACTGTTCGATTCTAGAAATTACGAGGTTATATTTCATGCATTACAAACAATTCTAATACCTTTTACTATATTTTACGTTTCATTGATTTTCTTTTCAAGGTACTTATTGCTAGATAATTTTGGTCACGCGACTATTTCGTGTGTAATGTTTTTGTATCTGAAGTTTGGACTATATCGCTTTTTTCTATTCAATTCGAACGATGTTGTATTTAGGTATATAATGTAGGTTTTATTCAAAATAAAAATAATGTTAACTTATTTTTATAATAAAATTAATACTATATGCATTTGCTCTTACAGCAGGCTGTCTACAAAGACACAAAATCTCTACTTAATTATTTTTAATAAGGTGGTAGATACATTAAATCTCGATACAATATTTCACATTAAAACGAAAAGTTTGACCGTTATTTACATGAAATTGATTCTAATTTAACAAACTTTCGTGTAAAGGGGGTTTAACATAGATACCTATTAATGAAATTACAGCTGCGTTAAATCACAATTTATTTTAGCCTGTTATCTTCGTTGGTAATTACTGCAGCGAGGTCGTTGGCTTAGAAAAATGTCTGTACAAAAAAAGCTTTTATTTTGCAAGGAATATGGTTTAATTTTGCTCTATGTTATTTGTTGTGCGTGACCAGAAAACGCCCATGTCATTTTTGCCATGGGTGCGGACCACTCCAGCGATGAGACCTGAATACAATGGATATTCTGAATTTTAACATTGAACATGAACATGAATGTCTTTGTTATTAGAGAGGTAAAAATAAAGTCAATACTCTTGATTACTTTAATTGACGGGAAAAATGATAAAATGCATGACGCGTGTAGGTATTTAGAGTTTTAATTTCTGAAATATTTTTTAAGTTATCCATGTAGGTAATGTGAATTATGTTCACGTAACACAATAAAAATCATGTTCAATGGGAAGCCGGTAAGAATCTAGTTTTTTGTAGCCTCCGCCACTCCAAAATAGGAGTTCATCTACCCATTTATCACCCAGTGCCAGTGTAGTCCCGAATAGACTATGTCACATTTACTGCGGGGCCCCAATATTCCTTTTGAGCGTGTTTTAATCAAGTTGAATCGAGCTACTGACAATATCATAAGAGTAGCTACTTTTAAGACTCAAAAATTATAAAATATACCTTATTCACATATATAAAAAGTTTAAGATTGTATCGATTTCTAAAACCATTCTAATTAAAATTCTATTTCACAGAAATAGTAGATACCCGATACGCAATCGCTGTCATATGCAACTGTTTATTCACGACATCTACTAGTTAAACCTTTGATCTAAGCATTTGTTATTATCCATAATTATTGCCGTCTGGTTTACTATGAACCTTTGACTTGGCAGTCTAATGGTCATACCATAAACCATCACAGCTAAACTAATAAAAGTTATCTAATATTATTATGTCCATAATATCTAAACCAAAACTAACCATACAACAATCATCGCTAATCATGTCCTAAAAATACAGACCTTGCTTAAAAATTTACTTATTATTTTGAGTGTGGTTAACTTTGGGTACTCGTCCTCACAAATTCGTGCAATACAATTCCTCGGTAGCCTCTTACGACCCTCAGGGGAAATTGATGGGATCTCGGCTACAAATAGCCCATTTATAGCTTGGGCTACAATGTGAGATAACACGACAGTATCTCCTCCAAGGCAGCCCACACCTGTCGCCATATATTCTGAATTTTCCCCTTTCTGTGTCTCGGAACTAAAAGGTTTTAATTGCTTTGCGGTTTCCCGTCGCTACATAATTATACACTCCATGAGTCACGTTGCTATGTTTTCTTATAAAATTTTCATTATTTTTTTAAGTTTTGTCGTCGAACTGGTGCCAGAATAAGACTCCAAAATGTATATAAATAAAAAAAATCATATGAATCCTAACTAAGTGATACGTATAGATAGGGCAGGACTGACATTTAAAAAAATCTATTCAATAGAAAATTTTAAATAACACACTAGTCTTTAAAACTTACTACTACAATTTTAAAATTGCAATTTTATCTTGTGTACTTTGAAAGAAATACTTTGTAAATTTACTACTTAAATTTTCGAAATAAAAATGTTATATAAAAACTTTAAAGAAAGTTGATGAAATTTGCTATAAAACGTTTTTTACTTCGTAACAAATAAACTTCTATACTTTATGAGAAAATGCAATTTTAAAAGGGTACTAAGTTTTGGAGACTTTGTCAATTGAGCGATTAAATTAGTCAGTAAGCTCAGCAGCTACAAAACGGCAAAATCGTTAATTTTTAAATGCTAATGACCGATAGATACTACACACTGTGATCAATACAAACCAACAACGAGTAAAAGCAAACTAAAATACTTACGTAACCTGAGTCGGCCTACATTAATCTGTCTAAAACACTACTCATTGGCGTATGCATATTTAATAGGTAGGCGCCTTTTGAAATATGTATTTGTGCATGAAATGAGCGTTTAATCAATACTTCCTTTAGTATCGCCGCCTTTTGAACGTCACTATGTAATATGACGTATGACGTCATAGTTTCGTATTTGTTAGGTTTGATTGTGCGTTTGTATTTAAATTATTTGTCAGGATAGTTATATCAAAGATAAGGATATTTAGATGCAAAGTGTTCAAGGAAATTTAATTTTATAAAAAAATGTCGTAAATATTATAAACATAAAATCGTCCAAGTGTGTGACAGACTTCGCACATTTCCGGAATAATTTTAAAGCAGCTGGACCGATTTTGATGAAAATTTTTGTGTGTATTTATGTGGGTATTGAATGGTTTATAAATACAATTGAATCTGGCAGGTAGCATTACAATCGAGTTAGGTTAGAGCTACGCCAGCGAAACCGCGTGATGGATAGCTACTGGTTTATGAAAATGTTTACTCACGCACTTCTTATATTTGCTTTTCGTTTTTATTTTCTTAAAATTTAACAGATAATAAAATAAAAGCTTACCTTATTTAAAAATAAAACTATTAAAACTATAAATGCAACAGCGAAGAATTAAAAAGAGCAGGGTTTTAAAATTGCTCAATTTTCAGAATTAACTTATCAAGTAAAGTGGGTCAAACACTCAAGTTATTATGCAAGGACTTGACTCCAGCGCTATTCTGGGTCACAGACATAATATCCTAATTATGTTGACTACCGAGTTTTTAATAGAAATATTTTAATAAATCTTCCGTAATTGCGAACTTTTTATATAACTTGCAGTCTACCAATCCTTGATTTAAGTCTGTCGAGTGTCATAAACAGCTGCGCCCTGTGGAAACGGTCTATGCCACACCGTTTTATATTTGTTAATATTTCCTTTATTTAATTTATTACTATTAATTATATTATTAATTAATATATTTATTTAATATTAAAAATTGTATTTAATGAAACGCGAAAAAATATACATTATTAGCCCATTGGTGGGTCCAAGCTATGGGTCAAGTTTCGAGAGAGCGGAAACTCTTGACTATGCGAGCAGTGTTTAAGAGTGCCGTTTTTTACATCAAGCTATCCCAACGATAGCCTTCGATGATAATAATTTTTTTTATTGTCTCTGTGTAACATGTTGTATAAATAAGGATGTTATAGTTTAATAGCAATCTTTTTCTATTCTAGACTTGTATAAAGAATCGGTTATTTCTCTGTCGGATTTGAGCTATATTTTATTATACCTAACCCTAATTATAAAATATTAGTAATATAATTGGTTTTCAGTAGATACACGTGAGTACAAATCTTGCTCAAGAAAAAAATATTAGTTAATATTTTCGATAGAAGTTGATACAGGAAAACTCTTCAAAGCATTTTTAATAATTCCTTGGTATTTGAAATTTCAATAAACTACGTTAACGTTACGCTGGTGTGGCTTCCACCATTATGTAACGGTCTAATAAACTGGAGTGAAGCCTACCAATTTAGCCTATTTCAAAGCTGATCATATTACGCGCGTGGAAGGGATGTAGCTAAATACAAGTTACCGAAAACTGATTCTACAAATTTTTATTTAATTTAGATTGTTGGCTATTAATTTAGTACTTAATAGATAAAAATACTCAGGTCCCAAGTACAAATGACTTTTTATAAATTAAAGCATAGGTATGGGAAAATAATTATCACTTACTCCGTGCCTCGGAAAGCACGTAAAGCGCATGGCTGATCTCTCTAAGCTAGGTCTCTTTTTATGGTAATAGTTGTAATAGTTAACCATTTTACCTACTTTGTGATTCATTATGACGTCTTCAAAACTATAAATGGTCACCCATCTATACAAAAACACTGCAATATTACTAAGCTAAAAGCAATTAAAACCATACTAAATTAGAAACAAACAAAATTTTAATTTAAACAAACGATATAATTATAGTTCCCTTAATTGTACAAAACATTTTGCAGTTAACATAAATCTGAACTAAGCCTTCTTCCGTGTTTTTACGCAGAACTAAAACGGGACAAGCCCGTTCCGGTCACCCTAATTAGTTTCAAATTATACCACTGAATTGATGGTCACTGAATGCGGTTTGTGCGATTACAAAATGGAAATTTATAGAATGGAACTAACAATAAGAAATTTTGTTTAGTAGTTAAGTTACGTAAAGCCATTAAAATGAATAATGATACTTTTTTATGATTTATTAAGAATAGTTTTTAACCGACGAAAAAATAGGAGGAGGTTTTCAATTTGGATTATTTATATTTTTAATGTGTCTGAAATCTATACATATAATAAAATCGTAACGAAGTATGTATGTAATTGATTGGCGCGAAAACTACTGGACAGATTTAGTTGAAATTCGGCAAATATACTTTTTAAATTCTTAGTCAACTTATAGGGTATAAATTATTACGTTTATAATTATGGGGGATGAGCAGTATTGTAGTAAGCAGCGTATTTCTAGAATTTGCTGCAGAATTGTTGTTGTTGTTGGGAAAAATATTATTAAATTTCAATTTACAAAATATTATCACGCTATATCCACAAGGAGCTAAACATTACATAACATAACATAATAATATCTTTTAGGAACGATTATTTTGTCTACATGTCAACAGACTTCACAGCCTTCCGGTCGGGCGAACGCCTTGGAAGTGTAAGGCTTTGGGTTCGATCCCCAGTTTCGCAAACTTTTTGTGGATTCTTTTGTATTTTTTTTTGTCATTGAAATTAATATGTATTTTTGTGGTATTTCATTCTTAATGACTTTTATTACTTACCGGCTGAAACCCGAAGGAAACATGCTTTTTAATAATTTTTCAACTTATAAAAAACGTATATGCAACGAGGTATGCAAGGATCGTAGCAAGTGGAAATCCGATGTCTCTGCCTACCCCTCTGGGAAACAGGCGTGAGTCTATGTATGTATGTAAAAAACGTCACCACTTTAATTTGAAACATTTATAAAATTTATATTATTTAAAACATAGTGTTCTAGATGGCGTTAGATTCTATTTAGATCAGCGGAATTCTTTTTTAAATATTTCAATTTGAAACCCGAAGGAAGCAACGCGCATCGTGTGGGATTATACTTTTAAAAATTTCAGCTTATAAAAAAAATCCGCTTTAATTTGAAGCATTAAAATTATTATTATTTAAAACATAATGTTTCCTTTTTCTTAACTAGATGGCGTTAGGAGTCGATTTAAATCTGAGGAAAAATAATTTTCTTTGATACTCCTGATGGGGCAGGAAAAATATTTATAACCACTGGCATCCTTGCAGGGAGGCAGGGCAAAATTACAATTGCAGTAGCGTCTTCGGCGATTACTGCCACGTTGTTTTCTGGTGACAAAACAGCGCACACCATGTTTAGTTCCCATCAATTTACAGAGCAACGAAACACCTATTTGTGATGTGTCACGAAATAGTGACAAGGCAGGCATTTGCTTAAGAATTGTTCTTTGATCGTATGATGGGATGAATGTATAATGGCAAACAGAAAAGCAGTTGATGCGGTACACAGAACTCTAAAAGACATCCGTAGGAACCAACACATAATGGGTGGTGTCACAGTTATGTTCAGCGGCAATTTCCACTGAACGCTGCCTGTGGTGACGCGAGGAACTGGGGCTGATGAGGTGAATGGTTCTTTGAAAAGATTATTTTTATGATCCTGTATTCATAAGTTAAGCTTAACAATAATTATGGGCGGCTGAGTAGGAATCCACATGCTCAAGAATTTTCCAACTCAAAACGCCCAAAAATAATCAAGCTGCAGCAATCAACGAATGCATTCTTTTATAAATGAAAGGGAATGAAGTGTTTTACACATTTATAAACACTGTTGTCAATCAAGATGACGCCACTCATTATTCTGTAAAATTCCTGAATTCCCTCACTGCAAGTGGACTTCCGACGGACGTCATTAAGTTGAAGGTCGGTGTCCCGATTATGCTTCTTCGGAACTTAACGCCTTTGAAATTGTGTAAAGGGACCCAGAAAATGATGGCCTGATGGCTTAATGTAAATTATCTGCAAATCATCAAGGCGCAAATTCTAACGGGTTTCGGTATTGGCGAGACAGTGTTTACACCATGTACCACTAATTCTCCACATTTATCCCATATTAGTAAGACTTAAATATAAAACTAATCTTTGTTGGAATAATTGCTCTCAAATGTGCAAAACATATACATTACAATAGGTATATTTAAAAAAATCTCTCATTCTCTCCTGTGCAATAATTATTCCCACATGATAGTGGGGTCTGCTTTTCGGGTTTTTCGCTTCCCCTTCGCTCTATCCATTGCATCGTCCTGGATAATGTTTAATGGCAATATACATATAATGTTTTCAATAATAAATATTTTGGATAATTTAAATGTTTATGCACATGTTTTGCTTAATAAGAAACTCGCAAAAACAACTGACTTGGGCGGACTTGAACTGTCATATCATAACATTACTAATCTGCACTAATAAAAGTTTGTGAAGATGTTTGTTACCTAAACACTTTTGATTTGAATAGAACTCGGTAAACATAAAAACCATATTTCCTGGATTAACAAAAAATATAAATTTTATCCTGGTTCAACATCCACGCGGGCGAAGCTGCGGGCAAAAGCTAGTTATAAATATATTTGTGCCAAATTGAATACTTCGTATATACTCACAAGGGGTATATTATGTAAATAGGTTTGTGTAATAACCATAAGATAGTTAACAATGTAAAAGATTATTTCGACTAGATATTCTAATAGCTTAGTTAGCAGAGTAGCGGAAGGGTTTAACTAGATTTCAAATCCTCGTCGTAATCGTTTTCTTTTTGTAAAAAATTTTCTCGGCGTTTTAAGAAAAGAGCTTAAATATGTTACTCGCTTACGGTTTACGGGTCACGGTATATAAATCCATTCGTCCCAATTTGTCTTATTTTTAATGTCTACAAGGTCTCTTGAGAATATTATCGCTCTATATTGCTTGGCGTATCCTAAGAAAATTAGGTCGACTATCTTAAAACCTGGAACGAAATTGTGTGGAAGAGAAAACAGGAAATCAATTTGAAATTGATTAATGTGATTAAACATAAGAATAAATCAAACGTGTCAGGTCAGTTTTGTTACTATTTTCATTTAACATGTCAGAAACAACATTTTTTTTCCTATTAACCTACATGTTTTTATTAAAAACATGTATATTCAGCTCTCGCCCCGTTCCCGAATGAATCGCCACATTTTACACGACGTTTAGGGTAAACGTCAATTACACATATGATAAAGGAAATCGAATTGATTCTGAATCACTGCGTGTAAAGAATTGGTCGAATAAATTATTTTTCAATTCATAAAGTAAACTTTTCCAATGTTCGTAAAAAGGAAAATACTTGTACTTTTTGCTTGGCGTAGTTTTTTAAAAAAGATAAGTAAATACGACATTGCATTGCGACAAAGATTCTTAATTTATTTAATGCTCCACTAGGATGTAAGAGATTATTCCTTCAAATTAACATTATTATATTCATATGATTAAATATAAATATTGTTTTTTAACTATCGCCGAGGGCTAAAGAATAAATCATAATATTTTTCGAAATTTAAGCGCTTTAGGAACCTTTTTCCCAATCCAATATAATTTCTTCTCGATACGGTACGACAGCTCCATCTCTCAATCAGTATTCGTAATCGATTCCCATCCGTCTGTGAGCCTAGTAGGCAGATTCATGAAATATGATCAAAGTATTGAAAGCATTAATCAATGAGCGCTTCCAGATAAAATTAAATCCGTGGCGTGCTAAATTCAGTGTGACAAGCTTATTCGGGTTGGCGTGAGTGACATTCAGCCGTTCCAAAATTATCTTCTGCTATACCTACTGAAAGTTATTAGATAATTAAATGTATAATTATAGAGAAAATTAGAAAAAAAAATAATTTTGCGAGAGTTTATTTGTCTATTTTCTATTTACTAATTTATTGATTGAAGTTATCGATGACTGGCGATTCTGAAATTTATGTAGCATTTTCTCCAATTTTTTCACGGTATAATTACTTCCTAATTAAAGTCTAAAAATTAATTTAAAAGAAAAACTTTATACAAAAGACCGCTACTTGAAGGCAACGTTCCCAAAAGGGTGCTTGCATTACCACGTTGAATAATTGACTGCCTTTGTGCTATGTAAAAGCTAACATTTTGGTCCCGAGTAAAAAAAAGATCAAGGGCTACTTTATGGATTTTAATATATAATATCATTTATAAGATAGTTGGTCATAGCTACCTATATTTTCATTTACAGCAAATTCTTGAGTCGAAAGTAACAAATCTGCATCTCAAGGTAAGAGGCAAATGCAAATCATACTTGATATAAAAATCTTTCAATAGATGCTTTGAATAATCTTTTGTGCACTGAACAATTTTATTTATTTTTCATAGCTTTTCAATATCGACATCTCAAAGGTACTGGTTCTCAACTTTTTAATATCGAGTACATTTTCCAACCTAGAGCAACGCAAAATAGTTTCTTGTTATACTTTTTTACTTGTTTTCTGACAGTTAGACTTGTAATAATCCCAACGTTCAACTGAAACTCGAGAAGGAAGTCTAGCAGTCTACAAACAGATTTGCACTTTTTCACTTAAGATAACAGGCCGTTTAATAAAACCGCCTCGGTGGCTCGCCACGCTGAAAAGTTTTGACTAGACAAAGTAGGTTGCAGTAGTAGCGCTCGGGAATGCTAAGTGGGAATTTTCCCTCTGATCCCCACTCACTCGTTCACTTAGTAAAACATTTCTATTCTCTTGTTTGCATGTAAAAAAATCGTATCTCCAAACAGATTTGTCATTCCTTTCAATTTAATTCACACCATTTCCAGAGATAAGATTCTGTTGACGAGCAGACTGGAATTAATTCTGTTGTCAGATATAAAAATGTTGGTATTTGCGCGGATTAAGCTTTGTTTTAAAGGTGACATTGAAGAAGGTCTGTTAGATCAAGGTTTAGTCCTTGCTATCACACAGCTGAAATCACGACTTTTGAACGTAATGTTATTTGTCATTGTACTTAATAAGTAAGGTCACATAATTTGTTCGAAGTACTTGTAAATCAGTATTTATACAGGGTTAAACGAAAACTATGCATCCTTTTTAAGAATATTGTGCGCACGTAGGAGTGTGAGTGTTTGTATGGAGAAGAAGTGCAGAAAGCTAAAATTTATCAAAAAATAAACAAAACAAGGTCGAATTTCTACTACTGACTGCATCACTCGAATTTTCTAATGCGTGTAAATTAAAAAATATATATTGTTCTAGACTGTAGTAAATCTACTACGCCTTTATACTACAAGTTCATTGACATAATTAAAAAGATTTTACAATAAATTCAAGAAAGAAAGGTGCGAGTGGTTTCACTTAAATTTATTGATCACTAAAACGGGGCGAAAGTCTACAGGTGAGGGTTTTAATTCCACCTCGGGTAAGAAGTTCAATTAAGTTAAGCTACGCGACTTTTTGTGAGGTACAGAGTGATTTTGTAATTTTATTTTTGCTTCATGTTAGGTCCAATTCTTTTACCGTCTATTTATCCCCAGTTTTGGTCTTTATTACCCTTATGCTGTACGCTATTTGAGACTTTATTAGTCAAGCTTATTATTTTCGCTATATTAAAACAAAGGGTTTTCAAAACTGCTGTTTTATCTCTTAACTCCGTCCCAGTCCCTCAACTCCGCGAATTGCAGAATATTTCACTTATTCTTTGTAACGTTCATGTAGTCAAACGCAGAGATGAATACTGCAATGTTGCTATCTAAAATATACTGCAAGAGACAAAGAGGTTTGTTTGAAAGGCGGATTTATTTGAAAACTGGAGTATCAAATTACCCCACAAGGACATCATTGAATGAAGGATGTGATTCTGTCTGTAGGTACCTATAATGTTTTTATTAAACATTTTTTTCTTTATGAGTATGAACTAAAGTATTCTTTATTTGGGAGAGACCTATTCCCAGCAGTAGGATAATACAGGTAAAAAAGTATGAATTTATAAAAAAAAGATTTAGATTTAAAAAAATGCTTTTGTCCGCAGCTTTGCGTGGAACTCGGACCAAAATAAAAGTATTATTTAGGTTTATCCAAGATTTTGACCTATCTGTGTGCCAAATTTCATCTAAATCCATTCAACGGTTTATACAATCTTTCCTTTTTATAATATAAGTAGGGCACAGATTTTATTTGAAGAAATTACAAAAGGCAATAACAATAATACGGCATCATTTGTATAGGCTGTACCAGAAACAATTTATATAGAAATATAACAAAGAACAAAGTTACATTTGTTTACGTCTAGCTAAATACTCCATCGTAACTCCTGCAACTCTGACATATCAGAGGAAACTTAAACAAAAGGTAAACATATAGATAACATCAAGGCAGTTTAATAAAACAAGGGTCTAACTTAAGAGAAGTTTTGAACTTTGAAGTCTGATGCTGTGGTTTCGATCAATGATGCATTGCGGGACGAACTACGTAATAGTTGCGAACCTCATTATGCAAAAGTCCATAATCTAGACAACTTCGGAAATGTGAGAAAAGCTAAGACTTCATCAGGGAAGGTACTCTTCACGGTACATGACAACGACAGGAAACTGAAGTTAAAGTAGATTAAATTAGTTTGGTCTTCAGTTTTAGAGGCGGTGATATTATCAGTGATGTCATATTTATGTAGTTATTTGAATAGTTTTAATTAATGGAAACAAGATAGAGAATAAGAAGTATCTTTTGTTTATTGCCCGTGATAATAATAGTGATAATGTGTTCCTGACAGAATTTTCCGAAAGTATTTTTTTGGTCCTTTATTTTGCGTTTTAATTTTTTTGTAAATTTTGACGAACTTTTTCTTGACTAATTTCACTTACATCTAATTATGTTTTAATCGTAACATAACATGCACTTATGTATATTCACGATGGGTTAGAAAGAGGTGCTTAACACCCATATTTCGCCAGTTATGACATGAACACCAAGTAACCGGCTTTAGTAATACACTGGCACAGTTCCAGCCTACGTGCTAAAGAAACTTACAGAAAATCACAACACTTTGTCTGGCCCAAGTGTTCAGAAGAAGCACTTGCAACCACCAAGTAAACTCTACACTTACTCACACACAAACAAGACATTTATTTCATAATATAATTCATTTTTTTCATAACAACGTTAAACGATAAAAAAGATACGGTGCATGATATTGCACATTAAAGCATCTGGCAAGTTTTTCTTGGCAAAGTGTCCTTATCATTATGGAACCATGGTAATGGCACAACATCTTGGCGAATGATGCCGAGAATAATACTCAAAATAATAGTTTATACCATGTACCCTGCCAAGAGATTTGTAGCCTCCAGTTGAGACGATAAAGATTGCAAGACTATAAAAAAGTTAAAAGTTCATCGCGAAAAATAAGGGGCGTTGCTAAGAACAATGCTTAAACAATGCAGAACGTTGAAATCTTTCCCACTTTCATTGCACGTTTTATAAGTGCAATTTAACTTGCTATCTGGCTCGCTATTTCTCTTGGTTTCGACTGATAAAAGACAAAGGATTTGATTTTATACAGATATTGCTTAAGAAAGTGGTTAACATTTGAATTAGGGTGTTAAACTGAATCCAACTTGAATATCGGATTCAAATCGGATTGCATGTGAGTTCCTGACATTTCCCCTTTGAGAGAAGATAAGGTTCGGTTTGGTGTCAGTGTATCAAACATGGTCAAAGGAATAAAGATCGATAGGGTGAATAATGCTGTACCTATGGATGTTGACATTTCTGTTTCATACGTCTAATTTGTATAAGTGAATTGGTAAGGTACTACTAGTTGAGAAACCATGAAACAGTTATACATACATATGTGAATACGCCACTGCAGTCTTAAGATGGACTTTGGAAGATAATATAGATTTGATTTCGGGTTGAAGAAAGCTCAGTTTAGAAGGGGTTACCTTTGAATAACAAACCTAATTTTAACTTATAAACAAACTCATTGCAACGTCAAGTTGGTGTGGCAGCGCATATGAATGCGCGCTGCTTCTTGGCTGATAAGAAATTTGTAAATTTCCACATAATACCATTATCTTTTATTAAAGTTTGTTAAAAATCATAGATTTTGGTTCAAAAGTAAGCCCCTAATAATTATATTTATACACATCGAATCATCCTCCCTAAGTTGACTGACGTTGTTATGAAAACTTAATATGTCCGAGACTTCACCCCAAGCCAGAGAGGACAAAGGAAGTACAGATATTAATTTTACCTTCCGGTTAGCACCTTGGACAATGAACTGTGTGTATGTGTGTGTGTGCTTATTTGTTCATAGATAATGAACTCTCGTCTTCGTTTTGATGGAAAAACAATCTGCAAAGAACTTGTGACTTATTTCCGAAAGAATAGGCAGAGGTGTGTAGTTCACATTTCTCTAGATAGGATTTAATTTTCATGTAATAGCGGGCGAATTGCACTTAATCGGGCACAATTTCAGACTTTAAAATAGAGCCTATAACACTGTACTTGTTAAATTGAACCCAGGGTAGTAATCGCGCTTGCGACCTCTAAAACAACGAGGCAGTCACAAGGGAATAAAAAGTTATCGATAAAGTATTTAAAGTAACAATTATATTAGATACTTGGTATGGTAAAAGTTTATAAAGTAAATTCATAACGTGTAAGTAGAACAGCCATAATCAGTACAATTTTCAAATTATTATGAAATCATAATTATGAAATCGATAGGGGCATAAAAGGCTATTATAGCTTATATTGATTACCCTAATTATGTTCAGCGAGGTTACGTATAAGTGGTTAATTAATAGAAGATTATTATAGTTTCCCCCTTACATAAGTAGAATACCAAAGACCTATTTTCTCAGACTTAAAAAAGAACTTATCCGAATCGAATAATGATAAGTCTAGTTAATTGGTTTTCAAGTCCAAGTTAGTTTTAATGCCCAAAGTAAAGGAAGAACTCTTAGTGGGCGTTCCTGCTAGAGTTGGGAAAAATGCAGCGCACGCTTTTGTAAAACGAGCGTAGTTTAATTTAATGTCAGTTGCGACGATCATCTCAAGAAATTAAATTACTCAACTTAGGTATAAGAATGTTTTATGAAATTTAAATGGGATCAAAATATCTTAAACATTTTACCAAAAAAATATTAAAAGCGCAACAAAAAATATTAATATTTTCTTATGATGTTATTTAATCAAAAAGTTAACAATCATTTAAGGAATTCAGTAAGTAAGGAGTCATTTTTTAAGTATAGGTACCTACTTAAAAAATGACTGGTAGGGGATTGCCAAGGAAAAAAAAAGTTGATAAAAGATTTGGGGGATATTGCAGGAAGAAAAAATCACCTTACAGACAGGAATTGGAAAAAAGATTTTGTTTATATTAAGTTATGCTAGAGGTCAAAATTCAACCGTTACCTTTTTAGAACTCGTCAATAGTCATTTAATCATCAATCTTTATCTAAAACAAAAAATACAAACAGAAAGTAAATGTTACTAAACTATTTTTTTTTGTTTTCTAGTAAATCAAAACATATAAAACAAAACATTTCCTTACTACCTATATACACAAGAACATTTTTTTAGCTTCACAAATACTTTTTTCAAGTAGCATTGAAAGTGCTGACCTACTTTTGTAAGTTCAATTTCCTAATTTGCATGTGAAAGTAAGCAATTTTTATGTTATCTATTTGGATACTCTGATAAGCATGTCAGGAAACTTGTAAGTATCGAAATGCAAAAGCAAACACAAACATAATAAGGGTTAAAAGATACATTTTAATTAATCTTCTTACTGTCTTTAATATGTATAAGTTCGTCTACTTTTAAAAACGTAAATAAATGAAACATGTACAGTCAGCGTTACTAATAGGTTACCATTACCATTTGTTAAAACATTGCTATAACATTGAATTGACTCATTTTAAAATGTTTTTAAGTAGGTAGATCTTGTTGAACTTCGTTAATACAGAACAGTACAGTCTACTTTTACGACACAAGAATTAGTTATAGTATATCAGATTTGAAGTAAGTAAATATTCTGCGGGGTCCCCAGTAAACTACACTGACTGTAAACATAACTGAAAAAGGTATTTAGGCACCAAAAATTAATGTAAGAGAGTAATAAACAACTGTGTTAGAGACTGTGTCTCAACTATTGAATCACATATCACAAAAGTCTAATTCATCAATTCAAAAGTTGTAAACAAGTACGTCCAGTTCATCCAAAGCGGGTAAATGCCGAAGAAAGTCGGCTTTCATCCCGAAGAAAACGTGCCCCGGGTAGTAAACTGCATGTAGTATATGATTTTCTATTACTTAACCCCGAAAGCCGGGCTCCGTCGAACTTTGTCTTTTGAACCAACTTCCATTGTACCAGAAAACGTGCTTAATGATCTTTTTCGATTCGTGTTTTGTGAGTCGAAATGATAGAATGGACATGGCTTTTGTTATAGGAAAATTAAAAACAAAAGTTTTTATCAGTCAAGTTTAACCTTGGCCTTTTTCTTAATAATAAAAAATTAAAACCTTATGACATGTTGGCAAAAAGAGATTACACCTTCTCTTTGGAAATGAGATACGAGGAATAGAAGAAGATAGCGATATAATAAAATATTTAAAAAAACTGTTGCTAACAGTTTTTATCATTAATTCTACTAAAAGTATGCGAACGCTTGCACTCGGTTCAAGCTAAGTCAAATTACAAAATTAGAGCTATAAGTAGTGCAATTTTTCAAAGCTATTACGGTATTTCTTGCTGTCAACGCTATTCTCAGAATTGCTGCGTTACGTTTGTTGAAGGAAAAAATATGAGTGATCACAGAAGTAAACGAGTATATATCGTTCTACTTTATTGTTCGACTTGAATGGCTAAGAAAATAAAGACTCCATGGTCAATAGCACACAATAGCATCAAAAGCACACTTAATAACCTTTGCATGTTTCTACCTCAAAAAGATTTCTTGATTAAAACCGAAGTGAACGCCAATTTCTTTTTAACATGCAACAAAGGACGTTGAGTCCGTTTGCGAATTTTTTAACGATTACGGTTTGAGTATGCAAATTTACTGACGATCATTTTGTTAGAATAATTTTTTATGATACAAAACATCGTAAAGTCCTAATTCTAGAATATTCGACACTCTAATAATAGTCCTGCTTTTATGGATACAGTCCTGTAACAGACTTATAAATAAAATAGACGTACAATGTGGTCTTACTAATAGGATAAGTAACAAACATTTTAATAAAACGATAACGAAACCGCATAATCAGTTTAAAACCGATAGCTTAATAAAATTTATCGCTAGTTTGCTGATCAGATAAGGCCACTGTGATTAGTCAGCCTTCCACCTATGCAAATTGAATTAAATTACCTATTCGAGCCTAGTTAGGCCAAGCTTATACTGTACTGAAATTTCCTATGTTAACACTATTCAGGCATAGTGCCAGCTTGCGTTTTGGACAAGAAAATGTCACTAAAACTAGGAAGTTCCTTCATTGCTTTATACACTTTCTTCCAGAACTTTAACTAACTTCTTCTTCAGTTGAACTTAAGAGTTAATTCTTACAGCTACTGTAAGATATTTTAAGAAAAGAGAGCGCTTTATTAGGACGCCAATCTCTATTTCTTAAAATTGTATATTGACTTTGTGAATTGAGACGTGTAATTTAAACATGGAGACTGGGTACGCACGCAGAAACAGAAAAAGGTTTCTTGGTGTGGGCGTTGTACACCGCGTGCATAATTATGTTCGTCACATGTTTTTTTCATGTTAATTTGTTTTTATCGCCTTTCATTTCTTTTTGCCTACGTTCATTTGTTCAGACTTTAAATGATCAAATTAATTAAATAGTACCACGGGGAAAAAAAATCTTGTTTTCACTTAACAAACTATGTAAACAAATCTTGGAAGTCGATTTTAACCTACTTCTAATTTGTCATATCTATTTGTAGCTTTCTATCTTTGTAACCATACCTGTGTGATTCGGATGATAATACTATAATATTTTGGTCCATTACAGATCTGGTAATGAACTAGGAGGTGGACTGTAGCACTCCTCAATTGCTACTAATAAATCCTTTGAGAGATTAAAGTGTATTTTTAGTTTTCAAACTATTCTGTTATCATGAAATATTCAGCAAGTAGAATAGTTTCATTTATTATTAACAAGGCTAGAACTTGTTACCCTTAAAGTTCTCATGTTAAAACTTTCGAAGCTCAAGAACTCACCACAGCTTGAAGAGTTAATGATTTAAGGGATCCGTAACTTCGTTTTGAGTCCGGAACTAATCGGACATACCCGAAAAGAAAGTTAAACCACAAATACTTGAAAACTTTTAAAATGCTGAATATACAGCTTTGGTATGAAATAACTGATAGTATACAATAATACTTTTGCGACACCAGTACGTCATCGTAAAAACGCCATTGTTGACTACAGTGATTTTTATAGATTTTTTAAATATCCTTTTGATCGAATATTGGTCTCAGCGGCTAATTCCAAATAGTGCACAAAATTGTGCGTAAACACTGATTGGACGGCAATTCGACCTCACTAGAGAGAGATCAGGCACATGATATTCAAGAACCTCCACAAGTACACGAAGGCACATTTTTACTTCAAATTAAATTACAACAGAAACTTGCGAAAATTACTAGAATACCACTTCAACCATTCGTGTTCACTTCGTTCCACGTCAAAAACTTTTTAAGCTTCCACAAAACATGAGTATACATTTTGCAGAAAATTGCATTCTTAGTAGAGGCTAGTAACAGTGGAAATGTTCGCGTTTATGGTCTAGCAGCTAAACAGAGCAGCTCGTTAAAAAGTCTAGCCTTGGCTATCAAAAGTTAGGTCAAAATTATATTCAAAGATATCGTTGTGCTTATTTTCCTTTTGGAGATTGAAGAAACTGTCTTGCGTAATATCAGCAGGAATTTGTCGAACACCAATATCCACCCAAACTCCAATAATTAAGCACTGTTTTGTTAAAGATCAAAATTCCTTTGTTTTAATTAAATCTAAATCAAGCACTACGTCGACGTGATCTGTTTTGGTCAAAGTTCATGCTAATTTGAAAATAGGCAACACAATTGAAACCTAACGGTTTCAAAGCGCGGTCGATGAAACCAGTTTAATTACTGTGAGTTCCAGAATTTGAGACACCTTTACTCGGTTAGGTTAAGCTCGAACGAAATGTTCTTCAAGTTAGTTGGCCCCACTACAAGGGGATCCTTTTCTAGATATTATCAGAGGGCTGGCTTATTCTTTGGTCAAAGAATAAGTATTGCCATTCAACGTGGCAATGATTGTGGGCACTTTGCCAGATGACAGTGATGCGGAGGAGTACTTTGACGCATAATATTTAGGTACTTTTTTTCTATTATTATTATTTTTTTATTTTTGTTTTTTTATAGGCAAATGTAAATAGTAGTTATATTTAGTTTATAAATACTTGAAATATGTTAGATATAGTAGCTTATAGGTTAACAAAAACTACTACTAAATAAAACAAAGCCAATAGTAACAGTAAAAAAAAAAGATATTAACTAAATTATCAATTTAAATTTTTAACAATACATACTATAATATAGGTACTATTCTAATAATTTTCAAAAAAACAACACATACCTACACATAAATCCTAGACAAAACTGACAAGTTTGAAGCGCCGACCTAATAGGTATGTCGATAAAGATATTATTATAGTATTTTGTCGTACCACTAAACAAGTCTGTTCACTAACTTATTTCATAAAGCTGCGAGATTAAATTCGCGTTTCTGCGAAAACACTAAATGGAAGTTTTAAAGCGATTAATTAAATTTTTCGCGAAACCCGATTTACGTGATCCTACCACGACACACACAAGAACTTGTTCATTTACATTTTGTCATTCGCTCGAATTCAATAGGTGCGTTGGCACCTGTGATTGCGCTTCAAAGCTTAGACAAGATGTGAAAAGCTGTGACGTATTAATCCCTTTATTTCAATCCATATTGACGTTTGTTTGCTTTTGTATTTCAAGTTTTGACACCGCTGTCAAGTTGTTGTGAAGCTCGACAAAGCGAGCGATATTAGATTTTCTATCGGAGAAATTGACGTTGCAGTCAGATCATTTCCTGGCATGTTGTAGGTAAAGTTTGTAACTTACAATATCATAATTATTTAGTTTAATGCAATTGCATTTGCATGATGCCGTTAGTTTATTAAATAATATTAAGTTCGATAATAACAAAACAAATTATTTAAGAAACGAGTTTTATCTAAATATTGTGTTTCATTTCGTAAAAAGAACGAAGAAGATAAAGATAAAGTTAGTTTATAATAAATACTTAAATAAATAAAATCTTATGATTCAGTCAGAAATTGAGTTCAATTATGATGGTAAAACTACTTTCTATGTTAATCTTAACTAATACGGTACCCATCTTATATTACAAAGAATGATTGTGCACTTTTCCAAACTATTATTCTTTGTATCAAAAGCCAGAGTGTACTATTAACCTACCTACTATTAACTGATTAATACGATGAGTTGATTAAGTTAAGCAAAGTTGCAATTTAATGATGTTTACTCCTTTATGATGATGACTGGCAGAATGTGTATAGGAAAATAAATAACGATTCCATTACTTCCAGCTAAAGTGGATTCAATGCGATTAGCTGAAAGGTATATGAGAGATGAAGTCATCTTTTATAATCTAGTTAAACATACAACCTACAGAGTTTTAGATTTTTTTATCTAGACTACATAATATATTATAAGAGTCCTAATAATATCAGTGAATATATAAAAGAGTGGCCCCCAGAGTACACGGAGCTCGATAAACGCAAATAAAGTTTGAGTTGAATATTACCTAATAAAATTTTGTAAACAAAAACTAGAAGCAAATTAATATCTGTACCTTTCTTTAGTTTATCAGATTCCAAATTTATGAAATTTAATTGGTATAGTTTTTATTTTTAGGGAATCTAAAAAACTACAAACAGACAGACATTAATCTTTAGATCTTGTTTATAAAAGTTAATTGATTTTAATTGGGTAATATTCAAAGTACGATCAAACTTCGTTTTTAAGAAGCGCACTTGGGGGATACTCCTCTTAAGTCGTTTATAAGTTGTAGAGCTACCTACCAAAATTAAAAAGACCACTTTATACATCTGCGATAGTTTTTGAAAAATGTTTACATGCCCGATTTTGTTTCTTCCATGTTTCAAGACAGGTAAATTACCTCAGAGTATATTTTATTATTTTCTATACAAATTACATTTGGCCGCTTGGTAGCCATCGCAGGTCATGCATGGCTGTTTCTAACGTACTTTAAACTATATGGAATCGTAAAACTTGTTTTATAACGTGCAGTATTCAGTGATGTAATCTGGTTATGATTGAAATCCATTAGAATAAGAAAATCAGCTGCAACAGTACCAACTATTTGACTGCTCGAGCACTCTAAAGATTATAACGTACTAAGTTGATCCAATAAACAAAAAGTCTAAATTTAATTGAACAATAATTCTACCGCAGTCTATTGCAAAAGTTTTGACTTCACAACCTGACCCAGAGGACAAACACTGTTTTAACTTTAATTAGGAGTTTAAAGACTAAGGAGAAGCCGATTTTAAAACAATAGACGGATAATAAATGAATCCGTCTGTATGTGGAATGAAAAAAAATTAAACCGGTCATGGCAGAATAGTCTTTGTTCTTCTGATTGAATGGGAACCTTGGAGTTGGGAACATTTTTATCATTTTTACGTACTTTAAATGAGAGGAGCGGTACTGGCTGTTAAAACATTTTAATATTTGTCCACGACAGATTACGTAACATATTGCGGACGAATGATATGCTTGTAATGCTTATTAATTTATTTAACATAGAATTAGGCGTTGCGGACTAAGTTCTCTATCTGACACGATTTGTAACACACCTCAACATGATTCGAAAGACACGTAGCGCGATCTACTATCATAAGAACATTATTGTTGATTTTCTTAGGAACAGTTCTTTTTTGGGATGAAAGGTATCCTATGTCTGTTTCTGTGCACCTGAAAAAATTGTATATATGACTGTATATGCAAATATGTATATGTAAATTTCAGGATGATCGGTCTAATGATTGAGGCGTGAAAAGGTACCAAACAAACAAATTTACTTAGGATTACGATTAAAACTTTATATTCAGACAATAATATATTTTTCTTCAATCCACAAATTAAATACTTCCAGCACTGAAACGGAAATGAAATCAGTATAGTCGGTTTAAGTAAAGTCAGTAAAGTTTAATCTAAATTTAACTTAAATCTTATTGTGATTGTGTATTTACTGGTAAACCCAAAACTGAACGAAAATTAGAGCAGATTAGCTTTATTTTAAGCTTTAAATGCGTATTGGATATAACCAGAGAGAGCTGGCCAGTCCATGACTGTAAATCTTCATTTAGAATATAAATGAATAAAGGAAATGAGATAGAACAAACTTACATACATACATACATAGACTGCTAAAATCATAACCCTCCTTTTTTTTGTAGTCGGGTAAAAAGGTCATATCGATTTTGCCATTCTAAACGATGCACTGGGAAATTAAAATTGACGTCTCTATTTAAAGACGAGTCTATTGTGACTTGAATAATAAATTGTGCTCGCTGGCTTGAATTTTAGGTAAGATTAAAGATGTCGATAAATGAAGGTCTGTAGATATTATTTGTTTTTGTTAGAATTAACCCCAAACTATTTAAAACGCAAAATAATAATGTATAAAAGTTATTTTAACTAACATTGTTCTGAATAAGATTTGAATAAATAATATATATTTGTAAAAAAAACAAATCTGAAGTTGTGACCTTAACCTACGAACAAAACTAATAACTAAACTATAAACAAAGTTTCTAGTTTTATTAACGAAAGTTATGTCTATGGTCAAAGTACTAAGAATGCAAATAAATATTTTAAAACTGAATTCGATGTTATTGTTTTACATAACAATGTGAGAACGGTACGATAAACTTCAATGCCCTTCACATCGGTAAACAATCTAAACAAAAATTGGCGTAACAACAAAAACGGTCTTAAAGCCCAATGCCCTAACCGACCCTATAAAACCTTTTTACGCTTTTCCGAACATCCCACATGTCATGTTATAAACCAACAAAAACGTTCCCATAAGACTGTTCTCGAACAGATGTGACGTAAGGAGTACGACACAGTATCAAACGAGACATATCCGTCACATATCAGGAAGAAAATTTTATATTCATGAATTAAGTTTTAAAGTAATTTGGAAACATTATTATTTTGTGACGTCATCGCTTTAACTCACACTTATAACAAGAGATAAAGATAATGCTGATGATGACTAGAAACTTAATCAATTTTTTAAATGTTCCTATGTTTTGGAATTGCATACTTCATTCACTGACTAATACCCAACACATATACTGCAAAGAATAGCCGATAGAAAAAGGTAGAAGAAGCTGATGAAATTAATGATTATGAGATGAGGATTTCAATTTATTAAAAGTCTGCAAATAAGACACAATGAGAAATTCATTGACACAAAATACCTTTTAATAGATAAATTCTAAATATCAAAAACGAAGAAGTTCCAGAGCAGCTACTTAATCTGATAAACAAAATAGTTCAAACAACAAAATCTAGTTGTCGTGTAGTATCACTTAATATTGAAACACAAGGGAGTGCAGCTATAAGAATGTATTGTTTTATTACACCAACTAGACACTGAAAGTTCTTTAACACCATTAACGGTACTATCGCTTCAAGTTGTTTTAACCTCAAGGGGAATGATTGTGAAGATGGAAACACTAGTGATTCTAACTTTACTTTATTATTAAATAGATGTGATAATGAAATTTAAATAGATGAGATAATGAAATTTAAATTAATGAAAATCAAGTTTAAATAGTTGCAATTGTGGGCGCATTTTTTTTGGTTCAATAACGTTTTATGTCAACATGTTTGACAATGTACCAGTATTGTAAGAGCAAAAGATGATAAAATTGCCATAGTTGTTTACAGATTGACTTTGCACAGATGTGGGTTCGATACTCGTATGGGACAAATTTTTTTGTGATTTACACAATTTTGTTTCGATGTGAAATTCTGTTTGTAAACTGTATCCACATAGAATCGGATGTTAATGAAAGGTTTCAGAATTATTAAGTCTAGATGATATTTAAATTTAATAAGATGAAGACTAAGTTAAAATATTAAACGTATGGAAACAAAATTTTAACGTATTTCAATAGTTCAATGAAACTTTCTTCGTGCAATTGTTAATACTTCATAATTTTCTATCAAGTTCTTGAGATTAATAACCGATAATTTCATGAACTATTGTGGTAGTCGTCTTTAATTATAGCACTGATAGCCTAGTGGTATGACCGTCGACTGACAAGTCAGAGGTCTCGAGTTCGGTCCCAAGGCGCGCATCTCTGGCTTTTCGTAAGTTATGTGTATAATTTATAATTAATTATCAGTTGCTAAAACGGTGAAGGAAAACATCGTGATGAAACCAGCACACCTGAGAGATTTTTCAATGGTGTGTAAAGCCATGTCAATGGCGGCCAGTAAGCCTTTGACATGGTTTAAACTCTGACACCAGGTTGTTCATCAACCATACGATATGAAGAATAATTACAAAAATCTAGAAATAAATATTTTACACTATTTTTTTTTATACGAAGCGTTGTTTTTTGTACTTTCTACGTATTTCATTTTGTAATAATTTATGGGGGTAATAAACTGCGATCAATAAGCATTGGTACTTCTCTACTCATTACGATAGCACTCTTCTGGCCTGTTGCCAGGATAAACTTTGACAAAAGGAACAATTTGTACGCTCATTAGTAAACATGGAACCAGTTCTTTTGTGTTTCTTAAGGGTATCATTTGTTTTTGTACTAAGCTTATGCTTGACCTTCAGTAAAGTGAAGGTACAAAGATTATCTTTTTTTAAGTATGTGAGCTTAAGGCCGTCTGTCCCGAAACTAGGGTTTAAACCAATCAGACATGTTAGAAAAGTTTTAGGTTGAATCCTATTAATATTAAAAATGTATAAGTCTGTGAATAGAATAGAATAGAATATTCTTTATTGTACACCATTGAAATTACATAAGGAGTCTTCTCACTAAAATTAGAGGTACAATAGACGGAGGAGAAGATGAAGATATTTAGAAGCTTGTTACATAATCACGCATAAACCATTGAAACGACTACGCGTGTGTTTATGGAACTAAGCACACAGATTGACCGTGTCCTTTTTTTTGTTAATAAAATTCCTTCACCTTGGTTTTTACTACGGAACCCTGAAAAGGGTGATTCAGAAATGAGATAAATCCCACCAGACTTAACTACACGGAATATTTTTGACAAAAAAAACTGCATGGAATTAGTCTGCCCCGCGTTTCAGACCTTAATCTTCTGAGATTATGTTTACAAATGAATCTCCATGTTGACCAAACCGAAAAGCGAGAAAATTTAATGAAATTTTTAAAAACAAAGGCTTCGTTCCTTCCTAACCTCTCCTAGTTATTATTAAAGGTAAGAATTCTTCAGTGTGAATTTTTTGAAGTATCATAAAAACGTACAATGCTATAATAAAATGTTGAGAGCGGTTGGTTTTTATTTCACGCAGCTCGAGTACCATAACTGCGTGTTTTCTTTTTAATAGTATTTAATGAAAATGTTACGTACAATTGAATTTTCCCGTACTTCATTGTGCTTCTTACCTATTGACCTAGTAGGAACATAACCTGCATTATTTTTCTACTACAAGGTATTATTGAGGCTATTAACAACAAGTACCTGCTTGATTAAATCAATGTAATGCTGGCACCACACATGATGAATGTTTCATTCGCGTTTTTAGACTAATGGAAAATCATCTATTGTGTGTGTGTTTAATACCTATAACTAGGTTAACGGACGGCCTATGTAGTAAAAGTATTATAACCGTTGACTGATATGTCAAGGGTTCGAATCCAAAGCATGCACTTATGACTTTTTAAAAGATAGGTAAGTTATTATATTCTATTATAAATTTGTTATTACCTGCTCCTTGCCTCAGACCGTACGTAATGCCGTCGGTCGGTCTTGTGCCTGACTGTAAGCCTATTCGTATTGTATATGTACCTATATTATGTAGAGAGAATTGAGATTACACCTGTGTTTGCGCACTCACATAGTCAATCTCGACGGTCATTAGACGCTGTGATCGGATTCGGTTAAAAGACCATTAAGGGTTTTTTGGATATTCTATAATTGGAACATTTACTTTCATTTCTCTTTTTTTATTTACACAAAACATCATGTATGGTGCCAGCATATTATTAAACACGAATAGCGATAAAATTGCTATTACAATAATGTTGTAATACCAATGAATAGGTAAAATATCCGTTCTAAGATTACACGCGTGCGTGACATCATGAGACTAACTATTAATCTCTCTGGAGACGACGATTTCACACTCGGTTTATCTAAAGATTAGTTGTGTGGCTCACTAAACTTGTTAGGGAATTGCCTGACAATGTGTGTGACAATAACTTCTCCTAGTGGTTAAATTACCTTGCGGTTCTATTATTAATAATGCATTATTAATAAATTTCTATTTATTAATAATGCATTTTTTTAAATTTTCATAATGAAGGTACAACAATATATACCTACTAAAAGGGGTCGATTATTTAATTTTGGCGAAACATTCTCAAATTCTTGCGTTCTTTCTTGCGAACATTTCTTGTGCACATGAATTTCGTAGTTAGTACTCATATTCTCAACTTTATTTCTTAACAACTTTCCTTATAATCAAAATCAATATTCTTTACTCTTAGTTTGTTAATAGTTAAACATTTATTTGACAACTTCTATTTATAAGAAATTAAAATTCAAGTGGTAGTAAAATTCATATCAATAATTGATGATTTCAAAAACGAGTGGTAATTTCACTAAATAATGTAGGTAATTTTGATTGATCCTACAATTTAGAAAATAGACCCTTAGATCCAAAAGTAAAACAGGATTGGATTTAATATTACATTGGGTCAATGCAGTCGAGTGTATTTTTTCTAAGTTTACATGTCTATTGGTTGGCTCAACACTCTCCGTTAGAAGACTGATAGTTACAAATTATCTAATTTAGGTAATGAATTCAATAAAGCTTCAGTTAACTAAACGTAAATTGGATGCTAATTAATGTTGGTACAACAATATCTGTACATAATATGATCAGCGACGCAAGATCTTAATAATAGAAGACATCAATCAAATTACTGCATGTGTTACACGTCGCTACCACATTTGCTATCGAAATCTATTAACTGATAATGTAGACTATCTTAGTCATTCATCAAAGGCAAACGAGGGGTTAGCATATCGACTATGTTCATTAATTGAAAAGGGTTAGTGTTATGTAATTTTCTCGATGTAAAGTCATTGATTGACGGATGTAGAACTACAAGAGATCATCCAATCTGCACGTAGATAAATATATTTTGTAAGTACAATGTAAACTTTCTGTTTTTCTAGATATACCTACCGTTAATATGAGATGGATAAATATGAAAAAAAACCTCTTTTTAATAATAGACTTCAATAATGGTCAAGGATAATTGCATTGTGAAAATTATTATCTGATGCGTAGAAAATACAGCATACCAAACATTTACCCTTTAGTGGTGTTCTATGGTGTGTTTTGATATTCATGAGCAATTCAATGAGGGGCATATTTTAAGCAGTCATATTATCTAACTCTAATCAAAATAATTAACTATGAATTACTATTTTTGAATCTTAAAGAAATTATATGGCTATAGTAATAGAAGATTTAAATCTAGTCACTGTTTTTATTCATTTTAGCTTTCTGCACTTCTTTTCCATATAAACTTTTACTATGCCAAGTTTCATTTTCATAGATAAATAACATTTTATAGGTACAGTAAACATAAAATGACAAAAAATACATGGCTGTGATGGTAACTTAATGCTTTTTATGAAGTGCACGTCTTGTTCGAGTTAATCTCATGACCATGAAATTAATGACCTAATTTTATTTTAAATTCCAACTTATTATAAACTAAGAACAGCAACGGAATATATATCAGTACAGTTCTTAGTTTATTTTATCTAAACATACATACGCATAACATTATAAATTCAATTAATTAGAGAGTCATTAAGAACATAGCGAAAATTGATAGTGGAAATAAATTCATGTGGTAATTATGCCTATTACTGTAAATTTTAAAGAACAAGTACCCAATAAATTGTAAGTTTATTAAGCTAACATTTTAGTAGTCATCGCAAGCTGTCGTGTTGGGTGTGAAATAGGCAATAAATATACGATATTAAGTAAATCGTTCATTAGAACCACGAATTACGCTTATGCTATAAAACTTTCAGTGTTTTTTTTATCGTATGGTTGATGAACATTCTATTGTCAGAGTTAAAACTATCCGTAGGCCTTGAATGTGGCTTTACGCGTTGTATAATTATACCTAATGGTGTAATTGAATTAACTGAAAAGCCAAAAAGAGGTCATCGAACTCATAATTATGGACAACCTTTTAATACAGGACCAACCCCGAAATTGCAAAAAATATCTGCGGTTTCATACATTTATATTTATAACGGCAAAATACATAATATGGAACAGCTGATTTGGTTTTCCCATTCAGGGTTGGTCCTAGTTGGTCCCATTGAAAAAGTTATTCATAGTGGTGTACTCAATTACCCCTTTACAGCTGGTGTTCAGTTAAATAAGTTATACGGTGTGAATAATTTTAACTCCAAAGGGTACCTTATTCCAAACTTAAATCAGTTGTAAGGATTTTTATGAAGATACTGACATCATTTATCAACTATCAAAGATCTTATTAATAAGTGATAATTAATTTATAACACACATAACTTTAATAAAAAGTCAATAAAGATATACCTAATGTTAGTTGGTATTGATTGCTTACTTCATTATACTATCCACAAAATACAGATCTAACACATGTTACAATCAATGACTGTAGACACGGTCTATCTCCGTAACGCCCAATTAAATAGCTGACCATACACGTGCAAACATATCTGACAAATACAACCAACAATAATACCTGATAGACAAATCTGTTACTGCGTCGGTTAAGTACCTGCAGTCTGTTCCTGAAAGCAAACCATGATGGCTTGTTCGATATGCATAACGTGACCATACGTCACGTTTTGAAAGGGACCTCTTTTTTCGATTCTTCGTCCCTGGTATCACCGAAAAAAGCTGTGGGACTGAAATTGATGCGTTTTCTCAAACCGTATGAAATTTTGACCGCCATTACACGTATTTTTGAGTCAATAAATAAATGTTCACATTATATCCATTTATGTTCAGCCTTCTTTATTATACGATTATACCTACTCGAAGAAACTGTTTTTAAAATGAAAGTGAATTTAGTTGACATATCAAATTTTAGCAGTGATAGCCTGCTGGTGTGACCGTTAGACAGCCCAGTCAAAGGTCGTAGGTACGTAACCCAGGCATGCATCTCTCAGTTTTCGGATTCATGTGCGTTTCAGCCTATTCCCTGTCCTATGAATCACATATAATTCATGCTATTGTTATTTTTATTGTGTTTGTTTTCGGGACAGCGAACCTATTAGAAATTAATTAGGTATCACTTCCTAAAACGCTGAAGGAAACCAGCTTGCCTTTGAGATTTTTCAACGGTATGTAAAGCCAGATTGTTCATCAACCATACCATTAAGAATAAGAAGAACCTAATAATAGTTCTGTATGTGTAGACACAATAACAAATAGATTATTTTCCTAGACGGATCTTGCGGGAATCTTTATTATATAGCACAGTCCATTGACGCTTTCAAAAGTGAATTCCAAAATGCCGTTCCGTCTAAAAATGATGGTGATTTATAAACAGAGGCTTTCAGTTTATTAGATGTTCATTTTGTGGTCTGGCTTTATGTGAATAAGTTAAGGATATAAATTTCCTTTTTGGGGTTGGAAAAGATAGTATAAGGTGAAAATGTTTAAGAAATCGTTTGATGTTTGCATTTATAAGGTTTCCACTTTTTATAAATTTATTATGGTAATGTTTTAAGTTAGAGAGATGAAAAAAAGTACATATTTTTTTAGAACAATGAACAAAAACATGCTGCATAAGAAAACTTGGTTTTAAGACGAAATTTTAATATTGGATTACCAAAATTTAACATCTATGAACAATTTTGTGTCTTTGCTACTAATTGTTAAAGAGTGCCGTTGTAAGGGACCATCCTCGCGGTAAGGTTATTTGTGTCATTGTCATCAGAACAACCATGAAAAAATTGGTTTAGTGGAATTGGTTTAAAACTCAGTTGCAAGATATAATCCAAATACACACATCTACACACCCTTGCAGTTTAATAAAAGCTTGGAAAAAATATTACTGTAATTACAGCGTAAAGTTGTGTATACATAGTGTCGTGAAAAAAAAACCCTTTATGGGTTATGTCGTTATGTCCAAATCATACGGAATAAAAACCACACGTTGTTTCTCAACGTTTAAACGAAAAAATATCCTGTCTGGCTGAGAAAGTACAAAGAATATCTTTACTACTTAGAAACGTAGGTTTATTAATACAATAGGTACTACAAAATATTTCTTAAAGAAAAGAAAAATATTCGTCTGTAAAGGATAATTTTGTTAAAGCTAAAGTTCATTGGCTGGCAAATGGGTGCGATCAAAAGGTCATGGTTTTGCTATCTATAGGCTATTGACGCAACTCCTAACGCTCACTTAGCTGATTTGAAGTTAAGAATACCACTAATATCCGACCTACATAGTTAGTAATCTTGTACTAAAAATACAGAAGATGACTTAGATAAATATTTGATGTTTGAGTACGTGCCAATATTTGCCTACTTACGTACTTTCCGCTTGCGGCTTGTCATTTCCCGTTGTAAGTAGAGGTCTTGTGAAACACGCAGGAAACGCGTAATGTCCCATGTCGTATAAGAGTCAGTAATAATGTCTTACAGTATTGTATAGGAGTTGAACTTGTTCTTTTCTATGTAGGTATATCATTTACATCCAGCGAGGCAATGCAGCCAGCAGTTTGGGTATATTGCCTACAGGTAGCGGTCTTTTAGATTAAATTTATCTGGTTAATTAGTTTATTTTTAGGTGTATATAATATAGTTAAGTAGTTATTATTCTTGTTCCCGTTTATTATGAAAATAAAAAAAATGCCTAATAAAAATATATTTTACACAAACTAATTTTAATATCAGTCTATTTTTACTGGTTACAATAATTGTACGGTCACGTACAGTCACTGTCTAGGGTGGTGGCCTATGCATCATCATTATTAATCTTATATTTTAAATTATGATATTTATCAATTAAAACAAACACCAATAACATAAAAATTATTGCAATATTTTTAACTAGTTTTTAATACTAATTGCTATGTTTAATATTTTAATACTTGCATGCCTTTTTAAGGCGAATGTGTGGATCAAAATATTTCGTTAGAACTTCTGTACCATATTCTTGGCAAATAAATGTCTTATATCTTATACAAACACAGTGCTATAACTTGTATACTGAAGTTAGGTTTCCCACTAAAGGAGCAGGATTCAAATAAGTTAGAGAGAGACGTTATTTGGCTGTAGGAAAATTTGTCTTACCTAACCCTATTTTATCTTATTTCCCATACAAAATGAACAAAATTAATTATTATGTTCCTACGCCTAATTTGGATCCTTTTCCGCAGAGGCAACTAATGCTTAGAAATCTGTTCACATTTCTATGAATATACCATTGTACCAATACAAACAAATGTAATATGTAGGTATAGTCCACAACAGTAAAAAAAAACGAAAACATATTTCCTCATACCGCAGTATATTATGTTACAAGTTACAACAAAGACCCAAACGTAATAACGTAAGTAAATAGTAGAAGTAAGTACCTTCAATTTACCAAATAACAACGATAGTAATCCAAATTATTGTTAGCTAGGTTCTGCCTGTGAGTTCGCCGCACTAATGCTCCTTCTACACCTGCGTCTTAACGCGATAACTATCACGCTATCTCTGTTACACACTATTGCGTTGATAAAGACAGGAACACAATTAGCGGGTTAATTAACGCATTAGGAGGTGAAGCCGGAGCATAAGACTGTCATAAACCGACGCGATCTACCTGTGGCGGGCTACCGGTGTGGCTGGTGACTAGCGGGTGATCGGCGGTGAATGGTTAAGTTGTATTGCTCCAGCTGCAAACTAGATTGCATAAGCTTTGCATACCAGATTGCCGATCACTCAATGTTTTAATTTAGGACATAAACGGTTTATTGTACCTTCGTTTCAATCAAATCCACATAGCCGTTTGATCTTAGTTGAAAGACCAAAACAAACGAACTCGGATTTCCCACCAGTATAAATTTGGTAAATCTTGAGATATAGGTACTCCTTGATGCCTGTAACTTTCCCACTGCAGGGCAAAGGCCTATCTCACACAAAGAAGGATCGGGCGTTAATCACCACGCCAATATTATAGCTCACTGCGTGTTGGCAATTTCAGACTTTAAGTCCAGGTTGCAAAGCTGTTTGGTAACCAATGCGCTACCAGGTAACTCTATACTGGTGTAGATATCATTACTTTACTAAAACGAAACTACTATACTAAATGTTGGAATATTCTTATAGAGTGCATTATCACTAAGTATTTTTTACTGACTGAATTTTTGAAAACTGTTTTTTTGTGGCCAATACTTTCACGATTTGTAAAAAATGATAAATTTACCATGACAATTTATACTTTTATCCAGATATTTGACGTATGTATTGAAATTCACAATTTACTGCGTCATGTGTTGTTGATATTTTCAGAAGCCATTTTCCCAATTTACTGTACCTACTACATTTTACGTAATTCCAGTTAGAAACAAAGAATTTACTATTCTCGTGATCCATGCATGCACTTAATGCTCGTACATTTTTTCTACGACTCCATCAATTCCGGGTATTAGTTTTCAGACATGAGTTCGAGACCCAAGTTTGAACATTATTACCGAATAAATACAGCTAAAACATTCTCAAAGGCATATTATTCTTACAGAGAATTATTACATGTATACAATCCAAAATATCAATTAAATAAGTTTCTGTAATGTTCAAAACACAGTAAGTATAAATCAGTTTAAATTAAAAAAGTTTTAAACCACATTATTTCAATACAGATATAAATGTCCCTTCTCAAATTTGAGATTCAGTAACATACCTCATTAAAACTTTCTGACTTCTGATACATGGTATAGATTTACCACAAGAGTAAACCATGACCAGTTTATTGTACTGGCATCAGGTGGATTATAAGCACGCACGGATTACTGAGAAGTGTCAAATAGTATCCTCATTCATTATCCTTATCCCTTTACGAGACCGAAAATGTATTCGTGAGTTTCTGACTTACTTTTATCCCGGAACGTCGAGTTTTTAGGATCAAAAGTGGTTGTGGTGCAGAAATCAAAAGGTCTTTAAAAAAAGTCTTTGAGCCGTCCAATTTGCAGACTCTATTGTTTTCGGATTAAATGAAACTCTGCTATTTAATTAGAAACCAATAAATTGTATAAAAGGGCTGGTAATATTAATGTAGCGGTCTTCTTTATTTTAAAACATGGTTTCATCCATGGGAAGTATTTTTTAAATTAATTCAATTAGTGAATGTCTTATGTCTAAATGTTACTGTATTCAAAATTGATTTATTTAGATTAATGTGTTGTGATAACCTACTTGATACAACTCAAACAAATTATATTGCTTTAAGAAAGAAAGCGAATGTGTACAATGATTATAAAATATCTTTTTTTTTCTTGAGCTTAAACGTGGTTTCTGAAACTGAAAAGTAAATTAAAAAATACAATTTAATGAGAAGTATAAGTCTTAAAAACGATGTTTGTTATTGTGTATAATAAAAAGCGACTTTTAACACAAAATACTTCTGATTATATAGATAGTATGTTGTTGTTTTGACAGTTAACTGAAAGATATACATTATACGGTTCTCGTTTTCGTTTTCAAAAACTTCAAAGTACATGCAAAGGTAATTCTAGTCACATTATTCTGAAGTCAAAAACTAAAACCTCGCGTGAAGCCGAGCAAGGGTTGAATCTGAAGTCAAGTTTGCTGTATTTGCATACAGTTTTCATGTGAGCTTTGATATTCTCATAAAATACTGAAGAAGGGATTTCTACTAGCGTCTTTAAACTTTATTATCATTTACATTTTCCGAATTTATGTTGTCTTGAATCGATGTGTGCATCGGAGTCTTATCTCCGCTCGCTTAGCTTATAGCTTATGCAATACCTTCTGGGGCCTACTGGGAGGTAGGTATACTTTATGCATATGTGCATCTAACAACGAAGGCGTTGGCTTAAACGACTCGTTTGGGAATAAACTGTCAGAGATTGACTGTTCACCTGCATTATATTTTGCTGAACATGTTCCTAGGTAGGAAATTTATTTGTTTGGTAGGTTAATTTATAGATAATCTATTAACGCATAATATAGGTCAGTATGTACACATATTCAAATACCTATACAGTAAAAAAAACAGGCATTATGCAAAGATCGAATTGACAGCCGTGACTAAAATTGAATGATAGATTTAAAAACCTTTTCAGTGTTCAAATCTAGAAATCTCCGATTACCGAGATAAAAAAGTGAAAAAGTTGAAGATCAGGCATTTCCTTTCCAACATTATATTCCTTTTAGCGATTCAGGTTACGGTTACTCAGTATACCGTATAAATGAAAATGAAACGAATACCAGGTGTCGTCAAGTTCAAAATAAATCTGAATGAGCAGTATTTACTAGATTAATTTTAATATATTGATAATATAATCTCGAGTCGAAGTCGAGTGAATCGAGAGTCGTGATAGCTTAGTGGTGGTGACCGTTGACTGGCAAGTCAGAGGTCTCGGGTTCGAACCCAAGGCGCGCACCTCTGACTTTTCGTAGGTTATGTGCGTTTTATAAATTAATTATCACTCTCCGTGCCTCGGATAGCACGTTAAGCTGGTTGGCCCCGGCTGTCAATTATAGATCTTTGACAGTCGTTACACATTCAGAAGCCCGAAAGTCTGGCAACCAGTCTTACCAAGGGGTATCGTGTAACCCAGTATCTGGGTTGTGGAGGTTCTGATAGGCAGTCGCTCCATGTAAAACACTGGTAATCAGCTGCATCCGGTAAGACTGGAAGCCGACCCCAACATAGTTGGGAAAAGGTTAGGCAGATGATTGATAATATAATCTGTATCTAAGAATATAATATATGATAAGTTCTTATCATATATTATATCATAGTCGTATATATTATATCATCATAATTATAAGTTCATCAATAAATAAATTACTAATAAAATATTTTTGGAACTTTACTTTGAAATAGTATTATAGTATTTTTTAATACATATATTTTTTTAATATACATACATGCATAAATTTACGCCTTTTTCCCATAGGGGTAGGCAGAAACTAAACAGCTACTATATGTAATAATACATAGACTTAATGGAAACTATCCACCCACTGCAACTAACTATCCATCAAAGAAATACATGCCATACATTATTACCGTAGGCGACACGAATATCGTTGATAGATGCTTGGTATAACCTCGCCAAAATGGGCTTCATTACTCATGTTTTTCATACCATATGAACCACTACATAAGTTGCGTTGACACTGTTCTGATAAACATCAAATACAGATTAAAGGCTCTCCCACACAGGCGCGTTATTTTTTCCGAAAATATAGGATGCGTTATTGCGATATATACCCCCCACGATACCCCACACGTGAAAAATATTACAGATAAATATCTGTGGATCACTAAATATTTTTCACGTGTGGGGAACGGATCCAAAACACCGAGAAAGGCCAATTGTTTTAAACCTGCGTCACTACATAAATCTGTACAGGTACACTGCCTACAGGTAACCTTCTCAATAATGATTTTTTAAGACACATTTTACCTAAGAACTACTTTTTTCCTTATTGTACTCGTATCTTGAAGAAACTTTTCCGATAGACAGTGATTTTTTGATAGATAATGTTTACCCGTATTGCAAAATACTATACAAATAGGCCCTAAATCTTTCATAACAATCTTCAATAGCCAAAGTGAGTACCTACGACATTACTTTTATATTTCACTACCCGCACATTGTAAATCTAAATTGAAGGAAACTGCCGGAAGGAAAAGGCCAAGCTGCCTACAGCTGCAAGTTGAGTTAGATTTAAATATTAAACCTATTTAATATTTAAATCTGCAGCTTAAATTCGCAGCTCTTATACAAAAAAATACATACGAATTGAGAACCTCATTCCTTTTTGAAGTTGGTTAAAAATAAGGAAGGATCAACACGTGAAAAATATTTAGTGATCCACCGATAAATATCTGTGGATATCATATTTTTTACGTATGAGCAACAAATGTTGCAGTCTGAGAATTTGTGCATGAGTAACCTTATACCATAACTTTACTAATCCCTAATCGTAACAGAGGCCCGCTTTATCATCTAAAAAAATCTGTTGATACTACAGATTTTTTCAAATGATAGAGCGGGCCTCTGTTCCGGGAATTGGAGTTTCTTGCCAGATTCTTCTCCATGAAGGGTAGGCTGCCCTTGGAACGGGCAATTACACTCTCTCTTATAATAATATTAGAATTATGACTATTCATAAGTGCCTAAAATAGTCTACATGAACAAAAATATTTAGATTTTGGAATAAGCAGGACAATAAGTGATGCAGCCGCTTTTTCCAGCTGTACATCAGTTAACGAATCAATTTAATAACAAATAAACAAACTACTATAACGTAGATCTAGCCTTCGCAAGTAAATAAATAATATGTTTGCAAATATTGATAAGTTATTGACATGAAATCAAGGTGAAAAGACTGAAAAGTTCACCGACATTCGCGATATTTCTGACAAGGCCAAAGGTTTAAGTTTCAAGTGTATTGACATCAACATTTTTTTTCCATTACTAGTTTTTTATACGCGTAAAATAAAAAATATAATTACGTCATGACTTGACACAAAATATCTATTTATTATTATCAGTCAATTTATCATTACCATTCGTCACCATCAAATTAAAATCTTTGGAATACATTTTTTTATTTTTTTACTTTAGTTTTAGTTGTATTGTTTAATAATAATAATATTTTGCTTGTTATTGCTTAATGAAATGGCTAAATTCTTTTGTCATATATGCCTTTACTATCAATGAATGGTATTCCATTCACTGACCCGGTATTCCTTCGGTACTCCGAATTTATATATAAATATTTTGGTGATCTGTGTGTTAGAATAAATGTGAAACTACTACTACTCTCTATAAAGAAAGAGAGTAGGATTTCACATTTATAAGAGGATTTTGGAAAAGAGTTTCCTCTGTATAAAATACAATCTGTTTATAATTAGTGTCTTATGTCAAGTCTTATAATTATTATTAATGAATACACACTAGGATTTTCTCCTACACTCTCTTAAACCGGAACAAATATTTATACCGTTCGGTAATCGAACCCACTTACCGTTTATTACTAAAATAGTTTTATTATGCAGATGCCTTTTACACGTAAATAGATCATAACAACATTTAACATCCTATTATGTTTGTGGTAAAATGCTTGCATGAAAAAAACATCTTCTAAAATTCAAACTTGTATTCCCAGCACTATTATATGTAGTTCCCACTTTCTGAAATAAAACTATTTGGAGCAGCTATCTCTTTTGTGCTAGCAATTTTGCGAAAGCACATACAACGAAACAACAGGTTGTTTACCGATGAATTACTAATATTTAGTACGGTAATGTAAGTGTTAAGGCTCTGAAATATTAATAGAGTATTTCTGTTAATAATTGCACACCTCGTGTTAAATATTATTAACCTTGGAATTGGTAATTTGTGTGTTTAAAAGAATATAAGTTAAATTTAATGAGAAATAATTGGCTAAGATTTTTTTAAATAGAACTTATCACGTTTTTATTAAAAAACTAACAAATAGCATTAATAAAAAAATGACTAGCAGTTTTTCTAATTTAATATTAAATGTTTTATGGTTGAAAGGTTTTTTTTGTAAAATAATAAAGTAAAATTAAAAATTTACCAATCGTAAATAACAAACGCACAATTAGCCAAACCTTTTGCACACAATTTTGGGTAAACTTTTTATCTTTCTTGTGAAAACTCTCGTTGTAAATCCACCTGGGAGAAATTTCCCGGGGCGTAATCGCCAAGGCTGTATTTGTTCAACTAATTATCTTATCCCCGTTCTATAAAGTACGGGCTTAAACCAGGTAGCAAAAATATCTATAAATTTCATATCAATGTTGAATGATGCAAATTGTAGAAAATAAACAACTGCATTTATTGAAGCAGAAGTAAGTATCTAAAGTAAATGAACACTACATTAGTTGCTACACACTCCACACCACGGTACTAAAATAGTACAAGCTTCGTATGCAATCAGTTAACAAAACACCCCGAATTAAGTGTTTTCGTGAAAATGTTTTAGCAAATTGTTGTAGTTTTCAACAGACTTTCAAAATGGGGGAGGGTATCAATTAAATGAGTATCAAACAAAAGTAAATAAAGAACAAAAACAATTGAATTTACTGAGATGAGAATTACTAAGTAAAAACAACGAAATGTTTTAAAACAAACACGATGTTTTCCATTTAAATTCTAGTAGAAAATCGTAGAAAGCAAATAAACATCTAAAAAGTGTAACTCAACACTCGCTTGGGATTCAGATAAAAGCAAAAAAGCAAATACAATTCGAGCAAAAAATGATGCAGTACTGGTATCGTCTGGGTACATAAAAGCATTTTAACGAAAAAGTAAACTTGCGGGTTTTCGGAATTGCAATAGTTTTATGCAACATTTTTTTTAAATAATGGAGTTATCGAGAGAGAAAAACTGGTGCTAATTCCCTTGTACTTACTCTTAGACTCGCCATATCTCTTTCTAACAGATATCATGAAAGAAGAATAAAAGATATTGAGAGTTGTCAAATTAGTCTATTTCCATGATATCAACAAGAACTTATGTCATCTAATTTCACGTTAGTTTCAAGAGCGGAAACTAATTTGGGTTACACTTTCTGCCTTTTTTCAATGATAAGAAGATAAGAAAGAAAGAAAGAGATACAGGGAGACTACAAACAGCTCCAATGTTATTAAAATCCATATTAAACTGACTCGCACGATATTGGCTATTTTCTAGCCATACAAGCAATCTACAAATTAATTTGTCTCTAATTCAGTTAATTATCACTAATTGACAACTGACATGGTTTGCATAAGCTTGCAATACGTCATTATTGTTTATGACAATCCACCGATTCACTATATTCTATGATTGTAACATTATTATTAATGAATTTCCATTATGCAAATAGGTATTGGCAACAAATATTCATTTACAAATGATAGCTAGCAGCGGTTTGCTAAAATACAGCGATGATTTTAGCGCGTGATGTAATCTGATCGTAAATGGGTGGGTAAGATCTATTTTTTTACTGCATAATTGAGAAATTCGGTCACAGTACGGTCACAGTCTTAACCGAAATAAATTAATCAGTAGTTCAAAATAAATAAATCGAGCTCTATTGCATACTTGAGATAAGACACAATATTAATTATTCTTCTGACTGAATTTTGGTCACACCGGCCAATGTTAACGGAAATAAATAAATTAGTAGATCAATATCGAAAGAAATGAATTGTAATGTACTGCACACTTGAAATAAGACACGAAAATATGTCCTTCTGACCAAAATTCGGTCAGAAGCGCAGAATAACTCAATTCATTTATTCAAAATCCAATATAACTTGGTTGTTTAATATTCATAATCTGATTCTGCACCGTTTAATTACCTACTCAATTTTATCTCAACAGCACTGAGTTAAATTAAATCGTTTTTAATATAATACTTTAACTATGCTATTATATGGCTAAAACGTTGCTTCGCAAGCAGACTGGCTCTTACTAATTTAAAAGCTCTTTATAATGTGCCTTGTTTATTGGAAACAAAGTGTGTTCGCGTTGTTTAATTATTATGCATGGTACGTAGAGATGATTAATCGTTTAAAATTACAATGTATGCTTGTTTAGATTTAATTTATGATTATAATGAAATTGAGATGTGTCGGTGGTGTATGAATCTAGCTTACAGCTGGTTTAAAATCTGATATTAAGTTGATCATCAACCATAAAGCTGCCATTTCACTTAATTCATGCGATAATTGTCACAGTTCTAACAGACAAACATGTCGTTCGTTGATAATTGCTTGGGTTCGGCGAGCGACAATCGCACCGAACGCTCGCTCATTCATTTAGTACAAACTGCGTCACCAGCAAGCAAGCAGATGTCCCGAGCATCTTACGAATTTGCTAGTCTCTAGCAAACTGTTCAGGACTTTTGGTTTGAACAATAATGTTCGTTCTCATTGATTTTTCTGTTTAGAGCGAACATCGACACAATATTAAAAATGTGATTAAGCAGAAATAAATAGCAACTAGAAAGATTTAACAACTAAGGAACGTTTTGTCTCTCTTTTCACGTTCATGTTACGGTGACAGTGCCAAATTGTTCTAGAAAGTTCGGAAAAAGTCACACGCGACACTCGAGTGTTTCACCGAAAGCAGGAAAGAACCAGTTGAACCTTAACAAATGGGTGGCCGTAAAAATAAATAAAACTTTAGGCGTGGGCCGATTTTGATCTTGCCCTTCGAAGACGGCTAAAGGGAAATATTTTGGGTCAAGTCGTTCACAACCTCTTCTAGTTACATTTTCATTTGATAACATCTTACGTGAAATAAGATTTGGCGAAATTATTTGCGGTATACAGAGCCTTATTTTCGCCTAAGACCAGGTTTAGACAGTGCCTACATTCAATCCTCATTTCATTTTGCGCTTCATTGGTTTCGTATTAGCGGGAGACGCGTGAGTAATTTGCTCGTGTTTGATTATAATCTTTGAGTTTACCACTCTATTGAAATAAGTATTTCTGTTTTAATGATACGGTACATATTATCCTTTTTACTATTATTCTCGTTTATTACACAACAAATAAAAATATTCATTAAAAAAAATATAGTAGCCCACCGGTATCGGGAACAGAGTCCAAGCTACAGGTCAGAGCTCTAGAGAAAGGAACCTCCTGACTATGCGAGCCGTGTCCAGGACTAGCGCCTTCTGCATCAAATATTTAATACAGCCATCCAACGACAGCCTCTTAAGGTGTTGATCGAGGCTCTTGGATATTAATCCATGGACTGAAACAACTATCGGCACAATGATTGCTAAGTCTACATCCCACATGTCGACAACCTCGCGGGCCAAATCTGGATATTTATCTGTTTAATAATATATCATTTCATTTATTTGGGGGACAATCTAAATTAAATAACTTTTAACAATACCCAATAACATATCACAATACTCCGTCTGACGGCAAATTGCTACAATCAACAAACTTTCTTCAATATTTAAATTTTATTCTAGTATTTCTCAATTTAGTCACTAAGTTTGGCAGAACAAGTCAATGTTAAATTAGAATAGGTTTTTGTGGACAATTATGACTCCAAATAAACAGTAGTAGCTCAGAGTGTAGATTTGAATATTCAAAAGTAGGCCGCGAGCCATTTACAAGAAGAACGGATTTGAATTCGACAGTAAAGTCTTGTTGGAATTGCTGTCAATTAATCTGGACGGGTGTAGCTTCTAATTTTCTCACTGAGTTAGAGAAATGGTATTCCTTAAAACTTCTTTTAATGACTGAAAAAGATTGGTGTTATTAACTTTGCAATTATTTCTTTATGGTAAGGGTGATGAACAACCTGGTGTCAGAGTTAAAAACGCCCGTAGGCCTCTGACATGGCTTTATACAATCTTAAAAAATCTTTCATGTGTGCTAGTTTCCATACGATGTTTTCCTTCACCGTTTTAGTAAGTGAAATTATCACTTGCTAATAAAGTAAATTTCCAATTCGCACTTAAATCTGAAAAGTCAGAGGTGCGTGCCTGGGTTTCAAACCTACTACCTTTGACTTGGTAGTACAACGGTGATACTACTATTATAGGCTATCACTGCTTCAAACTTTTAAATATACTGTAGGTGGTGATCACCGGGGTGGTTTTAGTGAGGTAAGAATCCCACACTATCCTGCCTCTTCCCCGGAGGCAGGGTGCCTTTTGAAGGTTTCCCCCCGAAAAAAAAAAAAGGTACCTGTTGTCTTTAGAAACAATTTTTCAATTTAAAAAAAAAAGAAAAGAAGAAATCTTGATAATGTATACGTTTTTTAAAAACAAATTATGTGAACAATTTACCTTAACTGTTAGGAAATAATTTATGTAAGAGTTTGTTTCCTAATACTAATATTACATAACAATTTGGAGACCAAATCAAAAACAATAAAGAAAAATACACTTTCTGAAGCCGTACCTACAATAACAAAGGGTGGCCGCTCACGATAAAAGAAAAGAAAAAATGCGGGTAAATGTGATGAAAGAAAGAAAAATACAGTCACCTAATTTAGGCTTAACGATCGTAAACAACATGGCTTGTGCCTAGTGGTTGAATCAATCAGTGGTTAGTAGGAAAATGGAGACGAAACTCTGATTAGCCCAACCTTCAGAAGGGCTTTAGCCTTATTTACTTGGCTTAGATACGAGCCACGCTTATTGGTTTCGTGTATAGACATCAGTCTTCAAATTGCGGGGATAATTTAATTAAACGTTGATGGTGGTTTTTGATAAAGCATTTTTTTTCATGGTTTTTTTGATTAGATATTAGATAGATATTTATATAGATTAGATATTAGATAGATTGATTAGATAGATTCTAAAGATTGTGTCGTGTCGTAATGTGACTATGACGGCACAATACAATACAGTTATCACCATCATCGTCATCATTTGCAGCCTGAATCCGCACCATTCTGCGTACAAGCTTCTCTTTGTTTTTCTAATTATAGTATACATCCACCTTAATAAAGTTAATCAAGTAGGGGTAGGATACATGTAGGTTAATTAATAACGGCTTATTATTTATATAATTTACACACACAGTCACAGTTAAAATCGTTAAACAATTTTAACTGTGTCTGAAAATTAAAAGCTCAAAAAAGACGAAATATAAGTAAGCTGAAATAAATGATCATACTACCTACCTATATTAAATTTTAACACACACTATATACCACAATTGGAAGTCATATTAAGAGTAGACTATACTGTTTATAATTAATATATATTTGATGTCTCTAGAAATCATTTAAATTTATCAATTAATGACAAAGAAAATGGGTTTAGAAATTGAAGCTAATAATTTTACTATTTTCGTCTTTCAATGATAAAAATATTTAAAAACATTAAACTTATTAATCCTTAAACAATAATAAGTTTTTTAATCTAACATAGCAAACAAAACTTTGTACTTGATTTAAATACTTGTGTTTTAAGCTCGTACCCAAATGAATCCCAATACAAGCCACTCAAACTATTTGTTTTGGTATAACTATTTGAATATACCTACCATTTTAATGCATTTTTGAATGAATTGCTTTTTTATTTTAAAAGATAACAAACGACACAATTTTACAAAGATACAAGGTAAGTACACAAGTTGTATGTTTATGCGCAGTTAAACGTTGAACTTTGGCGAAAATATAAAAGAAAAATAAAGATTTACCTTGTTTAGCCTAAAACAAGAGTTTAAAACACACTTAACCCAGTTCCCTCTGAGGTTAAGCAATGGCCAACTTAGAAAAGATTTGAGACAGCGTAATTTTAGTGTCAACGTAGTGATAATGTACCTACTCTTCCTGACCGAATTTTGGTCACAGCGTCTAATCTCAATTAAGATTGGCCATCGACTCAGGAGCTATTATAGTGCACAAGTGTGTGCGCAAACACATGTGCACTCTCTATCCTCTCACTCTCACAGTCCGACTGGACAGCAGTCCGACACGACCGGAGAGAAATCAAGCGTCAACGTAATAACATAATTAGGAAGCTAGCCCGTCTTTGGAAATAAAAAAAAAGAACAATTCCAAAATTAAAACACAATCACTTTGTCGCAGTGTTTGAATTACGATCCCGGATATATATCGCTTAGAAGATAGATACTTAAGTAGAACGAAGGGGCTGTTACTGTTACAACCAGCAATGACTGGCGGCAGCAAGACGAAAACAAAGCCATAATTTTATAGCGAAGACATATTTTGGGAGAATCTCTGGGTTGTTTATCCAAAATAAGATTGGTAGGATAGTGACGAAAATAAGGTTCGGGATATACATCTAGGGAAAATTTGTTCGAGCCCTGTTTTGTAGATATGGTCTATTTCGCCTCAATCTCCGTCACTTGTGAAAGGGTTGAAATTGTTTACGCGCACCCATTTTGACAAAGATCCTCTGATGTAGGTTAATGTAATTTAAAATTTTTGCTATGACACCATGTTTCTTGCTTACTCAAAAAATGGTCTTGAGGGATGGGTAGACTGAAGTGTTTACGTTAAATGTAGGTCAATCATTTTATGTCACATGTAATAATTCTAAATTTATCTTTAGTCTTACATCAGTCTCGGAAGGTTTCATTAGCGCATTTAACGGTATTAAGTATCTAACGTTTACTAGTTTAACGGTATCAAGTTAATAGTACTGATAGCCTATTGGTATCACCGTTGACTGACAAATCAGAGGTCTTTAGTTCGCTCCCACGGCGCGCACCTCTGACTTTTCGTAAGTTATGTGCGTATTTTAAATTAATTTACTAAAACATATTATAGTATAAATATAGTAATTTCCAGTTACTAAAACGGTGAGGGAAAACACCGCGATAAAACTACCACACCTGAGAGATTTTTCAATAGTGTGTAAAGCCATGTCTGACGCCTATGAGCGGTTTAAACTCTACCAGGTTGTTCATTAACCACATGATAAGAAGAAGACGTTATCAATTAAATTGTTCTTTTTATAACTCATATTATAATTTGTTTTAAATAAGTACAGCTTTTTCATCAGTTTCTTCCTAAATTTGTTTCTTAATATTTTCCATCTACGCTGCTACAAATGCATTACGCCGAGAAAGCTTCTAAGAGCAATTGTCGCTAACGTCTTAGTGTTCATGTCGTTTGACAAGTTCCCGTGCTGTGTTCATTGTTGTTATCTACTTTCTACTGAGTGAAGGTATTAGTCTTGCTTTATTTTCTTTTTCTTTTGGTAGAAATATTTTTCTTTACCTACCTCCATTTCAACTCACGCTTGTAAGTACCTACTGTTTCTGTTATTTTTTTCTATATTATATGTTAAAATCTTAATCTAGTTTAGGATAATTTTATTCATATTTTTAATTTGGTTGAAACAACGGCATACACAGAAAAAAAACACAAATCTCTTTTAGCAGACGTTACCAACCGTTTAAACATTTAAATAACCATGAACTTTACGTTACTGACTTCGATGATTCATCTTTACAGGATTTAGAACTCAGATTTAAGTAAAATTTAAACCTTGCAAGTTTTTCGATTAAATCTATCTTTTCAATTAAATCAAAATAAATGTTTCCTAATTTATATCATGTAAGAAAGTAACTTCCAATAAGGCAAAAACTTAACTGTACTTTTCGCCTGAAATGTTGGATAAGAAAAAAAAAATCGCACAGTTACGACATGAAAGAAACGCTAAATAAAACTGGCGCCAACCTACATAATCCCTGATAAAAGATGTTAGTAGATAAGACTTTTCTCAACAAATAAATGTCAAAGAAAGATTTTTTTTTTGTTTGATCACCCAAAACCGATAAAAATGAGAAATAACAAGATGAAAAGACAAAATAATACTGTTATTCTAGTGCAGTGGTTTGTTTGAAGCTTGATAAAATTTTGTTTATTCAACCTTCCTGTTGTATGATCACATCACCTGTGTATACTATTTACTTAGCTATAACTGGAGTAAACACATCGGATATCCCTTTTCACCCTCTAACGGTGTCTGTATTTTAGTTTGTTTGCGCACGTTTACATTATGCAGAGTCAAACGTTCATTCAGTATGACAGCCATAATTATTTTATGAGGATAACCTTGTCAGGATAACCTCCATATAAACCAAAAGGCAATCTTGAAGTTACCTACCAATTTATAGCCAGTAAATTAAAAAAAAATACAACTTTTTGAACCAACACTTATCCAAATTTTAATTGTAAACAAAAAAGGCTCATCAAAAGTATTCATTTCTTGACTTTTAATAATACGTTATCCACTTTAAACAACAACGAAATAAACAAAACTGATATTTATTTATTTTTCTTCCATATTTATGTTGTTTGATAACTTCTAATCATTTTTGGAGAACCAATCATAACTTATTGCGGTCTTTATGGTAGTTTCGTAAAGATACTACAAAGTGGGCCTTAAGACGTAACTATATTCGTATCAGAGATATAGTTTGTATACCACATGATAAAGCAAAAGAGGAAAAATAATTCGGTAACAGAGTTATTACGTTCAAAGCAGTATTGACACAAGCTCCCCTTTCTTATTAAATGGCAGTATTGAGCCTCATCGTAAACGACTTGTAATAAACATCACAGCATGGTTGTCCGTTTCTACAAATCGGTTGGAAGGTTCAACAGAATATAACGCAGTATACTTGGCATCATTTTATGCAAATTACTGTTTAAAAGACGTAAAAAAAAACTTCGTCTCGACAATTTATGTGAGCCCTAAGTATTGTGGTTTCCTGAGTGAATGATAGATTTTTATTGTGGAGCCATAAAAATGTTTTAATTTTGTGGTATTGAAATACGAAGGACATTTCAGTGTAATGAAACGCTAAAGAAAAATTAAAAACAAAGTGACATTTAAAAAAGAACGTTGAGAATCGTTTTCTTTGTTTATTTTTTCGTTCGCAGTCGAGCGCTAGGAATTGAATTGTTGTTTTCATATAACTTGACGTAATATTACACTCAGACAATCAGCAAATGTTAGTCTTCCATTATCGTTGAAGGATCTATAATAATGCATTGCACACAGTTTACTACAACTTTTAACACAATAATAAGAAAACAATACCAATTTCAATACAAATTGCATAATTCATTACTTTAGTATAGAATTGAATTAGACAGAAAAAAGATTATCTAGACAGAAAGAGACTATAATATAAATCTTCTTTCACCTGCCTTGGTACTATGTTACTTATAGTGTTACTTGGGGTTGCAAAGGGGCACAAAATGTTTTCTTAAACGGTTTTATTTAGCTTGCCCTGTTTATTATTTAATTCAAATTTAGTAATCGATATTTCACCCCCTTTCTATTGACAAATTGACCTGATATTTAGTACACAGCTTTAATTCTGATGACAAAACCGTTTTACATAAAAAAATAATTACTTATACTATTTTTCCATTCATCTCCATCAGCAGACATCTAATTAGAATTCAGATAATCATTTGAAAACTAACCACAACACTTAGAAGACAATGAAAACCCTACACCGTTTGTTTTAGTTGTTTTCTTCATAAACAATGTGAAGTGACACAAGTACACAAAGCTCTTACAGCAGCCCTTCAAGCGAGCACCTGAGAAAGACGGCTACCGCTTTTTCAAGCATACTTGCTTTAATGAAGCAGGTAATGAGTCTCCGAGAGTCAACAGCAAACAAGTTGAGCGGTCGTGGCTAAATGAGATCTCAAAGAGCTAGAAAGATTTTTCATCACGCATCGTTTGAGGAATGTTTTAGCTATGTTGTGATAGAAAACCACTAAGTTGGATAGTAAGTTAACATAAATTTAAAGTTATCTTTTATCTAGTAAAGTAAAGGAACCGTTGTTCTATGTATGTTTTTTTTTACTTAACTTAAAATTTAATTTTTATTTTTTATATCATAACACAACTCTCATTACCTTCATATGACGTAATACGTAACGCTTTTGTTTAGTAAATAACTTTAGCTATCAACATTATTAATTGTTGATGTTGCAAATTGTGTATTACATAATTGTGTCCAAGTCCATCATTTTATTAACTTCTTTAACTGTTTGTTATTAAGAAATATTAATAGTACTACAAGAGTCCACATTAGTCCATTTATGCATGTCGGTGTACGGTAAACGACTACATAAATCTACCATCAACAACAACATCCGACGCTTTAAGTTAAATATAAAAAAATCTTCAACTCGAAAACAAATTAACGTTCGCAATTTCAGAGCAAAACAACTTTTCTTGCACTCATTTTTAATAAATTAGCCTCAGCGAAATGAACTAGAAAAATGATGTCACCGAGGAGAGATGGCCTGGCCATTTTAAGCTTTCCTTTTTTTGGACGGGATAGCAATTTATCATTTCTTAACAAAATAAATGACGTATTGCTTGTGATGGCCCTCACTGGAGTATTTTAGCTACTTCAGGAATGTCGGGTAGTACAACCCGAATGAAGCATATTTCATTAAAGAGTGTACTGTTATAAATCCTTTGACATTTAAGTAAGTCGCTTAGCATAAAACATTTATTAAGGACGAATTCTCCTTTTAGTTATGCCGGTAATATTATGACGTCATTACACGTTTATTTTTTTAAAACCTTCACATACACGCACGCGATACAGCTGTTTGTCATTGGCCTTTACGGGGAAACACTAGGGATTTCGTCGTCAAAAACAAACTGGGGAACGGGTGTCCTCGGGACTTCCTGCTTAATTAAATTGATGTTTGTAAAGACGGACAGACGTTTTGTAATTTGCGTATACTTATTATACAAAATTATACCTTTTCTCTTAAAGACATGTAGGTTTTTTTCAACGATTTTAACGTAAACGTTGAAGCAAAAAGCTTTACCTTTAGCATTTTATAGTCAAGATCTAGTCTATGGGCGAAATTCGAAAAAACATAATTACTTTTTTTGTTCTTGTACAAATTTCACTTGTACGATTCATAGATGGCGTTAGTAGTTGCTACATCTCGCACGCTGAAGGTTACAAGTCGTATTTTTTTTTAATGTATTTGTAACACAATATTGTATTCTTAAGAGTATTAACTCTAACTATGCCAAATTTCACATTCCTCCGTACGCGCAATATTCTTAAAAACCATTACAAAGTTTTTGTTAAGCGTATTAATTATAGAGATGATGATTGTCTACCATTAAACATTTATTGTACAATTTTAATAGAAAATATACTAAAAGAGACTTTCAGAGTAAAACTACGTTTGAGGTCTTTCCTTGACTATCACTCGTAAAAATTTTATGCAGTAATTCACTCTAATACTCTTGAAGCAAAATACGTATAAAGCCTAGGCCGGTTTAAGTGAGTGGAAGTTAAAGCCAAATCCAGACCGTTAGGTTGTTTCCGACCAGTCGTGAATCCCTTTTCATGACTTTCTTGAGTTTTCCCTTCAAGGCGCTTTAAAAGCGATAAAGCGTTAAGCCCAAACCAAGATGGAACAAAATATCTGAAAAAATATCGAGAAACCTATGGAAAGCTTTATTTCAGCCTGATCGAAAAAGAAGAAGGCTTCAAGCGGATCAAAGTTTATTACAAACCTTATAGTAAAATTGTTGGTGAAATTTTTGAGGATTTAAATTAACTTCTGAAGTAAGTCTAATTGAATAAATAACTTTTAAATTAATTTATAGGAATGTTGTTATTGTAAGTAAAATATTCACAGAAAGAATAGGGCTTAGGTAGAAACTTCACGCGATATTAAAATGTCTGTGTCGTACAAGTTTGTATTGACGATACCATTTTGATAAAATATCATGGAAAATATTTAAATTTATGGCTTTTGGTTTAATTTATTTATTTATTTTAACAATTAGTTGATTTAAATTACAAGTATTTAATTTAATGTTAAATAATAGTTTAATTAAATCAGTGCTAATCAATCGCTCATGCCAAAGCGATTTGTAAGCCCCACATCTCTGTCTTTATTGTACCATCTGCCTCCAATATAATAAATATCTATATTGTTTCCATAAAAACCTTATACGAAGAGTATGAAATTAAAGAGTATTACAATTTATTTAATTTTATTATTAAAGCTAAACTGTTTTCACTCTTAGAACAGCCCTTTAGAATCTCTGGAGAAAAAGAATAATATGATATTGAAAATGAAGTATATTTTGCTACACATCTATTTTATTTATTTATTTATACTAGCCCAAACTGTCCCACTGCTGGGCAAGGGCCTCCCTACTCTCATTCCACTCTTCTCGATCGAGCGCAATGCACATCCAGTCCTCCCGGAAAAAATCCAGTTTTTTTTTACACATCTATCAAACTATATTTGGTAGTACAAGTAGCTAATGCGCTGAGTCTAAACATAGTGTTTGTCTTCAAATATTCAAGATGGGGTAGATCCACGCATGTCGACAAGTAATTTGGAAATGGGTTGGACATGAACAGCACGCGACGATGTCCAAATAAAAACGTTCCTTTTATTTTACAACTAGTGGTGTTTACTTGTATACATTACATATTTATTTTACGTTGCAATGGTCAGCAAACATCAATGTTTATTGGTTTAGTTGTATTTTTAAAATATGAATATTTTTACTCGAAATTTTGCGTAGCATGTAGCGTATTTTAAATAGATAGCTGAAACAACAATGTTTGGTTTCATTGTGTTAATATGTATGTTATTTCCTTCATTGATTTACGCTGGATATTTATTTTCAATACAATTATAATATTAAAAAAATAATGAGGCCATTCGATAATTGAAACTGATGAATTTTTTACAGACTTATGAAAATTTTTCCTTATTAACATAGGAGTACTAAATTCACATTGAGAACACAACCATCCATCACTCTGTCTTGACTGTATGGATATCTTTATTCTGTGGGTGAGAAATGTTGCAGAGAATCAAGTATATTGCTGTAAGAAATCTATTCTGAATGATTAACCTTTTATCGCTGTTTTCCTATGGCAATTCACCTGTTTTTCCCTCCGTTTGTTTATTCAAGCGGGGATGAGAAAGGCTTATTCTTTATAAGCATTGTCTGGATAAAGATCTTAATAAGATTGACATAATTTATTTTCTTATTTGTTTTACTTGCTGAGTTATAAGGCGTTTGCACTATCGACTCATTGATCTTAATTATGTTTAATCACTTAGATTTTACGGACATAAAAAAATAATGTATGAATAGTGTCTTGATTGGATCCCAAAAAAAACCTTGCCTTTCTTTAAATTAGCCATTCAATGGAAATAATAAGGCCTCTATCAGACGTTCTTTTTGATATTCTGTCCGACGTTTACTTGACATATTTTTGCGCGGTAGCCACCGGGCTGTTTTGGCAGATTCAAAACACTTTTTCTTTCTTATAAGTATGAAATACAGCCATTTTAACGAATGTAAATCACATACTAAAAAGAGCATTTTTCTGCATTAGTACATGTGTTTTCGACGTTATTTTTTTTGCATGCTTTTTGAACAGGATAGCGCTGAGCGATGTTACATGCGAGAAATAACATTCATTTTGCAAATTGTCCTTCTTACACGCCCTATACGATGTTTAAAATAATGTGGTGTTGTAAATTCTCACGTGCAAAAAGAATGCTGTAAAATTGCGTGTTATCTGTTAGAGGTCTAAGCAAAGGTCAAAGACCTTTAGGTAGCTTGAACTTTGACACCAAATTAAATCTAACAATACCTTACAAAAAGGAAAAGGGTTCAGTATCTTCTGACACTCAGAAGGTCAACTAATGCAAATTATATGTTTGTAAAAATATTTTCTTAAACGTTCAAACACAGGAACACAAAGGAAATCAATTGTTAATCTATCCCTGCGGGGAGTCAAAGGTGTTACTATTAATGTCGTGGTTGCAAACAGTTGTGGTGGTACTGGATACTATACGCAATAGTTGCATATGCTTTGATTTGCTTCTAAGTTCTTTTTTTAGCTGTTTTCAATGCAGTATGTTCTGGCTTAAAACATACTTTCAAAATATACATCAATGAGGGGTCTCCATGTGTCGGAAGTCGGTTCGTTTACGACACTGATAACTGAATAATGTAGCCTTCTCATACAAGGAGGTATTGGGAACACAATAGATCCCATGGCGATATTATACATGCATTTACTTTCGATAAGAGAGGATGTTTTTAAGCCCAAAAATTAATTCTAGATAGCAGCGACAAAAGGTTCTTTTCAATGCGGAATAGATTAAAAGGTAGGCGTTTGTTGACAAAATTGTTACGTACATTCCTACTTGCTAAGAAAAAAAACAGTGTCCGAAATATATTTCTCGCCTACACACAAAAACCTAAATTTTTATGTCCATAAATTCAAACAAGAAACTTTCTCCTTTCCGAAGTTGCGTAAGAAAGGGCATATAAATTACGTAGCAAATACTCGCCTCTCGGGCTTTCCCGTACTAATGAAAAACAACATCGTCACAATTCGGCAAGCTAAAGCAGTAAAAGGAAAAAAAAGACGGTTTTCAGTAATAATCGTATATGTGATAAAAAGCGACTAACCAATTAAATTATTTTTTTAATAAATTATAACGTTTTCCTGTAAAAAAAAAGCAAAAATATCTCTTTTTAGCCGGAATCAAAAGTAACAGTTTCGTGTATTTTCACAGGTAGTATAAATGGTGCTAAATCAGCATTTTAACAGTAACACCGCGAACGCGTCCCACCCTTTACTCTTATCTTTCGAACAAAACTCAGAAGCCAGAGGTGAAACGACCTGCCTATTATTTTGATGATGCGACAAAGCTTGAATATGACTCGACTTTTTATAAGACTTTTTTGGTGTTACGCGGTATCATCGCTCGGCTATTGTTGCATTTGTTCCTGTGAGAGTTTCATTAGCAGGTCGAAGTCACTTTGGCTTTGTATTGAGGCGTCCATTTTTCTTTTATATTGCTCTTGACGCGCTTGTAGGTGCTATTTAAAATAAATATCGTGTTTCAGTGTTAAATAATGAACTACGTAAAAGAAGAATTTGTTTGTGTTTTGAGCTGTGTAGATTTAGCATGAATATTTTGAGCAGTCTTTTATTTAAACAGCGTACCAGCTACTTTGATTTTATTGTATCCTAGCCTTTTTGAGGCAAGCATTTTTATAGAAACCTATTTTTTTGTATAAGAAATGTTAGATATTCTCTTTTTTTTAACAAAAAGTAAATGATACAAAAGGAAAAGTAAGAAAATATCAGAAAAAAAAACACTAGATATTTCTTTAACATCAATTGTTGCAACTGTAAGGAAAAATATAGATCATTTTGTTGGCATTTGCTAGTTTTTATACTACTACTACGAAGTATACATACCTGAAACGACGTGAGTTCAGCGACAAAGCAGACTATCATCGACAGAGGTATATTGCTGCATCAGCTAGAGGTATAAATAAGTCGGCGGTGGCGTCGACAGGGCATGTTCTGGTTGTGTTGAAACAAGTGTTGCATCGATCTTGGACCCCTTCAACTCGCTTCTGTCATCATTCTCCGTTATAAACAAAGTCATTCGACTGTACATAGTTTGTGCACTTCACTTTTGAGCACTTTTAGGTCACTTAGTTTTTATTAGGCTATGCGGCATATTTATAAATCATTGTAATTCCATGTCTAGCTACTATTATTTACCTAAAGCTACTGATGAATATAAGTAAGCGGTTATTAAAAATGCTTCAATTAAAAAAAATATATGAATGTTAATCAATTATCAACAATTTTGCTGTGAATGGCAATGTAACAAAAATTCTATACGATATCACTGTTGGAGTTCTCAAAAAGGGTCAGTAAGCCAGATGTTTGCAATGAAAACCTTTTTTATTATGAGCCTAGTACATTTTGTAGCTTGAAACGTTCGGATATATAATAGGGTTACATTGACCAAGCCAGTGTCGACAGCTGAGACACTAAGAGTATCGATCAACTTGGTAGCTAGACTACATGACTGCGATATTGAGTACGATGTCTTTATAGAAAGGATTTAGCTCATTGGCTTATATTGTATATACAAATAACTAAACTAGGTAAGGAACCAATAACCAGGAAGGTAGATTACATTTCTTAAATTCCGTAACGACTCATGTTTCGATCAGAAAAAGTTATATTTGTCAATAATAAGTACCAATAATTGACCTATTATGTTAGAGACCGATTTCAGATATTATAATAACTGTATCCAAACGGACAGTAATTGAATCATTTTTTGATTGGATAACACTGTGACTTCGTATATTTTCACCATTACAAAAAATTAATATATTGAATAGTGACTAAATATTTGAATTGTATATTCCCTTATACACGTTTGCCCTTCAACTTGGAACGAAAATGGCATTATAACTATTTCAGAATACGGTACTAGAATTAATAAGGTACTTGTAGCTGAACTATGTGCGACGAACATTTAAAATTTAATTGGCTCTCGTTGGTTCAGCATAATTTGGGTCAAGGGCACTTCTATAAGTTTTCTTACTTAAGATATTGTAAGAACATACAATATTATACTTTGTGCCACCTACTCAAATTTTAGTTTCGATAGCAACAGACCAATTTCGAAATGTGTTTTCACATTCACCTGTTTGGCGATGGCTGTATCCTAAGTGATTGGCTAAGTTTGTTTGTTCATCTAGATTTGGGATAGGTATAGCTAAGTTATGACGATGAATTTGCAAAAACTTATTTGTACTGTCTACAGCTATATATTTTGGGGTTGGTTTGGGGTTAAAAAAGTAATTAAGTAGTGATTCTTAATAAACGACATTATTCTGATAAAAACTCACAAATTTTATTTCTGACTGAAGACAATATTATCATCATTGCTGTATGGTCAATCTTAATTGTCAAAAAATATATTTGAGATTAATGGTAGCTAGATTAACTCCTGCTTCGAATTACAATAGCCTTCTAGCTTTTGAAAGATTTGTTTTTTTTTTAATATATTTATGGTGAAGATATTGTCCTAAGAAGGAACAATTAAGATCTTATTAGCAATTTAATACCAATTTTCATTCATATCGAAAAATCAGAACCTTACAACATCAACTAGTAATTAACGTTCGACTTTAGAGAAACCGTTTCAATAGGTAGAAAGCAAACGTCTAACGGAACATTAATTTTAATCTTTGGAAGTCACCTTATAATTATGTTCCTTCTGTGAGGTTATGTAATTATGTTTCAGGAAATGGTTACATCAATAAAACGATTTTAGATTTTCAAAGCTCAATTTATAATTATCAATTTATTGGTAGTATCATTTATAATTTTATTTATTTGATCACACGTATTTCTATATATTGTCACAAGTATCTGTGTATACACAGATAGGGTTCTTGAGTTGACTTTGAAACCAGCAAGAAGATCTGATCTATGTATAATCATATCACCTGCTTCGTACTGTAATATTACAAAAGCATTCGAAAGTTCATGTTCATCATAGTTTAAAATTACATTTAAGATGTCTTCACAAAAAACTCTATTTGCAACAATTTCAAATCTTGTCAAATATTTAAAAAATCTGAAAATGCTATAGAAATATAAACTGAAAATATACAACTTGTTAGTAAGGGAAACAATTAAGGTTTTAGCAAAGGTCAAACCTAAAGGGTACCCCTACCTCATCAGGACTTCAGCCATAAATCCAAATTTCATAAGATTGAATGGATTCTGGCGGTTGATATTTTGAATGGAGTTTAATTAATTATTATGAAAACGCATTTGCTGTTTTTTTTACTAATGATATGTACAAAATCATTATACTATATGTAGATTCTAAATGAAAATCGTTTGTTTTGACATTTGTCGAACAATTGCCGAAAAAACAGTCATGATTTTTGTAAACGTTTTCAAAAACTGTTTATTTTTTATTAAAATTTTGTATTAATTATTAATAATTACTTTTTCCATTACAATACAAATTGTCCCAGCCTGTAACAGTGCACTTTAATTGTAAATGGACGCACAGGATACTTTGATTGGTTCAATTAAATGAGGCTATTTAAAAAACTTCACTCCTCTCTACGATGTCGATAAATGTTCGCGCGTACATTAAAACGCTCCGGTAAAAACCATACCCTTTTAATTAAGAACGAATGAACAACGAAATAAACCCGTTAATTTTGATTACTTACAAAACTCCGTTCATAAATTAAATGAGTTACATTTTCCCTTCAAAAGGCCTAGAATTTTGAATGTTGATTCTATTGGACAAAGTTTGGCGATGCCTGTTAAGCTTGAGCTAAGATATTGTGAAACATACTTGTAGTTTAATTTCACTACTTACAGACTTCTGACAACTGAGACATAGCCTTAGTTAGTTTAAGGACTTTAACAAGCACAGAAAAGCAAATCAATATTTTTTTTTAAATATAATTGTCTACCAAGAATACACAACTAAAAAAAAATAACAAACTTTATCCTCAGAGGTCAAATATCAAATAAAACTTTGTGGGATTTTTATTTAAGAGACTTGTTGGTATCAGAAAATTTGCAACATAACGTACTATCGTGGACAAAGCCGGTGCACCACTTTTAAGGTTAGAATCGCTTGCACCTGCGTCCGAACGTAGCGCTAGCCCCGCCTCTACGCACGTAGCATAGTTAAAAGCATTTTGATCGCAAAGTGGTGCACCGTTCGTGTCCGCGATAGTACATGGATCTCTAAAAGCAAAGTGTGATTTAATTTAAGTTTGGACCCAATCCAGATCTTAGCGCTTTTGGACATCTTTAGTACAAAGTTGGAAGAACTTCAGATTGTTTGGGCGTACAGATAAAACAAGAGTTTCTAACAATGCGGTTTTTGGATCACGTCTGTTATAATGTTCTGAGAATCAACAAATGATGTGTGAATAAAATATGTGATCTCTACAAATAAAAATATAAAAGTTGAAGTCAAGTTAAACTTGCTTTTTGGCTTTTAAAACCTAAAAACTCTAGCTATTTAGCTATAGATAAAGGTACTTCTAGTTTTTTTTTGCATCGATATACTTTCATAAGAACGCGCAGTCTTTTCTTAAAAGACAAAACAACTTTATCTAAATTTCGAATAGTTTAAAAACAAATAAAGAATAAGCCTGTATTCCCCAGAGAGGTAGGCAGAGGTGTCACTCACGTTTCGCCGCCTTTGTAATAATAATAATAGGGGGCGAGCCTATTGCCATTAACCGGGCACAATTCCAGACTCCATGCTGCTACTGAGAATTTCCTTATGGAAAACCCAATAATACTTTGCCCAATCCGGGGATCGAATCGGAGTTTGAATTTCTATTAATTTAAAATCTCAACGGTATCAACGAAGTAAAATATATAATTGAAATTTTTTTTTTCAAAAGATGGCGATATTAGTTTTTTCAAGGTGTTCTTACTTCTCCAAAAAAGTTATACTGAAGTATTAAAAACCGACCAAGTAGACGTTGCAATAAAAAAAGATTTATAATCTCTCAAAAGGGGAGTAAGGGCAAAAGTTAATACATTTCGCAGCCACGTCATTGCTGCTAAGAAAGACATTTGCAACAGGATATGAAGTGGAAATAAAATTGCGATGACAATCGTATAAATTCGCTCGCACTTTAGGCCTACGAACTTTTTACGTTTGCTGAACAAAAATACAAAAGTAAAAAAGATACAGTTCTCATACCGGAGCCAATTTAATGTCAGTAGGACGTGTTAGCACGTAGCCGTTACCAAACAAATTTATCTGTGCCCTCACTCAATTTGCTTATTCGAACTCCAATGGCGCCAACCTTTTATTATCCTCATAGAATAAACACACGCAGACGGTTGTACGAATGAAATTACACAAATAATGTAATGACAATTTGGAATAAACTTTCTTCCGATTTTATGGTTATTCATTGAAATTAATGTGATTCAAAGTGTTTGTACTTGTGAATAATTTACAAGTTTTGAAGTGATTTATCATGAGTAGTACCGTAAACATTAGCGTAAAAGCTCTGTTAGTATAGAAATGTATGTACGTCAATGAGATATTTTTATTTTTATTACTAAATAAAACACATAAAAATAGTATTTATTTAACAAGAATAACCAAGAACTTTCACATGAAAAAATGAGCCAGCAGTTAACGTCACCATTTTTCATAAGAAGTAAATGAACCCAAAAAAGTATTGCATGTCTGTTAGCCTCTATAATCTATGTATTTACTGTAGCTATCCAAGATTGCGGGAGACTCGCCGGCGTCAGTCGGGCGGTCGATGCACGCGTCACAATAAAACCTTTTGCGACGTTCGCCACATTTTCTCGACCCCAATGCCTTCAAAGAATATAATCTCAGTTCCGTAATTATACTTTAGTTAGAAGATATTATTTTAAATTAAATATAATTACAAACTAACATAATGTTCTTTTAACCTCTCATTATAATTTAGGAAACTATATCACTTTCCCTGTTTTAAATGCGTAATTGCCTGTGTTGTTCAAATGTACTTATTAAAGAAATGATAGGTTTATTTCTAGTAATTATCAAATTTCAGGTTTCTTATTGATTTGGACCGTTCCACAGCAATTGGACGAGCTCTAAATAATACTGTAAAATATTTATTGAAACGCCAATGTTTTATTCAACATTGTTGTAAGGGTTGTAGGTATCATTATCGAGGAGTCAGGACAATTTATCATACCTCGGCTTGTAAGGAATGATTGATTCACTCCTTTCATATTCAACATTGTATAATAATATATAGGTCACTGCTTTCCATCTCACAACGAAGTTCTTGGAGAAAATTCTTACTATTACCTAAATATATTTTCGGAGAAATCAACCCAAGTTACCCTTTCTAGCTTGTTAATCTGGGAATAATTGGAAAATTTAATCCATTTTTTTCATATGGACATTACTGGCCATGACAGATGGAAAATTTTCTACATAATAATTATGAAAATGTCATAGCAATTTTAGAGTTAAGTAGACGAAGTTTACGATATAAGACATATTGGTATCACTTTTTCATAGTAATTTACGTGTAATAGTTTGGTAGACTCTGACTTTCTGAGTTTTAGAAGTTATAAACTAATATATTATTAGTGTCTAATACATTAACGATCGTTGATGATATCTCGACTTTCATAATTTAAGTTTTATATGATTTGAAAATGACGTTGTTAATTACGTAAAAATTCCTTGTTTTATCTTAATTGTAAATATAACCAACATATGTATACTTAAAACGATATAAATAAACACGTGTGTGTGAGTTTAGGGGTTTATATAGAGTATTTTGTTTGAATTAATGTGAATCAAATTTTAAGATTCGCAATTAAGCATGTCATACCAGACAAAAATAGTAAAACCAGTGGAAAAATTACTTTCAAATTCGAAACGTATTCTTGCATACGTAAGTATTTCTCGAGAAGTTGCAAAATTTTTCAAACATTAAAATAATCTGTGATACAAATGTATTAGTTCCTACATAAATATTTAAATAAAACATGAGCACTTCGTATAAAAATAAACCTAGGTATTATTTGTAGTGCCAGACGTAATTCATACGTCTGGCCTACTTAGGAATATTTTAACACTAATTTATTTACGGGTTATCGACTAGGTAATAGAAACTTTTACCAGATATTATCATGTTTTACATAATATGGTTATATATACCAGATATTATCATGTTTTACATAATATGGTTATATATATTTCTCTTCTGAGATTACCACATAATTTTATCATTAGCTGCCGTATCTTTACTTACTGTATTCTTTTGATCTTTACTTTGGCTTTCTAAAAATAAAATATATTTTCGTTTTGTTTTACTTTTTTTGCTATTCTAATTTTGTATTATCAGCCAGACGGATTTTATATAGAGTTTTAATAAAAAATAAGGGCCACATTGTTTGCCTTGCTTAAAAATATATTTCGGCATCATGTGAGCCGAAATTATTTTTTTCCACGTATTACGGAAAAAATCATACCTTGAAACAACACATTGAAACATGTGTGGGTTTATTTTTGCTTTACAAACAGCTGTAGTAATTTATACTATCTGTAACTAAAGGTAGATATCATCGTTCTTATCCATATACCTACTGGTGATTATTTCAGACATTTCTCGTTTAATTTTTAATAACAAAAAACTGATTTTCATTTCATACCTCACAATTTTCATTAAGTATTTTTCTGTCAGAAATTTCTGTAATATAAATAACAGAACAACAGACTAAGGTCGAGTTTCTTGTAGAACTTCTATCCTAGACTTGGAAAATCTTATTGGATATCGCACTTTTTTATTTCTTAATTTTCTATGTAGGTTAGAACTATAAAAATGTAGGGCAGAAGGCGTAAGTAAGGGGTAACCTTTTATGATCGGTAAAGTGAACCAGCTACTAATTGGTAAAATATGGACTCATACAATAATTCATTTATTATTTGAATAAGTACATTCTCTTTCGAATATTCTGAATAAACTGGTAATACATCAAATCGTCCATAGATTCGCGTTTTTGTATATTATATTTTAGGAACAAAGTTATCTATCAACTGTTTCTAATATATTCAGCATTCACCATATATACGAATCTAAGCCTTATTGCCCCTACAATAAGCATTAATAAGGTTAAAGGAAAATTTGTGAATAAAAGTATAAAAAATATGTGACCTTGTAAAATAATTGTACACGTGTTTAGTTGTAACTGTGAAAATTATGTGGATGTGACATTTTAAGATAAAAAATTTAATAAATTAAAGAGTTAATAAATGTTTTAAATTATATTAGTGGGTAAAAAATGTGTTCAAAGAAAATTTATTTGTTAATAATAATAGTGAAAACATCTTGGAAAACAAACAAAAAAAATATATAGAAAAAACGCTACTATCTGTCTATGGAAGCGTTATAGAAAAACAAAGAATAAAATTAGAAAAAAAAATGTTTTATACCCAAAGACGAAGGTTTATATCACAGCCATTACAGATGCACTTCGGCATTAGGTATATCCATATATTGTTATTGTTGATAACGGATCACTCATGAAAAACCTCTTTTTAAATAAGCATTTTTTAGAACCGCAACACTTTTAAATAAAATGAAAGAAAAAAATCACTAAACAAATTAAACAGTTTAAAAAAAATACAATTTTAAATTGTAACAACAATGTGTAGTCGAACGACACGTATTTGATTTCAATGATTCTGACAGCCGGCGTCCGAAACGTAACACCGAGGTAAATATAGTTCGTAATGTTTTTTACGTAAAAACGACACTGACATTCTAAACTAATGTCTCCTTGGATGGATTGAGAGGTGTCATCTCGGAAGGTTTTGATCAGTGAAATTGTATCGAGCGGGGCGCGAGCGCGATACTACCCCTTATACGGCGAGTTTCCAACTGAATCACCCCCGACTCGATGCCTCCGCCCAACATAGAGCGCTTGCTCGCCGCACCGCCAAACGAACCTATAGCCTTAAACTCCTTTGTTTAAAGTTCAAATTTGCTCGTCACACGGTTTGTGGTGAAGAAGATTCGTGCTTCGGTTCGTATAAGCGGCCAATACGCATGTCCACGGCAATGTATATAAATTCATATAGAGGGCATAGTTTCCTTATACATTTAGATTTTCTCGAGTTCAAGGACTTTGCGTTATCTGTTTGAGTTTTTAGGAATCTCTATTATCAAGTTACATTGGATATTGACAATATTGACGATAATTTGCGATTGGATTTCAGAATAAATAATTCACACTTTAAGTTGAATGAATATTTTTATTTTAAACTACCAATATCCATATGTGTAATCTGTTTTGTTTTGTCGATATTTTTAGGTTAGGTTAGGTTGTTTTAACCAGAAAAAAATTACAAAAAAATTAAGTGTTATAATTAATTCCTGTATTTCCTTTAAATTTTTCCGGTTTAACCCAAATAATGGCAATCATGTGAAAGAATTATTTAGTTTCGAGCGCATACGATTTCGTGTATCAAACTCCGTGACTATTATTATCTTCGGAGCCATCGTAACAGGTATCTGCTTCAATTAGAGCGTTAATTACGCTGATTTAATAAAAAAATACTTATTCTCGTTAAACTTGAAAAACATCAAATAATAAATAGCTTTTATTTCCAAGCATATAAAAGGGAAATATAAAGAAAAATACACCAAAGTCAATATCAAGGGTTTTAACATCTGCAAATATTTCGATACAAGGCCACAACGTGATTCAGTTGATCAATATTAATGCATAGTACCCCTAAATAAGCATTATTATGGTGGGAACCTTTCACCGTAATGAATATTTTCTCGCTATGTAAGAAGGTTACTTAGTTCTTTTATTTTTATTCGTAAACTGTATAAGATTCGTGCGTATGTACTGTTTGGGTGAAATACTGGCTGGCTTTCGCCTCCGTCTGAGTTTCAAGAAGAATGAATGTGTATGTCAAGTTGGTACTGAATAAAAAACGTTGCGTAGATCTTGTGAGCACAAATTTTGTAGGTACGTACCTACTTTGTTTGATGAGTTCTAGAATTGTATTTGAACGTGTATTTTTTAATTCCGTGTTGCGTGTGACATAAGTGATGATACTAGAGTAGCACAGGACCCTGAGTGTGTGAGTCTCATACTTGGTCAGTTATTTTATTTATTTAATTTATCAATTAAAATAATTTAATTTATACATTACTTGTATGCATATTATCCAATCCCAGTAAATGGCGAGAAACCGCGAAGGACCGCAAGGAATGGAGAAATCTTGTATAACACACTTTAGGTCTCTGAGCCAACAGAGTAAGTAAGAATTAATTTAAATAAAATCTATATTTTAACTACTAAATAAAATAAACATCATTAGTCGTCAATAAATAAAATCAATAATAATTAACATGTCTTCGGTACCTACATGTTAACTAATTTTGATTTTATGTAGTAGTATTATGTACTTCCACCTAGCCGGCACAGTTTTTGCTCTGCAACCTGGCTAGAAATAAGTTTTTATTAAAACAACATATTTAAATAAACGTTTTAACTTTTATGCAAAGTTTTGTGACTGACTCTTAAGACTCAGTTGACTAAGTTGACTCTTAAGAGTTCTTTTATTCATAGTTAATCATGGATGTCGATTCAGGTCATGCTTACCACAAAAATGCATTGTCATCAAAACTAAACGTGTAAACAAATTGAATCTGAATCGGTTAAGGCTAACTGCTTTAAAATTCAGTTGCGAGAATTGACCCGAACATACATTACATCATCGTCCTCCTAGCTTTATTTTTTCTAAACTTTATTGGGATCGGCTTCTAATCTAACCTTACGCAGCTGCACATTAGTTTTCTACGAAACGACTGCCTATCCCCCTGCAACCCAAATGGTACATAATTATTAGATTTTATTAAAAGCTTGTAAAAACAGAAATCCACCTAGTAATGTTTATTGTATTTTTTATTTTCCATAACCAATTTTAAGACCCATGTAGACTATTAATGATCATTTTTATAAAAGAAAGTTATTTACTCACACGATACATCAACTAAATCACGACATAAATTAAAGAAAAAGAAAGAAAGAAGAAAGAAAACCATTTATTCCCTTTTGGGCAGAAACACAAAAACAACAACAATAATTAAAAAAAAACAAATTGAAAAAAAAAAAAACAATATTTAATGTGGCAACACTTCACACAGACCCGTTGCCAACACTCAAACACAAAACATAAAGCATAATATGAAACTTTAGAAGATCTCAATTTTGGCTTAAATAATGGAACGAATTACATTTGAACTATGTTACATTTGGGTTAGGTTAATTCCAAGGCATCTATTTTCCGGAAGAGTGTTATTTCGAACCCAGCCTAATATGATGATTGGCGTAATGTGATGTGTTCCACACCCTTTTCGCATTTTGTAACCCTTTTGTTCCATTTTACAACATGCAACATATTTTGCAAAATAAAGTGTTTCTACATGACAGGGGTAAATGCTGACTGTTATCCAATTTCAGGATTATGATATAGGTTAGATGTTTTTGTTTTTGTCAAAATTTTCGTGTTAGACATTTTAAATATTTTTTTTCAAAAATAAGTTAATCATGACTACTCTTTATTGCTAATGCATACTATTTCGACGCGTAAGCTTGAAATTTGATAACTGTTTTTACTTTTATGATTATTTATTAGAATTAGTTTTTAATATAAATAATATATTTATTAAATATTAGATTTTAGTATTTTTTATTTACGTATTACGTACGTAGAACGCACTACTAAAGTTTTTTTTTTTATAAAAGGAAAAAAGATTGCTAGCAGGTTAAGAACTTACCACCATCTAGTTAGAACGCAATGAGCCATTCAATTACGAAATAATATATTATAGTAACAGAATGGCTAGTGCGTCTGTTTAAAAAAGAAAATCAAAATAAATTAACCTTAAAAAGGCTAACATTTTCAGAAGTAGCTCTCGGTCAATATTATTTTATTCCCCTGGTTCTATTTGCGAGCCTCCATTTTTCAATCAATTTTCCCAGTACAAACAATTAATACAGAGACGTCTCAGGAGCGTAAGAAACCAATTTACGTGTTTTTTTTTACTTCTAAATACAATCCATCAATATCAATCGGCGTTGATTTTTCTCCGACAAACACTTTATTATATTTTATGAAATAAAATTTCGTTATACGTTATACAATATGTGAAATGAATATAAATTGCTTTTTAGATATGAAATGTTTTAACGGACAGCTTTTATTCCCCAAAGCATACGTGTTTCGTTAAGATAGCGGACAGATTTTCCTCTGTGTGCAAGAGACAGGCAGGAGGAACTGAAACGGTGAAAAGCTCATACGAATATGTTAATGAATATTATGAATGTAATTATGTATCATCCTTCTTCTTATCTCGTGGAAAATGTGTTGGTACATAATTTTCTTTGAATTCCGGATTCACTTACACGTATTTCATCTTGACGGTATTATCGAAACTTAATGATGTTGTGACGTCATTACTTTGACAGTTATTATGTTTAGTGTAGCCATTATAGTCAACTCACTGTCATCACCATCAGTCATTTTAATGTTATAAACAAAATAATTCAAAATTCGTAACTTAAGCACGTAGAAATAAACATTAATTATATTTTTAAGCATGAAAATAAAATACTATCATTAAAAATATGACTTATGATGTACTTTTTATTATGACAGCTATCACATTATTTAAACACCTTCTATAGTATTAATAATAGATTGATGATTTTATTACATCTTTGCTGTTATATCTATAATCAAGCCAAATATTCTACCATTTTATCAGGATTTTTATTTATGTATTTTATTTAGTATCTAAATCGTAAAATAATACATTTTAGGATTTAGATACTGTTTATTTTAATAGAAAACTAAATTTTGAACTGAAAGTATACTATCTGCCCACATAATCTCACCGCTGGCCTATCTGTAAAGGCCTATCTAGAACCAGTTTAGACCACTCACTATAGAAGGATGAAAATAATGAAATAATAATTTAAATATTTAAATTAAACAACATAAATCTCTTTTTATTATGCAAAGTATAAATTAAGATTTCCTTGATTTTCAGAATAGAATTAAACATATTTACAGAAAAGACAGCATGTAAGACCTGAAACCCGTCATGTCAGTTGAGGTAGTATCAGTCATCAGTCACTGAGGTAATATTCCTAAGAGAGGTTACAAAAAAACAAAAGCCTTCACTGCATCTGATACAACGGCTAATTCTGATACACACCACTACAAATAAACTTAAGCACTTTAGGGTTTTTTTCCATTTATCAAACAAAAAGGACGGAATACACGGAAACCTGTCAAATTAGATAATGGCCTTGTCTCGTACGGGAAAATATTTTACTAGTCGCTTTGGCATCTAAATTCACATTTATTTATTTGAATGATCTGTAACTTCTTGCCCTTATGATTTTTATTAGAAAAATGGCAGAGTCAACATCATCTTCCTAGTCTTATTATTCCCAAACTTTTTTAGAGTTGGCTTTTAATCTAACCAGATGCAGCTGAATATCGCTTTTCTACGGAGCGATTTGCTTATCTAACCCCTGCAACCCATACGGATACGATATTCTAAAGTTTGATTAGTTGTCAGAATTTTATGAGAGTACTGATTCCCTTCTCAAAGATCTTCAAGACAAACGAGGTCAACGGCTTAGCGTGCTTTCCGAGGCACAGAGCAGGTGATAAATAATTTATAATATGCACATAACTTCCGAAAAGCTTGAATTCGAACCTCTGACTTGCCAATCAATGGTCATACCGCTATTACTAATGTACTAAAGGCATATTTAGTAGCATATTCATTTAGAGCTATACCTCAGAATTGGCACCGCTATTGAAGCCATCTCATTATTCTGATTGCGAGACACAGCACGCATTATGTATCATGCCTTTGTTTTAAACCCACATCCACTCTTATGTCGAGGCTATTTATAACAAACAATGGTAAAATCATCATACCCATATTATAAATTCAAAAGTATTATGTTGATGTCAATAACTCTGTTACTAGTCTCTCTGCTGAAACTGAGAATTTCCACGTGAAAAAACTCAATATCATTTTGCACTAAAACCTCGTACTCAGACGCGCTTACAACAACTAACTAGGCTTGTGTGTTGATGCATTTATTAAGTCTAAAAATGTATTGCAAACGTATGGTCAAATTCTTCCAAACGCTAAATGGCGTCTTTTTAACCGACTCCAAAAAAGAAGAAGGTTCTCAATTCAACTGTATGTTTTTTTACTCTAGTTGAGATAAGGCAAGATATCGCTAGCATAAGAATGGAGTCCTCGTCTCATCTGGCCTCGTTGCTTCTTGCGCTAAGAAACAGCACAAGCAAGAGAACACCTTCGCATCACCTCGTGTTATTTACCTTGTAACTTCATTCGACTATGCCTTGCTTAATCTCAACGAGAAAAAGGCGCCGTTAGATAAACTTCTTCCCTACTGTAATCTTTAATTTTATCATACACCTTCATGTGACTGTACATAACCCTAAATAAGGCTACTGATTTCACTTCAGTGTTTTTTAAGTGTTCATTTTATTACTCACGTTTATAGCCATTGTAAGATGTTTCATACAAATTGCCGTGAGTGCTCGTTGAAGCAATTTGCATAACGGAATTACTCATTCCATTTAATTAGATTGTCTTAAGGCCGATAAATTAATTCTACCTATTCAAATCAGGCAATGTGGTGTGAAGATCCTTCAGTAGCGAAATTTAGATTTTCTTTTTGTTTAAGGAGATTATAATATCTCTATAGTAATATTTTGGATTAATTGGTTAAAAAAATATAAAATTAGATATTTGCGATGTTGTTAATGCAAAAAGAAAAATTAACAAAACCTAAGGACTAAAAACTTAAGGAGTATAAAAAGTTTTCGTTGTCTCTTAAATTTCGAAAAGCTCTAAACCTCAATTTAAAAATAAAATATCTTCTTATACTGGCCACATAAAACGAAAAAGGTTGTTAATCTCGCAAAGTGTATTTGCTTACTCGAAAAAAAATTAAAAATACGAAATTTGTCAGATCTCGTTGTGGTGTGCCAACTGGCTTTGCCGCAAAAAAACTTGCTAAAAGCCGGGAGCATCCTGATTTTCGGAGCCAGTTTGGCTTGCGGTGGCTCTGGGTAGGACTCGAGTGGCCTGGATTTCAATCCGAGAAACTAATTTACATTTTTATTTTCCTTCTTTTTGGTTACGAAGCGAAAAATGTTCAAATTGAAACTGCCAGTTTTTAATGAGACTATGAAATCGTGTGTAAGACTCTAATTCGTTGTCAGTTGATTCCTTGTTTGTTTTAACAAACTTAAATAAACCGAACCTTGAATCTATGCACGTACATGCATTCAAATGTGTCCAACCATATATTTGCAGTCCATTTGTAATCCTGAGTATGAGTTATGAGTGAGTTATGGTGTGAGTTCCTTTATGTTTTAGGCTTTTATTATAAAATAAATTGACCAGAAACATACTCGCAGACGTGTATCTTACTAATATTATAAATGCGAAAGTTGGTGGTGAGGATGAATGGATGGGTGTTTCTTACTCTTTCAGGCAAAAATTACAGAACAGATTTTGATGAAACTTTACAGTAATATAGCTATATTATATTATATTAGCTATATAGCCGCGGGCTGATGCTAGTATTCTATTTTCCCTCATTGAAAGCAACTGTCATATAGTTCCAATATAAAATACATTTACATTTCTTTGAATGACAAGCGACATAAAGTCAATAACAAAATCCAATCGCCACTTTTTTCGACTCCGCAGAAATGGAAGCGCGTTCGTTACTGTTTGTCATTTTTCAGACTATGTTCAGTTTTTTCTGTAGTTGTTTGGCTAGGTTCTACCAAGTTTTTACATGCCACGTATTCGAATACAGTGAAATTGAAACACAGTCAGCAAAAACTACTATTTTTAAACAACAGCTGCCAGAAATTTGAGAATTATTCACCCGACTTATACGATATGATGAACAAAAATGTATCAAAATTAGGGTCATATTTTTGTACATTAAAAAAAAAACGTTAGATTTCAATTTCGTGAACATTTTGTTTGTATTGGCGTTTAAATAATTAGGTACACTATCAATACACCTCATTACATAATACTAACATAATTTCTAGGCGGCAACCAAAATACCCGTTGACTGGTACAGGTTTATACGATATTCTGGTAAAGCTTTTAGTCTCAAATATTTATAGATGTTTCCCTCATGACCCAGAATTAAGGGCAAACAATTTGAAATCTTTTACAAATAAAAACAATTTATTATTAGGTATTAAAATCTGTCAAAGTCCAACTCGCACATAGAGAGAAATAAAAAAACACGTTTCTTGTTTCTTTAAATTTTTTAAACTTTAATTTATTTTTATTATTCGTTGTTATAGTAGCCATAGTAGAAAACGTTTTGTTAAAATTCCGAGAAATTTCAAAAGATACAGCCTTAGGAATGATGGACGAATGGACAGTGGCGGCTCAGTAACAGGGTTTTGTTGGTACCTACCCTAAAAAGCTATAGATTTGTAACAATTTCATAATAAAATACATTGGTTTACAGTAAATACAAGCGGGTAAGTTTAAAAACCAATTCAAAAGCCTGAAAGGCTCTATAGTTTATTTGTAAGTGACCACTATATCGTTGTAAAAATAGAAATTTATATTCCAATAATGTAGGTATATTAGTAGGTGGCAAGGCTTCGATAGCTTTATTCTGGGTGTGTGGAAGATAAAACACTTGGAGCTGATAAACTTCTGTATATTTCTGATCTGATTACATAGGTTGAGGTTGAGTAATAAAATTTTTCGAATTTGATTGTAAGTGATTGTGAAACTTTAGTGCAGTAGGCCTATGCTACAGACTATATAATATATACAAATATTACGCCTTATTAATCAGAAATTGAGCAAAAATGAAGAACGTAATAAAAAAAATATCCGCATATGACCAACAAAATTTATTCGCAGAATTCTTCCTAAGGTACTACTGCCGAAATTTCACAGCACGCATAGCTATCGACGTCCAGACACAGGAAAGCATTCGTTTTATTACACAAAAGCCCCACCCAAGTGAAACATTCACCCACTATTCTCTTTCACAAGAATTACAACTAAATTTTGTTCTCAGTCAAAAAAATATCCTAATACATTCGAACAAAGCACTTTTTTGAATGTGACAATGGTAATTTTACGACTTTTCGTGATGTGGTATAGCTGTTCAGTAACAAAATGTAAATAAAACGGCATGCATTAATTGCTAGGTTTCACAGTTCGTTTATCACTAAAGAATTTTCTTTTTTTACTTTGATAATGAATCCTACGTTATAATGGAATTAGTTGGGAATTAGATACGTTTCAGTTGATTTTATTGAAACATTAGTATAAAATAGTGCGCTTTTATCTGTTTCTTATACGAAAACAAGTAACATTTATTTTCTTAAATATCCTAATTTACGGCCTAATTTGTAAAGTTATTTTATTATACATAATCCAATAGTTTTTGCAATAAAAACAACAATTATTTTTAAAGAAAAAGTATAGCCATTTCATTTTATTTTTTGTTCTTTACCAAGTAAAACAGAATATATTTTCCATCTAATAAATTTTGTTGTTTTAAAACATTGTAATACAATTTAAACAGGCTAAATTGCTCATATATATCTACCGCATTTCATTCTGTCGGCATTGTTTAAAAGGGATAATAACCCAGACTAAAAGGTTGCTGTCTACATTCCTTTGTTTCTATCAGACAGGATTTCATCGGATTTCTGAACTGATGTTATTGTATCGTTTTAATGCAATATTCATTGGCTAATGTATATGAAATTTTCTAGCGAAATCAAGAGGATATATTGCTATTTTATAACGACTTCTTATTTCTTCCATCGGGTTGATGACCTGCAAAATACAGCTAATGTATACTGGTTTTGATTCAGGTATAGTACTGCAATGAGAAAGACTTGCAACTTTTTATCGTTTGATTATTAAAATATTTATCTATAGATATTAATAATGATATCTCAAGTAAATAGTTATTAGTTGAATCCTGTTAGCCCAGTGGTATGACCTCTGACTTTTCGTAATGTAGGTACGTACTACGAACAAATTATCATTTACTCTACGCCTCGGAAAGCACGTAAAGCCGTTGGCCCTACGCTTGATCTCTTTCCAGTCGTGTCGGATTACTGTCTCATTGGACTATGAGAGTGAGGGAATAGAGAGTGCACCTGTGATTGTGCACAAACATATACACTATATCTCCTGCCTAGTTCAGGAGGTATTTTTTAATTTAATATGAAGGCTATTATTATAAGTTAGTTTCCAGATCTTTGCTCATTAAACTTCTTAATCTGTGTTTTCTCGAAAATTGGACACAATGACTGCATGGGCAATATAAAATTGAGGATAATAACATAATAACAGCTCGCCTTTTTCCCGCATTTTTGTGGGTAACTTACAAAAGAAAGAGTTTTTTCGTACATATTCGTAGATACAGCGCAAAAACAGTCCAGCTGAAAGTACCCTGTACCTCCAATTTTTCTTTAAAATCTACACGGAAAGATAGGAAAAGCTTAGGGACACATTTTTTTAGCGAGTGTATGAGACCCTCTTGGAATTTGAAATTTTTAGAGAATAAGATATTCTGCTATGAAGCTACAAGCGTGTATTAAAATAATACTGGATATGTTGAGAAAGGCACGTAGAAAATGTGTAATGAAGGCTTCAACTAACTTTTAACTTTATTTAAAGAGATAAGAAATTTTAACGTTGAATTTTATTTTTTAAATGCTATTTTTTGAGACTTCTATTTTTTCTTATAGTATGGTTTATAAACAATCTAGTTCAGAGTTAGTTTAAACTTCTGAAAAGACTTTACACACCATTGAGAGCATGAATCCTTAGATGTGTTGGTTTCCTTAAGATATTATCTACAATTGTTTATTTTCTAAAAAATCCTACTATCCTATTCTACTATTATCCAACTTTTTAATATAATTATGTTAAGTTTGTGAAGATGTTCGTTACTCAATCTCTTCAATTAATTCTAGTAGATTTCCGTTCAGCTTCAAAAACGTCTTGAAAAATTATTGTTGTGGTCACAAATGCTTTTGTGGTACTTTTTTATTATAGAGGGTTTTAAATTCTATGCCACCCTCATCGTGACTCTCATAAACACCAACCATTCCGAAAACAAAAATATAAAAACGACTAAAAACTACCTTATTACTAATTCCTAAACTAACAACACTATTTGATATTAGAATTGGCCACTGAGAAACTTTTTTCTTCATCTTGTAGTAAAGAATTTAAATTTAGAAGTATTGCAATTTCACTTGAATGATGAGTTTTTATTCCAGATCTTTACAGTCCTATTAGTTTACTACTCAATCTCACGTAAGTACCTATCGTTCTATTGTTTAACGGATTTGAATGAAACTTAGCACCCAGATAGACCATGTCCTGGATTAACATATCAAATACTTTTTATACCAGTCCGATCTTCACGTGGCAAAAGTATCAAATAAAACCATGCTACTTATTCTTCGTTTGACGCCTATTTCTCAAATTACACAACTATTACCTTCACTATTTTTCTTTCTTAAACATTACCATAGAAATAAGACTTTTATGAAACTGTGTATTTTACATGTAAATAGCCCTTTTGTTTTAAGTGCAAACCCTCTTTTACAGGTTAGGTGTAAACGTGAAACAAGTTATTTCATAATATGTAGTTTTATACCCAACATAACCCGTTTTATCGTGTAGTGTTACGTTTGTTTTACGTTTCAATTATAACCACTCGGGTATTTTTTGTTCCACAGCCGCATTTTTCTCAGATACAATCTTTTAATTAAACGTTTCTGCTAACGTTATGGTATGACAACAATTGCAAAAAAAATACGTTTAGCTGATCTGATGAACTTAGAGATGTGAAACCATTTGCAACTTAAAAAGGGTTTAGCTTATAACGATGCTTGTAACTCAATTAGATCTGATGAAAAAACTACATATATTTTTGTAATAAGCAAGATACATAGTTAATAACAGTTGAAATATTTCAAGTAACACATTTTGTGTGTTTAATGTAATCAGTTCCAATTTTGCACAATTTTAACAAGTATTTCTTTCTAATACTAAATTCATATTTACTTTCAGTAGGTACGATAAAACACTAGCACCCTTAACAGACAGGGTTTCCATATCTACATAAACGATATCATCTACAAGGAACTTACAAATCACGTAATATATTCAATGGTGTAATCCCTAAAATATCAGCTGAGAATTCATTGCCTTGAATGCGATTTTCTCATCGACTGCGAACGTTTCAAGATTCTTGCTGAGTTTCTCCTCTTTAGTCCTGTCTGCTGAGTCGGTAGTTGCATAACGTAGTGTTTCGAAATTTATAGGACTGCAATTAGATTTAATTTATTGTTCAATGTTGTGAATGTCATGATGGGTTTTGCGCACCCACTTTGCAAGCATGAGGGTGTGGGTTCAAACCTGGCAAGTACCAATTTGACTTTAAAAATGTCTGGACATTTTAAAATTTAATGTTGTCATTTTCTTATTTAATCACACATCTCAAAATAAAGACACCGCTGCCTAACGGTGAAAAATATCGCGAGAAAACTGGACTTTAATAGTCTGAAATCGCCAACATGCAGTCAGCTAGCGTGGAGATTAATGATCCTTCTCTTTTTGAGAAGAAGTTTTTCCCCTACAGTGGAATATGTACAGATTGATCTATTTATTTATATATTATTAATGTCTTAGTTATAAGTAAAAATTTAGTGGTATTTAGGAAAAGTTATAGGATCTCACATAATTGTATTAATATTTAAAACGAGACGACATTAAAATAAGTATGTAAATAATATTACTTTACAAAAATAAACGAGATAATAATCACAAAGTAACTCTCGCTCATGCCATTTCTGAACTAAAAATATTTTGCGACAAAATCACATAGGTAGGTACTGTAGAGTATACTTAGTTACGATCTCTTTTAGATCACGCAACTTGAGTGTGACAGCCTCTTTAGAAATTTGTAAAAACGGAATTCTATTCAGAGATGTCAGAAAATAAAATAAGGGAAAAACGTGTCTGAATGTTATAAAAAATTATATTATAATAAGTGAAGTTAATAATAGTGATTTTAGTTTAAACTACCTGACATCTACATGAAATTTTATTTACAATTATGATTTAAAAGACATGTGGCGACATCTATTATCATAAGAAAGTTATTGTTGTTTTTCTTTAGAACAGTACTTTTTTTCGGGATGAAAGGTATCCTATGTCCGTTTCTGTACATCTGATTACGTATATGCAGAATTTCAGGATGATCTGTTCAGTGGTTTAGGTGTGAAAAAGTAACAAACAAACTTACTTTCACATTTATAATATTAAATTAGGATAAGTGCTCCGAGAGCTTAGCCAAGTTGACTATCTACAATCGCTAAAGCTATAGAAAACGAAAGAAATGTATAAGATTAGATTCTATTCGTTTGTTTTGACCACGTGACATAACGATAACCTTATACATTTCTTTCGTTTTCTATAGCGTTAGCGATTGTCAACTTGGCTAAGCCCCTAGTGTTGCTGAACTCCTTTAGCACATATTAAGAAGTGATTCCTTGCACCATTAAACACAAAAGTAAATGTGTTTGTATCCCACGTAAAAGTACACTCATAAATAAGACTAAGCAATTATGCTAAGAATCGTGCTAATTAGAGCAATTCTGTTCCGCGAACTGCTAATCCGAATTTATGTAAAACGGAATCGAAAATGTTCGGTCGAAAATGTAGTAGAAAAACAGTTTTATTTTGTCTATTGCACTCAGAAATTCAAAATTCATATGCCAGATGTGTACCAAAGCACGTTGCAATGTTTGTAACCCAAAGATTTACAAAAACCAAAAATATAAAAATAATATTTTTAGTTACACACGACACAAAGATCTTGTAGGTATTAGAGAAAGAGAAAAATATTTTCCACAAGAGTTTTCTGGTGTAACAACTGCTGTGAATGTTGTAAGTAATGTATTTTTCCTCTTTGAAAAATAAAATAAGAAAGCCTTGGTTCCACTGATGTAATCCTATTTCACCATCGTCGTAAAATAACAAAACCAAACCTAAAATACTTTAGAAAGGAAATGCTAGAAACTTCCTTTATTTTTACATTAAAATCTGCAACAAAATAAATTATTTTATTTTTACACAAATTGATTATTAAATTGATATTCAAACCTATTAATTTTCCATCTAAACCATTATGCTACAGCTACATAAATTTGGAGTATAAGATTACAATTTAATAGTATAATTTCTTGGGTTTATACTATCTTCTACACGAACAAACGGTCCTCTACAAACGGCTGATCGCAGTTTGATATTATTAGAACTCTAAACTTGGCTTGACCTCAATCTTTACCGATCTAAAGGTGGGTCTTGGAAGTCGCTATTCAAGTAAAGTAACTTGAGCAGATATCATTATATGGAACGCATTCCTCAATTAAGTCGTTAATAGTCATAGGGGCTGGGATTAAGTACCATAGTATCGTGTCGTCACCCCTTTACTATGACGTAACCCTACCCTATCTGATGGTAGCAACACATTTGAATACGGGGCAGTCAAGACCCGTTTCAATGTTCTTGCCGACAATTAACTTTTATTGCACCACTTTGCAAATGAATTTGAATGTCATCAAGTTTTCGAGGACCGTTAATTGGTGTTATGAGATGAGGTTGAATAATAAAAAACATACAATTTTGCTGTTATAAGTCATTTTAAATAGTAGGAAAAATATTCTACAGAATTTTTCGACATTGAACTTTTTTTTTCTTAGCTTACTCTGTCCCACTGCTGAGCAAAGGCTCATATCTTTCTAAGTACTCTTTTCCTAAACCACCTCGAACCAGTCCTCGACATTGAACTAAACTCGTTATTGACTTTCTCTTCAAATTGACTCATAGTATTCAAATAACCAAAATCCAATACTTATAGTACCTAGGTACTACAAACAGAAAACGAAAAACTTTACATTCAATTCAAATTCTTTCCAAAACGTTATTATCAAGACAATGATACTATACTAAAAGGTTCTCTTTAGTACTACAATAAATATGAGAATTCTTCGCTATCGGGAATCGATGTCGCTGTCGGCGTGCCTTAGTTCCAACGATAGTCGTTGCTTCGACAGCAAACGAATAATTAATCGGTCAACCTACGGGCGACGTCTTTCGCTCCATTTTCTGCTAAATTGGGGTACGTTTTTTTTATTCCGTACGTATTTGTACGTTCTAAGATGAATTATAAGCAAGAAACACTGTTAGCTCAGTTTTCTTGGAACTCTGGTAAATATTTTAAGAATACCGACCACCGCTGTTGCCATTATTGATGAGAATACGTATACTCTTACATTTACTACGGGGGTAAAATGTGGCTGTTAGCTTTACTGCTAGTTCGAATTTTAAAATTACAAGAACAAAAAAAAACTAGTGGAATACCATTGTACAAGTTTACTGTTGCCAGCCAGTTCCTTGTGAATATTGCACGCATAGAGCTCACGTTGTAGGGTTGACTCTTAAAAATTGTACGAGCTAGTAAACAACTTTTATTTCTTGAGATAAAAGAATATGAACTTTCTATAGCAGATTCCTACAATATCCGTATGTACAGTCAGCAAAGGAATTACGTAGCAGGGGCATTAGTTATGTAGTTAAAAAAGTTGACTATTTGAATTGGGTTCGTAGTTAAACTGCAGTTCGTAGGTCCTACTGAACCCACATACTTTACAAGTAAAAATTTACCGAATGTAGCTTTGCTAAATACTTGATCGAAAATACAACGTCTGAATTTCTGTATTGTGTCGGACATTGATACCAGTTCCGATTGCGGGTGCTGTGTTAGCATTTTAGGCTTCTGTTTGTATTGTCCGAATAGGCTCTGAATTTTGAATCGCTGCTGTTGGTAAAAATGTTGTTTCTTTTTTGTGAATTTTTAACATGTCATAGCACATTTTCTTATTAAAATAATTACAAAAATGTTGTGTTTAGTTTTTTCGTAAAGAATTTGTAATATTATTGTAATTAAAGCTTTAACTAAAATATTGCATTAAGTGCGATCAAAGTTGATAAGTTATCTAACAAAATATAATACTGATATTATATTCAGTTTTCTTTTAAATTTACGTGTAATATAGTAAAAAAAATAAACGAGAAAAATAGCTACTGAAATAATACAAAATGCTTTTTAAAACAACCATTAATAGGTGCTTAAACAATAACTGTTATTGTAATAATATTTGTTTGAAGTTGTCAGACCTTTGTTTCCATCGAGCACGATTACACGCTAATTTAAAACTCCCTATTCTATATTCAAGCAATCATTTTGATTGCCCTTATTTGACATAATCACGAGTTTATTTTTCCTGCAAACTGATAGCTTTTCATTATCTAACAGTAACTAGAATTCGTCAATTGTTTTATTTGGCGCCAAACTATTCTATTCTCAGAAGGTCTGGCTTGTTCCTAGAATAGGCCACTTAAGGCTGAGAGTGTGGGTATCTATCTATCTATTATGTAGCGTGAATCTAGGCTGTGTATATTTGGCAACTTTGAACTTTGCTACCTTTTATTGCCTGAAACGTTTCGAAGACTAGTGAAAGTGTGATAAAATTGAAACTATTTTTGTTGTATTATCATTAAATTTAAAGCTAGTAGTCGTATTAGATGTCAGCATTTCCTAAAATTGTATCCTAGCGTACTATTGCAGATTAGAATTACTGAAATGTATTTTTTTTGTACAATTCAAAAAAGGTAGCGAATAACATTATTCATTTAAGTTATTCTGATAAAAACACACTTAAAACATCAAATAACATCAATTGAAACACTTAAAATAAGCATGCATATTAAAAAATTAACCTATATTTCCCAATCACACTATTTTTAAGTACTCTAATCAGTTTACTAGCTTATTAGGAGCACTGCCACATGCGAAGCCTGACAAATATAAGAACAAGATGTTGTTACCGTTACACCTATTCTTCCGTTCAATCGCCCTACTTTTATATATACGGTCCACTGCCTATCCTAGAAAAGTAACCTTGAAGAACCGTATAGAAATAATAATATCTATCGATGCGGGAATTTTCATGCTTGATTTGACATTGGAAACATAGGAACCTGTACATAGAGTGAATTGGGGGTCGTTAAAACACATATAGAATCTAATCTAATTTTTATACAATGCAGGGGTAGTTCAAAACAATCATTGCTTTTCAAGACAAGGGTTAAAAAACATTTGGAATAACAATTTTGCATTAATCATTTAAAGCATTCATAGAAACGACAAAATCTTTCACAAAATATTATTTCAATTTGACTCATATTCCACCCAAAGCCATATTCAAAGCGGTATTTAGCACTACATAAATTTTTAAAAGTTCCAAAGACTAAAATAAACATACATCTCATCTAGTTACCTGTGTCATCTGATCCCGAGGTCCTGTACAGGCCTAAAACAGAATTTAATGGTACTTTGTATAATGTTATAGCGATCGATATTTAATTTTGTTTCCACCTGAAGCGACAATATGAAGCTTAAAATGAACCCTCATATTGAAAAAGGTAAAGTACACTTCAAAACAAATGTTGATCAACGAAAATCGAAAACAACCAACTATTTTGACAGTGATCAGCTCCAATAGGAGAATGAAAACCGTTGTATTTTACAGTTCAACTAACGGCATTGAATGATTTCATCGAGCGGTATGAGTATTTATTTACCAAATGCAAATTTTCGTGTTCAATGAAGAGGAAATTGAAATCTTCATTGCATTCACTCAATTACAAGCTATTTGAGGTTTATTTACAATTTCACTTATTAATTAATAATGGAAATATTTTGATGGAGTTATTCCATTTTATTTACATTTGACTTCCTATTTGTAAAACTGATTGTAGTTATGTATCCAATTCAATGAGTTTACAGAACTTTTTTCATGTAGAAAGTGATCGCTGTGATAATTTCAAGAAGTAACAGGAATAATATCGGGTCGCCATAATACATACGGAGTAGAAAAGAGAGATATATACAAATAGCAGTAAGCAAGATGAATATGAAAAAATAGAATGTGAGATGAGAAGAAGAAAAATAAAATACAATTTATTACAAACTAAAGCAAAAATTAAATCTAAAAAAGTTAGTAAAATAAGAACTATATACAAAGCTGTTTAAAATAAAAATAATATAAAAAGTCACCGTAGTTCCGATACTGATACTACCACTATAACATTTTATTACTTTGGAAAGCTAGAAGAATAAAAACACTGAAGTCCATATAAACCCATAATCCTAATAATAAAAAATATATATATTGATACTATTCTAGTCCATTATCTTTTTACACTCCGGTAATTTTATTGTGCTAGCACTAAACAAATACATGATTATGTTTTTGGACGAGATTTATGACGTGAAATGAAATAAAAATTTAAGAGCTATACTTCCCAGCTATAAACCGAGCTCAAATGTTTTTAATAAATGAACATGCATCGAAGTTTTGTCATATTAAACGTCAACGCCTTCACTTGAAAATCGCTAAACTTCTGAACGAACGGAATTTCCTGTATGTTATGGAGCAAGTTTCATACTCTCATTTCAACGAAGAACATAAATAAGGCACCATTTTAAAATAAGACCTTAAGTTTTTTAATAAACTTTCTACAGCTGCCTTTGCTTCTTTAAATACGAGTTTAAGATATAGTACAGCGTAATTGGTTTTGAAAAGTTCATAGTCGCGAACAATCCAGACGCTATCTAGAACAATATGAAAAGTTGAAGTTTTAACGTTTGATGCTGAGTGTTTCTGCTCTAATGCACCTTTTGGCGAATTGCCAAGTTTGCACACAATGAGCGCAGATTTCTGTTATGTCCTAACTCGTGTAGCTTGTACTGGATTTATTGCTTACGAGTATGTTGGTCGGACGAGCAGTTGTGGTACATTGACGATGCACGCGGGGGTCGTCCATCACTTTCTCACCACCTGTGTTCAGTTAGTGTTTCCTATCTATTGGCTTCCATTGTTAACCAATTTCAATACTGTTGTTCTCTTGAGCTGAGTGAAGCATCGGTACTAGTATTTGCAATGAAATATATTCTCCATGTTTTTTGCATGAACAAATATGTAATTATTATTATGAAATTTATGACACTATCAAATTATTTTTTTGTCTATGCGCTCGCAGCTTATTCAAAATACCATTTATTTCGACAATTTGGCCAATTTTCGGATAGTCGAGATTAGTTAAAATATGGTATTTTAAATTATCTATGCATAGTTAGATCCAAATCCAAAATAGTCTAAAAAATAGTTTTTCAACGGAAAATGAGTCTTTACCAACGGTCCAAAAAATATCAAATTCATTACAACGCTATTGCTCTATTTTTGAAAATACATATTTTTAATAGACTAGTGCTATCAAAAACTTCTAGCAATAAAATGTTCATTGAGTTTTCCTTTTCTAGAACTAACATGAATTAATATTTTATTGGTACAGACCATCTAGTTTATGGTGCTATGAATTTTTGTCCTAACAGTTTTATTGATGTGAAAAATGTACGTGTATTCTCACCATTTTAATGGTGGGATAAAAAATATAAATTAAAATTTTATTTTTCTTTTTAACTTGTTTTTACTATAGATACGCTTCATCACCACTTTTTACGATTACATCTATTTTATAGAACTTGCCTAACCTTCAAGTAATTCCAAATGTATTTGTCATGAACTCATGTCTTATTAAATTAGACAATATACGTTTTTAAAAATGCATACAATTTTTATCATCTCTTGCGACTTTACGATTTTTTTATTCTACTACGTTAGAATCATTATCATCACCATCATAATAATGTTATGGCCCGAATGGTGATGATGATGATGATGGTGATGATAGTAAGTGGTTATCGTAACCTACACACGCTCCATAACGTACTGTACCATAATGTTCATTTGTTTAGTTTTCCTTGCAAAATAGCTTTGTTGGTAAGATTACAATAAATTCGTTACCTACGTTGAATCTCAACATTGAGCACCAAATGTAATTTTGCTTGACAATTCATATCAGAATTTTGGCATTACGTCGCTTTGTGTAACACATTGTGTTACGTTCTATTCCTATTCAATCAAATAATGACAAAATTGTACTGTAGTTACACATTTTAAGTACATTTCTGTAGGCATAAAAGACGTCACACCATTTATTAGATTCACATGAATACGTCATAACTTTAGCAGTGTATTTTTGTAATAAATATATTTATAGCCCTTTGTCTCAGTGACTGCCGCTTACAGTATTTATTGGATCTATACCTTTTATGCTCTATAAATTATAAACAAATAACTTGAAAATAAGCCTAAAGTGTTGCTAACCTGTTTTCATTGAAAAAATAGTGAACTAGTTCACGGGTATAATAAACAAGTTTACAGGAATATAGAACAAGTTCATGGGTAAAATAAACAAGTTTACAGGTATTGAGAACAAGTTTACGGGAAAAATAAACAAGTTCACAGGAATGGGAAACAAGTTCACGGGTCATTTGATCGTAGTAAGAAATGACCGCTGCCAATGACTGTGTAACATTTTCTGTGAGTTAAACCTGTTATTCTCTACTGCAAAAATGTCCATAAGTTTTTAAAACATTTTGTCGATCGCAATTAGGGATTCTTTTTTTGAAATCCGAACGTTAAAGCTTCGATAACTGGTTACATAGATAGTTGAATGTTCGTTAAAAATGTGAAAGGACTACGACGGCCAAAAGGCCTCATTACTACCGAAGTAATTGGTGATAGGGTTTACGTTTGATGTTCTTTGTTTTAACGTTTTGATCTGAAATATCGACGTTTGGTTTTGGGAGTAGCGCTCGTGTATAATAGCTAGTACAATTGCTGACGTTTTACGGAAATTTCAGTAGTAGCACTAAATTTGGAATAATTCCTCATTTAAAATAGGCTCGCCTCAGTTTTATGGGATTTATAACTTGTAACAGGCAAAAAGAGGGTATATAATTGATTTTTTTTTGTAATTTCTCTAGATGAAGTACAAAGTACAGCGTCTCGTTTAAAAATAACACACTGTAAATTAACACACAGTAGGTATTAAGACGGATCAGATATCTGAACTGCTTGAGCCTGAGCTTGTTAAAAAAGATTAAAATAGAAAATAATAGTTATAATGAACACTAAACTAACGAAGCAGCATCGTATTAAAAAAAGTAACAGAATAAGAAAGTACAGTCAGTAACAAAAAAAAATATAAAAAATAATAAATAAATATATATATAATAAATTAAAAAAAAAAAATAATTAATTGACTTTTTTTTATTGATCAGAAGGTATTATTTAATAGATTTTTTTTTGCAAATAAAAATATGATTATTGATACTTTCATGTAATAGATGAAAGTTTAAATAAATAATTAATTAACGGATATTATTTGTTTTTCTAGAATTAGCTTTTGCAGTTTTAAAACCACAGCTATAAATTAATATTGCCACAGTATATGTTCCTAGCACTAGAATTGCCTAGGGAGTCATTAAAGTTAGATTGATCAGATCTCAATACACTGGACGTCATTGGAACTCTCTAGACAGACCAATGGACGTTTGCTGCACCTAAATTAATTTTGTTGGACTCAATGTCAATACTGTTCAAATTATCATAATATCACTATTGTATTTTCCTGAAGGGATTTGCTATATTTTTCCTGCCAATAAAAAATTGCTAAGTTTTGAAGTAGAGTAAGTTTAGTGTTTTGAAAAAGGAAACAAGCTTATTAGCCATACAATAGGCACGGTTCCAGAATTTTTTAAATGGAAAAAGACAAAACGATTTGGTCCGAGTTGGGAACCAAATCCGGGAGCTTGTCATCAGTGCTTCTGACCACTACACCAAAAAGCTAGTCCTTGATTTTAATTATAATATAGTAAAAATTGTAATTAGAATTAATAAACATTTCATATCAGCAATGAAAATATAAACACAAGAAATTTCAATCAAAACAATTCATTACAAAAACAAAGTAGAAACTATGGGAAATTGTTTTAATTGTTCCGCAATCACTGTCTCGTGCAAATGACAACCGCAACTATCTTACAGGACAACTTAATGAAATTAATCATCGCTTTAGAAAGCTTAACAGAATAAATTAAGCGCTTCAAGCGCTGCGAGGGATGTTTGTGGAAACAACAAATGTCCGTGAAGCTAAAAACTGGAAAATATAAAGGATTATTTGTGTTACCGCAAAACCACACGTTGTGATATGAATTTTTAAAACAAATAGAATACATAAATTTGTAACGTTGTTTATTTCGTGTAACATCCGACACCATTGAGTTATGTATGTAGTAGTAATATTTTTTCTCAAATGTAGATAAAATATGACCGGTAAAAACCGATACTATTATTTCTTTGTATACTAACTTCCAAATACTACACAATATTTAATACTACACATTTTTATTCCACCTTTCCCATCGCAGGTCTGCTGGCAGAAATTCATTGGAATAAGCAGTACCTTTGTACTTAATTTTAATTATCACTTGTTTAACTATTGTTTTTGTGTGTACAATAAATAAATACTCTAACAAATTTGAAACGTGCGAAAGTAGGCTAAAATAATCAAATATAAGTCAGCATGTTCCATAGTCGATTAGTTTCTAACGATGAAACGAGGATTTTATCACCCGAGTGACTGACAATCGATTAATCTAGAAGCAAAGCAAGCTGAAGTGTTTGAACATCCATTAGATAAGAATCACCCTTTAACACGTTACAAAGTTTAACATAGAATACATTATTGCAAATTACGATATACTCTAAGAATAAATAAATCAGCCTGTAACTGTCCCAATATAGGGCAAAGGCCTCTTCTCATACAGAGAAGGATTGAGCATTAATCACCATTTCAGACTCAGACAGCGATTTCAGACTATTAAAGTCCAGGTTTCCTTACGATGTTTTCCTTCACCGTTAGTCAGTGGTGTCTTAGATTAACTAAGAAGAACTTTAAGAATAAGTAATAACTATTAATTTATACCAAATGCCTTCGAAATTTAGAAAAAAAAGTAATTAGAGGGTAATTGCAGCGATATAATAGCTCAGTTGGTATGAATGTTGCTTATCTTACCGTTGTTTATCTCTTTTTAAATTTCTTCTTAATTATTATTATTTTTTGTAAATGCTTTAATAGCTGACCCGATTCTGAATGTGTGACTAATAATGTTGAAATGCCAAGTTTTAAATAGATGTCGATTACAACATAACAATAAATTTAAAAAAATTAAAACCCTCGACACAATAAAACCTCAATTATATTTAGCTACTAAAAATAATTGAGGTTAGCACTTTTCAAATAAAAAAAAACTAAATCTTTTTTTTGTGAATTTTTTTGCACATTGATGCTTATTCAATTTCCTTTTTTTTTAAATGTTCTTATTAAATAATTATAACTAAATCAAAATCGGTCAGACACAGACACTTTTAACTTATAATAGCCCTCTTTTTTCGTCGGGGTTTAAATACAAAAATTTTACTTTTAAAATACTTATAAAACTCTTTAATATACTTTCTGTACGACTTCAACAGATTGCGAGCAAGATTCATTTTATATTAAACCTTTCTAGAAGTCTACTTCTGAGTCCTAAGTCAGCTTGAATGTGCGCTCAGTGTTTTTAACTACCTGCGGCTATAATATATTGTAGTTCCTGCAACTGAAAATACTTTAGCACACGTTAATAGACTCACAAGCACTTTAAATTATATTAAGTTTATTTATTGCAGTTGAAGTAGGTATTTTTTTTTTTTTTGTAGGATACGCCACTTAGAAAAATACAAAAATTAATTTAATTTACAAGTATTAGTCACGAAAGTGACTTAAGTATACACATTCGAAGTCATACTTATGTATAAGTCCTTCTAAACATAGTTTTTTTTTGTATACTCAAAAAAATACTTCTTATATTTCGTTGAAACTTGCAGTTTTGTATAAAAAATTATAAACTTCTTAATTAATCTCTTGTCAGAGGCCTATGGGTGGTTTAAACTCTGATACCAGGTTGTTCATCAACCATACGATAAAAATAACTTCTTAATGTTCTCCACAATGTTGACTATTCAAACATCAAAGTAAATCTGTTATATTACTGTGTACAAAGTGCTAATGAGCCTCCGACGACGTTTCCACTTTTCCCTACTAGTTTTGTGGATAGTTTATTAATTGACTGGAGGGCTGTATTCTATCAAGAGAAAATTTGTCTATTGATACGCCTTTTATGTCAGTAAAAGAATTAACTATATGGCGAAGTATTTCTTATTTATTGCCTTCACTATCTTTACTGAATGAAATCGGTTTGTTTGTAAAATAGTTGCAAGCAAGTTTTACCATACATTTTGGTGTACAGAACAGTTCTAGAGGTGTATAAATATACACCTCTGCATAGCTCTTTCTCTACATTAGAGGCGTAAAATTACCTACAATTTTCGTATTTTTATTTAAAAATAACATCAATATCACACGGTTCAAAATTATCCCCAATAACTATAAATAAAAATTTAAAAAAAAAACCCCGAAATGAAAAACTCAATTTATTTAACTAAAACACTCGATTAAGTTACCTTTCGAATAAAAAATAAATCAAAATCTGTTTATCCGCTTGGGAGCTATGATGCCACAAACAGACATACAGACACGTCAACTTTCCCTTAACCCTTCTTTTTGTATCTGGGGTAAAAAACATAGTTATAATTGAATTAAGATCCTCCTCTTTTTATTGAACTCGGCTAAAAAAAAGAGGTAAATGTCCAATCAGAAATTTGAGTACGCGTTTTTGCCAACTTTGTCAAATATACGAACTCTCCAGAACTCTTAAGTCCCATCAAATACTTTAACACCTTGGAGACGCAGTTCAAAGAAGGTTACACTTCTAAGAATAAAAGTCCTTTGATCATTAATGTTTAATTAGTTCAGGAACTCTTACAAATTGTGTCTTTCATCATTACGGTCAGATAAGTTGCAGTTAGCGATAATATTTCTAGGAATATTTATTCAGCTCTAGTCTCTTATCACTTGATATTATTTTTTATCACTTTTAAAACTCCATTATAAATAGTTATCTGAATTAATAATAATATAAACCTATCAATAGCGTATATGTAGGGATGGTTCTGACGGCTGATGATCTGTGTTACCTTATAACCTTAGTAATGTAATACACACTAGACTTGTTTTTAAAAGTTTGTGCTTGAGACTGTACCTACCAAAATGAAAGGTCTTACATAAGAAGAAGTTAAACATGCCTCTTGTAAATAATTAAAAGCAAGTGGAACAATATTCACAACTATTACCTTTTTGATTTTTAGACGTAAAATTAAAAAAATACCTATATTTATAACTTCAGACTTATAATAGTCTTCAGACATGGTTTATCATGACATTGAGAATATTTCTCAGGTGTGCTGTTTTCCTTACAATGTCATTCATTACCATGTTTTAAAGAAAGTGTTTTTTTTTTAATGCACGTCATGATTTTAAGAAGTCATTGGTGCATGCTTAGGTTCGAACTCGACTCGAACCTCTGACTTCACAGATATAATGCTAATGATGCTAATAATGCTAATGATGCTAATAATGCTAATGATGCTATAATGTTCATATAAATAACTATAATTATAATTATCTGTAGTACAAATAATATAACTCGTAAAATTTCGCAATTTCCAATAACAATTATAACATAAATTAATTTATTGACTAACAATAGTCTGTTTCAGCAATTTAACGTTTACGTTAATTAATTTCAAACTTATTAAATTAAATTTATTTCATGACAGTACTTTCTATAAAACTTAGTTATTCACTTGTTAGTTTTGAATGTCAATGAAGTTTTTGTTTGCAAGAAGAAGGCCATTAAATAGAAAAAAAAGTGTCACAATGCCGGCCATAAAATGAAAAAAAAAACTGGATCCATAAAAAAAGTATTTGATACAATGACGACACGTACCGCTCCATGTGTTCGATTTCCGTACCTGACCAATGTTTTTATGAAACAATATTTATTTCGGTCTGCATTTTTGGATAGATTTTTTTATGTACTGGACAATGTGCAGTGGTAGCCTAGTGGTATGACTATTGACTGGCAAGTCAGAAGTATCAAGTTCGAACCCAAGGCGCGCACCTCTGATTTTTCGGAAGTTATGTCATCATCATCAATATCATTAGCCTGTATTAGTCTACTGCTGAACATATTCCTCTTCCAATGAGCACTACTGTAGTGCTCATTGCACTGCTCCATGCCTCGGAAAGCACGTTAAGCCGATATCGTATTCCTTTGGATACAGGTGTCAGGTCGCTCAGTAGAAAACTGACAGACAGATGCATCTAATTAGATTAGAAGCCAACCCCAACAAAGTTTGGTAATAATAAGGCTGAGTGGATGATATGATATAACATTAATTGGAATTCACATTTAAACCTCAAATTCTCGTACAGTTAACTAAACACAAGTTAATTTAGAATTTCATTTTAGTTGAAAACCGCAGTTCATGCACTAGCTATTACTGTTTTATAGACTTGGTACTAAATGCGAAATGGCGTGATTAATTATAGTATAACTGCTTTAAATTTGTTTATTATTTATTTTAGCCTGTATCGTCCTACTGCAGGGCAAAGGCCGCCCCTCTTTCCTTCTACTTAGTAAATTAGCGAATATCCTCGCCTTAATGATCCCGTTTATCCTGTATAAAATATATAATCTATATAAGAAAACATTAAAGAAATTCGCCTACTACGTTTAGTGTCGCGGGTTCGATTCCCGGACGGAATAAATATTTGAGTGATTGGTGTTTGTGCCTTGTGATATTTTGTCTGTAAATCGTACAGTAGTACAAGAGAAAATCCAGTAAGTAAGTAAAAATACAGTAGAAAATAAATTATTCAGGGACAGTGTGCCATTTTTATAATTAAAATAAAAAATGGTGAATAATGTTTTGTCACGCAGTTCATACAGTAAACGGTTTCCTTACATTTTTTTATATTTTCTAACAATGATTATGATTACTTATTATTAAAGTAAACACAAGCATTTTATTTAAAAAAATTAACAATAAATATTAACACAGACATAATCCTTCAAAAATCATTGTTCCGTTTTGATTTACCAAATGTTTCGTTAAAACGAATACGTTTTTAAATCATACTTTTTTTGACTTCATGCAAAATCAGCTCAATGCGGGTTACATCGTTTTTTACTTTCCAGATTAAGCATGGATAGCTAAAAGTTAATAAAACCATAATACAATACGCATACGGTCTATTATCTCATGACTCGTTTATAGTTCGGATGTAACCCTTTCTACTAAAAAAAAGGAGGGTTATGATTCCAGCAGTCTATGCAGGAGGAGGTGGCGGGATGAACTCGACTCATATCTGAAGGATTGGTCTCAGATAGCATTAGACCGACACAGGTGGAAGGAGGAAAGGGAGGCCTTTGCCCTGCAGTGGGATAATATAGGCTAAATAATAATAATAATAATGTATGTATGTACGTTTGTTCATCTGTCCCCTCGTAGCTCCTAAATTATTAATTTTATGGTATCCATTGATGCTTCCTAATCCTCCGCGGGATATATAAAATCTCGTAAAATCAAATATAGCGGATTTTAAAAATAAATTTGTTGGAGGCCTTATTGTGTCATAAAAATTTTGTTAGGTTTAAAATATTCTGTTTTATTATAACTGTATTATTATGTAGTACTAAAAAGGCTCTCAACTATATTTTCATACACAAAACATTAGTGTCCACTTAGCTTTAATCCGTCACAAGCTGTTAGCGCTTCGTTCCAACAGCTTATTTTAAAGCGAAGTACTCCGCTGTTTGGAACTAAATAAGCTTTAATAAACTTTAATCTGCTTACATAACTTATGTTTATGATATTATTTAATAAGAAACTCGCAAAAAGAACTGACTTATGCGGAACTTGAGCCCGCGATCCCTGGCGTGCCGTGCCATCGCTTTACCAACTAAGCTATCGAGTCCTGCCCACTTCAGTCGAAATTACGAATCTCTTTTTTAACGCAATTATAAAAAAAAATTGAAAGTAAAATGTAACAACTCATTTTATTGAAAGAGAGGAATAAAAGTGAAGGATACTAAAGGCTACGCCGTTGCTACGACGTAGCTACGGCGTAGCAGAAGCAGATGCTACGCGCGTAGCATAACGAACACATTGATCAACTTACAATGTAAGTAACATTTATGATTCTGGCCTTGACCTTATTTTTCAGTAATAGTGGCTCAGTGGTTAAACCTACACCAATGCACGTATCATTTTGATTTATTTATTTACGTGATAGTGATATGCTTGTGGTGCTGCAATACTTCCGTGGTTCACATGATCACTTAGTTCAACTAGTGCAACTTAGAAACAGTAGCTTAGTGATGTGATTTGAAACCCAGGCGCGCACTTCTGAGTTTTCGGATTCAATTTCGATACCAGGTTGTTTATCAACCATACGATAAAGAAAGAAAGATTATTTATACGTGATAGTGAGCTAGTGGTGCTGCTATACATTCGTGGTTCACATGATCGCTTGGGTTAATCAGTGCTGGACGCGGTCAGTCTGTAGATGGGCGACAATTTTTTCTTCAGATACGTTTCATAGTGTCCTCGGTTACTATTCCAGTGTGGTAATTATAAAGCCAAATGAGAGCGTAGATGGCTTATCTCGGATTGCCCGCTGTGACCAAAATTCGGTCAGGAGGACGTTATTACCATAAATATTCACTGAGGCATACCAACTAGCAATCGAATGCTTCCGATAATTGTCGTCACGTGTTCATTAGCATTGCTAATGAACATCCAGTATTGAATTAATTACAATATTAGAAGCCTTAAACAGTCTACAATTACGTAACGTTTGAAATAATTAGTAAAATTATTTTTATAAGTAAAACGGTTTTGTCATCAAAATTAAAGCTGTGTACTAAATATCAGATCAGTCAACAGAAAGGGGGTGAAATATCGATTACTAAATTTGAACCAAATAATAAACAGGTCAAGCTCAGTAACACCGTTTAAAAAACAAGCTTGACTTGCCCGTGAATTATGATTGATAATTTTATCACGTCTTCCCAATAGCCCAATTTAACTTAACCTTAATTAATAAGCCCAAATTAGGCTTAACCTTAGTCCTACCAGGACGTAAGTAGTAGACGTTCGAACCCTGGTATTTTTTAAGATTTTTTTGTTCTTTAGTATTTTAGCCCACACCGCACCACAACTGGAGAAAAAGAAATTATAAGGACAAGAAGTCATAATACAAAAAAGTATATCTAGTTTATTATCTATTCATTGATAGTCTAGTGGTATGACCCTTGGTTTAGCAAGTCTAAACCTATGACTTTTCGAATTCAATTGATTATCGCTTGCTAAATCAACGAGGGAAAACATCGTAAGAAATCACCACACCTGAGTGATTTTTTAACGGTAAGTACACATGGCTTATCAGAGGCCTGCGAGCGATTTCAACTCTGACATCAGGTTGTTCGTAAACCATAGGTACAATAAGGAAGAAATAACATCAATATATATTCAGTGCAGAACTCGGTCAGCCAGGTACAAAGTGCCCAAGTGAATAAATTCATGCAAAATCGTTACGCTAATTTAATTAATATTGTGGTACCTGTGGTATGTTTGTTTGGTGGTTTTGCATTAATTACTTAATAATTGTTTTGTTTTATTGGTTTTCGTTATTATTTATGTAATGGTTTCAGAATTAAACATTTCTGTTACGATAATTAATAAACAGGTGTTCCAGCTGTTTAAGTGATATAGACAAATTTACCACAATTCTCACAGAATAGCGGCGAAAAGTAATATTATTTAAATTGTTTATTTAATTTGTACGGTTTGGGAAGAAAATACTACTGCCCTTCGATAATATCCCTCGATTCATAATCCTAATACAGAACAGAGGAACAGAGTAAGCCACGCGCAATTGATATACCAGGAGTTCCAGGTGTCTGTAGGTTACGATAACCGTTTAGTCTTATTATAGACGTAAGCTTGTTTGCAACCTTAGAAGTTTAAAAAAATATCACCGACATTTTGAGTCTCTCATCAACAGTTATTTTACGGTAGTATCTGGCTAAATAGCCTTCGCAATTTAATAAAAAATAACATTAAAAATTAATTCTAGTTATACACAGTTGATCATTACGATAATTTTGATTTTTTTCCAAATCTATAATCTGTCATTTTATATTGTAAAATAAAAAAAAAAATCTTAAAAAGAATGTGTAAGCGTAGGTAATCTCCAATTTACTTTCATGTACGGATTATATTATCGAAAGCACACAAAAGAAATTTAAAAATATATAAATTTAGCAATTTTTGTTTTTATGGTAAACCAGGTTAAATTATTATTATCGTATGGCTTTTCTTGTTTGTATGTACGTGTATATGCTATTTTTATATTATAATATCAAGATTGGCTAATAGCTTGAATTCTTCTATTCCTACTCATATTAAAAATTTGAAAGTCAGTAAACATGTTTATTACACTACCATGCATAAACAGTTAAACCTAATTAGATGGAACATGAGTCATAGGTAAACCATGCCTTAGTGTGTTAAACACATACTTTTTATCTGGTTTTAACCTCCACTGAAACCGGTAAGAATATTAATCATTTAAGAGTATTTTTAAATAAATATTTTTTGGTTATTGGCTAATATTAGCCAACCTGATTAGTATCAACATTACTCGAGCACTCCGAACTTGAATTTTAACTTGGGTTAACGGCAGCTGGAACCAAAAATCTTATCGTGAATTCCACATCATGAAATCATTTAAATGAGTTTGCCATACTTAGACGCTAGCTTGATTGACCATGCCAAATACCGACCTTACTTCTGTCAAGTATTGTATTTTTACAAATATTTTATAATATTTCTGAACCAATAATTTTATCAACTGTAAGTTCTGTACAAAAGTTGTTTAATTTTTATTTTAAAAGTTGTCAGTGATTACCTAGTAGTATGAGACCGTTAACGGGCAAGGTTTCAGTTTCGAACGCAAAGCTCAAACCGCAATTTTTGTTAGTTATGTACCTATTATAGATTAGGTAATTATTACTTGCTCCGTGCCTCAAATAGCACGTAAAGCCGCTGGTTCTGCGCCCAATATCTCTCTCGTCGCATCGCTGTCCCTTGGAATTATGATAGTGCATCTGTGTTTGAACACTTGTGCACTATAATAGCTCCTGCTTAGTTGTCTAATATCCGTTAAGATTACTAAGACTGAAATCCAGTCAGGAGGACATTATTTAAAAATAGCGGAATAAAAATTAAAACTAAGGAAACAAACTGACATCGTTGAGAGTGACTGACCATGGGCGCAGTGCAGCTGTTAGAAAATAACTACTAATAACCGACTAGTATCACTAGTCTTATAGCACCTGCAGTTAAGGTCGGTTTCTTTGCCGATGTCGAAATTGCTTTAAAATTTCTACATAAAACTGCACTTTTCATATCATAAAATTTATCGTTGAACTACAATAAAGCTGACGTTTATGGCAAGAAATATGAGATTTGTGCAAGAATTCCTAGAAACCTGATATGTTTGCAAAATATTGAATTAATTTTGTGGTTTAATTTATTTTTGTTAGTGATATAAACTGAACTATGATGAATTCATTTTTACAATTAATATAAATATAGATCATCATTGCGTATGGCATTCATCCTGCGTGGAATAAATAAATATAGATAATTGACAACTTTAGTAAGTTCAGTTTGGCTCGCGATTCCGCCCGCATGGAGATCGAATCAAAATACAAAGTGATCTATGTCCTAATCAGATTATAGTCTACCCATGCGCTAAATTTCATTGAAATACGTTTAGCTGTTAAAACATGATTAATTAACAAATATTCAAATCCATCAGCTCGCAAACGTCACATCTTTAAAATACATAAACGTTTAATATTAGTAGGATAGGATTTAACAAAACGATATTCAGAATAATCGCCTAAATTGGAAAATTTTACACTTTTAAAGTCCTATGACATGAATATTTAAACTTCACCCATGCTTTGCCCAGTAACGAGAAATAAAACCATTACCAAGAACCCGTCTAATAAAACTTTTTACCCATTGGGGAACAAAACCAAATAAATAATTAAGCCTTTAATACCAGGAATGGGAAAACACTCACAAATGTACAAATGGGTATCATTTTGTGCCGATTGATTATTTTTTATTCACCAAAATGTGTATTAGTAGGTATATAAATATATATACCGTAAAAATTAGTAAAGTAAAGTTAGATACTTTATACTCTTTATTTTTCAGCACGCGTAAGAATTTGATTTCTGATCAGGATTCGATTGTCTTATTCGATTTTATTTATTACGTCAGTCTTAGAATTGTTAAGTACTTTATCTAGGCCCTGAGAATGTAATTGGGTATTCAGTTAACCTTTTTGAAGCTGGCGGTACACGTGTGGATTCTGTTGCAAGGACGGCATTTAAATTTTAATATGCGATTATTCAACGCGATTTTTCTGTTAAAACCATAAGTCATGACAATAATATAATGTAAATAATACTCTGAAAATATGATACCAATCCAGAAAATAAAAACGCCTGCTCAAATATATAATAATTATACAATAATATTAAAAATTCTTGTTTATGTAATAATTCAATTGATTGATTCCTAATCAATCAATTTTGTTTATGTTTTGAACATTTCATCGCCGTAATTTTGCCATAGCATAAAAATGGTATGTAAATTTGTTGAATAAATCCATTTGAACTACATAATTATAATTAACAGAGAACTAACTTCAATGAGATAATTAAATACCTAAATGAATTTTGTAATATAATGCATTCTTACATAAAATTTTATGTACCTATTTACATTATACTTTATTGTATTAAAGTAAATGTATCCATTTCCACACCGTTATCCGTCGTACATCCGTTTTTAGTATTCGAAACAAATACATTTTGAAACAAATTATGCACTACCTGTGATCAATTGGAAAAAATATAAATGATATTCGTATACGAGTATCAAACGAATTCATGAATTTGTAAAAATTTTCAAAAGCAGATAAAAACGTTGTACGTATTCATCAAATTTGGTTTTGTGATATTTTTAATCAAAGTTGTGTAAAATAACAGTCTGTTGGAAATACCAGTGACATAATAATTATTATTTATATCAACAATCGTATTTTCAGTGGTAGTATAAGTCCGTTTGCAGATCAAAATATTTATGCAAGAAATTTTATTTTGAACTATTTACTTTTACTATAATAAACAGCCATTGATCGTTTACCTATTTTGTCTGCTTCACAGACAGTCAAAGTGTTGATATAATTACAGATTTTTTCAACTGTATTGATATTGTTCTAAATATTGTTACAAACCAAGTAGGTATCATACAACATAAGTTATTTTTAGATTAATAAGGTATTTTTCTACAGTCGCTCTTGAAAATGGACTTCGTTTGAGTCTGAATCTAGTCGGGCATTCCCGAAATTAAACCGTGAGTAAAGCCGTTATGACATATATTGATTTATCAATCAAAAATTTTACATGTATTTTTCTCTTGAATCAAAGGTTTGCTGGGAGAAAACTCATTATTGAGTTAAGCTCGCCTTTGTGCACGTATTTTTTTTCATGATAAATAACTTCATTACCTATATATTGTTGTATCCAAATTAGTGTACAATAAAGAATTAAGAAAAAATGCAAAAAGTTTCCAATAGATTTTTGGTTTCATCGCTATTAAACTATCGGACGAAGAAACTGTCAGTCAATTATATAAACAAAATATTAAATGTTGTAAGTAAAATTATATTAAAACCCTTAATTTGATTTTGTCCTTATGAAATGACAATATTGATACAACTAAGTTCTGCGGAAAAGTGGTACAGCCTTAAAATATAATTATCTTCTACGCTCGAAAAGAAAATCGACAGCAGTTACTCTCCTGACAATCTTGGAAATTGAAAGTCACTCCTTGTTACTACCGATACACAATATACTATGTATTTCTTTTTATTAAACGGTTTTTTTACCTGTTTATAATTTGGTTCAAATTAAGTAATCGATATTTCACCCCCTTCTTGTTGACAGATTGATCTGATATTTGGTACACAGCTTTAATTCTGATGACAAAACCGTTTTTCGAAAGAAAAAAAAATACTTATATTACTTTACTTTTACTGTCCTTACTTTCAAAAGTTATACAAGTTCAATATTAAACCTGATCTATATTCTCAAGCACTCTTAGAGAGCAGGAAAAATATTTTCATACATTCAGATCATGTACGTTTGGTGGACTTCGAAACTGAACTGCCAGGAAAATTTGGCAAGCAATTTCAAAAGCAATGCTTCTGCGTTCGAAATAGCATTGTAAACTCTGGCAACTAGCTTGTCAATCGGCAACGTGTGCTTTGCATGAAGTTAAAATCGGATATTCGGTACGTTTTGTGGCGATCATAATTTATGATTTTGCATTTAAAGGTATCTTATCTGAAGGTAGGTGTTAACCTTTGGTGTCACAATGGGAATGTTGATTAGAATTTTACATTATTATCTAAATCTCCTCAAAAAAATTAAATGTTAAAGAATTTAAACATTATTTATTAGACAAAGACGGCACCTTAAACAAATGTCTTGATAGGATGTTTTTCTGTATCGTGGGTGCACTTACACAATAAACAAACACCCAAACCGGAAAAAAAAATGTGTCAATTACACAAATATTTATTCCGTACGGGAATCAAACCTGCGACACCAAGCTCAGAAGGCAAATTATTTAAACGCCACCAATACCACCACGTCAATCGTGTAGTCATAACTGTTTGAACCAGACTGTAGGACCTAAATTAAAATGCCTACAATTGCTCACTCGTTTAAATAAGTTTAAATATTTTTAGGTCAGCAAAAAAAGAATTGTAACTACCCACAGAACTGCAGTATAATCATCAAAGTTAATACTGGAAGTACAAATAAAGCCTTTAGCTTCCGTCCGTTAAATATTTGTTTTGAACGTCGAGAGCTCTGCAACTTTATACGTACTTTATGTTCACCCTTGTTTTATTTAATTCTAGGAATTTTAATTAGAGGAAATAACGTTTTGTATTTATTAATTAATAAGGTTTCCAGTTTTCAAGTCCCTAGTTGAATTGTGTTGTAAAATATATTATTTTTTTTTATTTTTTTTAAAGACTCACGCCTATATTCCCCAGAGGGGGAGGCAGAGGTGTGCAGTACACCCACGTTTCGCCGGCTTTGTTATAAGTCCCATGTAATAGGGGGCAAGCCTATTGCCAATAACCGGGCACAATTCCAGACTCCGTGCTGCTACTGAGAACTTCCTGATGGAAAAACCCAATAACACTTTGCCCGACCCGGGGATCGAACCCAGGACCTCGTGCTCAGCAGTCGCGCTTGCTACCACTAGACCAACGAGGCAGTCAGTGTAAAATATATATTATGATTATTAAATAATAATACTTACGAAAAAGTAAAACGTTGTGCTTTGAAATTATCAAAAATGTTGCGTTTAATTATTTTTTTTCAATTTACGGCTTGCAATAATAATGAAGCAAAAGATAGAAAAGAGTTTTGCGAATAACAAAAAAAGGTTTTAACTAATTATTATTAAAAAGACTGACTAAAGTAGGTCACCCTCCTACTTAAGCAGCAGCATTCAATTCGAAGAAACAAGACATTATGATGCAAAAACTTTTTTTTTTTCACGTAGATTGCCACTTTTCACTTTGACAGTACTTTTTACGACTCTTTGAGAACATAAACGAGGAAACGTTACTAACTCACGAAGGGTTACTTTAATTGCAGTCGTCAATTTATATAATGATTGCATTTACATCACTGTCAGAACTTCATGCTTATTTTTGACCATAAAAATAAATTCTGTGCTTTATGTATTTTTTGCAGTTGCCTTCGCAAAAATTTTCCTGATATTAATGAGCTAACCCTAAAAACGAGCCCAAATGAATATTAGAGGTAATTTGAAAAACCTTTAGGTCGTTTGTCCACTACTGCGGTCATCGGGATATCCACCTCAAAACGAGATTATTCAAACCATACGTGATGTCCCGATGACGTCTCCACGACAGTGCGTGACCGAACTTAAGTTATGATAGATAAACAGGTCAAACGGCGCGTTGTGGAGATAGATTTCGGTAAACCTTTTTTTTACGGGGGAAAACCTTCAAAAGGCACCCTGCCTCCGGAGAAGAGACCGGATAGTGTGGGATTCTTACCTCACTAAAACAGTTCTTTATAGACATATATAAGAGCACGTACTAAGTGCTAGTATTTTTTTAGTACAAAACGCCTTAAATCATGCTTTTATAAGATGTACTGTCATAGTCAAGAAACGTATAAGTCTGCTGTAACACCTTAGTTCTTAAATCAGCATATCCGCAAGAGAAAATTGCTAGTTGGGCGGTGATCACCATCAGCGCATGGAGGGAAAGTTCAAAGTGAGCAATCAAACCAAAGCCCCATTATTACTTTATGTTGGATTGCCTTAGATCACAAATCTAGAAAAAGGAACACCGTGGGTAGTTTATCGTAGTTTTATAATTCTGGCTTACGTTATTTTGAGCTCGCAATCCCGCTTGTCCGGGAGTCGCAATTCAGTGATTTGAGTTAAAGATTTTTGGGGAAGGAGGGATATTCTTAATGAACATTACAAATAAAGCGATTCAGTTATCCAACATCAATCATTTTTATTTTTGTAATTTTAATATTCATACAATTACAATTGCAGATTCACTTTGTTTTATTTTGCATTGAATAAACATTATTTTCGCTAATATTTAATTTATTAAGTAGTAATGAACACTATTAGGATTCTATGTCACGAGAACTTTAATGGGAACTAAGTGTAAGTAATGTGGGCTATTAGAATTGTACGTGCTTATGTACGTCTGCGGTTTTCTAGATTAAATAAAGTCATAAGTGGATATTGTTTATTTTCATTGGTATTTTTTATTGGTAGTATGAGCATTGTAGGTTAACGGGACGGGGGGTTAGCCAAGTTGACTATATACAATCGCTTACGAATAGAAAACGAAAGAAAAGTATAGGATGACACGTGACATATCGATCGAAGGTAATGTCATCCTAGACATTACTTTCGTTTTCTATAGCGTTAGCGATTGTAGATAGTCAACTTGGCTAAGCCCTCAGATTCGAACTGAAGAAATGCATTTAACTTTGTTAAATGGTTTAATACTTTCGATTAAATAAATTATCGTTTGGAATGGTTTCGAAACGATAATAATTTATTTAATCGAAAGTTACTACAAGTTAGTAAGACCACTTAAAATATCATAACGGTTTGCTCTTACTTTGTGTTAACCGACGAAAAAAAGGAAAACGTTGTCGACTCGATACGTATTCAATATTTAAACATTTTTTTATGGCATTTATACATTCGCAAATATTTAAAATTTTTGTCTACACATATATTCCTATTAATCCATAGGTATATCATCTTAAGACCATTATTGTTGTTTTCCTTGGGATAAATGCTTTTATTTGGGATGAAAGGTATTCTATATCCGTTTCAGTACACCTAACAGCATAATTATGCAAAATTTCTCGATGATCGGTTCAGTAGTTTGAACGTGAAAAAGTAACAAACAAACATATAATATGTACTACATTAGTTAGGATTTTCTAAAATAATTCTGCCCATCCCTTGATAACAACACACTATAATATTCAACTCAAGACAGAACTTTTTAATTTCAATATTTCTCTATAATCATAAATCACATAGGTAGAAAATCGCGCAAGAAATCCTACACATTGCGGTGAAACGTCACCTGTCGCTTTGAACATGAATAACTGTCTTGAGATATACATTTACGAAGTACCTGTGCAAGCATTTACTGAAAGTAGGCAGGATATTAACATTCAAAATGTAACATAATATCTCGCCTGTATTTGCCTTAAGGCATAGGCAGAAGGATTTTATACCCGCATTTCGCATACGTTGTTTGTTCCATGTTCAACGTCACGTTCAAAAGTCACGTTTATGCGTCAAAGTATTCCTCCACATCGCTGACTTCGGCGGTAAAGAGTTCAGAAGGTGGCGGAATTTTCACACTTGATGGCTATGCTGATTCTTCAAGCAATGACAAAGTAACACGTGCTAGAAACTAGTCTCTGAGCAATACGTATCTGGGAGACGCGACTCAGATTATCGCGCTAAAACTCTCGGGGCATGCCAGAGGTACTGCAGTAACGCGACAACCCTGCCAGTATCCATTCATTTATATAGAAGAATATAGCAATAGCAATATAGGTAAAACCTCTTTTAACATCTGTTGAACAAATTCAATATCAGAATTTGTTCAACAGATGTTAAAAGAGGTTTTACCCGAAATTTAGACAGCTTGACTTTTAACATAGAAATTTTAATTTCAACAATTTAATAGTATTTACGTAAGAAGATAATAAATAATACATAGTTTTTGTGTCACTTAGATCAATATGGCAATACAATACAAAGGAAAAAAATCATTACCATCGAAACCAGTTTTCGTTCATAAAAAAGAATCCAAAATAAATTTATTTGTGTAAAAGACTGCTGAGCACAATATCGTAGGTTCGATCCCCAGATTCCCCCCGGGTTTTTCCATTAACAAATTCTCAGTAGCAGTACAAGTCTGGAATTGGGCCCGGTTAATGGCAGTAGGCTCGCCCCCTATTACATGAGACTTACAACATAGCTGGCTAAACGTGGGTGTTCTGCATACACCTATAGCGGAAATACAGGCTTTACAATTTTTATGTATGAAAACTTGTCCCGATAAAACTGAAATTTTTGCTGAAATGAAATTTTATTCTCCTTAACTAGGTTTTTTAAGATCATTTATAGCTATATTTAGTAACTTATATGTATACAATGTTCAATGTGCAGGCGAGATAGCGAGCGAGATAGAGTAAACTAATTAAATTAAATGCATTCCTACCTATGCAACCTAAGACCTCTGATTTTTTAGTAAACGGTCATAGTTAGAATTCACTGCAACGTGTGAAATAAAACACATATTCAGCCAAATTCTTTTGGGCGTAACGTTACATAATAAGGTACCTTAGCTAAACTTCGAAACTATCGAACATGTTTTATTTCCTGAAAAGATTTTTATCACAACAATTTATTAGTGTTCGTAATGTGGAAATAAAATTAAGCTATTAAATAAAATCATGATTAAGTTTTACTAACTTATGACGTCACTGTTCTGACATCATTATTAAAACTTAGCTTTTAACGACGTCAGTTTAGCTCACTTTTAACGATTTCAGTAGCTAATACGTTTTATGAGTTAGATTTGTTGAATGTGTATTTTTCTATCTATCTATATGCTATGAAAACTACTAGTTCTTAGGCGAAAAGTGTTAAATATACAAAAAAAAAACTGTACACAAAAATATTGAGCATTTCATAGACCTAAGGGTTATACGACAATATAGAAAAAATAATTATAATGATATTTTTAAAATAAACTATATTAATAACTAATTAAACAAACAATAAACTATATAAATACACCTAGAAATATAAAAAGGTTCCCCTTAAAAATGCTTAAAAATATAAGTTAAGGGAAGATAGTACTTGCATATTTAATAAGTTGGCTTTATGTAAACGTTTTTTTTCTATACTTTTTATGTTTTTACACTATAGTCTTTCTTTTTTCTTTCTTTCTTTTTGAGTTGATCCATTGTCAATTTGTAACATTGTCAATCAATATGGTCAAGTTCAATGAATCAACTAGAATTGCGAATCATTTTTCCAAACTTCAAAAAAAATCCCAAGCTAACATTCAAATCTTATCAAAAATAGGGCTGTCTCCACAAAATATATTCAAAGGGAACTATAAATAACTTTAAGCTGCAGCACTATCGAACGTCCAAACCCTCTATCTCATTGACAAAATAGCCTGCCAACCTTGGTTTATATTACGCACAAACTTACGTTCGCGACCTTGGGTTTACAACCAGCCTTGACTCACTTACCTACGCTGTTTATATGACTGTGTTGACTTTCACACTGAATTAAGAGCTTAGAGTTTAAATTAGGTGGGTAGGTGTTGTTTGTTGGTTTGCTACTTGTCTTTGTACGTAGAAGAATCTGAATTATTCAGATTCTGTACGTAATTTTGTAATATAATATTACTATTACTATTTCCTTTATTCATTTACAATATATCACTACATAGTATAAAACAAAGTCGCTTTCTCTGTCCCCTCCTACGTATGATTAAATCCTTAAAACTACACAACGGATATTGATGCGGTTTTTTTAATAGATAGAGTGATTGATAAAGTAGGTTTATATGTATATTGCACCCTGCGAAGCCGAGGCGGGTCGCTAGTAATATATAAAATATAAAAATATATACTTAAAAATATAAAATACAGTAGCCCACCGGTATCGGGAATAGGATCCAAGATACCGGTGGTCAGAGCTCCAAAGAAAGGAACCTCCTGACTATGCTAGGCGTGTCCAGGAGTACCGCCTTCTGCATCAAGCCCTTGTACCAGCCATCTAACGAGAGCCTCTTAAGCCCTCCTCTATTTACTATTCATTAATTACTATTATTATTATTTAATGAAATATTACAAAATTGCGGACAGAACGCGCTATGAATCTTTGACTATGAAGTTAGATGCGGGTTGATTTTTCTTGTGGAATAGTTGAGTTTAAAATAGTTCGAATAAAGAGGTCGATAAACGTTCCAAGCGTTTTCATGTGTTACCTTTCCTCCCTAGTATTGTAGTCTATGTATATATGTACTATAGCTATATTATTATATATATATACAACATATAGCTAATTTTAAATTTTAAGTCAAATTTAAAATTGAAAAAAAATTTTTTTTTTTTTTCAGAGAAAAGTTAAAGGAGTCGCAAAGTCTATCCTTAAAAAGTTAGAGAGCCAAATTAACAAAACAAAACGATAGAAAGTAAATTTATCCGAAATATACAACCATGAAATCATTTTAACTCAATTGCAATAAATTAGTTCGAAATTTAGTTCCACTGAACTAATTGAGGTAGCACTAATAGTCCTGCAGTGATCTCGTCATAAATGTGATAACAAACGCCAATCACTTAGGTCGTTAGTGACCGCAACGGCCCTACGAAGCTGCTTTGAGTTACTACTATGCAATCTTAACTCAACCGTAATGCTAAAGATAAAGAACTCAATTTTAAAACCCGATCTGATTTGTTATTGTCCCACAGTAGATTCATTTCATTCATTCTGCAATCAAACTGTGATGAATTGACAGTTAGAGAAAATATTTGTGAAGAATAATTTTGTTTTTCGGATTTCAGTCCAGTTACGCCTGGAGTAAAAATTTATCAATTCTAATAAAATTCGAATTGATAAATTTTGCTAATGTTGCGGAGAAAAGTACTATTTTGGTTGGCGGTTGATTTTTGTTACAACATATAGTATGTAAGACATAATTTGTGCCATCCTTAGAATTAAAAAAAAAACCTAAAACTGTAGATGGCATAACAAGAACAACAAAAAACAAAAAAAAATAATATAAGTCCCTGATTCTCGGTAACGATGCTACGAGTCCCGTGTCATAGGTAAGCATTTTGCACAATCCTCGGAAAAGAGCCCAGCATATTATATTAAACCGGTTAAGCATTTTGCATACCAAATTCAAAAAGACTTTTTCACAACGTGTGTGTATTTTTGTACATTACATGTGAGATTTCATTCTAAGTTTATTTGAGCAATAACTGTTATGTGCATTTATTTTTTAGTATAATTTAGACTCGCTATCTTTATTTCTTTTTCTGATCTAACTTTCGAATATCGTATCCCTTCGGCTTGTGGGGTCTTGGCTTCAATTGCATCTAGTTAGATTAGAAGCCGACCGACCCCAACAATGTTTGAGAATAAAAAGGCTAGGAGGATGATGATCTCTCTTTCTAACATAAATCTTGAGATATAGAAGATTTTTAGAGCTGTCATAATTTGACATCTATTTGCGTGATACTAACGAGAGTTGACGTCAAATTTCACAACAGGTACAATGACTAAACTAATTTGATAGTTACATTTTCTGTCCTTTACTGATGACCTTTAATAAAAAGAGATAGTCAGACTTAAATAAGTTTAGTACATTGTACAATAGAATCGGCGCCATTGTATAGCTGAATTTGTTATATTATATCTAAATGCGGGAAGGATTTAGCAGCGCCTGTAAAATTGCACGGTTTATTACGCCTAATCTAAATGAATGAACTCCATTATGGGGCGGCCTTAGAGATATTGTGGGCCATGTGTTAAGGTGAATGTTCCACTTAGATAATTATAATCAAAACGAAGAACTCAGCTTTAAGATTTGAAATCAAAAGAGGACATTCATTTATAACGACTGAGTCTATTTTACGAAGACATAAATTTCATGACAGATAAGAGACGCGCGAGTCTATAGCACAAATAAGACATTAAGAGGCTAAATGATAACGCAATAAATGTTGAAAAAGATTTATACGATCAAAACATCGACCACAAACCTCGGCTCAAACAACTTATATGTATCCTTTGAGTAGCAACAAGATATAACTTTGTAGAGGAACTTAATGTTATAATCAATAAAACCGGCACTTATGTAACCGGTTATTGTACAATAAATCAATAACTTTAGTTACAATGTAAACAAACACAAGGGTATCGCGTGTTACGCTTCATCATCACATCATAATACATAACTGTTATTATTTTTGAAGAGTGACTTTGGTGCTTCATAATTATGTCAGTTGTTGAAACGTTTGTATCTCAGTCTGACATTTTACATTAAATTCAATGTAAATATTTACATTACGTTACGATAATTCAATGTTTTAAACGAAATTATAAATAAAATCCAACCCGCAGTGAGCTAGCGTGGTGATTAATGCTCAATCCTTCTCTGTATGAGAAGAGGCCTTTGCCCTATATTGGGACAGTTACAGGCTAATTTATTTATTTATTTATGAATAAAATAAGTAAACAAAACTTTCACACATAATCTACTGAGTACTGCTATAAAAATGAATCGCCGAAATGTATGGAAGCGCATAACTACCGAACGACTACAACAAATTGGATAATTATTTTTCTGTTTGTTAGTGTCAGGTTTGCTTAGAAAAAAAAAAAAACAAACAGTTTTTTTTGGACCTAATAGTAATATGAAAGACTTTTATCAACATTGACAGTATGGAGAGTGTAGGGTAGGGGAAAGGTAGGGGTGTGGTAGAGATAGGATAATCACGCGTACAAAGTTGCGCCGGGCAGCTAATATTAAATAGAATATACATAAAGGTATTATACGAGCAATAAATTTCCCTGTTAACATTACTAAACCGAAATTAAACAAAACAATCCGGAATCCCACTTACAAAACAAACACAATAATACAAACTGTTTTGTTAACAGATTTCAATTGTTTATAATAATTGTTAAAACACTTCTGATCCGTTAAATCGATCATATCGCATCCCGATCAGAGCACATTAGCTCAATGTAATGGAACGTATTGTGTGACCGCATCCAAAGCATAATTTATATGACAATCTTGTATATGGGGGCCCATTGTGGCGATTTGGAACCCTGCCATAGTCATCGCGCATGACCACCGATATTTGGATGGTGAAGTAGCATCTGGCACAGATGGCTTAAACCGCTAAATAAGCATTTAAACTGAATAGAAAACAGCGAAAAAGCTGCTTAATAATCAAAAAGTTTGCTTATGGTATACGTTCGTAAAGGATTTTAATCGTATTCAAGTCTGAATATTAGCCGGTCGTATTGCACTCCGGGGTACAATATTTGGCAGTTAGCATTCTCTCAACCATTTTGGAACATTAATTTGAACGAGACATTACGGAGACCAGGCACTGTCTAAGACAGTGGCTTGCATAATGATCTTAGCTGTAATGATCTTAGGATAAGATTCAAACCCAGTGCCAAATGTTGTCGGTTCCATTAACATAAAGATGTCTGTTTGTTCTTCCTATCGCGCAGAACAATTGCATCAATAAGATAAAATCCAAGCTATATAGGCTTTTATTTTTCGTTTTTATTTTATTTAAGTACGCGTCGTAAACAGGGGGTTTGGCGAAGAATAAATTTGTTAGCGCCGGAAATGCGTGGGGACCTTTAGTTTTCGATAAAAACTACTTGGGCTGAAAATGTTCGATCGTAACAATATTTTTGGTCGTGCCAACTAAAGAATGACGGGTTTTTCCTTTTTGTTCCACGTGGAGATTAATACTTACATTGTATTGGAAAAAAATATCGAGGAAACAAAAACGACCTGTTGTAGAGTTTCACTCAAAGTTAATCAAAATAATAATAAATAACTATAAATTCAGAAACTCCTGACACAGTAAAACCACTTTTTTTTTGCTGAAGACACTCTCGATCAAGTTACTTTAAAAAAAAAAAAATTCGTTTCATCCGTTTAGGAGCTACGATGCCACAGTAAGACACACATTCACAGACACACATTTTTGTGTCGGGGGTTAAAAATCTACGTAAATTTCCACTTGATTATTTATTTCCATTCCAACAAATCTCTTATTTAATTTTATTCATCAGCAAAAAATGAAGTCAATTAATTTCCAAGGGACAAACAAAAATATTTAGACAGCGTCACTGGAATCCCTTCGCAAATATCTTCAACGAAGGGGGCTGTTGACTCAGCTGCGATATGATAACAGAATTTGCTAATTACATTACTTTTATACCTCGAAATAAAGACAACCAAACAACATGAACAGCCCTAAATAATATAATTTACTTGGTTATATTAGAAGCCGATCTAAACGAAGTTTGAATAATGATAATTATATGATCCCACTGAATCTTTAAACTAATTACCTACTTAAACTACCACAAGCATATAAACGTGAAATTTCACATGTCAAATAAAACCGTTTTGCTGCTTTTGAGTATATTATGAACATCGCTGCTCTGTGGCATAGTGTAATTATCTTCATATTGACCACGGCACCACACCGGAGCCAAATTTAATCAGCACACATTCGGTTGCATGTAAAATACATTAGCAATAACGGACAGCTGAATGATTTTAATTCGATTTTCCACTCCAACGCCATTTTATTGTTACTAAAATTTAATTGGAGTCGCCCTTGTTTTTGGCTCGAATTTGCTATTATGTGTCAACTGTATATGTCTAAATTATCATTCTCGGTAAACTATCGATTCTGTTAACTAAGGGTCAATTTACATTACCGCGGAACGGAATGAAAGCCAATTAAATTGTACATAGCATAATGAACTTTATGATAGTACAGTAGATAGTACTAATTGTACAAACTGACGCCGCCGATAGTAACTGCGAGAAATTCCCGAGAATGCGCGAGAATATCCTAGAAGACGCGCGACCTATTAAACAATTGACATAAGGTTCTTATGCTATGTCTAATTCCATTCGTTTCCATTCCATTCTGAAGCATTGTAAATTGAGCTGACGACATTTGTATAGACAAATCGTCGTGACATAATAGTGTCAATAATAACATGACTGTGCGACATTATTATGTGGATTCTCTGAATTGGATCAAAGGATGTAATCCATGTATAAGGCACACAGTAATGAAGATGAATTGGGTACAGAAGAAAAGTGGATCTTCCATACATACATTAGCATGGGATTAGGCAAATCAATCTAATCTCTTTCGAAGCCTAAATGGATTAATACCATTACTCTAGAATTATTTTAGTGCATACATAGTAACCCTATTAAATAGTATTGAAACTTGAAGTACATTAATCAGCCTTTAAAATTAGATTTCATCAACTACATTTCCAATCTGTAATAGTTTAAACATTAAATATAGTCAATAGCAATCTGATTTAATCTTTGAACTAAAACCAGCTAAAAATGAAATGTACGCATAAACCGTTAACAAAATATAAATTTAGTCTTTCATTCTTTTGGCCTGAAAACATTCATCCGGCTTTAAACTCCTCCTTAACAGACTACCTCATAAAAAGTCCAAACAAATTTCAAATTCTATAAGGTCTGTTACCTCTACAGGTACATCTATTGTGCAAAACCGGAAAGTGGCATTAAGGCGGGGATAACCCAGCAAAAAGAAAAATAGGTTTATAATTCAAACGTAATGGGTGGGCACAGATGGTTTTACAATTTAAAGCTTATTATTTTTATAGGCTATCTGAACTCGTGTGTCCGTAAATGAAAAATCAGATTGCCCCGCTTTTTTTTCACGGCCCCAAAAGGCTCGTGGTTAGTGAATTATAATAATGAACTTGGGTCTTTTTTGTCCAGGAATTCAATATTTTTGGCTCGCGAGATTGCTTTAGGAAACATAGGGTCGGAATTTATATTAATCCCTGACTGGAATAAAAAAAATGTGCTTGCCCGTAAAACAAAAAAGTTGATTCATGACAGATTAAATAAAAGTTCAACTGTAAATTCTCTAAAGCTAGATAGGGTTAGAGCAGAATATATTGCCCTGTTGGGGTTTAGCGATAGAACACGAATCCCAGACGACTATTTCAATAGAGACGGGCAAAATTCCAAGAGCTGATTAGGTATATACCTAACATATTTTTGGATGCGTTCCCAAACCTTCAAAAATATGGTCCTACAAATAACTGCCTTTTAAAAAGATTTAATATTACAAATTGAGAATTTTATATCATACAATTAAATCAAATTCGTATTGAATACTTAAATTAAATAACAAAACGTAGATGACGACCTAAATATCGATAACAAACTAAAAATAAGATGATTGCCATGTAGACCAAAATTTGTGAAGTTACAAATGCCTTATTGTATTATTAGCATCCCAATACCGAACAACACACGCTCAGCAACACGTTTAGAAACCTATTCAATAACAAGACAACAAGATACTACACACACGTAAAAAAAACCTTGTGGCAACAATAAATCATTTTTACAATACCGATTTGGCAAGTTTTGGTACAACCGGTGCCAATTACAGAAACTTGGCTACTATAAAATGAAGCCTTAGTTGTGAAACTAGCTTAGTTACACTAGCCACAAATTTAAACACAAACAGGAAACAATTAAATTAATTATACCGGTCCAACACTTGCAGAATAGGGGATTAACATAACAATAGACTGTTTTGTTAGATTAAATACGAGAAGGTTTTAGATTCAATTTAAGTATTTAAGTAAATATTTTAACTGAAATAAAAGTATGTCGAAAAAGATATTTAAATTAAAAAATAAATCCAATGATTAGAGAAAGAAATCATAAAAAATCTAATCACACTTTTTATGTTATGAAACTGAAAACTCAGATAAGAGTGGAGAATGTACATACAAGATATAAAGATACAATTTTCATAAATTAATGTTCATATTTTGACTATTAATAATACTTTTAGAGCCAAAGCGCGTAGGGCAAATACTTTTAAAAAGTCTCTTAATGATTGTTGAAAATGAAATGTTCATAAACTTATTTGTTTTTGATACTGATGTCAGTTATATGCCTACGCATAACCAAGGAATGTAATTGAACTTTTACCATGAATTTACTCGGTATTTCCATGATAAAAGCTTCCATTAGGTAAAAAGTTTGATATTACACGCACAAACTTAAATACTACCTAGAGAAGGCGCTCATTTATTCACTAAGATTATTTGATTAATTAAAACAGAGGAGTATTTTAGTAAATTAAATGATAATCTACGGGGCTTAAGTTCGACTAAATAATTAATCAATATTTTTTTCACAACCGTTACATAGATTTAATGATATTGTGAAGGAAAACATTCTACTGCGAGCTGGATTAGAATCTGATATTTGGTTGTTCTTAACCAAAATGATGGGTCGAAACTCGAAACCCAGTCATTTTGGTCAACCAAGCTAACCGCGATCCAAATGAATATCTACTAACGAATACCTGCGTAGTTCAGTTCAGTAAATAAAAATCATCACTCGCAATTTAGGAAACTTTATGTGATTGTACACTAAATCCCTGTCAAACAGAGATAATAAATCCATAAATTTGGCAGATATCTGACTCGCCAATGAAATATATCCAGTTAAAACTAGAAATCAAATTGCAAACAACTCATTTAACAGATGAGGTGAACCTGTGCTTAATGGACATCGAAACAGACGTTACAGTCAGATTAGAGACGATAACATTGTCTGTAGACTAAATTTCTGACATCCTTTCTGTGTCCAATTTGCTTTAGTAAGTAATTATATTAGGTTAGTCTGGTCCACTGCCAAACTATATCGTTATTGTCTAGTAATAAGCACATTAAAGCACATTCAACTTAATCCACTTAGTAAATCTAGTAACGAGTATCATGATCCTTGAACTCTGTTGATGATGTCATAAAAATTCTTAAGATATTATGCATAATGTAGCCCGGAGGTACGAAAACGAAGCCGCCGCAGCCCTCAGGTGGGAACACTTTATCGCGTGACAATAAAATTGATGGTGTCTTGATGCAGAATAATCTCCAATATCACGGTTTCTTACTTCGTATGCAGGGACCGCTTTTATTACTCTTAAACCTGGAGGAAATTTGACATATTTCTATTTCTTTTGTTACACAGAACCCTTTATGGGCCTTTTTATGAAAGAGTTTGAACGAACTTTCATGCTTCGAGTACATTAATACATTAACGTTAAAAGCTAGCTAGAAAACTTCTATGAGAACATTTGTTACCAAGAAATCTCGGCAAATGGTTTAGAGTTATGCTTCAGACATTTAGAATTCCTAAGGAAGGCCACGTGTACGAGTAATGGTGGGACTAGAAAGCTTATAGTTGATTTTTGCACTTTGTTATGTTTCTGATAATTACGCATTATTAATCTGATATTGTTATGTTCTGACATGTATGTATGACTCTGATCTATGGTCAATACAAAACACTAACTTCTACAATTCCAAAGAACTTAATTAATATCACCTATTTCAAATTATAAAATTGTAAAGTTTGGTGATTAAAAAGATTTTTTATTGTAATTTAATTTACCTTACATCAAAATAATGCCGACATTCCTGAAACCTACATTAATCTAATACTCAATTGCAACATAAAACAAAACTTTATCTAAATATCGAAAAGCCACATTTGTGTGCAATCTAATCGTCGATCTAAAGTGCATTGCGCTACCTATATCCATCAAAACAATGCGAATGAATGGATAGCTAATGATTGTGTAGGTGCTGTGTATTTGCTTGAGTAATGGGTTCCCAAAGCGATGACAAAACGTTTTCATTTAAATTTGGAATTCTGAAATAAATCCACTAAACAGAAAAAACAAAAGTACCTGCCTTTATAATCCAAACACTTGACATCAAAGACAATTTGTCAAGTATCGAATAAATGTGCTCGATGCCGATGAGATGACATTTTTGCTTGAACAAAGTGATGAACAGAAAACGATTTGTTCGTGACAAGCAATTTTGGTGCCAGGGTAAGATGTCAGGGGCGTGGGGGGATGGCTAACGGTGGTCATTAGACGAAGCTATAGGGACGACACATTTGCCAACTAACAAATTACTTTGGTGATAAATCCAGATACCTGCTTTTCGACTGTACAACCTGACGTGGGTCGTGACTTGTGGCGTTGTAAGATAATTCTAAAACTAATTTAATTTTCCTACTTAAATGTTTGTTTCTTATTCGTGTTGAGGTTTTGTGGCTTATTTACTAACATGCTACGCTACTAATTTTGTGTTTCTATAGTGTAAAAACCTAAATGTGGGGTGCTTTATTTTACTTTTTAGATAGTGTTGAAGTATATATATATTTTTTTTTTGAACATCAAACCATTGTTATTATCTTCAATATAGGTCGATGGAAATTTGTTTAAACGGGAGATTGTACAGTCGATAGCGGTAATCGACGGTGCATAATCCAATAGTTTGAAGCCCACCGTTTTAACGTAGTTAACTGTATCCCCCGTGGCTTCAGTGAATGCACGTCTCAGCCGGGCTCGGCGCGTCTGCGACAGGGTTTGTGGACAGAGGAGCAGCCCCTGCAGGTTAAAAACAGAAATCAAATCAAATGTCAGATTTGATTTGATTTGGTCAAAAGGAAACCCGTCTCAAGACCCTTACACAGCACTTACACGCCAACTGCTTCGCGATTGATGAGCCAGGATAAGACTGTCAAGGTAGTTTTGTCTACAGAAGATGATTGGTATGATTCATCAAAATACATATTCACACTAAATGATCAACCTAAACACACATTAAACGCTAAAACACTGAAAAATACTGTGTACCTAACAAACATCAAATATTTTTATTTCACTCCTATAAGGCTTTTGCTAATTCTAATCTCAAAATTACCTTGAGAGCACGAAAGAGTGTTACAACATTTGTAAGTGTCGTAAGAGCAAGTTAAATGGCCGTGAGTCGCAAAGGCAGACATTAAGAAAAGGCTCATCTCGTTGAAACAGCTGACAAAGACGCCTTCACAACGGTAGAACATTCTGTCAACGTCTGTAGTGACTTTGTTTCTTGACATTTTACTACTCTGGCATTTTATTTTTGTTTTGTTGCTATGAGCATTCAGGACGCTATTGTTTACATTAATTTATTCATACATTTATTTTTATAGCTGTTTATTGCTTGCCTATTCACAAGTAATTCTATAAGTTATAAATTCCAAGTCCTTTGTGTACCTATCCTTACAAAAAGATGTCGGTCAAACTTTCCTTTCGTATATTAAGTAGAACAAAGCCACTCTAGCAATTATACAGCTGCTTTCTTCCAGCTATTCACTTAGTGCTTTAATTAGATAGCCTTTTCCTGAGTGCCTGTTTGTTGTTTACAAATTTCCTTTATGCAGAAACTCGTTGGTTGTTAATTGTTTTCCCTATTACATCATTTTAGCAAATCATCCCAAATAATTATTCAATAGTTAACAGTTAATAAGGCAAAAAACCTTTTTTGACGATGATTTAAATGAAATACATATACCTATTTAGCTAAGCAGTTAGCTTATGTAGCGAATAAAGCCTAGTTTATTTTAAAAGCGCCTATATTTATCTAAACTTGTACGCACCTAACAGCCTTAAATGTAAAGAACAAAAATAAAGTATGATATGAATCAGTGGCGCCACCTACACATCGGGGAACCTACCTGTTTGAAAGGGCGCATGCCTCCATTGATGCGAAGTGAGTCGGCTGCAATGCCAGCTATGCCATCCCCTGGTTCACGAAGTTGTCGCAGTGAGGCGCTGGGGTGGTGGTGGGCGTGATGAGGACAGTGTGCCGCGCATGCGCTAGATTCCGGCTGCGAACTCTGGCGGATAATTCTTGTACTAGTTGTAGGCAATAGTAACGCCGGGGGTTGTATGACCGGACACGTACTGACGGCGTGGAGCGAACTACAACCGCAAGGGTAGTGCACTGCCGAACGGACGCTTTCTCGCGACACAGAGCGCGCTAGTTGTAGCGCGGATATTGGTGCTGTAGACTGCCGCCGCTCGCAGACACGGCATCTCGAGTAAGTTTGTGGAACTAGCTGGCACGCGGTCACTGACCCTCTATGGGAACACGTCGCTATGGGAGAGACGAGTGTCTGAGGTCGGTCTGCTGGCTGATCGCGACATTGCAACTCTATGTCAGGGACACTTCTTGCGGTTCCGTCTTCCATTCTGAGGGACGTTGCACTTTCTTCACTACCTGGCCCGCCTGACAATTGAGGGCGTAAGTGGGTTGTACAGTCTTGCCTTTGAAGAACTGGTTTTACTGTTCGGTTTTCTGATGGTACTATGACAGTGACGGAGGGTCCTGAGACAAGAAGACTTGCTGTCTCATCGCTGCTACCATAGCCAGAGTTGGTGATTGCTTCGGTACTGTCCGTTGTTGGTGCCGACATGTTTGTCTGCAACAATGGCAAATGAAAATTGATTAGGCATCAAGTACTTGTATTTGTAATATGGTGCTACCTATAGCTTCATTATGAAATTTTACTACGTTTCTCGCTGGGAAAATATCAATAATCGTCCAAAATAATATCGGCTACAGGATTTGCAGGGGTATTATGAACAATATTTGATGGAAATTAATATCTGAGCGGATTACATCTTGACGGCCCACGTATCAATAACTCGTCAGTCGTTAACAATTTATCGTTTCATTTTAACCTAAATGTACTTAATATAATATTTTGATCATCAATATTGGTGAAATTACGGCAATAAAATTATTTAGTCTTTGATGTCATAACATCTGGCTCTATAGAATTAAGATTTGCGGTTTTTCAAAGTAGGTTTTGATAAACATAAATTATACGGCTAAAAGTTTACGGTTTAATTTAAATACCTATACTTCAGGAAATTTCCGAAAAGATATTAAATTTTTTCACTATTTGGTTTTTTTTAAATAAATAATTACAAGTGACGCATTTTGTACGAGACGTCACATAACACTTTGGAAAAGACATTTATAAAGACATCCTTTCCCCTGAAGGAGAAATGTCACTTGGAGTTTTACTTACTTTGCAGAACCCAAACTTAAGAGTAACTTACAAAAAGAAACTTTCCTATCAGGGTGACCGAGAATATACTACAGTTCAGATGTGTTCCATTAATAAATAAATATATAATACCTATAAAGATAATAATAATAGCTATACAGTGTGTAGGAAAAACCCTGTTGTTTCCTGTATTGTTAGTGTTGTAGCTGCATCGTCAGAATCGCTAATATTATTATAATCAATTTTTTTTAAATATTAAATTACTAATAATTGTTAATTAAAGTAAGTTTTACTTCTGCAAATATTCTGCATGGATCATTGAAGTGAAGCCAAAGAAAGCTGTTGTACCAAAACGCTCTTTGATATGAATAATAACTGTCTACTATAATTATGATGGGGTCAAACTTTGCTTGCACTAATCTGATTTTTTCAATGTCATTATGTACTTCCTTAGTTAATCTAAGAGACCACTGACTACTTATTTATCTTTCAACAATAATTAGACTTATCAACAAGTATGAGTATAAAAATACTCCATTCACATGTTTGAGATATTTGTAACATAAATATGAATATCAAACATTCGCGCTTGATTGAATCCAAGCGCTTACCGCGGAAGGAAGTTTATATACAAAATGCATATTATATTTCGTTTGTGGTAACGGTAAATGTAAAATAATATCGTATTATAAATTTTCATTTCCTAGAAATAATGGTGACAAAATTGTTCATTTCTTATTGTTTTAATTTTTTTTTAAATCTTTCCGAGACACGGAGTGAGTGATAATTAACTTATAATGCGCACACAACTTACGAAAAGTCAGAGCCTGGGTTTGAACCTGAGACCTCTGACTTACCAATCAACGGTCTTACCACTAGCTAGGCTATCATTGCATAATGTTTAAATGTTTGAAACAATATAAAATAATAAAAAGGCCGTGTAATTTTTTTTCTAAGAGCTAACGCCCACTGAGATTGTTTTCAAGCAATAATTCATTCACAGAAATATAATATACCAGAAATATTTTGACATGATATGATAATCACGAAGATATTATGTGACATAAAAAAGCCTAGTAACAAGCAAGTTTTTACAAAATGCTTCAGTTTTATTATGCCCTTAATAAAATCTTGTAAAATAAAAAAAAAAAAATTCTGAAATTGCTGCAAATTAGCAAATAGCAGTGAGCGTTTCGCATAACTCTCTCAATTTTGTTTCAATTATGTACTTTTCTACAGCAAAACGCCTTTATGAAACATTTCTTTACGCGCCAAAAGATTCAAGCTATTCTACATTTCTACCTTATTTCGTAGCGCATAAGTGACTATTGACATAAACATAAATGTATAAACAACTAACAAACAGCTGTCATTTGATAACACCTTAAAGGAAAAAAAAAACCAAATAAATACCACGTATTTCCTAGCAAATCAGAATCCTACTTTTCTCATAGATATCGTAAAATACTAGTAAGAGATTACATCTAGCAGATAGGATATGAGCTTTAGTACGAGTATTTTTTAGCTAATACCATTTACAGTCACAACGAATACCCAAGACATTAATGCAAGATACATTATATTTACCATATTACGGATACATTCTTCCATTTGACTTCAGGGAGATAGCCTGAGGATTATAGTAGGTTTTCGTACAGTCCACAAGGATTTCCGAAGTAAGATAGGATCGGGGGTCGAAAAGACTGTAAAAGTAAATTTATGGCACACACTTGCGTCCGGTGGGTTAAGGACGAAATAAAAATAAACAAGGTTTTTACAACATTATTGGGACCAGAAAATTATGTCATGGTATTATAGAAGTGTTACTAGTAATTTTATCTTTCATTGTTAGCCTAGACCCTAAATAATAAATAAAATAATATTATTTAATAAGAAATTTGAAAAAACAACTGACACGGACGGGATTCGAAACCACGATCTTCGGCGTACCGTGCCGACGCTCTTACCGCTGAGCCAACGTATCCCACCGTATTCGTGGGTTAGAATCCCAACCGTATCAGTTGTTCTTTCAAATTTCTTATTTAATAATTAAATTTAATAAGCTAACATGTAAAAAATTCACAAAAAAAAATTAAAATAATATTGTCCTACTGACCAAATTTCGGTTACAGCGACCAACGAAGATAGGCCATCGACGCAAGAGATATTATAATCCACAAGTGTGAGCGCCAACACAGTTGCACTCTTTATTCCCTCACTCTCATAGTCCGATGGAACAGCTATCCGACACGACTGGAGAGAGATCAGGCGCAGGACCAACGGCTTTACGTGGTTTCCGAGGCACGAAACAAGTAATAATTAATTTATAATACGCACATAACTTTCGAAAAGTCAGAGGTGCGCGCCTTGAGTTTGAACTTGAAATCTCTGACTTGCCATCTAATGGTCATACCACTAGACTATCACGATACTGGACAATAAACTGTATATAACTATCAATATACTTAAGTCATGGCGTTTACTATGTATTATGCTTATTATATTCATAGATTGACCTCTCGTCTCATTCTGATGGAATAATCTGCAAGAATCTTTTGAACTGTATACATAGATTCACGCTTATTTTCCAAAAGAGTACGCAGAAGTTTGTTCAAATTTCAAATAGTTCATTGGGCGAATCTATTGCCATTAACCGGGCACAATTTTTGACTCCAAAACACCCCTTAACACTTTTTCTTGAAATTGAACCTAGGATAGTAACCGTGCTAACCGCTAAAATAACGAGGCAGTTACAAGGAAATTAAGGGGTAGCTCATTTTATTGAGCAGCTTTTATTTTTACGCTCGTGCCGAAGTCAATATAAAGTAGTATGACTCATTAGTTAAGACTCAAGATTAATAGTTAAGATATATAACTACTACATACTACTGCTATATTATGATTTTTTTACATATTAATATTTCTTTTACTACATACTATTTATAAATATTTATTAAGCTAACATGTGCTATAACATGTAAAAAATTCACAAAAAATACATACATATGTTTTTTGCATACTACTGATATTTTGTTGTGATTAAGCAAAATTAAAATTGCAATATTTTAGAAAAGCTTTTGTACCATTTTTAAATAACGTACGGCGAACTTTAAAGATTCAAGTTTTTTTAGAAAACAATTTCGATTCAAATTTTACTCATTTGCAGGTTCAAAAAAAAAGAGTTACAACCCACTGGTAAAAGCCAGCAGCCAGTACGCCGTATAAGAAGTAAATGTCACTACCGTCTAGGAAGTTCATTACGCAAACTACCCTATTAGAAGCATGATGAAAAACGTCATCACAGTGATTTTGCCTGATGTCTTCTAGCGAGCTATAGATAAACACAAGCACAGTTTATTACTGTAAAATACTTTACCCAAAATTTCAATTCTTTTGTGCAGAAATCACATTAATCTCAGATTAATTGGTTACAAATCCCACGTTTGACACGAGACCAATTAGTAAGGTCGTTTTATTTGCAGTTCCGACGATCATTAATGACGTGGTCGATAATGCTTTCAATTGACCCAATGTGTTCAAATTGAAACATATGTAGGTACTAATTACTATCGTTTTTTTTTTTTTTTTTTTTTTTTTTTTTTTTATTTAAGAGCTTTGCTCTTGTCGGTGGATAATTACTATCGTACTTGATAATAATTCTACTTTTTTGCTACCTTCTTGTGTACAAGCGCTTTGCCCACGACTTAGTTTGTGTAGCTATCAGACTATATTCAATATTCCTCAAAAATATTGTTGAATTTTTCTACGGAAGACTTTTTAAGTTCCCAATATTATCCCTCCATACAAATATATTTTATTTTCCTTTTTATCAAATAAACGTAGACGTAGATACAACGTCCAAAGCGCACGTTATACCAAAACAAGTCACAATATCGACAAATATTTAAAGAAAAAAACCCCAAAACGTAGTGTTTCAGTGTTCTGTTTCTTTATTATTTAAAAAAAAAATCTTTATCTTCATAATTTAAAACCCAGACCAAACTAGCCAATATCGAGTTTCGATTCCAATAACAAAGTTATCGCCCTTAATATAAAGTTACAATTTCTTTTATACAGTAGAAAAATTGGCTGGATATCCCTGAAGACACGCTGAATATAAGCAGACTGTCTTCAGGGATTAAAACTGTAATGTGTAATATTTCTTTTTCTACAAGCACTTTGTTAGATAAAGTACTTTAAAAAAAGCGTAACACACTAGGATTGACTCGTGTATTGTACCTACAAGTCTACGTCAAACGTGACGTCATTGAATTAACCATTTAGCTCACATAGAGGATTCAAAGTGCATTTGTATTCAGAACATGCGGGAATAGAGCGTCGCCGGCGTCGGTGTTAACAACATTCTAGAAACAAACAAAGACAGTAGAGACTGGAATTTGAACTCCAGATACGATTTGTAAACAAGTTAGAGAAAATAGAAAGACTAGTTTAAAACATGGCTTGGGCACCTAAAATTAATACCTAAACAAAAAACTATTTTTTTTTAAATAGCGTTTTGAAATCGGAGTAATTTTTTTAAATTAATTAAAAAGTTTTTGGTACTGATTTTTTTAATAATTTGAGTTTAATGTCAGTGGTTATAGTCACTTCCTTAAATATGGCATAGATACGACTAACAAAACAAATAATCAATGTGTCAGTATTTGTGTTGCCTCTGTATTGTTTTGTGTCTGCAATTTTTCAACAACGGAGAAGATCACAATAGACTTAACCCTTTGAACTGTCAATTTACTGACACTTCAATAGCGTCAATTGTACCTTGTTAATTTTATACAATCTCACACAGAATCGTTTCTTTTATTAAAAAAAAGAAACCATAGCACCACTGTAGGATTTTTCCTGTTTCATGGGTGCAGATACAAACATATAATTTCGTAATCACCCATCGTGTCGTCCTTCTAAGAACGCATTTTTTGGCATAAAGATTCGTAGAATAATAATATATTTGTTTAGTTTATTCTTCTATAGAAATGTTCGGTTTTATAGGTAATACCATAAAAATTTAACATTCATTAAAGCTGCTATGTGAAAATAAAATGCATTTTACGAGTTCTACCGCGCCTGAAGAACTGGCCATACATAAATTTTTAATCCTTTATGGGTTATGAAGGAAATAGTGCCGTAACATGTTTTATATGATCTTTATATGCCTATAAAATTGTGAATAATAAGGAAAAGGACCCGAGAAGTGCCAAGTTTAGTGTTATTTTATAACTAAGTCGTAGAAAGCGGCTACTTGATTTACGTTTTTTTTTCATATTCATATGTTTTCTTGCCAATTCTTTACACAAACTTTACTGTTATAATTTGCTTGTAATACTGAATGCTAAGATTTTTTTTAATGGAATGGAAAATGATGCAATAAACTGACGTAGGAGTAACAAGAAATATTAACTAGTTATATTATATTACATACATTATATTACATTTTAAATACATAAATTATTTTCCGACCATTCTGTAATATTACGTTCATTCGAAACGACCATTCGAAAGTAATACGTTGTTTAACTTCTGATAACGATAATCTTTCAGTTTCGTTTTAGGTTCTTAGTATAGACAAAATGACAGCGACCGATGTAGGTATTGGGTACAAGGAAATGTATCTTAAATAATTTTTGTAACAAACACAGAACTTTTCATTTCCTAATTTGTTTTTAAACTTAACTTCGTAATCAAAATAAATGTAAAAGTTTACAAGTTAATATTAATAAATTAGCTAGGATCTTCTTAATCCCTTTGATTGAATACTAAATTCAGAAAGATTTAACTTTAATCGGTCTTAACCTTTATCTCTTCGTTTGTCAAATACTGTAAGAGCGGTTTAAGCTAATCTTCCAATTAAACTAAAGATAAATGTAATCACGCGAAGACGGGAGGATTGACTGATAGCATCTTAATTTTGTATTAACTGTCCTGGTTCTACAAATTTTCTTAAATTTATGTTGCCATTTTCCTAAATAAAACAGCCCATACTATTTTACTGTTAGGCAAAGATCTTGCGACTCAAATCAAGGTAAAATTAAACGTGTTGTTCTAAGCATGTACGCTCAAATGAAAATGGAAACCGGTTTACGTACAAAATAATATATTTTTAAATTAATTATAAATTTTTGTAAAAAAAAAACGGCGAATCCTGTTTAGACAGGAAATAAGAACTAAGAGACATTGTCGCTAAGTCACATTAGCAAAGCTGCTCTTACCCTAAGCTCTAGTTTGTCAGCTCTGGTTTCTAACCTTGTCATTCACCGTAACAAATATCTATTCATATATTATATTTGTATTTATTAATATTAAATATATAATATATACACATATCTGCGATTCAATCTCTCTCACCAAACTACAGCCGTGACGCCAGTTCAAAAAATACAAAATCACCGACTTAGGTAGTAAAACAAAGAGATTTTAAAATTCTGGTAAGCAAAGTCAGCGGATACAACCCCCAAACACAGAACAGCTTATAAGTTGTTGAAAGACTTATAAATATAAAGATTTATTTATACAAACCTGGATTTAGTATAGCGCAAACCTAAAAGTAGTAACAGAATCGAATGCAATTATTTTTAAATCACGTTAAATTTTTGGACTCATGCGCAAATCAGTTGAATGACCGCTCAGCTGATCGCGGCGGCCAACGTTACGAAATATATAAAAAAATCTTTGAAACAGTAAAACTTAATAAAAATGTCTTACATATCAGTCTTTGACCTTCCCATCTAACATTCTTCAGTAACGTCGACTGTATTAATAACCTTCCGTTTTCATTAATCAACGCAATAGGTATCTCCTTTTTCATTCATTTTTATTAGAAGTCTCGTCTTATTATTCGCCTAAAAACAGAGTCTACATAATTATACCAACCATAAAAAGAAAAGGACTCTTAAACATTTCTTTTAACTAGTGTCAATGAAAATAATCTGACTTATATACATATATATTATATTTGTTAACATAACTTTTTTAACAAAAAATTATTAATTTCCATTTTGCTATAATTATAATCAAAAAAGTTAACAAATTTTTATTTTAAATTAGGTACATTAACTGCATTTAATTTTAATAAATTTCACAGATTTCTAAATTCCAAAACTTGTTAATAATCCATCAAATTGGCGCGTTCATATTCTTACTTTATTACGTTTTACAAGAATTATGAACTGCCTTAATTTTCGCGGAATAAGCGAATTCCCGAGGGGTGAGCGAGCACTTGATTAATATACAATAGCACATTATGCAGGGTCGTCCCGTCGTTGACGATAATCATAATAAACCTCTACCTTGGTTTGGCTTACGATGCGAAGGTTACTTACGATTTATAATATTAATTTCAAAAATATTTTTAGACTTAGTTCGGATTCATTGCAGAGAAAGCAATATTATATCTAATTTCTTCTTCTTTCATGATCGTAAGGTAAATTTATATTTACATAATACTAATTTACGTACCTTGTGTACGTAAAATAAATGGCAATTTTATGTCATTAAACAACCGGCAACACATTGACGCAAACTATGTTATTACTTTTTTTAAAAAAAAACAATGTTATATAAATATATATAAACGTGACTAGTAATAACTATAGATGGTAAAAATTTACCTAAAATAATATTTTTTTTTAAAAACATTAACTATTTTTTCATAAATAAAATGAAACTAGTGAATATGATTATGCAAACTATTTTATAAAACGGTTTTTTAAGTCATCATAAAACATCACGTCTGCAAATTTCCGAAAGAATTTGGCTGACTATACTCCATTATGTTATGAGTCTCGGAACCCAAGCGTCATTGTTATATTTGAAACATCCTTATATCAATTAAAATTTATAGATAAAAAAATCCAAAAACTCTTTTGCCTTATCTAAGAATCGAACACTGCACCTCGTGCTCAGTAGTCGCGTTTGCGTCTACTAGACCAAAAAGGTAGTTAAATGTTTAATAACATTATTGTTTATAACATTTTCCTAACATTTCCATAGATAGCTTAAGCGCTTTTATCGTAAGCTAACGGTTATATAGAGTACGGGAAACAATTCAATCTCCCTATTCCGACGAAATGCCAGACTATTGTACCGAAATGAGGGTAGTACTAGATAGTTTTCACTAGCAAAACAATACAGACTTAGCCTTTCCTGTTTTATCGCACTGACAACACTAATGCACTCTAAGTTGGCTAGGGTTGCCAGTTCATGATACACACTATTACACCATAATTTAGATCATAGACTGCTGAACATAGGCCTCCCTAGTGACTTCCAGATTGGCCAGTTGGAAGCAACCTGCATCCAGCGGCTTCCTGCTACCTTTATTAGGTCGTCTATCCACCTTATCGGTGGACGTCCTACGCTGCGCTTGGCGATACGATAAAATATTGTAATAAAATAATAACTAAAATAAAAAGGTAAAGGTGAATTTTTGAACTTAAGTGTCTCTCTTCTAATAAATATAATCATGAATTTTCAAAAGCCTTTGTAGATTTTGGAGAAATCAACAAAATAAACACGATCAAACAACAAAATAGCTTCTCTTTAAAAAAATATTATTTAAATAATAGTACCATTAAAAATTAAAAATTTTAAACATCATACTGTTACATGAAATATATTCATTTGACAAATTGTATTATAAGTATTATTCATAAAACACGGCAATTTGATGACCCTAGAGGGAAGACACTAAAAAAGGGGAAGTGTCGTGTTTCACGGCCATTATCTTATACACCTTACTACGTTGTCAGAATGGGGACACGTAATGGGAATTGCTATTTCCATTAAGATGAGACATTTTTGGTTTACACTTTTACAACCTTGTTATGAAACATGAATAAAAAATGTACTCTAATACTTGGGATGTTTTACGTCATGAATGATGTATGAAAGGTTTTTATTTCTCACAAATCGTTGTCCAGCTGCAGGACAGTACGTTTAAGCTAATTTATTAAACCCACTTTGACTGCCTCGTTGGCCGGTTAATAGCAATGGGCTCACTGACTGAAAATTTCCCAATGAAAAATCCCAATTATAACACTTTGCCCGACCCGAGGATCGAACTCAGGACCTCGTGCTCAGCAGTCGCGTTTGCTACCACTAGACCAACGAGGCAGTCTTCTACTTCCTTATTTGTACCTATTGTCGCTCACATTACATATAATTTAATAAAGTACATGATGTATTTATAATTTATTGAACTAAATAAATAAATAAAAGTACTAAAGTAAAGTACTTACTAAAATAAAAGTAAAGTAAATAAATAAAAGTAAAAAAAAAAACTTTCTTTTTTAATATTAAACAGTAAATTTATCCATTTTCCATAAAAAGAAAAAGGAGACCTATTGACCTAATAGTTGAGAGAATATAAAAGGGGCCTTCACTTGAGATCCAACTCTTCAGTTCACAATGAAATAAATCCAATTATCTAAGCCCTTTTCATCATCACTTATTAAATATTAATCTTAAGACTTGGTGAAAATTATTTTTTTAATTGAAACTTGGCTTTGAAATTGATTTTAATTTAAACCTTAAATTAGTTTTGATCTTAAAGCATAAAATCTTTACTTTTAATTTTGTTTATAATTGTTGTTTAACTCAAAATTTCATATTTATTGCAATTTTTGGCTTTGAAATAGATTTTAATTTAAATTTATATTCGTCTTTGCACTGACAAAGAAGATTTATTTTCTCATTTCGCAGTCTCATTCTGCATAAATTTTTATTTTTCAGATAAGTGTTTTTTTTTAGACATTATTGTAAAATAACCGATAATTTTAACTTTATTTATTATTGATTAATTAAGTCACCTATTAGCGTGTGCATATTATACATCTCGTCAATAACTACTACACTACAACTTATCTATTAAACTTAACATTATCTAAGACAATTTTAAGCAAATTTCACTCTAAATTGTATTTAAAGTGATGAACTTGTTCCAAATATTTACGTCTGGGCGTACCAACAAAAGCTGAACAAAGTTTGAAATAAATTATCTCTAGGCTTCGAGCCAATTCTAGTAGGTCGTTACTCGGTTTGCGAATGGCAGGAATTTCTCTCAACTCGAGATTAATTGCTACTACTGCCTACATACCCGGACCATATAAAGGTACCTCACCACTTTACCGTTTCCGTCAAACTGACAAATGAGTCCAATAAGGCCTGCTTGGTGGTCGTATTTCATTTAGTATTGTGCAGCTAGAATATGTAAGAGAGATTTAACATCCTTTCTAGTTTAATAAGTTTTAGGTAAGTAGTGAAACTTATATTTATAGTTAGCTTTAATATATAAGCATAAGCTAGCTAACAATAAATTTATACAAATTTGTACAATTATACAAATTGAATTTCTACACGGACTATACATACATGTAAATAAAATTAATTGTTTGTAAAAGACCTATAATCAGCTTGTTTATAAACTCTATAAAGTGGATGTCCAATTGTTGGATTTCCTACGAATAAATGTATAAAATATTACCATTGTACAATATTGTATAATGTTATTAATATAAGCTGCTATAAGAATTGTATACCTGAATTGTTGCTTTCTTACAACATATTTCATTTCGGGACAATAAAGCCTCTTTCACAATTCTGTCGTAACAAGTAAATTAGAAAAAGCTAAGCCGGCCTTATCCTCGTGTTGTCGCAAAAAAAATATCAACAAACAACAAAGACATTTGACTCGACATTTATAAGTATTTTAGATATACTACAACTGTAATACAGTTTGGCGGAAGTAATAAAATGTTTGTTGAAATGTATGTTTTGTTTTTCAGATATTTGGTTTTTTGAGCATTATAATTATATCTGTAAATTTTACAATTTTACCCACGATACAGGCAAAAGAGCTAGTGTTTAATGTGTCCAACTTTAAAAAACAGAATGACATAAGGAAACCATCGTACCTACTAGAAAAATATTTTCAAAGGCATGTCAGGGGCGATTCTTTATCGACCATATAATATAAAAGATGAAGTTTTACAGAATGTTATCTTAATATCTACAGTTTTGTAAGCAAACAAAACAATTACTGTTATACCAAACAAGTTAAAACACTAAAGAAATTATTGTGCAACACGCCACGGACTTGATTTCTCACACCTGATATTTTCCACGAAACAAACTGTACGAAACTTTAAATAGTTTTCAGCAAAACCGAGACGTTAACACGCAATCTTCATAGAATAATCGGCTTTATTAGCACGCAATACAGCTAAAAATCGCGTGATATAAATTTCCGAAAATTTCGCAGTGACTTTTTTCTTTACTCCATTCAAACTTTTAAAAAACGTAAAATAAAACTGGTGGATTACGATTGAGCGACTGAAAACATTTTGTCGGAAATGTATTGTAAAATTGATGCTCATTCATTCAAAACAAATGAGAAAAGTTTATGTGAGGAAATTGAATGACACCCGAAACTCGTTTGTTTATTTAATTTGTTGTTCCCTTGGAAAATATAAAAGTCCCATGGAGTTGGCCCATGAAACGTATGATAAAATATAACTTTGTAAATTTTGATGACCAACTTTACCACATTATGGTAAAGTTTTTATTGTATATGTTAAATTTGCTTGTTATAGTACTTTCGTCATTTTTGGCTTTTAATACAGGCAAAAATATTCCTTACAAAATATTGTAACTTACACATTTGAAACGGAGTCACTGAACATGGTATCCTAAAGTCAAGAGAATAATTTTTTCCCTTTTTTCTCATCATCTATATAAATATAAAAATTAATTGCTGAAATTAGTCTCGCTAAAACTCGAGAACGGCTTGACCGATTTGGATAATTTTGATTTTGAAATTTTTGTGAAAGTCCAGGGAAGGTTTAAAAGGACAAAAAGGGTTAGAGTGGGATAGGGGTAGAGTAGGATAGGGGTAGAGTAGGATAGGGGTAGAGTAGGGTAAAGGTAGAGTAGGGTAGGGCTAAAGTAAGGTAGGCTAGGGGTAGAGTAGGGTAGGGGTATAGTAGAGTAGGGTAGAATAGGCGTTGAAATAGGATAATCACGCGTACGAATTTGAGCCGGTAACCTAGTTTTTAATACAAATTATATAGTTCCTTATTCCTTCCTATAACTACTGTAATTATGCAAATAGATAAGACAATAGCTATTCTCCATTAAACTCTGTTCAGACACATTATGCTAACTATTCAAAGGAGACTGCGACACAATATACAAACATGTCGCTTCTACATGAAGGAACACATTGAAATATTATCTTTAGTGCATGCTTGTAAGATTAGAAGAGACGAGGAAAATGTCTATTTTGAAACTAAGTTTGTAGAAGACGCTTTATTCTTTGTGAAAAGTGAGTTTAGACTTTGTAAGGTTCCATTTTTCATGAAAGTACTCTGAGAATAAATGCTGTTTAATATTTTTTTTACGTAAAACGGTTTTGTCATCAAAACTTAAGCTATGTATAAATATCAGATCAATCTGTCAACAGGAAGGGGGTAAAATATCGATTACTAAATTTGAACCAAATAATAAACAGGTCAAGCTAAGTAAAACCGTTTAAAAATACAGGACTTGTGATTATGTCAGTATTATATTAACCAGAAGTCTCATATATTGTTCGAAATTCGACAGTTTTTTTATTTATTGATTTTACTAAAGTTTTATTTTTTTATTTTTTAATAGTTATTAAAAAAAATATCGATTTACAAACAAAAGAGAAAATTATACACACGGCTACACAATCATCAAGCTATACATTACAAGTATGACATGACCACGCATTGTAAACATATAATTACGTCTCTTTGCACAGCAAGATGACAGCTTATATTGGAAATATATATTTGTATAATGTATGTGTTTTAATAAAATAATGCAGTGAAGGGAATCTACATGTATCACTTGCTTAGTAAGTGATCATTAATTTTACATACGTAATAAATATAGTCAACATCTCTATTATGACAAAAGCAGAAGTGTAAAGTTTATTTAAGCGTCTGGCTCTGAAAGGTGAATTATATTCTATTTATTTATACCTATAGCTTTAACCTATCGTTTAACAACTTAGTGGCTAAGTGATAATGCAAATTCTGTGCCAAAACTTAAACAGAAATGGAATAAGCAACTAGTTTGAACTTCGTGAATCTAGCTTTAGTTAGAATTACTATATGGTGTAAAATTAACATACCAAGCGCTTCATGGAACATAATATACAAATTTATTTGAATACAAGTAATGCAAACTTAAATCATTGGTTTAAATCATGGATAGAGTTGTTCTCGAGAAAGGTTTTGGTATACAAATGCCTATCTCTGAAGGATAACATTATCAATTTTCATACTTAAAAAAATGGACAATTATGTATTTATATAACGGGCACGGGATCAACATTTCAAGATTACTTTTTGGTCACGACAACCGATATCCACACGGGCAAAGCCGCGGGCATCAGCTAGTTCAATAGTAATAAACTTCTGAAATTTGAATAGAATAAACCGTCTCGCTTCTTACATTCAAAAGTTTATCAAAATAAATCCGCAAACTAAACCCCTTTTATCACTAAGGGTTATCGAGCGGTTAATCCTCTTAGCGAACAACGAAACCACTACAAAGCGGGTTCCAATACACAAACTAGAATCACGTAACATTCATCGAACTGTAGGTATTCAATGTTCTGTGAGATTAGCGTTCCTAGAATGCTAATAATCCATTGGTACTGCAGTCTGTGTTTGGTACAAAGCCATAATTACTGGTTTCGTAACATGTATAGCTTTTGATTTAATTAGTAGTTGGTACCTATTATAATTATGTGACCTATAATATGGGTTGCGTACTTTTTTGTACAAAAGCAGGCCGTTTACTCTGACAGCTTTACAATTCGTTTTTTAAAAACTTTCGTAAAAATTTAATTTTATTCCAATCTATCAAAAAAATTAAAAAGTGAAACTGTTTATGATGAAAATATATATTAATATTGAATTTGTTTCATCTATACATATAATAAAATCGTAACGAAGTATGTATGTAATTGATTGGCGCGAAAACTACTGGACAGATTTAGTTGAAATTCGGCAAATATACTTTTTAAATTCTTAGTCAACTTATAGGGTATAAATTATTACGTTTATAATTATGGGGGATGAGCAGTATTGTAGTAAGCAGCGTATTTCTAGAATTTGCTGCAGAATTGTTGTTGTTGTTGGGAAAAATATTATTAAATTTCAATTTACAAAATATTATCACGCTATATCCACAAGGAGCTAAACATTACATAACATAACATAATAATATCTTTTAGGAACGATTATTTTGTCTACATGTCAACAGACTTCATAGCCTTCCGGTCCGGCGAACGCCTTGGAAGTGTAAGGCTTTGGGTTCGATCCCCAGTTCCGCAAACTTTTTGTGGATTCTTTTGTATTTTTTTTGTCATTGAAATTAATATGTATTTTTGTGGTATTTCATTCTTAATGACTTTTATTACTTACCGGCTGAAACCCGAAGGAAACTTGCTTTTTAATAATTTTTCAACTTATAAAAAACGTATATGCAACGAGGTATGCAAGGATCGTAGCAAGTGGAAATCCGTTGTCTCTGCCTACCCCTCTGGGAAACAGGCGTGAGTCTATGTATGTATGTAAAAAACGTCACCACTTTAATTTGAAACATTTATAAAATTTATATTATTTAAAACATAGTGTTCTAGATGGCGTTAGAGTCTATTTAGATCAGCGGAATTCTTTTTTAAATATTTCAATTTGAAACCCGAAGGAAGCAACGCGCATCGTGTGGGATTATACTTTTAAAAATTTCAGCTTATAAAAAAAATCCGCTTTAATTTGAAGCATTAAAATTATTATTATTTAAAACATAATGTTTCCTTTTTCTTAACTAGATGGCGTTAGGAGTCGATTTAAATCTGAGGAAAAATAATTTTCTTGGATACTCCTGATGGGACAGGAAAAATATTTATAACCACTGGCATCCTTGCAGGGAGGCAGAGCAAAATTACAATTGCAGTAGCGTCTTCGGCAATTACTGCCACGTTGTTTTCTGGTGACAAAACAGCGCACATCATGTTTAGGATTCCCATCAATTTACAGAGCAACGAAACACCTGTTTGTGATGTGTCACAAAATAGTGACAAGGCAGGCATTTGCTTAAGAATTGTTCTTTGATCGTATGATGGGATGAATGTACAATGGCAAACAGAAAAGCAGTTGATGCGGTACACAGAACTCTAAAAGACATCCGTAGGAATCAACACATAATGGGTGGTGTCACAGTTATGTTCAGCGGCAATTTCCAAATTTGCTGCCTGTGGTGACGCGAGGAACTGGGGCTGATGAGGTGAATGGTTCTTTGAAACGATTATTTTTATGATCCTGTATTCATAAGTTGAGCTTGACAATAATTATGGGCGGCTGAGTAGGAATCCACATGCTCAAGAATTTTCCAACTCAAAACGCCCAAAAATAATCAAGCTGCAGCAATCAACGAATGCATTCTTTTATAAATGAAAGGGAATGAAGTGTTGTACACATTTATAAACACTGTTGTCAATCAAGATGACGCCACTCATTATTCTTTAAAATTCCTGACTTCCCTCACTGCAAGTGGACTTCCGACGGACGTCATTAAGTTGAAGGTCGGTGTCCCGATTATGCTTCTTCGGAACTTAACGCCTTTGAAATTGTGTAAAGGGACCCAGAAAATGATGGCCTGATGGCTTAATGTAAATTATCTGCAAATCATCAAGGCGCAAATTCTAACGGGTTTCGGTATTGGCGAGACAGTGTTTATACCATGTACCACTAATTCTCCACATTTATCCCTTTCAATTTAAGCGAGTGTAGTTTCCTGTGGGCGTTTGTTTCGCCATGAGAAGTCTGCGGGTGTCGATCTCAGGACCAGCTTCTCCTCACATAGACTGTATGTCGTTTGCTCTCGGGTCACCAGTCCTGACTCTGTACATTTTAGCTCCCGAGAGCAAAACTACAAACAAAGTAATCTGTATGTTTTTCTAAATATCCTGGTTCGGATTTGATATTGATACGAAACTTTTGTTCTTTTACATAGGTTTTTCGCTTTATTAGGTCAGAAATTATGCAATAAAATATGCGAAGCGCACTTATAACTTTTTCTTTTGCCCTATACATTAGTAAGACTTAAATATAAAACTAATCTTTGTTGGAATAATTGCTCTCAAATGTGCAAAACATATACAATACAATAGATATATTTAAAAAAATCTCTCATTCTCTCCTGTGCAATAATTATTCCCACATGATAGTGGGGTCTGCTTTTCGGGTTTTTCGCTTCCCCTTCGCTCTATCCATTGCATCGTCCTGGATAATGTTTAATGGCAATATATAATGTTTTCAATAATAAATATTTTGGATAATTTAAATGTTTATGCACATGTTTTGCTTAATAAGAAACTCGCAAAAACAACTGACTTGGGCGGACTTGAACTGTCATATCATAACATTACTAATCTGCACTAATAAAAGTTTGTGAAGATGTTTGTTACCTAAACACTTTTGATTTGAATAGAACTCGGTAAACATAAAAACCATATTTCCTGGATTAACAAAAAATATAATTTTTATCCTGGTTCAACATCCACGCGGGCGAAACTGCGGGCAAAAGCTAGTTTAATATAAAAATAAAAATATGTGCTCAGATGTTTTGAGCTCTGAGATGCTAATAAGCATCATCCATTATAATAATTGCAACAAACTTAGCTATTATAATGACATAATTATATTAACTATCCAATATTAATCTCATATGAGCCATCGTAGTGCCTATTGGAACATATTGTAATATAATTATAGAGCACTTAATTTAATGGGTGGTAGGTATCATCGGTCTATATAGTGATTACTTGAAGATAAGATAACAGTTTGTATCTTCATTAACCAAATAATGAATCCATTAAATAATAATAATATTTATTTTGTTCGGAACGCCTTCTACAATAAATATAATACCAATATTACATGGGTCAATAACTTATTTGTAAAATAAAAATAATATCTTATCCTAGCTATTCAGATGTATTAAAAGTTATAATATCATTATTCAATATTGTAAAACAATTTGAGAATGGCTCAGTAGGCAGCGGCTAGTTGCTTTAACTCTTTGATTTTTGCATTCTAAAAAACATTTGGATCTTTAGTACTCGCTACGCATGCATTTATATTATATGCTTTAAAAAAATATTTGTATTCTTTGTGATACAAAACTTAACATTTACTTAATATGTTTTTAAGTATTAATGATGTGTTGTTTGCATTTAAGCGCTTGTTTTATTGTAATCTTGAAAGTTTCCTATGAGGCTGTTATATTTACCTTGTGGACAAAAGTCTCGACAAATAAATAGATAGAAAAAGTACTGGAGAGTTTCAGTTCAATCATAATATGTTTTGCTTTTTATTAAGTAAAAGTTAACTAAGAAGTTCAATAGTTTAGTCTGAAGGCTTAGTAAGGAAAAATTTAGTTATCATTATGATACTTCATGTCAATTTAATAGCTACATCGCGTGACTGACCTCGGCACAGTTTTCAACTTGCAAGCATCACAACTAACATTTTTGATACATCGATGAGTGGTTTATTGATTAAAGTATTAAGTCGATTTAGTGTTTTAAGTACTGTTAAAGGTTTTGGGTTATTCACATTTCAAATAAATGACTGTGAACTATATTGATTTGAAATCCGGCGTCGGTAATTCAGTTGTTCCGAGTTTAACCCACACACATATTATATTCTATTACAATACTATTTTTCTAAATGTATACAACCTGGATAACTAGGAGCATTAAAGCATTCATCATTTCAAGTGTTTCAAAACCTGGCGATGTAGACAGGAAACTTAATGTATATTTAGGTATACTTTTGTATATATAATATGGTATTACTATTTCGATAATTTATTAAATTTTTGATTAGGTACATTCTTCTTAGCGTGTCGATGACAATCTAAATTGTGTCAGCCCAGAACTGGGCTACGAGGTACATTTATAAATATTTTATATATACAATGCACACTATGCGGGATTGAATGCCGCTTGTAATAGATTTTTTTTGTAGATATACAAATATTTGGACTTTAAATTTTCATAATTATAATATCATGCATAAATGCATTATATAAATGTTTATATAAGTTAAACCCTAAAGCTTATTCCTAGCGTGCGTCTTATTATTATCTACCACAGCCTTTAAAAACGAATCCCAGCACTACTTAGATTTCTAATCAACAAAAGCTCTTTGAGCGCCCAGTTCCGTCTAGCTTTTGACTCTTGAAACTTTGTATAAGCTGATGTGTGTCAGACATACCTAAGTGATTGATGAGTGATCATTGTCATAAATAAAACAAGGTTTTTGAAACGTTTTCGTTTCGTTTTTGTATGTTTTCGATAAAGTCAAAAGTTTTCGATAAAAGGAAAACTCGAGCAGGTTATATACTTTTTTGAAAAGATTGTTCATAGCTGTTATGAATTATTTTTATGTTAAATATAATAATTGACATAGATCACATAATATAATAAATCAAGAAAGTTTATTGCAATGACAATTTGTTAGTTGACATTGCAAAAAATATACAAAACAAATCAAAATAGTTACGTTTGACACATTAAAATAGAAAATGCATTAAAATAATTATGACAACTATTTAAAACAGGTATGATTTTGCAACTCCATACCTAAATTCCTCTTTTTCTACCATTAATGAAGAAGAGACGTTGTCGCCTTATCGTCGTCGGCTTTCTACTGTATCGTGGGTACAGTTACATTCAAATTACTTTTTACAAAGTGAAGGCTTAATCACTACTATATGCCAGTCGTGACTAAATACAACGAATAAACCTAGAATATATACACATTAAAACTTAAAGATTAAAATAACAACTCTTACCAACAATCTTCTTTATAGCTTCTTCAGCTACAGTGAAAAATAAATCTCATAGACATAATATTAAGTGTTATAGCATTATTAAAACAGAACAGATACTTAGTATACTACTTAGTCTTGATACATTATTCGTTACACTGTGCTATAAAAAGAGAGTGTACGGTCATAAACTGCACTCAGTTTACGAGATACCAACAAATAATAGTATTAATCGTAAAACATGTCCAGATAGAAAAATTTCTAAGAATTTTACTTCCTTTGTTACTATGAATAAAGAAACATTTTTTTTAACTGTTTTCAGTGATAATTTTGGGTCGATAATAACTGCAGGGCAAAGTCTTCTTCTCATAAAGAATGATCGAGCACATTACCATTCTAGATCACTGAGGGTTGACAACTTCAGACTATTAAAGTCCAGGTTTCCTTCACCGTTAGTAGTTTCTTAGAGCAACTAAGAAAGTACATAAATGACATTGAAAAAGTCACATTGGGAAATGCCACACCGTGTGGTTAAAAACCACGTAAGTCCGTGCTTCAGACTTAACCCCATCGCCAGCCCTTGGTGACGGAGTACTCATAAAAGGTGTTTCACATACCAAAATAAAGGTTCGAATCCACACAAGACAAAACAATTTGTACATATTATATCCTAGAATGTTAACCTGTTTATTAGGTTTTCCCCTTAGTTCTAAAATCAACATAGCTCTACAACCTCAAGAAAAAGTTTTATTTAAAAACTTATAGTTAAAAGAAGAAAAGAAAAGAAAGTTAAAACGGTTTATCTCCATCCGTAATATCTATTTTTAAATTCCAATATCTCCAATATGTTGATTAAAAGCATCGAAAGTATTTCTGGAATAAATTTTTAATTTCACTTGCTTTCAAATTCTTCAATTTGAGTGGACTTGGAAAGACTTCAATGAAATCTATTGCCCTTGAAACTGTAAATACCGAACATTTCGCGGAACTGAAAGCTTTCTTGAGTTACACTGGTGTGTTTAATGATTGATGTTTTAATAAACATTGTAAAACGCAGTTTATTTTCATTACATTGATGGAATTAGAAAGTTAATATTAGCACTGTTTGCAGCAAAATGTTAGAGAATTTATCTCATATTAAAATTTAAAGATTCATTTTGTAGATATATTTTTTTAATTATATTTTTTTATCGAGAGGAGTGGCGAAAATGGAGGGAGGCCTTTGCTCATTATTGGGACACTGAAGGCTAATAATAATAATAATAATAATAATAATAATAATTTTTTTATTAAAAAACGCAGCCCAGGATTTTTTCCGCTATCGTGAGTACGTTTGCAGATATAGTACTTATCTATAATTTTACTATACACAAACACACAGACTGACATAAATATCTGTGACACATTTTATCAGTTATGTTATAAGGAGTATAAAACATTCACATTTTGGTCAGTTATATTATGAGGTGTATAATATAACAGTCATATTTTGATGGTTATGTAATAACGAGTATAAAACATCCACATTTTGTCAGTTATAATATAAGGTATAACAGCCATATATACAGGGATATTATTTTACCCTATTGCAAGTTTTTTTTTTCAATATACGTGTTAGGGCGCTTTCAATTTAGACGATTGGTGCTGGACTGCTGCAGTCCGGGTATCGTACTGCGCACGGGCGGTTATGATTTTTCATACAAAATGTCTCGACGCAAAGTCGTGCGACAGCAGTGCGGCGCACGTCCGTTGGCGGAACGGCAACAACCTGTCTCAGTCGTTGTTCGCTAGTGTTGTGAACGCATCGTGTTTCTTAGACGTTTTCGTGCATACCTACCTAATTATGGATGATTTAAATACAGAAGATTTTATAAATGAAATAGAGTTGCAGCCCGCCGTTTGGGATTCTAAATGTGATTCCAGATTCCATTTTTAACAAAGTGATATAATTCATAGAAACATTCTCTAGACATTCTAAAATAGTTCAAAAAATCAGCTGAGCTTTCTTTTAATCTAGGGTAAAGTGTATAAAAATCACCAGTTTTATATTTTAAAGAAAACATTGGCGACGCCCTAGTACGGCGTCGTTTATGTTTCTGCCGAAGCAAGAGAACTAACAATAACACTTCCTCGTCAGAGTCACAGAGACTAAAGTTGGGTTTCGATGGAAATCACTAAAATTCGATCGGACTGCAGCCGCGTATCTCTTCAAATAAGACGATTTACGTCGTACTGCTGTCGTCCGGCAGCAGTACGGCTCATGGTCGTAACAACCGTGCGGCAGCAGTCCGGCACCAACCGTCTAAATTGAAAGCGCCCTTATAGCCACTTTTATGATAAACTAATAGTTGTTTGCGGCTTCGCCTCTATAGACGTTGGATCAGGATAAAAAGTATTTCATGCATTAATACAAACTTTAACTTTAGGAGGGTAGGGAGGCCTTTGCCCTGCAGTGGGACGATAACGGCTGAAAATAATAATAATAATACAAACTTTGATTTATCTTTCAGCCAAATTTCATCCAAATCCGATCAACAATTTACGCGTGATTGAAAAACAAACATCCAACCATTGTCACAAACTTTTTAATTTAGGTATGGAGTAGGATTAAAATGAAGTCGCAAAGTTGTATAAAAGTTTCCCGAAAGCCTTAATGCGACTCAGACTTGAAAATAGAACCTCTTGTTAAGACCCTAAAATCAACAAAGGCATAATATCTAGACACGCGGCAGCGTGTCAAGCCAAGTTCAAGCATTGGCTAGCCAGCGCCGAGTGTAATATTACACGAACCATTTGGTGCCACTTTTGACCCTTCTATAACTCAAAACCTCTTTAACGTAAACACATAAAACTACGTGTGTGTAATTATATCCATAAGGACATGTAGAAGCCCAAATTTCATAAAGCTAGCTCCAACGGTTACAAAAATATGAAGGTCCAAAAATCGTAAATTTTAGTAATGACTGACTTATAGTACCTAATTATAACCTACTTCCAGATGACCTAGAAGGATGAAATTTGGAATCTAGCTTGGAAATTGCGTGTAAGCGAAGGAAAAAATCAAAAAATAGAAAAAAAAACAAAAAAAAAAATAAGTGGTGTCCCCATACAAAAAACTTGTAATACGGGCAAAACAACAATTATACACAGAACAGAAGTAAATCTATATAAAAACTTTCCCGAGCAACACATAATAAACATAGGCAACGCTTACGAATACCGATTCAGTGTAGTATTTATTGTTTTATTATATTTATATTCATCATGCTTCTTTCTCAACGATGAATTAAGTGTAGTTTTCTTTACAAAAAGTTATGATATCCCATCAAAAACATAAATGTAAAATGAGAGCCAAGTTCAATATATGCCTTGGTTGATGACTTCAACGACAAAAGGAGTGATATCTAAATGGGTGCCAAGTTCAATGGTCAGTCCTGAAATTTATTTACAACATAAAATATTTTATAATAACTTAAAATAATATGGCTTCTTATAACTTAGGATAATATATTGTAGCTTAAAGTCTGACTTGGCTAGTTTTCATATACGATTTTTTGTTAAACTACTCTTGGGGGTTAAAGTTCGGAAAACCCTTTCTTAAACTAATTCTACCTTATAAGTTTAACAACATTTCAAAATTTCAACTTTCTAGCTTAAGTGGTTTGGGCTGGGCGGTGAAGCTGATGAGTCAGGCAGTTAGTCGGAGCATTGCAGAACATATAGATACAGATAGATATATAGTAGAATATATTATATAGAAAAAATCGTATATGAAAACTAGTCAGGTCAGACCTTAAGCTACAATATATTATCCTAAGTTATAAGAAGCCATATTATTTTAAGTTATTATAAAATATTTTATGTTGTAAATAAATTTCAGGACTGACCATTGAACTTGGCACCCATTTAGATATCACTCCTTTTGTCGTTGAAGTCATCAACCAAGGCATATATTGAACTTGGCTCTCATTTTACATTTATGTTTTTGATGGGATAAAAACCTCTCATTATTTTTCTCATTTGCCCTTATGGCCTTCATGTATTGTGTATGATCTACTCGTAAATGTCTATATAATGGGTTCGGTACACGTATGCTGAATAAATAAACAGACCTTTTCAGTAATTCTTTAAAAATATTGTTGTTTATTTTGAAATAAGAATAACAAAAGAAGGGTTGTTTTGCCGTTAAATAACTCGTTCGTGGCGTGCCACTGTTGAGTTAAGACTGATTTTAAGTTTTTAGGTAACGGCTAGAAATTTAAACTCTATCCAGTACATGATAAGGTATTAAACATAATTATGTACATTTAAAAAGTATACCTACCTAAAATGCATATCTATTATTTATTTCTTGCCATTGTCTTAATTTTATTTAGAGCAATAAGTTTTCTTCTTCAATTCAGAATTTATCTATAAGTCGTCATATAGCTGCTCTTTTTTCAAACCATGAAATTTTTCACAAAATTCATATTTAAAGCCTATAATATTTTTCATAATAATTAGATTACAAAATGAACTAAAAAAAATAATTGTATAGGTATTTAAAATTATCATTATTAAATATCACTAAATTTGAAATGTATACCCAACCTACAATAACGTTTGGTGTACAACTGTATAATTATTATCATCATCATCAATCTATAGCAGTCCACTGCCGGACATAGGACTCTCCCATTGCACGCCATTTGAGCACGACTTTTGGCTATTCTAGTACTAGCATTTATAATATTATCACCATTTAATATGTGATATAGACACTAAACCTATCTTCACCAGACATTCTCACTACAGTTGATTACTAAGAGTATTAGATTTGCATTCCAAACGGTCTTGCAAGCAATTGCGGGGTAATGTTGCAATAATGTCCGAGCAATCGCACGAGACCGCTCCTAATGAAATTACTCGACTCATTTGCGCAGATTATACTTGAAGATTAAATTTAGCGATGCAAAGTTTATGTTTACATAATTAATGCGTGTCCCGCCTTTTTGGAGGGTTGAATTAAACTGATTAGTTTACCGAAACACATTCTATGGTAAGTTTAATTATGTGATTTTTAAGCGGAAAGATTGTTGCGTTATCATTCATAATTTAGCGGCATTTATTTTAGTACTCAAAAGCTACGGGTAACCACATAATGTGGTAGTCTTGAAACCGAGTTGGTGATGTAGTAGGTGGCTTAAAAAAACGCAATACGCACTAGGTCATCATCATTCTCCTAGTAGTTTTAATTCCCAAACTTGTTGCGATTGGCTTATAATCTAACCAGATGCAGCTGAGTATCAGTTTTTTTACAGAGTGACTGCCTATCTGCCCCGCAACCCAAAGCAGTACGCTATTCTGAAGTTAGATCTGTCAGAATTTTAAAAATACTATAATTTTACATAGAAAAATAGCTTAATGTATACAGTTTCCAAAAGCTTAGAAAAAAGATTTGATAAACAGCAAGATATGAACCTGAGACCTATTGATTATAATTATTAGTCATTTAATGTCAATGAGCTATTTGTGATCTTACTCACTCTACTCTACTACTACTCTACTCACTCTACAACTACTCTACTCATCGAGAGAGAAGAGTGAAGAGAATTTCGTGAATTTTTTCTTCTAGATTCAACGGTCAAACAGTCGTATATCGGTATATCTTATTGTATATAGATACTCATGATTGTATTCTGTATTTACATAGGTCACATCTAAAATTATTTAATGAAATACTTTATATTCTCTTGGTCAAACAAACCGCTACCAAAATCATAAACGTATTTGATATCAATAAAAACCGACACGAGCCAATACATAATAAATATTGTACATATTTCTATTAGATAGGGTAGGCAAATAAAATACAAGAAATGTTATCGGTTCGCTGTAAATATGACAATAAGAAAAATGAAAAACCTCATGAATACATAGCGATAACAATCTATTGTAATTTTCATATCGTTTTACTACGACGTTTTTCTTGGAAAATTGTACTACGACGAATTTGATATTTACATAATATAATGTTATATCGTCTTTCGTATTATTGTATAGCAAATTATGTGCCGGAACCCTTTCAGCGTTATTGTATTGTGTATCTTTAAATAATTGATATATCTTTTTATATACAAAAAGATACCCTACACAAAAACATACCCTTCGCTAGGATTTTCTTTATTACAATATATATATATACAAATATATGAATTCATAAACACCCTTTTATCGGGTTCATATATAAATATTAATCCCGTCCAAGATTAAACCTCGTAGTAGTAGTTAGTCGATTAGCTACAGCATCAACACTATGCACAAATTGGGCAAACACAAAATAGTTCAGTACCATTTTCTCTTCTGTTTATGAAAAGATTTTTTATTTTCTAGCTCTTAGCTTGTAAAAAATATTAATGAAAAAAAATTAATTAAATAAATTACTAATATAATAATTAACGCAAATTTTAATTTTGACCAGTAGGCGAACTTTAGAAAAAAAAATTAAAATCATCATCATACAGTTAAACAAACTCAAAGCCCTAAACAAATTTTAAAAGTTTAATTAAATCAACTCAACTCTTAATAAATTAATTTCAAGTCCATTGACCTTAATCCTAAAATAAGTTGTGTAAACTAAGCTTTTCGTTTAATTTATAATGTAATTTACTTTACAAAGTTTAATTTTAAAGACCATTATCTTGTAGATAATGTTTTGGATTAGGCTTAGTCAAGTTCACTTATCATATACGAGGTTTAATTACCTAATTGTTTTACAAAGTACCTAATCACCATTATTATTATTATAATTTAATTGTTTACTTTCAAATGCTTATATATGTGTAACATAAACCTCGTTGTTCCTTGTAGGAATGATTATACAGGGTTATTTATAAAACACCAGCATCCTTAAAAGGGGTCATTAAACTCATCATTATGAACAACTTTTACTATGGGACCAAGCCTGAAATCTCAAAAAAAATCAGCTGTTCCACATTTTGTTGAGTCATGTGAACATAAATGTATGGAACAGCTGATTTTTTGCGATACAACAAGGTTTTTACACACTGTAACTTACTTGATTATAAATATTGACTTATGAGTTTCAAATCAAGAATTATAGAACTCTCTCGAATTTTACTTTGAATGAAAGTCTAACTTATAATAATACAGAATTGTCTTTTGAAAGTTGATTTTCATTTAAAGTTAAGCCTGAATGCAGTCTTTGAATCTCGCTTTAAGCTTATAATGATAAGCTACAAAAACAATATTTGCATAATATCTAAGAATAACTAATTAAAATTGTAATTGAATGTGGCATAATACCTAATACTTGATAATTCGTCTCTTCTGAAATTAACTCCTTAAATTAATTATAGCTTAGAAGAATTTAAGTTATATTTCGGAACTATTAATATATAAGTATCTACCTTATAATTATAATACCTATATAGGACATATTATAACAAACAATTTTATTCACGTCTAAAGTATACATAGTATATGATTATTGTTTACGTTAAAACAAGGTATTTATTTGCGGGAACATAATAAAATAAAATTTAAAAGATGTCGGCAGACAAGTAAGTCGTAATAATTTTCTACAAATTGTACTCATTGAAGACATAAACAAACATTCTATTCAGAAACCGAATTTAATATCAACCATCAACTATAACAGACGCGATAAAGCGTTCCAATTTGCATAAAACTCGAATCTGATTTATTTAACACGCTTCAGTACCGCCACAACCTAAATACAAATAGAAGATCCACAAAATTATATTAACAAGTGGCCCAGTCAGTTGCCAAAATTTAACCGTTTAATAAATATATTTTGCACTTTTTCTCCATATAAACTTTAACTTTGCTAAATCTCACATTATTATTTTATTATAATAGATTTCTATTTATTAAATTGACAATAAATCAAACAAAAATATCCCTAGTACCATAACATTCTAAAAATAACTGCAATAACAGAGCCAAACCCTGATATAGATCTCATCTAGCTGCTTCAAGTGCAAATAGTGAACGAAAAGTGCAAAGATTCATGAACATTTTTGTAAAGTATAGTATACAATGCTATACTTATACTTATAAGTTATAGGTATGACATACTTATAAGTTTGACACTTTTGTAGAAAGAAAAACAAAAGGATTACGAGCAGGATTTGAACCCGCGATCTACCTACCTAGTCGCTCCACCACTAAGCCATAAAACCGAAAGGATATTTTATTTATCACCACCATAGACTGATACCTGGTTCAGAAGTACATAGTGATAACGTTAGCAAAATCTTATGGGGTTAGTAAAGGATTGATTAGAAATCAGATCTTTAGTAAGACTTCTGTGTTTATCTGTTTCCTAACACGGTGTCAATCTACAGTTTATTTCTGTCAGGCGACACTTTACAACGAGGACCTATTTTCAATGCAAGTGCGATGCACTTTGAATAAAGACACGAACCGTCTGACTCTCTAAGTTAAAAATACGTTTATGTAATGACACCACGGAAGCTTCTATTTCAAGATTAGATGAGCCGGTTTTAATTCAGCCGCTAATGAATGTTTCAGCTGATTGAATTAGAACAATGAGGGATCAATTAATTGATTGACTTCAGCCGTGCCTCTATACTAATTAGATAGAGATTTAGTATTCTAATATAATTGAATTTGAATAGATTAAGCGATGGCTCGACGATATATTTGCTGATCGTTAAAAACTTGGTTAAGCAGATTAGCTTATCATGTAGGTATTCAGCGATGGTTCAAAACTTGGATTGCTTATTTGACCTAAAGTAGTAAATGCAATAGCGAAAATATAGTAGTCCGGGAAACAAGACTAAGCATTTTTTATACGGTTTTTCTTGAGAAAAGATTTACCTGGAATAAAAAGGACAGAGCGTGTAAACGTTAAAATAACAGTAATGATTGTCTGAAATTATGTACTTAAGTAGTTTATTTTTGTAAAAAAAATTGTAATGACCGAATTTCGGTCATAGAAGACTACCCAGGAGATCTATTGCACTCTCTTAATAGTTCGATGTGACTTCAACCCAACACGACCGTAGAGAAAAGGCGCAGGACCGACTAATTTACGTGATCATAAAGGCACAAAAGTTATACTCAATTTATAAAAAACATAATTATAACTTACGAAAAGTTAAAGTCTCTAGTTCAAACTTGAGAACTCTAACTTGACAGTGGAAATTATACTACTAAACTATTACAACAAACTAAAAGCAAATATAATTATTTACGTATTTTCTAACACTATCACATTATCTTAAAAGATAGAGCTTAATGGACTGGAGAGACGAAATCTATCTTCATCTAATTCTGTCACGACAGCTGTCTTCGGCTTGACAAGCATTAAAATGGGATTTGTTTTAGATAACATTCGTATTTTTTTTAAAATTGGTACCTATTTGACAACTGAAATAATCAACGTCAAGCTTTACGTGTCAAAAACGAATTAATATATTTTAAAAAAAGTTTGGCAAACTACTCTGCCTTAGATAAACATATTCTACTAATGATGGATGGATGGATTAATATTTCTGTATTAAGTATTTCTGACTCTTTCTCGCAAAAATTACTGATCGGATTTGAATAGAACTATATAGATGTAGCTTATACATTAGAATAACTTATAGGCTACAATGAATCAATAAATCACACGGACAGCAGTTAGTCTAAATAACTACATCGTAAAACAAGCTGAAACTTTTTTGCTAATTGATAATGATTACATGGGTATCTGTATTGGCGTATATTAATTATAAATCCCCGTCATTTGTCTAATGTAATTTTTAGTAGCACGGACTCTAGTGGAAGCCGTGATAGCCTTGTTGACTGCTAAGTCAGAAGACTCAGGGTCGAACCTAGTTAATTGCGTATTACAAATTTATTATCACTTGCTCCGTGCCTTGAAAGCACTTAAAGCCGTTGGTCCTGCGGCTCTTCGGTCGTATCGGCACCTGTGTTAGCGCACACACATTTGTGCACTATAAAATCTCCTACGTTGATGGCTAAACTCCGTTTAAATTGGCCGCTGTAACCAAAATTCGGTCAGGAGGATATTATAACCTTACAGCTGCGTCGGAGAATCTCAGCAGTCATTATTCTTCATTTATCTCGAAGATAAATTGAGTAAAAGTTAAGTTCTGTAAAAGCTGAGTCGTGTTGCGCTTCCGTATTTTGATACGTGGAACTTCATTCTTAAATTTCTTTTTTTTTATCCTATGGTTGTGTTGTATTATCTTGTGTCAGAGTTTAAATCGCCCGTAGGCCTCAAACATGACTTAACACAAAATTTCAGACATGTGCTGGTTACTTCACGATGTTTTTCTTTACCGTTTTATACAAGAGGTAACTATAATTTCAAATATAAGCTTGTATAAGAAAAGTTAGTGCGTGCCGACCCTGCGTCTTTCAACTTGGCAGTCTATAACGGTCATATCGTTATATTAATAATCTCACGATGTTTGTCTTCACCGTTTTAAGCAAGAGATAACTATCCACTAGAGATCTAATACATGCTTGTATTCAAAAAGTTAGTGCGTGTGGACCCTCCGTCTTTCAACTAAACAGTCTATAACGGTCATACCACTATATTAATAGTTGAGCTTTACACTCATTAGATATTTAACTCTGATTTCCAAGGTCAACTTACGATAGATCATCGTAAGTTGACCTTGGAAATCAGTTAGGGTATCGATAAAATATCGATACTATCGATAGGGTAAAATATAGTAATACTATTGATCACTTGCAATAGTATCGATAGCCTTGATAGGAGTTACTTTTTCTTTATACATAATATTATCTATAGTATATTTCCAATATTGCTTAGCTATCGATGTATCGACAGAACTTAATCCAAATATCGACTATATTCTAAAGTAATGTACAAATTTTGTTCAAAGTAGTTCAAACGTATACATAAATTTACACAATTTATATCCCGTCAGTCGAAGAAGGTTTTAATTCTTTCTACGTCATAATAATGCACTTTTCTCATAACTCTGTACTGCGACCCATTGTGTACACAACTGACGTAATACCAACACGGAATGAGTTAATTAGCAGAATTTCAAGTTGCATTTCTGCGTGTATAATCAAAAAGCTTCCTGCAATTACATTTCGCTGCATAAACAAGCTCTTAGGTAAGCATCATGAATAGGTAACCACCTAAAGGTATGAAAGTGTCACGTTGCGGTAGAGAGCGACGAAATTTGTCTAGTAAAGGATAAAGGTAAAATTTTGTTGCTTTGATACACAACGCTCTAGCAATTTGTAAAATTTTAGCTCTATAGTAAAAGGTTTTGCACCCTAGTAGACCTAGTAGAAATCTAACCTGAAATATTCGATTGTTATACAAGGGGCTAAAAAGACCCATTACATACGCGGTATTTTGGAATGACGCTCGCTCTTGAAAATGGACTCCGTTTGGGTCCGAAACTAGTCGGGCATTCCTGAAATCAATCCGTGAGTATTTGATAAATACGAGGTAGTTTTACTCCCAAGTTTTAGCGACCGAGTTTTAGTTTAAAAACCGAGTTATAATGAGTTTGAAGCGTCGCGGTCGTGTGTTACCAATAAAATTAAATAATCCAATTTAATGTAAAAAATAAATTACGGTCAGTAATTTAATTTGTATTTAGAAAAATCAGTTTGTCACCTACTAATGTTATAATCATTAGTTTAAAAAAAAACATTTTAGCTATTTACAAAACGGATAGGATAAAACTATACTTTACGGGTGTACTTTACAAACAACATACTCCTATTGCAACTTTCACATTTCTGAAACTTGTCATAAACGTCCACTCGTTTTTCAATCGATTGAAAACCATTTGCAATTTAGCTGTAGTCATTTTCGATTTGGATAAATCACTACATAGTATAAAACAAAGTCGCTTTCTCTGTCCCTGTATCCCTATGTATGCTTACATTTTTTAAACTACGCAACGGATTTTTATGTAGTTTTTTTTTTAATAGATAGAGTGATTGAAGAGGAAGGTTTATATGTATATTGCATCCATGCGAAGCCGGGGCGGGTCGCTAGTAATTATAATAGTAAGAGGTCAAGTAGAAATTACGAGTATAAATAATGTTTCTCTCTGGTTCTTGTAATGTAATTAAAGGCATAATGAGCAGCTGCCACGTTCCGTATCACTTCTTTTCAGACTAATATAGTAACAACTTGGAAAGTGGCTAATTAGTATGTGCATTCATTACTCCGGTATAAATAAATAGAAAAGCTGTGAGTAAGGGTGTAAAATGGGTGAATTAATATATAATACTTTTACTGCGGATTCATTATTTATTTTAAAAAAAGATTAATTAACATGGAAAATATTGAAACAAAAGTCTTCTTAATGAAAAGATAAAAAAAAATCTATAAATACTATAGTTTGGTCATGAGAGGATGGATGAAAAGCGATTAACAAAATGTATCTACCTATATGGCGGATGTTAGCGGAAGCGCAGGAAGGGGACGCTTTAGAAGGACGTACACTGACCTCATTGGTGATGTCCTTAAAAAAGGTCAGGTGCGCAGTATATGTATAATTGTGGACGAGACAAAACGAGTATGTAGCAGGTGGCGTTTTGTAGTTTCTGCCTACCCCCATGGGAAAAAGGCGTGAATTTATGTATGTATGTGTGTATTGAATCTTAGTTTACATAATTTGAAGCTTCTCCTGGCATCGACTAACGAATGACCTACGTCATTGGGTAAGTAAAGCAATGTCATATATTTTTTACCAGAACTTAACTATGGCCGATACTACAACAGTTTATTACATAAAACAAGCTACATTATGCAGAAAACTTTCCTTTTACGATGCTCCAGACTGAGAAAGCTATTTGACCCATCGAAAATCTTTTGTGCTTCGAATATGAACTGCATTCCCTCCTACAAAGGTTTAATTAAATGAAGAAAGGTCCAGTCACACAAAATTTATTTTGCTTTTACGATGTCTTTAAAACGCGGAAGAATGGTACAATTGGAAGGTTGTGAATAATATACTGAGCCGATGAGGACATAAAATTCTTTTCGTATGTCAATAAGGTATAAATCGGAAGGGTTAGTCTGAGTTACTTTTTTACGCCCAGCTATATTGCACTGAAATTGATCCTAGTTCTGCGCAATGAAAGATGTTTCAATTACAAAACATTTTCGTCCCATTTTATTGTTAAGATATACCTAATGAATTGATTGAGCGAAAATGAAAACAAAATATACTAAACTAATGATTGTATTTTACTAATTGAAAGTTATCCTATTCCTGTGCAATTAAAGATGTTTCAATTACAATACATTTTTGTCGCATTTTATTGAAAAGATAAAATTATTGGTAAAAAATGATAACAAAACATAATAAACCAATCATTGCATTTTGTCATTATCTGTGAGATGTGAGATATTGACAATGTATGTATGTATAAATACCTATACATACTAGGTATGTTGGTATAACGTACTACTTTAACGAAACCAATGTTTTATTTTCTTTTACGTTACGTAGGTACAAGTAAAATAAACTAAATTCAGACTACATCTAACACTACTACTAACATTTTAAACAGTACAAACTGCAGTTTTCTAAAGAAATGGGGATGGTTTTTGTGTAGTATCTTTATATCTATCTTTTGTAAGACATATTTTTAAATCTATATTGTCCCACTGCTGGGCAAAGACATTAAGACATCAGTTAGTTATCAAGTTTTGCAGAACTGACATTATTCGCTATGGAAATCTATATAAATAAACTCTCGAAAAAAGTTTATCATAATGGAAAAGTTAACCACAAAACAACTCATCAATATAAATTCACGGAAACTTATTAACATTTCCATTTGAAGCTAACCTTTGTTTATGAATGACTAATTTGTTTGGTTTTCCTACAGATTGTATAACGAAAGTGTTTTCATAGGATCTTAATTGATTCAAAATTGGTTTCTGATGTTACCGCGGAGTAAATACAAAATTAGATTCCTTTCCAAAAACGAAATCCTGCTTTAATTATATTATTTCGAGTTTATTCGTGTGCAATAATTCACAATCAACGTTCTAACTAAATAGAACTAACCTCGACGTTTGGTCAAGATCTATTAATTGACCCTGGTCATAATAAGGCTTCCCATATCTGTGCATGAATAGACCCGAAATAATATTTAAAACATGATTGCAATTCGCGAAAGTTTAAAAATTAAAAACTAAATAAATAGCATCAGGCGACAATAATATCGATTTTATTAGAATTTTAAAATATCAAGCTCTTCTACTAAATCCGAATTTCAGTTTAATGGCGTACTACATTTTATCGTACTAAAATTAACTTTATTGTACCTAATACTTTGATGCATTCTGATTCCTGTATCAACAAAAATAATTATAACACCACAATCAAACTCACGTCCAATTTTAAATCTTGCGTTCAGAACAGAAACCATTCTGAACTGACTTTAACAAAAACACTAATAAAGTCGAAATCACATTGTTTGTTTTATTTGACATTCACAGCACGAAATCTACGAACAAACCGTGTTCGCTCCACAACTAGCTTGAGTGATGTTGCCATCCATTTAAATGCCGGATTTAAACCCTTGCCACACGGAAATAAAGTAGTGGGATGGTACCCTTAGGCCTAGTTTATCTTATTACGCTGAAAAGGTGGAGCAGAGGCGTTAACTTATTTTTGTAGTTTCAATGTAAAAAGCCCACTTTATTCAGACATAATCCTGGAAGCAGACACAATAGAAATGTATATTTTTCTACCCGATAGGATTTTTTGTGAGTTATTCTTTAATACTCCTACAGTAGTTTTTTTGTGGGATATATTTAACGTGGAGTTGGTAAGAAATAGAAGGGATAAGACGAGGTTGCTGGTCACCTGATAGATTGTAAACAATAAGCACTGCCTGAACATTCGCAATACCAGGGGCCTCGCAGATATATTACCGATCTTTTCAATTAAAACTTCCGGTAACCGTCACTCACTTAATCACTTCACAAAACGTAGCAACATAACTTTTCAATAAATTATAATAACTGCAATTAAATATTCATGCAAAAACCGACAATTACTGGCAACGTAGAAATTAAAATAAAGTTACAAGCAGTACGAACTTTACCGGGTTTTAATGAATCCCAACACATATAATATAGAGATATTATATCACGCATAATTACTTTAGTAATAATAATAGTAATTAGTAGCCTAGTGGTATGACCGTCGACTGATAAGTCAGTGGTCTCGAGTTCGATCCCAAGGCGCGCACCTCTCACTTTTCGTAAGTTATGTGCGTATTATAAATTAATTATCAGTTGCTAAAACGGTGAAGGAAAACATCGTGATGAAACCAGCACACCTGAGAGATTTTTCAATGGTGTGTAAAGCCATGTCAGAGGCCTACGGGCGGTTTAAACTCTGACACCAGGTTGTTAATCAACCATACGATAAGAAGAAGACGCATAATTACGAAACAGCTTAACCGCCACGAATTCATGCTACACCATAACAACCCCACACAATATATTGCTGTACCTATGGCGTTATCATAACTTTGTCCTCATTACCTTTTGTAAACTTCCGTCATTTAAAAATTCAATTAACCAATTCCTTAGGCCAAAATACTTTTTTCCTGATTTAAGTGACAAAGTTTTCTTCGTAAAAACAAAAGAGCTTTGTGTTTTTTCTAACTTCTGCATTATGCATAAGTTTATGTGCAGGACTTTAAGAAAACATAAAACTTTGGAGTAAAGAGTTTCCCTCAAAATTTTGACTAATGACCGCACTCGAGGCTCTTCGATACCCTTTTTATTTTATTCTTAATGAAAACCTATTTTAGAAATAGTTTTTAAGCATATGAAAAAAACAAAATGAATATTTTATGGCCAGCGTTAATTTTAAATGGTTTAATTTTATGCAGGCATGCAATTTATACCTAGTTACTAAAAAACTAATTAATTGCAACAAGTTGGCTTGCTAAGTAAATGTAGCAAGAAATCGCTTTAGAAATTACCTTCTACATTTTGAACTCTTTTCGCTCAAAGAGAGTTTTCTCTACGTACCTACATAAAAGCGTTGTTTTACTGCATTTGCTTTTAAGCAGTAAATAGCTTTATTTATATTAAGTTTATTATAAGTTCTTTTTTTAACATTTTCATAAACTTTCAAATTGAGTGAAAATATTTATTATGAAACTCGCATAAACAACTGACTCGGGCGAGACTCTATTACCAACTAAGCCACCGACTCCTACCCGAGTCCTATCCATTGGTTAACAAAGGTGACAGAATACGATATTATAGGTCAGAGAGGGTGACCTTTTCACTTTTACGTTCCTTCTATAAGTTTTAATCTTCTACAGAATCATTGATATTAGCATCGTACCAAAACCAATATTTTTATAGTTACAACTTTTGATCATGAATCCGTTTCTTCTAGATAAATGGTTACGGTTTTCCAAATATTGATTTAATAGTGATACATGAATAATTCTGGAACGTATAATGATGATCATCCATTTGATAATTATTTATTTATTTATAATTCATGTCCATAGCTGGTGCATAAGGCGGACTTGATTCCATAAGGCATTCTCTGCCAGTCAACCTTTGGGTCAGTAGGAAAGCCTTCAAAAGTAGTACAAAATAATTATCATAAAGTATACCTAACCAACATTGTAAAACAATAGTTTGGCTATTTTTATCGGTAAATCATTAGTGAACCTAACGAAATGCCAACAGTATTTCGTCGCCGTAAATGGCACGCCTACCATAGGTACGCCATCATTCTCTGTCATAGGTAAATTATTATGGATGCGCTAGGTATATGACGCAATATTTTAATACATTAGGTGACTCATGTGGGTTGTATTACACTTGTCAAGTGTTTTCTAATGATATTACGATTTGTTAAAGCAGTGGAAGTCTTTATTATTTTAATGTACTTGTCTTTGACTCTGTACTTACTACTCGTAGGCGTTTGTATTTGTAAGTCTTGATAGCTTCGTTTTATGACCGTTGACTGGCAAATCGAAGGACTCAGGTTCGAAACTAAGGTGACCTCTGACTTTTGGTAAGTTATGTGCGTATTTATAGATTAATTACCACTTCCTCGGTGCCTCGGATAGTACGTTACTGCTGCGATCGAAATTTGGTCAGATGGACATTAGGCATTTGTATCAAAGTTATATTTGTAGGCGTTCGCGAAGTGCCTATCTACAAAGTTACGAGAGTACTGAAGGTTAAAGTAAACTAAGTTTAGGGTTAGGTACCCTAAAAAAGAGAGCGGGAAACCTTTTTGGTATTTAGTTTATCTGCAAAAATATTCTTAGTAGGCCAGGGACAAAATTTTGGAATTTCATAAATATATGAGTAGGTAAATCGTAAAAGTTTATACGGATTTTTAATTTCCTTGTTTTTAAATCGTTAATTTAGTCGTTGTACTACGTTAACTTTTTAACGAATGGACATTACCACTTAAATTCCACAAAATAAATCACCGTCGCACCACAGATTATTTTATTTGTTTTACGTTCCGTTGCATACTGCAGCACATTACAGATCGCGTATTTTTCTGCATGAAAGGAATCAAATATTTTTTATTTGACCTTGTTAGCATTATAGTTTCGAATGGTTCAAAAATACAGAAAAACTTGAGTGAAAATATTGTGTAAGCGAATATGATAAGTTATGATATTTTAATTCTAAGGAAGGAAGGAAATGTTACTAAAAAAACAGTGACAAAGTAAATAGTAATTAGCCTTTTGATAATTGACATGACATTAATAGGCAATCAAAAACATGAAGCATCGCCATAAAATTAATATGCAACTAACTATATAAACACCAAGCACCAAGCTCCAAGCATGTCATAAAGATAAATAGGTTTATAACACACTAAACAACTAAACATATTGAACCGTACGAGTAAAATGTAACATTAATTTAGTAACTACAAATTAATGGGACAGCCACAATAATTATGTAGTGCCCGGGTGTTATTTAATTATTTAGTTTGAAAATTATGTCAACCTGAATTTATTGGGTCAACTCTATTGGAAATTAATATCATTTGATTTAAATAACTGGTCTTGCTGTAGGCCTTGTTAAAAATGAAATCATCATCATCAGCCTGTATCAGTCCACTGCTAAACATAGGCCTCTCCCAATGCCACTATTGTGCGCTCATTGGAGGTAATTGTCCTATAATCGCCAGGCAAGCGGGTTGGCGATCGCTTTAGGCCAGTAGCAGATGATTACTGTTACACAGAAGGATGCTGCTGCCCATCTTCCGGATCTTTCCCTTTGTCGCTTTTTACGACACCCGCGGGACGAGTAGGGGTGTTCAATTAAACTGGTGGTTAAACGGTGGCTCAAATAATAAAAAATGAAATGGGATCAGGCATTGCTTTGCGGAAGTCCATTATATTTAAGTACTGCCAGAACAGAATTTATATGAAATTATCTGTCAGGTTACTAAATGTCACTTTACTAGTTATCGGTGAAACAGGGCCTTAGGATTACGATAAACAATATTATGTTGTGTTAATTCATAAGCGTATCAAGCAGAGATGCATTAAAAGCAAATGCATGTATAATATAAACTTATCCATACTTACACATTATTATCATTTATTTTTTACGACTTGCAAGATGGTTTTTATTACTACTTAGGTATATAATATAGAATCAGAATAACCATATTACTTGAGTGCAAACCTACCAATTTCAGAAAATACATTTACAAAGGTTTAATTTCTTTCTCGATTTCAATTTCCTTCAACGCCTGATAGGGATCTTCGGAAATTCGCTATCAGGGAAAACTGCGCTTCATTGAATACCTGACGGACAGGTAATTGAGCATTGCGTAGCTCTAAATTGGTTATTTTCACTTTTATCTCATTCCTTTCACGACTGTTTTCGTAGGTTTGATATTTAACCTACCAGATCTTGTTTAAGTTGAAATACTTTTCCAAAATGATTTGAAGGTGTATTCTTTTTAAATATTTTTTTGTGTGTTTCAGTGGGACTCTGTATGGTTTATATCCATGATTGGATCAGATTGGTGGCGTTGTAGTCAGGTTAAATTAGAACCACGGAGGCGAAACCGCGTGTGTCAGCTACTTTAATATAGGTAATTAATTCATTTGTGGTGATTTAAATTTAATTTTGTGAAAAAACTACTTCGTAAAAAGGTTAAAACGCCAATTCCTCGATGTCAAACATCATTTTTGTGACTTTAAAACAATTTGTCAGAAAATGGAATAAACTCTACTAAGCTAATAATAATATATAGGTACTTTAAGTTGCAACATAACTTCAAAAATAATCTACTTAGCTTCAATATTTTTCAATATTTGCAACACTTTTATGGTACAATAGGTGTTCCATTTTATAATAACGAAGCCAAAACAAAGGTGTATTCGTGCCAAGAAACATTTGCATGTTACAAGGGTGTTCCAAAACGGGTTGTTTTGTTTTTGTTAGAGCGAAGCATTACACTGCTCCTCGGCTTCAAACCGTCAAAACCTCATATATAAAATAAGCAATGACTTGCAAATATTGTCAGTGCAATTTCATGTGATATGTGACGAAATACACGCGGCATAGTGAATTTTATTGCGAAAAAAAAACATCTTGTATAATTTGATAGTCGGCCCTCACATGAGGAAAAAGATTACGGGCATATTTTGAATAGAGAATAATTCTTACCAACACTAAAAGATAATTCATACCATGAATACAAATTTAGGTTTTTGGTTTGAACGTTAAAACTAGGTATTATAATAATTGTTATTTATTATTCGATCTGATGCTGATCTTGTGTTAAATTAATAATAAATAAATAAATCAGCCTGTAACTGTCCCATTGCAGGGCAAAAACCTCTTCTCATGCAGAAGGATCGAGCATTAATCACCACGCTCACATGTTGACGATTTCAGACTATTAAGCCCAGGTTTCCTCACGTTTTCCTACACCATTAGCCAATGGTGTCTTATATTTGATCTTTATATATCGTTAATTGTTACTTGAACATAATACGGTTTTATTTTACTCTAAAACGATTCTCTTGTTTCAATCACATTTAATGAAATTTGTTTATCAAATTAGTTCGCTGTACGACGCCGACGGGCGGTCATTGAGTAGATATACAATTGAATTAGTTTGAAGTAATAAAATAGAGTGAAAGCAAAGAAAATAACTCCAGTAATACACTAATTCGATTAAGTGAAGTAGATGGTGGGATCGCTCTTTTATTATAATTCTAGGCGATTCTGTTAGCAGTAACGCAGTAAAATTTTCCACCTTAATATTTCTTGCCTAGTATATTTCTAAGAAAGGTCAGAAGAGGTGGCCTCAATCCGAAATAGTCAATAAAGTAAAATCCTTTACAGTTCCGACAGTGTGCAACCAGCCGTAATCCTTTATTTTTAAGTTTGACTAGCTCTTCGCTAGTGACTTCGTTCGCGTGTATTTCGCAATTTTCATCCCTTATTTTACTCACTTAGAAAATTTGTAACACCTTATATACCTTATGCACCTCTAGGGTACGCAAAGAATTTTCCCAAAATTTCAAGTCTCTATATCCAGCAGTTGTTTGTTGTCTGCAGGTAGATATAGAACTGCACTATATACAGTTACATCTTATTCATCATTTTAAAGGATAAGTTTATTTCTGCCCTGTAAGCGGTATAAGCATGTCGATCACTATCGTATTTGATCAACAATACTACTAGATTATTACGCCTATAAGTTTTCCTCACGTAAGTCTCTTACGTAATTTAAGTTACGATAAATTGGCAACAAATAATATTTGTAAACAAAAAAAAATTAAAACAAAAATGTTAACTCTTTTGTAAATAGCTTGTCTTAGTAGCCAAAGTTACTTACTTAAATACGAAAGTAACTTACAAGTGTAATGGCAGCCTAGGATCTGAAACAAAAACTCATCTCAAGTTGCCAAAATTATATATTTAATACTTCTAAATTTAAATTATTTACTGCATGTGAAGTGTTGCAAATAGTTTCAAAGTGGTCGATTCTAATTTCAAATAGTACTACAAAATCATTCTATGCTCTAAAATCTCGGTTTATGAAGCGCTGATCGGAAATCTAGTTTGAAGCTACTAGATCTAAGACTACCGTCATATTTATTTACATCTCGCTCACTCAGAAAAAAACCTACCTTTACAGAGGCAAAGTTATATTGATTGTAGGTAGATACGCGGTGATGCGGTCACTCTGTGGACGGATAAACCTAATGAAGCATTAACTTGAAGCATGTCCGGGCCTCGCAAGAAACAAAACAGTATACCCAGATATTAATTAGCAGTGATTATGTTAAGCTGGAGTCCTAAATCAATTACAACAGCGCAGCGTGTGTCACACACACACCTCCCCTCCTCGACCGCATTGTGTCAATGTGGTAGGGTACGTTTTTTTCTCACGTACCTACATTTTTTATGAGACAATACCTTTTTTTAATAGTAGGACGAGTATTGACTGACTGACATTTGTCATTGTAATGATTGTCGATGCACAAATTAAAACGGTGAACTTAAAAACTTGAATTTAGAGGAAATATTCGCTAAGTACCTTAGAGGTGAAGGAAGGATTTTTGGAAATTCTAAAATGTGTGTTTCTGGAAACAAGACTCATCGCTATATTTTATCTCGTTCTCGCATCCAAACTGAACACATACGAAAACCAAAAAGCAAAAGAAATTGTCTCGGTCTTCCGCTTTTGTCTCCCGTCTCGAAATAGTATAGATAGAATAATGTAATCCCATGCCCAAAGTCTAATCAATCGTATGAATGATATCATGGATAAGTATAATTACGATTTTAGCCATTCAAGGGTTGGATGACAATTCTATCTATTCGATTTTCAGTGCGATAAAATTGCCTATTGAAGAACACAATCTATAAATTACATTAACTAATTCAGTTACAATCAAATTTAGAAGAATGAAATGTGTTTAACATTGTTAAATACCCGTTTTTTAAATACCTCCGACACAAAAAAACATCAAATTTTGTTTTAGCTGAGAACACTCTCGATCAAGTTCCCTTTTATATAAAAAAAAAACTAAATCTAAAACTACGATGCCACAGACAGACACATAGACACGTTTAACTTAAAATACACTCTTTTTGCGTCGTAGGTTAAAAAATGGCTCCAACCCAAAAATGTAAGCCTACTAAATATTCAATACAAAATAGAATAGAAAGAACTTTTCACCTGTGAATATTGATAGGAAATAGGTGTCTTTATTCACTATTCCTTTCAACACTTTCCTTCAGTTTCATAGTTCTGAATGCTATGTAAATGAAGCATTTCCTACCTACCATATTTCAAGGTTTGATTCAGAAAGTCCATTGTGGTCGCAAATGTATGCTAATGGTCGTCTGACGGCTCGAATCGGTTGAATCACTCGATATTCGATGAAAGACAGTTTGGATGAATGATAAAATAAAGAAATTAGAATGAATAATGTTGAATAAAAATTCGTTGAATACTAAATTAAGAATAAATGTTTATAGTCTGTCCAAGTTACAAGTAACTAAAAAAATAGAATACGCTTATAGCTTGAAGGTCTTTCTTCTTTATCGTATCCTAAATAACTGTGTTTAATCGTTGTGTAAGAACTGTTAGTAAACCTCGTTGTGGTAACAACCTCCAAATAATCACCTGTGTCTTTCAACGTTTCAACTTTCACCATCTAGAACGAAAATAATGCTTATGCCGTAGACTCTGATCTTCCCTGTCATTTATAGTAACTACGGTAGACTATGGTGACTACGTGCAAGTTATAATAGACCTTAATGACCTAAATAGCTGTCCTGATTTAATAACAACAAACATATACATGTTTCGTGTCCCGAATAAGGATACATATTTAATTAATCTTATGTTTGTTTTGTAGCTCTCAACAATATACTATTTTAGTATTAAAATATATGTACAACTTCTTTGGCGACAGGAAAAAAAAGGTAAGGCTCTTTGCCTGGCAAGAAGATAAGCTTATTTCAAATAATAATAATAAAATGTCAAGAAACACAGCAAAATAAGAAATATCATCGCTAAATGACACAATAATATTAACTTAAAAATAAACCGAAACTATCTTTTGTTTTTTTTTATTCGTAATAAAACAATAAAAAATCGTTTAACAAACTTAGTAACTTTAATGAACACTAAATAAAATATAATGAAGACTGATATTTATAACTCAAAATGTTGCTTATTAAATAAAACACAGGATAATTACATTACTTTCCTTTCACGAAACCGTTCAGCCCAAATCCTTAAAAGACGGGAAGGATGTTTTTGAAAAAATCCGCAGACCATTAATTTTTCATTCTACAGATTATTAAAAAGGTTACAGGAACTTTAAGTTTATTACAGCCGGATATTATAACCCTTTATTCTTTTGCTTACAATAACAATATTAATCTCCAGAGTTACATTATTGAAATAATTCCGTATTTCAAATCCGATGGTAATATTGCTCTCCAAAGCCACATTGTTAGAATCATATGAATTCAAATGTTCAAGAGCTTGCACCTGAAGAATTTCTTTACATTACACTGTATACAAGAATGGCGTGATGGAGTACCTATTGGATACAAACTCACTTTACAAGCACGCGGATATGAGTTCGAACTTGGCATGTATCAATGTGATTTTTTCAATTGTAGGTACAATCATTATTTATTAATTAATCTAAGACATCACTGATTAACAATAAAGGAAAACATTGTGAGGAAACCTGGACTTAATAGTCTGAAATCGCCAACACGCAGTTATCTACGCGTGGTGAATGTGGTGATTAATGCTCGGCCTCTTTCTGTATGAGAAGGACCGAGCTAGTGGCTACAGGCTGTTTATAATAGATATAACACTGTAAAAAGTAATGTTGTATTTCGCAAGTTCGATATTAAATTAAAATGCGAATTTTGTACAGTTTAAAAGAGCTTTTTCTGGAGTGATTTAAAAATAATCGAAATTTAAATGTATTTTCTTGTCAATAATAAGTTCAAAAAAAATTCAGGCTGGTTTTTTCTGTAAAAAAACAATATTACTTTGTTTATTACAATGGAAGTACGTATCTATTTTCTAAATAGTAGTCATAGCATACGGTGGTGTGATCTGCTCAACTCTTATCAACCTTTAAAACATACCCAATTCTATAAGTCACATCACGTGAGTAGGTAGATATAGGCAGATATAGATATAGGTAGTAGATATAGGTAGGTAGATAAAAAAGTATACTACGTATAAATTTAAAAATAACGTATATACAGTCTTTTATAATGTTCCGGTCCTATAAATAACAAGCTTTAGAAAGACCATCATTCCTCTTATATTAACGAAACAATATAAAACAATACGTATTCTAATCTCATAACAAAAGCCAGAGATCGTCAAACTTCACACGTCCTTTGAGTGAGATAAGTCCGTCCTGTACAATTTTCCGTTTCGTTGGACTGAAAATAGGGTTACACATAGTCTTTCATTTTACGATAATATCGACCGCCCGCAGGGTTTATACAGATTTCTTTAGTACTATTCCCTAGTGTGACCACGTCTCGCCATTGTCGTATAATTTTAACGATACTAAGAATATTTATTGCTTTTAAATATTGCATAACTTTCAAATAAAAGTTTTAATATGTAGTCTGTAAATTGAACTTTATTTATTTTTGTGAAAAAACATAACAGTGTCGATGACATTTATTAAGAAGGGATTTTTTTATAATGAGAACTGATGTATAAACAATTATTTAAAATTTGGACAGGGCAACATCTATCGGGTCAACAAGTTTGAAAAAAAACACACGGTGCTATTTGATTTCTATAAGACCAAAGAATATTAACTATTATAAAGTAACAATACTAAAAGACAATTAAATAAGAAATACGAAAAACTATTTGTCAAGTGCAAGTAACGAATCTTGATTTCTTTTCTAAAATAATACCTCGTACGTTCAATCATTTTCAATTTTACTAAAATTGAGTATCTAAGATAACTGAGTAAAGTGTGATCGAACTTCGAGCGCAGAAATACCATTCACAAATAAGCAAATGCTTGCCCAATACGTTAACGTTTAAAAGTTTGACAACTTGAGCGTTCAGATATGGAAAAGTTAGTTTGTAAAGTAAATCCAACAGCTTTTTCAATAAACAAATATTTCTTTACACACGGTACGGTTTCTCAGATATGCATAAAGTTTAAGAAAGTAATTAATTAATTCATAATTTTGGATGCAGACGCTGGGTGTGAAGAACATTTATTATTTAAAACAGGGACCGTCAACCCTGTTTTATTCCGCACCAAAGCCGAGCTTAGTAAAGAGGCCCAATATTTCCTTGAGCCCCTTCATCGTAATTTTGTCGTGTTTTGATGGAATCTAAATTGTTTTGTTACATATTTTAGTAGCCAATGAAAAATTATTCTCTAAATGAAAATATTTTATAAGAAACTTGCAAAAACAACTGACTTGGGAGCCGGCCGAGAAAAAATCAGCTATTCCATACATTTATGTTCACATGACTCAACAAAATGTATGGAACAGCTGTTTTTTTTTGCGATTTGAGGGTTGGTCTCATAGTAAAAGTTGTTTATTATAATGAATTTAATGTCCCCATTTAAGGATGCTGGTGTTTTACAAATAATCCTGTATAATCGCTCTTATAAGCAATCTTAAAGTATACAGTATTTCAACATGAGAACGGAGTACGAACAATTTGGTAATTCAATAATTTACACATCCAATTTCAGCAGTTTTACGCCTCTTAAATTACTTGTGTAATAAAATCAATCACGATTAATGCCTGGCTCGAATCAGTAGAACAAACGAATCCGTCTCAGTACATTATTTGAACCAGGATTTGTGAACAATAAAATTTAAACGCGAAAACATACTTGCGTTAAAGTTTATAGCTAACAAAGACGTAAATCAGAAGAAAAGTGGTAATGAACTTAATTCCAACTGATTTTATTTGTTGTGACTGATTGATTAATTAAATTTATAAGCACAGATTTTCATTAAATTTAAATATTTATTAGAAGATAATGATTTTAGAATAAAATTGACTACCTTGTTAGTCTAGTAACTGTAGTCTAGTGGTTAATGGTCGCTACAAGATTCAATTCCAGGTTCAATTTCTGCGAAAATAATTTCATTGTAAAATGGTTAACTGTTTTGATCAAATGGTGGTGGTGTTTGGTTAGTGTAAGACAGGGATCTAGTGGCGGACCGCGGTTTGGATTTTTGTGCCTTATTAGAAATATTTAAGACTGGTTTTTGTACTTGTGAAAATGTATATATTTATAAGCTAAAAATATTAACCACAATGCCAACCAAAACTATTTAAAAGTGGGTTAGGCCAAAATAGACCACGATACCTACTCGTCCACTGCGGGTTAGGAAAATTCCGTTTTATGAGGAAGGTAATAAATTTCTAATACTATGAAGAGCAACCCTATTTGACAGTTACTATTCCAAGGTTGGGCAATGTATCAAAAAAGCTCAATTACTTGATACTTGGACCCATCCCCGGTTTCAGCAATAAACGAACCCTTCGCAAATTTCACATCTTGAGATAGTGCACCTTTTGCAAAGAAATTATACTTAAATGAATTATCTAGTCGCGGTATGATGGTCACAATGTGATAGTGTTTACACACGGAGACCGTCGGCTCTGGTGGTATAGGTAACCCAGGTCAGGCCATATTTGCACCTATCATACCTGTAGGTTTGCACCTATGTCGTCTACCCGGGCGGCATGCCGTCGGCTTCCGTGCGCTCAGTTGCCTGACTGCTATATCGGTAATAATTAACTGCAAACTGTACATGCACAAATGATACGGCTCTGGTGCCACATGCATTATTGCTCTGTTTGGGCAGTACTTAGTAAAGCGGTTCTCCAGGCCGGGCTAAATGTGCGGACTGGCACGTGGCGGCGGTTTTTGTATTTAGACACCATAACGAATTCAATTGTTTAATAAAATTTAAACCTATCCCGTACAACCATGACCAGTTGTGTGACGTGCATCTTCAAACAAGACAATTTACATAAAACCACCATTATTTAACAAATAAAACGCAGCGGAAGTTTAAAAATTTCAGCAGACGTTAGGATTAACAAAATGTTCCTGTCAAACTTTTCAATTATTTCCGGCTTCGCCGTATGGTGTAAAATACGCAAAAACTCGTGTAAAATAAAAAGCCCCGACCCAGCCATGTTTAAGAATTAAAAGTTAACCAACAAAAGTTAGCTAACTCCGGGGTTCCATGAAATAATGATAAAAGCTTTTACCTCCATAATTAGAACTGTGGGTGAACGTATGTCATAATTGTTGTCGATCTATCCAGTTATTTCAGAAGAACTTTCATTTAAACGGGTTGCCAATGATTGTCATTTAAACTGAACGAAGACTGAAAGTTAATAAAAGTTTCCATTGTACTGGTTATGTATTTGGTCTTAATTCAATCGAATCACTATTTTAGGGATGGATAGAAATATAATATGTAACAGATTAAGAAAATAGTAAACAAAATAACTTATAAAAACAAAAACAATAAAAAATGTGTTAACATTTTTGATGAGGCTTAAGTTTTATAGGTATAAAGTTTTTAGTACTATTTTACTAAAAACCAATTCAAAAATAATTCTTATTTTAAAAGAAATTATAATTCTATGTCATTCAAATAAAGTTATTTCTTTAAATTCTTAACTTTTCATTTGTGTAATTTAATTATAATGTATTCAGAATTGAAAACTTGTTTGATAAATTGAACTCCTTATTGAATTATCTGTATATTTGCACTTTGATTTACAACGCTTTTATGCATCTTAATTTTAATGTTTAATTTTACCCAATTCTCGTAGCTTGAATTGGGTAAAATTAAATATTTAAATCTTAAAGATTAATCTTTGAGTTTACTGTAGTGTTTATTTAAAAGACAAACGTTTTTGATAGTTTTTTTTTAACATATATTAACTTACTTTACTTAATTCGAATGTTGCAGAATATAGTATTCTTAGTAGACTTTCTATTTTTTAATAATATACAGGAACAGTGTATAAGTACTTAGGTAGGTACATAATTTCCACGTGTCACAGGAAATCATTTCCTTTCAATATGCCTTTATCCGTTGTTTTAAGATAACATCCAGTCTACAGTATTTCTCAAAAGGCTTTTCCAGAGAGTTTGTTTACTTGTAACTTGAAGCATACAATGTACAATGGTACAATGTATTTTTAAAATGCTAATTGTAATATTACTAGCGCCACATGTGTATTTAACTGGTAGCAAAGTTGACATTTCGATCGTTTTAATTTTCGTCGAGTATAAACGTCTCGATATCTAGAAATTTGTGCTGGAGGCCCAGAGATTCACTGACGTTCTATAAAATATATCATGAACTAATATTTGAATTTTTGAAATTCGAATAAAATTTAAAATCGACTCAAAAAAAAATAACTTCGTAAATATCATCGTGAACACGTTTTAAAATAATAACTTTTGTGAGTCCTACTTATATAGGTATTGTAATAAATATACGGCTTATATATGTATATAATTATATATGTGCGGCCTCACTTACGGATTAATTAATGATTAATAATCACTGAAATTACGGTCTACAACGCTGCCGTGTTATTAAACTCGTTCTTGAAAATGGACTTTAGGACATCACGTTGCTATTATTTTTTGTTTGTTAAGATGTCCTCTATCCAATACTATTTTCATCCTGCGCCGCCACTTTGAAAAAAAAATCAAAATGGCGACGGCCCGCTATGCCACAAAGGTTCAAACCCCTTTATATTTATATATTAATATGCACAGAATTTACGAAAAGTCAAAGATGCGTGTCTTAGGTACAAACCTGAGAATTGCCACTTAACGTTTGTATGACTAGACCATCACTGTTTAACCTAAAAATATCCCAGTGAGTACGATAAAAAAATATAATAAATCAGTTCAATAGCTACTCGGAATGTTGTAAATAAAACAGCCGTGTAGTATTTTACGAAAGGAACGGTAGAATATGGGGATTCCATACATATTTGACGACTCCACCATACGAGTGCGATTACGGAGTACTTTGTAAGATATAGCTTTAAAAAATTAAAGGTAACTACTTGTTTATTTCTATGCTCTGAATGAAGTGGACCTACATTAAATTTACAATGCTTTAGAGCAATAGAAAGCTCTTTTTAACCGTTAATACGGAGAATTAATTCCACCTTAAAATTATCGATTTATGTTGCGAAAAGCGCTTGAATGTTGAATCTCAGAGATTTAACAATCAAACGCTTTTCGAAACATTACTAATTCAAGTATAAAAACACACACGTGAATTAGTAGCGTAAAGTATTATATTCTTCTTCGATAATGTTGTTTTGCTATAATCGTATTGTGAATGATTCAATAGCAGTAAATTGAATTTATTTTTTTGTATAGACTTGTGTTGTTATCCACGTCACTAGTGCAGTATTTTTCAAACCGATTATCAAGTAGTCCCTGGATGGTGCTAATAAAATGCATTGATTTTAAAACCTCATCCTTTTTAGAAGAATGTTAATTAAATGTAAAGTATTTAAAAGCTGTATAACAAAACCTTGGATAAAAGACGCCAATATTAATTAGGAAACACCTATTTGTGAGACTTTTATAAGATAAAACGTTTTCGGAATTCATTTAACACAATAAGGAAGAAATTTAAATTAATTTACTCAGACTTAAAAAAAAAATCTTAAATACTATTTTGATAATAGCATTTAAGACCTTATTTGTTGTTTAATAGGTTGAGGAAATTGATTGTATTTTTAAAACTACATTTAAATGTGCTTAAATTTCCTATTATTATGTTGTTGTTAGAACTTCTAGCACAAATAAGCAACATTATTCAATAAGATTTTGACACAATCCTGCATTTAGGTATATTGAAATAATTATAATTTTAATTTCATGTTGAAAGATTTTATTTTTAAGTAAATAATGATTTTATTTAGGTACTTACATATTTTTGTTTGCTATATTTTATTGCATCCAAGGTTTTATTCATACGAAAACTTTATTTACTGCTATATAAACTAAAAAACTGTCAATATTCACAACCTAAAACGTTTTACAATAAAAATCTTTTATGAGCAATTTTTCGTATAGCACTGATTTAGTTAAAGCCATAATAATATAGTATATATAATTTATACCTTCCTATATATAAAATATAGTCATATTACGTAATTCTTACGCAAAATGTCTACATTCGCTTATGGTTCACAAAATTTTGCATTGCCTGCAACTAATTAGTTCTCAGCTTGAAATTATTTACTCTACATTTTGCAACCTACCGTGGAGTTAATTTTAAATTAAACGTCATATTTCTCACCTGTTCAATACCGCTCACTTGGAAACGTAACGCAAATATTTGCAAGTGAAAATTTCTACGCTAAATAAGTCGTAAAATTAAATATAGCTGCCAATTTGATTGTGCAAACAGTTGAATGTGTTCAATTATTGTTCATACTGTTTCCCTTAAGCCGGAGTTAGTCATTCAATTATATGGGAATCAAAGAGAAGTTTACAAGCTTTCGTATAAAATTACTTACGCTTTGCCGCAGTTGTACATTGTAGCATTAAGTACGTTTGTACGAGAGAATTGTTTGAAGGTCATTCATTAACGTATATTCTGAAGCAAACATAAACCTACATTTAAACACATGCAGTCTCTTTGAAGTACTTTATTCAAATTAATATAAGCCCAATTTCACCATTCACTTTAAAAACCGAGTTCAATAAAGCTAAGTCCAGCCCTACGCAAATTGCAGTTCTGAACTCAGTTAAACGCTTGAATCGAGTTTAACTTGATTGATCGCGTTTAGTGTCAGTAGTGAAATCTGTTGTCTGAAGTTTTTGCAAAAAAACTAAGTCTTAAGTCAATCTCTAGCTCATAAACTATCTCTACGCCAAAAATCACTGAGCTGGATTAAATAATCTAGTATTTGCCTTGCTTCTATCCTAATTTAATTTCTATTTACTTATATTAAAAAAGAATATTTAGAATTTGATTCTTAGTCTTGATTTCTTATAAAATACATACCTTATTTAACCAGACCAGCGCACACGTTTCTTTCTCGAACAACCTGAAAGTAGAAAAATCAATGTAAAAAAAATACATCGTATCCGATTTACCTTCGTTAACAAATGTCAAAGTTTATTTAAGAACAAAAATGTTATAAGACAAAATAAAATAATGTCAACGTAAATCAAATTTAGTAAAGAAAAATACTTTTATTTATCAGGAGTGACGTCTTCTTCCTGTATATGAAATTAAAAATTCTTTTGTGTAATTCAATTCTTTGTTTTATTTTTATTTTTAGTAGGTATCGATTTCTTTTTATAATAAATACAGCCATAAGTATAATGTTCACCATAGAATTAACAGTTTTATTATTTAAAATTGTAATGTTGGAATTCTTCGTGTTTATTTAAAAGATATTTTTTTCGAAATTTTGTTTTTTTTTTTGTTATGGGTAGGTATAGACTCACGCCTGTATTCTCCAGAGGGGGTAGGTGAAATATTAAGTACCTAAATATCGATTCCAAGACAAATAAAAGTTGATTAAAAAGATAAAACAATAAAACTGTTTCATCAATCAAACTTATCAGTCATCCGTAATCAGTAATGAATCATGGATGTTTTATTTAACATTGAATTTTATTTGATAAAATTAAGTACAAAAACTAAATATTTGTTTGCCGTAGATATATATATATATATATATATAATAGTAAAATAACGTTTTAAAGACACATTGACATTGTATTACGATTGCTTTTCAAATAATGAAGCCGCGGGTGCAATTCTTACGAGATAGAATTATTAGGGGTAATACATCCACATTTTAAGATGTTTTTTATTCCTCTTATACTTTCTTTTTATTCAACACGAGACAAACACGAGCGAGACACGAGAGACAAGCGAGAAAAACGTAGTAAGATTATAAAAGAAAACGGAATACGGTGTTTTACCCGTGAAAAGTATATTAATGTGCCTTATTGGGTCGCTGGAACGATAAAGTCAATCTCACTTCGTACACAGAGCTAAGCATCATTTATCTTATTTATCTACATTTTCGACCTTTACAGAATTCTCAAGCGTATAGTCTACACCTAATATGTATTGACTTGAAAGTATTTAGGAGATCAAATGCTTGGATTTCAGAAGATTAAGAAGAAAATAAGATAAATAGTGTGAGATCATAATAATGTGAAACATGTTAGGAGGTCGAAAAGATAGCTAGTAAAAGAACTAGCGATCCCTGTATATCATAATTATGTTTAAAATACTTTCGATCAATGCACAATGTGTTTTACTCCCATTTAATTAAAGTACATCCAGATATCCATTAGAGTTGAGTTTCCTGTGACAAAAAATAAGCCACAGAGGGAGACATTGAAGGCTACGGGTATCGGTTGCTCTTGTATTCTCAGTTTTGACTCTGTACGTTTTAGTTACTGACAGCAAAGTTCATACATTGTTATCATATTAAAGACCTAGTGGTTCATATTTCACAAACTAATTTAACTTTGAGTATAAAAGCAAAAGATCAAAAACATTTGCAAAAATCTCAAATCTCTATTTCAACAAAAACCTCGTCAGGTTTTTTATAATGTACCTTACATTATAAAAAACCTGACGAGGTTTTTGTATGTAGCAGGATGTAGTCGGAAGTTTACAATATTATAATGTAGCAGAACATTTACTAATGTAGTTGTTTGGAAAGTTTTTTATTGTACCGATGTTTTTTGTGTTCTAGTTCGTGAATATTCTTGAAAATGGTTCCCTTACATTGTCTTGCAATTTATTTTGTCTTATAAGACAGCTTACCTTATCAAAAATCATTTTTAAACGGTTTTATTTAGCTTGCCTCGTTTATTATTTGGTTCAAATTTAGTAATCGATATTTTACCCCTTATTGTTGGCAGATTGATCTAATATTTGGCACACAGCTTTAGTTCTGATGACAAAACCGTTATACGTAAAAAAATACTTATATTATTTTATTTATTTCTTTTGAACATTATTTTATATATTTTTATAACCAACATCTCGAATATTTACATTATTTTTACCGTAGGCAATGCCCTAACTTGTTTATTCTTAAGTTTAAGCATCGATTACAGGTTTGTAGATATACAGTCCCGTTAATTACAAACCCGACGAATAGAACTGTTTGCCTTTCGTTGCGGAATTTATAAACATAATATCGTATTGCAAATTGCAGCAAATAAATCAAGAAGCGAAAGGAAACCCTATAATTATTCATGGTTAAATTATTGTTTATTGTGTTCACTAGGTATTCCAAGTAAAGGCAGTTCTAAATTACAGATAAATAGCAGTCTCTCCAAGGATGACATATATCAAGTCAGTACAGCGTATCTTTACACGACACGCGACGCCAATACAGGTCAGTATTTACCCACAACTGACGCAAAGTATATCAACCCTTAAGGATAAATGAAAAAAGAAAACATATTGCACGGACCCCAAATGTACGCTTCCTTAGATGAAATAATATTTGATTGAGAAGAACAGTCTGCTATTCATCTTCAACATATTCGATATTTCCGATACGATTTTTGATAGCTTAGTGGTATAGCCGTTGACTGGCAAGTCAGAGGTCTCAGGTTTGAACCTCTGTGCTTTGGAAAGTATGTAAAGCCGGTGGTCTTACGCCTGATCTCTTTCCGGTCGGGTTGGATTACCGTCCTATCGGACTATCAGAGTGCGGGTATAGAGAGTGCATCTGTGTTTGCGCGAAATTAATATCTCCTGCTGTGACCAAAAATCGGTCAAGAGGACATTATTATCACGCTTCTATCAAATATCTTTTGGTAAAATATAGGCGACCCAAAATGAACAAAAGCAGAAAAAAGATGATTAAGCAAATGAATCGATCGACAAAAGTAGAATTGTTTCTGAACTGTGATTTACATGTCATTAACATAACAGTTGCTAAAAACAGATTAATTCTCAGAACTTGATAGTTTCAACGAACTAATTTGTACAACGAGTAACGTCAGTTACTAAGAAAGATAAAACAAAGTTTCGACGTTCACCATTAAACATATTTTGGTATTCAACTCAATTTACAGCGGCTTAATGTGATTGGTAGTAATTTTTGATGTCTAAAAATCATATTTTAAATAAGAAAAAGAAAGTAGTACCACAGTCCCTTCCTTGGAACTAGTCGTGTTTAAAATTTTTTAAAAGAATCTATCAGTAGAGATTTTCTTTATTCTGTAAAACCTTGTCAAAAAACTCTAGGTATTGACATTTTAATCTTTGACAAAGGTCTTAAATATATCTATGTACATACACATATTAAAATATAAATAATATAATCAATAGTCAGAAATCGTCGACACGCAGTGAGCTAGCGTGGGGATTAATAGATACTTATATATTCTTCTTTGTATAAGAAAAAACCTTTGCTCTGCAGTGGGACAATAATATATGGGATTATTATTTTTATTACGCTATAATTAGTACTAATTTTAAACAATAAAGTAAAATGTAAATTTAATAAACAGGCATCCTTTTCTCATTACACAATAATAATTATCATGAAAAACGGATCAAACACCCAATATTTATGGAAGTCTCTAAAACAAAAATGGCCGCCGTATGTGGCGAAACTTTCTATGCAATATAAAGTTACGTAATGAATCTCTTTTCCCGGAAACATCCCAGGATCCACTCCAGCTGTTCATTAGACGCATCATGCCTCGGTGCTTTCAATGTGGTTCAAGCGACTAGAAAAGGGATCTGTCGCTTATAACCGACTTTCAAAAAAAGGAAGAGGTTATATATTCGATGTAATGTTTTTAAGTTTGTACAGAATTATTAGTAAGCCAATTTAAGAAATCATTTTTTCTCAATAATTGGCCCCATATAAATATTGTCTTGATCTGATGACGAACTTTGAAGATTTAGAACAAAATATTTTATTTAGGTGATAAATACCTTTCGAAAGAACTATTTCCGTATTGTTTGTGTAGTTAAGAACCGACTTCCAAAAAGTGGGTGGAGAATTCTGACGGGTTTTTGAAGTTAGTTAAATGAAATATGTTTTGTGATGTGCGACGACACTACTGGCGTAACAACATACATCTTTTGCGCTCATTTTTGAAGGTTCTATTCCCGCTTGAGACAAACATTTGTGAGATCGATAGTAAGTTCCACTCAAAGTGTTTGTATTGATTGTGAAATTGTAAATGTAATACCTGTATAATACAGGTGTAAGTCTTAAAGTCAGCTATGTGGTTTTAAATTTAAAATAATTATATTTATTGAAAACGAAAATTAAAAAACATGAACACACAAACGTTCGTTTAAGAGTCGGTGCCAAGGCTAACGAATATAATGATTCTTGGAAACTGAAACCCTCATAGTTGGAATCACGTTTTCAGTATTTAAATGTTTTGAAGTCGGTTTATTACGCATATTTTCTGAACCAAAACAGCAAAAAACTAGGTAGGTACTTTTTACTTTTAATTTTCCACCACAGTATGCACAACCACGTTAATATTTTAACGGGTATTATCAATAAAATTGCTCATAACCTATGTCAGTTTTATTCTTTAACAGGTGACGTTCTTTTTCAACGGTTAGTGATGAAGAGACATTCTTTTTGGTTAACTTGACGCACACTAAGTTCAAAAATGTACGAAAGATACGACTTTCTCCATGAATGTCAATGATAGACTAAAAAACCTGCCGTCATGCGTTAGTGTGTGTATTTCAGTACGTTCTATTTTTCTTGTACTTTTTGAATGATGTAGAATGGCGCAATGAGATGCGGCGTTCGAGAAATCGTTCATTTTGCACGTCGGTCGATTTTTTATTTGGTTTTAATCAAGTATCTCTACTGCATAATGCCTTAAAAGCTTTACATGTTCATACAAAAATATACATTTAGTATACTTAAACGGACTGACTCAAGAATATTATTTCTACCAACTTACATGTTCAGTTGGACAAATTAGGAACTATTAGATTTCCGTAGTATTTATCATAAATTGACAATCTATGTTGACCACTAGCGACGCCCTCAACTGAAAAGTTAAGTTGGTGGCATTGTACGTCACGTAGACCACAGACATCGGCAATTTAATGGGCTAGAGGATGCGAAGAGCCCTATAGAGAAGGGCTCTAGCGTATTTCCGAAACACATCAACCCGTCCTCAATGCTGTGTTTCGGTATGTTGGAAAATTATTACCAACGGGTTGATCGGTTTTATCTTTTCCGGCCTTTTCGTAATAGGATAAGCTTTAGTGCGTATCAAAAATATGTGAGAAAGGAATTCGATTAAGGAAAATATAAAATGATGGAGAGCAATACACGAGGTACACGAGGTATTATGTTTACAATATGTATCGGAAAGAGTATCTCTATACAAAAGGGTTGTTGTATCCGGTTTAGAATATCGATACAAAATTTCAGCTTAAAATCAAATAACTTAATAGCCATGTAGTTTGTTATCATTTAACGTATACCTGCACGCTTGTATATTGTGTGTATATATTAGATTCGATAAAAAATATTATTTATTAGATAAGTTTTATTAATATTACTAGCAAATAGTGGGAGTGAATAACGAAAATATGTAAACATGTTTCATTTTAAGGATTATGTATTTTGGAGTTAAAAGGGTCGCAGTACTATTAGTAAGTAACTACTTAGATTTAAGTGAATGATTGAAAATTATTGAAATTTATTTGTGCTTACTTAACGAAATTGGTGTTTATGTAAGCGTAAAGATATATATTAAAAGATTAATTTTAAAAGTCAATGTTGTTTGTGCATTCTTACTGTTAAATAACAAAACTAAATTAGGGATTATTATTGATGAAATTTTATAACCACGGCTATGTGAGTGGAAACTACTCATTATAATTACATGACGATTTTTTTAAATAGGTACCTATACTTAACTACTATGTTAAGTAATTACGTAGGCATCATAAATATGATTAGACTGAAAATTTGCTATCGACTGTACCTACATTGAATTAAAATTTACCGTAGTTGTCTAGAATGAATTGCAAAATTAAACAAAAAAGTAACGCCAGCACAAAGTCCCTTGAGTTTAGTCAGAGGGTAATTAAAATTTTCTACATGACTTCGATTTGCACTTGACGGGTTTAAGGTAGGTTAAAAAGAAGGTCGTTGAGGTTAACGACTCTGGTTCGTCAGCTGTCTAGCGTCATTTAAATGTGAAATATAAATTGCTTTCTTTAAAAAGTATAATATAGTTTTATTTCCAAAGGCTTTCGCAAATACTATTAGTGAAGTTGATAAAAAATATTTCATAATTTAAATAAATATGAAAGTTTAGTCATGAATTTATGAAAGGTCACGAAATGGGACACAGTGGTAAATACATTATTATGTGCTGCCGGGATGCAAAATACTTTTCATAGGTTAAATTACATCTCATCCGTGATCTAGATTTTCTGTCGAAGCATGTTCTGTCAAAGCACAGTGTTGTCGAAATAAAATCGTGTCGATGCTCAGTAGCATCGCGTGTGATTCGAAGTGAAAAGAAAATGACAGTTTTTGCGAGTAGTTACTTTTTGCAAGTCAACTGTTTATAGTGTTATATTTTTATTAATTATATTTATGTTACGGCCATGTAATGTCTTAAAAAAATTTGAGGAATTTCAAAAAGAGATAGGACATGAGGATTGATGTAGAAAGGGAACTTGAAATTTGATAGATGCGAGTAGCAATATGATAACTCAGCAGTTAGTAAAAGCCATAGAAATATGAAACAAGTAACGCTGGTTCAAGAACCGCTTTTAAAATTACCGTCTTTTTAAATTGACTTAATTTTTTCAGCTGTTTATTTTTTGCTATTCTAGTATTCGGAATCACAATCGGGCTTACCGAACTACTATTGCCGTCAACTTTGCCATACTAAACAATATTATCCTACTATCCTACTCCACTCCTCATATAATTTGCCTTCTTAACAACGTTCTATTTCACAATGAGCAAATACAAAAAAAAAATGCTACTTTTCTTTTCCTTGCCTCATTAGTCTAGCGGTCGCAGAGGCAAATGTTATACGCGGTCAGGCAGAATGATATTAGGTTTTTCCATTAAGAAATTTTCAGTAGCCATATATAGGCTGGTTTTGTGCCCGGTTTATGGCAATATGCTCGCTCAATTTGATTAATACGGCTCGCGAGCTAAGTCATGGGCGCCAGTTAGCACTGAATAATATTCAAACTCATTGACATGTCAATCGCCACTCGATGCTGCGTAATTAATATAGCGATATTGATTTTGATCGAAAACTAATTACAGATGTTATTATTGACTGAAAAGGTTTAGTTATAGACTATATTAGATTCCCATCATTCTCGAGTAGTGAAATATTAGTAGCCATTTATAATCTAAACGAAATCCTACTAATATCTAATCTCCAATCAAACGAATTGGTGATCCCTGATGCATGATTTTGATGATATTTTATGCTTATCATGCCGGCGAAAACTTGCAGGAACACCACCTCCTCTTTAGGAATCACATCTTTAGGAATTTAACCCATCCTCGGACTGATTGTGTCACGCGTTGCTTAATCTTGATCACCATGACAATCACCTCATTACCACTAGCGTATTTATAATTAGCAGTTGCTAATTTATTCACGTAGCCTCCTGTAATGGACGTACTCGTATGTTGGATAAGTTTTGATGGATTAACAGAAACAATTTTCACATTACCGTACCCATGTGGAAAAATAAAAGTTTTCCTCGTGTGATACTAATGGATTGATAAATAATTTAGCTATGCGTAACCTAACCCACAGAATCGTCCATTAGATTATTATAACTTTTTTGAACAAATGAAAATCGTCTCTATTTGTGTTGATTTTCTCGTCCGTATACAATACGCGCTTTTGGCGCATTGGTACTTAAGTCAGAAAAGAAAATTGCTGATCTTATTTGGGATTATAAAAGAAAAAAGGAGATTAAGGAAGGAGTATTATTAGAAGAGAGATCGATGGTTTGGTGCTCTTACTGACTGTTTGAAATACAACACTATGAAATCTCTTATTTTATGCCGATATTCTGTGAGAAGATGGTCCAGATGGAGCCAGAAATTCTTGTTCCATCTCTCTTGTACCATCCTTTTAGTTTCCTCTTATTTTAATACACAGTGCTTTAAAATGTATAACTAGAAAGCAAGACTAAAAGAATTACTAATTCTCTTGGTGCCAGGTCCACAAAACGTGACCGACCTTTGGGTAAGTCACAAAAAGCGAAAATGTCTGTTTACACTTTAACTTTAATGAAGTACTAACATAGATAAGTTATTCCTTTTCTCTTCTAACATGTCTGTATTCTAGAACAATTTTCAACGTTGATCTAAGTACAAAATTTTTAAACAATGATAACCTAGTGGTACATAAGTGGTATGACCCTGAGATTGCAAAGCAAAAAACTTCATTATGTCTAAGAGATTTTTCGAGGAGATGCAAGGGTCAGCTCATACCGAATGGCGACGTGGCGCAAATTTTAAAATTTGCGATTCCATATAAAACTTTATTTACCTACTACACAAAAAGCGTGACGCAGTGCGACCACCTATTTGTGACGCTGCTTGTACTATTTTAGGACTCATGGAATAGTTAAATCTCCTTTTCTGCTCAAGTTATAATCACGAGATTGTAGATCTTCCTTCATCTAATAACGCATTCCCTGCCACCGATGCAAGCATTTTCAGAACTTTCACTTCGTACAGTCACGAGCTAAAATATGTAAACTTATAGAATTTTTCAAAAGCCAATTCTAAAAAGTACACATAATTAAAGTAAGTACAAAAATATTACATATAGATATTTACCAAATTTACAATATTTGGGTTGTATATTTTTCTAAGAAGTGAAGTGAAGTAAGGAGATAATCATTTAAATTCCGAAATGGCTGAATATATAAATTTGGCTCTTGATTATAAATAATTTGGATGCTCATTACACTATATTATGTAGATCTTGTCCATTGCCTTTCACGCTTATGTGCATATAATTAATTAAACGCGGTATTTGAGATTGTGTAAATATAAAATTATTTAAAAAGATTTAAGCATTGATGTTTAAGTTTTATTCTTTTTTATTTGCATTGTTTGCTTTAATCTCACGAACAAAATAAAGCCAAATAGTTGGTTTTACTTACCTCACTTGCGTGCCACAGATTTAATTTCTAGGCCTTTTTATTCTGAAGTGGGTTTAATATAGAAAAAATCAATATAAAATTAATAAGGCTCACACGGGAAACGGTCGTATAAACACACATGTGAACTGTATAGGTATACGTCACTGTGTCACCGCAACAACTGGTGTAGTCTTTGACAAAGGAGTGACACTCCTTAAAGTGTTTACCTATAAATTTTCACTCCTTATATTTCTTTTTACCAGTGATCGCATCAAAAACTTTAGAAGCGTTCTAGAATACGGACTTTTGACTGAACGTACATGGACCTGCTCCGAACATCCTCATGGGATACCCCGTGGCTCCACTCTACTAATTAGGCACAAAGAAATGAGGCCACTCAGAAGGTATACTGTATATCTAATTGTGTAGTGAACCTCAGGGAGTTTCTGTATAAGGTAAAAGTAAAAAGGGTTTATAGCTCCTTTTCACGCGATGTGGAAATAAAAATATTACTTAATACTACTACTTATTATTCAAGTAGGTATTTTATAGTGAAGGTAACTACTTTGTGACGTAAACTGTCATAGTAAGTACACAGACTTATGATTCGTTATAGGCTTGGTTGGCTCTTTTAATGATTTTATTAGTTTCCTTGATGTGATGCGATGTATGCCCTATATTATACATTTATTATTTTATATTCTATCGTATGGTATGATTGGATATACTTCGTACAATCAATGAAACACTTTAATGTTATTCATTGGATGCAATGGATTCTTCACGGTTTAAGAGAGACCATAACGATAACTTAAACCATAGATTAGTATTATGTATCTAGACTCTAGCGTTATAATTTTTCGCCGGTATAATTTTTTATAATTTTTAGTGTAAATGAGTATTTGTGTATTGTGAAATTAAAAGCAAGTACAGGATACATGTGTGGTAAAAGTATAAAAAAGGAATATTCTTGACACAAGCAAATCACTGACAGATAGAAAACTCGGAAATATAGGTAACTGGCAAATTCTGGATCCACAACAGTTTTTATTTTGCCTTTTTCTATGGGGAATAAATATATATGTACTTATATACAATATGTATGTTGAAAACTGTTTATAAACGTGTGTTTTAGTAATCAATAAAACACACATTTACCTACATCTGTAAAAGCAATTTCTATTTTTACTTAACTGTTAACATTTTATTTTCTTTAGATGTGGGTTGTAATAAGATAAGCATGAAGCGAGGTCACTTTATTTATATACCTGCAACAGTAGTAATGCTGACAGTCTTTATGAAGTGACGTCATCTATAAAATATACTTACGTAGACACTTTATTTTTTAGTACCTACTTAAGACATTGTCTTATGTATCGATCTTCGCAAGTTGGCTGGCACGAACTGGATGAGAATAGCCAAAAAGCGTGCTCTATAGCATGCAATAGGAGAGACATATGTTCAGAGTGGACTGCTATAGGTTGATGATGAACTTATAAAAAAAATTGGTTCCCGTTATTCCCATATATTTTTAATGCCTAATGCCTATGCGAATTAAAATTATGCCTATAAGATAGCAATGGCAAAATAAACTGTATGCCAAATGTCATTAATTTCTTATGAATTCAAAAAGTCAGAAGTGCGTGCCTAGGTTTCCAATCCCTTTAACTTGACAACTCAATGGTCATAAAGTACCACTATGCTCTCACTGCTAATAAGACACTTATGTGTAGCAGTAGGATGTTGTTTACTGAGTTGATTGATTAATTAAAGAACCAACGACCTAGGCAAGCTGAAGTATTCAGTAAAAAAGAAGCCATTTATGGAACTCATTAAACTCAAGGTCGAATACTTGAATTATTATTGTTATGTCTTACTTACGTACGTCTTACGTACTACTCTTATCTCGACAGCATACTTGAATCCGTTTGAGATTTCCATCAAAATTTAATCAACGGTTTCATTCCGGAGTCAAAAGCACTTATTGTAATATCGCGTTTCGGTCAAGTGGAAGGAGATCAATCATTGTTTAGAGGCTATTAAAAAATGTTAAAGATTATATTAAAATGAATCTTTTGACCAAAAAATAAAGTTGAAAATGGTATGCGGTCGTTTATGATGTGACAATAAGGTTTCTTTTAGATTACGCTAACTCTACAAATAGGGTTTTCACTTCTCCTGAAAATTTATTTATTAGTTGGAATATATAGCAGCTATCAGCCTTCATACAGTACTAGGGATTGGCTATATTATAGCCTAAACTTTAAACCATTACAAAGACATCGACGTCGCATAACAAGTGATTTCCTTTTGTGTCTCATTTTTCAATGTTTGACGGATTAGTATCCTTTATATAGACATATAAACATAGACTGTTACTCTTTTCCTGCCATAATCGGGTAAAAGGCATTGCATCATTGTTTAACAAAAATATTTCACATAAACACGCTTCACTATTTCACACCGATCGAAAAACCAGCTACGAATTCACTGATTGTTAGAAAACAAATCGTCTTCTAAATATATCGATACCCGTGTTCGTTTTGTATTTCATTCCCATTTAATTCATGCCATCTAATTATGGACCGCAATGAAACAGAAATGAGTAAGCGAAATGTACCTAAATGAAATCCCATACGTTGGGAAATGCCCACGTAATTATTTCAAGTCATCCATATGTATCAGCTTAGAGTATATAAGAAAAAAATAGAGCAACCCTATAGAAGTATGAACCGTGAGCACGGGTATGAACAACGCGGCCGCGACACGAGCTCCGTTTGCGATCATACCTCGATCGACTGCGGTTCAACTAGGCTCCACGAGCGAAAAAGTTACATTTTAGCTTATATCATGGTTAACTGCTGAGTAAAATTTTGAAAAACGTCTAGAAAACTTAATTTGAAAAAATGACATTTTAACATTCCTATGGCGAGACCTGCTTTCGCTCCGCACAAGGCAATGTGGTTGACGTTATCACTCTATATTTTCTTGAATACTCTATGTGTATCAGTGTTCAGACATGAGAGATTTATTTAAGGTTTAATGAGAAACGACCGCGACAATAACCGACCAACACCTTCACTGTCACAAACACAAATCCATATTTTCCGAAAGTGTGTTCGCATATGTGGCTCCCGATCGGGTCGATTAGCCATGAGCGGAGATGCAACCAATCGGATGCTATATAAATCATCTCTTATGTATACAGGCCTTTGATGACAATGTAGTTTAAGTATGAATAACTTAGTTGGCGTGCCGGACATACTTATCTAAGTTTCTGGTCGTTTATTCCGAACAATCTCACAACTGCACCGCTCGTGTCAGTTTCTACATACAAACTGCAGTTTCAACTTATTTTATAGCCGCATCATTGTGTCATTTAAAAAAAACTATTTATCTATTTCTTTTAACGTAATCAGTATCTTCTAATAACGTTTTTAGGGACTTAAATTGTGAGTCATAATAACTTATGGAAGACTGTTTTCGGCTTTAAATAGGCTAATCTAATCTATAGTTCAAGTAAAGCCAAAAAAACATATATAAAACAGTCTGATTCATATAAACCACCAACTAATAAAGATTTAAGCGATATAACTCACAGCAAAAATACTTCAAACAAAAAAACATAATATAAAACTGATTTTATATAATATCGGCTTAAAATTAAAATGTTTCAAACATCTGGTACGGGATACATAAATCATATTCTCTTCAATAATAAAATAAACAGTCTCGAATATTTTTACAAAGTTAGTTTTCTTTGTACGCGAAATGTACTTCCACATTATATTATAACGGGTTCAAAGAAAACAAAACTTCTTTTGAGATTGTATCTGTTTTTGAAAACTTCTAAGATTGTTCTGTGGTTAAAAAGTATATATTATTGATGCATATTCTCTATCATATTACAACGCACTAAAATAATTTTAGTCTTATTATATTTCTTTTTTACAAATGCCATTGAAAAACGATAAAAATATAATAATACTGACAAAATAGTGCTTTAATAATTTGACAGCTGTCTCAAATTGACAGCGTAAGTGCCTTCTATCTTCTATCTAACGTGAAAATAATTAGACGTGATCTCTGCCCTGTCGACATAAATTCTCGCTGTTCTCACACAAGCGGACTAATTTGACAGCTCTTAAAATCTTCTATTCTTTTTTCATTACCTCTGTTAGAAAGAGAGATAGAGAGTCTAATTTTTTTTACAGCGTGCTATACAAAAATGCAATTTCTTTAGTATCAGATTTTTTTTAAATATTATGTCATTGCTTCACTCCTAATCTCTGCGTAAGTGATATTTGCCATGGCATAATAATGCTTATAAACTCGCTTCAGAGAGAAACACTTGTATCGAGTTTTAACAGCTCTATATAATCGTCTTTGACGTAGAAAATTATTTCATTAATAAATCAGTCGTTAAATTTTATGTTAGAAGGCCATTATACCAAACGGTTGTTCCATAAACAACGATTTTATTGAATTGGGCTATTTGACGTAATTTGATACAGACGTCCAGCAAAAGCTAAGTACGGTTAGCAGTAAACAGTGAGTAATATAATTATAGCACTGATAGCCTAGTGGTATGACCGTCGACAGACAAGTCAGAGGTCTCGAGTTCAATCCCAAGGCGCGTACGTAAGTTATGTGCGTATAACAAATGAAATTATCAGTTGCTAAAACGATGAAGGAAAACATTGTGATGAAACCAGCACACCTGAGAGATTTTTCAATAATGTGTAAAACCATGTCAGAGCGGGTGGTTTAAACTCTGACACTAGGTTGTTCATCAACCATACGATAAGAAGAAGAAGAAGGAGAAGTGAGTAATCAATGTTTTGTAATGAAATAATGTACTTGATTTTTTTTTAATTGCTTATAGGTACTTAAGTAGCGTTTTTTCTAAACCATGTTCATTGTTGCGATTTTACAATATTGATCAAATTTTTGTATTGCAAAATAATCGAACCATTAGAATTTATAGTTAGTGTGAAAGACGATAATGACGGTCGAGGCATTTGAGATCTTTGAGTTCATGCTTTAATGGTAGTTGTTGAATTTTATACATGTTTAAACAGTTTAAAAGCTGTATATTTTTTTAAAATATACTTAACATCAATTAAAATTTTCACATCTATCTTTTCCATCCAAAGGTTGTCTGGAAGATATCGCTTTTAGCGATAAGACCGCCCATTGTACCTACCTCTAATTTTTAGTGATAAGTCTCCATATTATGTTATTTCAATGACGTACAATAAAGAATATTCTATTCTATTCAATTAATTAATAAAAAGTAAACACTTATGGAATTAATAATCATTTGCTTTATAAAATAAAATCTTGATGTGGTCTAGCTTGTAAATTATGTTTAAAAGATACTGACACAATGGAAATTTGACAATATTTTTGTTCATGTTTTATTTAAGACTTACGCTGTGTTGTGTTAATCATTTTCATTATTTTCTCTACTAACATCCCTAAACCATAACAAGAAAAAAAAAACATCCCTAAAGTTTAAAATACGTTTTCATTGCAAATAATACAGCTACCAAATATTATACAACATCTTACAGTGGAACACTAGTTTATTTATAATTATGGGCTCGAAAATTTTGAATGCCGTCAGTGAATAAATTGACCTAATTAAATTAACCGAGCTTTCTTTCCTTGAAAAATAAGTGTTTTTAGGGATTGAGATAATATTTTAGCCTTGTCATCAAACTAATTTATTTGAAAACGTGTTGTTTGAAACTGTTTACTTTTATTTTTATAATATTGGCTGGGTGTAAAGTGAGTGTTGACACAAAAACCATCGAAGCATGGGACATAGAAAAAAACATAACCAATCGCGGACTAACGGACGCGGGCTTCAAAGCAATAATTGCTAAATTGACATAGAAATCAGTCAGTCTCATTTACCTTAGTTTTAAATACTAATTGACGTTGTCATCACGCATCCAGTCAATAACTTACTTGCTGCTGAAAACAATCCCCTTACAATCATATTGATTCATAGTCATATGTATTGTATTTTACTATGAACACAGTTCTATGGGGGAGGCCTTTGTTTAGCAGTGGACGTCTTCCGGCTGATGATGATGATGATGAACACAGTTCAGAAGATGAATTCTTATAAACTGTGTTCATAGTAAAAAACCGAATAATATATACTCCAAAGTTGCTTCTTAATCAAAAATGTACGACAAAACGAAAGTGTAGAAGGAACAAATGATTGAATATGCAAACTAATTTATGTAAAACAAAAACAAACAATTTGCCGCGACACAATAGATTCAATCTTCATGTATTGTTTACTCACATGATGAGCACATTGCTGTAACATAATTATCAAAAGCTAGTCGAACTACGACGTTCCATGTGGGGCGAATATATAAACAGCTTATAGGTAACATAGTAACCAATATTTTACTGACAAGTCTAGTATCAAATCGAGGAATGAGAGAATTGATCACGCACTAACCTAGTACGTGTAGGTAAAGGACTGTTTCGTGGCCGCTGTTGGAATCACCCTTTACAACCAGGATTTTTTTGCTAACGCACTCTTTTTGAATCACGAACTCGATCTTGATTCTAAACGTTTATACAAACTCATTACGTCTTTGCAAGGCTCGTGCTGCAGCGTATGCCAATTGATGCGCTAATTCCTGGCTAGTTAATTTTTTTTTTTACTAAAAATAGGGTTGGAGTTGGGGTCATATTCAAGAATAAGCTCCCTTGACGGTGCTACGATGGAGTGGACTGAAATTGACGCGTGACGGTCCTGAAAAATTCTCTCACGGAAAATTTTAAATATAAGCATTAGATCATCTTTGCCTTTGTATTTGTAGTAAAACTGATAGTTTAGTAAGTGACATCCCAGTCTAATCTAGAGTTAATCAAGTTTATATCGTTGATATATTCTGACCTAACCTGAAGAGCTGTAAATTTTTTCTCTAATTTATTAGGCCACCGATAAAGCCTATAACTTACCCCCTGCTCAAAGCATAAAAGACTCTCAAAATAAAATAAATGTATGGGACGTGTGTCAGATAAAATTTTAATGCAAAAGATACTGTTTTTATCATTTCTGCAATCCATCACGTTCACGGCCCTAGCTTTCAGTTCAAACAGCAAGATTTACAAATGTTTTAATTAAAATTAAATTATTTATGTACAAACAAACGTTAAAATATAAATCTCTTTGTTAGCGTGAGGCAATGTAATTAAATAATTATAATTGTAAAGACGTATCTTTTTATTTATAACCCTAGACCACTCTGTCAACAATTTGTGGTCAAACTAGTAGATCAGATAGGTAAACTGATTCATGGGTACAAATCGATCTTGATTTAATGTAAAACTTTTTAGATAAGTTGAATTAAATAAAGATAAAAATAAATCAAAGGGTTATAGCTTACCCTCAGTTTCTAGAAAATCATAGATAAAATTATCTTAATTAAACAATCCTAAATGGATTGTAAAAATAATAGGAAAAAAGAATTTTCGAAAAAAAAAGGAAATTGTAACAAAATAGTTTTCGGGCGGGGTCTCTTTTTTCTCTAAATTTTCTAAGGTACATGGCCGAAATATGTTTTAAATATCAATACGTCATTAAGGAACTTTGGTTCGTAACATTAATTAGTAAATAACAAATTCAAAATTAGCTTACCTACAGAAAATACCCACATTAATAAAACATTTGCTATTAGTATATAAAAAACCCTATATAAGTACAAATAAAAAAAACCGGTAACAACCAATAAGAAAAATAATATAAGAAAGCAAAACAATCTTCTTTTCAAAGAACATTCAAGATGAGTTATCCGAAATAAAGGTAATAAGACCTTCAATAAGCCACAAATTGAATTCCGAATTTTCGACACGTACAAAGTGAAAAACAGATTCAAAAGCTACACAGAACTGCTAGAAATCAAATTAATTTGCAAAAAATCAACAATCAAATTAATTGGGCCAGTAAATTAATTCGCTGTTAGATTCAGTTTAATTGGTCTAAGTATTACCTACTAGCTTATTAACAGAATACCAGTTTTACCCCCACAGGGGTAATAACCCCAAGGTAAGGAGTATTCCTAGAGTATTTCTAACACCTAAGTGGTATGACAAATGTAAAATCCATGTGAAAAAAGTTGCAGGCGAAGTCCTAGTAGACTTTAAACTAAGGAATAGTTTAACCTTCTATTAGTAAAACAATTTTTAGACTCAGTTTAGTAAGTCTAGAGATTACCCCTACTAAGAAAATTGAAGCAAGTGAAATTGAATGAGACTGATTGTGTTTCGTTTGGTTTGAAAATGTGGTCAACAAAATAACCTAGTTATTATAATAATAACTTATTACAGTAAAAAAAACCCGACACAAAAAAACCTTACAACACTCAATTAAATCATCTTTCAAATAAAAAAAAAACTAATCAAAATCGGTTCATCCATTTGGGAGCTACGATGCCTCAGACAAAACACATGTCAAACTTATCACACCCCTCTGTTTTGTCGGGAGTTAAAAAACTTGTTATTAAGCTTTTATGTTCAAAAATGGAATATTTTTATTTATGATGTGGGATTTCGATCGTAAAATTGACCTTTGTTGTAAGTCTAGGAATAATTTTTCATGGTACAATGAACCTAAAAAACAGAATATCTAATTGAAGAGCTTTACGCGTGGCTCGCCGTTGTGCAAACATGTTATTGATCAAACACCACTATCGATTGCTACGGCCCTTGTAAGCAAATTTGCCTAAATTAAGGCATTCTATCACCATTATAGCATGACTTAAGCACCGTTCACATCTACAGACACGACTATTGTCTGACACGTATGGTACGTGTCAGATACTAGTCGTGTCGGTTTCCACCGGGTATCGACATACTCGTAGCACAGATTTAAATCCATTTTCAAATTTACGGGATTTCGCCCGAGTGCTTTGATGAAAATTCAATCATTATTCGAAAGAGACGTGATGCCATCTATTATCATAAGAACGTTATTGTTATTTTCCTAGGGAACAGATTTTTTTTCGGGATAAAAGGTTCCCTTTATAAATTTCTGTACACCTGTAAATTTCAGGATGATCAGTTCAGTGTTTAGACAAGAAAAGGTAACAAACATAATTACTTCCGCATTTATAATATTAGTTAGGATTATGATTATAGATCAAAACACCGCATACAATCCGTTGGAATCGTGCGGCAACACATAATTATCTGCCACGTACGATGTCTGCAGTTGTGAATGGGCCTTTATAAAAGTGACGTATAGGTTTGATATGGAAATAAAATGATTTCGATTACGGTATAGTGTTGGAAAAAGGAAAGCGCAAACGATTCCACGCTTTATTGTGGTAATACACAAAAATTGTTACGCAGAAGAAATTGTAATAAAACGCGGTCTTTTGTACATTTCTATAGATACGAATAATAATGGTGGAGACTTGACTTTTAGCATTTTACGCCGAATCTTACAAGATCAAATATAATACCTATTAAGCAAATCTTAATAAATTTATACCTTAAAGAACAATCCTATTAAATTAATATTTAATAAATAAATTAATATGTTTTGCTATTTTTGGGGTTTAAATTGGGTTTGGCTCTTTTTGTGCTTCAGACATTGTTTAAGAAATGGCAAAAATATATTAAATTTAAATGAAAACGACCAACCTTTTAGAACAAATAATAAGCTCTCTCGGTAAGGCCGATACTGTTTAAAAAAACCTATTATTAATTGCCAAGACAGTTTTTGCCAAGATAATATGTAAATACTAGCTTTTTCTCATGGCTTTTTGTTCACGTAGTATGTTGATAAATTGTAACCCATGTGTTATTCTGATATAGGTATAAGCTATATTATTACTTACTGTAAAGTTTTTAAAAATCCGTTCAGTAGTTCTAGCGTGAAAGAGTAACAAAAGTCTATCCATCCATACATCCTCACAAACTTTATGATATCAGTAGGATATTTCTACAAAGTATCAGAACAATAGCGTCTTACAATTGTAATAAAATGTTAAAGTATGTCTGTGTCATAAAATCAGCTTTATCAAACATAATTTTTATCTTACACTAAAATTAGTTTTTAATGCATCCCCGTAAAAATCCTTATTATTAAACTTAAATCATAAAAATGAATATAATAATGATTAAACATTGTGTTTTATGTGGTTCCTTGAAACATTTAAAACAAATTGTAATTTTATTTGAGTGGTATTGTAAACTTAAATGTTACACCGCATTACAAGATTTTGACGGAAGCCATCAATTTAAATTTGTAATATTATTTTATTTTATTATTTCGTGAGTTTTATCTTTACCTATAAAACAGTACCATAACTGATTGACTGACTGACAGACAACGCACAGCTAAACCTTATGATATATGGATTTAATATTCCTTATATTAGCACTTGAGCACCCTAGGGACAAATAAAGATTTTTGGAAATTCATTCGTAATATGGGGATGAAAAATCCGAAATCAAAGCGGACAAAGTCTCGGTCTGTTATATAATTAACTAAAAGTTTTTACAGTTTCTGCGACATATCCAGTCAGACAATCCTCCTGACTGAATTTCGGTCACAGCGGCCAATGGCCAAAGGAGATTAGTCAACTACGCAGTAGATGTTATAGTGCAGAAGTGTTTAGTTTAGTGCGCAAACACTCTCTATTCCCTCACTCTCATAGCCCGATGCGACGGCTAACCGACACGGCCGGAGAGAGATCAGGCGCACGGCCAACAACTTAACGTGCTTTCCAACGCACGAAGTAAATAATAATTCATTTAAAATACGTATACAACTAACGATAAGTCAGAGGTGCGCGCCTTGGGTTGGGAAGTCTCTGACGTAAACGGTCATACCACTAGGTTATCACGACTCATAAAATGCGACAAATACCGAAATAATAGAGTCAGCTCCCGAGCTGTACATCAAGCCTTCATTTTATTTATCAAGTTGAAACCCAAAAAGGGTTAGAAGATATCTTCTCTAAAAGATTTTTCACTCAGCAAAGAGCCTTAGACGCGGTGAGTGTTAACCAATAAACGTAGTCTTTATGTTTAGATGAGTAGGTCTGAAGAAAGCAGTTACACTACTCAAACGATTCAGTCGGTCATGCTAAAACGATTTATTGTGTACTAGCTTTTACTTTTACTTTTTTTTTAGTGTGTTCTTCTTCTGTGGTAAAAAAATCGGGATAAAATGTACCCTGTTTAAATAAATAAATAATATTGTCTCAAATTTTCGCGAACGTTTAACATAATGAAACAACTTTTTTAATTAATAATAGCGAAATCTGCTTACAATCATGTCGCATGCTCGCGCTTGTTGATGAAATTCCTATTCTGAAGGTTTTCGATAAATTATCCCCGATAACGATAGTTCTCTTTGCGACTAGCCTTAATGTCATTCACCCGAATAATAAAGCGGTAAGGTGACGTCATTGTATTCACATAAGGTGTAATAAAAACGTTCCATTGTCACTTTTTATAAAAGAAATTACAATTGCTTCAAATTGTACCTTTTGACATTATGTCCATGAATATGCCAGGTGCCCATTAATCGTCCCACGCGTATTTTGACGTAACATTTGAATTTGGTCTCTGACATAAAAAAGCAATAAAAAAATAATATCGACTTCTATGGAATATATTAAACTAATTGGATGAATATTTCAAAATAAAAATAAAATAATAAAATTATGGACTCCACTGTGCTCCAACTTTGGATCATGTCTCACCTTCGGATCATTCGCTGTTGACTGTCGTTCTAAAAATGGTTGATAATGGTAAAAGAAGAAGAGAACTAACTAACTCTCTCAGCAGACGCGCCAGGCATCGGAGCGCTAATGCAACACTTTGCTGATAAAGTTCCAAGGACCACAGGGAAACTGTGTCCCCCAATTTTAATCTCCAGCAGACGCGCCAGGCATCGGAGCGCTAATGCAATACTTTGCTGATAAAGTTCCAAGGACCACAGGGAAACTGTGTCCCCCAATTTTAATCTAGCCCGACGATGTGACGGTGCGTGGATCACCCTCACGCAACCCTCATAAAATATCATAAATTGAACTGTCAATAAAATAACTGTAGGTAAAGCAAAGTTATAAGTCTTAAGCGTCTAGAAAATATCCGACACCTGCACCTTCTCCCGAACTGCTTCTGACCCATATAAGAAAACTTGTGTACAATCCGACAGTTATTGCAACTGAAGACTCGTAAATAGTAGCTATATACCTAGACAGATTAACGGCAACAATATCAAGTGGTAACCGAAGGAACCCTTTCTTACGTCACGTTCTTAGTTGTGTGGGTGAAAGTAATTAAGGAAAAGCCCAATGATAATGAATTCAGTAAATTTATTTTCTTTTACTTGTTTGGAGCTGTAAATATTAGGTGAAAATAACTAATAGAGATCATTCGGTTGTATAGAAAGCTTCTAAAAATTGTTTGTGTCCTTTTTGTACCGAAAAATTTTTAAAAAATATTTTATATGCAATCAAAGGTGGAAATCCAAGGGAGAGGTCTTTACCCAGCAGTAGGATGGTATGGGCTGACAGTAACAATAAGTGTTGTATTTTTTTTATTACCTATGATTCGTCACATACAATAATTTCGAAATTCAAGTACTTTTGTTTACTTCTTTATTTTTTAAACAGTTTACCAACTTTTTATTAACTATACATATAGCAATATACGTAAGTTCGTTCCGTATTAAAATTAAGATCTATGTACAATTTTTAAAGTAAACATTGCATGGAATATTAACGTAAAAATATCATGTAAACAACAACAAAAAATAGTAATAATCAATAAATAAATTAAAAGAATATAATTCGCCTTTTTGTATTTCATGATTTAGTGTTACCTTTAAATATCACATTGTTTATCACCGAACAATACAGCTGGCTAGCACTTACCTTTGACATTTTACCTTATTATATATCAAAATGTCAAAAGGTTTTTATTATGTTTTTTTTTTATTGTGATCAGCGTCTATTCTGTAAATTCCGAATCTCCCTAGTGATTTATTTTTACATCGACAAATTACGCTCTCAAGTTTTCCTTACAACAAAACAGCAGCTTTTCAGAGGAAAAAAATACTAGGTTCGAATAAACAGTTTGTGTAATTAATGTTCATTGGTACTCCTTGTTGTGGTAAATTTTAAAAGATCGTTTATTTTCGTAAATCAAAATAACAAAGAAAAATGAACATTTACACAAATTATTTTAAGGTTGAAACAAATTAGTTTAGCTATTAGTCACTTTAACAATTTCTCTAAGAAACACCCAATAATTCCTCGGCTAAGTTCCTACAACTCAAAATTGAAAGTCGTCTCAAGAAAAGTAATTTTGGAAGCCGTCACTTGTTGCTTTGATCGCGTCTGTAGTCCTAAGTGTCAGCACAGACTTAGCGTTAAACTGCCCGAGCATAATATAATTATTATGTCTACCGGCTATTTATTTCATGAACATGATGGCTTACTAAAAATTCTTAAACTTGTTAGGATTGGTTTTTAATCATATTGATAATTATATTGATCTTTTTCTCCTAAGAAAAATGCCTATTATAATAGGGTAGTTTGCCAAGTGTAAAAATATATATGTATATTTTGTAAATTATTTAAAAAAAAGTTACATGCCGTTTCTAATCTAAAAACGCTTGAAACTTTATCATTTGGATTATAATTTTTTTCCTGTTTTTTTAAATAAAAAAATACGTAATTAACCTATAGGTAATTGTGATATTCTAATGCTACTTCAATTGACAGATATAGAAATATGGCCGTTTTCACAAACGGCCATATTTTTATACCATATATGTCACCATAAGTGGTATCACTTATGCGCTACTGACTCTGCAACACATGTTAAACCTTTGTTGTTAATGTTTATAATAACTATTTAATAATTGTTAAGTTTGTGTTTGTTTAAGTAAGTTTAAAAACTTATTAAGTAAAAACCATAATATTTATTTGGCGGTCTCCCACAGTCAAACCGATAAGCGGTTTAGTGGGGTTTATATATTATAATAATATGTATATTGTATGTTTTATTAATTCAATAAATAATAATAAATATGGAATAGATCCATTCCATAATTCTGCACAGGGTCGGCAGCGCCTAAGTGATACCATACAAACCATTCAACATGTAGTTGGAGAGTGGCAGGTAAATAAAATACAATAGAACTGAAATTGTATGAGCAGTTTTATGCTAAGTATGAGCCGACTCTTATTTTCAGTTGAGAATTAAACGTCCTTCACAATTTGGTACAAACTCATAACCTCCGAAATTCAAGGCCAAATAATAAACACGATCTAGAACATTTTATATAAAATTACGGTTTTTTTATCTGAGTTGTTTGTATAACAATTTGTCTTTTTATTTTGATGTTCGTAAACAGGTAAGCGATTACAATTATATAGATATACTAGCTGCCCCGCGCGACTTCGTATGCGTGATTATCCTACTTTAACGCCTATTCTACCGGAGTCTCTAAGAGCCGTGATAGCCTAGTGGTGGTGAACGTTGACTGGCAATTCAGAGGTCTCGGGTTCGAACCCAAGGCGCGCGCACCTATGACTTTTCATAAGTTATGTGCGTTTTATTAATTAATTATCACTCTCCGTGCCTTGGATAGCATGTTGAGCTGTTGGCCCCAGCTGTCAATTGTAGATCTTTGACAGTCGTTACGGGTAGCTAGAAGCCCGAAAGTCTGACAACCAGTCTTACCAAGGGGTATCATGTAACCCTGTAGGTATCTGGGTTGTGGTAAAACATGGTATTCAGCTGCATCCGGTAAGACTGGAAGCCGACCCCAACATAGTTGGGAAAAGGCTAGGCAGATGGCAGATGATCTAAAAATATGCAACAAAAATATGTCCTTCTTCAAACAACACATCGCTGACAAATATAGATGTCCTGCTTTCCTAACGATTAATTTACCGCTAAAGCAAAAAATGAGCTCAAGCAAAAAATGATAAAATAATAAATCTAAAGCCTTTTCGTCTATTACAGGCAATTTATGGCGTAATGATTGTGAGAAAGCGATCCTCCACCAGAAAAGCTATAACTACTACTACAATATTTTGACTAACTTGACCTTTCTAGACTAACTAACAAGGAACCACACCACACCACACGGAAAATTCAGTTTAAGCAAGGTTAAGCTTACAACCTGCCTTAATGACGTGACTGAACTAACACTCCTTGACCTCAAAAGAGAACCCGTAGTACCTTATAAGTATAACCGAGTTAAGTCAAAAGAAAAGTAAGAATATACAGCATTTTCATGGAAGCCACAAGCTTATTTCATGCTGTGTGCTGTTCTTAAGAACGTATTACTGCAATATTTGTATGAATGGCTTAGACCGGGCTTCGGAAAAATGTATGGAATAATACAGATACGTTGATTTTATTTTCTTAAACACTGAGATGATAAATAAATAAATAAATCAGCCTGTAACTGTCCCAATGTAGGGCAAAGGCCTTTTCTCATACAGATAAGGATTGGGCATTAACCACCGCGCTAGCTTAATGCATGTTGGCGATTTCAGACTATTATAAGTCCAGGTTTCCTTACGATGTTTTCCTTCACCGTTAGTCAATGGTGGAGATGATAATCATAACAATATTTTTTAATGACGTATGATCTCCTGTCATAGACACAAAAATGTATAGATCACACATATATTGTTGGCCCTCACGAGAGTCAAACCCACAACAACAAGCTATGTTTTACCTCGCCAATAGCTTGTTACTCTAGTAAATAAAACTCTAAATAAATTCAACACTTCCTTTCTGTGCAAAATACAGCACAAGCTACAAAAAGAAGTAACACCTCATTATACGAACAAAAGTGACGTCACATAGTGAAACAATGGTGAATTTAAAATGTGTAGTGACTCAACAGAGGTGTTCATAACTCAACAACGCGGTCAAGTGTCTGACCAACCCTTGTTATAATTCCGGCAGACACTGAAATATCTCAAGTATACCCAAGAGTTACGAGTGATCCGACCCACTGGAGCGTTTTATGTTTAGAAAAATTGTCGGATCATGTTGTAATTTTAGAGGTAAGTGGAGTAAAGTTATGGGTAAGGTAGTTGGAACTTTTTTACGAATTATTCGTTGTACCAAATGTTGTGTGGTTGAGGAATCCGTCCGTGACGGTAGCTATTTCAAATGTCGTAAGAGATTTAAATGTCGAAAATTTTCAATTTGAAAATTCCACCGTCAGCGTCGATATGTAAAAATCACTTATATTTAATTAGTTTACGAGTACATTTAATTCCTTATTTTTTTACTTCAAAAAAGGAAAATTGTATCTACATATATTACGCAATATCTGTGGCAATTGTAAACCGATTTTGATGTTTTATTTTTCAATAAGGTTTATTTTTAGTCTAGGGCAAAATAAATATCGTTCAGATCTAAATCTTTGACCCAATCTCCAACAGCCATCCGACTAGGCTATCACTGCATAAATGCATAATTATAATTATGTCTGTATAATAATATATAGGTATCTAGTATATATTTTTATCTTACGAGTACCTTGCCATCATGGAAGATTATTTTAAATGCATAAAAAACTTTCTAAAGAAAAATGATGCAAAAATTTCACAACAATACATTCTACAACTCTAGGGAGCGATCGGACAGTGACTCAAAAGTCTATAGACTTTCTTTGACGGGAAGTTTTCTCTACACACGTTTGAACGTCTACCGTGTTTCCGCTGAGACGTGAATTATAAATAAGCAGACTAAACTAGGTAAATCTTTTTTCATATTTTTTTTGTTCTTTATTATATTATAACTCACAGTTGAGTTTACTGCTAGTAAACCTTTAAATAATTTAAGGGGTACTGCTATAAGTGATTTTGAGAGGAATTGTTACTTACTTCTTAATTTGAAAACAAAAAAAAAACAAAAAGCGTATCTTCAGATCTAGGCACAAAAAAATAAAAACCAATATGTACAAAATGTTCTACGAGATTAAGCTGTTTTAACATGTTCATAAAACACAGGGATCAGAGGATTACATTTGTTTTTTTAATCCTTATCTGTTAAGGCCTTTTTATAAGACCCGTTTTGTTAGGGTTCCGTTCCATTTTCGTATTGCAGCTTAAAACTTTTGTTTTTTAATTATCGGTTCACATTTAGATCCGGGTATTACGATGACGGATTCAGAGCGGATTTGCATTGCTTTATAATAATGTAACCTGGTCAAAAACTGATAATTACAATTACATTTTTACATTTTTCCACAAAAAAAAACACAAAATGTAATTTATCGGTTTTCATTACATCGCTCCTCAAATATTTGTTTCGGTCAAGGTGTTTGTAATGGTACCCACGGTGGTTGTAGGGCTACCCAAATGGAGCCAACGGACAGTATAAGGTACTAAGCATACGCCGTCCGTCCTAAACATAAAAGAGGTCAGAAAAGAAACTTTTTTTTTTACAAAGACTTTTTGCTTTGTAGTAAACAGTAGTTTAAGTACTAAGCTTCAAATTTGGAGTGGTTACAATGTAAAACATAATAACAATACGTAATAACAACAAATAATAATAACCGGCCACGTGTGAGTCGTGTGGTGGTACGGAATCTCGGTGTCAAAGGTGACCAACATTTCACACAATATTACTACAACAACAAATAAAATTATGAACAAATGTTAGTATTTTCTGAGCTCCATTTTCTGTACATTTCTTGCTTGGCTCCTATTATACTACAGTCTGTAAGATAAAACTATAATAGGTAGCTGAAGCCTTTATTTCTTCGAGTTACTTACTTATTTTGTATTGTATTTTTTTTTCTACGAATAAATAGTAGTAGTAAATTTTATTATTTATTTTAAGTACACACAAACCTATGGTTACAAAAAGTCATAATTAAAATGATTCGCAAAGTTACTGCTTATTTCATATAGGAATTTCTGCCAGCAGACCTGCGATAGGAAAGGTGAATTATAAATGTGGCTACACTGTGTTTAACATCAAATGGAAACAAATTAGAAATACCAAACAATTTAAATAAAATATATGACTTAAGTACTTTATCTTTCCAAGTCTAGAAATGTAACCTAATAAATAATATTATAAATAGATACAATATAAATAGATATACTTTCATTAATTTTCATTCAAAATATAGTTTGATAAAAAAATCCAACAAGAACGTATAATTACTCTCAACGCTGTGTGAGTTGTGACTCATTGATATGAATGAAGTAAAGTGAATGACGCAAAGGTTGAAACTATTTCCAGGAATAATATAACTATGTGCTATTACTAAATTCTTCGAAAGCTAACCTTATTGCTAATGTGCTATTACTTACGCTGAACTGATATATACATAACTATCTCACATCTAGAGTCACTCTTAAAATAAAAATTTAATAATAAAAAAAATAAAATATTAGAATTACGACTATTCATAAGTGCCTAATGGTCTACATGAATAAAAATATTTTGATTTTGATATTGATTTATCTCACTCACATTCAGGATATAAAATTAATAAAAAGTCGCAAAAAAACAAGTAAAGGAGAAGTCTATGTAAGTCAATATAAAAAAAATAAGTATGAAACACTAATATCATGTTATGTCTACATGGTCTAATTTAATTACCTGAAAACCAGAAAAGATGAGTTCAATCCTTAAATCGCGAATAAAAATTGCGGTTACATACTTTTTATTTATTTACTTATATTTCACGTACATAGATACATAGGTACAACGGGTGCACTTAATGCCCTAAGGAATTATATCTACCAGCCATCCTTTGGGTCAATAGGAACAACCCTTCTTTTTTTTATGTCATAGTACAACTCGACAATATGTATGGAACAGCTGATTTTTTTCGCTATATCAGGTTCAATGACCCCACTTACTTACTCACACTTAGGTTTTCAGTACATTCTTACTCTAAATCTCTAAATCTAAATCTCTATAGAGAGAGAAATCTAAATCTCTAATCTTTAATCTCTAGAAAGATTCTTAAAGATTCTTCATAACGACGAGAAGATAGCATTTTCGTAACCACGGTAAATGCAACTTAACCGAAGTATCGAAATCTGTCAGTTCAATAATATTTTTTTGTTGTAGAAAGTGAAAATTAAATCCTAACAATGAATATTTTTGTAGAAATTTCTGTATGGATCTGAGACGAAAAATACCTACAATAAGTTTTTGACCTTCAATTGTACTCGTTAAAGCAGTAACTGTGAGTTGTGACTGATATATGACCTCATTACCTTTATTATTGACGTTTAGTGCCAGAAAATTGTATTTTAGACTTCGGTAATACTCAAAATTACTTTAAAACCGAGCGTAGAAGTTGGATTTGATTTATGTTTCGAAATATACCGTAAAACTGTTATTGTTTGCCATTTTTGTTCTATGCCAAAGCGGATTGTACAAAGTCTAGCAGAAAAGTAGAAAATTCAATAGCATTTTTATTGGTAAGAAAATCCTTTTATTTTTTTTCTGTATCGTATCAACATCAACTTAGTTTCAAGTTTAAAACCAACCTACAGTTTGGCTTTATACATCGTAGAAAAATGTCCTAATCGTACTGTTTTTTTTTTCAAAAATATAATATTGAATTAAATGTAAACTAGCTAAACTGCTATGTTTTATGATTAGACACACTGTCTTTTATCTTAACTTAGCCTATCTTGAAACAACTTTATAATATCCTCCTGACCGAATTTCGGTCACAGCGGCCAATCTCAACGGAGATTAGCCAATTACGCAGGAGATATTATAGTGCACAAGTGTGTGCGCAAACACAGGTGCACTCTCTATTCCCTCACTCTCATGGTCCGATGGGACGGCCTTCCGACACGATCGGAGAGAGATCAGGCGCAGGGCCAACGGCTTTACGTGCTTTCCGAGGCACGGAGTTAGTGATAATTAATTTATAAAACGCACATAACTTACGAAAAGTCAGAGGTGCGCGCCTTGGGTTCGAACCCGATACCTCTGACTTGCCAGTCAACGGTCACAACCACTAGGCTATCACGACTCTATAACAACTTTACAACAACAACAACAACTTTATAACGGATTAGTCGCGTAAAAACTTTTATTTATTTGTTTCATTATGTTAAACGTTCGCGGAATTTTGAGACAATATTATGTTTACCTATCTTATAATATAATACTCACTAAATGAACTAATATAAAATGAAACTATATTTTTCCCTAATATGAAATACTATGGACCTATTTCTCGATAACACCAGATGCTAACATTAACGTCGAGAAGCAGATTTTGTAGCGAGGTTTTTTAATAGTTTTTAGCTAGTGATAAATAATTTAAATCACGCACATAATTTCGTAAAGTCATTGGTAGGTACCTGACACCACCACCACCACCAGTCTACCAGTCAGTTTTTAAATGAAAATAAATAGTTTTTTAAACGCAAAATTTAATTTAAAATTATATTTCTGATTTGAGTTAGTACCGCGTTATATTTCAGGGTTAACGCGCGCAGCTGTGGGTCCAGGATTACAGGAATTACGATGATGGTAGAAGCCGTGAGCTAAGTCCTTTTATGGTCTCGTTATGGCATCCTTTAGCACAGCCGTGGCTCTCGGCGAAATGCTATCCGCGTAAGTGACCTACTAAAATTTTTATACCTTTCAGCTTTGAACAAATTTCCAGGATTCGTTGAGCTGTAAACTCAATTACATTGTATGCCAACGTAGATCAATAAGATTGGAATTCTACCGATAGCATGCAGGTTGGAATTGTCGATATAAAATCCGTTATATTGGTTTGAATATGTCGGTATATAGTTAGGTATCTAATAAATTCGTTGCGCAATTTTACAGCTTACTTTATCGATTTTGTAGAACGTTAGTATTATCGTTTTTCAATATGCAAAGTACCTAAGTACTGAACAATGTGTTTTTGGTATTATAGTAAGTGTAACTTAGAAATCTTTTCTGTGATAAAATTGTTTGTGAGGGTTTCGAGCCTCTAGAGGATACCTTTAATAAAAACTTAGTCTATCATTCAGAACTTTTGCCGTTGAGGGGGTTTGCCTCAACTGTTCAATATATACATTGGGTAAAGATTCGAACTTTTTGATGCGATCGCTCTTTGTAACAAACATATTGCTCTAACTATGCAATATGTCGAAAAACTCTGTTGTTTCTATTAGTTACGTTATCATAATTGATATTGATTTGATTTCAAATTATTGATTTAAGAATACTTGTGGATTTAATAAAATTACATTTTTAATTATGAGTAACTGCAAAGTAAAGTGATTTATTACTTCCGCAAATATCCACGGCTCGTTAACGTAAAGCTTGAAAGAGATAGAAAGTTTGATCAAACAGTCACAAACTACACGACCTAAACGATCTTGAATATGAACAATAACTGACAACACGTTTTCTTTTCTATCAATAAATACAATTCTATAAATATAACATTGGGTAGGAACACAAATTTATAATAAATAGTTTCCCCACATTTAGCTTTTAATTTTATTTTTATAAAAATTCCATAATGCTTTTAAATTATATTTTGTAAGGGTTGAGAAAAAAAAACAGCACACTCGAATAAATTCGGGCCCCACGTTGGGCGCCAATGTAAGGGTTGAGGATCGATGGTCGAGGATACACAAGAAAAAATAGCAAAAAACCACCGACATCGGGAAAACAAGTAGAGATCTGACAATCTTCACCATTGACATAAGTCAAGCAAGATTTCGGTTTAGTTAACCAGACAGGTAAAAGAAGAATCGTGAATTTAAATATATTTTTTATTTCTCAAATACGGCTGCAATATGAAATATCGCAGACATGAATCATAAACAAAATGCATGTTAATGTGTGCTGATGTATTTACACAAGTGTGACTGCAAATATAAATAGTCGAATGTTGACGGTTTTACTAGAGATTTATGTACGAACCATGCTGTTTCATGCTATTTGAGAACATGGAATGAAGAGTAGGTATGAACTATAGTCGCTAAATACGGTTTTATGGTTTAGTTTATAAATACATGCGTCGCTCTATGCTACCTCTGAGTTTCTCACGCTATTCAAAGATACACTAATTAACAAAGACAAATAGATTTCGATCAGTCTTTAGAAAGATGATGTTTTGTTAATCAAATCAATATCTATTCATAACGACACGACACCGTGTATCCTACACGGTATCGTGTCGTTATGAATAAGATGGTAGGATAATTTAGAATTAGTTTCAAAGGACTAAAGTGCCTATGATGAGATTAGAAAAGCAAAAGGGGTGTAGGGAGGTTGTGAGGATTGCATGAAGAACCTGTCTCGTAGATCTTCATTCCTGATTCCAGACGACGACGGTGATGAAGAAGCTTCCACCGCAGGTTCCACCGTAAATGCACAACCCATAGATACTCGAAAACTGGTCCAAGACATTAGCCGAGAACTGAAGAAGACGTTCCGAGAGGAGATTAGTAGTCTCGAGAATTCGTTAGAGTTTTTTGGTGACCAAATAAATAACATGGAACAATCCATGAAAAAACAAGATTTGAAAATCAAAGATCTTGAACATAAAAACCTAGACCTGCAGAATAAAAATAAGAATCTTGAGCTAAGACTAGCAGTTATAGAGCAGGAAGTAAGGAACTTCGAGCAAAAAACCCTCACATCTTCCTTGGAAATCGCTGGATTACCCGAGACGACCACGGAAGCCTTAGGTCAAACTTTAGAAGTAATCGCCGATGAACTGAAGATGGATGTAAGTGATATAGTGACATCACAACGCTTACCAGGAACAAAGGAGCGTCCAGGACCAATTTTCCTAGAGATGAAATCTAAGGGAGCCCAGAAGAAATGGGTTGAAGCTGGCAAGGCAAAATGTCTCACATTGGGGGTACTCAATCCCGAAAGTTCCAAGGAAAAAGCAGACAATCGTATTTACATTAGAGAAGCACTCACTAAGTATTTAAAAACCTTATTATATAATGCAAAACTTAAGCTAGGCAAATCTTATCAGTACATATGGTTTAAAGACGGCAAAGTCTGTGTAAGGAAGGTTAGTAACAGCAAAATATATTATATTCGTTCAATGGAAGACATCAACCGAATTCCAATTCAAACCAATGATTCCACTCCGAAATAATTCTGTAAGTTAACTTTATCCCTATAACTATAAATTAAATGGACACTCCCATCAAAGAAATATTTAATTGTAGTAGTACAACAAATTACTTCCAACAACTACCTCCTAAAAGTCATTTAAGTTTCTCATGCATTCATATCAATATAAGATCGCTAATAAAAAACTTTACAAAATTACTTCAAATAGTTCATAATTGCGCTTTTCCAGTAGATGTTATTGTGATTACAGAAGCAGGCATCTCAGACTCGATTGTTCACCTGTATAATATCCCTAGCTATAACATGTACTCGCAACTACGTACTGGTAAAAAAGGCGGAGGTATTATAGTCTACGTCAAGAATCATATTAAGTTTACTTTGTTTGAGAAAAAAACTTTAACCTTTGAAAATTTAACTGGCACATTAAAATTAAACTCAAACCAGGACGTGGTTGTGTGTTCCGTATATAGGCCACCACATACAAAAAAAAGTATTTTTGTTAAGGAACTTGGTAACTACATTTCTAGGTTTGACTCGAAACAAAACATTATATTAATCGGCGACACGAACATTGACCTAAAATGCATATCATCACATCAAAACTTATATTTAGAAACACTCAGCGAGCACGGATTAATGTGTGGAATTTCGGATTTTACCAGAATTGAAACAAAACTAAACGTTATCACTAAATCCTGCATTGATCACATTTTTGCGCGGTTCCCCACATTAGTTCCGTATTCGGCGGCTTTAGACATCGTACTGGCCGACCACCGAGCTATTATCTTTACCTGCATTGATGACGCGCCGAACAAGTGTATACAGGTTGCTACCAAAATCGCAGTAAATTATGAAACTTTAAAGAACGAGTTAAAAAAAGTTGAGTGGCCACTGACACGAAACATGAAAAATCCAGATGAAATTTATTGTTTTATTCGCGATTCATTTAAAAGTGCAACCAAAACTGCTAGCTCTAGTAGAACTGTTAAGTATGCAAACCGCTACAATGTTAACCATTTTAAATTACCCTGGATAAATGAAAACATAAATCGTCTTTGCGACAAACGAGATATGCTATTCAATTTATGGAAAAAAAGTTCTAATGATCCTCAATTAAGGTTACAATATAATAAAACGCGTAATAAAGTACATAAAATTATAGAAAGGAGAAGAAATTTATATTATATGAACCAAATTAATGACAACTTTAAAAATATTAAAAAAGTGTATCAGATCGTTAATCAAATGATAGGACGGGTGACGTTATCAATTGATGCTGCTATTCTTAAGGCTTTTGATGCACAGGGTCTTACTGTAAAGACCATTGCAGATAACTTTGCGACCGGATATGATAGAGCAGTAAAAGACATTGTTCCAAACTGTAGTGTTAAAATATTAGACCCCAAAACCTACACCACACCATTAAATTCTAGTTTATACTTTAAAAGAGCTTCAGGAGGAAAAATTCTTAAAATAATAAACAAATTAAACTCTAATAAGGCGCCCGGACTAGATAATATAAAAGTAACTGATATTAAAATGATAGGTCCAGATATATCAAAAGCTATTGCTGATCTGATTAACTGCAGTGTTTCATCTGGTTTATACCCCGACGAATTAAAAATGGGCTGTGTAAGACCAGTTTATAAAAAGGGTAAACGAGATGAGTATGCAAATTATCGCCCTATTACATTGCTTTCTTCTATTGATAAAATCATAGAAAAATATGTTTGTCAACAAATACACACGTTTTATAAGAAACACGAAGTAATCTACCCGAATCAATTCGGCTTTCAGACGGGTAAAGGCACATCGGACTTATTATCAAAATTTACTGATGAAGTTAACGAGTACCTAAACCAGAAGAATGTTGTATATGCATTATTTATTGACTTTTCGCGTGCCTTTGACACTCTTGATCACAAGCAACTAATTAGTAAACTGGAACTTAGTGGAATACGTGGCCCCCTTCTTAGCTGGTGCGGTAACTACCTTGAAAACCGAAATTTTGCTGTCAAAATTGGTAATTCATTAAGTGAACCGATTAAAGTTACAGAAGGCACGGCCCAAGGTTCCGTTTTGGGGCCCCTCCATTTCCTATCCTATGTAAATGACATGAATAGCTGCGTCAATTACTGCACATGCTATCAGTTTGCGGACGATACATGTCTGGTAATGGCTGACAAGGACCCTCAAAAAGCGTGTGATCTTTTGCAGTCTGATCTAAACTCTTTATTGAAATGGTGCCATGATGCTGGATTGGTGCTAAATTCTAATAAAACTAAGCTTCTAATCATAAAGTCACCATACCTAAAATGTATTCCTCCTAATAATTTGGTTGCACACAACCACAGATGCTTGCATGATTTATATAGTGGGGCATGTAGCTGCCCTCAAATAGAACTGGTAGACTCACAAAAGTATCTCGGACTAGAAATCGATAGCAAATTTAACTGGAGTAAGCATATTGAACTTGTTTGTAATAAATTGAGACAATTTCTAGCTAATATTACAATACTTAAGAACCGCATACCTTTCAAAGTAAAAGTTATGCTATATAACTCATTAGCAGAATCGCACATTCAATATGGACTTAGCAGTTACGGTCGTACATATAAATCTTACGTCAATCAAATATATAATCTACAACTAAAAATTCTAAAGAATATCGTATCAAAAAAAATTAAAGATCAATTCCAAAACAATGATCACCTACTATTTAACCACTGTAAAGTATTACCTATTCATCTACAATTAAAATATACATTACTAAAAGAACAATATTTTAACGGATACTTAGAGCAAAAAGTACAACATCCTGTATACACGCGGGCCGTCGCTCAAAACCGGCTTTGTACGATTCAAGCAAATAACACCTACGGCGAGCGCACATCGTCTTATCTAGTTCCCCGGTTAATTAACAACTTACCCTCCGATTTGCGTTATAACATAACGCCAAGAAATATTAAGTCGAAACTAAAAACCCACTTCCTTCACATATTGAATGATTTATAAATTAATGTACTTACCAATTTTCAAAAATTTATCGATGTTGTTTGCAGTTAGATTAATTATTATTATCGATGTAGAATTACATGTAGCATTCATCACAAACCTTAGTGGTTTACAAATGCTATTTTACTTGTATTTTTTTTTTCTGTACTTTTAATATGATAAATAAATTAAAAAAAAAAAAAAAAAAAGGTGTTGCCTTGCAGTGGGAAGGGAGTGACACAAATTGATTTACATATCCACAATCTGTTTACATAATTCCTGGTATTTGATGTCCTCATTTTCGAAATACGACCTATTCTATAGTTAGACTCAGTTTAATAACAGCTGATTTGGCCGCCATCAAATATTCAGTGTGTTAATTAAATATAGGTAGAACAATAGTTGGTGAGTGACGTCAAAGGGGTCGTAAAGACGTAAATGGGTATAGTTATGGCTGTTACTATTCGAACTGTGCTGTGTAAAACATGGTTAGGAGACCATGAAATAAAACCTTGCCGTTCTAAGGAATGGGTAAATTGGATAGGTAGCTGCACTAAAATCCATAATTCCTAGTACTGCAGTACAATATTTTTTACAAAACACTTATTACACTCGTACATTAAAAGAGGTAATAAAGTGGCTTTAATAAAATGTCCAGTGTAAGTGTTTGGATGTAGGTACAATGGGTTGATCTTGGATCAATTTGTACTAAATTTCCGATCACTGATTAAAAAAGGCTGGAGAAATGATTTTATAGTACGTACTAGTTCAAACAAAATTGGCCCATTTTTGGTCTCGTACATTTTCTATTTTTTATACTAAGTGATGTTTTTGTACTTGTGTGAGTCGAGAATAAATGTTATGTTTTTTTCTTATTACCTACTTATACGATTAATATTAATAATAAAAAATAAATTTAATAATATTAATCGTATTCATTATTATAATTAACAATGGTCAAATTATTTAATGGTAAATGATTATTACACAGGTGTGTACCATTGCTCAAAGCCCAGTCTAATGGCTTAGTTGAGTCTTACGACACCCGAGGGACAGGTCGGGCCTGTATGCGTGTTGTATGAAAATAGAAGCAGGAAAAGTTGGTAAAATACCTTGTTTACGCGAGTACTGGTCCTTAATGCTTATCGCTTAGTAAATAGCATCGAATTTCATTCACCTAGCAACTTGCAGTTTCACTAATACCTACTTAGTACTTGTTTTTGATCATCACGACTTCTTAAGGGGTGGCCAAACTAATTGTAAGTTACTAATTTTGTGTAAGCTAAGAATTAGGGTTCGTTATTATAAAAGCATGTTTATATATTTGAAAACAATAAGTCACTAGCCTTCTCTGTTGGACCGCCAAGACAAAGGTACAACGCACCTTGGACTTTTCGAATTTATGTCTATATTACAAATTAATTATTACTTGCTAATTTGGGGAGTGCCATGTGACCCGCTTGCCCAGCGTGGCGATTATGGGCGAATACCTCCCATGAGCGCACAATAGTGGCGCACATTGAGAGAGGCCTATGTTCAGCAGTGGACTAATTCAGGCTAATGATGATGATCAATTTGGGGAGAGAAAATATTGCGAGGAAACTGGCTCACCTGAGAGATTTTTCAATGGTGTGTAAAGTCATGTCAGAGGCCAGTGGACGATTAAACTCTAACACATCAGTTGTTCATCAACCATAATAAATTATGATAAAGAAAGAACATGTTACTGCGATGCAACGTAACCATTTTTTTTTTTAATGGTCAGTGTTTGTTTGGTTATAGGATTTTTCAGCTATAGTAAATATTTTATCTACAAAATTACGTGGAAATTTAAACAGCTGATAGATAATTTTTGTTTTATGTACCACGTATCTATTGTCAACATACATTTGAAATGACACGTCTAGTAAAAGAAAAATCAAATTTTTGTTTACCTTAATGTACCTATGTTGGATTTAATATTTTGTACGAAGAAGCTTTACTTTTGCAAATACTCTAGAGAACGGGTGAAATATGAGTATTTCTTAGATACCTTTGTTTATATTTTGGACATTTTTTTATGTAGGTAGGTAAAAGGCTCTGTTATTAGGTTTTTCCATTAGGAAATTTCTAGTAGTAGCACGGAGTCTAGAATTTCGCCCGGTTAATAGCAATATGCTGTAGACCTGCATTTAACTGATGATGTGATGAACTAATAAAACTACAATGCTACAGGCACAAAAATACACACGGTAACGAAAACACGAAATTTTCAGATCTCTTTCTTTCTGATGACCATATGATTTTTGGGACCAAATGAGCAACATTCTTTCCACTGGTCGTAAAAGATGATTAGAGGATTATTCAGGGGTGAACGATTCGCGCTCTCACACGTTCTCATGGGGCACATAGCCGAATATTGTGGGTCACATCGACTGAAGTACTATCAAAATAACGGAACTTTGATCAAAGTTTACGGGTTTGTTGATCTTATGTGTTTGATTGTCTGGTTGGGAAAAATTGTATTGGTTTTTTCCTACGAAACTCTCAGTAGCAGCAACAGCTGTGCCTTACATAATTGCCTACTGAAACTTCATGTGTCTACGATACATTTTTCCGAAGCAGCCCATACAAAAGAAGTAATAAACAATATTAAGTTTTTTTTTACTATAATGAAACCTTTAAATAGGTTGATGGGTTTAAAGATTATTAGGTACTAGGCACGCCACTGTCCGTTATTAGATCTTTTCAATGCATAACTATAAAAATAAAAAATAAAATACAAAAATACTGGAAATGGCATGAATTAAATTGGTCAAAAGATCTCTTAAACTTAAAGACTATTGTAACCAATTGTTACGCAATTGTTAACAGGTTTGAAGAAACGTAAATTATAAATTGGTTTAAGCTGTCTATAAGCTTGGTGGTTGGTGTTCAATATAGAGTGCTAATATGAGTAACCAATAAAGCCCTCTCTTCACCAACGAACATCAAAGGACTAATATTGCGTTTGCTAATTATAATTAGCAGCAAATGGCTATATTTCGGGTTAACGGCAGGCGGGCAATACTTCATTTCCTAAACATAAATGACTGAGCCTTATTTCAATCTATTATAAAAAATAGTGAATATAACTTGAATGGTACACTTGGAACTTAGATCATAGTTATACGTATGTACCTACCTATTATTTACTTTTTAATTTTGCCTTACTTTAGAATTTTAGGGAATTTAACGTTTTGTAATTCGCTGTTTATCTCTATTTGAGCTGTGATTTTGTTACTGTTGCTATACTATGTATACTTATAGTTCTATCATTATTCAAGATGATTATTATTAAAAAAAATTTTTTTTCTGAATTCGACTTGATAACGTAACTAACAAAAAGTAAACTAAAGATGTGATTGTACTTTCTATCCGCCATTGATATTATATTTAAATTCGACTAATTTATTAAAATGATAAAACCTTTTTCAGTTTCTAAACACCGGTTGCATCACTTTGATTTACTAAAAACTACACTACTTATTTAATTAATGTACTAAAATAAAATGATTCCCCCGAACGAAACCGTCATACTAGGCACTCGAGTTTGTATTGAATGCCTGTATTAATAAATTTAGATATTTATTAGCTTATTCTTAGTTAACGTGTTTATGGGAAAATATTATTTAAGAAAAGCAGGCCGACTATTTAAACGTAACACCTACGTTCTTCTATTGAGTTGAAACAATTATGTCTTAGAAAACAGTGTTATCTGTGTATTTAGGGTTGGTCGCACAGTAAAAGTTGTTCATAATGATGAGTTTAATGACCCTTTTTAAGGATGCTGGTGTTTTACAAATAACCCTGTATACTTACCTATCTCTCTATTAATAAAGATTTCTTTCTCTATTTAAAATCAGGGTCATGGACATGAATGCGAAACACCAACATCGTGTCATGGTTTATTTTTGTTTCGCGTATTTCAACTGCTATTTGGTTCTCGAAGCATGTTTTGGCTGTTTCATAAAATATTGATAGAACTTACACCTACCTACTAACGCATTGATGTCGATGCTAAAGTACCAACTTTAAGGTAAACTTAAAAATACATGATTTCTCTTTCTTTCGAACGACTTAATTTTAATGTCAATAGGGTTTGTTTTTTTGTGTTATGCACGCAACCTTGCACTTTTTCCATTTAAATACATAGGTAGATAAAATAAACTTTATTGCACATAAAAATCTAACAATAACGTGGTCTCAATATTATCGCAAGATACTGGTCCAAAAAAATATAAGAGTATGAGTCAGTGACACGAGAAGAAAGAATATTATCGCACATCTACAATCATTTTAAATTAAAACTAGATGCCCCGCGCGACTTTGTACGCGTAATTATTCTACCTCTACGCTTTTTCTACCCTACCCTACACTACCCTACCCTACCCTATACTACCCTACCCTACACTACCCTACCCTACACTACCCTACCCTACACTACACTACCCTACACTACCCTACTCTACACTACCCTACCCTACTTATACCCTCATCTACCCCTACCCTACCCAACCCCTACTCTACCTCTACCCTACCCTACTCTACCTCTACCCTACTCTACCTCTACCTCTACCCTACTCTACCTCTACCCTACTCTACCTCTACCCTACTCTACCTCTACGCTACTCTACCTCTACCCTACTCTACCGCTACCCTACTCTACCTCTACCCTACTCTACCTCTACCCTACTCTACCTCTACCCTACTCTACCTCTACCCTACTCTACCTCTACCCTACTCTACTCTACCTCTACCCTACTCTACCTCTACCCTACTCTACTCTACCTCTACCCTACTCTACCTCTACCCTACTCTACTCTACCTCTACCCTACCCCTCTATTCCTACCCTACCCTACTCTACCTCTACCCTACCCTACCCATACCATACCCAAGGGGTATAATTCCATGTTTTTTTTCATCGATTCTTCTATTATAGGCAGAGACTAATCCAACAAATTAAATACCATGAAAATCGGTCCAGCAGTTCTCGTGTAGGTATACCTACTTATTTTAATGACTTCAGCTTTAAAAATGGCAGAATTTCATTTAAACTTTCATCTTCTATATTTTCTCCCCATAGTGATTCAATATCGAGATATACGTGCATAGTTATGCCACTTTGATGTTACTACGAATTTCTTACTCAAAATATTAACCCCCCCTCCCCTTCCCCCTAATGGGCAGAGTTATCAAAAAGCTAAAACGCGTCTTATTTGTTAACCGAAAAGCTAATTACCAAGTTTAATGACGGATTTTCATAACTACAAACTTTTGCCCCCATTTTTAATCTCATTAGGGGTAAAAAATACCAAATTTTTTGATACACGTCTTTCTTATTTTTATCGCATAAGCTTAATACACATTTTTACACCTGTAACTTAAAAAACAACGAATCTTCCATACAAACTTTCACCCCCTTTTTTATCCACTCAGTGACAGATTTGAAAAAAATAATCTATGCTCGTCTTTTATCTAACCACCGCAAAGCTAAATACCAAGTTTCGTACATTTAACTTTAAAAACGACGGACTTTCATACAATCTCTTATCCCCTTTTTTACCTACTTAGGGGTGGAATTTCCAAAAATCCTTCCTTAGTGCACCTCTAGGGTACTTAAAGAATATTGTCTCAAAATTTCAAGTCTCTAGGTCCACCGGTTTAGGCTGTGTGTTGTCTGTCAGTCAGTCAGTCACGGTACTGTTTTATAAGTATAGATTATGTATTTTTCGCGTGATGTACTCCGCACGTGAGATGCATGGATGACAGCGATGCGGAACTATGCAAGTAAGCATATTCACATCACTCTAAGATTACGTTGACGCTTCAGAATCAACAACATTAGCTTTTCAAATAGTCTAAAGCTTTGGCCCCTTTAAGGTTAAATGTCAATAATTATTCTTTGTCGATGCTATATCAGATATAACAAGATAATTATCGCCTTAATATACGTGTACCTATGTATATAGTATGTGTTAATATTCGCATATATAATAAAGGTGTTAGGACGCAGAGGTGGGGCAGTAGCATTACGATACGATACGGTACTTTATTAACAGTCAAAAACATAATTGTGCCCGAACTAGGTAACATAATATAACCCTCGTCTTTTTTAACGAGAAGACTGTCTTTTCGTAACCGCGGTCAATGCAACTTGTTGCGTCGTAAGTGCCCGAATAGACCTGAAATATATACCAAAAATATGAGAGACCCTATCCTTTTTCTGACTTCCGATGATAAATAAACTTTGAAAGTAACTAATTAAAAAGTTAACAGCCTCATAACTTTTTAATTTTGTGTAAATACAAGAACAAAAATTAAATATTAATTTTAGAGCTTTTAGTTCGAATACTTTCATAACTTTGGAACACTTATGTTTTTCTTTATGTGCGAACGAAGAAAGCTGTGGAGAGTAACAAAGTGAAAGTTTTTCGAAAAGTAGAAAGAAAGAAACAAAGAATTGTATCGTAACTAATATTAAAAATGCGAAAATAAGTTCGTTTGTTTGTTACCTTTTACGCCTAAACCACTGAACTGAACCTCTTGAAATTCTGCATATACGTTATCAGGTGTACAGAAACCAACATAGAATATTAGACCTTTTATTCTGATATTTTTATTCTCTGTACTGTTCAAGAGGAAACCAACAATAACTTTGTTATAATAATAGATGGCGCCACGTGTCTTTCGAATCATGATTCAATTTTAAATTCTAAATTTGTATTTATTTGAACTTTCGGCAGATCGACTTTTGGCGGGCTAATATTGCTTTACCTTTGATCAGTTTAGACCTAAAATCTCTTTTCTTTTTGAGCGTCAGGTATTTAAATATCTACCTAAAATGTTGGGTTATCATTAAACTTGGTTTTTAGATTACTTTATAGCTTTAGTCTTAGCTTTAGGTATAGAGGATTTTATTTTATTAGTCATAATCTAATGTAATTTTCGTTTAAAAAATAAGGCCTTTTCTTCAACGATAATTTCTAATACGCTTTGATTTTACAAAGTTTACGTAGTTTGGCGGTTAGCGGCTAACATAAAGGTTTATTTGCTTATCTATTATCAGTTATCACGCTTCAAGTCCCTCTATCTCAGATATATTGCTAAATATATAGAGTTCAAAAAATATAAATATAAGCTTTTTTTTTCCAACGATATTATTTCTAATACGCTTTCATTTCAAAAAGTTTACTTATGGCCGTCGAGCGGCTAATACATAGAGGTGTATTTGCATATCTATTATCACGCTTCGAGTCCCCCTATCTCGGATAATTGCTAAAGTTATATCTGCGGCTACGTTGCTAGTTAGCACTAGCGCACGATATCAACAACTCATAACTACCGATGCAATATCCGAACGCGAAGTTGCGTTTCTGAAGTTCTAATATTAATATCCCGACAATGTAGGCACGTACACTACCACTAGCCACATAATATAAAGAAGAGGTTATTTTATTTGTTCGCATAATATCTGGAGTCTTAGTTTCGAATGTCATAAATATTGTTGTTCGAGGTATATTTTTTCACTTTGTATAAGAAAATAGTTTGTAGTCATATTGTTTCATTGTCACAAATTTTAATTGTTATAACTTTAAGTCTTAATAGGTCTAGGAGAACTCAAGACCTAGCTCCATGTGCTGATGGTGATGACCGGAGTGGTTTTAGTAAACTAAGAATCCTACATACGGTGCCTACCCCCGGAGGCCGGGTATCTTTTGAAGGTTTCCCCTGTAATAAAAATAAAAATTCTAGGTCCGACAGGGGTGACACTTTTGCTAGTCCGGTGCTAGGAATATTGTACATACGTACCTACTAAAATATTTCTGGCCGAACGCAAAAAAGCAGAACTAACTAGGCTAAGTGCAGCGCGAGCAGGTTTTTGTGTACTCCTCAGATATTTGTTTCTGTTCACGTGTTTGTGCGCTACAATACTTGAGTTCTACTAAGATTTTCTACCTAAAACTAACCTTTAAAAACCAACTACGAATTACCAAATAGAAATTGTTATCGATCGTAAATAGGTGATAGATAACTTATTGATAAGCATTAATCAATCCATCAACACCGCCTATCGAGTCCTTTAGCATAGGCCATGTTCAAGGTACGCTGTAATTAATGACATTGACATTAATTACTATATTGGTCAAGGTTTTCTGCGCTTTTACGCATTGCCTAGTACGAATGGGCTCTTATTTAAATTGTTATATTTTACGACTGGCATTAAAAAAAATTACATAGATTTTAGCATAGATATAGTTTATAGACTAAGTGACATAGAGTTCTTTTTATATCGATTTTTTAACCACTGGAGAAAGCTTGATATAGTACAAGTATATATACAGGGGATAGCCTGCAGCCAAATACAGTACAAACTTACGGACCTAGTGCTATTACTTAGAATTTTTAGAAGGTTGACTCTCGTTGGTCTATTGGTAGCAAGCGCGACTGCTGAGCATGAGGTCCTGGGTTCGATTCCCGGATCGTGCAAAATGTTTTTCAATTAGAAAATTTTCAGTAGCAGCACGGACTCTGGAATTGTGCCCGGTTTATGGCAATAGGTTCTCCTCCTATTAGGTACATGGGACTTATAACATTGCCGGCGAAACATGAGTGTACGGCGTACACCTCTGCTTACCTCCTCTGGGGACTACAGGCATGAGTCTACGTTACGTTAAAAACCCATAGGTTAAAAAACTTTACATAACAAGATATTATATCAAGATGGCAGCTCATCTTTTAAAACGTATTTGGTACACAGCTTTAGTTTTGATGACAAACCGTTTTACGTAAAAAAAATACTTATATTATTTTATCTATCGTCTTCTTTCTTTCATATCTTCATATGATTTTGATTCTTTCCCTGCCCTGGTCCCATGTTACTTGGAGTCGGCCCAAAATGTTTGCTTCTTCTATTCCTTTTTATCAGATTTGTTTCTCTATGGTATAGTTGATAAATAACCTATTATCAGTATTAAAATTCCCGTAACCGCCATGGCATACCTACCATTGAAAAATCTCTCAAATGTTGTGATTTCCATTATGGTAATCCTTCACCGTTTTAAGCTAGCAATAATTAATTTGTTATCAAAGGAAGCTCGTAACAGCAAATATGCTTAGACTCAGTCTTGTTCAAGCATTAAATTTGGCAAGTTATATTCTAATAAAGTTGTTCTGGAATTCAAGTAATAAAATATTTCCATGTTATTAAACAAATTATCATAAGTTCCAAAAAAAATTAATCTTCAATTTAAAAAAGGGTCCCTAATTATATTGATAACGAGCTCATCATATTAAATCAAACGGTCTATTGGTTTTTATTTAAGTAATTGTTTACCATTAAATTTCTGATCCAATTCATTTCTAACAAGTTGTTTCTAAATTGAGATTTGCAATCGTTTTCTGAACTGACAAGATTCGTATTATGTGCCTGATCTTCCTCCAGTCAAGTCGAATTACTGTCCCATCCGAATTGAGAATAAAAGAATAAAAAGCCCCTGTGTTTTTGCATACACTTGTGCACTATAATAATATCTCTTGCGTAGATGGCTAATCTCCGTCTAGATTGGCCGCTGAGACCGAAATTCCGTTAGGTGGACATTGTTGCTATAATTAATACCTAATTGATGTGTTAAATTATGTTATTTAAGAAGCGATTATTGCTTAATTTTCAAAATAATTATGATTATAATTTTCATGTTTAATCATCATGTTGTTTACCCTAGTAGTTATCACAAAGTCAAAGTTTATTTAATATAGTTATATAAAAATATTCTTGTGATTAACTTCATTTCGTATTCATTTTATTTCAACTAGATAGCTGTTACAAAATGTAACAAATAATTATAACTAACAAAGTAAGCAACATATATTTAAGCCACGTTTATGTAATATTAAAGTCCAAAAAGGTTGTTAATTAACGCTGTCTCCGGAGGCCCAATAGCAATAACAACGAAGGGACATTTCTGTAGGACATTTACATTTTTTGTCATGCAAAGCAGCCACAGTCTAAAAACAACGGCCTCAATATACTTTCAACTTTATGAGCTAAACACCCGCCGATATATAAATAGTTTTATTATATGAATGTAAATAAAAGCCACATCATAGACAAAACGTTAGACGACTGAGTTATGTCTATGGCAGTCTGCCATATTTGATGCTACCACGCTGACTGACAAATCGGTGATCAAAGTATGATGTCAACGGTACAACGATATATACTTTATTTGCGCGCATGTGCTACTAAAGCCAGCTGGAAACTAAATTTAGTTATATCGGCGAAAATAGAAACGATACCTACTAAAAATAAATAAAATTGTGAAAATAAAATAGGTATATTAATATCGGATATTTTTAAGACTGCATCCGGATATCCGCATTGAATCCTCGTTCGTATGGAAAATAACGTTAAATATTTTTGTTGATATCATTTTTCAATCTGAGGGTTAAAATATCTTGAATTACGAATCTAATCCCAATTTATGTTCGAACTCTTTGCAACGTTGCGATGGTGCTGCAACGCGTACTAATGCGCGTTGATTGCTGATTGATTAAGTGATCTCCGGTATTTTCTGAACAAATAAAAAAAAATATTATTAAAAAACAAAAAACCCGACTGCTAACTAAAAAGATAGAAACAAGTTGGTTATAGATAGATCATACTTTACACAGTGTTCACAAACGCAGTCGGAGGCATTCTTTAGGTAATATTCCGCCTAAAATTTTTTTTCCCAAGAGATAGTTTAAGAACTATATTATAATATAGTCGTTAAACTATGTATGTACTATACATATATATTATGGCAATCTTTTATCACGAAAAAATGCATAGTTCCTGTACCTCTCACGGACGAAATCGCGGGCTATATCAAGTTTAAACATATAAGTTGTATATATTTTTGTAATCACTTTTTAAAACTCTTTATTTTGATACCCCTCACGATCGGTTTAGGGGATTTTTTTTTTTATTAATCATACCTTTTGGCGCCAAAAATCTGCCATATCGATTTTTTAAAATTTGTATATACCCAGTGACACTCGCGCAATAAAGACGAATCCAACGACATATCATTCATCAAAATCGCTTCAGCCGTTTAGTAGTTACGAGGGAACATAGACATGGACATACATACATACAGGTCAAACACATAACCCTCCTTTTTGGCTTCGCCGCAGTCGGGTAAAAAAAGAAGTAAATATTATTTTATAAAGATTTTACCAAAAAGTTGCATTTGGCTTTAGCTAACTAATAAATAAAATAAAACAACAAACCTATTAATATAATGTTCAGGATGTTGTTCCACACCAGACAATAGTGATTAAATTAATCGCGACTCATTCGTTATAATTTCAACGCTAAAGGTTTTAGTGAGGACTAAAAGGTTGTTTCAGTAATGGCGGTTATTATCATTTGGTTTTTCAGGAAACATGGTGTCTGTTAGCCTTGACTTAAAAAGCCACGAAAATTGTTCGAAAAGGTAGCATTAAATATTTAAGAAATAGTAATGAGAAAAGCAAATGTACACGTGTTCTCTTTTATAAAAAAAAAACTAACAGTATTGTGTGTTTTCTCAGCATCGTAAATATTATGGATGTCAAAAATTATAAAGATTCATTTATTGCCCCAATTCGTAAAATATAACTGTCAAAAATTTTAAAAGTACACATAAAAATCTTGGATATTTCATTATCTCCAGTTACTTTATTAAATTACCAGATTCTCTTCATGCCACTCACATTTCTAACCTACATTTCAACTCTAGAAGTAACAAATGATGCGAAATTATTCACGAAATTCGTGCTCCCACAGCTTTCGTTTACAATTTATCTTCATCTTCAGTAAAACCATTTTGTACTGAAGTATGTATGTGAGCTATTACTTCGAGATACTTTCAGCTTCCTCTTTTCAAATTATGCTTTCTACTGTAATAACGTTTTGTAGAAATAATTGAAATTCAGTATCAAGTTGTCTGATTGATAAAACACGTGTTCATGTAACGGTCAGAGTAATAAATGTAGTAAGTATTGATAATTACCGGTTAAATGATAATATTTTTTAATGTAATAAATATCGGAAGAATGAATATTTAACCGGTAATTATTCATATTTTTTGTAGTGTTTGGTCAAAATAATATATTTTTTAATTATATCACATATCCTTACAATACCGATTTGGGTAGCATCTAAGCCTTCGTTTTTAAGTATTTTAAATCATGAACATAGAAATAGGAATCTCCGTCAACTAAGCCTGAAGCACACGTAACATGATCTTTTAATCGCTTTCTCGAAAGCATCCCACATTGTAGTACCTATTTCACATGTGAACTCTAGTTTTGAAATTATGTTTACCACAGGTATGTGGAAATTAAGAATAATGTCCGGTCAATCTGATTTTATCAATTTAACCATATTATATTATGTCCTGACGAGTATTAATCACACTGAATCATACACATACACACTGTCAAGCGATAACTACGTTCTGTATTGTTACTTGAATCCCACATAAAAATGAAGAAAACATAATTTCCAAAAATAGCTCCACCTATCACGCGATCATTACTTCAGTATTACGGCACCGTAAAAAGACGTAAAAATTAAAATATTCACTTTTACCAATTCATAACTCTTCAATATCGGCATGGGGTCAGTGGTGTGGTCGTTTCGTAAAGTAACAACCTTACCTAGAACATAATATTGAGTCAACGATTTATTTTTCAGAATCATTTTCAAACACAATGTTGTCATTACAAATGGTACATTTTTTTAATTTACTGTATTATTGGTCTAATGGTAGTAAGCGGACTGTTGACCACGAGGTTCTGGAGTTCAATCCCCAGTTCGGGGAAAGTTTTATGGGGTTTTCCATTAGGAATATTCTCAGTCGCAGCACGGAGTCTGGGATTGTGCCTGGTGTGCCCGGTTAATGGCAATAAGCTTTGTGTGTATGTACCTATGTTTAGGATAAAAATTAACAAAATCTTTAGCAAAACTGTCAATTTTCAAATTTCATAATAGTTTTAATACCAAAGTCTCCAATTATTATCACTACTTACTATGATCGTCATGACTGACAAATTGAAATGTCTCAAAGGCATCTCTGATATAATTAAAACTGTATCATCAATCATGGGATACAATTTTGATTATCAGCCTTTGTGACGTCAGACTTGTAATTATGAATACCTATTATCGTTTTCAAGTCCAGTAAGTACTGTTAATGCAAAATTATTAAGGCATATTTTAATTTCCATGCGAATGACGTTGCTTTCGCCGTTGTCATTTGTATGGAAACACATCTCCTTTCCGCTCTTCCCCGCTTTGGTGGAGTCCCGGCCTTAAAACCACAACCGAAATACAATTTCTACGATACATTAAAAGCTTAATAGCTCTACATCAAGTAACGTATGCAAATGACAGGTAACATATTGTTGTTTTCAGATAATTTAACTGTAGGGAATTGGAAACGTGGGTACCTACAATAAAACTTAAACTATGATATTATAAAAGTTAATTTAAAGTATAATTGAAAAAGATTACACAAGGTCGATAACGCGCAAAAAATTCTTGGTGTTACAAGCATTATTATTACGGTTACGGTAATCGCGTATCATCAAGCTGATGGTAGACGATTACTTGTTGACCACTTCAGTAGTACACGCAAAGGTACAAAAGCGTATAATATATTAATTAACAAAACAGTTCGCGTAATGACGCGAATTTCTGTATCAACGCAACGTTGAAAAGAGTTCGTATACGTATACAATAAAAAAAAATAGTTCAAGAGAGATCGTGACAGTTTCACTTACAATATAAGTATTTTTTTTAGTAAAAATGTTTTGTCATCAAAACTAAAGCTGTGTACCAAATATCAGATCAATCTGTCAACAGAAAGAGGGTGAAATATCGATTACTAATTTGAACTAAATAATAAACAGGTCAAGCTAAGTAAAACCGTTTAAAAATAAAACCAATAAGGCAGTCTAACCTAAAACGAGACATGTAAAGGTTAGGTAAATGCCTAACAGCTTCACAAACACTTGGCATTTAAGCATAACATTACCTAGTTGAGTTAGAGACCTTCGTGATATTTCCGAACGGACTGAATGGACGCGATAACGTGTAATATTTTACATAATGTATTATGTTAATTCAGGGTTGTAAAGGACTGTTATTGTTGTAGTAGTGGTGTAGTAGGTCTTGGTATTCTCTCTCTCTCTCTCCCTCTTTTTTTTATCACAAGGATTATAGTAAAATTAGCATTTTTGTGGCTTCGTTCTCGTGGTTCTAATTCTTTTACGACGAAAAGGACCCTAGTTGCCGAGCTTTTTAATTATTTTCTTAGTAGCTAAAGACATGTGTGGTCTGGCGTTATCAAGACGAAAGACTTTCTATTGCTCTCACTGTTTAACCCTGACTTTACCACTTATTAACAATTGTTTCAATCTCTTGAGAATTATTTATGTAGTAGTGTAGTTAACATCTCACATGATGTCACTGTCAAAACTACATGTCTCAATTTTTTGACCGAAAAATCCCAAAATTCCTACAACAATAGGATTATGCTACAAACCTATAATTCAACCTTGTTTTCAGTTTCCGCGAAAGTAAATAATAGCGGCTATTCTCATAGTTCCTTGAAAACTGTTTAATACTACAAGAGGAATTGGTAACCAAGTCCACTGCTTAACATTCCTTTGAAATAAACCGAAATGTGCTACAACTGGTCACCCATCCACGGAATGACCGCGTCAAGCGCTGCTTAACCTGAATAATCACGACAATCAACTCAATATAAAGCACTGCCAGTGCCTGGTATGAATAATTTACTTGGGAAAAAAATATTACCGAGCACGTGTCACCAGAGACATGGAATACGCGATTTAATTTACACATTTTTTTATCGTACTTATATGGTTGTTGAGGATGTTATTTTTTAAACAGAATAAATGGCATTGTACGCCGATCGCGACGTCGAGAACATTCCTTAGCTGAAAGCCTTTTAGGTCTCGCTACAATCCCAGTTAATCATTCTGAGCTATAAGTGAGTAAGACCACGTGGAAAAGAAAGAATCAAAAACATTCTCTGGGTTCCTCATGTTTTCTTTCAACGTTTTGTGTGGATACTTTATACCTTTTTTTTTAAATTCTATTCAAATATATTTAAGTTCTAGTTAGTAACTACTTAAAAACAATTATTTATAATAATTTATTTCTTTTTAGTCAGTAACCACCTATAATTAAATAAATCAGCACGCAACTGTCCCACTGCAGGGCAAAATCATCACAAAAAAATACATAATTATGACATTGAAAAAGTCACATTGGTACATGCCAAGTTTGAACCCACGCTCAGATGCTTATAAAGCGGTTTTAACCAATGTGCCACCATGACTACTAACCTATAAATACACTAAATACAATAAATGAAACAAAAAAAAATCTTTAATCTAAAATACCGCTCGTTGATTGTTAATGTTGATGAGATGAGATGAATACAAATTTAATACAATACGACTCTACGGTTTTCAATATATTTGTAACAGCTGTCTACCACGTCACTAGCCTAGTGATATGACCGTCGACTGATAAACCAGTGGTCTCGAGTTCAATCCAAAGGCGCGCACCTCTGACTTTTAGTAAGTTATGTGCGTATTATAAATTAATTATCAGTTGCTAAAAGGGTAAAAGAAAACATCGTGATGAACCAGTACACCTGAAAGATTTTTTAATGGTGTGTAAAGCCATGTCAGAGGCCTACGGGCGTGTTAAACTCTGACACCTGATTGTTAATCAACCATGCGATAAGAAGAAGACCACGACACTAAATTGCATGAGGTCAGATCGTCAAAGAAAATTGTGTATCTACGAATTGACAGCACAACATCATTACAGCATTAAACATTACTAAACTCCTGTCAACTCTGAAAAAGAGTTCAACATTTGATGGAAGTAACTTAATATTCACTGTAATTGATAGTCCCTGAAATTCTTTTAAACTTCCAACTTATTTCTTACGCAAAATTCACAGTTTCTTCAGAAATACTATGACCAACCTGTCAAAAACTTTCGTAACCTTTATCTAGCCGCTGAATAATGTAATAACTTAGCTAGAACTGTCAATTTTCATTAATTGTAACATGGAACTTAACTTTAAGAATAAAGTAGTAGGTTACAGGTTAAAATGACGAAATTAACTTTGGAATTTTAAAGTAATTTATCCTATTTTATACACAATCACGAGCCCAGACAAGTACACACAAACGGTCCGATATTATCTCTAGCGTCTATTTAAGAAAATTAAGTGTGTGACATAGATAAAAGATCCCTTCTATATAAAGACATACCTATATTAGAACTTCTTCTATCTTATTCAGATAACTATTTTTAAGAAGTTTCAAAAGTGCAAATGTGTACATGTCTGTGCTTGTGACTATACTTCGAAGCCATAGTATAATATAAATATTCTTACCTTGTGTGTAGCTATGTAAAAATCAATATCAATTAGACTTGGTAGTAAACTTTAACTGGGGTACGGGCTTCTATAGATATGTTCGCGTTCCAAATGTATTATTTACACGAAGCACTACACTTAAGCCTTTAATCTATACACAACTTTGGTCCACTAACCAGACGCACAATATTCTTAAAAAATATATTTACAATAAGTTTAGGATATGAAGAATTGATATCAGCTGTTGCTAATAAGTCACTCGTTTGGACCGAAAGGTAGAGTCTAGAACAGTTAACTAAGCGTGGTTTGTTCTATAATTTGGCTATGTTTGGATTTATGAATACACATACACAGTTCAGGCGACGAAAATAAACTTTGTACATCGAATAAATCACTAACGCATTCACTTACGATCCAGCGATTGGCATAAGTTGGTATTTAAAGTAACAAAACTTGGGTGCCAGGGCCGGCAATTATACGATAATATTTAAATATACACTTGCAACTCCTAATCTGCATGCAAAAAAAGACGTCCGCACGAAATCCGGTTCAAATATCGCGGCAAGTAGCTGGGCGGCGTGGCCTTACGTCCGCGCGCCCTGCCGCTCAAACGCGGACTGAAAGCTTTCCCTGCGTTCCTGAAGCCGGTGCACGATTGAAAAAGCTCACCATAATTCTCCAATATTCCTGTATGTACGAAAGAGATGACATAGTATTTTTTGTTTCTACTTCAAACGCCATGCTGGACTAGCGTCTATCAGAACGAAACGAAGGTGTTCGTATCAAAATAAACATGCAACCGACTGTCTGGTTTTGGTAGGTCAGAAGGAAATGCGTTTAAAGACGATTACAAAACTTGCTTAGTTTACTTACATGCTCGCTTTCCGAAAACTCTCTGAAATAGCTTGAAAGTCTGCAAAACAAAGTTATGAATTGTTTATTGAAAACTGTAAGTTGAAAAAATTAATTGTTGCTTTTCAATTAAGGAAAGGAATAACTAATAGTATTAGTAAATTAATCTTTACAATCGCATTAAGTACACGCTAGTCCCTATTTCTAGCGAGTAAACCAATTACAATAAGTAGGCCATTGGCTACATGTAAACACTATAAATGGATTAAAATGCTTTTGGACGTAAATTTATAGCACTGGGTCCAATGAGGCATTTTAATTTAAAAGTAGTAATTATTTTACATTATAGTATGAGTAATGTTATTAAACTTTTTTGTTTTTTTTTTATTATAGTTCTTAAATTGTATTATGTTTTAATCGTAGACAAGCTATATTGCATTAACAATTAAATATACATTATAACAATATATAAACAATCTATAAAGATAGCTTGTTAGTAATTAAAATTATTAGAATAATGTTAATGAAAAGTACATAAATGTCAGTGATTTATTTTGTGAGGCATCGACCGATTCTTTTAAATATAAATCGGTCAGTCGGCCACCAATTTTTGTAGGACACCCGCGCCTCGTTCACACACAATATGTTATTAGAACAAATTAATAACAAAAGACGGTCAGGTGCGCAGTACTAGCAACCAGCGTGTGTATGACTAGATGTATGAATGTAGACGAGGCAAAAAGAGTATGAAGGAACCGTAGCAGGTGGCGTTCTGTAGTTTCTGCCTACCTCTGTGGGAAAAAGGCGTGAATTTATGTATTCTATGTATGTGGAATAACATGGAGTCAATCATACAGTATATTAGTCTGCTTGATTAAGAATCTTTCATATATTTAAGAACTAGGCTCTTGTCAGTAGAGCAATCGCCAACTCTCTCTATCCTTTGTCTTTTGACTTCTTAACATTTCACGACTTCTAAACTCACCTACAACTACACCCGCAATGAGAACGGTCAGGTGCACTGTTCTTTGCGACCGCATTTTCAAAACAAAATTTGGCTTCGCCAGTTACATCCGTGCACACGACAGGAAATAAATTTAAGGGTCGCCGTCGACGGATACGTCGAGGAGGACATCATCCTTCAAGACTCATAAAAATATTAAGATTACGTCATGTTAATTTATTTATTGTAATGGATTCCATCAGTAGTGGATGTAAGAAGTCATGTTACATTTAGTATCTATCAAATACAAAATCTACATTAATAAAAATCAATTGCTCTCATTTGGCTCGCACTTTGACAGTTTATAATCAAACTCCGAGTTAATTGTTTGTGACCCTAACAACTAAAAAATCTGGACGACTTGCGAGAAAAACCTCTTACCCAAAAAACACGTGGCTAAGATACTTTACTGTTTACTTTTTTTTAAGAAAATAATAAATAAAATATAAAAATACCCAAAGGGTTTACAAATCACGGACCGGATCAGTCTAAAGCATTTCTAATTATTCTAATGTAAATTGAGATTAAAAGCTTTTAGAATACTAGAGATAACAGTTCTAATCTCGATCTAACCCCAAGGAAACTCCAATCAACTCATTTATCAGTTTGTACTTGATAACTTTGTGTTTCACTTGGTTTGGTTTTGGTAGAGTCTAAATATAACAGAAGATGTTACAAAAAGAATGGTTTAAATTAAAATTAAGATTTAAAGTACGCACTACTTGTTTCTTAAAGAAATTTCTTCCAGCAGACTTGCGAGAAGTATGTATACATAATTGTACACCGCAAATATAAATATATATGCAGATACGCGCACCTGTGGCATGGGTGCGTAGCATTGTGATGGGAGAAATACATATAATTTTTCATGATCGTATTAAAAAAAAAGATCGAAGGTCTAATTTAATTACAATTGTTGGAAAAAAAAGTTGTAATACTTGAATCTTTTAACTTAAAATATACCTAATATTATTTAGGTTTTCAATTGAGTATGAGGTTTTTTCATTTTGAAAAATGTTAAATCGTAAAGTTAAAGTTTATCCGATAAAATTTTGATGTATCTTCGTTTTATATAGGGAAAGTGTGTCAACATCTTAGAAACTTCAACAAGATCATCGCAAACCAACAATAAAAGTCCCAAACTTCGTGTAAAAAGCAAAAAATCTCTACGTGAGATCAACTTTTTTAATTTGCGTAATAACAGTCACTTAGGGCGAGTTTACGCAATTTGAGTTTTATAACAACATGAATAAAGTATCATTTCGTTGATTAGGTCCTTTATCAAATATTGCATAATGTAGATAACTCTGGCCAGTAGAGGATTAACTTTGTTAGGTTTTGTCCCACTGAGGATGAGACGGATTGACATGACAAAATGGGTCCAGTATTTTTGGGTCCTCATAAATAATTTGAGAGTCCTTGGAATTTTCATAAAGTTCGTAAGGGTAAAGAATAATGTTAGAAAAGAAAATAAATATGTCGAAGAGTTTTCTGTATGCCAACTTTGTGATGTGTGTGGGTTTTTCTGTGAATGATCTTTGGTACAATATTTCAGAAGTTTGAACAAGTTTATATAAAGTTAAAGTGTACTTTGACTTTTACTAAAATCGCAGAAGAAAACCAATTTGAATAAACATATAATTTAATGTTGTTAAGTAAAAAATCAAATACTACTTAATTATAAATGTGAAAGAGTGTGAGGGAGGATGTATGGATGGATAGATGGATGTTTGTTGTTACTCTTTCACGCAAAAATTGCCGCACGGATTTTGATGAAACTACATATACATCATAATACATAAGCTACAATTTATCAACATACCACGCGGGCAAAGCCACGGGCGGAAGCTAGTATTTAATACATGCAAACCGAAATTAATATGAATTAGTAATTAGCGAGAATCAATAACAAAAAGTGAGAACCCGTCTACATCTCCTTTTTGAAAGTCGATATAAAAATACACTACGCAGTTAGTTTCTATTATCACAGGTGGTACTACAAGTTGGGAACAGAGCCAAAACGGAGAGCGATTTGTTACAAGTTATCTACACATTTAAGTTGACTAAATTTTATTTGATAGTGCAACTGGTGGTGGTACTTCCAATATGAATATTACTATTTCTAAATATATCGCGACAAAATTGCATCACCCACACACACACATCAAAAATACTGAATAGGGTATCTTAGGAAGATATTATCTATCTTAATATCTTATTAAATGAAATTGTTTAATAAGAAATTCGTAAAAATATCTGACTCGGGAGGACTTGAACCTTAGTTTTTTATTAAATAATTTCATTAAATTCAAGGTAATGCTATTCTAATTTTCGAAATTTCTGAAGATGCAGTTGCTGTAATCTCTTTCCTTATAATGAAGATAATTATGCTTATACACCTATCAAGTAAGAGCGGTTTGAGTTTGATAGTAGAAACTATAGTGCGTCTCTTTCTAGGAAATAATGTTTAAAGTATCAACAAACTTGGTTTAATATTTTTAAATATTCAAATAATTTTTGCTCTTATTATTTCTTTTTTTTTATTTACACACCTACAATCATTTCATAAAATAACATTCAACATCAATAATCATCCTAAAGTTATCCTGAAATTAATATTAGCTACTCAGCGAACAAAAATTAAATTAAGGGCAAAGTACTTTAATTTGACACTGCCTGTAACAAATTATATGAGAATTAATAAGAAACCAATTTAATACGCCAGCCGTTTCAATTTGGAAGATATTAAAAAGTTGCCTCAAGATGTTTTAGTAATTGAGCGTAAAAAGATTTGGGAAAATATTTTCTTCGAGTCTCTGGTTGACGGATGTGAAAGAACTCTTAAGTATCCTTTCTCTTTCTTTACAGCCCGGTTTAAGTCATAAAAACTTGTTTTGAACTTATTTTTCTTTGGACGACTAATGAAGAAGTTCGTGTCAGAATTTAAGCCTATTATGATTTTACACACCATTTAGTCATATAGTGAGTGATTAGATTAGATTAGAGTCGTGATAGCCTAATGGTGGTGACCGTTGACTGGCAAGTCAGAAGTCTCGGGTTCGAACCCAAGGCGCGCCTATGACTTTTCGTAAGTTATGTGTGTTTTATAAATTAATTATCACTCTCCGTGCCTCGGATAGCACGTTAAGCTGTTGGCCCCGGCTGTCAATTGTAGATCTTTGACAATCGTTACGGGTAGTCAGAAGCACGAAAGTGTGACAACCAATCTTACCAAGGGGTATCGTGTAACCCAGTATCTGGGTTGTGGAGGTCTGATGGCAGTCGCTCTATGTAAAACACTGGTATCCAGCTGCATCCGGTAAGACTGGAAGCCGACCCCAACATAGTTGGGAAAAGGCTAGGCAGATGATGAGTGAGTGATTAGATTTGGTACGTAGTGTGTTAGGTGTAGTGGTTCCTTAAGATGTTTTTTGTCTATGAGGTAAGGAAGTGAGCTTCATTATTTTATACATTCGAAAATTTTTTGTACTAAGGCGTGCCTTGAGTTCATTATCAAAGTCCTTATTAATCTACTTCCAATTTATTTGTTTGTCCTCCGATTCTCGTGGATAATCGTGGATCGATTTAAGTAATGTTTTTATTGTTTAAAGGATTTATTATACTAACCGATTGATATCCGATAAATACTTTCTGACAATGAACTTCGGCGATACAGAATGGAACTCCTCATCGGACGATAGCAAACCTTTTGTAACACCTAATCAATCGCATTTTGTTTTACCGGCTAATGAAAAGTTCGGGGCCTACCTTTTGAAGTTAATGTGTTACTCAAAACTAAAAAAAAATAGATGAAATAATGGATGACATAATCTTTACGGAGACAACTTTATGTCGTCATCAACGAGAAACTATAATTTTATAACATAAGAAATAATTTTTATGCATAAAAAACTTTTCTAACAGATTCACGTAATTAAAACTATTTTAAAACACGTGGCCGTCACAGCGTGTTGTAATTGTCACGCTACGTCAACGAACCAAACGAGTCGACATTAATAAAGTCATAAATCTAACGGAGTCGGCCGTAAAATTTAGACTGACAGAAGAATTAATAAAATTAAAACGGTAGACATTGGTGCTAATTCTCTTGTACACGCTCTAAACTAATTTAGACTCGCCATCTCTCTTTCTAACAGGGATCATTAGAAAAGGATAGCAGTTTTTTAGAACTGTCAAACTAGTCCATTTGCGTAATATCAACGAGAATATAGTCGGCATGTTATAGGTCTCGTCTAATTTTACGTCAATTGCAAGGACGTAGACTAATTTGACAGCTCTAATGTGATAGTTCAATTTGCTGTCTTTTTTCGATGGTGTTTATTAGAAAGAGATATAGTTAGACTAAAATTAGTTTAGCGGGATGTACAAGAGAATCAGCACCATTATGTCAGAAACTGCCTACATAGTTTGTAATTTATTATCGTTTTCAATGGTTCGTCTTTCTCAGGCATATTTTTCAACCAAAACTGCCTGAAATTAAGTGTCTGTAGCAGTTTATAATTGATGGAAATTTAAGTATTTTGTGGAATAGATAATGAATGAGTAAGAAAAAAAAAACTCAACGAAAAATACTACCTAAATAAGTAAGTAACCAAAATAGACGTCAAAAAAACGTGATAATGAAACAAACAATAGTCTATACCTCTTGATATACATATTTAAGGTTGTCGAGATATTGTGTCACAATAAATTTGGCAAATAAAATAAATTTATACGAAGATAATGAAGTTTAATTTCTTTTCTTAATTTAATTAACATACTTAATGAGTAAGGAAAAAAATAAACTCAACGAAAAATACTACCTAAATAAGTAAGTAACCAAAATAGACGTCAAAAAAACGTGATAATGAAACAAACAATAGTCTATACCTCTAGATATACATATTTAAGGTTGTTGAGATATTGTGTAACAGTAAATTTGGCAAATAAAATAATTTATACGACAATAATGAAGTTTAATTTCTTTCCTTAATTTAATTAACATACTTATAATAAATATTAAGGTGCAGATAGTCGCTAGGCTGCTATCTCGTTCACACATTGAAGATACAAAATCAATGAATATAGATGAGAAATTCAAATAAATCAATTGAATAGCATTAAATGAAATTTTATTTTAAGCAAATTTTTATTTAAAAACATGTTTCGATCAAGCTGAAACATTGTAATGTTTTTTTCCTTCAATCGGTTTATTTCGATTTTTCATAACTATATTAATTGATTTTAGATCTTTAATTAACTTCAAAGCGCGAGCGATTTAGCAGATTAGAGCAAAGAGGCGCCTTAATGCTACTGAAAGTTGGTGTTGAAAAAATGTCTGTTCTATACAAAGCAAATATTTTTTTCTAACCTCACTTAATCCTATTAAGTCCCATCTACATCATAATTTGTGTAGTTAAATATTCTGCAATAACCTGCAGGTAAAAACAGTATTGGTGCTGATTCTCTTGTACATCACGCTTAACAAATTTTAGTCTAACTACATCTCTTTCATTAGAAACCACCTTCTTAGAAAGCACCTTTGGAAAAGGATAGCAAATTGAACTGTCAAATTAGTCTTAGTCTGCAATTGACGACTATGGATATCATGCAAATGGACTAGTTTGACAGCTCTAAAAATCTCTTATCCTTGTCTAATGATATCTATTAGAAAGAGAGATTGGGAGTTTAAATTAGTTTAGAGTGTGTGCAAGAGAATTAGCGCCATTGCTAAAATGTCTAATAAATTTCAATTTTTGTTAAAGTTAAACTTATTGCTCCCGGAGTTCATTCTTTTATTTAATAAATACGGTGTGCTACGTACTGCAAGTCGGTGAACTGTCATAAGGTATTGAATCTATGGCTGCAGTAAAGTATAATGGAACTGAAGTTTCATACAGCTCTCGGACTACTTTTAAATAATATATCAGGAAGTTTTAATGTTAGTGGATTATTGTGGAATAGTGGATGCTACAACTATATTGAATTTTTCTAGACTAGTTTTTCGGGTGAACTAAAATTTATTTGTTCGATGCATACGAGTATGTGCGACAGCTAGATTTAATCTATCAACCAATTATTTCTATCTATCAACTAGGTATTATTTTATTAATATTTATATTATATATTTTATTTTATTATTAAATTGTTACTATTCACTGTTTTTTTATGGTTGATGACGAATATCGTGTTGATGCATTGGTTACGGACCAACTTTGCAAGCACGTGCGTATGGGTTCAAACCTGGCATACACCATTGTGACTCTTTCTATGTAGTAAGGTACTTTCTTAGTTAATCTAAAACACCACTGACTACACTACACGGTGAAGAAAACATCGTGAGAAAAATGGTCTGAAATCGCCAACGCAGTGTTTCATCCTTCTCGGTATGAGGAGAGGCTTTTAACTTGCAGTGGGAATTTTACAGGCTGGTTTATTTATTTATACGCCTACTTGCTCAACCCCCCAAATATTCTTAGTTCGCACATTCTGCTGTAAAATGGAAAACAGGTGCCTCATTATTACATGATTAATGTACGAGTAGGTAGGTATTCGTCTACTTTAGCCTCAGTTTGAGAAAAGATTTATGGCCACATAAATAGCCAATAACCAGGCATAATTAGTAAATTTAAAATTAAAATCGAGGACACCATGCCTCACGCTTTTATTGTAATTAACTTTGGCCTTGAAACTGGCAGCTAAAGGACGAAAACGTAAACAAGATTAAAATAAATATTGAATGTTATTGGCATTTCATTTTAAACATTCAAAATGTTATTCTAGAATGTTTTCGGCATTTTAAAAGAGAATAGTATTCATGATTGCCTCGTTGGTCTAGTGGTAGCAAGTGCGACTGCTGAGCACGAGGTCCTGGGTTCGATCCTCGGGTCGGGCAAAGTGTTATTAGGTTTTCCATTAGAAAATTCTCAGTAGCAGCACGGAGTCTGAGCTTGTGCTCGGTTAATGGCAATAGGCTTGCCCCCTATAGTATGTAAATATATATAACCGGTGAAACGTGGGTGTACTGTATACACATCTGCCTACCCCACTTGAAAAATACGGGCGTGATGTTATGTTATGTTTAGTATTTATTATAAGTTTTAATATTTCTTTTAATAAAATTGCCTAAGTGTTATTTTATCTTTAGTTCACTTTTTCTATCAATTTTTAAATACGCATTATTATAATTTTATTAAAAAATGATCTCTTCATGATATATGATAGAAATATAGCAATCAGTTTTTACTGCGCATTTGTTTACACCGACCTGTCAAACTTACTGACAGCTAACAACGTAAACAACACCCCTCAAGTAAACTCCATCCTTTCGAGTATAAAACTTGTGAAGTGTTGCCATTAGGAAAGTTCTTGGAGTTTCGCTGAAGTTCGCTGAAGTTAGCGAGTATCGCATCCTGCATTTTAAGTGAAGGCTTACCTTGATTGTAACGACAGTAATTTTTGTTACGTTTTAATGAAACTTCCTGATGAGAAGTTTCGGGCTCTTGTACTTTTCGCGAAATTCATGTTGATGCGGTATTATCATTCCGTGGTTTTAAGTATGACAATATTTTTTACACATCTTTTTCTTTCATTAATAAATACGTCGTGGTGGCGCATAGGTAACGGTAACGCTTTGCAAGCGCCTGAGTGTGGGTTTGAACTTGGCATGTACCAATGTGCCTTTTTCAATGTCATAATATGTACTTTCTTAGTTAATCTTAATGGACTGAATAGTCTAAAATCGCCAACACGCAGTGAGTTAGCGCGATGATTAATGCTCAATCCTTCTCTGTATGAGAAGAGGCTTTTGCCCTACATTGGGAAAGTTACAGGCTAATTTATTTATTTATAATAAACAAATATTATAGGTATAACTTGATCGACACTACAAAACCGTATAATGAATGAAGTCAATAAAATCAACTGTAATATAGGCCTTAGGCGTGTAAAAGAGATTTGAAATTTCGATTGATGCCGATGGGATACGGTGGCTCAGCGGTTAGAGCGTCGACACGGTGTGTCGAAGATCGTGGGTTCGAATCCCATCCGTATCAGTTGTTTTTTCAAATTTTCTTATTAAATAATTATATGTAATATAGTGTCTGCTCCAATCAATCTAATCTATTAATATTCAATGTAGGTATATGTAATGCTGTATTAATATTTATTATAATGTCATTTATATTAACTGTCAATAACAAAATTATTAACGTAATAATTTAGTTATTTTTTGTTCTTATTTTTTAATTCAAATTTTTACTTTCTTTTTTGTCAATGCTAATAATTGATACTAAATAAAAAAAAAGATGCTAGTCTTATTAAAAAAAAAACTCTTCCATTACTTTTATTTTATAATTATTTTCAGTTCTTAAAATATGTATTTTTGTTATTTGGGCTGTATTACCGTCAGACACAAATCTGTCAATTTATATTCGCTATAAAGTTCTGAATTCTTTTCAAAGTATGTTTTATAATACCTACCATATTTTTTTATGGATAGTAAACCAACTGCGAAAGCACGAAGATAATTCTATTTAATCATGAATAACAGAAACCCAAAGCTTCTTGGTCAGAGTGGATAAATAATCGTATTTATACGGTGACTTTGCCTCAGAAAATTCACGTCTTAAGTTTTAGAGTGCAGCTGCAGCTCTACACTTTCATTACGGTGTAGAATTATACTATTATCACAGTGATGATCTCATAGTGATTTATTCAGGAATTAATAATTATACATTTAAAAACAAAATTAAAACTACATTAAAATTATTTTCAAATTAAATCTACTTAAGAAATACACTAAACCTAATAAATACTAAAAGAAAAAAAAAACTCATAGTTAGTAAGTTACCGTCTAAGACTCACGTTGTGGAATTCAATAAAGTTTTTGAATTTGAATATAAAAAACTCTTCTTGGAATATTTTTGGACATTTTTAGATAAAAAACAATGATATTTTTTTCGGTATTTTCAACTCTAATTGCGACGTCAGTAGAATACAAACTGGTATTTGGTTTAAAACTGATTTTATGTGATTATTTTTTATAGAATCGGTTTAATAGTTTAAGACATTACCTTAAATACGAACAAACTAATTTTTCGTCTGAAATGATGTACCTAAAATATTTGATATTAAATTTTCTATCTTCTTTGTGTTCTGATAAACCGTAAAAATGAAATAACACGTACAAAGTGCATGAGAAATGGTTTTAGGTATTTCAGTTCATCGCTCAAAGGATCCATTAATTTTACTTCACTCACTGACATTAAGCCCTTTCCTTAGTTTTCTGAGAAAAGTATGCACTACCTACGTTTTTTCTTTCATATTCTAGCAAAAAAAAACACATATCAAAATATATAATAGACGAGTAATACATATTATATATATATTGTAATGAAAACAAAACACAATTTCAAAATAAAATAGAAAAAATAATTTTTATTTAATAAACAAAGATGACTAATTTTGAGGTATGTCTACGTCAGGCGGTTTAAACTCTGACACTAGGTTCATCAACCATACGATAAAGAAAGAAAGAAGAACAATTTCGAGTATACATATCAAATCTACATGCTGTATCGGAAAAGCTATATAAGTGCCAAATACTTTATCCAGGGAAGTCTGCATTTGTGAGCGAACAATTCAGTTTTTATTACGATTATTTTGTTAGAGCTTTAGTTTGTAGTTTTTATTCAGAGGCAGTATATAAAGATTTATGTGACTATGATTCACGTCACGTATAAAAGTGTGGCTCGCATAACGGCCAATCGTCCGCACTGATATCAAATATCTATTGTGTTTGTAAATTGACAGCTTAAAAAGTTGTCAAACGATTCAAAAATATTTATTTAGAATAAAATACAAAAATATTTTGGCCTAAATATTTATTAGACTAAGACATTTTGATCAAAAATAATATGACGCAAAACCAAGAATATTGGTAGGAATTGACTAAAGACTCATATAACGAACCATAGATCAACACAATATCCTCACGCGTCGAGTAAATACACCAATTTGGACCCTAAACCATGAAAAATGAGCCTTCACATTACTCCAGTAACGTTTAAGCTTTTTCTATGACAATTAACTGCAAAGAAATAAATAACATACTTTATTTATTTTTACATTATACATACTTTTTATTTTACACCACTTTGACAAATATAATATTACAATACATGATTTATATAAAATCGTACAATGTATGTACAATCGTACAATAAAATCGGTTTTATTGCACATGGCAATTTCTAACAGACATACTTAGGATGGAATGAAATAATACACATACACACGAAGCTACGCTAACTTGGCATATTTTATTTATTATATTTTCTATACAAATGCACAAAAATTTGAATTTGATAGGAATTTTTGAAAATGGTTATTAGTTATAAAGAAATTTCAGCATTTAGGGATCGTTAATCAAAATAAATAAAATTAAAAATTAATGAATAATTGAAGTTTAAATATAAAAAATCGACTATTTTGGAAGATATTGAATATCAAATGTGCTTACAGCTGTCTACTTAATAACTTTTTCTTAAATTTTCAGAGCATTAAGATGATAAATGATTGTAGATATTTTAGAGAAAAAAGTTTTTAATAAATATTCTTTTTTTATATTATATTTTTTAAACATAAAAAAAAATCGATTACGCATTGGATTTTTAATTTTTCGATGTTTATTATTTTGTAAGCAATATACCTACATCTGTAAAGCATTATATTCTAACTGCAAAGGGAGATATGCTAGCCTTCTAGTACTCCATACAGAGAAGATGTTACTACCATTTGATTTGGTTGGATGGCTGGCTTGATAGAAAATCTCGTTATCACGGGCAAGGTTGTCAATACATTTTGAATCATTTTATAAAAGCTACATATAGCTCTTTATCTAAAAAGCATTTCCATTTTACATTATATCTCTTTAGTTTTTTTACTTCTTTAAGGTTTTCTTTGATTTGAATCAAATAGTAGACTCAGGGTCTTCTTGATACCCTTTTCCCTTTAATCATTTATTTTCATCAATTCATCACGCCTTACCAAATGTCCTAACATTGTTTCTCTTCTGTTTTCCATCGTTTCAACTATATTCTATTATAATATAAATCAGACCAATTATTATTCCGAAAACGGGAAGACAATAATGTCTACTCAATTATTGAGCTTTGAGGGAATACTACCATTACGTCCTATTACTTATGTAAACAATAATATTAATTGATAGAACAATCACAATACTACTTCATTTTACCTTCACACAAATAATGGAACCGAGACGAAACCGTCTTGAATTTAAATCGTACCACAATAGCAATGAAACATTAGTTACAAAGGAATTGTCATTTTTATTTTTAAATTGCTTCAAGGTTTCGTATTATTTTCTAATTTAGTTTGATTTTGGTTGTAATTCTTTTTACACTTTTAACTAATTTTGGATTAATTTAATTTAATATAAACCTAATTTTTACTTATTGATCTCTCTTTCTAATTCTAAATCACATTGCAAAAGATTTTTTTATGAAACTTACAGTTTCATATCCATTAGTTTGATAAAAATTGCCTGCCTTCTATTCTTAAAAGCAATTTTGAAAACCATCTTATTCTGGGAACTGCAATATGTTGAACTCTTGGTTAAACTGAACCTGAGATAGACAGATTTGTGTCACAAGGTATAAATTAGCTTCAGTTCAACGACGGTCAAAGGCCTGAGTTGTTACATTTGTGAAACCGATCTCTATCTTTGGATTGACCGCATTCTAACTTTTATACAAAAAAGTATCTCATTGTCTTGAATAATAGCTATAGAGCTCTCTAATATTTACGAATATTTTATTACTCGTAAAGTTAGATAACTATATTTTAGTAAAGCAAAAATTGTTTGCGAGCAGGATTCGAATTTGCGACCTATTGCTTAAGTGAAATTTCTCTTTATTTTGAACTTCTTAGGTTGACATCAGCGCCATCTATCTTACAAGTCATGAGTTGCTTCACCACGATTAATTAGTAATTAAAGTTCGAGAGAAATCCTCAAGATTTAATCAACTATATTAAATCTCTACGAATGTAGTACCTTTTATAATTTTAGTAGAACTTTTAAAAGCAGTAATAACTAAGTTAGACAGCCAAGTTAAAGGTCGTAGGTTCGGAACCCAGGCACCTCTAACTTTTCGGATTCATGTGCGTTTTAGAAATTAATTATCACCTGCTAAAACGATGACGAAAACTTCGTGAAGAAACCATCACACTTGATTTTTTCAACGGTGTGTAAAGCCATAGTGTTCATCAACCATACGATGAAAAAAAGCCTAGAATATCACTTACTTATTACATCAGCTTGTTTAACCATCACATAAATGACAAGAGACACTACTAAAGTTCATTAACTAAAACTGAGTTAAGCCCTTTGATCTGCCAGTTTTTAAATACAAATAAAACTATTGTTTCATTCTCAGCAATTTCAGCAACTTTGTTGAATTGTGCTCAGTAGCAACTGAGTAAAGCCGAGTTATAAAACACGGCGCCAATTATTCCTACGTGGCGTGGTTCAGATATTTTGCGGATAGGTACCTACCATGAACATTTTTTTAAATGATGCAGTTGCGGTCTTAGGCCACAAATTCGAAGCAGCGGTGTTTGGAGCGTACAGTGAGGCGTTACATACTCGTAGGTACATAAATGTTACCAACGCCACGCTGCTCGCGTGCTCCAAACACCGCTGCTTTGAATTTGCGGCCTTAGTACAAACAAACAAAAGCGCTTATCACAATACTCGAGAAATATTTTCTTTAAACAGGTACTACAAATAGCTGCAAAATTACAGTTTCGGTCATAACGACCGTAAGCTATGTTGTTTAAACCCCAAAAAGCCAAAGATATTCGCACAAATCTTCCGCTGTGGGTGTAAAATTGGCCTTTAACCCTTCTTTAGGAGAATGTATTTCCTACGCTTCTTGTGGCGGTCACATTATTCTCAAGGTAAAACGCTGTTTACGGTTAATATTTGTACTGTGGATGAGATACAGACAAGCTTGAATATTGTAAGCTATGCTTGGAAGCCTTAGAAAAAAAAATAAGTTTCATTTATTTACTTATTCATAGTAACTTCGCAGTATAGTAAGTCTAACTTTACTTTGTTAAGTTAACATAATTTCTTACAATACGCTAAATAAAAAGTTCTCAAATATAGTAATTTTACATAAATTGTTAGCAAAATTGAGAAATTACAATTTATTTGATTATCTCTTCCAATTGTTGCTATGCATGTCGTCGATGTCCTAGAGGTGATAGAGGTGTGAGAGTCGTGATAGCCTAGAGGTGGTGACCGTTGACTGGCAAGTCAGTGGTCTCGGGTTCGAACCCAAGGCGCGCACCTCTGACTTTTCGTAAGTTATGTGCGTTTTATAAATTAATTATCACTCTCCGTGCCTCGGATAGCACGTTAAGCTGTTGGCCCCGGCTGTCAATTGTAGATCTTTGACAGTCGTTACGGGTAGTCAGAAGCCCCAGTCTGACAACCAGTCTTACCAAGGGGTACCGTGTAACCCAATATCTGGGTTGTGGAGGTCTGATGGCAGTCGCTCCATGTAAAACACTGGTATTCAGCTGCATCCGGTAAGACTGGAAGCCGACCCCAACATAGTTGGGAAAAAGGCTAGGCAGATGATGATGAATTGTTGCTATGCATGTACAATATATCTGTACTGAGGTTGAATATCAATATATTTATCGTCGCAATAATCACAATCCACAGCCTAAACTCAGCCGGGCTAAAATTATAAAACAACACCCAGCCCCCAGCTTTCGACAGCAGCTAGTCTACCAAAGCTTTTGTCTCTATGTCATCGAGCTACATAAGTTATAACAATATATTTGTTCAAATAACATTTTGTACAACTTTCAACCCTCCTTACATTCTTCTTCTTCTTATCGTGTGGTTGATGAACAACCTGGTGTCAGAGTTTAAACCGCCCGTAGGCCTCTGACATGGCTTTACACACCATTGAAAAATCTCAGGTGTGCCGGTTTCATCACGATGTCTTCCTTCACCGTTTTAGCAACTGATAATTAATTTATAATACGCACATAACTTACGAAAAGTCAGAGATGCGCGCCTTGGGATCGAACTTGAGACCTCTGACTTGTCAGTCGACGGTCATACCACTAGGCTATCAGTGCTATTAATAAATATTAATTCCTTACATTACTGTTAACACAATTATACCTAAATGTACGCTCTCATAAAAACAAGTTCCAAATGAAACTCAATTGATACTTCTCTTGCCCCTCTTACAAAAAGGTAGATATCATACTCAACCTTTTCTGAAAGCATAATTTATAGGCACTCAGCTCTTCAAATTTTCTCATAACAACAACGTTTAATATGCCCAAAACAATTACATATTTTTTACCTCTGAAAGCACTAATGATACTTAGGTACTCGAGGTATATTTCCTCCAATTTTCAAGTCTCTAGAACCAAAGATTTAGGCTGTGTTGTCTGTCAGTCAGTCAGTCGTGGTACTGTTTTATTAGTAGGTACTATTGGTCCAATCAATGGTCGAAATTCGAATGTTTTTTTTTTCAATATAAATTTCAGCTTTCTGCACTTCTTCTCCATATTAACTTTTACTATGATAAGTGTCGCACTCCTCGGTGCTTGCAATATTCTTAAAAAGGAATACACAGTTTCCACTTCACGTACTAATATAGATAGATAGTTTTATTTACTTCGGAGCATACATTCGGTATATTATCTTATTATTTACTCCAAGGCACGGTAAAAGTTGAAGTTGGTAATCGATACATAATATTATTGTAAAGTTTCATTACCTATATTGCTTTTGCAACAGTTTAGATAATAGTTTCGAACTCTATTAGAATTAGTAAATCAAGACTATTTTTTAGGGTGATCGCCAGTAATATCTCTATTGTTTACCGAGAAATAGGAACAAAAGGTTTTAAAAGGCACTACAAAATTCAGACAGGAAAATTCAATCGAGCCATTGTTGTAGTAAATCACTATAACAATGGCTCGATTGAATTTTCCTGTATTTGTGTTCAACAAAAAATTGGGACACGCTAGTTCAATAGTAATTAAATCGCACCCATTCGTTACTGGATTGAATATCGTAGTCTTTTTCAAGTAACTTTTTGAAATAGAAATAGTAATAGTAAAAAAATATATTAAACACAATTAACACAAAGGACATGCAACAATTAACATACAGATACAACACAAACACACGTAAGCCTTATTATACAACCATTGATTTTGGGTAGTAAAATTACTTTTAAATGTATTAATACTTAGAATTTAACTGATTTATTGTAAATAAAAACGAAACGAAGCCGAACACTAAATTTTTATCAATAATCACGGGAATAAGTGTAGATATAATATCTATATTATAATATCGATAAAAAATATTGCGGTTCGTTAGTAAGCGCATCACTTGAAAACGGCTGAATCGATTTGGCTACATTTTTATGTCTGAATAAAGCTTTTTAGAGAAAGAAAAATTAGTAAAGTAGCCCAAAAAAATAGATAACAGCGGGAACGAAGCCGCGGGAAAAAGCTAATATTTACTCCAGGCGGGAGTCAAAACCATGACACCTAGCGTAGAAATTCGACCATTTAACTACCTGCGCCACTTGTAACACCTTGCTTTACTGGTACTAATTAGTAAAACATAAATTTTCCAGTACTTGAACAACCTTCAATGAATATGGTAATTTCAGTTTTAAGTTCGCCGTCTCGTCAAGCTGAGGAACTGTGGAAACATAAGTGGGAATATGCGTGGGTGGATTTATTTAACGACAATTTACCTATTTATTCTATTTTTGTTTGTTTAAAAGGTCACGTGTGACGCCTACGTCATGATCTATGGTTTCTAAAATGAAATGTCGACACGATAGGCTTCGCAGTTAATTAATTAAAAGGGATATTCTTTGAGAATATTGGCATTAAATTCTGTTCCCCGTCACTGAAAGTTTAGAAAGGAATCAAATATTGCATATAATTATTATAAAAACTAGCTGAGTACAAATATGATTTGAAATATTATTATACCTCACACACAAAAGTGCCGCCGACATGCAAAGAATCATGCAAAAGTGCAATTATAACATAACAGTAATATATTTTTGGTGGTGTCAAAAGCCAGTCAAAATTTTTCAGAAAAATATCATGTGATTATTATGTCACAGTTTTTCGTTATAAATTGGTTAATAAAATATTAGCGTGACAGGATATGTAAATTAAGATTTTGTTTACATTCACAAATGTTACAAGCCAGATGGCCCTATTTTGTAGTAAAAATTGTTTGGCGATAAAAAACTATGCGACTAATTTAGCTCCGTAAAATGCGTAGCAAAATTATTAAAAACTTTTATGTAATTCCTGGCATCACCGATGCTATCCAAAATACTGCCAAGCTTATTTGAAGCTGGGTGGGACACATCTGTCGCATGGGCTAAAAGCATCACAGATTGGACTACAAATGCTAAAAGAACTTTGCGGCAGGTCTTAGACGATGTTGACGGGATGAGCTTGACTCCTTTCGGAAAGACTGGCCTTCATAAGCGGTGAACAGAGATAAATGAAAATAGAAGGAAAAAAGGTATTTGAGTAGTAGTAGAATAATAAATATAGGCTAGAAATAAATAAATCCTAACTAATATTATAAATGTGAAGGTAAGTTTGCTTGTTGGTTACTTTTTTACGTCTAAACCACTGAACTGATCATCGTGAAATTTTGTAAGTTGTCAGGTGTACTGAAATGAACTTTATCTCAAAACTGAGGAACTGTTTCTGAGGAAAATAATAATAACGTTCTTATGATAATTGATGGCGCCACGAGTTGTATACCACGCGGGCGGATTCCTAACTTTTTCTCGGAGTTTTAATCCTGTGCTACATCATCGTCAAATATCTAACTCATTACTACAAACAGATAAAAAATCCTTATAGTTCCTTTAATAAGGACTTTCAAAAGGTACTATTTACATTCCGTATATTTTCACTCTAAAGCTACTTGCAAATATGTCGTCAACTTTGCACCGACTCGCCTTAGAGAATTCACGCCAATTTCTTACAATTTATTGCCTCTACGACGTGGCCCTTTTAATTTATAACTTTATAAGCTTAACGATATTGGAAACCCTAAAATTGTGAATTAGGTTCACGTTGACTGCCACGCCGCAGACACAATGCAATTTTTATTGTTCGCGGTCACCGTTGACCGCGGTGGCAGTCAAAGGCTTAATTTATAACTTTATAACCTTAGTGATATTAGAAAACCTAAAATTGTAAATTAGGTTCAAAGATGACGTTTTATAGAAAACTAAGCTACTTTTTAAATCTGCATCATTAATTTAAGAGCTACGCTCTTGTCGATGTAGCTTTTTCCAGCTCTCTCTATCAAGAGCCAAAATTCTCTGCCCTCGTTATTACGTCTCGACCTTTAAATTTTCTTTGATCTGCGCTACGTAACTTTTTAAATATTTAGTAGTAGTACTCTTTTTTTTATTATAAGTAAAGACATGTGTTTTATCACGAACCCACCTGATGGTAAGTGGCGTTGTGGTCTACGATGCAGCACTCAATCTCATAATAACAACCCCTGCATCGGAGGGTATGAAAGCCTTCGGTCCTGCGCCTGATCTCTCTCTGGTAGTAAAAGAGTACTTGTATTTGTGCACACATGTTTTGTACAAACATGTAACTTTATCATTCAGGCAACTCCTGCGTAACTAACAAAAAGGCTTGTTTCCATCGAGGAGATTACTGGGATGGAGATTCGGTGTTAGTTACTGGATAGTATTATAGCTTATACATCGAAATAACATATTGGATACAATTTATCAACATAATATCGCGTGGGCAACGGGGATGGAAGCTAGTATTTATATAATTACAATATTATAATATTTTCGAAATACGAGATGTTATAGTATTTAGAAAAAATATAAGTAATTTTTATTTACGTAAAACGGTTTTGTCATCAAAACTAAAGCTGTGTACCATATATCAGATCAATCTGTCAACAGGAAGGGGGGAATATCGATTACTGAATTTGAACCAAATAATAAACAGGTCAAGCTTAGTAAAACCGTTTAAAAACTATGTATACACTTACTCAGCTTATCTCAATGGACAAACCCCACTCCTCTCCTAAACGACAGCAACTAGTATCCAAAAAAGCTATAACTTTACTATAGTATTTTGTAAAAACATTGGTCATGATAAGGCAAAAGAAATCACATTATGTCAAAGATTTGATCTAAAGAGAATTTTTTATTCAAGAAACGTGTAAGAATGGAGAAAATCACGGCTTACCTAACTCAAGATTTTCACCACCGATAACCTAAATGTGATTCAAGTCAGTCGCAATAAGATATAGGTCTATTTTCTTATATACCTACGTGTGCTCCATTTACAACAATTTCAAGTACCTTCTTAAATTAGCAAGTTTATAATTCCCTTTCAGAATAATTATGAATTCAGCCCGTGGCTACCTTATGGAGATTGAAGTAAGATAATTTAATTCAATTATCCGTTGCCGCGATTTGAGGCTTCTATGGTAAAGTACAAAAAATAAAGTTTAAAGATTTTTAGAGTAGACATGGTGTGGATGATAAAATTAATTAATAAATTTTAAATTAGAAATGATTCTCACTTATTGGAAACTACGAGTATATTATGAATACTTTATGAAAGAAAATTCAAGCATTTATGTTTCCGATGCGGACACATTTTAAGTTTCAAATTTTGAACGATCGTAAGAATTGATTGATTTTAGAATTTCGATAGCTCAGGCAGGGTTATGAATAGCTTAGTGGTAGAGCGACTGGGGTTTTACCCAGTAAGTTGCGGGTTCAAATCCTGCTCGTAATCGATTTTTCTTTTTACAAAAATTTTGAGAATATGATGTATGCAAGGGTGCATAGGTATCAGTAACTACTTACCGTCTCACGATACGTAGCCACATGCATAAACACTAATTGATTAAAAAAACAATACCTCTAGAGGGAAAACCTCTTAAGAATGTAACGTAAAATATTAATACGAATTCTGAAATCAAAATCAGAATTTGAAAGTTTGCAAATCTTATGTAACGAGTACCTATGCAAAAGTGTATTAATAGGTAAGTTCTTCATCATTCTTAACAAGGACATTAAAAATTTAGTCACAACTGGAGCAAAACTCTTCGTAAATCATACAGATTCGAGTTAGCAGCGACTTCACTTTATGAACTGAGTAAGATTGAAAAGCATGAATTTACAATTGGGTAGAACTCATAACGAGATCCAGCTGTAGTTTAATTTATTCTTCTTTATTTTGCATTTACAAAATGTTTTTACGTAGACTAGTTGAAATGTATTAAATAATTTAGACGTTTACAGTAACATGAGTGTTTTATTGTGTGTTTGTTCGTGTATATAAGGATAAAAATAAAATATTGAGTTTTGCAAATAAAATAAATAAATAATGAAAAAAATAAAGAGTGAAAAGAGCTATCACAGTGCTTAACATATAAAATGAACAGAGCCCTCAGGATGCTCAATACACAAAACTAGCACAGCCTTCAGGATGTTCAACATATAACACGAGCAGAGCCCTTACGATGCTCAACATATAACACGAGCAGAGCCCTCAGAGTGCTCAACATTTAAAACGAGCAGAAATCTCAGGTTGCTTCGAAGAAAGCCCTCAGTATGCTCATGCATGCATACATCAGGGACTCAAAAAAAACAAAGTTCATAATATTACGATTCACGCGATATCATCAAAGATGTTTAGTCTATGGGTTATTTAATCTTTTTTTTTCTAGTAGATTGCCAAAGATTCTGCCGTTATTCCCAACATGCATTGTGTACAAGGTCATATTACATTATTCCATCTATGCGATGTTGCGTTGGGAAACTAAATAGGGAAAACCCCTATTAAGTTTTTTACTCGGTTACAGCCATAAATGATCCTGTAAGGAAATACCCGTAATCATTACATTTCGTACCCGGATTAGGTACATCAGAGTATTATGTTATTAATTCAGGGAAAGGTTCCGAAGCGTATGTTAGGTTATGTTATTTTATTACGAAAACTATACAGATCTAAAACTTGATATTTACTTTACCAAAAAGTACACAAAAAGTATTTTTTAAGAAAATTAAATTTTTGGGTAATCCTGGCCACTCATAGATGTTTGAATTTCGAATCTTATGTTCTAAAAATATAAAATTTGTGCTATTTACACAATATTTTCTGCTACAAGATTTTGGATAAAGTGCCATCTAAATATCTAGTCAAAATATTTTTTTGAGAAAGTTATATTCAGTAAATCTCGTGAAATTATTCTAAAACATCGTTCACACTTTCTTAAAATTTGTTTCGCATCATCTAAGAAGACTCTCTATATTGGATATGTTTTATTAGTTACCTACTATTGCAGAACCGTCTCGTCTCTGGTGAACTTTCTACAAAACCCTTCTATATCTACAGCATTCCTTCTAAAAATAAATACAAATTATCTTGACCTACAAAACAAAATCCTCCAACCAACCATCCATAAAGCATATGCGATTTAAAGCTATAACATACAGTTTGCACGAAAAAGTAGGGCAATACAGAGTATACCATTACCCTAAATAATTACTTGGCCCGCGAACCAGACTGGCCCTCGGGGAAATCAATGACAGACCACAGACTTAGTCTCACTTTCCTGACTCAATTGATTTTGTTTGCTGATACTCTGTTCCGGGAAGTGGACATAGGTAAAATTATTTATTTATTTATTTATTTAATACTTCATGCACAAATTTGTACAAAGGCGGACTTAATGCCAAAGGCATTCTCTGCCAGTCGACCTTAGGGTGATGCAGAGATGAGACATTTGGTAGATGCACTGCGTAATAAAAGTGGACAACTGATAAACAAAGTATAAGTAGTAGTATATATAAAATGTATATATATGGCTGTAATACACAAATAAAATATATAAATATATATAAGTATATAAATATTATATATATGTGTATATAAATAATATATATATATATATGTATATATAAATAGTAGTCTTCACCGTTGTGATGATTCTGCCAAATGTTGCTTCTGTTGTTTTATATTTAATTATAGTTAAAAATATTACGTATTCCTTTTGTATTGTTACAATGCACAAACACCTAGACCAAAACAAATATCTGTCGATCATGTAATGTTTGTCTCATGCAGGAATTGAACCCACGACACTAGACGCAGAAGGTTTCGCCTAACCACTGTATCAATCGTGTCATCTAATAAAATTGGTAATGCTGTTTTTTTATTGCTCAGTGCAATCTATCAAAGAAATAAGCAAGCAAATATTCAAACTATAAATATTTTACAATTATTATTTTATAATTATAATATAATTATGTATATTAAGCACATGAAAATTACTCGTATTTGTAGAAATAATTATTTTTGGAGAACTCAACTGATATTTTGGTTCACCGTAATCTTGAAACGGAATAATAATAGTTCATTGAAACTATTTTAATCAAAAGTTAGTTCAATTTGATTTGAAAGTGGTTTGATAGTTAAAGTAAGTCAGTAGTTAAAGTGAATAAGTTATTTACATACATATTTATACCTATCATAATACAATGTTGATGTAATGACAATATAAATATTAAAAGTTATGATTATTGCTTGTATATTGTCTACTATTATTGCAAATTAGAAAACTAGACAACTTTAATTATGTACAACGTAATTGAACTTTTTTTATTTTAATTACTATATCTAAAATAGCAAAAATTACACTTATTCAGAAATCTGAGGCTTTGATAGTATACTAGTTTTTAATAGTTTTATAGTAGTTTAGTTGATAATATATTATCTAAGTCTGCAGCACATTTTCTAAGCTAGACTTATGGTTTTAGCGATCACAAACGAAACCAGTTATTTCCAAATTGTTTTTTTTTTATATAGAAAAAGGGTGCATCTTGATGGTAAGTGATTACCGCCGCCTATAGGCACCTGCAACACTAGAAGTATTGCCGGCAATTGAGCAGGATTGAGCCTCTAGTTCTCTTCACTGACCATACGAAACACAATAGCACGAATACTGATATTTCACGCCGATATTCTATGAGAAAGTGGTACTGTACTACCCTAGTTCAGCCAGCCTATCCATGCTGAACCAGCATAGCTCTATTACCATTTGGATAATATACAAATAGTTAATTTTGATAACCAAGCTTTTATAGGCAAATTGACATACCGCACTCAGATTTTACTTCAAATTAGAGAACACTTTTCAAATAAATTTTCAATACAATTAGATAATTAAACACTAGCAAAAGTATTCTTGGATTAAAAGATGACCCGCAAAAATAAAATCTGGAAAACTTAATTAATTAATTTGTAAGTTCCCAATTAATTAATTCAAATAGAAATTCGTAGTAAAAAGTTTTAGTTAAATTGCTTTTATTAAATAAAATAAAATTTAATAGAATTTTTGTTCTAATACTGTAGAGGGTGTTGACAGTCTAATAAAAACCTAACTATATTAGGCAATTACCTAATGCTTAGTTTAACGACACAAAGCACTTAGGCCTTTGACAAAAAAGTAACATATTCAGGCAAATATAAACTTTATTTATGTTTGAAACAAAGGCGGAAATTCTTTGAAATTTTTGGTAAAGTGTAAAAAATTGTCGGTTGTGTGTTCTGGGAACGTTCTGCTCGGAATTCACAGTCGGCTTAATACGACATTTTTAACAAAATTCTTTGCGGGAAACTATCCAGTTAGTCGAGTGAATATTTACCTGGAGGTTTAATTTTATACTACCTACTTTTTTTAAAGAGAACAGAAGTGAAATGTTCAGAGCCTCTTATAAATGAAAAAAAAACTTAATCTGTCTACACGAAAAGGAAGGATGGTAATGTTAATGTATTATGCAGATTTTATAGCAACATTTTGCTGGTTTTTATTCAATTTTAAAGTACCTAGTTGAATGTGTTTTAAACGCTATTAATATGATAATCTTCTTTATCGTATGGTTGATGATCAACCTGGGGGCTTAGCCAGGTTGACTATCTACAATCGCTAACGAAAAGAAAACGAAAGAAATGTATAGGATTAGATTCTATTCGTTTGTTTTGACCACATGACATAACGATAAAAGTATTGTCATCCTATACATTTCTTTCGTTTTCTATTCGTTAGCGATTGTAGATAGTCAACTTAGCTAAGCCCCCATGTGTTAAAGTTTAAGAGTTTGACATGGCTTTACACACCGCGAAAGAATCTCTTAGGTGTGCAGTATTCCTCTACCGTTTTAGCAAGTGATAATTAATTTCTAAAACGCACATGAATCTGAAAACCCCAGAGGTGAGGTTTTGAACCTACGACCTTTGACTTGGCAGTCCAACGATTAGGCTATCAGTGCTGTAAAATAACTAAATGTTTTATACTAACTTTTACCGTGGAGCCTCTTGCATGTTTTGATAGATGGATAAGTGCCGAAGATTTTTTGAAAATAATATACAAATAATGTCTAGTGGGAGAGCGGGGAGACGTGATAAAATTATCAACACGATTTGCCTACTTTAATGGAGCAAATCGTATGGGTTAAAGGCACAGTATATAATCATACAGTATGGTAACTACGTACAAATGCTTGAAAACGGCACACCCTCACAAACATGCGCAACGACGCGTTGTTGATACTGCGAGTACCGCAACGTTCGCTTAGGAGTCTCGTCGTTACGCAATATGTGTGCCGTTTCTAGCGTTCGTACGTAGTTAACATACTGCATGATTATTATACTGTGTTAAAGGTTTATTCTTTTAAAACTTGGTGATTATAATTGGTAGCTCTTGTACCTAAAATAAAATGGCCGCGACTTCCGCAAATTCAATTCGACGCGGCGACCGACGGCGCTGTTAAAAACCTGGGATTATTAATTGATAAAAATCTTTCTTAGGACCTTCTACTTTAAGACTCAAATCGCAAATTGTTTGCCTTTGATGAATGTTTAAAAAGATTATGGAATTTCCTACCCGACGCCACTAAGACTGCGCTTGCACAGCACCAGCTACTTCCTATCCTTGATTACGATGCTACTTATCTTGATACTACCGAAGCTCAACTAAACAAACTTGAGCGTTTACAAGATTTCTGTATAAGATTCATTTTCGGCCGAGGAAATATTATCATGTACTAGCTTTTACAAGTACATGGTTTCGCTCGCGTTAATAATTAGAAATTATTTAAAATTCAATCATGATTTGAAAGACGAAACGTGGCGCAATCCATCTTTTATTATAAAAACGTTATAGTTGTTTTCCTCAAGAGCAGTAACTTTTTTTCGGTGTGAAAAGTAGATACCTTAAGTAACGGACATACCTACACCTAACAACGTATAGACAAATGCCTTAAGATGCCAATACATTCCACCAACTACTATGATAAATGTTTTACCGAACCTAGACTTATTACTTAAATAACCAACACTGGGCCTGCGTTTTTAAAAAAAAAAAAAATTTACTTATACTTATATTCTTTTGTTAATAAAATTGAATTACTATTAGCTTTGTGTAAGTATGGTATTTTAAAGATCAATCAAGAAAAAATCAAAAATCAATAAAGATATATTATCGATGAATTTAAATGCAATTCATATTACTGATTGCTTATCCTTCGGCATAAATCTCTGTTCGATTGATATTATGAAAGTTTTTAATAAACGTCACAGTTACTATAACAACGCAATCAACAATAGCACACTTGACTTACCACTCGCAATTAGTGATGGTTCACTGAATGTTAATTAAACGTAATGGCTTGATATTTAATCGGTAAAAGCAAAATTGCTAACTTTATCAAAGATAATAAGGTTTGGTAGTCAAGGGCAATCGATTTGTTAGCATTATATACCTAGTTGATGATTATTATTATATGTCAATCTGAACAGTGATAAAAAGATTTATTTTTAATTTTCTAAAAGCAAAACGTAATGCGTCTTTTGCACTCCCATTGTATGGGCATTGAACTGACTAACAGGTTCACATCAAAACAGAAAATTATGTTGTACAATCGGGTCTTTAAAAAGTTCGTCACTCTTTAAGTTATTTCTTTTATAAAGGCGTAAAATATAATTATATTTTAAAGCTACGACACTGAGCGGACATTACATTGTAAATTATTTTATGTCAAAATAACGAAGATCTAAATAGCATTTGATACACCTTTAACTTATTAAGTAGTTAACATCAACTTAAATCTTTTTCTAAGGTCTGGCCGTTAAAAAATTTAAATCTAATCTTTTTTATTTATTTGTCAAAGTTTGACAGAAAATCGTTATTAGTGAAAACGGAGGTAAATTTTAAAAACAATGACATGTAGACAGGAAATATAATATCAAATCAAAGAACGTGTAATTCTGTGATCAAGACATAACTGACGCACTATACTGTGACGGTAAAGCAGATTCTATTTTGCACTAGCAAACAAATAGGCATTGAGGTGACGAACCTTTTAATTCCCCGTCTGTACAATCGAAAATCTAAAGTAAAGTTTGATACACCACAGATTGGAACTAGTAGCCAGCTACGTATAAACATCCGTTTCCTAACCAACTCTAGCAGAGTCAATATTCGAATTAGTTTGAGAATATTCTCCATTTAAATCACATTTGGCTGCCAACTCACGACGTCGAGACATCTGCATCGTTGGCATAGCCGAAGTGATCGGGAACAACAAACATTCTGTCATATTCAGGAGGGTAACTATTGAATTCAATTCCACTATTTTGACAATGAAAAAGTTGCGAAATCCTTAATCAGCGAGGTAATATTATAGGAGGTAATATTAAAGGTTATATTATAGGAGGTAATATTTTAGGTTATAAAGTTATTACATAGGTTATTTTTATTTATTTTTTAATTTTGCGTAGTAATATAATTGAAATTATTAAAATTGACTGTAATGTACCTACCTAATTCAAGAGCCTCTTTAGGCACATTTTGGTGATACAGTTATTAAACTTGTGATCCTGTTACACCTGAAATTAATGAATAAATTATTGAAATAAAAATAAAAATAATAATAATGCATGCATTATTAGCACGCGTTTTTGCATCAATCGGCGCAATGAGTTTATTTATAAATTGAGATTTGAATTAGATTCGTGGTTCAAGAGTTACCCCCCAGTTCCTGACGATTCTCAATTAACGTCAGCCGAATATGTACAAACTTGGTTATACATATGACAGATATAGGTAGAGGTAAGTATTTTGTGGTTTATGAGTTTGCTAGTGGTTTAAATAAATAAAACAATTGCAACCGTGGCTAATTCTCTAAGGGAAAGTAATGTTTCCACTGATGTCTTCAAGTGGCTACTTTAATTCTGTAAATTTAAAGGGCCTCCCTATTCTTGTTTATTTCACGATATTATACCATTCCAATTCAATTTTAGATTTTAATAGACCGTCCCTTGCTTTTAATTCTTTTCTTAAGTACCTATATCAATAAGTTCTAATAACCTAAAATGAATTAGTCTATTTCGATATCGACTGCGATAGGTTAAGAAAATTAATAAGCCAAGTTCGGGTCATTTACAGAATCGAAAAACGTATTTTTGACTATTTGAACAGGATGGACTGCACCAGGTTGGAAGGGTTAATAAACTAAAGTAAATAACATAGATAGGTATATAAATCTTCAATAATGGCATTCATAGATAATACTTCAACCGGGTACTTCCCTATCTTATTCTGCAACGTAGTTTATGGGCAAAACGTTATAGCGATACGTAATTTTCAACGACATCGTATATCGAATAGATAACCCCTAGCACTTCCATTGCATGGCACAGAGTGTCACGTATGCTAGTAGTTATTTACATTGTAAGTTTTACATACATACTAGCTTTTGCCTGCAGCTTCGCCCGCGTGTTACGTTGATAAATTAATTAATATTAAAATTAATATGTGTTATTTTAATTAATAAGCTTTACTACTATAAAGTTTCATCAAAATCCGTTTTGTAGTTTTTGCGTGAAAGACTAACACCCGTCCATCCATCTTCACAAACTTTTGCATTATAAATGAGTAAGATAGTTAGTAAGATAGTCATTAAAGTTAAATGACTGCGAAAAGATGGTAACTATCTAACTATCGTCATGCAAGACACTTAAAACTTATGTGAAATAGCTATATGGTAATAGAACAGTCTAAACATCATAAAGAGAAGAGTTTTCTATGTAATAGCATGATTGATATGCCCAGCTGAATGGCAGTATTACTATGCTGGATGGCAATGTTGATTCTTTAACCAAAAAATAACCCAGACCTCAAACCCTCGACTAGTCAGCAAAATCCAGAATTCAGCTCAGCAAAACAAGCATAGATAATAAAATATTTCGAGACTGTTGCTCCGAGTAATATGTTCCGTTAGTACCACAGTATGAGACCACAGGGACTAACAAATTTCGTCTCGACGAGTCCTCATGTGACCACCAGAGGGCAGCCTTCTAATAACTTCGCTTGAACCAAAATGAAGTGGATAAATTTTTCAGTGGCTGTCTAAACTAGAGAACACAGTTTACTATTTATTTATTCATAAAAGCAGGTCATTTAACTTTGCTGGTTTGTCTCTTTTTACGCTTGTAAATAAGAAAAAAAAGCTTTCACATAAATTATCAGTATTATTTGCCATCCAACGAGGCAATACAGCCAGCATTTTGGAAACGTTGCCTACAGATAGTGGTCTTTTAGATTAAATTTATCTTTTTAATGAGTTTATTTCTAGGTGTATATATAGTTAGTTATTATTATTGTGCCCGACCTTACATAATATTAAGTCTAGTATTATTTATCTTTTTGCATTATTTTTTTTAGCTCCAGTGGCACATTTGTTTCTATGGCGTCCTCACATGCAACTTTCAGAAAATAAATACAAATTGTTATTTATGTTATAATATAAATTATTATTTTTATTTGAAATTATTAAATGAAGGTAGCACACACACCCTGCGGCACTGACGGTAGCTGGATTGAGTTCATTAATTATTGTGCAGTTAATTGGACACTTAAGGCACATGAGTGCTACAAGCTGTTGAGGTGCAAGTTTAAGGCACCTATTGGAATAAACTATTACTACCTTACTCGCACATTGAAGATATAAAATGAATAAATATAGTTCTGAAAAATTGATGAAAGAAAAATTTATTTAAAGCAATTTTAACATTATGAAAACTTGTTTCGATCATATTTTTGTTGGAACTTTGTCATAATAATCTCCTTAACTTGTTTTTTTGCGATTTTTCATAATATTATTCAGTGATTTTTATATTTTCAATGTATGCGATAGTGGTTTATCGCGATAGGCACCTTGAATTATGTAGCAACAGTAATATTTATAATCAGTATGATTATATATAGATATATTTTTTTTTTTCAAGATTCTGTTCGTGTTTTAATCCTTTATTAAGAAACACATCGATCGTATTTTGAATTAAGTGTGTATAGTCAAGATTAGATAAAAGTCTACAATTATTCTACATACTAGAATAATAATAATTACATTTGAAATTGAATAAAACTTACGATGAAATCAGTTCAAATTATTTTAATTTATTTATTTTGTTTATTTTCGTTGCAGAAGTATAAACAAACAATGACTGACATCAGCTTATAAATGCTTTAACGATATTTAGTTCAAAATATTACATTTATATGGTTCCGACGTAAAATAATAACAAACAAAGGCCGTTGATTAATAAAATATTTAAATTTTAACACAAAATATATTAAAATCATGAATTCAGATGCTTGATTGAATTTTGCTGTCAGTTTTTCGTAGGTGTTATTATTAATGGAAAATTGTGTGTGTAAAACCAATTTTATTTTAAAAAGCCTACAGTACCTATATTAAAATCAGTGTCAATCATATCATTATAATATAAAAACTCTAGCGAGTTTTAAATAAAAGAAAATAATTTATTTCGATGTAGGTATGTATTTTACAAAAAGTATAGGTAAAATAAAAACAAAACAATTTATGTTTTAGTCTAGTTTTAGTTTTAGGACTTGACAACTTAACCAAAATAAAAATGAATGTGCAACCCCCTAAACAATGTTTAGTATTAAATACACACTATAAATCATAAGACGCTCGACGACGGAAGCATCAACCAATAACAATAAAGAGGTCACACGCCTATTCCGTGTTATATCATGTGTATTACAGGTTTTTGGGCTTCCAATACTTAGGTGGGGCGCTTGGCACTTTGAATAATTCATGTGAGGCTTGGTGTCGTGTCAGTTATCGACTGCTACGTCATACTGGGTCGATGTTAAGTGATTTCGAGGAAGACTTGTCATTGTGATTCCGAATTCGACAAATTGGAGAAATATAAATATTGCAACTGTTGCATTTAGCAGTTATTACGTAGAACAAAAATTAAGCCAGCCGAAAAAAAATTTGGAAGGATATGATATTTTTAAGCTATTGCATAGATTTTACGACCGAATCAAGAAATTCCGTAATAAAAATAAAAACCTAACACCCTTTATTGCAGAAGTGTTTAAAACCTTATTAACAAACAAATAAGGTATATTTTATGTTAAAACATTAAAAAACAAAATTCGATTTAATTTTTAATTCAAATTTCGAAAACTAATTATTTTGTTAGATTTTTCAATGCGTGATTTTGTTTATAATTATTTATTGATTTATTATAATTCCTTGTCCAATAAATACTATTAGGTAACTCCTTAAACATATAACAGTGACAACAAATAAAAAATATATAATAACAATGAACGGGCGCAACAATCGAATATTCGAATACTCGAATATTCGATTCTGTACTGAATCGAACGAGAAATAATAAATGAGAGTGCATCGCGTGCCCCGTAGGTAATGGGTTCAGATTTGCGGAAACTGTAATAGGAAATATCTCGTGATACCAGCTCATTGCTCCGCTGATTTAGGCTTCAATTTGTTTGCAGCTTGAAATTAGGTTTATTTTTGCTGTGTTGAAATAGAAAACTTAATAGTGAAGATCACTACGACAGATTACGGTATTTATTTGTAAAGTTTACTTAAATTATCTAAGTAACGTATTATGTATTTATTTATTTTTTATACTAGCTTTTGCCTGTAATTTCACTCGCCAATTATTTAATTTTATTAATTTAGAAAAATATATTTTATAATAAGAACGTTAATGTTGCTTTCCTCGGGAACAAGATGAAAAACAGGATTAGAATTTATAAAAGAACCATTTTGATCTATAATAAATTATGTTATATTTAATTTTTCTATTAAATTCAAGTTGTACATCTTCAATTAAATTCTATTTATAATCTTCAATAGCACTTGCAAGCTGATCTCGATAATTAACATAAAAATTATCTATAATGTAATAATTTCTCTTCTTTTTTTAATCAGATTTAGTTGTTGACGAGCTTTAGCTTTTGTTTAATAAAAAAAAATACGTTCAATTTTGACCAATAGGCGACCTAGTAGTATAGTATATTAATATAGTAAATTTAAATTTTACATTATGTTAAAGTAACATAATGTAAAATTTAATAAAGTGTATAAGTGTATACACTTTATTAAATTTTACAAGTAAGGGGTGTAAGGGGTCCTGTCAACATCTTTAAAGGATCTAAGCCAACCTCACCTGCCCGTGGTGCACCCTGCTGACTAACGAACGAGGCTCTGGCGAAATGTCCACCAACCCGCATTGGACTAGCGTGGTGGACTATAGTCCAATCCCCCCTTTATTATTCTTCTAAACCATGACAGAACAGCGAAATGTTAGGCCCCAAGTGCCCGGCAGCTCTGGAGAACCTAGCGGCAATGACGGTAGTCAAAGGGTTCCCAGAGCACGGGGTGCTAAGAATCCCCGGGCGAGATCGATCCTCCGTCAACGAAACCAAACAGCTATGAAAATGGACTCCGATACTATTCTTAATATTTTAACATATAATGTACGCACATTAATGGAAGATGAGCGATTATTAGAGTTAGAAAACGCTTTAAAAGAAATAAAATGGGATGTGATAGGGTTATCGGAAGTTAGAAGAATGGGAGAAAATACTGAAGAAAGAGAAAATTCTATTTTCTATCACTTTGGAGCTACCAAGGGCCTTTATGGAATTGGGTTCTTGGTGGCTAAAAAGTGGAAGGATCATATAATGGAGTTTCTCGGATATTCGGAAAGGGTGGCAGTCCTTAAACTAAGCATCACAGATCGGCATAGCTTAACCATTGTCCAAGCTTACGCACCCACATCATCACACTCCAATGACGAACTAGAAGACTTTTATGACACACTAAACAAGGCGTGCGATGAGAACCGTGGCACGTGGAACGTCATCACAGGGGACTTCAATGCTAAGATCGGGGTAAGACAAGATCTGGATAACCCAGAAATTCTCGGACCACATGGCCTAGGAACAAGAAATGATCAAGGACATGCACTTATTCGATTTGCTTTTGGACAAGGACTAAAAATTATGAACACTTATTTCAGTAAACAATTACAGCGCCGATGGACATGGATCTCGCCAGATGGGAGAACGAAGAACGAAATCGATTATGTGCTCTCGTGCAACCATAGTAACGTGATTAAAGATGTCAGTATCATAAATAAATTCAAATACAGCTCAGATCATAGACCAATACGTGCAAAGATTGTTCTCAATGTTAAATTACATCGTAAAACTACATTTAAAAAACAAATGAAAAAACTAAATAAAGATAGCCTGATTAGTAATATGGAACAATTTAATTTAGAGTTAAAAAATTCATTCAATTTACTCCCTATTGACACAAATCAAGACCCTCAAAGCCAGTACAATAAATTAATAGAAAATATTTCAACAGCAACCAAAAAAATTAAATGCGCAAGAAGAAACAATAATAAACTAAGTAGCAAAACTATATCTCTAATAGATAAAAGAGAAACGTTGAAATATAATAAGATAGAATACAATAAAATTGACAAATTAGTTAAGCGAAGTATTAGAAAAGACATCAGAAATTGTAATACCAATATGATCAAATCAGCGTTGATAAGTAACACCTCCTTAAGAGTTGCCAAACAGGGAATTACCAAGGGTAAATCTTGGATTACAAATCTAAAGGATGAAAATGGAATAAAACAAGGCAGCTCCAACCAGATAATAAATATATCCACCGAATTCTTTAAAAATCTATACCAGGATCAACACAAACAATACAGACAGTTTGTTTACTATTGCCCAGACACTGTACATCCTATTAGCATTCACGAAGTTCAAAAGGCTCTTCGCGACATGAAATATAATAAAAGCCCTGGCGCGGACGAAATAACCACCGAGATTCTAAAGTTAGGGAGAAATGTTCTTTTACCTCACATCACATCTTTTTTCAATTCAATTTTACATACCGGTCTAATTCCTTCTGAATTTTGCCACTCAAATATAATATTACTCCATAAGAAAGGAGACAAAGCTGACATTTCAAACTACAGACCCATAAGCCTCATATCCCATTTATATAAGCTATTCATAAAAGTAATAGATAACCGTATCGCACCGTTGCTCGACCTTCACCAGCCTCCCGAACAAGCTGGATTTCGTCCTCATTTTTCCACAACCGATCACCTGCATGCCATTAATCAAATAATAGAAAAATATAACGAATTTAACAAGCCGCTTTATTTAGCCTTTGTAGATTATGCTAAAGCATTCGACAGCATCAACCATAACTCAGTTATTAACGCATTAGAGTCCCAAAATATTCCACACACTTATATTGATCTGATTGACATTATTTATAAAAGTAGTTCTGCAAACATCAAAATGCATATTTCAGGACCTAATTTTAAAATAGAAAGAGGAGTTAAACAAGGAGATCCACTCTCACCGAAGCTGTTCACAAGCGCACTGCAGGAGGTTTTTAACAAGATGCCAGACTCGTGGCAATCACGAGGCATAAATGTTAACGGACACCAGCTAACAAACCTCCGCTTTGCTGATGACATTGTGTTATTCTCCGCATCACCTTCTGAACTTGAAGATATGCTCCAAGATCTGAGCACGGCAAGTCTTGAGGTTGGACTTTCAATAAACAGATCAAAGACCCAAGTTATGACCAACAGCACAAAACGTAGGGTCGAGGTAGACGGGCATGTGTTGCAATATGTCGATGAGTATACATACTTGGGCCAGATAGTCTCATTTAAAAACCGGCAAGATAAGGAAGTCGAAAGACGGATTCAGAATGCTTGGAAGAGCTTCTGGGCCCTTAAAGATCATATGAAGGGAAGTCTTCCAATAACACTGAAGAGAAAACTCATCGACATGTGCATCTTACCCGTCCTAACCTACGGTGCACAAAGCTGGTCACTCACAAAACAACAAAAGTCCAGACTCAAGATTTGCCAACGAGCAATGGAGCGCAGCATACTGGGTGTTAAATTAATTGATCGCGTTAGAAACACCACCCTGCGCTCCTTAACTCAAATAGCAGATGTTGGAGATAAAACAGCCAGGCTAAAGTGGGAGTGGGCTGGCCACGTCGCGCGAATGCACCCGGACAGATGGGCCAGGATTGTCACTCATTGGACGCCTGAGGGAGGACATCGCCGTCGAGGCAGACCGCGGCGAAGGTGGTGTGACGACTTGGATTCGTTTGCGGGACCGGCGTGGCATGACATTGCAAAAAATAGGGAGGTTTGGAAGAAGAAGGGGGAGGCCTTTGCCCAGCAGTGGGACATTACTTAGGCTATATAAAAAAAAAAAAAAAAAAATAAGTGTATACAACGAATAAAATAAGTTCTGATAAACGATAATCTAGCTCAATCCTGAAAAATACAAGTTTGAACGCCAAGAAAGATTGCGTTTCGTAAAATTGCAGTCTCAATTTTATCCTGAAGACACTATTCCCCTAAGAGCTAATGGTAGTTTAAACAGTACTGAAATCCAAGATGAAGTTTTCATAAAATTTTAAATTCATGCATGAAAAGTCCTCGGGTCTCACATAAAATGTCTTTAAATTCAAGACACTTTATTTCTACGAATGTTTTTATAATATGTTTGAAAAAGATTACAAATTTTTAGTTCTTGTATCATAATATTAAGTGCCTCTAATTGCTTATTGTAATCACATCATTTCTCGCATAGTTTTTTTACCTATGTATAACATAATTTACCATTTGAAGCGAGATAACTTTGAATCAGCCTAAAAGTGAAGGTAATTTACGACAGCGTAGCACTTTCGTAGCGAAATTCGTAGTACCAACCGTAGCAACTCCGTAGTACCCACCGTAGCAACCTAAAAAATGAGCTACCTTTTACACAAGGCGTTTACAAAAACCATTAACTACCTATTACCTGTGCAAAAAGCTTCCTACTTTGTACCTGACGTTTCATAATTATCAATGTAACTTACTTTATTATACTTTATTATGAGGCGTAGTATTAAGTTTCTCAGTAAAGCTCGAACAAATAATGGGAGCGTTAAAGAAAACACAAATCACGGTCACCATTAAACAAACAATTTGTAAAGTCATTTTGGTATAATTAATTTTCAGGGACTGAAAATAATGTCACCTTATTTTTTCGCACAGTTACCTGAGTCTATTCTATCATGAGTTCATGACTGTACATAATATTTCATTCTGTAAATTTACTGGAGGAGTATTTTTATTAATTTTGAATAATATTTAGTATCAAAATAAGTTCAACAAAAACTACCTAAGCATTGAAAGGGAATTAGAAATTTGATAGGTGCAGGCAGCGATGCGATTGCTCAGTTGGAAAGAGTGCTGCCAGGTACGGTAAGTATAGCGGGTTCAAACCTTGCTCGTACCCTATTTTTTTTTAATTTCTTCTTTTTTTTTTCTCTGGCTTACATGAGTGGTTGCCCTATAAAAGCTGTGGCGGTCTGCTAAAATAGTTTAAACACCCTTGACAAATCCTACATCTAAATTGCTATAAATATTTAATAACTCATATTTGTATAAGTCATAAATATGACAAGTTTCAACCATAAGGTAAATAGCTACTGAACAAATAGAAAACGAATTTTATTTTATGTTATAAGGCTTAAAATTAATACAACATCTGAAAACAATATCGAAAAGTGCCGAAAATAAAAGCCTTCAAAATTGGTTGAGGGGCTTGCTGTCACTGTCCTCTTCGATCCGTATGGAGTTTATTTGAAGATACGTAGAAATTATGTCTTTTAAACAAGAACTTTTTATTTAGTGCTATCTTTATCTTGGTAACAATTTAAAAAAAAACACTTTTATCTTTATCAATAATTGACCATATTAATTGATATCTTTAGACTCGTATTATTATTATATATTTTGTTAGACATATGGTTATATATATTTTATTTAGTCTTCTTTAATATATCAAAGTAATGTTTTAAGTAATAACCATAGTCATTTACAGTCACCTAATTACGCGCGATGAAGTGACAAACATCTTCAAAAACTATTTTTACAAATTCGTAGGATGTGTAAAGAAAACTAACTAAAAAAATGTATCTTCGTATAAATACGCACAATTTCAAAAACACACGCATAAATTTATATTCATTAATAGCGAGGGACCCACAGTCACCCCCCTCTAGCTATATCGACATGTCGACATGTCGACGACGTGCATCGATTGGTTTAGATTGACCTATGTCAGTCCGATGTTTACAGTGATCGAGCTGTTCGACGTGCGTGTAGTCATGAACGTGTTTTCTATTTCCTTTGAAGTTTTTTTTGCGTGTAAATGTTTTTTTTTAAAGGTGGGCAGCAATACGATAGCTCCGTTGGTAAGAGCATTGCTGCAGTACGACAACTATTGCGGGTTCTAGCCCCGCTCATATACTAATTATTTTACAATTTTACAATCTAATTTTTCTAAGGCATTACATGGCCGTAATATGTATCTTTCAACTACTCTACCTGTTACTTACGGCGTGTAACTAGAAATAAGGCGCTGGAAACGGTAACCACTGTTTATTTGCAAGATACAATTTTAAACTCTTAACATCCCGGTGAACCCGTATCAACCCCTCGCGTTTGTCATTACTTTTGAATTTAGAATACAAAAAGGTAATCCAAAAAGGTGATGTTCAAAGTAGTTTGTAACACTACCGATTACATTGTTGTCCGTCTGTCCGTGTATCACAGCCATTTATTGTAGAAGCGGCTTAAGGTACCAAATAATTTAACATTACATTTTTTTTTCTATCGTTACAGTCTTGGCAGGTAGTTATGGTCGTCATTTAAGCTTACTACTCAGCTTTAAGCTACTTTAAGCTTGCTTAAATCGCTACTCCTCACATACTGCTGCCATGCTGAAATACAAATAAAAGGGACCATTAATCGCAGCTCCAACTTAGTTGGTCAATCGCATGGGCGATCTGCCACGCATACTTTGGCTTTCAACTTCTCTTTGTACCACATATTCTGCTTTAGGGAAGGTTCATATCTGACGGAACATGCGTCGCGTATTATCGGTCGCGTAACGCCAGAACAGACAAATGTATAGAAAAACACTTGACCGTTCACACTCAACCGATGATACGTTAGTGCGACTGATGATACGCTCGGCGTATTTTACGTCAGATATGAACCTTCCCTTAGTCAGGTTTTCTACACTTACAAAAATTGGTTTAAATTATCCAATTTCCAGTCTGAAGAAAAAAAGAATAACTTAACGAGAGAGATCAGATAGCTATTTTATTTAATGTATGTCTCTTTAGAATAAATGCCTGACTCTTTAGTTAAAAGTACCTAGCGAAAACTAAACTATAAGCCCTCACTGGCGCGCGTGCTGAACATGTCATCGTTGGGAAACGTAACAAACTCTACAGAATACTATCAAGTCGTCTCTGGTGAGAAAATACAGGGTTGTTATTTTAATACGACGAAGTACAATCGCAAGCAGAAGCTACCACAGCATTATAAATGTTCAACTTTATATGAAACGTACAACTATTACGCGCACAAAATATTTTACGAATGCAATTTTCACAAAATTGCTTTTCTGTCTAACGACTGCGTTCGAAGATTTAGTATCAAATTAAGTCGATGAAAAGTATATTTAACGAAAGTATTTTATTTTTATCGACATTTTCTATCAGATAAGGCGATAAAAACGTTTGAACTCATCAAAAAGGTACTTAACAATGTAAGCCTTATAAATTGAAAAGGCTTTTCTTTAAGGTTCACGTTAAATATTCTGTTTATACAGATTTTACAATACATAAGCTACACAATAACAAAAAAATATATATCAATTTCTACCAAAACCTTTTAATTTTATTTAAAAGAAAAAAGTTTGAATTTATGCAGCTGGTTAAATACAGATTCGCTTTTGTTTCATTTATCGTGAGCTACACAAAACGATGTACAAATAATATCAAAGCAAAATAGGTCAAATAAAAACAAAGCTGTATTCGCATACTTGGAAATAAAGCGGAATCTAATACCTTTATTTTATTCCGTATTTAGACTTTATTTTATACTATAAAATGTATTTAGCGATTCACTAGCGCTTGGTGTTGCTAGTTTGATTACCGCACGGGACAAATATTTATCTGGTTGACAATTATTTCTACTAACTGGGTGTTAGTGCATTGTAATAATATTTAAATTGCAATTCAGGAAAATATAATAGTGAGGACGCTTAAAAAAATATATTTAATCCTGACGTTATATATTATATATATATATAGCAATAGGCTCACTATATTTACTGGCAAAATGTGTATTAGAACACTTCAAGCTAGTTAATTTCCTTGGGAAAGCATAGACGTATCTGTCATTTATCCCGCGCACCTCGTGTTCTTCACAAACACACCCTTGCTCACATCCTTAATACCACACGTTCACCCTCACACACACATACACCACATATGCCTTTTTTAAAAGTCGATGTAGAGACATGCACATTAAAAAAAATATAAAATATCACAAGCAATACGTTACTAAGGGGACTCTAAACAAGTCATTTTTATAAGTTATCGACAAAAATCTTTATAATAAACGCTTAGGCTTTTATGCGATTAGCCGAGAAAATGATGAAAAAACTTCGGACCAAATACCTTAAACCTACAAGTAAGTAGCATAAGTAAGTAGTTACTTACCTAAATCTTTTCAGCTTAGTAGATACTTAGTTCTATATTGGTGGATTTTATGTAAGTACTTGAGAACGTAACTCAAATACTCATTGACATTATTATAATTACGCCTGGCATGGTATTTCAAATATAAAATAAGTAAATGCTGTTATAATTTAATATGTGTGTACTGTATGTATGTGTGGGTACTGTATGTATGTGTGTGTTTGTGTAATGTATGTGTACTAATAGTACACATATATTTAAAATTGATCTCAATTACAATTTCCATTTCGGAGAATGTGTTACTATGTTCATCTATCTGCATGTTCTAAATACCAGCGCGGGGTTTGATCTGTGGCCGCCCGGTATATGGCAAAGGTCATCTTGTACTCTGTTTCATGGGACATCTTAAAGGTGAAATGTGGGTGTCGAACACCTCTACTTAGTCTTTGGGGAAATATGAACGTGATGTTTTGTTGTTTAGAATACTTTCTAGAATAAATTTCAAATTAAAAAAAAAACGTTATATTTTTTTTTGTTAGGAACACTAAGACTACGACATAAAACAACTCAAAATGGGTTATATAGGTACATATACATAGACACACAAATACACGTTTAACTTTTAACACTTTTTTGCTTTACAAACCATACTATACGTTGACGTCGACGATAATGCTCATAACGATACAACCACAGATCAATACGATCATTAAACCATGACATTAAGCACTACAAGTGACTCTCCAATTGCTTGAAAAAATACATACAGATATTCCAAGTCTGGATACTAGTATCAATTAAAGTGATTTCTGTTTGTAATGTCACGATACAATTGCTATTATATACCAATCTGAAGTTAGGCCTTTCTCTGACTGAATGGGATGTAAGTTTACCTACATGAACAATAGCGAAAAACAGATTCGATACGCTTCACAGGCGAAGTTTATAGGCTGAAATTGAAAATATGCGACAAATTAAACAACTATTATATTAATTTAACAACCATTTTAAATATAATTATTTAATAAGAAATTTGAAAAAAACAACTGATATTTCGAACCTAAAAAAATCGAAAATCGAAAATACGTTCGTTTATTATTATGAGCCAAACATTTCTCACTGCAAGGCAAAGGCCTCCCTTCCCTCCTTCCACTCCTCTCTGTTCAAAGCTTTAGCTTAACCAACATCTAACAAATGAAAAAAAAAACAGATTTTAAAACAGTGTTAAAAATAGAGTCTTAGGTAAGTTAAGTTCAGGTTCAGTTTTCAGACTAATTTATCGGTGTTTAATTAAAACATACACATTGATCAAGGGGTATGTGCTAGGTACTATACAAAAAATAAATTGTATTTTTTAAAATTAGACTTAGGTATGTAGTTTAAAATGAATATAATAGCTGCGGAATCTCCCATTAAAATTTGGTCGTATGTTTTACAGGGTAAATACCCTATAGAAATATAACTAACAGGATTACAGTCGATCCTCATGTAAGTCTTAAGTATAAACGAATTATTTATTCGACTATCTTTATTTATTTGTACCGATGGGTACCGATATAAAGGTGGAAAGGTCTATTTGTAGGCTTAGTACAGACCGTCGGCCATTCACCGTCTGCTGTAATTAATAAAATCGATTGGTTCTGCAGCTGCAGTCCAATAATACCAGATTGCATTGATTTTATATATTTGTCAGATTACTGGCTTCTGGATTATTATTTTGTGTATTTACGTCAATAATTAAGAAGATTGATGAGTTGCTTGAGTAGTAAGTATTGTTTCATTGATTTTTGATAATAATTTGAGAAAAGTTACGTTTATATTTTAGTATTTTGTGTAAAAATTTAATATTGTTTTATGTATAAAGCAAAAAATATAAACACGAAAAAAATTGTCACGTGATAAATTAGTTAATTCACCTACACCGATGATTAGCGAAACAGTGACTAATATGTTTTAAAATTAAGTTTGTCTTTAAAGAAAACCACATTTTTATGTCAACTCTTCAGTTTAGACAGTAGTTGTACAAATTCTAATGACCAAGTAGTAAACTTAAGTATGTAATTATGTCTACCGTTGCTACACAATAACACTTCCACCTAAAATAGTGTACGATTCGACCACTATGAGCGACCCAGTTCTCATTTGACCCAAATTATCGCTCTTAGTATATCCCAATTTGTCCCTGACTGCCAATACAGTCAGGGTCAAGTCGATCAAGAAAATAATTAAGTATCAATATATCATACTGTAGGTACTCGTACTTATATTTAAACGGGATTCATTGGAGAGTCTTAATTATATAATCGAAGAGCTATACTTTTTCAAACATAAAATAATTACTTAAAATATACGAAGAAAATAAAAATAAAACGCACCAAATTGAGAACCTACTCCTTTTTAGAAATCGGTTACAAATTTGCACTCATACCAATATGTTTATAGTTTTATGTTGCACAGAACACACATTTACATAATGTTGAAGCGAGCTATAAATATTTGAAAGTCATGCAAATAAGAAATTTCACTTCTTGGCCTGACAAAAAGAAGTTCTGTTGTGGAGATATGCTACGACACTTGTCCTCGTTGTCGGACGCCCCACTTCAAGCTTCAAGTAGTTGCAAAACTCGATGTTAAAAAATAAAAGAGAAATATAATATTTGGAGAAGACATTCCTACAATACTTGAAACATTTTAATGACGACATTGAAATTACATTTATTCCATTGCTAACAATGTAAGATACTGCTTAAATAAACATTGGAAAACATTGCTAACGATATGGAAATAATGTCCTTTTAAATTTTCGAAGCATACCGTGGAAGTACTTCCAATTTTTTAAATTCCAATTATACAATAATGTAATTACATGCCAACTTGAACCTTGTATCGGAAGTATAAAATTGAAAGTCGTGTACATTTTAAAAGCGTGTGTCTAAAAACCATTATCAAGTATGTTTCTCTTGTTCTCGCTTTGTTTTAAATTGGTTATATTATCCTGAAAAAGTAAAAAGCGTTGGTAATACAACTTCTCTAATGATCAGTCGTTTTAACTACGATCTTTTTTCTTCACATACCTAGTTTTTTTTTTATTTATCAAAAAAGGCTTTGTCGCATAGCGACTTTATCGCCCAATACAGAACTTCACATAGCTAAACTTAATAATATTGACCAATTTTGAAGAGGTGTACAAAACTATTATTATATTATTTGTATCAAAGAACAAGTATTTATCACTATTAATTAATACTTCACAAAATACTCTATGGTCGTTCGAAATTATGATGTTTGAGCGCCATGTTTGTTTTACGAGGGCTTTGTGTCAACAAAGATGATTCATTATGTACGCGCACGCTCATTAACGGGGTGACGTTTGCCTATGCTAACGTTTCGTATTCGACCGATTCCGATAATGATGATTGATTTTATGCAAAAGCAAAAACCGCAGTAAACATTTACAGTGGCATAGTTCGAGTGGTTAAACGTGGAGTTATGATTGATGAATAATAATTAGTTAACATGTAAATGATATTCAATTAATTTCGTAATTAATAAGCCTATAATTTAGTTTTGAATTAATTATTCAATTAATACTGTTTTAAATGCTGCTTAATAAGGTATCTTTATTAATTAAATGTTAATTTCATAAATCCAGGATCTGATGTTTAGGTATGATTGCTGTCACACCTTTATTTATTTTATATTGTATATTATATTATTTGCTTTCAGTCGATTCAAACTAACTTCATTTTTTTGATACAGTCATAACTATTTTCAAATTTCAGTTGTTCTTAAAGTATTGCTGCAGTCACAGCTACTGCAATTATTACAGTCACTGCAACTGTCAAAGTCACTGCATCTGTCACTTACTGGCATTATATCTGCTATTTTTTTCTTAACTGACAGTGACTTTGACAGTTATTGTTGCTGTCGCACAGGTTGGACCGTACTTACAAAACTGTAATCGATAATTTGTATTTACTTGACATTTGAAATGTCACAATGATATCAAATGTCAAGTAAATTCTGTAATAAAAACGAAAACGTGGTAATTTGAAAATTAATTTAAGTATTGTGGAAAAATACTAAACGTCCTTCAAAGATTTATAGAGGGACACAGAATAAATTATATGTCGTAAAACTTTTACAGTATCATCAAACTCTTATGCCAATAACTTAAGAGGAAACGGACAATAAAATGAGATTGGTTGGCAAGACTGCGAATGTAGATTAAAATAGTATTTTTATTTTATTTCTTGCTCTACGTACCAGTTCTGCAAGCCGAAGCCTTCTTTTACCTAGGAGAAATGTTCCCTTTCACCAATGTCCAACTGAGACAGAGGTTACGCCAGACTCTTACCGGCTAAAGCCACTTCAGTATCTCTTCTCTACCCTTGACAAGAGTGTGGGATCACTATATTAGAGATTTATATTTCAACATAATATATTAGATCGACTATCGTTAATGAATTATACAGTAGATACTAAAATATTATATAAAAAAACTTTATATAATGTTACTGGCTGGCAAGCTGGCTGCGCATCATATGTGTCAATTTTTTTTATTTTTTTTTATTTACGTAAATTGGAATCCTTGCAAGTTTGATGAAAAACATTGTATGTCACTTGGGCGATACGACAATAGTAAATTAGGCTTTATAGCCTGCAATCCTTTCGATAGTAATTGCATACCTACCACCCTTGTACTATTAATTTCCGTGTCATTTAACCAATCCAAACAAACGAAATACAATCTTTTTTTACCAATTCTATCAGTAGGATATTGTTTATTCCGAATAAACTTTCTGAAATCAAACGTAGCACCCGTCGTATAAATAAATTATACCGTGAACACTTTCAAAGGCATTGTTAGCAACATAAATAGAAAATAACATCGAAGAGCGGCACACGTGTCCTATAAAACGGAATTCTTGTTCTACTTTTTTTCTTGATAATATATTTTATATCTTTTATTTTCTCGGTTACAATTTACTACAAGTAATGGTCTCCACTTAAGCTACAATTTCCCTATGATTTACAAGTTTAATCACCTTGTACATAATGCTTTTTAAGTGGTAATAAAAATTAAATGGTGTTAGAACTGGTCTTGGAAAGAGATTCTTGTACACGATTTAGAATGATTTTATTGAAAATATAAGTAATTGATTAGACTTGAAGCTGAATTGAACAATGCAAACCATCGCTACATCGTAATAATTTTTGAAAAAATCGTATTCATATAAATTATCTCGTGACGTTTTTAACCCCCGACCAAAACAAAGGTATTGTGTTAAGTTTAACACAATACCTTGGTAAGTATTGGTAAGGTATGTTATGTCTATTTGCGATATTATAACTTCCAAACGGAAGAACTGATTTTTTTTATCGTAAGTGTTTTAGTTAAAAAAATATTGAGTTTTTTTTTGTATCGAGGGTTTGGGTTGTTAATTTTTTTTATTAATGGTTATTATGGCTGATTTTTATTAAGGCATTTATTGACTTTAAATCATGTAGTAGTTCAATCAAAACATCTATTAGATATGTACTGGCATTAATTAAACAAATCAAGTCAATACATGACATTTTTATAAAGTGAGATACCAAATATAAAGTCTCAATTTCTCAAATATTGTTTTATAACACAAATTCTAATTTAAATTTATTAGATTTTTTGATCCTGACTTTTAGTCTTTTCAGTTTACTGCATGAATAAGGCCTTTTCAAAGTTTCCCCGCACGCCTGGTCCTAAATAAACACATTAAGGTAATTATAATAAGGGTGTATCAATTACGTTTTTAATTAATATGACAACAACTGGACTTTGGCTAAAATAATTACTCTTTTACATTTTGAATAATTAAAAGTATAATGTGTTTAAGCAATTTCGTTAAAGTTAATTAGAATGTGATATACATAGCGTCTGTACTCGTGACACTTTTGCGTGTGTTTCAATTGTTTAAAAAAATCGGTATGAAATTTGTGTTTCTCACTGCAGTGAAAAAAAAAAAAGTATTTCTTTGTCTCATTTAACAAAATCTACTCTGAAAACATAGTAAAGTTTTATTTATACATCCAAGTCATGTAAAATACGATCATACCTTCAGATTTTTCCCTTTTGCTTTTTACGACACCCGCGAGATGAGTAAGGGTGGTTCTATTCTTAAGTTGAAAACCACACAGCACACGATCCTAATCTTAACAGAAAATACAAAAAAAAATCCGTCGTAAAATGCCATATAAGATCAGATAGCTTCATTCATCCATGTATTCACAACGATGGCTGACGACCGTCAATTTTTAATTGGAGGCATTTCCCTTTCAGACGGTTTTAGGTCACGTATTCCCATCATGGCAACCCCTTAAATATGTATCGGGGAACTTTCACACGACTCACCATTGTGTAAGTTCTTTCTATTGGTTTGAAAACTTTGCCTTTGTTGCGGCTCTAAGGCCTAATAGTAGAAGAATAGTTTTGAGTGAATGAAAGCGACACAGTGCATTAATTTATTATTGTAGAATATATTTTTATTATAGAAAACATCGTAAGGAAACTGGCACACCTGAGGAAATTTTCTACGGTGTGTCAAGCCATGTCAGAGACTTAGAAGAGGTTTAAACTTTGACACCAGGTTGTTCATCATCCATACGATAAAGAAAGAAAGACTGCTAAACTTTTTTGAACTCGCTTTCTAATCTAAACAAATGCTGAACGTGAGTTTTCTAAAATTTATGAGCTGTGCTAGGATGTTTTAAATAAACTTTTCAGTTTGTTTCTCCGACATAAAATCTTTCTATAATAAATAGAGAATGTCTTGCAATTCAAAAGCGAATCCTTACTAAAAAATATTTATTGCATACATAAAATAACGTGCACATAAATTATTTATTAACTAACATTAAAATGGCATAGGTACCGTGGACAAAACCGGTGCACCACTCTTAAGTTTAGATTCGCTTGCTCCCCGCGTCCGAACGTAGCGCTAGCCCCGTCTCTACGCACGTAGCATCGTTCAAAGCATTTTAATCGCAAAATGGTGCACCGTTCGTGTCCGCGATAGTACCTAAACCGTGGAAAAACTTAGTTGTATATTTTTTATTGCACCGAGAGAAAGGAATTAAGTACGAATACCACAGAAGGAATTGGGTCGACAGTACGTTTAAATGCAAATATATTATGTTTGCTGAATAATTTCATATTCTTAGAGCACGCTATGAATTTGAAGGTATTTTTTGGCAAATTGAAGAAGATATTGTTTAGTGTGTTTATTTATTATATCTTTCGTGTCTTGTTTTATAACAGTACTAGTTTTTGACCGCGGCTTTCCTTGCATTAAATAGAACACGTGGCACTATTTACTATTATAAGAACGTTATTGTTGCTTTCTTTGGAAACAATACTTTTTTGTCGGGTTATTGATGATGATGATGATGTCATACCAGACGTATCCGTCGACGGCGACACCCTATTAGTTCTCGGACTATTTTCGGGCCTCGCAAAGCCGGGATAAAAGGTATTTAGGTCTGTTTCTGTACACTTGACATCGTATATCGTATCCAAGGGATGCTTAACGGGACCTTCGTCCTGCCCCTGACGTTCTTCTGGTCGTGTCGCATGGCTGTTGAATCGAACTATGAGAATGAGAGAATATCTCTATTCTCTCACTCTCATAATTTGCGCACACACTTGTGCACTATATCTGACGTTGGCTAGTCTCCGTTACGATTGGTCGCTGTGACCGAAATTCGGTCAGAAGGACGTTAAAGATACAAACTTTGTAGAAAGAAAAGTTTGATTACGAGCAGAAATTAAACTATAACATAAATGTTTATAATATAATAAATGTATAAATAAACCAGCTTGTAACAGTCCCACTGTAGGGCAAAAGAATCTTCTCATACAGCTAAAGACTATAAGCATTAATCATCACGGTAGCTCACTGTGTTGGCATTTTCAGACTATTAAGTCCAAATTTCTTCTATTAACTAAAAAAGTTGGTATGACATTTAAAAAGTCACATTGGTACATGCCAGGTACGAACTCACTCCCACGTGCTTGCAAAGCACGTCCGTAACCAATGCGCCATCTCGACATAATATAATTCTCTGCAGTAATTCAACTCGTAATATGAGCAATAAATTTCACTTTGCAGCAATATGCATAGCAATGTGCAACTGCAATACAATGGGAACTGCGCTGCAGTATAATACAATCAAATATTCTATAACGTCGACTTCTGGTAGCAATCTATTATACAAGTTAGGATAATATTTCATTACAAGAAACGCTCGAAGCACAATACTATGCCAATTGCTGGATTGAGTTAATGCATTTATACATGCACTGCATAGAGTATTGATATTTTTAAAAACTGTTTTTTTTAAAGTTCCTATTGGATTCGCAAAAAAGTTTTTCGTACCTCGTATATTTTTTAAAATTATTTATTGTTATTATATATGGCCATAGTAATACATTGTGTAAAAATTTAAAGTATCCCTCTATTACCATTGGACTGCCAAGTCAAAGGTCATGGGTTCGAAACCCAGGGACTCGTCTCTGACATTTTTGATTCATGTGCTTTTTAGAAATTAATTATCATATAATAAAAGCTCAAATGTATAACATTAATTAAACAATAAAATGACCACTAACAATCTAGTGTGGTAGTTATATCACAAAACATAAATAAAGAATTTAAATAAGCAAATAAAATGCGTAGTGCGTGTCGTAGCACTATCGTAGCATCGTAGCTCTACGCCGTAGCACTTGTCATAAATCGTCGTACTTAAAAACACGCGGTGAAATCACTTCTAAAGAATTATAGAGACACCTTTATCGGGTCATTTTTCTACAAGAAGAAATAGTGTCTAACATGGAACTATATTTCTTTATAAAATATCACAAATAAATACTACAGTTTTTAAAACAATCTTGATACTGAGATATTTTCTCGTAAGATTATGAAATTTTGTATTACATATAAAATTTACCAATACAATGGCCTATCCTAAGTCTGACTTCGGATCACTGCAATTCCAAGATCTGACAGACTTTTTCGATGACTACAATAAAATTAATAAATAAATAAAATAATACCCCTGACCAAATTTGGTCACAGCAGCCAATCTCAACGGATATTAGCCAACAATTACGCAGGAAATATTGTAGTGACACTACCGGAGAAAGATCAGGCGCAGGATCATAATTAGTGAACTTCGGTGACAGAACAGAATCCTTATCGGACGATAGCAACCCTCTCGTAACAACTAATTTGACTTTGACTTTCAAAAAAAGGAGTATGGTCTTCCCTATCTTAAGTGAATGTGTCCCAAAAAAAAAAAAAATATATTTTATTTATTTATTTTTAGTGTTTTGAGTTCGATCATATTTTTTTGTTAAAAGGTTTTTATCCATTTCTCGTTAAGCCTTTAGATAAATATTTTGTGGTTCTAACGATTCCCACCGTACAATATTTACATTTCAAAGAGCTCCCACTTTGTGCAAAGTAATTGCTAACAGTATTTATTCGTCTCGTGTTTTATCGAAGACTGGTTTACTAGTAAACCCATTCAATTTATTGACATAAATACTTCTTAGAAATAAATTTCTTTTTGCTAAAGTACAGATAATCTATCAACATTAAATAATATATTATCGTAGCATGTATTAGTACTTATTTATTATAACCAAATCGATTACGAAACTCCTAATTCTGAAACTGAACCCAAATTGAAGGTTCATTTGGACACTAATTTCATGCTTCTTAATCCTAATTCTGAAACAAATAATTAGATGTTTGTTCGGATACTAATTTCATTTGTCCAACAAAGTTTTAGTTTTAGTATTATGTATATAGATTCAAAACTAAACCAAAATTGAATCCAAAGCAGTTTCAGAATTAGGAGTTTTTGTTTACTGAAAGTCAATTCAGACAATATTTTAATGCTTTCAAATCTTTACAACGTTACTTTAATCCGAAGTGCAAAGAGATAAAATGTAAAAAGTTGATGAGATTTTCGGTGAACTTTTTCATGTTACAATGTAGTCTATACAATCCCGGTCCATTTCGTATACAATACTATTTTCGTACGCGAAAAGCTCGGGCACAGCGTTTTTGAACTAGTTACATCTAGTTTGATTAAAAGCTTTTGTGACCATACTCTTTGGTGAAGTTAGTTTGTATGAAGTCTGGCTGGATTTCTAATTTAACATGCTTTTAACTTGGGATTTAAAGTTTCATCTTAAAGTTCATGGACAATTACGACTGTAAAGTCGTTTATTGGAAAGCTTTTATACTATTTATATCTGATATCTTATATAAAAATATCTCAGATATCGATATATATATATATATCTCCGATATATCGATATCTGATAATTTTAATTCTTAATTCACGAACATATTTATCATAGGTACATGTTTTTTAATGTATTTTTGTATGTGTAGATAAATAAATAAAATAAATAGTTTATCCCTAAAATCACTTATTATAAACACAACAAAAAAGGATCAAGACCTTTTTAACACATTCTTAACCGACTTTATAAAGGAGGAGGTTATCAATTCAGATATTTTTATTTTGTCAAGCTTATTTTTTTAGTTAAGCAGTTAAATAACATCCATGAATGCCCAAGTTTATAAAACTAAAAACGTTTTAAATTTCCTTTTCTATCATTAAAAACTTAGCAAGATCTTTCATGAAATAAATCTGTTAGTTCATTACGACCGGTTCATTTATTTCGGTGATTAAGCAAGAAATTTAAAACTATTAACTCGGTGTTCATTAAACTTAAATAATGAAGGTAAAATTCAGGTAGTATAGGCTGTTGAATATTATACAATATTAAACGGAAAAATAATATTACACAGGATTTTCTTTTTTTTATATTTCGTGTAGTTGTTGTACCTACCAATTGGACGCTATATACCTATATCATCTCTTGTAGATGTATATAGGCTTGTAATGATAATGATGATGTACAACATAGTTGTAACCTCACAAAAGCCTTTAACTAGCATTGCAGACCATCTAAGACAGCCCTGCGTTTACCACCGTTTTATTTATTAATATACTATGTTATTTAAGCCAAAAAACACTCACATAATTGCTTTAAACGTCCTACTTATCTCAATTGATAAGATAACACTTATTATGATGCAATTATAGAAATCAAATTTGGTAGATTTATGCCTTCTTTCTCCAAATTTTGCTTTGAGTACTTTTTCCCGTTACATCAGAGGTTCTTCATCACGACTTTTTTGCAGGCAGGTCATCATGGATGCAACCGCAACCTACTGGCAATAATTGTTTCTAATAAGTTTCGCTACCAGGTTCTACCGCCCGGGGCTATTGACCTTATTATGTAAGCGCCATAATGCTCATTATAATATAATTATTCAAATTACTCAATACGTAATTCAACACTAATCACGAATATGTTCATATTGTTTGCAGAATAATTAAGCATTTCATATATAACAAGATGAAATGTCTAATTGATAGTGGTCTGGTCTTGTTACACGTGAGCTGTTTTGTATTATACAGATATGGGCAAATAAATTAGTTTCCGCTTGGTGGCGCCACTTGCAATTTAGATATCCGTCAGAAGTTTATTAGATTTGTTTATCTTAGATCAATATGTTGCTTTTATTCTTACACAAGGTTCAAATTATTCATTGACACGATTAATGAAAAGTCGAAATGTTGTCTTTATGATTTAGTTATAGCTTATGATTTATTAAGTACCTACTTAGTACATAGTACTCAGTACACAGTACATAATACTCAGTACATAGTACCTACTCAGTACACAGTACTTAGAACAGAGTACTCAGTACACAGCAAACAGTAATCAGAACACAGTACTCAGTACACAGAACACAGTACTCAGAACACAAAACACAGTACTCAGTACACAATACGCACACAGTATGTAGTACATACTTAGTGTACACTGTACAGGATATAACATAAAACAGGATGAACTCTGAACAAAAGTAACAATTTGAGGCCTATATTTGAACCTTAAGTATTTGTAGAAAGAAACAATGTGATAGTGTCGAGACTGTAAATTTACCTGCTAGACAACACTATCTTGCGGATATCCGATGTCTATAAATTAAGGAACGCTTGTATAAGTTTTCATGTGAAGCTACGAAACAAATGCGCCTAGTTCATTTTTTTATTTAGTTTAACTTTGTGATTTTTTTTTTTATTTTAGATTTACACATTAACCAGTATCAAAATATCGAGCTTAAATACGTTATCAATTTCAGAAAATAAAAAAAAATAACAATGTAGTTTAACTAATTAATTTTTTTAAAAGCAGAAGACTTATTGTTTCTTAGTTACTTATTCTTACTTACTTAGGGGACTAGTACTTAAAATATCAGGGAATTCCCCTGATTTTGTTTATGACATTCGAAAATACACCTCTAAGCCTGTATCTCGACCGAGTTTAGACGTTACTCTTTACTTCGACGTGACTTTGTACCTCGATTAACAATAATTCTATAGATCTAAAAGTTAAAATCACAAATTAAGTTTTTTTTGATGCTGTGGTTTAGCGATTTGCTAACTAAGCTAATAAATAATTAACTAAATAGCACTAAGAATGTGATAATATTTGATTAAATATTTTAAGTCTTCAAATCACAACAAATTAAAACAACAACAACAGAACAACAACGACAACAAATAAATACGAACCACACGAAGTGTGTACAAAATCAATTTCTTTACTCTCGATATTCCGCACAATAGACTGGCCATTGAGGACCTCATCATACGAATGTAGGTGACATACGTCAGAAAAATGACGTAGGGTTGAGAGACTTATAGGAAACTTATGTTTTTAGACAAACTGTACCCACTTGGGTGGATTTAAGTTAAGGTAAATCGTAAATAAATAAGTAAGTATATCATATTTTTACTATGTTTTATTTTCTACTAAATTTGTCAAATTTATTTTTTATTCTAAGAATAAAACCGTAAGTTGCAACCGTACTTCATGTAGGATTATTTGTATCTGAGTATTAGAAAAGTAATTGTAGAAAACCAATGAACCAAACAAGACAAAACCAACATCCCAATAACAAAGTCAAATAAAGCATTATGTATATAATAACTATAATAACAATACGAGTAACTAGTATTTTACAACCCCATCACTATTGGCGTTCAACTATTCATATTTTTTATTCATGAGGGGACTACTCACTGCTTCATTCTCACTTTTCTACTCTTAAGCTTAAACTCGAAAGTGGCAATCCAATGGTAAAACCACTGTCTACTGTAACGTCCTAAAATATGTAATATGAACATAATGTAAACTGCGTCCATCTTCATCCCTACCTAGGTCTCCATAGTTCCCTAAGCGTAGCTCAACATAATATTCTGTGTCTTTTCTTATTTAAGCAGCATAGTATCCCCGAGCGGAATACTTTATAAGAGAGTCCTGTCTTATCGCGTAATATTGTAGGTAGGTATCATTTTCTATATTCCTGGCACGTAGGAGGATCGTAACTTGGTACCACATAAATAGTTAGGTCACTGTTAATCAGCGTTCATTAGCTAGTTCGTCGTGTAGATAAATACGAGAATCTTAAGGTTGATTCGGGTATTGAAGTGTGATATATGGCATAGTTAAGCTTAATTAATCATTACCTGTTTTCTCTTGAGTAGTTTGATACATATCAATTTTTATTTTTTTGTATATTATATTGCCCGAGAAATATTGAAAAAATAATTCAAAAGGGTACGAAAAAGTGTAGGGTAAGGGTTTATAGTAAGGGTAAGGTTAATGAAGGGTAGCCTTTATCGGAAATATTTGTCGTTTAAAAAACAATGTTACTTACTCAAAAGCTACACTAACGCATGCGAAACCTTTGCTTGTATTTCAGACAATTTATGGCTTAGTATCTTAGCTAGCTTTTTGATGTCCAAAAAAAAACATAAGCAATACTGGCTTACCTTTTTTCTATAGTGTGTAACACCCCTTATGAGTACTTCACTACCAAGAGCCAGTGATGGAGTTATCTCCGTCTCGCATGGCTTAAAAATCACACGGTGTTCCTCGATGGACCTCTGGTATTCTCCCCGAGGATCAATTATATTGTGTATTCACCGTCCTTTCACCAGGTCTTGACCTGCTTATGGTGTGAGCAAGGTAAGAGTTTCTGCAGCGGCATTAATAATTAAAACATTTACTCTCTTTCTCTTTCCTGTGCAATTTTATTCCCACATTGATAGTGGGGTCTGCTAATCTTCTTTCCGTGTTTTTCGCTTCCACTTCGCTCTATCCATCACATCGTCTTGTGGGTAACGTTGCAGACATTAAGGTCCCTTTAAAAAAAATAAAACAAAACATAAATACCTCATCCACAATTCTCCATACTTCGCACATTCATGTCGTTGCAGTCTAGGGCGCAATACAGTCGATCACGCACGAGTTCCTTCACCTTTGACCCGGACAAACAAATCCAATCTAAGTCATTATACTGTACATTTTAGTAGGCAGTTGAATGCACTGCGGTATTATCAGTTTGCATGTCGCTCAGTATAAAACGTGCATTTTTTTATTATATGGGTAGATGTAAGATTTAAAGTTTCTGATTTATGAGGCCCACGGGTGGTTTAAATACTAGTTGTTGTTCATCAGCCATTCGTTAGAGAAAAAGACGGTTTAGGTTTTGATATTGTGTTATTCTTTGAAGTCTTTTGAATTTATACTTAGTTTCTTATGAAGATTTATTTGCAGTCATAGCCTAGTGGGTTTAGCTATGACCTCTGGACTGGCAAGACAAAGGTCAAAAGTTCGAAATCATGTATAGTAAACTTGTTTAAAACGCAAAAAAAAAAATATATCTAGGAAACTAGCACACCTGAGTAAAGAATGAATTTAATAATATAAGATCTAACTTTATTAATGCCAATCACATGTGTGACAACAAAAAAAATATTATTAAATGAAATTGAATTTCAGAAAAATAATACAATTATTTTAAACTAACTGGACCTCACGAGCCTTAACATCCGAGGTTATAATTTAACCCGATCACAGTGTGCACTCAAAATCACAAAAAATCATTAAAATCAGTTCTTCATGGGGCTTATGAAATGATGCGCGGATAAACATGTCCGGCAATAGATTTTTATTTATATATTTTTTAGAATAATAACTTTCGTGAGTCATACTAATATATAAATATTGATACGGCTTTACTCACGTATTGTATTCGGGGAATGCCCGAATACAATACGTGAGTAAAGCCGTATCAATATTTATATATGTTGCAGTCAAAACTCTTAGCCGGTCAAAAGTACTTTTGACTGGCAAAATCAGGCAAAAGTACTTTTGACTGCACAGGTTGGTCAATAGTAGTTTTGCCGGTAAATCATTGGTTAATAGTACTTTTAACTGTAAATTTGCGGTCAAAAGTGGATTTGACTGACGCTCCTGGTCAAAACTACTTTTAACCGCTAGATAGTCAGTCAAAATTACTTTTAATCGTTAGGAGTGGAAATTAAAGGCCCCCATTTAAAGAGGCACTTGTAAATAGCGGTTTTGGTAAGTTAAAAATATTATAAATGGCACGTTTAATAACTAGTTCAGCAGTTCAAACTAAGCAGTAAAGTAAACAAAAATGAGTAATAATACAAAATAATGAAATGGATCAGTGAATATATAATTGAGTAGGAAAATAATTAAATGGGCGGTACAAAATATTGTATGAGCAGTTACGTGTGTTAAAATAGTTTTGTGATAGGCTATCATTTAAACGATAATTTTGGTAAGCTATAAAATTTATTTTATTTGCTAATAATCTAAATAAATAAAATAATAAAAATAATCTTTATCATATAATCGACGGAGCCCCGCTTCGCGGGGCTCCTACTTCTGGGTTGTTTATAAAAAAAGTAACAACGAAGGGGAAGGCGAGGTCTATTCGCTCGCTTCGCTTTCTAACCTAACCTGTCCGATTCGGGGTGCCCTAAAGTCCATACACAGAATCGTAATCTGCCGAACTATTTATCGAACTGCTCATTCCATCATTTTTACCGCTCATTCAGTTATTGGACTGCTCAATTATTTTTAGAAGTGACTTTGTATGATAAAATAACCGACTGACACGACTGACTGACACGACCAGTCAAAACTACTTTTGACGGAATCAGTTGGTCAAAAGTACTTTTGACCAGCTTCATTGGGCAATAGCACTTTTGACTGTTATTTCAGTCAAAAGTACTATTGACGAAAGCCTATGGTCAAAAGTACTTTTGACTGATTTTGCCAGACAAAAGTAGTTTTGACCGGTTAAGGGTTTTGACTGTAACATATATATATTTTTTGTAATGAGCTTTTTCACTAAAATTGAAATTTTATCATGTATAGTTCCACCTTCTAAAATATTTTGCATAAATAAAGTTAGACGTTATATTTTTACAAAAATTACTACATAAAAGATTATACCTACTAAAACTCTATCAAGCACCTCACGTAACAACACAACACACTTCCTACATTACCAATTAACACATACGTGACGATAATGACGTCAAAGTTATTAACGAGATTAAATCTAACAACGTGGTACACTAACGTGGCTTTCTAAACCAATTTACCTGCAAAAGCCTTAAGATAAGGTCAGACTTGTCTTTTTCAAATCTATACAAATAATTTTGTTTTAAAAGTTTTGTTTGTTTTATTAATATAACAACACAATACAAATACAACCATTGTATGTCGAAATAGCCAAATAGTATCACCGTTAACTGGAAAGTCAGATGTCTCAGATTCAAACCCAAGGCACCTTTGACTCTAACGTGCAGCCTAATCCTGCGCCTGGTCTCTGTTCGGTCGTGTTAGATTGCCATCGGATGAGAGAGTAACGGAATGGAGAGTGCACCTGTGCACGTCCAGCAATGGCTAATATCTGTTGAGATTGCCGAAAGATTGCCGAGTGATCGAAAATTCGGTCAGGATGATATTATTACAATTCAATCCTCCAGATCATGTTTAAACTCAGTACCAAAAATTTATTGGAATCGTTTCCTTATTAGAAGCGTCAGAAATAAAAAACAAATAGACACACTAACAATTTTATGCAATCGTTATAGTTAGTTTCTCATATGGATTGCAGTGTTTAATAATCCAAGGTCTTACAAAACTCCTCTACCAGTCCTATATTATTTGCAAAACTGCTTGAGCATGCGCCGTTCAATTTTTTTTACACATTTTTATTTTCTTGCACTCAAAAACAAGTTATAAAAATCACTTCCAGCTGTCAAACGACTTGTCCGTCTGCAGCTTTAAATTGGACCAACCGACCTACAGTTTGTGCAGCAATTTCCTTACATTTGTCGTGTGAAGTTTCACCTTTGAAGTTTCAAACATAGTTAATTAGTTCCTAGAGTTATTAGATGATATTCTTGAACACTGATTGAGATATGAAATGAGGTATTCCTTCTGATCGAATATCGGTCACACAACACACACAATCTTAATGGAGATTAGGCAACTACGCAGAACATATTATAGTGTACAAATCTGTGCGCAAACACACTCTCTATTCCCTCGCTCTCTTTACTCCAACGGGACAGCTATACGATACGACCGGAAAGAGATCAGGCGGATGAAAGTACCAACTATATGTATCCTTACCATGACTATTATCCTTTTAGGGCAGTCTTGCCCGATAAATAGATTTTGCTAAAAAATTACATTGTTTATTTATGTAATAACTAATAATACCAATCTAGTATTTAATAAACAACACTCTTAATTTAATTAATATACTCAATATTTTTACCAATCCCCTATTTTGGACTTGATCTTCTTCCTTATTGCTTCTTTTTCTTGTCATATCAAGACCCAATTCAAATTTTATTTGACCAGTATGTGGCAATCTCAATAGCTCCTTCCTTATTGCTCATAGCTCCAACAGCTAGGTGATAGGGAGGATACTCATTGAGAATTTTCCGCACGTAATAAAATAGGCATCAAAACAGATAGGAAGAGAAATTTACGAACAACTTGCGAAAAAAAAACAAGTAGATTAACGTTGCATAATTAATTCCTCTATTAAACTACAACCAAACAATAAGGAACTAATAGTCAACGCTACAAAGGCCGCTATGTATCTTATCAGAAATATAACTTATCTGAAATTCATTGTTTTGTTTAACTGGTTGGGACATGTCTTTGAAAACTTGTTCAATTGCCTCTGTTTAACTTTTGAGCCTATTGTCTTGACATTGAAACTTGTGTCAGATTTGGCTTTATCTGGATGCAGCTAATAATCTTGGTCTAATTCTAAAACTAACAAAACTTAGGAAGTTCGGTTCGCTTTGGTTTGTTTTCTGCTGCTGATTAACGGCGGAGAGAATTGAATCATGATGTGGATAAAATTAAGTATAGCTTAAATTGGAATTCAAGGACATCGGTAGCCGAGATTCAAAGGATTGATATTGGGCAAAATAAAACTACAAATGGAAAAAAAATTAAAGAACTTTTTGAAATAAAAGAACAAACACATAGAACTTTTCTTTTATATTTTAATTTCTTCTCAGATAATGTCACTGAGGCAAATAAAATACATCTTTAACTAACTACTAAAATGTAACGATTTCTATAACCAATCTTAACATTACAACACGCAAGATCTTTATTTTTTTTAAGACTAATATATTCTCTTTTCAATTATACCTGTGAGTTAATCATGTAACCAAACACCAATAGGCCAAATTTCATATAACATGTAATGTATAAATCTCTTCATGTAACGTTAATTTCCAGGTATATTTCTGACACTGATTATAACGTACGGGTTAAATTATTTCATTTTAATTCACAGTGAAACAAAGCTTCCCTTTGCACATAAACCGACAGATTATGACGTCACTGTCTTACTTCGTATTAATTAAATTAATTTCGCTAGGGTTGAGCGCTAAAGGCTGTGTATTACATTTATTGCGTTTGTAATATTCTCATAACCCTTTCTGATGTTGATTGTACAATATTTTTGTTGGTTCACGATTATAGGAATATAACACGCTATTTCCACTCAGAAGTACGGTTATAACAGTTAATGTATGTGTCAGTTATGCTAGAAAGAGCTGAAAACAAATATTGTATTTATTCTACTATTATAAATGTGGTATGTATGCTTTTTCACAGCAACAGGGCAACGGATTAACGTAATTTTTTAATACATAAAGATAGGAGGTTATAGTACGTTTTATCCCAAGAAATAATCCATTGTTTGGACTGTAAGATATTTGTTTTATATAAAAAAAAATACGCAAACATTTCTTATCTATCTATTTATTTATTAAGTCCAAAAATTGTTGTAATAATAAATGTCATTCTTTACGACAGTCAATCCCAACGAAGATTAACACAAAAATTGTACACGCACTCAGTTGTGCACTATAGTACCTACTAACTAACTGTAATGCCATAATTATCTTTTACAATCATCCCGCCGCTGTTAGACAGGGTAGTAAGTAAGATCTAGTTAGCTGATAATGCCATTGGATTAGTATTTTACGATGAGACATTTCAATTTTATTGACTAGCGAACACGTGAACTGTCATTAAAAATATTGGATTTTTATGTTATGAACCCACCGGTTTCTGGAAAATTATTATTACTTATTAGAATTCACAATAGCCTAATGATGGTGACCATTGACTGACAAGTCCGTGGTCTCGGTTCGAACCCAAGGCTGGCACTTTTGACTTTTCGTTCGTTATGTGCGTATTATAAGCTATAAATTTATTATTACTTACTCCGTGCTTCAGAAAGTACGTAAAGCTGTTGACTCTGCGCCTGATCTCTCTGCGAGCGTGTCGGATTCCCATCGGGTTATGAGAGTGAGGGAATAGAGAGTGCACCTACCTGTGTTTGCGCACACACTTGTGCACTATAATATATCTTCTGCGTAGTTGGCTAACCTCCGTTCAGATAAATAAGCTGATGAGACCGAAATTCAGTCAGTAAGACATTGTTATTATTTTCAAACATAACTTCTACATTACAATTTTACTTAAACTAATCAAAACAAGTAAAAGCAACCTTAACAAAACATCTGTGCAATTACGTATCTCACAATAAATTACTTTAAGAGGAAACACTCCTATATTTTGCAAAATGACAAAATAAAACCCTTATAAATACAAAAAATATCAGCTTGTTTAAAACAAGATACACTTTATATTTTTGCGTGAAAATTAAAATGAAAATCGTATTTCTTGCAAGTTTGCAAAAATAATGCGAAGTCGCGGCTTGCGCAAGCCCGGGTAGGATAATCCAAGCGTGTCTTTTTCACAGCTTTGGGGATCGACTAAGTACATTGAACTATGAATATTTGCTTCGTCGAAGCCATAAAATAATGTGTACTTAGGCTAGTGTTGAGAGAATTTAATATTGCTTAGTTTTATTAAACTTTTGTATGGCTTTAATACTTTTTTATGCAAACATATAGGTATTAGTTGTGCTGGCCACATGTGCGAAAGCGCTAGAGTTTCTTCTTGAAGAAGGTTTCCCTGAGATAATTTGGGGTTCAGCACTACTGTTTTGCCACAAATGACTTAAAGTTCTCTTATTAAGTATCTCGACACAAGCTGATCCCTCAAGATTAGGTAGATGTGTATTTCCTAGATGAACTCCATGATCTCAACTTTAAATAGTTTGGCAAGTCAGGTCTTGAGGGCTTCTTTCTTTTCTTTTTAACTTCATGAAGCCGCTTAGAAAGACCAGGCAGATATTACTGCCTGCTATTTTTCTTCTGTTTTGATAAAGTTTTTTGATGATTTACATGAATTAACTTCTTTGTGGAAATCCCTCTCTTCTTGTCACTGTTACAATCAAAACATGGTTTTTAACTGTTTTGAAAATAACTAACAAGATATTATTTCAAATGTTATAATTTTAGGCCATCTGATTAAAATATAATAAGCAGATTTACAATATAAATAAAAAAGAAACGAAAAGTTCAAAAGCCGGGTCGTAAAATTAAATATATAAAGCCATATTAGGCACGCATAATCTCGGTGAGAATCTCAAATGAATTTACGTCAAAAATCCTCGTAATATAAAAAGCCAAATCCGTGTAAGTACCGGAGTATCTTCCATATTTTCATAATAAACTAGCTGCCCCGCGCGACTTCGTACGCATGATTATTCTACTTCAACGCCTATTCTACCCCTACCCTACTCTACCCCTAACCTACTCTACCCCTAACCTACTCTACCCCTACCCTACCCTAATCTACCCCTACCCTACCCTACACTACCCCTTCCCTACTGTACCGCTAGCCTACCCTACTCTACCCCTACCCTATCCTACTCTACCCCTACCCTACCCTACTCTACCGCTACCCTACTCTACCCCTACCCTACTCTACCCCTACCCTACTCTACCCCTACCCTATGCTACCGATACCCTACTCTACCCCTACCCTACTCTACCCCTACCCTACCCTACGCTACCTCTACAAATCAAAAACCATGAAAATTGGTCCAGCCGTTCTTAAAAAAAAAAGTATCCTATGTCCTTCTCCTAGCTCTAAACTACCTCCCTGCCAATTTTCAGCTAAATCGGTTCAGCCGTTCTTGAGTTATAAGTGGTGTAACTAACACGACTTTCTTTTATATATATAGAATATGTTTTTCTTCACACTTTCATGTTGGTCGAGAATAAAACCTTTTTTCGCTGGATTTCGTGTCAAATATTCAAAATACATACGTAAGAAATTTAAAGCTTAGACCTGTAAAAAGCGTAGTGATTATTCATGTTTGCCCTTTTTGTTTTAACTGTACTGAAACGTGTTAGATTAGGTATTTAGGGATTAAATTTTTGTGTAAAAAAAAAAACATTATGAGTGGGATTGGAAACCGTGATGTACTAGGTAAAGCCCCCAGTGGCTCTGCCACTAAGATTTTCGCGACCCCGCCCGTGTTATCGAAATTCTCGTCTACGTTCAACCATCTTAGATGGTAGTTATATCCACCCCTGGTACGTAGTACTTTCATCTACCCCTTGTATGTAGTACTAGAGAGCGACTAGAAGCTATACCCAGTCGCGGGTTCAAATCACGCAAAATCTTTTTTCTTTCGACAAAAAATTGAACTTTATTGTAAACAGCATAGCATGCATAGTTGCTTCTTTATTTTTTTATATTTACTTAGGGATTTTGGGATTCTGTCGACATGATTGGCGTAGGTGATAAACTATTGTCAGGGGTCCTGCGATTCATTTCATTCTATGCGTACATTCTCAATTACTCATTAACCAATGTATACTTTTCTGCAATTTTGTTTTCTTCACATTTGTTTTAAATAAAACTCTACGGAAGCTACACAGAAATAGAGTTCGGGTCGTTTTCCTTTCTCTTGATTTTGTAACTACAAATAACTTGATTATAATTATTATCCCTGCTTATTATTCAAAGCATTTGTTTTAAAGTTATTTAATAATCCAGAATTGAATAGGCTTACCAGACCAAGTCAGCAATTATTGTCTTAACTAAGTTTCATTAGCACTGTATTGTTTTAGAAATTTGGTGAATATTCAATGTGTTTAATTTTAATTATTATTTAAATGGGTTTATTTAAGGAATAGACTTAACACTCACTCACTCAAATCGTCAACTAAGCTTATTATAATATTTTTTTTCAATGAATCCTACTTGCAATGAAAAAAAAAAGTAATAATCTAACTTGTTTAGAATTCGCTACGTAAGAAATATTTGAAATATTCTTTGTCCATTTTCCGTCGTTAAAATAGAGGGACATTTCTTGTCCCTGTTTTCGCGGTTCATCGCGTTTTTTAGCCGCTCTAACCTGTCTAGCGATAACGTATGCGGTACGTCTAACATTCCGCTTGTCAACAACACGGTAGGTACTCGTACAAAAAATAGGTTTATACACAATACACGCACACAGTATTTTACTTTATGTTTTTTTCGTGTTTATTTGCGCCCAGATAACGTTCATATTTGACGTTTCGACGTTTGGGTTTTATGTGATTTAAAAAATAAAAAAAGTTTAATGTTTAAGTGTTCTAAATTTGAAATTAATAATGTTTCAAGAATTTTTGTAATCTTCAAAATACCCTTAAGCTAGTTTTATAATGTATGTATTATATTAATACGTGAAGCGAAAACTGTAGATCTCTTTTTAAGAGTTTTTCACACACGGAGGAGTGTGAAACTTGGCATAGTAAAAGTTTATATAGACAAAAAGTGCAGAAAGCTAAAAAAAATGCGGTCGAATTTCTAACATTGACTGGACTACTAGTTTATACAAATAGGTACACCAGCAAGAATAATCTAGGTACCTATCTAGACTATACCTGCTATATAGCTGGCCTTTTTCATTCAAGTTTTACTTTATAACCACTCGGGCTCGTCAAACTCGTACACAAATCTTGCTAATCAACATTTTATGGACAAAAAGTACAATACAGTCCATATTACCCCACTTTAACTTTACGCCACTCTGTATTACCATCCCTTGTTTCTAAATGTGTTATAAAAATGAAACGTGTTCCGTTTTGGGTTTCGTTGTCACATTACATTTACAGGAGCAGAATTTGCATTGTATATTTTTGTAAGAACATTATTGTTTTTTGTTATGAAGTGTTGTACATTGCTGAAGGAAGGAAAAATAATGTGAGATTTATGTCTTTCAGTTTTCTAACATAATAAATTATAATGTCCTCCTGACTCGATTTTCGGTCACAGCGACCAATCTCAACGGAGATTGGCCAACTACAGGAGATATTACCTATACTGCACAAGTTTGTGCCTAAACACAGGTGCACTCTCTATTCCCTCACTCTCATAATCCAATCCGACATGATCATGATGGCCAACCAACAGATCAGGCGCAGAATCAAGGCTTTGCGAGCGGAGTAAGTGATAGTGAATTTATAATACGCACATAACTTATGAAAAGTCAGAGGTGCGCGCGCGCCTTGGGTTCGAACCTGAGACGTCAGACTTGCCAGTCATCAGTCATACCACTAGGTTATTACGACTAACAATTTCTAACATAATAGTTATATCAGTGAAAAACGCTAATGAAATAGAAAAACGATTAATCATCGAAAACAAAAAACTCTACTTGATATTGTAACCCTCTACGATAAAAAACAAATACTTGATACAAAACAGTGATATAGTAACTATAATGGCAAAGAGCTCCCATTCATCCTTGTTTAGGTGAAAAATAAATGTCGGAATAGGTCACTTATACCCCACAAAGGCGAAGAAGCTTTCAAATAACGAACCTGGCGCAGATCTAAAGGTACGCCTACGGCAAACTGGTGTCACAAGTTGAGGGTTGATCTACATGACAAGCGGAACGAGTTGGGAATATAAATAGTTCAATGTTATATTTTTTAAAACCTTTGATTCTTAGAACAGTGCTATGCTTAGATTTGAGAGATGTTTTTCATAAGTAGGTACGTCGATTGTTTTATTGAGGCTTATGGTTCTAAAGGGTTAAAAAAGACTAGATTTTACCCGCGGCTTCGCTTACGTTAATTAAGAATTTAAAATTCAATCATGATTCGAAAGAAACGTGGCGCTATAAGAATATACACGGTTTTTTATTATTAATATTGTTTTTTTTTAGGAACAGTATTTTTGTTTTCGTGATGAAAGGTATCTATTTCTGTTTTTTGTACACCTGACAACTTACTCTTTCTTTTTATATAAGCTAGTATTCGTTTTAGTTATATTTAATTTATTAATTGTTTTTAGTATATATATTATGCAAATGTATAGTGAGCCGTTATTCGTCGAAAAATAAAAGAAAATCAACTATCACGCGTAGCCGGCGCCTTTGCGGTAGGTTTAAGCACTATGTAAATAAAATAATAAGTAATAATGAAGTTAATTATATTAGACACATAATCAAAATAACCTAGTCTCATTTCGAGCAATAATGAGTGTGGAGGAAAAACGAAACAAAAGCTCGAATGAGTATTGTGTCGAAGATGAATTACCGGAGCTATAAGTGGATGTATTTGATTATTTCGTAGCCGCAGTACCTGAATAAGGCTCTGTGTTCGCTTTTAGGTTGAGTTATGTGTCGTAAAAACACAAATTTATTTGCTTGCTTGCTATTGAATGCTTTATTGAAGGCTTGTTAAGGAATGCTCGGTGTTAAATGCATTATTTAATAGCGTCGAGAAATTCATTCTCGCTTTTGAATTTCTTTCTTTATCGTATGGTTGATGAACAACCTGGTGTCAGAGTTTAGTTTTTAGTCTCTGACGTGGCTTTACACACCATTGAAAAATCTCTCAGGTGTGTTGGTTTTCTCACGATGTTTTCCTTCACCGCTTTAGCAATTGATATTTAATTTCTATAACGCTCATGAATCCAAAAAGTCAGAGGTGCTTGCCTGGGTTTCGAACCTACGACATTTTCACATCATCATTGCTATTGAACGTTTTTAGAGTGGTGGTGACCGTTGACTGGCAAGTCAGTGGTCTCGGGTTCGAACCCAAGGCGCGCACCTCTGACTTTTCGTAAGTTATGTGCGTTTTATAAATTAATTATCACTTACTCCGTGGCTCGGAAAGCACGATAAGCTGTTGGCCCCGCGCCTGATCTCTCTCCGATCGTGTCGGAAGGCCGTCCCATCGGATTATGAGAGTGAGGGAATAGAGAGTGCACCTGTGTTTGCGCACACACTTGTGCACTATAATATCTCCTGCGTAATTGGCTAGTCTCCGTTGAGATTGGCCGCTGTGACCGAATTCGGTCAGGAGAATATTATTATGTGTACTAAAAACACAAATTTATTTGCTTGCTTGCTATTGAATGCTTTATTGAAGGCTCGTTATGGAATGCTCGGTGTTAAACGCATTATTTAATAGCGTCGAGAAATTCATTCTCGCTTTTGAATCTCTTTCTTTATAGTGTGGTTGATGAACAACCTGGTGTCAGAGTTTAACCCGCTCTTAAGTCTCTGACGTGGCTTTACACACCATTGAGAAATCTCTCAGGTGTGTTGGTTTTCTCACGATGTTTTCCTTCACCGTTTTAGCAATTGATAATTAATTTCTATAACGCTCATGAATCCGAAAAGTCAGAGGTGCTTGCTCGGGTTTCGAACCTATAACATTTTCACACCATCACTGCTATCGAACATTTACTATTGAATAATTACTGTGAATTCTCGTTTTGAATGCTAGCATTTGAATGCTCATCAAATATTATTAATTTTCGAGCGCCTATTTATGAAATGGTCTTTGAATCGTTTTTGAATGGTCGTTATTAAATGCGTAGTAAAACGTATAGTGATATTAATTGGGACCTTAATTCATAACATTGCTACATTTTTTTTTTTTAATGTGGCAGGAAAAAAAACCAAAGGATTTTTCTTTCCATACGCTTATATTATACTGAAGCTATTTCAAACCAAGCCGACCCCGCGTAATTTATTAGATAGCAACACTGGTGTCAGCACGTCTAGTATGTGTCAGTTTTTGCCTATCTAACCGCATGCATACGAGTGACATGGCCAGCCCACTTCCACTTTGACTGTCAGCTGTCTTTTCTCCGATACAACTATAATCTATGTCAAGAAGTGAAGGGTGGTTTATACTGAAGGATTTTTATGCGATGATAATGTATAATATTTTTTAAGTACATCAGAAACTTGAAAAATCTACACGTCTTCCACGCGATACAAAATGGTTAGGGTCACAAGTGTATACATTTATCTTTTCTATTCTATAACACCAATTTTTTTATACTCTTGGGTGTATGGATAAATATCTAAATTCTACTTAAAACACTGTCTGGAGGTCTACAATGTTTACAAGGATTTAAGTAATTAATATTAACACCATGATTGAAATCACTTTTTACCATTAAGCAAAATTTCAATTAATTGTACTTACAACATTGTACTATCAAAATAATAATAACTTTCATGAAAATCTACAACAGTTTTGACTTTGAAGGCTTAATTTCCGTAAAATCTAGGCTCAGGCCGTTTTCATGTCTTCATTAAAATCTTCCAGCGGCCTGGATTGCGGGCTATTGTGGGCGTCTAGATTATATTTTAGTCTTACACTCACCTTGGAAATTTAATTTGTTAGGTGACAGCATCTTAATATAATTTTGCAGAGAATTTAATTATTTAAGTTTTGAATAAAATTAAAAAATATATTTTATATATTGTTTTGTTTATTAAATGAAATTATTTCATAAGAATCTCGCAAAAACAACTGACTGCCGTGCCATCGTGGTGGAAATAGTCTGTGGATAATAACGCGACAGCGGCTATTGATCCTGTTCTGGGTTTAAATAGTTTAAAGAGTTTTTCATATCCTTTTCTGCAATGTATTTTCTAGATCACTTAGCCCATCTCTTATGACAATTCATTTTGAGCATCTCCATGCTTTGAAAGATATTGTAAGAAGTAGGAACTGGCCTTAGAAGCTTTTATATAGACGACCGAAACAACCACTTATTTTGAAAACTTATAAATATTTTAAAAATAATATTTCTTTTTGTTACAGAGCATCTTAGTGATGTAAACTACTCCCTCAAAAATTTACATTCTTCTACATAACAAAACGATATAATACGGATCCCATTTTTCCATTTTGTTACAGGTACGATTTCCTAAACATCGGACAAACATCAAACATCGGCCTTCAGCTACAATATTACTTCCATTTCATATTCTATTTCCATCCTCTCGAGTATTCATTCCCGGAGCTTCTCATTCACTGTTGTTGCACAAATTGGACTCTAACTAGACTAATTGAGACTCGCAAAGGGTTTCTAACCTCCGCCGATACTTGAAACTAGTAGTATTCCCTGAGAGAACAAAAATTCAGGGAATTGGATGGAATATTTAAATTGAACTGTTTGGAGTGTTTTCCATTGAGATACGAGTATCATAGGTATTTGAATATCTAGAGTATCCTGAATATTTAAAAAGATCTTTTATCGGAATAAAAGCGGGAAAGTAATAGCGAGAAATAAGTGAAAGTAGGTAGACCACATTTATGCCGAAGAGCAGATAGCAAAGTGATGGAATGAAGACCGATGCCGATGAAGGAGCCAGCAACCACGCGCAGGTACCAAATTAAAAACAATTTAAACTTGTCAAAGCAAGAAGCGAAATTGGAAATTTTATTGTTGCATACCCGTTGGAGTCCATTTTGTCGAACTCCGACGCTACCATGGCTGATTGTTATTAAAAATTATATGTAGTCTTGGATATGGCAAAGTAGGGACACACCCGACAAATAAGTATACTAGGAAAAAGAATTTAAATCTTGAATCTATGACAGGTCTTTCACATCCCGGAAACACGTAAAAAAGGTTTTCCTATCACTCATGTCTCATTTCTCGACCTCTGATGAATTTATACAAACATTTACCTACAATATCAATAACAATGTATTTTGTAGTTTGTTGACCTTACTTTTAACCCCCATACGACTATGGCCATCCATCTTTTATTATGGACACTATCTTTTAGTAATAAGAGACGCAACCCTTTTCAAAAAAACCTATCCTTCTACATGTCAATCGTAAACGAATAAATTGAGATTTTACCTCCATCCGACATTTTAGATCTTTTATATGCTGGGCACGTTGACTTACGACATTTGAAAGTGTTATCCGATATTTAAGGCAGTTTCGTGAAGGTAAAGGTTGCTTTTAGTTTGTTTAATGTTTTTTTAAACAGACCTGCTTGAAACAAAAATTATATTTTTTTCTTGTTGCTTATGAATTTATGGGAGACTAGCGTCCACCCGCGGCTTCACCCTTGTGATATTTTGATAAATGGTAGCTTATGTGTTATTCTGATATATAAGCTATATTACTGTAAAGTTCCTTCAAAATCCATTTAGTAGTTTTTCCGTCAAAGAGTAACAAACATCCATACAACCTCAAACTTTCACATTTATAATACTAGTTTATCGCAGTTATCGTACGCGCGAGAAATGAGTATTATGTAGCAAGGTAAGTATATTGGTGGTACACAATTCTGGCCTTAAACTGATACACCAAGAATAGTCGAATTAATTCTTGAAGCAAAAATAGACTTTTTGGTTGGGATTTAAATATGAATGTACATACATTTGTGTAGCAATGGATTCAAAGAAAGGTTGGTTAGAATAAAAGAATTTCGACCTTTATTTCATGACTGACTAAAACTTAAATATAGACGAAAAGTTTTATTGAAAAGGTTGAAAACAAAGAAGAAAGTAAAAGGTAAAAACTTCTTGTTAACTTTCTAGCTATTGTAGAATTACTTTTAACTTTACTAAGAAATAATGTCTTTATAAGTTCTAGAATATTGCAAATTTGAGAGGTATTGTTTTTATCTCGTAGTTATGAATGCCAAATTTTTTTTGTTGGTTTATACTTATTTTACGCAACCACGGAACATCGGATCGACGTAATTTTTTACATAGAGAGAGAATTAAATGGGTAGTTTTTATCCCAGAAAAATTAAAACCGTTGGAGTAAAGTTACGGGGAAAAAGCAAGTAATAAAAGGTTCAAACAATTTTATGATATTAGAATACCTTGCTTTCCTGCCACTTCGATGTTTCATAGCTTTATAAAAATTTCAGCGCATAAACTCTCTCGATGCGTGCGTGAAAGGATGAGCTTACGGGCAAACATGGGGCTGCGAAGCGCGCCTGCAGTACAATTTTTAGTGGGTGCGAGCCCCACATAACCGTACGTCACATAACGTACGGTATGTGGTAGAAACAATTTTTACTCCGGGCATTTTTACCCGACTGCCAGGAAGGGTTATGTTTTTTATTTATTTTTTTTACCACAAAATAATAATAATAATAATATTGAAATAGTATCAAAATAGAATCCTTTTTGGAAAGCGCGCTTGAAATCTAATTTTTCATAGCTTCGCCTATACTAAATATGTAATAGTATACGTTTGTAATATATTCATTAAAATTTTACACTACAGCAGTTTTCAATTTCAACATATCACCGATATTGCCAACACATATTCCTAACACAGATGACTCAAAATAATTCATAAGTCTACATCACAATACATTTGACTCACAATAGAGCCAACACAATGGTAATTGGAAAACAGTTAACATTCCCAGAGGGCACTAGTCTACGTGATATAGAAACTTAGACATATCATGCCCCAATATCCCTGAAATATTAAACAGGGTTTTCACATTGACATTCTCACAGACTCTAAGTTTCATGTACTCCTAATTAGGGGAAAATATATCACCGTATGTGACCGTTGACTGGCAAGTCAGAGGTCTCGAGTTCGATCCCAAAGCGCGCGCGCACCTCTGACTTTTCGTAAGTCTTTCTGATTGCTAAAGCGGTGAAGGAAAACATCGTGATGAAACCAGCACACCTGAGAGATTTTTCAATGGTGAGTAAAGCCATGTCAGAGGCCTACGGGCGGCTTAAACTCTGACACCAGGTTGTTTATTAACCATACGATAAGAAAGATAAATTATTATGTGCGTATTATTAATTAAAAGTCACTTGCTCTGTGCCTCGGAGAGGTACTCAAACCGTCAGTCCAAGGCCTGATCTTTCTCCGGTCTTTCGGATCGCCGTTTCATTGGTCTAGAGAGTGCACCTGAGTTTAAGTACAGACCATGGTACAGACTTATGCACTATCTATTGTGTATAGTAGATAAAAATTATATTACGACAATTGTTACTGCCTACAATTAAATTATAATGCAATTTTATAAGACGAACTTATATCTCACGTATCTTAGGTCGATTACGAAAAATTTACAAATGATTTGTAGTTGAGAGTTGATATTCGGGTTTTGCAGAAAAGTCGTACTGCTACAACGTCATTCGCGGCAGTTGCCCTACGAACTCTGAACCAACGAAGCAGTCAAAAGCCCGTATCACAAATTGGAAGATTTGGAAGCTTATTCGAAGTTCAAATTATCGACGGAGTATTGGCAAAGCGATCCTTCAATATTGGCTCATTGGAATTCAAATCTCGCGTTCACTGGAATCGCGTGTCAGGTAATTTACTAACTTTCCTGAAATATGGCGGACCTGTTCCATCAAGTGAAAAAAGGTTCGTTTTGATGTAATGTTTGTTTACTTCCTTATATTTTTTTCTTAAAGTTTCACGGCAGCTATTAATTTAATTACATACGGTCGCAAAAATTACAATAAAGTTGACCTGCAGAGTTCAGAATGCACAGAAATATTAAGACTTAGGTCTTATTTTCATAATAAATACCATTTTTCAAGTGATAAGGTAACTAAGTGTCTGTCACTTAGTTCCGAACGTTTTTACCTTTTTATAGAAATAGTGCAAGTCATAGAAAAACATAATGCAAGGAACTTTAAAGCGCTCATGACGCCTGCGACACAGGTTAATCCTAGTGCAGGCACCCGACACTGTTAGACCTTTAAGAATTATTCTAAGATTTCATTTTATATTATCATGTACTAATTTAGTTTTGATTAAATGATTTGATTTGATTTGATTTGATTTGAACTAATCTGTTATTCTGGGGTCGACGTCATCGACATCGCTGAGGACTTTATAAACCTAATAATCAGTGGTGCCCAGTATGACCACTCCAGGGACCAGGACCTTATAGGTTCCATTAGAAAGTTATATCAAGTCCCGCTGGATCCAGTCCGATACCGGTAGGTTATTTTTTGGATCTCTAGCATAAAATAGCAAACAACCGGGACCCATCCTCCCCCCCGCCTTTTCCCCACAAATTAGAGGACTTAAAGACTTCCTATAAGCCTAAGTGATATTTTTTTTTACCTCATCTTGTAAAAGGAGGCCCACACAGAAAGTATTTAATTAGGGAAATATTTGTCATTAAATAGTGGATGTGACGGTATGCGAGGGATCCGCGGAACTTGGCCAATTACATGGCTTGTTTTTATGACCAAATTCCTTAGTATATAGTTCCCTTAGTTTCATTTAGTTTTTCTTAAGATAGAGTGCTTTTAATGTACTTAAATGAAGATACTTTCTAATGTCAGCTGATGAAATTATTGTTTCATTCTTGTATATCGTGGATACACGTTGCAACATGTTTTTTTTACCCTTTGAGCTGATATAATATAATACACATTAAAAGCTTAAAGATTTATTGTCTCGGACATTACCTACTCTTGAACCATTAAAAACATTGTATTTTTTTTTGCACCAAAGTCACAAAGAGTTCGCAGGTAAATTAGATTTTTTTCGTACCTACTTTTAAAACTTTATTTTACAGCTGCTTTTTTTAACATTAATTTACATAACTATACAATGTAAAATAATTAATTTTATATTATTGTTTTTATATTCTTTTATTTTTGTGTAAATTGTTTTTTTTTTTACCTTTTTATCTTCACGGGCAATAGATAATCCAAAATCCACGCGGACGATGTCGCAGACTGAAGCTAGTAAATATTATATTCAATTGTTTAACCTTAAAAACTGAGGCAACTTTTGACCAAATATATTTTAGTTGGTATATTTGAATCCAATATGAAATTCTACGAAAGAACGTGGCTAGAATTAGTCCCTTTAGGCACAAGGATATATTAAACATGGTTGAGGCGTTATTGAATAACATCTATCCAAAGTTTTACAACTTATGTTACAGAATCAGTCGTATTCACGGGTCCCAAAGAATATTTGATAAGGACCTTCTGTGTAAATTTCCATCAGAATAGATCTGACAGAGAATATTTATCAAATATACATATTTGGTGTTCAAGCGATTGGGCTGCTGAGCTTAAAGCCTGAGGCCAGGAAACGACGTTTGCTTTGGTTTGTCAGGTAGTTGATAGTCGGGTTGAATATTTATTTATAGTTTTATAAAAATATGGCATGATTGCCTTGTGATCGTAAATAAGAATCTAATAATTGAACTATCCAATCCGGCTACCGGAGTTAAAAAACTGGACTATTCTCTATGAGTCGCCATATCGATTCTTGCTCGAGATTTAAAGTAATTTGTGTGAATAGTCTATAAATAGTACCCACACATCATCATCATCTGCCTAGCCTTTTCCCAACTATGTTGGGGTCGGCTTCCAGTCTTACCGAATGCAGCTGAATACCAGTGAATAGTAAATAGTACCCACATAATACAAGGACAAATTCTTGGGTGCGGCAAAAATGTTTAATAAAAATACTTATCGCCACTTTTAAATATAATACAGCTGTTTAAACGTTGTATAACCTAAAACCTAAAACAAAAAGATCAGAAATAATCTAATTTTAGCTGTTAATAAACAAATCAAAGATAAACCATCTTATTAACAATAACAAACTTCAACCCCCTTAATACTACTTAGCGTAAATATGACCCGTCGGTCAAAAAAGGACGTTCCTAAAATAGCCACGGTTAACCTGACCTACTTACATACTTATCTGATCGATATCCAAACATTTGTTGTTGGTGGTGTTATTAATCCAACTTCTAGTTCTTGTTGTTTCTGAGGTGCAGTAATAAGGGCTACAAATGTTTAAAAATTGTATTAACCCTCTGTAAGATCAGAAAGATTGGTAACAAATAAGATTTATATTGAGCATCGATAAACAATACAGCCACGTGCTAAAATAAATGTGAACATGTAGTTTTCAAAAGCCTAAAAGAAATTGATACTTAAAATGCAAAAACAAGTTTGTTTTTGTATAATTTAAAAAACTTTTGTGTAATAGACTAATTTGGCGGTCTCCTACAGTCAAACCGATAAACGGTTTTGTGGGGTTATATTTACCAATAATATGTAAGTATGTTCCTTGTAATAATTCAATAAAAGAAAATAAAAAGATAGGAGATATTTAACAATATTCTAGTGAATATTTTTCTATAAACTGAACCTGTAGGTCCGAAGATAATCACTTGGATTCCGTAAAATGTATATTTCATTTTGCTGGTAATTGTATACAGATAGATGACCATTTATTGCATTTGCTTTGCGTCTCCGTGTTTCAGTAGGTACGATAAGTTTAATCCCGCGTTAATCAAGTTAACCAAGGTGTCGCTACAAATCAACCGTCACCAACATGCAGTAAGTCAGGTAAGTAGGGTACGTACCCCTTTGACTAGACCTTTGGGACAGTAGCTAATTTATTACTTTACTAAACTCTACCAGCGACATTGTCCGCGTAAAATTCTAAATTCGAAATCGAATTCGAATCTACTTAGATTTCTACAGATTTTCTGGGGGCTTAACCAAGTTGACTATCAACAATCGCTAACGCTATAGGAAACGAAAGAAATGTATAGGATTCTCGTTATGTCAAGTGGTAACAAACGAAAAGAATCTATAATTATTTAATAAGAAAATTTGAAAAAACAACTGATACGGATGGGATTCGAACCCACGATCTTCGACATACCGTGTCGACGCTCTAACCGCTGAGCCACCGTATCCCATCGGCATCAATCGAAATTTCAAATCTCTTTTACACGCCTAAGGCGTGTGGCGACATCTATCGAAATACATTACGTATCCCGACCCAGTGCTCTAAACTTTGCAGTTTTAGTAGACACCGATGCGATATCACCAATGTTCTTAATATTTTTGTGAATTTTTTACATGTTATAGCACATGATAGCTTATTAAATATAATTATTTAATAAGAAAATTTGAAAAAACAACTGATACGGATGGGATTCGAACCCACGATCTTCGACATACCGTGTCGACGCTCTAACCGCTGAGCCACCGTATCCCATCGGCATCAATCGAAATTTCAAATCTCTTTTCAAATGGGATACGGTGGCTCAGCGGTTAGAGCGTCGACACGGTATGTCGAAGATCGTGGGTTCGAATCCCATCCGTATCAGTTGTTTTTTCAAATTTTCTTATTAAATAATTATATTTAATAAGCTATCATGTGCTATAACATGTAAAAAATTCACAAAAATATTAAGAACATTGGTGATATCGCATCGGTGTCTACTAAAACTGCAAAGTTTAGAGCACTGGGTCGGGATACGTAATGTATTTCGATAGATGTCGCCACACGCCTTAGGCGTGTAAAAGAGATTTGAAATTTCGATTGATGCCGATGGGATACGGTGGCTCAGCGGTTAGAGCGTCGACACGGTATGTCGAATATCGTGGGTTCGAATCCCATCCGTATCAGTTGTTTTTTCAAATTTTCTTATTAAATAATTATATTTAATAAGCTATCATGTGCTATAACATGTAAAAAATTCACAAAAATGAAAAGAATCTAATCCTATACTCTCTCGTTTTCTATAGCGTTAGCGATTGTAGATAGTCAACTTCGCTAGGCCCCCTTTTTCACTACCCGACTGCCAGGAAGGGTTATGTTTTTCGCGCGTATCTTGTATGTATATTTATTTTAGTCTGTATTGTGTTGCTTCGTTAAGTCGTGCGGTAAGTAACGATTATAAACCCTACTACACATATAGGTTTAGCATCTATGACACTCTTGGTGTTGCGGATATTGGGTGGCAAGGATTGACTTCAAAATGTCGTCTTTTTTAATTATTGTCGCTTTCCATCAGGTATATTTTAAGGCTATATGTGATAAGCATGTTGCCTGTGTCATAATTCTTGTCCTTTCCTAACCATTCTTGTTTTCTATTATAAAAAACATCATCCAATTTCTAGATTCTTTTAGAAATTTTACAAATTCTAGCCATTCAATAGTTATAATGACGGGATAATCGCAACGCGTCAATATCAGTGTCTCAAACGATAATTGGTCGCTGTTCATTGACTTGGATCGCTTAATACGTACCTACTAATAAACAAACTAAACAAAAACACACTTAACCTCTTTATAATATTAGAAGAGATATTAGTAAGTAGGTATAAATATTCTTTATTTGGGATAGTTGTTCGCCGATGGTTTTTATTAATCTAAATAATAGTTCCTCTCGTTTCACTCCTGAGTGAACCCGGAGTGTAAATTGAAATGTATTTTCAATGCAACGTGCCGTGATTTAGTGGAACGTTTTGTCATTCCAAAATGAGAATTCGGTTTGTCGGGCGACTGAAAATGGCTTTAAAAGTTTTTTGTATTTATATTAAAAGCTTTAGGGTATGTATTGATTGATTGATAGGGATGGCGGAAAAAAACCAGTCTTCTCGAAATTTAACTATACGAGTACGTTGTTAGGAACACTTGGGCGGTTTTAGCTGGCTAGTGTCCATAATAGTGCCTTAGGATGGTCGAAGAAAGTCATAACTATTTCCGCCCGAAAAAAAGGTTCTTTGTTCTTGTTCCAAAAAAAATTTTTCCAAAATTTGTTCCAAAAAAAATTTTTTATCATGCATTTCTTTTGTTTTAGTTTCTCTTTCCTTTTATGCAATAATGAAAATTACTTCTTTAATGATCTAGAAAACCTAGCCATATTTTATTGACTTCAACCAGCAAATTGGCTAGCCATAAAACCGTCGTGAAATGTTGGTCATAAGGATGCCAAAATTGCAATTTGCAATTGATTTTGCTAGATAGCAAAATCGAATTTAACGTAACCAAGAATTAGTTTTACTTATTTTCGAAATAATAATTCTATGAATTATATCGATATTTAAAAATTACATGGAAGAAGCTTTTTAAAATCGCACTATAATGTCGCATATTTTGCCATTGACGAAAACTATGCGACTATGGTCAGCCCCTAGGCCTCTGACATAGCTTTACACAACGTCAAAAAATCTCTCTAAGAGTGCTGGTTTCCTCACGATGTTTTCTTTTACCATTTTAGCAAGTAATACTTTATTCCTAAAACGGTTCCTAAGCTTCGAATCGACCTTTGACTTGACAATCCAACCGTCATACCTATATGATGATTAACATTAATTAACTTCTCTGATCCGACAATATAATTACCGATAATATAATTAATTAGGTATTATAGTTAATGTTAGCAATACTCTCAAAATAAAAATATTTCTATCTGTGATTCCAAACACGTAACATCTAATCTAAGACATTATTCTTTTCCTTTTGTTACCTTAGAAAGAACACATAATACCGACTGCCTTTTAAGCCTTTGTTACATTATTGTCAAGTACCTACCTTCGGAGTAAAACCCATCTAACAAGTTTTATTGCTTAGTATCTCATAGATAAGGATCCAATTTAGCACTAAGCTTCCAGGTTGTAACATGGAAATCTACAAATGTAGAATTTTAATAAAAATTAATATGTCTTTTTAACCGAATTTTGGCCACAGCGGCCAATCTGCACGGAGATTCGCCGCAGGAGATATTAGTGCACAAGTAGGTACAGTCACAGTACATTGCACCTTTATAGTCCGTTGGGACTGGAGAGAGATCACACTTCCTTTACATGTTCTCTGAGGCACGGAGTATTCCATTAATAATAAAATAATTCTCATCCTTCTGAGTGCAAAAAGAAATTCTAATAAATCATTTTAAAAGAATAATTCACGGAATCAATCAATTCGAAAGAAACTGGACGGCAACTGGATATTATAAAAGTTAACATTTTCTTTGTTCTAGAATAATCTTACTTCCTCGTCGAAAGTTATTCTGAACTTGTTTCGTGAATAACCAAAGTTTTGTCCAATATTCTTGTATTAGTAGTCTATATTTTTACTCTATAAAATTTTCAGATATGAATTCTATTCGCTTCTAAAATATGAATTCCAACCGAAACATAGTTTTCGCCTCAGAGGGATAAAATATTTTGATATACGGTCGAAACCGGCACGATAGATTTCACGTGTGGTGCAACTGTCGCCATATTTTAGCTGCAACTTGCAACTTCTGTATGAATCGGAATGCTGGAAAATTCATAAATCATAAAGTAAACCTACTTGTAAATATATTTTTAGCAGAATGTATAGCTTATGTGGAGAAGTTTTTGAAAAATTGTAAAAAGCATTTTTTTTTTCAATATTCTTTTTAATTTTATTATTTTTCTTTTTTTCCTATTCTTTAATACATGGTAACATAAAAAGACTATAATTGAATATTTAGTATTACCTAAGTTCAATAGAGATATAAAATAGTTACGACTCCAAATTATAAAAATAATAGTTATTACATAAGTCAATATCAAAATTATATACTTTTAAGATAAGAGCACGTTTATATAAATTAATAAGACAAACAATATTGAAACATATTTATTTTAATCTAATATAGGTACCTAATTAAATAATATTGTGAAAATATTCAAAATAACTAGTAATCTAACTCAAAAAATAATGTAACAAAAATATATAATTGTTCCAATCGACCCATAACTCCAACCAAAAATTGTACCATATTCGTACATATTACTTTGGAGAATCGATACAACTTCTTTTGTCTGGTAAATGCTGCCCAACCCTAACCAGACAGGTGACATACTAAGTTAATATCTAACGAAATTAGACTGTGGCGCCGCCGGTGACGTCTAAATTCACCAGATATGAATGTGTGGAAGCGGTGATTTGTTGGCTCGTGAATAGGAGTAATTTTGGTAATAATACAGTGAACATTAATGTACATTTTTGAACATTTAGTTTTGTTTTGTAATAATTATTATAAGAAAGAAAATAAATTGATACAAATATACGATACGTTTATATAATTCTTTTATTATTTTTATCTAATCCTAATCCTAACTATATTATTAATGCGAAAGTAAGTTTGTTTGTTTGTTACCTTTTCTCGCTTTAACTACTGAACCGATGAAGACGTATGAAATATAAACTATTTGTGAAGCTTATTCTCCCAGCGACTACGTCCACATTTTAATTTGACTCATAAACTACCGGTGTGCTGAGTTTTATTAACTTTGTTCAGCCTCTTAGCCATGATTGGAAGATACATCCGAACATAATAACATTTTTAAATTTAGTAGATCATCGTGTAAGTTGAGAGTAGTGATAGCCTTTTAGTATGACCGTTGAACTGCCTAGTCAAAGATCGTCCGTTCGAAACCCAACACTTTTGACTTTTCGAATCCATATGTGCGTATAAGAAATTAATTACCACTTACTAAACAGTGGAGGGAAAACATCGTGAGGTAACCAATTGTATATGAGAGATTTTTTAACGGTATGTAAAGCCGTGGCAGAGGCCTATGGGTGGTTTAAACTCTGACACCAAGTTGTCCATCGGAGAAAAAGGAAGAAAGAACATACTGTAGGTACAATAAATTACTTACAAGATACCTATAGTCAAAAAGGTTCAAGTGAAACCTTACTACGAGCCTAGTAAAGGACCTTTCAAGAAGATTGATAGAGCATCCATCGTATTTTATGTCTGAAGGCATTAACCTACCGCATAAATGTCAAGTGGCACGGGCGGATGTCCCCGCATTTGTCTTAAATCAATTTGTACCAGACGTCGAAGATATAACATCTGGGGTAAAATGTATATTGACACTTGAAGTATTAAAAAATGAAACGAACTTTGTGCACATACCTGTCAAGCTATGTGCAGTCGTGCATACAAATGTGAACACGAACTTTTAACAAAGTTATTTAATTAAGAATATTTATTAGGCCTAAGTAACTAATAGGTACTGTAAGGAGTCTTCACAGTAAAACCACAGTATAAAAAATTCTTTCGTAAAACTTATAGTTTTGCGAAACATAAGTCAGTGGGGTGAGGTGGTCAGTTCCTTGCATGCTCCGCCCGTGACATGGTTTTACCCGTTATTTATAATGTTTTGTTTAAAGTTATTTATAATTTAATTACTAGTTCTAAACTAAAAAAAAAAATATATATCGCAAGGTACTTTATTTTTTATTCATATTCTATCCATGAAGAGTCGTGACAGCCTAATGATATGACCGTTTGACTGGCAAGTCAGAGGTCTCGGGTTCGAATCCAAGGCGCCTATGCGAACCTATGACTTTTTGTAAGTTATGTGCGTATCATAAATTAATTATCACTCTCCGTGCCTCGGATAGCACGTTAAACTGTTTCCCCCGGCTGTCAATTGTAGATCTTTGATAATCGTTACGTGTAGCCAGAAACCCGAAAGTCTTACAACCAGTCTTACCAAGGGGTATCGTGTAACCCAGTATCACACTGATATACAGCTGCATCCGGTAAGACTAGAAGCCGACCCCAACATAGTTGGGAAAAAGCTAGGCAGATAATTCTTGTTCTATCCATGTATTGTGTCATTTTAAATTCATTTTATTATCGGCATTACAAGTTTGAAAACCTAAAGTTGCTCCAATTTTAGGAATAGGACAGGTAATGACCAATCCCCAAAGGTCAGATAATGTACTCTTAGATTGTTCCGAACGCCCATTACGGTGAAATTGGAAACCAACCCTAACATTCTAAGAAGAAACTTTTATGAGATCTGTATTGGACGCACTAGCTGTATTTAAATATTTAACCCAAGCCACAGAAAGGTTTTAAGAAAAAACATATAAACTGTTTAGTATTTTGTTCGGTTGGTAACATATTTTGATAAACTTATTAAAATTAAAAAATCCCATAGTCCATTTTGGTCACAGCGCGATCTTATCATTTGGGTCGAGTCCACTTTTATGTCAAAATCAAAATCAAAATCATCAAAATCAAAATATTTTTATTCATGTAGACCATTAGGCACTTATGAATAGTCGTAATTCTAATATTTTTAATAAAAGAGTGACTCTAGTTGCCAGTTCCTAGGGCAGCCTACCCTTCATGGAGAAGAATCTGGCAAGAAACTCCATGGTTGCTCTTTTAAATATAGTGGCTTACGATATTTTAGGTTACATTGTTCTGAGGTCTTATGTGAGAACAATGTCAGTCGGCTAAACACAAGTACACCTTAAATATATTTATGCTTTTGATAAAATTACCGCAGCAGCTATGAGCTGACCAGTCCCAACAGACGGCACCCGTTCACGAGTATGACGCATGCATCAGCCATCGCCTAACTCAACCATATTGTAGGGAATCAAACGACCCGACACACAACGCCACCGCTATCAGAACATTTCTGTGAGCATGACATACTCAAGCCGTACAGCAATCATCACGTTAATAAAACTAAGTTAGAAGGACTACATGGTGCTCACATAATTACAAACATACATAGTAAGCAATACAAATACATGTCGGAGTATTCAAAAATATTAAGTATTCTATAATACGTATTCAATATGATGTCAAAGCACAATAAAATTTGATTTTGAATATTAGTAAAGTTCAATCAGCGCTAGTGGGTCGCAGTGTGCAGGAGGGAGTAGTATGCCACACATCTTTATCTTCAATGTAATCCTTCAACTTATAGTAAGCTTTTGATATAAGGATACCTTTAATAACTGTTTTAAACCTAGCATCAGGCAGATCCTTAATTATAGCGGGTATTTTGTTGTAAAACTTAATACAGTTACCCATGAATGAGTTTTTGGTTTTAGAAAGTCTATAACCAGGTACCACAAGATTGTCCTTATGACGAGTGTTATAATTGTGAATATCACTCTTTTTTTGGAAGCAAGTTATATTTTTGCGAGTGTATAAGAGGTTTTGAAATATATACAAGGATGGTAATGTTAGTATATTTATTTTCTTAAAAAGTTCACGAAGTGAATCTCTTGGGCCTAAGTTGTAAATTGCTCGAATAGCTCTCTTTTGTAATAATGTCAAAGACCAGCAATGCATATGCAGAGTTGCTTGTGATGCAGGTGCTTATAGCAGGTAGCGGTGATCTTTCACCATCAAGAGACGATTGAGTGTTTGCCATCTTTTTACATAAAAAATTATAATTACAAAAAAAAACACAAGTTACATTCTTAATTATACACTTTAAACAATTATAAATGTTTTTTTTTTAACTTTGTTACAAAAAACTCAGTTTTTTCTAAGAACGCTGTTGATTTGTCACCTTTTAAATAAAAAAACATGACTGACTGCCAAGTCAAATGCTGTGAAACCCAGGCACGCACTTCTGACTTTTCAGATTCATGTGCGTTTTAGAAATTAAGTAGGTATCACTTGCTCAAAACAGTGAAGAAAAAACATCGCATCGTGAGGAAACCAGCATACCTGAGAGATTTTTGATACGATGGGAGGATGATGAAAGATAAAAAAAACTAAATTAAAATCGTACATCCCTTTGGAAGCTATAATGCCACAGACATAAAAATACACTCATTTTTGTCGTCGAAGGTTAAAAAAAAGAAACTGTCTGACTACAAATGAAGTTTATTTTGGTAAATTTTCAGTCAAGCAATTTTTCCACTGCAATTGCAGCAAACATATTTTCACTGCACATGTTATACTGAGAAAGTTCAAATATATTTCAAATGAAATCTAAAATAGGAAAGCTTAACAAATTACGTCTAAATAGCGGTAGTGCACTTATCTACAATAGAACTTAACTGTTAATGTCCTTTAAGCTGAAATGAGCCTTTTATTCTCCAGAAAAAAGTCTAAAATTGCATAAGTAGGAATATAAATATAACGCTTTTAAGATATTATTTTAAAGTTCAAGAAACATTCATTTTATTTGAGGAAATATAAATAATAACACATTATGGCACCGAGTAAGGGAAATAATTATAAATATCATTACTTGAAACATATTTATGGTAAGTAAAACTTTGAGTGCTTTTCGGCTTTATCGCAAGCTTTAAAATGCAATGTTAATTTAATTTGGTACACAGTTATTTTGCATATTATGTAAGTCGTTATAATGGGGCTGATTTTTAGTAAGACGATTTTATATATTCACAGTCAATCATAACCAAAGTTGATAAAAGAAAAAAGAAGAAAAAATATTGGCACATCAATCAAAAACTTCCATATTTTTTTATGATAGGTATAACATTCTTAAAATAAATTACTTTCTACTATTGCCTAAAAAAACTAAGTTACTAAAGTTTACCAATTTAGTCTAAAAACGTTTTTGTTTATAAGCAAAAACCCAATCTGTCATTTTTTTACAAAATAACATAAAAATAACAAAATTTTTCCATAACCAATTTGAATCTACAAATTCTCAGTAAATTTCTACTACCAAGACTAGCTCTACAATCACAAATAGGCCGCAGTATTATCCGTTCAAGAGAGCAGATATTCAGCCTGGGGGTTGAAATATCACTAGAGAAACTCAACACTTTTGAATACGATCTGTTTACCGAGGTGCCTGAAAAACCTCTTGAAACGAGGGGTATAATATGAACTTTTCATTTTTGTATAAAGGTATCTGAATGGTCTTTACAAGTGAGAATAGAGATGTCGTTTTGTTAAATAAATAGAAAGAACAAGACTTAATAATATTTGTAATTTTTTTTTTTACGTTCTTAAAATGGTTTTGTCATCAATCGGGGTGACATATCGATTACTAAATTTGAACCAAATAATTAACAGGTCAAGAGAAGTAAAACCGTTTAAAAATGGGCCGGCTTGATCGGAATCGTATCGCTCTCTTATAAAATATTGGCGTAAAATAACAGACACATAACAAATATGTTATGTTATGTGTTTTATGCGGTCAATGAGAGCACCGGAGTGGAGGCCCAATGCTCACCGGGGAGATTATAGAAGTAGGATTATGACAGAGGAATCCTAATCTTTCTTCTACTTCCATTACTCCATCAGACCCACCGTTGTCACCTTAGGAATTTAAAAATACTAGTTTGTGTAGGTGTAATATTATTCTATGTATGTAAAATTAATAATAAATAAAATATTTGTAAAATATGTTAGAAGGTAAAACGCCTCTAATCGCCACGCTGGGCAAGCGGGTTGGCGATCGCAGTAGCAGATTGTTGCTATTACACAGTAAGATGCTGCTGCCTATTCTCCAGATTTTTCCCTTGGTCGCTTCTCACGATACCCGCTGGATGAGTAGCGGTGGTTCTATTCTTAGGCCGGAAACCACACGGCACAACAACTTTAAACCGTACTTCTGGACGAAATAGCTACAAATTCTGATGTTATAATAAATGATGTAGCGTCGGGGAATTGAATAAGTAACCAAATGGCCGCCAAAGAGAGAAGTTATATTTGAATTATAAATGATTAGTCAGATGTCGGGCTCTATTTAATTTTCTTCTGTATATAGTCCGTTTCATTTAGTGTACATAAGAACGACTTTCTATGAAATGTTGCTTGCGACTGTGAGTCTACAAATTCTCAAGTGAATAGCATAGGTACTAAATATGCACCATGGTCGACAGCTTCCGCTAATTATATAATGTCCTCTTGACCGAATTCGGTCTCAGCGGAGATTAGCTACCTACACAGAAGATTAAATAATATACTACAATTACATGAACAAAATATAGAGATGTAGGTACTCTCTATTCCCTTACTCTCATAACCCGATTGGACGGCTTAACGTGCGTTTAGAAGCACAAAGCAATTGTTTTTTTGTATAATATCATCCTAATATTGCCTTTTGTTGTTTATAACTTGTGCCATCTCTAATTGAATACGGCACTACATTTGTTTAAGAAAATAGGTAGGTAGGTACCTTTTCGCAACTGAAAATATCTGTAAAAGACCTTTAAATTTAAGATAAAAAAAAACGCTGCTGGCTGCATTGCCTCGCTAGATGTCTATAAGCTTATTGGCTAGATACAGACCAGCATTTAGGTCACAAGTTGCCTCGACTAGACGCACTGATAGGTCTTTGTACATTTTACGGGCCGCTAGTCCCCTAGGGCCCAGCGTCTTGACCCCAAACAGCTTGAATATGTAACCGCTATCTAGGATACTGAATTTGTATTTAAGAACAACATGTTTATGTAATTAACAACTTCGGTAACTTAATTGTTACATTTTTGAAAGGAAATAAACAAACATTTTCCATATAAATAAATATTTATTTATGACAGTACAAGTACGCTCGGAACCTTTAGACAATAAATGTGTAAGTAAATACTTAAACTACTTAAGTATCTCTTACTTAAACGGTGTTTCCATTTACTATCACGCAAAAACGTAATTAAAGCCGATTTCAGTTAAAAAATACGTTTATAAACCACATCATTACAACAATTTTAGGTACCTACTATGTGGTAATAATAAAACGTCCAAATTAATGAAATTCTATTACTTTTTAAATAGCTGATTATTAGCACCTACCTATGTCGGCTGGCACAAACTGATACTTCTTTGGTACGCGGTAACTGTAATTAAAGACTGTGCTTGGGACACACCGGGCGTAAGAATGAGGCAGGTTAAGCCACGAGGCAAAACCATCTTTCATATATCGTGAAAAAGGTCATACTTTATCTCTAGTCTCATAGTGAGTGATGGTTGATGGTTTTTGGGTTAACCCTGAACCCACCTGATGGCTGATGGTATGCGGTGTTAGGGTTTACATTAGATCACACCTGCCTTTAAAGCGGACGGAAGCTGGACGGTACCTGCCAGATATGTTTCTCCAAACATCATGGCAGTACATGACAAAGTAACTTGGTGGCATTGGTTTGGCCATTGGGTGGTAACCAGCCAAGCCAAAAGCTGAACCAGAAGCAGCTTAGGTATTGATTGCTGCTGGTTTTTAAGCTTTCTTCCAGCATAAATTCTCTGTAACGATACTCAGATGAAGGAGGTTGTGCCATTTATGATATTCTTCTCCGACACCACACAATAAAATACCTAACTGTTGCTAAACAGCAGTAGCAATGAATGCTAAAATGTGAGCGTCAAGCAGCAAATACAACAACAAAGTAGCAACAATTAATCTAGCTACAGTGTTTACACAAATGTCACATAACAACAACATACCTGCGACAACTCGCAACAGTCTTGCAATAGAATTATGACTAAGTGTCTAAAACAAATAAATATACCTTATTCTAGATGTAGCAAGTGGCAGTGGTTCATTGTGCCTGTTGTGTCTCAAACATAAAACAAATCATTAAAGGTAGCACGCGATCTATTTGATGGAATTTTTTAAGACAATGAGGTCATTTGAGTCCCTTTGTGACCAAAACGAATCGTAGCTTATTAAGGTAGCCTTTTGTAATCTTTTGATTAATATTACCTACTATGTTTTGCAAAAAGCCACATCAATCAAAGCCTTCTAAAAGGACACAAGGAAAAAGTTGCCAATGAATTTGAATAGATCTAAGTATGTTCGTTAAGTTTTTAAAAACAACAATTATACTGTGGTGGCACATTGGTAACGGACCCGCTTTGGAAGCACGTGGGTGTGGGTTCCAATGTGATTTTTTGAATTTCATATATGTAGGTACTTCTAATACACCACTGACAAATGGTGAAAGAAAACCATCGTAAGGAAACCTGGACTAAATTGCCTAAATTAGCCAACATGCAGTGAGCTAATTTTCGATCTTCGATGCTCGATCATTCTCTGTATGAAAAGAGGCTTTACCCTGCAGTGGGTACAGGCTAGTTTTTTTTTATTAATGGCAGTAATATATTAGTGTAGTAGTGGAGTGCTAAGTTGTATCGAAAAAAAATTAAGAAGTTAACGCTAATACAGAATGTTGTAAAAACTTGTATACATCGTGTTATTTTTGTAGTCTAAAAAACTGGAAAAAATGAGAAAAGTGACTTTTAAAATGTGAATAAATATCACTCATGTTCCTGCTTCACCTGCGTGTCAACGCATTAATTATCTCGATACTTGTATTCCTGTCTTTGTCAATACAATAATGTCCAACAGAGCGCTATAGATATCAAGATAATTATCCCATATAAGAGACCAAATTCGAAATCCGAAAAAAAATTGCCGCTTGATATATTTTAAGTATAACTTTGTACGACGTATAATATATTATATTATAAGCAATATTATTTTTCTATTGATTCAATTAATTAGCTAAGCTAGAAACTTGAAGCAACCGGGCTTAAATAAATCAGAGATAATGTTATAAATGTATAAGAGGGTTTACTCCTTAGATAGGTATTAAATATTACTAAAGTTTTATACCAAAGAGACGATAGATCACACCACAACAACTTTGTTACCTACTGTATTAGAAACTTACGCTAGTTTAGCAAGACCACGTAAAGTTTGGAAAACTTTAGAAAGTCAGGTAGCCAGTAAGTTTCCAAATCCCAGCAAGGGATTAGTTATGGATTCATTTTCGAGAATCAGGCTTGTACTTCGGCTTAAAAGTTAAAGTTTAAACCCGTCGAACATGAAGAAATGAGACAAAAGTAAAATAATTGTTACGCGTCACCGGCGTCATTGTGCTAATTGAAAGATCAAGCTATCATAAATACCTACACTTCAAAATTTTTTTAGAAAAAAAAAACGATTCCGAACGCGATTTCACACGAGGTCATAGTGTCACAGTGACCATTATGACTGGTTACTGTGACTGAAATTCGGTCAGGCGGTTATTAACATAGCATAAACATTGAAGAAAAAGACCGTAAGGAAACCAGCGCAAGTCGCTTGAGAGATTTTTTATTGTGTTATAAAGGCATGTCACACAAGCCATGGGCCGCTTAAACACTCGTTTTGACACCAGGTTATTCCTCAACCTCACGACCGACGTCACGTTCGAATTATTGTTGCGTTTCAGTCAGAAGCTGATTAAGCTGTAAAGTGCCAGTTACATAAATGGCCACCTACTTATTGGTAATATCGTACAGTGTGTCCTTTATTACCCTTATACAATTAACCGCCTTCTTATGGTCATGTTGCAGATAAGTACTAACAAGTCAAGCCAATCTGTCATAGTCACACGTTTCATCCGTTTCATCTTCAATCAAAGCTTCAAACTACGACATAATTTGTGTATCATAATGTACCCACGCAGATGATAGTAATGAAACAGTCCATAATAATTGTCCAAAATACTTAATTAGAATTAAATTTCTTATTATGTTTAGTAACCCCGTCTGCCGTGTGGTTTCCGACCTTTGCCGTGTGGTTTCCGGCCTTTGCCATGTGGTTTCCGGCCCAAAAATAGAACCACCCCTACTCGTCCCACGTGTCGTGAGAAGCAAGAAAGGAAAGATTCGAAGGATGGGCAACAGCATCCTAATATTATGTACTAACAGCAATCATGCTACTGCGACCGCCAAACCGCTTGCCCAGCGTAGCGATTATGGGCCTAATTATACCTCCAATGAGCGCACAAAAGTGGCGTACATTCGGAGAGGCCTATGTTCAGCAGTGGACTAATACAGGCTGATGATGATGTTTAGTAAACGTAAAGCAGTAGATAGCAATTTGTGATTAGACTAATCATTTTAGATGTTTAGTTTAAATTAATTATTTGATGAAATTGGGCCTTCATGTGTATAAAATTATCAGATTCAAATTTAGAGTAACATTTTTTATTTACTTGGCTTTACTTCATTTGTTTACGGAACATTGCTTGGCATATAAAACAGCACGTGGAAATACAAAATAAAAAATATTGCCTTTCAATCGCTCTGTATAAAACGGTCGGAAAGACCCTTTATCCGTACTAAAGCTTTGTCAACAGTCCGTGACGATGTTATATTTGTCTGTCCGTGCAAATTTGTACAGAGCGCTTAATAAGGCCCGGCCTTGTATAGAAAAATAATCTGTTGGGTTAATCTCAAAATGCCCTGATTGTTTACGTTACGAAGGGAGTTCATGAAAATGTGTTTTCTAACATGAATCATGTTATTTGTTTTACAAATATACATGTTATGAAACAAATTAAGTCTAAAAGATATTTTGCATACATTTTGGTCAGTTATTTATTGATATTTCTAATTTAAGTTTATGACCCGTATAGATCCTGTAAGTCAGGTTTGTTGAATATCAGCTAATGCACTGTAGCACTTTAGTGCCATCCTTTACCGATGAAGTAATTTGGGTAACCATAAATACGATTTTTTCGCAATGAATTCCGGCAAACACTCGTGAATCGTATACATAATTATTATAAAATCAAGAATTTCTGAATGCCCTTGACATAAAATCGGCAAAAATACAGATATCATCAAATTTTATTACCATTCACACCCACGGTGTTTATCGTAGCTTTTATTTTACTCACATCTTCAGAGCGAGTGAAATAATTCACATATAATTTCGCAGTCTGTTTAGACGCTGAATTATCAATTCACGCAGCATCTCTAAATAACAGAAAGGCCAAATCGCAAAATATCTAAATCGCTAAACGATTAAATCCCAAAATGGCGGTACACAACCTTTACGGTATGCACAAGATTTTAGGATAATTTATTACAAAAATAAAACAAAATAAATAAAAATAATATAGTATTCTAAAAATAAATAATATAGTAGAGTCGTGATAGCCTAGTGGTGGTGACCGTTGACTGGCAAGTCAGAGGTCTCGGGTTCGAACCCAAGGCGCGCATCTATGACTTTTCGTGAGTTATGTGCGTTTTATAAATTAATTATCACTCTCCGTGCCTCGGATAGCACGTTAAGCTGTTGGCCCCGGCTGTCAATTGTAGATCTTTGACAGTCGTTACGGGTAGTCAGAAACCCAAAAGTCTGACAACCAGTCTTGCCAAGGGGTATATATATGTAACCCAGTAACTGGGTTGTGGAGGTCTGATAGGCAGTCGCTCCATGTAAAACACTGGTATTCAGCTGCATCCGGTAAGACTGGAAGCCGACCCCAACATAGTTGGGAAAAGGCTAGGCAGATGATGAGTATTAAAAGAATGTTTTGAGATTACATGAGAAGTAATGAATGTGCTATAAACGTTTTTTTAACTTTGTAAGCTGTATCAAATGTTTATTTGCCTTTCCATTCAATTCAGGAATGCTGATTGAATAATTACGAAAAGTCATGTTGCCTTTTATAACTTCAATATCAAGATATATCTAGAGCCGATAGAGAGAGAGATATCCTTGGCAAATGATTGTTAGTTAGTGAATGCGGTTCTGATGCCATCGTGTGGATATAACTTCTAAATTGACATTTACAGCTTTATTGGTTCTTCTATATCTTCTTAATTGGTTTTTTGAGAATAACCAGTGTTGTGTGGTTGCTCTGTAATCAAATTATCAAAATATATTATTTTTTTGTGGCAATCAACAATTGGATCTCATTATGAAGGTAGTTGGTGATAAACATAAAAGCTTAAGAATTACAAGATTAGTTTTTTCTACTCAAAATAATGAGAAATCTACACTATTATAGGTACCTACTACTAGTAAAAAAAAGTTTGTTTAGTATATTTCGTTAGATTTAAAGTGCACCCTCAGGACATCACGTTACTATAATTATTTGTAATCGGTAATGAGGTAATCGGTGCATTAACATGAATTCCTTAACCTCAAAAGGAATACCACAAATAGTCAATGTTTCACAGACTACCATCCATCGATGACCATTAGGAATAATATTTTGTCGTAAAATATACTACATTTCCACTCTAACGAATGCCATTTCAAAAAATTATGTTCTAACTAAAACATTTATTTACTCATCTTACAAAGTTAACTGAAAGCGCCATTTCAAAACCGCATTAATGAACGAAACCTTTAATAAAAACACTTAGAAGCCTTATAGTTTCCGGGAAACTGACGAAAGCCCATCGAAACAGTCACGTGGCGGTTCCAATAATTTTCTTAGAAATTACCATGTGTGTGGAAAGTCAAACGGAAACTTTTTATTAAAAAAAAACGGAAACTTTTAAGTGTAGTGAAACCTTTGTGGATAAAACTAAGTCGCATTTTGTGTTTTTTTTTTTACATTATTTCATTAAAATCAGCTACTAATTATAAACGTACTTACCTACCTACCTACAATATGTGTTTTTTTAACACAAATGGCATACCTATCCAAATTGGGTGTGTATTCATTTTCAGTATACGCTGACATCTTGTTGTAAGAAGAGCCTTTACGCAAAATTTAAGCAAAATTGTGCGCTTTACTACTAAACTTCCGTGACTTCAGTTTTCTAGAATTATTTAGAAGACATAAATTTAATTCAATGGCATCTGTGTTTTTCAAGTGAACTAACTTAATACCTACCCGCGTATCTTTATTAGTTTTGAAATAGTACTACTAAAACAATATAGATGGCGTTAAAACAATGCCTTTTTTAATGCGTGAAGCGCCATCTAGTGATCAAAATAACCGTTATAACATTACTTAGAGACCTAAGAATTACTTGAAGGAATAATAGATGGTGCTGTTATCTATATTGTTGGATTATCTTTATACAGCTCTTGTATTTGTTTCGGTGGGTAAATATAAAATTTAAAGTGACTCGTTTAAACTAGCGACTTTGTCTGCTTGTTATGACATTTCTCAAGATAAAAAACGGTGATAATAAAAAAGGTGATAAACAAAAATCTTTAAAATTTACATTAACATAAACTCACAGGATAGGATAGGATAGGCAGAGATGTATGCAGTACGTACGTTTACCCGGCTATGTTATAAAGTCCTATTGCCATTAACCGGGCATAATTCTAGACACCGTGCCGCTACTGAGGATTTTCTAATGGAAAAACCCAATAACACTGCCCGACCCGGGGATTGAACCCAGGCCCAGGCAGTCGTAGGCAGATGAGGCAGGCAGAGGTACTAAAAGCAGCGGGGCGACGAATTCTAACTAGGCATAATGATGATTATTCCAATAAGGAACAAAATATTGTTTTTAATAGTTAATATACGAGTCAAAACTACTATTGATTGATTATTTTCAATTAAAAGTATATACGGCAACAACATATTTCCAGTATAAGCTGACCTCTTGTTGTACGAAAAGCCTGTACAATGTGTGGTCAGTTCAGCTTGAAATGTTGCCAAGTGTATAAAGTGCATGTTGTATTAATTTGTTGGATTCTTAGATTACCATGTTTGGGTATTTTTTCATTGTATGTGTGTATCCAATGTTTATGTGTAGGTACTGTAAGTCCAATTAGGAATATTATTCAAAACTTAGGTTTTCAACAGCAGTCTGATAGGGTAAAGAAGAATAAAAGAAATATGTATTTTTTATGGAATTTATTTCATCGTCAATTTCAAACTACACCTTCAAAATTACAGTTGATTATAACTACTATAAGCTATAATTTTTACCTAATTCCATTTAGGGACCTACTTCGCTCATGAAAAAATTTTTGACACGTTTCCAAAACTTCCAAATATAAGAATTTCATCCATTATCTTTAGCCTACCTCCCATTACGCGTTTACTACATATAATCATACTTCGTACATAGTACATGAGACGGATGATTAAGATATTTTTTTTCTACAAAATGTAGATGTTAAAAATCGTCAGCGACGATGATTCTGGACCCAAAAATGATTTCCCTTCTCATGTAATAAGTACCATTGCTTAATAATAAAACGGTATATTACCTTCTATACTAAAATTAGTTGCACGCTTGCAAAAGCTGCTTTGCGGTGGTTAAGTAATAACATACATTAATAAATGTCACATACATTCGAAAAAATTCGTTCATTCCCATACATATCTACGTTAATATTATTCTTATGATCACTAAATTAATTAACAAAATAAATCTGTTAAAACGTAATTTTCTTTTTAAGTCTCAAACAACGTTTCTTTCAAAAAATCAGGTACAAATCAATCAAAATTAACACTAAGGTAACTGAATCATACAGAGGAAGTATATTCTGAGATCTTGTTGTACATTATTAGACAAATGTGAACATAATTAAACATGAATATGCGTTACACAATAAATACGATGAACTTAATTTATAATACACAACATTTTTTTGGCTTTTATTGTATTAAACACAAAATCACAGAAGAATCTATTATTATAGCTGCTACACCTTTCATTGAGTATATCACTGGTCGACAATCGGTATCGTTGTAAGAATACCAAGTGATATAAATCTATGAAGAGGAACTAAATCTATTTATTAATGAGGGCCCCATAATCCATCCCGATACTCTACTTATTCTAATATAACAAAAAATATAAATAAGTCATCATGTGAAAGTTACATAACATGTGCAATCTTCATCTATGATCTTATATTATCTGTTATGTGTCTTATTATCATGTTAGCTAGACTTCACTATAGTATGAAAGCTATATCAAATTTAATTCTATTGAAATCGTTTCACGTTGGCCAATTGTTGTTGCCTCAAGTGTAGTTGCTTCTTTAAAATTCAACTTTCTATATTCTGAACACTATTCGCACAATACAGTTCTAATTAGAAATTCTGTCAACATTCAGAGAATTTTTAAAATTAGAATACACACCCGAGATTTTGATACAAATAAGTAGTACTATACTATTTTTTACCTACAGTGTATAAAAGTTTCAACTGTCATCAAATCTATTCCGTACAATTTTGTACTAAATCGATATTATTTTCGTGTCTATTCGACCCACGTGGTTATGACTCACGCTATTAGCCTTCTTTTAAATATCAACCTTGCGGATATGCCATCAAAGTTCTATTTCGTGTTTACTCGCCAATATGCCATCTGTACCCACCTATTTCATGTTTGCTACATAAATATTCCACCGTTTGCAATCCGATTTGTTTTTAACCTTGCTGAATATATTTTATAGTTTGCGTAAGCATTTTACGCGTTTTTAATATTGAATGTTTTTATAGTGAGTCACCTAATGATAAAACAAATTTAAATTCAGACTTGATTCTTCACACCTGTATCCACGCGATTTGTGATATATGACAATATTGTTCTAAATTATGACTGCGTTGTCTACTAGATTAATGTATGTTATAAAATTATTATGATTGTAGTAAATAAAATTAAGTATCTTTATGAGATAGTTATTGATTGTTATAAAGGATTTTACCTTTTTTTCAAACTTACGTAATTGGGTTAATTCATGCCATTTTCTATACTTAACTGTTTTAAACAAGAGTGATAGATATCACTTAAGTCCATGTCTATCATTTGCTTTTGCTATATGACGGCTTTTTAAAATATTATGACTTAATAAATATACAATTTTATGACACAAATCTATAGCTTAGGCCATGTTATTACAAATAAATACGGAGGTCAGTTAAGTATCAATATTCTGATGAATCATCATTAATTGTTTGCGAAACGTATCGCACATTAATATAACTACTTAATATCATCGTTTGCGTCAATATCAAACAAACGTATAACATACATAGATATAGAACACTGATATTATTGAAAGATAATAATGGTATCAATGCATAAGATAAACTATGAATGAGTAATACGAAGCAAGACAACATAAGTACCTGTTTCGATACACACAGTATACATTATTAATGTGAAAATGATTATATGCGAATAAATAATATAATATATTTTATATATGTGGCTGCGATATTCTGGACTAGCATAATTACATTGCTACCTGAGCGTATACAAACAAATATATAAGCCTGTTTTATAGCAAAAATCATCGAATTCTAACTCTTTGGTATTATTCACTGGTTTCCTAAAGCTATACAAATACGATAAGTAACTCCTTCTCTTGTGCTTTCGTTAGCAATCAAAACAAAAATAATCACACCTTGGTTTTCCGATCGCTGTTTATGTACACCTTTAAGAACTTCAAACCGACCAGATTCATTTGGTCAAGGTTCATACAAATTAAATCCCGTCTTTCTTGATAGGATCTTCATAGTAGGACGGCTGGCAAAGGTGTGGACAGTGCCATGTGTTCCGCACCCCGTACTGGAAGCCTCTGAGCAGTAACGTAATGCCGCATCAATGCCGGCACTGTGGGGAATGCAGTTGCCGCACCACCCAAAGTGTAGCCATCGGTGCTACGGCAAATACGCATATGCATAAAACCACGTGTTGATCTGCAAAAAAGAAAAAAACAACATTAATAAAGTTTGCTAAAATATTTGTCACAACGTAGGTAATAGAAGTTGATAACAAACATGACTCAAGTTGTAATAAAAAATATTGCTCTACGAAAAAAAAAAAAGTTGAAATAACGAATAGCTACTCACTTCAAACTTAGCGAATAATCGTGTTTTGCCGACTCGCTGTTTCGAACCAAAAAGGCGCCCTCATCCGCATCCCTTAATAGACTCTCAGCTTCAACGCGTGATAAGGTCCCGTGGTACCACCTGAAATACGTAAAGAACATTCCATTAATATGAATGTCTTGTGAATAATACAAAGTATAAGTATAAGACTGCTACTACTGTAAACTGTAATAAATAAAATATTAATACCTAATAATATTTTTTGAACTTACCCTTGTCGGTCGAGTGGGAGAGAAGCGTCAACCAAATCTCGAGGCGGAGCTATAGGTCCCAAATTTAAACGCAGTCCCTTAGAACTACCAGAACCACCGCTACCGCTATCAAAATTTAACTTCAAATTCGGTTTGTGTTTATTTCCTGTGAACAATAAATTAGATAAATGAGAAAACTGTCAGGTTACGAAACTTTTCTTTTTAGCATTGATTGAATCTAAGACGCCAAGTCTTATAAGACGTCAAACCTCACGCAATCCTGTACAATACGAACTCCTAACTCAACTGAACGGTTACAAATTGCTCCCAACATGTACAGGAAAAAGTTCCCTCAAAAAGCACTCAAGCAAATTAAATATTGAATGGGCGTTGGACCAGAGAATTTCGTGTGGAGCAATCCGGAGTCATACGTCTTAATCGGCATAATGTGGTGGTGGTCGCTTCAAGTTAGAAGGATCTCACAAATAAAGCCGACAGACCCTTCGTATAAACTTCTTTTTCGGAAGATTGACATGTAAATTTATGTGACGTAGGAACTTTTATAAGTAACTGACTATTTAAATTAATTATTCTATGTGAATTTCAGAAGATATTAAATAATACCAACCTTGATTTAAATCTTGTACGCTTTGGCTAGACGAGGCGTTCGAGATAGCCCCTCCAAAATCATTATTCAGTTGTAATGATTGCCCACGTAACTTGCGACGCAATTTGGGCATGTCAAAAGGCAAGGATCGTAAGTCGGCTTCGGCTTCAGCCCGTCGTCTCCTCAACTTGGGCATGTCGAAAGGAAGATCAGATAGATCGACGTCTTCATCTTTACGTTCCTCTTCAGTATTACTATTTTTAAAATTGATGAAAGCGTTTCGAGAATCCACGCCTTCTCTCGAGTGAATCGATATTCCACTATCAGAGCCTTGAATTTCAGCATCTCCAGTTGTTGAATGTCTAAATGTTAAGTTAAGTAGATTTCTGTTTTGTAACGCACGGCGTTTAGGTTTGGCAACAATTTCAACAGTCGTTTGTATTGTTGTATTTCCAATTTCACCATCCTCGGGAGACACTTTTTGAGAGTTGTTATTTTTATTATTGTCAGATGTTTCTGATGCTGGTTCTTGTGAGGATTTATCAGAAATGGGGCTTAAAATGTGCAGCTTAGCTGGGTGATGTCCAAACCCCGACAGCTGCATATGATGCGACTTTGTAAATGGCACATTTCCTGAATCAGAGCTATGTGAACTTAGTGAAGAGGAATGACGACTTTCAGAACTACTACTACTCCGGTCTCCTTCACTATTACTGCTTCGCAGTGATTCCATACTACCTCCGCTGCTGCTAGTGGCCATACTTTCTGTACTAGAGTATTTACGACGCGGACGTACCACCCCAGGCCTTCCCTTAAACTCCATTATAGGGCCGACCCCCTTTGGCCCCGTATACCGATTCAGTTCAGGTGTGTCAGAATCGGAAGTGGGCCGGCCCTTAATCTCTAAAAAAATACCGTCTTTTGATTGCCCTCCTTCATCATCACCATCGCGAGATTCACGACTCGAATCCCTCAGGCGTTGCCCGAGGTCTAATTCAGTAGATACTGAACCCTTAACGTCAGCCATGCTAGCATCACTGCTTGTGGGTGTATCTCGAGCACGCAATGACTTCACAGGCAACCTCAAATCTTTAAGACGAGGGTGCGCAGGTTGTGACTGGGGCAAGTTAGGAGCGCTTTTGATGCTATTCATTGCAGAACCATCTTTCTGCTGAAATTTTGTTGGCAAGGGTGCCGTCGAGGGAGGCGATGGAGTATAACCGCGAAGGGGAAGTTGAGATGTCGATGCTGTTCGACCCTCTTCATCGATGTGGACTTTTTCCAATTCCTCTGACAAGGCACATGTGTTGTTTTCATTTTCTCTTTTTTGACGAATGGTAGGAATTTTTGACCGACGTACACTGTCTGTCTTCATAGTCACCTTACGGCGACCTTTGTAGTCCGGTTCGCTACGCTCAACGGCTTCAAAAGCTGATGATGCGGAAGATATAACTTTTCGGTCCTCAGCCTGCAGAAGTGCAGGGTGGTTGCTAACTCTGTCAAAGTCATCCAAGTCATCGTCTGAACGTGCAATTTTGCAGTCAAAGGCTGTTTCGTAAATTTGCCTGGTGGTCATCTCTTGCGGCCAGCGTGGCAGCGGCGCCGGCACGTAAAAGACGCTGCGAGAAGATCGATCCTCTACATCGTCAGGCGCGGCGCACACGCAGCCGGCCGCGTCGCGTCCGCGACGCCTCGGCGGCATCCACGCGCTCTCACCGGACGAAGATGATGACCGCTCTAGCTCACGGAAACCATCTTCGGCAACGGAAAATCTTTTGGGCAGATTAGGTCGGGGTGCGACGTGAGGTGCGTCTAGACTAGCAGATTTTCTGTAACGTGGGCCACGAGATGATGACGTCGTAGAAATGGTAGGGGCAGAAGGTGCTGCAGATTGTTGAGGTGTCTTAAATAGATCACCGTAGTAGTAAGGGCTAGGATTTCTACGGGGAGCGTTGGCGTATCGAGGATCTGAGCGCCCGCTGTCTGGGGAGTGCAAAGACGGTGCTGTTGCGAATGGGTCAAATTCCCCAAATTCGTCTTCTTCGCCCTCAGATGAGGATGAACGATCCTCTGATGATGATTCTGCAACAAAGAAAAACAAGAGACAATTTAGTATAATATTCAACTCACAAACAAAACAAAATGCAAAATTGGAGTAGCTTTCGAACATAAACTAAGGGCGTACGTAAAAAACCAGACGTGGATTCAAGAGTTTTCTCCTATTTCTGATGTGGCTCAGCTTGTCTCAAGTGACGTCGTTTAAGCCCTAGCGTCTGAATTGTGAACTCACATACTCTCAAGAGTGCAACCAATTGTTAAGAATTGAAAAGCATTTTTTCAAGACGTGTTTTAGATAAAAATGTATGCTTTAGAAAAATGGGATTTGAATATTAAATATTAAACTATACAAAAATTATACTAAAAAAAATTCTATGCCTATAAATGAAACATTATTTTTAGTAATTGTTCTGCCCTTGAGAGGCTGATATGGAGGGGCAAAAGGTTCTCCCGATAAACGTAGGTAACGCAAAATATTCATGAAACATTTCTGTTTCTTTATTATTTATCTCTACACCTACATTATTATCATAATATTTTTGTTGTATTTCGTTTCCATTATTATTTTTAAAACATTTATCGTTATCTTACGCACACATAAAATATTTGCATTTACACACTCACAGAGTAATGACGCATATAAAACAATTCCTGTTGACATTATTTTACCCTTGTTTTTAAAACTCATTCATTTTCATTTCAATCGAATCTAAAGTACCTGTACTCCAGTTAATGAATATGTTAACTAAACCTCTCTCATACACGTGCCTATACGTAAAGGTAATGTTATTTCAAAGGAATGAAATACCCTAACGAGAATTCCTTGCTTCACATAACAAAGGACTTCTCTGAATGCATTATGAACATAAAAAGTCTGGATTTTAAAAGCCACTACGAAAGGGAAGAACTAACGAATCGTAGGCAGCCGTAGTATGCCATTTTATAATAAACATTTTAGGGTTCCGTATCTAAGGGATGCAAACGGCTCCGTTTACTAAACCCACATCGTTCATCCGTGCGTCCATAATCTATCTATTGCAGGGTTGAATCCTTTTAAAGCGTAATATGTAGCCTGTTGAAATTACAGAATATATTACGTTTTATTATCACCGCTTTTGTTATTTGTTATAAAAGAAATCATAGTAACGTCCTAAATAAAAAATTGTAGCCCAAAAAGGAGGAGTATCTTGGTTCAGAACACTTAAAAGTTTAAATCTGACTCGCACTTGACCGGATTTGAATGCGTTCCCTAGAACAAGGTCTCTGCTTCTTTTGTTTTAATGCCGTATTTTCCGTTGCCTCATTTAGATTATTCTGTACTGTATTGTTTTTATAGTTTGTCAAACATTTTATTTACCTTGTCGTCAAGTTCACCATCCAACCAGGTACTTACTAAATAAATACAGTAAACGTTTTTTGTATTTCTTTTTTATATTCCGCCTTTTATTGAAACACATTGTCATAAACACAATTGCGACCAAAATTGCTGTCATCAAATATAAGAGTAGTCCCAATACGTTCAACATGTTACGTTGCGTCGATTAAACAAAACGACGTCAAAAACTGTGCAAATTGTCTATTAGCGACGTGGAGAGTGGAAATGGGAGGGTAAGTGACGTCATTAGGTGACGTAATTACTTTTCCGCGTGGATGACCAGGCGCGACTCGAAATTTGTTAAATTGCCGCGATTAACGTGTTAAATGTCTTTCTGAAACGTGTTGGCAGTGAAAGGTTAAAGGTAATCGACTCCTACAGATTCGGCTTCATTTCCACTCAAATCACTGAATCCAAATCACAGCACAGCCCAAACTTTGTAAAATAAACAGTGAATCCTTCGAAATTGCATATTATCCTCGAGTTTTTTACGTACTACTGTTCTACTAAAACAGCAATTAGAAATCACGGAATTAAATAATAATTCACAGACAGACAAACTTACAATAAAAGCTTCAGTTATTATAAAACCCCGGCAATTTTTTCAGCTTAGTCTAGACGGACGGACAAACGACAAAAGGGCTGATTAAAACTTGCTATTGTTGCTTCAATACTAGCTGGTATTAGCGACTGAGAGTCCCTGGATGATAAAAAAAATTGCAATCGTGTAATTATTGCTTGGCGCTTGTTTTTCCGATAGCGTTGTAGTTCTTTACTTAGCAACACGCAAAGGTATTTAATTATATTTTAGTTGCGAGAGAAATATTATTTTTTCTGCGTAGTCTTAGAGGAGGATTGAACCCCGTATTCTATCAGGGAGATATTTTGTCCGGTCTAGGCAGCCCAATTACGAGCTGTAGTAAATTCTTGGCTATTAGCTCTACCACGCAATGTGTAAGAAAAAAAGATTTTTGATTCTATTTCAGTTTTTAAGAGCATCTTGTTTATTTTAAGTGTCATCTATAAATCTTCATTAACCGAATTCCATCACAAAACTATTGTTGCAATGATGATTACTAAGGTTATTTACCTACCTATTACTACTGGAAAGTATCCAACCATTCTGTTATTTACTATACCTACGCAAGAATCACATACCAAAAATTTGTGCAAGATTAAACTGACCTAATTACAAATTTTGTGGAATAAAAAGCATCTTTAACATCCGAGTGGTACGTTTTCTTTTTTTAATAAAAACAGGACTATCTCTAGCCACTGGGAAACAATAGCCTAACTAGGCTTCACCACAATTGTTGCACTGGAAGAATAGACTCTTTGTCCCGGCTATCCTTGACGAGGATGTTCTTAAAACGTAAGAGCTTGCATAAACCGAGAATATGAAGCGCAGAATTTTGTTTGTTTTGGGGAGTCATTCAACTATTAAACATTTTTCTTTTTTTCATTCAAATTTTTTCTGATTAAGTTTATGTATACATTTATTCACATTTCTAGAGCAGAATCAACCAAGAATTTTGCCAAACATAGTAGTTTTCTAGAAACACAAAATATTAAAGAAGTTTAGATTGCAAAAAAATATAGAAAGCAAGCATGACATATAATCCGAAATATGTTGTGTTATTTCAAGGATGTTTTGCAAATCATCCGTACCGGTGAATACCAATTCCTTTAGTATGCATTATTAGTTGCAATAGGTATTTCAAACGAGCGGAAACATAGTTTCATATTTCACTTATTTAATTTATAACATTATGAAAAACATGAAATATATTGTGTTTTATATGCAAATGTACATTTCTGGTCTGATTATATTATTTTAATTTATTTTTAGTTTTTAATCCAAGGCTTGGTGGAACTCCTGAACCTTATCTATCCGGATTAATTTTATCGCTACTAGCGATTAATGATGACCAGCATAAAACAATAATCCAATGCACTAGATTCGCTAATTCTTTTGACCTTATAAAGATGAATGTATCTCGTGATAACTATCATGAAAATTATACTTTTATATCAGTGTATTTATGTTTAATTTGCTTTATTTGTGGTAATAATTTCGTGATCATAAATTGAAAAAAGAAAACTTTGAAACATAAATCGTTAAAAGTTAACCAACGACATACCTTATAGATTAATTATTACATTTATAAAAGACTTTTATTAGAGTTGACTATACATTTGGTATGCTCTATATTATGTGTTCAACTTACCAGATTCGTAGTATGGTTGGGATCTGTGTCTGGACTGTCTGTCGTGCCTCAATGGCGCTGATGGAGCTGGTTCTGGAGGGGACTCAACTGAGCCTTCAGGAGCACTCTCAGGACTACGCCTTGACACACTAGGAGCTGACAAGTCAAAGTCAGTCCTCCTCGCCGACTCGTAGTCTGCACGACGTCTCGCCGACCCGGCGTCAAACTCCGCTCGTCTCCCTGAATCACCGTCAAACTCCCGCCCGTAATACCTCCGACTTTCGTACTCGTACGGTCGCCGGCAAGAATCAAAGTCGTAATTAGTACGGCGGGAGTCGTAACGCCATCTGGTGGCTTCGGGAGAGCGACGTGGTTCTCTGGAACGACGACTGCGTTGTGGAGAACGACGAGCTGTGTCGCGAGGTGTGCAGTATGCTTCTACAAATTCAACCTAGAACAATAGAAAATAGAGAATCAGTGACATTCCTAGCAATTATCTCATTCATAAATGGGGACTGATTAACCCTTTAAAGCCACCATCAAACATGTAGGACAAAAGCTATTGCATACCAACCGGCTATTAGTCGGAAAGAAGCCCTTCATCATGAAGGTCGATTATGTGGCAGAGTAAAGTGGTAATAAAATGCAGCGGTCACATATTCAGCGACCGTAACGGCCGGTTAGATGTCCGCTCTCCCCTCGACGGGGCGTCATTACCACGACCCGTTTCTGTTTATGGGGACGGATATAAAGAATATTATGAGATATTGTGTGCATCGACGATACTATGAGGTGATAACATTTCGGGGGACGCTGCCAAATTTAGTTCGTGCGAAGACAAATTTTTATAGCGCATTGCTGGGATGTTTGTTGCTTTTATTTTATCCGGTGATGTCCGAAAAGGCACAATAAAGTTTAAGCGTACAAAAGGTCACGTCATTTTTAAAACAAAAATCTCAGGCAGAATGAACCATATCAACATTGTTGGACATCACACTAAACTTCATTGTTTTAAAAGTACTATAAAAAAAAGAACCAATTAAAAAATCACCTCTCGATGAAAAATTCGAAGGACAATTTCAGACAGGTTCGCATGTTTTTATTTTTCGAATCTGTTTATAAGATAATGTCTGTTTAACCCGGGGGTGGTTTCAGGCCATTAGAGACAGTGATGAGTTCCCGCTTCCGCGCCTGCGGACATGAAGGGTCTCTCGAACCAAGTTCTCATTAAGGGTTAAATTAGTAGCTCAGATGAATTCAGACTCAAGAGTCGATGTTTACGTAAACAGTTCACCGTACGCACTCGTACTTTACGTAATCGATGTTTGCGTAACTTTTATGGCAAATTTTGAAACGCTTTAAACCATGCAAATGAATAAAGTAATGCGATACTGGTAATATATTGTGTATTATTAAATGAAATTTCGTCCGAAACTTGGACCTAAGATCGTCAAAAAGAACAAAAGGGTGATCCGTTTTGCCCGAGGGGCAGTTCTCTTTTAAACTTTGACTATAGAAGGGTATGCCCGGTTCATCTGGCGCATTGTTTAACGATTCCTTGCTATGCATGAAAATTTATTTACATAATTAAACGTCGGCCGTGCCACCCTCCGTTTTGATTTGCGATGTCTACAGAGATTTCGACGCTCTTTATTTGCATATTTTGATGCTTAATTTAAAGCTTCGGTAAAACTGTGCGCCTTAAAAGTTATAGGACTTTGCCCAACATTGTGAAAACCACATGATTTATATGATTTTTATCTTTCTTAACAAGATATATCTAATCTGAATATTGTATCAATGATGATAAAACGACCTATAAGATCAAAACTCGAGCCACTTTAGAGATGCAAATTCAAAAGGATTATTATACATCTGTTTTGAAGATACCACGCACTACCAGTATTTTATTTACAGATTCAAATCAATACGACCATTCGGGCGTAAGGGTTAACTCTGAAAGGGATCAAATTGAATTCTGCTCAAGCACACATGTTCGCGTCTGGCTATTCATCAGTTGTATCGTATAATGGGGGTAGAGTAGTCAACAACTCACTTCCTGCACTCATTTTACGTACCTATACATGCGTACAATAGTAAGTCTGACTGTACTATTACTATAGTAATTACCTTCCTGCTACATTGTAGTCTACGACAGAAACTATTATTAATGTTCTCTTAACAGAATTTTAATAACAGTCTATCATAGTTTTTAAATGCATTTTTTAACAGTACAATAATTATATCCAGCACCAATTTATATCTAAATACTGCATAAAAATTTTGTAGTTTGCTGTACTTATTTGTTTCAATCTCATTTAAATTTGCATAATAAAAACTTTGTAAGGATCTGCCGCTTATTAAAAACATATCAAAGATTCCAATTTAATGAACCAAGCAACAGGTTTTGCCAATCCCAACCCGAAGAACAAATGCAAATTAGGAAACGGCAGCGGCAATGACTTTTACTCAAAGCTAATAGTAATCTAAGGAAGGAAGTCAAAATAAGATAAACAATACTGGCCTTGATTGAGATCAAGTCGCGACTTGGACAAAGAGCAAACGAGGAAATAAATGAGCATTTAATGTTTAGCACCATCGATCACCGAAGCAACTATCATCAACATTTTATGACTTGGAATAAATCTATTTCTTAGAACCATTCGCTAAGCTTGAAGGAATTCAGGATCTAAAATAAATGTTTGAATTTTCAAATCACGTGTAAGCTAGCGTCCTTACGTGTGACTCATAGCGACCTTAAAAGTTCTTTTACCGAGTGATAAAATCTTTTACAATGTTTTTTTTAATCGACCGAGATGCTCGAGAATGTGTTGGCAACGATGGGGATTCCTTCTTGTTTGGATTTGCCCACGTAATCGTTTTATTTGTCTTGGACAATAGCGTTAATAATAAACAAGCTCTAGATACCGGCAAAGTCGTCCATATAAACAATTCCGGGTTCACCCAGTATGAGTAATACAAACAGTATGAAGGATGTGGGACAAGACGGAGCTTTCAGACGGCCAGATGAGTCACCAGCCCGGCCCGAAGTATTAATACCGGAGACACGCCTCCTGGGATCCCTAACTAAAATAGCGCGGTGTCGCGTGACTTTAATATGGTAATGTGCGTTCATAGCTATAACTACATTTTTGTGATTTTTTTCCACACCTAAAATTATTTTTAGACGATGAATCAATCAATATTTACATACTTGGGATAGTATAAGCAAACAACTGCCTACATATTCGTAAAACAAACCATCACATAGTTTTCACGGTAATAAGAAAAATATTTACTGTTTAAGACGTATTATTTTTTTGTCTAATTTCAAGTAAAACTTTGTCCGATATTGTAATTGTTACACAAAAACAAGAACAACTATTACAAATATTATTATTATAAAAAGGCAAGTCATTATGAGATCAAGACAATAGAAACTACCAAGTAAATCTCACATACTTATGTAAGGACTCTAGAGATAATAAATAATTAGCAAACCTTTTTGTAACTGCGTCTGAAGACAAACGTGAGTCACCACTGTAATGGCCTGTTTTGTTTACAATAACAAATGATGACGACAAACAGCTTGTTACCGACGTAAGAATCTCAAACATCCATAATAATTTAAATAAATTATCTTCATCTTTTGATGAAACGTGCTGATATGAAATTGAAGACTCACCTATGTTCATCGTTTTTGCTTTGAACGAAAGTGCAAACAGAACAGATTGCAGTGCAATATAAAACAGAACAACACAAGCATTCGTTAGATGGAATTGCATTTGCCGGTTGACAATTGGCACGGTCATGCCTAGGCCGCCGCCAGCTACTGTCTGGTCACGTTCAGCAAACCAGAGACCGCAAACAGGTCCCATACAACTGAATTAAACAGATTACTTTTTATTCTTTTCACTTTCGTGAGCTTTGACGGCGCATTTCAATTTAATATTGGCGCAAAGCCCTGCGTCTGTGACATGTCTAGTCAACGAGTCATAATATTAATGTTTACTTTGGCATCGAGGAAAAAAATAGATATTTATAAAGGAATACCTAAATACGATTTTTTAAAATGTCGTTGAAGTTTTTATTCAGAATTTATACTTAGCTTTTCTGTTTTTAAGTGTCCTCAATTTTGCCGAGTATTTCGGGAGCACGTTTGACTAGACTAAACACACAATTGTTGAAAACGACAAAACAAACGGAGGAGAAATAAGCTTAATTACTAAGTTGCGAGTCCGAGTTGCTAAAAGGGCCGGGGGTCTTAAGTGTACCCTTACGAATGTTTCAATGAAGGGAGCAATTATGGAAGATATTTTCAACACCTCCTTGAAAAGGTCATCGCACTCTGAAAATTCATTGAAATCAGTGGTCCTAAATCTAAGTTGATTATTAAGAAGATCTAATTAGGCCTTTGAATGATTACTACCTATTAAAGTTTTTATTTGCCGCTCCTTCAATTGCTTTACAAGAATACAAACCGTGAGCGTGACAACTTTTTGTTGAACTTACAGTTCTTTGAATAGTCCTTTATGGCCGTCATTGTGACTACAAAAAAGGGATACAAATCAGATTTGCTTCCTTTGTAAACGTTGTTCATCTGTCACAGCTTAAGCTTTTGTTAGGCGAGAAAATTTTAATAAGCCAGTAACAAAGTTACAGAAACCCGGATGAAGTGGAGATTTGATGATAAATCTTTTGTAATTAACAATACTTCCCATTGAGAACAATAGAGCTTGGATAAGATGTTACTATGATGAATGAAGTTTGAATATTTGTTTAAGTGCTAGATGCTTCACTTAAAAACAATTGAGAGCATCAATTCTCTGCATTGTTTATTTATTCTCATCCTAACATTTCTGATTTCGAAGAAGTTTAAAAGTATTTTATTAGGATTTTATTTTTCCAATTTGAAAAGAAAAAAGATTGCGCCGTTCGTATCGTGGAGTAAACTTTGCTCTCTGAACTTGTAACTGAGTTAAGTCAATCCCGGGGATCGCCCTGGGTCCCTAATCAATATTTACTTACTACTGTCTCTATCTTAGTTTATCCTTTGGTTCTCGAACACTTAGCGAATTATGTGTTTACATTCCAATTATACAAGTTATAGTTAAATGTTAAGTCATCTCATGCAAACGTCATTAGCATATTATTATGTTTGTTATCTTCAGTTATTTACTGCATTCTTGCCTTTGAAATCTCAAACACGCAAGATTCTATTCTTGCGTGATTCTAATTCATCTCACTCCAAACATTAGATAACGTTATGTTTTAATTGAATGAACTGAATGAGCAACTCACCACATGCACCACCAAGATCCACTGTGCGATCTGGCGCATTTTTGATATCAGCTTCTTATTCGACGGCATTGTCGAATCACAAATCCAACTTATCGTAATCAAATCCAATAGTAAATATGTAAGGAATCCACAAATAGCACAGAACGATCACCAACTTTATCGACCGTTTCACTACCGACACGCACACACACACAGGTTACAAAACTAGACCTACACTTTCACAAACTTGTTCTTATTCTACGTACACAAAATGTTTGTTACAACAGCAGCTTATCTCGCCAATTATGTATAAAGTCTAGGCATTTGGCAGTAAACTCTGCGATATAACGCCTAGGACGGTTCGGTTACTTGACGAGTCCAACTGTAGACTGACAACACTACTCAAACGCTATACGCGAATGTGTAAAACGGTGACTCATCGCCCCGCATACTGTTTACCGAGGCTTGAGTCATCGCGGTCCAAAAACTCCCGGCAGCGTTGCAGCGCTGTAGTAAAAAAAACGATAGCAAACACGCTAGTAAACCGACCGGAATTATAAAGCGCTGGAATGCTTTGTTGTAGATTACCAACTCCATTAATACCTCCATTCCGCACGTGTCCCTGATTATTGAATACAATAATGAACTTTAACATTTACTACATAAAGTATATAATATTTTGAAAGCGATTGGGTAACGAAACGTAAACTTTTGCGTTTAGATTTCGATCCGACTTGAGTTATGTTAGATTACGCTCGACTAGGTCGAATGCCGTTTTGAGGTCGTTTACGCGATAGACACGTCGAGCTACCTAACTAACAATGAGAATAGTGAACAATATAATGATCAATGTTGTTTTTGGAATGCCGGCACTGGTACCCAGTACGTAATTAAAATAGATACGAACTAGATTAGAAATAGTTGCAAGCGCTTTCGAAATAAATGTACTGCGGTACGGCTAGTACAAACTGCGATGCCAACAATAAATCAAGTTTAGAGACCAATGGTTCTTTACGCCTGACCGTTAAACGACACTGCAGTTATTGGCGAGCAAGTGATAATAAAATTTGTGGAAAGATAGATACAGTTACAGACCTCTTGAGCTAAGTTTGGCCGTTTGGCATTTATGTGGCGTCCTTTTACGGTCATCGTGTCTTTGCGTAACTTGATGTGAAACGCTAATTATAAACAAATATGCCTAGTTGACTTATGTTTTAAAATATTCACAATGCGATGGTAAGTTCTCCTCAACAGGTTTTACGTCATAAACCTAATTAGGTGTAGCCATTCTAAACATTAAAACAATGGTGTTTTTAATTCTCACTTCGTTATTTTACCAATGACGCTTTATTGTTTCTGGTTTACACCTTTCACAAAAATTCTTTATCTTGCTTATTCGCCTTGAAGACTCCTTTGTGTTTGCAACAATAATATGGACTCTAGTATTTCCTTTATGATTCCAAGCCAGAATATCCTGTTTATGGGTGTTAAATGTATAAATGGTACATTTATTGTATTGTTTATGTAACTAAAATCGAACTTAAGTTTCTATAAGGAAACAAAATTTATAATACCTAGTGTTTCTTTTTTTTTATCCCCAAAGATTTTGTTTTCCCTAAAAAAGTTTTAGTTGGGTCTCTCAAAAAAAGTAATTATTTCTGAATTTTTTGAATAAATTATTGTGTTACAATTTCAAAACAAACAAAACAGTTTAAATTGTAGAGATGACGGAATCTTCTTTCGAATACAGTTTGCTAGGAAATATAGCTATGTGGGATTGAAATCCTTTGTGTTCAAACATGTCTCGTATAAAGCGCGTTTGCAATAAAATTCTCATACATAGATTCAATATTATGTAGGACCTTTGTTTGTTAATCAAACTCGCTTTATAGAACAAATTTCGTAGATTTTTTTTCAAATTAAAAACTTGAGCGCATTCGACTGGATCTCACCTGAAGGAAAGTGTGCCGTCGAAGATGGTATACACGAACTCAAGTAATGCCTATTCACTCTTGCTTTGAATACTCTATATTATTTTATACTCTATATTATTATACTCTATATTACTTTATACTCTATATTATTATACTCTATATTACTTTATACTCTATATTATTCTATATTATATATTATACTCTATAGGTTATAAGAATCGGGAAAAACTGACACCGGCAATGAGTTCCACTCCTTCGCTGTCCGCATAATGAAAGCATTTTAGCATTTTAAACGTTGCATATACATCTTATTATTTAGTACTTACTGGTTCTACTCGTTTGGTTTATTATAATATAATGTAAAGTTTCCCACTCTCCTGCACCTATCGGATCTCATTTTAGTTTAATTGATGGATTTAATATTAAGCTACATTTCTTAAACTAAGAGATTCTCTTCAAGCAGAAGTTCCGCAGGGCAAAGACACACCACTAGAGAAACCCTGCATAATTTTTATCTTAACAATATTAGAAAAAATGGTAAATGTGATAGTCGTTACCTAATGATCTCTAAATAACGAAATGTCGAAGCGAGGTGTCATCAGGATAGTTGACTAATTATAGTTGTATCGGCTGTAACTGTTATATCAATTAAATATCTTATACTCTATTTCTATCTTCTACTCTATTTATTCGTGATCATATTAATATGCAATGTTTCTAATTCTAACATTAATATCTTATGCAATAATAACGATTCCATTGTTTTGCTTAAATTTATTACTCTTGGGTAAGTACATTGCTTTAAGAATGACTGCATCTTATCTCTATCTAGAGACATACGAGTGATTTAATTTAAAATTGTATGTAGGTATAGCATTTTATTACAAAAAAATCTTATTCTTCTTTTACAAAAAGTTTAAAAACGTGACGTATTTTTGTTTTTAATTTGTTATACAATAAACCAAATTGATTATAAGCCAGACTAGTTGACGATTTTGTTTATTTTATTTATTCTTAGAAAATAAATTATTTCATTTAAATACTGCACCTTATTAACAGCATCGTGGGTGTCAAAGTCAATCTAACCAGATGTAGCTGAATGCCAATTCAACCTCGAACTAAATAAATATGTTAAAAATAATTATGTAAGTATTTACGTCAGCATTGCCATAAAAACATATGGCTTCTGAGATCATTATTAGTATGTATCCCACACAAACAAAAACATGCTAATAACTTGGGTCATCTTAGGCCTCATTTACGGAGACGCTGGGCGTCGCGCGCTGCATTGAGCGGAGCAGCCCGCACTGAATATAAACATAAACGGCGCGGCGGCGTTGTCCTATGAGTGCGAGAGTGAGATACGCCTAGCGGCACGCACTCCACATGCAACGCGTGACGCCCCGCGTGTCCGTAAATGAGGCCTTATTCTGTGTTCTATAGTTGACTATACTTTATATATATACACTTTGTATACTTTGACTTTACTTGCAAGATCCGTATTTATAGTGCAATTTTCGAATCCGTCTGAGTACGTACTAAACACAAATTCACAAAATAGACGACTTGGCCATAAAACTATCAATTTCTATTTCATTTCCACAAGTTTTACTAAAATCAAGTTTAAGTTGAAGCAAAGAATCCCAAAAAATCTAGATGTTTCTCTTTTAACTAATGGATTAAAATGTTTGAGTAATAAACTAATTTCATTTCATTTTCCGTATTGATTGTCCCTATCCACACTTAAAACATACATTATTAATAATATTACGACATTTCCAAGTTCTGTGGTACTATTTATGTTAAAATTGTATGTCATTGAATATTTAAAACAGAGCGGACGAACTATACATTCTTTACCATAGGTAGGTACCGGTTGTTGTGTTTCATTTAATGATTCCAAAGTTCCAAGGTTGTGAATTGTACATTACATTGATTCGATACAATTTCTGAATAATTATAATGCCATTGACAATTGAAATTAAATTATTTGATAGAATCACGACGAACGATGAATCTGAAATTAACTTTGGCAGAATATTTGGCTAACTAATCGATTAGAGGTTAATCTCAAATAAATTTATCAGTCTTTATTAAAGTCTTCTCGCACGAATTGAGGCGAGAGAGATTAGTCCATACTCCATACATAGACGCAGATTTGTGGCTATTCCATACGCTGTTGAAATTTATCAGTTCAGCTATAATATCTGCCATTCAGCTCAACGTCATGTAGACACATGACGTCATGTAGTGGTATCCGGGGTCCAATATTTTACGTGGCTTCCAAAGCAAGAACATAAATACCCCAAAAGGTCTCCCATCACCGACTAGCAGCGTCAAGTTCTAGGAAACCCTAATGATAATTACCGCGGTGACGGTGGCACAGAATCACGAGTACTTTTCGAACGAGAAGTAGGAATTTATACAGGTATTAGCACTTCACTTTTTTTTATTTGTATGTTGACAAAGTGGCAAAGAATACGGAGATAATTTATGTGCAATTAGTAGGTGTACAAGACATATCGAATTGACAGATCTCATTTGCAGCATTAGTGGGTATTTAAAAAAAACCGACGATTTTTTATTCATCCTTCGCATGATATTATCAATTAATCTGTCAATCATCACCATATCAAACTGTCAACCAGTGCGTACTCTTGAACTGCGTTGGCAAATTCCTAAATCAGCCAAAAAAAAATGCGAGATTGGCACGCATTTCGGAATGAGTTCTTATAGGTATAAATTGAAATTGGGTCCTAATTCAAGAGTAATTGCCCATATAATAATATCAATCTGACCGAATTTCGGTCACATCGGCCAATCCCAATGGAAATTAACCAACTACGCCGGAGATATTGTAGTACACAAGTCACTCTCATAGTCCGATGGTACGGCAATCTGACACATCGGAGAGAGTTCAGGCGCAACAGGCTAATGGCTTTACATGCTTTCCGAGGCACGGAGTAAGTAATAACTAATTTATAATACGCACATAACTTACGAAAAGTCAGAGGTGCGCGCCTAGGGTTCGAACCTAAAACCTCTGACTTGCCAGTCGATGCTCATTACAAGGCTATCGTGATACCAGACCCAGACAAATGATAGTATTCACTAGAACAATCATAAATGAGTCACTTATTGTTATATTTGTTATCACTTGATTAATATCTTGGTCACTACCTAATATCGATTTGACACTTAATCGAGGCAACCCTGAGTCTCCTGTCACTACCCACACGCACACTCCAATGAGAACAAAAATAAAATAGCGAACAATAGAGTATGACTAATAATATCATACTAAACACGTATATGTACTAAAAGTGTGTAGTTTTATATTTTTGTTTGAGAAATATTTTTTACGTAGAGTTCATATGTTTTATAAAAGAAAATTTCGCCTCGTAAAACTGTGATTCGTGTGTGAACTGTGAGGAGTCCATACAAAAAATTTCCTAGTTGATTAAACTATAAGTGATAGTGTATGGGCCTATATGCATAAAGTACGGGCCTGTATGCATTATGTACGGACCTTATGATCCCATATAGTGTGAGTTTGGTTGTGAGAAATCTGACAGGTGGAATTTTTCACAACTAAGAGCCGATTTCACCACTGACACTAAACGCGATCAATCAAGTTAAACTCGGTTCAAGCGTTTAACTGAGTTTAAAACTCCAATTTTCATAGGGTTGAACTTAGTTTTATTAAACTCGGTTTTTAAAGTGAATGGTGAAATCGGCTCAAGTATTAGAAACCTCATTTGAAATATGTTCAACTGAAAAAATAAAACTGTTGTACCTGAAGATAAAAATTAGCTTGGTTCAAAATGGCAATGCACGCCGCGGTACAAAACAAGTGAGCAACGATGATCTAAGCTCGAATAAGGCGAATGCACTCGTCATTCGACATCGGTCGACCTCTCTTATCGATGACTTCACTCACTGACATTTTATTAACTAACTAATGTACCTTCTGTACAATATAACTTTGCGTTTCTAAAGTCAGGCTTTCCATTGAGTGAATAGTACGCAAGTATGCATGAAAGATAGCGCGGAACAGAGACAGCAATACACTTGGAGGGACTTCAGGAACGCAAAGTTATATGATTGTAGTGTATTTGATTCGTGATCGCTGCTCGTAGATTTACTGTTTTCATGGTAATCTGAGCTTATTATAACAGCTGTTTATCATGCATGTTTTTATAGAAATAGGTTTATAGGCTGAAGGGCTTGGATGAGTCATGTAGATTGAAATAAAGTTTTAGATTCGGTATATTTAGCTTTGCCTTCGTAGAGTCTATGGTGGACTCAAATTGCTTACCTTGAACACTTTGAACAGGTACATATGGACGTCGGATCTGAAGCCAATTGTCAAACAAATTGTCAAACTTTATTATAAGTGGATACATAGATGTAAATAAATATAAACAAACGTTTTCATTTACATCTTATGTCATTTCTACACAACCTAATTTTAATCTTAAAACGGATTATGAAATGTATCATAATTACTGTTATTAACTTACTTAAACCTTGTTGTAATTACACAACGCTACAAGTTAATAACAATAATAAGATTATAAGCTTAAATGATTATAAAATTAATTTTAATTAAAAAAAAAACAACTTTGTTTCTCACTTTACGGCACTATGTTGAACGTAGCGGAGACTCGCGTGCGATTGTTTTACATTTATTTATTGGTAAATCTATGACTTCAAATACCTCAATAAAATCAAAGATTATGGAAGATTCCTAATCATGTCCTAACCACAAATGTAAAAAATGGATGAACGGATAAAAACATTTCCATCGTCAGCTCAGCGAAAACGCAACAAGAGTTATGGTAAACCACTTTTGATACACATATAAAATAAGATACGGATACAATTACTTATACCAGGATTCATACTAATGAATGAAATATGTCATATTATGGCATATATCATTCATTAGTATTATAGAGTATGACATACCAAAGATATAGAAATAATAAATGCAGAAAACATCAACAAAACACAAGATTCTTTACAAATATTCGTAAACTACAAGCTATTGTCCTCATGCGGAAATCCTACTGCGACCCTGAATGAGAAACCGATGCGATGCACAAATGAAACAACACTTTTAGGTCTTTAATAAAATTTTAAGCTATTTTTACATACATACATACATACATAGACTCACGCCTGTTTCCCAGAGGGGTAGGCAGAGACAACGGATTTCCACTTGCTACGATCCTTGCATACCTCTTTTACCTCAGCTATTTTTAGTTTCTGTTATAAATAAAACACTAATTAAAGACTCGGAAAATTTTAAATCTTTATCATTACAGATGGTAATTATGATTAACCAGCTCGACACGGGAGACGGGACCCTCTCACAAAATATCGACATGATTAATAACAGTATTCGTACAGTATTTGTACTTAAAAGCAAATGATCATGTTATTTCGGTACTTTGTAGAAAGAAAAAATTGATTACGAGTGGGATTTGAACCCGTGACCTACCGTATAAAGCTCCCTAACCTGCCACTAAGTTTATTGTGTTTATTCGAAATTAATATATAAAGTGTAGGTACTTTGGATTTGCTTAGATTTAATTTGCAAGATCGATAAGAAAGTAAATATGAATTCGTCTGAGTGCATAAAAAGCAAAGGTCAAGTTCACGAAATCCTAACCTAACCTAACTAAGCTAACCTAACCATACACGTAACAATTTCTATTTTATTTTCACAAGTATAACTTTAAGTCAAGTTTTAGCTACAGCAAAGTAAGCTACTTCTTATACATCTTAACCTAAGTTTTTACTAATGTACAATTGTACAGTACCAGTGCCACGGATCTTTGTATCTGTGAAGTAAGATGCGGGTAGCATTTGCGCATAGAATAAGCATGCATAAAAACTAACCTAACCTAACCAACCTAACTCGCAGCTAACCTCATTTAAATGGGAAATGTAGTATCACGCATTCTTTTTTTTCTACGTGTTTATGGTTTCTTGACTAAAGTAGAATATTTATGTGCAAGCTACAACTAAATAGATAAGAAATACTTTTTTTAGGTACTAGCGTGTGTAATGCCGTAAAACAAAATGAGTGTAAAGGTTAGTCCTGATAACCTATTTTGGTTATCTCTTTCCAAATACAAACATTAGTCACACAAACAATAAATTAGACTGTAAGTATTATCATTATCAGTGACTCATAGGTGGTGCCCAACCTTTCTCCGGGTCACATATGGCACGGCAACAGCTCACGTGGTCGTAATGAGTCATTTCGACGCAGGTGCTCCGTTTGTCGGCATCAATGTCGTATATCATAAGTGACAAGCGAATTTTGATGAACTGTATTGTATTGAAATTTGGATTTTATTTATTGCTGGAATTTTTTAAATATTTTTGTCTATTTATTTAATTGAGTACAAATTAAATGTGTACTAACATGAATTTAATTAGTGGCTTAGGAATTTTCTACCAATTAACCTTAAGATGCAATGAAAGCTTATGCGGAAAAGAAAATATAAAAAAAAAATATTTAGGTAGGTACCTATTTTTATTTCAAATATTTTGAAAAATTACATAAAAGTTTCAAAATACATTTTTCGCTTTGCTTTCCGTTTAAAAGCAAAGCCGATAAAGCGATAAGCGAAGGATAAAAATCTAGACACGCGGCAGCGTGTCAAGCCAAGTTCAAGCATTGGCTAGCCAGCGCCGAGTGTAATATTACACGAACCATTTGGTGCCACTTTTGACCCTTCTATAACTCAAAACCTCTTTAACGTAAACACATAAAACTACGTATGTTTAATTATATCCATAAGGACATGTAGAAGCCCAAATTTCATGAAGCTAGCTCTAACTGTTACAAAAATATGAAGGTCCAAAAATAGTAAATTTTAGTAATGACTGACTTATAGTACCTAATTCAAACCTACTTCCAAATGACCTAGAAGGATGAAATTTGGAATCCAACTTAGAAATTGTGTGTAAGCGTAGGAAAAAATCGAAAAATAGAAAAAAGTCAAAAAAAAAAAATAAGTGGTGTCCCCATACAAAAACCTTGTAATACGCGCAAAACAACAATTAACACACAGAACAGAAGTAAATCTACATAAAAGCTGTCCCGAGCAACACATAATAAACATAGGCAACGCTTACGAATACCGATTCAGTTAAGTATTTATTAAGTATTTACTCTTCGTCCGTCATGCTTCTTTCTCAACGATGAATTAAGTGAAGTTTTCTTTACAAAAAGTTATGATATCCCATCAAAAACATAAATGTAAAATGAGAGCCAAGTTCAGTATATGCCTTGGTTGATGACTTCAACGACAAAAGGAGTGATATCTAAATGGGTGCCAAGTTCAATGGTCAGTCCTGAACTTTATTTACAACATAAAATATTTTATAACAACTTAAAATAATATTGCTTCTTATAACTTAGGATAATATATTGTAGCTTAAGGTCTGACTTGGCTAGTTTTCATATAAATTATAGCTTTCGCAAGTTCGAAAGCTGTAATTTCTTATATTTGGACTCCTGGACATTTGGCTAGTAGGCAAAAACAAGTCATCGAACATAGGGCTTTTCCAGGACTGTTTTAGTGGGTACTTACCTAATAATAACCATCAAACCTATCTACTCTTGGGAGTTAAATTTCGCAAAACCCTTCTTCTTAAACTACGTCTACTTTATAAGTATCACAAAATTTAAACTTTCTAGCTTAAGTGGTTTGGGTTGGGCGTTAAAGCTGATGAGTGAGTCAGTTAGTCAGAACATTGCCAGTAGAAAAAATCGTATATAAAAACTAGCCAAGTCAGACCTTAAGCTACAATATATTATCCTAAGTTATAAGAAGCAATATTATTTTAAGTTGTTATAAAATATTTTATGTTGTAAATAAAGTTCAGGACTGACCATTGAACTTGGCACCCATTTAGATATCACTCCTTTTGTCGTTGAAGTCATCAACCAAGGCATATACTGAACTTGGCTCTCATTTTACATTTATGTTTTTGATGGGATATAACCTACAAGATTCGTAACATTTTCCCGCTGCATTTTTTTATTATATCCGGTACAAAAATCACGTCAATCCGTTAATCCGTTACTAAGGAATCCTTCCTTGGTAACGGAGTAAGGATTCCTTAGTAACGGAGTAACGGATTAACACACAAAACAAAAAACTTACAAACAACAACAAAGTCTGAAATATGATTCTGAATTTATCAAATAACAAAGGACTGTTAATACTACTGAAAGTTTTTTAAAATGAATAGGCAATTGTTCTAAAAGTCATCATTGTCACCTAACGCTAGTCACTATGTTAGTCATTAAAATTGGGCCACAATAACAATACTCGGTGATGCAGAACCGTGACAAACGTTGGGGGTAATGTACCATATTGCGCCCCAATTAAAATTAATTTTTGAGTCACATTTTACTCCAAAGGCATTTAAATTAACATTTTTATAAAGCGAACACTAAAGTTACGAATTTTTGTAAAAAAAAAATAACGACAGTGAGCAAGTTTTGACCCTGCAACCACCTATTCGTTATCCTACCAGTGCTATCGAAATTTTCTTCTATTCAACCATCTCAGACCTCTTATACAGTGTTATATTGCGCTCACTTACATGTCTCACTCTGCAGTTAGTAGAATACAATGATAATTAGGTATGTAGACCGCAGATATAGATTCTGCTCGTAATCGATTTTTTCTTTCTACAAAAATTGGATTAGGTCGTAATTCTCTGTAGATACAATTTTTTAGTCTTCAAGATAGAGAATTTGATACAGAATTTGCAACGTCTGCATCAGTCAAATATTTTTTTTTAATTATTATTATCTTGAAATCCTCATCAGCTCTATCTAGTCTATCTACCTAACTAGTCATCAGTAGCTCTAAAAACTATGACTGTAAAATAAACTCCCTTTTCGCTGTCAACTTGAGGCTTAGAACACAATTATCGAGAATTCAGGATGCAATATCCAGATACCCAACTCCGGAACATGCGTTAGGGGCAGCGTGATATCGCTCTTAAATTACCAGAATTTCGCTTTCTGTGAAATTACGTCAACCGGGAATGTTACAGTCATTGATTAGTCATTGACATCCTTTTATTACTAAGGATCATTCAAAGTAGGATAGCATGACTCAAATCATTAATTCATTGTTAGTCAACATCATTCACAACAATGCGTAAGACTTTCTTCTTCTATGAGGTAGTAGTGTGTAATTGTTTTGAATTGACGTGTATCTTAACTAATAGAAAAACAATTTTAATGACTTAGTTAATGACAAACAGCTAATCGCCTTGGTGGGTGAACTGGGTGGAACCAATTTGTTGGGTGCTCCGTTAGGTCTAGTTAAGAAACGATTTCCTTGCAATTTCTACGGGATATACGTTGGAGTAGCGGGTGACAAGCGGGACGACAAGCGGGTTAAGTAATAAAAGGCAGATTTGATAAGTTAAGCTTTCCTTAATTGTACCCACAAAACGAGAAAAAGGTATTAGAGTAGGGTTGGAGTAGGGTAGGGGTAGAGTAGGGTAGGAGTAGAGCAGGGGTAGAGTAGGGTAGGGTAGTGGTAGAGTAGGGGTAGAGAAAGGTAGGGTAGGGTAGAGTAGAATAGCGTAGGGTAGGGCAGAAAAAGCCTAGAGGTAGAATAATTACGCGTACAAAGTCGCGCGGGACAGCTAGTTATTCTAAAATAAAAGTCCCTAAAAACAAAAATAAAAAAAACCTATTAAGTTCAAAAAAATTGCTTACATTTGTTTCTTTCAAAGTAATTCCCGCATTCCTTAAAACTACTAGTTGCTCATAATACAACCCAAATAATAATATAATTGTTTCATAAAATTCAAGATTACTCATTGAAATAACAATGCCGCTATACTCATGTAAACAACTAAACACTAGGTATTACTAATTCATTGTTTCAAAGGATTCCCTGTTACTCATGGTAACGCATGGTAACTATGTATTACGTCAAAACGATTGAGAATAAATCGCAGAAGACTGACGTAAAACTACGTAGCGCTGATGTCATGCGCATGGGGGAAGCTCTTATATGACGAATGTATGTACTAGATGGAAGATTTTTGCAGTATTATTCATTAAGTATGCAGTATTAATGATTAACTTATCTATACGGTTGGCAACAAAAGTTGGCAAACATTCTAGAAAGTACCTAATAAAAATTAGAGATTTATTTATTTGAGTTTGGAGAATAGGGAATATTTCAAATAATAGCGTTGTGATCAATCAGGAAAATAATTAAGGCCTTCTTCTTCTTGATATGCCTCTCCATTACTGAAGGTCGGCGGTCAGTTTTTTGAAATTTTCTCGATCCAATGCAAGTCTGAATAGTTCTTCAACTGACTTGATGCCCGTCCACTCCCTAATATTATATATAATCTAATATTATATCCCAAATAATATATATAATTAAGGCCTGTGAATAATTAATTTAGATATTTCGAAATGTTTAACTACGTTACTGACTGTACCAAATATTTATTTCATAGCTGTGTTATAAATGTGCAGTAATTATTTCTAGTTTCAGGGCTAGGCAAAGTATTTTTCTTCATTTTTGTATTTGAAACTTCTCAGTAGTAGCACTGACGATGAAACAGCCCTAAAAAGTGTTATAAATATAAAGAGCAAAATGTATAGATAAATTACCTATAGCTAATTAGGTATTTAGGGAATTCACAAGGCATGATTCTTAAAAAAACTCAAATTTTAATAATCTTTGTTGACTTTTAGGTAGGTACTCAAATTTAAGAGAGGTTATCAAACTTTTAGAGACTTAACATCGTGAATGCGTAATATCGGTTTGTACACAAAATATTATCTTAATAACCTTTTGCAACCTCTGAAGAATATCTCAATAAGATGTTAAGGCATCAGTAACAGTGTTATTCCACAACAAAATCTTATCTCACGGGTGAGTCAGAAAGTGAAATATAAGGGAAAGTATTTCTAGACCGCACTACGACTTCACTTTGAATGTAAATCCACTTTCAATAGATAAATCTATTAAACATAAATATAATATATTTATACGTGTCATCAGAAAGAGGCCAAAGAGTGTTCATAATTGTGAAAATAATGACTAATTCATTCGAAAAAAAATAGTATTCTTGATATGCATTTTTTTCCTAAATCAACGGTTTTTGATCTCCCGTTTCCAACCTAAACATGTTCAAAGTAATTATAAAACAGTGGATAATCCTAGAGAATTATTTAATTGGAATGTGTTATATGTATACACTTTACATCATGTTCATAAAAATAAATTTACTAGTAATTTATTTAGAATAACAAGCGATAAATACCCGATTTGATGAGGATAATGTTTGTATGGAAAATAATGTAGGTAACGGGTTTTACACATACGTTATAAATACATATTTCGAACAGTTATTATATAATCGTAATATTGTCTCTCGTAATCGTAACTCAAGCCTAAATTAAGTAGAAACTTACATGTAATTTATATATCAAACTTATCAATTTTTTTTATCAACTGACAAGATTAAATTATGATGATTTAAATATTATGGTGATTGTCATTGATAAAAAAACAATACAACAATCGCTGAGTCATTTATAGATTTGTTAAGTTTAAAAACACTTTATTAACAAATTTTATATGATAGACTTAATGCTATAAATGGACGTAACAAATGATGCATGCAAATTATAAAAACGAAAAACAAAGATAATTAAAAATAACACGTCATACTAATTCTTCTAAAGTATTTAAAAGATGATCTCATAAGTAAGATTTATTAATAAAAGCTTTTGCCTGAGGTTCTCGTAAATTCCGACTGGATTTTAATACTTATGATACTCTGAAAAGAAGTTTACAATTGTAACATTTGAAAGCAAAGTTTAAATATTACGAAAATTATATTTAAAAATAATTAATTATTAATTAACGATTTTTTACAAATAATGCTGATGATGATATAACGAAGAAATTTCAACCACTATTAAATAAATTTAACCTTGAACTATGGAAAAAACCCACGATTAATTGCTTTATCATCGCAGCAAACGATACTCAGACAAATTAATTAATCTATCAGATTCGTTGATTAAAGTTAGCTGAAAATTGAATCAACAATAAAAGTCACTTAGTCGGTCCTAATAAAAATAAATTACTTCAATTCAAGAATTCGTTCAATTGCAAAATGGTAATTAATTAATCGATCTCTATCTTTATTAGACTATCGTTAAAAACGAAAGTTTGCCAATGAAAGTAAAGCTTTAACCGAAACAGCAGTAAAACTATATTTGATTCTAGGCCAAAGATAATCAAAACTAGAGCTCGCACACTTCATAAATCATAAGTGCACGGAAACTCACGGGGGCACGACTTGATACGGAAGAATACCGAGTGTCGAGACATACGTGACGTGTATACCTGTGCATGCAAGCATGTATATTGTATATATAAGTACTAAGCCAACGACACTTAGTCATCGCCAGACATGTTTAGAAATCAGTGTATGTTATGAAATATAAGTATTAATTGGCTAAGTACTCTTATAACAATAGGTTCTAGCCAAAACAATGACACACCCCTCTTACACATTGCAATGACGTGGCCTAGGGATGTGATTGACTCATTGTAGCACAGTAGCCATAGTCCAGATCAAATGCCGCAATATCTGTAATTTAATTAAAACTTGATACATGCTGGGAATATAAATAGTTCCAGTAACCTTGAATTTATTTGCCAATTTAAAAAAAAAAACCAAAGATGCATCCTTGCATGTAGTGTCTACACAAGACGGCAAGAAACAATTATAATAGTTCCTCGTTCTAGTATAAAAAAAAACCTGTACCTATTATATATTTTTACCCGACTGTCAGGAAGGGTTATGTTATTCGCGCGTATCTTGTATGTTTGTTTCTTGTAAGTTTCTTTATTTTTAATGCACTTACTAACTGTAAAGTTAAAAAAAATTGTAGAAAACTTCGAATATGACCAATATTTTAATGTAGATACACTGTGAGGGGAATTTACATAGCTCAGCAGGTTAGCAAAACGGCTTGTGTATTAACTAAAAGGTCGATCGTTTAAATCTTGCTTGTATTAAAAATTTTCTGTCTAATCAAAATACTATTTTTAATATTTAAATTATTCTTAAGCTTTAGTTACCATGTCTTTTTAAGACTGCTAGCCAGGAAATAAATAACGTATAATAACAGATAGTGTATTGTTTCAAGTTAACAAGATTTTAAATGCATTTGGGGTTAAAAAAAATGCTGGATATTTTTAATCTGTAACAATAACATCTACATCATGTTAAACGTACAACAAGATGTCAGCTTATACTGGAAATGTTTAGCTTGATGTGTAGCCGTGTGTATATATACGTTAAAAGTCTATTACATAAAAATTGTTAAAATCTTAGCAAAACCCTAATTCTAATTAAACGATTGTAACAACTCTGTATCATTACGTTTAACAAATTCAGTTTTCTGAGTCTGAGTCTGAGTGATTATATGTCTTCTGTTTACAATTTCCCATTACAAAAGCTCCTAAGAATACGTACTATATAAATATTATTCATAAATTATAATACTTAGAACTTGACTAAACTACTGTACTAAACGCTCAGTGACCATCTTAGGGATGTTAATGAATGATTCACGAGTTCAACTCCTGACTCATCAAGGAATCGACAGCCGGCTAAATCGTTTGCATGTTATATTAATTGGTCACTCTGAATCACTTGCGTACTATAGTAACTTGCATGTAATTATCAATGTGATTGAAATTCTATAGGGGTAATTAACATAGATTAACGTCTTGAAGGCAAAGACATACATACTAATGAAGGATAGTTAGAATATGATATTGCGTTTGATAAAATATGATATGAGGTAGCTCTTATTGGTTACGGACCCGCTTTGCAAGCACGTGGCATGTATCAAAGTGATTTTTTCAATGTCATAATATGTAATTTCTTAGTTAATCTAAGACACCACGAGTAACGGTGAAGGAAAACATCGTGAGGAAACCTGGACTTAAAAGGTAGTCTGAAATCGCTAACACGCAATAATCTAGCGTGGTGATTAATGCTCGATCCATCTCTGTGTGAGGCTGATTTATATTGTGTTTGATTAGATATTAATAAACAAGGTGTTGTATTAAAATTAGACAACCACATAGGTGGTAGTCAAAGATATTGGTATATTTTTATTTATTTATTTATTTATACTTCACGTACATAGATAGTACATAAGGCGGACTTAATGCCATAAGGCATTCTCTCCCAGTCAACCTTTGGGTCAGTATGAGTCCTTCAGAGGTACAAAATAAAGTTTACAATAATAAATGACATACATGCACAATACATAATTCTACTTATATACATATGAATACTTAATAATAATACACATACTTAAAAATACCATATATACACTATGTATATTTACATAATATAATATATATATATATATGTACATAATATATATAGATAAAATATAAAAACAACAAGACGATAGACACTCAGTTTAAGGAGACAGCGATTTAAAATAGAATTCCCGAACTTTAAGTTTAAATACGTGTTTACTTGGCGCCTTTTTTATCGATAGGGGAAGCACCAAAGTTCCAAAGTTTGATCGCTGAAACAGCAAAAGAGTTGGAAACAAAACCAGTGCGGTGGGAAGGTATTTGCAGAATCAGGTTCTCAAATGCACGTAGGTTACGATTATGAGAGCTGTCCAAGAAATTAAAATGTACTTTTAGATAGTGAGAAGCACAACGATCATTTAAAAGAGAATAAAGAAAGCATAGAGTTCTAAGAGTCCTTCTCTGGCGGATAGGTAGCCATTTGAGTTTAGACCGAAAGGCAGAAATGTGGTCGTATTTACGCAACCCGAAAATGAAGCGTACACAATTATTCAGGAGACGATCCAACTTATTTAAGAGTTCTTGTGATAAGCCTGAGTAACAAACATCCGCATAGTCAATTACAGGAAGCACAAGGGACTGGACTAGGAGTGTTTTTGTACTGACGGGAAGAAAGTGTTTAAATCTGTAGAGAGATCGCAGCGAGAACGTGACGCTCTGGCTAATGTGACTAATCTGTTTAATCCAGCTTAAAGAATCATCAATGTATAAGCCTAGATCCTTTACATGGTGTTCAAAAGGAATAATTGAATTACTGAAAACTATAGGTGGGAGTTGCTGAGTATTAATCCTTTTTGTGTAAAATGAGCTGCCTACAACTATGGATTGGCATTTGCTGACGTTAACGGTGACGCCGAATTTCAGTGACCACTCAGCAATTGCATGAAGATCGGCATTAAGATCAACGATACAATTGCCGAGATTGCCGCTATCAGTCTGAGTGTATAGTTGGAGGTCATCGGCATACAGATGGTAAGAGCATTTGAGGGCATTCGTTATAGAGTTAATAAATAAAGAGAACAATAAAGGAGAGAGTATTCCGCCTTGTGGAACGCCATTAGTCAGGTCACACCAATCAGAAGTTTCCTGATTAACGCGCACAGCCTGCCGGCGACCACGAAGATAAGAGGAGAACCAATCCTGTGACGACGACGAGATACCAAATTGTGACAGAAGGGCCAAGAGAATATCGTGGTCAACGGTATTAAAAGCGTTGGAGAAATCGATTAAAACTAAAACCGTGACCATTGAGTTCTTCATGTTAGATCTAATGTCTTCAATTACCTTCAGAAATGCCGTAGAAGTACTATGTCCAGGCCGAAAACCGGATTGGAAAGGTGATAGCGCGTTGTTTTTGTAGATGTGGGAAGAAAATTGCTTGTGGACAACGGCTTCAAGGATTTTGGACAGGAAGGGAAGGATGGAAATCGGCCTGAAGTGATTGGCTAGACTGGGGCTGGCTGTTTTTGGTAGTGGAATAATATAAGCTTCACGCCAGATGGAGGGATACTCCCAGGTCTTTAGAGAGACATTAATAATGTAAGTGATGACTGGAAGTATGACATCAAATATAAAAGAAATCATCATCCTACTTATTTTGTCATGACCAGCAGCTTTAGAACGCAATGAATTAAATATTTTTTTGATCTCAACGTCAGTCACAGGCGAAAAAGAAAACAGATCGGACGCTAATTTTGGCATGGAAGATATTTCCGAAATGGTATGGCTTTTAACTCCGTCTGTCAGAGAAGGTGATTTAGAAAAATGCTGATTTAGGGAGTTCAGCGTCAAGTTATTGGGTAAGATACCGGATACAGACTGCCGAATGCCAAGCGACCTGATGAACTTCCATATATCAGCCGTAGATGAGTTAAGAACATTTTCATGAATGTATCGGCGTTTAGCAACCCTTACCATCTGGTTACACCTATTCCTCGCCACTTTATAGAAATGCCAATGCTCCTCGCTGCGATCTCTTCTAAATCTTCGAAAGGCCCGATCACGGCGTCTCATCGCCATGCGAACTCCTGGCGTGATCCAGGGTGCAGGCGGACGCTTAACTCTAACGGTCTTCAATGGTGCGTGTTTCTCGAAAAGGTGTAGCACCGCGGAGTTGAATATACAGATCTTCTCGGTTACTGTAGGCGCTTGAAAAACACTAGTCCAGTCAATAGAACGTGCGTCTCTGTTGAGCAGTTCCCTATCTATCCTCGCAAAGCAGCGAAGAGAGATACGGGCTGGTTGCTGCTTTGGGGGCTTCAATTTGTACGACATGTGTAACAAGTCATGCCTCGAAATACCAGGTACTGAGATTTGGCCATGACTGGCAACCAACTCCAGCGAGGAAGACAGCATAAGATCCAACCAAGAGTCGTCCGTATCAACATTTAAGTGCGTAGCTTTGAGCATCAGTGGTGAAAGGCAAGTCGACTCCAGGACGGATCTCAGACTGCGCGACCTGGGAGTGTCCTTGAGGAGGTCAGTGTTAAAGTCACCCATGACTATAAAATGCTTGTACTCAGAGGAGACAGAGTCAAAAAGAGATTCAAGTGAAGAAAAGTAGTCAATAGTAGGTGGACAATATATGACTCCAAGAACAGCTTTTACTCCTTTAACAATTACCTCAAGCAAAAGGTACTCAGCACTGCCACTGTAGAGAGAAGGTGAAGAGGATAAAACTTTGTAGGGAATGTCACTGCTAAGGTAAATGGCAACACCCCCGGCTCTCTTTCCTGTGCGATCATTACGAATAAGTACAAACCCTGGCAAACTATAAAAAGCTGAAGGTAACTCAGGCTTAAGCCAACTTTCTGAGACTAAAATTGCATGTACTGAGACGTTAGAAAATATTTCTAATAATTCCGAGTGATGTTGGGGAATACTCTGGGCGTTATTATGACATGCATTGAAACAATTTCCAAATCGCTGAAATTCCTCCATAAGGGAGCTGTTAACTGTGATGGACTCATCAAGTGACGAGAAAGATAAGTTATCATGGGCTGAATAAAAGGAATCGTCATCGTCAGACATAGTTATAACAATATATATACGATAATAAAATATATAGAATAAATATAAACAATAAAATAAAGATAATTATTTAAAAAAAATAAAAAATAATAGGTATATCTCTAGCTGCATAACCTGCCGGCAGACTGTTCACAATACTAATAAGACTAATAATAAACAATACTCACTTGTAGCAATAACCAAACGTTAAAACAAGGAAGAAAAATAATAATTTTGTGCACCGCCATAGAGAAAGAATACTTAAAGAGGAAAAGAAACGAAACTGACATAAGTCATGACAATCGTTTGACATTGACAGATTGTCAACACAATCACAAAAATATAACTGCATATAAAATTGTTATTTTGCTCGTTTGTGTCGGTAGAAGTAAAATCAAATCGTTAGGAAAATTAGACCGAAAGAAAGAGTACAATGGCGTGCATTACATAACAACAAATGAATATTGATTCTGTCCAAATAATACAGTAAAAGCAATAAATCTAACCTACTACGCGGTATTTTACAACCTTTTTCAGATGCTATTAAATTATTTACTAAAGAACAAATTTACTAATTTAATAATTTATTTGTTCTTTGACGCATTCCTTCTTGACCTCACTGAAACCTGTGCCGGCGGTGGACTAGAGTTCTTTGATATGGCTGCAGTCACCGATGAGTCTTCCAGTGACCTCCCATACTCACGACCCGCTGCTGGAGCTTCCTCATGGCTAAAGATACGGCGACGCTATGAGGAAGTTCTAGCAGCGGGTCGTGAGTATGGTTTTATGGTCTTGTTTACATAATTTTGTATAATACAACCTGAGTCGTATGACCGTTTACTAGCAAGTCGAAAGTCTCAGACTTTTCGGGACGTTTCTGACTTTTCATTAGTTCTGGACACATTATTAATTAATTATCACTTGCCTCGAAGAACCGTCGGTTGGATCCTCTCCAGTCGTGTTGGATCACCATGCGCAGTTTCATCGTACCTACTAAAATATTGCACCTGTGTTTGCGTACACACACGTGTACACTATAATATCTCCTGCGTAGTTAGCTATCCTGCGTTATACTAAATTGGGAAATGTCAGATTGTTTGCGATACGTAAATAGTAGATTTGGTTCATACACATGATTTGGTCGTCCTTGATACTAGATGTGATTGTAACTTTAGAATTCCTGTTACAAATATCAGTTTAAACGTAGAGACATAAAATACTAGCTAGTTGAAAAATCAAACCCCTAATCGGGAGGTTACCTAGCGTACTAATTACGGCAATGTCCTCCAAAACATTTATGGCACAATTATTCATGGATTATCTAAATATGTAAAGTACGAAATTAATTACTAAAGTAAATTACACCGCACCTCAGGGCAGAATTCTTTGCAAATCACCTTCCAATTTTACAAAGTAGGTAATCATTTATGGCTGACTAATACGAGGCAATTTATTCAAATGTACAAATTACAGCCACTTGTCACATACCTACCTCATTACTTAAATAAACATTCCTCGTTTTAACTTAAACTGTTGACTCATCAACTTAAAAAGGATAACCACGTTTGAGCAAGTAGACTGACCGACTAACACTTCATAGCATCTTACCCCGAAAACTTTACCCGTGAGTTTCAGTTACAGCTTTTCTGTTCCATTGCCTTTCTTTTTATAAAAAGAACTGACGGTTACGTTCAAAAAAGGTAATGGATTTAAAAAAAGAATAAATGTCGTTCGGAAAGCTTGTAGTAGATTTACAAACGAGAGTTGAATGACTGTATGAGTCACTCTTTCACAACGCTACGTTCTTGTAAAGGTCATCGCGAAGTTTGTTCATTGATTTTTTATTTCTCTTGATTGTGTGGGTGTCCGTGTCGTGTTGTGGGTGAAATTTATTTAAGGCTCATGACTAAGATGTTATACTTTCATTAGGTACAGAATTTCTTTTATTTTGGTTTATGCTACAATGAAATAAGGCAGACAGTCGCAGATATTTTAGTTTACCAACAGATATTGCTGTTTTATCATTTGTGATTCAAGGTTGAAAATTCTAATAAATCATACGTTCGTGTTTTAGAATAACGTTCTTTATTCCACAGTATTTCAATGTGTTCACACTATATAACGAAACAGCTGCACCCATATCTAATCTGTGTAATTACTTAATGACAGACTGAATGATGCCTGTGAGTCTGTACTGCTCAATATATTTAGTCATCGACAGTCCGTAGCCAAATATAGCTCTATGTACTAATTCCATTCTACCTCTCTGTACGTCTAGGTCCAAGTAGGTAATGGTTATTTTGAGTTGAATTCCGTCAATATATCGACCACACAACATGATGAAAATAAATGAGGTTACAATACGAGGTACGTCAAATACTTTAAATCATGGTCATCCAAATATTGTATAGCATTTGTAAGAAACATAATGATAAGCAGATTTTTTTACAATATCATACCAAGCTTCTTCTTGGAGATATTTTTGCCTGTTCATATATTCGGGCCGATGACCCAAATGAAATAAGTATGCTGTCATCTATCATACCCACCCACGGATACTTGAAAAAGGAAAACAGGTAACTGCCAAAACAAAATTATTATTTTTGAATCATTGTATACCTACTTACTTATTCGCAAAAACCTAACGGCCTACACTACGGCTTATTTGGTGTCATTAATAGCCCTAAAATGCCGTTTGTTTATTTTTTTACGTGATTTATAAGCAAATTCGATAAATTATAAGCTAAGATTAAATTTAATGAACACCAAATTCAATATAAATATTTAATAAGAATTCACAAAAAACACCAAATTCAAATTAAAAAAAAAAACTAAAATAACCAAAGTTCGATAAGCAAGCTGCGATACAAAATCTTTTCTAATTTCTAAAAACATTTTTAAAAACACAATATAGCAAGTTAGAACCTGCCTTTAAATTTAAGGGGTGTGTCTTTTACGAATGTTAGTCATAGTTGCCTGCTATTCATATCTAAATATCAACAAGTAAGACTAAAAATAAAAGGTGACCTACCAAGTTCAATGTCAATAAAAACGGTTATTTTCTCATACTATACGCTTATATCTCATACATACTCAGTATAAGTATGTATGAGATTTTTATGTGTGCCATTAATGTTTTATGGTAAAACCCCACTTGGATGAGATCACTTTTACAAGTGGGGTTGGATTTCGTACGCACATTTACTGCGTATTAAATTCAAGCGAGATTATGCAATTAGTATTTATGTGCTTTATTATATAAAGATCATTACATTCCCACCGCTTGAAAATGAACCTTTACAGTGTTAATTCACTCTAATTACTATATATTTTATGTATGTTTATGCACATGTTATGCTTATTAAATAAAATTATTTAAGAAACTCGCCAAATCAACTGATTCGGGCGGGACTTGATCTCGCGATCCCTGGCGTGCCGAGTCATCGCTTCGCCAACTAAGCTACCGAGTCATGCTTCAGTTGAAATCACGAATCTTTTTCTTAACGCCTTAAAGGCGTGTAGTGACATCTACCGGTCCCGGAGCACTTAAGCACTGCCGGTGCCGCCGGTCCCATATTCCAAACTTTTCAGCTTAGAAGGCATAGAAACGATATCACCAATTTTTTTATAATATGTTTTCTAAGTTGAAAAGTTGTAGCTGTGGTTTAGGTTGATATCTTAGACTGACATTTATGAGCTTTCGTTTGTCTAAATGGAATCTCTCATCTTTAAAATGTTCCAACCAAACCTTAGAATCTAACTGATATGCTTCAGGAACTGCCCACGAGTTTTGCAAGAATATCTAATAGATGATATACCTATCTGAATTCCAATTGAAAAAAAAAGTGCGCTAATGACCACACGATAAGTGAAAACACATACGATTTCTTAAATCTAAAACATATTTAAGTATTAGGTATAAAAATATTATATGAAAATACACAATTTAATAACAAACATTATTGTCTACTTGAGACAGTACAACACGACTATTATCTATCGACTACGAAGATATGCTATTTGATTTAGCTACTTCATACTTGAGCTATTAGAACAAACCTCCGATGAGTCAAACTGATAATATTTTTATATGATTAATAGAGGCTATCTTCGACTTTTTGCCACAAATGATAAGATTCGATTCGCAAGTACTTTCAGTACATAATAATAAACTGATATAAAGTTTACTCTATATTTTATTAAATTGTAAAGTAGCTTAATATAACCTGCTTTGTAATTAAGTTGTTTGTATCTGCATCTGCCGGTAACTAACTGTCCCATTGCCTTGCAAAATGCTTTTATCATACAGAAAAGGATCACTATGCTAGCTAACTGCGTGTTGTCGATTTTATACCATAAGCCCAGGTTTCCTCATGATGCTTATCTATGAAAGTATAAAACATTTAAAAAGTCACCATGCCATGTTAGGATATATTTGGGACACGGTGATTTCCTTCAAAGCCGTCGTGTCGTAGAAGGAAGCTGCGGAAAGAGAGATAGAATTAACTATCTCTCTCTCAATCCGCAGCAGACTCAACGGGGTCGGAGTGCGAATGCTGTCCTCCACCTATCCAGTCCAGGGTATCAGGTCCAGGGGCGACAGGTTAGGGGATGTCTGTCGCGCAATTTGGACCCGAGGTGCCGGCGCGTAGTGATAGCCTCTCTCCTCCTCAGCCGAGATAAGGCCCGCATTGACAAAAAGGGAGTGAGGCCTACCGAAGATTGAAAGATCAAAAGACTCCAACTATGGCCCCGCAACCCTCGGCTTTAAGTGGATACGAGAACACCAGAGTAGTTTAAGTGAGAAAAAGTCTCACATGCCTTCAGAGCTGAGAGAAATCCATAATATATTTGGTAATTTTTTTATCATTTCGTATAAACATTATCTATTATTTCTCAGGGATAACGTAGTTAAAATATTTTTAGAATATTATGTTTGGTAGTTCTACAGATTTATCCCTATATAAACACAAACTAATTTTATCTCTTTATCATTTAGTTTAGATGATAGTAAAACACACATAGTCGAGAGGCGTTGTCTAGCTTATTTGTCGTTCACAAATGGCACGAGTATCATAATACCACTCAAGGGCATCATTGAAACCACTTACAACTGAAAGATGATAAGTTAAGTAATAAAATATTATCGTCACGTTTTTATTTAAAATAATATGATTTAATCGAACATTAGTCATAGAGTAAGCACTTGATTTGAAGGTTTAATAAGTTCAATAAAATTACCTACTTCATTTGTTATCTATCTATAGGTAAACTTTTCAAAAAGAACATAATGTATGTAATTATAGGTAGGTATATTTATTTACTTCATATTGTGTAGCAGGTTCAACATACACGCAATGAAAATTTTTATTAGTTTTTCCTATCGCAGGCCTGTTGAAAGAAATTTTTAAATCAGTGCCCTTGTACTCAAAGTATTAAAATGCCTATTTTGTCAGCGTTTAATTTTTTTATTATAAATAAATTTCGCGTGTTTTATACTTTTTATTTCTTTTCTATTGACCTACGTCAATGATGCGTGTTTTGAAGCAAAACCTAGTATTTAAAAACACAGTCTGTATAACTGAGAATACTATGGTCCCTTGAGTTTGGAGGTCTCGGAGAAAACTATTTGAACTTCTGGATAAACTGGATGTGTTCAATAAAAATGTTGAATAGGTAACTTACTTTTGGTGCAGATATCTCGTGGAAGGAACTGGGACGCGGTGCCGGTCCTGCTGCTACACAATCCACTGGCACGCTGTAGTCAGCGCATAGAGCAGCCTGGAACAAAAGAAAATGGAACTTTAAAATGAAGTCTAATTTATTTCAATAGAATCTAGTTTAGACTGAAGACTATTTTTAGTAGCTCAGGCCCAAATCCCTTCTTAAAAAACTATAGAATTATATAACTTTAGGAATTGTAGAAGGTTACGCCCCTATAATAATGTCTAAGTGATAGAATTTCGTGTTACGATTGAAAAAAGATCAGACGTAGGACGACGGTGTTTAAAGCCATGTTAGGAGCCTATGGCCGATTTAAACTTTGACTAGTGTCAGTATCAAGTTAGTTATTAACCATACGATAAGAACAAAATTATGTTAAGTACTGAAAATACGCTTATATAATTATATCTATCAACCACAAATAAAGTTGACCCTCTGATAAGCAGTGACAACACTTCATGAAGTTTTAAAACCAAAAGATAAATCACAAAAGTTTAACGTCCATTGAAACCATTAAATTAATTCAGTCTTAAATTTTCGGACAGTATCAATTATGATAGTATTCAGTTGAACATTCCCGATGGAAATTGCAATTTTAAAATAGAGTATCAAAATGAATGCTTTCCGATTGATGAATACGTCAAACATGGTTTCGCGGTGGATTTTGATTGGCATGGCAGAGCAAAATTGTTGGAGGAATATCAAAAAAATATTGTTTTTATTTTAATTTTTTATCGTGACTGTACGACTTACTGGGTTCTAGCCGGGGTGTATTAAAACATACAGTATTAAATGATAATGTTTTATTTTTCAAAAAACCTGACGTTTACATACCGTATTTTTTTTTAGAAAGAGAAAATAAATATAATTTTTCAATTTTTATTCAAATTTCTTGTTAAGTATTTATAGAAAATAATAGTTTAGAGAAGAAAAAAAAGAGTTGTTGTGTTGAGTTGGGCCCAAAAAGCCGTGGAATATCTCGTTTAACATGAATATAAAGATCTTAAAAAATAATCTAGACACAACAACGCGACCCAAAACCGTTGTCTTTGGAGGTCTAGTACCTAATTAGAAGAAATAAAAGAGAATTGATAGAAAAAAAAGTTTACATGAGAAAAAGGGGATTAGAATTTACTGGTTAAGCCACCTGCCGCTCTCCCAAAATATCTTTAGTAATAAATAGTAATAAATCATCATAGATCTTTAGATCTTTGAACGCGTTAACTAAAAATTTTTGTGTGTAACGATGTGTAAAGCCATGCCAGAGGCTTACAGGCGGTATAATCTCTGATACTAAGTTGTTCTGCAACTGACTATACTATAAGAAAAATAAAGATCATTCTGTAACATTTTCATTGCAATGCTGACTGAATTATAATTATAATTTATCAAAACCCTCTTACGCAATAATACACTTCCTATTTTTAAGTGACCTCTGTCAAATTTAATTGTGCAATAGATAACAGTTATCAGCACAAATAAACTTTATCTATATTGGTTTGACCTTGATCGCGACAAATATAAAGTAAATAAATTATAAAGTTATCTTAAAAGATAAATGTTTATGCCATATTTTCTTTGTTTATAAAACCATGTCTAGAATTTTCTCTTATACAGTAGGTGTAGTTGCGGATATATTATTTTATAACCCTTGTACAGTCAACAGCAAAAGTAGATGATCAAAATCAGAATTTAAATACTAATGAACGGAGTTCGCGCAATATATGGCAGCTGTACTAGTAGTAAATGTTTAGTATAACTTACAATCACATACTTTTGGATCACTTCGACGCCACACAGTTCTGACGCGAACTCCGTTCATTAGTATTGAATTCCTGATTTTGATCATCTACTTTTGCTGTTGACTGTACACCCGAACCAAGTAAAAATATATTTTGTCATTAGGTATACCTAACCCATAAAAATTTGATGATGTCGTGTCGTATAAATCTGACTAGTAAGTCAGAGGTTAGGTACGAACCCAATTTGCTTCGTGCCTCGGAAAGCACGTAAAGCCTATGGTCCTGCACCTGATCTCTCTTCGATCGTGTCGGATTGCCATCCCATCGGATAATGAGAGTGAGGGAATTGAAGTGTACCTGTGTACACATTTATGCCCATAATACCCTATATATTATTATTCCTGCATAGTAGGCTAGTTTTGTTGAGATTACCTGTTGTGAACAAACATCGGTCAGGACATTATAATATCGTGCTATCAATTTACATAGTAAGATTATTATTACTAATCTGCCAAATTTACGGAAGCTGGAAACCCGAAAAGTGATAGCCGGTGTAATATCAGAATCGAAACCCTTAGTAATTAAATCATAGGGTTGGACTAAAGCAGCAGCTTCTATTTGGTCGTGAAATCTCATCTCACTATGAATTCATTTTATATCCTCATCGACCTCAAAACTAACGATGTGTTAATTTTGCCTTTTTAATATTTTTTAATCGATTTTAAAAAAAATGTTTGGACTTCTAAAAAGTAGCTCCTTCAAACAGTTCCTGCGTTCAATGGGTTTGGACCTTCGACTTTTGACCACTAAGCCATAACTCCTTTCAAAAAAACCACCGTGACCAGTATAAATTCAAGCCTTGAAACACAATACGCTTTGAAAACGAATTGCATTGTAATCAACGCCACGGACCATTGGTTTCTAAATTGGTTCCTAAACGCTACAAAAGAATTCCATATGTAACATGTAATAGGATCCTTAAATTTGTTAAAACGTCCATTAAGATTAATTCCCATTGTAACGGCCGGCCAGAGACCGTCTGCTAAAGAAAATTCATTACCGACTGAAAACGTAAAACAAACAAATCGGCTGAACTAAATATCGCCTGGAACCAATAAACGTAGAGGGGACATAAAAGGACCTAACCCTCATTTGCAAGGAGTCGAAATTAATTGGGCGCAATTATCTTTTTGTTTTGCCCCCAAAATGAAACCGTCTGTGGCTATTAATTATAACGTTGCGAAACATTGCCAACTTTAGCTGTTAAAGTATTTCTTCATAATGTAATACATTTGTTAATCTTCGCTCCAAGTTTTATTAAACAGGAACGATTTAATGTTTCAGAATTTCTTCGGATAGTTCGAAGTGTGAAGTTCGGCAAAGGAGTTAGGTTGGTAGCGACGCTAGCTAAAGTTGTCATTTTTTCAAGAAATTATTAATATAATTTCATTTTATTTTATGAAAAGGTATGACTGGTTTTCATAAGAAAGAAGACTTGTTAGCCCAACTTTTTAAACGCAATTTTTGATGACAAAGACAACAACACACATGGATTATAGAACTTGTTAATTTATTCTTATCTTATGTATCTACTTATAAGTTTTTTTTAAATCCTTAGGTTGTTTTATTACATCATGACACGTCAACTACGAAAACGATTTACGATAACCAAAAGACGCCAAAGAGTATCAAGGATCAAATAGTTTATTTTAAAAAGCATTTAAATAAAACAAAAACTTAGATCCCGTCAAAGTTCTCAACAAAATTTAATCTAAAAATTCTTGTTAAATATTTGTAAGATAATGATATATGTCGTTAGGTTGTCTGTACGAAATGGGCGCATAGTTATGATATTAAGTTATGCAGACGGATGGCAAAGATATTGAGCGTCTGGCTATTTCATACGAGATGTCAATACTCGAGATTACTTATGATATTATCTATGGAAATATAGCGACGAAGATTTAGATTAAAACTGTACTGTCTAGAGTTGTTTTAAGTTTTGTTCTTGACATGTAGGTATTGAGTGTTAATTTAAATATTAACTCCTCAAGAGATTACTAAACAAAAATAAATTATAAATCGGTAATGCCTTAATCCTTTTATTAATTAAGTCATCTAATATCCTGAAAATATTGTTGTAAGTAGTTAGAAAATATTTAACAAAACTTTCCAAAACTGCCAAAAAAAAGTACCTAAAACTTATTTTTGCACTTATCTACTAAAACAAAACAAACGATGAGTAATCAAACAAACTTTCAAGATCATTCATTCTCCTTGAAGGGTAGCGAAAGTTGAAGCAAAAATCAGTGAGAGAGGTCCCCCTCAAATCAGATTATTATGAGTCACAGCCCAGCAGAGCGGATAGATAAAATTATCAACGACAAAGGGAAGAACATTGCCCTTGCTAATAGCTAATTATTTTATCAACTGTCCACAGTTCCGTGACGCATTCAATTGGAAGGGAAGTAAGTTTAAAATGAGAGGAAATTTGAATGAGAGAATAACTACTCAATAAGTAACAAATTATAAAGTATAAACAATATACTGTCCACTTTATATTTAACAATTTTAAAATAGAATAAGAATTTAATAATACAATTTTAAAATAATAAAATTATACTTTTTACAGTTACAAAATATACATCGCCTAAAACGTAAACCCATTTTAAATTACGTAAGACATGAATTTATTAGTTACATGCTGTTTACTCTTCTAATTACGTGATTAGTAGGTAGGTACATATTTGTTTGTTTGTAGGTATGTTACTTTGAACTTTTCTTTGAATTTTCTTTCTTTCTCTCTTTTTTTCTTTGATCTCTAGATAGTTTAGATTCACTTTTGAACCCAGGTAGGTAGTGCTGCAAGAGACAACATCTGACGGGTCCGCCAGTAAATGATAAAATTACTTTTCGTTTAAGTTTAGGTTGGGGCGTCATAAACATTACATTTAAAAAAGGTTAATTAGATATAACTCATTATATTACCTACTCATTTCATAAGCAAACAATGAATTACAAAATAATTAATTAGATTTTACAAACAATGTTGTTTAAGGATTTTAGAATTCATTGTTATAATTAAAAGGTTGTTTTTTATCTTTGTTTACCGACATTTTCATATCCAAACGCAAGTATTGTAATGTCCACATTTAATATTGTCGAACCTAGACATGAATAAACCATATCGCTTCTTCCCATGGGCTCCATAATTGCCTATTATAGGATTAAACCAAGCGAATAGCCAGCCGTCTTACCTATGCACGTGTGCCCTAATGATATCTTACTACGTAAGGCTGGCCATGTGGGCTGGTGGCCAACGTTTGTTTACCAATAATTTCCCATTATAGAGAAGAACATTGGTCAAGCGTTTTGTAGCGCATGGCTGCTGCCAAAGGCTGAAATAGACATTATGCCTAAGTCTGTAGCTAAATTAAAAGACTTAAGTAGATGATATTTAGGAAAACGGCTGTTTTTATGAGTACTTATTATTATTCTCATTTATTTTAATACAATACCAATAGGTAAAATACATTTTTAAATATGGCCTGTTGTAAGAAATTTTGAACCAATCTTACTTTTATAATTATTTTTTCTTCCGCCGATATTCCACTGCTTGCTTTACGTCGTGTATTTTAAAATCACAACTAGGTGAGCGTTTCTGGGCCCATAACCTGTTGTAAGAAATTTTGAACCAATCTTACTTTTATAATTATTAAATAAAACCACCGATATTGGAAACAAGGTCATTACTTTTCTATTTATATTTTTGTACCTATTTGATCTGTAGAATAGAAAGATATGAAAAAAGGTCTAAACTCTATATACATTATGTTTATTACCGGCAAGAAACCTAATATTATAGGTAATACCTATTTAATTATATTTAATTAATTATACTAATATAGGTTAACCCATAGAGTTTTCAAGAAAATATAGAGTGATAACGTCATCCACATTGCCTTGTGCGGAGCGAAAGCAGGTCTCACCATACAAATGTTAAAATATCATTATATAATAAATAAATCAGCCTATAACTGTCCCAATGTAGGGCAAAGGCCTCTTCTCATACAGAGAAGGATTGAGCATTAATCACCACGCTTGCTCACTGCGTGTTGGCGATTTCAGACTTAGTCCAGGTTTCCTTACGGTGTTTTCCTTCACCGTTAGTCAGTGGTGTCTTAGATTTACTAAGAAAGTACATATGACATTGAAAAAGTCACATTGGTACATGCCAGGTTTGAACCCACACCCACGCGTTTGCAAAGCGGGTCCGTAACCAATGCGCCACCACGACATTTTATTATTTATAAAATATCATTATTTCAAATTATGTTTTCTAGACGTTTTTCAAAATTTAACTCAGCAGTTAACCATGATTATAAGCTAAAATGTAACTTTTTCGCTCTTGGAGCCTGGTTGAACCGCAGTCGATCGAGGTATGATCGCAAACGGAGCTCGTGTCGCGGCCGCGTTGTTCATACCCGTGCTCACAGTTCATACTTCTATAGGGTTGCTCTATATTTTCTTATATACTCTAAGGGTTAACCTATGCATTTTCCATAGACAATAACGAACAATATATCCCACCTCCTGTATCGGAGACAGGTCGATGGTTTCCAAACCTGTGGTTAGGGGTGTCTGACAAATACGCAACTTCTAACCCCAATCTGTTTCTGAAACATGCGCGCATTATGCGTACAAAATAGATTCCCATTTGAAGCCGGAAAATTAGTCCGAATTTGGTCATTTATGATCGTTCATGAATCGAGACTGGTAAACTTATAGATTGAAAAAACACATTAGTGCAGAGAAAAAGTTTTATTTTATCCTTTAAAATCTAAGGTAAGAATAAAAAAATGTCATCCGGTTTCCGGACGAGGTCTTTCAATGAAAAATATTTTAGAATAATAACTTTCGTGAGTCATACTTATATCACAGTATAAAGAGCTCTTTCCCTACAGTAGTCCAACGAACACGTCTAGACAGAGCAATCGTGCGGGGTGTGTGGGGCGAGGGACGGAGGGGGGGCCGCGGCCGTCAGTACCTTTTTCCATACTCCATTCGGGTACTACACCGTCATTTGTTTTCAGTGGGTGGCACATTTTATTTATTTTAATTTTGAATGTTGATTCAATTTTTCAACGGGTGTGTTGATTATAAATAATTATGACATTAATTTTGAGATCCAAGATGGCGGATACAAGTTTTTGAAAAAACTCAATATGGGTATCGTTTTCTAGGTTTTCGGGGGCGGTTATTACGAATATGACATTTATTTTGAGATCCAAGATGGCGGACGCGAGTTTTTAGTAAAAATCAATATGGGTATCGTTTTCTAGGTTTTCGGGGGCGGTGATAACGAATATGACATTAATTTTGAGATCCAAGATGGCGGACGCAAGTTTTTAGTAAAAATCAATATGGGTATCGTTTTCTAGGTTTTCGGGGGCGGTGATAACGAATATGACATTAATTTTGAGATCCAAGATGGCGGACGCAAGTTTTTAGTAAAAATCAATATGGGTATCGTTTTCTAGGTTTTCGGGGGCGGTGATAACGAATATGACATTAATTTTGAGATCCAAGATGGCGAACGCTAATTTTGAGTAAAAATCAATATGGGTATCGTTTTCTAGGTTTTTAGGGGTGGCTTTGTACTTGGAGACCATGCGGACTCTCAGATATCGATTTTGAAAGCAATCGGTCCAGTAAATAAAAAGTTCAAAATGGCGGCCACCTTTTTCAATTCTGACAACGGCTTTATACTTGGAGAACATGCGGACTCTCAGATATCGATTTTGAAAGCAATCGGTCCAGTAAATAAAAATTTCAAAATGGCGGCCACCTTTTTCAATTCTGACAACGGCTTTGTACTTGGAGACCATGCAGACTCTCAGATATCGATTTGAAATCAATCGGTCCAGTAAATAAAAATTTCAAAATGGCGGCCACCTTTTCCAATTCTGACAACGGTTATGTACTCGGAGACCATGCGGACTCAGATATCGATTTTGAAAGCAATCGGCCCAGTAAATAAAAATTTTAAAATGGCGGCCACGTTTTCCAATTTTGATAACGTGTTATACATACTTACAAAAAAAACACTATAAAAACATATTTTTGTTTTTAGTCCTGTGTCAACCCTAACACTTTTTACGTCGCGACGAATGTCTAGACGTTGTCGGCATTTCCGAAAACATCAAACGCGTCGACTGACTATATGATGTTTAGACTATGCTTATATATTATTAAATATTAATACGGCTTTACTCACGCATTGATTTCGGGAAATGCCCGACTAGTTTTGAACTCAAACGGAGTCCATTTTCAAGAGCGAGTGTATACGCGGCGTCGCGGCCCTTATTCTAAGTAAAGCCGTATTAATATTTGAGAAAAATTTTGTTGGACATTATTTCTTTAAAGACTTTACTTGCCCGTGTTATTTTGAGAGATAAAATACACTCATAGCATAGATCATGGATAAAGGTGAAGATCAATGTTCAAACCAATAATATTTTAATATTCTTATGTGTAATGTCTTAAGAATGTATTGACATTCAGGCATTGATGTATGTGTAGGTTACAGAATTCCTCATGATAATAAATATTACGAAGGCTGTTTTACTTAACAGTGAAAGTCCTTAAACCCGTTCGTGTTCATTTCAAAATATTCTGAAATGCAATGTATATAAAATAATATTCGTCATTTATTTATCGGCATTTGACATCACTCATCAATTAAAAGGGGAACAAAAGGGAACTCATCAAGCAAAATAATGTTGCTAATTGACGTCGCTAATCTGTGACGGCGTGAATTTTAATGTACGGAAAAGTATAAAAAAGTACCTAAAAATAATTGGTATACAATTTCCCAGCTTGCTACTCAACTAAGATTATTCATCCATACAGCTTAATGCAGCAATCACAAAAGCTCGCAACCTTCGCTAATACGTTATCGAACAATAGACCTTCCAGCTACTCAATCGCTTCAACCGTTACAATCATAAGCGCTTTGATTTATTGACCTCCGAAATTGTAGGTTTAATGGTGCGAAATGAACGATAAAGATTAGTCTTCATGAATATTAACAGCACCAAGTTTCTGATCCGAACCGAATCTACATTGATAATGGACGGTCATCGTATAACTTGAAACAGTTCAATTCAAATTCAGGATGAATTTCAATGACAAAAGCTGTTCGGTATTGAACAACTAGCCAATGCTGATAATATTATTTGTATTGACATTAATTTTAAATTCTACTAATATTATATTTTCAATAATGTATTTATTGGTTTATACTTTTTTTACAACAGAGCAACAGAGCAAGAAAAGTTAAAGGCCAGTGTATGATGCCTTAGGCTATACTACTTAATATACCGAAATAAGATCGGTGAAGTCATGGGTGGAAATGTATTATAAATCTAATGTTACTATCTAAATCACAATTAATAATCAGAAAAGGATATAAACACCAGAAAAAAAACGCTGTCCTAGAAAGTAAAGAACGTAGATTTCGAAAGAGCATACTTATCCTACCCGTTATATTTTTCTAAGATGCTTCAAAAAGTTATAAAAATATAACTTTGTACAAATAACAAATAGATTTATCAAAAAATATCAGGACAATCTCTTTTAAATTAATTTCACAAGCTTCCAAACATTCTGGGATTTCATATACCGCTCATTACGATTTTCTTTCTATAAAATTTCGGACTTCAGAATGATTTGTTTTAACATGTAGGTAAAAGCATTTTCAACTTACTAAACATGATCCTAAAATTGTCTGATACATAACCCGTTTGTTTACGAAATAACAATAGTACCCATGTAATCCGAGACACGCTATAAGTCATGCTCACGCTAACTCAACGGATTTGTCTCTGACCAATGCGCACCTGTGCTAATTATTAATCTGTGCTTAGGTTTCTCACATTGATAGGATCTATATCCGTCATATCCTATTGAATCCATCAATGGACATCAGTGTGATTGGCACTGTCACAGCTAATTCAATTAAATATCGAGCTGTGATACGCTGTTGGTTTGTACTAATGTACTGTCGCTTCAATGATAAAGAGAATTTAGTTACTCAATAACTGTATTTTATAGGTATTGTTATAACATTTAATGTTTCTACCGATATCGGGTATTTAGAAAAAAATCTTATAAAATTATGATAATATAGAATTCATTGAAATTTATCGTTTGGAAACTGAACTAAGGTCCCTCACAAGGTACCTATTTCACGTTAGTCCAGCGCTGTTCGCTTCGATTTTATCAATATTGTGAATACAATAAAATTGCACTACTGCATGTCTTATAAATCGAGCTAACAGAAAGCCTTTAAAACTATTAATGAGAAAAATAATTTTATTTTTACTAAAAGTATAATCAAAATAAATAACACACCAATTATGTAAAAATCTATTATTCTTAAACTCTAATTTCAAGCAAAACATTTACCTACAAACGAGGGTAAATTAAAACATAAACAACCAAAAGGTGCTGAGAAAACAAACAATTTGTTGGTTTTGTTATCAACTTGTTGTAAAGTAACAATTTAACATTACAATTCATAATAACAAAACAACAACTAAACCAAAATTATGGTAAGGGAATACCAACAAATTTCGGGTAACACCTAAGTAAACATACGCAGAATCACAATTACTATACCTAGAACCACATACCTGCATGGACATAGCTGAAATACTAGACGGCTTGAAATTTAATTAACTACCCCTAGTGGTGAAACCCTCCTGGTTGTGTGATGGTTTAGATAACAGTGGAGATGGATTTTAACCACACGAGGATGATCGTAATTTCATCGATCGAGTCTCAGTTACCGGTCAACTCTCTAGTCTGTAGTAACCACACGATTAAAACTTTAGACTTTATGTTGGTATCATCGTTGCAAAATTGTATAAAACCATTGTTTTATTAAAATGATGAACCAATAAACTAATTTTATGAAAATTGTATACTTACAGTTTTTTAATGAATTTTTACGATGAATTAGGGTGTCCTCTTTGTTCGCATAATATTGATTGTCATAAAATGTTCGGGTTTTTTTTGCATAACAATTAGTAGGAATAATATCGGTTCAATTGACTTAAATTGTACTTGTCATCATTTTTTTGGCATAATTTCAGTAAACATAAATGCAACAGTCATATTATTGTAACGACTCATATTTATTTACCCTAAAATACTTTAAGAATTTAGCGAATACTGTGACATTAGATTAGGGTGCGGCAGACAAACGCAAAAAAAAATCTTTGTTTATATTTGCTTGGAAATTGTACTTGTAGATAATCGTTATTTATAGAACATATAATTATGTGTAAAAATTAAATTCGGACGATTATAACAACAAAAATTATGGAGGATAAAATTATGCCTAATTAGTTAATATCCAAATGACCAAATGGCTCTGCTGAAAAAGAATATGCGAATTTAAATTATGGCTTCGAATATTATGCAACCATAAATAAGTAGATTTGTACTTAATATTAATAATACAGCGACTCGAAAACAAACCGAGACTCAATTTTCATGATAAATTATTTAACTACTTCCTTTGATACATTCAATATGAACCAAATAAATGTTTGAAGATTTACATGTAAGTTTAACTAACAGGGCAGGATATCGATTTACAGTCCATGTATATTGGAAACTGTGAATCCATTAATACCACATGTTACGTGCCTCTGTAGGTAGTTAGCAGGAACTATGAAAGGGAGGTTCCGCAAGGAGCTATATTAGGTCCTACTCTCTAGACGTCAGCTTCATTTACAATATTGAAATGTTTGTTAGAATTTATAGCTGATGGTAGTGAATACTAACTTTACTAATATAATCGACGACACAATTTGGAAGATTAGCTAGCCTTCTGTGCTTGGTGTTCCATTACCATACGAGAAAAAAAATCCTTGAGTTATTTTTTTCTTGCCAATTAATTCAATTTTTTTTTAAGGAATGCTTATTTACTAATTTAACAAAGCCAAAATAAACACGCAATTAAGTCATATTAATGACAATCTTAACTTCATACTATTTCTTTTTAAAAAACAAACACGTATACGAACAAAAAAGTATTGAAAAACGAATTGTATTTAAAGCAAGTAATATCGACATAAAATTTTATGTCTGTTATTAAACGAAATGGTTTGCTATAAAATGTTTAGGTAAGCTGATAAAGTATTCGGTATGCATAAATCAAGGTTCTTGTATCACCTTTCAGGGATATACATATTTCGGTCATATATCTGTTACGCCTAATGTTACTGCTGATGACAAACTTAAGATTATTGTATTCAATCAATGGCATATCTTTTTTTTGTAACTTACGTACCTAAATATAGCCAAACTTAAGTTTAATATACTAACTTAATCCATGAAATAATTTAAAAATTACTGAAGCGTATGTTTGTATTATCACCACGGATAATGTCAATCAACAGTACAAAAAATTAGGTTTTTCAATGATAAAAAATAGTGACTCATGTACTGTCAAAATCAAAATCAAAATCAAAATCAAAATATTTTTATTCATGTAGACCATTAGGCACTTATGAATAGTCGTAATTCTAATATTTTTAATAAAAGAGTGACTCTAGTTGCCAGTTCCTAGGGCAGCCTACCCTTCATGGAGAAGAATCTGGCAAGAAACTCCATGGTTGCTCTTTTAAATATAGTGGCTTACAATATTTTAGGTTACATTGTTCTGAGGTCTTATGTGAGAACAATGTCAGTCGGCTAAACACAAGTACACCTTAAATATATTTATGCTTTTGATAAAATTACCGCAGCAGCTATGAGCTGACCAGTCCCAACAGACGGCACCCGTTCACGAGTATGACGCATGCATCAGCCATCGCCTAACTCAACCATATTGTAGGGAATCAAGCGACCCGACACACAACGCCACCGCTATCAGAACATTTCTGAGAGCATGACATACCCAAGCCGTACAGCAATCATCACGTTAATAAAAACTAAGTTGGAAGGACTACATGGTGCTCACATAATTACAAACATACATAGTAAGCAATACAAATACATGTCGGAGTATTCAAAAATATTAAGTATTCTATAATAAGTATTCAATATGATGTCAAAGCACAATAAAAATTGATTTTGAATATTAGTTAAGTTCAATCAGCGCTAGTGGGTCGCAGTGTGCAGGAGGGAGTAGTATGCCACACATCTTTATCTTCAATGTAATCCTTCAACTTATAGTAAGCTTTTGATATAAGGATACCTTTAATAACTGTTTTAAACCTAGCATCAGGCAGATCCTTAATTATAGAGGGTATTTTGTTGTAAAACTTAATACAGTTACCCATGAATGAGTTTTTGGTTTTAGAAAGTCTATAACCAGGTACCACAAGATTGTCCTTATGACGAGTGTTATAATTGTGAATATCACTCTTTTTTTGGAAGCAAGTTATATTTTTGCGAGTGTATAAGAGGTTTTGAAATATATACAAGGATGGTAATGTTAGTATATTTATCTTCTTAAAAAGTTCACGAAGTGAATCTCTTGGGCCTAAGTTGTAAATTGCTCGAATAGCTCTCTTTTGTAATATAAAGATGGTGTCAACATCCGCTGCCGATCCCCATAGTAAAATACCATACGACATAATACTATGAAAGTATGCAAAATATACTAGCCTAGCCGTTGCCTCATCTGTCACCTGTCGTATTTTCCGAACAGCAAACGCAGCCGAACTCAGTTTACCTGCAAGTACCTCTATATGAGGTCCCCATTGCAGTCCACAGTCTACAGTGACACCGAGAAATACGGTAGAGGGAACTAGGCTTAACATTTTCCCATCTAGTTTTATATTTGTACCTATTTGGGTTACGTTAGGTGCCGAGAATCTGATACATTTAGTTTTTCCGGCATTAAGTAAAAGATTATTTGCAGAGAACCAATCTGATAATGCATTAAGTGTAATATTTGGTTCAACAATATTCCTATCTTTCCTATTAATTTTAAATATGAGTGATGTATCATCAGCAAACAGGACTATATTTGTCATGGTATCATTAATCATGTGAGGGAGATCATTTATATATACGAGAAATAGAAATGGACCTAAAATTGATCCCTGGGGCACTCCCATTTTAACAAATGAGCCAGTAGAGGTAACGTTGTCGATTGTTACCTTTTGTTCCCGATTCGACAGGTAAGAATTTACGAGATCAATAGATTTACCCTGAATACCGTAATATTTTAGTTTTAAAATAAGAGTGCGGTGATCCACGCAATCAAAGGCCTTTGAAAGATCGCAGAATACTCCTAAAGCATCCCGCTCTTCTTCCCAGGCTTCTAAGATAGTTTTCATTAGAGTTGAACCGGCATCTTCAGTAGATCGACCTCTAGTAAATCCAAACTGTTTACTGTGTAAGATTTCATTTTTATTAAAGTGTGTTAGCATTTGGCTAAGTATTAATTTTTCAAATATTTTGCTTAAGGCAGGTAGCACAGATATTGGCCTATAATTTGAGGCGTCATTTTTACACCCCGCTTTAAAAATGGGTACGAGTTTACTGTGCTTCATAAGGTCGGGAAAGATACCGTCTATGATGCACTTGTTAAAAATCAATGCCAGTAGTGGCGCAATATTTCCTATTATGGGCGTAATGGCTTTAATTGACAATCCCCACAAATCCTCTGTACTTTTAACAGCTATAGTTTTAAATGCTTTTATAATGTCAGTACATGTAACAGAACTAAATTCGAAACTAGTTGTGCTATTAAACTTAAAGTTTTTCTTTAAAAGTAGTTCAGCAGCTACTGGACACGACTGAAGACATTTAGTAGTCTCAGTGGGTATGTTTGTAAAAAATTGCTCAAAATAGTCAGCAACCACCGATTTATTAGAAACTAGTTTATCGTTAATTTTTAATACAGGTATACTATCAGTGGCCCTACGATTACCAGTTTCGGTGTTTATTACTTTCCACGTTGCTTTTACCTTATTATCAGATTTTTTAATTTGTTGACTTATGTAAGTAGCTTTAGCTTGTTGACATACTTTTTTGAAAATTCTAGAATAGTTCCGTAAGTAGATATGAAAATCATTGTTAGTTGTATAGGATTTTTTATCGTATAGGTCGTACATAATGTCTCTACTGCGCCTGATACCTGGGGTTGCCCATGCACTAAAAGCGACCTTATTTTTAATATTTATTATTTTGACTTTACATGCTTTCTGGAATTCTTTATTTATAGCATCAAATAGAGAACTGTACATCATATTAGGATTATCATAGTGTGGTTCTAATGTATGTAACTGTACCTCAACATTTTTCTTAAATTTTTCTAAACATTTATTTGTTAGTGACCTACATTGTATCGCCTTGTGCTTATTGACTATTTTATGATTTAATTTAATAATCTGGCACTTATGATCGGAGCGAACCCCTGATATAAGGTTTTTACCTTTTATTTTAAAGTTGGTTAAGACATTGTCTATACATGTAGCAGAATCTGGTGTCACCCTAGTTGGCTCAAAGAAATTAAAATTTAAATTGAACGATTTACATAAAGATATAAAGTCTAGTTTTGCGGTGGTATCTACTAAAAGGTCAATATTAAAATCACCACATACTATAATATTTTTGTTCATTTTTATCCTCCGGAGGGCATCCTCCATAACTTCAAAAAAATGTGAGGTTTTAGAATTAGGAGGCCTGTATACACACAAGATAATGTACTCCTCCGTCTCTGCACATGCGAGCTCGCAGATTCGTTCAACAGAGAGGTCGCAAATATCTCGTCGCTCTCTATGAACATATTTGTTATTTAACAAAATCATAGTGCCTCCGCCTTCTGCTGACACTCTCTGGAACGAACTAGCGACATGATAGTCATTAATATTAAACAACATTGTGTCTGGCGTAAGCCATGTTTCAGTAAAACATAAAATGTCGACATTAAATTTTTCAATAAATAATTCTACGTCTAAAATTTTGCCAGAGAAGTGATTAATATTTTGATGACTGTATAAAATTTAAAAGTTTAATCATACTAAGATAAGGTATTTACTTTGTTTTAGTTACTAATAAAGTTGTTCCTAACGTAATTGTCTAGTAAGATATAATATAAGTATGATTATAATTATGGCTAGCCCGCTAGCGTACTTAACTTTTTTTGTTTTATGTGAATTTTCACACCTGTTTTCTTAGCAATTCAAAGTTCTTCAAAATCAAAATATTATTATTCATGTAGACCATTTTAGGCACTTATGAATAAAATTATCATTTCATGAGATTTCATAATTATAATATTATTATAAGAGTGACTCTCGTCTAGACTAACAAGTGAAAACCGAGTCTAACTCGTGCATTAAAGTTTCTATATCCGCTTGGGTTGTAACTTTTCTATAATTATTATCTCTCATGAGAGGATCTAGTATTATATGCGTAATTTAACTGGCACTACCTGATACAATTTTAAAGTAAGTAAAGTAAAGTTGCAAGTACAGTTAAGTGACTGACTGACAGATGGATAGAAAGGCGGTAGAGTCTCAATAATAGGATATCCCCAACAATTTTGCATGAGTAGTAATTGTGGGATACTTAAAGCAATCAAAATGTATATGCATTGCCTTTATAATACCTGTAGCCCACACTTGCACATGTATATGCCGTCAATCTTACTAAAATTATAAAATAATTTCAAGATTATTATAAAAAATTTAAGCATAAATAATATGCAAAAACCCTTCAAAGCTAATAACATGTTAGTACATAATTTACAGCCTAAACTAAATCACCCTTTACAGGTTGTCATTGTGAATTACTCAAGCGATAAGATAATGGCTGACACATCCACTATAGCAATAGGTCACATAGATATAGATAGTATTACTGATGAACAATACCATATCTACAGATAAATTGAAGTATATCGGCTTTGATGACACTTTATTTATAATCAGTCAATATCAATTCTGTTTTGAGTGAGAGTCTTTTCTGTAACTGAAAATCAACTTAAAGATTAAATTTTTTATATATACAATACATAATATTTTAAAGACAAACATTAATGTATTTTATTTTCTCTTCAATCTCAATAAAGATAAACAATTTATTAGATTTTATCGCAAAATATAATTACACCAATATGAAATCCGTAACCAGAAATTGCTCTAATGGAAAATTCATTAGCGTTTCTCGCAACACGGTAATCAACTCCATCCCTTTGCTACACAAGTATTAAATCCCACAAAACTGGACCTATATTATCTTCGGAAGCACTATCGGTGACCACCCCACCACAAAACAAGGATACCTCATTTAATTACATGTTTTGTGCCACCAATACGTTCACAATAATGATTTAATAATGGCATAAATGGATTAAACCGGTATACCGTACGACCACAGCATAGACGAGTATTAATAATGAAATTGTCCTATCGACCTGTTTCGTTTGGTGTGTAAATAATAATTTGTTAAATTAGCATCAATGCCATGCTCGCTGGTAGTGATTTTGTAATTAGTGTTGTAGGTATCACAAGCAGATTATACGTTGTTTACATTGATAATATTATAAATGTTGGAAATCAATTCTAATTATCTATTAAATTAATTTTTAAAGTTCTAGAAATAATCAAAATCGTGAATATATTTAAGTAAATAGGTACAATCAAGCACTTCAAATCAACTCAATTAGAACATTATTGTTATTACAATGATAAGAATAAATGCTGAAATTGTTTAGTTTAGAGATACCTAATCAAAGTAATCATTTCATATTGAAATGTGATTTAATTAGAAGCAGCAATAAGATAACGTAAAATTATCATTTCATAATCGTTCAAAGTATGTTATTGGTGATTCTGTTAATCATTTACCGACAAAATGACAAAGATGTGAAATCACGATTCTAACAATATTGTAGTAAAGTACCGGGCGAATGCAAGTCGGACTTGAGTACATAGTGTCCTGTATATAAATTAAAGAATAAGGTAGAGGTAAATTTTATAGTTTTATACGAAAATTAACAGCAAAAGTTTAAAATAATGTATTACAATATTAAAATAAGCTAATGCGTGTAATAATCAAACCTAATTAAATACACTAATTTCACACATTCCATTCTCATTTAACTTTAAAAACATACCGAATATTGTATTACATAGAAAGAAACTATTTTTAACACTGATTGATTTCCATAATATCTTATTTCAAATTGTAATCTTAAAATATTATACTGAATTGATTAAAAAACAGATAAAAATAATTACGCAAAATGAGACAAAAATCGACGCACGGAAAAAACAGGACATAAAAAAAAATATGTTTTATTCATGATTGTACTCACATAAATACAGCAAAGAGTCATGTCCAAAGGGTAACAAGTTGAAACAACTTTAATTTCCGGTAAATTAACATTTCGACAGTGTTCCGAGACAGGAAGCGAGACGTGCCCTTTGAATTAATGCGAGCCCTTTTGCAATGGAATGTTTTAAACCTTTTTTGGACGACACAGATTCCATATGTTATGACAAATAATAGCTACTGTTGCTGTGATTTGCTTTATAATCTATTTTTGAAGTTGATGTTGTTCACGCTTTAATTTATACTAACTAAAACTTAATCATTAAATTATCCTACTCCTTGTCATTTGGAAGCCAATAAATAGAGATGACAATTATAGGCTTAAGTGAGGTATAAGTCAAATAACTTTTAAACATTGTTACGTTTTGTTTTGTTACGTTTGTACGTTTTGTTTACGTTTTTTTATAAGTTGTGTGTAAGTAAGTTATAAGTAAGTTATAAGTAGTAGTAAGTATAGTATAGCAAGTAGACTTTTACGATTGGTATTCTTACCAGGAAGCATAGCAAAGTAGCTATCTTAGATATTCTCTCAGTCTTAGAATAAAATTATTGTATTTTATATAATAAACTAGAGACTAAGAATTGATATTGCTACTATGATTCACTGCTGATTAATCGGGTTCATAAGCTCAAATCGATGTGGGATTCCCATTTCAACAAAATATTTGTTATCTCTTGAAAGATAACATTCTATTGAACGAAATTTCAAATTTAAATTTATTTACTAGCATTTTCGTAGTTCCACTGAGAGTTCTAGTTATTCTTTATGTCTACAATCTGGCATTTGATTGTGATGCGAAACAATTGAGTCGGATGCTTCTTAATTAATCTTCGTTGAGCCGATTACTTCGAATCACTTCATTCTCTTTGAAACAAAAGAAAGGATTCCTGCGAACTATCAATCCTTGTCGGTCTTTTCATTTGCAGGATATCTAAACATAGCCGTAGTTAATGTACCACAGCGAGGCATTCTAAACTGGCGATGTCCAGCCCCCTTTCACCACAATGACCACATTCAATCGCTTCGCCCTACACCCCCGACCTCAGACATCGAGAACCCTTCAGGGAATTCCGAACATCCAAGGATGGTTTTTTAATTCCGCCTGTGTATCGCAGATGCACAATGTAGTGAGTAGATAAGAATGAACTCTTTTGTTGCATTCCCTTGCCAGTTGATGGTTCTGTGCTTAGACGACGTCCATTGTGGGAGGGGAGTGATCTGGTCTATACGTGATAGTATTTTTAAGTATTGTGAAAAGTTATGCAGTTTATTATGGAGGTAAAAAAAACCATCGACAAATCTTATAATGTACAACGATGTATTTATACGTAAAAACTATAATCTTTTTTAATAAAATTGTGCAAAGAAAACTTTCTTTCTCCGCTTCGCTAGGCAAAATTTCAAATAAAATAATCTTCAATCATTGTTCAGACTGTATCTAACTTTAGGAACGAGACGGCGAATTTCAAGCTAATTCCGGATGGAAATCTTGGACCTTACCGGACTCGGAATACTTGGGATTCCCCAAAGACTTGGACTGAGATTGAACGGAACATTGGAATGAATACTGAATAACGAACATTTTCGATAAGATTTTATATTCCGTATAAAAGAGATCGATAAGCGGTATTTACTGCGATATTTTACGAAAAAGTATCGTTTAAAATTTTATCAAAGAAAGTACAAATGGGCTCCGAACCTAATATTTATTGGACGGATATCCTGCCATCTTATTTAATTTCCAATCTAATTTCCGTGGAAACCAATGCAATTATTACGATTACAAAAAAAACAACATGGTTAGGAGTAAACAGTGGAGTAACATGACTGCTAATTAAGAAGAATAAGATTATAATAGAGAAGAATAGAAAAAAGTTATTGCAGGAAGATGATGATATTATTATTATGATTAAAAAATATACCTATTTTAGTTTAAAGCCGGAATATTTCTAGACATATTATCTGTATTATAACTCCAAAGGGACAGATTTAGGTGGATTACTGTAATATTATGTGTACACGACTATAGCTTACTGCTCGCAAGGCATGTTCAGTCGGTCTGGACGCAACTTAGGTATGACGTTTTTCGAACATTCTATAACCAATATACCTATAAATTCCAGACTCCTGCTAAAAATATTGTCTAGTAATTCTATGTTTGGAGTCAAGAGACAGGCTACAACAATACAGCACATATTTTTCTTTTTACTGCTTAAATGCTATTGCAAATATAAAATAACAAGTGAACAGTTTATTTTATCTTTTTAACCCAGTATTTCCGAATGTCATCAGATCGTTCATACATAGATTTAATTATAACTTTTCGGATGCGTATCAAGCATGACATGTCAGTCCGTTGACTGAATCTAAATCCAAATCTGAATTTCCGTAACGCTTTGTGATTTGGGGATATATTTCCAAAATTGTCAGTTGCTAAAATATAGGTGAAGAGACAGGTACGGAAAATTGGACAAAATATTGTGGATTATTTTAGGACTACTCAAACAGAATTTATTGATTCTAGCTGAAGTTAAGTCGTTTGAAACAGTATAAAGTTTAGATTGACTTGAGGTAGGCACTTTTTGAGTGGTTTATATGTCAGATTGACGATTAAAAAGAGCTAATTGCATTCATTTTTTACTTTGACTAACTATGATTTTAAATTAAAGCGTGAAGTGAATTCTTCTAACAATGTTAGTTGAAGAAATATGTTCGTAGAAGCTATCACCGAAAGATTCACTCCTCTATAATATTAAGAATCCAAAAGTATTTTCTATATTTGTAATACATACTATACAACTGAAGTATAAGTGGCATCAGGACATAATATATCACCACCACTTACTCTCGTTTACCCCAACACTTAGTCGAAGGAAAAAAATCGTAAGATAAAACTGTGATAAATTATCTCTATGATAGCATAGCATCGACTTAAAGTATGGCGGCTTTATATTTCCCATAAACATCGTTTTAGCGAGGGTTGCCATAAGTGTATATGAATAGTGTTTTTTTTAAGTTCAATAAAAACGGCATTCATGAATAGGTTACCTACCTGGTATCTTTTCAAAAATAAATATTATTTTATTTCTACTTTTTGATTTCAAATTGTTTTGAGATTTTGTCAACATTTTAAAAGATTATGCAGTCAATTTGTTTTTTAATACTGATCGAGATTTCTGATCCTAATTATCGGATGAAATCGGGAAATGTATTGTGCAACAGATCCTAATTTTATTATTATTTTTAGGATCTGAAACACAATACATTGTTCTATTTCATCTGATAATTAGGTTTGAATTGGTTAGGATCGCAAGGGTGGAACCCACTTTTTGGAACTTACACTTAATTCTGACCTATTAAAATGGTTTTTATCCTGATAAAAATAAAGTGGTAAAAATTTTCTTCGACCTGACAGTTCGCTGGCATTCTTCCAGAATTTGCTTTATGTAACGGAGCTAGTTGCTAATTACCGAGTGGAAAATCAGATTCATTATCTTCAATCAAGTCGTGCCTTCTGCTTTTGGGAACTCGACGATTTGATAAAGTGGGTATTTTAATTTATGTCATCCATTACTTTTGTTATTTAAGTAGGTACCTAGTAATATACTAATAAACTAGCCTGTAATTGCAAGGCAAATGCCTGTTTTCATAGAAAAAAGGATCGAGAATTAATCACCACGCTAACTCACTTCGTGTTGTGATTTCAGACTATTAAGACCAGATTTCCTCACGATGTTTTCCTTCACTGACTACCGAGTGGTGCCTTAGATTAACTAAGAAAGTACATAATATGACATTGAAAAATCCACATTGGTACATGGCTTAAACATGTATTTGAGTAGTATTTTGAATAACATATACACATTTGAGGTAAGTATACTTATAGAGTATTTGACCTTTGGTTCATTAAATTTCAATCATCACAAGCGTAATAGACAAGATGAATACAAGAGCCCTTAAACGGCTGACGTCTACCTAAAACTCTATAAAAATCAAACCGAAAAAGTTTATTAAACAGTCAACAAAGGTACTCCATAATCTAAAACTTCTATCTAGAACCCCAACCCTCAGAACCGTTGCAGTCTGGCGTTTCTTACGCGTTTATAAGATCTTTTTTTACGCTCGTAAACGCTTACTTTTTTAAAAGTGATTCATGTGCGAGCGTAGACGAACTTATAATATTTCCTTTATTTAAACAGAATACATATTATTATAAAATACATTTTTAAATATATATAAAAAACATACATTTATACAATATAAAATATAGTATATACCTGTATCGGGAACAGGATCCAAGCTACCAGTGTGGTCAGGGCTCTAGAGAGATGAACCTCCTATTTTTGCAAGCCATGTCCAAGAGTACCGCCTTCTGCATCAAGCCTTTTAACGAGAGATGTTATACGCCAAAATTAGCGCATGCATACAGGTTTTTTAAATCACAAAATATAGCGCACGTAAACGAGTATGCAAAAACGTCCACAAAAACGTCAGTCTGTATCAGCCCTAACCCAGCTTCCCTACCTGTTTCATCCCTATCATGCAAGTACTCATGTTGCATGCATTTATCAACGAGGGCTATCGGCGCACGCACTGATTTATATACGTCAGAAAAACCCTGTCGACCATTTGTATGAAGTTATAAATAGAGGTAAATAATGTTTGTTATGATAGACTGTGGTCATCGGGGTTGAATTTCCTTTAAGGTTTATAATAAGGGTGTGGATTATATTTTAAAAGAAAATATTTTGGGTTTGTTAATATTACATTATGTTATAAGGGCGGTAACTACACAATTACAATCAAAGGAACATTAATTTAATCACATCATATTTCCTGTCTCGGGTTATGGTCTAATTGTTTGGCAAAACCAAATCTTTTCTGCATCTGTGATTGGTTAACCAACATCCAAATTAAGATTTCCAATATTAATAGGATAAATAAAATTTCTGTAGTGCAAAATTTTAAAGTCACTCAAAGTTGAGAATGCAAAATTAATAATTTTACATTATTAATTATTATTAAAAATACCTAAACTGCGCCCTTGTTGTAAGGTTTTAGATAGTAGAAATATTATTTGCTTAAAATTTTTACCTATAGCTAAAAGCTTCAACTCAATACGAATAAAAGCAAACAACAAAACGAAAAAAATATAACTTGCCTTTTCGCTTTAGAAAACATCACCTGCGTTCGCTTACTTTTTTTTATTAACCCTGCGTATGATGTACCTTTTGCAAACACCCTCTGTAACGCAGCAGACTGTTAACCCTTCGGTATTTGTCAGCAAACGAGTGTGTAGCACCTATGCTTAAAATTAGGGATGCTCAAGCCCTTTTATTGTAAACATGAGCTAAACAGATTTTCAAAGAATACAATATCAGCGCAGATTGTAGATAGGGTATTTGTTTGGTCATTGATTTCGATAAGCGAAATATTTATGGTAATCTGCACCTTATTAGGGTTGGAAATGTTCTCTCGAATATTTGGTTTACTCTAGAGAGTAACATTATTATGCCTAAGGAAAAAAGAGTTATGTAACACTAAATGTAGTTTCAAATTGGTGCTAAAAATTTACGTCGCAGCGTGTTAGATAATTACCTACGTGGCACAGTGCTTTCTAAATCACAATCTCTAACCAAATTAATACCTGTCAAATGTTAAGGCACGACCTAAATGTGAAACGCCGAAGGCCATACAGGTAAATTTAATTTGCATGATTTATGATGTAGTCGATTTTCTACGTTTGTTTTGTGTTACGACATTGTACCGGCTTTCTTTTTATAAAAATAGGTATTTATTCTTGTTGTAGGTACTTGACTTTTCCAACCACTTTTAAGCTACTACAATATTTGTATGATACACTTAATCAAAGAGCAAACATGACAACAGTAAGTCAACATCACAATCAGAGTAAAGTATATTGTGCCAAGTTTCTAGAGTCGTAGATTATTGCAGCGCGAAAACATCGCTGTTGCCAACAAAGAAGCGGGGTGTTTGAGGACACTTTGATAAACGCTGCGTCATCATCACGAACAGTCCCATCTGCGGTACTTACTCTTTGACAACGTTTTTGATGAATGTTATTCAAGTGTTTTGTGTCGTATTCACGATGTTATTCAAAATTAATTTCTAAAAGTTTCAAGGGGCTAACTTCCAAATTGGACGGAATCAAGAGTACCGTTTTTGTTCGGAATTAAAACAGTAATAAAGTTTGAAGTATTTCTTTCGAACCCACTTGAATCTGCACGAATGATTTAAATATTATTTTATTATTCAAAAAAACTTTATCGTAACATAATATTAGACCGGTGGCTTTAATTTGTTACCGTAGAAAAGCTTTCACTATTTAATAGCATCGTAAATTTGCGCAGTTTATCTTTTAAGTTCATGACGTATTTCTCACTATAAGTTTTTTTTTAAGAATAAATATCTTAAACTAGAAAAAAAAACTATTGTGTCTATGTAGAGATAAGAAATTGTATAGTACACGCCACTGATGTTAAAGACGTGTGAAGTTAGCTACGGGTGGCTTTTGCGTAGGTACATAATACTCGCGATTTTGACTTCCTACAGACATGAAAACACGTTCACGATTCTTTTCGGGCTATCGCTGATATCGAGCCGATTTCACCACCGACACTAAACACAATCAATCAAGTTAAACTTGGTTCAAGCGTTTAACTGAGTTCAGAACTGCAATTTGCATAGGGCTGAACTTAGTTTTATTAAACTCCGTTTTTAAAGTGAATGGTGAAATTGGACCTAAATTAAATTAAAAAGACCAGAAGTCCGAAAGTCTGACAACCAATCTTACCAAAGGGTATCGTGTAACCCAGTATCTGGGTTATGGAGGTCTAATAGGCAGTCGCTTCATGTAAAACACTGGTATTCAGCTGCATCCGGTAAGACTGGAAACCGACCCCAACATAGTTGGCTAGACAGATGATGATAGCAAAATTGGACTTAATCACGCCTATACCGCAAAAGAAATCGTCCCATAGCTATGTTCAAAGCCTTTAACATCAGTGGCGCGTACTGTAAGTACATTAAAATTTCATACCAACCTACCAACATTGATTGTATTTGCAAAATAAACAAAATACTCGATATTGTAACAGCTGTAGGAGTAATTATAACACTGTCTACTATGTAACAGTTCTTTGAGTACGTTGTGGTACTCTCACAGCTGGTCAAAGACTGTTAGACAGTATTCTTTTGGCAAAAATTTCAAGGTTTATAAAAATAAATAGTCTATTGTATTCTACTACAAGAGAAATCACGTAAGTCGATTTTCAACGAAATTTAAATGTAGTATAGTAATACTAATTATACATATATACTAAATTCTTAACATTACATAACATCAAGCCTGTATTCCCCTGATAGTTAGTCAAAGTCTTATAGTCCAATAGTATTATGCACCCACATTTCACCGTTATGTTATAGGCCTCAGATGGCAACCCTATTGCCTGGGCACGATTTCAACACCGTGATGCTACTGAGAATTACCGATTAAAAAGACTTAATAACACTTTGCTCTACTCTAAGAACAAACCCAGAACCTCGCACTAAGCTATGGCGCTTTAAACTCTGACACCTGCTTGTTAATCAACCATAAGACAAGGAAGAAGACTTAAGAATAGAAGCAGTACCTATAGCAGATAATTAGGCAGTACACCTGCATTAAGTTACCTGAGCTCTGGGTTACGTAATATCCTAGTTTGTGATTGAGTCTGTCTAGACGCCACTCAACTGTTAATTGTGTTACATCTAACTGATGTTCTACTTGTTCTGATTAAGACAATAATAAACCTTCTCGTGTTGATGCTGGATTAAACATCATCATCTGCCTAGCCTTTTCTCAACTATGTTGGGGTCGGCTTCCAGTCTTACCGGATGCAGCTGTGTGTGTGTGCGGATGCATACCAGTGTTTTACATGGAGCGACTGCCTATCAGACCTCCACAACCCAGATACTGGGTTACACGATACCCCTTGGTAAGACTGGTTGTCAGACTTTCGGGCTTCTGACTACCCGTAATGACTGTCAAGGATCTACAATTGACAGCCGGGGCCAACATCTTAACGTGCTATCCGAGGCACGGAGAGTGATAATTAATTTATTTATAATTGATCCTGGATTATACACTGTCATAATAATGTCCTCCTGACTGAATTTCGGTCTAGCGGAATAGCGGCCAATCACAACAAATATTAGCCAACTACGTAGTAGATATTATGCACATGCGCAGGTGCACTCTCTGTTCCCTCACTCTCATAGTCCGATGGGACGGAAATCAAAAAAAGTTAACTTTTTTATTTATAGCAATTTTAAGCGAAATCGGCTCAGTAATTCTATATACGAGTTTCGACGTTGGTATATTTATTTTGACACTTCGTACTTCCTTCCTCTTAATTCAACATAAATAAGGATATTTGGTGTACCTAACTAATATGAGGATAAAGCCAGAAGAGATGACTAATTTATAAGGGAAATAATAATAAATTTATTATTTTATTTATTTATTTATTTATTTATTACAGTTTACAGTAGGTACATAGTAAGATAATGCTCCACAAAACCGGTTTAGCGGTTTGACTGTGGATGAGTCGCAATTAATTTATATAAACCAAAGATATTGGATAATATTTCTGTGATATAAACCTATATTATTTATATATTAAACAAATATTTTTTAAGTTTCCTCTTAAATTTTATTTTGTTATTTTCATGTCTGATGTCCGCTGGTAAGCTGTTCAAAATATATGGCACACGTTTATTTAATGTTCTATCACCGAAGTAATTTGTGACCCTTGGAACACTAAATTTACCAGCGGTCATCGACCGAGTGTTATTATTATTATTGGCCAGTGATAGGTTATACTCTTTTTTGCCATGTTGATTTAATAACAGAAGATATTTATGTTTAACGCTAATTGGTAAGATGTTACATATTTTAAATAATTTCCGGTAGTCATCTCTACAGCTTGCTCGGGTTTTCTTTGTTACTAATAATTTAATAAATCTTATTTGTAGGGATTCTAATTTATCTATATATGTTTTAAAGGTTAGACCATAACTATCAAGGGCATAACTCATCACTGATTCAACTAAAGTAAAATACAGACATCTTAATATATTAATAGGAACTTTGTAACTTAAATGATAGAACTTACTTAGTAATATTCTTAACTTACTAGCAATGTAGTCGATATGTTGTGACCAAAAAAAGCTTTCATCTATTTTTACACCTAGATATGTAACAGAATTGACAATTTCTATAGGCTTACAATTGCATAAACATTATGAATTGAAGAGTTTAAATACTCAAGAACATAACATCGGATAAATGTTATATTGTTACGTTGTTATTCTTCCTGCTCTTGTCGTTATGTTATTTAGGGTCGGCGTAATAGGTTTTATTTCATAACAACATAACATACATCACAATTTCTCTAAAAAGTTAGGTAGAAGTACACTATCACGCATTTTTTTAACATAGCCCCTTCGGAGATGATTCTGTATCGTAGGCGACATTACAGAGATGTCATTTAAAAAAATATATATAAATAGGTATGTACGAGTATGTGACGATCACAAAGACATATTTTGGATGCGCTACGCTAATTGTGTAGTCAATTACATGATAAAAAACAGAAGGAGAGCCAGCCATAAGTTCGGTAAAGCCGCCGAATTCCAAATTTAAGTAAATTTAGTTCATCTCTACTGAATACTCCATTTAGTCATAAAACCTCAGACTATTGATCCAGGCTAGCAGCGAGTATTTCCACTGGTTTATTATTAAGAAACTTTGTTAAACTCTTGTTAAACCACGCAGGAGTGTTTAACTCATCTTGAAATAATCCGAATGGATGGTTTTATTAGTGCTAATAAAATGTTAGGGCTGGCTCAAGTAGGTACCTACTGTGAGTACAAATATGGGAGAGATGAACACGTAATATTTGATACGTGAATTTTACTAATTAAATTAAGTAGTATTTAAGAAGACAAAATCACAATAGCGTAACTATATCCATGACAATAAGAACAATAATAAAATCGTTTTTGTGAAATTTTTACATGTTTTAGCACATGTTAGCTTATTAAATATAAATATTTAATAAGAAATTTTAAAAAACAACTGATTTGGAAGATCGTGGGTTCGAATCCCATCCGTATCAGTTGTTTTTTCAAATTTCTTATTAAATATTTATATTTAATAGTATAATCGGTTTGGAACTATATACAATGCAATTCAAATAAAAATGTGTAACTCTAATAGCCATTTTGTGACGTCATAGTTTTTACTAGAAACAGTTTTTCTATTTTTGTTTTCTATTTTTTACATTTTTCATGACGTCACAAAATGACAATCAAAGTTACCCATTCTATTAAATTACATTGTTGCATATAACGGCCAACTGAATAATATACATTAAAATTACATATTATTTGAAGCATGCATTAATTACAAGCCAATAAAGTAGCAACTAGTACGCAATATATATTAAAATAACTATTTGCGAACTGTCCAATTTAGTTCCATGAAATTCATAACAACAGGAAAACCACGATGCGTTGAACCATTAATCATATGAATACATTTGAAATAGAACTGCCATTCTACCGAAAATGTAAACAGAAAGGCTATATCGAAAACCAAACCAGTTTAATTCAATTAAAATGTACCTCGCACTATGTATTAAGACCTATCGAATCAATTTAACGAACAGGGCCGGATTAGGTGGCAAAAATTCCATTTTCAATTAACGCTTGCTTGTTACAGACGACTAACAGAGAAGGGAACTGGCGAAATTGCCCAGCACGGCGACACGGCTGCTAAATTACTGGAAACTGTTTGCAGGAAATATATTTTATTTCCGTGTTGTAATCCTGCCTCGGTCGTGTTAACTAGTGCAGACACTGCCTTTTTGGAACATGGCTGTGTTGCCTTAATTCCAGGTTTTTTTTTTCAACAGCTGATTGTTTGGGTTTTGATGGAGCAACCGTTTGGGTCCAGACCACAACATTTATACGTTTATTTTGCACAATACACGTATTTAAGTAAGATGACGTGTGATATGTGTGTTTTCAAATAGAGCAGTTTTGCCACATCAGCTAACTTAGTAGATGACGAAATGAAAATTTACTTTCTTAAACATAGATTTCGCATAAGTTTTTTTTTTAACTTTCTTTTATAGTGGGACTTAGAACAACCTGATTTCAAAGTTATCAGCGTATTCAAAGTTTAAACCATTCGTATGCCATGTTTATAACAATATTTTTCTTCACCAATCGTAAAGTCATAATAATTTCTAATATGCACATAGTTTGAATGAACAATCACTTATTGTTTTAATCTTGAAGATAGTCGCTCAAATTTAAACTGTAAAAAAGACACAGAAACAGCATTATCTGTACACAAAGTAAAAAGCTCGTATTGGAATCGTCCGAGAACTGAAATGTGGAGGATTGGCACTATGAGCACGTTCCCCTCGCGTTAAAAATAGGGTTGCTAAAAATTTCTCTTTTTTGCAGCAAGAAGCAGTAGTTTTCGCCATTTTATAAGGTAGCATTGGAAGAACGCGCAGATGAAAGATTTGAACATTTTTTTTCACGATGTTCATGTTGTTTATATTCTATTTATTTTGTAACTAGTTCACACACGCTTAGCTTGCATGGCGATGTGTCTTTAGATGGATCAAAAAATCAATTCCTCGGTTTGTGTTTAATTTTGTTGCTCAAATAAACAAAGGCACACCTTTAAATTTATTGTACCTAACCTTTATTATTATTATTAGCCAAACATTTCCCTTTGCAGGGCAAAAACCTCCCTTCTCTTTTTCCACTCCTCTTTGTTTAAAGCTAAAAACTAGAGTTTAAACAAAGCTTTAACAATCCTCCAAATGAAATCCATCCAACCTTTGATTATAAAAAAGTCAAAGTATATAACTATATAAGTACTAGTATATATACTTATAGTATAAGTATATATTATAAGTATAAATGACTACCAGTGACACTTGAGAAACAAACTTAAGAATAATATTCTTGGATTCTTTGTACAATAAGTTTAAGTCCAACGGGGGAAATCCCATGGACGATTGTGATTGGCAGTGGTCAGTTAGCAAGTTCAGTCATGATGCTTAATAATGAATACGACCAGTTGATGACATCATATTTTAGATATTTGGTGTCCGTCATAAACTTCTAAGAATTTGCATGGCGTTAACTAAATAGCTGAATAAATAGCCGGATATGTGTTTAGCAAATTCTAGGAATCTTGTGGGTATAATTTCTAACAATAACAGTATAATTAAGGCTAAATTATCAAAATTCGTCATCAAGTTAGAATTTAAGACAGGTTAAAATATAGGAACAAGTTTTTTTTTACTTTGTATATATTTCGACTGACCTAATATTAATTACCTGAGTTCCTATGTTTTTATTTTTGTTTTTTTTTTGCATTGGTACTTTAAAAAAAATGTATTTCTTTTTTTGAACAGTGTTTTTTTTGGACAGTGTTTCTTCTTATCTAGTATTCTTATCAAAATTTAAAAAACATTTTTAAATTTATATAAAAATGTAAAAACATTTTAAAATATAAAATCTAGTAGCCCACCGGTATCGGGTACAGAGCTCTAAGCTATTGGTGATCAGGGGTCTGGAGAGAAACCTGCTGATTATTATTCTTATTATTATTTGTAACATTCTGTTTGTAAGTAACTTTGTAATACTTCTGTACAATTTTAGTAATGTCTTCCCGAGCACTGCACAAAATATACGTAAGTATATTTTGTGCAGTGCTCGGTTTTGTGCAGGTAACTGCGACTAGACCTAAATAGATCTAGATACATATCAATTTTAGGTTCTTTGAAATTTTTTGTTTAATTTGTACCTTCTTTTATAGAGATGTACAACTATTTAACTATTTTATAATTATATATATTGATATAGATCAATCAGTATACAACAAGTCATTTACGAACATATTTCGGAGAACAATCATCTAGCCGGAACACAAAAATCTCAAGTCCATGACGAAGCAACCCTAAAATGAAAAATATAATCGTTTTCCTGCATGCCTTTTTTGTACACGGTACTTTTAAATATGGCTGCAACAGACGTAAAAAGTTTCAATTGCTTTAACGGCCACTTGCGTATAATTGTCGCTGCTACCACTATATAGTGAAGCACCTATCTAGTAAGGACAATTAGAAATTTTAACATTATTCTTAACAAATGGGTAAGTACTGTGGTGAGCGACCTATTTGGTGGTTTACTTTTCGTAAACTGGCCACTTGAGATGACAGCTTCTTTAAATTAAAGATTAATATAAAAATTAATAGATTAATTAAAGAACTATCGGGGCGTCTGGTCGAAGCTACTCGGGATCAAAACGCTGGCCTATACCTAGCTCAAAGGCTTAGCATTGCCATTCAACGTGGCAATGCAGCCAGCGTTTTGGGGACATTGCCCACTGGAAGCGGTCTTTTAGATTAAGTTTTTCTCTTTTTATTTTACTTTTAGTTATATAAAATAAAATATAGAACAAATGGTTCTGACAAGCAAGGCGGATTATAAAAATATGTACAAAAATGTGTTAATATGAAAATATAATTTATTTATACAAGTTAATAGTGTTTATTATTTAATATAGGCGCTCAGAAGTCCTGACCGTCCTATAGTACCTACCATTTATGTGATGGATTTTGTTATTTAGGATCAATTTACAATTTTGTATAGACTTTTATCTTCTTCTTCATCGTATGGTTAATGAACGACCTGGAGTTTAAACCACCCAGGCCTACGGGCCTCTGACATGGCTTAACACTTCGCTAAAAAATCTCAGGTATGCTGGTTTCCTCACGATGTTTATTTATGTTGTTTTATGTTATAGATTAGTATGGTTATGCAAGTCTCGCAAACTTTTAAGTTTCACGAGTTAACATTTCACGAGTGGACCTAAATTTTTTTTGATTCGAAGTTGTTTTTTTTTTAAATACAAAAATTAGAAGAAATCATTGAAAATCTGGTTTATTTTAAAACAAAGGACCCACAATAACAATTCGTTATACTCTTTTTCAGTAGCTACTCTAATAAAATAGATTTTTATCAGGATTGGGTTCTGAAATAAACTGTTTACCTTCCCCTCTTAGAAATAATACTCTTTATCAGAGGGGTGAAAATGAGGTAATAAAATTATTTGAAAGTACAGACAGGTAATTATGGGTAAGGTTGTAACTACCTTGATAGGTACTTTGCCTAATTATTAAAGATGATAAGTCAACAGGTTATTGACGCAGTTAGACTAATTTGACAGCTCTAAAATTCAGCTCTTCTATCCTTTTCACATGATCTCTGTTTGAAAGAGAAGTAACAAGTTTTAATTAGTTTAGAACGTATGCAAGAAAATTATCATAATTGTGCATTGACAGTTTCATTGAGTCGTGATGGTACCGGTCTCGTTTTTATTCTCTAAACAGAATAAAGTTTGTAAACTCGTACTAGGACCTCTAAATACTACTCTATTACTTCAATGAATATGTTATGATACCAACAGAATACAAAGCATAATAAGCATCACCTGACGAAACACAAAAAGAAACACAATGTGAATTCAAATAAACTAATTGATTTGAATGTAACTACAAAGGTCAATGTTGTAAAAATAAGTGAATGAACTTCCGAACGTTGTGCTATGAAAATGTATGAGAAAAATTTACGTCACCGAGAATTAAAATATAAAAATATTTATTAAAAAAATTACGTAGGTACTGCGTTTATTTATTGAATTAAAAGACAAAGAAGGTAGACTTAGTTTAAAAAAACCGCATAGAATATCCTCCCAGACGTATCAAACCCGGCGTTCAATCTCAACGGAGAATCAGGGAATAATATATTCAACAAGTATTTGCGCAAACACAGATGCACTCTCAATCTCACTTTCATATCCAGAATGGCAATTTGGCACTACCGGAGCAACATCAAGCGCAGGACCTTCTGCTTTACGTGCCCTTCGAGACATGGAGCAGGTGATTAATTAATTTAAGTGATAACTTATAAAAAGTTTAGAGTGCCTTGGGTTCGAACTTGATACTTTTAAATTGCAAGTCAACTGTGATACCACTTCGGCTAGCACCGCAAGTAGAAAGAGAGAGACTACATAACTTAAATATATGGACGAAAACGAATACCGTCTTATCTATACATATAAAATGCTTTGTCCTGAATGACTGACTGACGGATCAACGCACAGCATAAACCGCTGAACGTTGAGACCTGAAACTTGGAGGGTGTGTTTTTTGTATGACATAGGGATCCGATAAGAAAGGATTTTTCAAAATTCCACCTCTAAGAGGTAGAAAAACGGGGGCAAAGTTTGTATGGGACAACATGATTCCTTGGTTCAATTTACTTCAAATTTTGCATAAACATTCTTTTACAAAATTGATGGAACACGTGTTTCGTATTTTCTTTAAACTCATCGCCTAACGGGGTTAAAAAGGGGTAGAAAGTTATTTTGGGGGTGATTTGCATCGAAGTTGATATCAATACTCCTTAGTGCTTTTGATTTAAACTGGCTTGGTGAAATATATTACCCTTTAAAATTGGAATGTCAAATATAAATCGGATTAGAATTCGATATTTCAATTTTATTTGTTTTTTTTTATATTTGAAAGAAAAACTTACCTTATACAGCTTGGCAAAAAAGAGTCTGAGGCGGTGACAGCTAGAAATAAAACTAAAAATCTTAAAAACTAAGTTTGTGAGTACTAAAATAGCCATAAAGTGAGTGATTACATAATAATTGATGAATTAAAAATTCGTTTTAGTAATACGTAAGCACCAAATAACTTGAAATTTTGAATTGTAGTATGAAAAGTGCACCAGTGGCGCCTCCAATTTTTACAGACTGTTTTTTGCCAAAGTGTACCTTGATTTTCCTTTGAAAATTCCTTGGAAATCTTTTAGAATTAGATTATTATTATAGGCGACTATTTGTGATTGCTATACCGACATTATAATTGACTGTCATTCGCCCTGTACGTAATTCTGCTTATACAATGACACTAAAAGTAGTTGCATCTCTCATCTGTGGTTGTTCTCATGGGCAGTACTACCTAGATTATATTAATTCGATTTAAATAAATAAATTCTACTCAAAATATTCTATAGTCTAAGTGAGCGAAGCCACGCGGGAAAAGCTAGTATCTACTAAATGGCTATTTTTTCAGCTGCGTAGCGAAAAAAAAATTATAACTAAACACCCGTTGACAAAAATATTCCACCAAATTATTATATAAGTCTTCGTTAAAATGCGGCCTCACGAATTCAAAGCCCAACACCTCTAAAGCTTATACTTGTTGGTACGACAAACATAAGAAAAAATCTACGAAGGATTTCCATCGAAACCCGGATCGACCCCAATCAAGGACAGCTTGTTTGTCAAGGCAAACAAACATCCCTTTGGTCGTGAAATAGGTACCTACTTCTTTAGTATTTACCGGAAATATGACGTAATACGAGCATTGTCGTAAAATTTGAGCAGTAGGTAGGTAGCTATAAGGTTGGGTATGTGACTGTGTGAAGGAATATCTTCTGTCAATCATCTACTCTATGTTTATACGAGTAGGTCATGTACACATATAATGCTGTAGCAGCATTGAAAAAACGATCCTTTTGCTGTAGCTATAAAGTTCATTACATTTTACACTGGCAGACATAGGTAGATGACATAAAACTGGATTTGACACTTGGCCAAAAAAGAAGGAAATTAAAAAAAAACTTATTCAGATAAAATAAGAAATGTCATAATATCCTTTCCATACATTCGCGAATTTGAATGTTTGTTTTTAATCACTACTAAAAAACTGGACTGACTTTTACGTATGACAAAATCGCGGGCGGCAGCTAGCTAAATAGTTTGCAAAAAATTAAAAAGTTTTTTTTTAGGTAAAATTTACAGTGTAAATAACATGCTGATATAAAGTCAATGTAAATAAGAAAAAAAAATAGAGTTGAGCACGGGATCCCGAATTTAAATCCCAGGTCAAGCAAAGTTTTATTGATTTTTTCCGTCTTTTTATTTTCTTATAAAATCCGCAATATAAGCCAGACTATAATCTATGTTTGACGAGGTTTTGACTGCACCAGAAGATTAAAAAAGGCTAATACACAATGTTTTTAATAGCTGTTTTAATCTACTTGTGCAGTTTCCTACTTACAGCAACGTGGTAGCAAGAAAGCAGCAGGGTTTTTCATCTGAAAATTATGTAACAGCTCGGAATCTAAACGAATAAATGAATAGGGCAAGAGGCTAAACCCCTGTGGAACTTGTATGGAATTTGTAACATATCTGGTGAAATGTGTGCTTTAGACGTCTACATAACCCTTCGCGGGAAATATAGGCGAAATGCTAGTTATTATGTACCTTTTATAGAACCTCGTAAATACACAAAAGAATACCCTCTCTGCTAATACAGTAATGCTTGTTTACAAGACGCTTGCCAAATGATTATGTTTACTTAGCAAATTGGTTTATATAATACATCGAATCCAATCAATATGAACGCAGTCGTTCCCGAATATTATACCTACGACCATAAGTGTACAAGTTACACAAAAGGTTTTAGCAAAAACAAAAATGTTTGAGTAAAACACAAAGAATAAACTTCGCAAATCACAAACAGTTCATTAGAATGACTCATCTGTTTTTATTTATCTGTTCATCTCAAAGGGATTTAGATTTTTTCATATCGTTATGTCGAGTAACAGTAAAAAAATAAGCTCCTATTCAAAAAATCTGATTCAGAGCGTTGATTTGTCTGCAAAGCAATAATAAAACGTCTATAAAACCTCAGACGCAAATAAAAATATTTTTCACTTCGCTCTGCTGAGAACCTCATATTTTTTTTTTAATTTACCTCCTCAAAGTACTGGAAGGAATAAAACAGTTTTATTCTAAAAAGAACATAAAGGCTCACATCCACGGTTAAGTGTTTTCCACCATCCAGACGCACTCGGCAGAAAATTGATATAAACTTGTTGTGGGGCCCGCTCCATTTGCTCAGGTGACGACGGTGACTTATTTGTTTTATCGTGTACAAACGAAATTCATCCCAAAACATTAAACATCAAAGTCTATATTGCATTGTGTAGGTGAGTACTTGAAGCCTGAAAAATGCACCCTGCACAAGGTACGCATAAGTCTTGAGTATATGTTGTTCGCGGGAAAACAAGTAGTGTGAAATAGCCCGCGCGCGGTGGAGACGGCGAACGAGGTTTTAAATATTTAAGTATGTTATGCTTTGGGAATATTTATTCACTATGACGCCCCTTTAAAGTATAAACTATACCCACTTGGCGTATAAAAATGACTTAGGACTTAACTGACCAATTTAAGTTGTTTGGAATAACATTCATTAAGGTCGCAGGAAGCCGCTGGATGCAGGTTGCTTCTAAACGACCAATCTGGAAGTCATTGGGGGAGGCCTATGTTAAGAGTGGACGTCTTATGGCTGAAATGATGATGATCATGATCAAAGTCACAAATTCAAAATATAGTTTATTGATAGGTATATAGGTCATAATATTAATCATTAAAATATGTCTCTATCACGTTATATAACCAATTGCGAGACTTTTTCATTATAAAGGTATACTTTATATGGTCTTAGTTAAATAATATATACCAAATTTTCATTTCGGTTACATCTCACACGATATGCAATAAAATCTAAATATTTATATTCACATTTAAATAGGAACGATATATTTTGATCTCGACTGAGTATACGTAGCTACATTTTTCTACTATTCCCAAAACAAAGCCCACAAATAATATGTGGCTGACTCAGTTCCTACTGAAATGTAGATTTTATCGCATAAAATTCAACAAGTGAAGAAAGTGTCAATTTCCTCACACATTTTCTTCATACGATTCTAAATACCCAATTTCCTTCTGACAATTCACAAAGAACGCGTAAAATCATACCTAATTTATTATTTTCTGATTTTTGTTTATGCTTCCCAAAAAAATACAGCGCTTGACAAATAGTTCATAATCAATTACTAGATGAAACCGCAGCGTGTTCAATAAATTGAATACGGAGATCAAAATTCTGTACGCGCCGACAGATATGTCGAAATAACGAAGACAAATCAAAGTTTCGCTGACCTGCCTCGAAACGGATGGACACCCTTCTAAGACATAAGACAGAAAGCCATTAGGTCGAGATAGTGGTATTTATCTTTTCTGTCCCCCGTCTACCTTTCGAAGTGACGCGGACACTTCGATTAAGGCAACTGTAAATAAATTTTGCTAGGAAAATTAAAAGGAAAACTAGTCGTGTGAAATTGAAAGGTAGTGAAGTGTTTTACGTCGGAAAGTATTGTGTCAATTACAGTTGAATAAACACCGTCTGCGTTGATTTTACTTTGATGACGTCAAGACAATAGTAGTACGGTAGTATAATTAATTTTTTAAAATTTTTGTACATTGTATAAATGTTTGGTGCAATAGAGGCGCATTGAGGGTGGCATTAGATTTAAAACCATTTCTAATAAAATATAAGCAGATTGTGTAAGAACTTTATGTTCTTCCTTTTTTGTACCTAAAATATTGTAAGCCACTATATTTAAAAGAGTAACCATGGAGTTTCTTGCCAGATTCTTCTCCATGAAGGGTAGGCTGCCCTAGGAACTGGCAACTAGAGTCACTTTTATAATAAAAATATTAGAATTATGACTATTCATATGTGCCTAATGGTCTACATGAATAAAAATATTTTGATTTTGATTTTGTACAAACAACTATAATTATAGTTTTATTATTGTGTAAAGCAATACTTAAAGAAGGTAGTACTTATTCCAAATGGAATTTCTTTCAGAACACTCTTGATTGGACAAATCGATTCGTAATGTTTATTTTGTGTGTTGCGTTGACACAAAAAAGTAGGTAATTAAAAACAAATACCTAGTATATACTTATAAGTATCATACTAGATACATTACAAAGTATTATCTAACATATACTAATATATATTATTAAAGTGTATTAATTGAACATGGATGCAGTGAAAAACAAAAAAAAACTAAGATTTTTTAAATGCTCATGAACTTGCATGCATAAGTTGCGCGCTGAACTTGCAAAAATCTTTTTTCCTCACATTGCAAATTTTATTCTATACATATTGTCCACATAGCCTTACGAATCTCATTAGGATGCAAATTATTCCAACTGTGTGCACGCAATGAATAAACCCGTTTTATACGTAAAGAAATAATACATGAAGAAAGTTTTTATTGCTGTGGGTTTTTTTTATCAGAAAATGGCCGACAAATAATAACAACATAATTTATTAACTCTTGTACTCATGGTGTACAATTAAATCTATTCTCAGTAGGTACGTCCAAAGCATTGAGAAATTTATCATAAAAATAATAATTATTTTCAAGAATGTATACAATCCACCTAAATGTATATTACGTCATAACATATTTGAACAAATAAACGATAAAATAATTATTAAAAATTATCACGTCAACAATTCATCATCGAACGATCATAAATATCAATTTCTTATTGTTACTTTAGATTGAAAATTAATGTTACCAATAAATAAAATAAAATTATTGTAATAATAAAAAACATAATTTAAACAAATATTACTAATTTTTTTTCAAATCAAATCAAGTTCTTTAATTTATAATAAATACATTTTTCAACAATTCTGTACCAAATGTGCTCTAACTGAGCCTTAATACAAAGCCCGCGACTTTTGTTTTTTCTACTATATGTACCTACTATACTTTGTGTACTATATAGTAAACCTACATCAGGTATTGGCTACCACCAGTTTTTTTTTACAGAATACATTCTACTCATCGCTGGAACTTTACAGTGCAAGTCCGGCTCACACTTGGCTAAGAATTTATTGATTGATATTAGGTAATAGGATAGAATCGATTGATAGATAAATCTTTCTGACACCATCTAATATCGATTATAATGGCTTTTCCCATTATATTGGCTATCAGTAAAATCAGCAACCTTCTTATCGTGAAGTGAAGACTCATAATGGGTGTACAACAAACCATTTATTTCAACCGTGCGTGCCTGGGTTGCGTGCCATCGTTCACGAGCGTCCTAATATATGTAAATAGCTTTAGCTATTTATCGAAATATACTGCTTTATATAAAAATGGAAAAATTGCGCTAAACGTTATTTTTATGAGCCTTGTGTGTGGCTGCTTGATTATGTTTGTGCATGTTGTAAATCTTTATCTTCCTAGCCTTTTCACAAAAGTGTTTGGTTCGGCTTCTAAACTAACCCGATACAGCTGTAGCCAGTACTTTTTCTAGACAGCAATATAAAGCCTACTGAGTATACATAATATTTTTGGTATTACCATAAAGACGTAGATTGTTTCTAAACAACAATGCGCAAGAGGTGTGCTTTTCTGGTGCGCAGAGTGCGGGCTAGTTCTAACAGTATCCTAAGTATGATTAGGAGCAGTTAAGTAATGATTCCATTACTTAATTCTAGTCTCAAAAATACGGATACTAAATAATTATAACTATAATGATTTGTCAGGATTGTTTCCATATTTTGTTAATCAATATTTTACAACTTAAGTTGAAAAAATCTCCTAACCCTGCGTATTTTTTGCACCAATTTTATTATTATTTTATTTAAACCAACCAAATTTAAAATACTAGGCCAACATAAATCAAATGAAGAGTCATAAATGTTTTATTTTCACGATGCGGAAATGGATTCAGATATACCTACCTACCAATAGATACATATATTCAGTCGTATCGATTTATTTGTGTGAGGACAGAATGGAATATGACCTATATTTTTTTAATTTTAATTGCTTCTTTGTAGTAAAATTCTTTATATAGCATAACTAAGCTATTGTGTATTGTATTGGTAGGTGTTTGTGTATTGTATTGATAGGTGTATTGTTGGATTCGTATAGGTAATTAGGTACCTACCTCCAGTTAAGCTTACTTCAGAGTAAGTGCACAATTATTTTATACCAATTTACGACTTTATAATTATTTATTAACTACGAGTCTCTACAAACAACTACTACAAAATTCAAAGCATCGTACGAATAACTATATCATGTCGTATGGTAGATACCCTCTGCTCAGATCAATCGGTTTGCATCTGTTTCCCTTAAGCACACGGTCATATTCGCTGACCAAAGGTTGTGTAATAATTCCAAATCATGAATCAGTCCAGGATTATGTCGACAGATTGGCAACCTTTAAACATATAAAGTGACTACAAAGACAACAATTTCCTCACGTGACTAATCTTTTGAAGTCCTACCTCAACTCAATCATGCAGGAAATAGTAATTTATTGAATGTTACAACCTAAAACTTGATCCATTAGTCATTAAAAAAGTTGAAGGTTCCACGAATTGTAGTAAAATAGTCCTTTGATCACTATACAAAAAAAAATGTAAGCGTAAGAAATATGCGACAATGTCCTATGCGCTTGGTGTCGTGGGCGTGATTCTTGGACCGGACTGATATTTTAATGTTATAAATAAATATAAATATATTTAATATTAGTAAGATACAAAGCCACAAAATATTCAGTACCATTCTCTCCATTGCTGAGTCGATTTTTTTTCTTGAAGAACTTGGTAGTGCTTTCATAAAAAAAAAATTACGTTCGAATTTCGACCAATAGGCGACCTCTTGATAAACGATGCAAGAAATGCAAAAAAAATTAAATTGCGCAAGTGCAAAATTGCACTCTTTTCATAAAATATAATACATATATTATTTTAGGTACAGCTTATTCTAAAAAAAACAAAAATCTGGCGAAAGAATGTTGCCAACCCTAATTGTAGCCTAGAATTTATATCTACGCTGGATATAAATAATTTATTCAACTACTGTAATAGCCTAAGCTAACACTTCTATGACTCATACGAAAAGTTCAAGGTTCTACAATAGCTGTAGAAATTACAACACATTTTCTATTCATCTATGGTAATTATGTCTGCTAAAAAAGAATAATATAGAGCCTTAATCATTGCAAATTGATAGGTAGATTACGTACTCTCTACTCAGTAGAAATTGCAATTTTATTATCGCTATTTCTTTTAAAAATGTCCGACATTATACATGTTCTGCGCAATAACCTTACTTTTCTATATAAATGAAATAAAACGGCTATCAAATTGGATCCATATTGTAGTTCTACGGATTCTTTATTTCCTTAAATAGATACGTGGCGCTAAAAAATAAAAAAAATATAACTGAATTTCGGCCACAGCAATCAACGGAGGCTCAGTTGAGACTGGCTTTTCTAGGTTTAGGCTTATGCCTAAACCTAGAAAAGCATATATAGTGAAATACTATTCCCTGACACGCATGGTCCTATAGGACGGCAATCCGAGAGAGATCGGACGCAGGGTCAACAAATTTCCATAATTTTCTAAACATATTTGACAAAGAAGACTACACGATTTTACAAGGACTCACGTTGCAGGATTACAAACCACACGCCAGATAATATCATCTGTAATCAACCCGCATATCTAAATACGGGCTCATTACGTATTCTGCTACCTGTCTTATCATTATATTTCGCAATAATCGCTAAAAGAGTAGAAGGTGACCTCGTGTTTATTAAAAGCACATCAGAACTAAAAGGGGTGGCCTATTATTACCGAACAAATGCGTAAATCACGCAGGATATAAATAACAGTTACAATAAAACCTGTGACTCATACAAAAAGTTCAAGGCTCACAAAAAAAGTTGTTATAACTGTTAAATTAGTATATTTTCTAATATTAGTCACGAGCAATTACCCCGCCTAGGTATACGAGCGTGGACTATAGAACGAACTGCCCCAATTCCAGCGTGAGTCACCCGGCAAACGACCTTCGTTGGATATAAATGATGCCTTTTATTTTGCATAATATCGATCATTCCAGGAAAACGAACTGTTATTTTTAGACCAATATTTTGAGTGTGATGACGTTACCTTATAACGTTGCTAATTGTAATTTATTGATCTAGATACTGGAGGTTGTATTACGTCAAATAAAGGCTAAATAATAGCTACCGATAAATTATTCATAGCTTTTGATTTTAATGGCAAGTTTGGCTTGAGTGGTTAAGCTAGAACTTAAACCTCCTTATACATACTCTCTCCCTACTCTCCCTACTCTCTCTCTCTACTTCGATAGAAAAAAGCTAACTATAAATTTAGGTAAACCTCAATTTTTTTAGCTAAGAAGAAAACTAAATCAATATCGGTCCATTTGTTTAGGCACTACGATGCCACAGACAGATACACAGACACGTCAAATTTATAATACCACTCTTTTTGTGTCGGGGGTTAAAAAAGGGAACTAGGTATATGTTTTTTCTACATGGAAAAAAGACATAATTTCCCATAACCTATTCATTTCTTCACAATACGTAGATTATTTCAAGTGACTCACTTCGGATTAACTTCGCGTCTTAACTAAGTTTTGTCTCTTACATTGAGTCAATGCAAATACACTGACCTTCAAAACTTAGAACCACACTTTTAAAATTGCAATAACAGTACACAAGGTATATTCAAAGTAAAAAGGATTAGAAAAAGATTTTTTTATACAAAATCTTTAAAAAAAAGTTGATGAAATTTGCTATACAACGTTTTTTTATTTGAAAACTCTTACTTTTATTGTTTAGGAGATTTTTTTTGCACTATATTGTTAAAATGCCGTACGCCGCGGGTGACGCGACGTTTGGTCCATGCTTTTTTCGACAACAGTTCACAAAATGTTTCTGCAGTTTATAATATATCACACAGCATCTCAGTCAAAGTTTTAATTATGAAGTAAAAATGGAAAACGAGTCATATTTCTTTCGGAAACCACACCGTACCGACCCTTTCCGGCAAACTTTATAAATAGTCACACGGCACTTCTAAAAACTAATTTTTACTCATCAAGTTTTCTTGGAAAAGTTTCTTAGAACCCCTTTAGTTTTAAGAGTGCTGAAAAAGTATGGTTAGCAACGGCAATGCAAATAAATTACACCAATTAAAAATTGATTTTAAAAAGACAAAAACAATATCACAATAAATTGGTATTGTGGTTTAAAATTCGAATTTTATTTCAATGTAAGTACTAACACTTAAAATTTGATACTAGATGGACAGACAAGCAGTCATATTGAATTAAAATCATGGTTAAAAATTCAACAATCAATAAAATGACAGTTTATTTTCATTATTATTTCAATCGACGCAGCGTTATTATACTTGTTTATCAGATTTACAACATAGATAATATTTACACCAAGCATTATTGAATAAGACTTAGAACTCGTAACAATATCTTTATAGGATAACTAAATTAATCATTAAAAAATGAGACAAAAGGAAATCAATTGTTATGCGACACTGGAATCTTTGTGATAGTTTAAAGTCAAACCCAGTAACGAAAGTAGTACCAATAACACTATCATTACTTAATTTTTAACTTTTTCTTCAATAAATTAATTAAAAAGTACAATTACTCAGCAATTGTGCAGTTGCTGACCATACATAACGTAATCAATACACAATTCCCACGAGACATTAGTTTATGATTCAAAAATTTACATATAACGACAGAATCATTGCAGAAAAATCTGCGTCCGTCCGTTTGTGTGCGTCATAATGGTTCCTGGTAACAATTGTGGTACCAGGTGGTTACGTTCTCATTAAATATAGAAAACCGTACTTATTACTACTGATATTGACTACAAGATTGTAACCACTAATTTGATGTTGACCGTACAAATGGTGTTTTTGTAATTATAATCGTATAATGGTTTCGCAAGTTGTTAAATATTGTGATATAACATAATTTGTAAAAGGAAAATTATTAAAAATTAATAAGAATTATTAAATTGATTCTTTAGCACCTTTTTTTTTAAATGACATTTATCATAATAATATTAAGTATGTAAATGTTTTTGTAAAGCGAATCAAATCTCGCTCATAATCCATTTTTTTATTTTTACATAATATTTACTTAATATTAACTAACATAATATTATAACATAACATAATATTAACTTTACTTATTTTTGTATATTAATATATTTTTTTTATTTTTTTGCAAAACCAAATATGAATAATCAATAAGCTTTATACTCTACACAAATGAAAAAAAAAACATTCCCACTCGAAAACAAAACAATTCATATAGATTACGAAAACACAAAATATTTTCCATTACGATAAGCGTATACCTACCGTAGACAGCGTATTCTCCCGAGTAGAAATAAATTTGGTAAAAAATACACATTCATCATCCGCTGTAACCAGGCTGATCTTTTGCAAGGATCAGTGAGATTTATGACAAGCAATGACGTTTTTGATCGTAGAGATGTTTACTTCCCCCTTTGTCTAGGTAATATGAGGTTCTATTAGACGAAAGAGTATGAGCAATTTTACCTACTATGATGGAATGGAATCGGTTTGCGTTTGGTCTCAAAGATATCGGTTACCATTTACTTCCAAAAAGGTTTAACCTATTTTAATAATAATAAATAATGCAGCCTGTAAACTGTTCCAATGCAGAAAAGGATCGAGCTATCGAGCTTAGGCTTGGAATATACTGTTATAAAAAGGCTAATAGTCACTTTTTTGGAATGTAGATTAGGTTTTCTTTGGTATACAGAAATATTAAAAAGTCAAATTGTTGTCTTGAAATATTTTTTTATTCTTAATTCGGGTTTCCATGACTACAATGAAAGTAGTAAAATGTCGGTAACCATATTTTATTTATTTTTACTATTGACAAAGAACATTAAAATGTCTATTTTTAGACTCCAAGTATTCCAGTGTGTAGTTTTTATTTTCCCACATTTATGGCAAAGTGCAATAGCCAGATTCGGTAGTCGGTATTGTATGCTAATTTGATCAGATAAATATTTGAAGGTCTACGTATAATCTTTTATTCATTTTTAGTTTAGCAGTTCTTCAAATAAAAATCGAAGTTTTACATAAAGATTATTTTAACATAGTTTGACTGCGAGCGCTGTACGGCTCAGATGTGTAAAAAAAACGTACCAAAGAAGAAAAAATATGAGTAACGGTTGCTCTCTTAAGCCACACAGCTTCGTACAGGCAATCCCCACACTACTCAGCTACCTCAGGCGCTGCCTCGCCCCAGCGCGAGCCGCACACCTACCTAAGGAGCGGTATAGTCCTTCCGGTCATACTATAGTGGTTTAAAAGTATATAGCTCAGTCAAGATTTTTCTACTGCCTCGTTGGTCTAGTGGTAGCAAGCGCGACTGCTGAGCACGAGGTCCTGGGTTTGATCCCCGGGTCGGGCAAAGTGTTATTGGGTTTTTCCATTAGGAAATTCTCAGTAGCAGCACGGAGTCTGGAATTGTGCCCGGTTAATGGCAATAGGCTCGCCCCCTATTACATGGGACTTATTACATATCCGGCGAAACGTGGGTGTACTACATACACCTCTGTTTACCCCCTCTGGGGAATACAGGCGTGAGTCTATAAAAAAAAAAAAAAAGATTTTTCAGATTTTTCAGATTCCCTAAAAAATAATATTTGAATGGAGTTTTAACAAAAAAAGATGGAAATTTGACGAACCACAAACATAATATATAAATTATTCTCTAGATGTTGTTTATGAAATTTCATCTATTTAAATTGAATAATATGAAAATTATGAACAAATTTTGTTTGGTGCTAAACGCGCTCTGTGCTTTAAATTAGTTCAAATTAGTTCAGTAGGTCTCAAAAAGTCAGTCGAGTTTTATCTCTATAAAATATCAGTAATATAACAAAAATGTTTCAGTTATTATAACAAGATCTATTTGTTTTAATTCCAAGTGTATATATTGCAGTATAAAATTATTCAGTAGTAGTCACGAGTTAAATATGACCTTCGAACACACACAATCTTGTTCGACACGAGTAAGGCTTCCTGCGTGTTACTCCATTGTTTCAGCAACTGACAGTAACAGCCTTGTATGCAAAGATTAACTGTTGTCATACATCGTGAATCGGAATGCATCGAAATCGATAAGGTTACGGTTGATGCATAGCGTGCTGCCAAAAAATATTTATAGTATGAAATTCGTAACGTTACACAACACAAATATCTTCTTCTTCATCGTTTGGTTAATGAAAAACCTGGTGTCAGAGTTTAAACCGCCTGTAGGCCTCTGACATGGCTTTACACACCGTTGAAAAATCTCTCAGGTGTGCTGGTTTCCTCACGATATTTTCTTTCACCGTTTCAGCAAGTGATAATAGTTTCTAATACGCACATAAATCTAAAAAGTCAGAGGTGCGGGCCTGAGTTACGAACCTACGACTTTTGACTTGGCAGTCCAACAATCATACCACTAGGCTATCACTGCAACTAAATGTGTTTACACAATTATGAAAAGTGTTTTTTTAAAGAAAGAGTACTCATGCGAGTGCAACCTCTATCTTAACCTTAAATTAATTAAACGTCGAATCACGTAGAAGTAACATTCATTTTAACCGTTTGCTTATTCTCCATTTATTTTAATTCTAATTAATAATTTTCCTCATTTCAACTTTCATTATTTTGACAAACATTAATACAATTTTACTGCCGAACTGGCGTCAAATTTTCTTTGTGAAAGCACTGAGGACTTGTTGTGCTCAAAATATGCAAATCACGGGCGTAAAGTTAGTCAAGTAAACCTTTTTAGGTCACCAAACCCCAGAGATTTGGGGAAATTTTATCTTTAAGAGTTATTCAGACAAATGCCAAGGTTCACTGGACATCTGGGTGGGGTTTATGAGGCATAATATCTATGTACCTTTTGCATAGAGTCCGGTGATACCGTAAAAGCAAATTGCGAATCAAGGTAAAGTTAGTATAGAAAAAACTTGAGATAAATCCAATTTTAAAAGATTTTGTAATTTTCATGTTCATAAAATACTTAAATCTGACTTTATTTACAAGATGATTACAAATATTACATGTACGGTGCGGTTTACGGCCTAAGAATAGAACCAACCCTACTCTCCCTACTCTAGCGACAAAGGGAAAAATCTGGAGGATGGGCAGCAGCATCCTACTGTGTAATAACAATCTGCTACTGCGATTGCGAACGCGCTTGCCCAGTGTGACGATTATGGGCAAACACCTTCTAATGACGGCACAAAATAAGTGATGCGAATGAATACATAATATATGTAGGATTATAATTCTTAAAGTTATTAAGTTACGTAGTTCTCTAATGACAACCTTGAAAAAGTCGTTTTACGGGGACTAAAGGAAATATTATTTTGTTTAGTTTAGTATTAGTGTAGTTTAGTTGGTCGTAGTTAAAACCTATTATAATTAGTTTTGGCAAATATTCATACTGTAGTCGCGCATCATTCATTACTACGTTTCAGATCTTGCATATAATCATAGCAATCTCAATAAGGTGAAGGAAAACATCGTGATGAAACCAGCACACCTGAGAGATTTTTCTATGGTGTGTAAAGCCATGTCAGAGGCCTACGGGCGGTTTAAACTCTGACACCAGGTTGTTAATCAACCATACGATAAGAAGAAGAAGAATAGCAATCTCTTGTCAGAGTATAAAATGTTTAGTTGGCGAATTTAAATAAAATGCACGTAATTTAAGTTTTTTTTTTACGTAAATCAATTTTGTCATCAGAACTAAAGATATGTATCAAAATATCAGATCAATCTGTTAACAGGAAGGGGGTAAAATTTCAATAACTAAATTTGAACCATAGAAACTACAAACAGGGTAAGCTTAATACAACCGTTTAAAAAACAAATGGAACTAGACATTTTAGACGAAAACACAATATTAAAAAAATATTCCTCCAATCATCCGAAGCAATATTCTTTAAACCCACTCTAAAACATAGCACATTAAGCTAACCTAACTACTTTTTCACTGTACCCTCCCTTAGGGAACCTTTCACCTTAATGACAGTCCCCGGATCAATCTGCTCCGATCTGAAACACGAGAGCTTGCGTGTGGTAAGCAACTCATCCAAGAAGCTAGCCCATCTGAATAATGGAGGCACGCAATGTAGTTTGAAACTGATTTCCATTAAGTGGCCTTAGTACCTAGAAATACGTGCTAAATGGATTTGATTACGAAAATAAGACCTTAGAATGAAAATAGAATGTGGAACATAATTAATATAACAGCGGGGTTAATTGCTTAGCGTAGGAGCGACTGGGAGTTTTACACAGTAGGACGTGAGTTCAAATCCTGGTCGTAATCGATCTTGTTTTTTGAAAAAAAAAAAAAACTTTAGGAACACAAAAGTGCTCAATCTGAACTATGCATGTAGCATAATAATTGGATCTAAAACACAGTGACTAAGTAACTACCTATCTATTAATGTTTATAATTACGTAAACTTATTGGAATTTATCCTCAGGGAATTTCTATTAATTTGCTTATACATACATAAGCATTAAGCATACACTTCATAATATATTTTTTTATAATGATTTCCTTTTATTTCCAATGCAAATGAAATAACAGTATATATTCTTGGTATAAAAAAAAATCAAACAATAATAAAGTTTAAAGACCTACCTTAATATTGCCTTCGTTGTTCATTGTTAAAATTTGCATTTGAGTAAATATTAGCACTGCGCGAACGCACTGAAATCCAACTGCCGTATGCAATTATGACGATAATCTACATCTGTTATTAACTTTTGTTTTAGTCGCATATGCGGTAAAGTTAGAAACAATACCTCAATTCAGTTTGCAGCAGTTCCAAACAATACATGTATATGACGCTATTAGCCAGACATCCTTTTTATTTAAAATATGTATTTATAAACATTAAAACTATTATTACATACGTAAAATATTTAAATTTACACCACAAATATGTGATTTATTGTTCTATTATTTCGCGAAAAATTAAGACAATCATAATTATGAAAAAACTTAAACATGATTAGGTACTTTTTTTATGACTGCCGCACAAATTGATTTCATGCTGCGTGATGAAAAGCAGAACTATAAACATGACACTGTCTTTGATGATGTTTGTTAGACAATCACGCGTAAACCGTTAAACGGATTTGGATGAATTCTGCCACATAAATAGCTCATATTCTAGATAAATACATAGGGTATTTTTTATCCTGGCCCTACAGGCCTACAACGCGGGCACGGCCGCGGGCAAAAGCTAGTAGCGTCATAAATACGCATTTAAAATTTAAACTTCGAATTTTTATGCGTTCAGCCAGTCATTTGTTAACTTTTATCCGTACTTTTCCTGTTTCATTTTTTAAAACGCATTCCAGATTCGAATATTGCATACAAATAGCGCATAGGGCGGGTAATCACAATTAAAATGGCGACCAAGATGCGAATGCTACGTGGAACATTACCATCAGGGACGTTTAAGTACCGGCTGAACTGAATTGAAACCGTTTATGGATGGAAAAATTAAAATGAGATTTGAATTTCGTATTCTGTGTACGCATGTCTGGGTCGTAAATGTTAATGGTTTTAGTTACCTAGACTAAACTGACAGCTATGTTCATGAAATATTACGGTCTGCTAAAGACGTGTGAAGATAAACTTAGGTGCAAGTTGTTAAATATTCATAACTAAAATTCATTGCGGGTTCAAGTCTCGCTCGAATCTCTATTTTAATTTTCTTTTAAACGTAATAAAAATTAAAAATAAAATACGAAACTACAAGATTAAACTGTATATCAATTATTGTATTTAAAATTAAAACAAAGTTGTTACTTATAGTTTTTGTGAATTTATATGTTTTTTATGTGCTTAAAATCATACAGCGAAAAAGTTAAGTAGCAAATAGTTAGTGTCTAGATATATTTCACCTATACCTACCTACATATATATATGTTACAGTCAAAACCCTTAACCGGTCAAAACTACTTTTGTCTGACAAAATCAGTCAAAAGTACTTTTGACCATAGGCTTTCGTCAATAGTACTTTTGACTGAAATAACAGTCAAAAGTGCTATTGCCCAATGAAGCTGGTCAAAAGTACTTTTGACCAACTGATTCCGTCAAAAGTAGTTTTGACTGGTCGTGTCAGTCAGTCGTGTCAGTCGGTTATTTTATCATAAAAAGTCAATTCTAAAAATAATTGAGCAGTCCAATAACTGAATGAGCGGTAAAAATGATGGAATGAGCAGTTCGATAAATAGTTCGGCAGATTACGATTCTGTGTATGGACTTTAGGGCACCCCGAATCGGACAGGTTAGGTTAGAAGGGGATGGCGGGGTCGTGTGAGCGAGCGAAGCGAGCGAATAGACCTCGCCTTCCCCTTCGTTGTTATTTTTTTTTAAACCACCCAGAAGTAGGAGCCCCGCGAAGCGGGGCTCCGTCAATTATATGATAAAGATTATTTTTATTATTTTATTTATTTAGATTATTAGCAAATAAAATCAATTTTATAGCTTACCAAAATTATCGTTTAAATGATAGCCTATCACAAAAACTATTTTACCACACGTAACTGCTCATTCAATATTTTGTACTGCCTCTTTAAATGAGTGCCCTTTAATTTCCACTCCTAACGATTAAAAGTAATTTTGACTGACTATCTAGCGGTTAAAAGTAGTTTTGACCAGGAGCGTCAGTCAAATCCACTTTTGACCGCAAATTTACAGTTAAAAGCACTATTAACCAATGATTTACCGGCAAAACTACTATTGACCAACCTGTGCAGTCAAAAGTACTTTTGCCTGATTTTACCAGTCAAAAGTACTTTTGACCGGCTAAGAGTTTTGACTGCAACATATACAATACATATTTTTATCTACAACTTCATACAACATCAGGTAGCTCAAAAACTAAAAACATTCGCAATCCATGTCCATTCATATCGAACGTTTTCAATTAACCCTCTATGGCAAAAAAAAGTAATTTCAATACAGAGGCTAGTGAAAAAGTCAAGAGGTTTTTTTGCGCACCATTACGTACAGCGAGCTCGGATTACAACCGACGACGTGGAAAATCTCTATATCGTTAATTGAAAATCGAACGTTCTGAGTTCGGGAACGGGTAGACGAAGAAAAAACATAACAACTTCATTATAACAACTAACAACGTTGTCAACTGTTGTTTAATATTATGTTGTTCGTTATATTTCGTTGTTGTCACGATTTTTTTAATTATTGTTTAGCCTGCGACTTCGTCGACGTATGTTCTGGATTTTTCATTCCTTATTATAACCTCATATTTTAAGGAAAAAAAAAAAAAGAAATTGTGACAAAAAAATTTCTTAGCCTTTTTTTTGTAACTAATAAGCCATACCAATTTTCTTATCTCTTACTCTCAATAATAACAACAAAATGTTTCCCCTTTTATCCTCTTTTTACCCTTTTAGGAATAATTTTTTGGCAACGGTGACACCAGTCTTTTTCAAATTTTTTACCGACAGTATAAATACGAGTATATAAACATTTTTATATAGCCTTTATGCATGCGATCCCACTTAAGTTTCTTTTTTTTTTGTAGAAAGAAATAATCGATTGCAAGAAGGATTTGAAAAGAGCCATTGCCTCCCTTGCCTTGTGTCCCAGTTGCTACCCACTACATGCATTGATAAGATGATTGGAATAAATATTTTATTTGCAAAAAAAGATAGGTACTAAAAAAATAAAAACAATATTTTTTTCCTTTCGAAAATTTTATTTAACATCATCAACAAAAAACATCATCTTATTTGTTTCTTTTGACGTCGAAGCATGAAGCAGATTTATGAATAGATACTGGTCGAAAAGGAATGTAAAGAAATTTGAAAAATTTCACAATAAGTTGATTGATACATTGTTTGCATACCAACAGGGTAAATAAGAAGGAACTTGTTTATTTGCGAGATAAAAGACACACAATTCGGTACGAAAATTCCGTGCCTACCCACGAACAAGAAACCGGCTACATTCAATTCTAATAATAAAAAAATATTTAAGTTTCGATGTTTTTTAGTCCATCACAAGTTGACTGCTAAAGGGATTTGGCTGAAATTTTGAATAAAGGTAGACCATATCCTGGATTGGGAAACAGGATACTTTTTATCCTTGTCCAACCTCTAAGAGGGTGAAAACTCGGGCAAAGCTAGTTTTCAATAGAAAACCGTTTTAAATATAATTACAAAGAAGAACATTAGATACCTACATAAACATTTTTTGTAGTATTTATGCATATTAAGCAAACACTAAAGTTAGAAATTTTGTATCAAAAAAGATTACTTGCGGGATAAGTATCTTGAGTACCTAGTGTTAGAGTACTCTGTGGTATTACCTATGTAATTAAATTATTCACATAATACGTAACACGAGGGTATAAGACGAGCGCGTTACAGTGACACCTAGCTCTAAATAATTGGACACATGAATAGAGCAAATGATTCACATTAGGTATTCTGTACGTAAACTAAACGTAAGCTGGATTTATCAGCGTAGTGGAAGATGTCGGTCTCGGCGCGCAAAGTAGTGAAAACTTATCCACTATAGTCAATGAGTCTAATCTACTCGTAGAACAGAATATGGATGACCCCAAATCCCAGACACCTGTAATAATAATATTCCCCTGACCAAATTTCAGTCAAAGCGGCCAATGTCAACGGAGTTTAGCCAACTGCGCAGGAGATTATAATGCCCAAGTATGTGCGCAAACACAGGTGCATTCTCTATTTCCTCACTCTCATTGTCCGATGTGACAGCAATCCGACACGACCGGAGAGAGATCAGGGATTAACATGCAAATTACTGATATCTCTCGGTATACAATTGTTCCATACAAAATTTGTAACGGCTTATGTAACGGTATCTAGGTATTTTTTGATTTGACGGTGGCAGAAATGTAAAAATACCTGTTTAGTTTCTTATCTACAAGAATAAAATTCCTCAATCAATTTGTATTGTTTAAGCACATAATTATTAAAAATCTATTGGTTGCACAATCATATCTGTACTTAATGTACTGACATAAACCAAAGAAATTTTGGACGAAGTAATTTTACACCGAGTGATATCAGTAATTTTCAGTAACAAAAAACGTAACTTCTAACTAAATACAATCTTAGATAATATTTTCTCGTGATCTATAAACATAACTTTATCACACTGCAAAGTTTCAGCGACAGAGGAATTAGTGAAGGGTTATCCATACAATCAATTTACTTTGCTGATTTAATTTCCTAGTAGCCGAATACGGGTACGAAAAAATGCGGCCCTTAAATAAGACCGCGTCTTTCTTTGTAGCATAGTATATGGAACCTTCTTTTTTAATTCAATAAAAAAACTCCTTGCACTACATTACTGTTGCACCGACTCCAAGAAATCTATTCTTAATTCTCTGACCACTTAATCCTCCTTCTGAATTACGATCGCGTGCGAAACCAACATTCATTCCATACAATATCCTTGCACTTGCACCGTAAGGGGCCGGGCAGAAACTGCAAGTTAATCGCCATATATTACCACCATACATCATTAGGACGACCCTTAAGTAAGTTGTAAGAGGAAATAAATAAAGTGGCCTGTCGGTAAATTAGGCACAATATCCCCCGGAATCTGTCGGCGTTAATCATTTTTGGCAGAAACAAAATACTTGGGTTTGTTTTATTTTTTGTGCGCAAATAAACTCACGGAAATATCCCATACTAGTTGAGTTATTTAATTTATACAGTGATAAATTCCTTCATTGATTGTAAAAAAAAGGCGATGCAACTAATAATTTAATAATTTTGTTACGACAACCACAACGTGGCTAGGAAACTAGTTAAAATTATTTGCTACGAGTACTAGCCTGTCTTGGAAGAGAATCAATTTTAACTAGAGTTCGTTTTAGCCTTCAAATTTCTTCACAAAAACTGCAAAAGAAATTTATCTTAAGTGTGTCTCGCTTGTATGCAGCCTCAGAATCAGAAGATAGGCCACTTTTTCACAGAAGATCGAAATAAATATTTCAACAGAGTTTAAGGTGGAATATAATATGTTAATGATCTACGCTTCCAATCTTTAATTCCAAAATAGACATAGTTTATTAAAAATACCCAGAAAATACTTACAATACCCAACAAATCACTTCAACATGAAACCATTTCACTTCATTAATTAGACGCAAATATATTTCATCTACATACAATGACGTCTTAAAGTTACGGCATTTACATAACTACCTAGTATTGCGCGCTACATTCATGTCAATAGAGTTCGCATGTGGCGCGCATGTTGACATCACGTGACTGTCACGTGACCGCCTGTAGAGTTTTCCAGGCGACTGGTGAGTCATACTAGACGTAGACTGTGGTACAAGTTGAAAAATCTAATGATTATTTTCGCTCCTGATCAGAAGGTGTATCGCAAAACGTCCAATGAGTAATAAGTGAATTGTAAAAGGACATATTATGCTACTTTTACGGGATATTCGGGAAAGGCAGAATTATATCACAAAGCAGGTGTGCTCCAATACTGCTTACCATCAGGTGGATTTGTGGTCAAACACATTATAAAAAAATATATAATTATATTGTATTAAAGGCAACGAGCTAATCTGGGACTTAAAGAAGGATTATAGGCTACTTTTACAGGAAAGCCGAAAAGCTGAACTGATCATAATGGAGTTCAACGAAGAGTTATTTTGATACCTAGAGCTTTTATTCCAAATGACAGACTTTATTCAAATCAATCTCACTCAATTTCCATCACGCTAAACACGGCCAATTTGGCGTCGTTAAAACAGCAGGTCTTCACGAATCCCGCTCAAGGTGCTGACGGGACGTGTCCTAAGAGGGCGTCCCGCCAAAAGCGTGACTTCTGGCAATACTTTTGTAGAAGGACTTAGGCTACTTTTACGGGATATTTGAAAAAAAATTACTGCACGTGGGCCAGGTCTATTTATATCTTTATTTTGCTAATTACCCAAATCACAACTAGTTTAACTTGTCTAATAATTAAATACTTAATTCCGCTGTCACTTATCAATTACTTATCCCTCTTTTCAGCCTTGAACTCTCTGGATGGAAATTTTATACGTCGCGCCTAGAAGCATTGTAGTCTGAAATAGACGAAACGAGACGACAACACTATGAGACAAAGTATGTAATACAATCTTATTTTTCTTGTTAGTTTAGACAGCTTTGAGATTACAAAGATAATTATAAAAACTACATTCAGCTTTTAGATTAGGTTAGGTTAGGTGGGATAGGTAGATGAATTCATAATTTGTAAGTGGGTATCATGTTCCCACCGTTTTGTAATTATAAAATTTGTTGTTTTTTGTTGTTATATTAATTCAGTGTTTAGACAGAGATAAAAAAAAACATATATAACTATAGAATTCGTTTGAATTTACGAAGATCTATTTTGAACGAGTATGTAAATGTTACACGAGTAACGGTTACTAACAGTAAATACCTAAGGCAATGATATCGTTACAAAGACTCATTAAACCAACAGGTAACATTAGGTACTATTCGTTTTATAACATAATGAGTAGTACAAGTAATAAAGATACAAAAATATGGTGCCTGCCCCTTAAAATATACCATTATCGCATAAACATAATGTAATAACGATAATTAACAGTAATGTCTTTAATATTCAAATTGCGTCATCTTCACACCACGATCGTTTGTTCATTGTACTAGTGAGGTACATAATTCATAGTCGGCGACAAGGATACGACACAAAAGGCTCCACGATCCGACGAACATTTTAATCTATCCGCAACGCACAGCTCGTAATGTCTATATGTACTTAACTAAATTACTTGCATAAATCATATTTAAACGTGACGAACGCTGGCGCCTACAAACCCCACGAAAAGTAACACACGCTATTACAGACTATAACATCCAGAGATTAGTTCCAAATTCCTTCAACAACCCTAAAATCTGTCGGGAAATTTGCAGCGATATTAAAAAATGTAATTTATGACCTGCGATATAGAGATCAATTTCGTATTGGTTGCTGCAGGAAAACGTTATCTAACCGAGGATTTTTTGCGAGAATTATTCTGTTCTCATGACTGAGCCAGTTTCTGAGTGAAATTATTTTTTCAGTTGTTGGTTTTTTATAATTTTCAGAATTACTGCGATAAGCAAAACGTCATATTAAAGACGTTTTCAATAAACATGTACAGTCGGCAAAGGAGTTAGGTTAGCAGGGCGGCTAGTTAGAGATGAAGTTTAAAATATGGTAAAATGAAGTTACGTTGATAACATCTTGAAAAATATAATAATAAATATACAGGGTTATTTGTAAAACACCAGCATCCTTCAAAGGAGTCATTAAACTCATCATTATGAACAACTTTTACTCTGGGACCAACCCTGAAATCGCAAAAAAAATCAGCTGTTCCATACATTTATGTTCACATGACTCAACAAAATGTTAATTTTGTGTGTCTGTGTGTTTTGGGCCAATAAATGTATTTCTTTCTTTCTTCTTTCTTTCTTAAAAAAAAATACAACCTTAACTAGCGCCCCTGCCAACCTAATTACTTTGCCGACTGTACGTACAACGTACAGTGTACGTCATTATAATTGTTGAGACTATCTTCATACGTTTACTTGTCAAATATTTGTTGGAAACTTACCTCGGATTTTGTTTGGAATTTAGTAAACATGTTTACCAAACTTCGACGGTAATGGCATGTTTATGTTTTGTAATCACTGCAGTTACACAATATTTTTTTATCTGACAAGGATTTCCAAGGGTTATTTACTATAGACTTTATCCGAAAATAAAAGTATTTTTATTTAAGGGTTATGATAATATGCACTCTTTTTAATACGCATATAATTATTAGCTTCAAATCACTTGTGGAGTCAATTTTAATTGACTTCTAACCGTCGCGTCGTATCGATTTGAATCTTTGTATGTGATATGTAATCCGGATAACAATGCAAGAATTTGGTAACATCGAGCTGCTTTAGACCAGGAGGTGGATAGTAGAACTCTTCAATAGCTACTAGTATTAAATTATAAACCCCCAAACTTTCTAAGATAGATCTTAAACTTATACGCCTAAACATAGCCCCATTTTCACACTTAAACATTTATGGCATCTCAAACATTTTAAGTCTCCACGAAACGATAAAACAGTTTTATTCTTATGAACCGGCGGGACAATCTGTTCCTTCCCACGGGGAACTTGGTTCCGATGATTTATTCCCTGGCCCTTATCTGTGGTACATGTACGTACTCCATTAAGATTAGATATTCATGTCGTACACCTGATACTTTGAAAGCGTTTGACATTGTTGGTTTTGTCTTTGTGTGTGTAGATGATTTCATTTGTGTGGGTAAGTGATGAAGTTATGTTTTATAAGATGCAAAGCGAATTTTGAGAGCTGGTTGTTTCTTTTACGATTACAACTTATGGTGTGGCTGTTTTACCTACTAATCAAATTTCTTAAAACCAATGTAATGGTTTCAAAAAGGATTGGAACCTAATTAATTCTGATAAACGCAAACGCAGCGATACCGTGATGATCGTTTAACTGGCAAGTTAAAGGTCGAAGGTTCGAAACCAGATATGCACCACTTATTTACTTATACACCTTGGCTCAACAACCCAAGTGTATCTTGGCATCCAATACGACATTTTTCATACATCGCTCCAGCGATATCTAGAACTTCACTGACTTCGAAATCATTTGCTGCAAATTAGGTAATTAATACCTTAAAAAAATATGATAGAAAACATCGTGAAAAAACCAGCACATCTGAGAATTTTTTCAATAGGCAAAACACATTGATCGGAGGCTTACCGAGTTGTTCATAAACCAAACTATAAAAAAAAACAATTTTGTTGAAACAATTAATTTAATTAACTCAACTTAAGGTTTATCTTGGTAGACGCGTAATAAATATATGCTGTATCTTAGTACATAGAGCACATAATTTTCACCTATCCATTCAGTTCGCGTTCAGAAATGTAATTATCTAAACGTGTACGAAATTCACCAGACAGAACTAAATAAACAAATATATAATACAGTTGTCTAATAAAACTCGTAGACAACACACGTCTCTCCGGACTCGATACTGCAGAATAATTAACAGACCTTCGTATGGAACTTTCGCAACTCCATTTAGAAGACTCGGGACTATAATATTATTGGCAGATAGTTCAAAGTACTATTAATAGTACCTGCTGTGTTTAAGAGTTGATGAAAACCTAGCTTTATTAGTAAATTAATTTTTACTAATATTATAAATCGAATGTGTTTTTTGTTTGTCCTTCTTTTACGCAGCAACAGAGCAACGGATCAATATGATATTTTGCATAGAGATAGTTTATAGATTGAAGAGTGATGAAGTGTCTTTTTATCTCAGTAAAAATAGTACCATAAGAGTTTAGCTGCTGAGCAAAAGCTAGTGATATACGTAATATTATATTGTGTGAATATCGGGTTCCTTTCGAAACAAAGATCAAAATATATTACTAAATTTAGAAAGTTTTAAAACTTTCTAAATTTAGTAATATATTGCTGAATTTATATTACAAAATTTATTTTCATCTTCTCAGATAGTTTCCATTACTTAATATACAACAATTTATTAATATAAATTAATCTGCATTACATTATTTGCAGCTGTACGATTTTAATATCGGCACCCCAATACTTGGCTGGGGTCCAAGAGGGTATTATTATACTTTACGATATAATTACAAAGTATTATTTACTATTTATTTATATTTTTTTACATAGGTATTATAATGTTTTTTTTTATTATTATAAGAAGAAACCTATCTACTTTCAATGGATTATATAACCACTTACACAACACAACAACACACACTTTATTTGAATTTATTTAAATATAATTATTTATAAATATTTAATAAGAAATTTGAAAATATAATTATTTGTTGAGTATTATACAATTTGTAATTTAAATTAACTAACTGTTTAAGACTATGGGTATGTTTATTGTATTAGGAATGTACATAAATCAGCAGAAAAATTACTTTGAATTATTATAAGAATAATTTTGTAAAAGAAAACCAAAAAAAAAGTTCAGAAAAGTTAGCGAACTAAAACAATAATTGTTATTGTTAAGTAAAAAGTCAGTTTTGAATCAGAAGTTCAAAATTAAACAATTCAAAGCACTTTCTCTGAACTTTTTACATGAAAAATTGAGAAGAAGCAAAAAATAATTTGAAATTGTAATAATAACCGATTATTTTAATGATTTACAAATGGTATTTAATTTCTTTATTTGAATCACATTTTATTCAAATAGAGTAATTAAATAACCACTTATTAATCATTTAAACAACCGGTTATTAATAAATAAAGTAATGTAGTCGCTTCTTACAACATGTTAATATAAATTTTAAAATGTTTCAATAAGCCCAGCATCGTGAATCTTAGTCATAATAAATAGAAGTCATATCGAAATCGAATTAGCGTGTTCACTCAATCCTACAGTGAACTTGGAAAAGTTTCGCCGAAACCTATCCGTATCCAAGTTACACCCCAAATAAGGAACTACCCACCCTCTCATCTGTAAAGGGTTTTCAATGTCGACTGAGACGACAAAGTTAAAATCCTTAGTATAAATATTAAGTAAAACTATTATACTGATCTTATTTACCTAGTTAAATAAGATCAATATATCAGTTTTACTTTTTTAAAATTGGACAACTCTAAGTATGTGAAATTAGCTGCAGGATCTAAGTAAATCTTTGAAATTATTTTTACCAATTTTTTTTTTAATTTTCTTATTCAATAATATTTAGATGAGTTATTATTTACGTAACGTAAGTTATACAGTAAAACAATGCAAATCTTAGTTGATGTAAAGAAATTACTTTACTTTGACATTCAATAACACAAACAACGTAATCTCGCTGAAACTGTGACATATCTCCTACAATACAGAAATGTGCGTAGCAGCTACGTGCTACGAGCTCTACGAGCGGTCGACGTGCTCTGCGGTGTGACGTCACGCGCTGATTTACAGCCTACGATGCTACGAGAGTTTATCGACCTCGTGGTTTGTATGAAATATTCAAGCCGATATGAATCTGAAGTTTTAATGTATTTAAATCTATATTTTTTTTGTAAAAAAAAGAAATTTATAATTATGTCTTATTTAAGAGTGCGAATAGACTGTTCTCTAATTTAAAAAATAAAACATTGTTTACTTATTTTTTAATTCTTGTCGCGTATACATAATAAAGCGACTGTACTTCATATTAATATTATTTTACCGTTTTTCATTATTACTGTAATTTTTTTTTTACCAAAATAAAAACAAAAAATGTAACCTAATTTTATAACTTTTTATATGATCAGGGGTGCGAGCATGGATTTTTTAATCGACTTTTTATAGAACGTTTATCAATTTTAAACATCAAGTTTGACATAAAAAAAAAAAAAAAAATTTCAAACTATTTATTTCACAAAATTTTCAATATAATATAGTTCATTAACATAATATAGTTCATTAAATTGCGTCAACTTTGACGTTTAATATTGATATATTTTAGATAAAAAGATCCATACTCGGGCTAATGTAATACATAAATTGTTATTTAATTAACTTTTATTTCCATTTGGTCTTAACCCCCCAAGCGCGCCGTAAAATTAATCCTATAAAATATAAAAAAGCGCCTATTAAATTTAATTTATAACAACTAAAAATTTTACCAACAACACAATCCACTTCACCAATCTACGATATATTTTTTTAATTTCCAATACATTGCTCTCACACCTGGCTCCCTAGTTTACTCACGTCCATACATCACCTACCTACAGCACTGTCTACCCTTTAATGTGTGTATCAACACCCGTCAAACACACTCCAAAACCTGTACAAATACACGTGAACGGCTTATAAATGAATACATCTATGTCGTTACAGATGAAGACATCTATAAGTCGTTATGGATTAGCCGCTAACGGAAACTTTGTTCTGATTGAAAGTGATGGACTAAGTATGCATTTAATGTTTGATACGTTGCGTTAATGGACAAGTTAGTAATATTGAAAGACAGTATTAAGGAACTGAATATGGCGTACTGTTATTTCTCAAACTTATTTCTCAAATTATGTCAGTATATCGCTTTTTTAATCTACAATAATTATTTTTAAAACTTAACATGTATGTATGTATTTAAATTATAAAGATTTTAAACACAACGTAATTATGGTGGCTTTTTATAATTTCTACACATTTTATAATATTTTTACGCATACATGCTAAGAAATTTAAATTTATTCTATGAACAATTCATAATAAATTTAATATAACTATTATATAATAAACACTTGCCTATAAAAAGAAAAGAAAAAAGGTAATTATTATAAATAGTTACTTAGCTATATTATAAATCAATTATTATAAATAGTTACTTAGCTATACTATATAATAAGCAAGCTATATTTTATTAAAATTATGTTTTCAATAAAGCTGGTAAATGTTGCTATGGAATTTATAAATTACAAAATGGACATAATAATGCGGTCACCCTAACGATTATTAAAAATAAAGAGCACCTCAATAAAAATATTTAAAATTTTCTGTTATACTTTATATTGATAAATGATCATGAAAATGACAGTGATTACAGGGTTATTAGTGTAATAAATTTTATTTATAGTCCAACAGAATATAAGGGTTTTCACATACTGGACAAGTATGAGCAGTATAAACATTTTAACAATGGCGGCTGTGCTATCACTTAACCTCACACGCGTTCAATAAATATATCGTTACAGCGTTTGGACACGGCCTTATAAAATATTACCCGAAATTTTTTGTCGACGACCCGTAAAACTTTCGCAATCAAGGGTGGAAAAACAAGCGACGCCGCTGGATGTTTTTAGTCTTAAAAGTTTGTAAATGTTAGGCTGTACAGAATTTTTTGTTACGTCATCGATCGTTAAGTTTGGAACAGTATATAATACAGAATTAGAAAACTGTTTTGTTGCATACATTTTAAAAACTGACTCCAACAAATACCTATCATACCTATACAAAAAAATAGACACAAGCTGGCGTAACTCATTTATTTATTGCGAACTTGATATAATTATAATATGTAAAAATTACCTCGTTCGATCCGAAGGGGCATTAACATTATCGAAAAAGAATAAAAAAATCTATACATTTTTTTTGTTATATTGAGAAAATGATTACTTAAATAGAATCATATTATCATGATACCTAACATAACCCTTGCGGATCAACCTAAGATTTCTTTACACCACATGATAAGTATATTATGTATAATATGAGGTAGGTACCTATAGGAATACCTTTTTTTATGCTTTCAAAACTCCTATCAATGATTGATAACTTCACTAAATCCAATCATCCCACTATAATATAAATGTAAATAAATAAATCACGCGTACACCGTTAAAAGGTTTTTAATGAAATATTTTACTCGGTTAAGCAAGTTGAATATAATGTAAAAAATCACTAACCAAGTCCTAATTGAATTTCCCTCACAAAATTAAGTTATTACTTCATGCGTACTGAATTCTGAACACCCCACGTTCGGTCAATTTTTTGTCCGCAAAAAGTTCGAGCAAGTTTAGTCCCTAACGTACCAGAGAAAAACTAACAGACGGTCAAAGCAACAAAATACTTAAAAATACAGGTTGGAATAAAAATCACAGCCTCATCGACAAAGGCCGTCCATCTTAAGGCAGCATTAAACAAAGAATAGGGGGACCATAATGTGATTTAGGCCCGAGGACAGACGCGCCACGTTAATCTTTACGTCCACTCCCTAGGGTGTCATTCCTACAGCCACGGGCAGAGACGTGACTTCTTCACGTCTTAAAATATTGGCGAATTGATTTCAAAATAGTTCTTCTGGACATCATTATTGGGTTTATTATCTTTGGTCCATTTGATATTTGTCGTCTTAATATTCTATGATCGCACGAACATCATTTCCAAAGACTTTTAGACTGCATTATAACTATTACTTCCTACAAATAAATGTCAAAGTTTGTTACCTTATAACGCGTAGACCGTTGTATCTTAACACGTAAATAGATCATATCCTCGATAAACACAATTAATACTTTTTATTCTGGTCAAACCTCTGCACGGGCAAACCGCGAGCAATAGCTATTAATAATTTAATGTAAAATTCATAAAACGTAGTTATTTTGTATTTTAATTAGAGTGCAGTTGCTTTTAAACGAAGCATTAAATTTATGCATAGTTGGTGCTTTCGTTGGATAATAACACTAAAAATTTTGTAGAAAAGAAAATCGAACGCGAAAAAATTTCCATAGTTCGCATAGTTTTTAAAAATGTTATTAAATCTGAACTTCCAAAAACTTAATTTACAAAATATTAATGGCACTTAAAAAAAATTTTAGATACAAAAGAAAATGGAAGAAGTCATAAAAAGTAATGATACTTTAATTTATTCGAAAAAATGAGAGCTTTTTCTTGATATGCCTATCCATTACTGAAGTTCAGCGGTTAGTTTTATAAAACTGGAAACCTCTGACTTGTCAGTCGACGGTGATACCACTAATCTATCAGAACTGTTTTTTAAATAAGAGCTAGAAACTATTTAAGAAAAAATAAAAAATTCCCAGTCCATTATCCTACCCTTAGTACCATTACTCGCATATTTAAGACCAGTAGAACCTGTACCTAACGACCTACACCGAATCTCTAATGTTTCATTAATAATTTAAACCCAAACCTTCTAAATTAATTACTGCGACAAGACTTATCGATAGCCGTCCTTCCCTGTCACTCTCAACTTACAGATTAAAATATATATTTAAATATACCTCATGTAATAAGGTCAGAGGTTATTAGGGTCTCGCAAACTCTCAAGCAATATTCATAATATACATCATAGACCTAACACTGTGTTACTTTGTGTCCCAAAATGGCCTATACCGTTCTAAAATTATGTAACATTGACGTCACAGTGCCTCAGCTGGAAAACGTGTACTTTGTTGTAAATAATTTATGACTCCGTCTAAAGTTTCACTCGCTTTGTTCGATAAGGTTTATGGGTAAGCTTTGGTCACGGTGTGGTTGTAAGCGGATAAGTGTCGTTTGTTAACCGCTAATCGGTAATGGGCAGTAATTATTTAACATCTTTTCTATTACAAAATTCAAGCAGCAAACTAGTCAATGTTAACCGATTTCCAAAAAAAAGAGGTTCTCGATGCATATTGTTTTTAAATTAGTACTTTACATTATCATGTATATTACTTCGTGATTCAGCTGATTCGAGTAATTATTATTTTGTTCAAAATAGTATACTATCCAATTGGTCTATTATAAATATTGTCATAATCGAATGAATCGAATAAACTTTCATCGATAGCAAACCTCTTGCAACAACTAATTACACATTGTAGTTGATAACCGACTTAAAGAAAAAGGGGTGGTTGTTTACAAACAGATTTAAAAATAGTAAGAAGCTAGATATAAAAAAAAAGTTCGTTTTGTACTTAGTCGGTGTCAAGGCTTAGGATGAGGTGGTTTAAGCTTACCGCTTAAGCTTGATACAATTTTAACTTGATTGAACAACTTAGTAAAGTTATACAAGCTCATTTTTTACAATTACAATAACAAGATAATAATTTATTAAAGAAATTTATTAATCACATTAGGCCAAGAATAAAAAAGTCTGCAAATGAAGTCTTATTAAATTAAATCTTATTACATAAAAACTAAATGAACTGATTCGTAGCTTCTACCTTAAGTTTTACCTGACTGCGGTAAAAAAAGGAATAATTACTACTCACCGACCGAAGTGGCTATTGAATACACCCACCTGAAAAGAACAGACTTCATGAATATTCTGAAAAGCTCTTAGTGGAAGTTTATTGAAAAGAAACGGGGGAGACATTGAAAGATTGTAAAGGTTGTGGTACATTTGCGAGTTCCGCAGGTGGCGTTTCGTGGTACATTCTGTCATTCATACATTTACTTACAAAAGAAAATAATGTTTTTAGTTTTTATTTTAGTTAACAAGTAATCATAATTGTACTGTATCTAAAATATGTTCGGAATAAAAGTATTTATATTCAAGAATTTATTAAGTTGAAACCAATTGTATTTTGCTCTGATGAATATTACATTTCACAACAATTATTCATTCTGACCACCGGCACCGGTAATATTTCCGTTTCACCGTTCCCGATAATATTATATTTTATATATTTAAATGTATATCTTTGTTTTTTATATATTACTAGATTTTCCCGCGTGGCTTCGCTCACGTAGACTATAGAATATTTTAAATATAATTTATTTTATTATTTTAAATCGAATTAATATAATCTAGGTAGTACTGCCCATGAGAACAACTTGTACAGCTTTTAGTCGATGCCACTACTTTTAGTGTCATTGTATAAGCAGAATTAGGTGCAGGGCGAATGACAATCAATTATAATGTCGGTATAGCAATCACAAATAGTCGCCTATAATAATAATCCAATTCTAAAAGATTTCCAAGGAATTTTCAAAGGAATATCAAGGTACACTTTGGCAAAAAAGAGTCTGTAAAAATTGCAGGCGCCACTGGTGCACTTTTCATACTACAATTCAAAATTTCAAGTTATTTGGTGCTTACGTATTACTAAAACGATTTTTTTGTCATCAATTATTATGTAATGACTCACTTTATGGCTATTTTAGTACTCACAAACTTAGTTTTTAAGATTTTTAGTTTTAGTTCTAGCTGTCACCGCCTCAGACTCTTTTTTGCCAAGCTGTATAAGGTAAGTTTTTCTTTCAAATATAAAAAAACAAATAAAATTGAAATATCGAATTCTAATCCGATTTATATTTGACATTCCAATTTTAAAGAGAATTACATTGCACCAAGCCAGTTTCAATCAAAAGCACTAAGGAGTATTGATATCAACTTCGATGCAAATCACCCCCAAAATAACTTTCTACCCCTTTTTAACCCCGTTAGGCGATGAGTTTTAATAAAATACGAAACACGTGTTCCATTAATTCTGTAAAAGAATGTTTATGCAAAATTTGAAGTAGATTGGACCAAGGAATCACGTTGTCCCATACAAAGTTTGCCCCCGTTTTTCACCCCCTTAGAGGTAGTATTTCGAAAAATCCTTTCTTATCGGATCCCTACGTCATACAAAGAATACACCCTCCAAGTTTCAGGTCTCTACGATCAGCGGTTTAGGCTGTGCGTTGATCCGTCAGTCAGTCAATCAGTCAGTCAGTCATTCAGGACAAAGCATTTTATATGTATAGATAAGTATATTTAAAAATGTATTTTATATGTATTGTAAACGAATACATAGATAATAATTTATTCAAAAGGTATACTACAGATGTTTGTATCTTTGATATTGTATGCAGATGTATCTAAGTACCTAGTGTTAAAAAAAACATCTCAATCACAAACTGTAAACTTCGTCTTCCACAAGTCCGTATGACCCGTAATTACGTCAACGTCACTATCCAACGGATCTCTAAAGGAAAGAAGGCTTCTATTAAATAAATATTGAGTTAAGTTATGCAAATGTTCAGGAAGTAATTTAAAAGAACTTAAGATGGGTATCTGTATAGGTCTTTGCTAGGGAAAGCCGATAAAAATATTGTAGACCGCTGCATTTTAAAAGCTCGGTTCACAAGGATGCAAAAATGTAGGTTTGACATCTTTTTTTTTATTCTTTTTTTTTAAGGACTTTTATTCTGTAAGAATATGTCATTCCCATCAGGCCTGCCTGAACATTATTGTATCTACTTAATTATTAAGGACATCTAGTAAACAGAGTTTAATAGAATAGAAAAAGTTCCCAATCGCCGCGAGCGCGTTTGTTTATTAGATATAGAGATCTCGCGTACTATGCGGCTGATTATTTCACTACTATACCTAATACTTTCTACGAATAAGTTTATATTCAGCATAGTCGTACCTACCGTCTGATTTTCGGATTATTATCGCCCGTAGGACGGTCCTTGGGAGTGAATAAGCTTCTTCATAATTATTTAAAATTAATTTGTAGTGGAGTGCCGTTAGACATAAAAATGGCAAAACCTCGGAATCCAGGGCCAGTCGATGAATCTTTATAAAACCTTTGGAAATGTGTTTTTAATAGTGTCCAGAAAAAAGTTAAAATAAAAAATTTCACCGATCTCGATTACAACAATTATTTTTAACCAATTTTAAAAAGGAGGAGGTTCTATGTTCAGCTCTATGTATTTTGTTTTGTATGTTTACCGATTTCTCAGTCAATTGTGAACCGATTTTAAAAATTCTTTTTTTCTTTTAAAGAGTATATTCCCAAGTTGGTTCCATAAAAATATTGTCGTGATCTGATCATGGGCTTAGGAGATATGGAATGGAACTCCTCGTAGGATAATAGCAGAATGGTCGTAACAAGTAATATTGGTTAGTTAATAAGCGCAGTCGATGGCTACTGACAAGTTATGAGTAAGAAGGGGGAGACGTGGCAACCCCCCCCCCCCGCCTTACCTAAATCACTATCGAAGATTAAAAATATCGCGTGAGGTATCGTTTGAAAAGTCTTCTCATAAGGATTTCAAATATGAGCCTCTCTGGGGGGGGGGGGGAAATTACGAGGGGCAAACACCACTAAATATCGTGATATCGTGAAATTATTATATATATATTTAATACCTACTTTCAAAAAATAAACCGACGTGGAGTCGGTTCCAAGGCAAGTTCTTATTGAAAAGGTAAAAGAAGTTAGAACTTGACTTGGAACTGACTCCAAAACTTTTTAAAGTTATTTCAAGCTTTTTAGTTCCTTTCGATGTCGTTTGTGAGGCTAATATTTGATATCGTTATGAAAAGCCTTTAAACGATATCTTTTTTCTTTTTTTGTGGCCTATGCCGGAAGTCCACAACGTACGACCGTAACGCTCGTACGGTACGAGACGACCTCCTCGCTATCGGCTACAGCTCGCATTACGGCCGACAGCGAGATGCTCTGTTGGTGGATTGTCGCGCCGAGGGCACGCCGTTGCACCTTCCAAGCCGGACACTGCTCGAGAGTGTGCTGGGCCGTGTCTACAGCGAATCCGCAGTAGTGGCAAACAGGGATCTCTACCTTTTCAAACGATACCTCACGCGATATTTTTAATCTTCGATAGTGATATAATGCGGGGGGGGAGGGGTTACCACGTCTCCCCCCTCTTCCTCATTACTTGTCAACCATCGACTGCGCTTATTAACTAACCAATATTACTTGTTACGACCATTCTGCTATTATCCTACGAGGAGTTCCTTTCCATATCTCCTAAGCCCATGATCAGATCATGACAATATTTCTATGGGACCAACTTAGGAATATACTCCTTTAAAGAAAAAAAGAATTTTCAAAATCGGTTCACAATTGACTGAGATATCGGTGAACATAGAAATCAAAATACATACAGCTGAACATAGAACCTCCTCCTTTTCAAAATTGGTTAATAAAAATTGTTGTAATCGAGAGCGGTCAATTATTATTATTTTACTTTTTTCTGTACACTATTAAAACACATTTACAAAGTTTTTATAAAGATTCATCGACTGGCCCTGGATTCCGAGGTTTTACCATTTTTATGTCTTACGGCACTCCACTAAATATAAATGGAAATTCCAAAGGAAAAATCCGAAAAAAAAAAAAAATGAGATCGGTGAAATTTTTTTTTTTAACTTTAATCTGTAGACTATTAAAAACATATTCCCAAAGTTTTTATAAAGATTCATTGACTGGCCCTGGATTCCGAGGTATAAAGCTTACGGCACTCCACTATTGATTAAATATGAGAAAACGTCACAATATGTCTTTTATTTAAGATTTTTGGATTTTATGGTAACATCTTGAAAAAATTATAAATAAATATATTTTATTATTTATTTAACGTAGCAGTGAATTCTATCTAGTCTAGACCCTCACGGTAAAGACATTTACTAGCCGATAATGTGAAAGCTTGGAAAATCCATTATTTATAAACAAAAAATTAACACCAATCATGTAAATGGTTTGTGAAACAGCAGCTGTGTGAGAGTTTTTATGGAAGTATTGTAATATTATCAATTTTGGTAACAAAATATTTAGGACCTCCATGATTAATTTATGTATGTTAACACGTGAATTACACAGGCCGAAAACTTCAGCAGTCCTAATCCTAGATTAAAATGTATAATCCAACATCTCTAGGGTTTATATTTGTTGTAATTTTGTATTTGAAAAAGAAAAGACGTGTTTTATCAGGTTTGTTATTTAATGATATATGACGTCACCTAGTTACATAAAATTAGAAGAATTTTGAATACATATTTATGAACAGAATAAGGCCAGTATTATTACAACAATATTGTTGTCTATAGACTTGATAAATACACGCATTTTTCTCTCTGAAACATTATACAAATGTCTATGGTACAAAAACCATAAGACGCGTCATCGAGGATCGTACCAATTATACAAAACCACATTTATCTTACCCGCTCACAACAGACGCATTATTAATTAAAGCAGACGAGATTAACAGCTATTAATAAATAGATATAACAATAACAGGATAATGTAGCTATAGCAGCTATATCAGCTATATCTTATCTTTCCACGTCGCCGGCTATTTGTGCCGCTTATCCAATATTTGGGGACGTAATGACGTCATAATAGAATTTGGCGATTAATTATTTTTGTATCCGCAATGACTTGCAAAAGGCTATGATTGACAAACTCCACTAAGATGTGAAAAGCTTTTGAAATTATAGGCAGTCATACAGTTGGTGTTTTGGGACGCTTTAGTCCAGCTTACAGAAAGTGATAGTTTATGTCGAATAGTTTATGTTAGGACTTTGTATTGAAATATTATGTTTTGATACATCTGACGTCTGCGTCGTATTAAATAAAAATATGGGAAGGTATTATCATTCAATGCTATTGTAAGGTTGGTACATTTACTATGGTCAATGTTATAATATAGATTATCTGTGGTTAGCAGAAAAAGCAATAAAACAGTTAGACTTCAACCGTGGTTTCAATTCTTTGCATTGGCGACGAGTCTGATGTAAAATAGATTTATTTTACTCCGAATCTGCGCGTATTTCGTTTAAAGTATTTTAAACTTGACTCAGTGTCATATGTGATTGTAGAATTATTATTTTCGCAATGCCTATTGGAAAAATTGAACCGTTTGATCTAAGTTCTAAACAATGGCCGGCATACATACGACGTGTAAAACAGTTTATTATTTTAAACGAAATCAAACCTGAGTTAAAAGTACCGATGTTGATAACGGTTGTCGGGGATGCAACGTATAGTTTGATGTGTGATTTATGTGCTCCCGAGAACCCAGAAAATAAAAAGTTCGAGGAGCTAGTAGAATTAGTTCGGGCTCATCTTGAACCACAGCGTTCAGATATCGCCGAACGGCACATTTTCCGACAAAGAAGACAACGTCCCGGGGAATCGTTGACCGCATATTTACAAAGTCTCAAGCATCTCGCGGTTACTTGCAACTTTGGCAATCGACTCGAAGAAGACCTCAGAGATCAGTTCGTATCGGGTCTAGCGAGTGAAGTTATGAGATCTCGCATCTTCGCCGAGAAATCGGTTAACTATCAGAAGGCGGTGGAGCTAGCTCTGGCTCTAGAGGCGGCAGACCGGCACGCTGAGGTAAGCGGTGGCGGACTGGCTGCGAAGGGGAGCGTGAATGTCGGCGGCGTGGCAGGCAGCGAGGCGGGCGAGGGCCTGCACGCGGTGCGCGCCCGGCCTGGAGGCGTCAGGCAGCCGCGCGCAGGGGCCTCGACCGCGCCCGCTAGCACGGGCGGCGGTGGATCCCGAGACGGTGCGGGCTGCTGGCGGTGTGGCAAGAGTCACCCGGCAAACCGGTGTCGATTTGTAAATTACAATTGCGACAATTGTAATCAACGCGGTCACTTACGTGTGATGTGTAATAAAGAGCGTAATCGTAAAAGTGGTGACTATCAACGTCAAAATTTTGTAGATTGTTCCGAAGATGACTTCTTCAACATGGTGGTATCACCTGCGCAAGGTAATAAACCATATTATATTAAGGTGCAAGTGGACTCTGAAATTTTGGAGTGCGAAATAGATACTGGTAGTCGTATTTCAGCTATTAATGACAGTTGCTACGAGTTGTTATTCAAAGACCGATCATTACAGACTGATAGAATTTAATTTTGCGTAGTTATTCTGGCTCAAAAATTGAACCCGTCGGATACATTTTGGTAAATATTAAATTTAAGAATGTTAGCGCTAATAATGTAAGATTGTATGTAATAAAAGGCGGCGGCAGACCGCTATTAGGCCGAGATTGGTTAAATGATTTAAAAATAACGCAAATTAACATTAACAAATTAATTGAAGAGGATCAGTTGTTGAGTCAGTTACGCAAAGAGTATCCTGAAGTGTTTTCAGACCAGTTAGGGACTTGTAAGAAATCGTTACGTTTACAGCTCGTAGACTGCGAGGGTGTGTATGTGCGCGCACGCCCAGTGCCTCTGGCACTGCGCGCGCGTGTGGAGCGCGAGCTGGAACGGCTCCAGCAAGACGGCTCTATATACCGCGTGGAGCACTCGGATTTCGGGACCCCTATTGTACCTCTGGTTAAAAGTAACGGGGAGCTCAGGATTTGTGGGGACTATAAAATCACCATTAACCCTAAGTTGAAACGTGATTTTTATCCGCTTCCGCGTATTGAAGAATTATTTGCAAGTTTAAGCAACGGAAAGGAATTCACCAAACTTGATCTTTGACACGCTTATGAACAAGTACTATTTGAACCAGAGTCACAAAAGTTTACGGCGATTACGACTCATATAGGTACGTTTGCTTATAGGGGAACTCCATATGGTTTGTCTTGTGTACCTGAGCAATTTCAAAAAATGATGGAGGAAACTTTACGCGGTATTCCAGGCACGGTTATGTTTCTTGATGACATATGCGTTACCGGTAAAGATCGACACGCACATATACGCAGTCTGCGAGCTGTGCTCGAGCGGTTACGGCAGATGTGTCTTACTGTTTCTTTTAAAAAATGTATATTTCTACAAAAAAGTGTAACATATTTAGGGTTCATAATAGATGAAAACGGGTTGCATCCCGATCCCGCCAAACTGGACGCGATCGCCAACATACCCACTCCCACCGACGTCACACAACTTAAAAGTTTTTTGGGGCTACTAAATTACTATGGGAAATTTATTCCCAATTTGAGTTCGTTACTCCATCCATTGCACAATCTTCTGAGAAAAGATATTCAGTGGGATTGGGATTCGCGTTGTGTGAGTGCGTTTGAGAAGGCTAAGAAAGTATTATTAAGCGATAAGGTGTTAGCTCATTATGAAGAGGGGCGACCGCTGGTGTTGTCTGTAGATAGTAGCGCATACGGCGTGGGCGCGGTCCTAGCTCATCGCTACGACGATGGCAGCGAAGGGCCCGTTTGTTGCGCTTCGCGCTCTCTCAACGATGCTGAGCGTAACTATAGCCAGCTTGACAAGGAGGCCTTGGCTATCTTTTTTGGCGTTACTAAGCATCATCAGTTTCTTTTTGGTAGGCGATTCCTTTTGCGCTCCGATCACAAGCCTCTTACATATATTTTTGGGCAGAAAAAAGGCATACCTCAGACGGCGGCTAGTCGACTGCAGCGATGGGCTGCGCGGCTGGCGGGCTATGATTTTTCCATTGAATTTGTGAAGTCTGCGGATAACGGTCCGGCTGATAGTTTATCACGTTTGCCTTTACCACTTGAGCGGTCATCCACTTCCCACATCGATTATTTACATTTTGTTGAAGATTCGCTATCTTTAGATTTTAATGATGTGGCTAAAGAGACTCAGCGTGATCCGCTTCTTTGTAGAGTACTCGGTTACCTATTATTTGGTTGGCCGGCATCGGCTAATTGTGATGACGAGAAAGTGTTTTTTGCTCGTAAACAGGATTTATTTACAGATCGCGGTTGTATTATTTATAAATTTAGGGTAGTGATTCCATTAAAGTTAAGAGCAGATATTTTGAAAGAAATTCATAGTGGCCATTTAGGTATGAATAAAATGAAAAACATTGCTCGAAACTATGTATACTGGCCAAACATTGATAGGGATATTGAGGATACTTGTAGTGCGTGTGACGCGTGCAGGTCGGTACGGGACGCGCCCGCACGTGCTCCTCTACATCCGTGGGAGTACCCGCTATACCCCTGGCAGCGCGTTCATGCTGATTTTTTTGATTGTGCTGGTAAGCGATTTTTTATTTTAGTGGACGCACACTCTAAATGGATTGAGACAGTAGTCATGGCAAGTACTACAGCTAGCGCGACTATTACTACATTGCGATCTATTTTTGCTCGTTTCGGTATTCCATCACAATTAGTGACCGATAATGGCCCACCTTTCTTTTCAGAAGAGTTTAACCAATATTGTAAAAATAATTGAATAAGGCATTCTACATCAGCGCCTTATAGACCTCAAGGTAACGGTGAAGCGGAAAATGCCGTAAAAACAATTAAAAAGGCGATTAAACGAGCTATTTTTCAAAAAGAGGACATTTTAACTGCTTTGTACAGATTCTTATTTCAATATAGAAATTGTGATCACGCAACAACTGGTGTGTCACCTGCGGTTGCACTTTTTGGACGTCGTCTGCGTGGGCGCCTCGATGCGTTACGTCCGGATGGGGCGGCCGTGGTACGTGCTGTGCAGGATAGACAGGTAGCGGCTGCAGGCGGACAACCGACTGCAGGGTTCGTTGTGGGTGATCATGTTCTCGCTCGTAATTATTCCAAGAATGGGGACAAATGGGCAAAAGGTTACGTTTCCGAAGTTACTGGACCAGTGTCTTGCAAAATTAAAGTGGGAGAAGGGTTGGAATGGCGTAGACATCACGATCAACTTGTCCCGCTTAGAAATCATAGCCGCTATTCGCTATCTCGCACGAGTACGCAACCGATAGTGGAAGAGTCTGAGGTATCTGATGGCCGCGATACACAGCTCGCATCGGGTGCTGACGACAATTGCAAAGGTCAGGCCGAACCGGATGTCGTAGTGATTGATTCGGGTGATGAGTTTAAAGACGCGTTTGATGATGAGTTGAACGTTCAACCGGGGCCGAGAACATCTCTGCCGCCAGACGCCTCAGCACGAGCAAAGAGAGCTTATACTAGGTCTAAAAAGAAAGAATTGAATGTTTGATAAACTTTGTTAATTTACAATTATATTTATTTTTTTCTTTGTTTGCTGTAAGATTAAATTTCTTTGGTTTCTTTGTATATTAGGATATACTTCTGATTTGGTGTAGGGATGTGTAAGGTTGGTACATTTACTATGGTCAATGTTATAATATAGATTATCTGTGGTTAGCAGAAAAAGCAATAAAACAGTTAGACTTCAACCGTGGTTTCAATTCTTTGCAGCTATATGTATATGTTAAGCTATATTTTTTTCAAACTACTGACCTTCTTGTTTATGTTATGTTTGATGAAAGAACCTAATAGATAAAAGTTTAAACTGCGTTATCACTATTATTGGTTTTCTTACGATATTCTTTTTTCCTGTTTCAAGCAGTAGGTACTATTGAAATTATTTTGATAGGTACGAATTTAGCTATAAAAAGACGACTGCGACATTCAAAATTTCAGTTCAAAGATCATACCGCTAGGCCCACAGCTATAAAACAACAACAAAAAAAAGACTGCTAAAACATTTCTCCAAAACCATAGTTAATAACGCTTTTATGCCTGGCCAGTCTCAACCCAACTTTTTCAGAACACCCGAATTCAAAAATACTGAAGATTTGGAAGCAAAAACTTTCCCATGTAAGAGATCATTGACATCTGTTGCATAAAGCTGTTCATTTCGTACAAATGTGTGTTGAATCCCAAAGTAGTTTTTGATGTGTCTGGTTATTGATACGTGTAAAGATTGAAATTTCTGACAGTCATGCTTAGTTACTAGTTTTGGAGTAGACTGTTTGTATTGGGTGATTAATGGCATGTTATATAATGTTCCCTTCAGTTATTTAATGTGGAGTTTGAAGTATTATATGAGGACAATGTATGTTGTTAACTTGCTTTTTTGTATGCCTGTTTGGTACTACTGCAATCGATTATTATCCAAGTATAGAGACTTTAAATGTAGCTCTTAACTGGATGACAATGCATTGTTAACTCAATTTATTGTCTGTCTGTTTATGTTTTTATTAAACATAAACATGGTAATCTTTTTTATTCTTAACTTACTACTAGATACATATTTTCTAGCGCCATGGTTATGTTATAAAAGGGAATCAACTCAATGGACGAGGCAAAAATGTGTCTAATTTCAAAATATTATCTAGTTGCAAAGTTTTGTTTTTGTCTACCTGACTTATTTAATCTACATCACATTTTGCGTAAAGTTCTATAAAATCTTTTGAATAAACATCCTTTTGCATTAATACAAGCAGACACACATGGTCGATAAAGTCAATCACATTCAGTCACTTCAGTCATTCACGGACTTCCGTCAGCGTTTCAGTGGAACATCAGGGGGCATCAACCAAAACAAAAGAGAATGCATCCCAAAACGTCCAATAGTTCTCTGCACATGAATGACTAATACCTCCCCCTACCCAACCTAACGACCGGCGCCATCTGCCGGTAATTATGCGATACGTGCTTTGTGAAAAAAATACGCCTCTAATTGTTTTTGTAGCAATTTCGCGTCCAATTTAGGGGGACCCCACATAAAACCGAGGTTATGGTGTTATGTTCAAGTAATGATAATTTGATAGGCGGTTTCACACAACATATGTTTCGCCTCCAATCCCTTGCCTTTCTCGCTATGTATAAATTATTTGATTTTTGGAAAAACAACCCGGGAGCTGATTAGATGGCTCGACTCGTGTTTAGGCAAAGGTATTGAATTTGTAATCAGATTATTATACTGGGTTTACTGATGATTGGGATTGCGACTCAACTTGGGTCTACTAGCTATGGACGGCAATATGCTGAGTTTTGCAATTTTACTTAATTAAGTTTTATAAGTCCTTTAGTCGGAAACGGCTACTTTATACGCAGCAATTTTTTCACTGTGTGATGTCAGGAAAGAGTAGCATCAACACCTCTCCCTCAGCAAGGTCCCTCTCTCTCTCTCACCTTCTGGTGGCTTATCTGAAGAACGGGTCCACTTTGGTCATCCTTTTAAAGGCAGAAGTGTTTTTTCGTAGACCACATTACCGCTTCGTGGACTCGTGGTCAAATACATGCCTACTTCAAAGTTAAAAATAGAGAAAGAAAATACAACCCTTGCATTACCACTATTACCAACATTATTGCTCATTTAAACTCCGAGAACAAAAACACAAAGCAAAACTAGTCCAGCACTACATTATGAAAAAGAGCGTAATCCAGCTATATCCACGGAACACAGTTATTCTTTATGACGCCGACGGGGGCCTCAAAGCGTGACGTCATACCAACAAAGAGCGAGATTTACCCAAAAGTGTCCTTTTCTTTGTCGTATGATATGCGCATTTTTATAAGCAGGAATCCAGTGTGGTCACACTATTGGCGGTAAAAGTAACGGTAGTTTAAAAATGAGGTAATATTGAATTATTGCGGTAGAGCCATGCTGGTTCTAGCACGAATGGTTCGAGTCAATAGAGGTAATACCGGGTTCTGACAAAATAATAACGTGTATTAATTTACGCCATAATATTAACTTGAATTTCACGCCAGAATATTGACGTGAATTACTTCACGCCAGAATATTGACGTAAATTATTTCACGCCAGAATATTGACGTGAATTAATTCTCGCCAGAATATTGACGTGAATTATTTCACGCCGGAATATTGACGCTCATGCCTAAAAATTCAAATGTTTCATTCAGTTGAAAATCATTCAATACATCATCATCATTCCTATACCCTTTTTATTCCCAAACTTTGTTGAGGTCGGCTTATATTTAGGTACAACCATTTTTATATTCCTAGGAAAAAAATCTATGAAACTATAATATTAAGAAGTAATATCTGAATTTCAAAGCAAAGTAAAGTTCCAGCCTTCATTCACTACCCTCCTTATCCGGCGAAAACGGTTTTTTCCAAATCCGGATTATATTCTCATCTCGAGCGAAATGTATTCTGTATTTATCGTCGCTGACCGGACGTTTTTAACAATGACCACTGCATACTTTATTCAAAGAGGGAGATTGTCCGGAATAGATTTAGAAATGCCTCTTTATAATAAGATTAGGTCTAGGATATCAAATTTTTAAGTGAATAAAAAATAAACCTAAATTAAAATCTACATTATGCATATAAAAAGCAAGGCGAATTTACTTCGGTTAGATAATTTGTTTACCTTCATATTTTTATTAATCAAAAGGAACCTTCAGGTTTCAGTGTACCTACTAGAAAGAAAGAAAGAAAACACATTTATTCCCTTTTGGGCAGAAACACAAAAACCAAAAACAAAAACAACGACAATAAATAAAAAAAACAAATTGGAAAATAAAAATAAAAACTATATTTAGTGCATCTTTTAGTAGACTTTATAAAGTAATTTCTTAATAAACTACTGTTTTCTTTACATTATTATTTGATTTGAACTTTGTTTAACGCAAATTACATGTCTTTTACATGTAATTTGCGTGTGTATTTTGCGTAATTTGCATGTAATGTTTTCAGCTTTAAGCTTAAAAAAAATTAAGGTTTAGTTTTGCAATATTCTCAATATGTTACTTGGCTCGATTTTCTCAGTCTTATTCAAACAAGCTCTACAATTAAATTACCCACCTCATACCTTATACCTTTATAAAAACATCAAACAACCCTTCACACGTAGGTAAGCAAAACCCAAATCAAAATTTTAGTGCGCACACAAAATAACGTTTGATTACAAATTAAATAAACAATGGGGAGCAAACGAATCGTGCGCCGGAAACGCACAGCGCCACCGCGCCGGAAGCGGTGGCCGTCGCGCTATCAGGTGTCGTTCACGCGGCTTTATGTTTCCGGTCCGACTTCCACGTCAGCCTTTGGGAATGTAGCAAATTAATCGATAGTTTCCACCTGATTAATGAATTAGTTTCTTTTCAATAGGTTTTTTACCTATATCGTGCGTTTTTCAATAGGTTTACAACTTATAATAACACCGAAACCGATCCAATATTGGTCAATGACACAAATATTTAACTATAATACAAATATTTGACACCAAGCAGAAGCCAATCGCTGAATCGCTACGCCAATCGTGGCCTTATTTAGTTTAGTTTAAAATAGAAAAGAACTATACATCTACACATTTGTAAATAATTAAACCGATTTTCAAAAAAAACTGTTACCACTGTACAGTAGTAAAAAAAAATTTAAAAAAAGATTTTTAAAACTGATTTCTAAACTAACAGACCGTAAACAAACATACAGACAAGAAAACGATTGGATAAAACGTGGTTAAAAAAATATATTTCCATCATCATCTCCCTGCTTTTTTCCCAATTTATTTGGGGTCGGCGTAGTATGACCTCTTTTTCCACACATCTCTATCACCCGTCATCTCAGTAGTCACTTCCTTTCTTGCTATATCATCTTTCACACAATTCATCCATCCACAAAGGTCTGTCTCTTTTCTTGTATCCATCTACTTCCAACCTCAATACTCTTCGCACAACATGGTTAAAAAAATTATATTTCCATGAAGACATATTTTAAAAGTTAAAATACTAAATTAAACCACTTTACATGACAACAAAGGCTACACAGAAACATTAGAACAGACACAGCTACCACCAAACAGCGGGGAATATAATAAATAAAAAATAATAAGAAAACTTTCCCCATCATAGCAGAGAGAACTCACGTCGAGAGATGGCAATTCACCAATTTCATGCAACATGTAATGACAAAGTAAAATCAACCCTGACTTTATGACATAGAGTCTATTTCCTAATGCAGAAGTGGTAATATTGTCGCACCGTAGGTAAATCATTGAATGCATTAGTGATGTAGCTGTATACGGCGAACCGATCGAAAATGGTCCCATATGTACTTCGGTTCTTGTTTAGGCCCGATTTTTGTAGATGATATGCGTTGTGTATCATATCAATGGCTAGTTTTAGTAAGCTAGTAGGAATTCACATCAATATTTTTGATTGTTTAGAAACGGAACTTCTCTGCATTCAAAAGCAATTCGATCAAACTCCTTACATCAAATTTTATTGAAAACTAGCTGACCCGACGTTGTCGTATCCAAATTTTAATAAATTTGTTAAAAATCCTACAGATTAACATTATTTTCAGTTATTTTCTAAATTTTCCAACTTTTCTGGGCAACTTTTAAAAATTTTCTTTTCCTAAAAACTTTATTTGGACTATAATATTTGTTTTATTTTTCCAAATAGGTTCAACCGTTCTCAAGTGATGCGTTTACCAATAAACAACATTTGAAAAATTTATTTAAATAAATAAATACTTTATGTAATAATATTAAACTTCTAAAACTTTACAAAATTTCTTCAAACTAACTATTCTAATAATATTTTCACAACAAATACCTAAACTAAGAAAAAAAGTTCTTAGTCAAAATACCTGTTCTAAATCAAATACCTGTAGTAGAAAAGCTTAGGTAAGTATATGATTTATCCACAAATTTTAAAAATTCTGTTCATACCACAGTAAACTACTAGATAAAAAAAACTTTATCGTAAAAAGAAAAATCCTAACCCACCTCACACCTGCCTGCATAATTTTACTATCACCATAAAACAACAACAGACTTGGTGTCACCTCACTAAGACGCGTCCTTAACATTCACTTTCAGAGAACATTGCCACAACTCCACAAGAGTTTAGGAACAGCAATCACTCAGTGCGTAATCTCTCAGGATTTTCGTTCGCACCCTTGCGATAGTGCGCTGTGCATTTTTTTAAAGTCTGCTTCTTAGAGATAAGGGAGGTCCCCTTCTACGTCATTCATGTTAAAATCTATCAATGATATTTAATGAAAACGGAAACTCATTCGTCTTTGTGTTTAAATATTTGACGTTGACACTGACAGGCTTAGATTTCAAACTTCAAAATTCGATGAGAAAAGTTTCTAGAGCAGTCCAATGTCTTAAATTCAACATGCATTTCCTTTTTTTTATTTTCGTCGATGTAACAGTAAGTCGTAGCGCTATGATACCGTGGTGTATGTCACGATTACTAAGGTTAAAGCAGCGCTTGACGTGGTTACGTAATGGGTGGGTGACCATTCTGTAATTATTTTCCAGCATCTCCGTGCTAGGAGGCTAGTTCAGTTCTTTATTGCACTTGGATTTGCAACTTTCTCAACGGTCACAATTTACCCGCCTGCACCAACTTTTTTGGGTTTATCGTGATAAAGTATGACCTAATAGAATTATGTCACCTCAATTACGAGTATGTGAGTGAAGAGCTTTAAAATACTTGTTTTACTGGATTATAAGTCATAAGGACATCATATTAATATACATCATCAAATACAAACAGACAGAATTAGAGAACAAAGCGAGTATTCACGATAACGAGAACAATCACTGCAAACGTTTAAACGAAAAAAACATGATAAAAGAGTAACGTCAACAAACAAACATCTCTCACTATAATTGAGTACGATAACACACTTTGCCGGGGGGACTAAAATGTCGCAAAATAACCACAAAAACAAAAGCAAAATTATAATCTTCAACGTTTACCACTATCGACGCCGTCAAAGCCATAATGTCCCCCACTTTTGAGGAGCAAAAATGGTGTCCCGTTTCTCCTCAACCCCCGTTTAGTCGCGTTGGCATTTTGTTTTTGACACTTCACTTTAATCACTGTGTGAAAACATAAACAGTGGTTCTCATTTCGAAAAGAGCAGTGTTCCCCACGCAACCGAAGTGCGTTCAGAATATGCAAGCCTTTGTGTGTATGAACGGGGAAAATTACTTTTCTCGCTTTTGAACGTCTTATCGCGTTGTAGAAAAACAATACGCTTTCCTCGCGAGACTACAATCTTTCATACAACTATTGTTTGTGCTTTAGACATGTTAAAGTATTTTCGTCTCGGAATTCTAGCCACTGCAATATAAAGTAGATGCACTTTCCAGTCGCTCGTTTTTCACTTAGAAAACAAAAAAAAAACAAACAATGTTCTAAAAATATTCCTCTAACTTGAATTGCGAGGCAACAACGAAAAAGTTTTACGCTAAGAGCTTAAAGCATTTAAAGATTAACGTAAACGTTTTAAAATTAAATTCTAATGTTAGAAATAAATATTATAATTAAAAGGAACGACTAAGATAAGAATAATTAAATAATATTACAGATCATAATTGTAAACGATCCAACGATCTATAAATTAAGAGGCTATAAGATTTAATTATAAAATTCGGACTCTTTTTTCAACCTTAATGTCGATTTTACACAACATTTTCATTATAAAACAACTCTGTAACGGATTCAAGTCGCTTTATATTTATTAACTTGTCAAATCATTACGTTTCGAGTGTTTTTCAGCTCTCGTGGTCGCAAGCAGACTGAGGTGTCAAGCCTGTTAGCCGAGATGTCCGTTAAAGAGCTGTTTTATTATGTTAAACGTTCGCGAAAGTTTGAGATAACATTTTCATTGTCTGGATGTATTTCACTTTAATAAAGTACATTGTGTCACTTCAATCAATAATTTTATCAGACTATCAATAATTTTATCAGATTATGATTGATTTGACATAGATAGACATGTGCTATATTGCATAACTATATACTGTATACTATTACTGTATATAACTGTATACTTGTGGTAAAAAAAATCAATTTAGGTAATGCCTAACGTTGGAACACGTTGATAATGATTGAAACTAAGCAAGTTATTCAATCAGTAGATTATTAAATCGGCGTTGTCCTAAATTTTCAAGTTCACGTACCGTGTTTATTGATAGGTAATTCCAATTAGATATTCTACAAAATCGCTTAATTGGGTTATTAATTTATCTAATGAATTACTAAATTTAGTCATACATAATACCAATAGTTGAGCAGTAAAACGTAGCATGAAAGAAAAGATAAATCAGCTGGTTATTAGTGATTTTGATGTGCAGTTTCAATTTTTCGTGTGCTAAAAATTATGTTTTCCACTGATGATAACCGTATGCCATATTTTACACAGTTGTCAAAAACAAATGGCTACGTAACTCATCCCAAACAGTCACTGTTGATACATTCTATTCGATTAAATTTCACAAAACAAGCGCATACAGTACAGACTATATAAATCATCAAAACGGCAACAAAGCATCGATTTATTAGCGATTTCCGAATATCAAGTATGAACATTTAAACGGATGCATTCGATTATCAGTTTACGAATGAATAATCGATGTCATGATTCAATAACGCAAATGAGCGAAATGAATACGTGAAGCTTTTGTTAGGCTCATCGTACACTGTGATTGTGTTGTTTTACGATTTCCGCGCGTCAAGGGCGCTGATTGGCGCTTTAACGAGGTGCATACATTTTACGGTTAACTGCGTCAAATTTGCTAAATTTGTATAAGGGCTGTTTGATGAGCACCCTAACATCTCTAAACAACAGTCAGTTTATTAGTTTTCCAATTCAGGTGTTAACTGAAGCGAGTAGTGGGTTCATCCATTTATGATCATAATAGAGATACTTCAATATTATTGCAATGCAATAATACAAGTATAAAGTACCATATAATTATGATACAGGAGACTACAATGTTTACCGTAATCCGTACCCCTTCTCTCCTCTAATTCCGAAGTTGCCGGCCAAAAAATCTGAAATGATTCTCAATAATAGCAGGCTTACTACTTACAAAAACATACTTTTAAAAAAAACTTAAATGAAGTTCCAGGTTTGGACAGTTTTCTTATAATGATACTTAACCTTATTTATACCACGGAACATTTTACTGCGCGAGTCCAACTCGAACTTCGGCGGCTTTTTTAGTACTAAAGCCTTCCAAGACTCAGAATCAGTGTCAAAAACCATCCAATCCAAATAAGCACCTACAGTAATATTTGGGTGCACTTTAGATTTAGTAGCAGGTTAAATTTAGTACGCATATAGTTAATTTTTTTAATACAGAATTATCTATTAGAGTCTTCAAATCCCAATGGATTAAGCTGAATTGTATTCAGTTGACACATTACTAAACGATATACAAAATAATAATCATGTATAAGTCGCTGTCTATTGATTGCCTGAGAAGAATTCTCGATAGATAGCTAGAAAAACCGGTGATAATCTTGAGAAGCTATTTATTACCGGTAAGGTAGACGGTAAAAGGTCACAACGCCGAAGCCCGATACGTTGGTCCAATCAGATTCGCAGCAATCTAAACTCTTCAATCTATGATGCAATACAAATCGCCAGGAATAGAGGAGATGGCGCAACATCATTAGGGAAAGAATTATGGAAGCAGGACGTCACGACCTTCAACCATGAGGAATATGACTTTCGGAGATTAAGTCGCATGTATAAGCTAATCACAAAAGAACTACAGCTGTTTTCTTACATTACTCTTAACATCAATCAGTTCTTGATTCTTGAAATCCTTGTCACGTTTGCGGAAGACTGAACAAAATGTTAACGTTCAGTATAAATTCTTTAGTTAAAGAGTCTAGAGTTAAAGAACTTGGTTATCGATAGGACTTACAGGCAATCTAACTTGCCTTTAAGTTGAAGAAACTTCTATCTCTTCCGCTTGGTAAATACTATGCAAAATGGGATTTGTTTACGTAATGGAGTTATGAGTTAACTGGTCAAGAGCTTTTTAAGTATATGATATAAAGATTTAATGCTAGAGTAAGCAGTTAGGAATTCAGAACCAAACTACTAGTAGTTTTTTGCAAAAATGTGAAAAATTCCATAAGGACTCATGCCATTAGGTACTTAAGCCATCAAATACTTAAAATGGCCGCAGGTTGGCGTAATACGCAGTCTGCTCGCTGCTCAATTATGACCCGCATCTGACTTACGCAAAGTGAAGTCATCTTAAAACGTTCAAATTAATAATTCCAACACATCCTTCAGAGGGCTCTTACACGGGGGATCTTTACAAGATAAACAGCCATTAGTTAATCCGGGGGCGGTCCCGCAGTAACTCAGCCAGGCAATATTGCTTATAGACCAACCGCTTTAATGAAATAAAATTTGCATATTATCAAGATTTATGTAAGTCGAAGCAGGAGGCCATTGGAAAACAATGATGCTTCGAATAATTTCAAATGAGAGTTGTTGTTCTACTGATAAATTATTAGCTGGCAGACGGTTGTTTTCTTTTGATATTGCTTTAAACTTTTTTCATTATGTGTTCGCTTGAAGAATGTACCTGAGTATAAGAAGCCAGTTACAAGTGGGCATAGAGAAAATGATATTAAACGAAGCTTAAAGAACTCATTAATGTCTCTATTTACTCCTTAAACATGGCCTGAGACAGTCTGTCTGACTTGTCAGCGTAATAACTTCATTCATTTTTTGAACAGCATTCATTGCTTTTTTTAACAAGGTAATACTGAACTCAAGTATCCTTTTACAAAGACATTTCAGTGTAATCATCGCACAATCCCGGTGAAAAAGTGGATAAAGAATGTCCGACGAAACGTCTCCGTTCAACGATCCCTATTTAAGTAAATTTCATCTTACAATAAAATGAACCAATTTAGCTCACAGATAACGAAAAGGATTAAAAATTTAAATCTTGGGAGCGGACTTTCTAAACAATTGGACACAATAAGGGAATTAAGTCGCGTAGTGTCCTCATTAGGAGGCATTTCTCTAACTGTTATTTTCTAATCCTACTAACATATTTATAAATAAATCAGCCTGTAATTGTCCCACTGCAGGACATAAAACTTTTTTCATACATAGAAGGATTGAGCATTAATCATCACCCTAGCTCACTGCGGGTTGGCGATTTCAGACTATTGAAAATCACATTACTACATACCAGGTTCGGACCCACATCCACGCGCTTGCAATGCGCCACTACGACTACTAACATAATACCTGCCTACCACTACCTACCAACTAACGTAATAAATGTGAAATCATAATTATAATTATTTTTTAAATAATTTTACCTTAGAAAAATATTCAAGAATAGGTGCAACCCCCGTTTGTTTACCTTTTTAAATTTTTGCTATTACTTAATCACACTCAAAACGGATTTTAACGAAACTTAGCGTACAGATAGACTATATCTTATAGGTACCTACTATATTTTAATCCTGGTAGTTACATTATTATTTACGAAATTAATCCTAATTTCTTAAATCTTTAAGCTCATAATCGTAGCAAAGTAATATAAAATAGGCTATAATCAAACAATTAGCATGTCGGATGAAGATGATGACATTTACTGTTTTACTAAAATCCTTATAATTTTACTTTGCCCGACTCTTCTGAGTCGGGCAAAGTGCTTCAGACAATATCAATTTGCATTGAATGCAACTTGCAAGATGATTACAGCCTTATTCGCCTCTCTAGGCTTTGTGAAATGGAATTGAGCCAATCTTAATCTTCGGGTTACCTCGTCAGAACAGCAGGGGAGCGAACAAGGTTTAAAATCTGAAGGGCGCTAATGTCACATAAAAGATGGGTATATTGCATTTGTGTTTAGACCCCTTTGTAAATAATATGAAAGCAAATTGTTTATGGTGATAGGATGGATAATATTGGTAGGTATTAGGACATTTAAGTATTTTGGTGTCAAAAGGATGGGTTATTTATATATAGGAACATTTTTATAGAGCATATTTATGCATGATATCATCTGCCTAGCCTTTTCCCAACTATGTTGGGGTCGGCTTCCAATCTTACCGGATGCAGCTGAATACCAGTGTTTTACATGGAGCGACTGCCTATCAGACCTCCACAACCCAGACACTGGGTTACACGATACCCCTTGGTAAGACTGGTTGTCAGACTTTCGGGCTTCTGACTACCCGTAACGACTGTCAAAGATCTACAATTGACAGCCGGGGCCAACAGCTTAACGTGCTATCCGAGGCACGGAGAGTGATAATTAATTTATAAAACGCACATAACTTACGAAAAGTCAGAGGTGCGCGCCTTGGGTTTGAACCCGAGACCTCTGACTTGCCAGTCAACGGTCACCACCACTAGGCTATCACGGCATTTATGCATGATATGCGGACACTAAATTTCTGATGGTTAATTTAGTTATTAGAATATATTCTAGTCACTATTACAATACCTAAGCTATAAGTAATCTAAGTACTAGTAGTTAATAGTAATCTAAGCATATTATAAGAGCAATACCACTATCTACAGATAGTAATTTTAGCATGTTTTCAATGCTATCAATTTTAAAAAATTAGAGACGCAATGTACGGTAGAGTTTCGACCAATAGGCGACCTCTAGTTTCATTAATTACGAATAAGTCTATGTATGTACAATCTTAAAACGAATACTCGAAAAATTTCACAAAATTTTTGTTTTTATACCTTTTTCCAAAGGTTTTTTTTTTCTTTAAGAATTTCTTCGCACTACCATACCTGTGAAAGTTTACGACGATATTATTTATGACTCAATCACGCGTAAACCGTTGAACAGCTTTGGATTAATCTTCGCTCAGATATAGTCCATATTTTGGATTAACACAGACTTCCTGGTCAGACAGCAAAAGCTATATTTTGTATTTTTTTTGTATAGACTCACGCCTGTATTCCCCAGAGGGGTTAGGAGGTGTGCAGTACATCAACGTTTCGACGGCTATGTTATAAGTCCCATGTAATAGGGGATGAGCCTATTGCCATTAACCGGGCACAATTCCAGACTCTGTGCTGCTACTGAGAATTCCTAATGGAAAAACCCAATAACACTTTGCCCGACCCGGAGATCAAACCCAGGACCTCGTGCTCAGCAGTCGCGCTTGCTACCACTAAACCAACGAGGCAGTCAAAGTAAAAACTAAAAAAAAGTCAAGTAAAAATATCATGATTATTAAATTTCTGCTAATTGATAGCCCTTTAGCCCGGTCCGAAACCGACGCCAGTTTCGGCTACGGTTATTGCTAAAATTCGGACCTTGTTTCGTTTTATTAATTCCTCGTGGTTAAGAACCTTTATAACTCATTAACTTTAATGGTCCTGCGTAACAAAGCCTAATCGCATTAAAATGAAAGCCTACAGAAATAATAATATTACGACGGGATAAGTTTATGTAATTTATTACTACAAACTTAGCCTTTAAGATTTATTATCGCTTAATCTACCTGTGTAAGCGTCTTTTAGTGCTTTTGTTGAGTGAATTTGAAATTAGTTTATCAATGATTAAGGTTAAAACTTTTTAAAATAGGAATTTGACCCTGCCACCTTCTGATTAAATATATCGGAGCGGCTAGTGTATTTAACCAGTAAGTCGCAAGTTATAATCTTGTTCGCAATCGATTTTTTCTTTGTACAACATTTGTGACTTTAGTATTTCATTTCGCTTGCGTTAATGCATTTTGAACATAGGTATTATGAAATCTGTTGATCACAGAAAAATGTATCTCGTGCAGGAATTAAACCTAACAACACCAAGCACATAATCGAACCGCCTAACCGCTACGCCAATCGTCTTGTCTTTAATATTAAACAGAGTTTTACTAATAATTTCTTTGCTCAAAGAATTAGCATTGCCATCTAGCGTGGCAATGCTGCCTGCCTCCTGGGCGCGCTGCCTGCAGACGACAGTGATGGGGAGGAATTCTTTGACGCCTTCGCGTGACGTTCTTGTCAATAAATAGTTTCAATCATCAAATTATGTACCTTTTTCCGTTTCTGTACATTCTGAAGTTTTGTTCATGAGTTTCTGAAATGCGTTGTTGTGAATGGCGTCAATTTTGCTGAAATTTTTGATATATCAATCTCGTTGCTATTACAACATGGTTCGAAAACAGAAAAGTATCTCACAAATGTCTCGGTCAAAACAGAACCTATATTATTTCAAACCCTTCAGACACCACTCGACACATTCTACCAATTACAAACCTCTAAAGTACATCGCCTAAACGTCTAAAAGGTGCCGATCTGATTCAATTGTGCGGAAAATCGGAAATTATGAGCTATTCGGAACAGGAACGTCCGATACAGTGAGCGACGAATTTACGGCTGTGCGCACCCCGATATGAATATGAATGACAGTTAGACCGATTAATTCATCGAATTGAAAGTAATTTGAATTTATTTGCTGGTACATTTGGTTATACCACTTTTATTTTCTATCTTTCCTTTCTGTCATACTTTTAATGAGTTTTTCAAAATGTCATATTAGTAGAAAACGAAATGTCAATATTTTTGGTAATAAGTCTTATCATATATTATCTGATCATTCGTTGGTGTGAGAAATCATATTTTGTTTTTTAATTGTATTTAACAGTATTGTAACTAACTGAGTGACAACACACAGTCTAAACCGATGAACCTAGAGATTTGATATTTGGAGAAAATATTACTTGAATAGGTACCCAAAATATGCACTAATGAAGGATTTTTTTAAGTAGTAGAGACCAATTCCATACGCAGATTAAATAGGGTATGAGAAATCCAACACACAGGTAGACGAAGTCGCGAGCAAAGCATTAGTAGGTAGATAATGTAAAAATCAATCTTCCAGCACCGAACTAGCGGCTAAGTTTGTTTGACTAAGTGTCTAGCGACAAAGTACCTCTTGGTTGCTTACTTTTAGAAATGTAAGTTATATAAAGGTATCTCCAACAGTTTTACATCATAATATTGTCTAACTAAATTGTTCGCATTAGGATCTTCTCCAATCTAAATAGTAATATTCCGTTTAACTACCTAACATCCATCATCATACCAACCATCTAATTACACATTTAAGGAATCCGTCCACTGCACCAAAATGACAACATACTAACGCGGCAAATTTCTCAGTCCACATTCTAAGCTTAGACGCCTTTGAACTCATACAAACACTTAATTGGACCATTACACTATTGTTCTACGACCCTCTCGTCTTCAAGGGGATATAATTCATAGAAGATCCCCCTTTATCTCACGAAGAGATCGGCTTTCATTGAGAATTTAATTTCATTTTCACCCTCTCCTTACCGGTCTTTAAGAAAAGAATGACCGACTGACGTAAGACGTAAGACTGGGGTGATGTGATATTCAGGAGGGCTATGAATCTCTGTGACTTTTTTTGTTGTTAGATTTTCTATGGATCCAGATAATTTGACATAAAGACACACCCTCTTGTGCAGATAATCCTTGTATCAGAGTATGCAGTGACTTTATAACAAACTAGCTTTTGCCCGCAGCTTCGCTCGTATGGAGGTTGGACCAAGATAAAAAGTATCTTACCTATGTTGTAATTCAGGACATAATCTAACTCCGTGCTAAGTTTCATCCTCATTCGTGGTTTATGCTAGTTACAAAGATCCAGACATAGTCACAATCTTTCAAGTTAATAATATTAGTGGGATTCATTAAAATTTCTAAATAGCATGTCTTCTGCGCGTTCAAAAGGTGTGTAATTTAAAATTTTATTGGTATAATTTCCTCATTAAAACGAGAAAATATCTTTACACAGCTGATAAACAGTTTATAAAATATAATTATTAAACTAGTTAAACATGACATACATTTATTGACATTTTGATAGTAGCACACTTGGATAAACTATTTTACGGCGTTTTTTTTAACTGATCATCAATATATTTGCTATTTATTATTTACATATTTGACTACTTTGGTCTAGTAGGATGCAAGTGTACTTGCCAATTGCGTAGATTAAATTTACTCAGTTTATAACTTTGTATATCATTGTTAAAAAAATATTTTAAAAAATAATAATATTTTAATTGTTTTTTAAATATCCGCTGTGTTCGATTTTTATTTTAAATACTATGCTTCAAGCTTTAGCAGTGATCTAGTAGTAGTAGTAGATTTTTATTGACGCAAAGAAAAATATTAAAGCATATTTTACTGAAAATATTAAACAGGGTTTAAACTTAAGTCACTATTCTTCCTAACTCCTAAGTGTTTTTGAAAAATATAGAATGAAATGTAGCTCAAATACTAACGTGCCGTTGACAGGCGTTCGGTTAACGATTTTATACCTCGTGCCAACCTCGTCGTCTGTTCAAAATGGCTTAGAAAGCTACTTAGACGCCTTTATTGTTATTTGGTGTTTCGATTCAGTTTTCAATCTTATCTTATATCTTTTCTTTTACCAAAAATTTGGAGCTCTTGTGTTCACTTTGAGGGTATAAATGCTTTATAAAAATATTAATATAGCACTGATAGCCTAGTGGTACGACCGTCGACTGACAAGTCAGAGATTTCGAGTTCGATTCCAAAGCTCTGACTTTTCGGAAGTTTTGTGCTTATTATAAATTAATTATCAGTTGCTAAACGGTGAGGGAAAACATCGTGATGAAATAAGCACACCTGAGATATTTTTCAATGGTGTAAAGCCATGTCAGAGGCCTACAGACGGTTTAAACTCTGGCACCAGATTGCTCATCAACCATACGATAAGAAGAAGAAAATGTTAATGTTTGTTGTAATATTTTTGAGCAATAAGTTGCATATATAGTATTGTATATATAAGAGTCGTGATAGCCTAGTGGTGGTGACCGTTGACTGGCAAGTCAGTGGTCTCGGGTTCGAACCCAAGGCCACCTCTGACTTTTCGTAAGTTATGTGCGTTTTATAAATTAATTATCACTCTCCGTGCCTCGGATAGCACGTTAAGCTGTAGGCCCCGGCTGTCAATTGTAGATCTTTGACAGTCGTTACGGGTAGTCAGAAGCCCCAGTCTGACAACCAGTCTTACCAAGGGGTACCGTGTAACCCAATATCTGGGTTGTGGAGGTCTGATGGCAGTCGCTCCATGTAAAACACTGGTATTCAGCTGCATCCGGTAAGACTGGAAGCCGACCCCAACATAGTTGGGAAAAGGCTAGGCAGATGATGAAGTTGCATATATAGGATATATATAGTACATAATATTATATAGTAGTATATTATATATAGCACATAATATAATATAGTAGCATTGTATTCAAACTGTAAAGTTAGACATGCTAGCTCTCCAGTACTTCAAACAAGGGATTCATGTAATTACCGTGTGAGATTGTTGAATGTAGAAGAGAATTTCGATATTACAGGCAGGATTATGAAAAGCTCAGTTGGCAGAACGGTTGGTGGTTTAATGAGTTCAATTTCTGCTCGTTATCGTTTTGTTTTTCTACAATAATTTGGTAATGGTTAGTAATATTATGTTTAAAAGAAATGCTTCTTTGTGGCAACTTCGAATTCATTTGCCATTATTTAAAAAAACACTATTAAGACAAGGAAAGATTTTGTATTTATTCGTCGATTACTACATATTGTTATAAATAAATAAATTAGCCAATTCTAGCCCACTCATGGACAAAGAACTTCTCTCACAAATAGAGGTGGGAGAGATTAGATCATACCCCACCACGCATGCAGGCTCACTGCGCATTGGAGGCAGATAGAAAGCTTCTTGCACGCTTTATAAATATTTTCTTATCCTAAAATATATCCTTTTTTCCTAATACTTTTTATCAAGTAAATAACAAACTTTTTCTCAAGAGTTTTCCAGTAAAGCCAAAGGGCGAGATTTAAAACAACGAAAAAAAAATTAGCGTACAAAAGCTGGCTTACTTCGACCTAATTATAAATTAGGTGAGTAATTAAAATTGTTTACTAAACGTGTCTATCCTGAGTTTAAGCACCTGAGAATATTAAATATAAAGAGGTAGACAAGGCTGGCTTTCTCATGCTTTATGTATGAAAATGTCGGTTGGGTAAATTGAACTCTCTTCATGCTAAATTCATCTGGAATTCATACCTTTCGGGAGCATAATACCATTACTACGGTAAAATGTTTTATTCTGAATGACATTGCAGCATTGTTTGGAACGTTATGCTTCTTTACCTTTTCGTAGTGGCCAGTGTTTTGTAGCTGGTTTTATTTTATTTGTTTTATTTTTATTCTTGATGTTTATTTTATAAATGGAGATTAAGGAACGGTGTGGGTATTACAGACCTGCCAAGTTATCTCTTATAGAACGAAAAAGATTAAATTCGTCTGGCATATTTCACGCTGTACAAAATATGTATAAAATATAAATATAAAAATTACAATAAATAACAGACCCGACAATCAAAATTTTAACAGCAATTTTTACAAATGCAAGGCTTATAAAATATGTTTTTTTGTGCAATACCAAAAATGAATGTTATCTTAACACATACTGCTACATGTAATCGGTATTTTTAACATAATGTAAATTTTTATTGCAACATATTTATCAATTTTACTATTTTTCTTCTTCTTCTTTTCGTTTCGATGGTACGTCTATGGTACACTTTGATCGCGGCTTCAGTGGCAGTCATCAGGTCGTACAAAGTGCAGGCATTTGGACACTTACGGCACTCCAGCAAGTGGGACGTTGTTTGATCTGGAGCGCCGCATTCGCATTGAATGAGGGATGGGATGGATCTATTACTCTTATCTTAATTCTTATTTAACCTTATCTTAATTTTACTATTACTCATAAATAACTAGGTAATCCTCAGCCAAATTAGCATGCTGCAGTTGGATGAGTGACTTCGTTAGTCATGATCAATATAATTCTAAATCCCGTACATTTCTGGGTAACTGTATTTGTTTGAAACCCAATAACAATATCCATATGTTTGGTACATAAACCTAAAAGTCTAGAAAACGATTCGACGGAATTAAAGACACTCGTATAGTGTAAACACTTGTTGATACTAAAACACGAACTTCAGACGCGACTGGTAACTTTATTCGTTCAGTGCTTTCATGAATTTCGTATCAAGATTAAGTAAGCACGTCACAAATATAAACGAATGAGAGTAAACCCATACATTTCAAGGAACCAGTACATTCACTCGCAGGAATTCTTCATTTTAAACATATTCCACAACGCCGGCTGAATAGCACCAAAGATTTTAACTTTAAAAGAAGAAAATGACCTTTATTTAAATTTTATCGCCGAATCTTCCATTTTTACGGTTGAAATGAAAGAGGGAAGACAATAGTAATGCTTTTATTGAACGAGTGTGGTCCCTTTATTAAAAGCCTTGCGCTTACTCCGCGAAATTTTGAGACGTAAAAGTGTAATAATTTTCTTTTTTTTTCTGTTTAATTTTTATAATCTTTGCTTCCTTCATGAAGTGCTGATGAGAAAAAAGTGCTAAGGCCTTTTTTGGTGCCTTTGTTTGCTTAAACATGAGAAGGGTCTGCCATTTAATCTATTTTAGGCCTTAGTATTTACATAATGCTTTTTTGTATTCAATACGTGGTTCTAGCGTAAGTAAAATCTAGGCAATTTTCGGTTTTTAGACGCGCCCGTTTTTTCCGAATTTTACTTGAACCTTTTTCGAAGCGTCTGTCGTACCAATATAAGACCTTGAGAGTCTCACTGAGTGACTCTTGGGTCTTGATTTCGATTTTGCCGCAATTAATATTGCGATCAGCGTAACTCGTATAAATATTACGATTTACAGATCTGTGACAGGCCGATGAAAGGACGATGTGGTCTTAGAAAAGGAGAGTGCGTCCCTTATTTACCCTTTGGATACGGAACGCTAAAAATTAACGATTCTTATGACATTTTCGTATTTCGTTCGTTGAATAAAGCACAAAGAAAGTTTTTTTATTATACCTATTCACTACTTTTAAACTTTCGCGTTTCCTGATTTATTAAAACTGGTACAAAACTGGGATTAACGCGCACATACCTTATTATGTTATTATTGAGATACTAAAATAATAAGGTATGTGCGCTTTTTTATATCTGTTTTAATACCTATTTAGCTAAAAGCTGGTTAATTACCAAAACATACCAGATTTTTTTTAAAGCTTTCATTACTTTCCGTACAATTTATTCATTGTAAAGGTCAATCGCCATTTTAAAAACATCTAAACTAAATTCTTATAGTTAAGCTCTACCCCAACAATGTAAGGCCAAGATCCTCCAACCTAATCCTCGGTATCAACTCTGTCTGGAAGTCAATTACTTAGGCGCAGTCCTCCAGTCCTAGGCAAATTCAGTTGGTGCGTGACTTGCATCCCTGTGTTTATCCTTATTAGGTTTGGGATCACCCTTGCAAATGTTCCCCGGGATACGAATACGTAGTTTCTAAAGAAGGTTTTATTTTAAAAGTTTTGGATACTCGCCCTTTGAAATCGAATTTTAAATTCCGGCCATTTGAAAAAAGAATTGAATTGAATAAAGAATTTGGATGATACTTAATTACTCATAATGTGTTGACGAAGCGTTGAAGATCCACAGTTAGAATTGTAAGAGAGATTTTGATTTTGATTTTGATTTTGATTTTGACGGTTTTCTTTATAATATTTTGCATATAATAACGGTTTCGCAGCTCTAAATTTGGCTGTTGGTGACAAACAACGTTATACAAAAAAGTTACGGTCGACTGAGCACCATTTTTCATAGCCTAAAAGCCTACAAAAAGTGCTTGTTGCTCACAAAAAAAGACCGGGCGTTTTAATCGTCCTATTCCGTTTATAATTCTCATGAACTTTACTGCATTATTATAACCTCATTTCATTTTTGTTAAGATATTTATCAAATTAATACTAGATGGTTTGCAAATTGACGAGTGTGAGTTCTACCCTTGATTGATTTTATCTTCTCAATGAATTAAAATTTAAAAATTGACTTAAATCTTGTAAAGCAATGGATATTTTTACGAACAGCCTAGTAAATTGCCATCTCACTCCAATTGTTTTTTTAATTGAAATACTTTTTTTCGACTTGGACCCTGATTGATACAAACGCCTTACTGTCGCAATATATCCTGAACATAGATCAACACGAAGACATCGGTACTGTATCGTTGATTACATCCCTCCCAATACCCGACTGAGCTGCGACCAATCTTCGCGATACTAATCCGATCGAACGAACAATGAGATCGTATGGCTTGGAGCGAACATTGCGTTATTGCCTCTAAATCTTTCCGTCAGAATACATAGGGCCGAGGACCGGGAATCCTCTAGTGACGAAAAAAGTTTCGTAAGGCGCGAGGAACCGTTAGTGTTGAGAAAAAAGTTTCGGCCGAGGTCAGGGTCAAGGCCGAATCTTGTCGAGAATTTGTGAGATAAATAATATGATGCTTAAAATAGAATAGGATATAAATAACACTCAGACGTTTTGATTTATGAGCTCTCTGAGTAACATTATTATTTTATGATTTTCTTTTTAGATGTTGCTCGAATTTATGTTGTAAATAAATTGTTTATATGATATTCGTTCAGGTATTAAGGGTTGGTTCGAAATGTATAAAAAGAATAAATCTATCACGAACGGGAATTGATTTTGGTAATTTGATTTGGGTAAAGCCTCCAGTTCAAAATTTCAAACCAGCTCTCAAGAAAATCTTTTTTTTCTACCAATTTCTAACTTTAGTGTATTCGCATAGTATGCATAATACTATATAAAAATGTGGAATTTATTGAGGGTCGGTTTCATAAATGTGTGAAAATAAATATCCTATTATTCGACTTTGGTTAAATCGTCAAACATCGAGAAATGAGACCCAAAAGAAAATCAATTTTATTGTGACGCATCGCCGTCGTAATTTCGATAGTTTAAGCATTAACCCAAAAAAAAATCAATATTAATTAACCGCCAGTGACCTAAAATTAAATTACGAACTACCTAAATATATTTTTCTCAACACATGTTTTTAGTGATAAATTACGGCACAGCGGTTCGGCGTCGGCTACTCGATTTCGCCGAGATCAACCCTCAGTTTCGGCATCTATTGAAGGTGTTTGCGAACCCCCCGTGGCCCGCGGCTATTGCACTAGGCCTTTAGTGTTACTTTTAGCAATCGATGGGGGTTACCTTTTCTGGTTGTTCGCTTCGCTTGGTTCTGCAAATATTTATCGTTTGGAGCTTTATCGGATACTTTTATTGCGTGTTAACAAATAGACGATTGTTTGTTTTCTGTACGTGCTTTAATGTTCATCGCTGTTTGGAAAGGATTTTCACTATTTTATGTGCAGTAGTATATAGGTAATACAGACTGAGTAATCGGCTTACCAATACTGTGGATATTGAAAAATTGATTTCAAATATAGCTTGTCGTATTGCATACTGACATGATCTGTCACTGATTACTGATCCCATTGCTGGCCAAGGCCCCATATTTTCCACGTTTTTTAATCCAGAGCCAGTGCCATAGAGCTTAAAGCCTTTTTCTTTTTTTCATTCATTCCGCCATCTTCTTAGTGGTCTACCGCAATACCATTTTGCTGTACAAGGGCTCCACTTAGTGATTATTTTGCCCCAACCTCATCATGCAAGTCATTTCATACGGCTTTAAAATGGCATCCATATTGACGTATGGTGTAGTTAGGGTGTGTGCACACGCTTTATATTTTTCATTCATAAAGCTTTCAAATCGAGTTCGATTTTTAAATGTGGCCAGTGTATTTTTTTTTTTTTCATTTGTCGATGGTCGTTTAGGTTATTCGATTGTTTTTCAACATAGCTTTACTCAGTCAACATTCAGTTGTGTATGGCACCGCACTAGGCTCCCCCACTTACATAGGACTCATAATATGACTGGGAAATAGGTTTAATATATTTGGAGTACTATCTCAAGAGACTGCCTTTCATTCAAACTTCTCTGCCCAACTCTTCCAGAAAATAAAGGCGTGATTTTTCGTAAAAAAGAAGGTATTTCATAAATAAGCACATAAAGCAATATTGCAGAAAAAATTCTCGTAACGAAACAAGAATTACAAATAAAAGGAAAAACTTGTGTCGTAAGTGCTACAAATGTATTCCACTAGTTAACATTACCTTCACGTACTCAGTATATAACATTACAGTTATAATACAGCACATTTGTCGTATTCTGCTGCAGAAAGAAAGTTTGTGTAAAGGAAATAGGTCATGAGTAAATTTTGTGTCATTTGAAGTAACTGATCGATTAATATCACTTATTTTGCTAGTAATGTCCCCTCACCCGAATTTCGGTCACAGCTGTCAATCACGGAAATTAGCTAAATACATCATCATGACCATCGGCCTGTATTAGTCCACTGTTGAATGCGCGCCTCCAAAGCGTGCCACTATTGTGCCCTCATTGGAGGTATTTGCCCATAATCATCATGCTGGGCAATTGGGTTGGCGATCGCAGTAGCAGATGATTGCTGTTACACAGAAGGATGCTGCTGCCCATCCTCCGGATCTTTCCCTTTGTCGTTTCTTACGACACCCGCAGGACGAGTAGGGGTGGTTGTATCTTATCCGGCCTAAACCATACGGCACAACTACGAATAAGATTTATTAATATAGTGCACAGGTGTATGTATAAACACAGATGCAGAGAGATCAGGCGTAGGACCAACTTAACGTACTTTCCGAAGCACGGAGCAGGTGATAATTAGTTCTAATACGCACGTAACTTAAAAAAAGTGAGAGGTGCTTGCCTTGAGCTCTAACTTGAGACTTTTGACTTGCTAGTTAACGGTCATACCACTGCTATCAGTGCTATCCTTACTTATACTTTTTCTATTGCCTTATGGTTACTAAACAACATGGTGTCAGACTTAAAATCACCCACATCAAACACGAATCTCAAATGTGTTGAATTGCTGATTTCCTCACGATGTTTTTCTTTAGCGTATTAGGCAAGTTATCATTAATTTCTAATTCGCACATTCAAAAATTAATGCGTGCTTCTAATTTAGCAGTCTATTTACCACTGTGGTTCTACAATAATTATTATAAATACAGAATTAAATTACCATATAATTAAACTGAAAGGCAATCTCTAACACCATTTTCGAATTGGTTCTTGTTACTTGTATTTCTAAAATTCTCATTAAAATAGTTTCTATTAATATTCAGATGCAGGTATTCGTTCGTATTAAACATTGAAAATTTGATTAACCGGTAACATAAATAGAACCTCAACGTTTGACCTACTAAACTATATTAAGCCAGACGTTACATCATACAATTATATCTTCTAATGAACTTGCTCTGGCGTTCCGAAACTCAGTTAATTAAGGTACAGCTCAATTTGTCTAATCGATAGCACACTCGTATCAAGTTTTAAATATTATTTCTTTGAAATTATGTAATAAGAAACTCGCAAGAACAACTGACTTGGGCGAGACTTGAACTCGCGATCCCTGGCGTGCCATTGTTTTACCAACTAAGCTATCGAGTTCTGAGTTATGTATTACAGTCAAGTATTACATCTCACAATTGATCGAGTAGGTACTCCCCTTGATCCCATTCTAATATATTCTCAATTTTTATAATTCTCATCAGAAAGTCATCGATTCGTCCAACCGTAGTAACGACCCAGGTGTCCCGGAATCTGTGGGTGCGGGCCAAAAATAAAATTTTCTACCCGCACTCATTCCAATCACGTACTTCCGAATTTGTCATATTGGATTTTGTACGCGGACTACCATCATACGTCTCCCCTTGCTGTCACGACGCGAAAATGAAAACATGTATCATTTTAGCAATATTTTAACCAAATCCAACCTTAATAGCATACAGACAGGGATTAAATTAGAATTGTAATAGAAATGAAAATAGAAGATTGTCAAATTTTTTTCTTAAAAAAAATGTCTTGTAATGAAATTTGTTTTTCGTTATACAACTCACAAACTTTGTTGACACGTTTTCTGTATCGAATAAACTTTATCATCGCGGCGTAGAAAAGTGGAGCAGAATTACGTTTTGCCAAACAAAATATAATGCTGACGATCAACCACATTCCCCTATACCTATGAACTGAATTTTTTTCGAAGGGTATGTGCATAACTCACTTTTCTCAAGGAATACGTGCTACAACAATTTACTTCTTATAATTTAAGCTTGATTCTTATCTAAATTTACAGTGAGAATGATAGATTTTAATTTAAGTTGCAGAAAAAAGGTAGTTGCCTACTATGTGCATTTCATAACCCCTCAAAGAAGGTATAAAGGAATCAATTATTGCTTACTTATTAATAATATGTTATAAGCTGTTAAAGTTTATGGACAGGGTTATTACTATCCTCTCTTCAATATTAAGGTATGTATGAAGAGACAGCTCTTTGAAATGGACATTAGAACAATCGACGTCATCTGTTCACAGTGCCGCTTTTGTGTATTAATAATGTTCAAATCCTTTTAAAGTTTTTTTTTTGGTATATTAAAATTACTTTTTTACAAGTTACGTGTCTGCCACGTACAGTATCTTTAGTTGTGAGTGAAGTTTTAATTGTAAACATTGAAAAATCGAAAAGATTTGATCTTAGATTTGATTTGAACTTTGATCACAATCTATCAGTCAACTATACCCTCTTAAGAAGCGTAGATGTCAAATTAAGCACATGGTACCACCCTAAAGCTGACGTAAGCAACATGCCACAAAGCCTTTGAAACGATGACACCAACAAATTCACCCTACATAAACACCATGTTTCTTTTTTTCAATAGAAATTCGACCTTCGTTCAAGCGATAAAAAGAAAGTTTTCGAAAGATTTCTAATCTGTGGCTAAAGTTTTGAATAAAAATTTGTATGAGTAGTTTTATTGGGATAAAATGTTATATTTAACTGCCTTTTAAAAGGAGGAGGTTTAATATTTAACCTTATATATCTTTGTGAATGTTCACTGATTTCTTAATGACAGGAAAAAACCGATTTGTTTAGTTTAAAATTAAATTATACTTTATTAAGTAAGATCCCGAGGGGACCCCTTATATTTTCCTATGGAGCAAAACATAAAGTTATTTATAAAATTGGAAAAAAAAACAACATTTTTTCATTATTTTTTTATGATCGATATAGGTATCTACTTACTACATCATCAAAAATGTGAGCGTCACCTTATATTTTTATAATTACCTACCCTAATACCTTTCTCACATAAATAAAAAATCACTGAAACATCCACAAAAGCTTCACAATTCCAGGTCTATTTTTAGACCTAAATCCTCCGAGGGTTTTTCAAAGGTTCGTGCCACCTTCATAAGCCGAGTTATGTCACAGGCGATTTGTTACTCGTACGTCATCAGCAAATGTTACTGAAACAACCACAGTAAAAAGGCGATGGGCTGTAAAAATAAAATGCGGATTTTATACTTTATATCCGTACGCGTTTATGCATTGTATATTTTGTACTAAGCCCTTTGTGTTTATAGTTGCTTTGTTAATGTTTTGTAGGTACTCTCTGTGTATTTAAAATAGAGTAGGTTTTTGGTAAGGCGGCTTTTTCGTCAATATGGTTACTGATTCTAGATTATCGTATCGAAAAAAATTTAAATCGGGAGTTTGGTCTGGATAGCTTCTCAGTATCAGGCAGTTTCAAGTTGGATTTTGTTTCCAATCAATAAAATAATGTAGGTAATCTTCCGAATGTGTTAATGGCTGACTCGTAGAAGAGCTGATTGACCATGAAAACAATATATTTAATTAGTGTCTGCAACTAATAGATCCAAGAGACAAAAGTATCGATTGTTTTTTTGAGTGAATGTGTTTATTTTTACGTACAATAATATATTGCAGTACAAATTGCCTGTATGTAGTAGCTCATACTAATTTTATTTTTGCAAGATTTCTGTTGTAAAAGATATCAGTTTGAGATTATGAGACATATTTTTCTTGAAAGTAGATCACTAAGGATATGAAACCTTTTATGTATCTAAATTAAAATACATATTACATCTGTAATCCTTGAAAACCCGCAATTTCCTGAAAGAAAAAGTATTACGTTCTCCCGGCCGGTCACTGAAAAATTTTCTATTTAAAAATATATAGGTACCAACCTTCCCTACATCCATTTTTTATTTAAAAAATATATTGTGAATTTATAATGAATAAAAATAAATATAATAAATAAAATTAAGAATATATATATACTATATTGTGATTTAGATATGTAGAAAAAATTAAAAATTGTTTTATAAAGACTACAATTATCTAGGTGATGGTTAATGCTCGATTCTTTTCTGTATGAGAAATAGGTCTTTGCCTTGCAGTGGGACAGTTATAGGCTGGTTTATTTATTTATTATTGCAATTTATGTTTTAGTCGATTTAAATCAAAATTGTTTCGTTAGTAAATTAGGCCAGTTTAGGTAAGATACGTTATATTGACTTGACAATTTTTAAACACTAACGTGAGAAAAATGACTTGCATAAATATAAAATAATAAATACCTGCATAATAAATAAATAAATCAAACATAGAGCCTGTTCCTAATACGAAACAAAATGGATATTTACCGCTATTAATAACTTTCACGCATTGAAAGGGTCCGAATGATCCGATATTTTGTTGTGGGCTTTATCAAAATAGCAGGAGGGCATTTTAAACCCAATCAACGGAAAATCAAAATGCGGAAAATGGGAGGGGACTCTAACGGAGGGTTAAATTCGCGTTATCGATTTGTTTTTATGACTTCTGCTGACATTTCGATTCTATAACCGAGACGAGGATCCGATTGAACCCAATTTGTGAATCGATTTGATTCCCTAATAAGTTACAGGTATAAGGAGCTCAGGTATACCCACGAAGACCCTCGATTGAGAAAACTTTTAATAAAAATTATTATAAAGAAGCAGCCTAACTCGGCTTGTTCAAAATGTATTCACGTACAAAGGAGTTTCATAAGTAGGTTTACATTAAGAAAGACCATTTTCCTCCTTATTTTTTTTTCCTTATTTTTAAATTTTAATAATAGGTAACTACTAAGTGATATATGAGCTTGATTATAACCTTCATGCCTCTTAAAACTTTGACAATCAAACGCAGGTTGCTACTACCTCTCGGCTTCATAAAGGCCCATACACAGAGTCCTTTATACCGTACAGAAACGGTTAAGTAAGTGGAGTTGCCAGCAGTCAAAACAAGTTAAGAAACAGTGTCCCCAATACTCATTATTACGGTACTTTTTCGCATGCTCACCCCAGATAAATTCCTGTCGGGAGGGGAGATATAGGAGATAACAGGAGCATTATCGAAATACCAATGTCCTCGTATTAAAGCGGGAAAACTGAGAGTTAAATAGCGATTTATTATCGTAAAGCGAGAGTCTAGAGGAATGTTTGGGATTTTTCAATATACACAATGTAGATGCGATAAAAATATCGGATGAGATTAAGCTAAGAGACAATACTGGGATAAACTTTTTATTTAATTTAAAATCTTAATTGCGATTAAACGCTGGCAACGAATTGCAGCTTAATTGCAATTGCTGCACCTTTATAGAACGATATAAAATAAATTTGTAGGGTGAAATCGCTTTTAAGAAAACGTTTTTTATAATAATTTTGATGTAAAATTGATCTTTTAAGGCTTTCATTTCACATTTGAAGTACAAAACCCTAAAAAAACACTCATAATTCATTCATGAAAATTGGGAAGAGCGACAATCTTTGCGAAATCGACTACATATCATTATGTCAGACGTAAATCTCACTGCTGTCAAATGTGACTTCCGTATTCTATTTCCAAAAATATTTTTGACATCTTCAAGCCGCAATATATTTTAACGCAGACAATGGCAAGATTCTGTTGAAACATGAAGCTGTGTGTGATGTAACAGTGATTGAAATAATTTTCGGAAAGCTAAGAATTTTTGTAGAAAATTAGATAAAAAGAAAATTATTATTTCTTATTTAACTTTTAAGTTATCCCTTAATTCCCAAGAAATCCTTTAAAATTTTAAACGCACATTATAGGCGAGCTGTTACGTTTTAAATTTTGAGAACTTTCATTTGCAACAACTGCAGGATTCGAAACTGCAATCGTCTAATCTGCTTATATTCACCACCCGCTCTTCTAACGACTAGTAAGGTGTTCAAGAGATCTCAGAAATACCTGATTATTCTGTTTTGCGTTAACACTCATAAACCTCACCATCGTCTCATAAAACTCAAATTTCAATTGGCAATTCCATAGATTAGAATTCGGATAGCTACATTACAATTACAGCAGTCCATTACATTTCATAGTTCATTACATCTGCATCGTTATAACTTCGTAATACCGTAATTACTAACTATTTGATTATGGAAGTGGGTCGTTATTCCAAAATCACGTTCCAAAAAGTTATAGCTACGTTAAATAAACATTTTGCGAATTCCTCATAAAAACTGCGCTACCGAAGTAACGGTTATTGGTGTTTAGTTTTCGGTCGGTCATTGCAGTACCCTACGACGATATTTCTCCCAGTTCCTTTATTGAAATTCTACAGGGTCACCAAGTTTCCGATCAAACAAAAGAATGAGTTACTCTTCATTTGTAGTTTGTATCGGCTTTGTTACTATGTGTATAAGGTTTAGTTTTGATAGACTTGGTTTTAAAGATAGTTTGACAAGAGTTTGTTACAGGATTCTTGGATGTGTGTTTTATTTTATACTAGTTCCTGCCTACGACTTTGCCCACATTATTTCGGTATAAAGAACTTTTTTATCTTAATCTGGGAGATAATTTTGCTATTATGTGCCAAGTACCATCCAAATTTGTAAAGCCGTTTTGTAAATGAAAAACCTTTCACACTTATCATATCAGTTTTGACGTTGAATTTGAGTTTTTCACTAAACCTACATTGTTTTTAAACCCCATAAAATATACTTAAGCTCCATCAAATACATAATTTCATTTTACTCTCACATCAATAGGTGCATCTACAGTACACCTAAACATCAAAAGCCACTTCGAAATAAATTGACATTCAAATTACACAATGTAACAAAACTGACACAATTTGACATTTCACTAAGAATATTATCTAAGAATATATATGTATATCATCATCAATGTATGTTGAAACTAGATATTCTATACCTAATTCCGAACAAACTTAGCAAGAGCCTAACAAAGTTTGACAACAGCAGCGTACTATTTCAAGGTGTTCCCTAGAGGTTTCCCCACTCCTTTATGGACCGATATTGAAATTCTGTGACGAGATGTGACGTACATCGTCAGTGAGACGAATAGGGTGCGTTCTAGCTACCGGGAAATGCATGTCTAAAATATCATGTAGAAAATTGGTAGAGACACAGTCAACCGCGTGACAATGGTAATACTTGCACTACGAAAAGCATCTTTACTTCTACGCAATAAGGCTGCTGTCAATGTCAAATTGACAATACTGATGTGCAGTCGACTGTCCTTTAAAATTGTAGACTGTAAAACTTGGTATTATTGTATTACAAGTTATCAGATTCTTTTTCTTGTACAAAGTTTTTTAAATTTTGAACAACATATAACTAGATAAGAATTTCCGTGTATAAGAATATTGTTTAGATACCTTCAAAGTAACTTTTTTAACTTCTGAAGGTTATCAACAATACATTTTAAAACAAAGATAAATTAGTTATTACGTGAGACTTCCGAGACAGATTCATCGGTAATCTCTACTAGTCACGAAATAATTGGTGTATAAAGAAAAAAAAATAGGCATCAGACTGATAATCTTTTTGGAAGTTTATTAAAACCCAAAAAAATAAAGCAATAAACTAATATTATGCACAATATTACTATTACAACTACTATAAACGGTATTTCATCGTGAAGCTTCAAGTTCAATATACGATTAGCCCGCTCTGATTTTTGATCTGCATATTTAAAGAAAGAATTTCTTTGAACCAAATGAAATCCGCTCGGTTCTCGCTCCACTTTGAAGGTTACAGAACCTCTTTACTAAAATACGAAATCGTTCTTTAAGAAAACCTTCAGCTGAATATTGAAACTCAGTGTCATACAGTCGCTTGACGTAAGAATTTTATCGAAGGATAAAGTATTTCATTGGAAAACTTGGTGGAAATGCCAACCGAAGTCATTTGTGACAACAAAGTGTAGTCAGGCGAATATATTCCTTGTGACTTTGGGATAGGGTTTCTGATAAAGATTTTCGATTTATCTTGAAGATATTGGCCTGATCGTAATAGAATGTTGTTACAGGAACCTCGAGTACGGTAGAAGATTCTTTAGATTGTAGACATGCAAAGGTAACCTAGATTTTTAAAGATTAAGCTACGATAATAGAGCAGTATCTTTTAAAGCTAAAACTTTGATATTTTCAAAACAATCTAGGCATAACCCTTTTTGCATAAATTAAAACATAATTTATTTATTAAAATTGCTTTCAGCATTAAAATCGCTTAGGTAAAATATCAATAAAGTTCATCGACCTATCAAGACTAGCAAAGGTGCAGTGGCTAGGCATTGTCAAGGGCCTACCTAGACGCAGCGTAAGAGTGCTAGAGTCTGGCCCTGTCAGAGTTCAAACGTTTGTCACGTCATTATTATGTTAATAGATCGCAGGTGTGAGTCAACGCCTTATTTGCATACAGCTGACCATTGCGACTTAGAGATTAAAAGTTACGCAAGAAAAAATCGCAAGTCACAATTTTTATTATCTATATTCAAAAGTATGTCTATTTGTTTATTACTTCTGGACGTCTTAGTGACACGATTTCAATAAAATTTGAAACAAGCTTCACCGAAAATAATATGTTTTACCCGAGAATTAGAATTGTTTCCCTGGTAGAGCTATAATGAGGGTTTAAGAAAATATCACAGACATATAAGAGTAGCAGACCTAATATAAAGTTTAAACAGCGTAGGCAAAACGCACACATTGAACAACTATTTATGCCAGGGCCGCATTTACGACATGGTGAATAAGACATAATCACGACATAATAAAAAAAGATATATTTATTCTTCTTCTTATCGTGTGGTTGATGAACAACCTGGTAGATTTATTAATACTGTTTAATTTTGATCTGAATTACCTGAAATTACAAAAATGTGAATGATCGACATAGGTATTAATGAAAATAATTAAGACTTCTGCGACTATTTTTTGTAGATTATTATTATAACAGCTGACAATCTGTGCTCTGCATTATTATGGATATGATGTCGTAAATATTTAACAATCTAGGTATAGGTACCATATCTACAAAAAATCATTTGAATTGTTCCCAAATCCGTCCCTCGATAATATTGTAGTACTTGAGCTGTCAATATTTGCAACTTTACAACAAACTAACTCATAAATGCTTTTATTTCTGTTGTTATAGGTCAAAATTATATACGATTAAGCTCCAAATTTAAAAATCTATGTAATAAGCTATTAAACAATAACTAATTATTTGAACTCTTCATCAGAGAGAACCGAATAGCTTTTAATCTTAACAAAGCAACATAAAACTTACCGATAAAAGGTCAATCCAGGTGTATTGTTATAGCTAGCACTATCACACTGATAGGCACTGCACTTTACCATTTTATAAAATTATTATTTTACCATTTAATTCTCAACCGAGCAATATTTTTTACGAAAACCTGATGATAATAATTCGAATCGATGTAGCTTATGTAGCTTAACTAATATGGCGGCGTCACAAAATAGACTACGCCTCATATTTTGTCTATGTGTGTGTGAGTGTTGCAATAGGTGAAAGAACGAGATACATATATTGAGTTGTCCTTTTGTAAGAAAAGGAAAAAAGATTATACCCATCTACAGGGTGGGCGGAGAATAGAGGTTCAAAAATTTTTTTTAAATGCCCCTCTCCAATAGCTATTCGAATAACCCCCATGTATGTTCAGCGATTATTTATAGTTTAAGAGCTAGATTTTTTTAACCAATTTTTGGGAAAGTATCACCTGACTTTAGATTTTATTTTTTTTCTTCTTCTGCATTGTAATTCTTGAAAATATTTTTTGTTATATTAAGTCCTTATAGTATGTTCTATGATCCATAAAAAATCTGTCTGTCTAATCATCTCATAAGGTGCCTAAAACTTTGCTCAAAATGAAAAAAAGTGCAAAATAAAATTTGTTCCAGATTTTCATTTAATCAAAAAAAAAACTAAAAATGGTGGCAATGACCCCAAAGTAGTTTTAAAAACTCTCTCGGACTTTCAGCATTTCAAAATAATAAAAATATTTCCTACTTTTCGGGACATTATTTTGTGCAATCATAGTTCAAAGATGGTAAAGAGAAAAAATCTCAATTTATTTTGATAGTTCAAAAAATTGTTTTAATACATTTTTATCATGAAAAGTTCATTGAGTTGTGATAGCTTAGTGGTAGTAATCGTTGACTGGCAAGTGAAAGGTATCAGGTTCAAACCCAAGGCGCGCACCTCTGACTTTTTATAAGTTATGTGCCATAAATTAATTATCACTTACTCCGTGCCTCGGAAAGCACGTAAAGCCGTTGGCCCTGAGCCTGATCTCTCTCCGGTCTCGTGTTGGATTGCCGTCCCATTAGTGTATGAGAGTAAGGGAATAGAAAGTACCCTTATGTTTGCGCACACACTTGTGCACTATAATATCTCCTGGCTAATCTCCGTTGAGATTGGCCGCTGTGACCAAAATCAGTCCGGAGGATATTATTATCACGAAAATAATGTATTGAAACAACCTTTTATCACTTTCAAAAGGAAAATTGGCTTTGTTTTTTTTTAATTTGCGCCAAATAAATCGGAATCCATAAATTTTTGCATTTTAACTAGCTACATTATTGCAATCAAAAAGATACAACCCGGTGGTAGACATACGGAGAGGCAGTTGAAGGCAGAAAAAAAATCTACAACAAATTAAACCATTTTTAATAAAGTTCTATTTAAAAGTTCAGAATATTTTTTTAAGCACAGATTTTGCTAAAATTTTGTTTTGTTATTGTATTATATCTAATGTAAACTGTATTCCATTAGAATTAAGTGCTATCAAATATTAAAAAATTGGGAAGAAAATAATTAAATTAATTGAGATTTTTTCTCGTTACCATCTTTGAACTATGATTGCACAAAATAATGTCCCGAAAAGTACGAAATATTTTTATTGTTTTGAAATGCTGAAAGTCCGAGGGAGTTTTTAAAACTACTTTGGGGTCATTGCCACCATTTTTAGTTTTTTTTTTGATTAAATGAAAATCTGGAACAAATTTTATTTTGCACTTTTTTTCATTTTGAGCAAAGTTTTAGGCACCTTATGAGATGATTAGACAGACAGATTTTTTATGGATCATAGAACATACTATAAGGACTTAATATAACAAAAAATATTTTCAAGAATTACAATGCAGAAGAAGAAAAAAAATAAAATCTAAAGTCAGGTGATACTTTCCCAAAAATTGGTTAAAAAAATCTAGCTCTTAAACTATAAATAATCGCTGAACATACATGGGGGTTATTCGAATAGCTATTGGAGAGGGGCATCTAAAAAAAATTTTTGAACCTCTATTCTCCGCCCACCCTGTATATAAATATAACTAGTGATTAATGTATGGTCTGCTACTCTTATATGTCTGTGGAAAATATACCTCTGGCGGGAGCTAGTTTAGCTAGCCAATAAAAGCAAAGTTTTTCGATTTTCTCAATCTAAAGATTTTGTACCTACCACAAATATACAAATCAACTGTGCTGTAAAAAGTCTTTTCATCTAGTTTCCTGTAGCACCTCCATAGATATATTATAGAGGAAATTTCCCATTAATTTCACACTCCTTTCCATACTTCCTATACTTATACACTTATTCCCTATAGGAAAAACCGATTTTAGATTTGTCACCCTTTATTTACACACCTATCTGTTTGCATTTCTTTTTTAGCTCATTTTGGTATTGTAAAAATAAATATAGGTTAAAAGAAAAAAATAAATAAAAAAGTTTTATCTTGCAACCTCACAAAAGACAGAAAAAATTATAGAAACGAAATATAGGTATGTATCTTTGGAAGTGCCAGCGTGCCAAAAAAAGTGCTCAGGTAATGCTCGAAAGTAAGTAAACTTGGAATATATTTATACATACAGTCATGCCTATCACAAGGCAATATATCTTTATAATTTATGTTATATTTCATGTGTTATGTATAAACATAAAATTAAAATAATGTACACAACCATTCCCAACGACAATTTATTTGTTATCTTTACAGAAAACACGAAAAATGAGTAACGGTTATTTCGTACACATTATGTAGTTACGTAGTCGTGTGTATTCGGGTATCCTCGGCCATCTTCGTGTATTAACGTAATTTCCACGCACATCCTCGAGCTTTAATTTTGTTACACGAGATCGGTTTAATGAAAGATTAACGAAGGCTTTCATGTTTTGAAGTTGGGTTTAAATTTTGAATGTATTATATAAATTACTAGATTTTGGCCGCGGCTTCGCCTGCTTTACATGCTTTCCGAGGCACGGTGCAAGTGATGTTTATTTTATAATACGCACATAACTTAATGGAAGAGTCAAAAGTGCGTGCCTCGGATTAGAAACTGACACCACGGACTCACCTCTAGGATATCATACATCAAAACTACATTACATGATATAAACCCCAATCACTTTTTTCTCATCATTAAATAAAGGGACTTCATCAAACGTCACTAACAACAAAAGCTCAAAACTTCAAATAGACCTTTTTCCAAAATAATAAAATCTCTCCATTTTACGAGGATCTCGTGAAAGCTGTCCTTCGCGTTGACATATTTAAAAAAAGTTACTAAATTCTGATTGGCTGGAATTTTTGAGTGTGACATCAGAGATATTCTATTTTTAAATTGATCCATTGTTATACACTAAAGCTGGTAGTACAATAGAGAATAAGGGCTTGTTTGTACCAGGTATCTTGTTACTAGATGGTAAACATTATGGGGCAGTAAAAGAAAATTTTGTTCTACAAAGATTATTGTCGGTAACCAGTGAAGTAGAATCTACCACTGAACTTTATCTTGTCTAACAAGAATGTGCAACTCTGATCGCCATTTTGTAACGACATGGCTGTCAATATGAACAGTTCATATTTTTTCTATCATAAGTATGACGTCACAAAATGGCGGTTTGAGTTGCACATTATTATTTGAATCACTTAGTAGGTGTACTCACTTTTCACTGACCAAATAAAGCAGATGGAAAAGAATAGGTAAAATTAATTCTATTTTCAAATAAATTATCTTTTTTTATAATAAAAAAGACTTCACACTAACTCATCCGATGTTAAATGGTGTTAATATTATGGTCTACGATAGAGTTTGACCCTTTTTTTACGTTTGGAAAACCCTTAATGAGTGCCCCATCACCAAGGTTATTGTGGGATAGTAATGGAGATATTAACAACTGATAAGGACTGAAAATCACACGGTGTTCCTTAAAGGACCTCTAGGCGCACAGGAGTTACTAGCGCACTCACCGTGCTGCCACCAGGTCTTGACTCGCCATGGGTACTGGTAGTAACTACAAAAAATAATATTCGTAGTCTGCAGCAATAAAATTTTGCTATCCTATAAAAACGAAATACCTATGTGCTGAAAATTTTGTACCCTAAATATTGTAACAGAAAATCCAGGCGTTTATAACTGGTGAGTTAGGTGTTCCAATTTCAAACTAAAATTAATTTGCGAACCGTTCCAATTTCGTCGTAAAATTTAAAATTAAATCTAACGTTCCCGGCGGGAATATGTCAGTTTTATAACGAATAAAACACGATCTAATTTCGTATATCGAATTTGTTCATAATGGTGTGTACTCGCCGAGGCTGCCTGACTATCCAGCGGCATGCCGCCGGCTATGGTGTAAAGACACAATTGTATTTCGAATCGCAAAGCTCACATGTTTCGCTTAGAGCCTCGAAATCTCGGAATATTTTAATTAAGGACTAAATGCATCTAAATTAAACGTGTACATGAATAATTAAGACGAGACTACCGAATGTTTGCCAGATGCTTGTTATTTCGGCAAAACTGAATTGCATTTTACGTTTAAACGTTTTGGTAATTTCTTTAACTTCTCGAGTGTTGGACGTTCTAATGAAAGAGCAGTTAAATCTAAGTAAAAAGGTGGGTTAAAAATTAGAAAAAAATAATAAAATATAAACTCGTGTGTAGGCCGTTCGGACAAGATTCTTTCGGCCCAGTTGATGAATAACTCATTAAGAGTTGTAAGTCCTATAAATTTTACAAAAACTCCCGATGCAAAAAACCTTTTTAGCTACAAAAAGGATTTATTTTCCTTTCTTAGCTTTTTTTAGTTCTAAACTAAAACACTCTCTAATTCTTCTTCCAATTAAAAAAAAAAACTAAATCAAAACCGGTTCAACCGTTTCGGAGCTACGATGCCTCAGACACATGTTTAACTTACAGCACCTCTCTTTTTTCGTCCCAAGTTCAAAATTAAAGCCATTTCTCTGTTCTTAAAAAATTCAACTGCAAAAATTAACCTCAACCAAAAGTTGTTGCACTCCACTCCATCAATAACGACTCTTTACATTCCTTTAAAAAAAAGAACAAATTCAAAAGTATCTCGAACTTTTTGAATCCGAAAAACTGTCTCAAAAAATTCATTAGGTATCGCTGTCAAGTTAAGTAATTAACGGGCAATGGAATTCTCAATCCCCCTGCCACCTTCAAGTATTCATCAAGTCGGATTTGATTATAAAAGGAAGTTATTAATCCAAGTTTTAAATCGTTCTTGGTATCAACGAGCCGCTGGTTCTCGCAGCTCAGTGGGCCAAGCATTCTAACTCGATTAGAAGCATAAATAATACCCACTTGATTGGCTGTCTTTGAGAATGTTCTAGAAAGTCTACACTCTACCGGATATTGTTTATCACCAGCTGTATAAATTTTATACTATTTCTTATTTTTTTTCAGTGGCAGGGCAAAGGCCTCTCTATCCTCCTTCTATTCCTTCCGGTACTACAGTATTTTATATGCAAAGTGTGATAGTTGTTCTGTCCTTCTTTAATGAAGCAACAGATTGACGTTTTTTTTATCCCAAATGTGATAAAGCCCTGGGATAAAGTTAGGTTTAAATATTAACATGTGTATAACAAAAAGCGTGTTTGTTGGTAGGTAGTTCTTCTGCGCCGCAATTATGACTCAGCGTATTTTTTTTGCATAGATGTAGTTTAGGATTTCAAATGACACAGCAGTGACGTAGTGTACTTTTATTTCGGAAAAACAAAGCGACGCGATCTCGAGCAAAAATATGTTAGCATGTAGAGATTTTCAAAAATCAATACTAGAAAAACACGTGTTTAAAATGGTAAAACTTAAACTCACCTTTCAAATTTCATAAAAAATAAAACATTTTATTTTCCAGCTCCAGACATTAATTTGTAAATTTCTAAAGTAAAGTTGATTGAAATTACATTATTTACCACAAAATTCCTTACATTATTTATTTATTTATAGAAAATAAAATATAAATAAATAAATTATTTACCACAAAATTCCTTACATTATAAAAAGTATTGTTTCCTCCAATCATGTTTTTCCTCTACGTACATAATAAACATCAAAATCACTTACAAAGCCAATAGTTCGTAAGTTCTAACTTCTGTTTACAATCGCGAAGACATTGTCGAGCCTCCATTACAACAGAATATCCCTAACTAGCCCCAGTCCCGGTCATGACTCCGCCGAAGTTGGGTCTTCAAACATTTCCATCGAGACCCGGCAAAGTTTACGTCCGCTGCATAACGAACCTTCAGAGTCCGATGTAATCAGCAACAATGGGGAATCAAGTTATTGTATTGTTGGTTTAATAATTATATTGTACTGTTATAATAATTTAGAGGACTGTTTTATGTAGGACCTATTAAATAAAGTGTCAACTTTAAATTTCGGGGGCCAAATCGTTTTCGAAAAAAAGTTTTCTATAAATATTTGGACTTAATAGTGCTTTTTGAACCAAAACTCTTATATTTCCCCAGGAAATATAGGTCGCCCTCTTAAAAATTTCAAAACATCATTTCATACTCTTAAACTTTATGTGTACCTAGTAGAATTTTTCTTTTCAGACTTCGATCTATGTTCCTAGCGAAAATTAACCTGATAACTTGCAAAAGTATGACTGACCATTTTTTTTCACATTGTATACAAAACATTTATCAGCAAGTGTAACAGCAATCATCTGCTACGGCGATCGCCAACCCGCTTGCCCAGCCAGCGCAGCGCGTGGCGATTATGGGCAAATACCTTCAATGAGCTCACAAAAGTGGCGCGCATTGAGAGAGGCCTACGTTCAGCAGTAGATTAATACAGGCTGATTATGATGATGACAAAACATTTTATTAAGCTAGAAACTTAAAATAATCTTCATCGAAGTATTACAGAATTATCCTGCCCTGCCAAGCATGTCTGTTACTTCGTAGTACACAAATTGGTGGTCCAATCAATATAGGAAACTGAAGTTCATTTAAAAGAAGCTAAATAAATCTGAGCTAAAATGTTGTCCGACCAACGGCGATCAATAAATATAATGGCCATGAAAAATGACAATACAAAGCAGACTCGTGTTGGCGTTCAATTAAAATACATTTGCAGTCCACTCACAGTAATTGTGTGATATCTAAAGGACAGTCTGATACATAGTTAGGTATCGATGCTGTGCTGATACTTCATACTATAGTCTCATGGACGCATCAAAGAACTTTGTGATGTATTTTCATTACAGACATTTTATAAGAGCTATTCGTATTTATAGGTCGAGCCAATCATTTTTCTGTAAACTCACAAAATCCTAAAAGTTGGCACAAAAGTTCCAAATTTTTTGTACAAATAATATGACTGTTTCGTTGGTCTAGTGGTAGCAAGCGCGACTACTGAGCACGAGGTCCTGGGTTCGATTCTTAGATCGGGCAATTAGGAAATTCTCAGTAGCAGCACGGAATCTGGAATTCTGCCCGGTTAATGGCAATAGGCTCGCCCCCCTATTACATGGGACTTATAACATAGCCGGCAAAACGTGGGTGTATTGCATTCACCTCTGCCTCTGGGGTATACAGGCGTGAGTCTATGTTATGTGTATGTTATAATATACAAATAGGAGCGCTTTTTGAACCCGTAACCTACCGGGTAAAGTACAAAAATAATTTCTTCTTATTTATTAAACAGATGTCCAACGAATTTCCCCTTGAAGTACATAAAACCTCCTTATTGAATCTGCAGGCATTTGCAATGGCCACGTCGCGGTCGCGCTTAACTAAACCCATAATTAGTTCGGCAACTGTATAAGTTTAGTTTGTTTATGCAAAATCGAAAGCATGGCCGATCTTTAGCCAACTTGCCAAGTTTGTAAATGAAGCTTAAACTTGTTGGAAGTCAGAAGTCGTAGAAGACAGCTGTTGTTTGTCAACAATGTGTTTATAGTTGGAACTGAAGGGCTTTTATGAAATGGGCATCAGTATATCACGACAATTAGAGTCACAATATGATTAAAATCCTTTCTGTATCACGGAATTACTTTTTAATTATGTTTTAATACCATTTAAACTCCAATTATAGTGCGAAGCGAAGTCAGTTTCGTGGAAAAATCGTTTTTAACTGAATTTTTCAACCTGCAACCTAGTGGTAAAAGCCTGCTTTGCTTGCCTTGCTTGCCTCTCTGGCAATTAAGCTATTTAAAATGCTGCTCGTTCAATCAATTAATTGTCAAGCAATAAATTCTATCTGCCGTGTGGTTTCCGGCCTTAGAATAGAACCAACCCTATTCGTCCCGTGGGTGTCGTCAGAATCGACAAAGGGAAAGATCCGGAGAATAGGCAGTAGCATCCTGCAGCTTAACAGTAATCATCTGCTACTGCAATTGCCAACCCACTTGTCAGCGTGGCGATTATGAGCAAATACCTCCAATGAGCGCACAATACTGGCGCGCATTGAGAGAGGCCTATGTTCAGCAGTGGACTAATAAAGGCTGATGATGAAGTTCTTATTTGTAGAGCATTGTACTCTAACTGCAAAATTAGACATGCTAGTCTTCTAGTACGCCGCACAAGAGACAGATCTCACAACAGCCTGGATTGGTAAACCAAGAAGATAGTGTAATTTTGATCGGTTCTTGCTTTAAAACCCCATTACACAAAGTCAACTCTCGTCTTTTAAAAATATGTTGAACTAACATGTTCCCTACAAAATCCGCACACAATTTCAAAGAATGTCTTTGTTCCTTTTGACCAAAACCATCACACAATTGTGGCTTTCCTTATCCAACTTTCCGTAACTAAAACATTCGGTAAACTTTAACACACAAGGACCACAGATGAGGTGTGCAGAATATATTGAATTTTATTTCGTAAGCGACGTTACAATGTTTGCAGAAATAAAATGTAAAACCACAATTATATTTACATAGTTTAGCTTACCGGAAACAGAATGTTGTTTCTGAGTTTTACCTGAAAAAGAAAGCATACATTTAAGGTTATGTGTAATCTTTTTATCAAAAGATTTATTTTTTAATATTTGTAGAAAGAAAAATTCAATCACGTGTTGAATTTGGTGTACAAGCAGAATATAAGTGTGCTTTGAATATATTAATGCGTTTAAAAATTTTATAAAATTCATTAGATTTCTATTGTGTTTCGTATACTATTCTGCAATAGATGAAAGTAGCAGGTCTTAAGGTAGCAGGGTTCTACTATTTCCGGTTAAGTCATACCCAAGAAGCGCTCTTGCAATTATCTTATAATATTTTTTTTTAAGAAATCACTATTCATGGCGACAGTGTGGACTATTCCTTGATGAAAGCCGTATAACGAAATAATAAATTAAAATACTTTTAAGCGCCTTACGGCAATATAACAGCAACCACTTAACAAACAGCTAACTCATTGCGTTTCTAAGATTTCACGGCCAAAACAATTTGTAACAATAGACTTAAAACAAACGGGAAGACGACCGTCAGTACAAATTAGAACTGCTATTCATGGGAACCCTTAAAACGCGATCTGGGATTGTTCCCCTGGGAAATTATGGACTTAGCACCTGACAAGGCTCAAATTTTAATGTTAGCTCCCGTAGTCCCTTGCAGCGCGAATAAATTAAAGAGTTTTTGTTGATTTGCTCTTTATTTTTTGACAGGCGTTTTTGTAAACATGTTTGTAAAGGACATTTAGAAGCGTATAATATAAGGTTTTCAATGACAATATTTTAACCTTTTGTGACTCATTTCTGAGACACTTCTGATGAGACTTAGGCAAAGATAAATCTACCTTTACTTAATACTAGCTTCAATTGATACATGTTCCCGTTATCTGTCTTGCCGTTGAAGTTTGAAAGAGTGACAGTGACAGGGATACCACTAAGCCTAAAATACGTGCTAAGTAACGTCTATTTAGCTTCACTACAGAATTCCCAATCCACCAGATGCCTAAAACGTGCAACTGTAGCTCTATATGTATGCTAAGTAGGAAAATATTCGCAGGAAGTGTTCATATGAAGCCTAAAATTTTCCCCTCGAGTTCGTATATAAACAGCTAACAAGATTTGGTAATGAAGGGCTTATACACGTCCTAGCTTAACCTCAGTGGGCTATCTTAAGGAGTGAATGTAGCATTATTAAAGTTTTACTCCAACAGACCCTTATCTTGTCCGCCGGCGCCTAACGTTGTTACAAATTACGTTTGGACGTGTTGCCAAGACTATCTGGTTAAGTGGTTTTTGAGCTTGTTAATGTATCGTTTGTACAGTCTATTTTAATCGACTGCAACAATGAGAAGATTATTAATTTAAGATTATTGATTAAGAGAGAACATACGTTCTTATTTGTTCTTAAGTAACTGACACATTTATGGACCGATTTGAATGATTATTTTTTTGTTAGAAAGTTTTTGTCCTGGGGTAGTCCAAGACTTCAAAAGTAATGTTTGTGTATTTATTACTAACTTTTATGGTTTTTGAAGTTGGTCGGTTTAAACCTCTGCCGTAGGTAGTAGTAGGCCTCTGACATGGCTTTACACACCATTGAAAAATCTCTCAGGTGTGATGGTTTCATCACGATGTTTTCACTCTCCGTTTTGGCAACTGATAATTAATTTATAATATGCACATAACTTACGAAAAGTCAGAGGTGCGCGCCTTGGGATCGAACTCGAAACCTATGACTTGTCAGTCGACGGTCATACCACTAGGCTATCAGTGCTATTCAATGCTGCAACTCAATACAGATTAATCTAAATTGCAGTCATGTACGATAAAACAACACAAACTTAATAGGTAACCATAAAAATAAAGCCAAGACAAGGTTTGGTTTAAATATAAAATGCAAAACTCGAAGCAAAACACAAGACATTCGTAAAACCATAATTGTTTTATTGGCATGTTTCGCGTATAAAGAACATAAAACGCTCGTTGAAGCGCCTGCACATATGCGCGGTAATAAAGCGCATATCTCGTACCTTTTGTACGAGATATGTGCTTTATTGCCGCGCATGTATTTATTTTTTCAACAGGCGCTTTGTCACAAAAATCTCACTTCTCACTTTGACTTCACTTCACTTGATACTTTTATAGATATTTATGACAACTGACGACGACTGCATGTTTATCGAGACACAGGGTAAGTGGACCTAATAACACGTACATTATTTACTAAAAGTCATAGGTACGATTTTCTTTAAGTCTGTTTCTTCGACTTGGCACTCAAAACTGCTTGAGCCTCACCTCTGCTTAAAAGATAATCATAACAACCAAAACTCTATCAATTTTGTACGAATAATCTTCACTACAAATATTTTATTAAGTACTAACAGTGTAAAGAATTATCACACCATTAAAAAAATTGGAAGCTGACGACTGATTTTGGCCACGAAAAATTGAATGGTGTTAATTGAACCTATGTAATAGTAGTAAGTTAATTAAAATGATATTTACATAAAAATAATAACTGTTTACGTAATGATAATAATTATTTTATACATAATGCCCGTAATCTTTTTAAAATAACTTGAAAAAGAGAAATTTGTAGGCACGGCTCGATATCTTTTTAAAATTTTTACTCTACTCAACTAAAATATTCCGCATGGATGTGGCAGACCGTTGCCGGATACAAATCGACACAACTAAATAAATTCTCGTTTATCATACGATCCTAGTTAAAACTAGGACTACATCCCTCGTTAGCTACGCTTGTATGAAAACTGTAACGTCGTTTCAAACTATCTCTTCTCAACGTTTGTGGATTGGTTTAACAGAGCTTATAATGAGAGGAGTTAGTGGACGTCGTCAGCTCTTACACAGACTATTTTAGGTAATATCTATAATAGAGTTTTATTGACAGAGCAAAGACGGATTGAGAAGATATTGAAGCTAATAAGACCTCAGCGCTTTACTAAAATCTTGACCGATTTTTCTTTCTGAGATGTATTATATTCTATAACTATACCACATTTTACTATGAAGTTTCCGCCCGCTGCATCGCCCGCAGATTATAAAAAGTATATATTCGTAAATGGTATGCCTACATGTATATGTATACGTTCTTACAATGAACAACAGGGTTTTAGTTACATACCCCCTACTAATAAACGATAATTGAAAGCTAATTGACGTAAATGTCACTTAGGCAATTGCCATCTCTATTTATTGGCATGCAAATGACAAGGATAGGTATAATTTAATCAGTGATTAAGAGTGACATGTTTTTATAAGTAAAGCCCATAGTATATAGGTTCCTATTCTAATGTCATTACTCCTCAAGCGTTATTTAGTTACATTTCGCATACTAGTACTAGTAGTTGTAGGTCCAAAATTCTGTGACCTAAAAATAAATTAAGGCAGAATTGCATTTAATCTAACTACCATTGTCCTAGTTAACCCAAAAAGAGCTACCGCCTAACATACCCCGGGAGGCTTAAGTACTTTTAAAATAGAGTACAGTTTAATTTAAACCATTTCCGTGGCTTTAGAGCGAAGTTAGCATTGTGTCCCTTAGGGGTAAGTTACACTAAGTAATATTTTCCCTAGCATAATTGTCACATAGCTGAACGCGCAAATAGTTTTAATTCAGAACGTTGCTTATCATTGCTTTAAATGAATATAAGCATATTTGGCACATATGCCCTAATATAAGACCCAGAACAGTTCTAAACAAAAGTAAATCTTCAACTAAAAAGCTTATATAGCAAAGCAGAGGTAAATTAACTAAAAATCTACAAATCGTACAGAGTGCAATAAAATATTTAAGGTCCCTAACCAAATACACACTCTGTACCTCTCACACATTAGCCCTAACACTTTCACTCATCCAACTAAAAAACCTACCTCATCGCATACACATGAACCGTTGCAGAAAACGCAATCTGCAGTCCCTGTGTGCATGAATAAAATATATTGACACGTGTCGGGCTACGCTACATTCGTATAACACCGCTACAGGCGCTCTGCCAAGACCCTGAATGAATTTTCATAACACGATCCTACCGAAGAAATAAGCAGATATGTAGAAATTCAATTTAAATAAACATAGATTTTTAAGTCAAAATATACATCGTGGAATCTTTCTTTTCCGCTGTTGTTTGTGTACAACCTGGTGTCAAAGTTTCAACCCCCTGTAGGTTTCTGGAATGGCTTTACACGCCATCAAGAATATCTCTCAAGTATGCTAGTTTTCTCACGATGTTGTTTTTTTACCGTTTTAAGCAGATGAACGCGGGGATTAAAGTACCTATCTCGTTTTGCAATCACAAATCTCTTATTCTTACTTCTCTCCAGAATACAGGCAAACCATAAACCGACATATTAATCCTTACCTAATCCACCGTTCCTTAGTACTAATTTGCACTGATTGCTTTCAAATTTGTATATCAAGTTGTATTCTGGCGTGACCACCACCAGGCACCAACAGAATCAACGAACAGATTACAGAAGTAAGCCATCGCTCGCACAGCCGATATTAATCCACGGATTTCATTCAGCAAGACTGAAGGATTAATTTGTAAAATCAGGCCTTTATTTCAGGAGATTTTCTCAACAATTTTATTGTATTACGACCGAGAATGAGAAATAGAACTGTCATATATTTTTGCTTAGGAAAATGATATTTTAAATCTTCGTTTTCAGATTTAAAATACGGATGCGATGTCAGCATGAAGAATAGGTAAATGTGGGCCTAAATTTTCAAAACAAATCCTGATCTAACGCTTACAAAGCAAACAATAGTCGTAAATTGCACCCTCAGGCTATAACAGAAAAGTACTAACGACCCATCCATCCCTCACCCGTTTGAGAGCTTAAACGGTCATAAAAACTAAAGCATTGTCCAATGCCGAGTGTAATCCACTTAAACGACTACCTATTGTACATATAGCGCTATGTATGACGAAAACAGTGCAACGACACTCCAAACAAACAATATGCGGATGGAGGATGTGTTGGGAAATCCAGACAAGGACCGTTTCATACTGAATAATGATGACATGACATCGTGTAGATGTTGGCTGTGCAGATTGTGCTTTGAAGTATTCATTTAGCTAACAGATGCTAATGAGAAGTGATCCTACAATCACTATCTGACATAATAGTGAGTGCCTTCTCCATGCCATTCATAATACACAAGAGGATTACAAGATTAGGTACATTAATGCCACAGAGTGTCAAAAACACTGCTTTTTCAGTCGACTAGCATTAAGTATACTAACGTGAAGAAACATAATTTTGGCATACTGTGTTCTTAAGTTGTTTGTGATGAAGGGAAGTGTGCGCGTTAACACATGATGTTCCAACGTCACACTTCTAAATGCTGCCCCAGTTTCAACGAAATAGGTTTTAGCCAATGAGTTTTTGTAGGGTACCTTTTTGTTATCTTTACAGTTTACGATGTTATACTAAAGAACCATGAAACAATAAAACTATTAACAAATAGCAATTTAAATCAGTGGCAAAAACAAAACAGTAAACTCCCAAAAAGCAATAAAGTTACTGAGATGGAAATATAAGTTGCTTTATGGTATTTGTCGAATAATAATTTAATCGTCACGGTTATAATATTATCCTCATAAAATCCTGATCTAACCTTAGAATATCGTTTCTCTTTGGGTTCAGTTAGGCAGTCGCTCTGTAGAAAACTGATATTCAGCTGCATCTGGTTAGATAAGTAGCCGACCACAACAAAGTTTGGGAATAATAAGGCTAGGTGAATGGATGTATGGATTATTATCCTAGAAAACTAATAACTACTTCAATGCAGCTTGCAGTTAAATAAAAGGTTGTGTAAAAATTTAATTAATAACCTTGACAGCAACTAATTGTTACTAATTACTAGTTTATCATTACTATTAAATCGTTACTAGTTTTTCTTACAATTTTTTTGGGGACATTGCATCGACTATGCCAGCCCCAAAGTCGTAACACTTTTCACTAATAACATTTATCTGCCAAATATACGTACATATTAGTAGATAGGTACTTGTTTGATTTACAAATTCACCCAGGTTTATTTAATTAAACAATCACGGAGAGTAAATCAATAAATTTAATTAATCTTCGTGAATAGATACTCCGCTAAATACTTGCAATGTATTTAGCGCTAGGTAGTCCTCGGTCCCTCCCGCCCGAGTAGGGTGCGACTGCATTCCTATTAATATTGCATGCAAGCTACGTGTACTGTTTAAACTAGGGAACCAACATGGGGTCTGCCGTAAAACAGCTTCGGATAAGTTGGATGTAAAATCATTTTGCTTTACCAGTCGGTACGATGCTCGTTTCTTACTTCTCTTCAATTTGTGTTTCGGAAAGTTTAGTTTATTTATTTTTGACTCTTTGCGAAGGATTTTTTCAGTTTTATTTTTTAAAATATCATGATTTTTTTTACAAGGATTCATTTCAAAGCACGATGATGACGATCAGTGATTAAGGATTGCATTAAATGGCGTATAAGAGTCCCACAGTGATAAATGGAAGATAAATCTTTTATTATTTTGGAATACCGAGAGATCGAACTGCAAAACTCACCGATACTGCGTACTCTCAAAATATTGAACTGATTCCCCAATTCGAAGCTTGATGTATTTGCGGGTGATTGCAGAAAATCCATTTCGGAATGTCTGAGACTCAGAGAGAAAGATGCCTCAAATTAGTGTTTAAATAAATAAATAAAAAATAGTTTATTGTCTCAAAAAGATACATTTTGATTGAAACCCTAGATCCCACACTAGGATTACCTGTGTCTTGTGATCTAGTCTCCAGTATAAAAAATCTATACATATAATAAAATCGTAACGAAGTAAAAACTGTACATTGAATATTTTTGGAAAAAAGTAAATGCTACGTGTTCGGGGAACGATACTGAAGCCGAATATGAAGAAAAAAAAAACTTTGTCTGTCTGTTTGTATGTAAAGGGTTGGCGCGAAAACTACTGGGCAGATTTAGTTGAAATTCGGCAAATATACTTTTTAAATTCTTGGTCAACTTATAGGGTATAAATTATCACGTTTATAATTATGGGGGATAAGCAGCATTGTAGTAAGCAGCGTATTTCTAGAATTTGCTGCAGAATTGTTGTAATACAATGAGAAAAATGTTATTAAATTGCAATTTACAAAATATTATCACGCTATATTCACAAGGAGCTAAACATTACATAACATAACATAATAATATCTTTTAGGAACGATTATTTTGACTACATGTCAACAGACTTCATAGCCTTCCGGTCGAGCGGTCGGGCGAACGCTTAAGGCTTACGCTAAGGCTTTGGGTTCGATCCTCAGTTCCGCAAACTTTTTGTGGATTCTTTAGTATTTTTTTTGTCATTGAAATTATATATTTTTGTGGTATTTCATTCTTAATGACTTTTATTACTTACCGGCTGGAACCCGAAGGAAACATGTTTTTTAATATTTCTTCAACTTATAAAAAACGTTACCACTTTAATTTGAAAACATTTACCATATTATAATTATATTATTTAAAACATAGTGTTCTAGATGGCGTTTAGTCTATTTAGATCAGCGAAATTCTTTTTAAAATATTTCAATTTGAACCCCGAAGGAAACAACGCGCATCGTGTGGAATTATACTTTTAAAAATTTCAGCTTATAAAAAATACCGCTTTAATTTGAAGCATTAAAATTATTATTATTTAAAACATAAGTAATGTTTCCTTTTTCTTAACTAGATGGCGTTAGGAGTCAATTTATATCTGAGAAAAAACGATTTTTTTTTATACTCCTGATGGAACAGGAAAAATATTTATAACCACTGGTATCCTTACAGTGATCACAGTAGGCAGGGCAAAATTACAATACAAATGCAATAAATTATAATTGCAGTAGCGTCTTCGGGGATTACTGCCACGAGGTGACAAAACAGCGCACTTCATGTTTAAGATTCCCATAAATTTACTGAGCAACGAAACACCTGTTTGTGCTGTGTCACGGAATAGTGACAAGACAGGCATTTGCTCAGGAATTGTTCTTTGATCGTATGATGAGATGAATGTATAATGGCAAACAGAAAAGCAGTTGATGCGGTACACAGAACTCTACAAGACATCCGTAGGAACCAACACATAACGGGTGGTGTTACAGTTATGTTCAGCGGCAATTTCCGCTGAACGCTGCCTGTGGTGACGCGAGGAACTGGGGCTGATGAGGTGAATGGTTCGTTGAAACGATTATTTTTATGATCCTGTATTCATAGGTTGAGCTTAACAATAATTATAGGCGGCTGAATAGGAATCCACATGCTCAAGAATTCTCCAACTTAAAACGCCCAAAAATAATCAAGCTGCATCAATCAACGAATGCATTCTTTTAAAAATGGAAGGGAATGAAGTGTTTAACACATTTTATAACACTGTTGTCAATCAAGATGACGCCACTCATTATCCTGTAAAATTTCTCAATTCCCTCACTGCAATTGGACTTCCGACGGACGTCATCAAGTTGAAGGTCGGTGTCCCAATTATGCTTCTTCGTAACTTAACGCCTTCGAAATTGTGTAAAGGGACCAAGGGCTTAATGTAATTTATCTGCAGAGAAACATCATCATTGGGTTTCGGTATTGGCGAGACAGTGTTTATACCACGTATGTACCACTAATTCTCCACAATATTATCCCTTTCAATTTAAGCGAGTGTAGTTTCCTGTAGGCGTTTGTTTCGCCATGATAATCAATAAGTCGCAGAGGTAGACACAGAAGTCTGCGGGTGTCGATCTCAGGACCAGCTTCTCACATAGACTGTATGTTGTTTGCTCTCGGGTCACCAGTCCTGACTCTCTGTACATTTTAGCTACCGAGACCAAAACTACAAACAAAGTAATCTGTATGTTTTTCTAAATATCCTGGTTCGGGTTTGATATTGATGCGAAACTTTTGTTCTTTTACATAGGTTTTTCGCTTTATTTGGTCAGACATTATGCAATAAAATATGCGAAGCGCACTCTTAACTTTTTCTTTTGCCCTATAAATTAGTTAGACTTAAATGTAAAACTGATCTTTGTTGGAATAATTGCTCTCAAATGTGCATAAAGATATATTTAAAAAATACCTCATAATATTACAAGTTTACCATAACAAAAATGTAGGAAAGTTATGTATATCTAGCTGACAGAGAAATGTTTCTACATAATGTAGTAAGTAAATTCTTAAATGAAAGCTTAATAATGAAAGGAACAATTAATATATTTAATTAATTATAATTATAGGGAATAACGAGTTAATGTAATGGCAATATATAATGTTTTCAATAATAAATATTTTGGATAATTTAAATGTTTATGCACATGTTTTGCTTATTAAATGAAAATAATTAATAAGAAACTCGCAAAAACAACTGACTTGGGCGGGACTTGAACTGTCATCATATCATTACTAATTTGCACTAATAAAAGTTTGTGAAGATGTTTGTTACCACCACTTTTGATTTGAATAAAACTCGGTAAACATAAAAACCATATATCCTGGATTAACAAAAAATATAAATTTTATCCTGGTTCGACATCCACGCGGGCGAAGCTGTGGGCAAAAGCTAGTTAGTTATAAACCTAATCTTTATACCTACGTGTATTTTTATTAATTGAACAGTGTAGTGGCTTTTATGAAACATTCAAATGACACAAGTGTCTTAAATAAATTATTATCAGACTTCACAAACTGAAATACAAGTTTATTATAAAGTCTCTATTCTTAACATAAATACGACTCCTCATTAGAATGTCTGAGAGGATTTCGTCCGAAAACGTTTCTTTACCTACCTTCTTTGAGTTGTGTTGATGCATAAATATATAAAATGTGTGCTTTGCCTGCTACCGACGACTCTTGGGAGAACATGTGGTAACTTAAAGCCACTGGCATACTAATAATAAATGTTTGAGTTGACTTTTGAATCGACTTTTATTGGTAGAAGAAATCAACTTTCAGAATTCTTTTGGTTTACATTTCGATAAAAAAATTGTACTTTATAACAACCTCACTCTACGTTCTATTTATTTTACCTGGGAAATATTAAGCAACAATTTATAAGCTTAGAACTTATTGGTCAGAATCAATTACTTAACTTTAGCGTACATTTTCTTACCACAGAAATAAATTTAATGCGTTTCGATACTACTTACATATATAGTCATATTCAATTGCATTTACTTCCTTGCTATCAATTTAATAAAAGTAATAGTTGTGTGCGTGAAAATTAATATAATTTGTACGATAGCTCAGTTGGATAGAGCGATCCCACTGTCCCAAGTATAATTGCGGATTCGAGATTTCTTTTTTAATTCTCCCTATAACTTTTTTAATTCTTTTTAATTTTTCTATTGTTATTTATGATTAAAAAGAATTATTATTGATTAAGAGGACGTAAAAGATCACAATAACAAATAAATTAATCATGGAAAGCTAAAAAAATACTCGTAAAGCTTAAAATTCACAAACGTGGAAATAATTCACAGAGTTAATTATGTAAAGTGGCAGATATTTCAGTGCAACCCATGGCTTTGCATGCTCTCCAAATATTTCGCGTTCAGGTGAAAGGGTGGCTACAATAAAAGCAAATCCGTCACAGTATCGTCCAACACTCGGAGTTCCGAAGCCCACAGAGCCTCAGTTAATCCGATTCTGTCCCCCTATATTAGTACCAAATGCGATGAATCAGGTTCCTGCGATTCCAGTCATTATATTGACACTACACTTTGAAAACAATATTAATTCGTTTGAAAATGGAAAATATATTTTTTACTCATTAAATCATTTGTTTATTTATTTTTAAAGACATATTTTTTTTGAAATTTTACATGTTTTAGCACATGTTAGCTTATTATTAAAGGCATATGTTTGACCACAAACCCATTTGATGATAAGCGGTGATGTGGTTTACGATAGACCACACATGCCCTTAAGATGCTTGTTCACTCTTGATTTGAAGACCCCAAAAATTATAATGTTCCGGGAATACTGACGCGTAATAATAATTACTTACTATGTATTTGTATCAACACTCTTATATATTATATTTAAGTACACCGCGCACAGGATGTTTTATCACGGTACTATCTATAATGTAGTTAATTTTACTAATCCTGTGATTAAATCTTAAAATAAGCAGTAGTTCCAGCTTCAACGTTTGAAATGGTTGGTTTTATTGTAAATATGTATTGATAAAAGACAAGACAAAATATTTCGTTATAATTTTACGTGTAGGTATTATAAGTTTGAAAAATTTATTTTAATTTTCAGTTGCTTTTTGTACTGACTAGACAGCTTTTGAGTAAATTTGATGAATTTTGCTACTATTTTAAAATACTAAATACAACAAGTAACAATCCCGTCTATCACGTGAATTCTTGCGTAAAATATTAAGGTGCTAACTAAACAAAGTTCTCCTAAATACATAACAGTGTATCACCTGCAACGTTGCAACATCTGTAAGCAACAGGAAGACGAATAGCACTACTAATGCTTGCACTAGTTACCTCCCTAGCTTCTCAGACTTAAGCACTAACTAGTAGATTACAGTTTTAATTACAAAGTGCGACATTATTTGTGTATTGTGAAGAGAAGTTGACTTAATAGGTTCAAATCCCGCTCGTAACTTCTTCTTCTTCTTATCGTATGGTTGATAACAACCTGGTGTCAGAGTTTAAACCGCCCGTAGGCCTCTGACATGGCTTTACACACCATTGAAAAATCTCTCAGGTGTGCTGGTTTCATCACGATGTTTTCCCTCACCGTTTTAGCAACTGATAATTAATTTATAATACGCACATAACTTACGAAAAGTCAGAGGTGCGCGCCTTGGGATCGAACTCGAGACCACTGACTTGTCAGTCGACGGTCATACCACTAGGCTATCAGTGCTTTTGCAGTGCGCTCGTAACGATTTGTTCTTTTTACAAAATTTAGAACTTTATGTTCGCATAGTATGCATAAATAAATAAATCAGCCTGTAACTGTCCCACTACAGGGCAAAGACCTCTTCTTATACAGAGAAGGATTGAGCATACCTAAATCACTGCGCTAGCTCACTGCGTGTAGGCGATTTAAGACTATTAAGTCCAGGTTTCCTTACGATGTTTTCCTTCACCATTAGTTAGTGGTGTCTTAGATTAACCAAGAAAGTACCTACATATGACATTGAAAAAGTCACATTGGTACTTGCCAGGCTAAAACCTACACCCAAGTGCTTGCAAAGCGGGTCCGTAACTAATGCGCCACCACGATGCATAAATACTTTATAATTTTTTTTGTATGTAAACGTCACTTTTTGGTAAATACAGGTACTAAACGACCGAATGCACTTAGAAACAAGCAAATTGATTAAGAATAATCCCGTATTTCACAGACACTCAACAAAATTGTCGAGACACCTAGTAACACCCAATCCAAAAACCATCGCAAATAATTTTCACTAACATATACTCTGAACCATGACTGTCAATCCCGTAATACCCTCCCTGTAATTCTCACCCCGAGGCTTACTCAACCCGTATCAAGCTTCAGTCACTACCAAATTACGTAAGCCTCGCTCCATCGCTGTATCGCTACAATTTTTCAATCGCATATCGCTTCAAGCTGAACGTTTATGCTCAATAAATTCAGGGTGCTTAGACATAATTTAGGCGTAGATACATCGGTAAATTGTTCGTGGTTATGAGTTGAAGTGGGGAAATATCGAGTGCTTGAAGTATAATGAGGAAGAGAGACCTCAGTCGGTTTACTTCCGTTGGCTTACCGAAAAAAAGTTGTTTATTGGCATCTTGTGTCTGAGTTTAAGTTGCAATTACTATACAACGAAGAAGAAGTTGCTCTTAGACTTTGATTTAGCCAGAAGATTGAGAAAACCTTTCTCAATTTTTTTCTTCAGAGATTTCTTCGTGGTGATTAATGCTCAATCCTTCTCTGTATGAGAAAAGGCCTTTGCCCTGCAATGGGACAGTTATAAGCTAATTTATTTATTTATTTTTATTTATTTATTGTTGATAAACAACCTGGTAACAGAGTTTAAACCGCACGTAAGCCTCTGCCATAGCTTTACACACCGTTGAAAAATTTCTCAGGTGTGCTGGTTTTCTCACAACATTTTCCTTCTTCTTTTTAGCAAAGTAATAATTAGTTTCTAAAACGTCCATGAATCTGTCAGAAAGTCAGAGGTGCGTGACTGGGCTTCGAACCTACGACCTTTGACTTCCACCACTTCCACTAAGCTATCACTTTTTAACAACACAATTAAAATATGTCTATGTATGTATTACATTACAACGCTGCATGATATTAATCATATTCAAAACAGTGAACAGGTGACGTCACATTTTCAGTCCAAATGAAATTAAACGTCACATATCCACGCAACGATAATCAAATAATAATAACAAATTATCTGGTCCCAAGTGAAAAGCCAAACAAATGACTATCACAAAGCAACTTAATTACAGTTATTACGTTTCTTTCAATTCCGCAAAGTGAATATTTCACCTAAATTCATTACTTAAATGCACCATTTTGTTTATAAACAAATAATCATTTGCATAATGGTCGGCCATTTTTCTAGCCTTAATTTCCCCGCCCTAGCACGTCTTGAGACAAAAGATTGATATATTCTCTCTTTTCATTAAGTTAAAATGATTTATATTTAACACCCCTGCGAAACCAAAACGCGAACGTTTGCGTTGAAGTCCTCTTAGGAGTACGGAGATAAAACTTTTAAGTTAGAAGTTCATTAAGAGAGCTCTCAGAGCTGTCCAAATCGTCATTATTTTTGAAGGGGAATTACATCAATTTGATTTGAATTAAAAAGAAAGTTTTAATATTCACATTTCGAAATCTGAAAACCTGTTTATCAATTATAAGAATTACTTTTTTTTTATTTAATCATTGAGGTTGTCGGTGTTTACTTTGTTTTTTTTTAACGTATTTCCACGTTGCAAAGTAGGTAGTATAATACACATATATTATCATTTCATAATGCTTAAACACTTTATCCAATGCAAATATTTGTCAATTAAACGAAAAATGATTTATCCCGGATACGGGAATCTAACTCGCGACATCAAACGCAGAAGACGACCTCTACACTGTTTAAGCTTTCCCTAATTAATACAATTAAATACTCGATACAATTAGATTGATTACAATACAGTCATAACTGGTACAGTCGACCGCATATCGACGATACAGAGTTACGGTTTAATACCACTGACTGTACAAGTGTACAATTACAATAAGGGCCAGCTTATACCAGCGGAGTGACAGGCAACACCCTCGGGACGACACATTCCCTTATGTAAATCACAATTATTGTTTGTACAGGGACCGTAGGCCATCTGATATCACCTTCATAGTATAGTTTACCTTAGAATTGATGGGATTATTAACAGTGGGTATTAAGATTGATAATGTTTGAGAGTAGGTACATACTCTCAGTATAATTGGGATTTATTATGGCTTTATAACTTCATCTTCTGTCTTCGTGATGATATACGTAGCTATTATATAAAATGGGTAAAGTTTTAAATAGAAAGAAAGAAAAGAAAGAAAGAAAGTTACATTCATTAGACATTAACAATACCACACCTAATACTTAATAAAAAATAAATGACAACAAGCAAAATAAATACACACCATAAATATCATTGAAGGTACTAGGTACCTATACCTATACTGTAAGTGTAACCGTAACCGACGACAGCGCCCGCTTTTTAGATAAAAAAAAATTAAGTGATAAGTGGTGATCATGCCACATAACACTTATATAATACTAGCTTTTCCCGCGTGGCTTTGCTCACGTAGACTATAGAATATTTAGAACAGAATTTATTTATTTAAATCGAATTAGTATTAAGTATAGGTACATAGAAAAATGATAAATCAACAAACTGTACTTGCCTTTGAGAACAAATTGTACTCCTTTGAGTCGAAGCCACTACTTTTAGCGTCATTGTATAAGCAGACTTAGATACAGGACGAATGACAGTTAATAATACTGCCGGTAGGTATAGCAATTGCAAATATTTTCTATTAAATAATAATAACCTAAGAGATTTCTAAGGAATTTATAAAGAAAATCAAGGTAGGTACTTATAAGGTAAGTTTTTCTTCAAAGTATAAAAGAACAAATAAATTTGAAATTTCGAATTCTAATCCGATTTGTCAACTGCAAAATTTTTCCTCTACGAATATATAGACTCACGCCTATATTCCCCAGAGGGGGTAGGCAGAGGTGTGCAGTACACCCACGTTTCGCCGGCTATATTATAAGTCCCATGTAATAGGGGGCGAGCCTATTGCCATTAACCGAGCACAATTCCAGACTCCGTGCTGCTACTGAGAATTTCCTAATGGAAAAACCCAATAACACTTTGCCCGACCCGGGGATCGAACCCAGGACCTCGTGCTCAGCAGTCGCGCTTGCTACCACTAGACCAACGAGGCAGTCCTCTACGAATCCGATTTATAATTGACGTTCCAATTTTAAATTTTATTACATTGCACCAAGCCAGTTTAAATCAAAAGCACTAAGGAGTATTGATATCAACTTCGATGTAAATCACCCCCAAAATAACTTTCTACCCCTTTTTAACCCCGTTGGGCGATAAGTTTTAAAAAAATACGAAACACGTGTTCCATCAATTTTGTAAAAGAATGTTTATGCAAAATTTGAAGTAGATTGGACCAAGGAATCACGTTGTCCCATACAAACTTTGCCCCCGTTTTTCTCCCTCTTAGAGGTAGAATTTCGAAAAATCCTTTCTTATCGGATCCCTACGTCATACAAAGAACACACCCTCCAAGTTTCAGGTCTCTACGTTCAGCGGTTTAGGCTGTGCGTTGATCCGTCAGTCAGTCAGTCAGTCATTCAGGACAAAGCATTTTATATGTATAGATTATATAAGTGATAAGTGGCATTGAGTGGCAAGTCAGAAGCTCAGATTCGATCCAAGGCACCTGTCTACATTTACAATTCATCCATGTATACTGCTTACAATATCTGCTACGAGAGTGCTACAATTCGTAGCCACGTTTGCTACATCTGTGTAGCAATTGCAAAAAACTGATATTTTGAGCTATCGACTGAAGAAAGGGTTTTTTTAGAAAAACATACTCCTAATTTAATATAACATCACGTCTATATTACCACAGGTTAAGCAGAGGTGACACCGACATTTTGCCAGTAATGTTATTAAGGCGTATGCCTATTGTTCTACCGAGTATATTTATTGAGTTCTAGACTCAGTACTGTTACTGATAAAATCAATATAAAAAACCCAATTACACTTAGCCTAGGCCGAAAATCGATCTCGCGTTTCTAGAGTAGGGTTGACTACTTTTTTTAGATAGATAATTATGCAAGCCTCCTAAAATATAGTAAGCTATGTACAAAACATTTTACAAAACAAGACTACCTCGTTGATCTAATGGTAGCAAGTGCGACTGCTGAACACAAGGTTCTGGATTCAATCCCCGGATCGGCAAAGTGTTATTGTGAAATTCTCAGTAGCAGCACGAAGTCTAGAATTGAGCCCGGTTAATGGCAATAGGCTCGCCCCCTATTACATGGGCCTTATAACACTGCCTACACTCTCTGGGGAATACAGGCATGAGTCTATATTATGTTATGTTAAAAAAATATTGGCACAATTCTCAAATTGGTAAGTCAAGGAAAACAAACATTTGTTTTCTGAAATACTGACTCCGCCCATGTCGTTATGCGCATTGGTATGACATTTGAATATAATGCGGCCCAAATATTAATTAAACGTTGTAATTACTACGGCACGAGTATGACGCGTACAAGTTCCGCAGTCAACTGTTTGTTCAAAATATAATAATGAATTGCATGTTTTGTTCATAATATTATTATTCTATGTGTGGTTTCAAGATATACGCAAAGTCGATCGGCACATTTGGCTTGAGAATTCTATTCAACAACAAAAACCGGCCAGAATGTATATTTTTGACTTTCTTTCGGCTCGTTCGGCTCGGCTCGGCTTTTTTTGGGCTTTGTGTTGACGGACAAAGCTGTTTTAGGCCTTAATGCTTGTCCATTATGAAATTAATTATACATGTCCACCCAATTTACAGGAGAAAATCTTAATGTAGGGCTAAGTTCAAAATATTAGAAGTTTTGTCGGCCTCCTTTATAAGAAATAATGACATTTATTTTTTTATTATTACAATGAGTGAACAAGTAGGTAGGTACACCTACATAGAGTAACAGATAGTATTCTAAAACAAATAGATTAAACAAAGTAAACTTATTGAAGTGTTGGTTCTTTGAACGTCAATATTGATTTACATCTCCTATACATCTGAACTATTTAGAAAAAAATAATATTGATATGTTCATTCACATTTTTAATCAAATATTTTTGCTCACCGACAAAAAATGATCGATTTAATATTAATATAACACACTGTAACCATATTTCTTGGCAAAATTAAGTTTGTGTTGTATGCTAACCTAATAAGTAACTTAATAAAACAATACACAGGGTTATTTGTAAAACACCAGCATCTTTAAAAAAATCAGCTGTCCCATACGTTTTGTTGAGTCATGTGAACATAAATGTATGGAACAGCTGATTTTTTTTAAGATTTCAGGGTTGGTCCCATAGCAAAAGTTGTTCATAATGATGAGTTTAATGACCCATTTAAAGGGTGCTGGTGTTTTACAAATAACCCTGTATATTATAATTATTATATACTATAACGAATTAACAACTATCTATATAGACAGAAGTGTTTCCCATATTTCATTAGATAAAAATAATCCATTTCAAATAATTTTATCCCAAATAAAAGTAATTACCATTTACCATACAATATCGTGTACATTTCTATACACTACCTACACTACTACTGGAAATTGTCCAATAATAAATTCTTTGCCAGATATAACATACGAACCCAAGATTATAAGCTATACTTATGATCATTCGACCATTAAACGGCAAATTTTTTACCAATATCATCATTATACCTCAACTACTGGCTAGAAATGTTTTCTGACCACCAGTCAATTAACCAAATCACTAAAAGAAAATTATAGTACCCCCTATTCTATTAACACGAAAAACCACTTCCCGTATTTATTTAATGAATGTTCCATCCAATACTTATTAGTCAATAGCAAAATGGACTATACGAAGAGGAATTACACACTTGACTTAAAAAGAACAGCTGGTTTGCGGTGACGTCATTTTGTTTATTTATAGCTAAGACAGTACAATGTTAATAGTCCTTTGACCGTTGAATGAGATTTAAGAGATGTCTGGTAAGAATTATAATACAGTATGCATGTCTAGATATAGTTAGTACTTTAGTTACCATATATATTGTCTCAATTTAATTACTTTATAGGTCAGGATTTAGTTAAGCTTTTTTGCAACATTAATATTTGCATAATACTCGGTTTAAACCAAGATTAAACTAAGATTAAACTAGGATTAAACTAAGGTTTTAAAATTAGTTAAGAATTCGGAATCATCAGAGTAACAATTTTAGTTACTGATAGTAAAAAGTGATGTGTATTTTGTATCCTTAGTACGAGTTTTTGTTAAAAAATTTTGATAAGTCGTTCAATTATATTCTCCAAAAAGGACTAACTTTAAAGAATTACCATTTATCATTCAAACTGACAAACAAATCTCAACTGCTAAAACAAATCATTATCACAATTAAATCTTCAATTAAACAATACGGTACAATGATAAATGACTACATTTAAAAATAAAACCGTATCCGTAGGCTAAATTTACACCTTATGAAACGGTAAATTTAAAATATCAGGTAGAAGCAATTAATTTGACGAATACCACAATTTATTAAGTAAAACAAAATATTTTCGCTGTGGCATAAAATATTTGAGGGACACGGAACCGCTTTGAAATAACTGTCACATCGTGCCTACACACAGTACCACAAAATTCCTTTACGCTTTTGACTAAATATTCGTTTGGGCTTAATCACAAAACATAAGATTGTCTGGTTAATAAAATATAATAATTTAATGATTTTCATTAAATTATGATTTTCATTAAATAATGATTTTCATTAAATTATGATTTTCATTAAATTATTTTCATTAAATTATGATTTTCATTTAAATTATGATTTTCATTATGAAAAAAAAGAAGAATAAAAAAAGACGGAACGTACGAAGACCGTCGTTTTGGCTGTCCTACGGAAAATAGAAGCAGGTATTTATAAGCAATCTCATAGCATTCATATTATTACTAACTTAATCAACTCAATAAACAATTTAAGTCAATGTAAATTACGACTGACTTAAATTTTCCAACGAAACAACATTTTAACTAAATACATTTTGCGTGTATCTATTACATTAAAATTAATTTCCCTGTCCAACGTTAGCTATAATTTAATTTTCAGTAGTAGGTAATAAGCCCCAACATTCCAACAAAACAATTCCAAGAACACATCTTAATTTCACGAACCCTCATGAACAGGTACAAGAGCCTGCCACAACAAGTAAACTAAACCAATCGTAAATGGGCCAATCAATATACTAAATTTCCTTTGATGGTCCGTAAAACCCTACAAAGTTGGCGAGTAATAGAGTTTTCACATCGTTGCCAGCTGCCCGAGTGCCAATCAAATTAGGAACGATTATCGAACGATGCCGATCAGGACTCGCTTTGAACGATCACTACTGAAGCTAATCTAAGGATTAAATTCTTTTACTCATTCGCTGTGGGGATTTCAAATAATCTCCTTTCATAATTTGAGGGAAAAAAACCTTTGAATATTATCAGGAAATTGATTTTGCAACAGAGCTTTGTCGTACTTGGAGTGGAAAAATTGGGTCGTTTACAATATGGAATTCTGAAATTCTGATTTTCGTTAAAATGTAATTCATTTCCCGAATTAAATCTGTTTCAGTTACATTAACATAAACATAAAAATAAAACATTCCCAAAATTTTCGACGGCTGGAATTGTTCCCAAAGTGACCAACACAAAAAATAATAATAAAACAACTAACGACAAATAAAATTCGTAGATAAAATTCGTCTTGTTAAAGACAAAGAAGAATTTAATTAGGTCTATACTTTAGATATTTTTTCCGCAAAAGCTTTTCCGAGCTCGTATCGGTGATTAGTTCCAATTATTGGTATTCAACGCACATGCGGCCAGCCAATTCAGTAATTGCCTTTATTCCTTCAGTGGATCTTACCGTTTGCAGAATGTGTACTTGTTTTTAAAAGAATTAGATTTAAATTCAATTCAAAATTAGTAGTTTTAAACTAGGTTTACTAGGAATTGTTTAACAAAAAAGTATTTAATGTGCATAATTTTTAATTTAAAATCTATACAGCTATAAAGTGTTAAAAAAATGTATGGTTTTACTAAAAATAATTTAGTAAAATTCAAGAGTAAGTAAACCGTAATGAAAATATTCTCCAAAGCTAAAATCAGACAAGAATTCGAAGTTTCAACGAAATAAAAGAAATCTAGTTCCACAAGAACCGCCTCTGGTAATAAAACGAAAACTTGTGACGATTCCATTTCACGTCATGTTTGAGAAGCTGAGTTTGTAAAATTTCCTAACATAGGTATTATTTAGATAAGCCGTAACATCTTTGACATCGTAAAACGTACACGACAACGAGCAAGAACATCATAACAAAGTTTAAATTTTGACTTTCCTAATTTTAGTTTTCATGTAAATCGTGTTACTGAAAGTGCTAGCTAGTTTGTTTGCACTTTATAAGAGGCAATAAAATATGTTTGCTTTGGAAATTGGCATTGTTGTAAAAATTTGGATGTATAAGTGCAAGTTAGACGGTGTAAACTTTTATGTAAAAGATTTATTTTTAGCTCAACTTTCAAGGTTTCTAAATGGGATGGAATGTTGCGGGTATACGAAATTGAGATTGTAAACTAAGAAAAAAAATGGTTGCTCATTATATTCCTGATTAAATACTTGGAATAACAGATAATTAATCAAGGTGGGATGTAACTGATGCTATAATTTCATTTTGATTTACTCTTGGATAGAAGAAACAAATCAAATTGTAAATTATCTTGCCTTGGCAGGGCCAAGTAATGAGAAACCAAAAGCAATAGTGGTCATGGTCCAGACTCGTCTGAAGGTGTTAGTAAATTAGGTCAAGAAAAATTTTCGTTCAAGCTAATTGGGAATTTAATTGGGATAATATTGAGAACCAACTGAAAGGCAACGCCTAAAGATCTTTTATTATCCGTGTAGTAGGACAACCAGATGTCCTTGTCGTGGAAAAATTCGCCATGGTACTTCCAAAGTGTTCACTAGAAAATAAATACCGTTCCTTTGTTCAGGTTACACATGACATGATTTTCTTAAAGAAAATTGTTATAAGACAGAGGAAAAATAAAGTTTATAAAAAAACATACTTTTAAACGTGCTTGGTTCACGGTAATCGATTTGTAATTTATAATTACCTCGTGCTACATCTGTGTTAAATCTGAATTCACATTTTGAAGTGTCCCACCACATAACAAATTAACTTAGGAGGCGTACTATCCCTCCGGACTCAGGGGTTATTCAAAAGACTTCCCTATTGGTACCAAAACGTCACGTCTATCGAAAAAAAAAACAATTTCACCACGCAAAGTTTACACCACCCATTTTGTTCCTTCTAAATATTCAAATAGGATATGAAAGCCTGTAATGGTTGGTTAGATCGGAGATGTATCCGCTGTCGGGGACATTAATTTATGTAAAGTATTAGATTACTTGGTTCCAAAGTCTACACAATATCTAAAACGTGATCCCACTGTTGGCTAAAATTGGAATTGACTTTGTTGTTGTAACTTGAGTAAATATACGGCTTCGAACTCGTTATGAATTGTAAACAAATACTGCTGTTATTCATTTTCATTAAAATAAATTATTATTATTCCTTCAGTAACATTATTCAGATTTTCACACGTTATTTTATTAAAAGATAGTTCATCAACCGTTAATTATGATTCATTTTATTATGATCATTTTAATAAGTATAATATTTTTTTCTCTTAATGGAGGAGATAATCTTTCACTATCCTCGCCAATCTTGGCTTTAATCTACCTAAATATAAAAATTCTGTTTGTTAGTTCTAAGTAAATCAAATGCCTCGTCTGTAGATATTATCTAATAGGTATTAAGGAGTAACTTTGTCTATTGGAAATAAGATTACCGTGTTATGATGTTGTTAGTAGTTGAACCCATTCAGCTTAATTACTCCGAGAATTCCTATGAGAAAAGACATAGTAATTACTTCTTTACCACGGACTACACTTCTACACTTAGTAAATTAGTATGACGGTCTACTTTTACTTATTCAGTTTAAGAAAAAACTATAGTTATAAATGAACTAGTTGAAAAGAAACGTATTCTTGTATTTTCTTGTAAAATTAAGCTAAATTCTAGATTTTTTTTTGAACCTAAACAAAAATGTAAGGTTTTGAGATTTCGAGATTTTGATCAGAATATCTATAATATTTGCTTTATAAGATATATTATAATCAAAATGGTATAAAACATGAAGGAAATGTATCAACGATATCTTATTAAAACATTCCAATATCTACTTTAGTTTATAAAATTGCAAATTACTGTGATTTCATATATTGAAACAATCGCGACGTTTGTAACCAAGCACGATAACAATGCCTTACTTACATAGTAACTTACTGTTTTATATGAAAACTTTTTGCCTCAACTATATTATTTTTATCTCCACACAAATAGTTTCCTTGTCTATTCATATTACTATCGTACTTGAAACTTTAAGAACTAGCAGTTTCTTTCACAAATGTTTTGTAATATAAAATAAATAACCTGTTTCATCTAATTTACCGTTCCAATAACATCAAAAACTCATCAGCATAAAATCTGCTGACAGAAAAGATTTTACAACGTTGCTTTTATTCAAAAATCTTATAGCGAATCCACAAAATATGATAAAACACGTAGCTCAGAGTCATGCATGAGCTAGCATCATTGAGAACACTGACACGGCCTGAAACTGTAAACAACATGAGATAACGTTACCTTTTCACGAAGAATCAGCTTCAGGAACCACACAGCCTTCAAGATTTAAGCTAACACTTTCATCAATAACACTGTCAACACATATGAATGTACGATATCACTGTCTTTAACAGATTGTTAGATCAACGTTTGTTTTTGTATCACCACTGGAGACACGAGGTTTCCCTGCGATTGCTCTGGGGTGACTGTTAGTGTCACTCAGAGCTACGGGTTCACCCCGATGACGTCATCTTAGACCAATAGGGTGAGATTTTAGACGCATGCGCGCCGTACCAGCCGCCGCGGCGCCTCTACCTCGTCCGTGAACAACGCTCCTCGCGCCGGTGGTGTATATTGTATACATCGCTGCTTTAGTTGTTTGCGCTAGTGGTGTTCTCCGAACGTGAGCGCCAGTGGATTTTCGCGCGCCGCTTTTGCCGATTCCGATGTTTACGATCGTAGTGAAGTGTGCTTCTGGGGGTGACAGCTTTGAGAGCACCCCCCGATGGGCTTTTCAAAGGACCAGCGCCACCATTCTTTTTGTAACTGCCTGTGGCATACACCGCGCGTTTGGAATAATTGAGACGCTCGGTGTATGATTTAATTTGCCCTTTCGCGGAGCCAAATGTTTTACTGTAAGGGGAGATATATTTTGATACTTGTAAAAAATATACAGGGAAGGGGTAAGTCCCTTGGCGGTCCGAAATGAAAATATTAATTAATATATTTCATTTTTAATTTGCACCATTTTTCAGGTAAATTACATTTTTCTTAATTAGAGGACGCGAGAAAAAAAATATTTTGACCTTGTTGTCTGCAATGAATGTCATCATAAAACGTTTACAAATTGAATTCACACCACGCCACAAAAAGACATATAAAATGCATGTAATTACAGTAATTATTTTATCATTTAACGACATGCTAATTACTGATCCTCCTTAATTGTTATCTCTAATCTGTATCTATGGAAAAAAAAGAAAATGAAGAAATTTTATGATTTCAACGTATATTTTTTTAGAATTAATGAAAAAATTTTTTTTGGAATAATTAATTGGAGATTAAATAAAGACTTTCCCAGAAAAACTATGAGATCTAGAAAAGTAGAAAATTTTATATTTTTTAAGTTTTCGCTATCAAATACTTTTTTTATAATAAAAAAGGTATGTAAGGTATGGTCCACGAATCCACCTGATGGTAAGCGATGTTATAGTCTACAATGAAGACCTATTATTACTAATTGTCAACTGTTTACACACTAACCTAAGTAATGTTTTAAATTTCAAAAAAAAATTAATGTAATGTAATGTAAAGTAAAAATTCATGGTCATGGTTGGCTATTGGCGCGTTGTACATTACAACACCTTTCTTTTATATCCTTTCTCTAGAATATTCTCCTGTGACGTTGGTATAGCTACAGACCATCATTTTACAATACACAAAGATCTGTCGATCATACATATATTTGTCACGCAACACAAAGCCCAGAAGGCCAATAGCCTGGCCGGTGTAATACGTCAATTGTATCATCATTTAAACACAAGGTTTAACTATGCGATTTGAAGACTGACATAATCCATTTACAAAGCAAATTATCAACACCCTTTAACTACAAAAACTTCTTGATTTGACGCACCTAACACTTTATTTCACAATCTAAATCGCATCGCGTCATACATTGATCGATAAGTGGCAATCAGATCGCCATCTGTAGTGATTTTTCATACTCAATCACGGTACAGGCTGGTGTTTATTTCGCCATCCGTCTTTCTACAACAGATTTCCCTTCAAGCCTAGATTGTAATCTGATTGTAATTTGCTCAAGTGAGAATGTATTTTTCTTGCGATATTTGTTGTAGTAACACGTTTTTCATAAAATAGAATTTCTATTGATTAGAAAGTATTTATATATTTGTATGCAGTTAGGTAGATATTTTAATCGCTTTTACTTTTCTATTAAATTATTATTGATCTTAAAGATCTTGTCCAGATATGCAAAGTTTTACAACATGTCTAGAAATGTTTAAGAGTTATCACAGCGTGGTAGTCTCAATGTCTTTCTGACCGGATTCCGGTCGTAGCGGCCAATCTCAATGGAAATTAGCAAACTACGCAAAGGTATTATAGTGTAACATTATACTTACTTACTAAGTTTTATTGAACACCTTGTAAGCTGTCAAATTGTAGACGCAATTAAAATCAGTCTATTGTTTTGTGCCTTTGATCTTACCTTAAACGAGTCAGCCCCTTGTGATATTATAACGGTCGTACCAACCTCATACATAACATTAGCTGTAATATATTTTTTAGCTAAATTATGTACAGTCAGCAAACACTTCTTCTTCTTATCGTATAGCTGATGAACAACCTGCAAACACTTATATCAAATAAAAAATTATAATTCAAATTTGCCTTAATTTATATAGAAAGTAAGAACTAAAATTATATGTCTTTTCGGTACCATAGCGGTAGAAAATACGTTACTTTAAATTGTAAATCCTTTTTCATTGATTTAGGCCATGTGTACAAAATTTTTTAATTTAATTAAAATAATATATCTTAAATATGATTAGTAGATGTCAAGCAAAAAAAATTGTAATTTGCTGATTAAGACTTTTATTCAAATTAAAATTTAGTGAAAGTGCTCATAAGTTTAGGAACTTAAAACCTTTTTTTTATTGTTTCTGGTGGGTTGCGGAAATTATCGATATAATAAAATATCCTTGCGCTGCTGACCATACCTGCCTAATAAATACAAAGTAAAAATACCTACTTCCAACAAAAAAACATTGTCTAATTAACTGTTATAGCCATTTATACATTGGCATTGTAATAAATTACGCCATTACACCATGTACAAGATTCTAAATACATGTCATTGTCAAAACATCAACGCCCACGCATATCACAAACTCGGACATAGACACAAACGAGATAGAAGTACCTAATAGATACCTACCTACAGCCTATACCTACTTGCGATATGTATCTATTACACACACATATTTAAATGGCTTGATCGAGGGTTGGATCAAACTTGTGCGGTCAAATGTCGAACGGGTGATCAAGCGTTACATTGACTTCTTGATGAGTCAACGCCATAGCAGATAAGACAGTTATTATAAATACAGTAAGATTTGATCGAAGCTGAAAACTTAGATGGCAATCTTTGCAATCTGAGAATAAATTAAATTGAAGCTAAAAAAATTCAGGCTAATTAAGTCGAAATCGGAAGAAACACAGAAATAGTAAATATACAATAACAAAATCCTTATTACCGATACACGATGGCTCTGAAGCTCTCTTCCTAGCGGAGTAATAGTCGATTGCCGATATTTTGTCCCCCTCTTACTTCCAAAGCTAGATACTGCACCACCCGACTTAATTTTAAACAGATTTTTCTTACCTACTTTTAAGTTGAAATATAAATGTTTTTGTATGACAACACTTACAGACTGACAAACTCACCAATAGATAATAATCTTGAATCTGTAAATAATCTGGTAAAATGTGAGTGTGAAATATATAAATCTACCCTCTAACTCTTTTGGCGCCTGCACTTTGTAATAAATTCAGTATTCACGTGCCGACGCTGCGTCGTAACAAGCGAACTCAAATTTACGTATACAAAAGTTTTTAAAACTAACTTCTGGCTTGCGACAGGAAACCCTAGAATCTAACTTTTGTTATAAAAATAGATAACATACTAGTACATGCTTTGGAACTTCTGCCTAACTACGGAGAGTGTTTGTCGAATTACGAGTGCGAAAATAATCTTGTGTAGTTTTGGTTTCGTATACGTACCTATACTTTTTTCAGGATTTTTTGGGTTGGACTCCTTCTTGATAAAATTACGGAATGAAAAAAATATATCTCTTTTTCATACTTAAAATCTATGCTTTTCTTAAAAATGCTCCTAAAATGCGACAATCTCAATATCGTTGGGCGTCATTTATCTATGATTCTTATTATTTTTACTAAAATTGTAAAATCGGGGTAATATTTGTTGCCAAATTACAGGAGTATAATGCCGTATCTAGTTGTAGGGCTGTGTTGCTAACACTTACATAAATTTGGTTTTCCTCGCTGTGCGAAATGCTGCAACTACATATTGCTAATTTAAGTTGATGTTCTGTAAGTGTGGTCCCTAGTTGAAAAAGCCCCTTTATGAGCTGCACTACTGGCCACAGTAACTAAATAAAATGTTCACTTCAGGTAAATTTAATTATCACTTAAAGGTTTGTGTATCTTTTTATTAAGTAGTCTTGTTCAATAATAAATAAATAATTACATTTTTTTAAATCTCTAACTCGTGTCTATGTTCCCTAATTTAAGAAAAACTTCCTAATTCCGACATAAAATATTTGTTATGTCATTAAAATAAGTGTCTGGAAACTATATCTATCTAATAACATCTATGCAAAAAAATGGCGCTGATCCAATGCTTCGCTGCTGAGTGAAAGAAAGAGTAACTTTCATATTTATGATTATGATTAGTTAGGATTACTATGCAGAAATACATAATTAAACCGTCTATGAGGAAAGCAAGTAGGTAACGTATTTAAACACGTTGCCATTTGCTGGTAAAATAACAAAATTAGGACGACATGATTAGCGTGGCAGTTAGTCCTTATGCCTTCTATGCCAAGATAAATATTTGTGTAGTTGGTAGATATTTGCTACCGCCTATGTTTGATTAATTTACGGAAAAGAAATAATTAAAATAAAATACATAAGTAATGTAGATTACAAAATAGATTTTGCTATTGTTGGAACTGGATACTCAGACGCCGCACGGTGTCAAGAAATTGCCTGCAAAGCTACAGATCACATCACAACTTAGGACGCAGACAATTTAGGGTCATCCCCACCTAAACTCCCTTGACTGCAGTCGGCAGGCAAGTTTAGTTTAGTTTTGTTTCGAAAACCATAGGTTTTACTGCCTATTTTGCCTTTTACACTTTCATAAAAAATGGGTAGGAAGACACTGTCCTTTTTTAATGTAATTAACATAGAAATCAGTAAGTATTGCGTCATAATAAACCCGCGAACATTAATCTTTTGGAATACCGATGAATCATGTAATGGATGTTCAGTGTTCACCATAACTGTCTACCTAACAAAACGTTCTCTCCGTACGAGTTCATTTTCTTTCGCAGCTTACATCTGAGTCTTCAACCGAACTTCCAAACATAAGAAGCTCGTTACCGGTAATGCTGGTGGCTCGAGATGGCCCGTGCTTCCCCGAGCTCGTGATTTATCGTCAAGATAGCTGACGTCAACGTCATAATTCATACGAGTCGAGCACTCGAGCACTTGGCAAAAACTCGACGAGACGCGCCGATAAGTGAAACGTAATTGTTGTGACTTTAATATCTTCGTGTTCTGTCGTGTTAGCGTTGAAGAAAATTAGATTTTGTTGTTTTTTGGCAAAACTGTTCTAGCTGACCTCGAGTTACGTAGAAAGGCTGATGTGATTCTCTTTATTTGATAAACACAGACGAGTCTGTATTCTCCGAAGTATTCTTATCAAGCTGTGATGTACTTTATATATAATTCGCTTTCAATGATGTAACTTCCAAGCTGTGCAGCTATATGATACAATTATTCAGAATTCCGGTTGCTTTGACCATAGTAACCAGGGGGGTTACTCTTGAAATACGCATCCAAGAATAGCAACGTTGGTGGAAAAGCGCGTGTCAATGCTCGCGTTATTTCGAAGCCGATCGAAGAATTAGCAACTTTTGCAAAATAGAACAGAGATTGGATTCGTAGTTCAAGAACCGCCTTACCCAATAGAGAGTAATTCTTCCTCCAAAGCTATCAATTTTCTTGAACATACAACGTGCTGACAATTTTTAAAAAAAACATCGCACCCGAATGTCATAAATACAATAAAATAATAACTTCCGAATACAAAATTGATTATAATACTTATATAAATCAATAATTTATGCCTTTTCTGTTTAGAACTTGTACGAATGACCAGTGACAAATGAATACATTTTTATTTAACGGAAAAGATAAAACACTATATTCACCAAAAAAATCATTAACAAAACATACGACCTTTCAACGCAGTACGTTACAATACAATGATCGATTAAGCTATTACAATCCACCTGTAGCACGCTATTGTTCGAATACAAATTAATGTACAATCAAATGCAAATAAAAAGATACAAACGACACATCGAGACAGTAGGGGTGTCGATTGAGAACGCTCGAGGGTGCTAATCCCAGCCAGGTAAGCTACGTTAATTTATCATCCCTAAACAATAGGGCTGAATACATAACCCTCTATGTAACAAAATAGAGGGGTCAATAAACAAAGCTTAAATTATTGCTCTATTACAAACGAGACTGTGTAACTTGATAGCTCAGAATCTATACTTATAATAAATCTGTAGAGAGGCCAATTCTGTACATTAAATATATTTAAAAAATAACTATCAGGGGTTGATTAGGGATCGATACTGATGCCAAAAATGCAATCAGTAAAATTTTTGTCTGTCTGTCTGTCTGTCGGTCTGTATGTTCGTTATAGAAACAAAAACTACTCGACGGATTTTAACGAAATTTGGCACAATTATTCATTTCATTACGCTACGATCAATAGGAGCAGAGCAGTGAAGGGAAATATTGGAAAATTGGGAGAAGTTACTCCATTTTTGAAGCTTCCATCGCGTGTGCAGCCTTAATGGTAAAAGCTACATAGAAATCATGTATGACGGAAATGTTCTCCTTAAAATTTTATAAATATATTCTTTGACAGCATATGTCTATCTTGTATAGTTGACTCACAATAACACGTGAAACTCCCGATAGGTTAGCAATTCGGAGCTTTCTGATTATATTTGTCTAAGTATAAAATAAAACCAGAAGCCGTCAAATAGCAATAAAGTGAAGCACCAATTAAAGCACTACAAAATCAAGTGATTTCACGCTTTGACGATTAGTCTACTACATCTTCTTTCTTGTTTATTGTATGGTGTGCGAAAAACCTGGTGTCAGATTTTAAACCGCCCGTAGGCCTCTGACATGACTTTACACACCGTTGAAAAATCTCTCATGTAACATACATTTCTTTCCTTGGTTTCCTCACGAGGATGTTTCCCTTCGCCGTTTTAGCAGGTGATAATTAATTCCTAATACGCACATAAATCCAAATTGGCACCTATAAAAATGCCGTCAGGCTTACTAAAAAACAGAATAGGACTACATTTGGCCATGTTTATGCACACAGTGTGCGTCAAGTAAATACGATTGAACGCAGGTTCTGGTTTCTTCTGTACTCTGAGCCTGATATTATAAAAACAACAATGTTTTACATTTTTCTATTGGGAGAGGTAACATTTCAAAAACATACGTTTCAAAACGTAGGTGAATATACTTTTTCAAAAAAGAAAAATGATTATGTTTTGCTATTGAGAAGGATTCTATTTCGAAATTCGAAATGGTACGGAATTTTCGTGTGCTAAAAATAAAAAATAGTGATAGTTCACTTTTGCTCTACTGGTATTTTTGATTCATTTAATAAAATCCATTTGAATAGTGGTGAATAAATACAGTGGAACTGGGTATATAAATAACACTGAACTTGGTCTTTATTTTTGCGTAAGAAAGTAGATCTGTTTAACTAAAATAATTATAAAGCTTTTGTAAGTTCAACACTTATAGAGACCAAAATTTCTGTATCTTGACTGCCGCGACTGTGTAACAATATAAGCAACAATACAGCAGTCACGATAGAAAATACAATCATTTATTGTTCACGGGTCATTTCAACCCACGTGACATTCAACCTTTTAAATGAAAATTGATGAAAAAATAACTAATTCCTAAGATAGTTGAATGCAGAATAGCACTTTGATATCATGGGCGGGGTTGCGAATAGCTTAGTGGCTGAGCGACTAGGGGCTTTACCTAGCTAGTAGGTTACCTAGTTAGTAGGTAGTAATCGACGTTTTCTTGTTGCAACAATTTCGAAATTGATTTGTTATTAGTAATTGTGAGATGCAGATAAAAAAAAATACATACATAGTCAAAAAATAGATACAGTCGTTAGATTTTACATACATCGCGTCAATTTTTTAGTACGAGAGTTTATTTTAATCAAGAGATACTATGAATAGCACGTAATCACTCTTTTCATAACGGATTTCAGCTTTTCAGGCCAACAACAAAAGAGGATTTACATCATTTTCCAATACGTCCATATTGATAATCCATAGATTTTTTATAATTAATACCCAGGAACGTCGGTTTTAATTAATTTAATCCCACATTTAAACTTTAATTTTAATAGTAATTTTGAGGTAGCATTGAAGGCTCAATATGGATTTTTTAAATCGTATTTTATGGCGTTGTTGGAAAATCAGTGTTATTTATAAATTAAAAACCTGTTTTTTTATCATTGCAGAACAAAATGAAGTAGTTTTTTATGGTTTGTGGTTTCAAGGGTCGTGGACCAGTAATTTGATGCAACAATCTTGATAAAATCCCGTTACACGTATCTTTTTTCCTGGTCGAATATTATCAAAAGTCACATTCGTGTTCGATCATTATAACATTGCCGAAAACAAAAAATAAAGGTAAGTTACATTTTTCTTTTTTAATATTAATCCTAATTTCCTTAAAGACTTAACTAATATTATTAATGCGAAAGTAAGTTTGTTACCTTTTCACGCCTAAACAACTGAACCGATTAAAAAATCCTGAAATTCTGAAATTTTGCATACACGTTGTCAGGTGTACAGAAATAGACATAGGGTACCTTTCATCCTTAAAAAAAGTACTGTTCCTGAGGAAAACAACAATAACGTTCTTATGATAATAGATGGTGCCACGTGTCTTTCGAATCATAATTGATTTTTAAACGTAAGTACCTCGCGAGCGAAGCCGCCGGCAATTCTTTCGTAATTTTAATTCCAAAATTAAATAAGGATAAGTTTATCAAACTAAAGTGACGTAATTTTTTCACTGTCGTCATTTCTTCTTGTACACCTAAAATATTTAGCAATGTATACGTAATATAATATTGGTATGTCGGATACAAAACGTTATTTGTTTGACCGTTGGCCGTTCAATACGAAACGGGATTTCCGAACGAGCCCTTACCCAAATATTTTAAACCGGTTCCAACGTTCAGGAACAAGCAGTCGCAAGAATTTTGCGGTTTTATTAAAACTTATTAAAGTTATGTAAAAGGAGAGATACGTAGGAGATACGCCATATTCTTGAACTGGATTTAAGTATCCTAAATTAGTTCAAAGCGGTAGAATTTGATTGTTTGTTTGTTTAGAGGGGGGGGGGGGGGTTAGTTATTAAGCAGATTCTTCAGCAGCACCCTGTCAATTTGACTAAGATCATAACTTAATGGGTCATAGCTGAACACATACAGATGCTGCAAAACCTCTGAGATGTTAAAAAAAACTTTTAACTATAAATGCTGTAAAATAAATGTCGAACGAACGTCTAGTGATATTCACGTCTGAGTTCAAGGTTATGATAATAATGATGATGTATCAATTTTATATAACACTAGCTGCCCCGCGCGACTTTGTACGCGTAATTATTTTACCTCTACGTTTTTTCTACCCTACCCTACACAACCCTACGCTACTCTACCCTACCCTACCATTCTCGACCCCTACCCTACCCTACCCTACCCCTACCCTACGCTACCCCTACCCTACTCTACCTCTACCCTACTCTACTCTACCCCTACCCTACCCTACCCCTACCCTACTCTACCTCTATCCTACCCTACCCTACCCTACCCATACCCTACCATACTACTAAGGGGTACAATTCCATATTTTTTTTCTTCGATTCTTCTATTATAGGCGGAGACTAATCCAACAAATCAAAAACCATGAAAATCGGTCCAGCAGTTCTCGAGTATACCTACTATTTTCTCCCCATAGCCATTGAATATCGAGATATACGTGCATTAGTTATGCCACTTTGATAACTAATGCACGTATATCTCGAAACTTGTTAACCGAAAAGCTAATTATCAAGTTTAATGACGGATTTTCATAACTACAAACTTTAGTCCCCTTTTATATCTCCCTAGGGGGAAAAAAATCCAAATTTATTGATGCACGTCTTTCTTACTTTTAGCGAATAAGCTTAATACTCATTTTCACATCTGTAACTTAAAAAATAACAAATTTTGCCATACAAACTTTCACCCCCTTTTTTATCCACTCAAGTGTAGATTTTAAAAAAAAAACAATGCTCGTCCTTTCATTTATCAACCAAAAAGCTGAATACCAAGTTTCGTACATTTAACGTTAAGAATGACGGATTTACATACAAACTGTTTCCCCCTTTTTTGCCTACTTAGGGGGGGAATTTTAGAAAATCCTTCCTTAGTGCACCCCTACGATACTTAAAGAATATTGTCTCAAAATTTCAAGTCCCTAGGTCCACCGGTTTAGGCTGTGCGTTGTCTGTCAGTCAGTCACGTTACCATTTTATAAGTATAGACTAACTGTAGCCCGCGGCTTCGCCTGTGTGGATGTCGGTTATTGCAATCAAAAGTAATAAGTAATGAAATTTTTATTCCGTTCCCGCAACCCGGTTTTTTTTCCGCCACCTCCACCAAATACCTATCATTATATTTTAGCCTATGAATACAAAAACTTGACAAATTATATACTCAAACCTTCCTCGAGAACCACTCTATCCATTGATGAAAAAAGCATGAAAATTGGTGCAGTAGTTGTTGAGTTTATCGCGAACAGACAGACAGACGCGGTGGACGATTTTGTCTTATAATATGTAGTGATGTAGATATTTAATAATGGATGCAGACAAAGGGCAATAAAGTACATTAGCAATATCGCTTTGCTCTCAAAATAAATATTCGATTTAAAAAAAAAAACAAATGAAGTCGAAAAATCGTTGCAAGTTTACTTACTGATCAATAATGCTTAGTTACGGTTCGTTTAGTAATATGACTTTTCGAATAATGTCTGTTTCTTTTTTGGGGATTATAAATTATCAATAAATGTTACCAAAACATATTATAAAATGTATTTTAATTTAGTTTCCATACTATTTTAGAGTTTTTACTGATAGTAGATAATGTAATAGGACATGAAGTTTTCTCTTAAATTTATTATATTGCTCGAGTACACAGCAGTAACAGAAGCATTTTGCATAATGTACGCGTCCTGCAACATTTTAAATAGCCCATAAATAGTCTCTAGTAAGTCTCTAAAAGAAGCAATTAGTCTTTTTTTAACTACAACTTAAAGGATGTTAAAATAAATTTAAGAATTATATGACTGACTTACATGAGCACACATGACTCACACGATGATTTCCACATCTTAGGAAAACTACCAAGAACGTATTCTGCAATTGACAGCTTGAAGGGTTAAGCTCGCGTCGAAAAAAAAAACAAAAGTTTCCATTTTCAACGACGTAATTTCTACTAAATTACTACTAAATTGTATCGTTCACTAATAACTCAACTAATAATTACTACATGTTATCGTCTCCTGCGAATACTTACCTTACTACTTATTACTTACTAAACCTAAATGATTTCTTGTATCATATTACAAAAACCTACCATCGTTCGTAACTGGCTGTCTGTCTTTCTTTTTCATCTCATTAACAATGTCTCGTAGCCAGGAAAATCGTTACATTTCAAACGGAAATAATTAGGAAGAAGGCTTGAGAAGAGAAGTCTCTACATTTATAGACTGTCATGATACACAGACATAACGTATATTATGGAAAATTAGAATATTCTTTTTAAATTTTAAGGCAAGGTTTGATTTACTATGAAATGAAACATGTAAAGTTTAATCATTACCTATAATGCTTGCTGATATGATTACATAATCCACGAAAACACTTATTTTTACAATTTTGAATGAATTAAATTAAAATACTATTTTACTCATAAACTTTACAACAGATTTGAGCTTAGGGTAATTAATATAACTGAAAGGTTAATTAATATAATATGAAAAGTAGAGTTACGACTTGTGCCAAATTGTTCTACGGCTTATGATTATTGATGATATAAAATTAAGTAGGTACCTATACAGTAAGTATAGTAGGTACCTAGGTCATGCTAAACGACGAAAAATAATTTCAAATTTAATTACCTTTTTCAAAATGACTTCATCTTATAAATAAGTTCCGATAGGTACTATATTTGAACTTAAAATGAGATAGTCAGCTAGGAATTGTTGACTACATAATAAATAGCTTTAAAAGAAGTAAACCATAGCAATATTTGAACTCAACCTAAATTCAGAAACAAATGACATTGACTTAACAAAATCTAGATCTTTCAAGGTCATCTCGTCTGGATTGAAACTAAAATTAGTCATCGACACAGTTTTGGTAAAAAGTGATCAGTATAGACAAAAAATAGTTGTTTTACTAATTGCAGGATTTCCGATTTCCAGTACAACACAAAACCGGTTTATGATGCGGCACGAATTACTTACTATCGATTATTGTACAGTAGGATTGTAACATAAATAAATAAATAGGCGTTTTAACCTGTCAATAACAGACTTATCAGCCTTTAGAGCTGTCGTTTTCATTTATTCTCATATTTTATGTGAACCGCTTTAATGATTTATAGGGACGATTTGGTAGAGTTTTGTTTTGTGTTTTCTGTTTAAAAATCAATAATATTTCTTCTCGTTAAACTAAAGTAACTAAATAAGTTTGTACTTTCCCACTATTCGTTAAACGTGCACTTCATCACGGTATGATAGTGCCACGAGTGACTGACGAAGCCAGGTTATCCATTGAACATCGGGAAAAGTATAAACTAGTCATATTATATACTGAAGATATAAATGGAAATTTGGAAACTGCTCGTGAAACAGGAACCCTACCTTTGCTGTAGCGAATGGCACACGTAGTTACGTACCATAATAATTTTAAAAACTATGTAGGTATCAACTTAACCGCGCATACTTGGACGTAGAACCAGACCACAGAGTAACTTACTTCTATACAGCTCATTGCCAGTGTTACCACGAACCAGGAACTAAGAAATATGCCGCAATGAATATTATTCTATGGTTATTTAAAGAGTGAATGTAATGTAAAATGTATCAACTGTTTGATATTCCCCTCAAGTTATGAATGTTAAGTAAGGAAATAAATCCTATCTACTGTGTAGAGCTTAGCTATGAATCTTCTAGGCGTCACGACTACTACAACAAAAATGTACAACTACAAAATTATTTAATCCTAAATATTTAAAAAATACGGATACTATACTACTACCTACTACACTACGCACACTAATAATAACAGCCTGCTAATGGACTTATGTCTCTATATTGTTCATACAGATATGATTCTATTAATTCATGAAATGTCAAGAAATCATATATAATAGGAAATCCATTGTTAATTAATCATTTAGGTTGTCAGATTTCTACATTAAACATAATAGTTGAAAGTCGTATAATAATGTGTTGGATAATTTAAACACAGATAATACCAAAATATTTAAAGGTCATGAATTTTTACGAATTGTGACATGAAAAAATTCCGTAGAAAACCAAAAACATATAGTAAAATTAACTCAAGAAGACAAATAATGTAGTATATGAACACAAGTCAGATAAAATTCTTGCCTGAGAATTGTAAATACTGATGATGAGTCATAGTTTAGAGTACCTAAATCAAATTGTCAACAAGCGTAACACTATACGTTTATGGTTAAAGGCTAGATATTATCACCAACATAAGTTTTAACACTTAAATGATATATAAGTTATCATATTACGACTCGATATTCCAAACGTCGTGTTGGACGTCTTTGATTATTTTTTATTGCTTGCAGTTTATAACCATGATTTAAAATTATATTATAATATTTTGTTTAAGTACTTTTTTTATAGAGACGCCATTGTTGTTGCTCCATCAAACTGCGTCGTTGAATTAATGCAACTTAAGACTTAGCAAGTTTACCATGCTTTGATTAGGCAAATCAGAACTGGAGCAGTGGTTTAGGTAATTGGCTTACCGCGCTAAGTTACGCGAATTGGATCGTCGCTTGGGAATAAATTTGATTGATCTACAGATATTTATTTTAATGTAGCGTTTGTGCATCGTGAAATTTTATGACATTAAATCGTATATTCGGTACTTACAAGAAGAAATCCAGTGCGATAAAAAAGGCATAATATAATATGCCGTTATGTAAAGTACATATAAATGCTCGTATAAATCTTCTATAGGTACCTATAAAATAGTAATGTGACTGACTGACCAAGAGACTTTAAATTTGAAGGAAATATCCTTGAGTACTTTACAGGAGCAAGGAAGAATTTTTAGAAATTCCATTCCTTAAGCAGATATAATATGGGATGATACATTCGAAATCCACGCAGACAAAGTTGCGGGTGAAGCGCTTGTATAAAATAAGCACAATGAAGTTCAATGGGATAAATCCATCTTAATTAAATAAATAACTATTATTCAACTAATTTTTAATTTAAACTAGATCGAACATCTTTTTCCTAAACTTCTCAACGGGTTTTGTTATTGATACCAATTGCAAATGTTCCATCAAGTTGATTACGTTAACTTTTCAAAGAGTGTTATCAGTTTGGAACTCAAACTCGCTGCATTACGTAAGTTAAAGTACTTCCTGAGTAAAAGTACTCTGCAAATACTTTGAATCACATTCAGAGCAATAAATTTGATTCGAAGTGAGGTTTTATCAATTTTGGTTAAGATCACGCAACGAAGACATACAATATTGATTTCAAAGATCTCTTGAGCGGCTCTGAAAGAGCTCAACTTCAAAAACAACATAACAAATTACCATTAAAATGACGTCATTTTTAAAGGCTCGTTATTACCAGTTACTTAATAAATAACTAATATAAATTCAACATCAAAATTATAATAATTGAAAACCCTAATTCATATTTATGAAGAAAAGAAAAACAAGTTGAATAAACTACTTCTGAAAACAATAACATAGACAATTTAAGAAATACACGAGTATATTTAGATGGTTCAAATCCATTTCGAGATATAAATCCAATCACAGTATCTTTGACGGGAGGATTGAACAAATAAAAGGTACGCTTGAACAAGTGAGTGATAATGATCGATAAAATCTACAACGTCATGCGAATATGAGTAAAAACACTTCGCGATCCATGTAGACTTGAGAAATAGTAATAAAGGACAAACAATAGACACAATTTTATCACTATTTCTGTTTCTGTTATTAGAATTAGAATAGATTCAGAACACAAGATTGTTGATTCGATCTTAAGTCGGGCAATTATAGTTTAGAAATCAGGAGTTTTAATGTTCGCCCGTTATATAATTACTAGTCCGCTCTTTTATTTAAAAAAACTTAGGCAAAATATACTGCTAGAGATAGTGGATGAAAAACACATGTAACAAAATATTTTGATGAGCCAAAATAAGTAAGTCAAAAGAGGTCTTGAAAATAAGCCAATATGATATAGTCTCAAACTTTCGCGAACACTCAACATAATGAAACAACTTTTTAACGGATATAATTCTGTGTGGATATATATATAACGAGTGCTGCAAAGTACTCGAAACGTCAGGATTGTATTATCAAAATAAAAACGCGAATTATATCCGTTAAAAAGTTGTTTCATTAAGCCAATATGACTTATTTTCAAGCCTACAAATAAAGCGACAGATGAAGCAAAACACGCAAAAGATAAAAATAAGTAGACTTTCATAATAAATCATCTACGTAAGTTCTATTTTCTTACTATACAACATAAATAAAATTTGAATAGTTTAGTCACAAGGTCGTAAGGTCAAAAGATAAACATGTTCAATAAATATACGTATTTTTGTTGAGAAAGATCGTAGGTATATAAAAAGTAATTAGAAGCAAAACATTCTAAAACTGTTGTGAATATTTCTAATATTATAAAGGCAATGTCAGGTAGAATAGTTTATAACTCTGGGTGATATAAATGCAGATATCGATGATCTGAGCACGGTTCGTTGACAATGGCACCGGCATCATTACGCGGCATTGTGTGAATACAAGGTCATGCCTCTCGGAAATCGTGAACTTGAGCCTTTATGGGTATATCAAATGTACGAAGGATAATGATAAATTCTTGTCAGACAATATGTAAACGACTTAAACTAAACTCACATATTATCAAGAGATAACAGGAATTTTACAGTTCGAATCATTAAATTCAAACATAAACCACTTGTTGAACTATAAGGGTTTTACGCAATACAATATTGAGTAACGAAAAAATGCATTATCATTTATCATCATCAATTTAGCCCAAGATTAACAGTACACCGATGATGCAGCAGAAACAATAATATGTCTCAATACAAAAGCTAACACAAAAGACCTTGAATACGATTCAAATATGCATGACCGTTCAAAATTTAATTCAGCGATAAAATTTGGTGCAGATGTTCCGTACTGTCATATGAAGTATAAGCGTATAAAAACTGTAAAACAAGGAGACAAGTGTCAAGAGAGGCATAACGTGGCATAACGTTGTGCCAACACCCACGTTAACGCTTAACCTACCTTGAAGTTTTGCCAATTTTGATATTGTCAAATTGTTGGTTTTGAGACCGACATGTTTACTAACCACATTTTACTGAAGGTAGTGGCTATAAATTTTGTGTAGCATGTTACATATATTTCCGTTAGTTGACTCATAGACTAGATGAATATACGCTTTGGAGAGAGGAGATTCCTACAAAATATACTAGAAGAGAATAAATACAACAGTAAAGTACAGTTACTCTTATTTATCGCACAAAAGTTCCAACAACAGTATTATTACGAAATCATACATTCTCTTCATGCGCAAGCAAAGATAGAATATACAATATACATATTGTAGGAGTGGCTGAAATCCTCAAGGACATCTTTTATCCTGCAGAAGCCCACGCAAAGGTAGCTATAGTAGCACAAGTACATAAGACAATCTAGAATCTTTACGTGTCTAGAAATATTAAGAAAGTAAGGTACGACGGTAATCTCATCACGTCAGCATGACACGTTTTAATCCGGCATTTTGATCCTGGGACAAACTAAATTGCTTTCGGGACGATAATTATAGTGGAGACAATATTCATGTCATCGACAGAGTAATTTAAATAATCGATACTCAGACGGAATTTTAAGGGAATAACAATCGTTTGTGTCCTTCTACGGATAATCTGCCATTGATTCTTTTCAATGTCAGGTCTGATTATTTGATGATTAAGCTCAAATCCTGATTTAATTATATTATCTAAATATGGTGTGATGGTATGGTGCCTATGTATGAAACAAAATAATGTCCGACCTAAATTTTTTTTTAAGCCGTCCTATTAAATTAGACAAGATGCTTTTAGCAAGTTATCATTATCGTCAAAAATCTATATTTATATTCACAGCGTAGAAATGCTTAGCTCGAGTTTATTTAGGGTTCCATCCTAAAGGGTTTAGCACTCGATATAACTAAATTCACGCTGTTCATCAATCGTTCCACCTCACTGTTTATAAAACCGTATCTTAAGAAACGTAATGGGTTAGATGGTTTTTAACAGAATACCGCTTGGCCGCTTTCATGACAAAACAATAAACGATACCTGCTACGGAACTCTTATTGCGCGAATCTTATTTGCACTTGGCTTTCTGACTAAGCAATAAGTATTTGTAAGAAACCGTTCTTTTTTGTAAGTGCTATGACAAAAAAATTAACTCATTAAGAAGAAAAAGAACGTTGAGAGAATTTGAAAAAGATGAAGATTAAAACATCTGTCCTAAAACTTAATAACAAATCTACCGCAAGCTAACTTTTCATTACTATCTCCCAGAATAGTCAGTCTAATTTCAAGTCTATCTTTCTTTTCCAAAACCCAAGTGAAACCTCTTACATTTTCTCGTATATAACAGTCGTCTATTGTGTGGAAGTACGTTCATTCAGTTCTCTCTTAGGCTTGGTATGAATTTCAATGCTTACCTTACTTTTTAATATGTCTCGGTCGATTGAAAAATGTATTTCAGTCTAGATCCAGATCTGTGTCTACTCTAGTAATAGATTTTTTTAAGTCATGGCATTTAATGTATAATTATATTTACCATGCTAATAAATCCGGAAAGGATTACTGTCTAGCTGTCAAATTAGACAAATTTTGACTTACAGCTAGTTAAAATATGTCATTGGTGGCGAAATGTTATGCTTTGCTATTGCCTAATACATAGTCTGGCCCAGGGCTTGGTTCTACATTAGATTTTATAACATTTTAAGAGTAAAATGGTTGCGAGTCTTAGCTACGTTTTTAAATGTTTTATTTTTGGTGGGATATAATTATCTTTCTTGAACAATAAGTACTGTTATTGAAGAACTTAATTATTGACAAAAAAAAAATAAACATATTACTTTAGTAAGTAGTTGGAAGTTATCAAGTAACCTACTTGCAGATTCATGGTTGAAGGAATACGTAACTCTGGCCTACATTTTGCCTATGCAAATGTAAAGGAAGCCGTCAGGGCTGGAAGCGGTAAACTAAACCGTTACAAAGTAAACCGTGTTTTTATAGAACTCACAATACAGTGGACAGAAGACGATAAGGCTTGTGACATTATCGTATGAGGAATGCCAGAACTTTAGTTTGTCAACGTTATTTATTACGGCCTGTTTCCATAAATGAAGGTTTGAATCGCATTAGGTCCGATCTGCCTAAGCTTACAATGATGAAAATAAAATACATGAATCAGTTACAATCAAATCAATAATTTAATACTATAGATTTGATTGTAGCCAAAAATTACTAGTTTATACTGTTGAAGAAGTCCGCGATCTTAAATTAATTTGAACACTTTTGATTTGTTTACCTAATGATCCAGGTCAAATAATGTATCCAAACCCAAATATATATAATATATAATATAAAATCAGTCGCGGGAGATAGTAGATTATGACGTCATGCTATATCAAGCAACTTAAGTCAACTATAAGGCATTTAGTTAATATGCCTTGGCTTCATTTAAAAAACGGTCCTCTTATTGCCTAACTCCCAACGAATATAACCCTCCTGTAGAAATCGCCAATGTATTGTGCCTTATGTCGTGGCCCATATACAACACTATGCAACAGTACCTCAAGTACACACGCTGCGTACAGACTCTACACAGGTAAATCTAACAAATGAGGAAATTATACTTTTTCTCACACCCAAATGAGACCTTGAAAAATAATACAAACTACGATAACTATAAATGGTATTAATAAACCTAACAACTTAATTAATATTGATTGCTAACGTATAAGTTTATCAAACAGAAATAAAAACCTTGAAAAGGAAAATACATGATTGAGTTCGGTACAGAAAAAAATATTTGCATAATCCCAATTATTAATCGGATCGTAAGCTATATGGATTAGATAGACCTATTTGTATCGGCTATTAAGTCATCGATCCATTTATAAATCAATTCATATCATTCACACGGTGTTAATCAAAATTAATTGACTGTAACTACCTACGGATCTACCAAACCAGAGTGTTATAAAAATAATTACTAACTGTCGTGGTAGGTACAAGATAAATTTATCTTTTAATCTCGGATGTGGTCCTATTCTTGGGCTTGGTCAAATTTCGTGCACAGATTATTCTCTATGAAAAAATCACGTTGATGCATTTTTGTTCGAAGCAGTGGAACAAAAGTTCCACTGCTTCGAACAAAAAGAATAGTAACAAACACACTTTCAATTTAATTATAATGTTAGAAATATTAGTATGATGATTGATGAATTGGCAATTAAAAATCTTTGAAAATTAACATATTTTTCATTTCTCCAAGACAAATAAAGAAAATTGCAGACCCGTTGCATTCCAAGAACGGTTTACTCGATTGCTTGAGTCCCCCGCACGGTGGCGCGTACCACAAACACTAGCAGTCGATTTAGCATAGAGCAATAAAGCAAAGATTTACTTCTGGGAGGCCGCCTTCTTGGGAATCCAAGAAGGTGGCCGACTGCTAAATCGTTTTTGCCAAAACCTTTTGCTGAATTACTAATACGAGATATTAGAGATGTAAAATTAAATTTGGTCAGCTTAAAATTTCATTAACTTGAAATGCGTGCATATGTACGTCTAAGAGGTACACCCACAGATACAATGAACTATGATTAGTCTATATGGAAAAAGCCTTTAAACAACCACATTCGTAAACATCGACCGAATAATTCCAAAAAAAAAAAAACAACTTAAACGATCAATTTACAAGCTTCAAAATTAATCAATCGAATTAATGACGCATGACAGTCATAAATAATTTACGGGACACCGTTAATTTCACACCCATCGTTTTAGTAAATATATAACTTAGTTAAGAAGGCAATTAGTCACCTTAAATTATTTTTAAATCGGTAACAGTACTTGTATTTCGTGTATCGATGACTAATCTGTAGTCAGAGTTTAAATCAGTCATTAATCTTTGACTATTAATAATGTCCTACTAGCCGAATTTCGCTCACAGTGGCAAATCTAAACGGAGATTAACCATGCACAGGTGCCCTGTCTATTCCCGCACATAGTCTGATGGAACGTCAATCCGATCAGGCGCAGGACTAACGGATTTACGTGCTTCCTTAGGCACGGAACAAGTGATAACATGCAAAAATTCAGAGGTAGGCCTTCAAGCCTTCGAAATTTTAAGATCTCTGATTTGCTAGTTGGGTCTGACTTTAAACATTACAACAGGATTAATTGAGTGTAAAACCTAATAACTCTGCCCAACCCGGAAATTAAATAAAACCTACGCTCACTCACCCATATGCGTTCATTAGATTTATGACAAAAACATAAAAAATATACGTAGAATTGGTATACTTTTTTTTTGCTCAATAAAATGTAGAGCCACACTAGGCATTTCCTGCAGGTATCATGGGTACAACACTCACAAAATATATCTGCTGGTTACACAAATATTAGTCCCGTGCGGGAATCGAACATGTGCCCTAAGCGAAGAAGACGATTCGCTTAACCGTTACGTCGATGTGTCATCATACCTGACATTACATTTTCAATAACGTCCATATCTTATGTCATACAGTAATAACAGTTTGCGCTTTTAATAAAATTCCTCTGTAAGTTCACTGACTCCATATGACCTTGCTGAGAAGAATGTTTCGAAAGGCTCATTTACACAAACATTTGCTTTCTTTTTTTATATCATTTTTATACTTTTCCTTTTACTTAAATTCATATTATTCTGGAATCTTTCCCTTTGGTTTCGTGGATTTTAAATGAAGTTTATCTGTATCTGTCCGCATAATTAATTGTTGAAATATGTCTTTCTTTACGTTTACTTTAATGGCTTAGATGTTTCATTGTTATTTTTGCGATACTGATTCGTTTAGATACCTTTCCTAAAGTCCAATACAAAAGCCCAAAGTTAAGCAAAATAAATACGAAAGGGATAAATATTACTTAAATCGGATGATAATTTTGTACGCAAACCTAAATAAAAAAGCAGTTAGTTCCGGCTGATGGCATTGCCCTTACGGCATGTCCAAGTCCTTATAAATCCATAAAGATGAACAAAAATGAGATAATGTCTACAAGACCCCTTTTAAAGCAAACGGCGCCAAAGTTAAAACAGATTAATTTAACTTGACTGTAATGACGACAACTACTAAAATTCTATAATAAATCCCAACTTGCAAAATATTCACATTTTTAGACAACAAACTAAATTCGTAGAAGAGAATGAGATAGCGGGATGAGCTTAACCTTAAATAAAAACTGGTCCTTAGCAATTCTGGACAGAGAGAGGTGGAAGAAGAGTAGAGAGGCGTTTGCCCTGCAGTAAGAAAATACGATCTTGTAATAATAATTAACAACAAACATAAATGTGCCCAAATAACAGAGATTTACTAACTTAACGATGGTAAGTAATCATCAAGTAAAATGTATGTTATCTAAAGAAAATTAATCAAACGCAATCACCCTGAATTTGTGGAGGTAAGGTAAACAGACATCGTGAATCACCATCAGAGGTCACTCACACAAGAAACCAGTTACAAAATGCCATTATTTTAAAACGTGATGATGTTTTTTCGGTTGTTAGTCAAAAATATGACACAATTCCTGGAACCTCCTGGGCAGGTTATAAAACTACATGTGAAAACAAAAAATAGGTCATCGACACAATATTTTGCTCGACATAATATGACATGTGTCAGCCCTGTAATTTACGAGAAAATAATAATATAATACACAGGATCTCAAGCGAATGAATGATTATTCTGAGCTTAAGGTCAACTGTCGAGTTGAAAAAGCGTATATTAAACGATCCAATTTGTAATTCGCATAAAAAGATTTATTAAGTGCATTATGACAGCTATAAATATTTATAGGCTTTAAGAGTATATACGTGTAAAAATAATTATTAAGGCGGCCTGTGCCGTCAACGATGCCTTATGACTTGATGATTTAAGTATTTTCTTCTGAGTCTGGATATCAATTGCAAAAAATACGAGCAATGAGTATTAACTCGATACAGGAAAAAAATGTGAAAATATGCAAAAGAAAAACGTCACAATCGATTCCAAGAAGTCTACAGCGACCCACTTCAAAAGACGAACCTTTGGGACCAAAATAAACCAGTATCTAAACTTAATTATAAGGGATAAATCAATACAACCTAAGGCTTACTGCAAACCACAAACCAAGAAGCCACAATTAAAAGAAATTATCACCACCAGCAAATAAATCACGAAGCGATTGGGTCCCCATATTTTTGTTATCGTAGGTTTGTGTTACCGCTTGTTCGTTCGGGAAACTTAATTAGGAAATGGTCCTCCGGGATTTATGAGGTGCCAGTTCCTTTTACGCGTTGATATTGTAACGAATTGCAGATGTTTATTACGAGCTTAGTAAAGAAGCTTTTGGAGGCAATACCGTTCCTAAAATGAATCAAAATTGCTTTAATATTAAGACAATCTTCATAAAACACACTTTTGTTATCAAGCTCGTTATCAATCGTCATCCATAAAATACATTACCTAAAAACAAATAGTCTACTGTAATTATGATTTTATAAATCCCACTTAGTTTATACCCAAAATTTTGATTCTTAACACGGTGATAGCAAAACAGGAATTATTAAACATAAACATATACCTACACAGCACACATATTAAAAATGCTAGAACCAGAACACTAAATCAATTCAGAAGCTCATACACACGAAGCTAAGAATATAACTAGTAAATAAACACAAACTGCCAAACCAATACAAACTACAGCAAACTAAAAAGTTGTCTCAATAATAATATTTGAATAATTTTCTCATCGACATGGGTAGGCGACTTTTTTCTAAACCAATATGGTAATTACGATGATACGTCATTGGGTCAACATGTAACGGTAAATGATTTTTGCGAAGTTTCGGAAGGAATAGGCTAATGTCAAAAGCTAGGAGGTTAATGTTATGACATCATTTGACTATATTTAGAACAAAATTAATGTAAATCAGGTAAACCTAATTGAAAAGCAAACAAATTTTATTAATAATGCAGAAAATTAGATTAGTTTCATATGAAAATACAAGCAAAATGCAATACTGAAATTAATATTTATAGTATCCGTCTTTAAATAAATCTATTAAACAATGATGGGCTGATAAGTCAATGGACGCTGTTTGAAACCCAAAGACCTGTCTTTTTAGAATAAAACACTTGTTTAAACGGCAAATATCACGAGATAACGAATGTGCAAAGTGAAAAGAATGTGCTTACAAGTAGGTATGCTAAACGGCTTCAAACTAGTTGATTTAAACTTGACACTAGATTGTTTAATAACAATAAAAATAGAAGAATCTAAATACCAATGGAAGAATAAACTAAAAACGCGCCTCCAAGAACTTACGTTAACAAAATAAACTTAAATAAACCACATCAAAGAGTGAGAACGCTAACAAGAGAAAACATTCTTCATGAAGATATTACTAATTGAATTTTGATTGGAAACGCGACAGGTTTGCAAGATGCAGAATTTACGAACTGCTACTCGATTATCTAAGTTAATTCATCATTCACTTTGAGCGATATGCCTAATGAATGCTTTATTGAAAAGAGTGCAAAAAAATATTTGTCAAAATGATTTAATGTTTACTTAACCACATTGACATTATATTTGAATGTGCTGTGTAATTTTATATTAGTCAGTCGATTAATTTTAACAGTAAACCACAATATATTTCTATTTGTCCGAATATTTAATGATGTTCTACAGAATTTAGTAGTTAAACACATTTTTTATTTATATTTCAACAAAATCATACACATTATGGTAATAAGCAAAAAACTATTCAATAATAAGCATTTTAGTAGGTTAATTACATCTAAAACCCATTACTGCTACAACTTTCTTGAAAATATTCTCATTTTTTAAAACAAGAGTTTAGATTTATTTGTTTTCGAACGGCATCGAAAGAACTGTTCTACCATTTATCAAACGTTTGCAGACACTCTTGTAAAACTTATCTTCGCTCGACCACAAACGTGGGCGCACTTTATTACATATCGCTAAAGGAAAGGGATGGATTATTTATTGATTTGACGAAAAATTTACACTTTGCATTCCCAGGGGGGCTGACGTCATTACTAAAGAATGGAAATTACTAAGAGATAGGATTGGGAGCTGGGACTTACTTTTTTATTAACAAAAAAATCGCGTATCGAAAGCTTTTGAAGTTTTTTATCGAAGCGAAAGGATGAAAGGTAATTACAGGTATCTCGAGATGCCAATGAAACAAAATAAATTGGATGAATTCGAATCTGATGTAGCAAATATTTGATGGGTATACAAGTGGTTATTGTCGCTCTTGGTTTGAAATTTTACAATTGAAATGCATTTAATTTCGGTTCACTGATATACAAAATAAGCCTGTTATTAGACATCAGATGGTGAACAGAATAGTTTGAATAACTTAATTAATTGAAGAAATCCATCGAGTGGTTTGGAAGATATGAAGAAATATGTACTAAAATTTATAAAACAAAAATTTTCGGCCGTATTTTTGTTTTCTCCAGCCAGTGCTCCGACCACTGGCTGGAGCACTGGTACATTTTAATAGTATGTACTATGTGCTAGCTTATGTGAGAAAACAAGCTGCTAGCGCTTAAAACACTGAGCTTGCAATGACCTTTAACCAAAATTACAGTTCTGCTCAAACACAGAAAGGATTTATTTGCCAAAAACGGGAGCCTAAAGTGTTACGTATTTGCAAACATGCTTGGACTCCATCCTCGTTATTGTAAACACTAATATAACCGTTTTTTACCGTTATTTTGACTGTAATACACTCGTGTACCTGTAACAAGCGAATGACAGTATATTAGTCAAGTCTATCTGAAATTTCATCCCGCTAATAAAATGCATCAAGTTAGGCAAAGAATATTAACTATTACTTACGCAGTAAGTACTTACAACCATTACTTACACAATAAGTCAAGCTTTTGTCTTTGAAGAGGGGGGAATCGCCCAGGGAAACCAGCTAAATGTTCAGGCAAGTCGAGTCTAGAAGCAGCTGCTCCCTCACTCTTATAGTTTAAAGGGACGGCGAAAGGACCGGAGAGAGATCAGGTGCAAGGCCAACCGCTTGACGATGCTTTCCGAGGCACGCACGGAGCAAATGATAATTAATTTATAATACGCATATAACTTAGAAAAGTCAGAGGTACGCGCCTTGGGTTCGAACTTGAAACCTCTGACTTGCTAGTCAACTATCATACCACTAGACTATTACGACACAAATATCTAGTAAAAAGCATCTAATATCTAGTATCTCTATCACTAATACTGCGAATACTTCTGTGTTTTATGCTTTAGAATGCAATGTGTGGACAAATGTTCATGTCATAAAAAGATAGATGTAGATACTCTGAATGTTATGTGATTCATATGATAATTGACTCATATTATCGTTTTACCGCTACAGGAAAATACACGGACGATTTCTAGAACAATGTTTAACCCCTACATCCATTTTAATACAAAGAAATGAAATCTATAACTTCTTTACTAATATTATAAAAAGGTAAAGTTTGTATGTATGTATGTCAGGGGTAATCTCTGGAACTACCGATCCGATCTTAAAAATTTTTTCACCAATATAGAAAGCTACTTTATTCCTGAGTGCTATAGACTATTTTTTATTCTAAAAAAAATGAGTTTTCAGTAAAAAATAACAATATCTGTGATTGAAGTCAGATAAAAACAGGCAATCTGAATCTGAATCTGCTTATCAACGTGTGTTTACAAGAAAATTTAATTTAACGCGGACAAAGTCGCGGGGAACAGCTAATAACTAAATAAAAATATGATGTTGTCATGATAAAAGCAAATAATGGAAGTCTTACAAAAGCAATAAGACCAACAAATTACGAAGGCTCGTCTTTATCGGAGCGAAGATTTATCAAATTCAATCATATTATTGGGGACCCCACACGCTCTTTCTTATACATACCTACAAGCTTTATTATGTAAAAACGCGCTTGTACTTGTAAACAAATGCTTCTGTGTATTGAAAGGAAATTTTCGATACTTAATCCCTACTAATACTATAAATGTGAAAGTAACACTGTCTGTCTGTCTTTTACGTTTTCACGCCTAAACTACTAAACCGATTTAAATGAAATTTTGTACAGAGATAGTCTAGAGCCTGAGAAAGGACATACGGACATTTTAAGGTAAGGCTAGGGTAAGGGTAGGTAGGTGTAAAGTAGGGTAAGATAGGGGTAGAGTAGGGTATAGTAGTGTAAGGCTAGGGTAGGAGTAAGGTTGAGTAAGGTAGGTGTAGAGTAGGGTAAGGCTAGGACAGGAGTAAAGTTGAGTAAGGTAGGTGTAGAGTAGGGTAAGGCTAGGGTAGGAGTAAGGTTGAGTAAGGTAGGTGTAGAGCAGGGTAGGGGTATGGTATGGTAGGTTAGGGTAGAGTAGGGTACTAGAAGGGTTGGGATATGGGTAGAGTAAAGTAAGGCTAGGGTAGGAGTAGGGTAGGGTAGAGGTACTGTAAGGTAGGGTAGGATAGGGTAGGCGTAGAGGTAGTAAAATCACGCGTACAAAGTAAAAAAATATAATAATAATAATAATGAAAGAAATAAATAGAACAGATTATTTCATAAACTTGTACGTTACCCATTTGCAAAATAGATTATATTAAATCTAAATTTTCAGTATAAATTGTAATAAATACGCTTGTGTTGTGTGAACTTGTTTTCGTAAATGAGGGCGATGATGACGAAACTATTTCATACAAAATCGTTTTACTTTAGAATCAATTTGAACATGATATTAAGGTACTGTCCCATTGCAGCACTTTCTGTACGACACGTATTTTGTCTTCGCGTACGTTTGTCAAACTATCCGTGTATACGTTATTACTGAAGCATACGCTGTGGACGAATATCGGCCCTGTTTTGTCCCAAAACTTTGAATATTGAATATTGGCCCAAATTGTCGAAAAAAATCTGCAAAAGCATCAACGTTGTGACCCGGTCCTTCCGACGATGATTACAAAAGTGAAATACCGTATTGTTATTTAAATACACATAGATATACATAATAATTATTTACTTGGAGTATTCTAATAGATATGAAATATATAAATACAGATACAGATATAATACCCACGTGATATCAACACTAAGTGAAAAAACAAAAAAATATTTTTATTTATAATGACACCGTTTCTACTATGATGTGTGATGATTTAAAAATAAAAAATATCTAATACGCCATTATTTTGTAATTTTAAAAAAAGTGACCGATCACGTACAGACGTACAGCGTACACGTGAAAATTTATGCAAAGCGATGCGGATCAACAACAACGGAACGCAACAGTGCAGTGAGGCAGTACCTTTAAAGTTTTTTTTTAAAGGGGTCATAATAATTTCAGTGAATAACCATTTTAGCCATTTAGCTTTGAAAGTTGATTCACAAAATTCATTCGTACCGTAGGTACATTTCTTAAATTTTCTTAAAATTATAGAAGTCATCGAAAATCCCACTTTCAGAATTGGTTTTCAAATTATTTTTTTCCTTAACAATAAATAATCATAATATCGGCGAAATGAACACATTATTAAAATATCAAATAAATTATAAATATCGTTAATAAAAAGAACCGGGGAACTGCAAGTCGGACTCGCGCACGTAGGGTTCCATACGATATTAGGTATAATATAATTTTATTTTTGCAAATTTTTAGTTACAAGTCCAAAAGTAATAGTCTAAAAAAATATTATTTTTATTATAAAAATATCATCTCCACTTTACATGTGTGGGAAGGCTTTCAAATTAATCTTTTTATTAAATTTTATTTCATAACTTTGTTGGCATTACTTATAAGGTAAGGTTATGGGTTCCTGGTTATACTAGGGAATCCTAAAAATGTTCCCATTCAAATAGTATGTTACTTATAATGTGACTTGATTTTAAGTGACGATTCTAAATTAATGTTTAGTGTGTTTTTTTTAATTGTCTGCTTGTATCTATTAAGATCATAATGATTCATCATCAGCCGCAGATAAGTGTAGCAAAATTTAATGGGTACTAATATTAACATGTACATCACAACAACAATGTAGTCCTTCTAACTTAGTTTTATTAACGTGATGATTGCTGTACGGCTTGAGTATGTCATGCTCACAGAAATGTTCTGATAGCGGTGGCGTTGTGTGTCGGGTCGTTTGATTCCCTACAATATGGTTGAGTTAGGCGATGGCTGATGCATGCGTCATACTCGTGAACGGGTGCCGTCTGTTGGGACTGGTCAGCTCATAGCTGCTGCGGTAATTTTATCAAAAGCATAAATATATTTTAAGGTGTACTTGTGTTTAGCCGACTGACATTGTTCTCACATAAGACCTCAGAACAATGTAACCTAAAATATTGTAAGCCACTATATTTAAAAGAGCAACCATGGAGTTTCTTGCCAGATTCTTCTCCATGAAGGGTAGGCTGCCCTAGGAACTGGCAACTAGAGTCACTCTTTTATTAAAAATATTAGAATTACGACTATTCATAAGTGCCTAATGGTCTACATGAATAAAAATATTTTGATTTTGATTTTGATTTTGAACATAAAAACAAGGAGGAAGGAAACAATTACTCAATGTATATTATGCACTTAATAAAGATTAATTAAATGAGCGTCAAAAGACCAATCTGAAAAAAAGAGATCTTTGGTATATCAATAATAAATCGTACTATTTTAAATGTACAAAAACCGGCCAAGCGCGGGTTGGAGTCGCGAGCTGAGAGGGTCCCATAACACACAACGACACGAGCCCGACTCACACTTGGCCGGATTTTATTATTTATTGTTATACTATTTAAACTTTAGAGCTTACACTATAATAACTCTTAAGTTTGAAGCTTTTATGAGTTTTCGTTTTGAAGGTAGAGCAAACACAAACATGTTTCTTATATGAGGATCTATTTTAATTTTTTCTTAAAAATCCGCCGTTATAATAGATATTTCTGCAAAGGTAGGGCAGACAGACAGTCAGCCTTATAAGCTCAGTAATCGGGTTCCATTAGCACTTTTTGGGTACGGACCCTAAAAAAACATAAACTGGAAGAAAGGGATTGAAAAATGTTACACCTTCATTGTATAAAGTCAATATGCAATGTGACTCATATAAAAAATACGTCGAAAAACTATCCAAAATGTTTATTTGACAGAGGAAGTTCAATAATCTTCTAAATTATAATTCGAAATTCATTCGAATTTATATTATCTGTTATACTTTAGGCGTTAACTTTTGTATATGGGCATGATATAATATAAAAATTTTGGTATAATATTTTTATGTTATTAAGAAAGATTAGTCTAGAATAAATTTTAATCTTTTTGCGATTCAATAGATTCTGTTAGTTCTTAAATACGTTCATCATCTGGTCCTTTGTGCTCATACAATCTGCCAATAAGTTATTGAAACGGCATTATAGTATTTTAAAATAAAATAGTAGGGTGAAAAACTCAAAAATTTGAAGGAAAAAGCTACCTTCGGTAAGAATTTTAAAAACATCAAATTGTAATAAAAAAAAATTAGATTTATTGACAAAATAATAGTTTCCCACTGGTATTACCTGGTATTATTACTAGCTTAATAGAGGAAGAATCTGAATAAACGAAACGAATTACCCGAAAAAATGGCGCCTACCTCCTAACCTTGTAATACGCATGCCATGGACTAGCCCTAACAAAAAATAATAGATATATCATGAACTAGTATATAATTTTGATAAATTCTAACAAAAAACCTTTATCCGTACTCTACATAATTACTTGCATGATTTATTTATAGCATTTGTCTTAACAAACCATTGTAATTAAGATACCAATTGAATTGGACATAAATAACAATTGAATTGGATCTCCCAGTCATCATATCGGATAAACTCTTTCTTCTTTGCAACAAAAGAGCACTAAAACCAACAGCTTTTGATGTATTCATTCTTGATACAAAGCATTGGAACCCATGTTTTATTGTCATGATATAAATCCACTTAGGGTGTGGAAGATAAACGCAAAATCGAATTATGTGCTTCATTACAACGCATTAGTTGTTACACCTTTGTCACTTTAAGCTAACGAAAATACGTATCATCAATTTCGTGAGATATTGGTATATATTTTGGTTTTATGAAAAGCTTTAAGATAAAGAAATGGTTGTGACAGTCAAAATTTACTTTTAAATCTATTTGCAGATGACACCTACTCTTTTGAAGTCAAAAAGCTTAAAGAGCAGACCGAATTTTTTTCATGGTGGCCAGTCTCAAAGGAGACTAGCCAATTTCGCAGAAAAATTGGTAGGTGTTCAAATAAAAAAACAAGTACGAGCCTTGGATTCAAATCATAGACCTCTGTATTAATTAATAAAAGCTTCATTTTTTACAGACAAGTTTAGATTGAATTGTTATACAAATTGTTTGTATAAATATGGGTAAAATTGCTTTGTCTTTGATTGGATGTAGTGTTCAAATTAATTTGAAAAGTTATATTAATTGTTTGGAAGCTTAATTAAATAAAAACTAATAGTTTGAAGGTTAGTCGTTTTTGGTTAAAATCCTCTTCCTACGCGTTGCATCTAAAACCAAAAAGACAATTTTAAAAGCTTCAGTTAATCCGTATTGGGGTATAATTAACTGAGTAATCGATTGTAATTACACGGCAATTTTATTGAGAAACCGAAAAGGCTTAGGACGGATCCTCAAGAAATACGCTAAAATACGTAATCTTATTTTTTTTACGGAGGTTTCAACTTCTGAAAACCCACTACGCGCTCCAGTGAATTTTCTTAATAAAATATTTTCCCTTACGCTAGTATATCTCTTGTGAAAACATATTTTTTCGGTGTAACGTGTGTCGTCATCATCAATATTTTGCCTTACTTCCAAATAATACAAGTTTGTTTTTATAACAAATCTATGTTGGTTTGCGTAGTAAAGGAAAATGATAATCTGATGAAGTTGCTCGATAGCAAAGAAAACCTTTTTACACGTATTTCTCACCGTATTGTTAGGACTATCTTTAAAAAGAAACTTAGCCCTACTGTGGGGTTTTCTTCTGTATCTTGAGTGCAGTTATATACATATTATAATTATACAATGCATAAACCCTCAGACCGAAACAATATCTAAGGATACCCAAATGTTTGTCCCGGGCGGGAATCGAAGCGCAAAATGTGAAGCGCTTAACTGCTACATCAATCATGTTGGCGACCATATGTGTATAATAATAATTTTAATATCTATTAATGTCTGTGCACGCTCCTGGTAAATTTCACAGTCCATAAGGTCTACCTACTAGGTGAAAAAAAATGGAACAGAATATTTGTGAAATTTCCTGTCAGTCAAGTTAACAGAAACTTACCAGTACGAGGGCCAGTAATTTCCGTTTTTTTTTATTACACCCACTTTGCAACCGTGTCATAAGGTATCCTAAAGTGCAGTCAGAAAAGTTCACGGGATTTATTAAGCCAGCACCCAACGCCAAAAACCTAAAAGCATTAAAATACTGAACATAAAAACCTTAATTACCTAAATAAATATTTGATAACTTCTGTCTGTTGAATTATTTAACTTAAACACTTAAATTAATCGCCCACCTTGATTACCTATATAGTGGACATTTTACAAAAGAAGAAAAGCGGAGATGTGAAATTTACTGACGACTATAATGATTATCAAATCATCTCTATTATCGTCAGAACCATATTAACAGCTACAGGTCCAAATACCTATAAAATTCCTTTCTCGGGGTAAATAAAAATGATTTATTAGTTTTTCAACAATTACAACCTATCTTAAGTTGCAGAATCTTTTTTTTACCGTTTAAGTCATCATCATCTCGCCGATGCGATGTCTTGTTAGAGAGTGATACTAGTCCGTTTGAAACGGCCTATTCATGCTATGGCTCTCATAGTCTGCCACCACAAAACGTAATTTGTTCCATTTTTATTTTCGAAAATCTTTATTAGTGCCAGCTACTTTAGTATATCCTATGATTTAATATGTTATTAAATCATTGGATATACTCAATTGGCTGTAACTCAATGCAATTGAATACAATATTTTATTGAGCGGTATCCACGTTGTAACAATATGAATCATATTATAGCGTCATCTCTGGACCTTGGTAAGGTGTGCAAATTTTTCAAAATACCCAAAATTCAACCTACATTCTTGTACTTTATAAAAAGGTAGAACATTACCGTAAGTTTAAACGGATTTACCTTATTCCGTTACCTTAGCTTTTTTTTAATATAACTTACTTTACTTTTGGGAATCCCTGTATCCTTGTAAGTTTGTCAGGTAAGAAATTGGGATGTGTAATCTTGATTAGCAACAGAAATAAATTCTGGTTTTCTGAAATAAAACTTACTAATATTATAGAATGTGAGTTTGTGCAGACGTTTGTTATGCTTTAACGGTTGAACATATTTGAATTAAACTTGGCACACAGATAGACAATAAACTAAATTAACACATAGGATACTTTTTAATAACCGACCTCCACGCAAGTGAGGGCGAAAACAGAACACTTTGTAAAGAAAACCTGCACTAATTCAGCAATATCTAAGCAATGTTGCTTAAATATTTTTTTATTAAGAAAATATTCACCTCTAAAATCAAATGAATTTAGCATGTCCATATATTACAAAATCGTACATTTGTCCAATATTATTACATGAATTACGTATGCTAATGTCAGATTTGCATACTGAAGCCCTATAACGTAGGGAATTAAAAGGATACAAAATGTTTTGGGCTTTTTGACGTTTCACATATTTTATTATTATACAGACCCATATCATTATAATTATGTATTTCTTTCCTTATGGTGGTAGAACCATGGTTTCAGCACAAATTTGTGCTGGCTCAACTATACTGTTTTAGTTTTTAAACGGTTTTATTTAGCCTAACCTGTTTATTATTTGGTTCAAATTTAGTAATCCATATTTCACCTCCTACCTGTTAATCTGGATCTGATATTTGGTACACAGCTTTTGTTTTGATAACAAAACCGTTTTATGTAAAAAAAAAATTACTTAGGTATATTATTACAAGATACCATTGACTAACGAAAAAGGGAACTAACTAACTCAAGGAAAACATCATGAGAAAACCTGGACTTAATAGTATGAAATCCTCAACATGCAGCTCGATCCTTTTTTATGTGAAAAAAGCCTTTGCCCTGCAGTGGAACATTTAAAGGATGATATTTAAAAAAAAATGCTATTAGTATTTGTTACATTTTTTTTTCATTGATGAGTTAAGCTCGCATTTACTTGTGCATGTTTCTTTTTTGTAATTTTAAGTAAATTTGTTCTAAATAAGTGTATAACATAGAATCAAAGAAAATAAATAATATTTAAATTCCTTTAGCAAAGTTGTAAAAAAAATAGTTTTTTAATATTCTTTAGTTACCAAACATCTTAGGTCTAAAATATTTCTCTCCTAAAATATTTTAAATTATATTATTTTTCCTTATATGTATTTTGCACGACCAGAGAATCCAACTCCATATCTCAGGCTCAGCTGAAATTTCTTTTACAACCACTAGACTAGACTTTATTATGATGTGTAAGATTTATTATATTCTGCACACGTTTTCATTACTCCGTATGAAGTCAAAAATGCATAAATTCGATGTAGATAAAGTACAGTCAGTGTCATAAGTCGGTAGCTTTGGATTGTTGTTTGTTAATAAAAACTTACTTTTAAAGATAAAATAATTACATACGACCTTAGTTTCGTAAAAGACGTCCTAATAAAAACGTAGATGTGAAAAAGGAGCCAAGTTGAGCAAAGTTAAAAATACTTATCTATAGTACCAAGTTCATTGAAATAATTTAACATAAATGAATGTACGTTTTTTAATTCCCTTTAAAGAAAATTTATTTCGTTCTGTGCTGTTTAAAACGTAACTTGGCTAGTCATTTAATTACCTAATTACTCTCTTCTCACTGATTAATTTAATGATTTTAAGTAACAATTTTAATTTTATTCTGACTATTCAAGAATTTTATCTTTTTCTACAATAGTATTCCCTATTTTTTTTATTATGAATGCCGGGTACATCTATAATAGATACATAATTATACTTTTGATTTACCTACCTAAATAAAAAAAAAAAGTAAAGTAGTAGTAAGTTAGATAAATATCAGATTTAGTGACTATGTTAATGAGATAACAATGATTGGAGTTTCAACTTCTTATATCCCTTATAGGTACAGTGCAAGTGTTAATCATACGACCCACCTATTTCAAATTAAAATACTACCTACCAAACGCGCAAAAGATATTATAAACGTGAATACTTCCATTTACACAAACAGATTAATCTAAACGTAACATTAAAATATTGTGCCAACCGTGTTAAGAATGCGTTGACCGGCACGTTTTACATAGTTTAACTTTTTGTAAAACGACACCGTGAGATTTACGAATTTTAGTTCACAACATTTTACTGAAATAAATATGCACAAAGGCATACTTAAAATTTGTTTATTTTTTATACATTTTTAAGACAAACAACAAGTTATTTTCTTAGAACACTTTTAATCAGTTTTTGAGGTTAGGGGCAACACATTTTTTATTTTTTTTGTATTTTTTTGAATTTTTTATCACTCATCATCATCATCATCATCATCATTTCAGCCATAAGACGTCCACTGCTGAACATAAGCCTCCCTCAATGACTTCCAGATTAGCCGGTTGGAAGCAACACGCCAAGCCAAATATTTACAAATTGTGAAGATCAACTTAAAAATTTCAAAACCAATTAGAAAAAAAATTATCCTTGATTCCCACATTAAACCATTCGCCATAGTACGTAACTTACATAACTAGATATGTATGAATCACGCAAGTGTAAGCCTTTAAAATCAATTAGTACTATTCACAGTACCGTGTTTCGGTCACCTGGTAAGTACATAAGTAAACAAACGTAACTACCGCCTACTATGTGTTATGAATGAAGCACTTGCTCCGCCCATTCATTTCTTTAGTTCATTAATAGATTTCAAATACCATTGTGTATCCGAACGTATTGTGTACGGTGCGTAGGGTTTTAAAAATGGGCTATCTGTCATTTTAATTTGTATCTACTTGACATTTATCCTTGATATTGGCATAATTATATTTTTTAAATCATTTTAAACGCTTAAAAAATTTTTGCCTTAACAAGCAACTAAGCTTAATATTAATTGAATTTTGACCTTATAATCTCGTTAATATAGGAAAAATTAAATAAAATCACAATAAATCTGATTTCAACTTAAAAGCACATTTATTAATCATATGTGTGATCTAAGAGCGAGGTCATTGTGCGCAAGCACGGAGATGTGCGAACGCATGAGGACGCAGGATATTTTGCTATAAAAATGTGGGGCGACCCCTTGTGGCCACAGTATCGAACGGGGATCGGAAGGACACAGACATGAAGCTGGTGAGTCCTTGGAATTTTAGTTTAGTGCCAGTGCGTGGGAAGAATAAATATTAAAATATAAAAGTGAAAAAAAATATTTTTTTCGGTTTTAGAAACTGTGCTCGTCTGTACTTTCAAATCGGATTTATTTAACTATTTAATTTTACGTTCAAAAGTTTGTACTCATTATTTTAAATATTGGTGCTTTTTATTTTAATTCTATTTACATAATATTTTTTCTTAAGTGTCATTAATTTAATACCAAGTTAAAGTAACTTAATATTTTAAGAATTTATTTGACATCAGCAGACATTTAAAATAATTAATTCAGTTTAAAAAAAGTTTTAATTAAACAGGTGCCAATACTAATCTATCACTCATTTAATTTTCAAGCTTGCACGGATTTACTAAATGAAATTTATTTCAAATTAATAATTATATCTATCATGAATAAATATTCTCTGAATAAACAACGTAAAAGGTAATAAATCTTACTATGTAATTACTTGAAAAACAGCGTAAGCGCTGAGGAAAAAACGCTGCACTAAATCCTAATTCTAGAGTTCACCAAACTGACATCAATTAATTATAAAAAATTCACATAGCGTAAAACATAATAATTAATTTGTATCTAAGTTTCAAATCTAACTAGAATGAATTAAAATTAAATACAGTACTCATAAATATGTAATTATACACTTAACAAAAGTTAATTAATCAGTCTCAATTTTTCAGCTTAATAAAACAAAGATTTATTTGAATCAAATCTTAGCTATTTTTAATTGAAAAACTAAACGTAACTTTTCGTCCGCAGTTACTCATTTTCGCCGCCATCTTGGCGTTCTCTCTCGCTGAAGAAGAGAAGAAGGAAATCATAGAAGACTCAGAAGCAGAGGCATCCGTGAACATCGAACTGCTAAAAGAAGGAGCAGATTTAAACACCGCGGCTAGTTCTTACAATACATATGTGCCTCCAAGCCAAAGGCCGTCACAATGGAACCAGCCTAACTATGTCCAAAATGACCCTTCAAAACCAATTCAGCAAATTAACACGGGAGTACCAGCAAATGTTCAGAGCGACTACTACCAACACCAACCTTCTTACCCTCATTGGAGCACTCCTAACTACCACCCGCCTACTACCACCACTCCCGTGTCGGTGATCAAGAATGAACAGTTCTTCGGAGATAATGGATATTACAAATATGAGTAAGTATTTTTCACCTAATCCATCAATCAATATAGAGGTCAGCCCAAGTCAAAAGTCAAGCCCAAAAAATTTGCGTAACCCCAAAGGCCCAAAATACACTGCCGTGTCAAGTCATGAAACAAATAAATTTAAATTTATTGTGAATGTTATTTCTAATATTATACATTACAAAACTAAATCATACTTAGATTCTATCTTTGTCCAAAGCAGATATTTCACACCTAGATATACAATCCACAAATCTGTGCTTAGTGTTATATCTAATCTAAGTTTTCAAGCTAACTCCAAAAAAGTTTCATATTTCTTAGATAAAAACCAATGAACAAATATTGAATCAAAAGTTGGTTATACCTAAGCTAAGTTCCTGATACCTCTTACAGAATTTCAAATAGGTATTGCATTTTAAAGGTGCGTTATCCATTACGATCGTAAACCTGCAACGCTCTGCGCTCTTAAAGCTGCACACAATGGAATGTTTAAAGAACGAGATCGAATCCTCTAGGGAGAAGAGTAGAGTACTACATGTTCGCAAAATGAAGTGGATACACAAACGGCTTAAGAAACTAGAAACTTAGGTTTTGTCTATGAATTTGTGGCAAAGTATTCAATCAAGGCTTTAAAATACTTAGTTTTACTTTTACGCTATAATTTTAATTCCAGTCCATACAAAAGGCCTCTTAAACTTACAAATTTAAAATGCTTTCTATCGTAACAAAACGCATACAAAAGAATTCACGAAAGGAATATTTAAGAATGCCCCAAAAAATAACTAGTCTGTTCTCTATAAAAACGCATTTCCGTTATAATGTAGACGCACAATTTTATACTCAATGTTGATAAATAATTCATGCACAAACAAAATAAAATGAGACCATTGTCCTTGACAGTCATAACTCGGTTCCAAATGTAAATATTATGTAAAATCTTCTGTTATGTTGACATTGTCCCTAACGGTCGCCAAACGGACCAGTTTCACATAAAACCAGAGGGCCGGTCATCTTACCCATAACTGTTCAAGTCATCGGATCCCCAAAAAGGACCCAATTATGTGTCTCAAGATCGGATATTCGGGTCTCCATAATAACTGTTTAGTCATCATCAGGTAAAATTTCCAAAGTTTACCGTTGTCCCATTGAATCCAATTTATTGGCTAATAATTTTAATTTATATCTAAATTGGTAGCCATTTTAAATCACGTTTCCTTATCGAGAATGTGTTTCTAATAGAAATGTGGAATTAGCTATAAATAACACCGAGGCAAGCATCGATTAGTCTAAAATTCGATCTTTTCTGAGACAAAAGACATTTTATTTCACGAAATAGTTACCGCTTTGTTCCGGCAGCGGATGGTATGAATAGGGTGGATAAAAAATCCGCTAAGCACATCCCGTGATGATGGCAATCTTTATAGTGTGGCAGGCCTTGAAAAAAACTAGCTCACGGAACATAAAGCCTCTGAGAAGATCACATATCAACTTCATATGTGCCTTATCCTGAATCAATGTTTTGTCGGAAGTCAGATGCTACCCAACTTTTTCTGCTCATTAAAATCGTATTATCAGGAAATGTGGTACTTTAAGGTATCATTTGTGAACCTCCTTTTTTGGGTGCAATTTGCGAAACCTTTACGTTACTTATACAAAAGGCTCGATGAAATTATGTTTCTGACTCGTAGTTTATTTAAAAGAAACGTCCTGAGTTTTATATTTTTTATGTGTTAACAATATCTAAGTATAAATAATGCGTAAAAGCTGTTTTTATGACGATGACGTAATCACACATTTCCTCATATTTTAGACATGTTTATCGACTTTACTTTTCGTAAAACTTTCCTTACTTAACACCCCTCTTTCCCTTAGGTACCAAATTGCCGACGGCACTCACGTTGGCGAGGAAGGTTACTACACCGGCCACACGCAAGATGAAGAGAACCTTGTGAAGAGGGGCTGGTATTCTTATCGTGGGGCTGATGGCAAGATCTATACCGTGACCTACTGGGCTGACAGGACCGGATACCATGCGTTCGGCGACCACCTGCCTACTCCTCCCCCTGTACCTGCAGCTATCCAGGCGTGAGTATATTTTTATCTACAACGAAATAGGGTCTACCAGATAGGGTCAATAAAATTTTCTTTTATGTCGTTGGTAGCCAAAGTTTAAATTATTCACATGTCCCTAATTAAATAATATGCTTATGTCAACCACAATTGGCTCCATTTCTACTCCAACATAGAAACAAAAATATATTTTAACATTAAATTACTTAAACAAATTCATTTATTATTAATCACTGAAAAAACACAACAAATGTTTTGAAATAGGTTAATAAACTTCATTAAGTATTTTCCTTTGAAAATCCTAGAATCGCTTAAGAAATACGATGGTTGTTTGTGCACCCTTATTTCAAACGGGAGGGCGTGTTGCTGAGTGAGTTATGGGTACAAGTCGTTTGTCATACCGTAACAAATGGCGACAAATAACAACAACATAAAGCAACAATAAGTTTTAGCAAAAACCTCGTAAAAGCAAAAGTGTTTCTTAACGTTCAGATGCCCGTTATTATTTTTATAGTTCCTTTTATTAAAGAATAGTGACTCATATACCTAATTGTTTTGGACGGCTAAACTAGTTATGTAAAAAAAAGTTTCGCCACTCTAGTTCATAAAATTAGCTGCAAAATATACAGAATTATTCGACAACGACCCAGTTATCGAGTTTTTAAACCGTTATTAAACTCATTTTTTATTTACTTAACTATAAACAGAATAAAATTAATTATATTTACAAAACAACGGCATTTTTTTCAGTAGATTAAAAATAAGACGAAATACAATTAATTTTTTTCTTTGCCTATAAATGCCTAATAATCGGTTGGCTAACTATTCCGTTATAGATTTAAAACATAAAATAAGAAAAAAACAATAACAACCGGGAGATCTTAATGGTTTTTTTATTTGTAGGTAAAATGTGCCTCAAATTTTAACTTAAAATAGCAGTCACTTTATATTACGGAACAAAAATAACAAATATACAGTTAGACTACTAAATAATGACATGCCACCATGTTAGAGAAATAATCAAGTATTATGAGTAACTTGTAAAGCTGTCAGCCATTCTGTTATATCAAATCTCGGATTAGCATATAATAATACATATAGTAGACAGGTCAGTGATGATAAACGATTTTGTAAAGTATTCTATTATTTAACAAAAATTCAGTGAAAAATAAAATATAATAGGTATATAAAAAAGTCAATCAATCTAGCTTTCAAAGACAGACAAAGGATATGATGATGGGCTATTAATATCAACTTTCAACATAGAATTTTTAATATGTGATTATTCAATAAACTTCTTAAATAATACCTTATTCATTGGAGTCGTATATTAAGATGCCATAAAGTAGAGACCTTAAAAACCATTGTGATCGCTCTACCAACAAAAACGCAGATATTAAATTTAAAAAAAAAAAAATTACTAGTTCGTTTACTAGTTGGTAGGAAAAATATTTCAGTCAAGTAAAGTATCACCATAGGATCAAAATATTTAGATATAGGTACCATTGACACGAAAAGAAGAAGAAGTTAAGTAGATAAATTCATATTTTGTACTTCTGTCTAAAAACACAAACATAAAACTATTAAATAAATAGATAAATAATAAATAAATAATACTAGTAGATAAATACAATTTCAGCAAAGGATAAAGCTTGTTGTTGAAGGTTTGACTCGCATAAGGTCCGATGAGACAGGGACCAATATATATCAGCTACAGCTAGCACCACTCATGATGGGCATACAACAATACCACCAAATAGAGATGTGTCAACAAACAAAACTAAATACCTATAAACGAAAATAAACCACAATAGTACCCAAACTAAACTTGAATTAGTAGAGTTAATCATCATTAGATAGGAGAGATAAGACCTACTGTAGAAAGTAACTTCAGAAACCAGAATAGTGTTACTAAAATATTAGAAGAAATCTTAGGTAACAGCAATAACATAGAATCCATAAAATTGCAAAATGAAATCATATCTTTATAGCACGCCAAATATAACTGATATAACGGTACATAAAAATCTCATAAGCCTTAGAATCACTAGATACCTATTGACAGAAAGATTTTTATGGGACATTTGCGTTATCTTGACAGTAAAAATAGCGTCTTTATCGTGTATTTGTAGCGTTTTCGGTGACATAAGTTATTAACCTTAAGATCTCCGATTTGGGATATTTTATTCTGAGTATTTAAGATGTTAAATTTTCGTCTCAGTTATTAATTTCCTCTTAATTAGACTAAAGTGATTTAATATTTTTTGTGAATTTTTTACATGTTTTAGCACATGTTAGCTTATTAAATATAAATATTTAATAAGAAATTTGAAAAAACAACTGATACGGATGGGATTCGAACCCACGATCTTCGGCGTTCGGTGCCGAAGATAAGTGATTTAGTTTGTTTATTAGATTCTTGAACAATAAATATATTTTTCTATTATATTCAGAGAATACCAGTAACTAATATTTATCTAATTGTTTCAGGGCTCTCGACAAGGAAAAGGAAGCTGAGAAGTACAAGCCACAGTACGACACCTACCCTACCCAGACTCCTGCACCCGTCTACTATCCTACTCTGCCACCCAAGCCTCCTCAGCAAGTAACCTTCGTTCCTCCCCATCCAACTTACGTTCCTCCCCAGCCTAGCTACACAACACCTCAGCCACCCCCTTACCAGCCCCCATCTTACCCTTACCCACAACAGCCTTATTACCCTCCTCAGCAGACTTACTACCCTCCTCAAAATTACTACCCCCAAAAACCCACCAACTAAGGTTCAGTGAATGAATAGTTCTAGAGTGGTATATTTATAGAACAAACGACCATAGAGATTATTATAGATGGATGGAGTGACGATGTTTTTTCTGTACATTAAAGTGCTATGTTTAATGCTCTTGTTTGTAAGCACTGAAATAAATATAACAAGTTACATATTTGGGCTCATAATCGCATTAAAATAATTGCTATCCTGATACTAAATCTGTACACCCAACCAAAGTTAAAAATAAATTAACTTTTTTGTTTTGAAAGTATTGTAAAATCTGCAATGAATTTTAATGTACAGAAACGCTTATGTATAGGTATACGAATAATATTACCTCTGAACGATTTTAGTGATGTAAATCGATTCGATCGATAACTCAGTGATCTTAATCACGATTATGAATTGTGAATTCGATCACTGATGGAGGTACGCCAGGTTTTGTGATAGTATTATAATCCAAACCCTAATTGTGATGTTTTGGTAATCAATAAATAAGTTTTGTATATAAAATTGTTGTTTTATTCGAATTAAATGCACTCGAATGCAATTTTGGGCAAGTCGATATACTCGCTTAATTGACTTGTCTGGGTTTGTCGCAGATTTATGGAAATTTGATGTAAATTGACTCACATTTACTGAATAATTTAATCTTAAACGACAAGCAAATCAATTAATCTCTACAAGCGTAATACGGTAATCGCAGCATATAATTACTCGAATGTTTAATTAATTTTATCATAATATGCATATTTAAGTTTATCTTCCGTACGATATATAAAAAACTTAGATCTGAAGAAAATAGGTATCATCCTATAAATATTATAAATGTGAAAGTTTGTGAGGGCGTATGGATGTTTGTTGCCCTTCATGCAAAAACAACTGAACAGATTTTGATGAAACTTCAAAGTAATATAGGCTTATACATCAGAATAACACATAGGCTATAATTTGTCAACATACCGAAGCCGGCGAAGCCACGGGCGGATGTTAGTATTAAATAAAGCAAGTTAACTCAGTTTGCGGAACTTAAATTAAATGCCTTTAAGTAAATATGAGAAAATAAAGAAAAAAAAGTATAGGTACTTTCAGTGCCACAAAAAACACTTAAAAACGACAATCACTAACAAGCTAAAAAAATAACGAAATCTTTTTGTAAAGAACTGGTAGTTAAACCGCGGTAGGTTTTAACCAAAATTCTTTGAAACCCGTTTTTGGGCCATTGACTCGACTTTGACCATTACAGAACTTGCATCACTTTACGACACGCGAATTTGGGATAACCGCATAAAAACATTCAATTTATCGTGCAATTTATCGAACGGTGCCCCATCGCATCCGCCTTGGGGGTTTTTGATCCCTTTAATTAATTAAACTCCATGATTCACTTGTACTTTTTGTATTTCTTCCTTTCGAAACACTTTGTGAATCAATCGCACTAACAGCGATACGATTAGAATTTCGGAAGAGAAAATCATTAATTGTGTTAATTGATTTTGTATTGCTCAAAATCAATCTACATTACACCGATGAACCAATAAATTATATCAAAACACGTCTAATAATCATAATGATTACTGTTTTCACAGAAGTTGTCATTAGTTTTTGTACCGAATTAAACGATTTCTGAGGCAATTGACTTAATCAAGTCTGTTATAAAAACGTTGAAGACTCAAGTCAGAGCATACACCCCAATACTGTTTATGTTAATGGTCTTTCGTCAGAACTACCAATCAAACATCGTTCAATGGCGCTTTTACCTCGCAGTCGTAATTACCACCCGAGTCCAACGAGTATCGGATACGTGATAAAAACAACAACGAAGCAAAAAGCGTGCATCGAAGAAGAGAAACGTGTCCAAACGATCTCTTTCACGAATGCCTGGACACATCTCGCGTGCGTATAAATATATGCGGAATTCATTTTCATTACCAGTCTATTTTCTACAAGTGTTTTAGTGTGACGTGAAAATTGTTATCAAAAACAATCACAGCTTCAAGAAAAATGAAGCTGGTAAGTGGAAAGTGTTTGTGTTGTTATAGTGAAAATGGATTTTTTATACGGATGGTTACAAACTGTAAGTTGTCGCATTAACATTGACGTTCTTTTTCAGATACCACTAATTATTTTGACGTTAAGTTTAGCAGTGGATAGTAAAGCTCATGAACATTTTACATTTCCACCACAATTTCAAATCCCTCATTCAGGAATGTTCACTTCTGAAAAAAATCCTTACTTGCCACCAGAGGCTCATTCTCCTCATCCATATTTTCCTATGAGTAATATTAATAAACTCTCTTTCCCATATCTTCCTCCAACAGCTACCAAAGCTCCTTTGAGTTATCCTTCCCCCTTTCCAATAATGTTATCATCGACCTTAAGGCCAATAAAAAACGACGATGATGATGACGATGAAGATGACAAACAAACAACTTCAATGCCACATTTTTTACGAAACAGAATGAACAATACTGACAGAATGACAAACCAAAAGTTGGAAAGAAGAGAGATGAGGCCTATACCAAAGAATTTTCAGCATCCTATAGATAGAATAGATACTAAAATGCCATTTCCATTTAATACTGAATCTTCGACTCAAAGTTCGGGTATGCCGACGATGTCGCCTAGGAGTATAGTCATATCGGATATGCAGAGAGATCACGGTATGGACCATTTAAAGGCAGCAAGTTATCAGAGCCCACAATATATCCCACAACCTGGTGTATACATATCATCTACAACAGAAACGGCGATACCCATTCTACGTTTATCTAATGAAATGGATTTAGATGGAAGCTTTAGTTACGAGTAAGTAGGACAATTTTTTGTTCGACTCTATTTAGACTCTATTTTAAAATGCACTTTGGGGTTAATAATTATTTCCCATATTTTAGGGCTTTAGGAGCTGATCAGACCCATTACGTGCAACATAGTCGCATGGAGAATGCGGGTCCTGGCAAAGATGAGCAAGTGGTAGAAGGATCATATTCTTATGTTGGAGATAACGGAAAGACGTACACGGTGCACTATATCGCAGATTCGAATGGTTTCCGAGCCAGCGGCGATCATTTACCTGTAGCGCCACCTATTCCCGAAATAATTCAGAGGTCTGTACTTTATGTTTTTATACATACCAATGATTTTTTTCGTCTTTATTTATATTTTTTTTATACGTGTAAAAATACGTATCCATAACGTTTAAAATAATAGTGCATTTGATTTTTAATTATTATATTTTTATTTTAGAGCCGTTCAATACAACCTAGCCGAAGAATCCAAAAAGCCACCGCACTTAAAATCATGGAATGGGGAAGAACAGGAAAACGAATTAAGTGAAAGTGAAAAACGACATCAGTTTGCAGTCTCACCGCCGCGGCTTAGTAGTTTATTTACCGGAAAAACTCCTGAATCATTCTCACATAGTTTTTCACAAGCGGTTAATTCACAAAATAATTTAGTGGCCGCAGCCAGTTCGCAAACTCCTGTTCAAACGTCTATTGACTTCACAGATCAAATGCAAACTAAACAAAACAGTGGAACAATTTCCCCACAAATAACTTTTCTGGCTTCACAGGGTGCTCACGTACCGTCTGCAAACCCACCTCAACAAACAATAGGTAGAATATTCACAACTGAGAAATCAACAATGCCTCAGTTAATAAATTACGAAGCCAATATGAAAGACTCCGATCAAGAAAGTAATAAAGCTTTATGGAGATGGCAATATGGTATGGCAAATCAAAATATGGAGAAAAATTCTATATCCAGATCTTTCGGAGCAGACGATATAGTTATTAATTTTAATGATATGACCCCCGACCAATATACAAAAATGATTAAGCAACAACTCGAACCCAACATGAGGGAAAATTTTGAGGCTCCGCAACAAGTTGATAACTCCTACAGTACAGTAAAAAATTATTTCAATGATTACAATTCTAATGTAGGTAATAATAACTACCAAGTATATAATAGCGAGAACATTAAACCAGAAAATAGTTTTATCAATCAGGATATCCAGTACTCGACAGAACAGGTAACACCATTGACTTATTCAGCTGACCAATATAAAAACCAATATGATTCTAATAAGGACTACCAACAAAATGAAAATTCTAGAGAACTAGAAAATGAAGCTAGTCTAACTCCCCGATCAAAACTTATTACACAACAAAAATTCATTCCAAACAGCCAACTCGTAACCCAGTCTTACAATTACGATGAAGATAATTTTGAATCTAGGAGAACCAAAATATTGAACTCTGATACGTCTAATATCTATGACATGAACTTAAATGTTTTACCATTAAACTATGAAAAAAATCAACACTATAACATGAAACCGCAACAATTTGAAAAACATAATAATATAAATGAAGCCAAAAACGAATCAAAAATATCACCTACTACACAAGTACCACCCACTACTACACAAATACCTATCACTAAACTGGCAGAATTTTCAACTAGTAGTAGCAATTTCAAGTTTACTGATTTTATTGTATCTGATAATAAAAACGATTTCAAACCAATATTTAAATTCACTGAACCTCAAACTGAAGAAACACCTACTACAACTACAGACGCTAACATTGAAAATGTATTCGAAGAAAATATATTCTTGAAAAATATGTTAAGAAATAATAAAAATGATCAAGGAGGCGGTAACAAAATAAGAGAAGAAAATAAAAATCTACATGTCAAGCCAATTGAAAGCAAAATAGAGAAACAGCCAAAATTCATACAATATCAAACTAAACCCCACAATGAAATCAAAGTTACAAAGAAGAAACCAATCGACATAGCAGAAATAATGAATTACATATCTAGAAATCAATTTGAATCGAGTAAATTAAATAAACCAAAACCTAAGCAGGTATCTAATAACTTTAAACAAAAGAATGAAATACATTTCTACACGCCTGAAGAAGAAAGTGAAGTTATGGAAGAAAAGAACAACCGGAACTATCGTACACTACAGCAACAAGAAGAGTTACGCGGGGTGATTAAAAATTACAAAGTTCTACATCGGAACAATAACTTTGCAAATGCAGAACAAGATGATTTTGATGGCCTTAGAAGAAATTTGAGTCCACCACCACTCAAACTTTTAAATTTACCTCCTCTAGGGCGAGCTGGGCCATCGGTGAAAAGCTACCTGCCTCCAATTTATGTGTAAAATAACCAAAACCCTGTGATTAGTTTAAATGAGTCTCGTAATGTTAATATTTGTTTTGTAAATAACCTTTCATGCATTTATTAGGATTAAGTTATTTAAATAAATGTCGTTTAAAGTATTTATTATTTTTACTATCAAATATTACAATATTTTAATGAAATTATGCGTAGGAAGGAGCAAAAGGAACTTTCAGTAAAAGTTTGAAATAATTCCTGTTATGTATCTCACATTTTAGTAGAATCTGTAGGTACGAGTAATTTCAAATAATTTTCAGCTGTTAAAATAGTAATTCATAAATCATTTCACCGAGTGTCCGAGTATAATACGCTTGCAGGGGCCATCTCTCAGGTAAGCAAATTTTGTATACAACGTCTACCTTCAACGTATATCAATGCCTTGAACGCATTAAACAATTATAATAAAAAAATTAAGCACATGATTATCTGTAATAGTAGAAATTAACGAAAGAACATGGCGCTGAAAGCATAAGTAAAGATCGCGTGCGCATCACAGATGCATCATCTCGCCGTCTGTACTGAAAGCGTAACGAGAGAAAACTTTCTAAGAATTATTGGAGTAATTTATCTGTTAATCAATGTTAAGAATGAGGATAAATACTCCGAAACGATAATAATTAATGATGTGAGAGATGTGTGATTAATAAGCACCTTAAGTACAGCATTTCTTATTTTTAAATTCCAATAAAGTATGAGGTCTATTAGTAGGTTTTAGTTTATCTCAGAGACACTATTTATGTAGTTATTTTACCTCCTCATCTATTAATGAAATTTTGTCTGCATCGAAAGACGCATAATTTGGAATGGAATGTTTACCTAAATCTTTTTAAATAAAAATTAAATACATATGATGGTAAGAGCATCTCATAAGAACAGCTAGACTGATATTGCTAATTTCTTTATTATAATGTTCGTAATAGTCCAATAAAAATAGAAATAAATAAATAATAATAAATAGAAATATTTATAAAAATCCTTACGAAAAAACCCTACGAATATTTGAAACACAATATTGTAAAATGTAACAAATGAAAGTCCCTGGACAAAAGTAGTCTGTATTGTGTGGCTGAAACCTATTAAAAACCCTATTAAGTTGTCTTTCAAACTCATTCTGTTTCATTGTTGTTGAAAGCTTCGAGGGAGCAAAATATACTATAATTCAATTGGTACGTTTTATATAGTTATTAATTTACCGCACACTGCCTTTGCAGACATCGTTATTTGAGGTAATATTTACAGTTGTTGCTCCTATTAGCTAACTTGGTATCGAATTTCATAATTTTACAGATTCATTATTATCGCTATTAGATTCCAAAACTTCGTTAATTCTACCATACCAATCTGTAACCTCTTGTAAAGGGTAAGCTCCCATTTTTATAATCGAGTTAAATATATTCTTAGGTAAAACCCATCTAATCTTACAAGTCACGTCAAATTCATTTGTCATTATTTATCTTACGAGATGAGATTTGGTCTTTCAAAATAAAATTGCTACTGTCCAGCTGTTTTCTTTATTACAAATTTAGCTTGTTTAAATTATGTTTCAGTTTCGTTTCAATGCCTCGTTTTAAATAACTCATGGAAATAACCCCCTTAATCCCGTTATCCCTATGTTTTAGGTGTTTCCAGACTATATAACAGGAACACTGAAACACCACATAGATTTTTAGTTGACGTTCGTAGTGGGTTCGAACTTGGCATCAAAGTGACATTTTTGTTTACATATATTAAGTAGGTACTTCATAGTTAATCTAAGACACCACTGACTTACAGAACAGAAAACGTCGTGAGGAGAACTGGCAGTATGCTAACGCTAAATGCTTAATTCTTCTCTGTATGTGAAAAGGCCTTTGCCCTGCAGTGGAACGTAGTCACTAAAATTTACATGTCTCTCTTTGACATGTCGGTACCTGATGACGTCAACGAATTAAGCAGAAAGGTAATTCATGTTAACATTAGCAGTCGGTACTAATTGGTCGGAAAGTGCTGAAGTGTATATTTGGTTGCTAATTGCAACACCGACGAGTGCGATGCACTTACACAATGGAATATGGATGGATGAAATCGATCTTCGTGCATCTTTACAAAACATTAAAATAATGCATTGAATTGTGCCCTTTTTTGAAGTCAGTTCTTAATCTAATTAATACAAAAAGAAACTAAGAATTATTCATGTGACTTTTAAAAAAATCTTCATATTATGTATTATCTTATTAGACAAAGACCAAATAGTTAAGTACCTTTTTCTTCACGAGCTTATCTACAAAAAAATTGAAAACAAGTTCTTTTAAATGAAATAGGTCGAATCCACTAGTTATTGTAAATACTAATAAGGCTTCTAGCATTTAAAAGTAACAATCAGAAAAATATATTAACCAGCACATCAAGTTAATCATAATAGCCCATACAAAATTAATGTACCTACAAAAGTTGTAAAGAAACAAAAGACGGTCCCAAGCGGAGACTTCAAAATCTTCCCCGAACGACCTAAAACTCTTATTGTAATTCAAATTGCGTGGGTTTGCTTTTATTTCAAACTTAATTAAACAAAAATCTACGTTCTCATTAAACATTCGGCTTGGTGTAAAACCTCTGTGGAAGTTTACGCGATTTTATTATAATAAGCATAATGTTTCAAGAATACACTCTATTTTCTAGAACATAACGTGTATTTTTAAACAGATCCCAAAAGCTTGATGATATATTTTTGGGAACATTATTTTTCGATGCAGAACAAACGAGTGATTTTTAACATTTGCAACACCTTCGTATTTTTTTAAAAGTTAATCTCTTAAGACTACGATCAGTTTTTAATGAGTATGTTGTTTAAGCTTAGGTTTCAGATCTAAAGATAACGAACAATGATAATAAATCGCTGCATATCTTGAATGACGGTTAATCACCCTATAAATTATAATATGCCAATAAAGTTGATTAATTTAAAACTAGAAAAATAATTATACACTAAAGTCACTAAGAATTATGTCATAAATAACCGGCTTTATACTTTAAATAGTGTACAAAAGAAAACTATTTTTATATGGTTTATATCAGATAGTAAAAATATAATTAGATTCTCCAAGGACAGCTTATCCTTTATGGGAAGGCAAGAAAGTCAATGGAAAAAAAATATAAATAAAATATTTACAATATTTTTGTGAATTTTTTACATGTTATAGCACATGAAAGCTTATTAAATATAATTATTTAATAAGAAAATTTGAAAAAACAAAGAACAATTGATTGATTGATTGATCCCATCCGTATCAATTGTTTTTTCAAATTTTCTTATTAAATAATTATATATTTACAATATTTTTACAAAGGTAATGAGAATCTACGTGTGAACGATGTGACTAATCATAGGTAAGCCTAAAATAATATTATTCTTTTGATAAAATTAGAATACACCAGCTATAAACTGATCAGTCAATATCTTTGTACGAGCGGTGAAGGAGCTATGTTTATGAAGTATATATCTTAACTTACACTTCAAACACAAACGGAGACTACTGTAGTAAACTCGAATACCTAATCGCCTTCCCATAAGTACTGCAGCCCCTACCCCTTTTAATTATATCAGTGCATTGGCTGCATCTGCTCAAATGAACCCGTCAGGTGGTGTTATTTTAAGCCATTCGTTCCGAACATTTCAATTAGTAGAAAGAGCCTGAGTATTATACCATCAATGAATATGATCAAATTAATTGACGTGTCTTATCAATTTAAGATTTGATTGAATAAGGATTAAGTTCAGAATTGAATAATACTTTAGAAGTTTTGAAGTTATATTCAACTTCTGATTGTTTTACAAGACTACGCTTAAATGAATTGTTAATAGTCTGAGGTGAAATTTTTAAACAATTGAAAAATCTTACATTTTATCTCTTATTCAAGAATTTTTAATAGAAGCAATAGTAATAATATTCCGCACAGTTCTTAACTGGATGCTCTATACTCAAACTTAATTATTTTAACCTCAGCCGTTACCTTAATGTATGTAACTATATACTTTGTTCATATCCAACTATGATCAACCTGCGGTTGGTAGTGACGTACAGTGCTCGTAATTTTTATGAGAAAGGCAATGAAACATATCTATAGATCATCAAAAAATGTAAATTCATAAATTTTTGACACCCAAATCTTTTTTACACTGCTGTTTTTACGCAGCCAACCTAGAGACCTAAAAGAGTAACATGATCATTGCTCTTGTTAACTTCAACTTTACTTCGTAACTTAAAAGAAATCGTTAATTCATTGTCATTTTCAATGACATTTGATAGAAAGGAATTGACGAGCGCGTGTCACAATAGCGTTACTTAGCTACAAATGAAGAGCACCGAGATGGTTATACTAAAATCAAATACAGTATATTCAGACCCTTAGAATATAGCTTTATATAAATATAAAGAGAAGAAAACAGTGCAAACATTGGAGCCAGGCACACAATACACGCGTCTGATTGCGTCGCGCCTGTACAACGTAGACTACGCAAATTACACCGTATATTGTATCAAACCTCGTTTGTGTGACGCTGTCTTCTAATCATAGCCCAAGGCGTGCAGACGTAAGGAAAAGGATTTTAGTTTAATATTGGCTATAAAATTCTGTTACGATAAAAGAAAGGGTCTGTTATACAGACATTTAAGACTTAGCGAGAACTGGCACTGAACTGCAATATTGTAAAAATTGGTGTGATGAAGTAAAACTAAATAATAATTAATGAGTTATATATATATGTTTTGCTTATTAAATGAATGTTGGTAAAGCCATGGCACGGCACCCCAAAGATCGCGAGTTCAAGGCCCACCCGAGTCAGTTGTTTTAGCGAGTCTCTTATTAAATCAGTTATGTTTAATGTTTTCATGCTTCAATTATGTTGTTTTCATAGGTCTAATGATTGATTGATGATACTTAAGTTTATTTTCCTTTTGCCAGGTAATTTCAAAGTTTTCGTATCATAAATCCTCATCATCGTCACTCAAGCTTAAAATTGACTAACTTGTTCTACCTCAACTTTGACATTGGCAAAATCATCGTTCTTCGGTGGAACCATATTACCTACTACTAGAATCGGAAGTTCAACAAAAAAAAAATTCTTTAATCTCGTTGAATCAGAAGACTAAAACCTACTTTGTAAAATAAGAAATAAAAAAAACAAAAACAAAACAAAGACTCATAAACTCAGTTGTCCCGACATTGCATAAACTACATTTTCTAAAACCCACATCGATTCACGCTGAATACGAACCGCATGGAAAAGGACATCAAAGTCACGCAAATAGATACGAGAACACACGGAAAATATGTAAATTTTAATGCTTTGGTATGTAAGATCAAAGTGTACAGAAGCCAAAGCTGAATGATTTTCGCCCAACATCGGTGTTTCATCGTGTTTTTCTTTTTCCTTTCGATGTAAAAGCCCTCTTCATTTCCACTGCTTTTAAAGTTACTACTTGTAATGTAGTGTCTAACATAACTTATAGTGTTTGAGGTTTGTTTTTTTTTTTTTTTAGGAAAATTCGAGGGTTCGTTTGACGTGCATGTTACTGATACTAAATATTATGAAGTGTTCTGTACATCTGTAATTCATAAATGTTTAAGAAAGGTCATGTGCCTGACCATTTTGTTGGTCAATATTGTTATAAACAATTAATATTGTTTAAGAAATCTATAAGGTTTAAGAAATTTTTAAGGTTCTAGAAATATCTATGCATTGAAGCTTAAGAAATACCAAATCACTTAACAATATTAATGTCGATATTATACCAGCACATTCCAAACATCTAGAAGAATATATATAATGGAAATCAAACACATAATAACAGTACGATCTAAGTATTTTACAAATTCAGCACTTATTTCACGAAACTATTTCACTACAACATTATCCTGATAATGAGTTCGTGAAATACCCAAAAACACATGAACAGATATATTAAAATGTATCGTAACTAATAACACTTATCCCAACTTTAAGCTGTCATAAAACCTTATCTAGAGCACATAATAGTTTTAGGAATCATTATCTGTTATAACAAGAATCTATTCTGTTTATTGACTGTTAATCATTAAACCCATTAGGGGTTCCGTAGCAGCGGAACGATCAAACTTTGCCTATAACGGTTATGGGCAACAAAGGTTATGTAATGTGGTTTTGTCGTGTCAAAGGATATTTTGAGGAGTTTGCGCTGTAATATTGCCGCACTAACACTTTCGGTGAAATATGAGTAAACAATAATGCTAGAGACCAGATTTTAAATAAAAAGCAAATCTTATTGCTATGTAAATGGGATAAGGTATACATTGATTGCAGTAACTTTTAGCAAGTAACACTATCTAAACCTAAAGATATCTTACGATGATGGCAGATAACCGCATTGAAATCGATTAAGCCGTTTTGGAGATTTATAATGGTTATATACATAAAAACATCTTTAAAACCTAATTTATATACGTTTCCTGTCCGTTAAGGGTAAAAAACTTGCAAGTAATCTATGATTTCTTTATCTGGACTTAATTTTATTTACTTAGTCTTAGATCCAAAATTTATCATAGTTGAAAGTGAAACTTATTAGTACTGATTTTGTTAAGGTTTAGCTATACACAAGCTTTAACTTAAAAGCTAAAAGTTAACGAAATAAACAGCAGGACCATTTAAAACAAAATATAAAGGTATATCCTGGCACAAATATAAATTAAAATCTATGTGAGCTGATACACATAAAGAAGAGTCAATTGAAAGAGATGACTAACTCCATATGAACTGTTCAGAATAATGACTAAGAAAAATTAAATTGCCTTCGATTGGAAGCGATATCGATATTGCGAATCATACTCCTGTCAAATTTATGACAGATGCTTTTGTGTGTAATCCATTTGTAACATCTAACCCTTTTATAAGTCATCCGTATACTACGGTACATACGGTAAAAGAACAAAGAGCTAATCGATCTTTGGATCCATTTTCTTTGATTTTGTACGTGTTTTCAAGATCTTAATAATCATGTATCGTCAGCTGTTCCTTTAGTGTAGATACTCAGCAATGAAACTATTTGAGCGATTGTGAATTTTTTACCGTACTTTCTTAATAAAAATCGCTCTAGACATACTAAGTTAAAGATTGAGATAGAAATCAAGAACACAATTTTCCAAACTTTATTAGAGTCAGGTTTTAATCTAACACGATGCGATGCAGAACACGTTGAATATCAATTTTCTATGAGGCGGCTGTCCAGCTTACCTCTGCAATTCAAAGGAATAAGATATTCTTAGGTTAGGTCAGTTGTCAGGATTTTATAGGACTTTAAACTCAAATATCTTTGTAACAGACGAGATTAACATACTCTCTGCGACTCGAAATGCAAGTGGTAATTAATTTATAATATGCAGAACTCATTTAAAGTCAGAGGTTGTTTGCAAACCTGTGACTGTCATACCACTAAGGCTTTCACGATTTCACTGCGCTTTACAATTTTAACACCTTTAAAAAACTAACAAAAACAAATACTGCGTAAAAAGTTACAAAAAGCACTATATCCAGTTTACTACGTCTTTTTTCAATGCGCGTTTCCAAAATACTCGTATTTTTCCTATTACTTAGAAACAATGAGACAACATTGACAAATGACCAAATACATGTCACCCATGTCGTGACTTTTCCCCTTCAGCAGGATCGAGACCCCGAGATTTACAGAAACAAACTTTACCAATATCGTTGGAATCAATTTACACGCGTTATTTAAACAGGAGGCGATTCTGTTGATGCTGCGACAATCCTATAGGTTTAGAGACTTCTATGATACGTTTTATTGAATTCTCGTAAAGCTTCTTTATCTATATTAACTATTTTAAACTTAAAACTGTATTTATTCTCTTAAACTTAAGTGATTAAACTATGAAATCTATGTCAGGTAAGTTATTTTCAATGATTATAGTAGTGTTGAATATTTTATGTGGATCGACTTCGAATAATTCAAAAGCAATCTCAAATTATTCGTTATCAAATAAATCAGTCATTATACAAAAAATATTGTAGCCATCCTACTTGTTATTATATCGAGTAACCTATCCATCATCAATAAACGTAATGACTCTCTTGACTAACCTCATAAGATTCATAGCCTTGAAACCGTACTAAAAATTTGTCCAAATGTAGCGTCAAACCGCTTAGGTATACGTATTATGAGATATGTTTGTTACCCAAAATCTTGAAAATGCGTCCCTGCATCTATCTAGTTATTGTTTTTGAATTACTGAAAACCAAGAGTATTTTTCAGATTTGCTGGCTAGTCTGAATGAATCAAGTCAATAAATAATTAAACAATTTACAATCTAAAGAAGACTTGAACCAAAACTTGTTAAATTTCGAATTTTTCTAATGCAATAAAGTCTTATATCGCTTCGTCTGAACCAACATTTAACCGCCGAACCATATTAGCAACGTTAGATACCTAAGTAAATCGTGACATGTCATAAGACGTTCTGATAACGAGGACAAAAAACTGAACATAAAAATGAATTCACAACTGGATATTAGTTCCTGATTATAATCATGTCTATTGTACAGATAGAACTACTCTATTCGTCGCCCTATTTGTTTGTGTGGATAGCTTTTACAAACCTTTGAAGGTGACATAGATTAGATTCACAAAATTTTATTGTAAGCTTGCAGTTTTGTCAAAACCCGACTAAGCAAAACTGAGACATATAACCTACGTACGACTTACCATCTAAGTATCTCAAGAAATGATATAGTACCTATGTCTTATAGGTAGCCAAAACTGGTCGGCACGCAAAAACTAAACAAGATATTATCTCTATAGTAGACTCAACACCGACTGAGACAACGTAAATTAGAATTATTTATAACAACGAACCACCGAGACGCGACGAGCGTCGTCGCCTTCGTACGAAAACATGTATTATGGTTTTTTTACAAGTTTGCCTAATTTAAAAAAAAACCTTTTTTTAAGTAACAGACAATATTCTAATAGGCACAGTTTAATCACTAGGTCAGTAATTAAACATTTTTAGAAGAAAAATACTGTGGAGTTGATGGAAATAATAATGTGATTGGAGAAATATAAAACTTGATTATATAAATTTCGTCTATAGTGTAGGTACGTAACCCTTGACCCAAAATATGTATAGCTTCTGAGTTAACCGCCTCAACATTGGCAAGATTAAGCACATAGAAATAGTTACTGCACAAGCAACACATCAGAGATCCCAAAGGGTTAAAAAAGGTAAAGGCACACCCTCACTTTGACAAAATTTGGTCCCATGTGATCCCGGCGAGTATATTGCCGTTTATCCTATACAATTCTGATCTAAAACTTATAGAATTTTTCTCTAACTGGAAAAACTAAGATATACTTTTTATTAAGAATCCAGAATCTTAAGATCAGTGACAAGTTAATTACACAAAGGTCTTCTTGTTCTTATCATGTGGTTGGTGAACAAGCCGAGGCAGAGTCTGAGTTTAAACCACTCGTAATCCTTTAGGGTCTCCTCCCACGATCAAGTTCTTGTTGGTCCAAGAATCGGGCCTTTTATCATAGATTTTATGATCAACTTTTTGTGGGTCGTATTGCCATATTGTTTAATTTTTCGGCGACAATCCGTCACCGATTTTATCGGTCGTGGGCGAAGACCCTAAAAATGGCTTTATATATTGTTAAACAATCTCTCAGATGTGATGTTTCTTTCACTGTTTATGCAAGTGATAATTAATTTCTTATACTCAAATTATTTCGAATAATCACCTTTTACTAGTGACTGGTGAGTCCAACGCTCATGTAGCTTATTACCTAATTAACTTTAATTTCTAGGTACCGAAACTAAACTTATAATGTTGGCTGTTGTCATGCCAAAATAATATAGAACCATATAAGATGGGCCCAATTGATAGAACTCGAGCTCCTAAAATCACGCCCACCGTGTACCACACTACCTTAATTTACCGATTTACCTAATGTGATATACAGGGTGGGCGGAGAATAGAGGTTCAAAAATTTTTTTTAGATGCCCCTCTCCAATAGCTATTCGAATAACCCCCATGTATGTTCAGCGATTATTTATAGTTTAAGAGCTAGATTTTTTTAACCAATTTTTGGGAAAGTATCACCTGACTTAAGATTTTATTTTTTTTCTTCTTCTGCATTGTAATTCTTGAAAATATTTTTTGTTATATTAAGTCCTTATAGTATGTTCTATGATCCATAAAAAATCCGTCTGTCTAATCATCTCATAAGGTGCCTCAAACTTTGCTCAAAAGGAAAAAAAGTGCAAAATAAAATTTGCTCCAGATTTTCATTTACTCAAAAAAAATCAAAAAATGGTGGCAATGACATCAAAGTAGTTTTAAAAACTCCCTCAGACTTTCAGCATTTCAAAACAATCAAAATATTTCGTATTTTTCGGGACATTATTTTGTGCAATCATAGTTCAAAGATGGTGATGAGAAAAAATCTCAATTAATTTAATTATTTTCTTCCCAAATTTTTATTATTTGATAGCTCTTAATTCTAATGGAATACAGTTTACATTAGATATAATACAATAATAATACAAAATTTTAGCAAAATCCGTGCTTAAAAAAAAATTCTGAACTTTTAAATAGAACTTTATTTAAATGGTTGTAATGTAACGGGTTGTATCTTTTTGATTGCAATAATGTAGCTAGTTAAAATGCCAAAATTAATAGATTCCGATTTATATGGCGCCAATTAAAAAAAACAAAGCCAAAATTTTAAAAAAATAATAATATCCTCCGGACCGATTTTGGTCACAGCGGCCAATCTCAACGGAGATTAGCCAGGAGATATTATAGTGCACAAGTGTGTGCGCAAGGGTACTTTCTATTCCCTTACTCTCATACACCGATGGGACGGCAATCCGACACGAGACCGAAGAGAGATCAGGCTCAGAGCCAACGGCTTTATGTGCTTTCCGAGGCACGGAGTAAGTGATAATTAATTTATGGCCCATAACTTATGAAAAGTCAGAGGTGCGCGCCTTGGGTTTGAACCTGAGACCTTTGACTTGCCAGTCAACGATTGCTACCACTAAGCTATCACAACTCAATGAACTTTTCATGATTAGAATGTATTAAAACAACCTTTTGAACTATCAAGTAAATGAAAAAAATAATTGAGATTTTTTCTCTTTACCATCTTTGAACTATGATTGCACAAAATAATGTCCCGAAAAGTAGGAAATATTTTGATTGTTTTGAAATGCTGAAAGTCTGAGGGAGTTTTTAAAACTACTTTGAGGTCATTGCCACCATTTTTTGATTTTTTTTCGAGTAAATGAAAATCTGAAACAAATTTTATTTTGCACTTTTTTCCCTTTTGAGCAAAGTTTTAGGCACTTTATGAGATGATTAGACAGACGGATTTTTTATGGATCATAGAACATACTATAAGGACTTAATATAACAAAAAATATTTTCAAGAATTACAATGCAGATGAAGATAAAAAATAAAATCTAAAGTCAGGTGATACTTTCCCAAAAATTGGTAAAAAAAATCTAGCTCTTAAACTATAAATAATCGCTGAACATACATGGGGGTCATTCGAATAGCTATTGGAGAGGGGCATCTAAAAAAAAATTTTGAACCTCTATTCTCCGCCCACCCTGTATATAGCCAACAATGCACACCTAGGGACAGGGGATGCAATGTCATCACAGCGATTAATTAGTGGAAAATGAACGTCGCACGACTCAACATTTTCAATTACACACCGTATCCAAAACAGAATTTGATTACAGTTGCCGAAGGGAATAGTCGAGCGATTTTAATATCTACGCATTTGTAATTTAGTTAAAAACTACCCAGTCGAATGATTAACGGATTTTAGAGAGGCGTTTAAGAGAATTTTTGACGAGGACCGTGATACGATTGAAGGTAGGGTGTTTATTAAATTTTTTAATTTTAATTTTAACTCGACATTTACCTATAGTCGAGTTATAAGGTACTAAGAACAGGAAGAGAATTTAATTTATCAATGGTCGAAAAACGAATCAATAAGAAGAGATCGGTATGCGAAAAATCTTTCATAGATTAAGATAATTATATTTTATTAATTGTCAATTAAATTGTGTTATGATATTAATTGGTATTGATATTTTAAAGAATATTTTTAAAGTTCTGAGTAAATTGGCAGATAATTTTAAATTAAATGACATGTCTAGAAGATCTTACAGCACAGCATTTATACTCAACACATTACCTTGGCCATTTCCAACCGCTCTGTTTATTCCAAAAAATTCCCCTACTCCAAAAAACATTTATTTATTTACACCATAACAAGTTTTACGTCACAATAAACTTAGAAAATCACAAGTAGTAATTACGAAACTTTACCTGTAAACTATGAAGCTCTACTTGTGTACGTTAACGCGACTCGCGGTACAAAATGTTCCAAGTTTTCTCATAACCAAAGTGGAGAGGTTTTAGCTCTGAGTAGTGTTCCTACAGTTTTTGTAGACTTTTCCTTTCGTACAGCACTACGTATGTAAATACCTTGGCTTTTTACTGGGTTTGTATAAGTTGTTGCTTAGGAACGTAGACTTACAAATGCTATGTAATTTGAAATTCTGGTTCTCGTAGTGAGGTTGAAAATATTTCAAGTGAGACAGACTTATTTTCTACAAGTCTGCCGATTTAAGAGTGATTAGTATTATCACAAGCAATATCATCACTAGCAATGTTGAACGGGAGCTAGACCATAAAAACATTGACCAAGACAGCACTAAGTACTTAAGCACATATTTCACTGGTAACAAAGACAAAAGGTTCGACAAAGGATTATGGCTTTCCTTTAGACAATACGTGTTAGACAGTGTAATCTGCTGCTATGGAAATACTAGACATTGTTTGGTGTTGCATTAACAAATTGTTCAATTTACTAATAATTTGAATATAAACCAAAAAGTTACGGTAACGATCATAAATATTGATTTTGAATACTACTTCTACTCAATTTCTACTTCTTCTCGGCATTATTTGGGCGTAATATGTATTATAATTATATTACGGCCATAAAATGCCGAGAAGAAGTAGAAAATTAAAAAAAGAGATAGGATACGAATGGCAATTGAACCAGCGACTTATCGTACCGTGACAATGCTCAACTCAACTGAGCTAATGTATCGCTGCCCGCACCTATCATATTCCAAATTCCCTTTCTACATCGTCTTGAGGAGACTTTTTTATGGTCAGTGATCAGTCGCGAGCCACTCTTACAAAACACTATTGTCACTACGAAGAGTAACGCCTTTTATATGTTGTAATTGTAGGTAATGTCATTTCATTCAAAATTCATCCTAATGTACTAGTCATATCTAGCATATTTGATCAAAGTTGCATGCATATAGAATTTTAAAAGTCAATTGAAACTTTTAAAATATATGCTTAATACTTTTGCAACATTTCCATTGAAACCTTATGAAGACTACGTGAACACATAAAACCACACGAAGCCACGAGGAAATCTATTTTCCAACATTTTCGAAGTCTGCTAGACTTTTATAAGTCTGGCGGGCACATCTGGCGTCCACATTAGTATGTTGATGAGGCAATCGCGATCACGGCGGGGATAACGTGATTTATATCACAGATAGGGCTGCTGAACATCATGTTATGAGTAGCTGTCGATTCTGTTGGGAATTTTGCTGGAAAACAACTGGTAAATGAGGTATTTTGGTATATAAAGTAAGTATTTTGAAAGCACATAAAATACTGAGGAATATTGAAGCAGTGGTAACCTAATGATAAACCTTTGCAATGCCAAGTCAAACCTTAGGACGGTGAATGACATCATCGTGAGGAAACCAAGACAAGCCAACAAAGTAAAGCCATGTTTGAAGCCTACAAGTAGATTAATACCATAAAGAAGAATGAAGATGATGCAAGATTCTATGTGGAAAACAACAACAGTAATTATTTGTGTGAAAAATCAATATTTAGGTAAGTCAATAACTAGCTTAAGAGACTACGTAATTTTAGAAGACCTGTAGGTAGATTATGTACCTTCTATTCCTGGGAGAAATGTCCGCTTTCGTCATCTTTGTACTATAAGTCTACCCAAATTCAAACCTTTATTCAGAAGTTGAAGTGTGTTACATACACCCAAGAGAGACATAACCAAGGTTTGATACCTCCCTTGGCATGTTTGTCGACATGAAAATAAACACGTCATCTAACTATTCTCGTTTCAATTTAGGATTTTCTTCTTCACTCAGTATTAAGTTCACTCACTCAATTTACTCTACACGCTTTTCCAGTTCGATTCGTGTAGTAAGTTGTTTCTAATGTTGTCCGTGCACTTCTAGAACATTTTTTTCCAGGCTCTACAAATATTTAATCATGATTTATATGTTACCATGGGCGTATCTAGCTTTTGGCTTAGTGGGGGAGCAAATCCAAAACTTTTGTTTCGGGAGGAAGTCAAATCCAGGGGGCAGCATATTACGGATAAATGAAGATATTACAAACATAACCAGAAATTTGTAAAAATGGTTGCAAGCATTACCAAGGCAGCTTCTTAACAATATAGAAAGTGAATTTAAAATGGGATCAGTGCAGGTAGGGATACAATAGCTCAGTTGGTAAGAGCATTGCCACAGTTCAACAAATATCGCGAGTTTAAGCCTGTATTTTTTAGAGCTAAGTATTTTTCAGTTACGTCTTCTTCTTCTTTCGCCTGCCCTGTTCCCTTGTTACTTGTGTTAACTTGTTTTTGTGGTACGCTGGGGTTGACGCAAAATGTTTTCTTCTTCCTATCCTATCAGTCGTCATTCACATTCACTCCTTTTTCAATCATATCATTCCACACACTCCATCCATCTTTTCTTTTCTCTCTTTTTCAATTACCTCTAAATTTAAAATTTCTACAAAATACTTTTTTTTATCGGACTCCGTGCTACGTAGACTCTTATTAATACTCATATTTTAAGAGGCACAAAAGAAAAGCTTGTAGAGACAACCCTAAAACCATATTCTAAGGATAAATTAGGGTCGTGTTTCAAATTTTTCACGTATTTTCCTTCGATAGGCTGTCGGCGCGTCGGTGACCATGGCGGTGTAATTGATAGGACAGATGATATTAATGTCCTCCCCTACGCAACGTGTGCACACAATTTATGTTGCAATACCACACCAACTACAACGCTCCCCTTGTACACAAATATTCAGCAACTGTTTTGATGGGAAATTAAACTTGGAATTGATTTTCTGAATCGCATAAGAATGAATTCATCTACAAACGTTTTGATAGCTTTTGACAACATTAAGTTAAGGCTTATTTTGGACTTGTTTTGAAACAACAACAAAAACAATTGACGTTTGTTTAATTTAATATAAACTTTCTGTTTTAAAAATAGCTGGGATCGGCACAAATATGTCACAACAATATTTATCTCGTCCGGGATTCAAATCAATTCCACCAAGCGCAGAATCACACACGAATCACTTAACCGCTACACCAATCGTCGATCTGCCATCAGCGCAGCGTTAACTATAGCACCGTAGTAAGTAATTAATTATATCTACTACACTAGTCAGCATTATTGTTGATCACCCTGGTTTCTCTGCTGTCATCTCTATGGCTTTAAGATAGATGCTTTTCTGAAGGTGAAAGAATTTTTAACGTTACTTGCGAATCTATGCCATGGTTTCCAACACAAACCCACTTGAATCTTAATACAGAATTTTATTTTTTAGGGAAAGGATGGAGAAATATAAAGCAGCGACATCTACAACTATGGGCAGGAACTTATTATGAACAGCTCACAGCGCCATCTTGAAAATACTGCTAGAACCGCCAAATGTCAGACAACGCCTATGTGTTAAAGCTTTTGCAGCATATTAAACGCAGCACTAGATGGCGCCAGCTTCCTATATTTTTTAAAGTTACTTTGTTTTCGTTGAAGAACAATAACAATGTTTAGTCATCGGTGTAATTTCGTCATCACCGATTTTATCCACATACACATATACGTATATAATTTAATAAATAAAATAATTATGCAACGTTCATATAAAGCATCTGTGTTTACGTGATAATTAATATTTACCTATTAATATTTCGAAAATAATGCACACTACAATCATAATGAACATTTAGTAATTTGTTTTGTCGTTTCTACCTGTAACATAGGGATGTGATAATATAGTTATGAACTATAAATATTACAATACATTATCTACTTACCTTTACGTGTGTATTGTTTTTTCAGTTAAAACCAACATTATAAAGCAGATTGAATTCTAATCTCTCGAAACCTAAAGAAGTTTCTAGAATTGAGTAATGTTTTGAACAGAAGCAGATTAGGTATATTCATTGTTTCCTTTGATAATGTTTTATTTTGCAATCGTTATCACACATCAGATAATTAAAAATCTTTATGACAAAATAATATCATGAAGTTTTACCTACATAATCCAATTATTTCTTACATACCTACATAGTTAAGAATAGAGTCCATAATTCATATCTACATCTGTCAAGAACCGGGAGCTGATATTTCATATTGCTAGCTTTTCCGAAAACCCAAGGGGATTTCCCGAAACCAACCTAATGAAGTGGACTGAAGGTAAATAGAATGGACTCCAGAATAAAGGCAGATTTACCTACATTAATCCAGCTATCAATCCAGCTTTGCATTCCAGTGATTACTGTATAGTTAGTGAACCAATGTAAACGAGTTTCAATCCAGAAAGAATCCTGCGTCGATTACTGGATTGAAATGTATGACACTATAAATACCTAGCTATTTGTACACATGTTTCGAATTATATCTAGCAAAGTATGTAGCGATATTTAATAAAAAGAAGCTATGACTTCTAAGAATTCAATTAATAACTTGGAAAACATATAAGGAAAACATATTATAACATTGTCTATAAACAATTTTGTTAAGAATATACAATAACAAAAATCCCCGTTGATCGCTAACAATTTTTCTGCGAAACATCTCAATAATTGATGGTGGTGAAGTTCAATTGAGTTCTTTCACGGAAACCCTTTCTGCAGGCTTGGTAAAGTGTGTCCTTTGTCGAGAAGATGGCTCATCTAGATAAGTGGGACGCTTTCAAGGGAAGATCGGGTCGTATCATACGAGCCTGACACTCCAGACAGCTTTTCTAAGGAACTCGATTTAACAACGATGCACGATGGGGAGATGCAACCTAAAATTAATTTTGACACCGTAATGTGAGAGTTTATTTTTGATCGTATGTCAAAGACCTATCTACTTAGGTTCAATAGTGTCTAAATTAAATAAATAGCATAAATAGCATTTTAAATAAATGTGAATTTGCATTTTATAACAATGGATTGGTATCAACATGAAATAGGTAAGTAAGTATTTTGACATCAACAGGTTTTTCAGCTACAAGATACCTACATTAAAGTTTATTACCCTTAGAGTTCACGCTGTATTGTTTCATGTCCATCATATAATTAATTACTAAATGACTCAATGACATAACATTGCATGTGTACCTACACCTATAGCATACGTTGCTCGTAACTAAATCTAATAGACTATAGTATGAATGGAAAAGAATTAATGAACACGTAGATAAGGCCTACCCTCTAACGTCATAATACCTTTCAACGAAGTTCCGACGACGTCACCGTAGACAAATGACAGTCCATTGTTTGGATAAGAGAAATTATTTCATTTTCTCCGCGAATCTAGTGGATGCGGATATACCTATGACTTTGTAGGTACAAAATTCGATTCTATATAGTATATAAGTTGATGATGACAACGTGATATTTATAGAAGTGTTGTATAAATAAGTATATGGTTCTATTTATACAGGTATTATCACTGGGTATTATAACATAAATTTATGTGTGTATCGGCCATGAACTCAGACGAAAAACTGTAGTGTATGTTGTGTTTATTTATTTGTGGATTCAGCAAGTATTTTTTTGAAATATAGGGTCCTACTTTAATTTACAAAATGGTGCAATAAAGGTTGGAAATTCCTAAATAATATCTACAAATAAAACATGTCTAACAACACACAAATTGCTAAATATTCCATAACTGACATTCAATTTGAAATCAATTTCCACGTTGGAACTCCAAAAGAATCTAAAAATCGCGAACTTGACTTCATTATTGTAAAAGTATAAATAAATTAAACTTAGTTCTAATTAACTCACCTGTGAGCCTGTTGCATTCTCATCAGCCGGTGGTTCCCTGGCAAACCTCTCGAACTTGAAGCTATTAGAGCGATAGAGTTCGTTGTCCTCACGGGATCGTTTTCCGCGGCAAAAGCGACGGGTTATTGAGGTGTGCCTGAAAGATATGAATAATGTAGAGTTTAATGGATAAAAATAGATATATGTACCTACAATTACATACATATTATCACGCCTGAACCCTAAACGAATAAGCAGATATTGAATAGCAACTGCTATGATCCATAACGTTCATAGTTTTCGACTTAACATTATTATATACACGCTCTGTTTGCAAGAGTTTTATAAATATTTGTTAAATTAGTTTTATTCGAAAATAACTGAAATACATAGGTACCTATATTATTTATTTTTTCTAGACAAATTCTATTTGTGGATTTTTCAGTAGCAATTTTTGATATTCACATAGTTAATTTCGCGATCGGACCGTTTTTCCGCCCTTAAACAAGACTTGGTAGGCACTATGACTCGTCAGTTCTAATAAAACATCACTGAGTTCGAGTTTAAGACAAAAACCTCTGCCACATAGTGTATATTTATATTGGCTCATACCCTATGAATAAGGAGCATGCTATGGAGTATGGAGCATACAGGGAGAGGAGACCTCAATGCAATATATGAAAAACGAGTATTAAACAATGAGACTGACAGATTTAATAACGATATGTGAACGCATCTTTTAAAATAAACCTTAGCTGGCGTAACTTTAGCTGCTTTGTAATTACGAACTAACTATAGTAAAAATATAAAATAGAAGCAGTAATCTATAGTTACTATCAAATTTTCTAATCGCAAATCAAAGAAAATCTGAGATACTCAGCTAGCCCCCTTTAGCTAAATCGTAATAGCACCATACACCGACACGTGTGGGGTCTCGTGCACCCTATCGTTTTATTAGAACATTATCATTTCTAATCATTTAAGCCCAGTAGAAACCACATTATGTTTTGACGTTATTCGTAGATTAGAAACCGCAGAGATTATGTTAGGAAAATTATCTATCTTTTTGTAATCTGTCATGTTATTCACAGACAGTTTTTCTAGTACGAAAAATTCTTACAAATATAAATGCAAAAGTAACTCAGCCTATGTATCTATGTCTGTTACTTCGTTTATAATTAGGTAGGTAATCGTAATGAAATTAGTCAAAAAGGTAGCTTTGGACCTTGGTAAAGCCACTTTTTATCCCGAAGAAGACAAGGTAGGCAGAAGCAATCATCATAAACTCTTATAATATAGGTATGTTGGCTAGTCATTTACGACGACAAAATTTTGTTATTCCTTTAATTACCGATCCTGTAGGACTATCCGAAAATCCTTTTTTATCGAAGCACTTAGGAGCCAAAAGAGCACTTGTATACTTATACTTTCTTAATTAATTTAACATTATTCACTGTCGGTGAAGGAAATTGTCATAAAGAAACCTGGACTGGGCTAAAATCACCTACAGTGCAGTGAGCTAGCGTGGTGGTAATTAATGCTCGTTCTTCTCTGAATCAGAAGAGGTCTTTCCCTTAAAGTAGGACAAATTACAGACTCAATAAAATAATAGATAGGTTTGACTGCCTTTTCCTATGTTTTTCCTGCGGGAAATTCTCAGTAGGCAATAGCATAGAGTCTTAAACTGTGCTCAGTTTAGGCAACAGGATCGGTTATGGGACTTTTAACCAAAATAGGCGAAATTGATATTAAACACAGCCAACCGTACCGGTGCGATGATAATTATGTTATTTGTTAATATAGTTGTAGAAATAGAAATCATAAAAAACTAAATTTATACCCCATCTTTCATTTATCTGTGAGTAACAAGTATTACTAAAGACATGAATTTATTCTGCAGCCCGCATGTAATCTCTACAATACGTAAGAAACAAAGTTGCGCATCGTCGGACAATTTAATTTACCTATATTTAATCATTCATCATTACCCATCATTCACTTTTTGTGCATAAACAACAAATTATTTTGCCACGAACGCTTGTTGCTTTGTTGCATCGCTGCATCGGTAGCCAACAGCAAGTTTACATAAGTTACACTGTAATCATGTCGTGCAATCTACCGTATTGCAGTAAGTATAATGAACCTGGCTGATAAAGTAACCAACATATTTCTGATGCAAATAATTAACGGTTACCTAGAATCGCTGGAATGCAACGGCCATTGTATGCCGAATATCTTCAATCTGGCTGGGGGGCGGCGCTTCTGCTCTGTTCGAGTGTTCTCCTCGACGGGTGGAGTGTGATGTCTGCTACCTGATGAAGCTCTAGTGCCACTTCTGCGCCGTCTACGACGCCTCCTCTCAACCAGTATAAAGTTATCCCCGTTTCTTATAATATACGACGATCGTAGAGTCGATTTCTCTTCGCCCTGCCTTTGTTTTATTAAGTCAGCTGTTCTCAAAGTATGTATATTTTGGTACTCAGCCTCTTGTGGAGGAGCGGCTGGCGTCACTTCTCGGCTAGTCCCACTTCCATCCCTCTTCTTACGGGAGGAATGGAGACCAACCCGACGCCAAACCTTTTCCATCTGTCTTTAATGTCATCCCATTATTATTATCACTAATCGCTGCAATCAGGACATGGAGAAACACTTTTCACAGAACTCACATAGGTACACAATGTTTACTGAAATAGATTAACTTTTGAGTTTTTAATTGATCACAGTTTTATACCGAAAGATGTCCGTGGTTCCCACATAAATATTAACACAAATGAATCACTGTCCAATCAGCCGTTCCCTGTCATTGTTCGAGCTGATAAATATTTCAAGAGTCCTCAACAAATCCTTGTCTCGCAATTGAAGATTACGTGTCAACGTTAAAATCACAGATTCAGGGCGTATATCATTAATTTCTCTTATTAAGACGTACTAGGTTAGTAGAATTAGGGGAGAGAATAACGTGTTTTTTGACATCGCACTTGCAGAAGTCCCGGCCCTAACAGGGTGCGGGTGCAAGCTTTGCGCATGCGTGGTCCCCCTTCACCCGTAGCCCCGTCTGACCGAAGCTCCAAAATGGCGGACCTCCGACCCCTTCCCGTTATTGAATATCTAATTTTATCGCTATGCATTTATTGTATTTAGCTGCGATGCATGCACGGCCTACTTTTATTATTATACCTGGCCCGGCTCAATAAATCTCTGCAGCTTTATCTCACTAACTTATAGCACAAAGAGATTCAGCTTCATTCAACTTTCTTAATCAGTTTATCTTGCCTATTGAATGCAGTTGCGAATTGATAAATAATTATCATTATACTTATACAGTAGTAACACAATAATAAAAATTTGTTTTTCAAAACACCTAGGTAGGTACTTAGGTAACAGAATCAACAAGTATTTGGATCCTTATCTGATAAAGATAAATAAAAAGTAAGTAGTACTACCTATATCGTACGACTCTACCGTTATGTTAAATCACCACCTTCATAAACTATTTTTTTTTTATTGAATTTAGACTAATCATACAGGAAGTTCTTCCAAAATCATACAGGAAAACTCAGTCAAAGCCTTGGGTTGAAACCTAAGACCTCTGACTTGCCAGTCAACAATCATGCCATTAGGCTATTACGACTCTATCCTAGTAGCAGCAGTTACTAATAGTAGCAGTGGTAGTAAATCTACAATAATACAAATTCCACCAGACAAACAGCTAACTATACGACTTACTCAACCTTCAGCTAAAGAGTAAATTATCTATTACTACATCAACCATCACTCATCCGTCATCACTAGGGCCCGGAAAAATATGTATTAAAAAAATCAAAATATGTACATATAATATGGACAAAAAAATGTAAAATATGGAAAAATATGGAGTAAAAATGTAAAATATGGAATAAATATGGAGTAAAAATGTAAAATATGGAATAAATATGGAGTAAAAAATAACAGTAGATACCTTTAAAGGTAGGTACTTTACCTTTTTCACAAAAAACAATGTCTTTAATGTTTGCATTAAAGACATTGAAATGAGTAAAGTACTTAACACATACATTAAAAAAATTATAAAAAGATGTTGAACTATTTATGTAATACAAATAAAAAAATAAGTGTTATTCAAGAATAGGAATCATTTATTTGCTTTGCATTTATCAAGTTCCACTACATCAGCCACTACACTACATTACATAGTTGCAGTAGACAATCAAGTGCTTTTTTAAATTATCAAAATTAAATCTGACGATTTGGTCTAAATATCATGGTGGCGAGAATGCAAACACGTAAAATTATATCAATTTTTGTGAACTAACTCTTGTTCTATGATATAAAAATGGAAAATATGGATGATTGTGATATATTTTTGTAAAATATGGACTTAACCTTGAAATATCTTAAAATATGGAAAAATATGGAAAATAAAAATTAGTTTTTCACATTGTAAATATGATAATCGATGTAGAGAACACATCCTAGACCGAAAATCGTGTAAATTAAAAATATGTATTTACATATTAATCCGGGCCCTAGTCATCACCATCACCGTATAAGCAACATGAGCGATAAATAACTAAGACAAAGCTACGTATTTTAATGTCTCAGCTAAGTCTTGGGTGTAAAAGATAAGATACATAATTATATAGATATATTACGTAAGTTTTGAAGTAATTATTTAGGTACTATCGCGGACACGAACGGTGCACCACTTTGCGATCAAAATGCTTTGAACGATGCTACGTGCGTAAGGGCGGGACTAGCGCTACGTTCCGACGCCGGGTGTAAGCGATTTTAACCTTAAGAGTGGTGCACCGACTTTGTCCACGATAGTAAATCGACATTATGTAAACACAAGTCACTAATAAACGCTGGCTAATTAAATGGGTGCAATACTTTTTGATAAACTTATCATACTAAGTAATTAAATCTTGAATCTGCTGACTCGCTTGGAAAGATCGCAAACGTATGAAGCCTCAGGTTCCATTTTCAGTTCAGTGACGTAGACAGTTTATTTATGTATTTTTAATAAGTTACATCTATTTAGCTTTGTACCTACACTAACTGCTAAGTCTAAATGCTAGGGGTAGGGTAGGGTAGAGGTCACAGACATCCATAATTATATTGAATATGTCTGTGGTAGAGGTAGAGTAGGGTAGTGTAGGGGTAAAGTAGGGTAGTGTAGGGGTAAAGTAGGGTTGGGTGGAATAGGCGTACGTAGATGTAAGATAATCACGCATACAAAGATGCGCCGAGTAACTAGTAGTAGTACCTACATGTCAGTGACTGATATTGGGTATTTTTATCTACAAAATCTGAGTAGCAGTAGAGTATTTAAGCAGTACTTAAAATACGAATACTTATACCTAAATATTCTCTGTGGATCTAGGTATAGTTTATATTATACAATTAAAATTCTAGTCGAACTCGAAATCGGCGCACGCGACTGTGGTGAATGTATTCAGTTATGAGGCGGATGACAGCGACCAATAGGAGCTAGGCAAAGCATTTGCGTCACAGCGACAACGACGCAACACACGAACACCGCCATGTCGCGCTGCCAGCATGACGCCATCGCCAGTCCAATACGAGCACTAACAAGATCCCGTCATTTTTACAAACATGTGCACCAAATATGTACAATTAGTGAAATCAATTGAAAAATTCCCTTGTCTGTATAATTTTAATTTAACGGAATACCTGAAAAAGGAAATAAGTGACAAAGCATGGCTCGAAGTAGCTAACCAAACTCAAATGTCGGGTAAGAAGTTTTGAGTCATTGTTAGAAACTACGTTCAAGTTTGTTGGGTGGGCAGGTGCCTATAGATTTCTACATAGCGAAGTTATTAATGTTTATGTTGAAACTTTTTAATTTAAGTTTCATTTTTTTATTCATTTTTTTTTATCATAATGTTATGCAAAAAAGATTAGGAAGGAACTCTTTCATTTTGTTTATTAAGACAATATAATTATGATAACTAATTGGTATAATTCATTTACAGTTTCTGAATGTAAAGAAAAGTGGAAGAATTTGCGATATGGTCTTTTACGAAGTTTAAGACTAAACTCGGATGGAACCCTGAAGAGAAAATATTATTTATATGATGAAATGGAATTTGTTTTACCATTTATGAGAACTTCAAAACATCATGACAGTGCGTTGAACCAACTAGACATAGAAACAGATGATGAAATTACCGTTCTAAATAATCAAAATAAGGAGCACTCTCCTCTACAGTATGAAGAACCGGAATTTCTGGAGCCTCCAAATAAGAAATCTAAAACTACTGACTTTATTAAATATCTAGAGCATAATGAACAAGATGACTCAAGAAAGATGTTTTTGTTAAGTTTATTGCCAGAAGTTAACTCATTAACTGAATGCCAAATGAGAGTTTTCAGAAGAAAAATGTTACAACTACTGGACGAAGTTTCAGACGGTCCAACCCAATACGAAATATCAGAAATTCAATGGCAAAAAGAATCATTAAATCAGGAAGTGATGAAATCAATAAATCCCCAAAATGTTGTTATAAAAAAAGAACCAATAACTTGACTGGAAAATAATCTTGTTATAATAATAGTGTCTGACTGCTGCTGTTATTTTAATAGCGCCATCTCATGGTGTAAACGTTGAAAACATCCTACACTTTCCAGAAGATGGCGCTATATATAGACTTTATTAAACCTGCATGTTGAATATTAGTATTATTAAAAATTACGGTACACAAATGGGAATTGCAATGGATCAATGGAAGTCATTTTAACATTCATTAACAATAGCCATCCGTCTAACCGAAACTATCTATACCCCATACCCGTTGACGTTAACCATGCCCAATATAACTGAAAGTGAAAGCCAATATATACCTACGATGGCCATGGGCATACCCAGCTTTGGGCTAAGTGGAGAGCAATACAAAACTTTAGGAGCAAATCAGTTATTTCCTTTTATTAGGTACCTACATTGTAATTAACCAGCTAAATGTGAAGGTCGGAAGGCGTGCGAGCCAAACCCAGGGGGAGAGCTGCTATGTTTCTTATGTCATTGGCTGCTCTACTTTCTTAACATAATGTCATTACTATTCCCACATGTGCACCATATTCAGCCTGCAGATCAATAGGGTCAAGAATTAAAGACTACAAGAAAAATATTGTTGTTTTGTTTAATAGAATAATTCGTTTAATAAAACAATAAAAATAAAATTTACTTAAATTCAAATCATAAATTAGCTGGAAAAAAAAATGCAATGTTGCCATCATGAACTTGAAATAAATAAATGAAGCCTATTTTATAGGTGCATTCTTCATAGATTTGGTAGTAACTGGATTCCCATTTACTTTACTAATCAATTTATTACCCTGCCAAACCGCTAAAAGGCTGTCATTAGTTTTGAGATCAACTTGTAGTTTCTCCCAAACTTTTTTCTTGGGATTTAAAACATCATCAGGTTCTCCGGTCTCATACCCTTCTATTACAATCCTGTCTCCTGGCTTGCTGCCTTCTGGGGCAAATAGAGGCTCCACCTGCTTAGGTTCATCAACAGAAGCACATAGCACCATGCCTTTAGATTCAATACCACGCATTTTAGCTGGTTTCAAGTTACATAAAACCACTACATCACGGTTTTGCATTTCCTCTACAGGTACAAAGTTTACTAAACCAGAGACAACAGTCCTAGGTTCTTCCTCACCAAGATCAATTTTTTCAACATAAAGGGCATCTGCATCTGGATGTCTAGAAACTTCTACTATGCGTCCAACTCTAATATCTAGTTTAGAAGGGGTTATTTCATCAACTGTAGGAGCATTACCTTTAACCTTGACTGGTGGTGGGTAAGCCTTTTTGGTCAGCTCTTGAAGCTTAGGGTCTTTGAATATTTCTTGAATAGGCCCTAAAAGCTTGTTAATAGCCAATTCAACACTTGCTTTTAAATCTCCTGGATGAATTTCCTGTTTAGCAAAGGCACTTTCTAAATCTTCAAAATTATTATAATCCACGTTACCACCATGCTCTGGTGCTCTGCAAATTTTGAAAGTTTCATCTCCTTTCATTAGAGGGAATACTACATACTTAATAAAAGACAAGACACCATTATCTGCAATGTTACCAGGTTCACAAAAGGCCTTCTTAAGTTTCTTCTTAACATTACTAGGGTTGTCTAAAAGATCAATTTTGCTGTCCTCTTCAGATGCTGACATTTTGCCACCTGTCAGGCCAGGGACCATAGGATTCATTAAATGAACCCTCTTAGCATATCCAAGCTGTGGCAGATATTTCTCTGACATTGTAAATATTTTTCTCTGGTCAACACCACCAAACTGAGCATCAACTTTCAGGTATTCTTCATCTAAGGCTTGGAGCCCAGGGTACAATAGACCACTCAGTAATGGATGATCTACTTGTTTCACAACTTCAGCTCCTGCTTTTCTGGCATCGTGATCAGTAATTACAGATGACATGCGGTACACATCAAGTGTGTACTCTTTGCTGAGTTGATATTCTGTACCTCTGACAAATTTCAATTTTTCTAGAGGTACACCAATTGATTGCAGCATTGCTTTGATAGCAGCTTCATAATATTGAGTACGGAGAGCTAATAATTCCCAAGGTGCTTTCATATTGTCTAAATAAGCATGTAAGTCAGCAAATAATATAGTCACCTCACAACCAGCTTTCAGAAAATCTGCTATCTTGGACATAGGCACAAAATAAGCGACATGGGGCCGTCCAGTTGTTGCTGTGCCCCAGTAAATTTTAAGATCTCTTTGCTTCAGTATTTCAGTGAGCTTTTCGTCACCTAGAACTTCTTGCAAATTACGAGTTATGAGATCTTTTTTCTCCTCCCAAGTGGCCATGGTTAACAGACAATTACAATCTGTAAAGTAAGAAACAAAAACTAGGTTATAACTTTGATAAATCTACAATTCATGCTAAAAATTATGAATGAACCAATCCTAAAGTACAATCAGATAATAAAAACACTTACCTTTTGTGATGAAAATATAAAACTTTGAATATCATATGCTTATAACCATAAATATATTCTTAGACTACATGTATGAAACAGATACGATACGAAAAAAAGTAGTAATAACACGTAAGTGAAGTGTCCGCACTAGATGAAACATAACCTCTAAAATTAAGTGCAGTAAAAAAGGCTTCAAAACAAATGCATCACGGCTTAATCGAGACTAAAAATTCGAAGTAATCTATCTTCTTGTGTTTAGAAAAGAGAAATCACAGATTTTCATTTGTTATTGTGCGAAAATTATAAAAATATTGTAAATTTTGACATTAGTGAAGTTAGCTACAAGTCAAAATACTTGTTACCAACTGCTAATTGGCGCTAGTGTCGCAGTGAATGCTCGCGTTTCCTGTCAAAAGCGCCATTGCGCATGACAGTCAGTGCGGCCTTGCAGACTGAGAGCGCTGCCAACAAAGGCCGAGTCGATGGGGTTACAAAAAGATTGTTAATTTGGACTTCTAAAACCCTTTTGTTGTTGTAATTATAATTTTATATAGGTTGTGAATTTGTGATTACGGTTAAGAAAATGTGTGTATGATATGAATCGTGACGACTAGCAAAGGAGTCAGCTGGTCCACAGTGCGAATAGTGAATAAGAAATGGCGGCCTTGCCAGCAGGTGTTCAGTATGGGTTATCATCGGAGTCTAGTTATAAAGAAAACAAGGAACTAGTGTTTGTGAAATTAACGGATTCAGCGCTGAAAGCTATTGAAGACTTCCTTAGGAATAATAGGGTAAGTCCAATCGCCATATTGTTAGACCAAAATAAAGATAAGCCAACAATGTCAGGCGCCATACTTAAATTACAGTAATTGAAATGAAACTGCAAATTTAGAAGTTTTATTCCAACAAATCAGTTTACTAATTGTGATAATTGGCTTCAAAACAAGTTTAAGTAGGTAGCATTGCGATATAAACTGCTCTCCAATGTCACGCCACGTCAACATGTAGAAAATTTGCTCTGTTATTTTCACAGATTTACATTTCATACGGCTATAATTAGAGAATTCAGACTTATTGTTGCGGAATTCGACGTTTACTGTGGAGTTATGTTACATTTCGTACTTTTTTTTACTCACTATCATTTCTCTCAAAAGAGATATTTCCTTCTGCAAGAGATCAATTGAATTCGAAATAAAAACATTCATGACGAACAAGTCTTACTTATCTGGTTTACCTACTGGAAAAACACTACGCAATGTTTGTCCATGTAATTGATTCTAATAGTATAATTTCGTATGAAAATTAGTGTATTACAATTATTGCAATCAGTTCTGCATTATCATTTCCACTGTGAAACAAAACAACAATTTGATTGTAAAAGGTTATTTCACTTGTGTTGCAGGAACTAAAAATTATTTGGAAACCTATTTTTAATATTGAGGATTTAAAACATTTCTTGGACATATTAAACAGGTATTCATTTAAAAAGACTAAGTTTAGCTGTGAAAAACATTCCTATTAAGTATATTGTTTACAAAATGATTTTACAGTATTTCCATAGATTACTACTATATCTAGGTGTGGTAAATCTTTAGAATTATCAAAAACTTTATGATGTAATAAAAAGAAAATGGGAAATTACTTTTTCAATGTCACACAATCATGCAATATTTTATAATATTGCTGCGTAACATTTCAACTTAGGTTTATTGTATCATTGTTACAAATAATTTAGTAAAATAACTGATTACCATTTCATCCTTATTTGTTCAGAGACATCCAGGACCTGAACTGAGTAATAATCCTCATTTGGCATAGATTTATTTCAAGGTAACATTTTTTTCTTAGCGCTAATCAACAATTCTGTAGTTAGTGCTACATTATGACAAAAGATGGCGCTACATGTTTGTTGATGATTGTGTTACAGCCAAGTGATTGTAATTCTTCATTGCTAATAAATATCTAGGATAGCATTATCCTATGTTATTAGGTTCAAAGAAAAAGGATCAATAAGGGTTCTAAATAATTGTTGCATTATTTTTACCCTATATTGATTATCTAATTCGGTTTTATCTTTATTTTATTTTGGTATATTCAATTCTTCTTACTTAATCTTTAAACAAAACCTATCCAAATTTAGAACTGCATTGCAAAAGAATACCAAACAAAAATACCAATACATTTTTTACTGTTCTGGAGAAACTGAAATATAAATAATGAAATTTTTCTATAAAACATATAACATATCTTTTAAAACAAAAACTGAATAAGTACTTTAAAATGTAGTGGCAAAAAGTCACTACTTGACTACACCACTGAATTGGTGATGACTTGTCAATTACAAAATACTTTTTTTATTCACCAAGAATTACAATTTCCTTGAAGTTGTTGTGTGCTAGGACTACAAAAAAGGAAAAATCAAATACACAATCAACACCTGCAAAAACATTTAATATTAAGCTTTAAAATCAATAATAATTTAAAGTCTAGGTTCTAGGCACATTTTTTGCTGATCCCAAGTAACAAGGGACCAGGGCAGGCTAAAGAAGACTAAAGCCTATTATGCTACAATTTCTATCTCAAGAATACCTAAATTAAGTTCTGAAATAATTTTTCTCTATTATTATCAGTGGAAAGAGACAAGAGAATAGACCAAGGAGTTGGTGAATCGAAACTTACTTAGATAGGTCATAATTTTCAGCACTGAGGCTCCATCTACATCAAAGAAAAAGTTAGGTAACTCAAACACTGCAAATAGATCAGCGAATATGTATAATAATTAATTAGCAAACTTGATTCAGAGCAAAGAACTACAGACTAACTCAATAATACATTTCAAACTAAAAGTTACACTGCATAATGCATCTTATCCATCTTTAAAAAGCAATTTAGATTATTATCTTCATTGTAAAAGTGTATACTTCCTACTTGTGATGTGAATTTTTGAAGCTAATGCTAACCTACTTACATAATTCAAAATCTTTTATCTGGGTCATCATGTTAAAAGTTGATTACTGCCTTACAGAGTTGTCCACTTGGATTTTATTGATTGGGACAGGTGGTCATGCTCTCACTGTTCAATAGCTAATAATTAGTACCAACATTCAAAAATATGTGTATGTAGATTATGTACTTATATAGTAAAATTTACTTAGAATATTTTTTATAGGTAATGAATATTAGATCATAGTGAATGCATCTAGATGAGTTATAAAACTAACTCATCTACATCCTTAATAGGGTCTAGTTACAAGATGCCCTACATACAAGTAAATATATGTCAATTAACAACCCTAAAAGGTATTGTGAATTGTGACACAGCCAAGTATATGCCCTGTCAAATACTGCAGTAAGTTGTGTTGATGTCATAAGTTTAAAGCTCAATATAATTTTTCTTTTGAGACACTATATTGGTTGGATAATTGTCTATGAAATGAGCTATGTCCACTCTCATATTGCCAAGATAATCTTTCACCTTCACCACATATTTATACTTCCTTATATTAGGTATAATACTCAATCTTCTTCTTACTTGCTTCTCTAAGATGAAAACAATGTTAGCACATTTTTTATGTGTAAAATGTATTAAAATTATTTAATTTCGAAGCAAATTTAACCTTCCAGCAGCAGAAACGAAGCAGCTGCCAGTAGCTGGATGCCTCAATGAATGAAACTAGAAAATTTAAAAAAAAATCTAGTTTCCACAAATGTTTTGTGTAAAGTATGTGCCAAGATTGTTTATATCCTAGAACAAGTAAAAAAAAATTAACTTTTTTGAACCTCAGCACTATTGCAGAATTTGATAATAAAACTTAAATCTTATATGAAACAGGAATCATACCAATAAGGCTGCATAATCAACTTAATGTTTAATGTCTTAATTAATTAATGAGTTGTTGCTACAGCATTAAATTACTGATAAAATAACATAACAAAACCATAATTTTAATGGATGTAAATAGGTATTATTACACCCACGAAGCAAATACTACCTGTATTTATGTTATGTATTTAAAAATACATAAAGTACTGTAATGGAATTTTGTATGTGCAATTAATTTTCTTTGCTAAGCATTGTATAAAGTTTCTTTTATCTTTGACTTAGTTGATAGCTAGATTTTTTGATAAGTAAGTATATGGATATGATAATTTGAAGGCTTTATTCATAAAAATTTGGCCCTGATATTTTCTAACAACATTTTGTGTTGCAACTTAGGTACCTACCTATAACAAAGATTAAACTTAGCATTTATGCCCATATCTAAAAGATTGTCAGATTGCAAGCCTACCTGGATTCTGTATAATATACATTTTTCACTGAATCAGGTAGAGATGTAATATTTAACTTTAATAAACTTTTTACGAAAACATATATAGATTATTCATATATAGACGACTCTTGGGCCTATATTGCTTCGAAAGGTGTGTGGCCAGATCACATTGGTTAACCAAGCTCCTTGAGGATCACTGTTGTAGCGTCCATTGCCTCTCATTACTTCATAAAATGTTGATGAACCAAAAATCTATATAATGTATAGATTTATAAGCCTTGAAGTGCTTTCAGTTACTTTGCATAATTAGTATTATACTTAATACCTACCATAGTATTATTTAAATACTACTAAAAAATAAAAAACCATGGCCCTAAATAATGGAAACTAATAATTTAATATATTATTCGTTTCCATGACGCATCTCAGCATTATTGTAGGTATCTGCTGACTGAAAATGGCTGTGTGCAGATGGACACAGACATAAAAGTATAAGAGTTCCTGTTTTTTTTTTGTTTAGAAAATTAGATGATTTAAGTACTTATTTATATTCTGCCAGTGTCAAGATATGATAGAAGAGAGAGAAATTACAGAGTTGCTGGTTATAAAACCAAAAGCAAAATTAAATTGACAGTTTTTTAAGTTATGTCATGAATTTGACAATGCTTTGTACACAATGACGAGTTACATACAAGTGTGGGAAAGAAAACAAGGTGCATTTAACTTGAACACACCATAGTAAGTGGAAAAATTGAGAAAAAAATATACAACCCACTTTGTTGGTGAAAGTTATTTACACAAAGTCAAAGAACAAGCTTGTCTATTAAATTTCATTCTTAATTATTTTTTTATGTCTACATTTCAAGCATTGTGTCTTTTAATTTAACACTTATTTAAGAATTATTTGAAATTTTTGTTGTGAAAGACTAGCTTGAATTGTCTAGTTTCTTTAGAGACTTAGGCTGCTGCCCTTGTAAAGCAATGATTCACTTCAGTCATTGCCACAAGCATTAGTAAGTTATTATTGTACAATCAAAGTAAAAAAAAGAGATTTTGTATAAACTAAAATTATTCAAATTTCTATAAACAGAAGATTTAAATCGTAATCTACCTATTGGTAACGAAGCACTGTTAGTGGTCTAGTCATAGTTTCGTATGTGACATCACATAATAATAAGTAGGGTAGGTAGGTATATCAATTTGTTAATACCCACTCTACATATAAGTCTCGTATTAAACAGTAAATAAAAGTCCTTTTAAATACATGTATAATACAACATGTACAATACATAATACAACAAAAATTATTACTGACCCTTTGTAATAGGTAGGGCCCGGATTAATATGTAAATACATATTTTTAATTTACACGATTTTCGGTCTAGAATGTGTTCTCTACATCGATTATCATATTTACAATGTGAAAAACTAATTTTTATTTTCCATATTTTTCCATATTTTAAGGTATTTCAAGGTTAAGTCCATATTTTACAAAAATATATCATAATCCTCCATATTTTCCATTTTTATATCATAGAACAAGAGTTAGTTCACAAAAATTGATATAATTTTACGTGTTTGCATTCTCGCCACCATGACCGGCCGCGCGTATTTCATTTCTCTCGCGTTTTATTCGTCGTATTTTGATTTTTGATTCTAAGTTCATTCCACATTATGTATGCTCTCATTACGACATGTCACGTGGAAAGATTTTTCAGCTAATATAAAGCTATGCCACATATACCACATGTATGCAATAAATGAATGAATAAATAAATAAATCAATAAATATTTAGACCAAATCGTCAGATTTAATTTTGATAATTTAAAAATAGCACTTGATTGTCTACTGCAACCATGTAGTGTAGTGTAGTGGAGCTGATGTAGTGGAAGTTGATAAATGCAAAGCAAATAAATAATTCCTATTCTTGAATAAAACTTATTTTTTTATTTGTATTACATAAATAGTTCAACATCTTTTTATAATTTTTTTAATGTATGTGTTAAGTACCTACTTTACTCATTTCAATGTCTTTAATGCAAAAAGGCAATGAAAAAGGTAAAGTACCTCCCTTTAAAGGTACCTACTGTTATTTTTTACTCCATATTTCTTCCATATTTTACATTTTTACTCCATATTTTTTCCATATTTTACATTTTTTCGTCCATATTATATGTACATATTTTGAATTTTTTAATACATATTTTTCCGGGCCCTAGTAATAGGTAACTAACTCCTAGGTCTTGGGTTTGATTTCCGGGTCGGGCAAGGAAATTCCATTAGGAAATTCTCAGTAGCAGCACGGAGTCTGGAATTGTGCCTGGTTAATAGCAATAGGGTCGCCCCCAATTACATGTGACTTAAAACATAGCCGGCGAAACGTCTGCCTACCCCCTCTGGAGAATACAGGCGTGAGTCTATGTTATGTTATGTTTAATGGTAAATATTTCAACGTTTCTAATTAAGTAATTCAATTCTTCTTCTTAGCGTGTCGATGGCAGTCTAAATTGTGTCAGCCCAGAACTGGGCTACGAGATTGGCACCTTCAGTAGCGTCCATCAGGTCCTGTAATGTACAAACGATAGTAATTCAATTAAATACTTGTTAAAGAAAGTAATTCAATTAAATACTTGTTTCTTAATTAGCGAATTATTAATTAGCATACTATAATTGTAGCCATTATTATATAAGTTGTCTAATAAAACAACTTAATTGTACAGCCTGGCGAGTTTATATAGACACCTTTCCAAATAACAAAGCATCTAAAACCAGTTTTTAACCTGAAACTTTCAAATGACAATAACTTTTATATTCTAGTCCGTATAAAAATAATGTTGAACAAAAACCAGCCTGTGTTAGTCTCATCCAAAAAGTTAAAAGTGGTAGGGGAAACCCCGGTTTTTACGTACAAAAAAACTGTTGTACCTTTAGCTAAATAAACTTGAGGCTGCTGTATATTTTTCATTGTGCTTATAACATTTTTTTGTTGGATTTAACACTTAAAGATTAAAACTTCCTATCTAAGTACATTTTGTTAAAAAATCTTGTTTCTTGCTAATTATCTGTTATCCTAAAACTACCTTTTCCAATGCTACATCAGATTGCTCCTATTTCTAAATCGCATTCGGCGCGTGTCTAGCCGTTTGGGCCCAGTTTCGCAAACTTCGTATATTAGGTAAGCGAATCGGGCGCATAGCCGCAATGACAATGTTGGGGCGGCGCCGGCGCAGGTGAAAGTACCAACAGCTGCCGGATTACATACACTGTATAAAAATCTGTGCTCTAATGCCTGAACCATAAACCACTTGCTCATCAAAATTTTAATTGGTATCTTTACAAGTCTAATGATCAGACCAAAGTTAAATAGTAGTTAGTAAATGGTACCCTCTAATATTTTGCTAGTTATCTAACTAATTTTCGACATTCATCTAAATCTCGTTTTTTCTTACCTGCGCGTGCGTGTTAAGTTGTAAACCATTTTGGCACATCTATTAAACGAAAAGTGCATTTTAAAAATGCAACTTAGATCAAAAGCAATTTTAAGCCTAAACTCTATTTTAATAACATTTCTATTTGAAGAACTTTTGTTTTGTTTATCCATTTTTTCGTATAATAAATATGACAAGATTGTTTACAACGGCAGGTAAGAAAATATACATGTATATCTCATATAATTATGTATAATTAAAATGTTTCTCAACTACTTATCTGTTGACAGTTATAAAGTTAATCTACCTAATTTATTACTAACTAACTGCCCGTGACTTCGTCCGCGTGATGCTTTTTTGAGCAAGAAACCTTCGTAAAGAGCTCACCAAATTTCAATCACAATCCAATGAAATGTTTTATAAACGCGTGAGGGACAAATGTACAAAGGAACATAGATTATATAAAGAAATAAATGTAAATTTTGAATATTTGTCTTACAATGTCTGCTAAAACAAATGGATTAGGATGAAACTTGAAATATAGCCCACAGGTAGGTACTTCATTTATATCTCGGATTAAAACACAGGCTGCTTTTAATACTAAAATAATGCGGACAAAGTCACAGGCGGAAAGTCCCTCTATACAAGCTTGACCTCATTACTATAATTGATGACAGATCATTAACGTGCATCTATTCTATTTCATTACCATTGATAGAACATTATCAAAATTGCTGCGATTAGTGAAATGAGGACGTTTTCAATAGAATATTTATTATCAAAAGGTCGCACTCGGTACACCATTGATTAATGATAATGACAGATTTAAAAAATAATAAACGTAAAGTAGCTAATTAAGATTAAGCTATCCTACAAGTATTAATGACTGGTGTTTTCTTTTAAAGAAAAAAAATACTAGTATTAAATACTAATAATACTAGTAAGTATGTTGTACTTATGTGGTTTGATAAATTTCCGTTCGAAAACGTGAGAGCGATTGTTTTGCTTTACTTTAGCGTAGATAATATAATTACCGGCCTCTTACCCCACAACACCACCGTTTCAAATCATCAAGAAGTACGATAAATTATAGCAATAACTTCACCACATTGTAATGAACTAATAAATATTGATCACAAATCTTATCATTCACTTACATATTGCGTAACATAATTTGCGATAATTTAACAGAATTAAATCATAATAATTATGAATACGAGCTAAGAAAAATGTGATGTAAACAATACAATATGTTTATCGCACGCCATCTGTTTAGGTACCTATACTGATGTTAATCTATATCAAGATTCGTTGATAGTTAGATCGACAAGACTTAATTGACTCTAAAATACCAATCTCAGATCATCACTCCAGCTAGCTATGTTATAGTAAACTAAAAAAATGGAATCTGGGGATTTTTTAAAGCAACAAACCAATTTAAGGCTTTAGAATTTATTGTTTAGAAACATATAGTCGGTTCTGGAGTATCGCACATGTAAACAATAGATTTTATTTACATTATATTCATTAACAATCATCGATATGCGTCATTACCATGTTTTATTTAAAGTAAATAATCAATTCAATAGTAGTAAATAAATGTAACATCGCCATTTTCCTATAGCGCCTCTTTTTGTCAGTAGAATATAATTAATTGAACAATAATATCGTTACTATGACAATTCAAGAAAAAAAAAATCCAAACCAATAGGTACCTATTATAAATTCGAAAGTAGGTACTTACTTAGTTTATTTTGTTACCTTTTCACTCCTAAACCACTGAACCAATCATGCTGAAATTTAGATGTACGTTGTCAGGTGTACAGAAACGGACATGGTACCTTTCATCCCGAAAAAAGTACTGTTCCCGAGGAAAACAACAATAACGTTTATGATAATAGATGGCGCCACGTGTTTGCTACAATTTATCAACAACATACATATAGGTACATATACAACATACCACGCAGACGAAGCCACAGGCGGAAGCTAATTCAATATAAATTGTCTTGTTAAATTTTAAAAAAAGTTGACAATATTTCCAGGGTGTCATTCTAATCAGTGAAAGGCCTCATACCCACTGGAGTCTTCTGACTAGTTCTGACCGAGAGGTTTAGTTAAGACTTCCGGCAACAACTTAAACAATCTCAATTCATTCTTAACCGATTTGTTTTTGATAAATGTAAGTAAATAGGTTTATTACATAGAATTTTCGTTATTTAAGATCAAGATAGCAGAGTCAAATGCCTACAGCAGATTGAACAGCTTGAACTGTGTCTGTTAGCTTGATCCCTACAACAAAATGACATCTTCCTACGTCATAGAATAAATGATTATGATCGTCTCTGTTTACCGACCGCTGACGTCAATCCAATGGGCACATTTTAACGGTTTTTGTATTATCTGGTGAAAGCGTCATGTCATAATTTCGTAAGGTGGCCAAAGATCAAAATACCTATCTTTTTAGTAGGTAGGTACTTATGACCTGTCAGTTGAAGTAACAGACTCCATGATCTAAAACGAAAACCAAATTGTAGTTTTGGTCTTAATTATCTAAAATCTTTTACTATCGTTGTGTCTCATTTCTCGGTGTTTGATGGTTTTATTGTCTTATTTGGTTATTACTTTGTAATTTCATTGTCTAATGCGAGCAAATTATTAAAAATCACAAAAAAATCCAAAGCTGCAAATTGCGAAGTAATCTAAAACCGAAAAAAAAACTGTGGCGTCGCTCAAAGCTGGTCTCCCACCTGATTATGATTCCCCGGTCCATGCACGTGTTTAACAACGATACATTTATTTTGTCGGCCTAAAGATGGGCACCTCACTATTATTTCAACTTTGCTAAACGATTTCAAACACTCTCTCTATACCGCTAACAACTAAATTTCTTCACTCTCCAGCAATGTGCGACAGGTTTGGTGGCCGTTTTTTTCGTAACTGCTTTGTAAGCGTGCCACCTGGCCTTTTTTCCTGGGCATAGAATCCATTCAAAGCCATGAATCACTTTTTGTAACGCTGCCGAATAGTGTCCTGCCGGCGTATCGTTTTGTTCGAAGAAGGCCTTTGATTGAATGAATCATAGCGTTTCAAGACAGTGCTTATTAGTCAATTCTGCAATTACGCTTCCAGATCATATTACTTACAGCTTTATTAGAATTGATAAAAGCAAACAGTCGAGGCACACGACTGTTTATGAAGTACTTATATTGTCACGTTCTTTGAAAAGTAGGTATCTGTACCGGATATCCACCTTTAAAGTATGCCGTATTTGCACTAGCGATACCGGAATCAAAAAAATAAAAATAATCAGACAATTTCATTATTCCCGTTCTTAACCGAATTACCGAACGTTCATAGAGTTACGTGTAAAAACTAACTTTTTGCTATGGTTGTTAGAATGAAAGGTGACAATGAGAATGGCTACTGCCTATAGAAACTTAATCTTTATATAAAAATCTGCACATAATTTGCAGCGTACCTATTGGCAACACACAATGTAGATAATTTTATCATCCCGCTTTGACATCAGGGTCATTTGGGTAGTAAAATAAAAATTGCGAGCGGCTGCTATGATGAAAGTTAACTGCTAGAGAACATCTAGAATTTAATTTTAATCCTAAATGTTTCTTGCAAGAATAGATTCGGATTTCAGAATAGTACGAAGACTGAAGATTTTCTTGCAATTGTTAGAAGTATGTAGTTAAAAAGTTCTAAAATTGGTCTATAATTTGATTGGAAAAGAGTAAATATTTGAGTGTTTGACGTCTGCGTGACGGTGAAATGAGCACGAGCGATAGGGCACGAGGTCGTCGCACCCTCGATCCCCCGAGCCTTGGCACCTGGTTGTCCCTTGCTAAGCAGTTACTTGCGAACAGATGTTAGACTCGAGAAACCCCTCCGCCCCTTGATTCTATTTTTATCCTTAAAATTGTGTGTATTGTTCGAATTTAGGACTTCAAGTTTCCACGATAATGACAAAAATGGCTCCTGATTGATATTGATAAATATCAAAGTATATTTTTAAAATTAATTAACTTTTACGCATATTGTTATACCTGACCATAAAATAAAATTATGATCGTTATTTATAATATTAGTTAAGATAACGATAATTTTAGTTGAGACTGTATTGGAACGCCTGACGTATTAAATCTCAGAAACAAAAGGTTGGTAAGACTGATTACAACGTAAACATTTTAACTGCTCAGTTATCCTCGATGTTATAATTGAATAATGTTTACTTCATTTATTTCTACGTGTAATACGCTACTAACTATTTTGTTTACTAACGTGTAGAGTTAAACCAAACCTGTTTGCAAAATGTCAGCCAATCGGCGCAGCAAGTGCTGCAAAACTTTACATGTTGCAATTTAATATAAAAGGGCTTTGCCTTATTGTTTGAGGAAACGTAAACCGTTGATGGACCGCGATCTCTTAAAGACGTAAAATGAACATTCGTACGGCCATGATGTTTTTATAAAGGTAGCATCGTTTAGAACTGAATGGCGCCCTCTGGTAAGGCGTTCCTTAGAAAAGGACAGACGATTAGAAATGGGGCGGCGATGTTAGAGTCAACGCACAATAGACGCGTGTGTATTGAAATAGAGTGGCTTGGCTTTGAGGTCAAAACGACAGGCTACACGTAGGCATAAGCAGAGACAGTAATCATTTGTCATACTTAATGTGACACCATGTTACAACTACTTGTATTAATCTGTAATTACTAAGATATTTTCACAATATTTATCTATCATAAATTTATTGATGTCATGTTGCAATATTGCATATTTTCTTATCATTAAGATTAATTACATAACTTAGCTCTCTAAATTAAAGGATCAAGAAAAGACTCCCTCTCGTAAATAGGTAGCAGTCTTATATTGACAACATTAGGTACAAGTCCCATATGATTATGATAAGCGAATAGCTAGTTGGGTACAAAACAATGCAGTTCATAACTAGAAAATTCAATTGTACTATTGATTGTCACACCTGCGAAAATTCGCTTTTAACAAAGTCTTTAACAAAATTAAAAGACATAAAATAAACCGTGGTAATAGCACTGGCTACTTAAAGTAGGTAACTTCTCCTATAATGGTTGCCCTCACCGGTACACCTCTAACAGTGAAATATCCGTAAAAACATCCTATCTTCCCAAATTGCTCCAATCCTAAAAGAGAGATAGTGCAGGAAAATAATACTGCAGAAATTGTTACATTGTCAATGTTGTCCCATTTAATTTGTCTAATATCGAAACAATCTATCCATAGTTCACATTAGCGCTTAAGAAATATCTATGAGAATATCATGGTGGCTAATTTTTGCTAAAGACGGTTCTCTTAAGTTTCTACTAGATTTTTTCCAATGGCTTCGGTCCCGTAGTTCTCGTTTGGGATATACAGGTATATCACTTTCCGGCTCTTCAATCCGTTGCTCCGTGACTTCATGAAAGAAGGTGTAACTAGGAAATCAATTAACCAAGATATCTTCCGGAACGCTTTCAGATTATTAGGATACCGACCAGTGTAAATTTAGTCGTCAAACACCGAGAAATGACGGACAACAAGAAAACAATTGTTACCTACTTGACTTTTACTTCGGCAACCCAGGTACTCTCCGCGAGGCGGTTAGTAACATTAAGAAGCTGCTGGCCTTTCTCGAGGAGCTAGGGTGGCTGGAATAAGAAAAACTTTTTATTCCCACCATCACGCAGAATACGCGCTAAGACGTGGACCCGCGGAAAACAGCCCGCCATACCAATACCAATACCTACCTGACGCGTCTTTAGTTGGAAGGTCAACTAAGATTAACAGGCAACAAAAGTTCAGTCCAGGTATTAAGAGTGGTAGAAAACTAGAAATGCTAGATAAGGATAAGCAAGTTGTTTTTCCTTTTTCAAACCAAACTAATCTAAAACTCCTATACTCTGTATACTCATAGACTTTATATTTAAATCTAAAATTGATCTACATATAAAATAAAATGTACATGACACTGAACGTGACCTTCATCAGAACTGCACTTCCTACACAATGTTAGAGGTGTTGCTTGAGAAAATTAGAATTCTTATATTGACTAATAATATTCGATACGTATAGATATATTGTTTTTTGCTTGTTCATGTCTTAGCGCGCACTGCGAATATAGCCTTTTATGGTATGATAACAATACCACAATAACTATAAAAAATCATTTTAGGTATTATTGTCAAAGACAATCATATTAAAATTCGCGGTTTTTATCAAAAACGCATTTATGAATATTGTGTCAATTGGATTTAACTTTATGGCTTTTTGGGCTGTTCAAAAATATGTATTATAACTTAAGTCAATTTTGAAGTACCTATAACTTTAGGTACTCTTCAATTTACTTTAATTAGGCAACTAGAGATAGAAACTGAGTTATTGAAAACTTAATAGAAAACCTGCAGAATATTTTTTTTATCCTAAATTATTCTTTTAAAAAGTAAAAATACATTGTGATATAATATTTGATTATCGTCTTTTATTGGCAATTAAATTGACTTCGACACCTAATTTCTATAGAAGCTCCAAAAATGTTATATACCTATATGACGAGAAAATAATAAAATCTATTATAAGATATCGAAATTTAAAGATATAGGTATCTTTCCCGCACACAAAACAAATTGCTAAGATTCCTATTAGATTAATTATTTCTTCCATTTAGTCGTTATAAATAATGACGTATTTTTTTTATTTGGGCTGCCTCGTTGAACTTGTGGTAGCAAGCGCGACTGCTGATCACGAGGTACTTCGGAGGAGGGGTTCGATCCCCGGGTCGGGCAGTGTTATTGAGTTTTTCCATTAGGAAATTCTCAGTAGCAGCACGGGGACTGAAACTGTAACAGATTATTATAGGCTCGCCCCCTATTACATGGACTAATAACAGCCGGTGTAATGTAGGTGTACTGCATACACCTCTGCCAACCCCCTCTGGGGAATACAGGCGTGAGTCTTTAATAAATTAAGGCACTTATTTAAAGAGACAGTTGTAAATAGCGGTTTTGGTAAGTTAAAAATTATAAATGGCACGTTTAATAACTAGTTCAGCAGTTAAAACTAAGCAGTAAACTAAACAAAAATGAGACATAAAAAATAATGAAATGGATCAGCGAATATATAATTGAGTAGGAAAATAATTAAATGGGCGGTAAAAATTATTAAACGAGCGGTTACGTGTGAGCAGTAATAAATCGGAATTTGTCGGTAAGAAATATCATTCTAAGCAATTCTATAAACAATTAGGTGTTAAACGTAGTAAACGATCATTTTGGTAAGCCATAAAATTTATTTTATTTGCTAATTAATTTTATTCGTATGACCTTATGCTTTATATCATATAATCTTTATCATATAATAGACGGAGCCGGCTCCTACTTCTGGGTGGTTTTTAAAAAAATAACCACGAAGGGGAAGGCGAGGTCTATTCGCTCGCTTCGCTCGCTCACACGACCCCGCCATCCCCTTCTAACCTAACCTGTCCGAGTCGGGGTGCCCTAAAGTCCATACACAGAATCGTAAACTGCCGAACTATTTATCGAACTGCTCATTCCATCATTTTTACCGCTCATTCAGTTATTGGACTGCTGAATTATTTTTAGAATTGACATTGTATGATAAAATAACCGACTAATTATTTTTTTATTACTGTCCATGTTTTACTGTCGCAATAATTAATCAACCGCCATTAAATTAAATAACTGCTCAATATGTTTTTCAACTGATCATAATAACATCTCGAATGTTTAAATAACAGCTTAAAAAATTAGTTCCCATAAATTAATAGGCAACATTCCTATTGTAGATTTTAGACGGTTATAAAATTACCTAACTCTAAATTAATTTATTAAAATGAAAATGGTATTGTAACAAGGTCTTATGAACAAAACTCATAAAGCCTTGGGTTTTTTTTAATATTTTTCTTAATAACTAACTAAGTAAGTAGGTAGGTAAGTATGTCTTTCTAAAACGGTTGACTGGCATGGCATTATGTATGAACCACAAAAGTAATTGGTCATATATTTTGTTTACTTAGCTTAAAAACAAAAAACATCCTACAACTTTTTATATTAAGGTAGGTAATCAACTTTCTTAGACTATTATCCTAATCCTAACTTTCTAACATTATAAATGCGAAAGTTTTTTTTTAATTTTTCACGCCTAGACCACTGAACCGATCATCCTAAAATTTTGGATACATTAGAAACGGACTCAGGGTGTATTTCACCGATGTATTTACCCGAAAAAAAAGTACTGTTTCCGAGGAAAACAACAATAACGTTATTTTAATAGATGGCCCCACATGTCGTACTACCCGAATTGATTGTCAAATTCTAAATTAACGCGAGCGAAACTGCAAACAAAAGCTAGTAGGTAATACTATACTGAAAAGATAATGATAAATGAGATAATGGCAATGAAGGAGAGGAGTTAAGTAACTAGCAAAGACTCTTTGACCCGATGACATTTTGATTTTTTTTTTTGCTCAAAGTAATCTTTGGCTTCAATTTAATAAATCTGTCTGATAATAATTTAAGAAAAAATCAGAAGTGTTAAACAACGTCATTCTAAACTTGACATGCACAACTTTCATTTTATAGTTCTCGGATTCCGTGTCTCAGGTAGTAGCCCAACACTTGAGGTTATACATTCTTTAACGGAAGATCCTTACGCGTTTATTTTGACGATAGTTTTTATAACACGCTTTCTGCTTTTACTATTGTTTTTAATCCTTTTTCGGCGGTACAGACGTCATAAATACTTAGCAACCCGACTGTAAATACAATGAATTTCCGATTATGTCTAATTTCTCGGCCTTTATTTATTAATCAAGGCCTAGGGGCCTGATAAATTCAACTTAAAAATACGTTATTCAAAAGTTATTCTAAAATTTTGTGTCGCTAACCGTTTTGTACGTTTTCAGTTACGACAGTATAAACAGCGCATACATAGCGTACTTAGTTTCACTAATTCTTCGTCTGCATCGTATCTGTCAGGGTAGGCAGTACTATTTGCCTATATGAACTGCACGCCTCTGCAAAAAACGGTTTCGAAAATCTGAAGTTGATTTGCTATTGACGCATCCTTATCTCGTTCAAACATGCGATTATCACTAATTGACCCCTTCGTAGAAAAACATAACTTGAAACCTATGAACAATTAACAATTATCTGTTTACATAATGACCAAATTTTTTTTGGTTTTGAAAGTCCCGTAAAGTTAAACCAGAAACCTTTATAGTTTCGGCGCGTCCGTCTGTCTGTTTATAACGCCGACAAAGTTAATGAAATAAAAGTACCTATATAAAAAAATACGAGTGGTCTACTTTAAGTACCTAGTTTGTGGATATTATTTTTATTCTGATAATATTATATGCATGCAAGTATACTGTGATGGGTAGGGGTATCATTTAAAAGGGCACATGTTACTTATCGATATCATTTACTTTAATGATTGTAAACTTTTTACCTAAAAATGTGCAAAAATAAAAAATAAAAATTTTCAATAATAGCAGGCTTGATATATTTACCATGAAAATTATAATGAAGTTTCAAATACCTATTTACAGTTTTCGTTAAAAATAACTTTCCAATAAACTACAGAATCGTCAAGCGTCAAGTCCTACGCAAGTCAGTCTCGCACTTGATCGGTTTTTTTATTATTGTGGAGATACGAATTGATGTTCCTAGTACCCCAGACAGGTAGGTTAGTAGATAGGTACCCTTATTTATGAACTGTTAATTAATTTAACATTAACTAAGTAGGTACCTTATTTTGGATAAATTGTTACGATTAAACGACATTAAATACTTTTCTTGACTGATGCCAAAGACCAAGTAACTTTACTTATGCATATTTTTGTATTGAATTTCACTTAACTAAAATCGTAAGCTTGTAAAAGTTTTAAAGTTAGCTAAAGGTCGCCGGCATATTCCGCTAAGGTCACTTTGTGCAGGTATTTTATTGCCTCACTCTTTACAACGCAGCAATTCAACGCAAGGCCAAAATTGCTTTTGTATTTTTTACTCGATAAAATTATACTTATTTACTACATGTAGTTTAGGTGTACTTATCTCTTTATCTACTACAAATTGTCTATTCAGTGGATTTACTGAACCAAACATAGCGCTTACGTTTGAGCTGATTTGTTTATAAGCTGCGTACTGCTGATGTATATAATGATAAATATTGTTATTTGCTTATCAGTTATCGGTACTAGTTATTTCCTAACTCTAATCACTTAGCTTCTAATGTTAATGCTAGCCATTTTATTTCATTTCATTTTAATGCATTTTGACTTTATTTTTATAACTTGGTATTTTCCTGTATTGTGGGTACAGATAAATTACAGAGGTAGGTACATAAAATTGACCATGATCGAAACAAATAAATGATCTATTGGTCACACAAATATATTATGTCCCATACAGGAATTGTAAGGCCAACCCTCTCTTAACCACAACCTAGGTGTAACAACGTATTTATAAGCGTTTTATTTACACAGATAGAACTGCTTTAACGCTGTATAAGAAAAAATTAAATACAGCAAGTGACCTTGCCAGTCGAAACTGGTTTGACATTCGCGAACGATTTCAATCATAATCAAAGTAAACGATCCTGTTATCGCATATTAGTAGCATTCACTTGTGTACCTTTTTCGTTGTTACAAAGTAGGTACTATGGGTTTACTCTTGAACTACGAAACATTGCCCAATCTTATTTTTACCAGTGTTCCTTTATCAGCCTGGAAACCTGCACACATTAGCCCGCGCAGCAGCACAGACGTTGCAATGAGATCGTTACTGAAATGGGTTTGGGTTCGCAGTTCAAGAGTTACCCCCCATATTTGTACAACGTAAGAACAAAGATGGTATTGACACAGTAATTGGTTGACCCTCGAGAGTTCGAGAGTCACGGCCATTGATGCTAAACCTTTGCAAGTTCCGGGTCACAATCACAATGCAACTACATAGTAGAATTTCACATTAAGTTTTGTGGTTAAGTAAGTACCTAAGTAAAGCAATTTTTAAGTTTACATCATCAGCACAGCACTGCTGCCCAGCCTAGTTGTTTCTCGCGTTCGACCATCGCCGTTGTGCAACGCCACAACTTGCCGACACTTGCTTATTGTGGCCAACCCGACTCGTTGCCCAACTAGTTTGGCTTCTTGTCGTCTAATTACGACGTTTCATTAGATTATGCCGTGTAATTATGTGGAAATTTTTGACTCTGGGTATTCATCTACGATAAATAAGTGCTTTATCATTTCATTGATTAAGTATTGCAATGGAATCTGCAGCTAAGATTAAGAAATTTGATAAAGGATGGAAGTTATCTACAATTTACACATGTATCATGTTATGTAATACAAGTGTAGGTACTAATTCGTCAATAAATTCATAAAATTGACCTAGATAATTGCTTCATTAAAAATTGATGACGCTACTAAATTATGTAAAAAAATAATAATTAAATACGGTCTACTTTAAATATATAATACTTAATAAACCTAAATATAAAGAAATATTATAAGTACCTAGGTACATTAAAGTAAAAAAATAAAATAATATTAAAATATATGTACTTACTTATTAACATAAATGTAGATTGGTAACGTATGATTACAAAAATTAGGTTCAATGCAAATAAATCTGTCACACAGCCTACTACCATTTCTTTTTTTTTTTCATTTGTCTTTGCCATTTCTTTGCCTCTCTGACGTTAGTCTTTCCACAAAGTTACATTGTGATTCATAGTTCGACGTACTCTTATGTTAAATTGACATTGATTTTTACAATACAGTCCAAACAACCTTGTAATCCTCGACGAAGGAAAAATGCGTTATGTGTTTTCCTGTCTCTACATTACTTAATTGGTTTTGAAATAATCCACACGTCAATGTCTAAAGAACATATGTTTTAGTATAGGGTAAATAAACAAACAAATTGCTTAGACCTCTGTTGCAACTCTCATAAACCCAACTATGTTATGTGTAACTGACACCTGTACGGTATTTAGCCATGTTTAACATTCGTACATTATGAATTACTTAATTATTGTATTCCTAAACTTCTCAACTAGAATAGAATAGCAGAAACCTTAAGACTAGACTCGTGGGAGCCAACACAGACAAAATAACAGCGAGTAAAATGGAGTAAACTGGAGTACCTATTTCTAAATTTGACGTAGGAAAGCGTTACTCGTTCAAATCTTTGTAGGTGACCTGACATACTTGAAATAAATAACACAGTAGGCTTATTGCGTACCATAGGTAATTAGTGTTATTTCTTTCTGAATGTGATGCCAACTTAGCTCGCATTGGGAGTTCAAAGCCGGGTACTCATACGCCTGACGCAAGGGTAATCTGGGGGTATATGCAAATTCCCTCTTAAGTTGTGATGTATGTAGGCAAGTAGGGGCGGTTTAAATGAATGTAGGATTAGGGAATTAAGGATCATCCCCACACCCTACACCTTAGATTGTCCGTGGCTGGCGGGTGAGTAACTTGCCGAAGGATAGTATAACAAAATCAGTCTACAATTCATTATTATGATTTTTTCTATTCCTTTTAACGTAAGGTCAAATTATATTTATACTAACGACCCGCCCTGGCATCGCACGGGTGCAATATACATTTAAACCTTCCTCTTCAATCACTCTATCTATTAAAAAAAACCGCATCAAAATCCGTTGCGTAGTTTTAAAGATTTAAGCTTACATAGGGATATAGGGACAGAGAAAGCGACTTTGTTTTATACTATGTAGTGATATTTCAAAGTTGCATGGTAGGTACTAAATTCCTAACTAGATATAGTTGTTAATTATAAGAATAATAATACTAATAGTACACTTATACTAATCATTGTTTTATTTCTTTTTCAGGACAGATTGGCAAAACCTAAAATACAGTTCCTACCCGGAAATGAAGGGGTAAGTTTTTACATTATTTTGATGTGAATGCCCGTTTTATTTGTAAAATAATAATTATTAAAAACAATAAGCGAAGTTCAATCAGAATTTAAGGGCTTTAAATTCCTTTAGGTAAATTTTATTATGATCTTTACCACGATTTATTCGCTATCACTTGTTCACACAGACTACCTAGGCTATTAATTAATTTTTACGCTGCCAATTTTCCTATGAAAAATATTTCTTTTACTAATATACCTTCCGAGAAAAACATTAATTGAGACACCTGAAGCATTGAATTAAAACACTATTCGGATGTAAACTGATAGTAACCTATTGATTTGAATAATTCAGGCGAATTGCAGTGTTGTAGTATCCTAGATAGATGTCATAAAAGTATTCTATCTACATTAATATATAATGTATTAAATTAGCATGCCTGTCTAAGATGTTTACCTATTGTTAACTAATGAATAATAGGATCGACTTAAAACCGTTATCCTGCGTACCTGGTCTAATTTAAGCGGCGACGTTAATCTCCATTGAAATACAAAAATAAAACTCTCAAATTCAAAATCTCCGAAATTATGTTTCTTTGTTTGAATACTTCTTCTTTCTTTACAATCGCTTTGTAAGAGTCAACTTTATTTTATGGTTTCGAATTATTATCCTCTTAGCAATTTATGCCTTTTTTTTCGTAATAAACGGTGACTGACGCTTATAGCTTTGATGTAATATTTATTAACATGACTACACGACATATTATGTTCGTTCTTAGCGTAATTTGCGTTCGCATCATTTTACCTCTATTGCCCAATCAATATGATATAACAATTGTCTGCTCTACACGTACTTCTCTGTACATTTTACATAATTCGATGACCTTATCACTAATGACGTTTCAAATGTACGTTAAGAAATATTTTATTAATAACAACGTGCGTATCTCGCTATGGCTGTCACGAGTAAACATACAATTGACGTGTTTCGAAAACAACTTACATTCTGTGAAACAGAAGTGCAACAAAACATTTATTTTCAACTTACTACCTAGGTATAAAAGCAAACGTGTTGATCTAGTTTAAAATATGGAGCTATATTTGTAATTCAATTACTTGTCGAAGACAAATAAGGATAGTGAAGATGCCTAAGTACCTTACAACGTGTATTGAAGGAGTTCAGCATCGTCAGGATCTGGGCCTCACCGTCGCGTCGTACGGGCCTTGACTTGCCTCGGGCGTACCAGTTAACGCTTGCGGCACCCGATACGCTTGCGAAATTATATGATGACCCACTTAGCCGATTTCGATTTGCTGCTTGTCGCTGCGGTCGGTGGTCTATTATACTTTTTATCCTAAACTAGCTGACCCTCACGCGGCTCAAGCGCCACCTACCGGGTCCAATTGTGAATATTAACTATTCAGGGACCCTCTCAAACCAACACAAACAATATCATCGAAATCGGTTCACCCGCTTTAAAACATTTGTGAATTAAACATTTGTGCCTTTGTGGCAATTGATTTTTTACCCCCGACTAACATCTGAATCTGTCTGTGGCATCGTAGCTCCCTAACGCATGAACTGATTTGAAAGGTGACTTATTGATATTGTTCTTAGCTAGAAAATGCTACTTAAACTGGCCTCGTCTTCTAGGCAGCACGAACTTCTAGACTTGGACTTTGAATATATTACCAGCCAGTGCCATTGTGTCAGTATGTCTGTAGTATAGTTTACTCTATTATTTTCCTCCAATCGATAGTGCCTTGTTTACGTCCAAACTTACCGCGTGGGGCTGGTCGATCAAATTACGTCACGCTCACGTTTAACCGTGAAGAAGGGATGGCAAATTTGTGCAAAAGTGTGTGAAATTGAAGTAAAGAACGCTGTAAAGGCGTTTGATTTGGTAAGATGCAATATGTATTGAACGTAATATCAAACTTAAAATCTTAGTTTACTCAACGCAAAAAACGTAGCTAATGCAATTTTGTTTACAAGGTGTTAATCCCCGGTCGATCCCCGCGCCCGACACCCGGCGCCTTCGACCGGTTTGCTTGTTGCCACCGCTCGACTCGTTTGCCGGTTTGACGTGATCTCTTCTCTTGTTGCTCGTCGAGAATCACTTGCTTGTATCGTGTGTAAACGACCCCGACAACCTTATTTGAAATCTAAAATGTTATGCTTCAATATTTTTTTCCTCTATACATATGTTACCAAGTTAATCAATGCCAATTAGTCATTCTGTGTTATATATGTCATAATTGTATAAATAAATTCAACAAGTAAATTGATTATCTATTAAACCCAATAACGGGTCAACCTTGGTTTTGTATTGTTTTTTTGTGATCCTAAGAAAATTATGTTTAAGATAAACGCTATTCTCTGAAAACGCTTTGCCATCATTCCTCGAATATCTCGGTATCGTGTGTTAGGTCCGAGACTTGCTGGCACATATCCAACTTGCACATAATAACCACAATTCAATGAGTCGCAGACCAGAATAGTAAATAAGATAGAGTGGAGAGTGTAAAAATAGCAACAGTTCCAGTCGCTAGTGGGGACATGTGGATTGCACCTCACAGGTGCGACGGCCGTTGTCCTCTTTTGCGATAATCTTTTTAACACGCATCAGGACTCGGGTCTCCATGTTTATAATACTTTCACGTTTTTCTTTTCTTATTTTTTTTTAATGACATTAAGATTTTCTTCTTAAGCCGTGAGTGCAGTTACAGATTGCTAAAGTAACTTCATATCTCTATCGGCTACTTCAATTCATTGACATATTTCAAAGTTTTTCTAAAATAACCTCTCAAGGAAGTTAGGAAAAGATCTAAGTAAAATGTTGTAAAGAATGTGGATATAATATAACTTATTAAATATTTCCCGCCTGACCCCTCTGGTATAGATTCGCTACTGAAACTGCATACCAAACTCTCAACTCAACATCTTACTAGAATATATCTAAATATTTTCAATAGGGAAAGATTCCACGAAGTCCCTGAAAGCCTCAAATCATTGCGACATATTACAACTGCACATATTGTCTGAATCAAATAATAATATCTACCACGTAACACGGACTGTAGTATCGATGTTATCTCTGCATCTAATGAATCATCCTTCTATGTACATTGAACCCAATGTTCTGCATTGTAAAATTGAATGTTCCTCACATTGTGAGTTGGAATAAGTCTTGACTCGGTCAGGTCGTTGTCCTCCCAACACTTTACTACCTTCACCAACGGTTTACGGAACATTATCGCAGTCCTTGAAAACAGGATTCGATTTTGTATTAAAAGAAAAAATACGTTTTGATATAAAGATAACTCTCACGTGTCGAAAATAAATTCCTTTCTTAAACACACAATAATCTTTAAATTGAAGTTGTCAGGATTGAAAAAATATACCGTTGTTTAACAGTCGTATGTATTATCAGACCAGACTCAGGCCACTTACCTCGAGTAGTTATACTTGTCATGTATGTATAGGATGACCAATTTATGATTTAACTAGAGACATAGCAACATGGTGGCGGTATTCTAGGTTCCACTTATTACTCATTAACCTTCATCTCAGCTCTGCTTCCCGCCACATTTTACTCATCTCGTAATGCCTGACTGATTACTGAAGGCTAGCAATCAATTGGCGATTTCTCCGCAATACTCATTATAGATTTTGTTCAAATAACCTTACCTAGAACCTTGTTTAACTTGAAACGTGACACTGGCTTGATTTATTTACATATTTGTAATATAAAATTTAAAAGTTACATTACTTTCAAATAATCTTTTTGGACACTCAGTCAATGTCTTCTCTGTAGGCCTCATTGGAAATACATAATGCAAATTTACTGAAATAGGCGTTTCTATGACAGACATTGTTGCCAAAGTGGTTATAGAACAAAGGTGTGTTGGCGTGGACCCCTTTTATCAGATGATAATGGGTGCAGCCACGTGATCAAACAATAGTGTTTACACTCGCCACAAGGACGACCTGTTGTACCTGCGTCCAGTTCATAAATATCTCGAATACAGGCCTATTGTTTTTAACGTCTTATGTCTTGCCGTTGCGATAAACTTGGCCCACTCTATGGAGGCCTTGTCCGAAAAAAATGTGCTAAATTACACAGTTATTACTTACAAAACATGTAATTTAGATTTCGTTTGTCTTGTCGTACGAAAACATTGAAAACCATGTGTGCAAACTAGACTCATTACACTTATTTTATATCCGATTGTCTAATTTTCAGAATTTTCTTGTCCCCATTTTCGAATAAGGTAAAATTTGCACTACTTATAAGAATTCCGTAAGAATCAAAAGAGTTTCTCTCAGAGTCCGACTGTATTACGTCAATATTTTTCCAACTACAACCACCTAATCAATTTTGATTATTCGTGTAGTTTTTAACGCTTTTCATTTAGTCTAACACTTATTAAGCTTACATTTAACGCGTTGTTGGCCGTGTTTACATTAATTTTACCTGTGTGTCAAGCATTGACGTCATTTGACTGTTCGCTCCTCATCGTTGTATTGCTTTTTAGTTGGAAATTATTTGTGTTGGAAATTATTCACTGTTGGAAATTACACGGTTAAATCTTATGAAACTTTCCATTTTCTTTGAGACATTCACACGCAGCATTGTTTTATACAAATTAAAAAATTGCCATCGACCAGACAGTGGTCAATGTTTTAACGTTACTAATCGTTACGTAACTCTCAAATCTACGATCTACTGCGAACCGGAACCAAATGAATGTAAGGTAGAAGAGCCTTAGAATCAATAGCTGAGGCCGGTTGGTTTCATGTGTTCGGTTTAACCTTGGGGTCAGGGTTGGAAGTAAAGTCATTTGATATCCCGTGAAGATAATATGGAATACTGTCTAGGTCATCTTATATGGGCGTAGGTGGCGTAGGTGTCGCATGTAACAATATCTCCTTACATTGAATTTCACTATTTTGGGAAAATCGTTAGTTCATATAGTTGGAAATAGACTAGTGTCGAGTACTGTTTATTTACTATCTCTGTAGCTCGATCGTGACAATTTTAAATATTGACTCATTTACTTTGGTTATGCAATGTAATGAATATTGTTGTGCATATCTGAAAGACAAACAATGCACCGAATGTTCAGTTCTCTAATTAATATTTAGATGGCTGTTTTAGCCAGGGTTTCTGGAAGCGACTTGGCGGAACGGTGCTGATTTCCTCGTGGTAATTGCTGAAGTATGCGGACGGTGTCGTCTTATTGGGGCTGCGGGCCGGCCGTACGTGCGCGCTATTCACTTTCACTTCGCAGCGCGTGCTTTGGCTATTGGACCCGACCGCTCGCCGATGTGGATTTGGGCGTATCTTGGATTGTAATTGGGGCCGCGACGGCTTAGATTCATTGAAATCACCTGCTACGCTGACGCAAGAGGGTATTAAATGTGTCAATGTCACAGATTTTTCCTTCCCCAAGAAAACCCTTTGCATTCGTCATAGTAACAGTGAAACATTCTGTAACGTCATTATAATACCTATAGCATCGCGTAATGGTTACGCGTAGTGGTGGTTACCTATACAACTGTCACAGTTACAATCAGCTGCTTTACCACACACTTATCTGTTTCCTTGGACTAGATATGGACGTAATCCTAACGTTAATTATTTAGATAAAATCAAAAGTTTATACATAAGTACCTAGTTATAGTTAATTAACTTACTCGTAGGGTTATTAATTGATAATGCTATATTCTCCAGACATGTTGTTGAAATTATAATCCAAATAAACGTTCATATGTACACATAATTGTTCCGGTAGTCATAGCATTTTTATGGTGGTCTTTCCACCATACAAGCGTTGATAAAAAATTGCCCACCGATAATAATTATTGAGTTTCATTCTCAAGCTTTCACTTTTTGACTTAAATGGTGTTCAATCGTCTTCATAGTTGTTAATGACTGTCATTACTACCTACTTGGCCTATTATTGTTATGGCTTACCCAAACAAAATTAATTGAGGCAATTTTGATTAACGACCTTTTTGCAAACGCCACTCGAGCATTAAGGACACCGTAACGATCTTAATGTTACAGTAGTCTGCTTAAACCGCTGGTGTTCTAAAATTGCTTAGGATCTTAATTTATTTTAAACTTCAATATCCGACGCGTTGTATAGCTGAAGCGCTTCATCTTTGCTTTAAGCATTTGGTTTGTAGAAATGATTGCCAGGCTTAGCGTGATCCACGCTAGGTATAGCAATTATGTAAATAAATAAACTCGTGATAGATCATCTCACGTCAATAAGGTCTTTGTGTAAATTGTACATTGAATAGAGGAAATCAAAAACCACAAGATACATACTCTGATATGTCTGAAATGTATTCAAAATCAAATAATCCTTAGAATATATTTTGATTTAACATTGTCAACACCTTTGCTAAGTAGAGCTTGTGGTCAAGCCGGTATCCCATTCGTTACGCTTGTGCCTTTCAAGTTTTATCCGTAAGGCTCTCGTTTTAATGTCGTTTTTCCATTAAAGAAGGGAAAGTTGTCGTGTGCGTCGACGCCGCGTGTCCATCATACATAGCTAATACCGCTTTCGATGCCCAACGAGGAAGTGGATGAAAATTTACTGGTTTATGATTTGTATTTTAAAATCAACAAATGCGTAAAATTACACACTATTTTATTTATTGCATTTTTTACGCATTAACAGTTAAATTTATTTGAGACTAATGATCGCATGGGAATTTAAGACCAACATAACAGTATCCGTAATATATTCCCAGCCTTACTCGCATAAAGTTTTAGTCGATGTTTCAGCGGATCGTTTGATCATAAAGTGTCCGGTTTATTTTTAATACAAGACGGTTATAAGTCGCGCATCTTTGTGCTAAATATCGCAGGCAAAGTTACTTACATAGCTGTCGTAAACATTTGACTCTGAGAACATCCACATGTCTCCGTACTTATGGGCAGTGGTGGCTCCACTGTCGCCACATCCACCACTTATAATACGCGCTGAGAATTTCTCCTCAGAAATGCCGGTTTCCTCGAGATGTTTTCCGTCAACGGCTTCTGTTGAACGTGTACATTAAAGAATTCTAGAAAAATCTGTAAGCTTTCCAGTAATGCGTAAAAACTATTTTTTTTTACCATAAAAAGGTTGTGTTTGACCACAAACTCGCCTGATTGTAAGCGATAATAAATAATTGTTACGTAAGTAATTAATATACCTAGATGAATTTATCTTTGGATTGTTTACCAAAGATCTAATTCTTTTGGATTATGAGATCTGATAGTACACTTTTGAATTAATTGATATTGCTTTGTGACAATGTTATTCACATAAATTTGCACCAAAAGATACCTACCTCATTAGTTATTTTATCCAGAATAAAGAAACTTGTTCAATTTTAGATAGGTACTTGTGTTTTAAAGAATGGTAAATTTAGGGACACACCTATTTAATACAATGAAGTTATGTGTGACTACTTTTGAAATTAAGTGTTTATTTCCTATGTTTAGTTTTTAGCAGTAACATTACCTATACTTCGAATGAAACACGTTTATTAATATTAAAAAAAAACTGAATTTTGTAAAAATAAATTTTATTATCAGTATCACGAACGCTTTGCGGTATTTACTCAATTTGGCACCGAATGAGATCACTGTATGCAATGATGCGTGCAATGTGAGATGTGACATTGCAGCTAACTTACCGTCAGACTAAAGTACTTTGCTAATCTCAACCGTATTGCTAGGCAATAAGATTGAATAGCCACGAATCAGTTCACGGGCCATTTGTACTTATAACCCACTGATAATGGCTGCAGTGTTATTGTTGAATAACAAATAGGTAAGTAATTACGCACATGTGTCTTTGTCTCTGGAAGTATTTTATAAGATTTTCAGTTTGTATTGAAGATTATCTTAAAGATCCTTTGATTAAATCCACCAAAAAAGTTAATTTCTTATAGTTTTTATCAAGTGTTTTGATCGTGAAATCGATTTACCGTTGATTTTGTATTTATTTGTTAAGCTAAAAGGTCAAAAGATCAGGCATACGTTTGTAAGTCTTCGGCTTGAGCCAGTTACATGTTACTAACTTCACTCCGTCATTTGAATTCATTTATTTCATTCTATTGATTGCCCTATTCCACATGAAATATGTAACAGATTGCCCCGATGGCATGGATCGAGTCGCCTTTTCAAATACTAAACAAAGCCGTCGCAAACTGTAGTGCAATATAAAATCAATCATTTGTGTTGTTAAACAAATTGATAGCTACTAGTAGTAGCTTAAATAATTACACGCACTAAAAAAGCAATATTACACAACGATTAAAAAGTAGTATTCCGGCCGTCACTCAAATATACGAACGAACACCTGAAACACCAATCAATTCATTATTGAGGGTACCTTTCTCAAATTTTAAGTGGTGATTATTTGGCATTTCATTCATACGGAAATTTCTAAATATTATTATCAATTTTATTCATCACGCTCTAAACAATTGAATTGAGTTTCAGTGTTCGGCCGCCAGGTTCCCAATTGACGCAAAAGCTGTCAAGAAAAAGAAATACAAACAAAAGAATGAAGAATTGCAGATTTCAGTAGAGTCCTAAGGCATTTGACAGAAATTTATTATCATAAGTTTTATCATTAACAAGATTTTATGTACAATCGCGACCACAAGTAAATTGATTACCAAACTCCCATTTAAGATGATTTACAAGGATACAGCTGTTGTACACGCGTGCCGTCTGGTTTTACCAAGGCCCAAAACATCCGGGTGTCTATGGAAAGAGGACGGTAGACGTAAAGTGCATAAGCAGTGCTGGCTTATATTACGAAAGCTTGCAATGGAGCCGATAATAAATTGTGGCTGGCAATATTACGTAACCAGGTAAAAGTTACCTCTCGTTTGTTGCACTATTTTGAACTTCACCTGAGTAGGCGGCAATCGCTGGACAATTGATTTTGTGCAAGATACTGTCATGCCCATTATTTACAAAGGAGGACGTAGATCTAGAAATATTGTACTGTTACTTTTGTATGTCATTCAATTTTGACAAACGGGTGATTCTTACAATCAATTAGGCAAAAATTAAGCGTATCATTATCCTCCACTCAAAGTTATGAATGAAATCAATTATATTGCTTATTATTATTAAAACATAAACTACACCCCTGTTGTCAGGTGTTGATTTTAGACCAATTAAGGGAAATAATTAAAAAGTTCGCGAGTTTATAAAAATTGGTGCGTTTTAAATAAGTATAGTTTACTAACCGAAATCAAATAAAGAGCAATCCACGTGTTTTTATGCATGTAGGATTGCATTTGATGCCCAAATGCCACCCGCAGCTAATTTCACAGAAAAAAGATGTAGAAATCCCTGGCGCGTACTGTATTATATTATAAACCAATTAGCGACCTGTAATAAGTGTTTTGTGTTCCTAAAAAGAAGTGTTAGTAAGAGCCGTGTGGCCTTCACCTCGAAACCTATTTTTGATGAATGTATGACACTTGCAACAAATGTGACTAACGATGTTGCTCAAGTCTCCAGTGATACCTGTATTCGGAATCAATACGTTCGACCTTAATTACACGTGCTATATCTACTTTATATGCTTTGTTTCAGTAAGCCTCGGCGAAGGTTTTTTAATTTAGGCTGGATGTCAAAGTTCTCTTAAAGTTCTCCAAAAAAAAATTCTCAGGAAGGTGAAACACCTAAATGAGTATAGGCACTAATAATGTTTATTTTGAATTAATTATCTGTGCTCGAAATAGACCCGAAATAGTATAAACATGATTCCAATTCACGAAAGTTAAAAAACTTCTAAATGACTATAGACAAGCCCCAATAACTCGCTCCTACAATCGATTTGAATGTAAAATATAGGGTATTGAACCGATATCCACATTTACAATTCGCTATGACGCTCACGTTCAGAACAAACAGTTGTGACACTTAAGAAATGTTTATAAAACCTTTATACATGATCATACCTATCTTTTTCATTTTCATAATATGTTGCCTAGTGTGTGATGTTATTATTTCACTAGTTTCAAATCGTTCTCCTATTATGCTACTATAGTTATCTAAATAACTGTTTCCTGCAATATTGAGATTCCTTTTAGGAATCTCCATATTGCATCTCCTCTCATCTATCCAGGTCGTCAACATATTTAAACCTAAATTAATTTTTGCGTAATTGTCACACTTGATTCTGGATGGATAAGAGTAATTTGCATGAAATCTAAATTATATATACAGTAAAGCGTATGCGCCTTTGCATAAGACATTTCAAGAGTGTCTTAAAATCTGAAACGAACACCATACGGCATTAGTGAGGAAACCGGTCTTGGCCACAATTGTTTTCGCCCTGTTGGCCGGTCGAGTCGTACCTACTGCCCGTTATACAACAAATCTTATTAGCTAAACTTGAGGCCGACAGTTAGTCGTGCGTCGTATACAATTTCCTATTGATCATCTAATATTAGAGTACCTATGTGTCTTTTTTCAATAATGTAATGTGTTTCTTTTTGCACTAAATAGAGCAGAATTTGCTTCTGACAAACCAATGCACCAATTAATTTGACATCTCCATTTCACTAAATTAAGATTCTTGGCTATAAACGGAAATAACTCAATATTTTTGTTGTATGGTTCCATTCACTAATTATCTATCTCTTTTTACCGTGACCATACATTAGCACCAAAGTGAAGGCATGTTTACTGAGAGTGAAAATTTTACAACTTGACGCAAATTAGGCATACGAGAAATAACGTTCTTTCATTTGTCACATTCAGCGTGTGCCTAAATTCAAATGATTTGTTAAGCTAGGAACTGTTTGTATGATGACAGCTTGATTTGTTAATCATAATGCTAAGGACCTTAATCTTCATCTCTTTAACCTTATTGACCTTTGATATAACTTGTCATCAGTTTATTATATCACCTAATTATGTATAATGTGCTTATTATACATGATAAATAAAAGCATCAGTACAGTACACGTGTCACTTTCAATGATACTAGTAACTAGCTCGGTAGAAACATTGATGTTATTCAACTTGCATCAGGCTTTTTCATAACATCTTCGTTTGAAATTAAAATAACAATATTCAAAGTTTAATTGGACTGTCGTCTAAAGATCAGAAATGGTTTTATTTTCAACAACCCAGTATTATGTTATCTTTTTGTACCATATTTGAGCCTTCGGTGTCGAATCTAAGGTAAAACAAATGATAATTTAGCGGGGAACATATCCGCTTGGAAACAATAATGCCGCACCTATTCGACTTGAGCATATTGAATTTAGCCACTGAGCGTGGTTTCGCAGTCAATTTGTCTGCTTTATTGTGTTGTGCGCCCCGCCATCGTTGTTTGCCTTTCAGACTCCCAACTATCATTGACATTTTGGTTCACTTATTTGCAAACCTTCACTGAAGTTTTATTTTAGCTTATTCTCATTCTAAAATGATCTTAGACCTTCACTTACACAGTTGATATTTGTACTTGTCATAGCCAATGGAAAATCTGAAAATTTCATATATTAAACACAATTCAATATACGAAAGAAGCCGTACAAACAACACCTTAATTATATTTAAAGATGTGCCACATTACTGCCGGAACCTATTCTTCAAACTTTGTTTCAACAAAGATTATTAATTTCTCATTGCACCTTTGTTTAAGTTCTACTTCGCCAATTCTCATAATATACTTACTTGACTATTACCATTTAGCTTAGCCTATTGTTTTGTTCGACACCGGCCATAATTTTAACGTTACGTATCTATGTATTGTGTACATTTCTGTCTATAGGGTTGCAAATTCCTTAAGATCTCGAATGTAATGTAAATGTCAATGGGGCTTGTAAGGATTTTGTGTTCTACTACAGTAATTGCGTCAGTACCAGACGTAATGTAAACCGTAGCGTCGGAGGCGTGGCTGGCGTCACGTCGCGTCGGCGCCGCGTCTATGCTACTGGATTGTTCTGGATCCGACGTTCATATCTCATACTCCGACTCATTCTCATTAACAAATTGAACTGTGAGATTTGAATTTCGACTAGCACTTGTTGACTGTTTGTGTTGCTGTATTTTCATTGGATTTTTTAAATCACGAGCACTTTCGTTGGTAACTTCTCCTAATAATTATGTTGATTGTCACTATCAGCTGAAAATTGTCTTATCTATTTGATGTAATTTATCGAGTTCATGACTTTGTCCCCCTGTAACCCTGTATCTAATTTCTCTAATTTAAACGCGTCGCGATGTGAATTTCCCTTTTGATTGTATGTGAAATTGTTTGTCGTTTTAATATTCAATTGACTCGTGTGTATATTTCTTGTTTATACATTAATTTCTACTGTTGTATATTCCGCTTTGGTTTCATAATGAATTTATGCGCTTCCAACATGAGCGCGAGCGTGATCTTCAACAAAAATTCCTCGGATCCGATCTCGACTCTCGAACGCGTGTTTCGCACCTTGATCTAAATACTTGCGACATTATCTGGTCTCGTCGTTATATTGTGCGTCAGATACTGCATCAACAGTTTCGACTGCCTTTTAGCACTGCAATCTACATTTAAATGAAATTAAAAATATATTATTGGTATCATGTTCACTAAGGTCTGTCCTCTAAATAAATGAAAATAAATCACTCACAATACACAATAAAGCACTCGATGTAAATCTTTTAGAAAATGTCATTTATCTAAGTCTTATCAGACAAGCTTATTTTTCCGGTTAACCTCTTTCTTGGCGTCGAGTCCTGAGGGAAATAACCCCGGTCAATCCCCTTTCGCATCAGTATGCTACATAATTTCGAAGCGTTGCTTAGTTGAATCTCATTCATAAATTTGATGTGTCTCATATTTGTACACATCATCCTTGAATCTATATTGTTCCTTTCATTTATCTCTGTTTGTGTTACACGCCAGGTAACGAGCAAAAATATTACTTTATAAAATTTAATTATTTCCAAATGAAATGTGTTGTAATGCTAAATTGATTTCATGATAAACACAGTACGTATTCATTTCAGTCTCTTCAGGTACTGTCTGACCCTAAATCATGACATGACAGAAATGACGAATTGCCAATGGATATTATACGTATACAATTTCCTAAAATATCTCAGTCGTGGGTACTCTTATGACGTCCATCATCATACCTAATGTCGTACTTGGGATTCTCCGCCTAAACACAATGACAATCAACGATCTCAAGTAACATTTACATTTCTCTTTAGTTCATCACAAATATTAACAACTTCTGTCAATCCAGAACTCTGAGTGACCAATACATTCTTTGGTTAGCCAGAAAAAGCGCCCCGAAATGCTATTACATTCGGAAGTACGTTTTTTTAACTTTGCATAGAAAAAGCGTTGAATGGCGGATTTAAAAAAAAAAGGATTCCGTTTAAAATATCCCTGATGAGTGAATAATAATTAATTCATTTTTTTATAGTGAGTCTTTTCTGATGCAATTCCTGCCCGCCTGTTTGTATGTGCCCTAAGTGTAAGGAAGGCGTTTAGTCTTAACATTAACTATTTTGTCATGAGATCAGTAGTCAAAGCTATTATAAGTACCTATTATATTGGTAAATACCTCTCTGATGAATGATGGCTTTTATTTTTTGGTTAAGTCGTATCTCTATACTTTTGGATGGGATAGCATAAATGCTTCTGAAGTGTGTTGATTTATTTGTTTGTGGAAAATGAAACAATAAGTTGTTATTCTGTATGATAGTTAGTAAAAGTAACTCTGTTAGGTATATACAATAGCTCGGTCTTACCGACAGTGGGAACATCCATTCGCCTTTTACTTACCATTGTTTTTGATGGAACGATCTCTAGAATCATGTTTTCATTCGTACTACTTTAACAACGTCATACTAATTAGGTTTAAATCATCGACTTTATTTGGTTGTTTTTGTTTTGAAGCTAGTTCTTCGTTATTTTGTAAGTTATATCTGACGGATATATATTAACGATCCATAAGAAACTATTCACTCTAATAATAATATTCCGTTTTCGCAACTTCGATAATAGTTTCACCATTATTATGTGTCTCAATAATAAAAGATTTCTATGTATTTCACGTTGTATCAAAAGGTGTGCCAGCAATAATTCGTTACGCAAGGTAATCACGTGATCTGCTGGTGGTATATACGGCGAGGCAAGTATGTAGGTATGTATCGACGGAACTATCGGGCGTTGAGTAACCGCCGCTGGAAAGAGCTTCGTTACGTAGAGGTTTCGATACAGCCTCGCGACGTAAGGCCGTGGTTGCAGTCACGTCGCCGGTGAGAGGTGCCCCTCCTCTGGCGGAAGGTCGCGAGCGGCCGCCGCGAAGGAGAACGGCACCAGAATGAATCCTTGCAAAGACCCACCCATCAACCGCAACGCTCGTGATATTTACAATGCAACTCACATATTAAATACTTCAATGTTTGCATTCAATATAAGAATAAATAAATACTTACTATATTTTGTCACTTTTGCACACAGTAATCTCATAGTTTGACGTAATCAACGGTATCTATAGTATAGGAAGTTCCGATAACAAAATACACGTTCAAGTGGCCTGGGTGTACTAATCTAATCATTTACAACGCGCAAATAATTAACATAGTTCATTCACCGCAATAGAAACTTTACGTAAAATAGAATTTACTTATTTGTCGACAAGACTAAGTTTGATTAGGTACGACGACCGCAAAATTTTCGCAACCGTATCAGTGCAGCAGGCGGCTAGGTGTTAGCTAAGAACTAAATTGCACCGCTTGTAATTATACGATTCGATGCTGTGGGTTTGGTTTTCATGAATTTGGTTTAAATTGTAATTAATCGAACAAACATAAAGACAAGGTACCTATTCTGGTTCTCGAGCGCGACTTTTTAATAAGTTTCGCCGCGGCCAATGAGCGTGCGCCGAGCGAGCGAAAAAACCCAAGCTAGACTGGTACACACAAGAGTGTTCAATGGCAACAATGCGCGAGACTCGAATACTGTTTTTTCAACATAAGTATATAATTAAATGAATCGGTGTTACCTCACCGCTGCCGACGATTGCGACAAGAGCGGCCGCATCGTCCATTAGAAAGTCGGCGAATATGCAAATAGTATCGTAGAAACCTCACGAATAACTGGCCACTCACTTCGCCTTTAAATGTGTCTGCTACGATGAAAGTGACTATTACCGTTAGTAAATTGTGTTAGAACAATTTCTTCTGCAGACGCATTGCCAAATTCTCTGCTCTCCATATAGTGGATTCAAAATGTTCCTTTCTTTAAAGACACGGTTCTTGTTGTATCATTTAAATGGAAAACATCTTGTTTAAACAGAACATTGTTTATCAACATGTCAACTACTTGAACGTTTACATTCGTTTGTTTATTTATAAATAGCCCTAGTATTTCTCACGATTCCTTATTTTATGGCTAGTGTCAGTATTAGTATATTAGCTCAGGTTTATTTCATTTTTATCGTCTATCAATCGGAACACGGTCATTTATTTACATTAATTCGTTTTTGGCTCTTATTCAAGTGATCAATTAGTATTTTTTATATTTTTTACTTGCTAATCATAGTAATCACCAAGCGTCATATTTTTATTGATTGATAAATTATTTAGTAAACATGAGATATCTCAAAGATTTTTAAAAATTATAATATGTGGATTAAAGTTGTTCTATTTAATATCAATATCTTATCTAAACACTTGACTTTCAAGTAATAATTTGATATTGTTATGAGCCTTTGAAGTGAAAAGTATTGCATTCAAATTAAGGCTAAGTTCATCAAAATGGAAGATTGCAATAATTTGAATGGTTCGATTTTTCTGCTCTTCAAAGTTTGTTACACTCTTGTCCAGTATTTTCTCGGTTGAAGGTTGAACTGTAAACAACTTAGCAATAATTATTGCGAATACACATTATCATATATCATGTACGAAGTAAAGAAAATAACAAGTCAGCAAGCAATTAACATGGAGGCGATCACAAGCCAGTCGCGTGGATTTCCCGCTACGAATCGTGTTGAAGTGAACCATTTATTATCGTACACTTCTGACGTTTGCCAACATCGGTAGAATCAATATTGTACCAACAGTTGGTATGTTTAAAGTTGAATTTGCATCGCACGCACTGTGCCACCTCCGCGATGTTACGTCAATAAGATACAACACGTTAACTCGAGGCTGGGGGCACACGACCGCCTGCTTTGCGTCCGGGTTTGTCCCTTGGAATTGTAAAATAAATTTTACATGTTACTATGTTTTGTGGACGATTGTTTCCTCGAAACGAAACGGCTTATTATTTCTATGCATGTTTGAGATGCGTGCATATAAGCCAACCCGGAGCCGTGACTATCTACGTCGTAGTTGTATATCTCTCGGTCGAGCGAGCCGAACGGACGGACCGGTTGTGACGGCCTCTCACTTCGCAAGCCTGTGTACCGCTCACCGCTTGCTGTGAAATTAGGTAACCAACAAAAGCCACAGTCGTTGCGCACGACGGGCAATACACAATAAAGAAATCCCCTACCACGAACGGAAAAAATGAAAAGAATCCAGCTGAAAACAGCTGTTTACGCATTTGGGGTGACGTAATCGAAAGATTTACTGCCGCAGCTGTCTTGTGAACTCTGATAACGCACCTACAAATTAATCGACTACGCGGCATTTCAATAATGCCTTGAAAAACGGTCTACGGATTTCCTCGTGTATACCCATTTTCCGGTCTAAACGAGGCGCACTGTCCGACCTTCGTCAGAAGACACAATGAAACTAACGACCTTGACATGATACGATTTACAGATGGTTAGACTATTTACCTATAAATAACTATCTAAACGTGTACATGTTATTGTATTAGTGACAATCACAAAAATCGGTCAATAAAAGCAGCAAACCAAAACAATACTGGGAACCATGGAATGAACGGGCGATGCGGGCGAGACGGCTGTTCACCGAATGCCGAAGTGTTCCATCGCGAGGCGCTCTTTATATCGGTCGGCTGTACCGCAGAGAAAGCCGCGCCCCGCACTCCCCCGCAGTCAGTGTCTGCTGCCCGCACCGCTTGTAGCGGGTTTTTTCCTCATTAGCTCCATAATTCCATATTATGCTCTATGCCTTTACCTTGTTTTTATCAGTCTTGAATCGCGTGATGGACGTCGCTGCTTTGTGCATTATTGACTTACTTTTTTAGAATAAGTACTGTAAAGATTCTACATCACGTAGCGAGGAAAATTTATATTAACGTTTCCCAATTTTCTAACTACTGAACTTTAAGATACAATTTCCATGTTCATATGGGAAAAGTATTTATTGCTACCGTTGTTTGAGTTGAAAAATACTCTATTAGTCTTGCCTGCCACATTTGTATCAGTTTGTTCAGGGGATAAACCTTTGACAAAATAAAGGAAGTAATCTTAGAATCGATTAACATGTTAGCGGTGGGACTTATCGGGTTATTGCTCCATCGGTGTCCGCTTCGCGGCGCACTCTTTAATAGGTTAATTGCCTGGCATTGTGGTGCTGGCACACATCGTCAGCCGCGACCTTACAGCGGCTCGCGGCCACGCATGTAGGTGTGCGCGTCACCAAATGAGGCACGCCTGGACTCTAGTCTTGCTGTTGTACTTACACTATTTTATAATAGAACGCACCGCTGGCAAACAAGCCGCTTTTATGTCAGAAAGGGTCATCATGTAGCCATTTGTTATCAGCCACGCTAAAAAGAAACTCATTTTTGTAGTGTCTGTCTGTGAAAGGGAAGTGGAAAATCTTGACAAAATAAATCGAGTTCATTTGTTTTTTCTGGCACCGCGTAGCGAACCATGAAGAACTCGTAGCGGCCTCAATAAACAGATTCCGAAAGTTGCGAGTTATTTTGATGATACTTTAGTATCTGGTAAACTGACTATTGCAAGGGGTAATACTGCTGCAGAATAAAAAAATGATTTGTAGACTTTTTTATTTACAAACATGTTGTTAATGGTGAAACGGTATGATACGCTCATCGGTTGTAGCCGCGACGTTGCCATACCAGACGATGAAAGTCATTACTCACTTGTTGAGTTGTGTACGTCTGTGGACGATATGTAGTATGTACGCAGTTGCAATTGCGTTAAGCCTACTGGCCCAGGTCAGCCTTATTTGGAAATGTAACAAGAAACGTCGTAGATTTCTCATGGGATTACTTTGCTCTTTTATCAACTACGCGCAATCGTGTAACAGGTTGGTGGATGGTGTATGTAACACTTGTCTAGTCCTATTATGCATCATATTTGATTTCGTCAAACTGTCCCCATGGTAATTTGGCGTTTTATTAGTGTGATTCACGCTGATCTCGTGCCAGAATTCCCACGTTGAAACTGCTAACATCTTAGACACGCGATAAAAAGATTCTTTTCAAATTATTCACGTGCAGCATAGTGTTACAAGCTCTTTTCTACGAGTAAATCCACCTTTTCTGTATTTTTCTGACATGCCTAAATACCTTTTTTACGGTAGACTTAGGTTCATCGGGTTACGTTTTAATTCACGTTTCTCCGCGCGTCATATTTTTTTTTATAAAAGACGAAAGACATAAAATAAATATTTATTACTGCGGCGTTCCTAAGATAGTGCTCAAGGGCATATTTAACTTTAAAAAAAAATATCGTACAGGTAACTACTAACTGGTTCAGAGAAATGGTCTTGTTCTGAATAATTACATATTATACGTATAAACAAATTCAAGGACGGTTTTTGTTGAACCAATTATTGATGCTCTGAGGTAACAAAATTTTAAATGTACACAGATATTTTAATGTCTTCATATACTTAGGTGTCACGTGCGTAAACTGAATGACACTGTTCATATTTGTTCTGCCGATAAGGACAGAAAACACTTGTGAGCTCATGTCATTACCAACAATTTCTATTCATACTTTTAGAACCTTGGCATTAAACTTTTACCGTCTCTAATGTTACTAACGAGAAAGTGTATCATTAGAAGGGTCATTATTGTTGACTGGCTTCATTTGGTCAATATCATCAAATGAATTTATCCATGCTTTATTATATTAAGTTCCAAAAATGTATTTGTTTGTTAATGTAGTGTTTCTGCCTTTTCAGAAAATCTCCATTCCGGCCCCAGCCAGTGGCAATGGCCCATCAGGCGAGGCTACATTTCACTTCAGCATTAATAGTAATGCAGAAATGGAGGGTCCACAGGTAACTAACAACTTTATATTAGACTAATTCTTACATAATGTTTTGGAACATACTAAGCTTCACTGTTTGATATTTAACGTAGATCTTGATGTGGGGACTATCAGAGTGATAGGCTTGTTCCAAAACTAATTTGTATCAATTTAGTCACTTCACTAGTAGTACAGTTAAAATCTTCATGAATTCGATTCCCTCTACTTCAATTTATATATTTTTCTCTTCAGAATTGCTTGTTGCTTACGCAATAACCCTATTCCTAATTGGATTGCCCTTACATTTTTGTCTAGAAATTTCTGAATGCCTAAAATTTATCATAAAGGCGTCCAGCGACCATGGAGAAAATGCATATACTAGATCTCTTAAGACTCTTTCCAATAAAACTATGAATATCCTAACAAGTCCAGCAACATTATAGGAACTGAATATGAATTCGTGACTAAATCTCAAAGTCCCAATAAAATTGATAGATACATCTTGAGAGTCGAGAATCCAATGTAGGAAGAATGTAGTAGAATTAGTCGATGCCCAAAATAAGCTCTTCTTCAAAAGGATCCATAAATCTTACAATAATTGACCATTGTACTTAATGAACCGTAAGCTATTTGAGCAGCTCCCAGATCACCTTGATTCTAACAGGTTTTACGATATGCGGGCACTATCAAGCAAGCATAGCTAATATTCTAAATTTTACTTGGGTTTTATCTATGCGACATATGATAATCTTTTTCCACGTTTGTTTTTGTTCTGCATTGAAAAGAACAGTTACAAAAATGTATTTGGATGTCCATACTACATGGAGTACCTTGTATGGTTTGGGGTGTCTTCGGTAAACAGACATAGCTCCTATTTAATTTATAGACTTCGATTCTCTTTTTCCATTTAGTTCAATTCTGATTGTCCATATCTTTACCTTTTACCACTAATGCTTCTATGAACGTCTGATGTCTTATTTTTCTCAAATTTTCCACGTCAATTTTAAAGGTTTTTCTTTATTATAAACAAGTATATACTTCAATCATCTTAACAGATATCAAGGTCAGACGACAAATTTATTTTAAACCTGATTATAAATTGCAGTGTATTGGACATTTTAACAGGGCCTCTATTTATGTTAATGTTTCGAACATACCAGAAGTATTTAGTTGTAAAAACCCCACAATATGAGTACTAGTACTTTACTCTTAAACAAATAGGTATGTTGTCAGAATTTTACATCCGTATTAGTCTTTGCATTTTCTTAGAAACTTGATTTATTATCATTTATGTGGATGGTATTTAACTAAAAACTTTTAATTCTGAAAATAAAATACATGAACAGATTCAGATTATTGCAGCATGAGCAATCACTATATTATTTATCGTAGCATTTATAATTGCACTCTCTTATGCATTTTATTCAATGTTAACTTTGTTATAAATTGTTGCGCTGATATCAGATTCTTGACATACATAAATCGTATGTTAGTATAACAACTCAATAGCCCTTGGCAACTGAGTATGTGTTTATGTTCGCTTTCATCTTTCACACATCTCGGCCATTTTTTACGAGCAAACCAACCAAGATAAGGCAGCAAGCTCGAAAGTTTCCACATAGATCAAAATCCAAGCAAACACATAAAAACAGTACTTTTGTTATCACTCCGAAGCTAGTTTCAGTCTAGGCTTTCCACTGAGTGAGTAAGACGCAGATAAGCATGAACCAAAACGTGCGACAGAGTCAGCGATACGCTTGTAGTAAACTTGAGACCGGCAAAGTTATTTAGAATGTGGTGATCAGCTGATCAAGATGGCGGTTGATTATTATTCTCCATGCTTCTCCCATGCTGTGACGCGTTCGTGGGTTTCTGGGTCGCGGAACGGTTGCAACCGATAATAAATTGCGTGACCGACAAATTTGTAAGAGTAAACTTACGTGTGGCGCCTCTATGTCCTAAATATTTTCGTGATTTTATGCATTTTTTAAAAAAATTAATGTTTTATAATAAAGCAGTGACAAGTACCTAAATGGTATTATTATTATGTTTTACTTTATGCAGCTTCTCGTTAAAATATATTATTGTTCTTAATTCCCCTAATCACTTTTTTTATATCTTCACAGAACCGCGAACTTTACGATTTCATTATAAGTATAGATTTAATTACTGATATTTATTTATTTACGTACACCAACAACAGTATATCGTCATACATCTTGAGTATTAAATAGGTACTTATAATTTACTTATTGGACGCTACTGAAGGTGCCAATCTCGTAGCCCAGTTCTGGGCTGACACAATTTAGATTAACATCGACACTGACGACGACATCGACTGTTATTACAATTCCACAACATCTTAATATTAAAAGTTATAGCCTAAATAAAATTAAACAAGTAAAAAATATATTCGTATCGATTTGAGAACCTCCTCATTTTTCTCGTCTGTTAATAAACCAAAAAACAAACCGTAATTATAACCTTTTAAAAGACCCCGCAATAACTTTCGTGAATGAAAATTATATGTTTATGTTACTCTTGGAGCTGAAAATAATAATTCTGACCGATCCAGGCCGTATGCGAGGTAGCCATTAAAAATATTGTATTCAATTTGAGATGTTCTTTATAAAATACTGCACCATCAAGATGACATCGTTCCACTGCAATTCTTTATTGAGAATTATAAAACAGTAGTCAGTTCTGAACAATTCGCAAAAAATGGAAATTTCACGTGGACTCGGAATGCGGTGGTACGGACCGTACTAAGAACGTTACTCAATAGCCGTTAGAAAGTGCGAATTCAGTCGCAGAACGCACGCGTTGCATCATGAAGAGGCTTCATTATTTTAAAATCCAATAAGTATTACCCCTATTTGTTGAACATTCGCTGACTATCTGCAAAGAAACTTTCGAGGACCACTTACTTACGTAGAAACTTTGTAGAAATTGCTATCTATAATTTCCTGGAACACCAAATACGGGTAATATTAACCCTTATTCTTATGGTGTTGTATCATTATCGTAAATGGCTGAAACGATTCATCGTCTGTAAGAGTTTAGCGCGTGGGTGTAGCTATTTCGCCCTCCCACGAGTGCTCAGCAAAGCATCATCCCGGAAAAGCTTTTAGAGTTAGCCAATTTATATTTATCGTTGTATGATCAAATAACGCCAGAACAAAGGATATTAAGGAGAATTTTAAATAGCTTCTTGATATAAGGTTTTAATATCACTTCTGTATAAATTCTCAGGTTAATTTAGCGAGGTTTCTTTTCAACGAAGCTGCTTTAATTAATGAGATTAGGAAGTAACTCAATTTCCGCGGTCAAAAAATATTCTTGTTTTAATTAAACCTTGTCTTCAAATGAGGATTAAAAAAGTTAATGCCAGACTTGCAGTGTAGGTACTGACACACTTAGTAATGGTATGTAGTAATGGACCATGCTACGCTGGTAATTATATTGAGTTTCGTAGCACCGGCAAGTGTTTGCCTATTGTGTGTCAAGTGTATTTAGCATTTAATTCTTCTGATTCTTAGTTCATTCGGAAAATTAACCAGTCTGCCAGAGGGTCGTTTTGAGGGTTTCGTAGTAAAAGAAACCATTATATTTTCGTCATGTCAGTCTGTCTGTCTCAGCCATTTTACTCGCAGGCTTACAAAAAAGAATAAATCTATAACGTCGACAGAGTTACGAAAGATTTACACATTAGTTTGATTTTCCAATAAAATATACCTCTGACGTGTCAAAGAAAGAAAGAAACGTTTATTCAACAAATTGGCATTATAAATCTAGCGCAGAAAGCAATATAAAAAAAAACTACAACTCAAATGCCCATGCCGAATGGGTGCAGCAGGATCTCTATTGTTGATGATACTAACTGTGACTACTTATGTTTCAGGGCTCGTTTGAGTGTGTCAGGAGTGGCGGCGCGCGGCGTTTGGAGTCTTGCGGGCCGCTACCACGAAGAATGCGTGTACAGGCTAATGATGACTCGTACGAGGCCACCAAGGACCGTATGGCGAGAACCGTCGCCGCGGAGCAGAGCAAATGGTCAGTACTTCTATATTAAACACTGTTATTATACTAAAGTATCAGCATGCGTAGACCGTAGCGAAAACTATACTTTACGCTGTACAAAAATTGGTAAACTAGGAAAGATTCAAATTAGTTTGTTTTTTTTTATAAACCAATTTTGGCTTTAGCTACGCTAGTCAAAGATTATTTTTCAAGTAGGTATTGAAAGCTTAAACAGAACAATGAACAAGTTTTCTTTTCATTTACTATAGACGAGATGAAAAATATTACGCAGTTTTTCTTCCACGAATTTGGTTTTTCGTGGAAACTGATCTGCAACATTTCCTTTTTTTTTCTTTTTATTTACTATAGGTTTCATTTCTTGGTGTAGTCGAATTAAATAATTTACAGTACCATTGTTATTGAATTTTGTCAACTTATATTTGGTTCGTACTCATAAGTGCGTCTTCACCGCGAGCATTCATAATTATGTTTCCAATCAATTTCTCGCAAGAAAAACATTAGTTTGCGAGCACACCAATGTTTATGACAGATTTTACGGTCGTTGTTCGTTGGAAACGTCCTCAACGATTACCGAAGGAACTCAAGCTCGGCTGAACGTTCTCACTATCCGAATGTTGATATCGCAACGAAAATTCGGACAGGAAGTACGTTAACCTTACGTTTGCTCATGATGGGAATGCGAATGCTTACGGTACAGACGATCTTTTAGATTATAGATATTACTTCTTCACCTAACGGAAAACCTCATTTAGTACCTAGTCTTTGTAAACACTTGTATAACTTCCCTCACACCAATGGCGGAGGGTGAATTTTTCTAGAAGATAAGCCGGAGCCAACCCTGAGGAAAACCAATGGCACAGTCAGTACCTAGACATTATTGACTGTGCCATTTTCAATGGGAAGCCGGTAGGAATAGAGTTGTATGGTGCCTCCGCCATTGCTTCACATGTTGTATTGTTGTTGGATGTCAGTAGGTAGGTAGGTACATTAAAGTCCGCTTTCTTCAATTCACTCGATTGGGCATATTGCAGCACTCGCGTGATCAAACCTAATCAGAACGACATCGGACGTCGCGTCAAACTGCGCTCCGCACATCCTTACTCGAGTGTGGGAGCTACCCAGCTGGCCGACCGGGCTGAGAGGACCGAGCGGCCGGAACGGCCTGAACGGGCAGAACGGCAAGAGAGGCCCGAACGGCCAGAGCGGTCCGAACGGCCTGAGCGAGCGGAAAAGCCGGAACGGCCCGAGCGAGTGGAAAGGACCGAGCGGCCTGTACCACCCGCGCCGCGCCCGCAGCCACCGCCGGCCGCGCCGACGCACCAACAGCACCCCCAGCATCAACAGCACCCGCAACACCCGCCCAACCCGCACCTGCCGCAGCGGTTACCCCCTAATCCGGATCTCACTAGGCGGTCCCTGAAGTAAGTTTGCATGTTTTGTTGAAACCAACCTGCACTAACTTGCATGCAGGTTATTTACAAATTTGCGCGTAATTTCCTTATGAAGGCGCGTCATTTTACAGCATAAACTCTTTTGCTCATTACCATAGTAATTTGACTGCGAGCATCTGAATGTATTCGATAGTTGCGTAACTTGTGTAACAATACGTATGAAACATTACCTGGAATCTATGTGGGTTTAACCAATTATGTCATCATTCAGAAGTTTCTGTTAGTTTGAATGCATTTCAATTTCTACAATCTTTCACAAATTGTGTAACATAACCGATATTTCACAATGTTACCTACTTACGTTTTTATTAAGTCGCTTTCTTGTTAGTCTCGTCTATACGTTACATATTTTTAACTAACTTTCCAATGAGCTTAAACTTCTGCTAATAGAATAATAATAATAAAGACCATTTTGCCGGACATTCAGATGTACTTAGCTCGTAAGGTCGGTAATTTGTCAAACCATAGCAATTATAATACTCCCTTGAAAGGACTGGATGCAATATGAACTCGCTTTTGTATGTTCGTTTGTTTTAAAAACGTGGTAAACTAATAAGAAAAGTCTTTTAGAACTAGGTAAGTACCTCATACTTTATAAATTCGATCACTTACGTAAGGGTCATATTTTATTTCAACTTAATGATACGATTGTAGCGAGCTGCGGAACGGTCCTATGATAATTTTGTCATATCGTTATCACAATAAAACCGACGTGATAATTTGCGGCTGATATACAAAGAAACAGTGGTTTATGTTTCCACACAAATCGTGTACCTACACTACATGTAAATAAGTTTTTTTTTTCTAGAATACATTATGAATTGGAAAAAAAAATTGCTCTGCATGTCATAACGATTCTTTAAATTACCCATCACATTACAAGTCACATTATTAGTCAAAAATTTTGTCAGTTTTGTCATGAATCTTCGTTTCAAATTCAAACAAATCTTTTAACTAATAGTCTCATTTGTCTTAGAAAATCTACGTATTAAACTAATTGGTGTAAGGAATATGATGGACATAATTATTGACGTCCACTTTATTGCTTGTTATTTCCTTATAGAACAAAACTCGATGTAATTACAGCATGATTCATTGTCATAGACAACAAAAGTCATAGTTATTGTCTACTGAAATTAGTTCTGAAGGTGATTTCTAGTCAAAGAAGAGAATAATTGTTTATAAGCTCCGTACGCTTGCTACGAATATGGCTATTAGTATTCTAGAACCTTTAGCCATTGAAACAACTAGATACCTAGATAGGTTCTACAAAACAATTTGCTTAGATTTTATAAATGACTGTACAGATACCGGGAAACATATGTCGCAGTACATATACATACATCTATAAATTCACGTCTTTTCCCCATGGGGGTAGGCAGAAACTACAGAACACCACCTGCTACAGTTCCTACATACTTCTATTGCCTCGTCCACATTTAATATCTAGTCAAACAAGAACAAAAAGCGCCGTAATGTGAGAAAGTACGAGCGGATTCACGACTGACCAATCGTAATAACCATCATCCGATTATTATATCCGATTTTTTACAAATAATAAGCACAATTAGGAATACCCACCGATAAAACTATTAAAAAAACTAATCCAGATAAAATAGTATATGAAAACAAATGTTTCTAATTGAAATTATTAAAGACTGACGTTTTTATCGGCTATTATCTTAATGTGACCATCATCACGTGCGAGGATTATGAAAATATCGGAGCCATTAAATGCATAGTTAATAAGCAATTTCTTATACATCAATCTTTCATATAAATCAGAAATCAGATCAGAATCCAATCATAACCTTACAATAGTTTTAAATTCTATAGACCACAACACCGTTTACCATCAGTTAGGTTCGTGTTCGATTACATGTCTTTTTATCATAATAATAAATATTATTATATTATTATTATAAATAAAAAATTGTTTACAAAATTCACGCTTCATTCGTACTATCGTGGACAAAGCCGGTGCACCACTCTTTAGGTTAGAATCGCTTGCACCCGGCGTCCGAACGTAGCGCTAGCCCCGATACGCAGTATATGCACGTAGCATCGTACAAAGCATTTTGATCGCAAAGTGGTGCACCGTTCGTGTCCGCGATAGTACATTATCAATTCTGCCTTGTTAAAAGTAGAAATGTCCAAACACAGTCCAATCCAAATGTCGTTTCTAGCTTTAGTGTTTTTGGCTCTATGATTATAAATCAGTCAGAATATTTTTTGTATAATATGTAGAGACTAACTTATTTATTTTCTTCTATTTCAGAGAAAGACTTATACAGTTATTAGCATTGAAACCCTTCAAGAAGCCCGAATTGTACGCGAGGCTTCATAGTGGTAAGTCGGGATTTCAAGCACTCTTGTGCCGTAGCACAAACTCAACTTGATTAACGCTCGGCATACAATTACAGAGGGTATCAAAGAAAAGGAACGCAGTATGGTGAACAAGATTTTGCCTCACATCAGTGCGCTCAAGGATAACTGTTACCACTTACGTAGAATCAATTGGAATGACGTCAACGAGGACTGGCCTTTTTATACTGAGGAGGAGAAACGTATGCTCAAGAGGTATGGTATAGTATCCCCTGTAATTAAGTAATTCGTTACGAAAACGTGCAAAGTTGTACCAAAAGTACAATATCCCTGGTACGAGCACTTCGTGCAAATGACTATAGTTTTGATGGGATCTGTCTTGTTTAAATTACTCGGAAAGAGAAAGCAAATGCAGTAAGATTTTTTACTTACTGTCCATAACCTTATTAAGGTAATATGAAAAATTCTATTCATTTTATAAGTTATCATCTACCCATTTCAGCAACTATTTGCAATACGGTTTGTATGGGAAGGTTACTTTTTAAGTTGAATATTCAGTTTGAGGGCTTAAATCGAAAATGAATCATCTTAAAGACAGGTGTGCCATCAGATGGGTTCGTGTTCTGATATAGGTATTCCTTTTTGATTATTAAAAAAAAAATATGGAAATAAGCACAAGCAATCGTCGAAGATCACGAGTAAATAATCCTTTAAATTAGGATAATTGAAACTAAACTGAAACTGAACGAAAACTGTCGTCGTTTGTGTATTTTCGAATCGTACTAAGCCGTACACTGAAGTGTGAACGCTATGGTGAGCAACTTCAGTATATATTTACGAGATATTTTTTAGAAGAACAGCCGATGCAACTGTCTACTATTTTTGGAATACAGGTCTGGTATAGTTTTATAGTCTTTGAACTTAAATCCGCAGGCAAGTTTATAAGTTTTATTTTTTATTTTTTTCTTTCTAGATATATACTACATTGCATTACAATTGAACAGATATGTTAAAACAATTATACTTTATTTTTTAACTTGTCCATACCGTAAACGATCTTGGCTGCTTTTGAAAAACTTAGTTCTATTTTCAACCAAGTTTTCGTTTAAAAGTTGTGCTAAGTACATACACTTAAAACGAACGAGGGAAAATGAAGTTGAGTCGAATCATAGGAATTACCTTGATTCTTCTAGGTTCGATCCCTGTTATAAGTATAATGAAAGAAAATATAATAATTAGTTGTTTGTGCATTAGAAATTCCTAGCCATGATACAGGAGGAATCCTAGTGTGTCATCGTGCGATAGCAAACGGCCAAAAATTTTCCATAACGCAATCAACTATGCAACGCCATGTTTGTTCTCGAAAATTCTTGATAAAACCACAACTGTTTCAAATGAAATTGTAAATAATAGTAGGTACAAGTGTATTTTATTCAATTCATAACAATGGTTATGCAAAACCACGATGTTATTCATTCCAAATGTTCTTCTTTCAGTACGGAAGACAATAAATGTATACAGCCAAGCTTTATTATGCAGTGATAAGGGAATAAACATGTAGATAACTAGAATACTTCCTAAAAGTAAAGGATACTGGCTTAAATATTACAGCAAAGATTACAATGAAATAACAAGCGACAGCTGTGAATCTTCATACTTAATGTAATATGTAAATCCCCAGAAAATTCAATAACAGCTGAGTAAATATCTGAATCGAGACTTTTCATTAAATATCCAGACATTGTATGGAGACAAAAATTTTATTGTTACTGCTATATAGCCGTTAGAGTCCAATTGATAATTTTATCATTTCTATTCCACAGGCGGAAACCTCAAAACCTAACGCCACCGCTAAGCAGCGACTCGGCGAACTCTTTATCACCGCGGGCCTCGCCCAGTGCTAGTAAGAGACCGAGTAGTGCGAGCGGCGTGGGCGGCGTGAGCGTGCCGAGCGGAGTGAGCGCCGTCAGCTCCGCCCCGGGCGCGGCGGCGGCAGCCGGGGTGCCCATCCTGCCGGCCGTGGTGGACGAGCCACCGGCTGCCAAGAAACAACGCATCTCGCATTACCGACGCCCCTCGCCGCCGTCCTCGGGGTACGCCACGACCTCGTCCGGCGAGCGACAGGCTTCCGATAATGAGGATGATCGGACCACCGGTAAGTGTTTATTGAACAGTAGTCAACTTTTTCTTATGACAGTTTTACATAGGTAACAATAAGCCATATTATTTTACATCGTGCAAAAGAAAAAGTGGACATACAACACAAAGAAAAAAGATAAATGTCTAACGTCTGGGACTGATAGTAATCGAAAAGGATATCAGTACACCGTTGGAAAGAAGCTTAAATTAATTGCTATGTCCACTACGTCAGGTGGAGGGGTCAATGACCTCGGAACAACATTTTAACGTTGGTGAAGTCGTCATCGAAAAGATCTTTCTAGATATTTTCCATACTTGATTCTATAGTACATTACTTACATTTCAAGTCAATGACCTACCATAAACTCGTCAGTGGGTATGATAGGTCAAACATAATTTCATACCTTTTGCAAGACCGATGGGCGGGGAAGATGAGATAAGATGAGTAAAAAAATAAAAACGATAAATACACCTTTCCCTACGTCACACAACGAAATTGGATAAAATAATATAAGATCAATATCACCAATGAGTAAACAAATCAAGTATGAAATATGAATATAGAATGACTTACGAAAACATTTGCATCAATTTACACACAACACTGCAATTATACATTATAAATATGAAAATAACATAATTACACATAGCCAGTCCAGTTAAGTCAATATAACATGCTTATAAAATTGTCTTTCTACCGAATGAGCGGGATGCAAGTAAGCATGAACGTTAGCGAGCGACTGAGACAGCGATACGTACTTGTAGCTTTCTTCAGACATGCATTGTTTAATTAATTCTACTGTAATGTACTCTAGGAAATGTTAAACAACTACATTAAGGAATGAGGACTATAAAATAGTACGTAGCGATACGAAACTATATGATAGTGATAATTTATTCTACATTTAAACGACTATTGACTCATTGTAAAACGATTCATTGAATTTGGAACGACTAAATTAGTGAAAATTCTATTGACTTCCAATTTTAGCAATAGTCTATTGAGGCTGGTCATTTTATAGCTGATATTATAGTTATTTTATCAAAAGGGTAATTTTATTTTAAGCGTATCTAAGTTTAGTCGGCCTACATTGTTCTCATAAATCCCTAAACAGTGATAAAAAAAATTGTAGTATTTTTGTTTAAAAAGAAACTAGACTTTATTACCGAACTCTTTACCTTGAAGGGGTAGGCTACTCTTGGAACTGGCTACTAAAATCGGTATAATCAAAATGCAATTAGAATTATGACTATTCATAGAGGTCGTTTTATGTTTAACATGAATAAAACACTGATAGAATTGAATATGCTATGCCCAGTTGAAGTCGCATGTAATAAGATGGGGGGGGGAACCATTCCCGATATAGTGGACATAAATCCAAGCTCCTAGCTGCCACTCAGAGTTTTCGATAGTAATTAGAGTGAGAGAGAGAATTAACAAATCAACGCTACAATAATGCTAAACTGCAAAGCTACAATAATGTTTTTATTATTTACAGTTAAAAAGGACAATGGCTACACCCTCAATTATAATACTGTAAAGGATCTCTGCCCCAGTCCTGTGAAGGCGAATGGTTTTAGAAGTAGTCCCCCAGTAGAGCAAACTAATATCACAGGTATGTAATTTGACTATTAAATACTGGAGTAACGAATTGGTCGAAAATCGATCATTATTTTTCTGAAGCTAAAGCGAGTTAATGTTCTAATGTCATCCAGTTCTCAGCTGTGTTAAAAGTGTCTAGCTCATCAGGATTACTAATTTGTACTGAACAGCCGACACAGATAGCTGCATGTATCTGTCCATTCTTGAGTATATCTATGATTAGAGATGATTGAAAGAGATAAAGGAAAAAATCAATTCCTTTCTTTTCTTTACGGAACCTCTTTCATTTATGGTATAACTAGGTTTCTTCTGCAAGTAGCTCGTGACGAAAAAATTGTTTTAAGTCGCGAAGTAAAGAATCTTCATCAAAGGGCTGCTGGCATTCCTCAAGCAGCTGGGTTGGAAGCCAATAAGTTTTTCCTGCGCGCTACAACACGAAGTGGACTTACGAGAAATAGCCCCTCATACCAATACCAGAATAAAATCGTTCATAGAGCTAGGCGAACTAGCCTAAAGAAAACTATATACTTAAAATATTAATTATGTATTTCTGTCACCACCTTCAAATTGTGATAATAACTGTTTCTCTTATTTCACCAATGATAATTTATTACGTTCAGTGATCTTGTTTATAAACAGTTACAACGATTGCATATAAATAGCGAGATTAAGTGCTACAAGTTTACAAATATTACCGTTTTTATAACATGTATTTTATGCATAATGTAAGCTTGAATGTCAATACACGTTGACTGATATCTTGTTAGTATGTTTGCCCAAAAGAAATACAACATAAGTATAGATAATAAATTGAAAAAACTCTCTGTACAACTTTTTTTTAGCTAAGAACACTCGACAAAGTCACCTTTTAAAAAAAAACTTAATTAGAATCAGTTCAGCTGTTTACAAACCCATATTATGTTAAACTTCTGACTCCTTGTTCGTCGTGGGTCAAAAAAACTTTCATTGATTAACTTGTATTGTTTTTGTTTGCAGAAAAAGACATCACAAATAATGAACCCTTAGAAAATACAGAATTAGCGCCTGTCCCTGATGAGAATATGACTGATTTGGAAGAGATTGAAAGGTAATATAAATAACATACTAACGTAAAATCATTAGCAATTTAGCATTAGCAACAGAACAATCATGGCACCTTTGTTATTCCATCGCACAGCTTTTACAACAGCACTCTCTCAAATCAAGTATTTGGACATCATGGAAATGAACAAAACACATTTGATACATTCTATGTTTTTCTTTATCCCCAGATCATCAAGGATTTCAAGGTAAACATTTTAAACTAACTTAAAATATATCTTTCACACGATGCAATACGTAGAGAGAATTTTAATAAGTTCCGAGATTCGTTTTAAACAAGATCGCTACTGTATGTGGCATTACGACGCTGCGTGGAAATTAAATAAAGATGGCGGCAATAAATTGCGTGGGAAATGCATACGTGTGATGACCCAATAACTGTACTGCACATGATACGAGTGCAAATTTCTATGAGATTAACATTATGTTAACACCTGGTTATGTTCTATACAATTTACATTTCAATCTTGTATGTTAGAGATTATTCATGTATGACTCTTATTGTACAGTAACTATTATGTAGATTTTCATTTTATATTAGCTTAGGTTTAGATATTATTATGATTAGTTCGTAGAATATAGTAAGATCTTTTTGTGTTCCCAAATGCTCAGCAGAAATGAATATTTTTCACTTTGAAAATGAAACCACTTATGAAAATTCTAGAAATATTACATTGAGATTTCATATAGATTTTTTTTTTAGTTATTGAAAAAAATTAATAATATTTATGATACAATCGCCATATTCTACTCAGAGTAGGGGGATGGTATCAACATATCACTAAAGTTAAATGAGTGTCAGCAGCTACAGGAATGATTTGACATTTTATCATGGAACTGCATCACATGTTGCTTAGTATAAAAAAAAATGTCAGCCTGAATATCAAGACTGGAAAAATACACAAAACCATAATGGAAGAAGTTAAAAAGTGATTGTCCTTAAAATACCATCCTGATTTAGTGCAATCAACATAGGTTAGGGACTATATCAAATAACCTTTTATTTGTTGCAGGCAATATCCGCCTATCACTAGTTCTAACATTCGGCGGGCGTATAAGAACGAGTTCGCGGAGCTGTACACAGAGTACCGGTCGCTGTACGCGCGCGTAGCGCAGGTGGCGGCGCTATTTACGCGCCTAGAGCAGGAACTGCAGAGGGCGCAGCCGCTCAGCCCACATCATCAGGTCTGTACTAATACTTACTTATCACTTGTTCTAACATTTGGCGAGCGTACAAAAATGAGTTCACTGAGACGTATTAGACGTTTAACACACGCATGGCGTTTAGATTAATAGTAAAAGTTTGTCTGTGTATTATATTTAGGACTAGCTTTTCCCGCGTGGCTTCGCTCACGTAGACTATAGAATATTTTGAACATAATTTATTTATTTAAATCGAATTAGTATAGATACCTAGAAAAATGATAAATCAACAAACTGTACTGCCCATAAGAACAAATTGTACTACTTTAAGCCGATGCCACTACTTTTAGCGTCATTGTATAAGCAGACTTAGGTACAGGGCGAATGACAGTCAATATCGTCGGTATAGCAATTGCTAATATTCGCTATTATGTAATAATATAATCTAAGAGATTTCTAAAGAATTTTCAAGATAGGTACTTATAAGGCTGGTAAGTTTTTCTTTCCAGTATAAGAGAACAAATAAATTTGAAAGGACATTGACAGGGTTTGGACCAAGTGCTGCCCAGGAATGAAAGTAGCTCCAGTGGTATCGTGGCATTAATTTACATCCAAAACAAATATTTAAAAAAAAATCGTCTCAGGAAAAAAAAGTTTTGTTGTTAATAATTATTTTTCATTAAATTATGAGTATGGGATGTTTTGCCCTCCAAAATACATAAATCTACATCTAATATATTTTATAACATTGTCCTGTAGCACCAAAAGCGGTACAGGAATGGAAAAATCGGGACGGAAATATGCCTAACCCTTTTATTCAAAATTACAGATTTAATTGGGATCAATCTCATTAATTAATTGGGGTTGGTTTTTTTTTCAGTAGGGCTGAAAAGCGGGATATCCCGCCAAATCGGGACATCTGGCAATATTACGTAGCACGCAAAACACAAAAAGCTGTTCTATTGTGTCTCGTTTGCACCATGCCATTATGTATATTGGTGCGTTGTTTATTTAAACTTGTATTGGGCACCAATTCCAGTATTCTAATATGGTAGTTGAGAGTAGTCAGTACAAATAGTGAGGTGGCGTTATGTTGAATTTCTATTCAAGTTAATTTTTGTGGAGCAACATTTCAGCCTAATGCTTGTTCTTGTAATGCTTTCATTTATTGATTATATTTATGTCAAAAATAATGTATATTTTTTAATGTTCATTAATGTACACTTGCTGATAAATTACATTATTATTGTAACATAAAAAGTACAATTAATACACTCACAGTTACATTGAAAATAATTCTTAAGATTGTTTTTTTCATATAAAAAATGCATAACAAAACCCTGTTTTTCTCTTGACTCCTGGGATAGATTTTGATAACTATTGACCTAAGGAACAAATTGTACTATGTGTTCATTCTGGGTAGCACTTGGTCCAACTTCCATATAAAGATTGGCAATGTCCTTTCGAATTCTAATCCGATTTATATTTGACATTCCAATTTTAAAAGGTAATTACATTGCACCAAGCCAGTTTAAATCAAAGGCACTAAGGAGTATTGATATCAACTTCGATGCAAATCACCCCCAAAATAACTTTCTACCCCTTTTTAACCCTGTTAGGCGATGAGTTTTAATAAAATACGAAACACGTGTTCCATCAATTCTGAAAAAGAATGTTTATGCAAAATATGAAGTAGTTTGGACCAAGGAATCCCGTTGTCCCATACAAAGTTTGCCCCTGTTTTTCACCTCCTTAGAGGTAGAATTTCGAAAAATCCTTTCTTATCGGATAATTACGTCATATAAAGAACACACCCTCCAAGTTTCAGGTCTCTACGATCAGCGGTTTAGGCTGTGCGTTGATCCGTCAGTCAGTCAATCAGTCAGTCAGTCATTCAGGACAAAGCATTTTATATGTACAGATAATTTTAAGGAGAACATTTCCGTCATACATGATTTCTATGTAGCTTTAGCCATTAAGGCTGCACACGCGACGGAAGCTTAAAAAATGGAGTAACTTCTCCCGTTTTCCCAATATTTCCCTTCACTGCTCTGCTCCTATTGATCGTAGCGTGATGAAAAGTATACTATAACCTGCCCAGGAGTATGAAGAATAATTGTGCCAAATTTCGTTAAAATCCGTCGAGTAGTTTTGGTTTCTATAACGAATATACATACCGACAGACAGACAGACAGACAGACAGACAGACAGACAGACAGACAAAAAGTTTACTGATTGCATTTTTGGCATCAGTATCGATCCCTAATCACCCCCTGATAGTTATTTTTTAAATATATTTCATGTACAGAATTGGCCTCTCTACAGATTTATTATAAGTATAGATTACGTAAAATTGCATTCCCATTAAAACGACGTACAACAGTATTGACTTCACATGTTTTACATAGTGCGATTACAATAAAATATTGATGCTTTTTGCAATAAAAACATTGTATTATATGGTCACTATATTCTACTAATTAACATGTTGTACGAGTTCAACACGTTCAACGTGTTTACAGCAATGCGTAACACGTATTACTGTGTTGCTATCGTAACGTGAAGACTTTCATTTCTGTAGATATTCTTGCTTCAGAGGTACTAAGTACTTGAGTAGTAACAAATATTTGACCGCAGACAAGTGATTTTATTAACTTAAGCGCGTACGAACACATGCACCTAATACTTTACGATTACGAAAAAACAAATAAACAATAAATGATTGGCCTATCCATTGTTATTTTATAAAAACAAGGTTTGTCACATATGATATTGTTTATGTAATCTAACCACGTTAAAAATAGATATTTTTAAATATTTGATGGGCTCGACGTCACATTGCGGCAAGCCCAGAAGGATTGCAGGACGAGCTAGATGTGTATTGGGAAGATTTGCCTAAATTATTAATAGGAAAAATTATGGGCCAATATTGACCATGAGTAGAGATTTTAAGGGTTTTGTAATTGTACATTTACCTTATATTATTTGAATCATGAATAATAATTTTCCAATTAATTAACAATTTAAATTAAATGATATTTTTTTAAACTCAGACCAATTTTACACCAGCTGCATACTGTAATAAAATTAAGTATTGATAACGTAGATAAGCTATAAACTTTGGAAATAACCGGTTTAATGTGATATTGATAACATTAGGACGAAAACAAACAAATGTCTTCTAGAAATCAATAGAATTTATTCATAAAATTTAAGTTTTTATTTTCCCAGACATGAATTCTAGCTAGATCGAATTTTCACCCTTTGTAAACCTATATCGAAATCGTTGAGCCGTTTTCCAGTACGCGTTTAATATTGCTCCTATTCTCTATCGTAAGTTAGTCATTTTTTTATTGGTTGATTAGCGACCCGCCCCGGCTTCGCACGGGTGCAATATACATATAAACCTTCCTCTTCAATCACTCTATTAAAAAACCGCATCAAAATCCCTTGCGTAGTTTTAAACATTTAAGCTTACATAGGGACAGAGAAAGCGACGAAAAAAGAGCGGTGTTATAAGTTTCACGTGTGTATCTATATCTCTTTAGCATGGTAGCTTCCAAACTGATGAACCGATTTTGATTTATGTTTTCTTATTCTAAGATGAGTCGATCGAGAGTTAGAGTTCTTAGCTAAAATCGGGAGTTATTAATTTATACTCGTTTGACTGCCTCGTTGGTCTAGTGGTAGCAAGCGCGACTGCTGAGCACGAGGTCCTGGGTTCGATCCCCAGGTCGGGCAAAGTGTTATTGGGTTTTTCCATTAGGAAATTCTCAGTAGCAGCACGGAGTCTGAAATTGTGCCCGGTTAATGGCAATAGGCTCGCCCCCTTACATGGGACTTATAACATAGCCGGCGAAACGTGGGTGTACTGCACACCTCTGCCTACCCCCTCTGGGGAATACATGCGTGAGTCTATAAAAAAATAATTAATTATACTTGTATTAGGATAATTCTAATCACAACACTCCTGTTACAGAGTATAGAACAACGCATCGTCGAGGAATACCGGCGCGTAAACAACGACCCTGCGTATAAACAGCAGAGGCGGCGCGTTAACTACCTGCATCGCAAACTCACTCACATCAAGCGTATGGTTTATCAGTATGATCAACTGGTGAGTTTATGCAATTTTTACTTAACTTTTATGACAATGGATAACCTATCCCATGTAGTGCTGGCGTTAGTGGGGGGGGGATGGGGCGACGGCCTGGGTGCCAAATTTGCGGGGGCGCCGAGGTCATACCCTTTTTTTTGTGGCTCTGGGGAGTAAAAAATGCCTTCCGCATACCGCACGTCCATTACCCATACCCTCAATACTGTGCTAAGCCAGCAAAAAATTAACACTCGATATTGATTTTCCCGGGGTGTCGGTAACGCTCATCCCATGGTACAAATACTAGCAAACATCTTGACAAATGACCTTGTATGCGAAATAGTCGATTTTCAGGTTTCTTTAGTAGACTGAAGGTTGGACGAGACAATTTATACCGCGCGGGCGCATGCGATTGGTTGGTCAGTTGTGAACTTGCGCCAACTTTCTCCCACTACGCCGTTTTTTGTTCAAAATGTTTGCCAGTATCTGTGGACTTATAATTTGATTATAACATCTCCCTAATGTTCTTCTTTACAATGCACTTGTACTAATTTCTTAGTATTTTTTTCTCTTTGCCTTTAAATGATAAAGGCCTAGTGAAGGTGATACAAATTAATACGATGCCAGATTATTTAAAAAAGCTTTTTTTTTCTTTACTTATTTATAGGCTGTTTACTTATTTTTTGTAAAATACTATACAATATTAGTACTTATTTGAAAATGCGAGGAAGTTTCGCATCTTTATTCAATTAAATTTAATTATTTCAAGTCTGTTCGGAACATAAATGGCTACGAGGATCTGCCGGTAAGGTTTTACACAGGCCGAAACTGTTCAGTAAAAGTCTATTATTATTTCAAGACTGGTTGATAAAAAACCATGGTCAGTAATTGCCAGAATTTTTGAATTTAAAGTCTGTGAAATAAGGATTTTTAAGCAGTTTTGGCCTCTTGTCTAGAAGATGAACACGTATAACGTGTTCTATACAATAATTAGATAGATCAATGTTTCGTAGTTTGATCCGATATCAATAATAATTTAATAGTCCTTTAAATCTAAGCTCTTTGTTAATTCTGCTAACTTAAATGTTGATGATTAACATAAATATTACATTTGTACCACCTAGATTTCAGGGACATTTTATTAGCGAACTTATCACTATTATTTTCGATATCGGACGTATAGATCATATCCATAGTTTTCAGTTAAATGGCGTCGAATATTTATGTAGATAGATATTTTGTTCACTTATCCAATTACCTTTAAATATTATGAATACATAATGTGTTACGTCAGCGAACCTTAACTTCTAAATACACTGCTCCCTGACTGCTTTTCAATTGCCGTATTAAGCTGCAGACAGATTATGTGCAACACAAAATGCAATACCACGTGAAAATAATGCACCGAATGCGCGCAATCGTGGGTATTTCATTTTATAAAATCGGCCAAGAGTTAAGCATGTCCTTACCGTTCAATCAGAGTTAAGAGTATAATCAATTACATTGTTTATTCTAATTTGAACCTAAACTACACCTCTGTTTACAAGTAGTTTCTTTCATATTTGAAGTCTTTGGGACAAGGACATAATAAATTAACTGTCGAATAGAAGTTCAAGAAATGCTCTCGTACAGGTGTCGTTGATGCCTTACATGTTTTGTTGCACAAAGTGTACACTGCTTTAGTATTTACATGTTAAGTCCCTAAAACATCCCGTTTTTTAATCTTATTGAAAAAAAAGGTATTTGATTTTTTTTTGAAGTCATGATCATGTTTGCACGATTATGCCTTTTGGTTCACAAAACCATTAAAAATAAACTTAAACTTATGATTATTACCTTCTTTTTAGAGCAAGGTCAATCCCATTTATAATATAGTGTGCTTGTATAATTGACATACTGTTTTTTTTTTACAGCGAAACTTAAAACAAGACCGTGTTTCGACCGCGAGCACAACGCAAGCGTACTGACACTCGAGTTACTCGCCGCCCGCCGCTCGCTGCCTTTAGTACTGATATATAACTAACACACGGAGCATCTCAACAGGTCATAGACATTTGTATTATAAGATCTATAGTTTTTATACGAGTCAGTGTCTCCCGTTTAGTGACAGAGTTAAGCTTTTTATATATATAACGTTAGGCCTTCGATGTACTCTTAACGGTCCTGGTAAAGCCGCGCTGACTGCAACACGTTTTATCACAAGGATTTTGGAATGCGACGTTTTCTTATGATGTATGTTAGAGGCGATAATCCTTGATCGATCAATTGGGAACTCATATATTTCTGTGACTCAGTAGTTTTGTAAATATCAGCATATAGTAGTGTGTAGTGGAACTCTAGTTCCAGCTGCCTTGGTTTCCACTTTTCGATCATGGGCCACTTTTGTGAGGGATTTGATTATCGTCTCTGATCTATAGCATAGCCTAATATGTCGCTAATTGTATGTAGTTTGTGTCATTGGCAGGTTATAGGTGTGAGTATCGTTTTTTCTTTTAAAAAAACCTTTGTTCTTTGTGGGGATGAATGGAATGCAAGAGAAGCCTTTTAAAATCTGTTTTCTTATGACAAATGGATTTTAAAATATATTTCAGAAGTTGTCTTCCATCTTAGAGCGTTAATTCAACGCGTTTTGAAGCGAATCTCGACTTTTTTTTTGTTCGTACGTTCAAGGAAAAAACCTTAATAAATATGTATGATTCATGCCAATCAGCAATTTATTGTCATTGGAGCTTATACGTAGCAAATGACCTCTCTACGTCAGACGAAAATGAAAGTTCGCTGTTCGCTCTCTAACATGAATGCCCCGTTAATTATTTGAGTTATTCTTTTTATATACTTTGATGGTACACATATCGGCGGCCTGCCAACTTGGCATGACTAACACTAGTTGTGACTACACATGGTTAAGGTAATTATTGTTCTGTTTTTAGTCATTCTCATTGTAGTTAATAAATACAAAATATTAAGTTACATAATAGTATATTAAGTTTCATTGTTCTTCCATTAATTTTAACGGAGCGATACCTTGACCATCTGATTAAACAGAGCGATATTCGCTGTAACTTATGTGTGTCTTAATCTTTTTCAACTTTGTTACACATGTATTCTTCTTTTCGGACCTAACATTTGTTTCTCAGTTTTGTAACCAAGTGCAAAATGATCGATTTTATACTTAGTTTTATACAGAAAAACAAACAAGGTCTGCTATACTGTCCTTATTTGCTATTGTCATTGATCTTTTTTGACAATCGCAACTTTACTCCGTCGTCATCGATTGGTGTGAATCTACTCCCCATATCGAAGACTAACTGGTTGAGTTTTATATTGTAAATAGTATATTATGTATATTAAAAATTTAAATTATCAAGTATATAATAGTCCAATTAGATATATGTTCGTCCACATTTTATTCCAGTTGAAAATTATTGCCGTCTAATGTTATTGTTGTCCAAAATGAATTTTTGCTTAAACTGTATGCTGAATTATTTTACTATTTCTCTTGTAACAAGGTCGAAATGTAAATAGTTTAAGAGTGAGGCAGTACTAAACATCGACAATTCTTACAAGTCAATTTAATCGACTATTGGCCTTCAGTAACAATTAAAATACCCTTTTTAACTATTTAGCCCAATAATGTCGTCCCTATCGCTTCTAAAAAAATCCATCCATTTAATGTTGGACGTTCATTTTATTTTATTTGTCTTGCCCGGCTTGCATGTTGTACATAGTAGTATCTTATTAAAGAAATTTATTCACGTTCTTGTTAAATTTTGTTATGAATAGTGTAATAATTCAGGTTTATTTCCAATATATCATATTTATTAATATTTGGCTGTGTCGTGTTATTGCCATGTAAAGATCTTGTAAATAATATAAAGGCTTATAACTCGTCGTATGTCACAAAGTAAACTCTTCCAAGAGTGATGGCTGAATGTTGTAGTTTTAGAACGGTTCTAGGGATCACACGACATAGATCCAAATATAAAATGAGGTTATAGTGTTTGCCAAAATCGCGGAGTAAACGTTTATTTTCTATTGCCAAACATAACGTCTTGAAAGATAGCAACAACCGGCCAGTGTTGAACATCCACTAGAAATAAGATTATCTGGTCCTTTTCGGTAATACCCTCCAGATCACAATAAAATTCTTAGTAAATTTAGTATACATTCGGGCCAGTGGGCAAGCTTTGCCTAATCTTGAGTACTTACGATTAAAGGAGACTTACATAACGCGACTGAACTAACAGTATCAGTTCACAGTCCCTGGTCCAATGTGTGGAAAGCCGTCTTGCATATTATGTCCTGAAAGTAACGTCCATATTTGAAAATGATTTAGCGTTAAGTGATTCTGATTTTTATCTTTGAAAGCAAAGTCAGTTGTGCAAAGTCCATTACATAATTCCAAATGCAATTTGTTAAAGTCAACTAAAAACGGCATAAGCGTCCTTAAATTTGATGACATTGTCAAGTTAATTTTCACCTAATGTATACTTCTTTGTTGTTATATGCGTATTATATAGTATAACTTGAAAACATTTTTCGTAGGTTTACGAAACCTTGTTGAAGGATAAAGTTACTTCTGTTAGTTTTTTGTCAATTAAAGTGTCAAAACGGCATTAGGATTTCATTTTCATTATAATTGTCAATTGTTTTATGTATATACAGAAACAGTAGATTTTCATTAGTGATGTGAAGTTATTTGGTCAATTCAAAAGTAAGTGCCCTTTTGTTGCTCACGATAATAGTTTGTGGTTTATTATCGCTTTTTACTCATTATAATGCTCAATATTATGGTCATGATATTAGATGATTAAATTTTGCTTTGGGTTTTAATTTATTTCTGTTATTTATTTATTCAAAAATCATTCGCTCATTTAACCTTTTCGTCGTAACAGTCACTATAGCAATTTGTTTGTTACGAAACGTTATTACAATAAAATGGCTTTGAATGTATATAGTAGTTTTATTGGTAAATGAGTATTTACAATTCATTGAATTACTTATATAAATAGTTATCAAAATGGAAATTACGTGTCGAATTTTTATTAAGAATCAGCAACACAATGAAATTATACTTACATAGAATTTATTTGTTATTTATAACGAAGTGTTATTGTTGTAATAATATGTTTCAACAAAAACGCTATTCGTGACTGTTGAGGTTTTTGGTAAGATATTATTTTTGCGGGAATTTACTTAATTTAGTTTTAAACTGTGACGTCAATTCTTTATTGACAGCGGGTCACTCAATGATCAATTCAACACGTCAAATTATACGCATCTAAGTAAATTCCTGAGTAAATAAGTCCCTAAACTTTGACAAATCGCTTGCCTTTACTTGCATTGCATCGTGTTAAATATCATTTATTACAAGTATAATAATAAAAAAAAATACTATTGAAATCGATAGGAACAAACAGTTAAAATGTTATTGTTACCACTAGTTTAAGCACTATCGATTGTTTTATTATAATAATTCGTAATTATTGAATATAACATGCATTATATTAATTAAATCATTCGTTTATTGATAGTAGATAACTTCTTCTGTTAATATTTTACGCGGAGGTTGTTGATTATTGAAGTGGATATTGTGAAAAATGCATTCCATTTGTCAAAACCGTTGATTTAGCACTGTTCATCGGCGCACCTAGTACATGGATAGCGTTAAAAGAATGTGAATACTATATTTTTACAGGCAATAAAAATGCATAGGAGATACGCGGTCTTAATACCGATCTAGATTCAATATGACACTTACTTACGAAAACACTCGTGTCATATTGACGTCTGACTAACGTAAGAAGACCAATATTTACAAATTCCTGACCATTTAAAAATAAGATATCCCTTTCTAACGTAATACATTGTAATATCTAATTATACTGTCACAAAGGGAGTAATTAAATGTCAAATGTTGCTCGATTGTTACCGATTAAGTTATTATAAAGTTGGACAGAAATATTTGTATTTTGTCATGTTTATACAAAGGAAAAAATATCTCAATAAAATATCATAGTCCATTGTACAGAGTAGAAGATATTTAGTATCTAGTGACGTCATCATCTTCTTAAATCCTAGTTAGTGATATATTAGGAGTACTAATTCCCAAATATGTATCATTTTTTGTCGCATGACAAATGCGCCACAATCGTTGTCTTTTCTATTACTTTTATATTATTATTGTATAATTAACTACCTACAAAATGTCTAATCAGGTTGTGTTAACCCCATATTTGAACCGTAACAATGAATATGGCCTATTTAATTTATTCATAAATATTATGTATCTATATTCTATGTTATCGAGTGGCATTTTTGTCATGTGCAAACTTAATATGTTATATTACTTAACATAGCTGATATTATAGCGGCTTAAGGCGGGCGTTACATACATGATGATCCTTACCTTACTTTAATTTTTAGATATAGATCTTTGAGTTTGCGTATTCTGATCAAATGTTATTGTAAATTTGCTGTACAGTAATCAGATATTGGCCGCCGCCGCGAGCCCGGGCTCGACATCGATCTCGAGAGACTGTCGATTCACCGAACAATTTGAATATTATGTATTATGTCAAATGTAAATAGAGTACGAATTAGACATTTAGACATGTTAAGGGATATAATCTTAGTGTTTTATTTTTATTAATTACTATGAAATGTATATGACGGGGAAATTATATGAATATAGAGTGATGGATAAGGTTGGTGCGAACCGACCGCGCGGTGGCGGCCTTAGCGCTCAGCGCGCAATGAAACAATGCTGCGATATTCCTTGTGCCCCTCGAAATATCAGTGCATTATATATGAGTCAAGATGTATAGACGATGCGGTAGTGTTAATGTGTATAGACATTTATACAAGCTCGAGTCGGGCGGACGAGAGAGACAGACTTGCCAGCCGGTTCGAGCGAACGACGACTAGCTATGAATCCTGACATCGGCTCACGTTAATTAGCTTATAAATATTTCATCAAAATATAAAATACACAAAAAAAAATGGATATAAATTTCTCGACCAAGTACTGGTTGTTTTTAAATTATTAAAATGTAAAAAAAAATTAGAATATAAACAAAGTATAGGTACAATTTATGAATTATACTTTTCTTTTCGGCATTTCATGTAACAGTGGAAGAGACCTAGCTTTTATGCTACACCGAAATGTTTTGTGTAAGTTCGCAACCCATGTTCACATAGAACATCTAAGCACACTTGTTGAGGCAACCTTACACAATGTCGAATGTTTCTATATATTTTGTGATTTCTTTTGCTCATTGTCCTCTTCCATTGCTTTTTTTTGTTTGTCAACTGTCTAAGTGTATAATATGATTTTGTTAAGGCAGGGTAATGCAGAAATGTGAAGAGGTACTTTTTTAATTTGAATTGATTGATGATTTGTTTGAATGTTTTAAATTGAGTTACTTTTATCCATTCAATGGAATTGTATTGTTATGAAAGGAGCCAGAGTTTGTTGTTTTTTTTTTAATTAAGTCAATTTGAATTTCGATTTAATGAGGCAGCAGATTAGTTTATTATAACTGTCAAGTTACCACAGAAACAATAGTCAGATGTAGGCTCTCTTTGGCGTTGTCCTTTATAGTTTTGAAAACTTTGGCAGGGCGCGGACGCTAGCCGTCCGCAGTGCTTATACGATATATGGAAGTATGATAGGTAGTCAGTATTAGATCATGCAATACATGAGCTGAAGAGAGGTTGTGAAGAGTATCGTTATAAAAGGTACCTATTCAAAATCTGGACAAACAGACTAACTTATCTTACACGACAGATAGTGTTGCTGCAATGTGCATTTATGCCATCTTCACTTTAATTTGAATAATGGGATCAGTGCCAAACTTTCTCCTTCTTATTTAGCTCAAAACGATGCAATTGTTAGCATGCTTGATAAAACAGCTAAGTAATTGTTTAGTTAGTCTGCCATTTTGTGAATATTTTGTTTTGATAGTAATATGTAAATCTTTTATAATATATTTGTTTACAATAAATAAATGACAACATTATAAATAAATGAAATTGTATTTTCCATTTAAACTGATGAAAAAAAATATAAAAAGAATAATATGCAATGATATCTGATGTTTCATTTTGGTCCATGGCCTAGCAGTTTTTTTTTTTCAAATTGTTTTGTTTTTAAATTAAATAAAATAATTTAAATTTATAGCCAAGAATAATATAATAACAATAGGCCTTGGAATCTTGAAAGTATACAATATTTTGTAATAACTTACTTTACTTACTTACGGTACTTGGTATTTGATCTTTCAAGTTACCACTTAATAATTACCACAAGTCTACAAATATGATACACAATATAAGTAATATGGTACTTACTTATTACGAAAAAAAGAATTAAGTAAGTAATTATGTAAACAACACGTTTCTCTCCTGGAAAACGCATTTTATGCACCTACTATGGAAGTGGTTTGGACACACTTGGCGTTGAAACTAATCATTCAACCTGCTAAACAGATAACAATGAAGTTGTATTGACTTTAAAATCATTTGATCCAGACCTGCAATACTCCATAGAAGCCAAGCGAACCGACATAAACTTAGATAAGTGCCCCAGTAGTTGCAGATATAAATTTTATTGATTTATAAGCGCCTTTGTTACACACCTAAGAGGACCACGCACCGCTCTTTGGGTACTGGTTCTACAAATTATTCCAAAGATATGAAGAATAAGTTCTCATCAGCCTACTTTCTGAGTTATAACTTTTTGAAAGGTGCATGCTGACGACACTGCCGCTCACCAAGATCACCGGGCCGAGTTTGAAGGTGTGGAGGAGGCCCTGAAAAATTTTTGGAACGAAAAATATTTTTGTCGCTCATATTCTTATGGAGCGTAGGCACTTTTGCCCCAATTAAAATTCAAAGCAATTTTTTTATTATACTTATGTACATACATGCATACGCATACGCATTGCTTTTCTCCGTCCTATGAAATCCCAACATTTTGTATTAGAAGTTAGAATTCATAAATGAAATGACATCATTACCTGTCTCTTCTTAGATAAATCTGATGGTCACCTTATTTTAACCTGCAATAGGTATTTTAGTGGTAAACTATTATAATGTTTAAAACTTCAAACAACAAGTTCGTTAGAACTAGCCCGAAAGCTCGAAAAGGGCTAATTCCGACTGAAGGACCGACTTTATCCAGGCCAGTCCAGGGTCATTACATAAATTAAAAAAAAAATACCGCTAAAACAATCTTACAGCTTGGCAATAACCCTTCCTTGGCAGTCGGGTAAAAAAGAGTGAGGCGGTGACAGCTGGGACTAAAAATAAAAATCTTAAAATCTATGTGTGTGAGTACTTAATAACTTAAAAGTGACTCATTTCATTATTTTAGATACTTAACAAAAAAATTGACACAGAAATATGTAAGTACCAAATAACTTGTAACATTGAATTTTATGGAAAATGCGCCAGTGACGCTCCCAATTTTTCCAGACTCTTTTTTGATGCTTTTTTGCCAAACTGTAATATTAGACAGCCTAGTGCCGAAATATCGGTCCAGAAATTGCACTTAAAAGTGGCTGGAACTGAAAATAAAAATCATAAAAACTAAGTGAGTGCTAAAATAACATAGAATATAGAATACCAAATAACTAGTAATTTTGAATTGAGAAGTGCGCAAGTGGCGCTCCCAATTTTTCCAGACTATTTTTTTTGCCAAACTTTAATATGTTTATGATATCCTAAAGATATCTCAGAAGAGCCATATTTTAAAGATAAACTCTCAATTAAGTTTTTTTAATATTTTTAGATAGTGCCAAAAACACAATTCTAAATCTATATTAACTTTATCTGGTTACACTGATTGTAATACTCTGTGAACAGGAACACTCTTTTTACTGTAAACACTGTGAACGTATATAATCTGTGCTGTGAACATAAAAAATTTTTGACTCCGGATCTACGATTCTAGTATTTTTCAATAAATTTTTTGCCAGTATTGATTTTGATTGTAGCATGCTATAATAATGATTCATTTTAAAGATAATAAAAACAAGTCAGCTCTAAGTACAAGATGGGCCCAAATGTCGAAACAGGAACAAATTATCGAAAGAAAGAAAATGGAGATACAGGCCAAGTTGGAGTCTCAAAAGCAGGCTGCGGCGCTTGCCGCTCAAGCAAAATTGTCTAAGTAAGTTTCTTCCACCACTTATCATTATTGCTTAGCCATCAATAGGCACTGTTCGAGTTCACTGTTCATTCAATGACATTTTTATGAATGCGTGTAGTTCTTTGAAGCGTATCATTTACTAGAGCAAGAGCTTTGCTCCAGGAAGTACCTTCTGTGTGATTCCCTTGTGTTTTCTTACGTCCTATATTCATCTTCTTCGTCTTACCTATTTATTGACAAAAGACAAAAGTTTATTCACTTAGGTACTACATTTGCCACTACATATCTACATGCACATGTGAAACTAAATCAAATTAAATAATTTGAGTTCCATATCTAACTACTGTAGCCTTTACTTTGAATAATATGCCTAAGTAGCTGTTTTTGTACCTTCTGATCTACATCTACCCAATCGTAAAGTTGGTTCAGTGTGTTGTTTTAGGGGCGGATTGACTAATAATTACTTATTACTTGACTTTTTGTGTGTGAAACATAGTCACAAGACATTTATTATTTTGCATAATATAGGTACAGTGGGCTGATTTCTATAGGTCCACGTATATTCATGCACAGTACATGCCACGGTTTTCTATGCCTGTCAATTTAGCTGTGGGTGGCATTTGCACATAGAATACTTGCATTTACAACATGTAAAACACATGTATATGTACACATGTAGGAAAACATTGTAAGGAAACCCGCACACCTGAGAGATTTTTCAATTTTAAGTAAAGCTATGTCAGAGGCCTACGGGTTTAAACTCTGACACCAGGTTGTTCATCAACAATAAGATAAAGAAGAATGCACATGTATGCAATGTTCATTGGGCTCTACAATTGATCTTCGTTAATAAACGATATATATTTTTAACTCTAATATTCCATGAGAAATATTATCCTGCAGCTTACTTCACAGACTTAAGAAATTTATGGTTCATATTGTACCACTGTTCAACAAATTAAGAAGTAGCTGATCTGGATCAAAAAATTGGCTACTATATTCAATTCTTAAAATATACATATTTCGATTCACTTAAAATTTTAATTGAGAAATTTTGCAAATTTTAATAATTCAAATTAACCAAACCTACTATTAATATTTATGATCTTTTAAAATGTTATTTTCAGTCCTACTCCAAAAGATGATAAAGGCTCAGTCAATATATTCTCCAATGATGGCAGCTTCATGAACCAGTTTAAAGCCTTGCTAGAGAAACAGAAGCAAGACACACAAGAAAAAGAAGAACAAGAAAAGCAACCAATAGAAGAAGATGTTAAACCCACCAAGAATGAAATTAAAGAGCCACCTATTGATGAGGAATTTGAAAATGAACATTTTGGTCATGGCAATGATGAGAGACGAAAAGCTGGAGATAGAGGCCAAAGGTAAGGCATTCAAATTATATAAACAATTAGCATATCTGCCAGGTTCTGTCCTGCGCAAAAGTTGGCTATCGCAGTGCTACTTACTGGGTTCAATTGATCTGAGCTAGCCAGGGATACATTTAAATAAACACAAAGCTTTTCATTGAAATTAGCCCAGTGGTTTATGAGGAGTTAAGATAATTACACACTTATAGAAGAATTACAATAATATAATATATTATTTAAAGATATGGATTATTTTACAGCATTAAACTATTATAAGCAATTCAGTATAAAAATTTAATTTTAAAAGTATAAAATTGAAAAAGGTACAATGTTAGATCTTCTTAAAATTCGTAGTTTAAGGAAAGAAATGAAAAATTGGCTTGGTAAAAAAATAATCTAAAAAGAACTTATTATTCTTATTTATTTTTTATTAAGAAAACGGCATGTGTGACTACAAATTATAGCTTTTATTTGAAAATAATGTTAACTGTTTCTATATTTACAGAGATAAACATCGTCGATGGAATGATAGGGGTAGAAATCGACCCCACAGTCCAACCACACCTGTTATTGAAGACAGAAAGAAGCTTGTTGTTGATAACAAAAATCCTCATAGCATTCCACCTCTTATGCAAATTCCTGTGATGCCCCCAACTAGTCAACCCACCGATTCTGATCATAATCAATGGTTGCTATCTGCTAAATCTGATGAAGATCCCGATTCCAGTAATGAGCTAAGCAGTAATATGGGACCAGGCCCATTACCCCCTGGTCCCTTACCACCAGGCATGATGGGCCCTAGCTTAATGGGTCCCGGTCCTACCATGACCCAAGGACCTGGACCTAAGATTGGTTCTGGTTCTAATATGGGGCCCGGACCTGGTATGGGCCCTGGCCCTAATATGGGCCCTGGTCCTATTATGGGTCCTGGCCCTAATATGGGTCCTGGCCCTAATATGGGTCCTGGCCCTAATATGGGTCCCGGCCCTAATATGGGGTCAGGACCTAATATTGGATTAGGACCTAATATGGGACCTGGACCGAACATGGGGCCTGGACCTAACATGGGACTTGGACCTAACATGGGACCCGGACCTAAGATGGGTCCTGGGCCCAATATGGGCCCGAGGTCTAATATGGGTCATGGACCGGGTATGGGGCCTGGACCAATGATGGGCCCTAGAGGTCCTATGCCTCCGATGCCACCTGGAGGTCCAATGCCACCATTCATGGGTGGTCCTCCAAATTTCCCAATGCCACCAAACTTCATGGGTCCAAACGGCCCAGGCGGCCCTTGCGGGCCAATGCCCCCCAATATGTGTGGTCCCGGAGGTCCGGGACCAAATGGACCTATGCCTCCGTTCTTTGGACCTCCCTTTCCGAATCCTATGATGGGTCCAAACGGTCCACCTAACTCAATGATGCCACCAAATAGTAATATGCCTTTCATGGGTGGTCGGCCGCCGTTCGGACCTAATGGTCCTCCAAACTTCGGCAATGGAAATGGCCCTCCTAACTTTGGTAATGGAAATGGTCCCCCTATGCCGCCATTTATGCCACCCAATTCCATGCCACCTAATTCCATGCCACCGAACATGCCCCTGCACCACCCTGACAAGTCATTAGAAAATATGCCAATGAAGAAGGAAATTTTACCGCCGCCAGGATTGGGCTTGTTGCCAAAAGACATGGAATCTTCGACGCCGTTCAAACCATCTCAAGGTAAAAATAATCAATTTTCATCAATTATGCTTATGCCTTTACATTATTATATCGTATAACACTGTAATAATGCAAAGGCTTACTCTAAATCATAATATAACTACTACAGTTTTCTGATATTTAGATCATCGATGTTTTTATTGTAAAACGTAGTACACATTATTTAAAAAATATATTACTTAGAACCCATTGATTCTCAAACAAAAATCGTCAGATAAACAACAATAAAACTATCTATAGTAATATTCAACGCAAGGTTAGTCTTGAATATGCATGTAAAATTGTTGAAACATTTCATGAAACAGTAACATTAATAAATAGTAACTATAAAACAAATAATCTGAATATCAGAAAGCTGAATTAGTACTACCACACAACCTCGGTACAAACGAATTGTTTAAAATGTACGAGACTTGGTTGAACGCTAGTATATGGTAAAGACTGGGGAGTACTCACAATTTCTAACTGAAAATTACATTAATGTATAATAATCCTTATAAATTAAGTGTTTTTAACCACCAAGTAAAAAAGTTTAATGTGGAAACAATTTAATAGCGTTATTTGTAAGAATTAGTATAAACATTGGACACAAATGATTTAGTAAAATATATTGCACTTATTGAAAAAAAAAAGTTAATATCATGTCATGGACCATGTGATGTGGGCAATATGATCTTAACTATTAATGTAGTTATACGGGCGGTAAGTATGCAATTAATATAAAATACTATTTGCGATTTTTGTATTAAATGCTGACGTATTATCAGAAACAGTTAAATATTGTGAGCCCCAGCTTTCGTATAATCTGGTACGATTAATTGTTGTGCCGGTTCCCGTCGCCGTGACGCCAGACACAATGTTGACTCGTGGTGTGCAGTTCTCTCTGCAGATTCGTTGCCGCCGTCACTCCAGCGAGCCGCCAGCGAAGTCGCCTGCAACGGTGACCATTGGGAAAATGTCCTGAAAGCAATTCATGCACAAGATCAAAATTTGTGGTAATGCCACTGTAGCAACTTTGATCCCAACAGGAGGATACGTGCTGTATTCTTTTTTATATTTACTTACATATTTGTCGCAATCACTGTGATGGAACACTGTTTATTCCTTTTTTTTTTACTTTTCTTAAATTGTAAACAATTTTGGCACATCTTTTAAATTTAAACGTAAAGTGCATTGAAAAATAAGTGATATCAAAAGCGCCTTAGCTTAATCAATTTCAAAAAAGTGTACGTCATACAATATTAATATTTATCACAATAGAATATTAATATTTCTGTTACACAAAAGATTATGTTACACAAAATAATTTATAAATATTCATAATATAAGTGTTGGATATGTATGTTTACTTGAAAAAAGTACGATTGTTTCAAATTTTTTATTAGAATAATCAAAATACAGATGTTTATTAAGTAATTTAAATTAAATAAAAATGTAATGTGTATTTTAATCGAATTACTGACATTGTCGAATTTTAAAAGTTATTTTAGTAATGTCTTTAACGATGTTTTTGAATTAATGATATTTATTTTAACTAAACCTGAGTAGCCTATTTGCAACCTTATTAGCATATTTTACTTATTGACTTATATAGAGTCCTTTAATTAATGTTTTTAATGGCGTGTAAGATTGTAATCCACGCGATCTTAATTTGATACAAGATAGACCATCTATAAGAGCGTAGCTCATAAATTGATGATGATGAATACAAACTAGAATCATCAATGCATCTATCAGTAAGTGGTAAAAATATAATATAGTATTAGTGTTGATATACCAATGTATAATAAAGTTTAAGGTTTGATTTTGTGTAACGTTACAAAATCACACACAAAAGAAGTACAAAAAGTGACAAAACCAACAAATGTGCGTTCAAAAAAGGAATTAAACGAATTTTACTAATTACAGAGGCTTTAAAACTGCCTGATAATTGATTCGTATAGTTATAGAGACTTAAACACCTCTTATTATTATGTAAAACATTAATCTTACTAGAACTAAAGATTAGGACTATTTGCGTAACATAATGGGAAATTCGATAGGACAATACTTCGTTCCGTGACTAACATTTGACTGACAGTAAAACGAGATTGCAGTCACGTTTTCTTTTTATGTTGTTGGAAGATCAGATGTAGCCAGACGCAAAATATAGACGCCTTCAAAATAGTAATTAGTATAATTTAGTTAACGAATTTGTGGACATTTTGAATTTAATTTTAAAATAAAATTTAAACAAATAATAATTAGATATTTTAAACCATCGTGAGATATGCAAAAACATTTAATGTTCTGTGTATAATAAAGTTTTGTAATTTAAAGAAAACAATTGCGCGAGATGGACAACATTTTTGTATGGAAGAAAATTGTATCTTCAGAAATCAGATACCTTCCCTTTTCTCAGTTTCTATGAACTTGATATAGCATCTATCGATTTAAATAAATATTAAATACTAATCGTTGGTAAGCCCATCACTTAATGAAAATGTGCAAAAATGCTCCGAATAAGCTTTTAGGGAAAAAAATGGGAAAATTTGAGAAACAGCAGGAGAAAGACTTGGAAAAAACTAGTATGAGTTAAAAGATATAGTTTTTTTCACTCAGTACATAGAGAAGAATAAAAGTACGTATTTGTACGATTTTAAGTGCTTGATGTAAAAATAATTGGCTGATAAATTCTGTAACTTAAATATTTACTTCACTCAAAATGAGGATAGCAGATTTTTTCAAACGTAATTTTTTTTTTTTGGCTTGCTCGTTGTTTAAAATACCTTATTTTCGTATGTAATGTGCCAAAGTTGTAAAGACAGACACTTAAGACAGGTAAAAAAAAGGAATAATTTAATTTGAAATGTGTGACTAAATAAAATATATTATTTAAAACTTCACTGTTCCATTACAGTATTTTCAGGTTAAATAAAACCTAACACAAAAACATCCTTTGTCGTTTTTAACCCTTTATATTAGATTATTGTATATAGCGAATCATTGCAGGTTCCTACACAGCCCAAATTCCAACGAGTATAAGGCGTTTAGAGAACTAGTTAGTAAGATCAGGGGCGAAAAGGGTGACAAGAAGCCTGAAGTTAAACCTGAGGATAAATATGAACCAGAGTTCAGTCTAGAGGATGATGACAGTAATGATGACAACAAATACAACAAAGATGATAGTCGAGATAGGTGTGTTAATTAATTATTATAACATTTAGTTTCGTTCAATTTAAATCAATCAATCGACTCGATAAGGCTACCTATCCACTGGAGCGGAGAGTAGCGGAAAAAATGTGTGTTTTTATACAAATGACAGATCAAGCGGCGCCTCTCGAGTTATCATTTTATTTCTCCGCTCCTCTCTGCTCCAGTGGACAAGCAGCCCAAAGCCATCAGTTTTATACACTTGAGTTTAAGCATTGACTATTAAAAACTAGTATAATAACTAAGATTTTTACTACACAATTTAATAATACTAGCTAGGTATAATATTCACTAAAATAAACTATTAATAATAAGTATTATTACGTTTTGGCTAATCATGCATTTGAATCATAAAAAGATTTGCTTGCAATAATTCATAATAAATTGTGTTACCAGGGATTATGGCTTCCACCAACAGTTCTCCATGAAGCGAGATCAGACGAGTTCTCAAAGCGATGAGGAATCGGACAGTAAGCGCGAAAGGCGCAAGAAGAAGAAATCAAGATGGAGCGATGAACCTCCAGCTGCAGATATTAAACCGCCCGGAGTAGTAGCACCGTTGCCACCTATGTTACCAGGTAGAGTAAGCTGCTACCTTTTGGAAAGTTAAGGGTACATTTCCACTGAATCGGAGTGGGGCGAACCAGGAAATACGCATTTCATTTCCATTTTGATTGGTCTATTATTGTAAGACTCGTGTGCACACGCACCACCGTGACAGTGGACACGCACCCTAATTGTAGTGGTTTGCAATCTAGTGATGCTTGACATGACATTTTGGTGTTTCTATCTAATAAAGAAATAAAGATGATGTTCTACTAATGTGTCAGCTCGGTGATTATTTTGTAAAGTTAAAGAATTACGGATTATAATGTCAGTTGAAACATGTATTCAAATAAAAAAAAAGCTTTAAATTAATTTTTATTTTAAGCCATTTTTATGTATGAAAACATGTTTCGATCAAGCAGAAATTTTTGCTGAAACTTTGTAATGTTGTTTTTCTATATAACTATTTTATATCTTCAATGTGTAAGCGAGATAGCAAATTTGCGAGTATACGCGGCTTAAAACACCCATTGCTGAAATTCCACAAGTTTAATTATAATATTTTATTATATTTTCCACCTGACTTGGCTAAAGTATGTATTTAAAAGGTCAAAGGGTTATGTAATTTCATTATTATTAATCTCTTTTTATTTGATTCAACGATTCCTAGGCGCTACATTGTCTAAGATTGACGAAGAAGGTATAAAGCTGAGTACAGTGAACCGCAATAACCAAGCGCTCATGCAGTACGCTATGACTAACTATGGCACTACTAACTTAAGTGCTGAGGACTGGAAGAAATGTGAAGACAACTTCAAACTTAATCTTTTGTATCAGGTATGTAAACCATGTATAGTTTACGAAATATAATTTGCATGAATTCGAATTATAAGAGACTAGCTCTTTGCCCGAGATGCCCGCGTAGACTTCAGGTATTTCATCCCTTATTTTACCGGTTTAGGGGAGGAATTTCCTCTATAGTAAGCAAGGGATATTTTGCTCTAAATTTCAAGTCCGTAGGTGATATCGGTTTCATAAGGGAGGTTCCGGAGCTGGTCTCTTACGAGGACTCGGGATTTACCTCCATGCAGTGATAGAGATCGCCCGGGTGGTTTTAGTGAGATAAGAATCCCCTGTATCTTCCCCCGGAGGCCACCCTGCCTTTTGAAGGTTTCCCCCCATAAACAAAAAAGGTCTATCAGTTTAGGCTGTGCGTTGTCTGTCAGTCACGCAGTCACGCTACTGTTTTATAAGTATAGTAAGGCATTTTATAAATGTTACTTATCCCTGGGTTTTTTTTAAATTTAACAAAAAAGGCTTTGTCGCTTAGCGACTATATCGCCCAATACAGAAGTGACAAGTATATCAAATTAACCTAAAGTTAATAATCTATTATCGCTTATATTGGTTGAATTGGTGCAAATTATATTTCATGAAATTATTTCGGTAGGATACTGTTAAAATAATTTCTATAATTAAATATTGATGTCTAGGACATGTTGAAGAAAAGACAAGAGGTGGAACGTTTGGCAGCTGCTGGCAAATACAAATATGAGTACGACAGCGATGAAGATACGGCTGAAGGGACATGGGAACATAAGTATGTATTTTATTATTATTATTATAATGCCGTAAGGGTGTAAATTCTGACACTGGTAACAGCGATCGATCGCAGCTGCTAGAAAACTCGTGTCGTTTGCAGGCGGGTTGTGATTGTATTGTTTATACATTTTCTAGCAATGCAGCTGTGGTCTTGGTCACTGTCACCGGTGCCGTAATCAGATTACAAGTAATATTATTTTTACATTGGATTCCAATTGGAATAGAATACATATACTTTTGGCACGCAAGACTACATCAACCACGAGAAAGCAGCCATAATTTGGTTTGACGCAAGAAAAGGCAGTTTATAGAAATCACAGACAGACATTTAACATACATTTTATTGATTATGTTATTCACATTTTTTGTTTATTAGTTATTATGATTAGTCGCTATAGTAGAATATTTTAAATAGGTTACGAGCCAAAGAAATGAATGCAACTGAGAAGTGGGCGGATGAACTAACGAAGCAGGCGGCTGGTAAACATCACATCGGCGATTTCTTACCGCCCGAAGAGCTGAGAAAGTAAGTTATGTGAAAACATACAATCATTTCTAATGAAGTTAATTTACCAAACGAATAATCAACAAAATATAATTACAAACTTTTATTTAATTTCACCTGTCCAGTTGTCTGTAATGAAAACTTGCAAGTTAAATTTGACCCACTTCCAGGTTTCCGATTGAGCTAAAATTTTGCATGTTAGTTCAGTTCCGATGACAATTAAAATTTTTATGGTAAGCATGATCTGAATCGTCATTCAGGATTAGCTCCAAAAGAAACTCTTCAACGGGTAACAGCACAGATACAATTTTGATGACAACGTTTAGTTTTTATATTCCAATCTAAAAGCTTGGTTAAAAACGTCGTTTATATAAAAACAAACTTACGACTAACGAAACTATTATAATTATCGTGTTTAATTAAGAGTCACAAAATATACTATGATCATAATTAAAAAACATGTCCAGAGAAAAGTAATTTATATTTCAAACCTTAAAGCAGATCACATTTTTTTTGGCAATTATTATAGTAAGATTCTCTATGCATTAATATACGTATGAAAATAAATATGGAATTCCTATTATTCATATCACTACGTACTACAGATTCATGGAGAAGTATTCGGCGTTCAAAAGTGGCAAAGAGCCAGACCTGAGTGACTACAAAGAATTCAAATTAAAAGAAGATAATGTCGGTGAGTGCGCTTAAATATTTTGTATAGAGTATTTATAATGTCATGGTGACGTATTGGTTACGAACCCGCTTTGCGAGCAAGTGTGGGTTCGAATCTGATATGTATCAATGTGATTTTTCAATGTCATATGTACTTCTTAGTTAATCTAAGACACCACTGACTAATGATGAAGGAAAACATCGTGAGGAAATCTGGACTTCAAAGTGTTAAATCACCAACACGCAGTGAGCTAGCGTGGTGATTAATTCTCGATCATTCTCTGTATAAGAACCGGCCTTTGCCTTGCAGTGGGACAGTTATAGGCTAATTTATTTATTTATTATTATTTAGCATCTGTTTTTAACACTTCCACTATCTACTATCAGTTCCTTTTCTTTTTTTTTTAAACCACACAGGATTTTCTCATGTTGTGGGAGTAGACAGGCAATAATTTTACATTGCACAAACACCCAGTCTAGATTCAACAATTTATTTGTGGATCACACAAATATTTCTCCCGTTCGGGAATCGAACCAAACACATAGCTATGTTTGCTTTAAGTACTTTTTGAATTATGAATGCATTATATATCATTTATCACTTGCTTAAAAACGGCGAAGGAAAACATCGTGCGAAAACTTATTGGTAGTTATTCATTATATCATACAACTGCTGGGCAAAGACCTCTGATAAGTAGTGCTTATTCGTAGACATGAAAAAGGACCTTAATTTCAAGGCTTTTCCCTAAAAGTAAGGTCATTACCTAGCATTGCATCTTTAGGTATTCAGAACACTTGTTGAAAGGAATGCATGCGCTCCTACGAATTTTGTGGTAATACTTGGATGTAGTCCAAGGCTCCGACTGATCATTGAATGAGTTGTACATATAAATCATTAAGTCGTGATAGCCTAGTGGTGGTGACCGTTGACTGGCAAGTGTGTGGTCTCGGGTTCGAACCCAAGGCGCGCACCTCTGACTTTTCGTAAGTTATGTGCGTTTTATAAATTAATTATCACTTACTCCGTGCCTCGGAAAGCGCGTAAAGCTGTTGGCCCTGCGCCTGATCTCCGACCCATCGGACTGAGAGTGAGGGAATAGTGAGTGTACCTGTTTTTGCGCAAACACTTGTGCACTATAATATCTCCTGCGTAATTGGCTAGTCTCCGTTGAGATTGGCCACTGTGACCGAAATTCGGTCAGGAGAAAATATATTATAAATCATTTGGTGACTATATTCTTATCGTTTAGGTACTTCACTTTTATTCGTCACTTTATTATAGACTGTTGTATGCACTTTAGGTTTTAAAATGCTGCAAAAGCTGGGCTGGAGTGAGGGTCAAGGTCTTGGCGCAGAAGGTTCCGGTATAGTGGAACCAATAAACAAGTAAGTCGAAGGTTTAATTTGGCATTAAAAAGTAATTTACCACGTTTTTGAAACGGACTAAAAACAGACGGACAAGAAAGCGAGTTAATATTGCAATGTCTTCCAGGGGGCATAATGCAGGCCCAAAAGTAATGTAAACGATTTTCAAAAACAGAACATTACATTTGGTTAGCATTTGGATTGTTCTGATAAAATAAGAGCTCCGCATACGCCCCCTGTTCTGAGCTGGGCTTTAGGTATCAAGTTTCTAGCTTATCGGGAAGTTAGTTATCGTTTGCTAATTTTATAGCGAACAGACAAACAGACAGACAAAAACGAATGACTAAAAACGAGTTATTAGACTAGAGATTTACGTATTTTTCCTATAATAAATGTTGGATTTTTTTAAAATTCAAATGACGAATTAGGTATTGATGCCAAGTGACTTTATGGAACCTCAAAGAATCAAGTTTGACCAGTTTTTTTAAATTGAACCCGTGAAGGCGCTGTTATTCGCTACGACTGACGTCATAAATACGCGAAGTTGTTTATCTAAGACACGACAAATACAAATTCAATGTCGATAAACTTTTATTCATCGTTTGTAAGTAAGGGGGTTAATGGTGTTGTATCAATCAATCAATTAATTGATATAAAATTAATTTCATAATTTGTATCTCTTTAAATTAACGGGCTCTCTTTCAAAAGAAAGAGACCTAAATCCTTTAATCCAAGACTTTTAATCTAAAATGGGATGGGGCACCCGTCGGGAACTCCCCACGGCTGCACTATAGGAATGCAGTCCTAGATTGTCCCCGATGAGTGCAGGACTATTGGAAAAAAATATGGTTAAAACTACTGGGCTATGGAAATGGGTGTTAGGTGGATCCGTTAACCTCTATTATGCCGGAAGAAATTAATTTCATTATATATTATTAGTAACATCTTTTTTTTCTCTATCTCAAAAAGAGCCGACAGTAGTATAGGTAGGTAATGTTTCGTGCGTGTCGATTCGTGCCTCTTTTAACAAAGTTCCAGTTCACGAAAATTGCTTTTCGTTTTACAGGAAAAATATTGGTATCGATTGAGGTTGTTTATTTGTTTAGCTAAAAGCAAGGGTCGGGTTGGCTCATTATTGATGTCAAAGGAAAACAATTATGATAGAAAATGGACTGGCCGCTATTAGGATATAAATATTAACATAATATTAGGATATTATAGAAGAAGAAAAATATTAGAAAAAATAAATACCTAACTTTATCGGAGGGACTTTCGATCCGACGACGGAAGTCGGAAGTTCGGGGAAACAAAACAAGACATCATCTTGTGTCAAACATACGTCACATTCGAGGACGTAAAAACTTGTACTCACAAATTATATTTCCCATTATTCTAGATCTAAACCTAAGTTCGATTGAATAGGTAATAAAATTCGTACCAGGTACTCTGAAATAGTACCATAGTGTCAAATTGGTTGTCGGTGTAGAGGTCAAGCGATCATATTAAACTATGGATTTCTATATTGAACCTATCACTCTTAAGTCCCGACTTTATTAGAACGGCCTACAAGTGAAATGTTAAATATTTCTGTCTTTCATTTAAGGTGGATAATAAATTCATTCATCATATCTCTACGTACATTTCTTTTTGTACAGAGCTAATCAGCCGGTAGCTAACTTGGGTTTGGGAGCTTCTACATCGGACGGCGTGTCACCTGAGGATGATGAGTTCGACGCCTATAGGAAACGTATGATGCTGGCCTATCGTTTTAGACCAAATCCTTTGGTAAGTTTTTAATTAGTTTATGGTATCTTGTTACCTGGTTATGTTGCAGCTTGTACATAATTATATCAGTTACGTCCACGTCACATCGACGATAAGTAGAATTCGTTGGATATCGGTCCCAGACGTTAGGCACATCGCGACCACGATTCACATACACCGGGGGTGGGACTTACTCCGAACTCCGACTTAAATCGAACGTCGATGTTTCGGATCGAAACGTAATAACGAAGACTATCTAACGCAAACCTTATCATCAAATGACTATTGTATAAATGTATTTAGTGCTTTCGATTGTCGTTTCGCCTGAAATCCATAAAAAACAATCGAATAAAAGGTGATTTAACGAAAGATTTTTGATTAATTCGATTCGATTAAATAAAAGTGATTTTACGATCAAACGTGCGATCCGTCAGCCGAAGCTTCGTCGTTCGAATTTCGGAATAGGGCCCAAGAAGACGATAATGTGACTGATCGGTGTTTTGAGGGTGACCCTAAATGAGTTCCCTTCTTACGGTAGCTAAATTAACTCTGCTTTCTTGTCGGTAAAAATGTTTTCCTACTCTACGAAAAAAAAAGAGTAGTTCATCCTTGATCGTAACGTCTATTCAAAAATAATATTGAAACGCGGATTCATATCGTTTCAATTTATCAATGGAAAAAAAGGAAATTTGCCTTTTGTTGACGTGTATTTTATTTTGTGAACCTATTATAGGTATTCTTGTTATGAATATTTCACGTGGCTTTTAGCCTAATATAATATAGTTCTACCCACGCGAAAACGTGAGTGTCCAGCAATAACAGACGACAAAATGTATCAAGGATGTTTGCCAAAACTACGATTACACTTGAACTATGGACTTTGCTAATTAGTTAATGACAAGATGTCATTGTCAGTATAAAAATATAATGCATGTGTAATTTTTTGCTTTTAAGAATTTAATTTTCATTACCCGTGGTCTTTAATTTTATAGACAGTTAGCGTTCTTATTGACAGCAAGTTTTTTGCCTATTTCTTACTGAAAGGCACAAAGAGATAGGTATGTTTGTATCTGACACTAGAGTTCTATACTAGGGGGGTATTCCAAATCCCTTCTTAAACCTTACTGCGATGGTAACGTGTTTTGACGCACAATAGTTTGAAATTTAGTAATGCTACTAAGAGTTATTTGGAATATACAAATATAATCTCTATAGACATATAAATTAAATACATTTTAGAAAGACTAGAACTATTCAAAAGCGTCGTAAAAATATTAAAAATGCAGAGAAAACTGAACTGTATAGTATACGTGTTTACATTTTTTTTCCAAAATTATAATTTTATTATTTAAACTTATGAGTGCGATATGCAGTCCATTGATTAAAAAACTCTTTTATTCCTTTCAGAACAATCCTCGACGACCTTACTATTAAGAGAAACTATATGAAGAAAAATATTCCCTTAGTTAGGTAACATAATATTTATCTAAACGTGTCAAAATTAGGTTCCGTGGAATTTATCGATGTTACTATTTTTACAAATGGTTGCTAATACATTTACTTTTTAATTTTACTGTCAAAGTGAATCCAGTATATGAAAATACTCTTATGTTGTAGTACTTAAATTCCATTTGATCTTCTTGGTTTTAATATTTGTACAATATCATCTAATATTCTGTTGTTTTATTACTTAAAAGGATTCAAATTCAGTAAAAATTGTGGAACCCTGTATGTAGAACCTATACCTATTTTTACCCGACTACAAAAAAAGGAGGGTTATGATAGTATATAGCATAAAATATTCTCGTCACATTGTAGTAATGCTTTAAATGTTACGACCAAGACTTTTTTTTATTGTGTAGAATCATCGCTAAGCAATATTCTTAATCAACGAACTGTTATAAGTTCTTTGGATCTAAATGGTTGATGTATTCTAAGCGGAGTGACTGCAGTCTCTTTCTTTATAGCTCATGTTTAACGTGGATATAATATATAGCGTAACTATTTTAAGTGTATAGTTACAAGCACTAAACTTACCGATAAAATCTCAAGCGGGAATTACTACGATATTAGGTAAGTAATAGATAGAAAAACCATCCCTTCTAATATCATTCATTAATACTCGTAAATAGTTTTTAAAAATGCAAATGTTTAAATGTTTATGCTTGTGACTGTACAATAGTTATACTTGCCAATGCCAACCATTTAAGGGCATGGACATTTGTCATGACTGCAGTTTTACCGAGTCTAATAAGGGGTTCCAATTTAATTATGTATCAAGTTTGTAAAAGTAAACTTTACACGTTACAGCCACTGTTTAAATAAACAGCGATGAAATAAAACGAAGATGTTTTATTTTTAAATGTAATGAATTATGTGTGTTTCTTCTTAATTATAGGTTTGGTCTAGATAGTTGTCAATAAAGATTTTAACGGTTAAGGAACAAACGATGTTTTATTTATTATTATTTATTATACCCCACATTTTTATATTTTAATTCAGATTTATTTTAATTCGCACTAATTTAGAGATTACAACGACAAAATCAGTTATCGGTTTTTATAGTTTTATGAAAAAAAAAATAGTATCCGCAATTGATTTAATAATTATGAAATTGCACTTTGAAATCGCAATTCTTAAATCTCGATCGAAAAATCAATTGCTTCAAATTTTTGTACACGCATTACTTCAAAAAACAAGAACCGCAAGCGAAGCCGCGTCAGCTAGTTTAGTATATTTTTCTGATGTTATATCTCAGTTTTTAGACTAAAACAATTAGTTTTCTAGATTCGAACGAAATTTACTCAATTCAACTCTATTGATCTCAAAATTATTTTGTAATTGTCCATATTATTCAGTTATGTTTTTTCTGTCATTACACAATCATCAATCTGTAATCAGAGTTGTTTGTTCCTTTTGCATTATAGAAACACGCAATAAAAGGACATGTTACTATATTTACTTGACCTGTAATGACAGCTCGTAAATCACCACATAAATACACGTCATTCACACAACAAAGTGAGTTATACAAATATCGGACCCTGAACCGAGCTTACGACCCTGAGATCCACTGGCGCCACTGCGCCATTTCACCATTTGGTTTGTGTTATATCGAAGAATTTGATAAGGGTTTTAAGATCGCAAGGAATACTGCATCATCGTCATCATCTTCTTGCCCTTGTCCTAATTTTATTTAGGGTCAGCGCCAGAGGCGGATCTACTTAAAGGCTTTTTGGGCTGCAACCCAGGGCCCCTCGAATACAGAGGGCCCCCAACCGAACTACATCACTACAGAAAACAGTTTCTTGTCAAAATGGCAATTAGTTGAGTAATTAGGTAGGGTATTAGCAGTATTAGCCCAGGGCCCCACAAATTCAAGATCCGCCCCTGGTCGGCGCAATAGGTCTTTCATTCATCTCTATTAGCCGACATGTCACTGCTTACTCTGGGTTTAATCGAGGCAGGTTAATCGAGTTGAGAATCGAATGGAAGAACTTCATTGTAAAACTTACATAAACATTTTTCATGACTTACGTGTATGTTTATGAATCCGAGATATTCGTACTAAAGACGAATTGGGTGAATTTAGACTGATCTAATTGTTGATGAGTCAAATCAGTTCGCGAAGGCGAACGCCGGCGCGTGCGCCGTCCACATCTCCGTTTAATTTTAGATACGAGTGACAAAATTTTCATGTGAGCGTAATCCATTCAGATAGTTTACAAATTCTTAGTTTTGAAACAGACTTCAAAGTGTACGCATTGTGTATATTGTGATTGTGTTACTAAACGTATTAGTGTTTTAAAACAGTTTTTATTTCGTAGTGTTAAGGCATAAAGTACAATGACGCGAAAAACGTTGCCCATACGCAAAAGTGCTAGTTGTCAAGTGTATAGCCACTTGAACTCTAGTAGTAGTGATACATCAACATCATCGTCTAATTCGTCATCAGAGAACTCTGATACGCCACTTAGAAGGTAAGAAAATTGTATCAATCGATAACTAATAAGTATTCAATTATTGAAAGAGTTTTGACCTTTACGTATTGCTCAGGTAGGCCTAACCGTGGCCATTGAACTTTAGATATCTTGTATGTAGGTAGTACATTGACTGAACGTAAAGCATCGCCTGTAAGCTATATCGAATGTGTCTGTCTCCGAGTTCAAACTATGGAAAATGCGAAAAAGGATACCTACACAAATTGACAGATATAAATAAAGTGAAAGAGATAAGCTAGTCCTGGCTAGTCAGTCATTTTATAATAGGTAGGTAATCTAATGGCTCTACATTCTCGCCTCCCACTTCTACCTTATGTCTCGTGTAGTATCTCGCCTCGTTCCTCGCTTGGTACTACCCTAGCACTCTCACGTTGTATCTCGCGTGGTATCTCGTCCACTCGACCTTCACTTCTAAAAAAAGTTTGTTGAAGTTCTAGCGGCATTGACAATGAGTTAACCGAGGTTTTATTTGCCTTGATCTCGGAGGAATTTGCTCCATTACTTAATTTTTTTTTCCTAAATTTCCTTCTTCCTTAGATTGATTTCTAGGAAGCGAAATGTTTGGTCTTGATTCCTATTTTTTCCGTTAAATACTTTCTTACTATCGGAGACTTACTTACTTATACTATACTTCGGAGAGCTTTTTATCATTGTTTTGGTCATTGCCTTGGTCTCAATTAATATTTACCTGCAAACCGATAAACTATTAGTACTTAGGTACCTTATTTATACTGTGCTATTTGTGTATCGCTTCAAGCCCATCGCCGCGAGGTGCAAGGCGAGACGTGAGTGCATGAGGCGACTGATGGATGAGACAAGCACTGCCCCGTTTATGTTCTCGATTCACGGCTCGCCACTCACGCAGGAGTTTATGCTATAGGGTCGGTCTCGAGCTGTTGAGCATATACAGATTATGCGAAAATCTTGAGGAGTGATAGCCGTGTCATGCGCCTCTGATATTTCATAATAAATTTCGCTAAGGAGGACATTCGAAAATCTAAGGCCCTGTTCCACCGCTTACTGGTAACGTGTCATTTAGTAGGTAACCTGCCAGATAATTTTATATAAATTTTGTTCTATTTTTGAATTTACCTAGTAGATAGGCAATACCTATCCGTAGACTGTGAAACAGGCTATAGCTAAATCTATTATAGGTATCCAAGTGGAAACTGTACTATTTTAAAAGATGATTGATACTTATTGACTGAAAATTTTGGCGCTACGGTTTACAGGCTTATCATAAGTAGGTTTAGGAGTTATGGTTATTGCTAGTGAGCTAAAGTAGCCATTACAACCGGCATCGATACCATGACCATAAATACTGAAATTATACTCACTGCATTCTACGTAGTTGGTAGGTATCAACATAACAAGAGTTGTATTAAATATTATGTTAACCCAGTTTGTTGGCTTACTTAAAACTGCTCGGACAACATCCAACAGTAACAAAATGGCTGCAAGATATTTAATAATATTTTCTGCCTGGGTATTGAATCCACGGCTTCACAATTAGCAGCCACTCTTGTGAATACTAGGGGCCATAAATATAAAGCAAGGGAAGGGACATTTAACATTATCTAAGCAAGTTCTGTGGAGCCAAAATCGCTATTTTGTGAAGAAAGTTAGTTATTGAAGCATAATGTAATTAGGTATTAATCTAATTACTGACATCCTGACTTACAAATCAGAGGTCTCAGGTTCGAACCCAAGGCAGACACTCACTCCTGACTCTTCGTGAGTTATGTGCTTATTATAAAATAATTATATATAATATAATTGCTCCGTTCCTCGAATAGCACGTTGTGCTGTCGGTCTTGCACCATCTCTTTCTGGTCGTGTCGGCTTCCCGTCCGATTGGATTATGAGAGAGAGGAAATAGAAAGTGCCCCTTTATTTACATATACACTTGTGTGCATTAATATCTGCAGCTAATCTCTGTTTGAGATTGGCCGCTGTGACCGAAATTCGGTCGGACATTTCAAATTGTTGAAAAATAATATTAGTCCAGCGATCTACTTCAACTTCCTTCCTACAAGACGCGGTTTCGCCACCTACCCTCAATAATAACAAAAGTCTTAAATCAATACAGGTAGCTTTAAGGTTAATATGAAGGTTAAGGTAAGGGTTAGTCAAATAGAAATAACCTCCTTGAATAGGATATTGACACAACCGTGTACGAAGGCTGATAGGACGTGGGTCGATATCGATTAGAGCATAAAATAACCATCGTTTAATAAAGACGTTATCGCGCAAATCGAAATACAAGAATTCTTTGGGTTAATACACATACTTAGTGTATGTGTATTAACACATCCACATCCGATTCGGTATTTTCGAAGAAGTTTCCATGAAATTTCTTCGAAAATACCGAATCGGATTCCGATATTTATACATTCAATAGGTTCAATCGTCTGCTACGTTCATCGGTCGCCAGACATTGGTCTTACTTCAGGAAAGATAATCCGGGATTGAGGTCAAGAGGACGCTCCGTGTCTGATACAGGACTCTGTGGCATCGTTAACAATGGTAAGTTATGTTTTTCTGTTATGACACTCCCAAAGATCATTAAAATCTACTTATTTATCAAAATTAGGGTAGGTACAAGAAACTGGCAAGTTGGAAATAGGAAACCCAGTTGGCTAGGCCCGACTTTAACCTAATTAGAATAAGTTAGGTGTACCTAGTTAATTCGAAATTAGAAACTAGTTGGCTAGGCCCGACTTTAAACTTAGGATAGGTACTTCAGTTGGTTTATTGGAAATTGGAACCTAATTGGCTAGGCTATACAAATTTCGGAACATTCCTTACAAAAAACCTCATTGAAATAAGAACCTTCTTTTTGAAGTTGGTTTTTAAATAAATTATGACTATGATAAAACTGATTGCTGGCTACTTAAATTTCCCCATTTCATCATCAACCTCTCGTTACTCATTGGTTTGGTTTGAAGATTGTTTTATAATTATATTTTCTACTAGCTGCCCCGCGCGACTTTGTACGCGTGATTATTTTACCTCTAGGCTTTTTCTACCCAACCCTACACTACCCTACGCTACTCTACCCTACCCTAGCATTCTCTAACCCTAGCCTACCCCTACTCTACTCCTACCCTACCCTACGCTACCCCTACCCTACCCTACTCTACCCCTACCCTACTCCTCTATTCCTACTCTTCCCTACTGTACCTCTACCCTACTCTACTCTACCCCTACCCTACCCCTCTATTCCTACCCTACTCTACCTCTACCCTACCCTACCCATACCCTACCATACCCAAGGGGTATAATGCCATATTTTTTTTCTTCGATTCTTCTATTATAGGCGAAGACTAATCCAACAAATCAAATACCATAAAAATCGGTCCAGCAGTTCTCGTGTGTGCCCACTAATTTTCATGGAGTCAACTTTAAAAATGGCAGAATTTCATTCAAACTTTTATCTTCTATATTTTCTCCCCAAAGTGATTGAATATCGAGATATACGTGTATAGTTATGCCACTTTGATGTCTCATACTAATACCGAATTTCTTACACAAAATATTCGCGCTTTTTGATAACTCTACCCATTAGGGGGAAAGGAGGGGGGCTTTCCCCCTAATGGGTAGAGTTATCAAAAAGCTAAAACACGTCTTATTTGTTAACCGAAAAGCTAATTATCAAGTTTAATGACGGATTTTTATAACTACTAACTTTAGTCCCCTTTTACATCTCCTCAGGGGAAAAAAAATCCAAATTTTTTGATACACGTCTTTCTTATTTTTAGCGCATAAGCTTAATACTCATTTTTACATCTGTAACTTAAAAAATAACGAATATCCCATACAAACTTTCACCCCCTTTTTTACCCACTCAAGGGTAGTTTTAAAAAAAAAAACAATGCTCGTCCTTTCATTTATCAACCGAAAAGCTGAATACCAAGTTTCGTACATTTAACGTTAAGAATGACGGATTTACGTACAAACTGTTTCCCTCTTTTTTACCTACTTAGGGGGGGAATTTCAGAAAATCCTTCCTTAGTGCACCCCTACGGTACTTAAAGAGTGTTGTCTCAAAATTTCAAGTCCATAGGTCTACCGGTTTAGGCTGTGCGTTGTCTGTCAGTCAGTCACGTTACCATTTTATAAGTATAGATTGTTTTCAAACTTCTCGCTCGACGATTTAATAACAGGGTAGTCAGGAAAATGGAAAGTTGTAGACCATTTGAGTCATACGAATACCGTATGATGGTATGACTGACTTACAGGATGTCGAAGTTTGAAGTTCTATTGTAGATGTACCTACCTACTATGTCTTCTCATAAAGTATCTACCAAAGATTGATAACGTCCATGAAGCAAATACTTACTTTGTATTTGCTTCATGATAACGTCACATTGATTAATGAATTGATGCACTATATTTCAATTAGTAGGCACTTCGTTAAGTAATTATTGTGACACTTAATAAATTAATTATTATTACGTAACTGTCTTGTCATGAATTTTATTATGATTTATTGTTTTGATTAGGTAGTTATATTTACTTAATAATACTTTTTTTTGTTAAAACGCATTGTGAAACGCAATAAAGTATTGAGTAGGTAGTGTAGGTACACCTACTTAGATTCAATGCCAAGTTATCATGTTTTTTTTATGACGATGCAATAATTGATTAAAACAAAAATGTTATCATGAAATTCTTAAATAAAAAGAAAGTACCTCTACCTAATAGATATTGAAGCAAAATCACGCAATCTTAATAAAAATTTCGTGACTACGAGTATTTATCGCTTATCGAAGGCCGTTATGCACTTATAAATATTAAAAAAATAAAAATCAACTTGAAGGAATATCACTATTTTGTATTCTTGCAGTTTGTTTATATTTTCATCACGGTACAATAAGAGCTAAATTATTGTGTTATATTTACTTTATTGTTTAAGAGTAGGTAAAGAGAAGTAAGTGTAGGTATGACCTAATACCATAGGAGTTAGGTTAGATGACTGTCGCTACCGTACCGACTGACCGAGTGGAATGGCACTATAAAAAAATATACCTACCTATGATAGCACCGACAAGAGCCTAGCTCTTAAATATAAGAATGATAACAATATAGAAATATGTGTCACTCTCACAATTCTTACCTGCACAACACAGTGACATAATCTAGACATAGTATATCTTTCTACATCGCAATTAATTGCATTGGCTCTCACATTATTTATTTTTACTGTACCTACTTGGAGAAGATTTGGGGTCCGCAACCGTTATAGTCAGTTTTATTCGGTGTAACGTTTTAATCACTCCGCTACATGCTGTGCCAACTCAAAATCCTGATTCAATTATTCATACTTACCGTTTTTTTTTGGCGCCCTAGGCCGTGCCGCATCGTGCCTCCTTTTAACGCCGGCCACTGGATGCATTTAGATACTTATAACTTATACGGTATACCCATAAATATAAAACACCCAGACTGAAAGAAATATTCCTCAATCACACAAAAAATTGTCCTATTCGAGAATCGAATCCGCAACACCAAGCGTAGAAGGCGAATCGCTATCAATAAGCCAATAATATTATCATACCTTTATTTATATTTATTTATTTATAGACTCACGCCTGTATTCCCCAGAGGGGGTAGGCAGAGGTGTGCGGTACACCCACGTTTCGCCGGCTATGTTATAAGTCCCATGTAATAGGGGGCGAGCCTATTGCCATTAACCGGGCACAATTCCAGACTCCGTGCTGCTACTGAGAATTTCCTAATGGAAAAACCCAATAACACTTTGCCCGACCCGGGGATCGAACCCAGGACCTCGTGCTCAGCAGTCGCGCTTGCTACCACTAGACCAACGAGGCAGTCTATTATCATACCTACCTATCTTAAATTCCACCTACACACATACCTACATAGATACATACATAGACTCACGCCTGTTTCTCAGAGGGGTAGGCAGAGACAACTGATTTCCACACACATGGCCTAAATTCGATTAAAGGCATATAGAAAGCTCAATAACAAAAAGAATAATTATTTTAAAAAATCCAAATAGAGTTTACTAATAAACGTCGCACTGATAGCCTAGTGGTATGACCGTCGACTTACAAGTCAGAGGTCTCGAGTTCGATCCCAAGGCGCGCACCGCTGACTTTTCGTAAGTTATGTGTGTATTAAAAATTAATGATCAGTTGCTAAAACGGTGAGGGAAAACATCGTGATGAAACCAGCACACCTGAGAGATTTTTCAATGGTGTGTAAAGCCATGTCAGAGGCCTACGGGCGGTTTAAACTCTGACACCAGGTTGTTCACCAACCACACGATAAGAAGAAGAACTAATAAACACATTCAATTTGACGCAATCAAAATCTTCATAACATAATCTTACGCGCATAAATTGTGCTCTCTAGATCCAGAGTTGGCGTATCTGGACATCGAGGCGGTGTCCCCGAGACGTTCGCTCCAGGCGATTGGCAAGGGATCAAAACACGATCTTCCGACACTCTACATCACGTGAGTTTGGTTTCGTCGGATGTAGACGATTTGTTTGTGCTTAAACTAATGTTTGTTGATGTCTGCGCTCAAACTTTACAATATTTTATGAAAATATTTTTATAATTTTCTTATTTCTGCACCCGCTTGTTCGTAGCGTAATTTTCTAAAAGACATTGACAAAACGGAGCTTCTTGATTTGATTTTTCGCTGTGGACACGCAGAAAAAGATGCTCTTTTGGACTATAGAAATCATCTGTCTTGTGGAATAAGTGTAGGTACGCACCTAATTTACAAAATCTTTCTTCTTTCGCCTGCCCTAATCCCATTTTACTTGGGGTCGGCGCAAAATGTCTTCTTCTTCCATTCCTCTCTATCAACCGTCATCTGAGCATTTACTCCTTTTTCTTTCATATCAGTGCTTACACACTCCATCCATCTTTTCTTTGGTCTTCCTCTCCCCTTCCATCCATCAACACCTATATTCATCACCCTTTTAGACACATGCGTTTCATCCCTCCTCATCACATACCAAGCCAGAATATCTAACTTAATTAATAATAAAATACCTAGGTACCAACGGGATCTTTCTGATTTGCCCCTCCTCGGCCAAAAATTTCTAATTTCCCGTCCCCACTAAGCCAAAGACAGCCCATGCCTGTTAATGTTTTTAAAACAAATCGAGTGTCTAATCGCTTGTCGTGTGATTTAGACGTGCTTGTTTATTGTCTTTATCGCGGCATTAAGTGTATTCGTATCCCCACTTGTTCTTAGAGGCGGTCAGCGTTACGCTAACAGGCGCAGCGCTGATTGCGATCGTAGTACAAAAGGATTATGCACCGTAAAGTCATATGAGCGAAGAGTCATTTCGGAATGAAGAGATTACATATAATAATGAAGAAAGAGACATGAATCAAAGAAGTGAAGAGGACTTAACACAAGACGTTGGAAATCAACAGAATGAAGAAATGGATTTAATTTGTGAAGGAGATCAGGAAAGAAATTTAGGTGAAGGAGAATGGACAGTAGTTGGGACTTCAAAACGGTTTAAAGCAGATAAAATTAACATCTGTATAACATATAAGGATAAATTACCCAAACAATTCTCTTTAGCAAAATTGTTTAAAGCTCAAGATATATCCGGCATTAGTTCTTTGAAATATGTTAACCCGTTTAAAGCAATAGTGTCCTTTATAGACGAAGATAGTGCTGAAAAATTAATATCATGTGCGGAGTTTCAAAAATTAGGATGGAGAATTTTAAAGTCTTGGGAAGTACACGTATCTTATGGCATTATTAGAGATATAGATATTGGTTTGTCTGATTCGGAACTAATGGAAAGTATTTCCTGTAACGATGCTCAAATTCTTTCAGTCAAAAGATTAAACCGTAGAAACTATGAGTCTGGTTGGCAAGAAAGTGAGTCTGTACGCCTTAGTTTCAAAGGAGATCGATTGCCAAAATTCGTCAGTATTCACAACCTCAGAGTCAAAGTGGAAGCCTATGTATTCCCAGTTACGCAATGCTCAAGATGCTGGCGATTTGGTCATACAGCTAGATTATGCCCATCTAATAAGATTATATGCCCTAAATGTGGCAAACATCATGCAAATTGTGATATTCAAGAATTCAAGTGCGTCAACTGTCATGGTAATCATATGTCTCTGATAAAAACATGCCCAGCTTTTATTAAAGAAAAAAAAATAAGGGAGTTGATGTCTGAATTTAATTGTACATATGCCCGTGCACTAACACTGTATGTCCCACCGTTTTCACCGGCTCGAAATGAACAAAACGGTCTACAAAATCGTCACGTATACTCTCAATCTGGTGCATACAATGATAAGGGGAGTAATGAGTCACTTTTTCCGACTACATACGCGACTGTGACGGCTAAAAAGCATGAAGGTAACATCCAAAAGAATTACCGAAAATCTAAAAAGAGGAAACAACACACCTCATCGAACAATTCGCCGCAAGAATCGCCATCAACACAAACAGGCAATAACAATATCGCGGAGGACATGGCAGGGGGCGCGGGCGAGGCGACGGGGACGACAAGGGCATCAAACACCGACGCATTTGCTCTGGCCGGCCGCTCGCAGCCGCGGTTGCAGTTTAGGTCGAGAAGCGACGATGGGAGCTCGAGTGATGTTAGCGAAGAGTCTCAGTCAGATTTGTATGATTTACCTCCTAATAAGTCGGATTCGAAAACTATACCGTTTTCTTTATTTTTCAAGAAGTTAATGCGAATAATTTTTTCTACTAAATACAATTGGAATGTTAAAAAACAAAAGGTAATGGACGTGTTTATCGAGTGGATTAGACCGTATGTAGTAGTAAAGTTTGGGGACTTATCGATGTTCAAAAAGTTTTTTGATTTTATTTCCACGATATTTAATGGATAGTAACGGTACTTCTAGACATAAAAACGTTAAAATTAATATTTTGCAATGGAACGCGCAAAGCTTACGACCAAAGTTATTAGCATTTGAAAATTTGTTAATTCAAGACAAAATTCATATAGCCGTTGTTAGCGAAACCTGGTTTGATCCGGAATGGGACTGTCGAATCAAAAATTATAATGTATTCCGTAACGATAGGGACGACTGTTACGGTGGGGTAGCTATACTTATACACTCATCTGTTACGGCGCAGTTATCTCATCAGATAAACACGGTCAGCGGAATGCAGATAATCAATTTAAAGTTATTTAACTGCAAACATATAAAATACATTGTTGCAATCTACTGTCCACAATGGGTTCAGACTAGGATGTTGGACTGGGATGCTATATTCTCGCAATTTCCTAGAAACTGTTTGATTCTTGGGGATTTTAACGCACATCATTCAAATTGGTCACATAAAACTGACTCGAAGGGCTCTCAAATATTTAATTCCCTTAGTGATAATAACCTTTCCACTTTAAATGACGGCAGTTTTATTCGTATAAAGCTAGTTGTGAATAATTTGCAAAAAAGTGCGCCTGACATTACCATGGCTTCTTCAGATATTGCACATATGTTTAATTGGCAGGTCAGCAATGAGTCATTAGGAAGTGATCATTTGGTAATTAAAATTTCTTTAGCAGTTTCATTTGATCACTCCGTTCATAAAAAAAGGAATTTTAAGTTAGCAAAATGGGATGATTATAACAAATACTTAGATGATATTTTTTCAAATTATCAGCATAACGAAGATCTACAGTTAGCCTACAATCAGTTTATTGATCATTTAAATACGGCTGCCGATAAATACATACCTTTAATAAAGTTCTGTTTAAATCCCTTGAGTAAATTTAAGCCCAAACCGTACTGGAATCCCACATTATCACAAGCTGTCGCTAAACGGAGATTAGCATTAAAACAATTTAGGAAAAATCCTATTCCTAGGAATTTAGACATTCTGAACACATGTATTGCAGAATCTCAGAAACTCATGAGAGAAGCTAAGAATAAAAATTGGCACGAATTCTGTGATTCCCTAAACGAAGTTTCTTCTCCTTCTGAAATGTGGCGAAAAATGAAGTGGATAAAAGGCTTTAGGTCTCAAAAAACACATATAGATACCCGTAATGCTGAATGTCTTTTAAACTCCTTATGCCCTGCATTTGTTCTCCCGGCCCAACCTTCTTTCTCTTCTACTAATGACAAGTTGGGGAAACCTATAACTTTACATGAACTTGAAGTGTGCATTAAAGCAAAAGATACTGCCCCTGGCTGTGATGATATTTCGTTTTCAATGATAAAATACTTGCCACAGTCAGGCAAGAAGGTGCTGCTTTATTTATATAATTCGTTTTTAACTGTAGGTTATATTCCGTCTCAGTGGCGGGTTATAAGTGTCATTCCTATTCCTAAGCAAGGTCGGGATATCAATTTACCAGCTTCTCTCCGTCCGATCTCATTAATTTCATGCGTCTGTAAAATCATGCATTCGGTCATAAATAAACGGTTAGAATGGTTTTTCGAAAATAACCAGGTTTTTTCAGAAGAAACTGTAGGTTTTAGAAAATCTAAATCTTGTTTGGATAGTCTGACACGCGTAGTCTCTAGAATTCAATCCGGTTTCTCTAATAATCGGTGTACCCTAGCGTGCTTTCTTGATATAGACAATGCCTATAACAATATTGATGTTAAAAAGCTATTATTAATTTTAGATGAACTAGGCGTCGATTCAAAAATATGTCTTTATCTGTGGAACTTTCTAAGTTCTAGGTCTCTTAATATAAAGCTTGATACCTTCTTCATTACTAGAAGTACCGGTCGTGGTCTAGCACAGGGAGACCCTTTATCCCCACTTTTGTTTAATGTAGCGACATATTACATATGTAAAGCCATAGATAACAATGCTTTTGTGTCACAATACGCGGATGATTTTGCTATTTATGTTGTTAACAATAACCTGGTCTCCGCAAGTAATACTCTTCAAAATTGCTTAAATTTAGTTGTTAAATTATTAGAAGATTTAGGGTTAAAGGTGTCCCCTTCTAAAAGTAAAATTTGTGTTTTTAAGAAAGGCCCAAATAGATCTCAGGTCAATATTTCGATAGATGGCGCACCGCTACAAGAAGTTGTTAATGTAAAATACCTAGGGCTTTGGCTAGATCGGTCTTTAAGATGGGGCAAACATTTAAATGAGATTTACGAAAAAGCTCTTAAGTATATTAATATTCTGAAGGTTCTGGTTGGTCCCGGCTGGGGTGTGCACCCTAAATATCTGCGACTATTATACATAGCTCTCATTCGAAGCCGTTTAGATTACGCAAGTTTTTTATTTGATAACAGTTGTCACTCAAAACTATATAAATTAGACAAACTTCAAAATCAAGCGATGCGACTTATTGGAGGTTACATAAAGAGCACACCCATCCATGTCATGGAAAGTGATCTTTGTCTACAACCGCTACACATACGCAGGATGCACTTAGCAGGCAAGTTTTGGCTAAGATCGAAATCTTTTACAAATAACCCTACTATTGCAGTTTTAAATGAATTAGATTTACTTATTGGTCGCAGATATTGGAAAAATAAGAAGATTCCTTTACTAATTAAAATTCATAATAAATTTCGTAGTAAAACTATTAATTCAAATGACCAATTAAATTGTTTTAAATTAAATTATTGGATGAGTTATTATAATATTAAAGATGTAGTAAGACCTCAAATAGATTCTATGACCGGTGCCAAACGACAATACAGTGCCACTTCTCTCCGTGATAATTGCATTAAATATCTCGAAAGTAATTATGTAGGTTACTATAAAGTCTTTACTGATGGCTCAAAAGAAGGTAAAAACTCCATGGGGGTAGCATTCTTTGATCCTCAATCTAATAGTTCTATGAAATTTAAAATTCATAACAGTATTTCCATAATGTATTTGGAGCTGTTAGCTATTTCTGAAGCATTGTACTACATAGAATCGATAAATAGTAATAATTTCGTAATCCTAACAGACTCTAAAAGTTCACTTCAGCATTTAGCACGTTGCGTCTCTTGTTTAAGAGGTACACCGATTGCTTATAAGATCATAGATTCATTGGATCGTTTGAGAGTTAATGCAAAGAATGTTATCCTTCAATGGATACCAGCACATATTGGTTTATTAGGAAACGAGAGAGTAGACTGCTTGGCCAAACAAGCTTCAAGTGACGGTGTGCCATTAGACGTACTTCCATATTATACAGATTGTATTTATTACATTAAGGAACACTGCTGGTTGAGTTGGAAGACACATTTTGACCTTAGATCTTTAGAAAAAGGAGTGTGGTATAAAACTCTACAAAACGAACCATGGAAGTCTCCCTGGTTCGACACATGTAGACTAGGAAGATCTGAAATTGTCTCAGCTCTTAGACTTCGTTCAGGACACATTCCCCTTAACAAGTTTGCTTTTCTTATGAAAAAAGTCGCATCACCAGACTGCTCAGAATGTGGTAAAGTAGAAGATGCTTTTCATATTATGGTGGAGTGTGTTCGGAACGAAGATCTGAGGGCTCAATTTCTGGCTCAGTATGACGTAGATTTAAGACAAATAGGGGGTTGCAACAGTGTTCTGTCGTATCCTCTGTCGGAAACGGCAAGAGCACTGTATAAACTTGTGCAAGTGGGTATGCGTAGGCGATAGAACTAATTTGCTATATATTTGTGTTTGTAATTTTAGAGGTTATGTTTATAATATTGTATCTGTAAAATTGTGATAGTAAGGCCTTATGGAGCGAAATAGTCTTTTGACCAAGCTCCTTAAATAAAGATTATAAAAAAAAAAAAAACAAATCTAAAACTTTCTTAACTTCAAGGATTAAAACTTTGAATTTTTCCTGTGTGTTATAAATCCACGTGTAGCAAAGCCGACAAAACGATTGCCAGACAGAGCAACGCCTACACAGACAGATAATATTATAATAAAGAATTCTAGATCTTGAACAGTTATAATAAAATGACTTAATAATAGTTTTGTTTTTATAACGAATTAACATCAATTTCAACAGCTGTGGTTTTTCGTTGTCAGACACGTGGCCTTCTGCGTGGACGAATGAATTAAAGCAGCCCTGGGGGGGATGACGTAGATATTACTTTTAGTAAATATAAATATTTACATGTCACTTCGCTTCTGCATAATGTTGCCAGATTTATTTTCTAAATATATAGGGACTTAAATGAAAAAAAAGCGAGACTGGAAGGATAAAAATCTTTATACTATTATTTTTTAGTCGTGTACAATTAGAAAAATCTCAGTTTTTTGTATGTTTCACTAGCTTTCACCCCCGACTTCAACCGCATTATTTTGGGATAAAAAGTCTATGTCACTATTTGGCCAATAAACTGGGGTCTTTATTAAGAAGACCCCAAATAGATGCAATAATTATATCGTAATATCGATCGGTACGGCCTAATGATGTTGATAATTATGTTTATTATGTCGTGTGATCCGATTTATCATTCCTAGACAATGCCAAACATAGTCGGTGAATGCAATTAGGCAACAAAGTACCATTGCCGACATTCTCGCATATTTAGTAGACACGGAAATGGTTGCTGAATCACATTAATTCACCTGGAAGACTAATTACTGCTTTGTCTTGCTTTTGATAGGTCAGATAGCTGTAGATTTATCTTTTTTTAAATTCTAACTAATATTTTATATGCGAAAGTAAGTTTCTTTATCTGTTACCTTTTCACGCCTAAACCACTGAACCGAATTGAACCGATCATCCTGATATTTGGACCAAAAATATTCAGGTGTACAGAAACGGATATACCTTTCATCCCAAAGAAAGTTCCCGAGGAAAACAACAATGCTAAATTATAAACTTATGATTACAATGCTTCACGACAAAACTCGAATCTATGTAGGTATTTGGATATAGGTACCTAGTAAGTACCTAACTACCAACCACCTGCTCATCCATTAGAAAATTGCATCTTTTTATGTATGTAACACTGATTTGATTAAAACATAATATGAATGATTCAAATCTGGGAGCATGGTATGAAAGCTAGCCAAGTCTAGTTCATGATGATAGTTGAAAGTTTTATAATAGGTGTTAGTTCTGTACAATACCTATGGCTATACTTAGGTACATTTTAAATTAAAATATAAAAATAAACAAACCTGGTTGTTCGATTAAGTTATAGTGGTATAAATAATTGGTATTAATAGGCTCGCCCCCTATTCAATAGGCTCGCCCCCTGTTACATGGGACTTGTAATAAAGCCGGCGAAACGTGGGTGTACTGCACACCTCTGCCTACCCCCTCTGGGGAATACAGGCGTGAGTCTATAAATAAATAAATATAAAATAATTGGTGTCAACACGTAATAGATAATTTGGTTAGTGGAGACCAAAGATATTGGAAAGAAGTATTTCTATGGTGTCGAAGGGTCACTAACAGAGTCGTCCCACAATTTTTGTCCACTAGTAAACAAAATGTATAAAGTTGGCTATTAAGGAAGGAGCAGCTATGCTGCTGCTTTTACGAAACGACCAAACCGTGGTACTCAATCGTCAAAGATGCAAACTAGCGTAGCAATCAACTCCACATAAAATCTCAAAGCGTAACCGGTCTTGCCAAAATTTTTACAATTAATGTTTTTGGTGGTATCTACTACACTTTACATCATTTGCACTAGATAATGCTACACGCCGAGCACAATAATTGAAGTAATTCTCAGATATTCTGGTAATAGTTTGGTTTGTTTATCTTATCATAACAACTTTTACTGAAAGCTGTAGGTAATTACCTACTTATTTAGGTACATAAGCTACATACTATCGTTATGTTTGTTTTTTAATATCTGTACATACCGTAGATAATTTTGTTGCGTCAAATACAATCTAGTTACTTATTTACAATTTAAAAATTAATATGTAAGTAGGTATAAAAATATTTCGTGTAGACGGATGTATTCCTTAAGACTGAGAGCTAATTTTAATAAACCGCTGTACCGTATGGGCCATAACGCCCATAACACTCACTTAATATCCTTGTAAAATGACAATAAGAAAACAGAATGGAAATCAAATTTTCCGCCATATTTTCCATCTTACATATGATTGGAATCAATATTGTGCGCAATGCACCACTGCGCATGTTTCCCTAGGACCGGTAACTAAATATTGTGATTTTAACTTTCAGTTTTCTATGTTAAGGTTGAATTTAGATTGCAAGGGGTGGAACCCCAGAATGACAGCTCGTGGTACGGCTGGAGTGGACAGTGTGCACTATCAGAATTGTGTAGTCGGTACAAAATACGTAATATTAACGCAATATCAGTGACATCATTTGTGTTATCAATAATACTCCAGTGTTACATCAATATACAACGTGTGTTTCAGTGATTTCGTATCGTAACATTGTAAATTGTAAATTTACATTAAAATCTCAATTCGGAATTTTTAGTTTAGTGGTAAAGCTTTGATTTTAGGCTAATGTTTTAATGCTAGTCTTTGTGCGAATGAGCTATAACATATTTACAGGTAATCGTATTTAATAGGTAAAAAGTAACGTAAACAATATGCTTAACTAACAATCTAATAGGTAATTATAAAAAATTAAATGTTATAAATTAGCACATAAATATTAATAACAGATTTATATAAAGTTAAATAAATATCTACAATACAAATAAAAGGAATTTCAAACCTTTAGTTATGCCAGTTATCTAGGTAGATTTTTCCGCATTTTACTCGTAAATTAATGAAATATTATCCCTCATCTAAGTATTATTATAATAAATATAAATATTGGTTCACTCTACAGCACCATATAAATATAATTTAATAAGTGAACCATTAAATTAAGGTGGCATTAAAATAGAAATTAATTTGTTGTTGATTATTATAAATTAAATACTTATTTAGCTTGACGAAAAATTAGAATGATATCGAAGCTATTCTGGTTTCAATTAACTCAAAACCAAAGAGGTCATAAATTCATAATTAAAAAAGCCAGCGAAGTTACTAACAATTTTATAAAAAAATATAAAAATTAAATTATCTCGGGACGAGCTGGCCAAGTTTCCGTGAATATCGGAGTTTAATTTAAATTGAATGTGTCGTGTCATTGCATGTAATCCAATGAACTTGTAAGTCATCGCTTCTCTAACCGTGGTTATTATGTTTGCTTCCCGTTATTTACTCGTCTGTAAAGCACTATGCAGTTTTCAAAGAATAAATTCTGCATTATTAGGAATGATGGAAAATATTTCTATGAGAATTTCCGCAAACTAATCATTGGCATTATTGTTTTGAATTGTTAAGATACATAATAATATATAATTCCTTCCGGGCTAAGAATTGCTTCTGTTTAATTTTAAAACGATCAGTTTAGAAGTTGCAAATGAGTTAAATGGTAAATTATTGAGTCAGGAAATTCTGCAATTCATATAAATATACAAACGACAAAAATTATAATTATATCAACTCAAAAAAAACTTCATAAACCCGCAAAAAGTTGGCATTTTTGTATGACGTTTAATTATAGATAAGTAGGTTTTTTAACTTGCCAAAAAAATTTGTTCTGATTGGTCCTAAAATACATGTAGTGTATAAAAAACTAACGAACTATTCACCGAAAAATTTTGACGATTATTTAAGACCGTTTTTTTTTCGATCATCGCTAGGCTTTTATATTTATAAAAAAATATAGATCAGATTTTAAATCATTGTAATTTATGTAAGTATTAATATATTTTCCACGCCTTATAGTTTTACTACAATAAAAATTCTATCTGCTATTCTAAATGGGCTCATTTAAACAAAAAGTGATTTAGAATGTACAAAATAATGTACTGTAGTGTCTTTAGTTTCTTCGTAGCATAATATTGTGTGAGAAACGTGTATATAAAATATCAAGTCATTAGTCGCCTGAAGAGAATATTTCGGTAAGTTTTTTGCGAATAAATTTTAATTAAAAGAAAAAGTACTTAAGAACTTGGCTCTGGCACTTTCTTATCTAGTTGGTTTTGTGGACACAATCCAAAAAGAAGGAAGGATTTAGATAGAAGGCGATTTTTTTTTGTTTTTTTATGAAAACCCAATGTTGTTAGAGTAAAGTACCTACACTTATTATTATTATCATTGAATGTGTATCTTACGTATTATAGATTTTGATCAGTATTTAATATTACTTATTAAATTTAAACAAATGATTTTCCTTATAATATTAAGATGATATTTATTTTTCTCTCTTCAAAATATTATTAACTATCTGTTTATATTATTTATTACGGGAAATATTAAAGGAAAAACATTATTATTAACATATATTGCATAGAATGTATAGGTAAACTAAAAAGGTATAATTAATGAAGCATATAGTCAATCAAAGTACGTAATAATTATAATTTATTGTAGCTTTACGCTGGTCGTGGTATACCGATTCAGAAATTATCCAACTTTTATGTTGGTCATAAATCTGTACGATTTAACGAGCTTCGCCTATTTAAAGTATACAGTTTATGGAACAAAATGTAGTATACGTATGTACTAAAATGTATATAACCTCATTTAAAACCGAAATTTGAAAATTTTTTGACCCAACATGCTAAATATTACTAATGGTTTGGTATGTCTTTTATATTCCATACTTGTACCTATATAATAACTTACAAAATATGAAAGCCTTGATAAAAAAAACTCTGCAGAGTTTTTATTCATTGATTGTTTTTTTTTTTATTTAGTTAAATAAAAAATAGAACTCCTCGATTTCCATTTAAAAAAGGATTTTCAAATCAAAAGCTTCTTAATCGACAGAATCGGCGTACCATCTGCCAGCCAGACGCCATTCATGCCCTTATTATTTCTAGGTATTCGGCATGGAGTGTGACAAGTTAACCCCTTACCATAATACCGAGGCTTAGTGCCTGCTTGCGGCTTTTTGAGAGCTTATAATGCCAAGGTACAAAGGAATTGCATGTGCATGATAAATGTGTTGTTGAATTACGCTTAAGATATGAGTATGTGATGTGTTTTCCTGTTTAGTTCCCTTTAAATGTAGTCATTTGAAGTATTTTTGCTTCTGAATGTACTGACGTACCTGTGTTAAGTAACTATCAACTCTCTTTTTAAAAGAGCACATGTAATAATATAAGTAAAATTTTTTTTACGTTAAAACGGTTTTGTCATCAAAACTAAAGCTGTGTACCAAATATCAGATCAATCTGTCAACAGGAAGGGGGTGAAATATCGATTACAAATAATAAATATATAATATATATATAATATAGGTTTAATAAAACCGTTTAAAAAGATAGTCAAAGGGAATTAAAATCGATCCATAGATTACAAATGAATAGCAATAAACGATCGAATGAGTCCTAAATCGTCGGGAAATGTTTTTAAAGGGCCAAAAACAAGAAGTCTGCCAATAAACACTTCCTCTACTAACTTTAACGTGCTCTAACAATCTAAATTGCAATCGTAAATGCTCTGCTTCCCTGTTTTCCCTGTTTTGTCTCGAAATCGTGTTGTTATGTGTCCCTGTCTGTAATGTTTGTGTTCCTGTCGACGATAACATCTTCTTTTGTTCCATGTTCAAGTGGAGGGCCCACTTAGCGCTCATCTTGCGTCTTTTGCAAGTTTGTTTGATGTAGCCCACATAGTATTCTATTCAACAACTATTCTAGTGCTGCTATAGTCTTGGTGACTGATAAACCACGTACAAGAATACATGAATGAATTTTATAATAGTCCTTTGTTTTGATAGATGAATTGATTGACTAATGGGGAAAATTGTTACTTTATGTTTCGTGTTCAGATTTTATCGTACCATAATGTGAATAAATGACTGATTTAATTAACCGAATTTTACTGTCATATAAGGTTTTTATCAACGAAAATGTTTTGATCATTTGTACATATAAATTATTTCTATTTCTAACGCTTCCTGGTTAGATAAAGGATTTGACAGCGAACTATTAATTGTTTTATGTACCACAAATTGATACCCGCTATTAACACTATGCCATCTCGAAATAGTCAACTTTACAGTTAGATGAAAAGAGAGAAAAATGTGATAACTTTTAGAGCTTTCATATTTTTTTTATCTAATTTCAAAATTAGATTTTATTCTATTGCATAGAATTCATTTGCATAGAATTTTATTCCATGCAAAGAAGGTACATTATTGTGTGATTCTTTATTTTTTCGAAAAAAATGTAATTTTGTGAGCATACAAAAGATTAAAAAATAATATTTATTTAAACACAAAATAGCCAAAAATCTTTAGCGTAGTGTTAATTGCTGCTATCGAAATAATCTATTTAAATAATATACGTACCTATCCTTACAGTGTTTAAACTTTATCAATTTTTTGTTAGTAAAACATATTTTAAAAATTGATAGCAAGAAGTCTTACCTACCTACTTGTTTATTTTCACCAAAATCTGTATATTCAAATTTAAAAAAAATATATCGGAGCAGGCGTTACAAATCCTCCTGTAAATATGGTTCAATTAATATTGTTCATTGCTCAAGGATGTTACAGCCTTACCTTGACATGTGTAGGTCGGCGGGAGGGTCGAGCAGCGTCGGTGCGGAGGAGGCGAGTGACGGCAGCGACGCTGAGCGACCCCGCAAAGGACATCACCTCCGTGTCCCCACACCGGCCTTCCCTCAGTGAGTATCCCAGCTTATTTTAGTAGTTGCGGAGAAGTCACCTCACCGATGACGGACGACGAAGGAATTTTGTCCCCCACACCAGCGAAGTAGGGTCATGAAATCTTTTGATGACAATTGGAAAAACAGTTCAAAAAGTTAGGTATGCTCCACTGTAGAACATAATACTACTTTCCTTCAGGTGGCTTCGTGGTCAGAAACTTGTTTTTATCGTAATAATTTAAAAAAATGCTCTATTTTATTTGAGCTTGGTTTCGCGGACACAAAAGACCGCAAACAGTACTTTCACTTTCTGTTGCATCTGCCGGGTGATAATGATAAATTGCGAGAATAAATAAAAAGCACTATTCTAACTAGGTAACAAACTCCTTGACCTCCACCCTGGAAGTCCCAAGTTGGGCACCAAACATTCACAAGACTTGGGGTAGGGAACTGGAACTTTTAAACAGCTGCGAGAGGATTTTAACATCACCATTTCTGCTGTTCACTGCTAGATAGAGGCCTAGTCGTGCCACAATACAGAGTCGTTATCCTTCCGTATCTAGTTTAAAGAAAGAAGCTGAATTCGATACTTTTTTCAAGTCATCAGTCTACCTGGCTGTGAAGTATTACAACTCTACCTATTTCTAACAGTAACATAGCGACGACGTTACGTAGCATTCGAAACACACGTAGATTAAAGTGTTGCCAATGCATTTAAAGATCTCCACACGTGAACACGCAAATGCCGCTCGTGGTTGTTTCCCTCGTAGCTAATCGAATGGAAAATCGATTATAAACATCGCTATACCAGCTATAACTATTCTCTATCACCTATTCCGCTAACTCTCACTACCTTTATAAATTTATTCGACGATACACCAGAGCCGGATTATAAGTTTTATGATTCTGCCGCCCGGCGCCCCATGTACCTTTCTAAAATAATAATTAATAATAGTAGGTACGTAGGATTGATAATTTTCAATAGGAATTAGTCTCTATTGGGATTTAACGTATTGGTATAAAAAAACCATTTATCCTCTGAAATCGAGTGAGCGTCCTCTGAAATCGAGTGAGCGTCCTCTGAAATCGAGTGAGCGTTCTCTGAAATCGAGTGAGCGTCTTCTGAAATCTGCCGCCCCCTAGCCCGCAGCCTATACAGCCTACTGACAAATCCAGGACTGCGATACAGTAGGCGCAAACTTACTCAGGCGGGCTGAAGTTAGTCGCGAATGCGGTACACATTTTAAGGACTAAAGAGATGGAAATACGAATACGCATAATGCGCGAACAATCCAGGAGTCTTTCTTCAGCTCGAACGAATTAGTTTGCGCTCACTGTATAAAGTGATAATTAATTGGCATCAATTCGACTGGAATTGGTTTACTTAGTAATACATTTAGGGATTTTCCTTAACGACTTTTCCTTAACCTTCCCATCTCTAAACTCAATTTGTTAAACGTGTTTAGAAATAGCTATTTCATTTATCTTTTTTTATTCTGTTGTGGAAGTCAGAAGTTTTAAGTAGCTTATTCAGTTTTGACGTCTAAAGTATCTACTAAGTATCATTACTCATTCATGGTACAACTTCTGATTATTGCTGTTCAGGACAACTTTACTTTGCTCAATATCACAAAGCACTCATTACACAAAGACCACATTTTTTTTTCAATATCTACAGGAGGGCAATACCTATACAATGTGAAATTTAATTTGAGTTATAAATAAGTACTAATGAAATGATCCCTACCAAATATACGTATCAGCTTGACTAGATAGTGATTGCGCAGTTGTATTAGACTAGGACGAATTTTTATGTGGCTTAAAATATCTATCTTGTTATTATCTCTTAGAAAGAAAAAGGAAGGAAGGAAATAAGAAGAGTCTCAGTCATTGTAGAAGAACAATAGGTAGGAACCTATGTGTATAATAGTGAATTCACTCACTAATAGCTTTGGGTTCAAAGGTCAATTTATCTTTGCAAGAAAAGTGGTGGGAACAAAACTAGACAAAAAATATTACTTTATACTTATTATTTATTGCTAAAAATATCACCCGTAACTACTTCACACTATTGCGATTCGCATACAATAACTAATGTTTTTATTTAGTCACTTAACAACAGTCATAATACCTATACCTAATTTGAATAAATACAATACATATTTACACATTTTCCGTCGTATCTTAAAACGTAAATAAGAGGCAAAAACGCTGTGATAAGGCACCAGCATTTAGTTTTCAGCCTGATGTTATCGTAAAATAGTGTTATGCAGTTGAACGTGTACCTAATTTGACTAATTTTACTACATAAAAGTATAAGAAACAATGTCCGTGAATGTTCTTTCGTGAATTTGTAAAGTTGTGATTGTGGAGATGGAAAAAAATGGGAAATCAAGTGTGCCGCGCTCAGTAAGATGGTCATTGCGCAGGGAGAGTCTACCTTTAGCTCAACTAAGACAGGCTTTTCTAAAAGGAAAACGGAGTATCTCCCCAGATTCTTTACTTTGGCGCCGTCGGTAAGTGGAATTTAATGTATGATTGTTAAAATAATAATTGTGGAAATGTGGAAACCGCCTTCAATTTTTTCTCGCTATTCACAGTAATTCTAAAGAGTTTTATTAGGCAATAACATTAGGTTATAGTGTCATTCTCCTATAAAATTCTTTAACGTTTCGTGTTCTATGCAATATTCGTGGTAACGAGCAATACAGTCTCTTCTCTATTATTTTCAATTGGCTTTTTATGCAATCTAACGTTTTATCATAGTATTCTAACTTAGAATTATTACTTTGCGTCAAAACTTCCCATAACAATAAAAATCATAAATAAAGCAAGATAATTATCATAATTTGAAATTAAATAGGTACTTAACAACAATGTTTATTACGTAAGGTGTCGAAAAAGTTGCTAATCAACTTAATAGCCACTTAATTTAGCAAATTTCCAATATTTTAAGTATCGCTCTTAATTTACGTGTGCCAACTGCTGGTATAATTGATCATTTGCCCCAATTTCCTTATAGAGTATTTCCTACTTATCATGAAAAGGTATCGTGCGAACAACACATTCATTACAATGTAAATTGACTTACTGTTATCAGTAAGTAAAGAGGCTATCAAATAGAATAGGGTTTATCTAATATTCAACTCGTATTATTTCATTTGACCCCTCTGTTACATAATTGTCCCAGTTCATGCATTACAATGGAGCGATAGACTAAGTTGACCTAGTGGATTCATCGAAGCGAAATGCAAAATCGTTAGTCATCTGTTTTTGTGACTGCTAGGGTTGCAAGAAAGATTTAATGTTCAATATTATTTATTTTGAAATATTAATACAGCTTTACTCACGGAATAATTTTGGGAATGCTGACTAGTTCGAACTCAAACGGAGTCCATTTTCAAAATGCCTCACTGTTAGGTCCGCGACGCGCCGGCCGCGGCCACCGCGTAACTACACTCGCTCTTGAAAATGGACTTCGTTTGAGTTCGAATCTAGTCGGGCATTCTCGAAATTAATCCGTGAGTCAATCGTCCGCAGTTTTACAGCTCACTTGTTTGAAAATATCCAAATACTGTTCACATCTTTTCCGATGTGTTTGATGTACAGTTTGGCAAAAAATAGTCTGGACAAATTGGGGACGTCACTGGCCCACTGCAATTCATACTATAATTCAAAATTACAAGTTAATTGGTACATAGGTACTCCTCAAATTGAATTAAATGAGTTACTTTTAATTTATTTTATTACTCACAAACAGTTTTTAAGATTTTTATTTTTAGTTCTAGCTGTCACCGTTTCAGAATCTTTTTTGTCAAGCTGTACACCTTTCTTTTTAAATTATTCTTTTGATTTAATTATGTCTCCTCGTAATTACTAATTAAAAGATAACTCTAGATAAACATTTTATGACAATCTAATCATGTGTCACGAGCACGACCATCGTGCCGCAAAATAATAAACTTATACTACTTTCAACATAGACGTTACACCGACTTTACAAAATAGATATTGAACTGCAATAATATTTTCAAAAAACTTATGCTTATTATTTAGATTTTATACAGTTCTTACGTCTCTCCTAGATGTATAAAAATATCGGAAAGAATTTTAAACATATTTAAGAAATACTGACACGTGATAATGACTGCATCTGTTGTATTATGTATTGTAGAGGTAAAAACGCTATGCTAAAGATTACTTATATCAGACAAAAAAACTTAAATGTTTATTTTAGGAACATAAAATAATTTACTAATAATTTAATTTAATTTATTTTAATAATTTAATTTATTTAGGAATTTATTTTTATACAACGGGTTTGCTTGAAGTTTATCCGTCCTTCGACAATTTAGGATTGCAAGTTGCAAGTTTGCAACTCTACCCCCAAATTAAGATACTTAATGTCAAATTTAAAAAATTATGTTGATATAGGTATTCTCTTATATTTAAGAGCTAGGCTCTTGTCGGTGGAGCAATCGCCACCTCTCTCTATCCTCCGTTTGTCTTAGGAAAAATTGAAGGAAAAAGAGGTAAAGGACGGCCGAGAAAGACTTTTTTTTATCAAGTGAAGGAGAAAGTAGGAGTCATGACGTATCAGGAAGTCAAAAGACAAGCAGAGGTTATAGGTATACCTAATATTAGTATAAATTTTCAGCCAGGTCGATTGCAGCTGCGGTATTATCATGGTTATAAACAGCCAGTCATATCAGTACTTAATCTACGTTATTCAAGCTTGCATAGAACAATGACTGAGTTATTATATGCAACATTGTGAATGAATACTTAATTAGAACTAACCGATAAAAATAGAGCTATTAATGTAGCGACACGTATAAAATGTTTCCTCTCAAAATCATAATAAAAATGGCAGTTAACGAAACATACGATGAAAGTGATAAATGTTAGCCATTTAGTAGAGTCATGTCATGGATGGTAAATTGCACAATTTATAATGCTAGATGAAATATTTGAAATGTGAGTAATGCAAAATGGGTGGAAATACGCTTTATTTGTGTAAACATTACCTATAAACCCATCAATTCAATTCGGTTTGGTATGAGCATGCATTTAAGTCTCGTGTCTTCCCATTCTTTAAAACTTTTGACAAGCACCTGAATGATGAGTTTCTAGTCTCAAACTACAAAACTACTAACAATCAATTAATACATTGTTTAAATATTCAGAAAATGTTTTAGCATTTAGTATTTTTATTTACTTTTTACTTTTACTTAAATTTTTTTACATGAATACTTCCAAAAATTGAAGAACAGAATGTCAAAATACATTTATTTGGGTAGGTATTAGTATCTGAAAAAGTTTCGTTGTCTTGGTCGACACGATAATATTTTATTATCTTTAATCGCATATCCAACATATTAATATGTCCACAAATCGGATGTCATATTTGTCATAAGCCAACATTCAGCGCGGGGCACCGATATACATTGCGGTTGTACAGCTCGCGCCGAGTCTTTAGAGTAGCCGATGGGCGCCTTTCGGCACGAACCGGGCGCGCGGTGGCGTCGATTGTGGCTTTAACAAAACGCGCAAACCATATTAACGGACGAACTGTACCTTGTCTATTCGTGCAACATGATAATAAAGGAACATACAGTTTCTATTCGAATATACCTACGATTTTTACTGCATATTTATCGATACTATAATCTCGTAAAAGAATTACTTATTACAAAAGACCCGATTACTTATGTACGGTATCTAACTAAGATTTCAAACTAGCCCGCACTGCTTACGATAGATAATTTAAGAAACTCGGAATTATGGTAGAGAATTATAGATCACTGTAGGCGTTCAAGTTAGGCCAATTAGGCGCCTTGCCAAAAATAAAAGGCTCTTTCAATGTGTGCCGAATTAAAAGAAATTAATAATGTTTTTGGTGATGGTGATTATTTGAAGGATACTTGAGAATATTGTGTTTTTTTTTCATTACTATTTACTAGTAATTTTAAAATAATTCTAGCAGATTAGTCAACTACACAGGAGATATTATAGTGCACAAGTGTGTGCACACAGGTGTCCTTAAACCTGTCATAAGTTTTAAAAATACGCCTAAGTTTATTGATTAACGTTGTCCTATTTCCAGTAGTCACTTACATTAAGGTAGGAACACTCCTTATCGATATGATGACCTACTACAAAATGAGGTTAAATTTCCTGTAAATATTAGAAAAGCATTATGATTCAATATTGAATCGTGTTTCGAAAAGAAATCTTTTGTAGGAAGTTGGAATTGCGCCCAACGTTTACTAAAATGCTTTCATATTTGATACAGAAAGGTGGTATCCGGTAACCGTATTAAGATTTTCCAATCTTGGTATGGTTCAAGGATACAGTTTCTAAGGTCGAGGTCAATTACAGCTTAACTTTGTTCTCGAAACGTTATTAAATATGTAGGTATGACGCCTTTACCTTTTATGTAAGGTTTCCGCTCCGACGGCGACGCCTCAACGAAGGTTGTTTAAATTAGATAAGTTAATTGTTAAGTAACGTTAGTTTAACTATAAACTAGATGCATTCCAGGAAGTATGATATGATAATGGCTTATATATTGCGAAATAGGTAGATTACTTTTTAAATTTTGTACGCTTATTTTAGTAGAATGCACATGAGATACTAAGAGGGCTATCATAATTTTTTTAAACAATTTATGACGCTACTATCGCAATCAGGTGTAGATAAGTGTCAAGTTTATGGGTCTGGATGTTGTTAAATGAATTCAAGCCAATTCTAGAAGCAATGCAGTACGCAGCAATGAAAAACCATGAATTTAAAGTAGAACTAAAGATGATTAGATAATGATAATTAGGTTAGTGCTGAATTTTGAGGACCAAAGTTAGAACCAAATAGTCAATGGTATTGAAATAAGGCAAATTAGATAAACATGTAGATAATCACAGTATTTTCTTCATATTTGATTAAGGCAATAAAGAAAATTAACTAAAAAATGACCTAACCCAAACTTATTAATTTAATTTACTCAGCCACTGAAACCATCCATCAGGTAAAAGAACAAACAAAGAACTATAACTATTTACCAACTCATAGGACTTCCAAGTCCTGTAGGTATTCAGCATTGGAAGGTACTGACTACTATGTCGATGGATCGTTGAATCTCATACCTACCCATTAATTACCCAAATAACCTTCGCTTAATCACGTAAACCTCAACATACGCAACTTGCTAAAGAGGTCTGTATAATTTTCCATATACACAGCTATGAGTTGTACTTGTAACGGAAAATAACCTACTATTATACATATTTAGCGGAAGGCTATATCGCACACTTGACCCAATATGGTGTCGCTAAGTGATTGAACTTTACACTGCATTCAGCATTTACTGGAGAAACGTCAGACGTGACTTTTTAAACGGTTTTATTTAGCTTGCCCTGTTTGTTATATTTTTTGTTTGGTTAAAATTTAGTAATTTAAATTTTATCCCCTTCCTGTTGGCAGATTGATCTGTTATTTGGTACATCCTATTAGATCTGATGACAAAACCGTTTTACGTAAAAAAAAATCTTATTTATATTATTTGCTCTCATTTTTAATGTACGTATTCTCGAAGGTTTTTAAAAACCTTTACAAGTCTTAGATACTTAGATAGTGGTGTTAATTCTCACACGCTCTAAACTAATTTAGATCTCTTTCTAACAAAGATCATTAGAAAAGGATGGAATATTTCAAGCTGTCAAACTAGTGTATTTATGTGACATCAACAAGAATTTAAGTTGGCACGTCTTAGATGTTGTCTAATTTCACGTCAATTGCAAGAGCTCGTCTAATTTGACAGGTCTAATTTGATGGCTTAATTTGCTGTCCTTTTTCGATGGTATATAATAGAAAGAGATATAGTTAGACTTTAATTACTTTAGGGTGATCAAGATAATCAGGACCAGTGTGCTAATAATCTCGTTCCTGAAGTCCAGCTAGCCACAGCTCAAAAGCTTTGGGGATTTCGATACAAAAAGCAGAATAAAACTTAGCTGACCTACGAGCTAAAACATTTATAAACATGAAATGATGAGACTAATAAGTCAGTTACGACGACCAATAAATTGTTTTATGAACACTTTAACTGTAAGATTTTTAATCAAGGGCAACAATGCAAGCTAAATAAAGGAAGTCTGCGACCTTGTATCCACAGTTAACTTATCTTGATTAGGTGTAAATAACGTTCTTCCAAGCCAATAACATTAGTAGGTAATCAGGTTTATGTATGCAAAATGTCAACTACTATTTGCACAAGTACCGGTAGTAAGTGGCGTTGACGGCGTTGACCAATTAACACTGCAGACTGACCTTTTCGGTCAATAAATTCAAGTCAATTAAGTGATATCACCTTTCGTTTGTCAGTACTTAGTTTTAATTAGGTTTCATTTGTGTGGCAAGAGAAATCAAATGAATCGTACCATTGTAATGATTTAAAGGCATTGATTTATGAGGTCATTGTAATGTGCTTTGCATAACGATTTCTTTAAGTAAGTAATAATATTAGTAAAAATTTCTTTTTACGTAAAACGGTTTTGTCATCAGAACTACAGGTATGTACCAAATATCAGATCAATCGATCAACAGGAAGGGGATGAAATATTGATTACTAAATTTAAACCAAATAATAAACAGGTAAATAAAAACCGTTTAAAAAAAGGTCACTCCACGAACTAATCATCATCATCATCAGCCGGAAGGAGTCCAATGTTGAACAAAGGCCATGAACTAATAAGTAATTGATTTGGTTAAAGATTTAATCAAGAAAGTTATTATTTCCATGGTCTATATAATTATATCCAGTGTATTATCATGTCTTACCACAGTCTACTGCTGGACTTCAACTCTCTTTGAAGTTAGGTAGGTACATGGCCGTTGCTATGCAAACGTGTTATTATTGGAGCAATTCTCGAAAGACATAAAACATGAATAGTTGTATTTTTATCGATTGATAGTGGTCTACGAAGAGTTCCATTTAAAACGTTTGAAGTTTTTTAGAGGAGTGAAAATTAAAATGAATTTTTTTTTAAGTCTTTAAGCCTCTCAAAACTTCTTAATAGAAAATATATTATTATTAAATAATAACTACTTTACCTACCCACGGATTAATTTCGGGAATTTGTCGCGGCGACATTCGCTCTTGAGAATGGACTCCGTTTGAGTCCGAAACTAAGTAGTCGGGCATTCCCAAAATCAATCAGCCGTTTAAATAGTTATTTAATAATATGACTCACGAAAGTTATTATTCTAAAACACTTCTTAATAGACTTTACAGTTTTTTTTAATAATAATTAACATTTAAATTGAAATGAACTTAAGAGGGAACTAGTGATTCCTGTTTTAAAAGGGAGTTGACGAACTGCTTATCTTGTACATTGTAACAGAACTTATAAGTGATTGCGATCAAGATTAGCATATAAACTGCTTTAGTTGCACCAACGATCACGTCAAACTATACGTCTCTTGAAGCGAACCACCGTGGTTTATTAACATACTAAGTGGTCTGCGCCCTCTAGTAAAGATCCATGCCAACATTGATAAAATTAATTAGGTTGCACATAATTAAGAATTGCATCCAAGCCATTTTAGAATTTTAAGCATACTTTCTTCTAGGTTTACATTTGAAATAATGTTTTATTTAAAACAACTATAACCAGATTAATAGATTAAGACAAAGGAATAGACGTGCCACCAGGATTAAATTACTAAACAAAACTAAGAAAAATCCTACCTACTAAAATATTCAAAATTCTTTCTACAAAATTTTGAACTTTAGTGTTTATAGTATGCATAAATACTTTTAAATGTTTATGAAAGTACTAATGATGAAAAACGGTCCTCAAAACACGTTTTTAAAATTTTAAATATATTTTTTGGTTACAAATATTTTACTAACGTAGCCCTAAGTACTACGGATTGTAATATCTGAAAATAAAGATTAATAATAAGATAGCTTACAGATTTTTTTAGATAAACTCGTACGGACCAATCTATTGATATTAATGACAAATGTATACTTAGTTGACTGAAAATATAACTACATTTCGTTGTTGTATGATTTATATTCGATTTAAACCAAAATTATAAATTCCCTTTAAGTGGAAGCTAAATTAGAATCAGTTTAGTAGTTTTCTAGTTTACTTTTTGTTATAAACAAACCCACGCTTCATAATTCGTAATTTGAAAGTGGTATGACGTCAGTAGACGGTCGCCAATGTGTTTACGCCAAGTGACGTCGTGACACTCCCTCGAGTTTGTGCCAAAATATTTTTAACGTCACATAATTTTAGGTATTCAGGCTACGCATTGAATCTGTCATGCACGTAATACTAAACGGATATGACCGCCTCGCAAGCGCGACTGCTGAGCACGAGGTCCCTGAATTCGAATTCGCAAAGTGTTATTGGGTTTTCCCACGGAACAGAAAAAACTGTATTTTCTGTTCCGTGGGTTTTCCATTCGGAAATTCTCAGTAGCAGCATGGTGCCCGGTTAATGGCAATAGGCTCACCGCCTATTACATATGGGACTTATAACATGGTCGGCGAAACGTGGGTGTACTGCATACAACTCTGCCTACCCTCTCTAAGGGATACAGGCGTGAGTCTGTTATGTTACGTTAAACGGATATCACTTTTTATTAATTTTATACCTGTCTGCCAATGTTGATAAGCTGTAAGTAAGGTAGCTACACACATAGTCGATTCGGCACATTCGGTTCGGTATTTTCGAAGAAGTCCCGATGAAATTTTCTTCTAAATACCGAACCGAATGTGCCGAATCGACTATGTGCGTAGCTACCCTAACTTGAGTAGCTGTAATATACGTAATGATTCTTGTTACAATTTTGTGTCGTATATAAAGCGAAGAGTTACATCACTTGAAGCTATTATTGTCAAGACTCCTAGGGCCTCCTCCGGTAATCTACTGCGCAACCGTAGGTAGGTAGATAAGTACATATTAGTCATACGTAAGCTGCTATACAGCTACAAGGACCATTTGGCTTGGCAACCGTAACTATAATAAAATAAAATAATACATTTTGAATTAAAAAGATCTATACCTACATATAAAATAGTACCGTGACCTTAGTACCTATTTACTCCACGACCGTGACTGACTGACTGATAGGAAAGAATATTATACTATTACTACGCTGATAGACAATGCACGGCTAATACCGTTCGCGTTGGTCTTAGAGTATTGTTTGAGTACCCCAGAGGTGCACTAAGGATGGAAGGGAAATTTCACAATCCGAGCGGACAAAGCATGGAGCAGATACTTAGCATCCCGCTTTCTTTTTCATGGAACAGATATAAGTCACCCTATTTAAAAATAAGTAGGTATTAAACTCCCAGTTTTACATTCATTCAAGTCCTCAAGTCACTGAAATAAATTAATACTACAGGATACAATAGTTCTTTAAAAGTCTTGATAACGTTTTCTTTAAAAAATTTGTAACTACGCATTAATAAAAATAATTTCAGTCTCAATGCTTTCATATGATCCTGTTCTTAGTTTTCTTAAAAATAAGTAAATAAATAAACCACAAATACCACAAACCAAGTGTCTACATATGACATAGAAAAAGTTACTTTGGGACATGAGTACATGTCAGGTTCGAAGGTTTTCTTATAATAATAAAAAATGTAAAGGTAGATGAGTCAACAGTTGATAGATTAACTATAGCTGACTAAATGCGTCATGTTTTGTTACTTATCAGTTATCACATTATCAGACTAATAAATGGCTAGATTGTCTGCTGTTTAATAAATCGAAAAAAGTTTCAAGATGATTGTAAACCCTCATTTTCGTAGTCTCCTAGTATGTAGAGTCACATTTTTCAAACTCAAACTCCTTTCCTTTTTGCCGTCTTCTTTTATCTTCATGTAGAGCTACCTTATGCCTGCTTACCTGCTACTCTTATGTTACATAGTACAGACAAAACGTTGATTTTATCGGATCATCCTTTTATGTCGTAGAGTCCTAACGAGGTAAGAAAATGTATCGGTGTATGTGTTTTCCCAAACACATCCCTTACACACGATTTTCAATAGATAGAATTACCTAAAAAAAATTAAATTATTTATTTGACGAGTAACAAGGACTCAAAGAGTTAGTAACAGTATTTACTTAAAACTATGTTAGTATACAGATTTACACATAGTTTCAATTGATTTTCGTTTTGAATCAATGCAATGCCTCAGATACCAGCCGAAATTCTGGAGCAACGATTCAGAACAGCAGTCCAGCCTATCTGAAATCATGCCCAGGATGCCGTTGGAGCTAGCCCGCACCCTGCGCACAAATGATGCACATCTTCTTCTCATTGTAGCAAAAAACATTAACCTAAGAACGTTAAAACCTAAGAACGTTAGGGTAAAATATAAATAGTCTACAAATAAAAAGACTACGTCTACGTTCGCGCGATCGGGAACATAAACCATTAAAGTTTATAGACATGGAAGCTAATGGATTTAATATAATAAATTTACGTCTTCCTATACTAAAAGTGACCTACTTCAACCCTGTATAACGACCTGTTTACAAATTACAAAGAAAATCGGTGGTTTATTGAACTTTTTTACTACTTAAATTGCTGAGTTCAATCGTGATTCGTGTGTATTTTGTTGTGATCTAAATGTATTAGAGTTCCGTCTATAAAATGATCGTTTCGATTAAAATAATCAATGATTGAAAACATGTTTTCGTGAAAATCGCACTGTAATCATAATAAACACTTCTTTTCCATCAGGTAAATAACACTCTGGGAACTATATATTTAGTCATGAACTCACGACAGTGCTCCAATCTTCCGGGAACTGATCGTAAATGTTATTGATCTCCAGTTATGAGTCGTCAGCGCTCCTGTAAATATTATGCGCTGAGAATATTGTTTACACATTCATAATGGAATATAATATAGATTACAACATTCAAGGACGAAGTGAATTCATTTTCTTGGAAGATATTTCAATCTTAATATTAATTAGGAACTTCAAAAGAATGTTATGGTCGTTAAATGTTATATTAACAATAACAGTATTAAGTGTCGCTAAATCTCTCTACCAAAAATAGCTGTACTTAAACTCCTTTTATTATGGAGTATGTAGATTGTAGGGCTAGTGGAGTAAATGATTATAATATACATAGTATCATCAGCCATGAACGTTGATTGACATTTCGCAAAACACCAGAACTCTTTTAAAACTTTTAAAATAACAATTCAGCTTTTACCTTTTACACAAACACCATCGCGATAACAAGTATAAATAAATGTGTTATTTGTATTAGTATACATATTGTTCAGTATTAGCTATAAAACCGGTCTAAGTATTAGGTATAAAATGATTCAGTGATATGGCTGTAATTGTTACCAGCATTTGTTACAATCGTTAGCTCTACCTATAACTGCTTAATGTAGGTAGGTATTTGCACGTGACAAACAAAATATGCTAATGTACGCCCATATTATCACTTATATCAGCAAATAATTTAGAAAAATAGACTGAAATTGGTACATTTATATTTATTTTTTCTATATACCTAGTACCAAGATAATAAATAAAATAATAATTAAACCAAAGTAACATATAGCGATTAGGGAGCATTTTATAAATGCTGCAGCAATGACGTAAGTAGGCAGTAGACGCAGTTATTATTTTTTGGCAAATGATAAAAGTTGGTTTCCTCATATTAATTGAATAATAAGCACTGAATACCTATTATTTATTTATGCGATTATAGTGCTCACGCAAATACAGGTGCACTCTTTTTTCCCTCTTCAGTCACTCACTGTTATAGTCTCATATAGGACGGTAATCGGCATCCGACACGGCCGGAGAGAGACCAGGCGCAGGAGCGACAGCTTTACGTGGTCTCCGAGTAGGTGATACTTACATAATTAATTTATGTAATACACACGTCACACATAACTTATGAAAAGTCAGGGGTGCGTGACTTGGATTTGCCCTTAAAGTACCCTGTGATTTGCCAGTCAACACCATTACTGCTCTTCCTTCCCTGATATTATCCCAGTAGGTACCTACGTAGCCATGAGTTTGTAGTTCCCGTTACCTAGGAGATTCCTGTAGGTACCGGATTATATCGATCGGTCGTGCGCTACGCTACCCTGTTTCTGTCATGTCTCACAGATTAATATAGCTACATACGTAAGTAATAGTCATAGAAACAAAACGTGATAGGTGTTTCTGACAAATATAAAAAATAAATTGGAGATAAAAGAGCACATAGAAAATCAATCTTGATGTAAGTAAAAGTAGTGGCGTACTAAACTAGTCAGGAATCCGGGAGCGGCAAATCGAAATTGGTCTTCTCAAAAATACACGTTTTTGTAATGCACATTTTGTAAAAAAAAGTTAATATGCTCGGCGGGGATTATTATGCTCATATTGAGATTTGGGGGCTCTCTAGGGGACTTTTATAGATATGGTCAGCTTTCGTAGGCCAGACTCCCAGCGGAGACCATTACCATTATCATTATCATTACGAAGTAACTATTTAGTAATCTGTGCCATTACATTCATTTCATTACCAGGTACCTACTTGATCTACGGTAGAGCTAGACTGGGGAAATTAGGTTTAGTAAAGACTGGATCGCTGGACCAATGTCATCATGGGAAACTGTGCTATCTCCTATACCTATTAATTAGTTAAAAATTTCCTTGCTCATGGTTTTCCACATTGTATATTTTAGTTTCAAAACACACACAATGTTGATGAATTAAGGTCGTGGATTCGTGGTGGCGCATTTACACGTGGGAGTGAGCTCGAACTTGGCATGTACCATTGTGACTTTTTCTATGTCATTTGTACTTTTTTATTAATCTCAGACACCACTGATTACAGGTGAAGAAAAATATCGTGAGGAAACTTGGACTTAACTTAATAGTGTGCTAGATATCTAGCGTTGTGATTAATGCTCGATCCTTCTCGTATGAGAAGAGGCCTTTGCCCTGCAGTGGAACTGTTACAGGCTGGTTTATGAGGTTTGAGATATATTTATTTCGCATAAGGATTTTACAATTCACTTACATTTACCTACGTTTATTTATTTCCTATATACTTATAACTACTTACAGTACTTACCTTAATGTTATTATACATAGATACCAGGTCCGTTATGGTCTTTCTATGATCTAGGTACAATTAAATCATACATAGGTATTATTCTATCAGCGAGAAAAACACCACAAATATCTAATATTTACTTTATGTTCTCATCATCATCATCATTAAATAATTATTTTCGTTGGAATTAGTCCATAAGGTTGCCAATAGGTAGGTACCTATACGCGAATCATTAGTAGTCAAGTTTTTTTATAGGTTTTTGTGTACCTACTTAGAGTTAGCAACAAGCATTGTGTAAACCACTGATAACAGCATGAGGAAATACCTACTATATCTGCCATCTGGTTTTTTAATTATAAATTTATGTGTTCATTACCATAAATATTGTTGTAAGACCAGTTTTTCCAAATATTAGGGCTTAAATTAAAAAGAGCGGTAAATAAAATTAGCGGCTAGAGGAAACATGGCCTGAGAGGGCTGAAAAGCGACATCTGACATTCTTAACACTAATTTACCTAACTGTAACTCAACGATGTTTTTTTTTTTATTGATAGGCTCATGTTTAGTCACTAATCCTTAAAGGAAAAATTTTGCCTAGCACTAATCAATCAATCAATCTCTGCATTACTACGCACGCGAAGAGAACTCTTCAAATGTTTGTGTACCTATACATTTTAGCAAATGTAGGTCGAACTGTCGAAGGTTCAAATTCTGCTCTTATTTTTCTTTTATATGAGAAACTAAAGCTTCTTATTAAATTTGTTTAAAAAATGTTTTTTTGGGTATCGTCGATCCATCCATCCATAAACACATTTTTTTCTTTCAGTTATACCTAAATTTGGAAAATTGGAGACATCAATAAATATCTACTACCTACCTACATAATAATAAAAGCTCGTCTATTTACGACACTTTCCGCGTTCTTTGTGAGTTTGGTTCCCGGTAACCCTGACGATCCCTCAACTTGTTTTGCTTTCCCCGTATCGATCCAAATAAATAGTCACGCAATAACATGTTTTACTTTCTATGATTTTGTTTGATGTTAAACCAAATATTTTTAAAATGATACAATGCGATCATCCTAAAATGGTAAAATAAAGAATTTTCTATTATGAGTACCTAACAAAGAGGTTGAAACCGATAAGTTTTAATTTTACGAAGACAAAATAGGCTGGTCAAAAAATTCGAATTTCTAGTTACCAAAAATCTGTAGGTAAGTAGGTACATTAAGCTTCGCTTCTCTGAGGACTACTTATAATAAAAAAAACTTTTAAGACAAGGCATTTGTACTAGGACAAGACTCAATGAATTATGCCTATAAGAAATTCTATAAGTATGGACTTCAGAGCGGGCCGCTAATGTAATAAACTGACGTTCAAAAAAAAAAACATCATTTTTTTTTATCTACAGATCTATGCCACTATAAATGGTATAATCCTACCTACTTTCTACTTTATCTGGGGAAAAATAATTTTCCCATTATTAAGACGTGTATGTAGCCTTTGATTGACCTTATATCAATAGACAGACTAGTATAGTGGTAGGCGATGTGAATATCAGATCTCTCTTCATATGTGAATCAATTATGCTCACGTTTGGCATTATAGGTAATTATGTGATCTATAATTCTGATTTAATAACACTATGTAACACTAACCGTGAAAAACTTGGCGCTTGTTAGGTGCCATACAAAACGACGTCACATTTTGCATTCAATAGCGGCGCACATTTTGTGAGTCGCCGCGTGGACGTTAGGCCGAGTGGGGGCGGCCAAACCGGTGTCAGTTCGCAAACAGCCGAGGTCGTGTTATATTGTGTTTCCGAACGCAACACGAGTTACGGACGGGCGGTTACCGAACGTGAGAGAAATGTCATTTTAGTCCGAATTTTTTCGGCGGCCTACATAAAAATTGCGATTTTTTGATTATTATAATCGTGTACCTGTACACGAAAGGACAGTGAAACAGTGAATCTTATTTGACTATTATCGAATTCCATTGTGTCGAGCCTGTGTGTTACTACTTCATTGCATTGTTGTCGATGAAATTTGTTTCACAGTTGCCTATCTTAGGAAAAATATGTGTTAAAAATCGAAAACCTGAGTGGTCTGTACTGTTTTCTAGTTTGAAAATGTCCGGTGACTCGCTTTCATAACGAATTAAACTTGGTGTAACGAATTGCTGACTGTAGTGACCTTATTCGAGTGGATTACGTTCGTCGAATAATAGTTATGACCTTCTAAATGAAGGAGTCGTATCCTGATGAAATTATGCTCTGTTTCGTCCAAGGGTTTGGTGACAGTGAGCGAGGGTTTAACAAAAACCGGGAGTTTGATGGCAATGTATCAGAATCGTTGAAATACAAGAAGCAGAGCAAGAGAGTGTCGTTGCAGCTGGAAGAGAGTGAGATTGAACAGACTGTGGAGTTAAGGGCTAAGAAGTCGCAAGGCCTGGTGACTGGGAAGTCTTTGAGGTTGTCCTCTAGTGGTCGCTTCCCAGAAGTAAAGAGAAGTTTGAGTGACCGGTTTTCAGTCATCACTGATGCAGGAGGAAAGAGGCCTGCGAAAGGTCTCTTGACCATAAGAAAGACTTGGTAAATACCTACATAATTTTATTAAAAATCTATATATCAGAAATGTATGTACAGACAGCACCATTAATTGGTGACAAATTGTTCAATAATATTGCTATAACACGGGCCTACCTTGTTTTTTAATGTTTATTTGTAGATATTGTTGCTTCGATAGAATAGGTATAATAAACATTTTATACAACACAGAAATTAGTTTTATTAACTTAAATTTGAAGGAGGTAATATTTGGCAGGGGTCACCAATTAATGATACTATCTGTACGTATTGTATCATTGTACAATGCATGCCAGAAGTTAGTTACAACTGTGTTGCTGTATCAGTTGCTTGGTATTGTTCATGCTTGCAGCTTAAGTCACTCATAGCCAAACCAATATAGCAAATCATATCCAATAAAATCATAGCCAAATAATAGTTTTGCATCATAATATTGTCTCTACAGACCATACATCTTTGTTCATCTACATGCCAAAAGTATGACTGTGTAATACTAAACCCACCCTTCAAAATCAATAAAACTTAGATAAAACGAAGCAGATAAGATTAAACCGTCAAACACTGAGACGCAGCCGTCCTTAAGGTAGTCAAAGGTTAAAGACACTGATGCAAATGTAAAGCTGATAAAGATATACATACCTAATCCTAATTGCAATCCTATTCTAATAATATAATAGATACCTACTTATATGTAAAAGTTTGGATGTTTGTGAACAAAGATGTTTATTAATCCATCACACCTTATCGGCTGAATAGATTTGGATGAAATAAATTGTTATTACATTGTCACAGTTAGTCACCTGGATTAGGAAATAAGATTCTTTTTATTTAGCTCCAAGTTTACGAGCAAAGCAATAGAAAAGGTAACTTAATAAACATAATTAACTATATATCCCTATACCTAGAAATAAACTAATTAACAAGATGAAAATTAATTTAAAAGACTGCTACCTGTAGACAATTTTCCCAAAATGCTGGCTGCATTGCTTCCTAGTTTTATACAGGTATATAATCAGCCTGTCTGCAGTAGGTTGTTCTTCACAATTACCTACGTTTTGTTGTCATTGCTGCAAGGTCAACAACATTAATTTATTTACTTTATCCTTCTCAATTCATGCAAATGAACACTGTTAATTGTTTTCTAGGTTAAAAAGGTAACAATTTGCATGATAAATTGTGAAAATGATCTAAAAGAGTACTTTACTTACTTAAATCTAAAAGAGAGAATTTAGAATTCTTAAACTTCATTAAGAAAAAACATAGAAAAAAATGTTTGATTTGAAATTTTTCAATTTGATGATATACCTAACTTATATTATTATAAGCTAATATTTTAGCATAAAGGCTAATGTTTTTATTGGCCAATATAATTCAACATAGGTTGAGAAATAAAACAAATTGAAAATCCATTGTTTCATTGTGTGCTTGCAAGGATCTTTCATATGTTAATAAAAAATCTAGTACCTACTTAATGCTAGAATTTTTATAGACCATTATGTAGATGAAAATCTATGGAATCTTAACTCAATATAACTTCAATGTACGGAATATGCTGTGGACTAGAAGTGCTAAGTTTTTGTTGTTAATTGTATTTGGCATATTCTCATAAATATCATATTAAAATCAACCAATTGACATGCTAACAATGTTAAGTTGTATAGGTACAACACAATACAAAATGTAATTTACACCAAATCAACCAATTTGTGATAATAGATTATTTATGATATTTATTATTATGTCAAGGAACTATAGCATAAGTATAATCCCTTATCTTTTATTACTTGAATTAGTGCAAATAAATTTTTCTTAAGCTGTAATACATTAATTGCCCATTAACTAAGAGGATACATGATATAATAAATAATATAAGTATTTTTTTTTTACATAAAACGGTTTGGTTATCAAAACTAAAGCTGTGTACCAAATAATTATCAGATCAATCTGTCAACAATAATGAGATGAAATATCGATTACTAAATTTGAACCAAATAATAAACAGGGCAAGCTAAATAAAACCGTTTAAAAAACGTCAATTAAGTACCGAAGTAGGTAAATGATTAGTGACTTATGTACTAGTTATTCCCATTCCTAAATTTCCGAACTTTAGTGTAAAATTTACATATTTCACTACAAATTCTCAAGGTTGCTAGGTTTGAAATGAATGCTCAATTGTAAATATTTCTTAATTTTTGGAATGTAATCAGAGATGTTATTTCTCCAATAGAATTTTCAGTGGTTATACTCATGCCTACATAGCTGAATACTGAAATTTTAAAGCATTTCTTTATGTCTTAGGATTGTTACACAATATCCTAATAATTTATATCTAACTGTGTAAGTATTCATGAATATCTTAAATAAAAACAAAAGTAGGTAATATTATATTATTTGAAGTTATTTGTCAATATCTGTACTTATCTGTTGTAATAAAAAATAAAATTGGGGATTGTTCTCTTTAAGACGGAGAACCAAATGTAATAAGTGTGTCAAATATGTGTGTGTGAGCTCCAAAAAAAAGGAAAGAAATACTAATAAAATAAAGATTCGGGCGCCAGGAGCTGCACACCAAAGATTGCCAAGGATAAACTCACCTGCGGAGGCTTGAAACCTTTAATCTGCCGGTGGGAGGTATAAAATGAAAGTCAACCTGGATTAAAATTGGTCTATTTCCACCTGTAGGTTTTTAAATTTAGGAATAACAAGGAAGGTTCCTTACTTCTAATTTAGAATTAAAAGAATAATATTACTAGATTAAAATTTTGGTCATTATTGCATATTTTTAAAAGTAAACTTTAAATTTAAATATATTACTAAGTAATAATAACTACTGGCTGCTCGCTGAGCCCGTAGCTGGCACGAAGAATCCTCAGAGGAGGAGCCCCCAAAAAAAATGAAAGTAAAGTTACATACCCCGATGAAAGCGTTCAAAGGAATACTTTACAATTTGATGGAAAATAAGAAAAACAAATCCTCAAGAAAAACTCCTTAAGAAAAAAACTCCAAGAAAAATAAATCCCAGAAAAACTCCTTAAGTAAAAAAAATTCCAAGAAATAAACTCCATAAGAAAAAAAATCCACAGAAAAACGCCAGTGGGCTGTAACAAAATAAAGCCTCATTAGACCCTGAATAATTAGGTTAAGTAATTTGCCAAAACGTGGCCTAAAAAACAATAAAAACTTACCGTTTTTCTTTAAAAATATATAAACATCACCATCAGATGATGGGATTCAAAAATAACAAGGTGTTTAATCCTGCAACAAGGCACAAACCGCACAATTTATAACAAGAACAAAGGAATTTGGAAAGTATGGCACATGCCCAACGAAAACTTTACTTACCATCGAAATATGTTGATTTTAAATTAAATTAGGCAGGACTATGCCATAGCCTTATAAGTTATCCCATTTGGATGCAATAATAACGGGGATAAACAAAGATTTAAATTATCAAAAAAATTACGCCATGATAAGGCGGACCCTCGGTCGTAGAGTAACGAACACCGATCTGTCAAATTTGAACGTGACACTTGAAATCAGTGTTGCCAGCCAAAGAAATAAAATTGTAACCAAAAAATGTATTATTTTAATGGTAACACTACCGCAAATAGTTGAAATTATTAAAACCATGTAACAGGCCAAAAAGACTCGTTACATTACATCCCTCCCCGAAAATAAAAGAAAGGAACTTTCTTTTATGTAAAAGAAAAACAAAAAGAATAGACCTAAATCTCAACACCCACAGTTGCCACTAGAATGCAAGTAGAAAAATCCACTTCAAAGACTAATGAAACAACTGAGTGTCAAAACTACTCATAAAAATCGACTGCAAGAATTCAAAACTCTTCAAAGTCTCAAACAAAAAAAAGGTACTTTAAGGAAAAAGTTCTAAAAGAAAAAAAGGCTTCCAAAAGGAAAAAAGGTTCTTCAAGAAAAAAAACTCCTAAAAGGAAAAAGTTTCTAAAAGAAAAAACAAAAGACTGCAAGTAAACAACTACTTCAAAGTCAAAAAAAAATATTTGAATAAATTCAAACAAAAAAAATAAGTTATAAAAACTTAATTAAAGCCAAACTCCTAAACAACAATAGATCAGTTAGGCACCATAGCCACTGACTAAACTTCTCCTAAACTCCTATCTCCTTGAGTACAGTTAGGCATCCTAGCCACTGACTAACTTCCACATCGCAAACTATGAGTACAGTTAGGCACTATCGCCACTGACTACATATCTCTACTCACCTCTACTCCACACTATCCATCTTGAGTACAGTTAGGCACCATCGCCACCGACTACCTTTAAACTCCTTTATCTACCTTCAACCACCTTGAGTACAGTTAGGCACCATCGCCACTGACTAACTTCACGACATAGCCTTGTTCCCAACCTTGTATAAAACAAGAACAGAAACTTACAACTCCCAACGAAAAGTTACCAACTTTAATAAAAGAAGGCAAAAGAAAAATTGCATATTGTGATCGGTCTAACACCACCGAACTCCCGAGCACAATAGCAAGAAACAAAATGGCAAAGGCCAAAATTCATATTGCGATCGGCACAACACAACCGAACTCCCGAGCGCAATAGAAAACCACATTGTGATCGGCACAACTCCACCGAACTCCCGAACACAATGGTAAAAAGAATACATATTGCGATCGGCACAACTCAACCGAACTTCCGAGCGCAATAGAAAACCACATTGTGATCGGCACAACTCCACCGAACTCCCGAACACAATGGTAAAAAAGAATACATATTGCGATCGGCACAACTCCACCGAACTTCCGAGCGCAATAGTAAAAAAAATAAGAGGCAGAGGCCAAAAAATCCGCATTGTGATCGGCACAACTCCACCGAACTTCCGAGCACAATGGAAAAAACCGAAATCAAGGTCAAATGTTACACCAAGATTCGAAAAATAAATAGAGTATTCATCAACAGAGGTTGAAAGAATAACTCAAAAAAAGTTTCTTCAACAAGGGCTGAGAGAAAACTCTAAAATAGTTTTTCCTCAACAGTGGTTGAGAGAAAACTCAAAAGTAAAGTCCGAGAATAAACGCGTTTTAAAAGTCAAAATTCAAGAATTCAAATCAAGTAAACTTGAATTTTAAAAATAACTGTTAACCAACAGAAAAAATTTGGTGTAAAAATCTAATACTATTTCATAGTAAAACGAAAATAGGAAGATTTTTTAACCTACAAAGTGAAGATTACTAAGACTTAAAATTAAATTTAAGTTTTTAATCCAAAAAAATTAAGGTGATAAAACCCTAAGTGAAAGGTTATATAAGATCCTAATTAAAATATAGGTAAAAAGTTACCTATAGGATAAAGTTTTATAAAAATAAATATTAAGATCTTATACAATCCTAACATAACAAAAAATAATAAGATCCTTTGATGTAGAAAATAAAAATTAAAGTGTGGTGAAAAGTTATTTTTTTAAATTATCCAAAAATACCTAAGTTATATTCTAATAAAAATAGATTTGGAATCTAATAAGTTTTTGTGAAGTTACCTATCATTCTAATAACTTTCTAACTGGTATAACCTTTCATTCATCATTCTAACAAAACCAGATCTTCACACCAAAATACTCAAAACCAAAACTAAATTGATGGACCCCAAAAATTAAAATTTAATAATATCTTTAACATGATAACGCCCCGTAGAACCCTTATTTAAATCTTTTAAAACATAGACATTATTGGAAACTTTTTCAATAATTTCACATTTTATGAACTTAGGTGCAAGTTTTGCCGAAAAATAAGTAGGTGCATGAGATTGAACAAAACTTCTTCTCCACACTATATCACCCACATCAAAAGAAATGACTCTACGACCTTTATTGTAATAAGCGGCATTTCGCTTATAACCCTTCAACAAATAAGCTTGAACCTTAGCATAAATATCACTAAGTGAATTAAGAGAAATTGCAAAGGCATTTCTATTACCAACTTCAAGTTGAGATAAATTATCAATAGAATTACTAAAGTGATGTAATGACGCATCATAAATAAGTTCCCTACCAAACATCAAAAAGTTTGGTGTAAACTCAGTAGCAAGATTAACACTATTATTTAAAGCTAATTGAACATTGGGCAAAAAGTTTGACCAAGTCCTATGATCATCTTTAACAAAACACGATATGCAAGTTTCGACCGTTTTATTGTATCTCTCAACAGGATTATTTTGAGGAGTATACAAAGTATTATAAAATATTTTAGTTATATTAAAACCTTTCAAGAAATCTACAAAATGTTTTGAAGTAAATTGTGTACCATTATCACAAACTATAATCTTTGGACAACCAAATTTAAGAAATATTTCTTTTTCAAAATGTTTACAAATTACTCTAGTGGTAGCATTAATCATGGGAAATAACCAGCAAAATTTTGTGAAAACATCTACAACTGACAGTATATATTTATGACCTGAATAAGTTTTAGGCAAAATTCCAATAATATCGACCGAAAGCATAAGCATTGGACGATCAACCTTTTTAGGATTAATCATTGTACCAAAAGGAGGAGAAGTAGTGTGTTTGTACGCTTTACAAGTATCACATGACAAAATATATTTTTGAACATCATTAAACATCCCTTTCCAAAAGTAATGTTGTTTTAATTTCTTTAAAGTTTTATGAATTCCTAAGTGACCAGAATTAACATCATCATGATTTGATCTAATGGTATCGAGAATATGTTCTTTAGGTATAACGATCTTCCAATCTAAAATACTATGAGGATTAAATTTATTTTTACAAAATTTATATAAAGTATTATTTTCAATTCTAAAATTTTTAAATTTACAAGGAGATTTCTGACATTGAACAAATATTTTTCTATACCACGGGTCAGAAATTTCATCATCAGGCAAAACTAAATTACTTTGAGAAACATCTATTGCTGCAATTTCTATACGAGATAAAGCATCTGGGACTAAATGTAATGAACCTTTTTTATGTATAATATCAAAAGTGAATTGAGAAATTCTAGCAGCCCAACGAGCTAAGCGTCCACTAGGGTTACTGAGACCTAAAAGCCATTTCAAACTAGCATGATCGGTTATAACTGTAAACTTCATTCCTTCAATATAAGGTCTAAAATGTTCTATGGAATCTAAAATAGCCAATAATTCACGTTCAGTGGTACTGTAATTACGCTCACATTTATTAAGTGATCTAGAATAAAATGCAATGGGATGTTGATCTCCATTGTCATCTTCCTGACTCAGAACACTACCTATACCTACAGAACTAGCATCACAATGTAAAAAGAAAGGTTTTTCAAAGTTAGGACATTGCAAAACAGGAGAAGTTATTAAAGATTGTTTTAAATCTTGAAAAGCATTTTCAGCTTCATCATTCCAAGTAAGAGATTTTTTAGAATTTTTACTGCCTGCTGTCATTTTAGTTAAAGGAGAAGCAATATCAGCAAATTTACAAATGAATCTACGATAATAAGAACATAAACCGAGAAAACTTCTAAGTTGTTTTACTGTTTCTGGAAGAGGAAAATTTTCAATAGTTTCTAATTTAGAAGGATCAGTATGCAAACCATTACTATCAACAATAAAACCAAGATAGCGAAGTCTATCTTTACAAAAATTACACTTTTTTAAATTTACAGTTAATCCTGCCTCTTTCAGTATTTTATATATTTTATTTAACTGTTCTATATGGGCATTAAAGTCTGAATTTATACAAATAAGATCATCCAAATAGCAAAATACAAAATTATCAAACTCGGGACCAAAAAGTTTATCTACTAGTCTCTGCAACTCAGCTGGTGCATTGGTGAGACCAAATGGCATGCGAACAAATTCGTAAAGTCCTTTACCAGGAACTACAAAAGCAGTTTTCTCACGAGAAGATTTCTCAAGAGCAATCTGAAGGAAAGCTTTAGAAAGATCTATTGTACTAATATATTTAGCACCTCTAAGGTTATCTAAAATTCTAGAAGTATAGGGAAGGGGATAAGAATCTTTAATAGTAACAGAATTTAAACGTCTTGAATCTAAACACAATCTAGTACCTCCATCTTTCTTTTCTACAGCCAAAACAGGAGAACACCAAGGAGATTTAGAGGGTTGAATAATACCTTCTTTAAGTAAAACTTCGACTTCATCAAAAAGTTCTTTTTGTTTAGCAGGACTTAAAGGCCAATATCTTTGTTTAAAAGGTTCACTAGTGACATTAATTTTATGTTCAACAAGATGAGTAAGACCTAAACCTTTCTTTTCATAAGAAATATCTTCAAATAAAGAAATTATATTATTTAATTTATGTTTCTCAGAAGGAGAAAGTTCACTAACTGAAGTAACAGAACAAACTTTAATTTTATTGTCTGGAACAAGAGTAATATTTTTCCACAAATCTTTAGCTAAGTTAAATTGAATCCAAAAATCAAATCCTAAAATAATTGGTGGATCAAATGAGGGAATAATTAAAAATTCTACATTTTTAGTTAAATTGTCACAAGTTACTGGCAATTCCATAACGCCAATAATTCTACGAGAAGAACCATCTGCTGTAGAAGCAGAACCATAAATTGGTTTAATTTTATAACCTAACTGTAAAAAATGTTCATGTATATTTGAACCTAAAACACATCCATTGGAACCGCTATCTAATAAACCCGAGAATAATTTATCATTAATTGAAAATTGTAAAAATGGTCTAGTGTCGTTATGTTTCATTAATAAAATAGGAGCAGAACGATAAATGTTAAAAAAAGTTTTTAAATATTCTAACCAATTTGAAAAATCTTTATTACGAGATACGTCGTCAGGTTTGTGCGTTTTATAAATTTTCTTACACATCGAGACTCGCGAGGTTTTATCAAAAACAGGGGCTCGATGCGACCTAATCAGTTTTTTGACTCCTGAGAGTTTTTATTAGCCGAATTACAAACGTCACAATTCTTACTAGTAACTCCAACCTTACTACATTTAAAACAAACAATACCCGGTATGGATGGGCAATTTTTATAATTATGTCCAGATTCTTTACATTTTAAACAAGTTAAATTATTAGAAATAGCATTAAATTTAACTGAAGGTTTCTCAATTTTAACTGGTTTTCTATTGACAACAACTTCAAGTTCTTTTGCAAGTTCAAGAAATTGATCAACAGAATCAATGTTTTTAAGAAACAGAAAAGGTGTGTAAACAGGTAACATATTATGTTTTATAATACTGACTAAAGTTGAATCAAACAATGGAGAAGAAAGACGACTAGCCATGTCTGAAATTTCGGTGATAAAATCTGGAAGAGATTCTGAAAGTTTTTGTTTTCTAGTGCGAAGCTCATTCTCTAAAAAGTAATCAAAATCAGGCTTATCAAAACGTTGCAATAATTCAAGCTTAAGCCTATGCCAAGAAGCAATACGAATCCGTACAGTACGAAACCATTTAAGAGCAATACCATTAAGCAAGTCTGAAAAAGATCCAACAAGTAAAGTTTCATTGAAATTTTTATATAAAAAGTATTCCTCAACTTGAGTAATAAATTCACGAACGCAAGACTTTCCATCAAAAATTATCCTACTTTTCTTTAAGTCAGGCAATTTAGTGCAAGAAGGCAAGTTTTTTCTAATATTTTCATTAACAAGCGCATTTAAAGAATTAAAAGAAGGCAAAGCTTGTGCTGTAAAAGCAGAAGAAGAATGTGCAATTCTCTGATCAAAAGGAATGTTAACATCAGTGATATTAATCATTTCATGACCCTTATCAGCAGCATTAGCATCAGCAACAGTACAAGTACCAACATCATTCGAATCCTTAATCGGTGGAAACTGAACTTCCTTATCCATGATGAACAGCAAGGCGAATATCAAAAAGCAAAATAAAACTTTTAAAAAGTTTCAAAAAAGTTGAGAGTTTGGAAAAAAAAACTTCAAATAAAATTATAAGTTTGAGGTTAAGTATGAAATCCAAAGTTAATGAAGTTGAAAGTCAATGTTCAAATTATTTCCATGAAATAATACTAAGTATGTTATAATTAGCAATGAAAAGATGCAATAATAACTCACAATAAAGTTAAAGTCTAAATAAACTATGTGTACAATTGTACTTAATGTTTAAATTACCACTTATAAAAGTTAAACTTAATTAAGAAGTTAACACTTATGTTTTATACTAAGAGATTAACAAACGCGGTCTATACAATACAGTTATGTTGGTTTTGCTAAAGTAAAAAAACACATGTTATACAACAATAGGTTATAAGCAAAATACACAGTTATGTATAAGTATTGTTTACAAAAAATGGTAAACTAAATTCAATTTAAAGTTATGAAAGTAACAAAGTTACATCAAAGAAATTAATATTGTAAACAATATTATAAGAAAAATACAAAGTTAATGATGCAATAATGAACCAAATTAAATGTTAATGCAAAAGAGCATAACAACAAACCTACTTCATGTCCCAGTTCCGGGAAGCCAAATTGTAATAAAAAAAAAAAAAAAAGGGGTTTGTTCTCTTTAAGACGGAGAACCAAATGTAATAAGTGTGTCAAATATGTGTGTGTGAGCTCCAAAAAAAAGGAAAGAAATACTAATAAAATAAAGATTCGGGCGCCAGGAGCTGCACACCAAAGATTGCCAAGGATAAACTCACCTGCGGAGGCTTGAAACCTTTAATCTGCCGGTGGGAGGTATAAAATGAAAGTCAACCTGGATTAAAATTGGTCTATTTCCACCTGTAGGTTTTTAAATTTAGGAATAACAAGGAAGGTTCCTTACTTCTAATTTAGAATTAAAAGAATAATATTACTAGATTAAAATTTTGGTCATTATTGCATATTTTTAAAAGTAAACTTTAAATTTAAATATATTACTAAGTAATAATAACTACTGGCTGCTCGCTGAGCCCGTAGCTGGCACGAAGAATCCTCAGAGGAGGAGCCCCCAAAAAAAATGAAAGTAAAGTTACATACCCCGATGAAAGCGTTCAAAGGAATACTTTACAATTTGATGGAAAATAAGAAAAACAAATCCTCAAGAAAAACTCCTTAAGAAAAAAACTCCAAGAAAAATAAATCCCAGAAAAACTCCTTAAGTAAAAAAAATTCCAAGAAATAAACTCCATAAGAAAAAAAATCCACAGAAAAACGCCAGTGGGCTGTAACAAAATAAAGCCTCATTAGACCCTGAATAATTAGGTTAAGTAATTTGCCAAAACGTGGCCTAAAAAACAATAAAAACTTACCGTTTTTCTTTAAAAATATATAAACATCACCATCAGATGATGGGATTCAAAAATAACAAGGTGTTTAATCCTGCAACAAGGCACAAACCGCACAATTTATAACAAGAACAAAGGAATTTGGAAAGTATGGCACATGCCCAACGAAAACTTTACTTACCATCGAAATATGTTGATTTTAAATTAAATTAGGCAGGACTATGCCATAGCCTTATAAGTTATCCCATTTGGATGCAATAATAACGGGGATAAACAAAGATTTAAATTATCAAAAAAATTACGCCATGATAAGGCGGACCCTCGGTCGTAGAGTAACGAACACCGATCTGTCAAATTTGAACGTGACACTTGAAATCAGTGTTGCCAGCCAAAGAAATAAAATTGTAACCAAAAAATGTATTATTTTAATGGTAACACTACCGCAAATAGTTGAAATTATTAAAACCATGTAACAGGCCAAAAAGACTCGTTACACTGTATAATACTTATTATAAATTAATTATCACTCTCCGTGCCTCGGATAGCACGTTAAGCTGTTGGCCCCGGCTGTCAATAGTAGATCTTTGACAGTCGTTACGGGTAGTCAGAAGCCCGAAAGTCTGACAACCAGTCTTACCAAGGGGTATCGTGTAACCCAGTATCTGGGTTGTGGAGGTCTGATAGGCAGTCGCTCCATGTAAAACACTGGTATTCAGCTGCATCTGGTAAGACTGGAAGCCGACCCCAACATAGTTGGGAAAAGGCTAGGCAGATGATCTGTACTTATCTGTACATGTCTAAAAACGTTATAACAAAATATGTCACACACCACAGTCAAGTAGTTTCAGCTGGTCAAATAGTTGGCTGGCAAATCTAAACAATATTTATTTCCATGTATTATAGTTACCTAAAATGATATAACCAAATACAAATGTATCACAAAATATTTCCAAACCATCAAGATTATCTATATCTTTAGAGATATGATGCAGTCAATATAATAAAAATAAATAATCTTCAGTCATATGAATAATAAGATACATACTATTTATTACTCATTTTAAGCCTGCAAGATAAATAAAGATCAATATACCAAAGTGACTATCAAAGTCAAGTCAAAGGTTGGTTCAAAACCCAGGGTCGCACCTCTGACTTTTCGGATGTATGTGCGTATTAGAAACTAATTAACACTAGCTAAAACGGTGAAGGAAAACGTCGTGAGGTAACCAGCACACCTGAGTTTTCTCAATGCGTAAAGCCATGTCAGAGGCCTACAGGCGCTTTAAACTTTGACATCAGGTTGTTCATCAACCATACGATGATGATGACGTAAACACTTGACGGCAAGCCTTTGTCCTATGGGCTACGGCTGAGACCCCCACGAGAAGCAGCTTGGGTGTCGATCAATGCTAGTTTTACGACGCAGATTATTCGTCATTAGTGGAACTAAGTAGGATTTGTCTGTACTGCCTACCCTATCAAAAATGTTTATGTTTGCCCCAGGTGCTATTCTACCCCGACACCACACATTGAAAATGATGACGACAATTTTTTTTTTTAATAAGGACGTAAGACCATAAAAGGTGTATTTCGGTGCACATCTATTTACTTGCAAACACCGGTGCAGTGTCGCAAGCGCAACTTTATGATAGATTCTACCATGTGCTGTCGACCTACTTCGATCGGGGCTACCAAAATAACCGGTACGTTAAGGCCAAGACAAATTGTTTTATAAACGCTCGCTTAATGAGTCGAACGACAGGATTTTGTATAACTTAAATCATCAAAGCACAAATTAATTGACTAGCCTAATAAGTTTCTTAGGTATTTTTAATTGTATCAACGTATTTTTGTTTCGTTAACAGTTTTAAAAACCACATAATATCGACTTACGCGTGTATTCCCCAGAGGGAGTAGGCATAGGTGTATGCAGTACAACCGTTTCGCCGGCTATGTTATAAGTCCCATGTGTTAGGGGGCAAGTCTATTGCTATTAACCGAGCTAAATTCTAGACTCCGTGCTGCTACTGAGAATTTTCTAATGGAAAACCCCAATAACAATATGCCCGATCCGGGAACCACGAACTCAGCCGTCGCGCTTGCTACCACTAGACCAACGAGGCAGTCAATTAAGGCAAATTAATTGACTAGTCTAATAAGTTCTTTTAGGTATTTTTAATTGATTCAACGTATTTTTGTTTTCTATAACAGTTTTAAAGATCACGTTATATAAAATAGGTTAACGTAAATAGGGATTGCGCAAAGAGTGTTCGAGTTAAACCAATTTATTTTTAGTTACCAAGGGTTCCAGAAAACGGTGAAGAAACGTTCCTCTTTTGTGAATAGAAACATAGAAAATAATGGTGCTGATTCTCTTGTATACCCCGCTAAACTAATTTTAGTCTATCTATATCTCTTTCTAATAAACACCATCGAAAAAGGACAGCAAATAATTAGAGCTGTCAAATTAGTCTACGTCCTTGCAAATTACCGTGAAATTAGACGAGACCTCTGACATGCCGACTAAATTCTCGTTGATATCACGCAAATGGACTAGTTTATTAGCTCTAAAAATCTTCTATCCTTTTCTAATGATCTCTGTTAGAACGAGAGATGGCGAGTCTAAATTAGTTTAGAGCGTGTGCAAGAGAATTAGCACCAATATCAAAAGTTTTTGGTTGACGTATCAGTTGCTTATGTCATTGCATCAGACCATGTGTAAGACTTCTATGGTCATCGTTGGTTGGTGCACTTTCACCACTTACGCGTAGATTGCTATGAATCTAGCGCTATGACTCAATTTTATCTAGCGTTGGAAAACCTTGTTTTGACACGGCTAGAATCCATTTCCTTCCATAGGATTGTTAACTGCATATATTTCTCGACTTTAATTAAACAACAATTAATTCTGAAGACATTAATGACGGGAAAATACGACTTGGGCAGTAAATGCAACTACATAAAATATTTAGTGTTCAAACTAAAACAAAGATCCCAAAATAGAAATAGTCGATGTTGTTAAAGAAGATTTTTGTAATTTATCCTAAAAAGTAATTTATATCTTCATGATTGAATTTACTGGACTAACATTACCTGTGTCGACTCGTAGACTATGTGTTCATATCCCATAGGATGATGTCATCGCACACTTTGCAGAATAAAAGGAAAGACCTAATTTGTCGTGACTGGCCTCTTCGACTAGGAATTATATCGCCTCAATAGATTAATTGAATTGGTATTATGTATATTCTAGTGTCCCTAAACTCTAAATGACATAGTTTGCTAAAGTAATAATTCGCACTGATACAGAAAATTTGGTGAATCATTGAAGTTAGGTACTCATAAAATAAAACGTTGGTAAACTTGGTATAATGGCCATTTGCATGAAAATCCAAAAGGGCATTAAGTACCTAAATTTATTTTTAAACATGGATACGTGCTACGCTTGCCTTTAAGCGGTGTTAACGTACTAAGTGTTGTTACAGCTTGCTTCGGACCACCGCGAAAGGCAAAGAGCGTGACCAAATGTTCAAATGCATATAATTACCTATTTAATGAGAAATATATCGTTATTGCCGTCACGGTTGCGCTTCTTGATGGGTTAGGGACGCGGTAAAGGTTTTTGACCATGTGTCATGGAACTTGATATCTGTAATGTAACCGTTTTTGATTCCTCTTCGGATCAAGACCCTTACTTAATTAATTGAGAAAACGAGATAAAGATACTGTGTTTGCGGATATTATAAGTAACACAACGTCTAAACTCTGAGTCTGAATCTTATAGGATGTTTCACTAAAAAGGGTTGAAGAGACGGTCAAGAACATTAATTACCTATATTATGTTGCAAATAAAAATATCGTTTTATGACGAAGTTCTAAGTTTCGAAGAACTGTTCAAGTTGGAATAAGAAATCAAAAATAGGTGCTTGCATAAGTTACTTACTTAAGTTATGCAAGCACCTATTTTTGATTTCTTATTTTAACCCTACTTAGGCAACTTTCTTAAACAATAGTCCTTTTCAGAAAGGGTCGTTGTAAGGTTTTGGCAAGCACAATTATACTTTTTCACGATATTTTCTTATTACGATTGTTCTTAAGTCCATAAATAGATTCCGAGAATTCGTCTATCATGTAACCCTTAATAAGTACCTATAGTCCTACAGTCAGTACTTTTATCTATTCGGTCACCTACATTTTATTAGATACACGACTGCTTCCTTTTAACTTTTATTTACTATCCACTCCAGCATAGACCTCCTCTTTAGTCTCGTCATTTGACTTACTTAATTCCTTTTTTAGGGTTTCGTAAAGTGAAACGAAACCATAATAAGATCGAAGTTTTGTGACATCAACCTGCGTCTATACTCGTGCGACATGAATCCTTAGTCTATAGAATTCTTGGAGGCCAATCTTAGAGTGACATATCGTGTTCGCGGAAAACATTCATTGCCAGTCCTACGGTATGCGCGGAAAACAATGCATAAACACGAAATCTCCCGTTTGTACTCGGTACGGAACAACAACAAGTTCCATTATTTCGTCGCGGTATTTTTCGGCAATAATGTTGTCTTCTAGCAAAATATATACGAGTTACGTCATGATTATGATACGTCATGATTTCTCCTGACGTATCATTTGCGTACTTAAAATAATAATAAAACATAACGCCAGCAACTTCACCATAACCGGTAGTTCTCTTCTTGCCTTATCAAAAAATTTCAACGTTTTTTTACACTTGCAAAAATAATCGGCTAACGTTTAAATATTTCGTGCGGCTTCCGTCCATTGCTAATTATGATACACGCTATAGGTACTGAAGGTGAATAATGTACCTACGGTTTTAGTTTTGACATATGTTTGGCAATTGAATTACCTAGCGCAGTATTCGAACGGAACTTTGACGGGACGGTATCGGTAAAATAAGAAGGGCGAAAGTTATTGGATTACAATTTCTAAGGTCTCACTCTAACCTTGTTGTAAAAATCTTGTGAATATTTTCAAGCGCTCCCCTAATTGGATTGTAATTGGGACGTGTTTAATCGAGCGAAAAATTCACTGAATTCAGGCATCACAAAAATGGGTAGCGATTTCTTTCACTTGAAAACTTCAAGGAACAAATTTCATCGTGTTTAATATAATAACTTAACATACCCTCTATATAAACTCTGACTATGTAGAATATACCTATATACTGACTATTATAGTTGCTGTTAGCTTAATATCTAGTGTATCCCACTTCTGGGCAAAAGCGGGAGGCTTTGGCCATGATTTCCATACCTGTCTGTCCAAGGCTATTGTGGACCATTGATCCTTAGTCTTATTTAATTCTAATTCGATTAGTTACTGAGTATTTAAATCATTCATTTTCAAATTTGTAATACATGTTTAGTAGTCTCTCATCTTCCTGTCTTTGGGTTTATTTAGGTTCGTCGCAATAGGTTTTCTTTTTCCATTTCCCTTTATTAACCGTCATGTTATTGCTTACTCTATTCTTAACTGTGTCGTTATTCAAGTTTTCCATCCATCTTTTCTTTGGTTTTTATCGAATAAATTAACGCCATTTAGTTTTGCTTGCTTACCAGGCTTGCTGGCTTTATTTATAACATACCTACATTAACAGTTTTTGTAAATCAAGTTGTCCATAATGGGTCAAAAGTGCTTCCAAATGAAGATAGCAAGCGTAAATGGGTTATCTCAAAATGTCCGTCTATCTAGCTGTCTGTCTGTCTGTGTGTGTCACGTGGCGTGACTCACGCACCTTTTTCTATAAAACGGCATAAGGCTTTAATAATAATAATAAAAAATCAAGTTTCTTAAACGCAGTACTGCACCACCCTCGGTGCGAGAGTTCAACTTCACATGACCAGTTTTTTTGTTTTAACGTAGAAAGTAATTACTATACTATACGATACTAATTGAAGATTGTATGTTTATATACTTAGATCATTAGTTTCTACAAATTTTGTAGAAGCGAGGCTAGACAAATAAACAAAGAAAGAAACATGTAAATCTAATATGGCTGTACTTTAATTAACTATTATTTTCCAGTGTACAACTTTATTACCTATGCTATTTGCTATCATTTAATGCAATTTTCTACATTTTATTTGTTCATTCCTATTGTGAGCTGAAATTAAGCGGGAATTTTAATTGAGTTTTCATTGTTCTCTTTTTAGTGACAGTGAAGTAAATTTATGGCCATTTTCTTAGTCGGACAATTTGAAAAACAGGATTTTTATGTATTTTACATACATAGCCAGCCGGGTTCTTTGTTTTAAATTTGTTACAGTTGTTAGACCGAGTTTAACGTGATTTCTACGGCCATGTGACGTGTAAACGCGCGATGTTTAATCGTCGGTTGTCGAATGACGCCATTGACTCGCCAAATTTTATTGTACATGACCATTTTCTTAGAGAATATTAAGCCAGTGCCAAGGCCGTACAAATACGTGTCTAAATAAAATAACCTACTGAATTAAACATGAGTAAGTCTCGCCATAGCTCTTTGATATGCCTATACTCCTTGAATTTGTCGGTTGTGACTGTGACAATTTTCGTTGTAATAGTTTCCTCTTATAGAGTTTATCTGCCTCGAGTATGGAAGTTGGCATATTTCCAACGGTTGTTCTCTCGATTCGTGATATACATATATCGCACATGCTTATAATAGCAACTCGTCTATACACTTGTTTTATTTCCTTCTATAAATGTAGAGTCTTTAAATGCACTCAAGCGAGGCTGTAAAAACCATTGTATGTAATAAGTGAGATTTAAAATCCCTGATAAATCCAGCGGAAAACTGGAATCCGCGATACTTTCTATATTCTTAGAACATTTTTATTATTCTAAAAATCTGTTTAGTGTTTTAAGAATTTGTGTTGATCGTTGTCTTGGCATTAACTGCGCAATTTTATGAACCACAAATGCGTAAAATTAAAAATAATAGTCTCGTTTCGTTGGCATTGGAAAATCCTTTTATTTTATTCATTTGAGTGTAAAGGGGATCATACACTTTCGCCAGGATTTATTTGATAGAACCCCAGATGCCACGTTTAGCAAATGGACCGTTCTCGAATAAAGTTAATGCGAGTTTCGTCCCTCGCAATTGGAGGACTGCTCTTAACAGTAAAAGTGGGAGAGAATATGAAAATCCTTTGTATTGCGTCTGGCTTGTCCAGTGACCGTTACACCAATTCCAGTAATTTAAGTGATTTGGGGATCTCTATTCAGCTATTATAGCTGATATACTTATGACTCAGGTCTATTTGGTTTCTAATTTGATAAAATGACTGACTAACTATTTGACGAAATGACTGAGGAGTGAAAATGTAGAGTTTGTTTTTCAGAAATCGCAAAAAAACTTTAAAATATTATAATGGACTAAACCAAAGTACCAAACCAAAGTACTTTTGACCAAAACTCCGATTTTGAGGTTCAACTTTCATCAGGTTTTAAGTCGTTTTTGTAGTGTAAAATGAAGAAACTTGATGAGGTTGGATACCAAAAAATGGAAAATGTAAAGAAAAGGATGGATATAGATAAACCGTTGTGTTATAACGCTCTTCAACTGTCAATGGCCGTACAATACATAATACGAGTACCTACTACGCACAACAGGACATGTCTATCTCAAAGTTGTGTTGAAATATATTATCTTGAAGCTTCGTGTCATGTCAGATAAAAAATAATGAAATAAACTTATTTATCACACACGGCGTAAATCGTGTATCTTGAACGATACGTCAGAGAAATATTAAGAAAAAAGACCGGCACGAGAAATTGTTTCACTTTAAATCTTGGTATAAGGTTTATGTTGTGGATAAATAACGCTGTCGTTCTACACTTCCATTGGCAGTAGTCCACATTTTCTTGGAAAAATGACACGAAGCAAGATGTCTAGCTCAAAAGCCTCGTCACTGAAAATGCCTTTTCTGGCACTTAGGAATAGGACGCAAACAAAGACCAAGTACTTGTAAATGGAAGCTGTATTGTTAGACAGTTGCTCATGCAGCGAGCTGTTGATTGTAAGATTTTCAGATGCTGAATCAGCATGATTACTAGATAGTTGTTTATTTTACGCTTGCAGGTCTCAATGGAAAAAATAGGGGCAGTGCCTTTTTATATATCATCATCTCATCCCTCACCACAGCTCTGCTGCTGAGGCTTCTCTATACTTATTAAATATTTACCATATTCTACTTCAAGTTATTGACTAGGAATCGCAAAAACTGTTGTTTACAAAGTTAAAGTATCAAATGCATATCGCGTATCTCTTCGTTTGCCTTACGATATAAAAAGATAAATGAATCTCCCTCGAGTAAATACTACTGCAGCGATAAGAGTAAAGCACTTGAAATTACAGCAATAAACTATTCGCAGAATGTGTTTCTATCTTTTATGAATACCATTAGTACACTATTACTTTGGATTGTGAATAACCACTTTATGATGAAATGGTAAACAGTGGTCATGTTAATCTCTACTTTGCAATAATGGTTATCCACAGCGTAAGTTGCCATAGCCGGCTTACTTTCCGGCATACTTTCTTTCAAATCATCATTGACATCATTGTTGAAATGATGACCTACCGTTTCTGTTTCTGTACCTCGTTATCCACTGCCTTTACCCTCGGCTGGGAGTAAATCTTCTGTAAATCCATCATTCTTATTTAAATTCGTAATATTAGGTGTTTTAGGAAATATCGGTGGGCTGTCAAACTGAGTATTAAATTGATGATAAATTATTTCATTGCACAACTTAATTTGCAGCATTGTTTTATTTGGGTGCCAATCGTTGACAAAGACAAAACGAAAGAATTTCTAATGTGGTACTGAAGAAGAATGGAGGTGATCAGCTTGACGGAAACGAAGACCAACGAAGGTGTACTAGAAATAAAGAAAGAGAAAAGAAATATTAAGTATAAAAGATAGAAAAAACTATGGATCATATACGTCAGGAAGGACTCATGAAAAACATTGTAGAAGGAGAAATCGATGTAAGGAGAGGAAGAGGTAGATCAAGGCAAAGTTATGTAGCGACGTATAAAGAGAAGAGGTCAAGGAATTTGGCTCTTGATAAGGAGAGCTAGAAGAAGCTGCATCTACAAAAATTCCTAAATTGATGGAATACAAATTTATTTCTCGAAAAAAAAAAATGTTTCAAAGACACATTATCTCACCAACATGTATTGTATTTTAACTCTATTAAAACTAGTTTCGTTCGCGTTTGATTAAAACTGGTTTACGCGCTGAGTCGATCCAGCGTTGCAAGATTTACATTTTAATGGCACGTATACGTCATTAAATAGTTTTATTGCTGAATTACAAGTAAATGTGGGACAACGTTTATGTTAAAATAATACGAGTTCCGTCACGCGCGTCTCTTTTAGCTGAGTATAATACCACCACCTAAGATTTGATGGAAATGTTCCACCTCATATCGTTATTTATCATAGAGACAACTTCAAAATATAAAGATTAAAAACTCTACTGTTTTGATCAAATAGTACCAATCACTTCATTGGATATGAGGGGTCTGGAGAAAGCAGCATGCACCTCTGTCATAGTCTAGGCAAATATTACGAAAAACGTGCAGAAATGTCTATAAATGAATATTTTATCTATAATGACGTAAGTCGTTTTTTGCAAACAAAATAATCTTGTAAAAGACGGATCTCGACACAAAGGGCTCTCTGAAATTTGTATATAAATAGAATGAATCCATAATGATGATTTGATTAATATTTTTTCTATACGATTTTCAAACAATGCCATTTGTGATCTCATTTTGTATCATAAACTTTATGCAATATGTGGAAGAAAAATGGTTATAGTAAAATGATAATATTTACTCCCTTTACCCTGTTGCTTGCACCTTGCTCTTCGCCATATGTATCTAAGTCACACCCTTTGTCGAGTATATCGTATATTGAACTATAAACGATTTATTGCGTATAGACGTGGGCGTCCAAGCCATTCCGAGGCGTCAGTCCTACGGGCGTCATTGTTCTTAAGTACATGCTCCATAGCTACATCTACCAGCTTATGGAATTCTATCCTCATTTAACCTTGAACTTTATAAATGCTTACTTCTTAACAATGAACGTTTTTGCCTAAATAAAGATGCGTCATCCATGAAAGCTCAAAGCTTGATACCTATTCCATTGTTTGCACACGTTAGTTCCTTGTCCTTGCGGTTTTCACCATTTTGCTTAATTGACTTTTGTGTCTCATCATTTCGATTATGAAGTTGTATATTGCGTGCCCTAGGTTTAAAAAAGTAGGCAAGGCAATACAAATCCTTAAGTGTTTAAATGTTGACCTTGTTTAAGGTTCTTGGTTTTTTAAACTGGTAAGGAGGTAGATAATTAGGAAATATAATATTTAATATTTATAAAACTATTTATTACTAACTAAGTATTTATTTATTTATAAAACTTGAAATAGAGATAAGGTGAATGTACTGCTATACTAAAGGGCATTACAAATCAATCAAAACCATATCCGTCAATTAAAAAATTGCCGTGCGCAACTCTTGCGCATGTCTAGTTGCGTACTACCTTTTTTCAATCGTATATTTTTAATTACTTTAAATGATACTAAAACTGACTTGATTGAAGTAATTCGTGCTCTTTAATATGCCATTTACTTCCAATTAATGGCGGCCGAAGTGTCCTAATTTAATAAAACTAATGAGAACTGTTGCCGCATCGCTAATAGCATCAAATGTTTTAATAGCTATAAACATCTGTATTAAACTCCTAATATGATTGTCCACTTGATTTGCTTACCTTTCAAGGTCAAGCAATTTCTATACAAGTTTAGTTCCCACGTAAAAAGTAGCGTGTTTGCATTGGTCAGCTGTTAGTAAGTGAGACGTAGCAGATGTCACTTATTTGATGACTATTCTGTATCGATATCACACTAACTAATGAAGAAATAGAAACTGACTTGTTATCGGCTCTGATGGTTTCGGTATTGTAATTGTATTACAAATTGAACTTTATAAACGAAATGAAACGCTGATCGTTACAAGCATTTATTGGATATAGTCAATTAAGATTTTAATAGAATATAAATTACCAAGAATGAGGGATTGGTGGAACTTCTTTGTAGTACCTGTAAAACACATTTTATTAATGTCAAACGATGATAAGGAAATGTCGAAGGAAGTGGAGTAATAAACGTTTCATGTCAAGTTAAAAGGGATTAACGTACCTTACGAATCCGCCTAAAGGTGAAAAGGCCTTGTCATTCAAAGGCACAAGGACAGGCGAGGCCCGCATCCCTTGAGCCAATTTAATGTAATATTTCACGCTGCTCGGAATTAAAACACCTACAAAAATGCGAAATTTGTGAAACCGGAGAAAGTAATGATGATAAATTTAAAGTATAAAATTTAAATTTTCTAACCATTTGCATCATATCTGTATTTCCGGAGAAGAGACTGCATGTTAGGGTTCTGCATATTGGACAACACCACTATGGCACACGGCTGAAAATTCGCAAAGTATTATCTAAAAGCATTATTAATTAAATGATATACCTACGTTAAGTGAATCTATAAGAGCTCTCTTATAGACAGTTGGTCTTAAAATATATTATATATCTATATATATTTGGCGAAGGAAATGATAAGTAAATATTATACCTAAGCAGTGATAGCCTTCTGGTATGACCAGTGTATTGTCAAAGATCGTAGGTTCAAAACCCAGGCACAAACCTCTGACTTTTCGGATCCATGTGCGTATTAGAAATTAATTATCACTTGATAAAACGATGAAGGAAAACATTGTGAGGAAACCAGCACACCTAGGAGATTCAACGGTGTATAAAGCCATGTCAGAGGCCTACGAGCGGTTTAAACTTTGACAACAGGTTGTTCATCAACCATACGATAAATAAAATCAAAATAATACCTTTTTGATCCTATCGGTGGCACGATTTTTGTCGTATTCGAAGTAATCGTCCGATTCCCGTTCGTCGTATGAAGTTCGCAGTCCAATTACTTTTTCCTGGGGATTCTCGACGCTTTCCAACGAATGGTTAATGTTCGTGGTGACATGACTCGATCGCAACGGACCCTCTTGACTCGGTTCGTTAGTCACATAACTAAGAGGCAGCATTCTCTAAAATCACGAGAAACACTAAAACAGTTTTGATTTTAAATATAAAACTATACAATTTTTGAATCTTACATTTTCAGTACAGAGGATTTTTAAAAATACTAATACTGTAATTCCAATAAGCTTCATGATAGATGCAGTGATTCACTGCCAATGAAGTGATCACGATAGCCAAACTAGTTCTTTCATATTTTATAAACACATATTCAAGTTTCTGTGAATATGAGGAGTTTTCTTTAAACAACACGTTATGTTTTGAGACTATGTTTAACATAAACCAGAAGTAACTTTAGTATGCGAAACGAATTGTCATTTCGTAGTTGAATCGAAATATGCAGTAGAATAAGTTGCCGAAGAATTCGCTATGGCTGACAATTGTAAAGTAAGTACCTTCTATTGAAAAATATCTGTTTTGTTATTAATATAAAATACTAGTTAAAGTATGCCATGTGTATTATTGCATTTATTTCACATATATGAAGTCCACGAATAACAATTAGACCGTTCTTGAAAACCAAGGTCTATTGAATCAATAGTTCTTGGAATATTTTATTGATGACGCTGTTTGCTTGAATTCTATTTTGATTGCATTTTACTGTGTTGTCTTTTTTAAATTATCGATAATATATGAGTAGGTTAAGTTTGTCTGAGTAGATGTACTTACTAAGTTACTTGAGTATATTTAATATTATGTAGCCATTATAGGCTAATGAAAGATCATGCTCATAGGGTTTCAGAATTTATTTTTTAAATATTTGACGCACATTATTACCATTCTGAGACTCACAGTTTTTTTAAACTTGCAAGGTGTCTATATTGTGTATAGTAAGCCATTTTTGGGGTCATATTATTGAAGCGATTGAAACCATTTCCTTTTCAGCTTCCATGAAACATAAGTCATAAATTCATAATTTATTGCCTGCTTGTTTTTGATAACTAGCCTGTAAAAATAAACAGTTTGTTAGAAATATTTTTCTAAATAATTTCAGTTTTGCGAAGATTATTTACGTCAATATATTTTGCTGGAATAAAGCTTTTCGGGAATTCTGGTTATTTATTAGTGTAAATTTGTTTCTTATGTATCAGCTGTAGATAATCATGTTAGGTACTAATAGTACACGTGGAATAATATCGGCAGACTGTCGGGCGCCTGCTGCTCGAAGTTTATTTTTGTTTGGCCAAGCGTCCGTTTCTTTATTGCTTTTCCTATAGCTCAAATCTTTCTTCTAGAAGTCTATTTGTACATGGCCAACTCACATCCTTTCATGGATTGTAAGAATATTATGAGAAACGTTCAATAAATATCAAACAAATCTCAAATGGAAGGATATGGAAATCGTTACCATGATGTCCTTTCAAAGTATCTTTTCCATTATTATCTTGAGATGAGTAACATCTGCTCTCTACAAATCTACAATTTGCAATAGGGTTGCGATATGTGAAAAGGCCTATTTGTTTATCGTTATAATTTGTGCATGTGTAATTGTCTATCTCTCTAGTCTAATTGAGGACTTATCAAGGTAAGGAGCAATGCTCTTTCCTAATTTCCTCCTTGATTTATTTCCTCTGTTGTATTTTCCCCTTTATGTAATTTCAACAATATACACAATCACATTTAGCAACTATAATGACTCATAAAAATTTCCTAGTACCAAAATTACCTGCTCTGTCGCATGAAAAAAATTATCTTACGACATGAACTACTTATGTAATTGAACAAAACTACTGCCAGCCTGGCTTTTCCGAATTTGTGGACACGTCATGCTATGAATTACCAGTCCAGAGATAGCCCGTATTTCCTTTCTAACCTTGGGCTCGGTACGACGCAATAAAGAATAATGTGTCCTTGTATGAGAGAACATCTTGTTAGCTCTTCATGGTCCCTTTTGGCGCTTGCGCTAGACAATTAATTTAATGGGGTCAAGGCAAATTCATATTAGCTTCGAGATTTATTTCAATTTTGGGTTTAGGTTTATTCCTCTATTTTTTCGTTAATAAGTTCAATGTATTTTACTTTACCGTAACTTTTATTTATCTTATTGATTACTCTCACTACAAAATTTTGAAGCTAAGGTTTGTGATAGATTGTGTTTTTTTATTTCCCTTAACGGATGTAGTAAATTTTCATGTCTTTGGAGTTGTCACTGATATCTACAACAATTATTAATTAATCTGTAAGTATCATCAATTTAATGCATGACTGACTGAACTGTTGTCTGTGTTGTTTTTATAATAATCCGCAGCCTGATGATTGCGATCTCGACCAGCCTTTCTGCTCATAATATTACAAAATTGGTTTGTACTCCGTATATAATACTACCCAACATAATCATCGGATACACAGTTTTTGTTATAAGAAACGTTATTGTCACCAAATTATACTTATGTAGGAGGATTATTATTTGTACAATTGTGCATTCTATTCGCAATTTCATTGTACTCTATTTGGTGGCCGGAAAGGTTGTGTGTAGGTTAGGTAGAATTTGTTTTCACAGTATAAAATATATCATCAAAATATTTGTGCGCATTATTATCAAGACCACGTGCGTTGTAGTTACTCCAGTGTTGATAAGTGATTGTTTCAATAATAATAATGTTTAGACTTGCTTTCATTGTTCTCAAATGGCAATAGGTTCATAAGGTGCAGTGCTTTGTAAGTTCCGCCAGTTGTGTATGTAGTGTCAACTGTTAATGCAGTGTCGTACAGTTTTGTTTAGCACTGTTAAATCATGGTCAGAAAAAAAGTTCCTAGAAAGCAAAGGAATCATCCATCCTATATTGTTGCTACGCAGACTACTACATTAAGACGTAGGAGTTACAAATACAAAAGGTAATTGACAAATAATTCTTACAGATTAGATTTTCCAATGTTTAATTTGTTGACTTGTAATTTTTCATCAAATTGTTCATCGAATTGTTTATTATAATCTATCAAAACAGAGTTGTTTGTGTCATAGACTATCCAAATCTCAATTTCAAGTACAGTCTGTCGTAATACGTTACGAATGACGTCCATTATATTTACGCAATAATTGTTGATGTCATGTTGTTGTATTGGATATTAAATATCCGTCGTAAACTATGAAATATGTTTTTATAAGTTTGTTATTTATACGCTTGCTTGTGAGATGTGATTTAATTTCATATTCTTCAAGGCATGTTGTAACCATGCCATCTTTCTATATCTATACGTATCCTTTGGTTCTTGGATGCGGGTGGTCTTATCAGATGTCCGCATTTCCAGAGACTCGGATATTTTAGGAGTATATTGCTCGAGATATATTATACATAGATGACTTACTTTTATATTTCGTCCGAAATGTTGATTTGAATCTTAGCAGTGAAGAGTTACGTCAGTTTTTCCTTAGATTGGTCTTTGTCTTAGTTTTATGTATTTCCAATGGAGATGATAAGATTTGATGAAAGGGTTTCAGCGATTTAAGTTTAATGCCTCCTTACTCATAGGTCCTTATTAGAACCTAGATGTTTGTGTTTAGGAAATTTATTTTAGTAACCAAGTTTATTTATTTTTGCAACTCAACCCTTTACAACGATGCATATGGTAAACAGATGGTATAAATGCCACGTCAATAATAAAATATTGTAGAAACTGCTACCTAGTAGGAAATGGTACTTTACTGTGAAAATGAGAGCGTGGCAACTACTGCTACAATTTATTATTGTAATTTAAACTTGCATATTATTATTACTAATAATAAGTCTCTCTCTAAGTAATGACATATGCTAGGGTGTTAATTCAAAATTTACATTTTCTACCCTATTACTTTTGTGATTGACCGTTTGTTTGTTTGTTTCAGGTCAACCGGCAATTTCGCGGCCGGCGCGGCGGGTGGCGGGTGCGGGGCCCCGCGCTCCGCCCCCGCCACCCCGCTGCAGCTCGAACCTCATCCCCGCTCCACTAAGCATGATAAGTAAGTACCCCCGTTTAAAAAAATTGTTTGTTCTTTTTGGTTTGCGGCAATTACCCTCAATAACATTTTACGTCGTTTCATTTCTGTGCAGCTAAATGACCGCAGATGTTAGCCCATCGTGAGGATAGGGAATGATTTCTTGTAAGCGGAATAAACATTATATGACTGGCAATAAGCCACAAAAATTAAAAGACTGATAGGCATGCCATACTCGTTTCGGAACTTTGGAAGAAACTTACCCATTTACCAGTCACAAGTATTTAGTGTACTAGAACAACCCCACTACTAAATCACAATGGGTATTTAGGATATAAGAACATGCACTACATATATATATAGCCACGTAAGTCTAAGCATTTTATAATGGGATTTTCACATGAAACTAAACTTGTAAATAAAAAATATAGGCTCGTAACTTATATGTATTTACGACAGAAAACTGGAACACTTCTTTCTAGAGACTGTTAAAAATGCATAGCTTGTGCCCGCTACTGGCTCTTGCGTAGAGTAGCCGGCTTTACTCTCTTTGAAATCGCGGAAGTAGTTTTAAAATACCGAAGTAACACTATAATTACGCCATTAGAACTATTATTTGTATTTGGCAACATTTTACACTTTACAATTATGCTTGATCAGGAAAGCCTATCTAAAGACAATAGATACCTAATTTATCGATTACGTTTTATTGTTTATGTTTGCTTCAAATACAATCATCATAATCAGCCTGTATCAACCCTCTGTTGGGTATAAGCCTTTCATACGTCATATTCTAAAACTCCACAAAACGACTTTCCTCTATTTTTTTCTTTATGTCCATAAATTTGTTTCGGAACAAAATACGAGGAGGTATGTAGAAAATTTTATTCAAGTAACGCATTATATTTTTATTTAGTTTTTTACGTCCTTCTTCTTATTTTTATTTTGTTTTTTATCATTTGGGTGAAGTGTTCAATGGTATATAATCCTTACGATAGAAATTGGAAGGTAAACTTAAAACTATGTAGTTAGAAAAACAATTTTTGTATTGCAGTAAAATTTAGCATTACCTGTAGCATTCCTACTACTTGAATACTATCTGTCGCTTTCGTGAAATTTTACTTCCTCATAGGTTATTAAGTAACCTTCTTTCAAAGGGCTATCTATTACAACATGAGTTTTCTTTACCAATCTGGTAGTTCCTGAGAGTATTGGGTTTAACGGTAAAAGTACTAACTCTTCATCTTTATTATATTTATTATTGGTAAAGATAGAGTCATTGTTTATAAACTGAAAAGTACCAATAAGGCGAGGATTTCCCAGTATAGTAGTTTTATGAGTTTAGAGAGTGACAACTGTAATGTCTGAATCCATCAGGCTCTATGTAGAATTATTCGAAAAGCAAGATTTTTTAACATATCACTTAAATTAGCAGTTTTGATTTTCTTTTTAAATTTCTACTTGAATAACGTCAAGTCCGTCCGTCGTATGACCAACTGTTACTCATTCTCTACATACAACCAAGACAGGTATTTCCCCATGTGATTACACCCGAGTAACTCAACACAAAACACCATACTGCCTACGAGAAGATGAAAAGCATGTGGCACTTGATATGAGTGTTAATTTTAAGGACATGACGGAACAAAGACGTTCAAATTTATGTGATAGGCCGGATAAAGCGAGAAAAAAAGGGATGCAAAACTAGTGCCAATGAACTGTCAACTAGTCTAGTGTCAAAATTACGCCCTCACGTGATATCGTATGTATTGACGCTCGAGATCAAAGTATTTGTAACATATTGCCAATGTCAGATCTAAATCTTTTTGTACTTGAATAATTTCAATTTCAGAATAACAATTCTAACGATATTGAATATCGGATGCGTTGAACCTGAATTGATCCTTCCTTAATTGATATCGTAATCAAGGTCCAATAGTTCTATTGGGGTCCTGCCGTTTCCCAAAATATGTTTCGTCAAATTTCACTTCCCAAAAAACGTATCGCATAGTTTCATTTCCCAAAAAAATGCTTAGCAAATTTACATTTCGCATTTTATTCACTTGGTCAAATATTCATTTGGCAAATTTTTACTTGCTCAAATTTTATTTAGTCAAATATACATTAAGCAAATGCTTCATTTTGTAAAAAAAAAATATTCCAAAAGGAAGTTCTTTCACATTTTAATTTTAATAAGGGTGAAAAATTGTAAATTAAAATCTGATGTTTGGGTTGGGTTTAGAAATAAACATCCAGAATTTGTGTAATCTAAAGGTGTGGGGGAAGTTATTCTTACGGCGTTATTCTTCTTAAAAAATTCGGCGCGTCTCCAGTTCTTCTTAAAAAATTATTGAGCCCCCTCAATCAGTTTTTTTTGCCGGAGACGCGCCGAATTTTTTTTCAAAATCGCGTCTATAAACTCGCAAATTCGTGAAATAGAACGTAATTTTGCACCCCGAGAACGGAATACCCCGACTTGGGTTCACCCCGACTTGGTTAGGTTAGGTTAGAAGATCTTCGTGGGTTTTTTTTTTAAACCACCCAGAAGTAATGATATGGAGATAAAACATAACCATTCCTTAACTTAGTGAAAAAAGTGAGGTTATGTTGGAGTGGGAAGAGTATATTTTTCAAACCATATTTGACTACCTAATATTTGGTAAAATGAAACATTGCCATGTAATTATTTGCTAAACAATAAATTGCTAAAAATAGTTTTGCTAACTGCAAAATTGCGAAAAGATGGTTTTGCCAAATGTTTTTTTGCCAAATGAAAATTTGGGAAACATACTTTGGCAAGTGTCACTTTGGGAAATGTTTTTTGCCAAACGTCAGTAAACCAGTTCTATTAAAGATATTACCCCATTAACGATATTAGTAAACACATTAGATTATGTGTTATATTGTTATACGTTATATTATTATATATATTAACAATTTATCGTCGTCATAGATTTTGGCCAAAGAATAGGCTCATTTGGCTTTAAGGTTTGCGCTAGGGAAACGAAAAGGCTAAAATGAGACAAAATAAAAATACCACCACCCCACAACTTTCCTAATTATAAAAGCCGTTTAAGATTGTCTAACATTGTTTAGTTAGTCTCTTATTAAACATAGTTCCTTACCTAAATAATTAATAATATGTGCATAAATAAATGATTCACCTATTTCAAACAAAATAGAATCACTGTTACGTGATAATGCTACTATTATTCGGTTGTAATTATCAATCGCACCTTATCTGCGAGATTATTTATCGATTACGTACTTTTACCATTAACAGGTCACTCACTAATCAGTCTTGTGTACGTCCTCATATAAACAAAACGTGTGTTGTATTTCGCATTTGTTTAAATTCTATTGTTTATTGAAAAGTATTTGGTCCTTTGATCCAAATGTCATAATGGGTTAAGGTTTGTGTGGGTGGGGAGGCGTGATGGGTGACGATATGACTACTTCATATGAAGATGTCGATGAGCAATCTGCTTGGAGGGTAATTAGGCTCATTCAGTATGCTTCTGATGGACTCAGGTAACTATCAAACACTACTCCAGTGGTGGAGGGTTAATTTTATATACATACTATAGTTTCTTTGAACTGAATCCTAACTTAATAATATTATAAATGCGAAAGTAAGTTTGTTACCTTTTCATTCCTAAACCATTGAACCGATAATCCTAAAAATATGTCGTCCGTTGTCAGGTGTATAGAAACGGACATTGGGTGCCTTTCATCCCGAAAAAAAGTACTGTTCCCGAGGAAAGCAACAATAACGTTCTTACAATAATAGATAGCGCCACGTGTCTTTCGAATTATGATTGAAATTTAAATTTTAAATTAACGCGAGGGAAGCTGCGGGTAAAACCTAGTATCTAAATAATTGTAGTATATCTGTCGTAAGTGGTTGAAGTAAAGATGATGATAGATGATCTAATATATTTTCTCAAACAAAACTAATTAGGTCACTTAGAGAAAATATCAAATGTAAACTGTTCTAGCTAGGAATTAATTGAGAAGTGGTATCGTAGGAGTGGGTATTATGAAGGACATTATCTCGACGCTACTAAAAGGACGTTAGGATTTTAGGGCTATAATCGAATTATTTTATGGTTACGTATTGATCATTAAATTGCTTTAGGTACCACTTTTGACAAAAACTTCCATCAAAATTAAATTTTACTAAGACTCACTGTCAGAATTAAATTTCACATGACAATTTTATTATCTGTTATCTGTCACTTGGTCTTGAAAGCAAAACTAGACTTTGTTAGTTGTTTTGTGATATGCAAACGACATTCACTCTAAGAGTGGTAAAGCTATTTTATGGTCACCTATATCTAGATAGACCTTTATTTGTTCAAGATATTACAATGGCAAGACTAGGGCTATTAGAGACCCTTTCTCATCTCGGGAATAAATCATGGGTTACTTCTCCTTTTTATGGATCCTTTTCTCCGTAAGAAAAGGATTCCTGATATTCCCCTTATTGTACAAAATGTAATATCCAGTAGTAATGGTTGATAGTCATTAAAGCATCAACTAGCCTACTTCGTACTTAATATTATAAATGAGAAAGTTTTGCTTATTCAGTCACGCATAAACTAATAAACGGATTTGGACGAAACTTGGCACACAGACAGGCCATATCCAGGATCAATATATAGGATTACATGGATATATTATATCCTAGTTGGACATCCACGCGTGTGAAGTTGCAGGTTAAAACTTCAAAGCATAAATAACGGAGCATCTGAATTCAATATAGAAGTATTTTTTTCATAGTATATTTTTTATTAATTCATTTTAGAAGTAGAGCTTCTATTATCAACGTCTACTATTTTGTAAAGCTATTTATTAGTATTAGTCATAGTGTGTAGTCCTTTTAGACATGAGCATTTACAAACCGTTATCAGTATTTCAACACACGTGTGATTTACCGATACTATCAATGATGACACTTTTGCGTATTGTATTTTATAAAATGTAGATAAATAATTCAGCTAAAATAGTTGGCAACATAATTTTATTATCAGTCGCCTAATTTATTTTTTAGTTTGAATGTGATAAGGAATTGTATTTTACTTATCGCCACATTTGGTAATAATATTATAAAACAAAATTAAAGAAAAATAAAACCTTAATCTAAAAGATCGCTTCTAGTTGGCAACGTTCACAAAATGCTGGTCGCATTGCCTCGCTGAATAGCTATACTCAGCCTTCGGGCCAGGTACAGACCAGCATAGTACGGTTATCGACAGAGATTATTAGTTCAGTTTCTTTGTAGACTTTTCTGAACCGATTTTTAGTCTATCGAATTGAAATATTTGTATTTCTACCGTCAATTTAATATAATACCGATCTGGCCATCTTGCAATTCCTGCAAATTTGGTCAGGGCTTATTGAAAACCCGTCCAATTTATTACACGCCCAATTTTTCCACGGATTGTTGGATTACTATCAGATTTACCGACTTGACTAGTTACAGATTTGGACTGGTCGTAAATATCACGGCTATCCATGAGGCCATCCAACTGCCAAAAGGCAACAGATTAATTTATATCAGTCTTAAGGACTACAAGATTTATTTGGCAAATATGAATTCATAAATATCACGTTTTATTTTAATTCTAACTTCTTCTAATTAAATATCTTTTCATTCCAAGTAGTGTAAGAACTACGTATGGAAAAATCCTAATGTTTAGCTGATATAAAACTCGTTAGTCTTCCGAAGATAAATAACTTAGTATAATCGACTAACGTCAAGTACAGGTATAAATATTATTAAACCCAGCTTTATTAAATTAATAGTAAGCGAGTTTATCAATATTGTATCTCGTGTATTGTTTATAGTTGCTAACGTAAGAGCCTCATTTGCTTAGAGACTAAGACTCTTTAAAAATTACGCAATTTATTTTTAATTTATAAACAAATGTCCCTTTATTCTTCTTTTGCGCCATCTTTATTCAGTTTAGTCATTACAATGGACGTCTTTTCATTTGTGATTCTCATAATTTTTATCGACTATATCTGTCTGTCTACCTTATAGAACACCTGTGTGTACATATTTATCATAGCGTAAGTGTTTTACTCGTCCTTGGTAACATTTATTAATCTGATATTTTTTACGATTAGATACTATAAAACTTCCTTGACATTAGAATGTGGCAAATTTTATACAAAACCCAAAATGTGTGCTTTGAATTAGGTAACAAATCAATCAAATAAATAGTTGGTAGTTTATTTCGGGAATGCAGTGTCAGTCATTTATATTTTATATGGTATATTTAAAGAAAACCTCGCATCACACAATTTTTCTTTTGTAAAGTCAAATCTTTTCCACGTACAACCTTTTCTAGTAAAGTGGCGAAATCGATTTACAAAGTCCTTTAAAAATCTATGCTCCGGCATCAAATACTGTTTTTGACTGATATAATTTGTGATATATGTATTACTGAATTCCAATTTGTTGATTTTGGCATAATACCACAGACTTCATTAAGAACAAAGTTCTTTGATATCGGGTGCTCAGTTTACTGTATCATATCGACAACGTAATCGTAAAAGCAGTCTCAGAAAAATGTTTGGAGAAATAACATTGTTTTATAATGAGATAGAAAATGTTATATCACATAATAGTGGGATTTTCTGGTCCCAAGCCTTCTATACAAAAACTTGGTCCTTTTGTACGCAATGTTGAAATCCCGAAATATTTATAATAATTCGGTCATATTGCACTAATCTGTAGCCTACGAACATCACGCGGTGGGGTCACAGATGACCCGCAAACGATAGATTTTTTATTACGTCCGATGCTCGTGGCGTCAACGTGTTAATGAATGGAAATTAACCTTTCCGGATTAGGATTAAATGTGCTGTTTGTAGATAGTACGTGTCACAGTCACGTGTGAACCGCAATACACTTGTTGAGCCCATTTGTTCAATCAACGCAGATAATATTGATGTTCCCGGCTTGCCCTCGTTTCGAGCGAAGCTATGTAGAGATAGCATAATAATTAATCTTTGTACTTTTATCTTGTAGATTTCTCCTTTAATCTAACCCATTTTAGCAACTTTTTCGATATTTCAATCTTGAATTTGAATTACTGCTTTGAACTCAGTTTCTAAAACTATTCAACAAATAATTTTAAATTAAGTTGTTTTTGTAACAAAACATCTCAACGATCGTTCTATTAAAGGAATTTCTTGACTTCTTGTGGTTAAATGATACAGCCGTAAAGAGTTAATTTTAATATGTACGTTTATTGTGTTGCCCAAAATATGTCATTTATCACTTACTTTGGTGACCAATCAGTTGTCTTCTTGAGATCTTAATATTATAAAATTATTTTTAATCGCAATATCTTTAATGAAGGTCAGGGAAACCTTCAAAAACCCAATTGTCGATAATGTTTCCGAAGGTTTTCTTAAAAATGAAGGCTAGCAGTGGCTTTACAATTTACTACTTTGTCAGACGATGAAGGCATTAAATCATTTTCTTTCTTTTTTTAGTTCGTAATAATATACTTTTCTTTATTTTTCGTGCATGTTTGTTAATCATTGTCAGAATTCATCTAACTATAGGTACAACTGACATATGCATAAGCTATTTTAATGCTGACGTAATTTACAGTATTGAGCTCTTATTGCATAGCATAGTTGTATTATAGAATCATATCAAACAATAATGCCTTGATTGAATCATTTGTTATAATTATAAGTTATCCCTGCATTTTAATAGAAATTCTTAGGTTTTATATAATCTCCTATTGTCTTCTGTCTGTACCTTGCTTGTTTATAAACACTGTCGCTTTACTTGCTTGCAAACATTATATTTCCAGTCAGTGTATTTTCGCGTAGCAGTCGCGCTGTACCGTTCCTCTGTAGACCGAGTGAATGGGGGCTCAGGTGATTCGAGTCTTCCGATCGTACAGTTTTACCTTTCTCTCGACTCTTATCGATGTCAATAACACTCGATCTCACTGCAATTGGGCACGTCGGCCGAAATATTTCGAAATTATAGATGATGTTCCGTTTCTCAAGGTCGTTGGTCTTGAACGCGTGATTGACTTCAACCTCATCCGCGATGATGACTTTCCGTATAAAACAGTACAAACTTTTTGTCTAAAATTATTGTTTTTAACAAATGGAATACTTATGCTTTACGGGCAAGTAATATTTTTATGTTTTGGTTTACTTGCAACTCTACTATCTTATCGTGGCGATAAATTAGTCCGTACTCGATACACAATCGATATTATAACTAGATACGTTTATGTATAACCGTTTTCAACAGTTATTCTCGCGAGCGCGGACAGGCCGCTACATTGGTGTCTTGTTACGCGGTTTATAATTCTTAATTATTTATTCCACGTTCGTAAAACAGTGTAGTTGCCTACCTCTTTTTGTGGGAGCAAATGTAGATGGAACAAAAAGTGTGTGTTGTTTGTGTGTAGATTCGAGCCGGTTGGTTGTATTATAAGTGATGTGCATTGAAAATATGGAAGCAACATCACGATCTGGCAGATTCGTGATTCCACATGTCATTTGCTCAAGTTTTGTTGCTTTGTTTATATTGTCTTTAAACTGGATAGTATGCAGGTTGAATGTAATAAATCTGTTGTTGTACTTGTAATATTTTCTCGACCGGTTTCAACCGTCCTCTTTTGCTCAACTGAACAATTTCCAATGACCCCGCACTGCATGGCAGCGTGATCATTTATGTCATCATTCTATGTTACTACTTTATTATTATCGCCTTGTAGAGAGTTTATAATGTTTCTTTTCTGGAAATATCTACTGTGTTTTTTCTTACGACACTCTTTAATCTATAACATCAACATACAGTTTAGTTTATCTAATCTTCTAATTCATTCTATTATCTTTCTTTAAATTTGTTTATAGTATCTGTGTGCTGCCCTCTAAATCAAAATGTCTTAATTTATCATGTTGACGAATTTCTAACACAATCTTTATTATGTCAGCACTGGAGAGATTAGTACGCACATCAACGTTGCCTAGTTAGTGTTCCAAATAGGTTATGAAAATATCGGTAATTTACCGTTTTATCAGTGCTTTGTATTGATATCGTTGGTAATTCTCTTTATCTAGTAACACCTGTGAATTTATCACATGATTTGTTTATTTACTTATCGAGTGTACTATCGTGCTTAGTTAGCTTGATTTAATCCATTTGTAAAAAAATATCTTTTTACTAGACGCATGGTTAGCAGATTCTTGTACTTACCTAATTGGTCAGAAATCCATGACTTCAATTTAAAATATTTCTACTAAACTAGTACATGTTTTGAAATGAGCTTATACCATTAGCTCTCAGTTCTCATATTATTTTATATTTTATTGTATTAAATTATCTTATTTTGACTCCCTAGGATATTATTTATTATTAGGCTTAATTTTAAAGTTTCCTAACTAGAAGTTGTCATGGCCACTCTCAATTTTTATTTTATGACAAACTTTATTTATCTTCACTTTTCTTTCTTCAGTTTTGTATCATTCAACTTGCTTTTAGATTCAAATCACAACTATTTCAATTTTTTTTTGTTGTTTTATTAATGTAATTTTTTTTTGGTGTTAAAGAACTGAAAAACATTATGATAAAAGTGAAATGATTTAGTGTGTGAACACTAGAAGAATGGTGGATAACGCTTCGTTTGAATATTCAGATGAATCTAGTGGTGAAAGCAATTATGTGAATGATCACAATGGAGGGTAAGATCTTAATCTAATTTGCCATACTTTTATAACACATTTTCTTCATTCTTTAAGAATACTTCCTGTAACACATCCTACTTGAATAATTTAGTTTATCTAAAATACCTAATTAACTTATGGCATACCTAATTAACTTATATACTTAGTGCATTTACGATTTTCTCGTCTCTGCATCACCCAAAGGTTGACTGGTAGAAAATGCTTACGGCATTAAGTCCACCTCTGTACATTTTGTGTGCATAAAGTATAAATATACAAATAAAATAAATAAATATGGCCCATATCGTTTGGTCTAAAACAAAAGTTAGGTACATTTATGTTTCTTGTGGCTTTTTACGCACATTAAGAAAGAATTTTCCGAATATCGTCTCGTCATCAGAGAATACAGGAAAATACACTTTACGACACAGTTTCAGGGAACTAGCGGTTCTAAGTTAATTGTGCGTTATATGATTATTCATGAATGTCTAGAATTTGTGTTTCAATTGCCAAATACTTGATGTATTTTATTAAGGTACTTAGATCATTATGGTAATTAACTAATACCTGATTTGAATTATGGAATTTAATTTGCGAAGCTTCGTTTGGCGTCCAAAATATTTAATTCATGTAGATCGCCTTCAATTTATTTTCTTCAAACTGAATGACGACTCGTTTTTAACAACGTGAATCTGCATGAACCCCGTTATCATATTTTCATTGGAGAATATTTCCGTTCAACGGGATACTTTCTGAAATAATCATAAAATATTAGACTTTAGTTTTGTTTCCAACTGCATTTAGTTTTAAATTATATAAGCTCAAACTGTTTAAGAACATTTGTTCATATAAACAATTTTTAAAGAAAATTTAGGTAGTATGCATAATTTTTAATACCTATGTATATTTTTTACAATACTTGATACTTTATAATTCAATAACAAACTGCAGTGAGCCAGACCCCACTTTACCCTGAATGATAAACACTATATCGAACAGTATCCTGTTATCCATGGCATATTACAATTCAATAATTTGCGTAGACTCCTGCGTCATATGATGTTTTATGTATTTAGTACAAAGATTGATCACTCCTTATCACTCTAACAATAAGGTACATTTTATCATGGTGGGAGGCATATGATTTTCCATCGGGATCTTAAATTTTGTATGTGTGCATATAACTTGGGACAGCTACAGTTGTTGGTCAGTTGTAAGCATCGACGTTTGAAGTTCGGTGTCCTCCTGCGCTTATTGCCAATATGGGTGTGTTTTTCTTGAAAAGGTGAGATTTTTATTATACCTAGTTAGTTTTTATCGGGAGTTGGCAGCAACATTAGCTGTTTGTTTATTGATAATATATCTTGAGCTATCTTTTATAGTCTTTATGACAGTCTTGTTGAATTTATCAGACGTTAATTTTTTTTATCATTTTTAATGGTCTTTGGGATCTGTGTCTAAGCCGTCTACAGGCTTTGTATTTCTTTTTTTTTATTTACTCTACTCTATTTTTTTTGACTACTTTATCCCGTATAAATACGTCGCTTAAATAAGAATCCGAAGCTCAAACGATTACTATCAAAGTTGTTTGGGATAACATCGTATCGTTCGAAAAAGTAAATCCTGCCGGGATCGGCAATCCGTCGTCGGAATTATTGTCTCTCAAGCGGATAAAGTAGTCAAAGCTATAGGCACGATTACTTTAAACCTCGTATTTATTACATCAAAACAAAGTACATTACAGACTTTTTTACGTATTTCGTCTCAAAGGACCTGTTAAGCGAAAATATACCACTCGAAGGTTTTATTTCATTTAGAGTTATAAAGTAATTGTATTTATTGTTTTAAATTACAAAATATTGCATCATCTTTATTATCAGTCATTTCAAATTTTCATTCATTCATAAATTAAATTGATTAATTAACATTAAAATCAATAAAATTTCATTATTGATCGCCATTTGCAAACTTGACTCTAGGTTCACGATAACGGTTTCCGCTTTCATAACAATGTTTAATGTCAATCGATCATTGTGTCTGTTTGTCACTAAGCGAGCGTGGTTAAGTGTAAACAGTAGCTTTTGTTTCCCTTCCAATCATAAATAATGTCGTTTGTGAAACTACCGAACATTGTGTGAAACTCGTGTTAATTAGGTACTTTGTCTATTATTTTGTACTGGTTTAACTATATGCTTTCTTCCCAAGTTTAGTCCCATGTAGTGATAGGCTTATCTCTCCTGGCTTTCCACTACAGACTTTTTTGAGAAGATCTTTCTCGATTAAATCTCCGAATAATCGTATCTCGTATATTCGGTCTTCCTCTAGATCTTTTCGCTCAAGAATAGACGTTGTTCAATGCTATGGAAATCGTGTATTTTGACAGTGGGTCTTTACTAAGATGCAGTCTTTAAAAAAAAATCTTTTAGTTAGAGCAGGGCTGTCCAAACTATACACCTTCGCGGGCTAATTAAATTTCATACAAAAGCTGGAGGGCCAGAAAAATATTTTCAGTTGCAAGACTGAAGATAAATAATTATACCAAGTATTGAGTACATGTTTTAACAACGAATAATGTTATCCAAACTATTTGTGTCCAAAACTATTTTTAGATTAAAATGTGTGTCGCGGGCCGCATGAATACAAGCCGCGGGCCGCATGCGGCCCGCGGGCCTTGGTTTGGACAGCCCTGAGTTAGAGCATGTTCTTCACGACTACTGATACGTACAAATAACAGTTTTCAAATTCTGTATAAAAAATCTTTACCAGACCACCCATTTATTTTTATCGAAATTCCACTAATTGGCATAAAAAATACATGCAATAATCTACATGAAATTTTTATCTGAAAGTAGCTTCGAAGCTTTCTCTTTATTGTAAAAAACTTTCTTATCGGATGTGAGTATTAATGTAACCTTCACATAGGCGAACTGAAATTGAACCCATTAAATACGTTCAATCTATCTTACGGTGATATTCGTTCATTCTTTCAAGATTAGACTTGTGAAGCCTGAAGGTTTCTGGCCAGACTTCGAAAGCAATATTTGTATAATATTTCGAATTTTAATTATATCGATAGCTTCCATTAAGAGGTTATAAAAGTTAGACAATTCTTTAGCCAAAATTTTTAATTCAAGAGATTAGCATCTCAAATAGCATATCAAATTTATTAGTTTTGGCTACATAACATCCCCAAATAATCGTCGTTGATTGACACTGATCAGAAATCACCGATTATTGCTATTTGGATAATTTAATTACATTGAATAAATTAGCCTAACTGTCTCTCTCTCTTGACTTTTGCACGTTATATAATCCAGCAACATCTGTTGAAATATCACAAAATGTTAATTAGGACCCAAAAGTTTTGCGAGTTTGTATAACTTCACGGTTTTGTAAACCCATGTTACTCGTTTGTAAATTAAATATAGAAAAGAATTTTATTACGTTTCAAAATTATTATTTTTATTTGATTTTAAGTAACTGACTTTTGGTAAAGTCGTAGATAATAAGAATAACGGTTCCATATCAAAACATAGTTTATTATTGTTTCTCTACTGTTCTGTGCCCTTGACCCATAGCTTCTCGAGAAATTGGTCTAGATCATTAATCAAAAGTCCGTCTTCTATACGCTGATTCTGATTGGTCAAAACTTCCTGTTCGTTGTCGATAGCAGCCCATACATGTGGATAACTGCCCGTTCAACACAAGACTTAGTCATTGTATCGGGAAGTTCGTTCTATTCTTAACGAAGACCTTGGAAGTTCAACGTTAATATAGTCATTGAGGTCTTTCAACTCGGAACGTTAAATGCGGCTTCGTTAGCACGTTCGTTTTGATTGTTTTCAGCCTGTAAATGTGATGGATCACGTTTAATTGGAGCTTGTAGAACTTAAGCTTTGTTATGAAGTTCGTCAAAAGAAAGGTCAAATGATTTATAGTTGGGATTAGTCATAACCATGACATAAATGGGTATTCAAGTTTTGTCTAGAGACGTGGTTATTCTCATCAAATCAAATCAAAATATTTTTATTTAAGTCGACCTTTTTAGGCTCTTGAAATGATATATTGATAATTAATTTTGAAAGAACGATTAGCAGTCTATTCGTCAAGATCAACTTATATTGTATGTAATAAATATTACCGGCCCATTAATCAATAATATACACAAGAATTAGTGGATTGAGTTTGTCAGTTGATCTAAAGCTACCACCAAAATCGTTTAGAAAAATGTTAGGAAGACACAACCATTACATGAAATTATTTGTAACGTTAGGTGTGTAACGTAGGTATATCATGCTTATTGAGAGTCACGTGAGTGAGCAGTAATTTGTGGGACACGGGGCGAATCATCACGTGCACTGTAATCATGGCATCATGGAAAACTCGGCAACTCCATGACCTGGGATATAAAACAAACTCATTGTTGTTAAATCCTTTAGAATACTGAATGTATATCAATGAGGAAAATGTATTGTTAATGATTGATGAAGAAATACACAAGACAAAGAATTTGCTAATGTAAATAACTTAGTACTTTAACAAAAAAACCATGCTTGAATCGACCCTAAAATTGTTATTACTCGAAAGACAAAAGGAAGAGTAAAAATTCAAAAATGTTAGATAATATACCAAATTGTGTAGATACACTAATTTCTGAAGAAAGTTTAGTAAAATAAGTATAAACTTTCTACTTAGAGCATACATTTTGTACCCATTTCAAGCACAATTAAGTAGTCTAATTGTACATAATTTTATTAAAATCACATAGTCATTTCAACTTTTTAGGCTGTTTCTGCACATTTTCGTCCGTCCGAAGAAAATTAAGACAAATTTGGAAGCGGTAACCGACCCAAACTTGACCTTTAAAATAACCAATGGTGATAGAAATATGTTTGTTACATAATACATGACCTTAATATTTCTTGGCATCAAATATTTATTGGAAAAATGTATAAAAAGACTTCCAACCGTAAAAAAAAGAATGATTTTGGCAAAGCATATAAAGTTACTGAATATTAGGTAGGCTTTACGACGCATTTGTATCATTAAAATTATCAACATTTTCCTCAAAAATTTTTTGGATTTTTTCCTGAATTCGTATTGTCGACGTTTTGAGCGTTTGAGCGGGATAAGCGGTAACAAGGTAACATGACGGACGAAGATAACGTAACCAAACTAAATTTGTGTTGGCCTAAAAACATTTTTCGTATAGAATTACTTTTTCATTCTTGGATGGATAATTTCCAACCTACATTCCAAAATTCTATTGTTTTATAATATACCTACTTGTTTTACAGCTTACTGGTTAACTGATATTTATTACCAGTTACATTTTATATAAATTATTTTATTTTTTTAAATTTAGCTGGTAGAACATTATATTTTACATAGCGCTTTGGTTTTATTTTTAAGCGCTAAATTAAATATGCATTTGTGCATTGTAGATTTATGATTATTATCAATGATTTATTTACCAGTATCAATGTAATAATCTTTTTCTTTTTCTCTCAATTTGAATTGTTTTTGTTATGTGACATGTATGTTTGTAGTTTTCAAAATATATAAATGAATAGGGATAATGTTTATAACCGATATTATACCGAATACCGATAAAGCGATACTTTTTTCGCAGTTACGACTTCTACTCATTTATAATACTTATCGTATTATGCATTAATGATATTACCTATGTAGTTTATTTAAAGTTCCTAGTACATTTTTATTTATTTACATTACATGTGAATTCTTAAAATATTTTAAAAGTATACACTTTTCACTTAAGCAACCTTAAACTTGGCTGTCGTTTGAAGTTAGTACTTTTATAACACAATTTAGTGCCCTCGTCTACCCACAAAGTTTATAACACAGTATTTTCTTAACATAATTTTCACTTAGCTACGGTAATATTAACTTTCACATCATTCTTCTAACAACATTTCGAATAGTAGGGCAAACAACATCCGCATTTTGCGCTTTAACGTCAAATTCGAAGGACCAATTCACTACCGTACGTGGCTCTTAGCAACAGGACCAACTCTCTAGGACCATTAATTGCAGAGGTCTAATAGGGGAACGTTACCCGTTTAGCGCAGCATTTACGGGTTCATAGGAAATGGATTTATGTGCTCTACAATTCTACATTATGTATTTTTATTACCCACTGACATAATTCTCTGGATATTTATTATAATAGGTTAAGAGATCGTTTCGTGCATCGTAAAACATTGTATGAACCAGATTACTGTAGCGTAACGCTTTTACTGATTACTTTAATGTAATGTAGTGTTGGGCACGTGGAAGGCAGAAGGAGTAGGGGTAAACCTCCATTTTAGTGAATGGAAATGGTAAAAGAAACAGCAGAGCAGCAGAGAAACACAGAGAACAGCAGAGCACAGAACAGCTAGTAGTCAATTATGCTGTCAGAAATGGTAACGACTCTCAGCCATAAGGATACGACGAAGGATAATGTTTAGAGCTTAGGATAGAACTCGTTAATATGTGTACAATAACTATACGTATAAAATCACATGTTCTGAGTCTCCAGACTGGCTGACTGATTCATTAACATATACAACCTTAACTACTGAAGCTACTAACATACAATTTAGACAACAGATTCCTTTTCTTGCGTAAGCACGTAGTAAGAAATAATTTTCGAAATTCTCTCCAAAGAAAGTCCATGGGGGAGAGGGAAGGGAGAGTTTTTATAGATATATCGTCAGTTAAGAAGTGATTTGCTAAAATCGTTAGCAAATTATCCAGATAATTGCGCAGGTATAAACCCGATTACTCAGCATAATAGCTATTTAAATTAGATAACTATCTTTTTGTCATAAACAAATTCTGTGATCATCAGCAATTAATCGCGGCGACTAAAGTGGTGAAATTAGAATGCATGTTGCGATACTATAACATTTACATATTATCGTAATTATTAAAACTGTACGGTCTATTAGTGAAGTTTTCTTTGTTGGTTACACTATGTTGGCTTACAACGCTATAACAGGCGCAATCTTATGTGAAACTTGTATAAGTGTTGTCGAATTTGAATTAAATTCATTGAAGATTCCGTAAACATGGCCCAAGTCACGAAGCGTCTGTGAAGTGCGCTTTGTACAGCTCGTTTTACTGAGCAGAATTTCTTGTCTAATTAGTGTGTGTTATTAGCCTCTTTACTTCATTGGAATAAATCAATCAACTAATCATTGGAATTAAATCGAATTATATTTTTATTTCATCAATGGCTTAATGCAAAGCTCTGCGGAAAAAAAAATTGAAATATCATGTGACTGTCTAAATATCTACAGTTAAATTCAACTTTTCAAGATTCAGTCTAGTTAACAGTTATAGTAAATGATTTATAACCTTTTCAAAAAGTACACAACTATTATCTAGATTTGTATTTCTTTGTCCACATAGATGACATGACAAATTACTCTATTCTTTTCCAGACAGGCCATAAAGCCGTTGTCAGGGTCGGCGCCGTCCGTGCGGGTTGCAGCGTTGAGCGCGGCCGGCACGGGCGACACGACCGACGGCAAACAGCCCAGCAAATCACGGCAAAAGAAGTTCCAACGACACTTTCAGCAGGTCGGACCTGAAGAGAAGGTGCTCAATTGTAAGTACGAACATTATCAGGGAGGATAGAAATTTATCAAATATTCTATTTAAGAGATCGTTTTAACAAATATGGATATTTCTAAAGGATCTATATTACAACTTCGTCAAAAGCATTGAAATAAAATGTATCAATTTGACTAGGTTTTTTGTTGCGTCGATTTCTTTTTTCTATTTTTTTAACGGTCGATGCCAGATTTACTCCATTCTCAATCGTTAGCTTATTCTTAACTTTTATACTATCCATATCCACCCAACAATTCAATATCATATCCATCTTTTCTTGAACCTACTCACCAACATGTTAATAATATTCTCATATTTGTCGAACTGGCGAGGTTTTAAAGTTAAATTTAAGTAACTTATTGCATTCTCGTGCGTAACAATAATTGTCTTTGACAATACGTACCTAACCAAATATCGAGAAATGTTTTAAACATAAATAGATAGCTTTTGAATCGGAATTTTATTAATATACTGGAGTGCGAAATAATTTAACACAGCTATCGCTGTCGTAACGCATCGTTCTCTAACTGCGATCTTGTATACAAAAGATAATGATATTATCTCAAGCTACCAACAAATTGGAATTTAGGCTTAGTTTCAACATCATTAACAATCGGTCTACCGTGATTAAGGTTGCGATTCGTGAGATTATTACCTCAATTCGGCGCCCCATTGTAATGAGCTGACCTTATGTAGTTGCCGCCAATTACTTTTGTACTATTGTCATCCTCAATAGGCTACAGACTAGGTAGAGGTCTTTCATTATATCGTTACTTGACTTGAATTTCATGCTATTTGGTTTAACTTAGCGAACGCTTTGTAGGTACAACCTATTCTTATGTTCAGCTAAATGAACTACGATAATCGATAGATTGTAGGGACCATGATTGTACTCTGGATGTACTCCATAATATTGTTGATCTCTACATCATACTCTTCGAACTCCTTAACGCGCTCGATCTTTGCGTCGTACTTCTCAATGCTTTGGATCTCTGCGTCAAACTCCTTAATTTTTGTGATCTCTGCGTCAAACTCCTTATTTTTTATGATCTCTACGTCGCACTCCTAAATGCTCTTGATATCTGCGTCGTACTCATCAATGCTCGTGATGTCTGCCACAAACTCCTCAATGCTTATGATCTCTGCGTCGCACTCCTTAACACTCTCGATCCTTGCGGCGTACTTATCAATGGTTGTGATCTGTGCGTCGCACTTCTTAATGTTCTCGATCTCTGCTTCGTACTTGTCAATGCTCGTGGTCTCTACGTCAAACTCCTTAATGTTCATGATCTTTGCGTCAAACTCCTTAATGCTTATCTTCGTTGCACTCCTTAACACTCTCGATCTTTGAGTCGTACTCATCAATGCTTGCGATTTCTGCGTTGTAAACTTCAATGCACGTTATATTTACATCAATCTCCAGAATGTTCATGATCTCTGCGTTCTACTCCTTAATGTTCATTTTCTATAGGTCGTTCTTATCAATGCTCGTGGTTTCCGAAGCACTTTCCTGTTTCCCATACCCGATTATTTTCCTGAATTCCCGTTTTGAAATTTGATAAAATGTAATATACATGAGACTCCTAAAATATGTTTTCCTGTTACCTGATTACGTAAACCATGCCATCGTATTTTTGAATGTCATTTCAAAGTCAATGCCTCGTCCTAGATTTGCGAAATATGAAATTCTGAGTGCTCTTTTAAATTTCCACATTATGCGTAACCATCTATAACCAATAACAAGTCACTGAACCTTATGTATGGCAAAATTTAATATGTTTAGGGTTCCGTACTCAAAAGATCCAAAAAATACTATGATACCAAAGCCCACATCGACCGTCTTTATTCCGCCATTTTGTGGTTGTTACAGGACGGTATCTTTTTAAAAGTTCATTTTTAGTCCATTTTTTACACGTGTTACTATGGTCGCTTGCAATCATCTTCCTGCCCTTGTCCTAATTTTATTTACGGTCGGCGCAATAGGTTTTCTTCATCCATTCATCTCTATTAACCGTCACGTTACTGTTTGATACAATCTATCTATCCTTCTTTTTCTACCTCTACTCTTATAACCATCCACATTAATACTTGAAACCTTGTCCTTCATCCTATACTATACTATGGTTGCTTACATGACAAATAAATACAGCTAAAACTTAAGGTTATACGGGACTTTTAAAACGCTTCGCACTTACGCTATGGCACAGTATAAACATAAAGTAGGTACGGAAACTAGGTACAGATGCTCGAAATCGGCACACTCACACAAACATGCGCAACGACGCGTCGTTGATACTGCGATGATCGCGACGTTCGCTTAGCGAGTATCGTTACGCAATATTACGCATGTTTGTAAGAGTGCCGTTTTGAGAGTTTGTACGTATTTTTCCTACTGTATGTTTTTTATACTGTGGCTATGGATGCTTATGTAGGGTGACCAATGTATCGGATAAAATCTTTCGCAGACGCTATTTACCAGGGCTCTTATTGCTTTACCGTCGATCAAATTTTGACGACAAACGAATTTCGGTTTTGTACATTAGGTTTGAATTTAAAACGTACAGAAATAATGTTGCTACCATTTACATTGCTGCATTCACTATCTGTCTTGTAGACTGCAGGCATCATTTCAACTTAAGCAACTTAATCTAGATTCTAGACGGTTGGAGGTCATTTTATTTAAAATCTAGAAAACGCTTGCTTAAATTAAGTACTACTAATCAGTGTCGAAGGCTCCACATTTCCATATAACTTGATTCCTACCGGCTTTTCATTGGCGGTGTGGTGGGTTGATTATTGTAGCCTATGTGTTATTCTGATGTATAAGCTAAATTTTGTGTAAAGTTTTATCAAATTTCGTTCAGTAGTTTTTGCGTGAAAGGGTAACAAACATCCATCCAATTATCCAATTATTAGGGTTTTTCCTTTTAGAGTTGACCCACATCTGTCAGCAAGGAATCGCCTTTTTTTTTGCTCTCTCTTTTTCTATCGCTCAGGACCGTCATTTCCTAGAGCGATAGAAAAGGATAGAACATGTAAAAAGGCGATTCCGTGTTGACAGATGTAGGTCCCTTACTCTATTTTTCCTTATTGTTGCATCATTGGTTTCCATCATATTAGAGTCAGCCATGATTTGAGTGAGAATTGAGGACAGAAATATCGCAAAAAAACCTATTTCTACAGACCAAGACAAATTCGAACCGAAAAAAAGTTTAATATAATCTTATCTACAAATAAAATATCTGGAGTCAATAAGAAGGTTTTTACTATTTTTAATACATTTTTTGTTATGCCACGGAGGTCGAATATGATATAAGAGGGCAAAGAGCACATAGAACTATGAAAAATTTTAAGCTAATGTCAAACCGACACAAATAACAAGTTGATCGAGAATCACAAAATAAACAAACGTAATTAGGACAAAATAATAAACGAATTACTTGACAGCGCGTGAACTGGATATTCTACAAAGAAGGTCATGATAAAATCAATTTACTAATATTTGAATTTAATATTGTTTGGATTTAAATTGTACTAAGACTGGATTTAATATGGAAATGACACTAGACTATGTTCATGTGCATGGACATTTTAGAAAAGGCTTTCAAACGATCCCAAAGTCCTAAGATTGGATCTGTTGTGGGTTGTATCTATCTACAAATGATCAGGTTCATTAGGATCTAATGATTACATTAAGCAAAAAGTGAACATGGTATCCTCCTTGCTCATTGCATGCTGAGTTCCCATGGTCGTACAACGCTCGAGGTCATAGCATCTTTAATTTTAAGAATTACGATTGTAAGAAAAGGATTTTCCCATCCCTTCTATTCGCGAAAAGAACTTTATTGAGATATAAGGAAAGGATATATTGTGTTGGATTGGACTTTTGCAATTTACTAGTTCATATAGAGATCACAATATTCTGAATTAGCAAAAAGTAATGCAAGCAATATCGGTGTCAGTGATTGAATGGGGCCTCTTTACTTTCGTCGATGATGATTTTTGTTGTATAAAGGGCTTTACTTTTACCCTTTGTCTTAAAACTGAACAAAGGCAATAGTGTAGATGGTTTCTTCTTCCCATCAACTCGTGTTACTTCACTTCGTTGAACTACATCTTGACTTATCTCGAGGAGAGAGAAGAGGTGCCGTGAAAAATTACTGTCCTGCTGCTGCACAGCATCTCACAAATCGAGATAAGATAGAATTCACCATGTTGACCCAATGCGTGCTGTTGATGCTACTAGGTGTCCACAATTTCAATAATTCTTAATAATTGTTATTATTAGCCTAAGATATTCCATTTTTAAGAAAAGGCCCCCAGTCTTCCACTCCAGAAGGAAATAATCCAGCTCGTCTCACCATCTTTTACGTAGCATCCGCCACCACGTCTTACCGACTCGGGGCGCCAGATTTGTGATTTGCGAGCCCTCAGTTCGACCGGCGCTTTCGAAACAGTTCGACTTGTTCGGCATGCGGAAACTTGTACTGCCCAACTGTAAAACAATAGTAGCATCAATATTCAAATTAGATCGAACACTAAACAAGAATATTCACTCGTCTTTACACAGCTCTTTTCTAAGGACGTATTTAAAAATAATATTATAATTCATCGATTTAATTCATCGAATAGTTTCTTAGATTTAATTTCTAGAAGTTTCTCGAATAGTTCTATCATTTTAACGATTGTTTTCCCTTACATTTTCAGATTATTCATGTGCCCTGGTAGGCGACCTGCTCCTACAAGGTCATCTGTACATCACTAAGAACTACTTCGCTTTCTACTCGAATGTGTTCGGTTATGTGACCAAGGTGAGCCGCTTTTTGTATCACTTAATTTGTGCCAGTTAATCGGTGTTAATAAATACTTCTATTTAAACCCACTTAAGCTTAAGTAGTTTTGATCTGGTTGTACGTGTAGAATATTTATAATTATATGTTACTGCCTGCCTTGTTGGTCTAGTGGTAGCAAGCGCGACTGCTGAGCACGAGGTCCTGGGTTCGATCCCCGGGTCGGGCAAAAGTGTTATTGGGTTTTTCCTTTTGGAAATTCTCAGTAGCAGCACGGAGTCTGGAATTGTGCCCGGTTAATGGCAATAGGCTCGCCCCCTATTACATGGGACTTATAAAATAGCCGGCGAAACGTGGGTGTACTGCACACCTCTGCCTACCCCCTCTGGGGAATACAGGCGTGAGTCTATAAAAAAAAAAAAAATAAAAAAAATATGTTATATATTTTTAATTTTGCTATTCTGAACATAATTTTAATAGCTGAAAAATATTAAAACTATTTGAGTCGTGGCAGTTTGATTTCCTTAAGGTGGTAACTGCCCTCTTGTTTTAGTTGTTTCTATGATATTGTGGCCTATGACCTATGATTGTTTTTTATTTTAGGATACTATACAGTTTAACTGTGTAGGTAGTTTTGTTTACTTTGAAAATAAAATTGTGTAATTGACGTGTTTACGACTGAAAATTAATTTCTAAAACGTATAAATTAATCTGAATGCATGAACGAGGTCTCTAGTAAATATTTATTTTTATTTATAAACTGCCAATAATTGGATAGTTTACCGTAATATAAAAATATTTTTTACTCTTTCTAAAATTCTCCTTCCTGTTCCAGTTACTAATTCCAACCACATCAGTCCTGCGGATAACCAAAGAGAAGGTAGCGCGCATCATTCCGAACGCAGTAGGAGTGTGCACTCGGGACGAGCGACACGTGTTCGGCTCGCTGCTATCGCGCGACTCCACTTACAAGCTCATGATGCACGTGTGGAAGGCCGCGAGGGTACCCGAGCTGGCGGCACCTCAACCTCAGGTATTTGGAATTTGGAGTCATCATCATCATCAGCCTGTATGAATCCACTGCTGAACATAGGCCTCTCCCAACGCGCCACTATATTGTGCGCTCATTGGAGGTATTTGCCCATAATTATTTTAGGTAATTACGCCACGCTGGGCAAGCGGGTTGGCGATCGCAGTAGCGGATGATTACAGTTACACAGAAGGATGCTTCTGCCCATCCTCCGGATCTTTCCCTTTGTCGCTTCTTACAACACCTGCGCGACGAGTAGGGGTGGTTCTTTTCTTAGTCAATTATCGTATAACCGAAAGTCACAGGTCATCGCACGTTACACCGATTGGCGCCAATCCAACATCGTTCCAACTCGGTTTCCAACGGGTCGGTGACAGTCAGTAGGTGAACAACGCGTGGACCACGCGTCGTAGACTTTCAACTTATGTGTTGAAAAATTCACTCTCTATCTAACACGAAATAAAGCTTACATTTCAATGCCATACTGAGAGTTGATTTTGACTGAAGTCAACGTTGAGTTGGTGTAATGTGCTATGACCTTCATTGAACCTAAAGTTTTTTTTAAACTAACAAAACTACTTTCTCCTTACAGGATCTCCGAGCATCAGAAGTGGAACTAGAAGTTTCAGAGTATTCTCCCGAAGACGATAGTAGTTCAGCCGGTGGAGACCAACACGACGCGCCCTCCCCGCCTGTCAGACGAGAGTCAGAGGCCATTATAGCTGCAGGTTTGTTACTATATGCTACTGTAAAAATTCAACATGAACCGTCATTACAGCGGAAAAAGTAGCGGAGAAGAAATATGTTTCCAATTCTATACCAATGATAACTCGAGCGGCGCCATATTGCTTTTATAATTCTATATACGGTTAATGCTTGAACAGAACAGTTGCTTTACCGATTTGAGGTACCCCAACTTGGTTATGTTAAGTTCGGGGGAATGAGGCACAGTAAGCGAGCGACTAAGGACCTATTTCACAGGTTACTGATAAGATCCTGGTACCTTATACCTATCAGAAATTTTGATAAAAATTTAGTTACATTTTTTAATTTACCTATTGGTAGAGCCCATCCGGAGCCTGTGAAACTGGCCCTTAGCCTAGAAAAATTCTAGAATAAACTGTCATGATGTACAAAATTAAATCCCACCTTTTCCAGACGGAATTTTAATCATTTTGAGTACCTACTTATAAGGGTGAAAGTCCGAATTTCGAATATTTTCCAGTTCTTTTACCTTGATATTCCAGTGAAACTAAAATAATATCCTTTTATTTGTAGGTGGTGCAGCAGTAATCCAACCCGCGTTACTAACGGGCAGCGGCGGTACGACGCGCGGTGCGACGCGATGGTGGCGGCCCCTATTTGCCATGGTGGCCGCCATACTCGCGTTCACTGCCGCCCTGTTAGCCTATAAACTATACCTCGCTACGTATCATACTCAGGTACGTCGTACTACTCGAATATAAGCCGACTTAAAATCACACCGTGTCCTACATGGAGCTTATAAGATAACTGACGAAATCTATATTCACTATACACCTCTGCTTAACCTTTAGAGGAATATATTGATTGATGAGGATGATTGATACATAGAAGTCTAAGAAGAAAAAATCTTATAGTAGCACTATACGATATACTTGCGCACGCGCATACTAGCGCAAGTCTAATTTTGCACAAGTATTGTGTAGTATTCTTTTGTATAGTTCTTGATATTTTAGAAACAACCTTACTGTAATACATTTAAGGTAGGTATTTGCTTACGGTATCCTGTTTTTTTACTACGGATTTTAACTAGCATTTTGTTTTCAGGAGGACCTCGTAAAGTTGTCTGGTGAAGAATTGTACTCTGAGCTAGTAAGATGGCGCGCGAGGTTACATGGCCGAGCCGCGAGTGAACTACACGCATTCCTTACTACCAATCTTTTATTACTTACTAAGGTAACTAATATTTATATCTAATTCTATTTCAATTAAATTTAATATTACTATAAGTTTAAACTGAGAATAGGAATGGCATACCGCCATATTGTTTTTAAACTTCAATAGTTTTTTTTAAATACTGAAGCTGAGATCCAGCAGTGGACTGCTATAGGTTGTTGATGATGATGAAGGCTAAGGCCTATTTTAGGTAAATAATGTAGAAAAATAAAACTGAAAAAGTTAAATAAAAACTAAACTAAAACTCCAGCAGGCCATTTGCTTTCCAGCTTTCATGCAGAGTGCCATCCAAATCATTGATTTCAACTTGCCTTGCATAAAGGTGAATTTAGTTTTTTTTATTCCCCCCCCCCGCCCCTTACTTGCAGAATACCGAGCTGATTATAATCTATCCCAATTTCCAGGTACGACAATCTCTCGAAGCGTTATCCGGTGTGATTCTAACCGACATGGCGCAGGCAGGCACTGCGCATATCAATGTGGACGTGCCCAACGAGACCGTGTTTAGTTAGCGAGCACCCGGTGATACTCCTCGGGGGATGTGATGGAAATAATTTGGTAACTTTGTCTACCAAACCGCGTCGAATTTCTTGTCCACTGTGCCGTCATGTCAAGTTACGTAAAATGCGAAATGTGTAATACGTAAAGATCTGGAATTCTCGGTAAATAGAGCGCTTACGTACTCAATGTTTTACGCTCTATCCCTGAATTAAAAGCAATGTCATACATACATAGGTCATAAGTTTGTTGGCGTTCTATCCCTTAATTAAAAGCTCTGTCATACATAGTCATATTTTCATGATTTAAAATAATGTTGCTTTTAAACATTTTATCACTAAGTGGCCAAGAAGTTTGACGTGGTCGATCATATTGGTAATCAAGGGTTGCTAGTTCCTAGTTTGTTAGGCGAATCAAATCAAACCCATTCGATACAAATACAGTATGTTTCGTAAATTAATCGAAAAACTTCCTATTCGCTCACTTATCATTAAAACATAATAATTTTACTGACCATCCCGCTCAAATGTAGTGTTGTCGATAGCTAGGATTAGCAACCCTAGGTTTACTTAGACACCTAGGTTTTTTAGTGTCAATACCATGTGGATCTTTACGAGGAAGACATTTAATTTAATTTATTACCTGTGCTGCATATATCCGACAAGGAAACGCTTTCCATGTCTCAGAGAGACGGACGTGATACTAGTTATTATTTATTTATGCAATTATTCTGTTTATGTCATTGTTTAAAATGTGACGGATTGCCGTCAAGTTTGGTCTCAATGATGCCTCAGTAACGAGGTAGCAAAGGAATATATTATTAGTTAAATGTCGAGACGACATTTTTATCTTTCATATAAACATATTAATGAACAATGTTCTCATTGTAAAAGTCTTGGATATTATAGGGTACATTACTAGTTTCACAATTCGTCAGTTTTTTGCACATAAAACTTTTTATGGGTACAAAAAGTTGAAAAACATAAATAATAAATGACAGAACCATTCTGTTGGATGCATTTTTAATTTATTGATGTCGTACGATAATGAAATGTATTTAGGAAATTAAAATTATTTTACGCTTAATAAATAAATGTTAAAGTATTTAATTATGAAATATAATAATCATGAATATACCAAATAATCACGTCTTCATATGTATTGATGTCTATAAAATGTTTTAGATATTTTTTGTTGAAAATATTATATTTTATCGAAGTTCTAGATGAATTCCTTGTTTACAAACTTGATAATGTAAACCATATTCATTGATAACATTTCAAATCATGTTTAATGTTCTCGAGTATGATTTCACTGTCGATAAATTTCTCGCTCCGATAAAACTACACAGAGAACAATAAGCTCTCATACCGATACTATTCATATTGAATGCCGTTAAAATATTATCAGAGCGAGAACTGAGAAGTATAAAACTTTTATCGGAATTATATTTTGAGTAGTCATTTAACATTTCAATCGTATATCATGTATGTGATTTGTATATAAAGCGGCAGTAAGCCGTGATGTCTTTAAGGCATTGCTACGTCATATTATTTTGTGTCAAACACAAACGTTTAGTATAAGAAGCGTGTTTGGTCGGGATGAATGAACGCTCAGTTTAAAGTTGCACTGTTTTCAAGTACACCTGAAAAAAAAAATAGTTTGTATGAAGAGTAACATGGAAAAGGCTAATAGCATCGTTGTTTTCACTTGCTACTAAATTTCATACGTAATACCGCACAATTTGATCTTGAATGTCTATGTATCATACAATCTTATACGCGTATACCTACTTGCATTTTACATGTTTCTAAAAAAAAATTAAAATTTAGATATCGCGTTCTTTCGTCTCGGCTTCTTGATAGATATTTTCATAATCACAATTCTATATTGAGCATTCTTAAATTAGTGTAATAATATGTGTTAGCTAAGGCCCTCGATACACAGAACGTGGGTTGATTGTCATTCATACGACCTCTTTAGCCTTCCGCTCATTCTGTGTGAGAGAGAGTCTTAATAATTTGATGGAAATACTTTGTAATATTTTGCTGTTACTCTCGTATTATTCGCGTATTAGTATAAGATGAATGGCATTATAGATCAGTCTGTCAGTTTATTTTGAAATATAAATAACTTCGTAGAAAACCCTAACCCTAAAATATTACCTTCAGATAGTAAGGTTTCAATGGAGAGTATACAATTGTGAATGTGATAGTGTCAGAAGGCAGGTGCTAGTATTTAGATAAGAGTTAATATAAACCAACATTCCTCGTTTGAGAAAGTATCCACAAAATGTCTGGAGTGTGGAGTGCGTCTAGTTGGGCCCAATGTTTGCTTGTATAGATGGTTTGCCAAATAGTTTCGTAATATTTCTTGCCAATATGTAATGACATTCGTAATTCAGTAGACACAGTATTCAAGTTTTTGCACCTGATATTTCTGTATCGATCGCTAACAAGTTATCTGTGAAATCATTATTTATCCAAAAGTGCTCGAAGTTCAAAAACTGCTATTTTGACAATAATAAATTAATATAAATAATTGGTTTAAAATCACATTGTTTTTTACTTACATTTGTGTCGATGCAGAAAGTCTTAGGTTTGAAAAAATTAGCATGTTTTGTATTAATAGTCAAGCTAAAGTTTTTCAACATAGAACATAGTTCCCGATGATGCAGAATTTTGGACAGTTTTTAAAATAGAGAGTCGTTTTATAGATGTAATTGCGTAATGTAAAGTTTATGTAATTAATAATTTATTATTCTAGTCTTTGGTAAAGCTCAAGGATTTGTTATTCGGTTCTATTGGGGTTAGTATGTACTTAGGATGTTTTAAAACTATTGTAAGCGTGGAAATATATTACAGGCACTGTACATTTGTGCAATCAAAAATGTTTTATGAAGAGTATAAGTTATATCACATTATCTTATTTCTTGCAGGCCAAACAGTTTATGTTATTTTATATTGGAAACCGCGAAGTTTTCGTTAGAAAATTATACTAAAAGAAATTTTAGCACATTACAAAACAACATTTAGACGATGCTAGCGAATTTTTTTCCTTGAACAATTCACTTGATGTATTATGTACAAAATATGTTCGTTGTATCAAGTAGGTTAATTGGCTGTTGTTTATATTTTATGGAAAAAGGGCCTAATATTGTCCTACTAGGTTACCATCTGTGCCAAAGTGCTCCATTGTTTGTATTCCAAATGACAAATTAGGCCTTTATATGTATCCTTTTAGACGAACCGACCTAGACTTGATTGACTTCCTGAGCAATCGGCTAAACGAGTCCACTAATCGTTAGTAGATCGAATAATATAGTATCGCTCAGTTCTCTTCGTCGGAACAACACTAATCTTTGCTCCATAATTTATATTTCATGTTATTTAAGGCTGTTTTCGCTGTCCTATACGAGTCATTTATCGGAAATAATTAATATTGCCAAAGACAAAAACACTAGATTAAATGAAATATCAAAGTAGCGATAGTGAGGTTTGTACAATAGTTAGTTTTAGGTAGGATTGTGCTGTTAATTTTGATTTATTATCCGTGTAAATATGATGATTTTACGTAATTTTAATATTTTATTGAATTATATTTTTGGGTGCAATATGGGTATAACCAGTGAGATGTGACGGTTTATGTTTATCAAAGTTATGTTGACGAACAATGTTATTTATTTTTTGTACAGTTTAATTTTATAAAAGGAAGGATCGTTGAAATCCAAATACCTCTAACATAATACACAACTTGAATGTTGTGTATGTTGGGGTCAGCTTTTTATATTAAATTCAATGAAAGCGTCGATCAATATTGAAATATACTACTTTTATGTTTATGGAAAAAGAATAGCGCAATTATATCAATGGGTGATAGAACTGATTTATAATTATTATTGATTCTAAGTTGTACCACGTAGGAATTGTTATGGACGTGTATGTTGTATGATTTCAAAGTTTGTTTTGTATATTTTTGTTTGAAGTTGTGATTTGTTTGTTGAGTTTGTAAATAATAGATAGATAGATGAGTTATTGAACATGAACCGTTGTTTTATTTAATCCTAATGAACTACCGATGAAAGAATTAAGTTATAATTAATGGTAAATATCGGCATTAATAGAGCAGCTGTTAAGAAAAGTGAAGATTTATATTGACGGGCCCGCAGCGCCCAACAGCGCTGCATCGCTCGCATTCCACGCATGTTGCATGCAAATATGAACCTTAAATACTATACAAACACATGAATCTCCTTTATCGTATTGTATTTCCATTCCGCTGCGCTCCGACGCGGGCTGTTCCGAGGTGCCGAGGGTTTGAAGCAGGATGATAAGAACTTGATCGTCGTGTTAGTTTTTCTGCGGTTTATGGCTCGTTGGTAAAGTTCGCCTGTGAATCATGGCAAAACCGTGGTTTCTACTGACGAGCCTGCCTGGTGCAAATGGACTGAAGGCCCAGTTTCATCCTGTACAGTAAGTACGCTGCAAAATTGCATGGACATGACATGACGAAAGACTGTATTTGGTGCTGTCTCTTGTGTCTTGGTTTACGTAACAAGGCGGAATTCACGTCACTTTTTTTCTACTGCAAAAAATGCAGTCACGTGCTGCAGTGGAACCACAGGTAGAACAAAACGGAATAAAAAACAATAGGTACAGATTATGAACAGAATGGTATAAGTAGGTACCAGGAGAACAGAATTATGATGAAGATAAATATTTGGTAAGGGTTCTATTGATTATAACAGATTACGAACAGAATGGTATAAGTAGGTACTAGGAGAACTGAATTATAAAGAGATGAATATTGGTAAGGGTTCTTTAGTTATAAACATTAAAATGATTAAAATACAATTAAAACTAAAACTAAAAACTAAAAGTAAAATAAAAACTACTAGGAGAACAGAATAATTATGATGAAGATAAATATTTGGTAAGGTATTCAGTATTTGCTTCGTGGGTATTCATTACAACAGATTACGAACAGAATGGTATAAGTAGGTACTAGGAGAACAGAATTATAAAGAAGATGAATACTTTTAAGGGTCTATTGATTAAAACAAACAGATTACGAACAGAATGGTATAAGTAGGTACTAGGAGAACAGAATTATGAAGATAAAAAATATTTAGAGGTGCACACCAAATTGTACTTACAACATTCTGATTCATAGGTACTAAGAGAACATGTATTTATTAAGAGAATGAATGTGTGGATTTGTAGAATAAGTGAGAATCTTAATAATACACTTAAAACCTGACGCGTAGGTACCAGGAGCTCATAAGAAGGAAGAGTTTGTCCTTTTATAAACGGTTAATAGGTAGTAAGTCAGAACCATACGTATAGAATCCTAATGCTAATTGGACATTATTTTACGTTGAATAGGTACACAGGTAGTTACATTTTGATAGATAAATACTCTTTCCTTAAAAATTAATGACTCAAAGAGCAACAGTATGTAAGATGCGCATTGCTTATAGTTTCAATTAGGCGTTTAGTGTTTTGGAAGTGAGTATGACATTTTAAAGTAAATTGACAGCAGGGAGTGTAATTTAGCATTTTTCTAGAAGCTAGGTGAAACGAAACCCGAGATTTTTTTTCGAATGAAATCACTTTTACTATTCTCACTAAATAAATAAACTGGTAGTGGAATCGTTATAAACCGGTCAAGTCTGAGTCAAACTCTCGTACTGAGGGTTCCGCATCTTAGAAAAAATTGTATTAGGTAATAATTATTTAAATATACTCAATAATGTGTAGCTTTGCCCAGCATGAACAAAGGTTAAAAAAAATGTAAGTACCTACCTAATTATTTTTTATTTTTCAGTATTAAATATTTTTTATTTTTAGTTTACATAACAATAGTAAAATTTGTAAGGAAATAAAAAAAAAAGCGGCAATGAAATTGGTAAGCCTTTTAGTAGGTAAGTATTTAATTTAGGGTAGGTACATACATAAACAGAATCTTCAATTACCTACACGAAATTTTGAACTATTTTCACGAATTCATAAGTTGTTGTATTTTGAGATAGATATTCCTAGCTACTGCACAATTAATCGTGGGGTTTTAGTGTGTGTTTAAATAAAACAATATATTTTTTTCTAACATTATATTTAAAAGTAATAAAACTACATCAAATACAAATGATATACAACCATTATCAATAAATACTATGTATTTATAACAAACTACGTATAATACATTTATACACCACATCATGTAGATCACAAAATGTATAATTTATTTATGTAATATTATTAACATATCGACATCGAAGTACTTACCTATTAAAAAAAGAAATATTGGTAGTTATTTATTATTATATATTCTCCATAACCAAAGAAGCAGAAATATTTATTTTAATGATTTACATTAAAGAAGATTGTTAATTAAAAAAGATATTTTATTTTGGCACAAAGTCAAAGATTTTACTAATTTTAGTTACTACGACAAGTCATTTATAGATCGGATCGGGTAATTTTCCTAAACTTTTCTTTTTTTTGTTGAACTTTTCTACTATTTAGGGACCTAAAAATGAAAGTCCTATTTATGAAAATATATAAAAATATTCAGTTAGGAATATATATTTTTTTCTTAAAAAAAAGGGAAGTTTAGGTGAATAGGATTGTTCACAATTGGCCGCGTAATATTTGGATATGACAAAGGACCCAAGGAACCGGGTGTTGTGGTTATCCCTGGTTATCCACATAAATGTACATTTTTGGAGAGGTTTAAGTCCAAACCTGGAGTAAGTATAGCATAGAAGACTGAGTTGTCAGAAGTCCATGATAATAACGAGAATTAATTTTTAATCTCTAGTAACATTTATGACTAATTTCAAATTTGACAGGTCTTGTCACCGAGTATTTATTTATTAGCAGGTTTTTATAAAATTACTTAATGTTTTAGAACGTAAAGGTACGAATCACCTAGTACGAATTTCTGGTCATACAATATTTGTGGCACATATACCTATTTTAAATTCATAGGTATAATTTTTTTTTTCAATATGACAAAATGAATTTCGTATTTGGCCGTGAAACGGTTGACAGAAAAATGCTTTGTAAGGTAGGTAGGTACAACTCCCTTGTTAAAATATTTTAATATTCTAATTTGATACTTTAATAGGATGGCGAAAAATTAGTGAAGCGTTTCTAACATTTAAAAAGTTCATACTTTATGAGTATAAGTTACTTATAAAAGTTATTAATAGGGCAGTTATACCATTGACGTCACTGTTCAGACGTCAAACAAGCCTATTTTAAGTTAACATTGCATGAGAAAATCTTTCATCACTCATTTCTTTACAAGTATTTCGTAACAACGAACTAAACGAAATATTCAAAGAAGGTATTTTACTTTATGATTATGGTTTTTGGAAAGCAAAATTATAATAATGAAATATGTAACCTAGTAACGAATATAAGCGAGTAAAATTACCATTTTTGAATATCTATACATGAGTAGATACAGACCCTTAGGTCTACAAGAGGTTATGTCCAGGAAGGAACTATTGGAAATGATTGAGCATACTCACAAAATAAAAAAAACTTAACTGAAGTTACAAAGAATTAAAACTGTTTAAGTAACGAGTGCTATGTTGGAGATCCTTAAAACGTAAAAAACATAATTTCAAATGCATACCTATCAACTCTCAATCTATCCACAGGTCGGGGGGGTTACTCTTGAACTAGAAATCCAATCTATACCAATTTATTGAACTAATGAGGGCTAAAAATATTCAGTTCTTCAGATATCGCTCAATGATATATTAAGATACCACGATTCTCTTTTAATTCTCTTATTTTACTAAAATGTAAATTAATTTTATTAATTTTTATTAAAATAAAATAATAACTAAAACTTTACTTATCTTTAAACTTTTTCGCGCATCTGTCAGAACTGTCAAGTGTCAATGCCAAAAAACCCTAGTAGTCCCCATTGCAACGTTTGCTTGCAATTTTTTTTAATTATTATGAATTGCGTGCAGTTAAGGAATTTGCAACTTTTAGACGGTTACATTAAGACTGGGATTGGGTTCATAGTTCAAGAGTAAGTCCCAAGGTGTCTAACAATTATCGGTACAAAGTTTTGCTACCCGTTATAATCAGAATGTAGAAGTTCTTATTTATTTTTCGACAGCGTTCTTTGTTTTTCGGCGTGTTGAACTAAGTGCTTGTCGGTAGAGAGACCTTTCCTTGCGCGCACTGAGTCCATGTAGGCTTTCGCTCGGTTTACGCCGTCCCACTTCTCTCCCCAATGCAGATATTCCTCTTCAGTGCGAGGTCTCCAGAATGGATCAATGTCGATTACCTGTAAAATTATAGGTATCTGATTAGTTTATATACCTACTTATTTACGAACAGAATACACTAATCATTATGTAGATAAAATCATAAAACTTCTTTCAAGAGGATTCATTTGCTGATGCAATATTGTGGTCGTGAAATGTGAGCCCAGAATCAAAAACGCTAAGATCTTTAATGCAAGAAGATTTTTGCTGTGATGTCCATTCCAGCGTGTATAAGGGTGGTATGCCACTGATCAAATATCTTTGCCCAACATGACTGACCAATGTGACTTAATCAAATCTACTTATAAAACAGTAACGTGACCATTTCTTTTCTTTTGCACAGCAAAAGTTGGGAAAGGACAGCAGTCTAGGCTGCCAGTCGTAGTGCAAAGATAAGGATTAGGTACCTACAATACTAAACGGATATTAATACCTATACCATAGCAAAAGAAAATAAAAATACCAACCTCCCAGTGACTGAACAACATCTGCGGGGCAGCAAGCCCCGACGTATGAGTCCTCAACTCGAGCGCGAACTTGAAGCTCTCGGCAACTGGCAGCAGAGCCTGTACTCTGAAGGAAGCCGAACCACTCTGCAGGTCACTGCCCACCACGCGGCCGCTGCAGCGACCTAGCACTGCGTACAGCTTGCCTGGAAAGAGAAGGTAAAGTGAAATTGGTTTGATAAATAATTTTAGTCTTGCGGGACTAGAGTTACTATTACAACTAGAGATTATGTTTACTGACTAATTTTTAACTCTTTACTAAATCGCACGTTCACACTATAAGCTTAAAGCTGCATATATAGTTGGTACGAGTATAACTGATTTCAGTACAAATAGGCCGGCGCGACCAAAGTCACTGAATATCGGTGTGAAATAACAGCTGTTATTTTTATTCGTACCTACGTTTAGTGAAAATAGCCGGTTGTAGTCTACGCGCTTCTACGTAAATGAGGGCTAAGGTGGATCTGCCTGTTCACTTGCCTCCTTTTTACATTAAAAAAAATATTAGTGTTTTGTTTTAATCATAATTTTTTATATCAAAAGTGGTTTCCCTTGATTCTTCAAAAACTCCCTTACTCTTATATTATAGGTATGGTGCGCTTACGCAATACCTGAAGGACCTGTCATGAAGCATCGTAGACTGCATTGTTGCATGATATAATAATATTACTAAAGTATTACATGATACATGTTGTGTGTTATGATCAAATCTTTTGTTTGTTTATTACGTATTCTGAATGATCAATGTAACATTGCGTATCACTATTTGGTCATAACTGCAGTAGTTATTACATAACATTGTGTAACAGATCAAACCTGTCTACCTATTAATGTTAAACATCGCGATCGTCATGAAACCTAAATGGCAAATACCTGACATATTCTAAATTCTAGTTAATCTTGTATTTTATCATCTATATCTATCTATAGTATTGTATATCTACCTACCAAGACTACCTATTAATGAAAAACTATCCGCAAGTCTCCAGGAAGTCTAAAAAATGCCACCAAAAAAGTTCGCTTCGTGATATCGCCAGTCGTTTGACAAATATTCAGTGATCAGCAGCCTAGAAAAATTCCTTCTTACAAATTCGACGCGGCCATTTTAAGATGAAAGGGGGACTTCCGGTCACGGGCGTGCATCCGGTTCAATTGGTCACGTCCGCAAGACATCTTGTGATGTTGGCTGTTGCCCACTAGTCGTATTTGTCAAGTAAATAAGGGAGCTTTTTGTAGACACAGAAATTTGAGTCGGCTATGCTAAGAATGTTAACAAAAAAAATAATATAATTTTGTAACGGGAAACACACATACAATAATTGCCAGCAGTACGGAATTCGATCGTTGAGGTTGTAGATAAAAACAAACGAATTTGGTTAGTGTACGCTTGATTGGAATGTAAGGCTGCTGCCACACTGGTCGTTTAACTAGAAACGATATTAATTTGTTAAGAAATAATATGTTACATATAGCATTGCATTATAACTGCAAAGTAAGGCATGATAGCCTTCTAGGAAGCCGTACAATGGGTAGATAAAAGACGTTTTCGATAGTACTATAAGCAAGATTTGTACAAATACCCCGAAAGGCAGACCGTCGATCACAGGCTCAATCGTTGGTAGTATAGGTACTACTTGTAATTGAAGATTTCTTTCTACAAAAACTTGAAACATTTTTACTTCGCAAACTTCGAAATAAATATTTAGTTCTGAGAAAATTTGCTGACTGTTGTGCAGATTTATTTGGAAGAAAAAAGTTTTATGTTGAAATCTTACCATTTATTTATTGTATTGTATTGTGATACAGGAGAAAATCCTAGTGTGGAGCAACTTTAAAAAAAAAAAACAAATATTGCAACATTAGACGAATAATAATAGGTTGAGTATTTACATCACATAGGCATCTGAATTAGCAACGCGGACGGTTTGTGCATAAAGCGTGGGAGAGACGTATTTCCATAACTTCACAGGTTTAGTGGCATCACCTGCTGGTGAATTGCAAGCGTTGCAAAACTCGGATACCTACGCATTTCGTAATTTGCATTTAAGAAGTTCCCCACGATCTGAAGTAAGACGACGCCGACGCCGCGACGCTGACGATAGACGCTATACATAAAGCCCATACATGCATTAATATACCTATCCGTATAACTTTCGCTACCTATAAACTTTTTGGTATTCTATCTGGTACTAGTCTGCCCAGTATTTATCTAGTTATATTTGTGTGGCAAGGTTCGGTCTTAAATACTTCTCTGCAGCGGGATAATACTTATGTGATAACTTCTAAGACCTCCATTTGCAGCAGACAAAATTGAAACCGATAGTAACCTTGGCCGCTCGCATCTTATGCGAGTCAGTCAAGTAATTCATAAAAACACAATTTAAAATAGTATAAAACAAATAATGTTAGTCTGCCTTTATAAACCGCAGCGTACACGACTCTTGGCTACAGATTCTTCTCGCGTAATGGCGATATTGACGTAACCAAGGCTTGCAATTGGACGCGCCCGAGAGGAGCCCATTTCCTGTGGTTTTCATTCAGTAAATAATAATTATACTTTATGAATGGTATAGCTATTGCTTGAGAAAGTTACTTTTGTAACATGCGAGCGAATAGGTAGATTACATGGTGAGCTTATGCGGCAAAGAAAATAACATAAAATATTTAAAAAATTCAGTCAAATTGATGATCAATTTTACATTTTGATATCTACATGTTACACAAAACATTTTTAAAGTAATTTTCATTCTAATTTTCTTGCACTGATTTGCTTCTAAAATATAGGTACAAATCAAGGAGGTACTTCAAGGCTCTGTATTCCGCAAAAATATAAATAGGTAATTCCTTTTATGTATGGTGGTTGGTACAAAGGTGAAGTACACATAATTTTTATATGCGGTTCCACCTATATGAACATAATATATTTCAGTAAAATATAAGTTCACTTTAAACAATACAAAGTAAGCAGTATATTTTTATAGCTTATGGCAAGTAAACTTATGTTTATAAAAAGCGATATATTCCAAGCTTCATACCAAGTTTCATACGGTTATGTTCCACCATATAATAAGAGGCACGGTGAACCGTTGTGGCCTATATCCCTATCCGCTAGTAACGGGCTACAGAGGACATCCGTCAGCGGGATGCACTCTATAAGGCTACTTACGGAACTTTGTAATAAAATGGCGTAAAAATAATAAGGTCTTTCAAAGCTACAGAATATTGATACAATTGATATTTGTAAGATATAGTTTTAGTATAAATTTACATGTGTTTACCAGACGTAGACGATGAAGAGTGTAGTGTGTGGGTTCGAACCTGGCATGTACCAATGTGACTTTTTTAATGTCTTATGTACTTTCTTAGTTAATCTAAGACACCATTGACTAACGGTGAAGGAAAAGATCGTAAGGAAACCTGGACTTAATTGTCTGAAATCGCCAACCCGCAGTGAGCTAGCGTGGTGATTAATGCTCAATCCTTTTTTGTATGGGAAGAGGCCTTTGCCCTACATTGGGACAGTTACAGGCTGATTTATTTCTTTGTTATTTTTACCAGACAAAGAAAAAAAGATGAATTTGATGACGAACAAAATTCTGCGATGTTGGAAATCGCAGAGTTCTTTCTTTAAAATGGATGTAGGCATGACATTTCGCTAGACGGAGTGTTAGAATGATGGCAGATGGAGCCGAGCCTTGACCGAATGATTGTAAAACTAGGTGTTAGGCGGACAGCAGGTAGCACGTTGATTCGATGATGACATGAACAAAATTATAGGGCATACTGAATGCAATTAGCACAGGATCCAGTAAAATGAAAAAAGTAGAAAGCATTTACTTTGTAGCCGGTGGATTTACGCTATGGATGATATAAACTTCTAATAAAATAGGTAAAGTTCAGGCGCAAGATGAATTTCTTCAATAGTTAATTGTAAATCTCCGAGAACGGAGTCCGTAAGTGTAAGAGTGTGATGATATTCGAAAAATGATAGCACGAAAACGGCCAAATCTTTCTGACCTGTAAAGCATAAATTACCCCCTCTGAGTAAGTCTATATGTTTATGGTATGTTTTTTAAATAGGTTTAATTGAAGACCAGTAGCTTCATACATCACCCACTAGTAATAGATAATATCACAAACTTACTTCTAATCCTAACGTAAACGAATGGTAATGGTAAGTTTAACATGCGAGGAGTATTGTGACCGTCATGTATGTATCTACATGTTGCGGTCAAGAGTCTAATATAGGTGAAAATTACGAATGACCAGATAACATAATAATTACATAACATAATTAAAACTTGGGACATTATTTAGTCCCAGCTGGTTTAGGCTTTTAAGCAATTTTGGCCTTTCTTTTTTGCGTTAAAAATGCAGTATTTAATTTAATAAAGCAGAAACAAATTTGGTGTAATCATGTCTTATCAATAGTTTCTAATAGACATCTGCGCAATGGCTGTCACTGCTTGACTCAAAAAGTCATTGGTGAGTGCCTTGGTTCGTTTTAATTTAATAAATAATAATAAAGTATCCTCACGCTTGAACTTTTCTCCTGTATCGTGGGTGCAGTTTCATACATATAATTTGCACAAGGCGATAAATTTAATCGCTACGCCAGTTGTGTCGTCAATCAAAGTCAGTATAATATATGTATTTACAGTCAAATTCTTACAAGAGTACAGAGAGTAGGATATTTCTGATAATATTTAACAATTTTAAATTTAAAAAAATAAAAATATTTTTTTTTTTCTTGTCATCTTAAAAAAAGAACAACTTATTTTAAAAAATCCCGGTGGTCCTACATTATCCGCAACACACATACGCACATTACATCTTAGTCGTGTACCACGCGTCGTTTACTATTTTCCCACGGCACACGGATGTAGCGACAGCAAAACAATTACCATACCCAATTTAGTTAACTATCTGTATCGGTATGTATGGCGATTTAATTGATGTTAGTCAGTTAGTCAACTATTTTTGTAGTAGGAACATATTTTGTGTAATAGATTTCATTTATGGAGGGGAAATCGTAAGTTGTTTCAATTTGATTACAAAAAATTGTTGTAGTCACAAAATTTATAAGATGTTAAACGGTTAAGCAAATTAAATATCGACTCCATTTTGATTAAGACAATAAATTAATAATTTATACGCATTTTAAAATTAGAAAGCAGGATCAGGCTGTATCCCACTTTCTTTCAATTAAATTTCGTTATTAGGATTAATATGTAAGGCAAAGATTTTTAACTTTTTTTTTTGTATTTCATATTAAGTACATGTAGCTTATCATGAACTATAGGTAGAGTTGTACTTTATGGTAATCTATACTCTTTCCTATATAAAAATGAATCCCCAAAATGTATGTACGCGCATAACTTCTAAATATCTGCACCGATTTGTTGAAATTTATTGTGTAGGTATGAGTGAATCCTCGGATGGTTATATTCCAAATTGGACCTGGTAGGTGGCGCTGCAATCGGGTAAAATTAGAGTAAGGGTCAGTAAGTATTAAATAAATAAATATTTATTAATAAAAATATATTATAAATAATAAATATAAAATCTATAAATCAGTTTGGCTTAAAATTGAGTTTGGCCGGAAACATATACGCGGATTCACGACAAATCTTAAGATTTCGAACAAAACGACCCTAATTTAAAAAAATATCCGGTATTGTTCTGCTACCACTACACCGTCCCACGTCTCTCACTGGTAACATCACGCGTAATATGCATATTATTATATTATTTTGTTAAACGTGACCAATGTATGAGGGAAGTTAATTATGATCCTAGTCACATATTATTAATTTTACGCAATTTTGTTGTCGTATGAAATTATTTAAACATGTACCTAACTGCTTTATGAATTAACTATTTGAGAGACATTGCCAGGTATAGTGTAGCACTATATTCCTTGATATAGGTAGATGTAGATATTTATAGAAATGTTTATTTTATTTAAATATTAACAAAAAAAATGAGTAAAAATAATAATTTAATTTTTAAAACAAGACAAAGTTAAAAAAAGTAAAAAAAAAATATTTACTAGAAAAAAAATAAATTACGAACAGATGACGTTACTGTTTTAATGTCAAAGTCAAAGAGCTGGCTCTCCATACATTTCTTTATTTCAAATTTCAAAAGCGAACCATTTCTTAGCTATAGCATTAACGAGTGAAGCAATTTTTTTATATGACGTGGTATTTTGGAGCTTATTTTAGGGTTATATTATAAACAAATGCGCATAGTTAGTAGGCAACTGCGCTATTATAATAATATAAATAAACCAGCCTGTAACTGTCCCATTAAAATTAAAAGCCTCTTCTCGAACAGAGAAGGATTAAGCATTAATCACCATGCTAGCTTACTGCGTGTTGGTTGATTTCAGACTATTAGATTAGATTTCAGATATTTTCCTTCACCTTAGTCAATGGTGTCTTAGATTAACTAAGAAAGTCCATAAATGACATTGGTACATTCCAGGTTTGAACCCACCCACAAAGCGAATTCATAATTAGTAGGTACGCATCACGATTATTATAGGTACTATATCAAGTAATAGGTATAATATCATATACATATAATAATGTCATCATAATATTAATATAATACACCATTATCATAATATCAAGATAGCTAGAAGCTATTATAATAGCAAGATGAAAATAAGTTCCCAATAAACAATCTTCAGACCGGGCGAATATATGTCAATAAATTCCCGTCGAAAATAATTGACCGAAAACATACAGCATAAAATATTTATTTAACGATTGAGCTAATAATTATGTCGCATGTTTACGCCAAATAAACCGGCTGGTAACTTTACGATGTGACATACAATTATTGAAAATAAACAAGTTGAAAAACTTCCGCAAGAAATTTACGACATTCTTGAAGAAAACAGCGTATTTGTACCGTTTGTTTTTGTGTGATGAACTTGATATACCTACCCATACGTACGTTCAGAAATATCAGCAACAATGGTGCTAATTCTCTTGAACAAGCTCTAAACTAATTTAGACTCGCCATCACTCGTTCTAACAGAGATCATTAGAAAAGGATAGAAGATTTTTAGAGCTGTCAAATTAGTCCATTTGCATGACATCAACGAGAATTTAGTCGGCATGTCATAGAGGTCTCGTCTTATTTCACGTCAATTGCAAGGACGTAGACTAATTTGACAGCCCTAATTTGATAGTACAATTTGCTGTCTTTTTTTGATGGTATTTATTAGAAAGAGATATAGATAGACTAAAATTAGTTTAGCGGGATGTACAAGACAATCATCACCAATATACTATAATATTTTCACTTTGTGGTGCCTGGAAAGAATAGAAACGCTTCTCTTTTCCTCAGCATGTCGTAAAAGTTCACGTGTGATAGGACAAAGTCACTACCTAACAGCGATCAACATCCAAGCTGCTTGTTACCACCCACAGGACATTTATAAATATAAATATGAACTAGATTATAAATATAAACTATAATTTTATGGAAAGCTTACATGAGTGTACCAATTTTCTAGCATCCACAGGGCGTCAATGAAAGGTGCTATAGAAGTGATAATTATGACAGCTATACGGTAAGCGCACGCCCGTCCGGCACAGCAAGCGTGTACAAAAACAAAACGGGTGTAATCAGCAACCAGTCCTCAGAGTGCTAACGGAAAGATAACTTAATTAACGATCTAAAAGGAACTCTAGGCTGTACTTATGTGGAACGGGTAGACTTTGATCTGTTTAGTGTAAGTCAGGGTACAGACTAGACAGTATTGTATAGATAGATATAGTCGCAGGATAGACAGTCATGAGCAAATCAGTGAGACATAATTGTTTTGTAACAGCAAATTCGTAGATTTATAAAACTCAAAGTTTGAATTCTACTTACTATAAACACTATGAATTTAATGATTAAGTTTTCACGACGATCACTGGTCCACAATAGCCTTGGACAGAAAGGTATGGAAAACATGGGAGGAGGCTTTTAGCCCATCAGTGGGATCATAAAAAAAGCTAACAGTAACAGTTTTTTTTTTCAAAACAGTCCAATTTATTTTTTGCCACCCCATTTTAAAGCTGAAATTTGCATGAAAGAGGTCTCTCTAAAAATTATTTTTTCTTTAATATTTCCGATATAATATAATATATCGAAGCATAAATCAAGCTAAATATGTAGGTACTCTTAAAGTCTCTTTAAGGTACCTTAAGTTTATTATAGCGCAACATTACATATTTTTAAAATAAACCTAAATGAACGCAACACTAAAAAACTTGAGTATTTTTCCGGCGGTAGTAGCTAAAGCCCGGAACTTTTTGTCCACTCAGATGTTACTCAACTTTATTGTTTGGTCATGCAATTATTACGGCACAAAAACTTGGCACCCGCAACTTGCGTTAAAAACACCGTAGATTCCATCAAATCGGAAACTCAGAGCGCTGAAGCGTAAGTTTGTCACCGGCTTCGAGACTAGGGTTTGCACTCAAATTTAAAAGCAAAGTTTAAGAAAAAATCAATGTAGAGCACACAAAAATGTCTTTAAATTCAAATCAATTGAGACTTTATATATGCAAATAATATATAAAAAAAACCTTACCTACTTCGAATATTTATAACACAAGGGACGTCAAAAACCGAAACAAGTATTTGTCAAAAGACTAAATTTGACTTAATTACCGGAATTTTCGTGAATGAAACGGTCAACCCTACACCATCGAGGTAAAAAGCCGATCCATGTTGGCTTGCCATTACTCGGCCGACATAACATTTTTACTCGCTTCCTGCCGTCGACTTCCCGTCACGATAACGCATAACATACGAACAAATTAAATCCGATCGGATGTCGGAGGATATTCGATAATGACAACTCTGCCCTTTCCGTTAAAAAGTAAGAGTCGTAATGTCGGCTATACCGCCAATAGATTTGCCGGTAAATGTGTTGTTGAAAATAAATATAAATATTTACTTTAATGAGTTTTTGTGAAGAATCAGAATTCTCCTCAGTCGAAAATAAGAGGAAACTACATATTTTAAAATTGTCACATTTGCCCCGCCTATTCAGCGGATAGTAATAGTAAAATTCAAGCACCAAATACCTATTTAAAAAACCTCCCATTCATACCCGAGAGGTCTATATAATTATAACCAGCCAGTATTAGAGCACTTAAAAGCCAAGTTCCGTTTATAGTGCGATATTTTTTTTCCCTGGAATGGAGTTTTTCCCGCGGTGGGAAGAAATGTACGTAGCCCACATGCCGCTAGAACTAAGAACTTATTTCCTCTGAGACACCTGTCCCCACGTCCTCAAATCATTAAAGCCGAGTGTACAATAGATTACCAACAACGTGATGAAAACTTTGAAACTTGATGAATAGTTGTTAAAGATGGTGTATAAATACTGCTAGATGGAAGGACTTCGATTCGATATAGTTCAAATAATGGAGTCCGTTGACAATTATTTCGCAAGAAACGTTTCTGGTATCACTTTAAACGAATCCAAAAATACTATTCTCTAAATAATTACTAACGAAATTCACACGTATAACGGACATGAACAGGAGGAAGCTTGAGAGAGGGGTCACAATGAAAATTGACATCTATGATACGGGTACAGGCGTCAATTTTCATTGGGATCCTGGTTACGCAAAATTGGATGTACAAATTATTCTAAAACTAAATGGCTTGTCCAACCTCCAAGATAGTTCAGTGAGCTCATGTCTTTATCCCGTCACACCATACACGGCTCAGCTCAAACCATAAGTTCATGGTAGATACTAAATGCTAATTACCGTTCTCAAGACTAATCCGATTTAGCAAGACTTGTTTGTTCACACAAATTAATATGAAAATGTGAATGGTTAGCATGCAATTGGATTTTATGAATGGATTTAGGAAATACTTAATTACAATGACATTTCATTACTACTAGGTTATAATTGCACGCAACGAATCTATAGTTCTGTAGGTGTAAAGGTGGCATTGAAGGCTCTTTGATTAATTACAGATTCTGATTTGCTGTAAAGATGAGTTTTGAGAGTCTCATAATCGCACAATTTGCCTTATTGAACCTGAGCCTCGAATTTGTAGTTGTTGACTGTTCCAAAATTGCGACTTTTGGGCTTGGGTGAGAAATAAGCTCGCATAGGTAAATTGTTTAGGGTACTTGTGCATTGCCGGTCCTGTGCAGCATGGCCAACCCATCCATAATCTCGCACAGGGCCGGGTTTAGCTTCGGGTACTCTCACAAACCGAACGAAGTTCAACAATACGACGACTATTTCACGCCTATATTTTTTAAGGTAAGTCGGCCCATTCGTGGAACCCCAAAAATCCTCACTGTCATAAAACGCAATAGAAAATTATCTGATCTAAGACTAGACCACCAAGATAGTTAAGTTATTGCGAGCAAACTTCCTCATAATGTAAACTTTAGATAGATTTTCATCCATAAATTAATTCCAAACATTTCCTTTTTACGTAATCGTTTACTTACTAAAACTATACAGGGTGGTGGTAACAGCAGTTTATGCAAATAATTCAAGAATGAAAACTCGTTCCCGTCACTATGCGAAAGAGAAGTGACACGTGGGGGGTTTTAGTCCGTAGTTGTAGGCCGGAGAACCCGACATAACCGTCTCGCATACCCCGAGCGAGACTCGAAGGAGTTATTGCTATCCTCTTCCCGCAAAATTAAGATATAATGAAGTGACAGCTCTCTGACTTTGACATTAGAACAAGTAATGTCATCTGTTCGTAGTGTTGTCTTTGTCTAGTATAAAAAGTTTAATATCCAACTCTTTTAAGTTTGTATTTTGTGGAATATTTAAAAATACTGTCAACGTCCCTATTGCACGTGTCTGGGTGAAACAGTTCGTTACAGTCATGGTTATAATATTTTCCCCATTTCATAATGTACTGGATCGCCGATCGAAAGATATTTGTTTTATCAGTAGGTGACAAGCAATTGCACACTGTATATCTACTGCAATTAAACCACCTATATACCTACAAGCGTATTGATTACTTAACTTCCATATAACCTCACAAATAAGCTAACTAGCTGCCAATTAAATTATAATCGCCTGGAAGTCAACGTAAGGCTGAGTCACTGCCTACCGCGATAGTCAGATATGGCGCGTATAGCAATATGTTTTAATCGTTCGCCTTATATGATGGCTCTAAATATAGTGAACTAGAGCAGTGTCGGTAGTGGGCGGTGCTGATGCGTATACTCGAACCGTCAAATACGTCGACATAAAATAATATCTTAGAGGAAAATTGACAGTTTCCTATGGCCCAGTTTGTTACTTTTGCTTGGAAAAATATTGATTTATTTCAAGATATTATTATTTATTTTAAGATAGATTAGATTGTTAGCACATCTAGTTTGAGTATCGAAACCACATGAATAGGTAACGACAGTTAAATTAAAAATCTTACTATATTTATCGTGTGTGCCAAAATTTAAACCTGTGTAAGCCTCTGACATTGGTTTTACATACCGTTGAAAAATCTCTTGGGTGAACTATGTTCGTCACGATGTTTTTCTTTATCGTTTAGCAAGTGTCAATTTATTTTTAATACGATCAAGATTTTTTAAAGTCGGAGACCCGTTTGAGGTCTAGCGAACCTGAGACTTTTGACTTGGCTGTTCAACGTTCATACCACTACAAATTTCAACGAAACAACCTATGTCGCATAAAAATATATGTTAAGTACAAACTTATTCCAAGGTAACTTTACTTTGAGTAAGTGTCCATATACGTGAGCAGTAAAGGAAACAGTGGGCTTCAGAGTGGGTAGACCGAACCCACTACCCCACTACATGTGGGTAGGTGTAAACAAATTACATAACGAGCTTACGAAAGGTCTATGTAGGCTTACTTGTCGTTGCAATTTAAGACGTTTTTTATGTGATCTTTTATATCATTTGGAGTTAAGTAGTTCAGGTAAGTACCTACATGAATTATTCTCACCTTGACTGGAGGCTTGTGAGAGATAGTTTATTTATAAATATTTAATAAGAAATTTGAAAAAACAACTGATACGGATGGGATTTTTCAAATTTCTTATTAAATATTTATATTTAATAAGCTAACATGTAAAAATTTCACACAAAAAAAAGATAGTTTATTCTTAACTAGCGCTCCACATGCGACTTTGTCTGCGTTAAAGTACCAGCTTAGGAGTGGAATTTCTAAAAATCCTTCCTTTGTGCACCTCTAGGGAGCTCAAAGAATATTTTGTCCACACAAGTCTCTGAGTGTAAGGTTTAGGGTGTGCATTGTGTGTCAGTCAGTCATTGTTTTATAGGTAAAAAGAAAGAAAGAAATCATTTATTACACGCAATATTGCGCAAGGCGCTACATAATAAAATTATTTAAGAAATAAAAATAAAAACACACACACAAAAAAAAGAACTAAAAAAACAAACTGACACAAGCCGCAGAGATCAGATCAGGCAGAGGTATAGAATCTATCTTCTTTTTTTTTATACAATAGATGAAAGAAGATAATTACCACCAATAAGGACCTTCATATACCTGAGCTCTAGTATAACCAGGAAGACTCCGATAAATGATATGCGTCGTGTAGAAGGATCGCAGGGCGCCATGTCACTTTTTCTATTGCAGTTGGAAAGAATATGGAATATCAAAAGCACATTATGTAAAACCACTGGGAGATAACGGTGCTCTAATATTCTCTGTGGAGTATTTTTGTATCGCTCGGAACCGGGTGTTACCAATTTATCACACCTTCGGTTTATGTCGATTGATTCCATCGATCAAATCAATGATTTGATGTAGTGGGAACTTTTGATCAACGACGTCTGAACTTATTCTGCTATCGATCTATATTACATCGATAACACCATAGGTAAAGTAAACCGAATCGATGCTTTTAAGATGTGTTGCTAGAATATGATAGGTATACCCTGGACAGCACAGTATAAATCTTATGGGCCCAGATGAAAATTAGCGTCGAGTATTACTGCTCGATATGAAGCTGATCTGGACACCCGTTTAGTCCAGCCGTGAGACACATTCTCATGTCTATTTGTTTTATTTTTTCTGTTTTTTTTTTATCTTTTTTTTCTATCATATTTTATGTTTTATGACTAGGAACCTCTTTGCATTCTGCATTAGTGTCAAATTGTAAAAAAAACACGATTATATGTTTTCACATCTCATTAGATTTACGTATCACATAGGTACCAAATTAATAAGACGGTCAATTTTAAAATATAAAAGTAGTATGCTATTAGATACAAGCTTCTGCGTTTAATTTGCGACCATAATAACTATTAATCGATTAATAAATATTTATGATCTAGTATTAGTTTATTAATTCAATACTTGGTACTCTCGAGTAAATACAAATATTAATAATAGACAAGCGTTATTCATCTCAACGTTATTAAATGATTCTATTAGATAAGCAAATAAAATTAATACATATAAGTAAATTAGATTCTCAGTAACCAATCAATGTTCTGACGTCAATAACGTCGAAAACGCACACCAATGCAATATGAAAAAACAAATTGAGCAGTTACTTAATGACGTCACACAAGACCCGTGCAGTGGAAAAAATAGAAAAAAATAACGTTATTAGTATGATTATCTTATTATGGGGTTATTTGTGTTAAAAATTGGCATCGCAGGGATTGTCGAAGGCTGGGTCGGAGGTCGGAGGTCGCACGTGGGCGCAAACAGGACTGCTGCACGTGTAAGGGACACGAGGTCGTTATCGTGATGTTAAAGCCTATTCATTCTTGTTCCATTACATGTTATTTCGACTTACCTACACAAATATCAAATATACTTACGTATAAATATATTATGTAGTTGATTTCAGAATGACTAGAACCATTTGAAAAGGTCATAAGATATTAAAGTTTCAGGGAAAATTAAACTTTGTGTAGTCGTGTAAAAGTTCCTTTTGGAAACAGCATTCATTTTAGATTCAATTAGAATATATTTACACGCTTAGTATGGAGACGAATACATTGAAGGTGGATGTATCGAGATTACTTGTTATCAACCTACTCGATGTCCAAGTAAAAAGTGTGTCATTGCAATGTTATTTGTATTTACCTAAATATCATTAAAAATCTTAAGCTCTGATGTTTCTTTTTATAATTGGGAGGCAAACAAATTTGCAGTGTACTAGATGGTAAGCAATCATAACTCCCCATGTACATCGAAGAACCAAGGGTGTAGCCGACATAAAAAAAAATCTCACCTCTAAAAGGTGTCCAATTAACCATACCGTTTATGTTCGGAAAAGCCCCTGGCAGCGTTAGGGGGGGGGGGGTGTTGGGCGTGATGGGGTGATGGCCCAGGGCACCGAGGTTTGGGATCTCCTTTTCCGGAGGTTCCGGATCTTTTTTACAACCCTGTAGTAAATTGTAAAACATAAGTGTCAATGTTTTATTGTAGTTCAAAGTTAAGCATCGCGTGATTTCAACAGTTATAATTATTTAAAGTTTTAACGACCTATTTGAGAGTTGGTTACCTACCTTGTAAATGAGCTAAGTTTTGCTACGTAATTAAGCCAAGCCACTATCATTTTCGTGTTCCTAATATCGCGTTCCCTTCATCAAGATACGTATGACAGCTGAAGTTAATATTTTGTAGCACGAATCGCCGAGTTCCGTGACTCACCAAGAATAAAGAAAAAGTTATTGCTTACATTATAGTTGAAAACGAAATTTTCTACAAGAGATATTCTTTTATGCGGAACATTTGACGGAAATGTTTTAGGAAATAGAGGGTCTTGTTCCTTTCCGTTTCTGTTGAACTTCAAGCTGTATTAATGTTATGAGTTCTGTTCACAAAGAACTATGGCTTAGTGGCGCATATCTTATGCCGCCTGCAGGTTTTATAACCTCAAAATATATACAGGGCAAATTTAAAATCTTGAGCATCCTGAAAAGGTAAAATTAAAAGAAAAGTAAAATTGAAGTCATCATTACGAACGACTTTTACTATGGGACAAACCCTGAAATTGAAAATAAACCCTGAAAATAAAATTAGCTGTTTCATAAATTCGCGATGTTCACAAAACTCAAATAAAATGTATGGATATATATATAGCCAGCTTCGATATAGAAAGTTGAAAGGCTTAGATTACTCAAGAATCAAGACAACATTATTAAAACTATTACAGTATTATTGTAATAAACATTACATTTCATTACACATAATATCTACTATCTAAGCTACGGCAGAAGAAGAGTAAATTGTGAAATTTCAAACAAAATCCACGCAAACAAGTTAAAAAATCAAAATAAATTAAAACAAAATCTAATCCACAATTTTAACAAAACAGCACGTGGTGTCCATTGTTATCAGTTAAACATGTTAAATATGGACGGTTATAAAAACCAACCGAAACTCAACCGGATCTCTCACTTTTAAGTAAAGAACAAAACCTATCTTATTAAAAGGGAATATTCTGAGACAACAAAGGCTTTTGAATAGGGTTGTCTCTAATAGAAACTTCGAGAAATTACCAGTTTGTTCATGTTTTTTTGGCATATACATAGGTCATATTTATTATTACAAAGCTGAAGAGTTTGAGTGTTTGTATGAATAAACACGCTAATCTCAGTAAATACCAGTCCCATTTGAATAATTATTTCTGCATTAGCCTCTAGTATCTATTTTATAACATCTGGTCCTTTTACCTTTAAGTTAATTATTTTAATAATATTCATAAACATAAAAATACACGTGTTTATAGATATACCTTTTGCCCACGGTTTCCTGACTAGTATAAAAGAATCTTATGTGTTAATCCAGGACACGATAATTATATATCTGTGTGCCAAGTTTAACGGTGAGTAACAAATATCTTTGAAAACTTGCACATTTATACAGTTTGTATAAGAAAATTTAATTTTTGTTATAAAATTTTCCTTGCAATTTTTCCATAATTTCTCACCATTTAAATTTTCTCCTCCTAGTAGGTAAGCGAGTAATGCTTAGTACATAACAGCTAATACAATTACTCTACTTGACAACCCTATCGTTTAGTGCGCGTGCCACCACTTTATACCTGTCCCTCTTCCACTCAAAGGTGCAAAAAACGCTGACCACTCATAGTGAAGTGGCTGCTTAGACGAGCTTTGTCTAGTATTACAACACAAAGCATTCAAGTGCTAAACCCTTGTGACAACCCTCAGTACGTGACTCTGAATAGTGGATACTATTATTTGGTTTTTATCGCAATTTCCAAGATATAGAATATAGTATAGGTAGTGCTTCGTATCTGACTAAGTTGTTATTTATTCTTTTATTATAATGTGTTTCTGGAAAGTTGCCAGTGCGCACTTTTCACAAAGGAATAGAACTTTAAATTCATAGAACTTATTCTTTATTCGTTGCGTCTTCGAAAAATGTAGTGCGCGCGATCTTATCAATTCTTTTAGCTTCTGTATTTTGAACAATTTCTTTAAATAAATTAACAGTAAAATATTAAGGTTGTCCAATAAAATATGTTTCAGTTTTGTTAAGAAAATAAAATACATAGTTTATTACGATTAATTGTTACGACTTTATAAAAATGTTAGATACATATCTTAGGTGTAAAATTACTTTGTTTAGAATAAAGTAGCCGCTTATTATTTTACTTCGTGCATTATTGGGAAAATTAATTAATCACTGTAGTATAATGAGCAAGGACGACAGTTAAAAGGTCATTCTGTGAAAATTAATACTTAAATAAAATAATAAATAACTTTAATCTTTATTGTAGAACGGAAAATGTACTTAGCTTAAGGTTCCAGTAATCTGTAGGTACTAGAAAGTAAGTTTGTTATAGATAAAACTAATTTATTAAATAAATGGAATTGTAAAAAAATTAAGGAGTCGCTCCATGATTTTTTATGAGCAGAGCATATTAGGATAGAAAATATCGATAACATAGTTTAGGAGATCTTAGCTCGCGCGTCGTAATGACTGACGATGGCAGTCTTTGGAGTTCTAACCTTTGCAAACAATATTTATTAAATATATTGATATTTATTGAATGTGTAGACTAGAGTATTGACAAATTATAATACCTATAAATCACAAGTTTTCTAGTATTATCCAAAAAAAAATTCCGAAAAGAACTTTTTAAACCTTAATTTAAAACATACTTTCCTCTTTTTTGTATGAACCACATTGGTTTTAATTATAAAGCGATCCATATACAGCTAAAAAAAATCCTTAATATACTTACTCCTTGGTGGTTTGGTATCTAAGTTTTAAGCCACACGAAGGCCTTCTATTGGCAATAAATATTGGTCACTTAAAGGCTTGTATTATTGCTTTGCATTATTTGATATACTTACATATACTATATTTATAGGTATATAGGTACTAGAATCTAGTAACTAGATACTTTAATAAACATAATAATATAAAACGAAAAACGATTTTATCATCAAAACTAAAGCTGTGTACCAAATATCAGATCAATCTGTCAACAGGAAGGGGGTGAAATATCGATTACTAAATTTGAACCAAATAATAAACAGGTAAAGCTAAGTAAAACCGTTTAAAAACAAAGAAGAGCTGCGTTTGCGATCATCAAACTAATGAAATAGTCAATGCAATGTAAAAAAAACTAAACTAGTTGGATGGCTAACCGCGTTTAATGGCGAACATGATATTCGTGTCCTAAAGTCCTATTGAAACTTTGTATACGAAGCTATCACACTGAAAGGTCTACCGTGACGTCATCTGATATCAATTTGTCATGTTGATTTGTGGCTAGACGATGACGTCAGAGCTTTATATTAGGGGAAGGTTTTCATGAAAGTATGACGTGTTTGTTTACTGAAATACGTTTGACGAACGGGTTTGGAATTCCTTTGTCTTGGATTGTGAGGTTTTTTAAACAGCTATGTATACCTAAACATACCGCTTACTTAAGTGTAGGTTTTGGTCTGCATGACTGCTTAAAACAAGTTAGGGCTAAGTTCTTCTCAACTCCAACTCGACGGTCGACGGTCATATCACGGTTATCCAAATAATATTAATTAATTTTTTTTTTTTAACTTCAATGTAACTTTTAAAAAGGTTTTGGGGCTTGCACTATTGTTAGGTACAGTCAGCAACATAAGTAGGTTAACATTTCGAAAATTTTAAGTTAAATTATCACAGAACACAATTTTTTTATATTATTATTTTATTTCAATGTGCTATATTCCGTCATAATTTGTTTTATAAAAATAATTATTGACATGTTTTCATTAATAAAACACTCCTGAAAATTTTTAGAATGCTAATCTACTTACGTTGCTGACCGTACTAAGCATGCCACTGATACTTTTTATCCTGTTCTCAACTCCACGCGGGCAAAACCGTTTGCTCGCGGTTTCGCAAGTATTGCAACTAGTTTCTAATATTTTGCCAAACTTATTATTATTATTTTTGTCTCTTTCAGTTATAGCTCTAGGGACTGATTAACCGGACTTTTACGAGACCTAAAGGTCTCCAGCTAAAGCAATTAAACTAAACCTAAAGCAACAGCAGCTAAGGGCACGCCCTAATGGGACTCGGGCCTCGGCTTAGGGCGTTGCTTAGGGACTAGCTGGATCTGATTTTGATTACTTAGGGACATGTTTATGGCTACAGGCTCAGTCCGGGCTGGCATAAGCAAGGGTTAGGCTATCAAACTTATCAATGTGAGCCTAATATTATATACCGCAGCCAAAGTTCCCACCACCAGTATTGTCTAACAAAATTATTCGTATAAAGTTCCCCCGAGGCTAGCATTTATATTTATTATCTACATACATAGTAAATAGAATAAAAAGACGATTTACCACGTGCCATCATATACACACGTACATATATACCGACACTCATATAACTTGATAAACAACACATACATAACCATCGGCAGGTAGGTACGTATAGTACTATAGCGACTGTGTCCATTCATAAGAAGCGGTTCATTCATGCGGCCGCGACGACGGTGAATGGGAGCGAGCGAGATGGAAGATATAAGGTCGCGTTACACTGACAATGGATTCTTTTTGAATTCACATGAATGAGTTGAAATCCTGTTCTACGAATACATGAATGACATTGTTTTGTTTTAAAACAATTGAATATGCACGATGGTAGCAGCGGCTTTTGTTGATCGAGTGGGTATTACGGGAAGCAAGACTTCCCCCGGTAACGGTGATCACCCGAATTATCGGTGCCATTCTCATTGTTTACTTCAAGTAGTTACATTGAAATAGGATTAGTTAAAGGACCCTTTGTTTTTGATATTGTAGTGAAATCGTAAAACCACTTGAAAAGGTAAGGGCGGTAAAGGCACGGTGTTAATGCTATTTGATAGTATTGATAATACGCTTTTTTTAACCTATATTGTCCCACTGCTGGGCAAAGGTCTCCCCCAAATTCTTCCACTTTTCTCTTTCTTTAGTAATCTCCCAATAGTCGTGAGTACTCGTGAGAATACTAATACGCTTATCCATAGTATAATACAATCAGAGGTTTACTGTACCGAACATTATCATAATTCCAATCTATTTAATTGAACTAATGACTTAGAAGTATTTTGTAGCTGTAACCCAAAATTCCACCCGCGCCATATAATTTTTTCGAGAATTCCCCGACTTTGTAAAGAATCTTGAAGCCAAGAAGAACGTAATAATATGGTAAATTACAAGTCTGTAGAATGTAAAGATTAACAGATTTTGTGATGAGTGTGTCAGTCAGTGTGTGGTGATTTTTAAACTAGATTCAGAAAAAAAATAACTTAAAAAATAAATTCAATACGAAAGTTTAAAACTCATGCAGTGCAGATTTTTTTATAGGCAAAAACCAATAAAAGCCAAGTAATTTTTACTTTTTCTGTCTGACTGTCACAGCTCACAGGTCTTAATTTTTTTAAACCATAACATGCAATAGGTACTCTATTGTATGACTATATTATATGACGTCAAAACTCAAATTGTGTAACGGCATAATAGAATCTTTAGCTTTAATTTGTCTCGTACTTAGTCGGTTATTATCCTGGTTATTATCCATTATATGATAATGTAGATTTATTGATAAGTATATTCGTAATCCTATAAAATACTTCAACCATATATTTATTTTATTAAATCAGGCTGTATCTGTGAACACACCCTTACCATTGGAGCAACAAGATTGTGTAAAAAAACATCGGTAGGAAGTCAACCCGTCGCAACCAAACACTCTTGATCCACAGGGGTATTTAAAAAAATAAATTTTATTACGTCACTCCACTAACGACTTGGAAATTTGACACTTGGACCGTTTGACTATTTGGGATTTATTAAGTACCTATTTAAAACTCGTATAGTTGAATGGGTCATTTATTTTATAGTTGGATATTGATCCCCTCTGTTAAATGTCTTCTAATTTGATTGTTTTTTCGTTTTCGAGAACTAGTTGGATTTATTATTTACTATTTGGTGGAGACTAGAGATTTGATATTAAGATAAATGGGTATTAACATGGACAGAGATCGCTTATATTGAATTTATTTTATCACGATTTAAGAGGTCGTTAAAGATTTGGATGTGAATTTACAATGTATTTTAAAAGTATTAATCTTGAAGAAAAATCATAAAAGATCAAAAAGAATATTGGTTCAGTAAATAAACATTTTCATAAATTTATTACAAGAAATGTTCACGCGCCAAATTCACAGGAAAGCTTCAAGAATCAAGTCACACTGGTCGCAGTCGGAGGTGGTTATACCGGGCGCGTAGGCTAAGTCGTACCTGCCTCGGCGCGCTTGCCGCCAGTCCGAGCTTGCCCGACCACAACGCGACACAGCGCACGCGACCCGAACACGCACGAACACCGAATATCGAACACCTTTCAAGATTCGAACACTTTTAAACAATTGGAACGTTACTATTGACAGTTACTTTTTATTTGTGTGCATTTGTAAGTGGAAGCGAACATGCATGTGTTAACCCCCTTGTTATTGGCGTGGGCACTTTGTGGGGTTCGTGGTGTGATAAGAACACCGTTGGAGGCGTTCAGGCCCTCAGGAGAGATACATTTGAGGAGGCCAGATAAACTGCCGTTTTTGCCGCACAAGAGAACACCAGTGCCATCAAAGAGCGATCTCAAAATATTGTACCAGACTGGGGTAAGTTTTATTATGATCCCTTTTGCTTTGCTAATATAGGAGTAAGTGTACATGTTTAAGAATTAAACAAGTTTTAAGAAAACAAAGGATACATATTGTAAGATTTTAATAAGTTTCATAAAGTACGTAGCAACGTACTGTTTTGTAATATTGGCATTGAATCTTTGGTAGTCAACCTTCAAAATATCAAGATTGTCGTACAAATGAGTATTTACACTATAATTTAAAGTTTTTGTTTTTTTAATCTTTATTTTTTTTACGGGGTTTAGGTAAATTCCATCGTTCTCATTATAAAATTAATCTACTCATAAAACTTTAGTTTTTAGACACTAATATAAAAGAATTTAATATTTTTGCCGCCTTTCAAGTGGGACTAGATCATATTCCACGGCCGTATATTATTTTAAAAAAAATGAAATTTGGAGCTGTAGGGAAATTGGCGCCAAAACCATTTATAAGGTGATGATGAATGAGTTCTTATTTGGAGATAATATTAGATGTTTACGATGCAAGATAACTAGGTTTAAACAAAGTGAATGCCTTGTTGGATCATTGTTGAATAGTTTAATATTTAAACGTCAAAGTCGTGACGATTGTCACGAACAGTGATTTCAAAGGAAATCATTACTTGTTTTCGAAATTCCTAAGACAATGTTGTTAGTTAATTTATAAATAGGGCAACTAAACTAAGAAAATGGCACCATTTAATTTTAGTTTTCTTGAACTTTGATTTGAACTTAGAGAGGGGCTTAGATGGACTTTTGTAGGTATGTGTAAATAATAACTACTAAATAAATAAATAATAAACAAAAAATAATAACTACAAATTTTATGATAAAGTTGTAGAAATAAATTAAACCCCTACTGTTAAGTAGCTTAATTTTTACTTAGGTATTATTACATTAGTAAAGATTATGCGAATCATATTATGAAGCTAAAGAACTTGCACATTTTAATCTCAGGAACTACCGCACCGATTTGAAATATTTTAGCATTACATACCCGTTTATTGAGTGGAGGTATTATACTAGGTATATCCTATTCAAGTAAAATTTCACGCAGATAAAGTTGCAAGCGGTAGCTAGTATCATATACACATCGCAATAGATGACGCACTGCGGCTATATGACAAGATAATTATGAGATTCCACGAAGGGTTCCACCCAACAATTAGACCAATTAAAACCGGCAAATAGCATAAGTATGTCGACCACATTAAAATTTTATAAACACGGAGAGCCCCCATACTTATGACTAACCTCCACTACCAAGAAGTACCATGAATAAAAAAAAAGTTTTGCGGAAAAATCTTACTATCACCAACGGATATAAATCTCTTAAATCTTTATGAGATATGAAACCAGTATGTACCACAAAATAACAATAAACACACCCTGCTTTAACCAATAAAAATAAAAGCAGTTCCGGATGTCCAGTCTTGGCAGTTATAGTTTAAAAATAACGATAATCATTATTATATCTAATTTTAAAGTCGATTCAAGAAGATAATAGCCCTCTAACCTAGGTCCGTAATAACGTTTGCTCAATAATAGTTTTAAAACATCAATTTGTTTACTGCAATTTGAACTGTATGAAACATAGAATAAAATTCAAATTATGGGTCATGGCGAGTATTTTTTAAAATGGAATTATAAAATCGGAGCGTTGCGCGGGTGCGTAGGCGCACGCGTAACACCGGTGGCGGCAGGTGTTCATTCACTCATTCTTATCTTGACAGCTTCGATGACTTACGGGCCGAGCCTCGCTCCCGGCCCGTGTGTGCTATTTAGTAAAAAAAATATGTTTTTTATGTCATTGCCTTTAAGCCCATTCGTAACGGTAACCGTCTTTTCGATCGTTCGTCTTTAGGTAATGGAATTTAAAGTTATCTCGTCGTTTATTCATATTTCGTTTTATGGGAGGGCTTAAATCTTGACAGATATACGAGTATTAACGGCGTGCAGTTTTTTTAAACCTTTTTTTTACAATAAGTGCAGCTTTTTCATTGTGCAGGTTAAAGATGCAGCAGTGTTCGAAGTAATCAACCATTTGGTTTCACAGCGGGTGTCAAAGTGCCGACTGGTAAATAATAGTCGAGTTTAGTGCTCCCAACATTTGAATAACAAAACTATGAGAGTGTGTCTGTGATCTGCCGCCACGACACACCTCTTGAATCCCGCGGGCACTTCGAACGACTCATTGATAACATCTGAATAGATTCATTACATATAATGTGACATTAAGCAATGCAAATGCATTCAAAATCGGGTCTTTAGATTTGGAACTGTAGACACGTGCTTTGAAAAAGATTTTAAAGCATATCTATACACAAATTGTCGCAAAATAACGTTGCACATCAGAGTAACAATCAGACTCGGATAGAAATTAATATTCTCATTTATTAAATTGAATTCAGCTACAATTTATGGATGTCAAAAGGATGCCGCTCAAACAATAGGAATAATCAAATTTCATGCCAATGACGTTACAAGTAAGACCGACAGACAGAATAGAATAATGGGCACAATTTGTGCACCACCTATAGCAATTTGTCTCTTCGTGCGAATCAATTGTCACTTGTTTGATTTGAGCAATTTGCATTATCCTTGAGGAGATATTACTGCATATCCGATTAAAGTTGCAGTTTTCAGCTACGAAGGTATTAGTTTTGATATGGCATTGGAAACAAAACAAAATATTTAAGTTGAATACTTAATAGACATTAAAAAGGTTAGGTCGAACGATAAAGTTTAATCGACGATGATGATCCATTGAATGTGCCAGTAATAACTAACTACTAATTCGAATCATCTTAAATTGAAGCTAAGTGAAGTTGCAGTTTGCATGCAAACATCTAATCAAACTACCACGGTGTCGTGTTTTATTGGCCTGAATTGTTCTAGCACGGATACAATATTCTGAGTTTAGAACCAACTATTTGATTTACAATTCAAAATTAGTATCTATTTTTCACTTTTTTGTAGATACTTAAAATGTTGGTCAAATAATAGATAGGTTGGTAAAGGTAGATGACGAAAAACATAACCATCAGTATTAGAAAGTAGGGATCCAGGCCTAGTAGCTGGTACTTACATAATATATCACACGACACATCATAAAATACTGTTATTCGACGAGAATGTTACAATTTAACGTTACAAAAATGCAACAGAAGACGATCACATAGAAATATAGGTGCCAAAAAGTTTGGTACCCACAAACATTTAAACGTAATGTCAAAATATGTACTCTTTACTTATGCAACATACAAACGCTATACGAACCCTTACAGATAGAAGAGGACAAATATTTAATATCTTAGAACTCATCATCTTGTCCATAAATAAGCACCGCGGTTACCAACTATATAATGTCTATCTATAGTAGAAATAATCCAGGATGTAGTTATTTACCTACAAATGTTATTAATTTGTATATCAAGACGGTTGCGATAGGTATCTTCCAAAATTCAGACGTCATCGATGTTGCTAAGGATATTACCAGCTTACGTATCATCAATCATTATTAAAACATTATTAGACGACGACCTCGGGTACCGCCCCGTTTTTGTGCTCTATCACAATTTTCCATTACACAAAAGATATTTTATTTCCGTGTAGGTGTGAAATAGGGTCGAACGTTGGGGAAGAAATTGCAAGATTCATTATTTACGTTAAGATACAGACGTTTATTGATTGGAAACAATTAAGTGATATCTGACATTCACAATATAATGAATGTTATATTCCAAATTAAAAATACAGACATTATTATGTTTTTCTTTTAAATGCAGTTGATTATTGTAATAAAATGTGAGTATTAAATTTACAATGTGGCGAATATAGAGTGCAGGCGCCGTCGTGAAGCAATTAATAGTTCAAAACGTGTCTAATAAATAAAATACCTGACACATATTTAAAAAATCGTAAAAACTTCTCATATAAATATTTAAATCAGCTAAGATATTGTTTGTGTTAAGTTTTTTCATTACACTTTGGATTGTCTGGCGCCATTTGATTACCTAAATGGTGTTGAATATTTTCATAATGACAAATTCGTCAAGGATGCTTCTTGCTAAATGATAGCAAAATAATATTGCCGAAAATGACGCATTTTTTAAGTACCTATTTACACTTTGCTTTTAGGATATTTCCATTTTATTGAGGAAGATTTCCCAATTTTAATACGGGGTGACTCTTTTAAAGGATTTTGTATTATCTTTATCGTTATCGTTAGATTTTATTGAAATAGTGTGTGATTAACTAATGAGGCATATTTATTGTAACAAAATGTTTAAGGCGTTAAATAAGTCAGCATACCTACTCTAAAAGTAATAAATATTTATATAAATTAACTTGAAATTACTAGAATCACTAGAATTAACATAATTATACGAAGAATGTTGGTAATGCCTAGCATATAACTGGCAATTTTGATTTTTGTAACAATGTCATGATCAGTATCGATTTGGACATTAATCTATTCCTACGCGAAAAATATTTGTAGAAAATTTGATTAGAATATTAAATCTAAATAATAGAAAGAGGTTCTTGGAATAAGTATATGTAACAATGGTAACATTAGACGTAGTCTGATGACCGAGTTTATAGTTCTTATGGAAAAACACAATAATAGAAAAAAAAGAAATGAATAAGTAAAAGAAGACTTAAGCAAATGAAGAAATATCAACATTGAAAAACAAATCAAGGGGATTGATTAAGATGGATAAGTATAATTATAATATAACTGGTATAATAATATCGTTTACAATAAACAAAGCCATATTCCTTGATGAATGTTCAATTGACACATCAAACGTTGTGATGATGATGATTTGACGAGGAATACATGAGTCATAATGACACATTCTGATTGAATTGTAATCACCTGACGTGTGACGTGGCGTGTACTGCATTATCGTCTCAAAGTTTAAGACGACCTTATAATTAGCTGAAGAAAGAAGCGGACGTAATGGGAACCTAAACTCCTGGTATAAATATTATTCAAAATAAAGAGGAAGGATATCTCCTGGTATAAATATTATAAGGATATTGGACTGATATAGGTTGAGTAAAGATAAATTTATAATTTATATCAGAAGTAAGTAAGCAGATGAAGTAAGCAAAGCAAAGAAAAATTAAGAAGAAATTTTAATTTTAAAAGATTCATAATTACTTATGAAGTTTATTATCATAATAACAAAATTAACCGCAGCAAAGATAAATACAAGTAGAAAACCTTTTGATAAGCTTAATCCAGAAGAGAACGTATCCAACAACAAAAATAAAGTTGTAGCCGGATTTAAAGAAAAATAAAATCAATAGAAATAATGAGATAATTTACGCTTCGCCACGGCTAGGCTGGGGCGGACAAAAAGCGTGACAGTGGGACACGCGTCAACAAAGAAAAGCAAAAGTAAAAAATGACCTCGCGCGGACGCGGGTAAAGCTGGGATACAATGTGGGGAAAGTTAAGCTTTAGGTTTATATACTGGATTAGAAACTGATCCTGATGCATTTAGGAAAATATTAGCTCGTTATAAATCTGGAAACTAAAAGTAAAGTATTGAAACGAATTGACGTGCAATTGAAGATCTCATAGTTCTAGAAGAAAGAAAAAATAAAAATAGATTTTAAATCCAAAATTTTCAGTTTCTCACGTGCACTCACCACCACTCGAGAGAATAGATGAAAAAACAACCCAACCAAGTACGATTCAGAGTCACTCACCCCGTATAGGGATTCGTTAAGTTTTTTTTTTAAACTTCACCTAAGAATTAAATAAGGTTTTCTATTGAAGAGAATTATTTCAGATTTGGAGATGAATTTTTTTATCACGTTTTTAGGTATATTATTAAGTATATTTTTAATTCTTAAAGTATGTTCTTTTAAATGACACCCATGATTTCTATATGCGTGCCGAATTTGAGCTCTCCAGCATAACAACAAGCGAGTAAAATGGCTGTGATCGACAGACGTATAAACGGACAAGACGAAACTGTAAGGGTTCCTCTTTTACTTCGGAACCCTAAAAACACCAGTAAGATTTGGAGCAGGACTCGAGACACTTGCGTTACGCCACAAAAACACTAAACACCGCATCTCAAAAAATAAACGGATCGAATCTTGTCAGTTTTTGTTCAGAAATCATTTTAATTTTTTTCTAATTTTTTATATTTTTAGTCTGTTGTTACTGAAGAAGAAAGTTAGTGAATTTTATTAATGTAATCAGAACATTGTCTAGGAAAATGAAATTATACCTACACCGAATTTGATAATGACTTTTGAAGAATAGGATTCTAGAGAAGTCTAGATATATTTTTTAACAAGGGAAGTCGATATAACGAAAAATATTCTATAATATATTGTAAGTACATTTTTTTAAATCTCGAAAAATCATAACTATTTCTTGAAAAAAGCATTTTTTATTTTTCAAACTATTGAATAAATACAACAAAAAGATCAACATTAACATAATTCCCGTGCCCCCAAAACCGAGGCCAAACAATTAACACTCAAGTCAAACACAAGACTCAAGTAGGAGACACTCGAGCGGGATTACCGTGGAAGACGAACTGGGCCCGGCTTCCGTCTCAAGAGGCGACCACGTGCGTCGTCAATGGACCGCTCCGGATGCCCTGGCCCACAATGGGGACGCCTGTATGCTTAGACATTATACCAACATCTCAGCACCAAAACATCGTAAGTTCTCAACTCAAGTGGGTGGATAAGACTTTTCGAAATGATGCAACCGTTGCGGATGTATGCTGTAGTTGTAATATGAGGAAGTTCGTTTAAGAGTTGCTTTTCAGCTCTCTTTATGTGATATTCCCCTTGGTGTGAAATTGTCTGTAGTTTTGGAGGGTTACCATTGAAACGAAATGTAAAGGTCTGGAGGTGAATCCTTTAGAAAATGTTGGCTTTCAAAAAACTATGAATAAGAATACGTAATTTTTTTACGTTACTTAGAATTAGATTTTTTTAAAGAATGTGCGGAAAACTATTTAAAAACACACAGTAGTACAGTCATACATGATTCCAACTTTATTTACCACAACGTCGTCGTTTAAAACTGTTTACATTCGCGTAGGCATAATAACGTACGAACATTATACAAGTTGTTTCATAACTGCCGGTGTCATTGGACACATATGTATGACAATGTATGTGTAACTATACGGTGACGATTAGAGGCGCGTGCGCTCATTCATTGATACTAACATACATGCTAACATTTCTGTTACGTGAGCCGTTGATGTCTTTTAAACGCGAGTTCGTAACGCGCCTTATACGGCTACGAAAACTTACACTCACGGCCTTTTTAATTAAACGTTTAACAGATTTATGGTGTGTAGTAAAATTAAAATGGAATAATATAAATATTTTGATTATGTCTACGTGTTGGATAAATGCCTACAATTTATTGGGCAATAAAATGAATTTGGCAATTTAAATTAATTTTATGTCTTATTTTTTCGTTAGAATTTCGTTGTTAGAATACATTACGGTTAGTTTATGTTATTATTATCGCCTTTATTGAGACATTACTGCGATAAACGTTATATTTCTTAAGTATAATTTTAACTTTAGTGGCGATAAGGTCATGCATTTTTAAAGTTCATTGTTTTAGCCAGTTAGATATGAAATTATAGTAACAATTATCAAATTATCTGAATGAGTTCAAAACCAAAAACTTTACTTAGAAAAGAAAGGTGTAGTCGCATCAAAACCAAATTAAAATCATATCTGGCGCCGTTTTTATATTTTTGCCGATCGTTAATAGCTGTAGCCTGTGGCTAAATACTAATTACGAAAGTAATAAATTACATGTGACCGTCGGCTATGGGGTAATATTACTCGGATTAGTAATTTCTTGACTACCTGTGTTCCCGGAATGGTACCAGCATCCGGACGCCAGTAGCCGGGGGCTAACAAATGCTTATTTATAATTTATTGCACATACACTCATGATTTCGGACGTGTAATTATGAGGGAATATTAATATTAGAGTTACGGATTTGAGAGTGATTTTAACGGATTTTAAAAATTATAGGAGTAGATGGTCTGACGCCCATTAAGTCTGCAGCAGATATATTAATCTGCAGACTTAATTTAATGGGCAACAGACCTCGTCAGGGTTTCTTAAAGTTGCAGATGTTTTACCATACCACGGCAGAATATGAATTTGTTTTTCTTATTATTGTAAGTTTTTGCAGAGCATTCAATATTGTAGGACAAAAGATAAAATATCCCAAACAAGAGAGAGAGAGAGAGAAATTAAATAGAATAGATTTACCAATATTCGCTATTATTAGACCCCCGATGAAAAAAGAGGTGTGTGTCTGTGGCATCGAAGCTTCCAACATGGAACCGATTTTGATTTAGTTTTTTTTTTATTTAAAATGCGACTTTGTTGAATGCTCTTAGTTAAAAAATATATATAATTGTTTATATAATTTCGTCCTTCCAGCTAAGACTATGCTACTCTCTCTAGAGAAGATTATGCGAATAGAGAATATATTGAGGTACTTACACTCATGACCAGATAATATCCTATTAGATACCAGATATCTAGATAGAGATCAAATGGGGACACTATTTGATTATACCAGCGTAGATTATAAAATTAATGAAATGTAACAAGCATGACTAATATCCTATTTAATTAAGAAAATCTGAATGCAGTTTGTTGGTTTCTATTTTTTCCTCTTTTACGCAAAATCGGAACAACTGATCGACGTGATTTTTGGTATACATATAGTTTATGGGCCGAAAAGTGACATACTTATCCCTGAAAAACTAAAACCACTGAGGAAGCAAAGTCACAGGAAAAAGCAAATAATATTTTTTATGAGTACAAACGATAATTGCTATATCGGACTCATATTTAAAACAATGTTACTGTAAGTCCATAAAATTTAATTAATATTTTTATTTATTTAATTATTTTTTTTTACGAATCTCTTCAGCACCGCAGAATCTTAAATCTGAAAGTGTGACAGAGACGGCACTATATAATTTGGCTGCATTAGAAAGGGCTAGTTATATGGAGAAGGTTGTGGAAGGTCGGTGGTAACAAATTATTTTATTAGTGTGGGCGCGGCGCGCGCGCCACCTGTTCGATGGACCGGATGCCGCACTCCCCGGCCCCCGCGCACCACACCCGTCAAGGGACTTAGGCAGTGGTTAGGTTACCGGCGAGCTAGAGTATTGTAGGGTTTTAAAATTAAAGAGTACCGTAATTTCTTCTCAGCCAGTAACAAGTATCTTGTCTATTCAACTCCCTAAAGAGATTTCTAATTGAATCTTTATTGGACCTTCTGTTAGTAAATTTTATTTAAGTCTTTACTCTTACTAATAATCTCTGCTGCTGTTTAATTAGTGTTGTGCTAGCAAAAGTTAATTGAAGACTAGAATTGATAAAGATTTTTTTAGCAATTCATTTGGTAAATGTTACTAGTAGAGTCGATGAACGCAGGTAAAGCAAATTGGGAGATACCATGGCCCTAGAAGAAGTATATAGTATTGTAAAAGATCAAGAAAAAGAAACATAATTTGTATAAATACGATCTTTAATTGAAGAAAGATTTAACGCACGACACTCGCCATTTATGATGAGCATCTTCAGCGCTTTACGCCATTCTAAGCCCTAAAACACAACGTTTAAGACTAACTCCTGTTATTTCCGAGTTTAGAAAAGGACAAAGTAACATGTCCTTTATAACAGTCGCCTTAAGCGCTTTTACCTCGAAAAGATCTCGAAAGAACCTCCGATAGCTCCCCAGGCTTTACAAATGACTTTCGTCCTGATAACGTGTGATCGTGTATTCTCGAATATGTTAGCGTCATGCAACCATTTATCGATAATTATATAACTGTTTCACGTTTTAAGGATGTTTTGTAAGACAGTTATAAAGTGTTCTGTCGATGTGGAAGGAAAAAACTGCGAGCAGGATTTGAACCTGTCACAAGAGCGTGAAACCAATAGGTTACTTGCATTTTAAGAATACGTTTTAAAAATATTATAACGATTTAGTACAATGTAGTACGTACTATTGTAATTTTTTTTTTAGCCTTATTACGAATTCTATAAGGTACGAAATGTAGTTTTCTTACGAACGGCATTAGCATTCAGGGCGTCAACGAGACTCCGTTAAATAAAGGCAAAGTCTTGACGAAGTAAGTCAACAACCCATACATTGTATGTGTTTTGTTGTACTTTTTGTTTCTTACACAAAAGGGCTGTATCCGGTGTTTAGGAGATCCGACCGAGGCCGTTTCCGCGAAATCTATCGCAATACACAAGAAACGGGAAGCATATCCGGAACAACGAAAAAAAATATGCGTACACACTTTTTTCACACCTATCCGTGAACAGGGCTGTCGAAGTCAAGACAGAAAATAAAATTGTATTAAAAAATTAGATGTTTCTATCTTAGACTAAGAACTAATATAATGTAATAAATAATGTGTTATTATTCAATGGTTTCTATTTAATTGTTTGTTAAAATTAATCTGTAATGACTGTAAACCAAATTAAGACCTTATAATAGTTACATAAATTAATTTTACGATCTTTCTGATAGGAATCCAAAACTATCTTGATACAATAATAAATAGTTAAATATAAAATTAAATTAACACGAAGATAAACTGTTGTAGTACAACTAGTATTTCACATAAATAAATAATATCATGAACGCGATCGTAAATTAGACATTGGCACTAAATTGTACTTAAACAACAAGCAAAGGAAATTAAAGCCATCCATCGGATGTCGACCGTTTCCAATTAAACATAGTAATTTATAAACAGGTAATAATAGCTTAATTACAGCTGCGAGTAGTAGCCCTGTAAGTCTTGGCAGAAAAAATGTTCCCACAGCTAACAGGTTGCCGAATGGCACGTCTTCCGGTCGGAAGTACGACCGATGGTCCTTTTCGAAGCAAAAAAATAATGAATGGAACCAGAGCACACGGCACATGTTCATATTGTGATTCGTTTTCGGAACGTTATGATTAACATCGATTTGGACTGGTTCGTTATAATTTCTTTAATTCTGCTCTAGGGGAACCTGCCGGCTGCTCTGGAACACCTTCTATTTTTCCCACGCTAACTTCTTTTGTGGTGATGATTGATTCCTTTAGAATTTTCATATTGTTCGTCGTGTCGAATCGTATGAATGTACTGATTGATTTAGTATGCGACGCGAGTTGAATTGTAAACAATGCACGCGAATTTTGATGGGTTCCATGCATATCGAACATTGTACACATGCTGAAGAAATGATTGGGTTATTTGTACGTTATTGTGTTTTGTTATGCATGGCTTTGCGTGATGTACTACTTTGTTAAAGCAAATGGCAGGAGCTAAATAAGTCTTATTAACACTTTTGTCATTTGTTTTTAAAACTGTACGGTTCAACTTGTTTGTTTGTTTTGCCAACAACAAGTTTTTGTGTTCTTGTTTTGTTAATTGTATGTTACCGAATGTCTAGCAGTAGACCTGTATCGGCTGTTGATGATGATGATGTTGCCGAGACAGAAACTAATTTTAAGAATTATGCGGGTACTTTTTTTCTACTTTATAGATTGTTTACTTAAATAAAGGTAATAAGACTAAGCTCCTTCAGTTCGAAGAAGCTAATAAGTTAATCATTTGTTTTCCAGGGTTCAGAGGAAGATCTTCCAGACTGCAGGCCGAGGCAAGTGTGCAGTAAAGTGGACTTATACGATGCGACACAACCATGGATCGAGCGGAAGTGTCGCTGTTTGGGCCATAGACCATGTTCTAGGTTAGTGTTGCCTTATTATTATTACCGCAAATTCCAATTCTTTCCGAATTTAAGGAATTCTTAAACAAGTCTTACAAATTTTTCCTTTTTGCAATTTTTTTTGTTGTCATCTTGACTCGAGTCTCGAATTAACGTTTCCTTTTCTTCTTCAATCACGATTACTATTGAAACTGATCTTGTATCTTGTCTTCTCTTACTTGTATTAACTAGTTTTAGGTTATTAACATTAACGAGATCTTTAAGATTAGCCTTATTGTTAATTGAGATTTTATATTTTTCATAAATGACATTTATATACCCTGGACCTAAGACTGACTGCTAATTGAATCTTGGACATGTTATTTTTAATGCACTAATTTTGGTTAGTCGAAGTAAATCAGTTATTGCAAAATGATATCTCTATGGCCCTTTTTATTAAGTGTTGATTAAGTATTCAAATACTATCCCATTGATATTCGAATCTTTGACAGTTTTTTTTCAAATCAGATCAAATTTTAGTGTATGCCCAAAACTATTATTGAAATGGGTTTTTTATACCTATACCTATTACTTTTTTTATTTATGTTTGTGTTACGTATTTGATGTTATTCTTTGTCAATTGACTTTTTTAATGGTCTAAGATTATATAAAAAATCTGCAATAGAATTAATAACACACTTCATAGTATTATTATAATAATCCTTACAAATTCTGTCACTTGGTGTTTTGAGTAATGGAGGATTCGCTTCTAAATATTTCTTCTGATCTGTTTATTATCGCGAATTTAGTGACGACTCTGGAAAGGAATTTCAATTTGCTTCAGTCTTAGCATAAAATATAATTATCCCTGAGTCATTGGAGATTGTTGTTCGATTTAATGATACCAATCCTAACGGATTTTTATTCATTGGATACCTAACAATAATAAATGTTGTATTCTGCATCTAAAATTCATTCTAAAATCAACTAATTATTAATTTTCTCATTTCAGTGATCTCACAAGTGATGACAACCATACTTTAGCCGACAAGACGACTTTATACAAAACGTGTGAGCCGGTAAAGCGTTTGCCAAAGTGCAGGTACTTCAAGGATGCAGCTTGGATCATCTACTCGTTTCCTGATAGCAATGCGACACAGCAGATCGTGAATTGTCACTGTCCCAAGTTTTCCGTGACGTACTTGTTGAAGAAGCTGCCATACACGACACCTAGCGGGGAACAGGGAAACCAATACCAGTTCGCGTGCTCGCCGCAAAGCGTGAGTAGTTTTACTTTGACTTTTTAGTTTTTGCTTGCGGCGTTAGATGGCGGTTGTTTATTCTTTGGCTCTGTGAACTTGTTTGTTAACTTTGTAAACCAACATTTTTTTGTGAAATACCTTTATGCGAAAGAGAACAATTTTTAGAGATTGTGACTTTTATTATATTTTTCTGTTTCTTCATTCACAGAGGTTACGTTGTTCAAGAAAGGAGCCTTGCAAGTTGTTCAGTGCAAGGCGGCGTCATGAACAGATTGATGAAGTGAACGCGAACACCATATGCCAGTGTCCACGTGGCCACACGTGTCCTAGGCATCACACGGAGATAGGAGTGTTAGCCGGCATCACTTACGCGGCGGAGGACATCCGCACCTACCACGGGTACTGCATGCCAGAGCCCCCTCCCGACGCCTACAGATTTGTAGGAGATAAGGATTGAATCAACAACAACCAACACTCCTCAACATTGTGTGATTCAGCTGGAAATGTGCTTAAAACTGTACATTGAACGCGCTCCACAGCTTTCAAGAGCACACAACGAAGATTGCTTTGCTCATTACCTGTTTAGTACAAAAGTGTTAAGCATGTTTGGTTTTAAAAAGAATGACTAATTTGTTAAATAATATTAACGGCAGTGATGTCTGTAATTTAGGTTTGGGGTACCGAAACCGATTTCGGTTGTCGATCGTACGCTAGTCCATGTGACACGATCAATTGTACGAATAACATTTTAAAGCTTTGATATAATGTACAACGATATTTAAGTGATACAGATACTGTAAATATCTTTATTTAAGTACTTTGTATTATGCACTGTTTCTGTTATAATCGTGTAAATAATTTTAGTGTAAGTCGAATCATTCCAAACGTTTAGTTTAAATTATTATTTTTCATATTTTAATTATTTACTTGCCATACTTACGTAGTTTTGTTGCGTTTGTGCCGAGTCTTCCATTCCAGTCAAGTTATTTTCATTGTTTTGTTTATGTTAACAAATTGTATAATAATTCTTGTTATACGGAAACGAGTTATTTGATAGCCATATCTTAAGGTTGTAAGTAAGTTTTAAATAACATTTTAAATAACTTATAGGAGTTGTGCTCCAGAATCGACTGAAACCAGTTGGGAGTATGTATTTGCTAATTAATTACGCTAATTAATGACACGCTAAAATTGTACTGTATAGTTTTTTTAATAAAACATCTATGGAGTAATACCAGTGACGAAATGTTTTAGAATATTATTTTGGCGTTAGTTTCCTTTAAGTAGAGTTTTGTTTATGAAAATTCTAGATAAGTTTTAATAACGCTGTATCTATGTAAATATGATAGAATGTTGGTGTTTGTGAAACCTGATACCTGCGATGTGGTATGTCTTCCTTTATTTGTTTTATTATGTATAGGTATACACTAAGTTAAATTATTGAAATGAAAATGATTAAATGTTTCTATATCAATTTTACTATTGTTTTGTTTATTTAGAAGTGCCTGAATTGGCTTTTGTTTTTTATTAAACAAAAGTCAGGAATTGGTAATAACATAACATAGACTCACGCCTATATTCCCTAGAGGGGATAGGCAGAGGTGTATGCAGTACACCCACGTTTCGTCTTTATTATTTCTTCTAAGAGTAATATTTTGGCACTTAAAGGTGCTAATAAAAAAACATTTCTGAAACAGTATTTGTAATAAATCAGTAAAGAAGAGCATTCTGTAATATAAATTTTAATTTTCAAAATATGAATGACACTTAATAGAATATCTAGTTTAATGTTCATGTTAAGTATTGAAAACAGTAACTAAAAGATAATATATCTATAGAATCGTAAGCAGTGCTTTTGCTCCCGAGCAAATTATTACCTAATTTCAGACTTCGTTCACTAATTTACCTGCCAAGCGTAAATAACTACGGTAGAATCTTCCGGCACTCTAGAGAAGGTAAGGGAATTAACAATCTATACTAGCTATTGTTCACAGCTCTGCTTGCGTGTAACATAAATTATATTCACCTACAGCTGCAAATTAAAAATAATACGAACAGTCAAAGAGTCTTACTCATGTATTTGAGTCTAGTCTAATACGAAATATTACAGCATAGCGTTAATCTTCCTGCCATCCATTTTAACAGATTTCCAGAAAAGAGGTTATCAATTCGATGAGTAGGGTGTTTAAAATGTTGTACACCTATTATTCTGTGATTATTAGTGAGATGATTTCTGTAAATGAGTACCTACAGAAATCGGCTTACTAGTCTAAGTACCTACTGAGTAAATCTGTAACCAACTTCAAAACTAATGTTTGTGTTATTTCTAGATTATTGGATCGTCGAATAGCTAGTCTAGCTAATAGGTAATAGACTATTACTAATAGTTGAATAGCTTAGCGACAGAGCGATTGGAGACTTTACCCAGTAGGATCCCGCTTGTAATTGATCTTTTTTTTCTGTACAAATTTATAAAAATATATTTACGTGCCAGATGCGATGTAGAAGTATGTAGATCAGAATCAATCAAATACTCTATCATCTACAACGTTGATAAACTAAATAAATAACAATCTCTCAATCACAATCACACTTCATCACACTAGGCGCTATTAGACGAACGTGCGAACGCGCTGAAATATGTAATCAGTACTAATAACGTTTTTTGTGAAGAGATTGTTCCGATACGGGATCATCGACATGCAACACGCAGTGCAACGCAACGGCGAGATTTTCTTCATTATTACGCATCAATTTAGCAACAATTACGTTTACGTAATTGTTGCTAAATTGCGTAAGGGCACGCTCTTGAATAGCGCATGCGTACGGTAGATACTTCGAATACTTATTCTGATTGATAAAGACGATAATAATATATTTTTAATTAACCTTTTCCTTTATTAACACTTTTAGCATTTAATAAAAAATTGTGTATGAACGTACAATTTAAGAAATGATAATGACTGTTTATGTAAATGTACATTACATTAAAATATTTATAACAATTAACGTCCGGTTGAAATAAACTAAGAATAAAAAAATACTGACGCGACGTATATCAACAACATTGCTATGAGAGTTTTAAAAGGGTCTTGACCAAACAAACGTTTCGTCCGTATGTTTATTGGATTTATATAGATTTTTCTTATAATAACCCCAATACACACGATATTCCATAATTCAAAGCACTAACTCAATTACAATTACCACGATGCATAATTGTCTATCACTCAGTGCATCCAAAAAATAATCATTTTTGGATACCCATTTCTTGCGAATGATCCCACCATACAAATAAAAAATTTGGAATAATGTTATATTATAATATTTAAAAGTTAGAACCCCTTTAAAAAATCTGCCCTAAAACTAAACGGTTCGTGTAAATATTGCAATGTGAGCGCGCGACCGTTTCACGTGTACTTGGCCTGGCGCACTTCAACGCTGAGATCGATCTACCTACGATTACTAAAACCAACAATTTTATCAGGCAAACTAGCTGAATCTACACAGTAAAACGAGGTATATTTGTATATCTTGGTTAGATCCTTTCAGATGACCTTGCTCTACTATAAATCTTTTCTTATCTAAATAAAGTGGTTAATAAAGTATCAGAAAGTATCGAGTAGATCGTTATACAAGACAACACTGAATGAATGCTAGCTTGAGAAACGCGGTGCCGCTTGAACCACGTATAGCAATAAGTTAATGGTCTGTGACATTATCGCGTGTACAACGAGACTTATGAGCGATAATATTCTACAAATAAACTCATTATACGTAAAGAATTACACTACATAAAGCTTAAGAACTTTTTCTTAAATACTGTTTACTTCACGTTCCAGAATTAAAAAAAAAAGAGTAAATAGCTTTTTATGTAACAATGTTTGTAGCATAACTTTTTATTTTCATACTGAGAAAACGGTATTTTCATATTTTATCTTGTCGAAAAACTGCTGATCGTCCATTTGTTATCATTCCGCAATCAGAAACGTGACTATGACAGATTAGGTACCCTTTTACAAAAACGGAACCTTGCACTCATATTTTCTTTGAATTACGCATTAATCGTCAAGTGGATCGACATACATTTCTCTAATAAAGATCGAATCATGCTTTTTATGGCGACAAACTATCTGGTCACGATTCAGTTTATCTTAAAGCGAATGAATAGTCGGGGAATGGTGTACGTGTTAGCAAAATTACACGTCTAAGTAGAAATGGAAATTATGTCGTATAAGAAAAGAGAAATTAAATTAAGTAATGCTGCACTTATGTATCTAGCGACCAATTCATAGTTGAAATTAAATATTCTTTACAATCTCAAACATAATAATGCAGACTTGAATTCAATTAAATGTAAAATTATTATAAAAGCATTGAATAATACAACTGGAGACAGGACCACTCAATTCGGTAAGTAGTAATTTTCCGGCATTTAAAGTTTCGTTTAAAATTTAGACTGAAGATGATGATGATGATGATAAAAATTAGAAAAAACTAAACACAAGTTATGATGTCGTGGATTATCCTGTCTGTCGAAGTGTTAATGGAGTTCAAAATTAGTCAGAAAGAACCACTTAGAAAAAAGTGGATACAAGATGGATTTTGATTTACAGGGTTATTTTGGGGGCCCAAATTTAAAAGCGAAAATAAAAACAAGCCATCAGGATATCAAATGAAACCTCTTTAAAGCACAAACTCAAATATTTATAACACTTTATTTTGATTCATCAAGTCGGATTGCCATTCCATCGGACAGTGGACTAAGGGAGTAAGAGTGAATAGAGAGTGCATCCGTGTTTGCGCATACCGTCGTGCACTAAATATCTTCTGCGCAGTTGGCAGATTATCCAAATAATCTGCATTGTGACTGGCTGCAGATGGCAGGTTTACACTCGGCAATCATTTACTATTCGTGTAATTTGGAAGTCGCCACTTTAGTTCTGTTCCCTATGCGATAAGTACATCGAAACACTTTTTGGTACAAACAAAAACCGAGTCAATTGACCTGCGCTGACCGTGGACCCAATCGATTCACTCAAACGCGAGCAAATATCAAACCTGCATGACTCGGGCCTATCTTGCCTCTAATCCGTAAACATGCACAGTTACACTGGGCTAGTAAAGGCAAGATGGCTCACTGAATAGGTCTGCACCATACAGTGTAACTAATCAGAGATTACTATATAATAATGTACCAAACAGCTCGGGAAAAAGGTCCGCCTTATTGCGCTTAATTCGCGCTATAAATGCATTTTTTATAACGTAATAAAAGCATAAAAACGTTTATAATGTAGTTAAAAAAGTTAATTGTATTGGCGTTAAATAAGTTATTAGTTACAATAACAACGGACGTTGAGAAAAAATCTCTATTATTAAGCACTAATGGCGCTTTAAAGGGATTTCTTTATGGCATCAATAATTTTAAACAAAACGATTTTGCATCATGCTAAATCAATGGGCCGGCACGATTGCGGTAGTCTCTCACAGAATACTGGCGAGAAATAAAAGTATCCTACATGAGTTTTATAGGGTCAGTCCGAAAACCGGAGGATCAATCCTCCCCCGTCTTTCATAATCCTCCTTCCTAAGTACCAGCAGGCATCAAGCTTGTTTGCCACCTAAGTAGGAAAAAAAACTGAATAGTTTATTCTTCAAAGCTTTATAGTACAATTGTAACCTGGTTCAGTAACATATCTGGTAAATTTAAAGTTGCCAGTTCAATGGCATTGTCAGTTCTTTCAACTCTATAAACAATCTAACAAGCATTAAATAAGAGTCTATCTAAAGATAGACCAAAACATTTTTTTCACAATTGACTTCTAGGTTCGAAAACTGCTCGTTTAAAAATGTAGAATCAATTTCAATTAAATGAGACCAATTCGACAATACGTATTCTCTTTCAATTAAAAAAAGAACCACCTAAATTGGTCACGTAGACTGCGTAATCGGTTTGCATACTGACATAAAAGAAACAGGTATGCATTCAATTGCGATTCTCCGTTTTTTTTTAATTCGACCAACAACTACATGTAAAGTAATTCAATTAGTATTTATTCCTCGAGTTTCTAAAACAACATCACAGTGTTACATTGACGAATTAATGCCCTTTCTCCAGTAGGTTTCAAACTGAGGCGAGTTTCTCGTCATACAGTGGTTATTTCATCTTGGATTTCATTTACTTCGAGGTAATTCTGTTTAAGCACGATTGGCTTCGCAGCAAATCCCCTGGTTGATTTATATTTTCGTTGTATAATCTGTACTGATAAAATATTACCGTGACTGACATACAACGCAAAGTCAAAAGCGATCCTAGTGACTTGAAAATTGGAGAAAATATTTTTTGAATACTCTAGATGAGCACAAAGAAAGGGTTTTCAGAAATTCTACACTTAAGTGGGTAAAATAGGGGATGAAAAATCCGAAATATACGCAGTTAAAGTCGCGGGCAAAGCACTAGTCTATTATTTCGGGAATGGAAAAAGTATACTGGGTATGTTTTAGATGCCTTTTAGATTAAATAAAAATGTTTTCACTGAGGATATACAATTTCATTACCTTAAGTCTTAAGTCTGGTCTAAGAGAAAATCTGTTTGTCTAAAATACGTGCCAACAGCACGTTTTGCAGCTGGTTTAATAACTTGGGTTTATCGTCAATAGTCACAAGTAGCTATAGGCCGCAGCTATTTACAATTTTCCTTGCCTAGTTACCACATTAAAGCGATGTAAGCCATGGTAATTCAATTTTATTCTTACCGAGTGACAACACACGCCATTCTATTCTTAAATGCCAATAAAATTTATTTTCAAAACTTATCGGAACATGTGCAGTATAGACCGATAGCGGAACGTCGTATTTTGACCGTAACTTATAATTTTATTAAAGTCATTTATTTTTGCACAGGAGATTAATTACGTATATTTAGAGCTTCTATTAAAAAGTTAGAAAATTTAGACCGTTGCTTTAAGTACAATTTAAGTTTTTGCAAAACTGCATGACAAACCGTGAATATAAAATTTAAGTCAAAAATTCTAGTCGTGTGAGATTAAGGACAATGTTATCTTATAGTTATTAAGTTATTAGAAAGATTGGATACATGGAACTGATGAAATCGATGTTTTATGTCCAAAAATTGTAAAACTAAATATTACAATTGTGTCCTCAATAAATTATTATAGTGTCTGGAAATAATTTTAATGAATTGGTATTGTATATTTTGACGTACTACAAAAAGTTTAGAAAATTATCTAAAGAACTTTCCGAATTATTTGAGTTTTCAGTTTCATAGTTTTATAGTCTGAGTAAGTGAGTAACATGAAATCTGAGCAAGTGAGTAACAGAAGTTGGTGGTTATTTGACCATACCAATATACTCTATCATCATTCAAAAGATTAGAAAGATTAGATACAATGGAACCTATGTTATAAGGCCAAACATTGAAAAACTAAATATTACAATTGTGTCTTCAATAAATTATTCTAGTGTCAGGAAATAATTTTAATGAATTGGTATTGTATATTTTTACGTACTGCAAAAAGTTTAGAAAATTATCTAAAGAACTTTCCGAAATATTTGAGTTTTCAGTTTCATAGTTTTATGGTCTGAGTAAGTGAGTAACATACAATTTGAGTTCAGAAGTTGGTGGTTATTTAACCATAACAATATACTCTATCATCATTCAAAAGATTAGAAAGATTGGATACATGGAACCTATGTTATAAGGCCAAACATTGAAAAACTAAATATTACAATTGTGCCTTCAATAAATTATTCTAGTGTCTGGAAATAATTTTAATGAATTGGTATTGTATATTTTTACCTACTACAAAAAGTTTAGAAAATTATCTAAACAGCTTTCCAAATTATTTGAGTTTTCAGTTTCAAAGTTTTATGGTCTGAGTAAGTGAGTAATATAAAATTTGAGTTCAGAAGTTGGTGGCTATTTGACCATAACTATGTACTCTATCATTATACAAAAGATTAGAAAAATTGGTCCATGGAATTGTCAGAAAACTTAAGATTTGTTAGCACGGCATACGAAAATAATACGAGGGGTTGTGCGGGGCGTAGGGGGTTTTATCGCGCTTACTTCGTAGCCAGCCGCCGTGCTTTCGAATCGCTGACAACAACATTATAAAAAAATGTAGTTTTACAAATTATAATATTAATCAGTTTATGTTCTTAGTCTGTGTAATATAAAAAAAATTGTTCCAGAGTTAGATGCTACTAAAGATAATAATATAATATACAAAATATATCGATATAAAAACCGGTTTTTTTTCAACCAATACCGGTTTTATCAAAATCTTGTATACATTCAAACCTTTATTGAAATTTGAAACAAATATATAATTTAGGGGTAATATTCTTAGTTAAAAATGAGGTATATTTGAGTATTATTATAGATATTTGAATCCAGAATATTCTTGTGTAAAAAACAAAAGGAAAGAGTAATATAAAGAAAGACAAACAACAACAGATAAAAATCAAAAATATATTTTAAGAAATATTTATTTAGAAATTAAATTTTTTTTTTATTAAGTTGTCTAATTACAATAGGATAAAATCTCCTTAAAGAAGAATTAGCGTAATTAATTAATTATTTAGAATTATTCAAAGAGAAAGAAGTCGAGAAGGAGGTGGTGGTAACAACGTGATTTTTTCTATGTCATATATGTAAATTCTTAGTTTATCTAAGACACCACTGACTAACAGTAAAGGAAAACATCGTGAGGAAACCTGGATTTAATAGTCTAAAATTGCCAACCCGCATTGAGCTAGCGTGGTGATAAATGCATTTAATTAATTCAGTGCATTCTCTGTATGAGAAGAGACATTTGCCCTGAAATGGGACAGTTACAGGCTAATAATAAATTAATTATGTCCGAAATTTTATAAACTTAATCCAAATGTGTCAGGCAGAAGTGCATTATATAACAATATCAAAACATGACAGTGACACTGTCATGTGACAACATTTTCTATAAGATCAGTTAAAGATACATCATCCAGTACGGCCTATAAAGTTACTTATAACTTAATGAAAATTAGTTTATTTTTAATCTGAATAATTTGATTTTGGTTAATTGGTATGGCCAATTAAAATGAATTAATTAACTAAGCTTAATCCTTTTTTTATAAATGACGTGAATTTTAAATTATTTTCGTCTGAGTAATATTATTATTTGAGTTCAGAAATTAGAGGCTACTTAACAATTATAAAATGCTATACCATCATACCTACAGAAGATTTTGTGTGGGTAAAGTTATTATAAAAACATGGTTTCTATAAGAAAAGCCACGCGGAGTTCAAGGATAGGGAATGAAAAACCGGTGCGATATAAAAACCGGTTTTTATATTCAGTGTACTTTCAATTAAACCTTTAAAATGAAGCTCTGCCCGAATTAGATTTCTTTGTTCTATGGTTGATGAACAACCTGGTACCCAAATAGTAATAAATATTTACTATTAATTTTGAACAACTGTGTTTGGGATGAATTGTACGTTAGTTATATACGAATCACCTTGTTCATCAGCATCACTTAGACCTTCTGATCAGGAGCAAAAATAAAACCCAAAAAAAATATTTTTGATAAATATAATATACAAACAAAACTTTAAACAAAACCGTAACACTCTCACAGTATTGTACATAGAGTCTACAGAATTAGGTGATCGTCAATATTCGTCAAGAGGGCTGGTCGGACATTTGGCGTTGAAACATATTCGAAAACTTGTAAAGTCTATTGAATAAAAAAGCAATTGTAAAAATATATATACCTAGGTACAAGTCAAATTGAGAACCTCCTCCTATTTTCCGTCGTTGGTTAATAAAGAGATTTTATAGGTTTTATAATTTTATGTACTTCACATGGAAATCAAAAACAAAAGAACAATAAAGTATGTAGTTCTAAATTTAAATATTTAAAGAATTGAGTACAAATAAATATAAAAATTACTAGACATGGAGATAATACATTCGGGTAAATACGGAAACCCGAAGACTACCGATGTGTTCACCGTTTGTAATAGATTTTGCAGAAACCTAAATTATACCTAAAGCATTGGTCTAAATTTTCTAACTTTTTAAACGAAGCTTTAAATACACGTAACTAATCTCCTGTGCAAAAATAAATGACTTTAATGAAATTATAAGATAGAATCCTACTTCTACTGGGCTAGTATTAGATTTCAGTTATTCTATTATTTGTATAACGGTGTCATCTTGTCATGTGCTTGATAAGTGCGTTAGCAACTTGAACAGACTAGGTCAGTAGGTACGAGTTTCAGAAGTTTACATCGATTGGACACCTGTAGACTTCTTTACTTTACCAAGCATTGCGTACTGAAGGATATACGACCTCATTATGGAATACGAACCTAGTAGCACCAAATCATAGTGCAATGAGGAAGTTGCGATATATTGTTGATACGTCAAGTGTAGCAAAAAATGCAAATCAAAATGCAGCCAGCATTTTGGGAACGTTGCCTACTGGTAGCGGTCTTTTAGATTAAGGTTTTTGTATCTTTATTTATTTTTAAGGTTTTAGATTATAGGTTGGTTGGTTTGTTTTAATTAGTCTAAATTAGTTTTTGAATAAATGTTCTCCTATTTCAAGTGTCAGAGATTTTAAAATATTATTCTATTCAGAGTGTGATTTTTATATTTTATAAAATATAAAAATAGACCTGATCTTCGATGAAATAGTTGTTTAATTATTAAAGCGTTAAACGCAGCTTAGATAACGCTTACTAATTCTCGCTTCTTTCAGAAAGCAAGCTGATCTTCTGAGACCTCTCGGAGACCCAGTCATCACAGTACCTAACACACTGAGTGGGTAAAAACGCAATTCCAAAACGACTAATCGAATTTCTCACTCTTACATTCAATGTGTTCACAATGTCACGACTAGGCTTTTTGTCGAAAGTGAAAATGCGTAGACAGTGGACATTTTGTAAAGGCAATTCCATCAATTTGCCATAAAACTCATGATTTGGCGTGAAAGTTGTGCTAATGTTGTGGTATAACTAAGTACCTTATATGTAACATTACGATTACGTAATCGCTTAGTATTTCTTTTTCTATTTATGATGAAGGTAAGATGTGATAACTTTTTTAACATATTATTAACGCGATTGAGGCGACATCAACGATATTCGTTTCCCTAACTTTGACAAAGGCCTCCTCCATTTCCTTTTATTCTGATCTATTTTCCTAGTACCTACGTATTTTCTCTTCTTAGCTTTTGTATCATTTCCATCTCCTTTGAATAATTATGTTCATTTAAGAGTGTATAATTATTGTAATACTAACTTTATAATTTTGTAGCGCTTCTGCGCCGAGTATAAATAACACATATTTATGGTGGATTTATTTTTCAAAACTGGAGATCCAATTTAAAAGACACTTTTTTTTATCCGGTAATATTACAACCATAATAACGTAAATGAGCTTTCTTAGAATTTATTAATAAATGCTTAAAATAATGTTATGATTATGGTTATCGACAAGATAAACATAAAGATAAGCATGAAATCGCCATTTCAGTTAACAGTTACAATTTTACCTAATTCTTCCTTCCGCTAAGAGCCTTCAGCAACTTTTTATTTATTCATTAAACTAATTGCACGGCAGTGTGTTAAGCCAAGTTCGCGCGACGCACTAGTCCGTTTATATTAATTATTACTTATATTATATTTAGGCGAACTTTTTAGAGCTTTTGAGCTTCTTTCGACTCTTTCATAACCAAAAAATAAATTTACTTGCTCACTTCATTTTTTGTCTATTAACTCAACAAAGACTATGTTTCCAAAAATTCAAACACGTATCTCGTATTAGAGACTTGAGAGACATTGACGTCTTAAAATCAAATTCTAGAATCAAAAACTAGACTTCTTTCAGGTGACTAAGATACTTGAAATTTGGCATTAGCGTCTGTATCAATAACTTTGCCAGCAAATCTTTGCAAATGGATCAATTGGTTATGTGATAAATATTGATTCACTATTTATTTAGCATTTATAAGTACCTATAATCCATTAAAATTATACAATGTTACTTTATTAATACTTGATACCCATCAAAAACATAAAACTGAAAAGGAAGCCAAGTTCGCCTTCGCCGATAAAACGGCAGAAATGTAAATGGGTGCTAAATTTTATAGAAGTCCCTATAACGCAGCCACAGAAATGTGCTACGGTTGTAATATTTAAACTACTGCATTAACTAGCAATGCCTGCTCATAAACAAAGTTACCTTTCTGCAGAAAGTAACATACGTAACTTGGCAAATTAACTTAGAGTCGTGTTTTTTTCAGATTCAAAGGATTCAAAATGGTTTTAGAACTCCAAATAGCTAATCATACATGAAAACATTATCATAGTTGAACATTATTATCTTTTTAGAACACGCCCTTAATTTCTGCAGTCTTACGCTTGCCTCTTATTGCACACAGTAATTGAATAGCGAATAGCTCCACTCGTGATCAAAGTACCGTCAGCCTAAGAAATAAGACGACAGAGCAAAATCGTGCAACCTTAGCGCACATTGAAAGACATAACATAAATACACAATGAACATCGAATATTTACTCGAATAAGTTTTCTGGAGATCGTATGTTTAACTGTTTAGTTGGTATAAATACTAGGACAGAGTAAACGTTCCCTTAAATGTACCCGCAACAAGGCTAGTCGAAGTTCATAGCGCTAATAAAATGTGGAATCTTAGTGCTTACTATATAAAATGGTTATTTAAAGTTCTAATATTCTGTACTAAGTGCTAGTATTTTGTAGAGTTATGTTGTGACGTACATTACTAATGATAACGGTCAACGATTGAGATTCTGCACGTTCTAATTGAAAATAGAACCCTCACTTTACCCTCAATTGACTGCCATTCTATTATACAACCGACATCTCGGACTTGTATAAAGATGACTTCCATATTTTAGCGTCCTCAAACTAATCTAATTAAAATATTATAGGTATATAGCTTTAAGGAAAGTTGGTTGCTTAGTAAATCAACCCTGTATTTATAGCCAATTTATCTTAGCAAGGAAGTTTTCAGATATAACTTTAAGGGCTACAAGTCTACAATAAAAGTCTGGAACCCGACACTTACACTTGCCTCTGGCTTCATACAGGCGTGCCTATTGCAGTATTTGCAGCCTTTCATTTACGGACCTGACTGTACATCTTAGTCAGCCAGCAATCATTAGAGGCGACCACCCGTAAATCTATTTCGTTTCGTACAGTCAGGAACTGAAGTTTTTCCATCTAAAGCGAATGGCTGGTTAGACGCCGAGTTTTAATGACGGTCCGATGAAGCGATGATGTGAATGTGAGTAGGCAGACAGGAATGTTCGTTCTGAGATTATTGTTTTTAATTAGAAAAAATGAAAGTAATCAGGATGAGTTTATTGTAAGAGGCAGAGAAGAGCGAGACTTCCATAGAGATTTTACATTAGCGAGATGTTTTTACTCGATACGAGATGCTTTTCATTTCAGTAGTAAGTTGAGTAACTAATCTATTTATTTACTAGCTATAGCGATTTAATATAGGTATACCTAAACAGTAAATTACATCTACCCTGATAACCTTATTAGGGTAAGTGTACCAATTAGTCGAGGATTTTCTTATTAAATAATTATTGTCGAGGCAGTTATTAGATAAGTTAGTGTAAATTTGATCAAGATATTTTAATATTGTTCAAGTTATAAATAATTTAAGTAATACTTGAACAATTTTCTCAAAACGATCGTTATTAAGTAACGCTTTAAGCTGCTAATAACATAAACTAAGCAAAGCAGAGTTGCCAAATATTTTATTTACAACATTCAAATTCAAAATTTCTTCAAAAGATTTTATTTCACCAGTTTGTATGTGTTCCTGGAATTTTAATTCAATTCTCTTGAGACCAAGAATGCAACAACGGTGTCATTATACTTACGGTTACTTTAAGTACGGTGGAAAATTCGTAGAACTTATTCAAATATATAAACATTATAACAAAGAATTTATGCATGCGATGCGAACACCAAAGTTTAAAATTTTTGTTGAAAGAAAAATTTGCAAGATTTGAACCTGCGACTACTGATTCAAGCTACCAGCTGCTCTGGCACTAAGCTATTCGTAACCCTGCCCCGTGTTATCGTAATTCTTTTCTACATTCAACCATCATAATATACTAGAGGGCTAACTTAAGGCGCGGATACTCGTTAATCTTTTTTTAATTTCTTTTTTTCTTTCGTTAATTTAATAACATAAATTTAATGAATATATTTATGAAAAATCGAACTAAACCAATTGAAGGAGAACAACATTACAAAGTTTCAGCAAAAATTCAGCTTAATCGAAACATGTTTTTATTGTACATAAAAATGGAATAAAATAAAAATTAATTTAGAGCTATTGTTTTATATGAAAATATGTTTTGATCAAGCTGAAATGTTTGCTGAGACTTTGTAATGTTGTTCTCCTTCAATTGGTATAGTTCGTTTTTTTTCATAACTATATTCATTGATTTTATACTTCAATGTGCGAGCGAGATAGTAGATTATCACAAAAAGACGCCTTAAATAAATTTAGCAAAAAGCTTTGTGTAAACTTCACCAATTCCAACGTCACCCATTTACACCGTTGCCAGGCGTACAATTGGTGTTAATAGGTCGTAAGGGTCCCACGGGCTATGCAGCCTGTCACACCGACCGCGTTCCACTACTTAATTACGTACTTACAATTTTCACTTGCAAGCAACTAAATATGCAAATACTCGTACTAATTAATGGTGATGTCAATCTAAGAAGTGTTAATTTTAGTTTCGTTTTACAGGTGTTTGTAGTTAGTCAAACACGGAGGAATGAGATACAAAAGGAAATCAATTGTTACCCGACGCCCGGCATCTTAGCGGTAGTTGAAACCACATCTGCTAATTTTTTATTTATTACTATATTAATGGCCTATGATCTCATGTGTGTATATGCACTTTGTGCCTTATAAATGTATCTTTCTTTCTATTTGGAATTTAATTAGTAGATAAAAAAAAAAATATTGATCAGTGTCTACAATGACAATGGTAACAGTGGATCCTTACTCTTGGAGCAATATTACATAATAAGTAGCATTATTATGTTTATAATAATAAATACGTCTGTACACGGCTCGCATAGTCAGAGGTTCCTTTCTCTGGAGCCCTGACTACCGGTAGCTTGGGCCATGTTCCCGAAACCGGTGGGCTACGTTACTATATTGTATATACTTTTAAACGTATATATTTTTATTTTTGTGTAAATTTAAAGATGTATTTTATAGGTAATAAATGATAAATATAATGCTTTATAATACTTTCGGATCACGGTTAAGTTGAAACTAGTGATTTAAAAAAAACTAAACTCAAATTGTAAAAATAGGTGTATACTTGTAGAGCTTCAAGGGACGAATGCAGGCAGCAACGGCAAAATTAACCTGATATAGAACGGCAAAGCAGGCGAGAACAGGATTCTAACTTCATTAGTCAATGAAAAAAACTTACTTTTTATGATAAAGAAGTGTGTTTAAATTAAGATTCAACAACTAGAATCAGTAGTAGGTATGACTATTCATAAGTACCTGTATACAGTCTACCAAAGGGTAGTTGCCTAGTATTTTTGTGAATTTTTAACATGTTAGCTCATGTTTCTTATTAAATAATTATAGTTGCCTAGTGTTAAAAAAGTATACATATATGATATCACATTAAAGATATAACACGACATATGAACATATAATTAAAATCAGTCGCTTAATACCGAAGTTAAAGTTATATGCTTTTGAAATTTCTGGTCGGGGTTAATGCTTTCCTTTTCCCGGAACAAGAGACGTCATCTGTTCGTCTCTGTCTAGTGAAGAATGTTCAAACCCTTTTTAACTTTAATTTTTTTCAGAAGAATTTAAACCTTTGACTCCCGTAAGGACGTAAATCCAAATCCCGGCGTCGAGTAAAAATGGATTTCCTTTTGTGTGTGTTTAAATAATTAAATTCAAAATATTAGACTAATTTTTTTTAGCTTAAACGCCAACCTACAAATCCAATCCCATCAAAATCATCGGTTACGTACGAACAATCTCACTTACAACAATTGAAAAATTGGACTTTTAGCCACTATTTAATTAAGACGTCTTCTACGTAACCGACTCTAATGGTAGCTTCTTAAAGTTACGCAATTAGAAAGTTTTCTATTTGTCTATTTTCACATCAGTAGTTAAGATTTACGCAAACAATACAACGTCAATCTTCGTGGTGTACCGTTTTATATAGGTATATAAAACTATAATTACGGACAGCTCCTTTGAAAATGACTTCAAAGAACAGGTACGGACTGAAGTTGTGTATTTAAGGAATTTTCTTTCTTCAATTAAACTAACTTGTTTTTATACCGTATATCTACAAAATTTTAGCTTTACTTTAAATACACCTGTGCATATTCTTTGTGCATATTCCTAAATATTAATCAAATAAAAAAAAACAACTAATTAATTTTGGTCCTTAGAGTCGCTCCTAGTTCTTTGATCTTTGGTCACACATATCTAAATACTTAAGCTTTGAACTGTTGAAATAGGTTTGTATTACAGAACGGACTCAAGTCCCAAGTCTAGTAACTCAGGACTCAAGGATTACTTGCAACTAGTTTTATGTTCAACTAATACTTGAGTCCTGAGTTAGGATCTGTAATAACCCATACAGTCATATTAAGTCACGAATCAAGGCAGTCCGTATCTGAACAGGAATAAAATAAAAGTGTTTTATGTTCGCACCATTACGCTATTGCTGTCATTAAGTTCTGTTACTCCTAGTGGCCATTGATTATTATGAGAATGGGCTCGTGTGTCACTTTAAGTGTGAAGCTAACTAATGGCAGGAAGCCCTCGGTTTCTATAAATTATCTGCACAACACTAGTAACACTACTGTACATGAGTGTACTATTAATACTATATGCATTGTAGTACCTTTGATTGTGATTAAAATAAGAAAAAATAATGCCAGTTGATTTCTTTGAATTTTATTTTATATTGTGTACTCGTAAATGTTGTATTTTATGTGCATGGTATACATAATTTATGTATACCTCACGTACATAGATGGTACATAAGGCGGACTTAATGCCTTAAGGCATTATCTACCAACCAACCTTAATAGTACCTACAATTAATTAACGTGAATAAAATAAAAGTGTGACAAATAATTCATCATCATCATCATCATTTCAGCCATAAGACGTCCACTGCTGAACATAGGCCTCCCCCAATGACTTCCAGATCGGCCGGTTGGAAGCAACCTGCATCCAGCAGAAAGAATATAAAGAATTAATTAACGAAAAATTTTAAAACTATTTGCTTTATATGTGCTAAAACTTTCAAATTTTTCTATAAAATATTAGGATGTTTGTCTTTCAATAACTACTAAACGGCTTTGGATATAATTTTACAAATGTAGTTACGACGATTCTGATGAAAACATTAATTACACTTACAGCTTATTTTATCTCGAAGTGGTCGAGCTCCATATAACAAAATATCTAAAGAATCATATTATAATCGCACAGACACTAATATAGCATTTTATTGTATGCTACTCAGAGATGTTTTCACAAGGAGATTTGATAAGCGATTACAGAAATTAAGTGTAGCGTGAGAGCTGAAAGTCTCGCTACTGTTCACTTAACCATTGCGCATTGAGACTAATCTGCATAATTGATTTTGACAGCAATCTTTGGTACCTTTGGTTTCTCGACACTCGGCAGAATTTTACAAGCTGCAATCACAGGACAGCTCTAGATGGTGGGTAGATAAGTTAAGTGTCAATTTCTCTCTAAATACTCAAGATTATTTGGGAGAAACTGGCGTTTCTTGACTGAGTTCTCCTGGCTTAAATCTGTGGTTCACATAAGTATTTGTCACGTGCGGGAATTGAGCCCGCAACACAAAGCCCATAAGGCCAATTATGTCGTCAAATTAAATTTCTATCACGACTGTGACAAAACGCGGGATAACAAGTTCGACAAGTAATTTTCTATTGTATCTGCGTCATATCGCGAAGTGTCGATAACTAGTCGGTAATGTCATCCTATACATTTCTTTCGTTTTCTTTAGCGTTAGCGATTGTAGATAGTCAACTTGGCTAAGTCCCCTGATTCTTTTAAGCACACAGACTAACAAACAATCAAGCCTCTCCTTTTAAATGATACTGTCAAGTATTCAAATCACCGAGGAAGAAAGCTGAAAACAACATCAATATTAGGAGCATCATTTCTCGAAGGTGCTAAACGTGTAAAACATATAAATAACATCACAATAGTGCATTATTTAAAGAGGTTGCTACGTTACTAGGATATCTAACGTTACTCGTTACAATAACCTATTAATTAAAGTAACTAGTTATTTTACTACAATTAGCATTCTATGTTTCTCTTTCATTCGCGAATCGGCATGCAAATGATAATGACATACTGACTTTAAAGGTAACGGTAGTACGTTAGATTTAGCAAGTTGGTAGTACACGCAGCACGGCCTATGTTACACCGACTTGAAAACATCTTTTCAACAGTTCGATGGAATTAATAACTGTAATTAGAGCTACACTTTCGCCAGTTTGATTAAGCATCTAAGAGGGTAGACTGTGAATTTTCTCACCGAGACCGCTTAATTAATTCATTATTGACCTGTTTTTCCGTTTATTGGTAAGTTCTTGTAACCCTTATCTGACAGATAATTTCTGATAGATTCTTATCCTTTTTTTAATTTACCTAAAGCTTATCCAAGTCCATCCTTAGACGGTGAAACAAGGCCTAAGTCTATACAAATAAATACTCAGAAAACGTAACAAATGAATAGATACCTACTTAATGAATAATGATTTAGATAAAGCTAATAAAACCTTTATAATCGCTACCGCTAGATGTGATACGTGATGAAACTATCAGAGGGTTCAACAAACTAATCCTAATTTATATATGCCACCACTGCAATATTGGGGCAAAAACAGGAGCCATTGTATTCAGGCTGATAAAGGAATTTATAACTTTTGTATAGTTAAAGATTAGGTTTATAATAATTGTGTTCGTAGTTCAAGAATAACCCAGCTCATTAATCAGTGTCATACTTTACGAATTATATTGGACAATTAATTTAGTCTAATATTAAAGAGACATAAAATATTCCATTACAGTAAAGTAAGGAAAGACCTAATGGCTACTGAAGGCTTGTGTCTACGTCGCGTCGATTGATTGATAAGGCTTTCACACACACGATATATCGACTGATATTATCTATGCGATTCATTGGCATGCATTACAGTAATGTAAGTAGGTACTTCACCTACTTGTATTGTAGACTGTACTACCTACTACCGCAAACTTCTCTTATCGAGCCTGTGGTAGGTCTCTCGTACATTTTATTTAGCTACCAGAAACGGTTTACAAGACACTGCTCCATAAATTGTACGTCAAAGAAAATATTGAAGACGTATTGTAAGAGTTGTGGGAAATGACGATTTTATCGCTTCTAAAATACGTAAGTCAAGCTGACTACGACTGACTATACAGGATCAAAGACTTTGTAGTGTGTGTAGCGCCTCACCTTATTTTTTTTTTGGGTTCCAGGAGAGGTACAATTAGGTACATTTTCTGAGATTTTTTCCGAGATTGATTCCGGATCCGAAAAATATTCCCGCCATTCTGACGTAATCAAAGCTGGTCTATTTTAGCGAAACATTTTATTCTTGTCAGATAAGCACTGAGCATATTTCTAGGCATGCCCAGGGAAATCTTGACTGAGACTTGATATTATTAAATACTTCCACTTCCTTTCATATCGCACGGGAAACACAAAAAAGTTATGATCGTAAAAGCACCACAAAATAAATTCGCATCCAGATTAAGCCTAGCCTAGCACTATGGGTATGATGAATCTACTAAATCTTTCGAGAAATACAGACATCACCATTGTATAAGAAATCGTCTGCATTAAATGCATAAAACCTTTTCTTTAAGACAACCTTTTTCTCTCAATCGCTATTCATATCTGGCAATTTTAAGAGCTTTCTTTCATTGATAGGTTTTGAAATGAATGACAAATGAATTTGAAATGAGATTTAGATTTTAAATAAGAGATATTTCTGTAAAAATACGTGCTATTGTAGAATATAGGAAGAGGAGATATTGCAATAAGGAGACTATTGCAAAGACTAGGGGGTCGATTTTTTTATGTCATCACATAAGAAAATCGTATATGGATATTTCAAATTCATATCGATCGATGATTTAATAACGAGTGATCCTTTTACTTGAATTTTAATCTTTACCGACAGAAATTGTCAAATAAATTTCAAACTGAGGGTAAACATGGGATATTATTTTGGTTTTGATAAAATATAAAGTTACAAAACCAAAGGTTGTGGTCTACTTGCTACGGGGTCCGCACCCACTCGAACCGCTTAGACTCGACCCGAAGAAATAATACGTCGATGTACAGTCAGACAGATATTATGATAAAAAAATCACATGTGTGGATTTCGTATGTGAATTTTAAAAGAAGTATAATTTACTCTTTTTATGACTGTTCACTTACTGGTAAATGTTGGCCTATAGATAATTTATCTATTTCATATTGAAATATCTATTCATGATTTTAACATAATATTAACTATTCGATAGGCATTTCTGTTTCAATAACACTAACTGTCCTCAGTCACACAAGATGCCAGTAACAGTTAACAAATACCGACAGTTCATCCACATTTAACTAGAGCTATGTTATCGGAACCGGCCATTAGTCAATATTTTATCATTCGGTCACCTCTCAATTTTAAGTTTATCGTGTGTCCATGCCTTAAGCTGAGAGAAATCTGTTATTTAACGCCCCGTGTCCGCAATTTACGAAGGAGATAAGCTGTTAATATATTCTATTTTCTCTTTCATTGCTTCAATATAGCGTCGAATATTCCAGTAATTTAGTAGACTAGTATTAAAAGCTTAGGCGGACACATTTGTTTGCAGACTCGTAATCGCTGGTTAATCGACAGTTTATGATTTTACCTATAAAGTATATTTATTATTGTGTGGTAATAGTCTAGTGGTGTAACCGTTGACTGGTCAGAGGTTTCAGGTTCAAAACACAAGGCGCGAACTCCTAACTTTTCATTAGTTATGTGCGTATTATAAAATACAATTATCACTTGCATAATGCTTCAAACAAGAAAGACGTCGGTCGGGCGCCTGATCGCTCTCCGGTCGTGTCGGATTGCCGTCCCGCCGGACTATGAGAGTGAGGGAATAGAGAGTGCACAGTGTTTGTGCGTCGATAGCCAATCTCCACTGAGATTTAAAAAAATTAAGACAACAACTAAAATATTAAATTATAAATGTTAAATTAAAATTTTTCACTATGGATTTTCGCAAAGTAACGCCTGACGTCCAATTTATATGACAAACACATTTTCGCATTTATAATATTGCTATGATTTATGTAAAATACAAAAGTATCGTCAATTTGAGTGAACAAAAAAACCAGTCAGCACTGACCTACTCGGTCCCTATTGTGACTATACCAGAACTTTCCAAGAAGTTTCAAGTGGGTTTTTTACTTGACAACTAAAAGATGCCCAAACGATCACCAACCAAGATTTCCGACAGGTCCAGTCCATCCAGGGTCGAACTCAACAGGATGATACGCTTTTTGCACAATTCAACTTTCTTAGAAACGTGTAAGACAGGGTATGGTGGCGGTAAAAATCGGAACGGGAGTGGTCTCAGATTTTCCGAATATCCGCCACGACAAGAGCGAGGAAGTCTCGACGTAGAATGAGTTCGTGATTTCAATAGCAAATGATATATTATTTCCACTTACGTATAGGTCAATTCTTATCTTATCGTCTCGTTTTCGTTGTTAAAAACCGCGGTTTCGCTGTTGTGATACTAACTTTTCTAGAATATCTAAAAACCTACCACAATCTCATGTCTATAACTTATTTCGATTTTAAAAAAAACACGTTCCGTTGCGTGAAAGAATCATTCAACTTTTGCATTTGTAACTTAGATTAGAATATCTACGTATATGTAGTCTGTTTCTAAACTAACTAAACGCAACTGAATATCAGTTTTCTACGGAATTAGATATTCCGTATAGTAGGTTAGGAAAAATATTGCGATTGCAGCTTAGCTTTATAATCGCCAAACTTTTGTCCCAAAATTGTATCTACGATCATTAGCTTATCTTTAGAATGCCCTTCTCACAGCAGTAGAGCGATAAGATTAACCAAATTAAGCCACTAACACCCAAAATAATCTTATTAAACTTAAAGCTGCTATTTGCCGTAATTTACCGACCGGGTGAGAAGCTCGTTATACTATCCATTGTGTTACTCCAGCCATTACAGTTTTACCCACTGACACAAAAATGCATTTCTGAATAGCGATAATTGATTGAGCAAATCACGACTAATGGCAGCCACTGACCCAGCTTTCAATACGATTGTCTACGAAATCACTACCTCTTTTTCCAATTTGTGCATTAACCATGAAAATATAAAACATTTTGCTAGTTACAGAACATTTCTATTCAATATTTGTTTTAAACTTTCAATGGACACTTACGCCGCGCGTGGCGCTTTGTTGGCGCCCCAACTATCTTAAGCACTTTCTTGCTGTTGAACGTGTACTTTATTTATACGCGAATCTTTTGTTTTTGCAGGAATGTTTATACCATTTATGCAAAAAAATACCAAATAGAAGAAAACCATTATTGGACAAGTAGGGTTAAGCAAAGGATATTTACTACACCTCAAATACTAATACCGTATCTTCCTATAATATATTCTATACTTCATTGTTCTTTGTAAGTTCGTCTCGAGCTCAGAATGACTACCAGTCGGGGCTCATTTAAAAAGAAAGTTCGCAAACAGACAAAGTAAACGACAGTTAGTAGTTCATATATTTGAACCTGGTGCATCAAAATATCAAAAACATGTTCAATAAGATATTAAGATCTTCAAATTAAATTATTAGATACCTAATGAACTGCAACAACATTGACCTGTCTAAGAGCGTATTGTACACGTATAAGCATAGGGCTCCGAGCTGCGTAAAAAGAGTATTATATTTTAGTAGTATTAGCAGTTGCACAACTGCCCTCTTTCATCTCTTTCAATCCAATTGACCAGTGAACCAGCACAATCGAAATTGTATGCAGCGACAGGTTGATAGCCTGACTAAATAAAGTGAGGCGGCTTACTTTGCCTCTATCAGGCGCAGGTAAGAATTGGTTTGGATTTAGAATAGGTAAGTTTGGGATTGAAAAAGGTAATAAGTAGGTACCTTTGGGACGGTTCAACCCAATACCAACTCGATTCGTTGGACTCGATAGAAACGTGAGTAAAATGGGTGTTTCTTTACGTTCATTCGCTCTAGACGATGCGTTTACAGAGAATAAGCTTTAGTTTCTCGCCACCGAAAATTTGACAGCTTTTCTGTACTGTACAAGTTTGTATAGGTACTTCAGGAGAAACTTTACAATCTCATCCCTGCAGCTCTATTCTTTTACCGTAGCGTCAAACTCCTAGTTACCATCCTTACCTAGTAGATATTCTCTCTGGATTTTATGGAATATGGATTAATATCCTAGTTCAGGTACCTATTATTATAGACATGTTGTCAAATTAAGCTTATTTAAAAATATTTGTACAAAAGTTATTCAATAAAATTATTCCTATTCTTATTCTCTGCTCCGTCCTTTTCCTTTCTTTATCGTATGGTTGACGAACAATCTGGTGTCAGAGATTAAACCGGCTATAGACTATATGGCATTACTATTATTGTTGAAAAATGTCTCAGGAGTGCTGGTTTCCTTACTATTTCGTTTTAGCAAGTGATTATTCATTTCTAATACGCAAACCAATCCGAAAAGTTAGAAGTAATAGGTTTCGAATCTATCAACTTTGACTTGGCAATCCAGCGGTTATAAAACTAAGCTATCACTGCTTACAATATGGTCCTTAATTCTGACCCATAAACCTCATTGAACAGGTGGACAAGGAACTCTTTAGTAAATCATTACTTATCTCGACATTAACATGCTGTACACGTGTTTAATACGCAGCTTAAGCTTGATACGAATTTTAATGTTCCGATCCAAACCTTGACATTCATTGCCCAAAATGTTTAAAGAAATATAGTTCTTAAAATTCAAACAGTAGTGGTTATATTAGCGTGAAGAAAAGTATGTGATTCGCAAATAATGTGCGAAACGGTAAGTTTACAAATAAATAAGTCGGCGTGTTTATACAAAATTTTCACGCAGATTTTGTTGCGTCTGTTGTTCCGGATTCGGATGATAGTTATCGCTGGTGTCCGGTGAAAACGACAAATTCCGTTAGCCGCATTAACCGTCACAAGTGGAGCGGCCGTCGGATAAATAAGTCACAACTTGGCACGGTCGCAATTAGTACTAATTGTGCAATCCGTCAAACTTAGATTTGTCTGAAACGTTGTTATCTAAATTTACGTAATTTTGATTACTAGCTTTTGTTTTTGTGTTAATACGTAACTTTAAGATCGGTAGAGATAATAAGTATAATATCTGGTCTATCTTTACATGTTGATAACATTTTCGTATTTTTACTATACTTAATTGTCGTGGTGGCGTATTGATTATGGACCCGCTTTGCAAGTACGTGGGTGTAGGTTTGAATAAAATATAACCTCTACAGAATATCAATCAATCAAAATATTGTATTCATTTAGACAATAAAAAGGCATAAATAAGCGTATTTCTACATAAGAGAGTGACTCTAGTGATTCGGATAGCACGTTAAGCTGTTGGCCCCGGCTGTCAATTGTAGATCTTTGACAGTCGTTACGGGTAGTCAGAAGCCCGAAAGTCTGACAACCAGTCTTACCAAGAGGTATCGTGTAACCCAGTATCTGGGTTGTGGAGGTCTGCCTATGTAAAACACTGGTATTCAGCTGCATCCGGTAAGACTGGAAGCCGACCCCAACATAGTTGGGAAAGAGCTAGGCAGATGATTAGGTGACTCTAGTTGTCAGGTCAAATGGCAGTCTATTCTTAATGGAAAAGAATCTGACAAGAAATTACCTATATGGTTGCTCTTTTTATATAGAAGGTTTAAAACGTCTCTTTATACAAATTCATGTACCTTGTAAGATTAGACATTATACGTTTATACTCCAACCTGATGATTTTTTTTATTAATACCGTAACGCCCATTACACACGCACAACCTACATTGAGTACAATTGAGTGAAATTGAATATCTATTTTAAATATTTTATAACAAAGTTCAAACAAATTATAACAAAAACTGTTATAAACGTATTACAAGTGAAGTTGATAAAAACTTCTTCAGAATAAATAACATAACAGTTTTTGCAGTTAACTTACCTAGTATCTAATAAAATTTGTACGATGTCTGTCGATGTGTTCCTACCTTGTTAACCAAGATAACGCATCTTGTTCGTCCATAAGTTGTGAATTTGTTGCTCTAGCTTAGTCATGATAGTTTCGCAGCATGTAACATGCTGGTATAGAAGGTAATGGTTAAACCACGACCATCGGATTAGAAGCTGAAATAGAGTTTTTAAAACCAAAAAGTGCTAGAGAGACTTGAACATTTTATTGTGTCAATGATAAAAATCGAGTAATAACATATTTTAGAATAATAACTTTCGTGAGTCATACTAATTATATGAAATATTGATACGGCTTTACTCACGCATTGATTTCGGGAATGCCCGACTAGTTTCGAACTCAAACGGAGTCCATTTTCAAGAGCGGGTGTATACGCGGCGGCGTCGCGGACCTCACTGTCGGACCTCACTGTGTATCAATATTTCAGAGTAATAACAGTTTACCAAGGTACAGATAAGTCTGAAAACGGTTCCAGTATTTAAAAAAAAGGATGTCTGGATTGTGATAGATGACATGACTAAAAAGGAAGCTAACAGTATGATGACAAAGGAATATTGCTGAATGAGACCTAATCGAAAAATTACTGTAAATTGTAAATATAAATACATTTGAGAGTATCAGAAATACCTTTGTATTTTTATTGTACAATTAAGTAAGTACGTTTGACAGTTTTTGTCGATATAAAAATTATTTGCTTTTAATTTCTAGTTTGGCTAATTTAATATGTCCTCATTTTTGATTATTGAATGATTCCATTGGTTTCTGTTGGATTTATGTTTATTGAAATTATGCCAAGAAAAATTATGCCAAGTACCTACAGTTTATGACAATTAAACCGATATGACTACATAATGAATTTTTATTCCTACTAATTGTTATGCTACTACTAATACTTACTAATTGATAAAAAAATATGCCGAACACTTTATGACAATCGAAATTATGCGAAATATTATGTGGACAAAGAAGACACCCATTAAATTATTCTTATGATAATTGAACCTAAATGAAAACAGCAATATTGTTTTAATATTAATACTGATAGCCTAGTGGTATGGCCGTCGACTGACAAGTCAGAGGTCTCGAGTTCGATCCCAAGGCACCTCTGACTTTTCGTAAGTTATGTGCGTATTATAAATTAATGATCAGTTGCTAAAACGGTGAGGGAAAACATCGTGATGAAACCAGCACATCTGAGAGATTTTTCAATGGTGTGTAAAGCCATGTCAGAGGCCTACGGGTTGTTGTTAATCAACCATACGATAAGAAGAAGAATTAAAAATTAAGCACAAGTTTACACCTGCACTTTTTACAGTTCATTAATCAATCCATGGTATATCTAGATGAGCTTCTATTACTGGAATAATGAAAAGTAGATCTATCTAACACAAGAATTCCCATAGAAATCTCGCTAATCCCACTAAAACAATGGGCTAAATCAACTGTTTTGCTTGTTACATATCCTTTGTTTATTCTTTCAATTATCTAGACTTTTATTGGCAAGTTCATTGTAACTGAGCTGAGTCTGCAGTCTATGAAAGTGTGTGAAAAGCTTGTTTAAATATTAAGTAGAATAGTACAGTCAACCGCATGACAGTAGTGACACTGAACTACAAAAATAGCCTTTACTGCTACGTAATAAGGGTGCTGTCAATGTCAAATTGTTACCACTGATGTGCGGTTGACCGTACGTGATAATGGTGTGGTGTTAGTAGGCGATATTTAGATAAAGATCGTTAGCAGGATCTTTATAACATGCCTGCAATTTACGTGACATAATTTCTTTACATTGAATGCCGTAAAATCTATTCTAACGCCTCGGTTTATTTCGTATTATTTTCTTAAAACGGCATAGTGTTAGTGCTGAATGAAGCTATCAAAGATTCCACGGAACATTCTGTAAATTGTTGATAAAAGGTTTCATGCAAATCGTGCAACCGTCTTTAAGAATAAAGCATAAATTAAAGAAACCTGTTGTGTGATTTTGCCCTATAACATGAACCTGATGAAAAATAATCATTATTTACTTAATTTATCACTTGTCATAATAGCTCTAAAATAAATTTGACTTGTAGTTTGACTGGGTCCCTAAAATTTATATTATTTTAAATGCACGTAAAAAATGCAAAGATAATATAAATATAGAAGAATAGAATAAGAAAAGAATAAAGATAGAAGAATAATTAACAAAGCCTTTTGAGTACGAATATATGAATCGCTTATTTCTTTGATTCTAAATAATTAAAAAAAATATGCGATGAAGAAGCAAAAATATAAAGAACTATTATCAAAGCCTTTGGAGTCCGAATATATGAATCGCTTGACGAGAAAATTAGTCTAATGAAAAAAAATACACCTTTAATGGAATACGATCTAGCAAAATTGACAGATACAAAGGTCGATCCAATACTTATTGATCCACAAAATCCGCGGCACGGAATAACCCAGTACCATTAATGACAGCTGACCTTAAAAATAGATTGGCTTGCAATATTGAAAATCTGGAAGACCAAACAAGATTGGAAATTAAATGGAGCGTACAAAACTGCCTTGAATATTACACGATTTGCGGTAAAGCATCATTTCGGAGACTTCAGGGACAGACGTGCATTTTGTACCCGAAGTGAATCTCAATGCCTCTGATTAAATAACGGTACTGGGTGCTATATTGTCAAACCACAGGGAAAATATGCGCGAAAATACAATTCAATTTTTAAAACTTATTTGACTAATACCACATAATGACGGTGTTGCTTATTTGGAATGTAGCACACGTGATGGTTGGTTTAATAAGGCTATTAATATGTGCGAGTATCTTCATGCAATATCTTTGGAGTCAGGTTTATTAGGCCGCGTATTAATTACTTCTGTAAAGACTGGCTTATTAGCAGAGTAGACAAGAGATGCTGAGTTGTTGTTCTAATTAGGAGTTTATTGGGTAGTGCTGTTAGATTTTGCAATTAGGGATTCCAGCTTTTGGAGTTATTTGTATCAACATGTTGTTTTGAGACAGTCATTTTATAGAGTGATTAAGGCATTAACTTATTTGTAGGTCAATGAATTTAGAGCTTCAGTTATGATTTTAAGAACAGGGAAATAAATTTTAATGTTTTTATTTAAAAGTGATCAAATTTTCCTACTAATCCTTTTAATTTGTCTCACTATTCTAGTTTATATTCTTCATTTTCAGTATTATGCTACTACGTTACGTAAAACGAGATATTACAGATATACCATTTTTAATATTTAGGTATAACATCCTACTGATATTTTAAATGTGAAAGTTTGTGAGGATGGACGGATGGATGGATGTTTGTTACTCTTTCACGCAAAAACTAATGAACGGATTTTAATGAAACTTTTACATTAGAATAACGCATAGATTACAATTTATTAACTTACCACGAGGGCGAAGCTGCGGGCGGAAGCTAGTAAACTCATATTTTACAAACAACAATAATTACCTACTTATAACAGAAACGGTATTTTAAATTACCACCCTAACTACAATGTATTTTATAATTATCAATGACGTAATTACCTTTACATAAAGCAAAGATACTTAAGTTAAAAAAAAAGAAAATTGAACAGGAACTACAGCGGCTGCATCTGCTGTGTTGTCCGTAGGGCGGAATGAACTAGGTGAACGGTGGCGGGTTCTCTTCAGCGGCGGCGCGCGCGCAGTCCCGCTTGCAACGTCGTCGCGGCCGCACGCGCACGACGCGATGAATCGTTCGTTGATCGTAGTCTTCGCGCTCGCCGCCCTTGTCGCCGTAACCGTCTCCGATGAGGCGCCGCGACCCCGCCTTATCGACTTTAACCCTTGGGCATGGCTACCCTCTAACCGAAATAGATCACCCTCAATAATGGATTACTTCTTCCCACCATCCCGAACACCCAAACAATCCAACCTCGATCCTCCTGCTGACCGAAAACCCCCTGAAACTACTGCTCATACAGTAGAAAACACCCCCGCACCGACCACCATTGAAGAACGCTTAACAACTTACGCGAAAAAAATTTCCACTAAAACCAAGTCAACTGCACCCGCGACAAATCCAACTGCTACGACGCCGCCTAAAACGAAAAAATCCACCCGTAAACCCGCGGCTACGGCGACCGAAGTTAAAACTACGCAAACTAAAACCGACGCACCATCGACTACGAAAGACGTGACCGTGACAACGTATAGGTCGCCTACGAAACACTACACTATCCGGCCGGTTGTGCGAACTACGGAGACACCTACCGTTCAGGATACAGAAACTACGCTGAACAGCGATAGTACGGAAACTGTTTCCGATTTTGATACTGTGGGAACGACGGCTGATGTTCCTAAAGACACGGCTCCTACGCTTAGCACTGCGGATGATTCTCGGTCCACGGACGCTGGAACCGCGAGTACTGCCACCATGGAGTCCTCCACGCCGACGGAGAGCACGGAGCCTGCGGACAGTCGCGAGGGAAACTTACCGCTACGCGACAAACCTCAACAGACCCACGTCAAGATCAATGAGCAGACTAAGAAAGAGGTCAGTGAATTAATACTCTTCTCTTTTTTTCTAAAATGTTCACAGTCTAATAGCTACAACTTTCCTAGTTTGTGTTGCCACCTTGTTTTCTCGAAGAGATCGTAAATTTCTTTAGGCGAGGTAAAGGCAATCGATACATAAATATTCGTGGCGCTGAACACTCGATCGGTGTAAAATATGTGACACAAAAGCTCTTTCCGATATAGCTTGTAAGTTAACCGAGACATCGGGTGAGAGCTCATAAATCCAAGCTAATGAGCCCTTAGAGAAAGGTTGGTGCATTCACCAGCTCTAACCATGTTCTCACATTAGCCGTGCAAATTGCTATGAATTATTTATTTTCTAGAAACCTGATGAAGTGCATTACGATTGTAAAAAACTTTGTAATAAAAAGGCTTTGTGTTACGCCCTATGACTTTATGTAAACTAAATTATTACACGCTGTTAGTTGTTAGACAGTTTCTATTGCACAGTAATGGTTAATAATGAACGTTTAAATCATTCCCACTAATCATCGCTCGAATTAAATGCTAAGTAATACTCCGAAGTACAAAAAATATGTATGTAAGCGTTGCAAGGAAAGTAGCAGCTTTTATTAGATGAACATTCGGTTTTAATTACATTACCTACAATCGCATCACGAGGTACTAAATTAAGCATAAACTAGTAATATTGTTGATAATGAACTTAAAAAACGCGCGCAATGCGCTTAAAATACACCGCTGTAATTTATTGTGTGTACTTAAGCTAGAAACTGCTTTTTATATAAAAACTAGCTTATAACCGCAATTCGTTCGTTACAACAATTTTATAATCCTGTACAGTGTATGTCTTCACTTTAGACTGCATCAGGTGATACTTAATAGTTTTTTTATATAGTTTCTGAATGAATCTTGCATCAACGAGAATAAAACAGTTTCTATTAGCCATAATTAGACCGAACAAATTTTGCAACAAAAATCAAAAATGTACAATTTTCACAAGTACGGTTCAACGGCTGAGGATTTCGTTGAATCAACGGTATTATAAATTACTTTAAAATAGATTCTAGACAACATTATCTGATTCACACATCCAATACATACGTTTTTGCATAAAATCCATCAAGTTATTACTTTTACTCAATTACTCAAAAAAAAACAAACAATGGAATCCATTAAGTTAATATAAAACAAAGAACAAGGCAATTATTGGGTAAATTCAAGTATTTTCAATCCTTAAATCATTAGTAAGACGAGACAAAAAATGCTAGCAATATCTTGAGGGACACGATGATAAATTATAGTGTCATTTTAAATATTCCATCAGTTTTTTGCCAATATTCATAAATTTACAAATAGGCAATGGGAACTGGAAATTTATAAGCATTTTTGCCATAACAACATCAAAAAAACAAATAAAACCATTGACATACATATTAATACAACAGTCACTCACATCACATCAAATAACTTTTTGTCAATATGGAAATATGAAAAAAAGTTAATAGAGAAAGCACTTAGATTCGGAAACTTTGAAAAATCTCAGACAATGCACAAAAAAGTGTCCAAAATCATATTGTGGCGGTACTTTCCTATCATTAGTGACTTTGTGGTCGATTCTAACTGTGGTGGATGTCCGCAAATTTTGGATAGAAACAAATTTATTTTCGACAGCAAAGACACTTCACAATGAACTTTCACTGTTACCAGTCTGATCCATCATCGGTAATGAATGAACAGTTTCTAATGCGATTTGTTGATGAATTGGATTTAGCTGCTAATCGTTTTTCAGATAATATCTGTAACCACATAATACCTCTCCATTTCTTAAGCTATATTGCTAAGGCTTTTAATCATTGTGCTTCAACTTCAACATAATGAAATATGATTTCCAAGGTAATAACAAAAGCCATTCCGAATAGAAATTGCATCGTATTGCTTGTAATTAATATAGTCAACAATTTTATCTGAAAGCACAATATTGTGAATAATATAATGTAATACTTTTACGCAAATCACTACTAATGATGAGTGATGTTCAGCATTTGATAGATCTGCAAATTGATCAGTGAATACGAGCCAAATGGATAGAAAGGCAAAACAATGACTGCTATTACGCATATTATTATCGAAAGTGGTAATAACTATTCTTATATTACATGAGGCGGTAAGCATCCGTTGAACCTAAATGCATCCCTTCCTCGACGGTATTAAACTTGGGTTTTAAATTCACCGTTGTTAGGCGCCACCGGGCAAATCTAACGGACTTGCGGATATGCGTTTGCATCGTTGACGTTCAGTTATTTGCATTTTAGTGTCGTTTATCGATAATAAACGCGACTATCTACTGGTACTGTAACATCGTTAGTTTTTTAATACCCCACGGTGGTGGTAAAGGTATAGTTTCAGTAGTAAAGCGGTATGGCTTATGAGGGAAATTGTTTTTCATCTGAACGACCTGGGCTCCCTGTGAGCGAATTGCTTAATTTGTTATTTTATCAATAAACGACCGAGCTCTCTTAATTTGCGTTTACAATTCTTAACGAATTTGAAATTATTCAAAGTATTTTAAGACTTTAAAACTTAATTTTTATAATCTTATATTTTACTTTAATATTCGGTTTTTGAAATAACTATGTATTTTTATAATCATTTACGTACGCTTCAAATTTATTCTAGTTTATAGAAACTTGAATATTGTTAAGCTTTTAGTTACTCAAATGTTACTAATCTGTGAAATTAAAGATTACGAATTTAGGTAATTAATTAGCTTAAAGCAAACATTTGTATAATATGTGTATTCTTCACAGTTGTTTCAATGGAACAGTACGTGATAAGTTAATTACTATGTTCATAAGCAAAGCCTATTGTGATGTAGATACACACGGTGAAAGAATCTAATGTTGGGAAAGGTCTTCAAGACGACTTTATTAAGGTCGTTTAGAATTCCATGTAACTGACGCTTTATTATATTTTATGGGCCGTGTTTGTAGAACTAGGGAGATTGTCCGTGAAGATACGGTAGGGTTTACAGAAAATGCATGACTTTCTGTTTGTATAACAAAGTCTAGTCTAGACTAGTGTGTAAGGGAGAAGCATTGTAAGGACGAACTTCTTGTAATATAAAAATTGATAGAAATATGTGGAGCTATCTGCCAACGTTTAGTAGTAGAGAGGCAACGCAAGAAGAATGTCGCATATTTTAATAATTTAAATCGCAATTTATGTGAGTGAGCCAAAATCGAAACCAAACGTAACTAACGCACAATTACTTGTAAAATTCAGAGCGTACCGAGATGAAACAAAACAAATCTCACTTTCGCGGGTGAAATGAATCATTAAAAAGGTATCGATCGCTACTAATCGTGTCTAATTAATCAGTACGCATTACTTGTAGAAAGTATAGACGGATCCGAAGAGAAAGGGGCAGTACCTTAGGAACAGTAACCAACGAACTAGGTTGGAATACTCGTAAACACGAATTACGCTTAGACGAGTGTTTCATGAGAGAAAATGCTTTGTTGAATATCGTTATATTCATAATATTATTTCTGTTATGGTGATGTTGAAAGATAATGTGCATTTCCATTATATTAAGCGCTATGTTATTGAAAAGGTAAAGCAACTTGGGAGGTCCGAAGTGATGAGTTTGTTGCAAATATTTTAATTTAAATTGTCATGAAAAATCATAAATTTATCGCTTCTTTCACTATTAACTAAAGTGTAAATATATTTTATAAATAAAACTAAAATTTTACGTTTCGATCTTATATAAACATGTCACAGTTACGTAACACGATGCGCATCTAATCTTCATTTCTTTTGCGACATTTTTATATTGGATTCGATTATTACAGATAGCATTAGACTTTCATGCCCGAGATGCTTGATTAAATAATATATTGCACAACATCCAACCGAATAATTCGCAAACGCTATAGTACATTCAATTTGTGTAACGAAAATAAGAGAATCGTCCGCTAACAATTACGATCACGATACGAAACACATACCTCATGTCAATTGGAAGTGAATGCACGAGAGGGAACATTGACTACTACCGACTGATTTTATCGGTGCACTATTAATTGTAATAGTAGTTATAAATATTTATTTTATTAAAGAGTAAAATAAAACTCGCAGGTGTTGTAATGTCGAGGAAAAGTGTACGTGTGTGAGAGTGGATTTATGAATATCGAGTGAGCAGCATCGATTTGATCCGATTACCGATACCATTACTGACCACATTATTGTATCTACTACTAGCTGCATCCGATTGGCTAATGATATCCTTTCCCAGTTTTTGTACATCATTATTTTCTCTGTCCATGATTGAAGCGTGTATATAAATATGCATGGGAGTGTAGCGACGCGAAGTCACGACGTCCTGCAAGGGTTGTTTAGATAGCTTGGCTGGTGAAAGGTTAGCTCCTAAGTTGTCCATTGTGCTCGAAGGTGAAATTGACTGTAAATTCTAGACGGTAAATAAACTGCACATCAATTGTTTACTGCCTTTAGGATATTGTAAACTGAGTTTTAATAGAGATAAGATTTTAAAATAAACTTTAGAAAGAGTGTTAATAAAAATATTGATTATGACCCCGTGGTTTTTCAATTTCGGTTTTAAATTATTAAGGATATTTATATATACATGGCCATAATATGTATTAAAAATCAATATAATGATTTTAAATATGGACGATTGAGATAAATACATGTAAGAGATAAAGGATACCTTCAAATATGTTACTCCAATATACTTCAGTTGAGGAAATCAATTTACAGTGATAAATTTGTTCAAGAAAAAACATTTGACGAGAAAAGAATTAGGTACTGTATTCATTAAAAAGTCCTTTTCGCGTTACTTGTTTTAGAGTTCAAAGTTTTTGTTTATGGTGAGCAGAAAATAAGTTATACAGGTTTCCGAAGCGAATCGTACTTTGCACTTTCGTATGTGACCGACATTGACTTTGATCATTCAAGGCCATTAGTTACATAAAGTGTTTCACATAACTGTACCTATGTTTGATATAGATTGTTTGTACGAATTTATTTTGTTTATTATTACATGTTCATTTATTCATTTTCAAAACATATAAAATACATTTTTAAATATATATATGTATAAAACATAAAAATATACTTACATACATTATTATTATTAATCTCATCTAGCCGAGATCGGCTTTAGCGATTGTTATATTGAATTCCCGTACTGCTAAATCCTTTATCCATCGTCAAAACTATTGGACCTTATATGAAGAAAAGCTTTAGACCCCATTACACTAAAAAGCTTATTTTTCCGTTGCTGCTCAACTATTGCCAAGAATTTTTTATATTACAATGCGGAAAAATTGATCTTTCCAGCTTAATCTGATAAAGATCAACTCAGTATTTCACGAACATCGCACCTGTGAAATAACAAATTATTCGTGCTGTTCTCTTACAAACGACGCGTGCTTACTCCGAACCATGAAAATAATCGATTTTGAAATTTTTCAATAAAAGATACCTTTTTTTTTCAAATTCTTAGCACAATCATATTTCGTTCTGAAACTTTCGCAATTCGTTGCTAAATTAAAATAAAATCGGAATACAAATTTCTGAAAATGTTTCGTTTAAAATAAAATAATTTCAAAAGGGCTATGGTTGTTACCGTTTTGGTTTTAGGTTAGTCCGGAAGTGGGTTGCACGGATTCACACTGCGTCCAATATGACATAACCGATTCGTCGGAGCCAATTACAAGTGGCAAGTCGCGTCACGATTCACTGCGTAAAATGAGTTTATCCGATACACTTATCACGCGAATTCCACACGCGAAGTCGTAGATAAATCGTTCACGAATCGGACAGAATACGTTCGAAAACGTTAAGTAAACGGACAACGGTTTCGTACGAATTCTGGCCGATGCAACGGCAACTGGAACGGCATAAACCGTAAAATCCGTGTTGGGATAAGTAGCTACCGATATACTGACAGTAAAGATAGCTGTTTATAGATAAAACACTATGAATCTTCTGTAATTCTTGAAGAAATCAAATTAATGAAAATGTAGTTCACTCGGGCAGTGGTAATAAATTGTAACATTACATTACACGTATAAGAGTCACGTTTAATGATAGTAATAAAGTTACTAGGCATCTCTGTATCATCTTCTGTAATTTATAAAGTAATATAGCCTACATACAATAATTTACTAGCACTAATAAACTTAACTGGCGAAATATTGATTATGAATTTTGAAGTGCATGAGTAATTCATTTAGAAGAATAGGATTAGCAAATTACAATTACTACACCGATTGTCGGTAGAATATCTGACAAATTTGATGTGTATTTTTATGTTTTTAGAATTAAATTTATTTATATTAAGCTTTAAGTATATGGCACAAAAATCCTACATTTAAAATTACATAAAATAGTGGCTGATATCGGGAATTTTGAATCCTGTACAAGCTACCAAGTTCAGAGGAGCCTGCTAATTCTGCGATTTGCGAAACGTTTCTAGGAACACAGACATCTGCATCAAGCCCTTAATTCAGGTATCCCACGAGAGCTCTTATTACCTCCATCCTTCGGAAAGACTATTACGTGCTTAAACCTGTCGGCTTAAGTAACAAGTGTTTCCTTTCAACATTGCCTACCGAAACATCGGCGTCATCAGAAGTTATAAAATAAATACTGTGTACTAAGAAAGCGCAACTAACAAGTAAATTCGTAGAAAGTGTACAAAATTGTTTTCTTGTATGTGCTGTCGATACAACAATTTGATTGCAAACATGGACATGCGCCGACTATTCATTTACATTGTCAAGCATTACGCATTTTTTAAAAACAAATATTGAAATGAAAATTGAATATGCTTGCTCATGTTTCCGTAGTCATTAATGTTATGACGATTGTTAATTAGTTTAGATTAAGTCATGAATATTTATGACACGCATTTTTCTTCAACTCAACTGTATTATCACAGGAGACTGTGTGAACAAACTCTGCAGGCGATCTATCATTTGCTAAGTAGCCGCGACGTTTAAATGTATCATAAAAAAGTCATAGTAATGCTCAACAAAAGAACGTGTGATCACTATTTCACGGGCGTTTGAACACAAAAACTGTAATAAACGTTTGTGTATGATGCTTTAATACACAGTAGCTGAATAAGAAACTTATTGAACGAAATTTAAAGCACTGGCACAACACAATGACCTTGTAGCGCATCAATTGATTGACAGCTGATTAAGATTACAGTTTCTTATGGGAAATTAAATTTTGCCCTCTATTTACATAGGAAATAATGAAGCGTAGTGTTCTGTAACCAGATGGATTCGACACGAATGAGATCAGCAGCGGAATTTGCTCTAGAAAACAATAACTTTGCACTAATCAATTTTCCCACAGAGCCGTTACAATTATTATTTTCCTACTTTTAACGTTAGAAAGCAGAAATTAGTGTGTTAAATGAACGGACAGTGTTTGTAGAAATGATTTTCACTCTCGGTAAGTCGCGAATAATTACTAATGTATTTAGAGCACCGAGCAAATTGTCACAAACACAAATAGAATATGTAAAGTGTGAAGTGAACGTAAAACTGTTAAAGCTTAAAGACTTATACCTATGTAACGTTTGCTTGTACAATAGAATAATTTACAAATCAGTGAAAGCAACGAAGCAAATCAATTCGTGTGCGGTAATGATGTTTTCAACACTCCATATTTGACCTTAGTGACAATCAGAATTTTCTATTTATGGGAAATATGAAGCTATTGTACGGCAAAGAGAGCAATATCTTAGCGTTCACAGGCCGCCAAAGAGGTTTTGAGAATAATGATTTGCAAGAATAAAGTGGGTTTTTGTTCGGATACAGTATCGTTGCTAATGGCAAAGTAAATAGTGCATACTGAGAGACGAAACTAAGCCCACTTAGCATAGTATCTATAGATATAGATGTATTTGTTTTTGTAACTTTCAGATTGAATTATGGATTTGTTGATTAAAATTGAAGATATACTGTAAAGAAATCCCTTTCCGATTTATGAGGGTATTTTCAGGTATTTATTATATGATTCTATTCGCGTAATCATATAACCTCTGCCAACCCCAGGGTTCACTCAGTTTATCTTCTGAATACGATCTTACAATAAAACAACAACATTCGTCAAACATGGTGTTATCAGATTTTACTTAAGTTTTAGGAAATTTATGTTAATTAATATTAATCCGTCAAACATTGAAAAATGAGACACAAAGGGAAGTCAATTGTTATACGACGCCGTCTTTTTGATAGTTAAAAGTTTAATATAGTATCTTTTTTATACGTTTTTGACAATGTTAACGTGGTACTCGTATGACACTTCTGAACACGACAGTGATTTCTTTACAGCCTGTATTATAGGTAATCTTAACAGACTAATTACTTTAAAAAGTAGATATAGTACGTAGTAATGAAATTATTTTAAGGTAATCTAAATTACTATCTTGTGTAGACCCTATAGAGTAGAGTAGAGTATAATAGTTGTAATAAAAGAAAAAGAATACAATTTCTCTTGTCATTTGTTTTTTAAATTAAATGAAACTGTTAAAATGTTACGTAAAATTTTATCCTAAGAGAAAATTATTTGACAAAACCAACATTATTCATAATTCAAACCGAAACGCTTCAGAAATAAATACTCTAAAGTGTTTTAATAGCAGTTCTCACAGAAATAAAATCATTCATCATTTCCGATGAATAGAAAAACTGACAATAAATAAAGTCTTTTCATCGGACAATGATTGTTAAAAAGAAAAAGTTACTTATCTTTTGACGTTACGACGTTCATACATACCTGAAACAAAGAAAAGTCTTTAATAAAAAAGTTAACAAAGAAGTGACGTAATAACTTGACGAATTCTTAAACGCATACATAATATCTACTACTATTATATTAGACGCCGTGGGCGAAAGTTAACCGACACTGACCTCGTGTTCATTAAAAGATAATCGAAAGTGAAATTAAATTAAAAGATTAGTTCAACAGAGGTTTTGTTAACACATGTTTTGGTAACTAAACCTTAAATTGATTCGGCTGACGAATGACGAAATCCTATACTCCGTTTGAAATAAGATGAGATAAACAACGGCCGAATAACTATAGTTAACTTACTTTAAAAAATATAACTATAGTTATATTTTTGAGATAATTACATTTTAGTGTATTTTTTTTCAAGTTATGGTTATTAAAGTAGCTACACAGCTTTGTATTTAATGTAAAATAATAGAGTATTTTATTTGCATTCATGGACAAAACGACGTCGTTATAACGTTATTTTAAACAGAGTATAACTAATATTATAAACCAGCTTTTGCCTGTGGCTTCGCTCACATTAATTTAGAATTTGACAATCAATTCGGGTTGAACGACACGTGGCGCCATCTATTATTATAAGAACGTTATTGTTGTTTTCTTCGGGAATAGTACTATTTTTCGGGGTGAAAGGTACTCTATGTCTGTTTCTGTACACCTGACAACGTATATGCAATATTTCAGGATGATCAGTTCAGCGGTTTAAGTGTTTGTTGATGGCGCTAGTGTTGGCTATAATTTTCAACATACGACGCTGTCAAAGCCTCGGGCGGAAGCTAATGTTAAATAATGCGATCGTTTCAAGTTTTAAATTGTTTGTTTTGTTGAATCGTGTGTAATTAAACAGCAGAAAATCGTGTTTCACATTCTAATAGGTTGATTACCTTTTACGTGTGGTTATAAATAGATAAAAGCGTAACGAATTATTTTGGTTGCATTCCCAATATGGTTGAAACAATTAAACAAATATTCGTGTTATCTAATTAGAAATAACGCGTACGTTTAATAAGAATAAAGTTTCAATTTATGACTATTTTCTATTATTAATTTCTTCTTTTTTTTAAAGTCAGCCTAATGGCTTAAAATTAACGATTTAAATCCTTAATTATTGTAACCGCTTGTCTGTTTGTTTGTAGACAAAGTGTGTAGATGACAACATTAATAATAATCTAATCTAGTTATGTTAATGTAATAATAATATTCTCCTGACCGAATTTCGGTCACAGCGGCCGATCTCAACGGAGAATGGAGATTAGCCAAATACGCAGGATATATTATAGTGCACAAGTGTGTGCGCAAACACAGGTGCACTCTCTATTCCCTCACTCTCATAGTCCGGGTCTCATGGGACGGCCTTCCGACACGATCGGAGAGAGATCAGGCGCAGGGCCAACAGCTTTACGTGCTTTCCGAGGCACGGAATAAGTGATAATTAATTTATAAAACGCACATAACTTACGAAAAGTCAGAGGTGCCTTGGGTTTGAACCCGAGACCTCTGACTTACCAGTCAACGGTCACAACCACTAGGCTATCAAGACTCACAATATGTTAATGTAGTGATGTTTCAAAAGCTTTTCCGCAACAATCTAGCAGGTTACGTATATTAACATCACAATTTTGCACATTCTATAACAATCAACTGTTTCATGAGAACTCCAAACTTCAGTTTAACACGATTTCTTATGGGTATTACTCGTAACAACTTGCAAACATAACTGCTTGGTCGATATGTCCATATCAAATGTCTAAAGCTAATATTGCTTGTAACATTAGTTTTATTATAGGTTATTAAACGTAATTCTCTGCTTCCTTACTGTCTAACATATTAGGTTTGCTTGTAAAACATGAGCCTACCGCGTAGATAAAAGAAAATATATGCGATAGCTATAATCATGACAATTTACATTGGTTTAATGTTCTCCTGTAGTTATTACAAATAGCTGTTACTGCTATATCACAACGATGTATTTATAATTGCTTTAGCCGAGAATGATAAAATACCTAGTATTTTCTTCCGAGACCAACCTAATTTTTTTATACTATACAATACTTCCATGTCACCCGTTTTTTGAGTTTCGCGTAAGTATCATAGTACATATATTATGTCATTATCCGAGTCATGTTTATGCGCCTTGTCGAATTTAATTGAAATTAGTGTAGTCGTTAAAGTGTGAAGTAAACAAACAAGCAAATTTTATAATAATTACTGTGGTGAGCGACCTATTTGGTGGGTTTACTTTTCGTAAACTGGCCACTATAAGGTGACAGCCTCTTTAAATTAAGATCAATATAAAATAAAAGAGAGAACAAATGGTTCTGACAAGCAAGATGGATTAAAAAATATGTACAAAAATGTGTTAATACGGAAATATAATTTATTTATACAAGTAAATAGTGTTTATAATTTAATAAAGGCGCTCAGAAGCCTGAACGTCCTATATTACTTAAACTAAATAAATATGTTAATTATTGAAGTTATACCTTTTCGAATAGGTAGGTTTATCTTTTTTGCTAAACTTACAATTGCTAATATGTTATTTCCTCACAGGAAGATAGGAGATGGCCCGTCTTAAACCGTATCATTTCATTTCAGCTTGATAGACATCTATCAGGCAAATGCCGGAAAAACACTAGTATAATTAACAAGAAGATTACAAGAGCGCGTAAGATCACAGTTACAAGATTTCCGGTTAGTTAAACAGCTGACGGTCCATCAAACTAAAGAGTTTCTATATTTTATGGAATCATCGGTACTCGAAAATAAATGCCTACATGTGCGTGGCATAGAAGTGGCATAAATAAATGACCTCTGCGTAATAAAGAAGTAATAAGCGTAATAAGCTCTTAAATAAAAAAAATAAAGGAGTGCGTTACGGAAATGCAGTACGTGCGAATAGCTGGTTTGACCGAACTGCAGCGCAAACCCATTTACTGTGGGTAGATAGACACGTCATGTCACCAATATTTTTATTGTTTCGGCGTGCCCAATTCTTAAGTGTCAATCTATATTGTCTTACTGCATTTCTTTTATTTTGACACTTTACTGGAAAAAATCTTTAAAAAATTCCGACTCGAGTTAAATAGTGTCGATCATGTGTCAAACTAGTGTGAATCGCACCTCAGTGGTATTTTATCGTTCCAGTGACATTCGCACATTGTACTGTCACATTTCTGCAACATAGCCAGAAAAGGAAATCGATTAAATATACACCATGAATGTTATAAGCCCTAACGAATACGGAAGTTAGTCAGTGGATCAATTACTGCGATATGATTAGGTCTGGTCTGGTCAAACCACGATCGAGTCTGGTCTGCAGACGGGTGACGATAGCAACCGGTCCGCCATCATTATTTACCGTAATCCAGATAATGTTTGTGTAATAAAATAAATGCGTGTTACATAATCTCTAACGCTTCCTTAATCCGGTTGTGGATGACTGTACCGACGTATCAAGTTGAAGTTATTATACAGAAGCTTCATTGATGGCGTACAGTCATATATAATAAATTTTGATTGATACAAAACAGGTTTCGCAGTTTAAATATAGGCTGTAATTTACTGCGCGAGATAATGATGGGTAATTAAATGATTAAAGTGATATATTGAGGTAACGTTTACGAGTGTTGTAAGCGCGTTATATGACAACATTAATATAGCTAAAAACTATCTAATTAGGTGGTGTTTTATGCGGATCTACGCAGCAAATTTAATTCTATTGCAGCTTCTTTAGTATAATTCTTCATTTCATATGCAAACTCATATCTACGGTTAGTTTACAACACGGTACCTATATAACAAGTGGGTAATTCTCCAGGTTTATTGCCTTCTTGCAAACAACGAACAATGCTTAAGTTATGACAACCATAAATGTCGAATGCAAGCTTCAATCAAATTAATTTATAAACAGCTACTTTCAAAAACTTTTACTATGTTTTATGGATATCCTACTTTTATTTTGTTTGTGACATTTATTTTCTTGTGTTATTTATGTTAACAAGTAAAATAAAAAGTACATTTCATTTATGGTTATACTTACATTCTTTTACTATAGACATTATGATTAAATCATTTTTTAAATTACTTTAAACTCTACTACTAGGCTTTCACAGCAAAGCTCAGCAGGGGGGACCCTTTTACAGTCTCCTTGGGGATGTACCAAACAAGCGTTGCATAAGGGAGGTTCCGGAGCTAATCTATGAAGAGGATCTGGGATCTCCCTCCATGTGTTGATGGTGATCAACGGAGTGGTTTTAGTGAAGTAAGAATCCCACACTCCCCGGTCTTTTTCCCCGGAGGCCGGGTGTCTTTTGTAGGTTCCCCTTCGAAGGTATATTTTTCAAACAAAAAAAATAGGGAACTTTAAAATAAGTTCTAAAAGTTTTAATTTTTGTTGTCCAGCATGTTGCAACTACCAATAAGTCTAGCTTGCAAATGTAAAATAATTATTCTTAAAAATATTATCTACGTCACAAAATGTAAATTTCCCTAAAAAACAAACTTCAGGTGAATGTAAATTCTTAGTTGTGTGTTGCATTTGCATTCACGACATTAACCGAGCTTTCAACGAAGACCTTCCTACTATTGAAACTTATGGAAAATCCATCCTTAAAATATATTCTGTAAGATAAATCATAAACTGCATGTATTTCTTAACGTAAGTATATTCCGTTTACAATATGTTTTGATATCAACCATCACGAACCGAGGCGGGGTAAGTAAGACCTCCCGCGGCGAAACAATGCAAACATTAGATGCCCTGAGCTATGTTAGGCGCATATGTGCCATGGAAACGGGAGCTACTATTAGACACAAGAACTGAAAGATATGGAATATTCTCAAAACAATTGTTTAATCTTTAGGGAAGTGTTACTGCAGTGATTTGAGTAGAGATAACAGATATAATGTTCGTTGAGTCTGTGTATTCATCGAAGATTTGAATTTACGTTAAATAGAACAAAATCTACGAATGGAAATGGCTATCCAAGAAGGTGACGAATGACGATGTAGAAAAAAATTAGAATTTTTTTTTTTTTCACCAAAAAAAATATCTGGCCAGGTGTGAGGACTCGCACAAAAAGTTAGTTAGTTTGTATGCCTTTCATTTTTATTTAACTTTATTTTTTTTATTATTTGATGATATAGCGGCCATAGTTTCACACACTGTAAATTTGAAGTGTCTACCTATTACCCCCTTGGATAGACAGACAACGAAGGCTTAGAAATAGGGTCCCGTTGGCACCTTTTTGGTACAAAACTATCTACTACTGATTCTACTAATTGCAAAACCCTTATCTCTATTAAATCTATACTCAAGAAACATTAACGTAACGGTAACAATTAGCCTTTATTACTATGAACAACGGTAAGTACTGAGCAATTTAATTTTTAAAGGGAAATTCTCGAATATTTGCACGTAGCTACTAACACTTGCTGCTGGTAACCGCAGTTACCGTTGTACGACTATCTCTAGATCGTTGGAGTAATGCTGGCACGGTACGTGGTGGTTTATGTCATACTACTAATATACATAGCTCAATTATATAGCAGTAACCTTAGGGTTACCAGGTTAGACATAATTGTAAACTTTCTAAGGAAATTGCAATTTGATGGTGGTTTCGTACGTGACTAGCTGGGTGTTGTTTTTTTTGTGTTGGGACCTTCTGGGTACCTACATAGTGTTTATCTATATTAATACGTAAAGCGAAAACTGTGGACCTCTTTCTAAGAATATTGTGCGCTTTTTATGAATATTGCACGTACGGAGGAGTGTCAAACTTAGGATAGTAAAAGTTTATATGGAGAAGAAGTACAGAAGCTAAATTTATAAAAAAATACGTTCGAATTTCGGTGGATCACGAGTAGCTATAAATTCTATTTTTGCCGGTCCCTATGAGCTGCGGTAAAAGGTACCTAGTATTTCAGAGTACTTATTTAGAATATTTTTTTTACCATTAAAGTGGTATAAAACATAGCCCCGTTACCGTAACATATGGACGCTTGAACACCATGGGAATCACTTGCTTGTTGCCGACCCGGAACTATGGAAGGGGAGGTGGGGTTAAGGAAAGGGGATTTTAGAAGGCGGGAGGGATTGTGCCTCCGGCGCTCTCACTGACCGTGCAAAACAAATGTACGAATACTATTCGATGCCGATATTCTGTGAGAGGGCAGTATTATCCTGTTTGAGCCTTAACTTGTGATTAATACTCTATAAAAGTTACTCTATCACTCAGTAAAAGATGAACTAAGTTATAGTACCAAATACATAATATTTTTTTTACCTTCTGTTTTTTTTGTGAATTTTTTTACATGTTATATAGCACATGATAGCTTATTCAATATAATTATTTAATAAGAAAATTTGAAAAAAGATCAATATCGTGGGGGCGAATCCCATCCGTATCAGTTGTTTTTTCAAATTTTCTTATTAAATAAATATATTCTGTTTTTTTTAAGCAGGTATTTGAATGTCAAAACAAATTGTATAATTATTGGATTCCCAAGAGTAAAGCCAAGTCGTTAGTTTGTCCAACGTTGGCAGCAATGGATATAATTACTGCTTACATGAGCAGATAATAACTTAATAGATATTCTTTCTACATGTTCAGATAAATAGTTAGACGTGAGGATCTTCACTCAGTATTACAACCATAATTACTGCCATGCTTGGGTGGTTAATCAATAAAATGTGCAATGAAATCGCAATAGTTTAAGAGCTAGTTAATGTAAAGAAAGTATTCTAATTGGTCTACTGCTGTTTAACGCTTGTCATAGCATGAAGTAATTTTTTTTAAGTAGTCGCCTTTAATTGACTAAATTAAAGAAGATTGATTTGAATGACTAAATTATCTACATTAAGTCATTATGTTTGTTTTGATTCAAGATTTGAACTGAGCAAAATTGGCTTGTAATACGTACTATTAGAACCTTAGAGGAAAAATTTTGCCGTTCCAAGATTAGAACAGTATTATAATTATCTATACAGATACTCAACCCTTATGATGACGGGCGATGCCATCGTTCGGCGCTCGTACAAGTACGTATTTACATTATTTTACGCAGTCATGCAAGGAGTAATATTGTAAAGTTTTCTTTTTTGTTTTTTAGTCGGAAGATAATCTCTGTACGTACCTATTTATCAGATTTTATTAAATGTTCACTGATTGATAGAACTTAGTCTTATCCACGATAATCCTGGTAACATTTTACTAAAAAAAGAAATCATCCATCTGGGTGCGGGTTTCAGATAGACCATCACTCTCTAGAAAAGTTACAATAAAAGCCGATCCTAACAATTTTTGAAGTAATAAGGCTAAGAAGATTAAGTAAACAGCAAATTAAATACTCTAATAAATAAATAAAATCTCAAAATATGAGGAGAGTGAAGAAAAAATTAATTGGTCCGACTCGCACCCGGTGGCTGTGATGTTATCTGTTACGTCACGATTTAGTCAAACATATTCTTAGAAGAAGTCAATTTCGTTTTTATACTCACACTAAATGCGTAAGTTGGCCTTCACAAGACATTGAAGTGTTAACACAATTTATGACGAGTTCATAAAGGGAATAAATTGTTTTCTCTATCAAATGAAGTGAATTAATTTAAATAAATGATTTAATTATATCGTAGATTCTTTTTTCGCGGCTTTGCTATCCTGTCTGATAAAGTGTCGTATTTGTCCGGAATAAATCCTCTATCACTATCCAGCCAATTAGGTTTAATGCAAAAATCACGTTTAGTTACCCTGCGATCACGAATACTCCAGTCTTTTAAAACATCAGGCTAAAAACTTTATACGAATACACGAAAGTTATCTGGTTTAAAAGTTTCATTATAAAAAAATACCTCTGCTTTTTTTTAAACCTACACCTATATACAACACTTTTATATAATATACTATACTTATATAGGTACTTAAGACTGTTACGAAAATCTGAAACATACCTATAGTATAGTTTGATTTGGAATGTGTTGAGACTTGTATGTTTTGCAGGTTGAGTTTTACTAATTAACTTTACTGCGTGCTCGGCTTATTGCAAGTAATGACAGGACAGTTTCCAACTAGGACCTTTGCACTTTAATTGGACTCGTGTGTCTTTGGCACGAAATAGGCTTCTATTTCGATACGTTTGTTTAAAGATGTTGATTTAATCTTATTTATTTGTTCCTTTTTCTGCGTGAATTGAATTCTGTAAAGGTCTATTATATTTCATTATTATTATTTATATTTACTATATAAATACTTGAAAAATTTGGCTGTTCCGTACATTTTGTTGAATTATGTGAACATAAATGTACGGAAAAGTCGAATTTTTTTCGCGATTTCAGGTTTGGTCTCGTAGTAAAAGTTGTTCATATTGATGAGTTCAATGACCTCTTTTAAGGATGCTCACGATTTCAATTTCGCCCTGTATATTTGTTTTCGTTCACAAACTGACAATCATATAGTAGGTACTCGTAAATCAATCAATCTATACATAAATAAAGCGACTAAGTAACAATTTATTATTATTGTTGTTGTTGTTTCTGAATCAATGTTAATTATATGCTAATGAATTGCAAACTACCTACCTATTGAATTAAGCAAATCTGATTCAATTGTCTCTTTGTGTACAAGCACGCATTTTGTACTGTTTTTGATGGAGTTTATTACCGGAACTAATATTTATTTGTTCCGAAATGTCCATTGTTCATATCGTATTGTTCTTTATTTCTATTTATCGGGGAAGCTTCAGGAAATCTGGAACGGGATTTATGTTTTAAGGGTATCCAATTGTCATCTTTCTAACTTCAGTAGTTTAGACTACGCAATGAGGTTATGAAATGAGTCAGTTAGCACTTGTACAGTAGGCGTCAAAAGTCCATGGACAAGAAAAAATAATGTTTTAGGTCTTGTCTCTTGTGTCTTGGTAAATATATAAAAAAACAATTTTAGAGATTAGAAGATTATATAGTATATCATTGATTTTAAGTAAGTACCTATATGTATTTCAACCAAGACAACATCAAATAGGTACATTTTTATCAATACATCACAATGGTGAAGGAAAATATCGTGATGATACCAGCTAACTTGAGAGATAATCTCGATGGTGTGTAAAGTTATATCAGAGGCCTACGGGTGGTTTAAACTTTGACATCAGGTTGATTATCAACCACACGATAAGAAGAAGAGCAACGCTTTTTAAGATTGATAAATCAAATGTTACGCTCAATCATGAAGGTTAACCCTATTTGTGGTCACCGAGTGTGAACTACAATTTTAAAATAATATCTTGACCGACATAAAACACAATAATTTACTATTACGTGCGACATAATATGGAATTATGTCTGTAATATGGTATAATCTTCGCTGCGGCGGCATTGCCACCCGCGCCTTTTGATTTGACTCAAAACGTAAACCATTATAAGTGTACAAGTACCTACCTTATGTATTAATAGACATGGATGGAGTCGGTAAAATGGTGTCAATGGAACATTTATGTTTTGCCGCAAAGAGTTAGTAGTGCGAGCACGGATTTTTTCTCAACGTTTTTTTTTAGAAAATAATCAATTTTAAACGTCAAATTTGACACAAATTAATCAACTTTCTGTCCTGTTAATAAATTGTTGAGAAGAAGTAGAAAAAACTGGCCAAATGCAAGTCGGATTCGTATACAAAGGGTTCCGTTTAACACCGCCGAAAAAAGCACGATTCTTGTACGGGGACTCCTTTTAATTTTTAATAACTTTATTTAATTTTATATATTTTTATAACGGCTACAGTAGTACACACTCTGTAAAATTTGAAGTATCTACCTATTACAATTCAAAAGATATACTGAGACAAGACGGTACGTCGACACGAGACAGTAGACTTAAGGCTTACCGATAATTTTCTATCTCACTCGCACATTGAAGTTGATTGAAGATATTAAATCAATGAATATAGTTATGACAAATCGAACTACAGAAGGAGAACATTACTAAGTTTCAGCAAAAAATTCAGCTTGATCGAAACATGTTTTCATACATAGAAATGGATTAAAATAAAAATTAACTTAAGTTATTTTTAATTGAAAACATGTTTTGATCAAACTGATTTTGTTTCTGAAAAATCAATTAAAATTTCAACACCCAGCCATGTTAATTATGTGAACAACTGTTTTATACTTACTTTACATCCCTTTCCCTGAATTAATTCAGGAAACTAGTAAACCTTATCAATATGGAATCATTGATTGCATTTCAATGTAATTCAACGGAAGAGTCCTGTTGAAACGGCTATCCTGATACATTAATTTAGGTAAATTAATGAACTTACGTATTGAAATAACAGTTAATAGGTAAGTGGTTTTATATCTTACACGATATAATATAATATACATAGATTTTATTGCATGCTTGCTTGCGCTTGCTTGTTGTAAAGATCTTGAAAGTTTCAAACAGTGACTTAAAGAAAAATAACAAATCAACCCAAAACTATTTAAAAAAAAATCATTTAATACTTTTCTGTTAGGGCAGCAAAGTTCCTATGTTAGGATCGATATCTTGATCACAAAACTTGAATATTTCCCACGATCATCTCGCGTCATATTGCGATAGTTGATATGATAAACTGTTATAGCAAAAGCTGGTTTTCATAATAGTCGTAAAGCGAGGCAGCATTTGCTTTGCAGGAAACCTGAAAAATGCCAATTAATGAACTCGTCAAACGTTTCGAATAAGCTCAACAAGTTCATTTTAACCTGTTGAACAATGTACGACATGCATGCGCAGACAAAGCTTAAAATATTTTCTAGTCTCTATATGGTCACATAATACTATACATTGCTATTGTAAAACTATGCTATTGTAGGTATACAATACCATAGCAGGCGCAATGATAGCCTTCCGACTACCGACCGATAGGACTACCAACCGTTGAACTGGCAAGTCAAAGGAACCCACGCACCTCTTTTTTCGTATTCAAGTGCGAATAGAAATGAATTATCATTTGCTAAATGGTAAGAGGAAACATCGGAGCAAACCAGCACGATTTTTCAACGATGCGTAAAGCCATGTCAGAGGGTAAAAGATGGCTTAAATTTTGACACCATGTTATTCGAATAAAGAAAAGGAAATGAAAAACTAATAGGAAGCTAATAAGATCATTTGCAAGCTAATATTATGTAAATAAAACATTTAACTACTCCAAGTTGATACTTAAATTCGCATCGAAATGTGTCGATAATGTAAATTGACTTCATTCTACAAATCAGATAAACAGTAAGAGCTAAAAGAATCTGACCTCAAAATTGTCGCATTTTATTACAATCTCTTGCCATAAAAGAAAAAGAAAGTGCTCACTTATGTGCGAAAAAGGTCCTATGGGAAGCTGACTTAAGTAGTTCCCATTTATTGAACGCTCAAATATGTGGGTTAAAATCTTTGCCCTACAAAACCGTGACTAATCGAAAAGTACATGTAGGCATGCAGCTAGAGAGTGACATTTAGGAATGCCAAATATGTTTTTCATTTGTTATTAATAATAAATTATATTGTTTTTGGACTTGCCCACTTCTTTATCGATTCTTTGGCTACACATTTTTTCACGTAAACACTAAATTTACAATAGTTAACTAGTCATCTCTTCCACACGTATTCCAGTTAGTAAAACCACAAACCAAATACTTACTCGCAACTACATAGGCTCAATTGTAGCTTTATCTGCAAATAGTACAGAATTGGAAAACAGTTGTAATAGCTTTAACAAACGACGCACAATTTCACGGCATTATTTTTAAACGTGAAAATGGACAATACAAAATTATATGAAGCAACGCACACGGCGAGCTTATAAAGAACGTTACCCGTGAAAAATGTAGCCGATTGACAGTTGACAGCTCGTCAGTGGTACTTAATGGTTTTATTGAAAAATCGTACTTACTTCTATTGAGTTAAGGTGTATAGAAGTTACCACTGGGGTGCCGTTGGACGTGCTGTGCAAAAAGAAAGTCAGGAAAACATCACGTACTTGATAGCTTAAAAAACTTCGTCCACTGTAGGCCTAACAACCAAGGGTCAACCAAACCAAGGAAAGTCCAGATAATATTTAATGAAACAAAAACCCAAAACTGTTGCACGCGGGCACACTTGCTCCGTCTCGAATCCGACACATGATCGATGTTCAAATCATTTTTTACTTTTTATAGTACTTAGGTACATAGGTACTCGTATTTAGAGTTTATTTTTCAGTATCGTCAAAACATCCTTGGTTTGAGTTTCTTTAACTGAAAATAAGCTTATGCTAACTAGATCTTGATATCTCAAAGGAATTTAAAAAAATATTCTTATAAAAATGTAAATGTGACACATGATAATATTGTTCAATAATTATCATTTTCTATCAGATTTAATCGAAGGATAAGTTTCTTTTATACGGATTTTGATTAATAAAACTGTGATGAAACGAAAGCTTTATGAGATGTATTTAATATTTATATCATTTTCTTTTAATTATTTTACATCTGTCATTTTCAAACTTAAATACGGTTATATCTTATAGTTTTGCTCACACAAACGAGAACTTTCACAAACAATAAAGATGCTGTATACTAAAACTATCAAACACGCTAACGACGATGAGCGACTTGGCACTTGAACCGTGTCTAAACAAGTACTTTGCGCAAACACTATCCAGTGGATGCGCAAAGGCAGCTCTCAAACATCCTCGAGTAGACAAGCGCAAGAGTTGAACATGAACATGAAATGCAATTTTGTGACAAGTAAGTACCTATGGAAGCTAAACTACTGTTACGCGTCATATGCGTTTGAGAACTCTTCATACATATATTTACTTACTCTTGCGAGCTATGACGTTTTCAAAATGTAGGTACGTAAGCAAACACTCATTTACATTTTTTTTTTGCTAATTCTAGGCTCATCAGTTGTAAATTAAAAGACTTTTATTATTTATGTTTTTTCACTCCCGGCTTTTGAGTGTACATTTGTACGTTACGTAACACTGACAATAAACCAAATACAGCTAGGGAGACTAAAAGAAAATTGTTCATCAAAAATTATACACTAATGAATATGCAAACGCATCTCTCTCAATCACAAGTGGGCAATTACAGAGTCCAAACTAAACATGTGAAGTGTGACATGCAAACCAATGCAAACGTAATATTTTGAACAGGTACCACATGTTGAGACTACTTAGCAGATAACAGATAAGAAAATAAATGCATACTTGTTTTGGTCTGCTAACATTCTGTTAATATTGTTGTCACGGAATAATAATATTAGGTATACGTTTTAATAGCATAAGCCTGAGATGGCTTCCGCGTGAAAATTAAACTTTCTCGTATATCTTGTATTATAGGTATAGCCTTTCCAGTTCGTTCCTGAGATAAACGCGTTCAAATTTACAAACTATTAAGCTGTACAATATTTATATACCTATATTTTTTATAGATTTAACAGTACTTAGTTTATTGTATTATTTTTCAGTCTAGGCTTCGACAATTGTGTAATAGAAATAGCCAGCTTTATATGTAAAAGGTTTATAATTCGGATATTTCGTGCAACATACAACAATTAATAAAACCATAATATGCTGCGAAAATTTCAACCGGTTAACTTTAAGTGCAATTTAAAAAATGCCCTGAAAGGTGTGACTGATAGACAGCGTAGGCATGGTAATAAGGACTACTTGGCATTTTTTGGATATAGAACCATAAACATCAGTAAAAAAATAAACTATTTAAAAAGAAAATTAGGAGAAATACATTTAAAGTCTAAATCTTAATCGACTATTTTCCATTTAACATTTTTTTTTTGTAAATAATTACACTCAACATAACTGAACTTGCATAGATAATAACGGCCAGCAAGCGATGAATGCTTGATGTCCAATACCCATACATTCCTCTACGCGAGTCTAATCGTTAGAAAAACAGATCGATTCACACATAAACAGTAAAAAGTGAAGGCACTAGTTCAGTCAAGATTAATTACAACAAGATTTATACCAGGAGCTTTTTCTTGGAGAGTAAAAGAAATGGAATGTTCGCTACTATAGGGTTTGTGGATCGTAAATGTGATTAGGGATAGGTTATACGGTTACGGTTATAGTTGCTGTTGTAAATATGCGGCGGCTATCTGACACTAGCCTTTATTTATAGTATTTGATTTGATATTTCCTATAAATCATAGTTCGACGTGTTTAGTGTGCATCGGATAAAATATATCATTTTTACGAGCACACACACACACTTATTACACAAATTTATTTTATAGCACGCTTATTGCCTAAAGGATAGAGTAATAACTTTAGGTAGGTACGATTAAGATGTATGGTTTAAAAAAAATATTATATAAGAAACATAAGTTTAAATTCTACGGTAGTTTGTAGAAAAAAAAACAAAGACGTGTATTTAAATAAAATGCAAAATTATAAGGGTATGAATTATTTTTATTATTAGAAACGACACTACACTACCAAAAATATATTTTGCAATTCAAAAGCTTTTAACTACACTTTTACAACTATTTCTTAATAAATTTATCACTTGTCACGATATTTTTCACCCTTTAAAATATGATATTAATTTTTTTTAACGACACGGACCTTATTTGAGTTATTTGCGATTTCCCAATTACACTATACAACCACAGCGTGTCAACTGTAATAACATAAATATCCGAGGAAATCAGGAAAACCTCAACACGATGCATTTTACAGATTAGAGTAGGTATAGATACTATCAACCTTTTATTTTGATGTCAGATCAATTTTAATTAGAAGAGAATGTTCAGCTACTGGTTGTTGCAGCTAACGCTTGATAGCTAACGTGTGCGTGTTATCTAAGATTATTGACAACACCAATCAACACGTTTAACATAATGTATAAAAAAACTTATCCACTGAGAAATGGTCCTTCGAACTGTATACTTCACAGCGTAAAGGACCATTTTTTGGTGACTTCATTTCTATATTTACAAATTGCTAAATTGAGACAAGTCAGAGGTCTCGAGTTCGATCCCATGGCGCGCACCTCTGACTTTTCGTAAGTTATGTACGTATCATAAATTAATTATCAGTTGCTAAAACGGTGAGGGAAAACATCGTGATGAAACCAGCACGCCTGAGAGATTTTTCAATGGTGTGTAAAGCCATGTCAGAGGCCTACGGGCGGTTTAAACTCTGACACCAGGTTGTTCATCAACCATACGATAAGAAGAAAAAGACAAATTGCTAATGGTATATAAAGTCAGAAACCAAGTGAGCCCCTTGCATTAACTTGCTACAGTAAAATAAACCATGAACGCATCCATACTTGTCTTGTAAGATTATGTCAACTATTAGCATCAATCTGTCCCGTTCTCTCAACACCATCTACATCTCGGTAAGGCCTACCGTTGCGTACCACAACGGAATTGTGTTCAATAAAGCACTGTGTCAGCTAGCGGTATGCACTTTTTTCTTTTTCCCTGTCCAATCTTGGTTCGACGAGCAACAATCTTGTTGGTCTTAAATTCTTAATCTTGTCTAGTTCTTATTTTAAAAACAAATATCTCGTACACAGTCTACTAATGCTCTGATATTCCGTAAAAAAATTAAAAACGCATTATTAATTTATCATGCGTACACATAAATTTAGAAAGTAAAAGACCTCAAAATTAATACAAAGGCGTTAAATAACAAGTTCACTTTTCGTTTCGAGTGTTTAATGATAGCATCGGCGATAAATAGCGAGATCTACAGTAGTAAAAAGTGGATAGTGGATACAATGTACTTAAATGGAAACCTCTCACTAACGTCTGTAACTGTAACTTGTAATCTAGTATGGCGATATCACTTCTGACGGAATGACTCGGAACTGTTATACAAACTGGATGTATTATCATTCGTTACTGCACATGCAATACTGTAACAGGCATGCATTTTAATTCGGACTACGGTTGTTAATCAACGTGAAAGAATTAATGAACGATAGCCAGAGCAAGAGAAAATGTAATTAACAGTATTCGGAGCATGCGGACGTGGGAATCTGTCATTTGAATGGTTTAAAAACCGAGCCGAGTGCGAAATCAGAATAGATTAACAATTATTCAATGAGTCGGTTTCTTTTGTACTGTTAATATGGATGGATAAATGATCCGGCGTCATTGGAGGCGATCTCGGAAACGTGACCGCTGGTCTTGTTTGGATTGCGGTTGAAATGACTGCAGCGGACGAAAGTTTCAACCTACATTTGGCTCGGCACGTATGTATCAGTGGACAGAATTTCCCTGCATTGACGCAGGTCAAGCTTTATTCATGCCAGTGTGTTGCATTGCGGAACGAATGCAAAGGTTGTTCGCGAATCACTTTAGCTCCGCGCACGCGTTAAGAATGCCGCTCACGTTCACAAGCGAAATCCTCGTGATATCGACTCGTGCCGTCAAGTGTCTTGGACTACTAATGCGTTTGTTTACTTTGAAACTCGGTCAAGTTCACAAGGTCGTGAAACTAAGATTCACTAAAGTCCGTTTGCCGCTTAAATTGCTTTAGACATGCTTGTACTTGGTGTACCCTTTTTGCCCCCAGAGACGTTAAATGTAGACAAGGATGGCTATCACTTGTATTTCCCAGATAGGTATCGTTTGTTTTCCAAAAACATTTAACTGTAAATCCTTTAAAGGATGGTTGTTTCTTATGGTAGACAGGAAAGAACAGGTATGGTTATATCGCAATGCTACTATCTAACAGCTGGGATAGACAAATCGGATGGAAAGCCTTTCTCCGTACGCCGCTCACGCAGCGAGGAATAGACGCCCCTTCGATTAATCTAATCCAATGGAATCTCTTATCTGATTCATACAACGTTGTTCGGATTACAAAGTTTCCGCGCAAACAGTCAACAGTCACAGTTTCGTGTTATAGACATGCGTGTAGAAAATCGTTGTAGCAGAATAATTTGTAGCGTTTTGCATATGCCGATAGGATGCGTCCAATTGCTTCCTGTCTCAAACGTTTATGTTACGTGTAATACGCTTCGCCTAACGAATACGTTAGGGCGTAGAAGATATCCGCCACAATATCAATAATAAATACTTCTTAGAATTTACATCAGTTTAATGACCTCGGAATAGGGTTGAACATTGTTTCAGAATACTTCCTCCGTATTCTTAAGTAAATTCCGTAACAACGAGCGTATATGGACAATTGTGTCTGCTCTCATGTCTCCGAACTAATGGGTCCCTTATAAGGTACTATTCCTTTAAAATGGGGTCAAACGCCCACAGAACCAACGGTAACGATCGTGAGATACAAATGTACAATGCTTGGCACTAAATAAATACAATAAATCAAAAATCTGCCTTTGAATAAAGATATTCGCTTAATTACCGACGGTTTATTTTTATAGTGCGTGGGCGCACTAATGATGGACTGCATCTCGTCAAGTGTAATACATCAAAAGCACTGTTATGAAAACAAATCATAGAGAAAATTGCAGTAAATCGATTTATCTGACGCTATTGCTTTATGAAAGCCGCCTGCTATGCAGATGTCAGTTGACGACCAAGATGCATCAAATGTATTTATCTCTGTAGCAAATTGTACAAAATGACAAGATTCGACGAGCAATTTAAATCATAATATTTCCTCTATAATAGAGTCAAAATATTAAAAACAAATGAAGTGGTATAATTAATTTATAATACGCACATAACTAACGATAAGTCAGAGGTCAGGACCCGACTTGCCAGTCAACGTTCACACCGTTTAGATTACTGCCACTAGGTTATCACTGCTTCAGATGATCAAGGATTGGTAATGATTATTATATAGAAACTAACACAAGAAACTGCGGAAGTTGTTGAATTTTTATCAACTTAGAGTCTAAGATGGTTTCGTGACTCAAAAGAAGATGTAAGATTTACGTCGCAATGTATTATAGGTAACATGCGAATGTTCATGCTTTAAGATTTTCTAGTTAAATTAAAAACTGCGCAGAATTAGATACTACACGCATAGCTATGTAAATAAATACCCCTGGTCTAAATTATCACCGGGTAAGGTGAAAAAATCGTCAGCAAGCGGCAGCGGGTAATGCTAATTAACCCCAAGTTTCAACTTACATAACCGGGAACCCATGCTTAATAAAGCCTTACAAGGGGGAGAAAGTTCAACAGGCGAACACTGAACTCCCTTAATGCGGTTGAAAGAAGATTTTTTAACCAATTAGTGACGACATTACGTAACTACTTATCGATAGGTCGGCGACTTACAGACGTACACAAAAGGCAACGTAATGGGTGAAAGCAATAGAATCTGAAGGCCTCATCATCCGGTCTGATAACCTTATACGCTATTGTAGACAAACAACCTCTAACCGAACAACAATAAGGGAGAGTTGAGCTCATTGAAACGGCTTTTCATTTTCATAAATGAGTTGCTGGTTGTAGTCACAGATGGGTTATTAGGCGTCGGTAGCATTGTGTAAGTCGATCGATGTAGTTTGCCACAATGGTGGCTTTCTCGTAGCCTTTGTACTCGCTTTTGAGCTGTCAATAAAGATATTCTCCAAACGTAGTAATGACTGTTCTGACGAGACGTTAATTATGGTTGACGATTCAAGTGATTAAGATTCGAGAGTGCAATCTATGCAATCTGCCAGATTATCTTCGTGTGAAATTATGTATGTTAATTGTATTTAACTGGCTTCTAGGTGAGTCACGGATGGCGTGACATTAATGTTAGGTTAGGTTAGTAACGTAAAGCGCATGTGATTTCCAAATAGTTACGCTGCCGTCTAATTTGTTGTTTATTTAAATTAACAACTCGATCGAAATGTGTAAACCGCGAAACAGATTAGACTTTAATTAACAGAATGCTACCTATGTCTTACTAAGCATGGGAACTAATCAAATTCAGGATCTCAAGCTCTAAAGCCTTGAAAGGTACAAACCGCACATTTAAGGTCGCAGTTCCACAAGCATTAGTCTCTCCGTAGCAACATGGGAAACTTCCTCGCAATTTATGTCAATCACGTACTCAAACCGTCACAGTAACATGTTTTATGCTTACCGGGGAACAGTTATAAATGTTCCTTTTTAGAAAAGGTATGCCGTAATATACTACAGTTTTCATCCGAACCATCTAAGGGTAGGCAAGAAAGCTGTAAGCGCCTAACTTCCTGGACAAGTGACTTATAGAAATTCGATATGGGTGGCTATTTTTAAGATTGGTGGTTCCAAGAACTCTCCAACTATAAGTCGACAGCATAGCGAAATGCACCTCACGCACATTTGTACTAGTCAAGTGCAAGATATCTCCCGTTAGATACAAATTCCATGGAGGCGGACAATAGACCCGTTGAGAGATCATCGATGGGCAATTTGGGTCCATATTGTATTATAAGCGAAGGGCCCCGGGGACGAGAAAAGGCGCTACAACACGAATGACCGACGAACCGTAAACACGCTTTAATTTAATTGAAACTTGGTAAAAAACACAAGACAGATTAAGAGCCGTGTCCCGTCCGGTACGGTCAAATTACGCGACACGACACAAAAAGGAAGAAATTGTTCTAATTCAATAGCGACCGTACCGTTACAGACGTCGTATTTTAGGAAATGATACCGTCAGATTTTTATGTGTGCAGTAGCAAAGTTATTCGCTGACGTCATCCTATTTTTAAGAATGACCTTCCAAATGCCCCAATTTTAGACACCGCTTCAAAAAAGCCTAATCATGCCAACTATACATAATACCTCAACATCTTCCAACTCACTCAAAGCTCACGTACATCAACTACACAATTTTTTATGACAATTGTTGAGTTAAAGTAAACTGCCGTAGCTATTGCCGAAGAAAAAAAACTTCAATTGAATAGTTTTGATAAAAAAAAGTAAATAATTAAGTCCTTATTTCAAAACTTAAACAGAGTTAGATTGGACATACTGTTATTCGACCAGAATCGATCGTGTGGCTGTGCCCTAAAGAATTTATCTATTGTGGTTCTTTCACGGAAACTTCACGGAACATTACGACCTTCGTACAATATAGCTTTCTATAGAGATTGATCGGCTTTGTCCGTCTCACCGCAAGCGAATTCAAACCTCAATGATTCGTGGAAAATGGGTGATAATGTCCAATGGCCAGGGTTATGCGTCAAACGTGATGTCGGAAACTAAGCTCGGAGCGTAAACCATGGCGTTTATAGTGACGTAAATATCTTGCTCGCCCAGTACTAGACCATTAATGCTAATCAAATTCCATATTAGAATAACGGCCATTTAGTACTGACAATAAACCATGCTTGTATACTTGTATAGTCCTGAAGTTAAGACAACGTCTATTAAATCGGCGACTGGAAACGGTAAACAAACAGTATGGACATAAAGGTACATGATAAATCAAGCAACATTAACCCTGTAGAAGGTAAGGAAATTTGCAATGCAGCTTATTATTGCATTATCGCCCTTAGCGAGCGTTCACTTAGTGAAACACGATGAACATTTGACAGGTCATTTGAGTTTGGAGGAAGTGCATTGGAAGCACAGTTACCAATGGTTGCCAGTAGTATTTCAACCCAGAAAGGAGTCAATGGCGTGAGAAACGCCGCGGGTCAGCGCTGTGCTAATGCGCTCGTCACGAAGTGTGAGCGTATGAGTATCACCAAACTTGATACCTACAAATGCGTTGGAATTAAATAAATTGTTAGTATTTTAGGTGGATAATAATATAATAGAAGTTAGGTCTTAGTCATTCAGATCTGAGAGACTACCATTGAAGTTTTATCTATGTAACTCACTACTCATTAATCAACACAAGTGAAAATAATTAAATCAAAAGTGAATTAAATTTTGTTTATCGTATAGTTGATAAACAACCTAAAGTCAAGAGATTAAACCGTCCATCCCTCTAAAAGGACTTACACACCGAAAAAATTTGATGAACTAATAGCCTTAAAAAACTGGTAACCTATACCTATAAAATAGTACCGTACTGACAGACAGACAACGCACAGCCTAAACCAGTGCACCTAGACTCTTGAAATATTCCTTAAGTATTCTAGAGCTGTTCTTAGGAAAGATTTTTTGGAAATTTCACCCCTTAGCGGGTAAAAACTCCGAAATCCACGCGGAATAAAGTCGCGGCTATAACGCTAATTCGTTATAAAAAATAAAAGATATAATCGAGATTACTTACCGTGTTTTTCACATAATCATTAATACGTGACCAATTTATTAATCCTGTAATGTAATAAAAAAATTAATTAAAAAAGTTGACATGTATGTCTGTCGGTTAACTGCCTAAGTTTATTATCTTATTTTAACGATGTGGCGAAATACCGTAAGTACAACACCGGTTAATTGGGAGCTATATTAACATGCTCTACTATAATTATTAATGACTCAATCGACCTGAGCTGACGAAGGGGATATTTACTATAACAAGCTAAATAATGCACACCGTTATTATAACTGTTACGATATTTTGAGTCTACAAACTTTATTTTAATAAACTGAGTTCGTAAACTCTATATCTCCGACACGTACGTATGTCAACTGACTTTATTGAGTATTCTCCACAATCATATTCATATTCTACACATCTAAAAAAAATATTGAAATATTCACCCATCCCCAGTGCCAAGGACCATCTTAGACTTTTTACTATAGAATTTATTTATTTTTTTATAGATTGTAGAGATACTTTTTAGACTTTTTGTCCGGTGCAGATTGCAACCGGTGCAGATTTTAAAAGAGATGCAAAGTAAGAGATAGATGAAAGAGATGCGAGACTTCTCACCCCCGCGTTTCATATTCGCATTGTTTTGCTGATCTAGATTACCTAATAGTCTATGGAGCCCCAATTGGGAACCCCGATCCTAGAGAGACAACTGCTTTATCCAAAAACTAGGACAATGTCACCGTAACAATAATATTTAATCTTCAAAGCAACATTTTAATCTAGACGTTTCAAGCTTTTATAGTCACGAGAACTTCGAAGTGATCACGAATCCGGGGAACTATTCTAGGAAAACCACTGCGCAAACACGACGATATTCAGGTTAATAACATTGGTTTTGTGTATTTTAAGTATTTTGCGACTCATTTATAAAACATTTACAATACAACAATACAACAGACTCATTTATAATACAATACAAATAAACAAAATTTAAATGTCTGTTTGTTATATCAAAATAACACCTGTTTTTACCCCCGACGAATAAAGAGCGGTGTTCTAACGTTTAACGAGTGTATCTGAGTATCTGATAAAACTTTAGAATATAGAATCCTTTTGGGTTGCGAGGGTCAGATAAGCCATCGCTTCGCGCTAGATAGGAAACTATCAAAGTTTGGAAATAATAAGACTGCAATTTTGGTACAAAACTGCGTGAAAGTGCGCATTGTTTTCTGTGTAATTAAGAAATTTGCAACTTTTGCAAAATAAAGAAAAAGAAGAATTTGGATTGGTTTCGTAGTTCAAGAAAAAACCAACCCTAATTTCTAACACCGCTGCACTGCGCGCTTTTCGAACTTTTTTCCACGGATTAAAAAAATATACAGAAGCCACTCTTTACAATACTGAAAAACTTAATTTCGCAACAAGAATAAAGCGAAAGTTTTAAAGAAGTTTCAAAAAGTTAATATCGTTATACGAACGTGACTACAAAATAAAGATCAACAATCATTTCTCAGACAGGTCAAAGGTAGAAGCTAAGGGCACGTTAGATGAGCCAGTCTGGAATCAATTTGAAGACTCCAATGTAACTATGTCATGGGGTTATAGTAATCCGAGAAAAGTCCGTTAGACGAAGTTCACGCGATGCCGTGGAATTATACAAAGCAATCATAAAGCGGAGACTTTTCATCTTGACCTCAGATAGGAAAACGATAGGAATTATATTTTATTCAATAGATGATTTGATGTATTTACTGTCAATAAAACGTAGACACTGTATTAGCGAAAGAGAAATCAATGTTTTAATGTTGTTATTTGTTGTAAGATAACATTTTATAGAAAAATATATTTATTGATAATTTATTTAGCTTCTGTGCAGCGAAAACGTGCTACGTGATGATTTAAAACGAACGCGCGATGCTCGAGAAAATTGCCAAGTAGATACGATAACTGCTGATAGCTTCTTGATGAAAATAACTAGTAAATTAATAGCAATATTATAGTCATTTGTCTTTCATGCATCAGCTTTTTCTCGTGGCTCTAGTGATATTTATTTTAAACTAATTGGATAAAAATACGTTGTCACTCTCCAGCCTATAAACTACCTCTATGCAAAAATCACTTTAGTCCTTTACCATTCTGCTGTATCAAAGATGAACAAACTTTAAAATACAATTTCACATTAATAACATTGTACCCACCAAGTCAAAAGTGTGTGAATTCCAGCCCAAACTCGATGGCTTGTAAGCAATTGAAAAGTGAATAATCCCCTCTTGAATCCATCATCAGATCAGCTGAAGGTACCAAATTATTGTATTGTCATCCAGATACATATTCTTGCAAAGTTTAAAATCGATACGACAATTAGAGTTTTAAGATTTGTTTTAATTTCAATTCAAATAAGTAATTCAAATTCAATTAGTAAAGTATCAAGATTTGTTTACATAGTTTGTTAGTTACAAGTGAAGCTAATAAAGTCTGTTAACAGAACAAAACATAAACATAATTTCTAACAGCATTTAAAAGACATAACAGCTGCTTTATTAAGCAATTCGCGAAGCCTTAACAAACGCTTGAATGCATAAACTGAACAATGTGTCGTAGCGAATTTTCAATCTCTTGCCTCATAAATCCATGTCAATAGTCGAGAAACGACATGGCTGCATGGGCGGTGAATTTAACTCCAATTTATACTGGTCGTAACCCTAACAAGCGGAGGAATATATTGGACGATAGAACTACAATGTGATGTTATCATAGTTATGGGATTTTTTATTAAAATCATTTTTTATTTAAATTTTTAGAAGGTGGCTATATGACATATTGTGCTCTGCAGTGGAGTATCTATAAAAGATTTTAAATTTATAGTAAAAATAATAACTAGTTGTAAATGTGTCCCTAAAATTGGATTTTGTCTCTTATATTAATGCGTCCTCTCTAGCTTAAATACATTTTTTTGCTTTAAATTATTCTAGTGCCTATGATAGACCTTTTAAAGTCAGCTGCAAAGAAATAGTTATAGAATAATATATGCCCTGAGTGCTCTGACTCTCTGACATGTTTACTAATTGAAAACTGCAGCAAACTAAAAACTTCTATCAAACCTTTAGTCACGCTCCTCAAGAAACATATTCATTCTGAAATTTAAATGGGATGAAATGTAACACAATTCTTACTGTAAAAGATGGAAAATACGTTTTGGAATTTTAAATACATTTTAAGTACTTAAAAAATAAGGAGACTACCTACTAGCTTCAGGTACTTTGTCTGATAAAAAGGTTAATTAAAAAAAAAAAACGTTGGATGGAACCGCCAGGCAACACACAGCCTAAACGGGTTATTCCGATCCCACCCTAAAACAGCTACCCTAAGGTGAATACTCCGAAATGGATACTAGGGAGGACACCGTCTGCAGTTGATAGATATGGTAATGGTTTGCTAATGTCTTAGTGTATCTTGGGTAAGTTTCTGCGAACCTATTGCCATTAATCGAGTACAACTCCAGACTCCATGCTGCTACTGAGGATTTTCGAACATCGCGTTTGCCATCGTTGAACTAACGAAGCAGACACATGGAAGAAAAGAAGAGGTACTGTAAGACGGGGATAAGAAGGTAAAGAATTTGAGGAGTGGACTGGACCATAATGACAAGGGCAATTATAGTAACTGAGAGAATTGAGGTCGCGCAGTCGAATATCTTTTTAGGAAACGGACAGTAAACTAACCCTAGCTTAGGCCTATTCAAGACCTGTCTTGATAATAATACGACAGTAAAAGAAGTAACAACAAAATATAAATAAAGCTTCGTTATAAGACAAGAATACAACTATGTGTATTGTATAGATGTTAGATGCAAACAAATGATAATTTCAAGTAAAAGTTGTTTGGTGTGCAGAAGTGTAATGACTTAACAACGATGTTTTCTTTCAATTTAAATACAATGGCTATTTAAAGACTACTAAGTGTACTAATATGGAAGACAAACACTAAGGTACGACAGACGTACTTTACGACATAGTGAGTTAGAGATTATCGTTAAGAGAATATAGCTTGTTTTACTCGCGAAAACAAACTCTATGCTCTTTACGATAAGTACAAAGAACTGCTAAAATGTGTAACTACTTATGTAAAAGGCGCTTAAATAAGTTTATCGCTCGCAATATTGGACGATAAATTTATTCGTGAGTCTGTAACGGCATGCGACAGGTGAGGACATCAACCATTGCTGCGGAAACTCAGAGCTATTACAAAACGAACTATAAAGACCGGTCTCCCCTCAACGATTTGCGGTTTCAGCCAGGAGGGAATTCAGACACTAACTGCGAGCTCATTTCCACTTCAAATTTAAAGCAAACCACAGCTCAGTCACTTCGCACTAAAGTCATCTTCATGTACCGTGCACCACGGTGTTACTTTATGGACCGTCATCAAGAAAAATGAAAAGGTGAATTAGTATGACAATCCACCCGCGACAAATGAATGATTTCTCAAAAGCAAAATATTCAGTGTTGTAATTACAATGTATTATTGTCGGAAATGAAAGATGAATATTAACAAGAATCTAATAAGCGTTACATACTAGTGCATATCGTGGTTAATCGCTGCTGCAACACATATTTGCGTCAGAATAAGTGGGGCTTTCGACGTCAACCATCACGGAAGATGATGAAAAAAGGTACATTTCCGAGTCGAGTATCGCACGGCATATCTGTCTCAATGGAGCAGTTCAGTTGTTTGTAACAATACAACTCGGTGAGATGCATGACAAAAAGTTTATAAACACAATAACTGAGCGGTTCCCGACCTTGCATTTCACTCAGAACTGGGCTGTGGTCGTGCCTGTAGATTCCACTTCGGTAAATGATTCAATTACATCGCTGACTGTAATACTGTTTTGAGTACCGCTTAATCTGACGACGCGGATGTAACTATTGTTACGAAAGAACATAAAAATGTCATAGAAGCTTGAGATAATAAAACTTGAGATTTGAAATAAATATGTAAGGAAGAAAATGACATGTAACAAGTATAAATTTAAAAGAAACTCCGAAAAAAGTTTTTGTTAGTTTTTACACTCTTGATCAAATCACCTTTGAAATAAAAAACAAAACTAAATCAGAATCGGTTCATCCGTTCTGGAGCTACAATGACTTTTAATAAACACGTATTCAATAAAAAATCTAACATTACGGTTAAAAATATGCACAGCGTTTTGACAGACAGGCAGTCGGACAGACGGACGGTGAAGCTTAAGTAGCCATATCTCGTTTGGACCCTTTGAGTACTAAAAAAATTGCTTAAATAACAAAATTATTATACATGTTATTTACAAACACAATCTTGATAACATAGTGGTAGTAAAAAAAGAAAACAGACTAACATTAAACATTATGAACACAATTTAAATAATTATTATTGATGTAAGAGCATTCCACGTTATCCATTCACAACGCGCATTAGTTGAATAGCCAATAGCTCGTGGGAACACAATTGAAAATTAACAGGATTCATACATTAAACTTCAAAGAATATTCATGAATAAATAACAACAATGGCGTAATGTGTAATTACGTAATATGTAAGTTCTTATAATCCTTATATAATGTATAATAAAGCTTTTATGTTGGTAAACGGCGAAGCATCTAGTTTAAACAAACAAAAAATGCAAAGTAAAGGAAAGAAAGTGCGATGATTTGATATTATATTACTAACAAGAAAACGTTAGCTTTCCCCCATGGAAGAAGAAAACTTGAAGCCAAAAGCAAGGTTTAGTCGACGGATGCTCAAGCGCATGTAGACCGTATCGGCAAGAGCAGCTGACAAAACGGTGCGTCACGCCCAACTAAGCCACGCAACACTACAGACGTAAGAAGAAATGGCAAAATGATGTGCAAAATTTGTAACCACTAACAAATCCACAGTTTACACGATAACAATGAGAGAAACAAAAAAACTTAATGCTCTCATGAATAAAGAACTTCGTAATAGAAACACTTTCATTTACTACTATTAAAATAAATTTACAAACAACAACGATAAAACTAAACATTACAACACTTAAAAGCGAAATTACCTTACGAGAAATGCACAATTGTTCCAAATATTACATGACCGAGAATGACATTTTCGCTTCTCAGATAATTAAACATGAAGATGTAAGTACGTGCTTAAGCTGAAGAACTAAAAGTGACGTAGCATCGCGTTTGTTTGAATAGTGAAAACGATAGACAAAAACTGACCCAGATGTGTTAACAGGTGCCTCCGATGTGCAGTCCATGTTAAGTGAACCGCACAAGTTTTTACAGATAAATTTTGTACAATATTCAGATAAACGTTTAAGAACATTTACGGAAACCTCTTTCAAACTATAAATTTTATGTAGGTTAAATGTACTGATGTAGTCGTAATACCTGACCTTTACATACATGGTGGTAACAATAATATTACCGCTATAACACCGTACGGGTCAACAAGCCAACATTTTTGAAGTGATTCCCAGCGATAAGTATCTGGGAGATTAGTTCAAAGCTGAACAAGAAGAAAGTAAATCGTTCAACCGATCATTTGATAGCAAATTGGATTGCGTTGGGCGTAATGATTCAAAGTTTGGTAAATGAGAAAACAATACTTGTAGATGTTTATCGAAGACGTGCAAACGTAGAGCGCCTTGGTCGCCTCAATGAAATGGCAAGGCACTGGCGGGTGAATGCAAGTAGGCTATTGAAGTTTTCGATTACATCGCAACCTATAATGGGCTAGAGAACCAATAATTACAAGCTTTCCTTTTATTGTTTCTTCGATTGGTCTAGAAATGTCTGGGAACGGAAACGCACAATTGGTTTCGGTACAGATTTTTCTACAATTCACATCGTTTCAAGTATATAAACTAGTACAAAGTAAATCTTCTTCAGTAAAACTTTAAAATTATAGCTTGCAAATAAATTGTTGCGTTTAAATGTTAAGTTTCAACTAATTGGAATTCTAAATAGTAAAAATCTGAAACTTATTTTCCAAGATATTGTTAAAAGGGATTTTTTTTTCTTATTTTATAGGTAATCATAGAAATTATTCACAATAAGCTAAAATACGTAATCAGTTAACTAGTAAATCATTACTATGTACTACGTTGATAAGTTAAGTGTCATACCAATAACACAATACATCGTAAAGCAAATTATGATCATAACTTAAAACTAGTGAGGTTAATAAATAATTCTCATCTGCATAAGACAACTGCAGGAAAGCGCAGCGCGTGCCGCGTTCCATTGACCTACAATGTGCTGCAACCTACATACTACGCTGGAAACAAGCAACCTACGATTAACCCGCGAATATGATGCATGGCACGTAGAAAATTGCCAGGTAACGACCATTGGATGAGAGCCGATGCTGATTTGATGACAGGATAGTTTTCGTACCTTACTTGCAATTTATATTTGAAGATAATAAGAGAGCAGCCATAAATATGTATGAAATCTACAACCAAAAGAGGTTGATTGAAATGAGATTGTGGCTCTCCTTAAGCGTACTGTTTCCACGTATATATAAATTACCAACCACAGATAATTTATTGAAGACTCTTAGTGGGTATTCAGTTCCAAGTGACGCTGATTTTTGGCTAAATACATAAACACGTTAAAAAAATCACTTATAGAAACAACAATTCGAACACCTGTTATCGTATGTAATCGGGAAAACCTGAGACATTACCTATTAGCTTAGGCTGTGTTTAAATAAACTCAAGTAAGTGTCTGGATAGTTGACACGTAAAGATAGATCGCAAAGAACATTATTAAAAGGTCCATCGGCGGTAAGATCTTTATAACGATAGCACAGCAACGGCTCAGTTTTCTTTTACTTTTCATCTACGTGCCTACGCAGCGTAGTGTAATCAGCAAAAAGAAACTAAAACTTTAGATGCGCCAATAACTCTAAATAAAATAAGAAAGTTTGCAAAAAAGTGTTTGTGGTATCGAAGAAGCCGCAGTGTTTAAGTGGACAGTTTTCAGCAAAAAATAATTGAGCTCAGTTTAGATGCTAGGCAGCTATAATAATCTTGGAAGACATGGTTATCTAGGTCATTTCTATTTCTTTAGTTTACATTGTTGTGTTTCGATAAATCTTATTAATTTAAAGAATGGTTTTATTTATTATCCATTACATCTGAAATTTACTGCAAAAAAATACCACTTCCTAACGAAAGAAATTTTATTTAGTCTGTTTGCATTTGCAGTATTGAATGCTACGCAAACAAAATAAATAATCTTGGACATCACAGTTCATTGCCAGTCAGACACCTTTTAAATTTTCATCACACTGCATTTGAATTATTATGTAGTAAACCGTTTAGAAATTATTACATATCATAAAGATATGAAAGGTGTTTATTATGAATCTTCCATAATCCACAGAAAGCCCTAAAAATACCATAAGCAAAATGACACAATCGACAGTTGAAATATGAGTGGGAGAACGGTAACCTAATGATAATTACCGATCGTGTAACCGGAGCTAATGTACCGGGAAATTGGTAAGAGTACTGATTCTGTATGAACACCTTTTATATCCGATACATAACAGAAGTTAATTTTATTGGTTGGTTGGCTTCGTTCATCTATCGAGAGCTCTGAATCAGAATTCCCATTACAACATTTACTACATAAAATAACATCAACTGCACTCAAAAGTTGATTATGCAACGATTTTCGAAGTAATTCTATTATCGATTTATTGACTGAAAAGTGTTAATTAAATTTCGTAAAATGCTCCTAATTATTGTTACAAAATGAAAGTTTATGCAATTTAATTAAAATCAAAGATAGACAGTTCAGGTAAGTCAAATACTTTAAAAAGTGTTGTTAATCGATGAAATCAATGAACCAGTAACGCAAGAAATTCTGATTTTCAACAGTAAAAATTCCGTACCGAAGAATCTTTTTAATTGCTGCGAACATTGCTTCTAAAAACTATGAATTTCAAATTCAGATCAGATATGTGCCGAGAATATACAATTATATACAACTTGGTTCATTACTTTAGATCTTGATTGTCGATTATAATTTCGAAACAGTGGTCGTATTGTTTGTGCTAAATTTTACAGTTAAGGTTAGAAGCAAGCCTTACTCATCTATTGTACAAGTATCTGTCAAAACTGAGAACCAATTGGAAGCGATCCCTATCTAAGAAGTAGTAAATCTCCTGTTAATAAATTGCACACACGTATCTCCGACAGGAATCGAACAATTCTAGTAAATATATCTGATATTTGAAATAACAGCCTTTCACTGAGATTGCAATCTGGAATGTAAAATCTAATGCTTCCGAAGGGTAGCAAAGGTGAACATAAAGTTGATAGGTCAACGATCATCAACTTCAATTGAATACAGATAGAGATCTTGTAATAAAGAAACAAGTTGGAGTCGAGAGTCTGATTTGCTTATTATTTCTGCGTACTTTACTGAAACGAAGAAAAATTACGGTAGAGCATAAAAAGTAAAGATGCTAATAAAACACGATGCGTAGGAGTCGTAAACATGGAGTGTTGTAGTAAAATTAATAGAGATAAAAAGTAGTCACACAAGAATTGCGTAGAAAAACGGGTGCAAGGGTTCAGTGCACGGGGTTGCTCCTAACGAGTTCCCACAAGCTCCAGTGATGGTAATAACTCCGCTTACAATGAGCAATCAGTTACACTCACTACTTATATAAAAAACTATCCTTTAGTTACACTATTCCGCATAACACAGATTTTTGTATTAAATCGCACAATCATAAATCCAAATGATCTAATTAGAGCCAATAACACACTTCTTTTAATTTAAATTTAACTGGTTCTTAAACTTCTTAGCTTTGATGAATCATAAAGTATCAAACAATGACTTGCGTCAGTATTATTTTATGGTGCTGTTAAAATACGGCTTCCACTATTACTTTTCTTAGTCTAAACCGTAATTGGCAAAAGAAAATTACAAACACAATTACAATTAACATCAGTTATAGATCTGCACGTACAGTTAACGAATAGTAATTGGTTCAAGTGGTATTATATATGATAATGAGTGCCATTATCATTGACCACATTGCGAGCTGATATCCTAACTATAAAAATAAACGAGGAATGGTAAATTGAAACCCGGAAGCGTCACTATTACTCTTAAGTATTTATCTACACGCTATCGCCGAAAATAACTTTCTAACAAAGAGTTTTGATTGGAATCCATTACCATTTGTCTTAATAGACCTTCATTGCTTCAAGTTTAGTTGTTGATGTGTATTTTTCATAGACGTAACAGAATTACAAGTAGTGTTATATCATATTGTTGATTAATACTATTTATCTGTAATCTCTAATTTGTAAATAGCATTATCGCATGCAACATCTATACTTACGAAAAAACTATATTGGCTAGTTTACCGTGCTAATGATTCTTCTCTCAATTACCTTTTTAAAAAAAAGAATCATGAATCCGCACAAATCATCCTAAAACGATCATCAATTAGCTATCATTATAAAGCAATTTGTCAGGTGCTGTCCGCGGAAGAAAGTTCTGTTTATAGTCGCGTGCGCACTTCTGTTCAAAAACGAACACGAAGTTAGACAATCGTTGCTTTTGAGTTTCTGAGTGAAATGGAAAATGTGTAAGCATTTTTATAGAAGCTTTATCCTAAACGTTTTATTGAACACATAGAAGTTCTAGTTTTAATAACCATCTGTACTAAATTTAATTACTACTAAGTTTAATTACGGTATAAGGTTTTCAAAGTTCATTACAGTTGTACGTAACGTAATTGGCCTATATGGTTCTAACAAATTTATTAAAAGCGATTGAATTAAAAATATGTGGAAAGCAAATATTTGTAAGCAAATGAAATTTTAAACGTTTATTTAAACCACGTCCAAAAACTTTACCATAAAATGCATTACCTCGAAGTAAAATCTCAACAAAACAATAAGAATAATGAAATATATAATAATGTTAGGCCTAAGATTGATTCGAGTCAATAATTTAGACACCAAATTATAGGTGAAATCGTATGAATAGTAAGATTCCGTGGACAATCTGTAACGTCTTGTGGTAACGTAAAAAAGTATTCGACTTTTTTCTTTGGCCCTTTCTCTGTGGGCTTTCTACTTAATGTTTGCGGCTTCTTACACGTTTATATTGTTTATTTATTTATGAAATGCAAAAACGATCAAGGTGTGTGGTCAATCGATTTAAATATAATAGATTTAAATTTCATTGAAACTAACATATAAGTTTTTAGGAAACTTGAATAGATTTTGGGTCTTGAATGACACATTGACAGCCTACTTTTTATCGTTCTCAGAATAAATAAAAACTCTAGAGAACGACACAGGGACAATTCAATGAGCGCACTAGTGAGAAGGCCAGGAAGGGTTTAGAACATCTATGTACGTACTCTGGCATTCTCCTATTCATTTATACTAGTTTTATCTTGCGTCGCCACTTTGAAAAATAAATCAAAATGGCGGAGGGTAACTATGCCGCAAAGGTTCAAACCCCTTTGACTTATTCAGTTGTAAGAACTTTTTAAGGTTATTAAACGGATGAATTTTGTAGTCCGAGTTTTTGTCGCACTATTTTATTACCTGTTTACAGTAATGTATCAGTCAATTTTTTTTTTGTACATTTTTGTTGAACTTAACTGTTAAGAACTTTTTTGTAAAGAAATTCGCCTAACGCTATCTTGTTTTGCCTTTAAAGCTAGTTTTTCTGTATCAGATTATATACATCTAAGCTCTGAATGGATGATTCTTATCATATTTGTGCACGTTCTTAACTAATTAGAAAAGGCTCTGTAATTGACATGTGAATTTTCGTTTTTCCATTTTATTTTTTAGTTGCTCTTAAAAAGTCTCTCTAATCTCTAATTATATCTGAAAATCAGATCTAGTACTAGTTATTAGTATCCATTTATAACGTTTTTATCAGTACCTGTGACAGATGTTGCTCATGTCATAATACAAGACGGTCAGTAGTCTAGTCGACACATTCTTGTTCAAACAAGTTGTTGGAGACTTATAGAGATGCACATAGTTGCACGTTATTAACGCAAACTCACGTAAGCCCTTGTAATGAATAAACGATGGTTCAAAGAGGCGGCTTGTCATACGTACAAAGCTTATCGTAACAGTTCATCGCAAGAAAGCGGCATTAACACTTCTGTACAATACGCTAAGTATAATAATACACTTTTAAAGGTTTTCTTCCGCCTACAAACCCTATAACCCTATAACGTCGTCGTAGAATCGCGTAAATCGTGTTTTTACAATGAATGGGGGAATTTGATGATTTTTACGACACTAAGTAATTTGTATTCGGAAAATGCGAATTGAATTTTGCATTTTCAGGAAACATAATAATATTCGTTGTTACATAACTGTTATATTTGAACAAAAGGTTAAATGGCAGAATATTTAGTGATTCTTCTTTTTGACTCATATTCGAAAAAAAACATGGTTACAGAGCAAACGTTAAGGGAAGGTTCATATCTGACGGAACATGCGTCGCGTATTATCGGTCGCGTAACGCCAGAACAAACAAATGTATAGAAAAACCGTTCACACTCAACCGATGATACGTTCATCGGTTGAGTGTGAACGGTCAAGTGATAATACGCGACGCATGTTCCGTCAGATATGAACCTTCCCTAAAATGGTTTAAGTATTTTACCTTTCCACAAAACTGTAATAGTGTAGCTATTTCAAGTAAACGTGAGATCCAAATCGCGTATTCGTGAAAACACTAAATTAGTGTCGTACGAATCGGTAAAGCTTTTACCTTTACGCGATTACGCAATAATATTTTTTTACAAAACCTCTCGCAGAACATGATTTACGGATCCTGCCACGACACATAGATAATGTAGAAAAAAAAAGTATGTAGCTAAAGCTACATTTTGCAGCTACATAATTCGATTATGAAGCATATTTAATACTGCATAGCGTGTACAATTTAGTACGGTCTTACACTTCTGGCATATTTATTCTTTTATGATTGTTGTGTGAGCACGGACGACGCACGCACGCGCACCTGTTGACTCACTTTCAATTTCGGCGCTAACGCTTATTGTAACACGGCTTTTGTTGTCTCACCGCCGACCAAACAAAACCGTAGTACACGGAACTACCTAATCATTTACTTGACGATTTACAAACAAAAATTAATAGAGTCACAGCGAACAATTTGCTCAGAAAAACGAGAAAGCCCAAAGTGAAATTGACTCTATAGACTTTCATTATATCCATTTCATTCCTTATTAACAGCGGAATTTATGTATTGTTGCTGCTAATATTTTAGGAAAGTTCGAAAGTACAAGCAAATCCATTTAAGGCATATTTTTATTGTTAGGTATATGATTTAATGTAAGTGGCTAGTTTTTGCTGTTATAATGATTCACACATTAGCGATCGTGATCGAACGATTTCTAGTTGCGAAACATTGGCATCAGAAGTGCTCAGTCATGATACGATATAGCATCACACTAAGCTTAGCGCCTTTGATGGCAGGTTTTGCGCGCGGTTAGTAGTTCATTCGCGGCGCTTAAGTATACGTAGACGGTTCGCGGGTAGCACGCACTATGTGAATACACATTCTAAGAAATGTACCTACGAAGTGTACTTGCAGCGAAATGACCAGAAATTACATACTAAATCTTTTCTGTATATTAAACTACTTCGAACTAATGCATTACATAGTAATTTTAAACATTCATTCACAATGTTTTCAGTGAACAGAATTGATTTCAAACTAATAATTAATTTAGTAAGAAATGCTTAACAAAAATAAGAAGTCATAATTACGACCGTGTCCAAGAAATTACTTTTTGCTTGCCATCAAGCTGTTGGAGACATGACCAGTTTTTCTTGTCAAAGGAGTAGTGAAGGTCGATTATTTCAATGTACCACAAAATTCCGACGCGTCACGAAAACGCTAAGCAAGTAGGTTAAACGAGTCACTAACAGTTTTTAAAGGTAAACTTGTGGGAGTAAACCATTTTCACTATACGTGGGTTGCTTGGGAGACAGAATGGAAACGCAACTATAAGGAAACGCACATAGTTTAGAAAACGTTTTATTGAGCTATGCAAATTGCTTTAATAAAATTGTATTTTATAATAATGACTTAAATCAGTAAAGGACATTGTCAAACAAATTCAGTGTAACTTAATCTGTTCTAAATAAAACTCTTAGACACGAATGTGGAACAAAATGTGGAACATTCATTATCTGCTCTCCACACGTTGCGATCTAACAGCGCGCCGCGCACAGACACGCATCTAACAAAAACATGACAACAATCTAGACAACATGCTGTTCCCAGAGAAATAGAATACGTAATAAGAACTACTGTAGGAATTATTAAACTATAATCTCATACAAGTATTCGCTAATAATAGAAATAGCAAAAACATGTTCGCACTTCATAACTAAAGCATTAAGGCATTGTAAACTTCGCAAGATTGAGAATAGCGAGGATTCAGTAAAGAGTATTAAAGAAGCCGCGGTTCGCAAGGCTCTTTAATGACAGTAGTGACTGCACACAGCTATCAATTTTCTCAAAATAAATATTTCTCTTAGCCACGCGGAAGCCACTGCTGTGTTATTTGAACAGGCGGCGCCGCATTAGCCAGCCGCAATGATTGCCGGCGAAAGGGCAATTTCCTAGACTCTGTTAACTCTAAGCACGAGCTGCCCAGAAATTGTAAGGAAAAGATCCGCAACCCCGCAGTCGTGGTCCACGGAAACGATGAAATAATAAATCACAATAATGACGGCAATATTATAGGATTTATTGTGCGTCGGTGTAGGACCGATCATGTTTTACATGGAACAGTACATCCTATGGACAACAAAACAGAATGAGCTATTACCTTCTTTGGATCAACAGCTTTCCTATTATCTCATCAGTATAAAGTGTAAATAAATATTTGAAGCTCACGTTTTGAAAAGCCGACCGAGGTTGAGTTTGATTAATGGAATGAGATGTCTTTACCGTATCAGAGTTCATTTGTTTTTTCAAGTTATGACCTTCATTCAAACCGTTTTGTTTAATGATGCTATTATTCTAAGAGAATATAAATCGGGTTATGAACTTATGATGCATCTCTTTCTTTCATAGTGCGCATAAGAAACGAAAAAAAAAAATGTAATACTTTTTTTGTAAAGGTGGCAACAAAGTTGCACCTTGTTAGTAGGTAGGTATAGATACCTACTCAGTTAGGTAACTTCTCCTAGTCGAGATAACATACTTGTTGTCGAACATCGTGTGTTTGTACGCACGACTGAAAGAGCGGAACCAATTTTCTCTCTTTTCAGTTTTCTTTTTCAACTCTTGTCTATTCTTAAACAATAAAGTTACGACAATTACACGCGAGTTTTGGCATTTCTTCTTGACTTATTTAATTAAGATTCTACAGCAATGATTTTAATATTTCTCGGAGATAACAACCTAATAAAGCGAAAATAATACCTAGTGTTTTAAGAAAATCATTTAAACGAGCACATTTACGTTTATACTTTTACAAGGTGAACATCATCATCATCATCAACTTCAACAAAATCATCAACTTCAACAAAATCATCAACTTCAACAAAATCATCAACTTCAACAAAATCATCAACTTCAACAAAATCATCAACTTCAACAAAATCATCAACATCATAAAGTTCCTTCACTACAACACAAATGAGGTCCCTGTTCCCTGTGTGGTAACTTAGCGCCTCGTATAAAGACCAACCTTTTATCTAATGGACGATATCTTTAGATGATGACTCGTAAACCTTAATAGAACAAAAAGCTTAGAGTGCGAAAATCACAAAACGATTCAGAAGTACATAATAACACATTGAGACAGCTGGACGTATATCAAGAACACTGTTTTATAATACAAAATGATATGCTATATAAAGGCTGCTCATTGAAATACTCGTATTCGCAGAAACCTCGAGGCAACGCAGTAATTTGAAAGCCCTAGCTTATTCTTAGCTTTCGCACTTTATGACGCCAGTATTTACATGCCTATAGCCCTATAGTTCCTATATGTGTTATACAATAGTGCTATTAGAAAACTTAATGGGGGTTATTAAACTTGTGCATTAAGTTAAGACGAACAAAAGATAATAATAGCTCTCGTAATAGTTACACCACTATATAAAGCTAGAAATAACATAACAGTTCGTTTTGGAGTCGGTGCCAAGTCAAGTAGGTTCCATATTATCCATGTAATCCTTTGATGCAAAAGACACAGATTGTGTAGTAGTAGCGTTTAGAAGTCGGCGAATCTTTTTTCTTAAAAGCTTTTAATTTTGTTTATACTTAATATCTACACTTGAATGTGAAATGGCATATTATCACCAAGATGGGAGGTCACTCCTGTACTATTACTCAGTTTACAACAATACATTTTAAAAAAAAGTTGTTACGAGAGAATTGCTATCATCCAATTAATCGATACTCTTCTCATCAATGTTATAAACCTCCACCATTTTGAAAGTCATTGGAAGATTTTGCTAGGAAAGGAAATTAAATTACGAACAGGTTTCGAACCTGCGACCTTATGATTAAATACACCAGCTGCTCTGCCAATAGAGCTCACCGTAATCCTGGTCGTGCTAACGAAATTCTTTTCTACATTCCGTCTCAGACTTTGATTTGTAGGCGTTAGGTTAGGTAGCATCGTTCAAAGCATTTTGATCGCAAAGTGCTGCACCGTTCGTGTCCACGATAGTACCTTCAGAATCGGAGATAGCCGGCTATGATATTTTTCCTTACATATCTTATCGATTTAAGCGAACTTAGTGATTATAATAAACGGATGGGCGGCATCTATTAAGCTCTATGTATAACATTAGACTGCAGGAAACCGGACTTCCCTAAGGGTTGCAGAGGTAAGATCTGCGTAAAACCAGAGCAAAGGATCATAGATAATTATAACAATTATGATTATTACAAACCTCAAACCTGTAATTTCTTACCGCAGGGAAAATTTCTTAATGCCTGCAACGTTACCTTAGACGATGCGATGGATAGAGTGAAATGGCAGCGAAAAAACGAAAAGTAGACCCCACTATCATATGGGAACAATAATAGCACAGGAGAGAGAGATGGCAAAGGCCCCTACTCTCCTTCCACCTATCTATGTCTAATTAGAACAAGAATCTTTAAAAAAAACTTGCTCATTACAATGACCTTCAAACAAAGGCAGAAAAAAGGAATCTTCTCACACCCGTGGTGAAGAAAATAATGTTATAACATAACATCTACACCGACAGAATGCCGTCAATAACATTACAACTATGTAATACATTTGAAAGATGTTTTAGAGCGTTAAACGCCACCGAACAACATACAGAGATATCAACGCTATCAATAAACGTCATCTTATGTTTTATTGGCATCCATTACAGACATGTGATACAACACCTAATAGAGCCAGAGAAAAACTACACACAGCCTACCAAGTCACGACCACTTACTCTATGGGTATAGAAAATATAATCTCACATAAAATCAGCCATAGCCAATCTGCTACTGGTATTAATATTCCATTCCACTTCGGGGCAAGATAAGATACATTACCCGGAAACATTGCAGAAAACTGTAGCAGGGAATTATAATAAAACGTGATCGCTTCTAGGAATTGTACGGAGGAATAAATGATACGATATGATTGTAGTCTGTATTCTAAGTCTGGAACATTCATAAAGACCCAGTAAACTGACCTTTATATGTTGTCAGTCTAAGAATAACTCAGTATGATTTAAATATTGGCCTATTGACGAATAATAATGAATTATTTTAATTTTGTAGTATTGGAATCCGAGTAGAGCATTAGCGATTGCAAACAAAAAATATAAATTTCGAAACAAAATGTATTTTTTTCATATGAAGATCGCATCATGACCCTTGAGGCAGTATGTTAACCGCATCATAAACTAATGAGGTCATGCAATTAATAACAAGTCGGCTAATAACAATTGTTTTACTAAGCAACGTTGTAAGCGATCTAATCAATTAATAAGTGGGGAATAGCGTTGGCTGTCACGATAGAAATTAAAGTCGGTTTCTTATTGCATCGAGGGATTGGTCTTCGAGCTCCGGGTCTAATCGTGATCAGAGCGCTTTGCCAATTTAATATATTGACAGTACTGAACTTTCTACAAATAACGTCGTGAAAAACAAAACGAACGATCAATTTAAAAGCTAATATTAGAGCTATTTAAATTATTAATATGTAATTGAAGTTCTCTTCAGTAATCTGTCTTGATTAAAACTAGACAGTTTAACTTAATAACTTTACAGGTTTTGTTTTGAAATAATTTAAAGATTAGATTAGAGATTCATAAAACGATTATGTCAGGCATAAAAAGATCTATATCGTCGTTACAGTATGCCAGTCTTCAATAGTTTATTTACGGCGCATGTGCGTGCAGGATCCCGATACGCAAGATCGGCCATTACGCATGCGCCAGAACACGTTTCGCACCACACTGTAGCAATGTTGGCGGAAGAATCAACTAATGACCGTTGTTTAAAGCGACGGCCGACGTACGAACACAACCGACAACGGCTATTCTCCCGTGAAAGAGTTACACAAGAATATGTAATTTATCTCTGAGAAACTCGGAGGCAACAATACCTCTATTACATAGACGAAACCTAAACTTAACTTAGGCTTTGTTGAGAAAGTGAAAGCCAGAAACAATGATAATTTTATTACATCTCTTTTCGATAATAACGCAATTACACTATAAACGTCAAATTTATGCAGCAAATAAAGAATGCAAAACCATGGTATGAGAATTGCCAAAAAAATACTTTCTAACAATACGTGAGTTAATACGACCATTATTGAACTCGAATGCGAGAAACTTTCATTTGCTAAAGTACTAGAAGACGGGAGCTATATGAAAACAAAACGAAATGCTTCGAAGAACTCGTTACTGTGAAAAACAGCAACAAAAAGCACGAGCACGAGCCATGACACCGGTTAAATACGAAAATAACCATCCATAATTCACTACTCTGTTTTTGAGAATCTTAAAACCATTAGAGCTTGGCGCCCGCGCCGCTTACGGAATCAATGTTCTGAGTTCAAACGGTAACCAGCACAAAAATCTAATTACGATGATGATCGAGTGCAACGCAAAAAATGTTTAGACGTTGTCACACGACGAGTTGCATCACGCTCACCGTTAATATGACACACAAACGCCATGTAAGAATTGATAAACAGGGAAGACAATGGATTCAAGAGAAAAAGAGATTAATTGAGCGGTGATCGCAACGGAGACTGATGCCGACAGCGATTACCGCAAGCACTCTTAGAACGGGACCAGCTTTTGTGGGCATTTCCCGGGCCGAGCAACAGATACATGGCATGGACAGCTAGATTAGATGGACACAAAAAATACGTTCGTCCGAAGTAGTCTTGTTTATGGATATAATGGATTTCTTGCCGTTAAGATATTGTACTTAGTTTTTGTAAAACTGCAGTAAACGGAAAGCAAAAAAAATATAACTGCTAACTCTGAAGGCGTTTACGATTTGCGATCCAACTAATATAATAATGTTACAAATATTTGAGAATGTAGGAATCGTGAGCATTGTTTGAGATGGACGCGGAGCCGTGAAATTCTTGCTGGCGTCCGGTAGCGTGCATTTGCATTTATTCATATAGGCAAATGGGACCGTTTACGAGTTCTAGCAGGGCAGCACTAGCCAATTACGTGTCGGGGAAGTATTCATTACATAAGGAGATGCTGAGTAAAATGTATAGGCGCTAGGCGCACCAACAGCGCCCGGATAAGCGTAATGTACGATCGGTACCGCCTTATCGGGATATCGGTTCCCTGTACAGCGCGCGTGCCTTTGCATACATAGATGCGACTGCGTCGATACTTGATATCACATAGAATATTGTCGTGTCTCCGCTCTCGTCCTGGGAGCCGCCTGGGAACCCGCACACAATGAAGACCACTGCCTCTCGTTCAGATGTAAATCTTTACCCACTCGGTTTCAATGGTCCGCATTGTTCTATTTAACGATACAATTCAAGCGAATTTCTCCAACTTTCGTGAGCGCTTTATAAGGAAAGGAAGCGTTTGTAACGTCAAAGAAGTTAAATTTATTGCGTTAGGATACTTTATTTGGAAATATGGATTTTAGTGATGTCCAAGTTATTGTGTGGCGGGATAATGGCGAGGGTGCTCGTGCGCCGATAATATCGGCTAACGATGCACGGAAGACCTATGTGCGTTTAGTGTAGACTGTAACTCAGGAGTATAATGAGTGGACCACGCATGCACCACGAGGTAATAGCAGATTTGATTCGCGATAAATTCAATTTATCTTCTTAAAGGTGGGTTATGTCGGGCTGCGAGGCGTGGCGGTTGAGTCGTAGGCCAGCGTGTGGGTTGGGTTTGTATCACAGATACGTGTCAAATCGTTCGCTTCGCCTAGCCGTCGTTTTATCACTTATCTTACGGCCTACGCGTTGACTTGCAAACGTTTAATCAAATAAATACAACACATTAAGTAGCTACTAAATTGTATTTGCAAATTAGAAACATTGTCTATACTTAACTGTATCTTGTATCTACATCTGGATTTCAACCCGGACTTTATGAATCCTATTAGTATTATAAATGCGAAAGTTGTGAGGCTCGATGGATAGATGTTACTCTTTCACGCTAAAACTCTTGAACGGATTTTGGTGAAACTTAACAATAATAGAGATTATACATTAGAATGGACAAAGGCAACAATTTATAAAGATGGCGAACCCGTGGGCGGAAGTTAGTTATTATGAAAATTTGTGAAGATGTTTGTTAATCAATCACGCGCAAACCTTTGAACGGATTTGTAAAAAGCTTGGCACGCAAATAGACCACGTCTTGGATCAAGAAATAGGATACTTTTATCCCGGTTAGACTTTTAGGCGAGCAAAGTCGAGAGCAAAGGCAAAGGGTACAAAGGGTCGAATAACCATCTCTACAAAAACTGCAATTATGTAACGCAAGGTCAAAATCAAAATTGAAGAAATAGACAATATAGACTTTACAGGACATACAGGAGTACTCTGGCGACATCTAGTCTAAATAAAATCGTTTAAAACCCTTCTCAGTTGAAATTCGAACAATTCAATATGAATCTAACGAGCTTTTCAACACTTTGTCTGTAGTAATAAATTATTTGCATTCACGACTCACCCATACGAATATAAAGCCACACACCCTTATCTACTTTACTGGAAGCGAAGTCCATTAATTTACTATTCGAGGTGTGCCCCTCGAAAATGTTATTTATTTTCGTTTTCACGCCTTCTTTGGTACTTGTTAAACTGATCTAGCTACTAGAGCGGACTGTAACAAATTCTCTGGCAGACGGCAACACGGCAATCTGTAACTTGATCTGGGGGACGTAACTTAGGATCTCCAAACTGTTTATCTTGGTTTCCTGAATGTCACGACACTATAAGGGCGGTTGTAGACTAGAGTTTTTTTTTTTGCGTGTTTAAAGGTCGTTTTTGCCTACGCTTACAAGTCACAATAAACCTTTAGTTAGTGACTGGAAAGCTGTGAAAGTATCTTTCTTATCTCTGTGCTATATTTCGCGCTTCAACAAACTGAATACTTGTGCTCACGCCTACTTCGGTAGTGGGCGATTAGCACATCTGTGCTCGTACGAGATGCGTTTACAAACCTACAAAAAACGATCTTAATGAGCAGAGTAAACGCCAGTGTAAAACCGTCCTAATTAAGTTAGATGGCGACGTTCGACGTACGATACATCACTCGTAAGTCCTTAGTTACGGCTGATCTTGACCAAGTTAATGTCGACTGATTGCGCGTGCGCGGGTTCGTCAGTTATTTTGTTAAGGAGATAACGTGTTAGGAGCATTTAGAGATCGTTTCTACTGATTGCTTTTCCGTAAAGAGTTTTCTGTGAGAATGCTCGCAAATCTGTGGAACACGTAATTTTTTGTTCTAAAAGATTTTTTTAATACTTACCTATTTCTTAAATAAAATGTACTTAGAAATCGTAAGTATCCAAAATGTTCAAAAACTTTAATATTAAACTTTTAACGATTGACATCAAATTAGTATTAATATACAAGTAAAATATTTAAAAAAAAATTATTTAGCTGAGAACCCTTTCGATCAAGTCAACTTTCAAATAAAAAACCCTAAATCAAAATCGGTTAATCTATTTAGGAGCTACGATGACACAGATACACCACAAACAGATACACACATTAAACTTATACACCATTTATGTCATTGGGGGTTAAAAGCAGTAGACATCTACCCTATTGACTCAAACAATAAACACCGATAAAAGAGAAAGGCTTAACAGAACCTATTTAATTAAACAACCGAATTAATATCTTCAACGTAATCCCATCCACAATCAATGTTCGGTCATTATGCTAATTAAAACCACAAATTAATTCAAGGCAAGTACGAACTAACTTATGATAATCGGCTATCTTAGATAGACTCGATCTATTTAGAAGGCTAGTGCTTATAACTTGAAGTTATCTGTGGTGCTAGAGCTAATTTTATATTAGAGCACTCGTAGTAATATGAAACAACGTTGTTTCTCGTCGTTTTAAAACTTGCTTTAGGATGAAGCTTGAGCATGAATCTTTATTTAAAAACTATGAAATTTTAATTCAGAATGTTACCTAGTTTTATATTGAGAGTTAAGCAGTGATAACCTAGTAGTATGACCGTTTGACAACCCGAGTCAAAGATCGTAGGTTCGAAACCCTCTGCCTCTGACTTTTCGAATTCAAGTGCGTATTAGAAATAAATTATCACTCGCTAAAACAGTGAAGGAAAACATCCAAGGAAACTGGCACACCTGAGAGATCAACAGTGTATTCAAATCAAATCAAATCAATCAATTTTTTTAAATTATTAGATACCAATTGTTCAGAATTTTTTTTATGAATCAAGACTCCTTCCGTTGCAATATACCTAAGTATCTATTAATTTTAAGTACACAAAATTTACCCCTTCATTCATATCTCTTCAAAAATATTACGAGTTCAGCCTACTAACAACATTCAACTCTGTGACAAACAATATTGTATTCAAATATGATTAACGTAACCGGTTTCAAATGCGCGAATCCTCTTGCATTACATGTGTGGTGTGCCCTTAAAGAGATAATTTAAACTTTAGGCGCGCTTAATAAGATTTATTGTTCTACTTATTGTGGTAGCGTAGCGTTTTAATTATTTTAAGGGCCTTCTAGATCAGGGATGGGGAAACTACGGCCCGCGGGCATCTCCGGTCCGCAAAGCGTTGTAATCCGGCCCGTGACCAGTGACCATCAAACAAAAATCAAGTACTATTTGTATGAACAAGAGTTTTCAATAATGAAGCATTGATATACATTGTATATCAATGTAATGAAGCTAAGAAAAAAATATTACTTGGCCCGCCATATATTTTGTTAGTAAATATGGGCACACGAAGGAAAAAGTTTCCCCATCACTGTTCTAGATCAACAAATTTATAGTAAAAACATTCAATATTAATAATGTCTTATGTTTTTGCGAGCACTCCACATAATAAAACTTTAATAGCACGTTAGTGTGGGTTTAAACCTACACCGGGTTCGAACCAGGCATTTACCAATGCAACTTTTTCAATGTCATGTACTTTCTTAGTTAATCTAAGACACCACTGACTAACGGTAAAGGAAAACATCGTAAGGAAACCTGGACTTAATAGTCCGACCCGCAGTGAGCTAGCGTGGTGATTAATGCTCAATATTACTCTGTATGAAAAGAGGCTTTTGCCCTACAGTGGGACAGTTACAGGCTGGTTTATTTATTTATAACCTTTACTACACAATAAAACTTTTACTAGTTTGTCAAATCCTAACGTTTCGAGAGCTTCGTTGCTCTTGTTATAATTGACGTGATAAGTGACGTAATAAGTGACGTAATAAGTGAAGTCATCCTACTATCACAAGAGCTGCAAAGCTCTCGCAAGTTAAAGGATTAAGGAGGAAGTCAAAGGAGATTAGGATTTGAAAGACTAAAGTAACGCGACGAAAATCCGACAAAAAGTTGTTTAATTATAATTCAGTATTATCAAGACAAGTTTTCTTTTCACAAAAATCTCTTAAGCCCGTCACAGACTTAGCTATAATATATACTAATATTTTTATAGCTAGGCATATTACACAGAAATATATATTATGCTGAGTGTGCAGTCACGCGAAAATTAGTATAGAAAATATATAGTAAAATAAAAAAAAATAAACTAAGAAAGCTATAAAAATATTAATATATATTATAGCTAAGTCTGTGACGGGCTTTAAGGTACTCCGAGACTAGCGACAACCAAAATATGAAATAAACCTTGCTGTCGTCGACTGTTTAATTTCTAGTAATTTTCTAGCAGCTAATATTGCGGTTGGCAGTTGTCGCTGATGTCAGAATAATGTTCTTGACTTTTATTCATGAAAAGGTGTAAGTAAGCGCGTTGCTGTCTTTTCATAGCGAATATAAGCCAAGAAAGAAGTACCTATACCTAGTCAAGTTTTCCTGCATTTTTGAACTATTTCAAAATATGTCACTAGGAAATTAAATTTTCAAATTTATTTTATTTTTATTTGAAACTTTAAAAAAAAATTACTGAGGTCATGAAAAGCCGACAGTGTATCTCAACATGCAACTGAACATAAAACAATCGCTAAGCTGTGGTAGCAACAGTGATTTAATTTGACATTTATTTGACACTATGAATGTCAATATTAATTTGAAAAAAAAATAAAACAACTTTTCAAATTTTCGCCTCTCAATATTCATAAAGTTATCAGCTACTGGTATTACCGCATATATTAAGAATTTTACCGTCGAGTAATCGTTAGCAATCAAGTGTCCAGTTACCAATATAATTTTATGATGATTACATCTGTCTGCACACTGTGGCTTCTTATAGACACATGCCACTTGTTCATAAATGTCCATATGTGTGCAAATAGCTTAATGGACATCAGTGGCACTCTGTAAAATTATGACTAAATTGAGACATTCAAATCCGGAGATATGAAGAATTTATTAGATTATCTTAACTGAATTCATTTCTAATTTTAGCAGCTTATACAAATCTTTGACATTGTCCGAGCGAAAGGGATATTAATGGAATAATGCCTTCCTCAATAAACGGGTCATCTAACGCGATGTAATTTTGAAATTGGATAGGTAGTTCTTAAATTCATTTAAACATACAAAGGTAAAATTTAGCTTTGTAATGTACCTATTTTAAGCCTTATAAATAAACTTTACTCAGCACGAGCTTCGGCTAAGACATGTTCCCGTCTCTGTCTTGCCGTTGAAATTTGACAGTTGCGCGACAGTTACAGGGATACCGCTAAGTCTAAGCTTGTGCTAAGTCTATATCTACAATCTACATTTGACCATCTCAGATGGTAGCTACATCATCCCTTTATACGGAGCACTATATGTTCATATCTCACTCGTATTTTTTTTTTCTTTCTACAAAAATTTGATATTTGATATTTATTTATTTACAAAAAATTTAAAGCTTAGTGTTCGCATACTCTTACTCGAACTATTTTCACCCGAATTCAAGTAACGAGTATGCCAAATAACAAACTAGTATTCAGCCCATCCCTAGTTACATTAGACAAAATAAATGAAGGGGAAACCAGGAAAACCTGTGCTCTACCCACAAGGTACCGAGTAGGTGGACAGGCACCGTTTCATTTCTTTATCTAAGGATATCAGTTCCAAGTACCGTATAGTGTCAAACCACTATTAATGCGGTAATATGGTACTTATATCCTGTTGAATATTAGAACAGGATGGCGTATCGTGAGGTAACTGAAGAACTTAAGTAACAGCACGATACGATGCATTAACAAGTTACAATAATAAAGTTACAAATATTTGTAGAAAAAAACTATTACGAGCTGGATTTGAACTTGCGACCTGCAAGGTAAAGCTCTCGCTCGTTTCTACAAAAAATAATGTACTCTATGCTTACTCGTATTTCCTACAAATTTCTAATCTTTAAGTAATCTTTAGCATTGTCTGTCAGTTAGTTAGTACAACATATCGAGCAATATACAGAGTGTTGCTTTAAAGACCTGCTAAATATAGGAGGTAATAAGGCCCAAAAAAAATCGAAGAACTTAACTTCATACAAAATTGAGTAACGTGACTCACTGAATCATTGATGACTGAAGTAATCACGTGACGGATCGAGGACTTCTTCTTCGATCCGCCTTCAAAGAAACCAGCCGTTTTATTTGATAGTTTTAAAGAAGAAGTGGAATCTCCGGGCTTCTCAGAGTCCAAGTTTCAACTGCACCTTGCTCTAAATTACTAAGTATGAGCACCTACCTTCAAACAAATAACCACATCACGGTTGTGTATTCTCCAAAGACAGCTCATAGTTAGAACATCATGTTACATACTTCAAAGGGTCAATTAGGTGTTATGTTTGCATGCTTATTACGTTTATTGAAACTGTAGAGAACATAATTAAATAGTGTACAGTCACAAGCAAAATTACGTACACGCGTAGCACGGTAAGAGAATCATTTAAACGCGTAGTACGACAAGAGAATCATTTAAACGCGTAATAGCACTGCAAGAGAATTATTTGAACGCGTAGCATGGAATTCAAATGATTCTCTTCTGAAACACAACTTGGTATAAGTAAATATTAATACCATATATAATTATACTGACACAATAAATACAAGATTTAGATGTTTGAGCCTCAGCTTGACCCACTTTGTGATTTAGTTGGTCAAGCTACGCCTGAAACCTAAATATTGGGCAGAAGAATATTGGGCGAAATCGTTGCTATTTTTTTTACATTTTAAATACGCGGTCGGTGTTTTTCTTGAGTAAGTAACATATTTCTTCTATACATTGCTACACCCTGTTAAGGTCACAATATATGTCACTCTGTATAACTATTCTTATAATGACTGTTTATAATAATATTTGCAATAAATGATTGAGTATTGAGTACTTTTGCTCTTGACTGTACTAATCCAACTGTGTTGGTCCAACAGCATAAATTATAGAGCAAGTTGTACATACCACTTAGGTACACAGAAATAGTACCCGTTTACAGAAAATACCGCCTCAATGAATACCGCAACGAGTTTTTGAATGAAAATATTGAAACGCATTACGTAGAAACAACAACAGTTTTTTCAGAAATATCCTTCACCTTATTCTTTTATATTTCTAGCATGAAAAAAAATCAGTTTTAAAAATCACATTGACTCGTTGATATTTCGGTTTGAAATGTACACAGTCCACAGATCATTGTAACCACACCTCAGGTGGTCTAAGTCAGTCGGAAAAGCAAAAAAAGAATTTAAAAAAATCTAAACGCTTTATTCTGGTATTTGCTAAAAATATTAGTTTAAGATTTGTTTTTTTTTTTATTTGAAACGTAGTTTGAGATATTTTTTACTAACCGAGTAAACCGTTGAACGGATTTGGATGAAACTTGGTGCAGAGATAAACCATGGCTTGGACTACATTTCAAATTCCATTAATTATTAATTATTTTACATCCTTATTATTGTACTTATTTTCGGACTTTTTTTGAGATAAAAAATATTTTTGAGGGTGGTTCTTTGAAAATTTGAACCTTTTTTATTTATTTTAATAATAATATTACGGTTTGTTGAGGATGGATGGATGGATGTTTGTTACTCTTTTACGCAAAAACTACTAAAGGGATTTTGATCAAACTTTACAGTAATGTAGCTTATACTTCTGAAAAACACATAGGCTACAATTTATCAACACAACATAGGGGCAAAGCCGTCGTACCATGCGGGCAAAACCGTGGACGAAGCTAGTTATAGATAAAACCTTAAACATACAGCTGCATCAAAGCATTCAACAAAAATAGAGAGCCTATTAAAATTCTATAACCGATAAAATAATTCATTGTCAATAAGCGAGAAATACAGTGTTATCTCCATCGAGATACCTGTCGGTGGAACGAGGAATTCCACTTGTCTAGGCCCGGTGTTGAGCTACCCGCTAAAGCCCGTATACATACGTTTAGTATAAGCACTACGGTAAAGTGAGTTTTCCAATACAACATTAAGTAATGTTGATTTGCGATGATTTCATGTTTACTGATCACTTCATCTTTATTTTCTGTTCAATTTATTTTGATTAGAAAGTATGACATTATTGTTCGAAATTTTGTTGTAAGAAAAAATCTGTTACAAGCGGGATTTCAACCCGCGATCTACTGGGTAAAGTAACAGTATAATAAAGTAGTACTAGCTAAAAATGTAAATCAATCTTCAATCTCTTCTAATATTCAGTACCTAGTCCTTTTTTATACGGGGGGAAACCTTCAAAGGCCCCGCCTCCGGGGAAGAGACCGTAGTATGGGCTTCTTACCTCACTAAAACCACCCCGGTGATCACCATCAGCGCATGGAGGGAGGCCCCGGGTCCTCATAAGAGATCGGCTCCGGAAACTCCCCTGCGCAACACCTGTTAGGCACACTTTCGCGGAGACTATAAAAAGTAGCTCTCCGAAGCCTTGCTGTGAACGGCAGCACTTGATCACCATCATCGTCTCTGGGAACGCGTATTGGGCGAATAGACTCCTCAACGTACCACGGTAGTAGTCCTACGGTACCATCTCATAATTTTTCATTACAAAACATTATCTTAATTATAAAACATATATGCACTCAACATGAGCAAGCACCTATCCAGCTTATTTGCATAATACAAGAAATTACATATTCTATATCACAAATTATTTAAATTAAATAATTTATGTAGCAATTTTGTACGTTATTTAGTTATTAAAAGGGGAATTACAAGATTTTCTCCGTGGTACCGACTAAAGTAATTGTACATTTCGCATTAACTATGTAATAATAATTTCTATCGAGTATCCCACGTAATAAGCGTTAAGTCGAGACTTACCTTTGTATATGAGTTGGTGCAATCTGTACGTGTGATTTATGGGACAGATGCGGAAATAAATCGGCGATTAAGTATGGTCTTAGTCGTATATCATAAGGTTACCCTTGCTCTTTACCTCTAGGCTAAAATCTAAGAGCTTTTAAGTTATCGTTAGGTACAGTCATGAGCAAAAATATGTAAACATGTAGAGTTTTTCAAAAGCCAATTCAAGAAAAACGCGTATTTAAAATGTAAACATATTGCAGTTGTGACATCAGTAGATATTAGCAATAGGTTATATAATTTTGTACTCATTAATTCTGTAAATACTTTTAAAAAAAATCATTTGAATTCCTCTACATGTATACATAATTATGCTCGCGACTGTACATTTCTGTTACAGAGATAATTTAAAAATCTTAGTTAATTTAATAATAGCTACGCTATGGCTTAGCATTGCCATTCAACGTGGCAATGCAGCCAGCGTTTTGGTGACATTGCCTACTTGAAAATCAAGTAAATTATCAGCATAAATAAATCGTGTGGTTACGTTGAATAATACCTTTCCAATACCTATAATTTGATTGACTTTTCTATACACCAAACCCCTTTTGTTCATGGGATAGAAGACTTCTATCATCGACTTTATCGCCTATTTTATAAATCGCCGTCTCACGCTCAACCTTCCGATAAATAATGTAATGCAAATTACATACTCGTAATACATATATTACACTCGTTACATCTGTTATGTAATAACGACACGTATTATACGGAGCCACCGTTTAATTAAAATGGCGAATGAAATCCCTAATTATAATGTCAACTGCTACTGTAATTATGACTTGTATTAAAGTACTAGTAAATCAACTATCTTTTTATGGTTTTCAGTTATTAGAAGCGACTTATTAGGTATGGAGGCATAAATGATTAGTCCTTGCTAATAGTCAAGCAGGTCTACAGTTGAATGTAATGACGTTTAATTAAGAGTGCCTCCAAAGTGCGCTTCATACAAAGCTTAGTAGGTAGGTACATTTATTAGGTAAGGATGAGAAAATATTTATTTTGTGTTTGTTTACCTAGACGTATCAAAAAATTACTTTATTAGTCTAGTCTAAACGGTAAATATACGTTATTTCTGTAGTTCCGTACCCAAAGGGTGCTAAAGGGATTATATTATAATTAACAAGCTTACGTCCGTTGACTTGTGTGACTGACCTTTAACTTTAGAACCATAATAGGTAAAAGACTGCTTTTTTTTAAAAAAAATGTGTTATTGTGGCGGATACCATGATAAAATATTTTAAAACTTTAGGGGGTGTCCCTTACATATATTCAAAGATTTCGGTTTTTCTCTATTAGAAAAAAAATAACAAACTAAAAACGGTAATGCATACAAGCTTTAATTCTGTATTGTGTCACCGACACGATGAAAAGGAGTTTTAACATTTTGCGACGACCCTAAGTAATATGGTGGCACGCATAAGATTATTTTATTAATTTATCATGTCATACTAATAAAGAGTGACAGATAAAGTTGTTGATTGATACAAAATTCCACTCATTACATCCACACATCTAATTTCATCTACAAATCTAGTAGTAGACGGTAAAGATCGATGACCATTTGTTCCCACTTGTTCTACTGACCAGTTCTACAGTAGAACTAATGGGAATTTTTTTGTCGCTAGTTCTACTATATTTGATGCAACAAAAGAGTAGAACTAGTGGGAGTCTTTGATTATGATAAGTGGGCAAGTTCATTAAAAATGTTCCATACACATTTTAACTTCCGTCCCTTCATTTACCGTCCACATGAGATACTCATCACCTCTAAGGCTCGAATCAGTCCGTAACGAAGTATTGAATAACTGTACCGCTATCCTGAGTGCGTAAGAGTGGGCACAACTGTACTTGATAACTTCAAGTTATGATAGCAGGAAGGCATTGATAACAACTGGTCCTGCGTGTACTTTTATTTACATGTTCGCTTTTGCGACTTATTTATTTTTAATGCAACTCATTAGTAACGTATCAAAAGTATCTATAAATATTACAAAATGCGAAGTGGGTGAGAGGTGAGTGCTAAATTGTATATACTCGTATGTGGAAGCTTGTAATTAGCAACTGTTCTTAACTATTAATTATCATCTATAGTTTGTTATTAGTCTGTAAGTTTTTTTAAATAAAATAAATAAATAAATAACTGCATCCCTGATAGAGGAAAATCGTAAGTTTAGTCATAGTCCTAGTAGTTTATTTTATTTAGGTAATACAGGTCAGCAATACAAATTGTCGGTAAATTAATATTTGTATAAGTTAATTTAATTATTACACACGAACATAAAAGATTAACATCAAATAAATAATTAAGAATAATACAAGGGACATGGAAGAGTCACAAGAATATTTAAAAACGTAATAATTTAACTATGGACTCCGCATAAATGTTGTTGTTGTTGCTGTTGAAAGTTTAAAAAATATAATAATCCTACTACTATTATAAAGGCGAAAGTTTGTAAGTATGGATGTATGGATATATGGATGTTTGTTACTCTTTCACGTAAAAACTACTGAATGGATTTGAATGAAACTTCACCACAATATAGCTTATACATCAGAATAACACATAGGCTACAATTTTGAACCTGAAGTCCACGCGAACGAAGTCGCGGGCAAAAACTAGTAAGAAATAAACACTTTATTAAAACGATGTGCTAAAGATTAAAACTAGAAACTTTCTACGGTTGTGCCGTATCCAATGTTCACAAATAGTATTAATTCATAACGGTGAAAATAAGGTCAAGTCTTGAACCAACATCCCAATTCCCATACATCCAAAAGTAACCACTTGACGAAGTTTATATAAGTTCAGTTAAACATAGTTCACACCACGAATCTTAAATAAGAGCAAACGACGAGGCAAGCCCAAAAAATGTCTGAATGCACTTGAAGATTAGCGTTGGATAGGTAGAAAAGAGCTTAGAAACGACCCTGTTGGATACTCTTCCTTCATATCTATAGTCTTTACCGGAGTAACTATTTATTAATCTGTGTCGGGGGTGACATGACCATTTATGGTCAAACCCTCTAAATTCCAAATAAAGATTAAAAATAAAAATCTATAGTCCCATTTGTAGAAATCGTGATCCTCCATTTTAGGTGCCGTCTTGGCCTTGAAATAGTTTGGCACCAAATTGTTGTAATTTTATTATTATTGTATTCTATTACAATGGGTTCAAATAACAAGAAATAGCGTAGCGGAAGAAAAATGCCTAATCCACGCGGACAACGCGATCGAAGCTAGCTATAAATATGATAGTCTGTGGTTATATGCATGGATGCTAGTATTTTAATTACAACTAAACAACGGATTTTGATTTTTGATTTTGATGTTTCTAGAGTAAATCCCGAATAAAGCATAAGCTTTTTCAACTAATTTGCGTTAAGAAGTTCATAGTAAAATATACATTAGTGATCCACCATTAGTTTCTAATTAGTTTTTATTTTTAATCGATATCTATTTCTGCAAAGAAAGAGACATTTTATTCCTGGCCGTGGGTGTCGTATAGAGCGATTCAAGATATTGTATCAAGTGGATGGGCCGCTACTACTGATAACATCTGCTGCAAAAACCAGTTGCGGAGGGCCAATAATATCTCACAACATCTTACGCTCAAAGCTACGCACTTCTATTGCAGACGAAGAAATTATTAGTAATTTATTTTGTAATACTGTGAAAAAATTTACAAAAAGCTATGTGGGTTAAAAATGAGCCTAATATTTGTAGACATTAGTAGGCTTGATGTTTGACCCATCTTTTAGTATAAAGACTATATTTCAATATCAAAAGATGACCGTAAATAGACACCGGCCGTCATCTAGGTAGTGCATCTAAACGCGATATATCAAACATAAAAAACGTACTATATTTAGCGAGAAGCAACTACTCGTGGGAAACCAGTCCCCTTACGGAGGTAGATATTATGTCAGCCTAATGAAGTTTTTTCCATCTTCCTGCATTCTATTAACATAATCACTACTCTATTTCCTTGAGATTCATACAAAGAAAAGGTTTTATTCATTTAGAAGCGTTGTTTCGCACCATTGATACTAGGTTATTAAACTTCACATAATATATGAAGGTATCGATTGAATTCTCATACATCGATTGCAATATGCAAATAAATCAGGACAAACTCGGAAGTAATTACGCATTGGTTACGTAACACAACCCTGAACCTGTATTGAGGTTGGTCGCGGCCAACGAACGCAGGTTGCGTGCGACTAATGTGCGACCGCGTGGACTTGATCGTTTTAGATAACTATGGACACACGTTATAAAGTAATTTAAGATCGTAATAATCTACTTTAGTTACTTGTTAGGTGGTAATCGAATTTTTAACTTGATTTAGATTCAATCTCCAAATAAATAGACATTAATTTAATTGAATACAAATATATTTTTTAAATCTAATTTATTTATTTGCCGCTTATTTGCAGATTTACAAAATAGGTATGATCTTATTGCATTACAATGTCCTACTTACATTCTACAGTTACCTATATGCTGTGCAAATATTTAAGTTAGGTACTCAATTTCGTATTAGTACGTATGTTGTAGTATATGGAGTAATGACAACTTAAATCATTATGTATTGTTAATTGTAATTGGTAATTTCTATAATTATTATAATAATGTCAAGGTTTTGAATGTAGAATTGAATATTAATTTAATAAACAAACAGGCATCGTTACACCGTACCCAAACATCAGGAAACTCATAAAATATTACAATAACGTATGCTCTCTCCATAATAACCATTTAATAATCCTCAAGGGATAAAACATTAAGAACGCATTGAATTAAAATCATTTGACCGCTTCTTTACTCGCTACTAAGGCGTGGGAGCAAATATCAAGAGACGCCTCCAGCGGTCAATTATAATGCTATAAAACTTTAATACAATTATAAAATACACTTACCGTAATATTTTTATTGTACACAGTGGGATTCCTGTTTATGTGTCATATCACCACTTTTAAATTATTACATCCATAATAGTAAAAAAAAATACCATTAACTATTTTTTTTTACCAAATACATAATTACATATTTATTACAGAAGTAATGTGTTAAACAAGCTTATTTTTTACGAGCGAAAAGGTTTAATAGCAAACATGATGTTCTTCCAGGTCATTAATATCGTGTTATTTTAGTATAATGTTGTCAGATACGTAAATATGTACCTTTTAAAGATACATTTGATTAACACGTGCAAATAAAAATTGTCTATACGATATTTTAAATTTATAAAAATACTTAATTCTCAAGAAGTAGTCATCGCGCTATAGATTACATCGAAGGTGCCTTGATCTGTTATTGACGTTAGGTCATTTGTAGCGTGAATTAATTATAAGACGAGGCGAAGGTAACTCAAGACTTTCTACGCATTCCCAGTGAATATTGATTGGAATTTCTTTGCAATTAATTACTGAAGATCGTCGGTTAATGTCAAAGGAATTCTAAGGCGCTTCTTCTTAATTCTGTCGCTAAGATAGAGTTAATTGCCTTCACAAATTGCCCGGCACCTACATTCCTTATGAAGAAAGACCATATTACATATTACCTATATAGACAAAGAAAAAGCTCAAGTGTTGCTGTAATAGATTTTAATTTATACTAATTAAATACTGGAGGTGATTAATGCTCGATCCTTCTCTATATTTTAAGAAGACTTTGCCCTGCAATGGGACAGTTACAGGCTAATTTATTTATTTATTATTTTAAATACTGGAGAAAGAGAGGTGAGATGATTTTTTGGGTTCGCATATAAGGAAGTATTTAAACTGATCCCGCAGGCCGGGAAGGTCCAATTTAATGGCATAAAATAGCCCTATAAACATAGCGAAATATTATTCCATTAAATATTAAATTGAAAATGACGTGCTTCATGTTTTTTTTAAGACTGAGAATAGACAAGAGAGAATCTGTGAAAACTTCACTTTTATGAGAAAATTAAGAGAGAATTAATCAAATAAACATCAACGGGGAATACCTGTCAAGAACCTGTGCCAAGTAATTTATACTTGGTGGCCTGAAGCACTTTCGTTAACATATAAAACTTCATTTTATGTTGCAGACACAATAATAATTTTTCAGTCAACGCCAAACAATTTATTTTATACCGCCCAAACATTTGGTTTAAAAATCCAACCAAAATTTAATCGCTCCCATCTTTGTTTATCCAATATCGATTCCAATTAAATTGCAACCAAACTAAATATAACTGAGCATACAGATGGCTCGCAGTTTAACAACCTTCTATCAGATTAGTTACAACACGATGCCGGGATCGTGTCAAGATCGCGAACTTAGATTTGCTCTTATGGTAAACATGTCGTGTGAAAACTACTGCCCTACTACTGACCTTAAAGCCCTACATAACGGATTATTCAACTATTTACTGAACCCTCAAGATTGATCTAAAATTGTGATAGATGGCTTGAAATCAAATTAGCATGGAATATTATTGTAAAATATTACCTATAAAACAGTACTTATCGTGACTGACTAACAGACAGCGAGCAACCTAAACCACCCTGGCTTAGATTACACATTTTAGAAAAAATATTGCCAAAGAAGTGAACTAAGGAAGGATTTTATAAAATTAGGGATAAAAGTATCCGTAATCAACACAGAAGAAGTCACGGGCGAAGCTCCAATATAAAAATACACTAAAACAGAAACATACAATAGTAAATTCAAAAAATATTATTAAATTGCAGTACAAAATCAACGACACAATCTACAATAATAAATAAGAGACATTTCTCAACAAATCATAATAAAAACACAAGCACGTACAAATTAAATAAAAAAATAACGCATGACAGTTGAAGCTCATCCTAAAACCGTTGAGACAATTTAGATCGTTCAACTTGAACGTGACGTCCGGTACTATTTTCGTAGAAAAAATGCCAGTTCGAGGATCTAGCCTGGCTCGGTAACCCTCTCCTGAGTCATCTTAACCGCGGTACCCTGTTATCGAAAACAGAATCAGTACGGTACTGACGGTCAAAAAGAGCAGTAACTTTACAAACGATAACATCCGACACAATGAGTTTCCAACTCAATCGTGCTCTGCGGCAAGTGTTGTGTTTAATCATGGTGAGCTTAATCTTAATTTAAAATTAATTAATCGTGAAAAAACTATTACGAAGTGAAATCATAGAGGAAAAATGCATTCACGCGCAAACGCAGTCAGTTCAGCTTCGGAAATAATCCAATTTAAAAAGCAAGAGTTAATCACAGAGCTCACTAAATTTACAGAAAGAAGTGAAAGTTTGTTACGATTAAATATAAAAACAAAAATTTTAAGTTGATTCAGTAATAAAACATTTCTATTACGAGCACAATCGTGAAGGTCAATTGGGGGCACGGACGGACGGTATATTATTTAATGTTGTTAATGTAATTATGAGTATTTACAGACGAGGCCATAAAAAAGAAAGTTATGACACAATCGATGCTTCAATAACTCAAACTCCTTATGGTATAACTTTGAACTTGTTTTACTAAGCGAGATCTGCGGCTAATGAGATTAGTGCTGAAGTTATCTCAAGTCGCATCTAAATTATTATATCCACATGCTACCTTTAAATTGAAACACATGATCTTAAATAAACACTTAATTGTTTTTTTCTTCTTTGAAAATGAAATATAGCTACATTAAGTGTTGAGTCTGTATCATCAAAAGTAATTATAACGCTCGTAACTTTGCGTTGATGAGTTGATAAGATCACAACATTCATATTTTATAGTTTTTCAAATAATTTGAGATAGTTGAACTGTTCATTGAGCGAGAAAAATATATTAATTTTTTAGAACGAACAGGACAAGGTACTTACAACTATTTATTTTTCTAAGACATCAGAACATTACTATGTTTTTTTATACTAATTTTTTTTAATCCAGCAGGCATGGGAAAACAGAAAAACATAAAACTAATTGACTTGATTAAATTTTAGCAAACGAAAGCTACACTTATTTATATAAAATTGGGTCAATACTATTACAATTCAGCGAGTATTCATTAAATAATTTATACCTAGTATTTATTTGAGTCAAAACCGTGAGAAAACTTACATAAATTAGTAAAAACATCGACGCGTACAGGTACTCTACAATTTGAATAAATGCCTTCATGCATCAGATCTCACACCTTCGCAATTTGATTGCGATTACATTTTATATTCCACATCGAATATGAAGCTAAATTGAATGCCATAAAATAAAATCATTGATAACAGTTGGCTAGTTACTATACTAACGCCCATTATAGCATTAGCTCTTTTGTGTAAAGTAAAAGGAAAAATTGTTGTAACAAATACGATCAGCGGTTGTGGACACAAAAAGGTCTTTGTTGTGAGTTAGTCGGGTGTCAATATACGGGTTAGTGGGCCAGATAAGTGAGTACGTCTACCAGCTTATGACGATAGCAATCAAAATTGGATGTCTCAGCGGGTGGACTTTGTAATTGTTCGCGGGATGATGGCTCCGCGCGCTTTGACTAAACGAAAAGCATAATCATGTAAACGTTCATAATATTTACATTTTAGAACATAAAACAAAACATTTAATACCTGTCTTTTTTATTTACACAGGAAGTAAACTATTATTTTTCGTACCACAGAAAGAGATTTCTTTAAATGCCTTAAATCCGGACCTAACAAGTTTATGTTCAAAATTAAATTAAAGCCACAAAAAGTAAAACGAAACGTTCTTTTGTAAAAAATGCTGTAAAGGATAATCGTCACTTAACAGGTTTATTAACCTGATCTAGCAACAAACGTGACGAGGTAATCGACAAATCGCAGGGTACATGACCGTGAAGCATTGTTACGAATAAGAACCACCGCGCACGAATCACTCCATTCGTATACCGACACAGAATTTCAAAACCTCTAGTAAATATATCAGATGGAGTCCTTCCTCAGTGGCTCAGAAAGTTCCAACGAAGAAACAAGTCTTCACAATCGGAAGCAAAATGAGAAATTAATAAAGTGTATACGCAAGAGCATTGACACAGAAACCCTCACCGAGACAAACGGGGATGAATGAGATTGTGGTACGCGATCCGAGAACTGCTTCTAGCGATTTCCCATCATTGTTACGATAACTAATGACAACTCGGATAGATTGACGCACTTTCAACGGATCTATAAATTGTTACACTACATTCTTATGTTACTTGCGAAAATAGCCTTAATGACAAATAGCATTCCATTGACGATTGTTACGCTTCTTATATGAATAAAGAGATTCATAAATCAACGTTATTCTTTGATTTCAGACGGTTCCTCTACCCGCCGGGTCGACGTCAGTGCTGGCGAAGCCGACAAAGTACCACTACTATCCTCACAATCAGCACATCTATTTGTTGCCTGAATGCGCCATTCAACAGGTAATTAACGCTTTTGTTTTAAAGAAAGTTCCGGAACTGAAACGAGAGAAATCCTAGCTAATATTGTGGCTAATCGGTATGCTATCCGGTCAATATAATTGCGAGCATTGTTAAGACGTAGGTAATAAAATTCATGATATCGTTTGTGCTCAGGAAAGTTGCGCAATCAATTTGTTTTAGTTCTAAAACACTGCAACGCTGGACAATGCTACTATTATTCGAAGTAAGATCACTCGTAGAGTCGGTCAGTCTAATCAAAACCTGCAGAACATCAGCTAGTTAATTAAGCAAGTATAGATCAATCCATGTCTGTTATACCAAAGTTAAGGAATCCCGTCCCGGTTTAGAACGAAAACCGTTCGCTTTGCAGTATGTTGGTTCGTTAGCTTCATATGGCGGTGACATTACATTACAGGTATGCAACGCGGTGTACGTGCGACTAAACTACACGCAGCCTCTGTGCGCGTGCCCTGCTCGGTACCGAGACCCGTGCTCCGCTAGCCTCAACGCCGACGACCTGCATACTACGCGGCTCACCACAGACTCGAAAAAAAAGGTAACGCTCCAACATAATTGGATTTGACGCACTGAATTCATTCTTCGTATTCCCATAGTTATTTTTTGTGCAAGTATTGGCACGCTTGTTGAAAAAGGAATTGATTCCGCTAAATATAATGCATTTAACAAAGAAGTATACAAACATATTAGTTTTCACCATTAAATTGTTCAGTTCTGAGACCTGGTCACTGATCATTTGAGGTCGGTTGAAGAATGCCTATACCTACCTACCAATACGCTCAAAGTCTCTCTCACGCTAAAGTGTGTTGTAACTGAATAAAACATTTTCGCCCATATCGGTCGTATAAGTGATTCAGGCGCTACAAAGAATCGCGTAGTTGATTTAACTGTTGTATTTTAATTAAGTATTTGCTTTTGGTACAAAATCTGATCGATTATCAAATTAACTGACTGGTATTACTGTCACGCAAATAACTTCTTTTAAACCTTTTCAATGTATATACGTAACTCTACTTTTCAATTACACATCTATACCAATTAACAAAGTATCTGATAATTGCTTTATTTCTACTCCAGTTCGCGAACAAAGCTGTGACACTGGTAAAGACTTGCGAAGCAGTCTCAGAGATGAGAGAATGTCGAGCGCCTAGAGACTGGTCGTTACTGGCATTGCAGAATATTAGAACTGGCAAGTCTCACTACCTAGTCATCTGCCGGTGTCCTGAAGATCATATATTAGGTAAGAGTCTAAAATGTCTAAATAGTAAATAGTCTAAGAATCTAAAATTTTTAAAATTTAATATAATCAGACAAAATAATTTAAGCCGCTTAACTTACTAAATTTTTTTTATTAAACATTTTGTTTCTTGGATGGCTAATGATAAGAAGAGCTCAAAATCAAAATGACATAAAGCAATAGGAAATTAAAACCGGACGATTAGGGAATACTTGCTGGCTAGAATTTCTGCATGCTAAACATATTTGCTAAAGAATTTTTGAGTATTGTCACTTCAGCAAGAAACGTTGTCTGTTTAGTATTGACTTCTGCACAGAATGCCACAAGGGACAATCTTAGGTAGGTACACTCCTAACTAAGAATCCCTATTGTCCATTATATTTGGATAAGAATGTCTTTTATTAACTACTGTTACTTACATGGTTTGGCCAACAGTATAAGGGACCATGCGTTCCATGTATGTGGACAATTCTAATTGCATTGTATACAGTAGGCACATTGTAATATATCATTGGCCCCATAGAATGCCAAATAAGTTTATTCGTGATACTGCTAAAACCTGATTATAGGAATACAAGTCAAATGTGCGGTCCACCATGCCAGCCCAAATTTAGAGTAGCTTCACTACCTCTATAATCGGTTTTCCACATTAGAATGTACGACACAATTTCTTCACTTCAAAACGAACGTTTTTGTTCTTTCTAACTTTTTAGTGTGTTTATGAAGTAGGCCCCCACTTTTTCGGAACTCAGTTATCAGCAACACACAAACAAAGTGAACTTAGGTGTTATAAGAGGTTTACTATCGTCCGATGAGGAGTTCCGAAGTTAGGACAATATTTATATAGGATCAATCTGAGAGTATACTCTTTCAAACAAAAAAAAAAGTTAAATACTAATCACGGAGTAACTATAGGTGTACAAACATAAAAAAAAGTACGTATCGAATTGAGAACAGGAGATTCTTTTTTCAAATCTATTAAAAACTATATTGAAATAACCATACCTACTTACATCTATTTTTTTGTTGTACCTACTACATGAACAAAAAATATAAAATTTCAGAAGGGCCCATGTCTCACGACCAGCCGACATACGCATCAGTACCAGGCATCAGAGTGTATGGCATGATGTGTGTGCGACCTACTACTGCTTATCACTCAGGTTGGTATACGCCTATTTATCATACTTGAATTACTGGATTAGTTTTTCTAATGGCCGAAGTTTTGAGGTCATGTAAGGAAAGGTGTTAATAAACCTTTCCATGTTTTGAAAATCATGTTTGTCAGAGATTTTGATTGACCTTTTTTTTCAACAGCATACAATAAAAACAGATACTCCGGCCTAACAGTCCAGAGTACCACAGGCGCCTATAAAGTGGACTACTCTCAATCACACGCGTACCCCGACAAACCCGTGTACAATAGGTATCACACACACAGTTACACAGAGCCCTACTACAACCGAAGATCACGAGTAGCGAGGACCCGGCGATCGACGGCAGAATACCCCCCCTTTCCATGGTACAAAGTTATCGAATTAGCAAGGTCATTACATTGGATCAATTAGGATCCAACCTCTTTTTAAATTTAGGATTTTAAAAAAGTTTGTTGGCTTCATAGAGGCTTTATGTTAATCGATTCCGCCTCTTTGAATTCAACTTATACTTGAAACATTCCATTTCGAAGCGCTTTTTCGCTTAATTATTACAGAATTTTAGAAATACTTGCTTACTAACTTTCCCATTCTAAACGTAATTGTTTAGTGTGGTGAAATTTATTTTTGGACGCCTATAAAATACTCAGTACGACTGCATTTACTAGATTAATATATAATTAACAATAATTTTATTTATTGAAATTATAATAGTGAAGCCGTTATGAATGGGGTGAACATGTTACTAGCCTGAATGTCTCTGCAGCTTGGTAGTTTATGATTGTGTAATGTAATGACATTAAATTTTGCTTTGTAATATAATATAGTAATAAATTCAATCAGAAAAAAGTACTTATTAATAATGTAGCGTAATATCACTTCCGATAAATCAAATATTTTGATCTAGGATAATAATGAAAACTATCCCAGTTCTGATGCCAGTCTTTGAATCAAGAATGCCTGTATTTTTAATAATGATGCGTCAGTATGCAGGCTATCCCACCAACATTAAATCCCCAAGTCATCAAATATTCCTTCTTTAAGTACATCAATGTAATTTTTCCAACTTATTTTAAGTAAATATACTAACTGGTGTAATTTATAGCATAAGAATTGTAACGAATTTATAAATTCAATATTAGAAATAATTAAAAACGAATTTTAATTGAAATTACGTAATGGAAAAAAGCTAGTTTCGAAAGTAGGGTATTTGTATTTTATTATCTGCATTCACAATACGTAATTTATTTCACGGTATAATGTAGTTTAACAATTTTGCCAGAAATAGAAATAACCATGACTATTAGATTTTAAGTTTTGGATATTACAATTGCAAATAAAATAATTATTTTCTTCACCTAAAGGTGGTTCTGATTACATAATAATAAAAGTTTTAACATTTTTTTAAATGTGTACACAAAAGATATGTGATAAGAATTCAATGTTTTATTTTGTGTAACATTTAAGTGCATTTCTAATTATATAAATGTACGTTTAGTAATTACAATTTTTTTAAGAACCATATTTATACTTAGAATAATAAATTGTAAATAGTACTTAGTTATAGAAATTACAATATTTGTAATTACGGAAAATAAATTTAACTGACTTTTTATGTTTTCTTTACTTTACCCACAGAAATAAATTGTAAAAAATCTTCGATTGTTGTCAAATCATCGTTTCAACTTTATTGCTGTGTATTAAAGTTCATATTTAAATGCAAATCTGACTTACCTAATACTTTCTGGTCGACAACGATATCGCAGGAATACATGGCTGCCATCAAACGTTGGGGTTGTGCTTGGAACGCTTTTCTGCAGCCATCCTTTACTGCTGACATTATTTGACCTATGAAGAAATACAATAGGTCGGTCATCAAGATTAGCAGTGCAAGAGAGACTATTTTATTTCCACTGGTGGCGGATTGGTTACGGACCGCTTTGTCGGTGAGGCTTCGAACCTGGCTTTGTATTTTTTTTCAGAATGTGACATTTTCAATGTCATATGACATTCTGGGCTGACACAATTTATATTGTCATCAACACGCTAAGAAAAAGAATGTCATATATGTAGGTACTTTCTTGGTTAATCGCCAATGACTAACAGTGGACGAGAACATCGTATGAAAACCTGGATTTAATAGTCTGAAATAATAGTCTGAGCTAGCGTGGTGATTAATGCTCGTTCCTTCTCTGTACGACAAGAAGTCTTTGCCCTGCAGTGGAACAGTTACAGGCTAGATTATTTATTTCCACTGTAGAGGCATATATGCGAGCACGGAGTCTTTTATCGATTTTTCGAAGATAATTATAATTCATTCATTTTCAACAACTTCATAAATGTTACTACACTTCAGGCTTTTAATTTAACGGAAAACGAGTTTGTTGTGTATAGGGCCATAGTACAACAAAAGCTTTTGAAAATGAAGAAAGAAAATACATACCTGATAAAGGTCCAAAATGTGCTCCATCTTCTCCAAGAGTTTTATCTAAAGTCCACTCTTCAACGCAGAAAGCAACGCCCATCATTGGCTCGTCACACAATGGCCCAGCCAACGAAGCCAACTGGAATCCATTTACAAAACTACTCTCATATTCAAACCTAGGGTCTTCCGTAATTTCCTTTTCATGATGTAAGTACTTCGTATTATAATCTGCAGTTTGATTAAGAAGCAAATTTGGACCACAATTCCTAGGTCCTACAGACCATAATTGATCGACGACATCCTTCCATTCAGGACCGGCTTTTTCGCATGTAGTTTGAAGTTCATCCTTAAATGCTTGTATTAGTTTTAAAATGCGATCAGAAAGTTTATGTTTTGTTCCGTTAATTTGTAAGTCTTCTAATTTAGTTTCTATTTTGTCATTTTTGTGTAGGCCTAGTAACGTTTTTATATATTGGGAGATCACTTTAAGTAATTCAGTTGACCTATCCAGTAAAGCTGTTATTTCAGCCGGTATTGGTTTAGCTCTAATCTTTATTCTACTTTGTTTGTTATTTGTATAAACTGTTATAACAGGTTCTATATCTTTGTCTATGGCTTTATCTACAACGTTTTGGGCGTCTATTTCTTCGTTAGCCATGTCTATTTTGGGGGGCTCTACTATTGTTTCTCTAAATGGAACTATGGGTTCTGACACTTTGATCGATATTTTTGCGTAATGGGTTCTGTAAAAGAAAATAAAATTAAGTACATCAAATAACAAGAAGGATATTATAAATAACGGATTCAATGACACTGTCGAGAATAAATAACTCCTAATTTGTTATACTATGCCATGGTGTCAACTATATTTACTTCAAATCTTCAAGACATCTCTCCAAATGAACTTCTCCAGCAGTGACTAGCACGTGTTCGCCTGTTTCTTGCAGTAACACTTGAACGCAAGAATCTGACTGGTTAAGCAGTTTCAAACCTGTAACATACAATAAATTAAAGTGATTTAGGAAAATATACTTTAGTTTCTATACAGAAAGTTTAGTTTCTGCTGCAGCTTTCTTATTTTTAATACATTTTTCAATTGTTTAGGCAGTGTGTTAGTTTTCAGAAATCAATTTAACTTACAAATCATACATGTATTTTTAGAACTGAATTAAATTCGTTTGAATTAAATTTGTCTGATTGAAAAATTGTTCGAACTGTCAAGACAAGTTAAAACTTATATTAAATTATAATCTTTTTTTATTAATTTATTTATGTTTAGTTGGATTTTGTATTATAATTTTTGGAGCTAGGATAACTAAATTTTGAAAATTTAAAGGAAAAAGGTCTTTATTTCAAAACTCATAGAAGTGATACTTCAATAACTTACCCTTGACTAGTTTTGGTAATTGTGACGGATATTTAGGTTCTATAGCTACTCTTAATATGGGTACTACTGAGTATTGCATTTCACTAAAAGCAGGACACGCGATGGTACTGCTCAAGGTAGCTGTTCTGAGTACATGGTCTTCTAAGCCACCAATGCCTGGAATCAAAATAATAAATTTAAATATACTACTTCCTTCCCAAACTGTGCGTTGCGGCACTACCTCAGGGAAGACGCGAAGCGATCTATATAGATTGCCTATCTTTAAGCCCGTCACAGACTTAGCTATAATATTTATTAATATTTTTATAGCTATTATTACTTACTATATATTTTCTATACTAATTTTCGCGTGACCGCACACTCAGCTTTAATATTAGTAATAGTACGGTATATTAATATATATTATAGCTAAGTCTGTGACGGGCTTTAACGATACGACCAACTCGCATAAGCGCCGCGCGCTTTCTGATCTTAGTTTCTAATAAAAATTATAAATGTTATTTGGAGTTTCGTACTAAGCTTGAGCTACTCAGGACTTTACACCTTCATAATTATATTTTCAGATAGGACACCATTTATGACAAAGGATTTTACTGAAATGTGCAGAATTAAATATACTAAAAGATAGGTCTTACCAATAATATTTCCTGCTATTGCTTCATCAATTATTTCTAATTCTCTGCCCATTAGGATATACAATGACTTAATCCTGCAAAAAAAAATTATTAGAAATTGCGCTGACAAATAAATATATTTCAATCTATCATTTTTATTCATCATCATCATCAGCCGGAAGACGTCCACTGCTAAACAAAGGCCTCCCCCATAGAACGCCACAATGAGCGACAACTTGCCGTTTGCATCCACCGGTTACCCGCGGCCTTGATAATGTCGGCGGTCCACCTGGTGGGAGGCCTACCAACGCTGCGTCTTCCGGTTCGTGGTCGCCACTCGAGAACCTTCCTTCCCCATCGGTCATCGGCTCTTCGAGCGATGTGGCCTGCCCATCTCATCATCATAATCATCCATCATTTTTATTATATTTACAATATTTTAAAGGTCATACTTACTCTGCACAAGTAATGTGCTCATCACTCAGCAAGTCTTTCAAATTCTTATGAGGATCTACTTGGAAATCTTTACTAAGTACTTTGGAAGGATCATGTTTGGGGCCCAAAACATAAACTTTGTCTCCTTTCTTAACCTTACCACTAAATATTCTAGCAAAAGCTATAAACACAGGCTGATCTTTATCTTCTTCTTCAACCACCTCTTCTACTTCTGCAGCTTTCTGTTTTTCTTCTAGAGGAACACCTTCAAGGCCTTCAAGTTTATTTTGTCTCATTTCTCGCAACTGTCTTGCTCTTTCCCTCCTCAAAGCCATTTCCTCAGCCGTCAAAGCTTTCGGTTTATTCTCTGGTAATATACTTTTATCAACAGTAAACATTTTAGATATAAAAATAATTAAAGGCCTATTGTCATTACTATTACAGGCTACAAAGTCTTCTTTAAGCTTCTGTGTTTCAGGAAAGAAGGAATCGAAGTCTCGTATTCTCGAACACATTAGTTTCTCGACTTTTTCGGGAAGAATCTCTTTAGGTGATGGAAGTTTCTCGCAAACCATGTTGAGTACTGTATGTGATAGCGGCAACCATTGAACCATTACAGATTGGAGTTGAACTCTTGAGTCTGTATGTCGTAGATCTCTAGTTGTCAGTTTTATACCAAGCTTCTCACATATAACCGGAACTTTTTCCTTTTCATTCCTAATGGCAACTGTTTCATAAACGTTCCACAGATTATCTAATATAACTTGAACAAAAAGAGGTTTCTTTGCCTTCTCTTGGGCTCCTTTCATGAAGCGTTTTGTTTTTGTATTCAAGTAAAAGTCTCCCCAAAGTACTTTACGTAAGATTTCTTCTTTGACACCTAAAATGACAGTAAAATAATCTTTATTCATAAAACTACATTATAGCATATTATGAAATATATTAGCAATGTGAGCAATGTCATGTTACGCTATTTTCTTACCTCATGGCCACCCTAGACTTGCCAACCTGGGCATGTACAGCCCTTAAAGCCATTACAATCACCTTCATAAAAAACCAGTCAATCATGTAAACATTATGTGCTCTAACAAATGTTAGTACCAGTGCTCCAGACAGTGGTCGAAATTTTTATTCATATTTTTTATATATTTTTTTTATAAAAAATTTTTTTTTATTAATTTTAGTTTTCTGAACTTGTCCAATAAACTTTTACTGTGCCAAGTTTCACACTCTTCCGTGCGCACAATATTCCCAAAAGGCGATCCACAGTTCACAAAATCGTCGCCGTCGATATACCTAGATATTAATAACACTTACCCAGTTTATCGGAGAACAATTTAGCAAATGTATGAATTGTGAAGCCCCATCCATCAGCAGCACTAGCAAACACCACATTGCCATGTTCTGGTGAGAAGTACAACTGGGAGTCATCAGCGTCTTCTAAAGCAGAAGTCCAGTCGTAGAAGTTATTGTCTTCTTTAGTTATCTGCTCTTTTTGTTGCTGAAATTTAAATTAAATAATTGAACACCGCCCGTTGTACAACTTTTGTTAAAATTATTTCTCTTTTATGCTTTGTTAACTGGTGTGCAATAAAGAATATAATAAATAAAAATAATAACCAATTGAGTCAAAGTAACTAGAATACTGTGTTTATTAGGTATGTATCAAATTAATTATAGTTTTTTTTTGGAAAACCAACAGCTATACTAAACAAAAGAATAATAATAAAATATAGGGACATAGAAAATGGTTATAATTTAAGTATATTTATTATTTTTTTTAAATACGATATTTTTTGTTTAGGCGGCCTAAGTTATCTTTTTTAGATAGACAAAACCTAAAAATGTTGCAATAAGTAAATAAAAAATATTGCACATAATTAGAGAGGCAGTAAATAAGAAATCTATACGGATTTTTTATTTTATTGAACCTTTGACAAGGGCGCCAGCGTCAAGTAAAAATTGATTTCCTTTTGTGTCTCATTTCCCAGTGTTTAAAGGTTTAAGATTTGTTATAAAGGTTTATACTTAATCTTTTTTTGAAGGTTAAAATAATTTAGTAAACTATCAAGAATACCTGTTTCTCCATAGTAGACTCTTCATCCTCGAAGACTCCAGTAGTGAACAACTCTCCCATAACTGCATTGACTTGCTCCAGCAACTGCATCAGGTGTACGTAAGCATCTAGAGGAGTTAGCTGCATATCTAATATAAGCCGATCGATTTTGTTGAGTATTAACACTGCACGGATATTTTCTGAGTACGCTTGTTTTAGTACTAGTCTTGTTTGTGGACACACTCCTTCTACGACATCAACCTAAAAATGTATAATAAGATTATAATTAGATTTATAATTTAGCGAATTATATTTACGTTTACTACTATTTAAGTATTTTTAATAAAAAAATGTTGCATAATGTTATTAAATTTAGAGTTTAATAGCTTATTTGGGATGATATGGGTTAACAGTAACAGTAATAGCTTATCTACGGTAAGGACGCTGGCAACTCGTAACAGTTGATGTCTTTGTCACATTTCTCTGTGTTTAACGGTTTAAATCATAACTTTAATTTCAATATTATTAGGTTATTAAAGACTCAATATGTCTATAATAGTAACAATTTATAAAATTTGGGTATTTTAAATAATCTAATAAGATAAAAATAAAATTAAACTTACAACAACAATAGCTCCATCACAAAGTCTCACTGCAGTAGACACTTCACTAGAGAAATCGATATGTCCTGGTGAGTCTATCAAGTTTACCAGGTACTCCTGCTGATCCAAACAGTGGTACAGTGCTATACTGCTACTCTTCATAGTAATACCTCTCTCCTGTTCGTCGGGCCTACTGTCCATATAACGCAGCTTTCCCGACATTCTCTGGGATATTATCCCATTACTAGATATCAAAGAATCCGCCAAAGTAGTTTTCCCGTGGTCCACGTGCGCCACGATACAAATATTTCGAATATTTGTAGGTTTGTTTTGAAGTTCTAAAAGTTTTGATGAGTCCACGAGCCGCATTTTAAATTTTTTAACACAAACTTGTTATGCACGCTTGTAATGTGGTGTAACTGGAATATACTGATAATTTTAGCCTGATAACTGCAGTAGATATTGCGAAAATTGCAAGAAATTGCACAACATGAGTTAAAACTTGTGCGACATTATTGGACATTGACATTGACATAATTGTCACTTGACAGTGACATATATATTTAAGTTCGAAAACGTAACGTTTTATGAGGTACCATATCTTTATTGAAGATATATAAACTTAACTAAAGATAAAACAAAAAACCTAAATAACTTAAAAATAAAATAATGATTAACCTATAAATAAAAAACTGAGTTTAGGTTGCTGCCTGGGGAAATCGTGCCGAGGATGCTAGCGGCGTTACCCCGTTGAATAGCCAAACTGAGGCGTTGACCGAGGTAACTGCCAGCCCTCCGGTCACCAGCGGTATCCACCAGCCTGGAGGAAAGCTCTTTGAAAAATTTTCGAGCACATGGACCCCATGAGCCCATGGTCTCTACCCCAAACGGCACAAATATATAATTGTCACCAATTGATGAATATTTGAGCCGTTTGAGGTCCTCCGCAGCAGTGGCCGCTGTGCCTGCCTCACGAGACGAGCCCATCACGTGAGAAGGAGCAACGGTATCCACGCAGGTCGCATCCCAAACCAACGACATGCCCCTCTTCCACGGTATAAGGGTCATACCGTCGGGCCGCTTGCCGTCGTCACGCATGACACCGTTCGGCTCTAAAATGGCCGGTACGTTGACGGAAGCAAGTGCCCGACGGATGATATCGTTCAGGGCAGCGTGGCGGGACAAACGACCCGCACTGCGACGACAAGCGAGACCGTGGTGCCCAAGCTGGTGAACATCACTTCCACACAGGCAGCGATGAGGTGCATTAACTGCACAGCCAATACGTAAACTAATCGCTATGGAAAAAGAAGAATTATCCATTAGGGTGCCCAAATTTGGTGATGGTAGAGCATTCAGCCAATAACCTGACTCGCGTTGAGCAGTAGCAATAAGGCGAGCCCGCTCTGCCAGGTCGGAACTAGTTTCCAGCAATTGCTGTTTAACCTGGTTACAAAGTGGCTCGTCCCATTGTTTCTGCGAGAATGGTAAAGTCGGAAGGCTACTACTCGGACAGGCCTCTTCCCATGCAATTTTGGCCTCATCACGATATAAAACTGTACAATCTCCATAAATGTTCCTCATTATTTTATTAAAAAGATTGTCAGAGCTGTGTGATGAGGACAAAAAAGCTGGAAGTGAGACAGCGGATGCTTTGCGGATACCAATGCCACCAAATCTCACTGGTAGTGATGCTTGGCACCACGACCTGTCTGTAAAATGGCAATTTAGAATTTTAGAGAGCGTATTTTTTATAGTATCATCCAAAGGTATTAAAATATCAAGAAATTTCCAAAACGGACAACAACGCAAAACATATGTGAATTTTGGTACAAACAAACAGTAACGTATTATAAGAAAAGCCATGTGCGAATTTATGTTTAGAAGACGGTCAGACAGTATTTCGAATTTTGATAATTGGTCTGAAATATAAGATGGGAATGATTCTGGACAAATTGGCGCGCCTAGGAGGTGAAGAGTTTTTTTGTCTACTATTCTGAGGTTGGGCGCAATTTTGTCGAAACTATTGATGATAGACTGTCTTTTTTCGACGGTAAAATTTTCAGGGATGTATAACTCGCATTTTGAAGAATTTAGTTCAAGACCGATAGTGCTAAATTTAGAAACTAAAGTAATCAAATCTTTTAGAACATCTTCCTCTGTACCTCCTAGAGTGCCATCGTCCAAGTACCACACGTTAAATTTTGATGAAAGGTCCGAGATAATAGAGTGTATTGCCAAACTAAAAATCGCCGGACCAAGTGTTTTATTAGTAGTGTAGTAGTAGTTGTATCCATTTTACAGCTTGGCAAAAAAGAGTCTGAGGCGGTGACAGCTGGAACTAAAAATAAAAATCTTAAAAACTAAGTTTGCGAGTACTAAAATAACATAAAAATGATTCATTTGATTATAATTAATGACAAAATACTCGTCACAGAAATATGAAAGCACTAAATAACTTGTAATTTTGAATTGTAGTGAGCGGCGCCCTCAATTTTTCCAGACTTTTTTTTGCCAAGCTGTACATACATAAACTATTTGCTTTTATGATTAATGTACGAACATTATTCTTGTGAACAATAATTACTAATCCTTGAATAATAAGTAGCTTTAGAATACTATGCAATAAAATTGTAAGATTCAGAACGGAAATTCGTCAATTTTGATAACTGTCACACTGGTCATATTACCCTGTCAGTGTCAATGTTTAACAAAACAAACGTCAAACTCGACTGTTTGTCTGTGTGACTGTGTGTGTATAAATTTTCGTTTGAGGTTAGATTATATTATTTTGAGTTGAATCGAATAAAAGATTCAACGCTATGGCGTTAAATAGATTATTTGCTAGTTTAACTATCGCTCCTACCTTAATAACTAGACGATCCATTCATGTAGCCGCCGTAAACTTTGGTAAAGTTAGGGTTGAGAAACCCAAACCTGGATTAGGCAAGAGTTACAGAAGAATCGTTCATTTTCCTGAAGAATATACAGTCAAACCTTTGGAAGTTACAAACCTCGCTGGTAGAGATCCTGTGACAGGTGAGCTTTATTCTGTAATCATTTTATGATGGTATTATTACGGTGTACAGTCACTAAACCTAATTTGTGAATCTAATATTAATATTTTGTGCTATCTAATATTATAGCCTAAAACGACACTCTGACCTTAAATAATACAATATTATGATTTTATATTAGTACTTATCTAGCCTAGTGACTAAATTTCATCAAATTATTATTTTATTTACAGGTAGAGTGGTAGCCAAGGGTATTGGAGGTGGTATAAAACACAAGTTCCACTGGATAGATTGGCTCAGAGACGGTCCTAAAGAGGGACCTCCTCAGGATGAGAAAGTTATTCAGGTAAGAATAAATGAAATCTTTAATCTATTTACATTGCAACAATATCAAGGAAATGTTACCTATATCGTGCATTTATCATTCAAAAGAAAATATCTTGGGTTTTTAATTGGTAGTAGGAATATTGGAAATAAGGTGTGAATTTATGTAGGTATGTATGTAATATTGGGCTTTTCTCACTGAAAAGCATAAAAACGTGAATGTTGAATTCACAAATTATATTTCTTGATTGAATTATGTTTGTACGAAAAAGAAATGAAAATCAATTTAAAATTGCAGGTTCTAGAAGATGGATGCAGAACAGCCCATATAGCATTAGTTGCAGTTGGTGACAGGTTGAAATATATTCTAGCCACAGAAAATATGAAAGCAGGAGACATTTTAAAGACTTCTCGTGTATTGCCAAGGATACCAGGTGAAAATATAAATGTTGTTTCATATTTTTGTTTTGGAGATAATTTTAAACTAAAAAATCCTGAAGAAATTTTGCTTTGACTTAGTATGAGCATGCAAACCACCACCGCTGCACTGCCTCCATTTTCCTCTCCCCCTATATTTATTTATTTATGATCTTCAACAAAGAACACACTACACATTCATCTTAAAAATTACAATTTCATAAATACCTAGGTTTCTTCAATTGTAGAAGATTAATTTCAAATACTGTGCACTGATCTATCATAGGAAATGCAGTCCATCCATCTTTACATCATTAGTCTATTTCCTATAAACTTTGCAATTTTATTTTCAGTAAGAGCAAATGAAGGTGATGCTTATGTATTAGGAGCACTGCCTGCTGGAACTATTGTGCATTCTATAGAAAAAGTACCAGGTAAAAAAGGAGATATTAATTTAATTATTTCTTTATTACACAACTCTGATGCCTGATGGTTATTGTGTACTTCAATTTATGTGGATGATTTGCTGTAAATAGTTAGTTATCAGAATTTACAACTTCACATCACCACTGCATCCTACTGAGCAGTCCCACTGCCGAGACTACTGGACAAAGTAGTATCGGCAGTGGGACTGCTCAGGCAAATTTAAAAAATATATATATGAGAACTTATAATTTTATAAAGTTAATTTGTCAAAAAATAAATTACAGGACAGGGAGCTCTTTATGTACATGCTGCTGGTACATTTGGAACCATTTTGAGGAAACAGGATGACCGCATTATAGTTCAAATGCCTTCTAAAAGACTGTTCAGTTTTGATCAACATTGTATGGCAGTTGTAGGTTTGTATCTATTTGATTTTATCTATCTTGCTATCTATATAGATAAATATCTTGCTTGAATAGTTTATAGATCCCAATGTACTAGATTTGCTACCTTTGAGTACTTCAAATCATCATCATCATCATCATTAATTTAAGAGCTACGCTCTTGTCAATGTAGCTTCTTCCAGCTCTCTCTATTAAGAGCCAATTCCTTGACCTCCTTATACGTCTCGACATTTATTTTCCGTTTGATCTGCGCTACATATCTTTGTCTTGGCCTATTTTAAAATAAATAAAAAAAATAGAAACCTTAAGTTTTCCTTTTATTCCATTAACCATATATATTTTTTTGTATATTTCGGCCAACTTTCTCAACTATACTATTGCCAATCAAATAGTTTACTCGACCGCACAATGCGCCAACTAAACTATTCAGTTAGCGATAGTATGCTTCCAGATTGATCCAACTAAACTGTCAAACTCAAATTAATCATTTATTGAGAGCACAGGTGTAACAAACATGGTCTTATAAAGAAATTTGTCCAGCTATGTTTTGCTATTCAGCATTGCGGGGTTACTTATATACTGTAAGGAGGAAATACAAAAAATAATATTTTATTTTATATAGGACGCCTCTCAAACGTAGATCACGGAAAGACCCCAATAGGGTCGCCTCAGCGCAACAGATGGCTCGGAAATAGACCACGATCAGGTCTTTGGCAAAGAAAGTCTGGTCGACATGGAAGAAAGATCAAGCCGCCTAAACCAGTGAAAGAAATTTGCGCGGCAACCAAAAAAGCCCTGCCAGCAATCAAACTAACTATGCATACGACTTAAGTTGTGTAAATAATATAAAAATAATCTTAAAAAATAAAAAGTAATCTTAGATGTATTTAAATCTTTTATTACTTATACCTTATCTACAGATAAATATCACAACAGATAAAGCTGTCTTTTTTACTCATTATGCTCAATTTCTTAAAAATGCGTAGCAAACTTTTTTTAAGTATTTAAGCTTATTAACCCCCGACGCAAAAAGAAGAGTATTATAAGTTTGACGTGTCTGTATATCTGTGCGTCTGTCTGCGGCATCGTAGTTCCTAAACGAATGGACCTATTTTGATTTCGTATTTTCTATTTGAAAGGTGACTGGATCGAGTGCTCTTTTGAGAGAGACTTGAGTGAAATATTGAGGTTTAATTGTGTCGAGGGTTTTTAAATTTTACAATTTATAGTTATTGGCACTCAGAACCTAATGATAAAAAACTTACATTTTATAAATGCATAACGGATACTACAAAAAAGAAACTTTAATATGCAAAAAGTTGCGGAATTATTTTATTCTTCATCTTCATCCGAAAATGTCAATATCTGTAACAATAATCAAAATAATTTAATAATTATCATAACTTAGAGCTAATTTCGACCAATTCTACATCTTAGCACTAAAGGCTGGGCATAAGACACCGTAACTCGCACATTTGCACTGAGGAGCAATAAATGCAATCTAATGTAATTTCTGCCTGCCGAATGTGCGTTGACGATTGTCGAATACTGTATTCTTTTGTTTGTATTAGTTTTTCGTGCATTGCAGTAGCTGCAGAGCCCTTCAATATCAAATAAGTTTCTAACTAAGAAATAATCTATACATATAGATATAAATAAAAGTCAAATGCCAAAATTTTTCGTCTACGCATCACTTTAAACAGACTAGACGGATTTTAATGAAATTTTCTGTGTGGGTTCCTAGATGGTTTTATTCACAATTGGACCCTTTAGGTGGCGCTGCGATTGGGTTAAATTAGAATCACGGGGGCGAACCGCACGAGGGTCAGCTAATTTAAAAAATAACTTACATCAGTCATCTCAGCTGTCAAATGCAATTCCTGTAGGCCAGTGACCTCTTCCAAATAATTTCCACTATTGAATACTTTGAGAAGAAATTCAATATTTTCTTCCCTATACAATTTTATTACTACATCGGAGCAGGCAATGCACTGTTTGAACTTCGCACAGGTCGGCACAACTGTTTGGTAAGAATGTAGAAACCCTCGTATGCTATGGGGTATTGGACCAAGTACCCCTTCAAATTCTGGAGGGATATCGATGTCACTGTTTAAATTGTATAGGGCTGGTGCGTGTACTCTGAAAATAATAAATAATGTGAATATATTTGCTTGTGATTGTTGATCTAACGAGGTAATATGATTTGAGAAACTATGTAACTGCCACTTTTATTAGTAGTTAAATTTCTGAACTCTTTTTTTTCAAAGAACCATCGGCAACGAAAACTAAAAAACCAGGCTTTATAACTGGTTTACAATGATCCAGTCATTTTAATCCATTATAGCAATCCAGCATTACTTGACCAAAATAATCACATATATTATTAGCGCTGAACCCAGTATCCAGCACTGATTATTGGATTGAAATGGGTTTACTTTGGTCCAGTAACAATCCAGCGTCACTGGATCTGGATCTGGATCATACAGGATCAATGTAAATCAGTCTTTACGGCAATGGAAACACATTTTAATATAGTATTCGATACATTTTGAATGTGTTTACATTGGTCTAGTCACTAGATTGAAATACTGGATTATATATAAATTATATATAAATGATTTACCAAAAGCAATAAATCATAAATCAATTTTATTCGCAGATGACAGTACGATCATATTTACCGGTAACGACAGTTCTCAAATAGAACAAGACATAAATAACACTTTAAGTAATGTTATAGACTGGTTGACGCTAAATAATCTAAAAATTAATCTAGGAAAAACAAATCTTATGACATTTCGGAATCGATTAAATAGACTTACAAATATAGACATCCAATATTTAGGAAATAAAATAGAACAAGTTGACGAATCAAAGTTTTTAGGCATATATATTGACCCACATTTAAACTGGTCATCACATATAGACTCATTGTGTTCAAAACTCAATCAGTTCTCTTACGCACTCTATATATTAAAGAAAACAGTCCATATTTCAACAGTCCTAACGGCATATCATGGACACATAACACCCCTATTAAGGTATGGAGTTATGTTCTGGGGCAACTCTACAGACAAAGAAGTAGTATTTAAAGCGCAAAAGAGATGCGTTAGGGGCATTTGTCAGCTAAAGCAAACTGATACCTGTAGACCGTATTTTATACAATTTAAGTTATTAACACTTCCTTGCATTTATATATTTGAAGTGGTGTTATTTGTTAGGAAGAATACTAAGATGTTTGAGAAATTAAACAGTCGACGTCATAATCTCAAACTACGTTTTCCCACTAATAAATCCGCACTACTTAATAATAGTGTATTTTGCATGGCTCCGCGGATATATAATCACCTGCCAAATGGTATACTTAGAATATCTAATCTTAATATGTTTAAGAACCATATAAAAAAATTGCTTGCAGAAAAGGGGTACTATTCTGTCGAAGAATATTTAAATGATAAATTGCTATAATCAATATTACTTTAAATTTGTGTTTCTGACATTCATATTAACATTGGTCTGCTGATGCTCTAATTTAAGTTTGTGTGAATATGATACTGACATATTTATATTATAAAGTAGACTTACTTGAAATTGACAAAATTGTGACATCGTAATTATTATTAATGTAGTCGTAAGTAGTATGTAATATTGTGTAGTTGAAATCTGAATTTAATTGTATGTACAAAATTTATAAAATTTATAAAACTTTGCATGCTAAAAGGCTGATTATGGTGATACTCTGTAACTCACACTTATTTAACATCTTCATGTAAAACCCATTTTCGCAAATAAATATATTGAATTGAATTGAATTGAACAATGTAAATTGGCTTTTATTTCAGACAAGCCAGTTTAAAATATATTATTACCTAAGTGGGTGTTGTAACAACCCGACTAATATCTCGACGGCCAATGCGCCGGCTATCGCAGCCACTCCCGGTCGCGTCACTGTGCACTGTTGATCTAATGTGCGGTCTTTTAATGACTGAAAATACAACAAAAAAAAATTATAATGAGCTGATTATAAAAGGAGGGTTTGAGAAATTATGTATGCAGAAGTGTTCGTCTAGCTTGAGATTCCGCGAAAAAAAAAACTGCCATGATTTAGGTGATAATCATACCGTAAACTCACTTTGCATGAAAGTGACCGATGAATATGGACAGTCCGCTCTGTCAGCTAAAATGTTCAGAACCCTGTTGAGGCTGACATGACTCGTGTCACTAATGATGCCGCGCGCTTGCGCATAAAGTCTACATACTGCTGACACTTACATTACCAGGGGCAGTAACATCATTGCAGAAGTAACAACCCAAGCTTCCGCCTGGAATCCACGACGTATTGACAGAAGTTGTTCCTTCAACACTTGAGGAGCCGACACCGTGTCGCATCACTAGGTAGCTGTCAAAACCTAATGCTGCGTTAATCACTATCTGAAAAAAAAACAGTTAGACCTACATGTACAACCAAAATTATAATAAAGTTTGTTTGTTTAATTTGTAAGCTCAAAAACTACTAAACCGATTCTAAAAATTCTTTAACGATCTTTAAGTAAATGTTAAATTATTATACGGGGAAAACTAGGTCACCTGGGAAGTATGCCCCTTCAAACAAAAAAAGATTTTTCCAAATCGTTCCAGGCGTTTTCGTGTAATCGGGGAACATACTTAAAAAATAAAAGATTCCGACGAATTGAGAACTTTGTCCTTTTTTGAAGTCGGTTAAAAATTTGTTTCAAGTAATAGGTAAGTCTAAGTTAATACGACCCATTTATTTATCAATCAGTTATACCTTTCCATAATGAGCAGCTATGAGTGTAGGAAGCCATCTTGCTTCTCTTGTGTCTAGAAGCAGGAATATAACATCATGTTCTGCGATAGCCTCCGTGATGAGCTTGATATTTGATATTGTTTCCTGCTTCAGGGAGTCACCTATTGGATGACCAGGCATTGGAATGTGGGCTGCAACACCTTTGCTTATCTGAAAATGTGAGAACGTGATTTAAAAGCGTGAGCAAAATAATGAACAATCAAATATGAGTTTAAAGTCGTCCTCTGTAGATACACTTTACAGTAACAAAAAAAAAGCCTAGCAAAGCTCGTCAAGCTAGATTGCCGCGTGTTGTTGTATTGTACAGTCGGCTATAAAATCAATCATATACTATAGAGATTTGCAGATTGTTTACCATATCATTGATTTTATGTGTATTTAATCCAAGACCCAAGAGACAACACCAAATACATTATTTCCTTTTGTCCATGCACTTTTGCAGCCGACTGTACCTACAGATGGCGACTCTAAACTCATATTTGAATGCTCATTCTTTTTGTGCCAGAGTGGTGTCGTGTATGTAAACTATGACCTTAATATTTAGCCAAGATATCGGTAAAGGGTATAGTAATACTTACAACAGAAGGTAAGATATTTTTAAGGCTATCTGCCGCCGCTTCTGCTTTTTTCCGGCCTCCGTTGAGGCAGTCTTGGAAATTAAAAAGCACCTGTCGTGTTGGGTTGGAGAAAGAGACTTTCCCATTGTCTATAAACGTTATGTGACGGAATCCCCATGCCTGGAAAACAAGAAAAAATTGGTTTTAAATTCTTTAATAATGTTTAAAATCCGATTTTTAGACATTAGCATATTTTATTTACAAAATAGGTTGGTTGCCTAACCTGAAGACAAGGAAATAGGTGAAATGGGTGAATTAAATTGCTACCCTAATACGCTTAATAGAAGTGCGAATTTAATCTAAACATTAATGTCTCTCTCTTTTCTTACCAGTAAATCCCTAGCAACGTGACAGCCGAGAGTGCCAGCGCCCAATAGCAAACATTTCGTACTCTTCATAACATCCACATCTATATTAGGGACCAAACGCCATTTCATTAGCTTTATATTCAAATCCGATGATGTGTCGGCTAATCTAGAAATTTTTAAATGTATAAATTCATTTGACTCCTTTATGCACTTCTGAACACGGCACGCCTAGTGAGGACTCGGAAGATTCCTCTCATTTGAGCCCTGATCACCAATATCTTGGACCCTATTCCCGATTCCAGTGGGCTTCTATAAGTTATATTTTTTGATGTATTCTTTATTTTATTGGTTATTGGTTACAACTTACGACATGAATAGAAAGGGAGTAGTAATCAGTGACTAGACCAAAATCTATAGCGCCTATAGACCCTGAATAAAATTAGGAAAAGAGCTGGAAGATGATGAAGTCACTGGTCATGATTTAGTGATAGGATTGAAGGACATTTTATCCACCATCAAATAAGCCAGTAATTCCATACACAAAAGTGAACATTTTTCAGATGTTAAGTTAATTCTTGTATGGAATTTACGTTACAAAATACCAATTCGTATATCAGGCTGGTATTTGGTTTACCAAATATAGCTTTAAACACAATTAAATTTGTATAGTTACTTACACCACAGGGTCCAAAGATGCAGACATATTAGCAAGCTTAGGTCCAAAGTTGCCTTTATCATTTCTTTCCCACCCTACCCAACCTGCAGATTCTACCGTTTTGACGTCCTGAAATAATTGCAATATTACTATTAATAAATTTATAGCTCTTCCATAGAATTGTCGATTGGAGCATATATGTATTCAGAAAGCGCAGTTGTTAATACTGGGTACTGTATACATTTGCTATATTTGCATATATAAATTTTATTAATAATAAATGCTACAATGAAAAGGTAAAACATTATCAAGATTACAATAGAAGTTTGAGATTATATATTGATTCGGTTTTTATACTGTCAAGTGGAGAAATAAGTAATAACCAAAAAAACATACCTTTGGCACAGACACTGAAAATAATCTACTATTTTCTAAACCACCATTAGCATTACATCTCAGTCCTATAACTTTAATATCAACACCAACACCAGCTAAACTCGGAAAGTGATCCAGTAAAGCTGCCAAAAACAGCCTCAATGGCCAGCCAGGATTACTGCCATTGCTTGGATCATTAAAAACAAAATATATACTAGTCAGATCCATTTGTAATTGTGAGCCTTCATCACATTTCAATAAGGTTGATAATGTTTTAACATCAATTTTGTCACCTTCCTTGGTGATGGCAAAAAAGCATTTTTGTTCCAAATCTAAAGATTTGTAAGTCTGTGCAAATTCTTCCAGTTGCTTGTTATTGAAATGTGTTGTGATGCTTGAACTCTTTTCTTTAACATACACTGTGGGCTGACTTGGTGCTGGAAATGCAAACCAGTAGTAATAATGGAATTTTTTCAGATCCTGAAATTAAAATTAATTAGAATATTATTAAGAATTATTTTAGCTACCTGTCTATTAATCTAAACAGCTGAATGGAACTGAATGTAATTAAATATATTTTTCTTATTTGCTTTAATAATATTAGAAGTACATATCAGACTTAATGGCCCCTTATGTATATATATAATAATCCCTTGTGTACAAATTAAAAAAGTTATAAGGATGTCCAGCATAATTTTTTCAAATTTTGCAATTGTAACGCTATCTAAGATCTAAACAATCAATTGGCACATGTTTTACATGACATGTGTATTAATAAAAAAATACAATGAAGTTATGCACAATGTAAGGGACATTGTAGCTAAAACTTTAGCCATGGATTCAGGACATGATTCTGGCCAGTGGCTTACCTAGTAGGTACCTAACAATAATGCAAGCCCAAAAACCTTTTTTAAAGGTTACATTAAAGTAAAAAAAAATAATTACTTACATAATACTGCCTTAATACTATATTTGAATAACGGGCTTTAGAAAAATTTATGGTAGGGAGTGGGACACCCCTGCTGAAGGTATTGAAATTTTTTTAATCTTTTTGAATAAGAAACTCAGTTTAATGCTGACAAACAAAAAAAAAGGAAACCAAACTTACAGCAAATGACAATATGGTGAAATTCAATAAGCTGCTTGGGTTTCTTATCCATTCCTTTTCCTTTAGACTATTCCACAAAGATTGTCCAACTGAGTTTAGTAGTGAAGCTTTATCAATTGATTTGAATTCTTCAATTGTATTCTTATTCATAATAACTCCTTTCATATTTGTATATAACTGTTCATTTTCTGGTACCCTGAAATAGTTTAAACCTTTGAGTTTGAGATATCAATTCCCCTCGTTTCTCCTTTCCACTTTCTCTGACATTTTCTGCCATTAGCTATGCTTGTGTAAATAGTGAGATATTGTAAGATATTCACTCCATCATAACAATGACTTGAATGTTGTTGTAGTTAATTAATTGAAAATATTCGGTCAGTGTCGTTTTAACACTTTGACTGCCAGACAGCAGACACAATGCAAATTCTATTGTTTGCCGGTCACCGGTGACCTCCGTGGCGTTCAAAGGCTTAAGGGCGGAGTACCTACATATTACTTAGTTATTATACATACTTGTTGAACGATGTGCCATCTACTTCGAATATCGCTCCGATATCTCCACGGTAAGTAAAACGCCCCCATATTTGTTTATTAGTTTCGTTCAATTTATCGACGTCCAATTTCATTTCTGTAAGCGTATGCCAGAAGGATGGATGCACAAACGACATAAAAGGTACATATTGTATTATTTCTTGTTGAGTTTCCGTAACCGACATAGTTTAATACGCTCGGGATGATAATAAAATATGAGAAAAGCGATGGACACCGCCAAATTGCCGACGCCGTTAAATGCAAATCACCCTAGAGTAATTCAATTCAATTTCTTTATAATGGCAACTGAGTCTCGGTAATTTGACCCGGACAATTCTGCCAATGTCAGAGGTGATGGAGAACACCCTAGAGTAGTCTGTGAAAATCACCTGAAGTTCCGAGACTTGAGTAAAAGCGCGTCGAATGTCAGTGACAAGTGACAACTGACAGTCAATGTCAAACTCAGCTGTAACCAGTGTTCTCACTATTAATTTTAGTTTACCCTAAAATTCTTGAGAATTTTCCCAAAACCAATGCTTCTAAACCTAAACCGTTAAACACTATAAAATATAGCGCTGATTGGTCATTCTAGCACTCTATGTCATTCAAACAAAACGAAAAAAAAACTGAATGTAAAGAAATCAAGAAGTTTGTGTTTATCCTATACCTAGCTCAAAGGCTTAGCATTGCCATTAAACGTGGCAATGCAGCCAGAGTTTTGGGGACATTGCCCACTGGAAGCGGTCTTTTCTTTTTATTTTATTTTTAGTCTTAGTGTTAGTTTTTAGTCCAAGAGAATGTTTCAATGATCTACCAGCGAGCATTTAGATAAGGATACAAAGTAGAATAGGTATATTATCCTTATCGGTAGAATTTTGATGGCTTTGTACCTAGTTGTAGCTACAACCCCTATTTATTTTGTAAGTTTGAGCAAGGAAAAGGAAGTCAAAGTTCATAATTAGAATTTCGACTTGTATGGAATCTTTTAACGTAAAATAACAGGGACAAGTGACGTGACCGGCAACATTAATTATCATATACTTAGGTACCTAATTTATTATACGAAAGTACAAGTTGTATGTCATGCATGACATAATATTGTCAGAGTTAAAATTCAAAATGAAGGAGGTTCTTTTATTTCGCTTTTGGACAGTATTTTTCTTGTTGACAATTTTTTTGACTCCACACCGAACACATTATTTTGCTCCCCACTACGATTTTCTTCTTTACCTACAATTAACAGACATAGGTAATTTCAGAATACAAAAACACCCAAAACGAAACAAGTATCTCTGTAGAAGTATGTATCACTCACAAATATTTGTCCCTTGCGGAAATTGAACCAGCGACTGCACAAAGCGCAAAAGGCGACTCGCTTATTGCTACGCCAATCGTGTATTTTAAAACGGAATAAATAGGATCATTATACATGGTGACGGGGAAATTCTACCTATTTCTTAAAAGAGATAAAGAACTTACGTCGCGACTTGTGATAGTCCCTAAAGTAAATAATATATAATATAGCGACCCGCCCCGGCTTCGCACGGGTGCAATATACATATAGACCTTCCTGTTCAATCACTCTATCTATTAAAAAAAACCGCATCAAAATCCGTTGCGTAGTTTTTAAGATTTAAGCATACATAGGGATAAAGGGACATAGAAAGCGACTTTGATTTATACTATGTAGTGATACCTACTTATTAATTAATTGTAAATATAAAACTATAAAATTATATCGATAAAGAGAAAAGATTAGATTTGTTGTATGTTTGTTTGTATTGGCTATAGGTCAACAACTACTTAATCGAGTTTACAAATTATTGTGAGTAACATGACCGATGATGATCGAGTACATAACATGGGCTGTACCGATTTTATTTACAAAAGTAATAAAGATCAAGAGAAATAAGGTAGTAAAAATTTATGTTACAAACTTTTACGAGATGTAGGGACAGGAAAATTCAATTTCACACGGACGAAGTCGCAGGTGATATGTCTTAACTGGATCTCTATAGTCTATAGAAAAAACAAGAACGTCAGTACTACTGGCATACTACAAAATCCAGCCAGGAGGCTTTTTTTTGCTATTTATGATTTTTGTATTATTCGAAATTACAAAATGTTACAAAATGTCAATACATGATGTCAATGGCTTATTTTATAATTTCTTTGATTGGCTTTTAAATAAATTTTTTAACTATAAGTGTAGTTCCATGTAGAGAGAGGTTTAATTTTGGTCTCTACAATCGAAATTATTGTGGGAAAATCTGTAAGTATATTTGTAGTGTAAATCTGAAAGTATATAAATAGTTTACATTGTATTTAAACGTTACGGTGTCTAGGGTTGATATTTGAAAAAAAAATCACCTGTAGTCCGTGTTTGACCTGTGGAATTTTTTCTAACTACTAACCACAGAGGTAGTCGAAGTATTGAAATATTACGATAGGAACATACTTGAGTCAATGTATATTACCTACCTACTACGAGTAATAATTTAGGTACTTATACAATGATGTTAATTGCCTTAGGTAATAAGTGCCTAATAAGTAGGTATGCTACTAAGATGTATACTTAGGTAATAATACCAAAGTAAATCTATTTACATACTTTGGTATCTAGATATATTTTTTAAATATTATAATACCTATATCTGCGCAATAATTTGGTTTGTTTCAGAATAGTAGATTTTGTTTATCATAAACATAAAAATAAAAATTAAAATAAGTTGAGCATGGCAATAACTTCATTTAATTTAGCATGCGATGGAATTCCGACAAAGTCGTTATGTTCAACGAATAGCAACTCCTTAAACTTTATTACGGATGGTAGTTATTCAACCAATACTACCAAAAGTGGGAAAAGAAAAAAGAGCAGTGGCAAATCTCCTTATTTTACTAACGATAAAGTGCGATTGCTCTCAAGAGTAACAGAAAAACGATTAGTTCATAAAAAAACAACTGACTTTGTTTCATCTTTCCCATTGGCTGCAAATATTTATAAAGCTAATTCAGACGAATTCAAATCGCCTAGAAAGGCCAATAAAAAAGTCAAAAAGTCGGTGCTAACCCTTCCGAATGATCCAGCTCCTATACCTCAAGCATGTACAGTTAGCGACATTAACGATACGGAGTATTGCAACCAAGCGGATCAAGATCGCAAGCAAAAAGTAATAAAAAAGCGTATTCCGATTCAAACTAAAAGAAAAACGCGACTGAGAGAAAAGAATTTAGAGTTTTACGACAGAGATGCTCAATATTGCTCACATTTAAATATACATCTAGACAGTAGCTCTACGGATTTAATAAAAAACTTTAATGGTGATGGAACTTCCATTAAAAAGAAAACCACTTCTAATAATAAAGCTAAGGCAGCAAGTAACGATTTAAGCGACGTTTGGGCTGTACTTAGAAATATTAATAAATTTCAGTTTAGGCCTTCACCTCCTGTATCTGACGAGAGTATAATACCACGTAATAAAAAATTTACAAAAAGACGCGCTAATCGTAAAGACACACGGTAAGTCCTTTAATTTTTTTTTAACAGAAGTAGGTATACCTCTGTGGATAATTAAGTTTGAGTTACATAAGTACACTTATCTACTAATATTTATTTGCTTTTTAGTGTAATAGAAACTTGTCAAACAGCAGAATTTGCGTATATATCAAGTTACGAACTCGATGGCAATAGTCACTCTCCAGCTAATTATTCTCCATCATCGAGTATTGATCGTATAACGGTTATTGACAAGCAAAATGAGTTCAGCAAGATTTGTGAAGAATTTGAAAAAAGACTCCTGACAACTCATAACTTTTTGAAAGATTCGAATAATAACAAAAACCGTTTTATTAAAAATAAAAGTAGGAACACAAAAAATAACGCTAGAGCGCTTGGATTTAAAGAAAACAAACAGATAGTGCCACTAAGAAAGAAGAAGAAAAAACTTTTTAATGTTGATGAACAAAGTAAAAATGGGCAGACAAATAACTCAATTGGAGTTAAAGAATCACTAATTATTAATTATGACAATTCTGATTCAGTTTTACAAAAACAAACACCAAATGACAATATTCCAAGAAGTAGCTCCATTTCCTCCGATAATTCAGGATCAAGTAAAGCAGAAATGGAGAAAAAGACATCTACATTGGGTAAATAAATATCAAAATAATGGAAATGATTCATTTTAAGCTTCATAATTCTCATGTTTGTTTTAACTTATTTCTCAGAGTTAAGTCCTGTTCGTTCAGTGGAATCAGCTGTACATGGTATATCAAAAGTCGTTTTGAGCAAAGGACAAGAGTCAATCACGAATTCAATAGTACCTAAACGATTCTATACTCCGAAAAGAAAACCTCGCTTAGTAACTACAATGCCCAGTTCTTGTGTGCCAAAATTGACCCATACAGACGTTAAAAGAAGACTTGCGCATATAAAATTCCCCCTTGTCATTTTAGGAAAGGATCAGGTTAGTTCTAATATTCAAGTTATAAATTATGATCAGTTTAGTGGCTTAGAAGATCACATTTGGCCATTCATGGTTCAATGGAATGATAAAGACATAATACATCATGACAGTATTGCCGAAGATTCAAAGCGTGCCTGTAAAGGTTGGTATAAGAAATTTGATTATAATAGTTCAGATTCCATATCAAGCAAATCACAAAAAAATACTTTCGAAGAAGTTTCAAATAAACAATCAACAATTAAAGACAGGAAACAAATAAATAATAATGATTTTACCTCAATGAAAAAGAAATATGAAATAAAACGGCACACGCCATGTTCAGATTTAAACGAGAAGTTATTACAAGCTACTAAGAAACAAAAGTCGATTGTTAACTTAAAAGATAAAATGTTAAACTTCTTGCATAAAAAGTCTTCAAGTCGTAGTGTTATTAATGATGATAAAGTTGTTCAATGTGAGCCAATTCGTGCTGGATATAAAATTAATACTGCTCTTGAAACTCCAACAAAACCGTCTACGTTAATAGACGATTTACCAAAGAAGATTCTTCCTTTTACCCCAATAAGAGCTACAAACAAAAAGACGCAATTGTATGCGTATCCATGGGCCAAAGCGAAATGGGCAAGTGATTTTATAGAAAATGTTATTAAAAAGATTAGGAGTGGAGTTTATTATACTCAAGATCACAAGGAGGTCAATCGTAAATATCGAAATGGTAAGTTTAAGTTGTTAAATACATTATTATGAATACGAGTTGATCTTTGCAATAAATACATATTTTTGTAGGTGTTAAGGAGGCTTCTGTACAAGCTGGATCTCCAGGTGAATGTTCTGATTATACTCAGACGTGTGATAATGACGAACACCTCACAGATGAAGAAACAATGCCTGGAAGTCAAAATAATTTATTATATTTACCTGGTTTCAATAATAAATTACCAGTGTTTGAACTTAAAACGCTTAACATGAAACAGATTGCAGTGAAACATTGTGTTACAAACGTTATGTTGCAGTTTGATGTATCAGTTCCAACAAAAGGTGATCAAAGTGTATCTAGCACAAGTAAAGCTATGCCTTTAATTCCACTTGAAGCAACAGATAGTCACACAAAAATATATAAATGTAAAACTACAATTCTCAATGCTATGTTACCAGCCGAGCTTTGTAGTATTTTGCCAAGAATGATTAACCATCTAAATGACTCATGTGCACATTCAAGTCTATCTCTTGAGCTGACTCCTACTAAAACGGCTTCCTGTTTATCGACAATAACCGAAGCTGCTCGTGAAGTTTTAGAATCTGTATATGCAACACCATCATTTTATGTATCGCCTGAAATCAGACGTATTATATTTGAAGGTATATTTTCAAATATATTGAGCATCGTAAAAAATCCAATTGCAAAAATGCCATTCTGCGTTGGTTACAATCATGGGTCGGCAACAGAGTTACTGCCAAAGGGATTGTGGAAAAAACTATCTCAGTACGAAATTAACTCTTTCATATTTGAGGTTAACTTGAAAGAAACACATCCACGAAATATATCCTTCGAAGAATCACCAAAGCCACTTCCAGCCATTCAAGCTACTGATATTAAAAAATCTGTTTGCTCTGCTGTGGAGCCTTATTTTGGCAGTGACAACAGACCCGCTTTTAAACCGTATGACTTTACGAGTATAGTTGAAAATATAGTAAGAAATCATCACTTACAAATACTTCTTAACTTGAATTCTTATTTTGATATATTAAAGTTACAATATGATGGGAAAAACATCAAAATAAATATGTCAATGACCAACAATGAAGGTGTTGAGAAAAAAATTTTGGTAACCGTAAGCAACTTGAAAATAGATTCATTATACAAAGCTTTTCCTAAAGTTAATAACAAAAGAAATAAATTAGAATGGGATCCTCCTCTGAAATGCATAGAATATACAACGAAGTCTATCGCAAATAAATTGGATAATGCTGAGGTAACTCAAGCCTTTAGCAACAAATCCAAAAGAAAAGGTTTTTACAAACTTTACAGAAAATGCAAATCTACTACTAATATACCTTTGGTAGAGAAATGCCCCAATACTCCTTTAAATAAAATAACAACCTTGGATGATTTTTTTCAAATCCTCGGATCGAAAAAAATTCTAAGCACCGTATTTGATGGATACGCTGCCAAAAAGATTTTGTCATCCATCGCTGAGGTCAGTTATTGTTTAAAAACTACTGTTTGGGTCTTTTTCCACTTTTATGATTCAGACGTCAAATGACCATTCCAATGTCATGGAAAAAGATCAGAAGAATACGTCAATTATGTAATTTTGCGGAGTAATGTATGCAAGCGCCAAAATAATACAAAATTCTACTTAAGACCGATTTATGATTTGGTGTCGTATCGGCGTAGTGGAGAAAGGCCATTAGATAAATATAGTATATTCACATTTTTTTAATTATTTTTTTCTCGTAATTTATTATGTTGTTAATAATTGCAGATGAAAAACTGGATATCGGAAGTAAATCCGAGACAAGCCCTCTTAATATTGTTATTAACGAATAAAAAAGATACCCCTAATTTAGTGCGATTCAGACCTATATTGTTACAAGGTATCGCAGTTAAAAGGATCACTAGAGCTACAGAACTAGATATGGAGATTGAAGTTATTGAAAGAGAAAATTTAAATAAATTTTCACATGTAAGTTTTACATAATCTACTTATCGTAATATCGTATCATATGTAGGAAGGTACAATACAATCCTGTTGTTTTTTCCCTATCCATGTCTTATCTTTCTTTTGCTTGCCCTGATAATGCAGCAGCCTAGTAATATGACCGTTATCTGGTAAATCAGAGCTCTTAGGTTCGAAACCAAGGCATGCACCTCTGACTTTTACAAGTTATTGTAAATACCATGTTACAAATTATTTATCACCTGCTTAGAACCTCAGAAAGCAGATAAGACTGTTGTTCCTGGATGTCATTAAGATCTTTGACAGTCCATGTATTGAATCAGTATTCTTAAAATCCCGACAACTGATCTAAGTTTTATTCATGTCAACAAAAAGTAAAAAGAATTAAAATCACACAATGTTTTTTTAAGCAGTATGAAGGAATAGCTTACTTGCCGGAATCAGTAACCAATTACGACAATTTATTGGAGGAATTGTACTGGATCGCTAAAACTACTGTAAGATATTTTTTTTCTTAATTTTATAAAGAAATAAGGAAATTCTGATCCGGTGTTTATTTACTTGTTGATCTTTGTTTGTTGGTAGATATAACTGTGGAAACTTTAATGACTTTTCTTTTTAGGCTTCTGATTATCAAAGACCTTTCGATGAATCGGCAGAAAGGTTACTAAAATCGCTTTTGGAGAAACGGAAGAAACTGAATCCCTCGTATCTCCGAGTAATGGCACGATACGTGGGCTTGGGGCTGTTGAAATCACCAATGAAGAATTAAATTTTTCGTGTGAAGTGAATGTCAGTCAGTGTCGAAAATTGTATTGTGGTTTTTAAATTATTTTTATTTTATAATAATATTTATACAATAAAATATTTTGTGTATTTAATACAATATTTAATTTTAATCAGCTCTCCACACTAATATATACTACCTGATAAAGATTTAGCGAAATTGTAAAGTCACAACACATAAAATGTAGGTAGCTATAGATACCTACCTATAGTAAAATTAAAAAACCCTCTATACTAATACCTCAATTTATTTTTAGCTAAGAACACTCGATCTAATCACCTTTCAAACAAAAGAAACAATCGAAATCGGTTAATTCGTTTAGGAGCTACGATGTCACAGATATACGTCAGTACAGCTTGTCAAAAAAGAGTCTGAGGCGGTGACAGCTGGAACTAAAAATAAAAATCTTAAAAACTAAGTTTGTGAGTACAGCTTGGCAAAAAAGAGTCTGGAAAAATTGAGGGCGCTACTAGCGCACTTTTCATACTACAATTCAAAATTACAAGTTATTTGGTGCTTACATATTTATAAAACTAGTTTTTTGTCATTAATTACAATCAAATGAATCACATAAAAGTTAGTTTAGTACTCACAAACTTAGTTTTTAAGATTTTTATTTTTAGTTCCAGCTGTCACCGCCTCAGACTCTTTTTTGCCAAGCTGTACTAAAATAACATATGATTCATTTGATTATAATTAATGACAAAAAACTCGTCATAGAAATATGTAAGCACTAAATAAATTGTAATTTTGAATTGTAGTGTGAAAAGTGCGCCAGCGGCGCCCACAATTTTTCCAGACTCTTTTTTGCCAAGCTGTATGTCACACAGGCACATTTGAATACCTGGCAACCCCTTTTATCGCGTGGAAAACTGAAAATGGGTAAAGGGAAGTGCACTGTGTGCCTAAAAACGAAACAAGCAAGATGCTTCTGACACCTTGTGTGTCTCTTTCTACTAGGGTGCCCAAATTACTGGTACAATTTACCTACAAATTTCGTGGAAATTCTTAAACCTGCCTATTATATTTAAACATTTAGTATGGACTATCTAAGTAAACTTGTACGATAAACTATGGTAGATACTATTTACATAAACGATAACCTTAAAAAAAACTGGAGAGTGTAGTAGGTAAAGTATCCCGCTTTTTATACATTTGGAAAACCCTTTTACTATATGGGTACCATCATAGCCATCACCAAGCGAATGGGCTTGCGATTGTTCACGGACCGCCTTACACGACGGATATCTAGACGTACGAGATTCACTTGCGTACCTGTCCATCACACTCCCACCAATAGGTATTCCCTTTTATAAGTTTAAAAGTACCTATTCTTTTGTTTCTAGTGAAATCTGGGACACAACTTAAATTATTTTAATTTTTTTAATTTTCCGCCATAAAAACATTTTTCTTTAATAAAAAACCTGAACTATGTTGGTATGGTCTGAATATGTGGCACCGGGAGCCAGTTTTTTAATTAAGTACTGGAATGAAAACGAAGGTAACGTAACGATAGCGCGATTCAGAACACGTTGGTACAGCGCCATCTAGCGACAGCTTTGTGAAACTTATAATTGATTATCTATGGTTTTTGTTTTTTTATTATTTTAAATTATGTTTTTCAATGCAAGTCTCTTCATCACAAGTTTCTTCATCAGGATTTAGTATTTGGTACAAAATTATCTAACACCCCCAAGTTCAACGACTATTACTGCAAGTGTAATTTTACTTTAAAGTTCATGAAATGCACTAGACCTACCCAACGATACCCCACTCGATGGGGGGGGTCCCGTCGTAGGGGGTATCGTTGGGTAGGTCTCACGACACGACGACACGACGAAAAAAAATTCATCCTCATATGTTTAATACAAATATTTTCTAAAATTTAATTTACCACTTGTAATTGACATACCCTTAAAAAATTACATGCGGTCTCCAAGGAAAACCTCGGACAGACGGACATGACGAAACTAAGGGTTTCTTGTCAGGACTATGGAACCCTAAAAATGTGTGCCTGCTTGCTTAATTTTCTCCTGTATTATTATTGGTCTCGGTCTATTTACAGACGTAATTTTGTACTACTTTACTATATTAGTATTACTATATTTATACTACCGTGTGGCCGCGGAAATCGAACCCGCGACACCACACGCAGAGGCGAATCTTATTCTTTCATTGTTGTGCCAATTGTAGTCAGTATTAATCCCAATAGGTCTTAGATTTAATGGACTGCGAGAGACACCTTATAGCAACTGGACAAGACCCGATAGCCCGATCTCAATATACCTAAAAACTTACATCAGCGGACTCGCCAGCCGTGTTCATTGGCACGCACCTGGTTAGGGCGCTTTCAATTTAGACGATTGGTGCCGGACTGCTGCAGTCCGGGTATCGTACTGCGCACGGGCGGTTATGATTTTTCATACAAAATGTCTCGACGCAAAGTCGTGCGACAGCAGTGCGGCGCACGTCCGTTGGCGGAACGGCAACAACCTGTCTCAGTCGTTGTTCGCTAGTGCTGTGAACGCATCGTGTTTCTTAGACGTTTTCGTGCATACCTACCTAATTATGGATGATTTAAATACAGAAGATTTTATAAATGAAATAGAGTTGCACCCCGCCGTTTGGGATTCTAAATGTGATTCCAGATTCCATTTTTAACAAAGTGATATAATTCATAGAAACATTCTCTAGACATTCTAAAATAGTTCAAAAAATCAGCTGAGCTTTCTTTTAATCTAGGGTAAAGTGTATAAAAATCACCAGTTTTATATTTTAAAGAAAACATTGGCGACGCCCTAGTACGGCGTCGCTTATGTTTCTGCCGAAGCAAGAGAACTAACAATAACACTTCCTCGTCAGAGTCCATGGCACCGACTAAAGTTGGGTTTCGATGGAAATCACTAAAATTCGATCGGACTGCAGCCGCGTATCTCTTCAAATAAGACGATTTACGTCGTACTGCTGTCGTCCGGCAGCAGTACGGCTCATGGTCGTAACAACCGTGCGGCAGCAGTCCGGCACCAACCGTCTAATTTGAAAGCGCCCTTAGAGTTAAACTTTTTTCCGTCTATTTTCGGATTAAAGCTAGACAAACAGTCAGCGTAGGCTTTGTAATACCACCTTTTGGGAATGGGACCCTAAAAATCAACAAGTAGCAGGTAAATTAAAACATGATTAGGTTTTAATTTTTTTTATTGCGTAAAGTAAATCACTTTTGTGGCGCACTTTTGTCCGAGCTCTTTGAGTCGCGCATTGAGGCTGAACGCCTGCGTTTGAGCTCTTCTTGGCGTCTTACCTGCAAAAAGGAATACAATAACTATAAATTCTAAAATTGAAAAACCCTCGACACAAATACCTCAATTTTTTAGCTAAGAACACTCAATCAATTCGTCTTTCAAATAAAAAAATATCAACTCTATCTGTTAGTTTAGAAGCTACAATGCCACAGACATACAGATACACAGATCCTCTTGTTGCGTGGGCGGTTAAAAATTATGAATACAATAATATTTTAACCTTACTGATACACAACAAATAAGTTGTTTTCTCACTTCTAACTTAAAATATCATGTTTTTTTGCTAAATATGAGATCTTCAATAGAAATTCTTTGATTTAGCATTGTTGCTGATTTAATACCTTGGCATATATGTACATACGCCAAGGGGTAAGACACAGCCATTAATCTTACAGCCAAATATGAATTACATGAACAATCATGGTCATATGATATCAGCTGTAATCTGCGTACAATGACAAGATATTCAAGACTTTTCGGTTTGTGCTTTCTGTCATCTGTGCTAATGATATGTTGAATAACACAGATTGTAATAATAACAGAAATTCTCAGTTGATAAAATTTATCATTAATTGAGCAACCTACATCATACTTTGTGGTGTTATACAAATTTTACATAATATTATGTCTATAGTGCTGTTTGAGGGAAGAATTTTTACCTTAGATTCCTTCTTTCTCTGTGCCAACAGCTTAGCATACTCAGCCTCCGACGATTTGCGCTTGGCCAGACGTTTCTTCTTGAGGGCCAGACGGTGACGTCTGCGTTGAAGGACCACAGGGGTGACTAACCTCTGGATCCTAGGGGCCTAGAAGCAAAACAAAAATTGTATATGCATGTGGAGTTCTTTAGAATACAATTGAAAATCTGTGTTCATTTCTTGTTTAGTCAATAATGTTCAGCACTTTGTAAAAGTTTTCAGACATAAGTCTGTAACTGCTGCTCAGTGCGGATATGATATACCCTGATGGAGTCGTTTTCAAGCATAACTTATCTTGCAAACGTTAATATTGAAATCAGGGATGTCAATGCAAATTGTAAAACATGACAATAAATCTTATTTGTTAGAAGAATCTATTTAAACAAGTAAAATATAGCCTAAGTAAAATAAATATTTTTTTCAGTTATGTGGTGTCAGTAAATAATAAGTTTTACTTGATGTCATTTCCTCTGCATGTCATCATAGTAAATGATGGGACAAACGGTTCAACTCTAAGCTGCTTCTGATGGAGACTTCAGCCATAGCTGGTTACCCACAATAAAATAAAAATAAATAATGAAATCGGACACTCAATCCTAATATTATTTATTGCATTAATAATAGTAAATCAGCTTGTAATTATCCCACTGCAGGGCAAACGCCTTTTTAAACGGTTTCATATAGCTTGACCTGTTTATTATTTCATACAGAGATGGATTAACCATTAATCTTTAATTGCATTAATTTTCAAATTACCTTGAATCTGGGCTTAGCATTCTCCTTGCCTTCCTTAGCGGGAAGTAGGCGTTTGACGACGTAGCGACGGACATCATCTTCCTTGGACAAGTTGAAAAGCTTACGGATCTTAGACGCACGTTTAGGTCCAAGACGACGGGGCACATTGCCGTCGGTAAGGCCGGGGATTTCCTGAAAGGAAATTATTTCATTTTATTCACCCAACACTGTACAAAGCTTAATTGAAATTGAGAGAGAGAATATTAGAATTTTAGATATTGACAAACATCTTGATAAACAAGCTTATCTGCACAGGAGTTGATTTTTAGGTCCCTTTGTAGACCATAGGAAGGACAAGCACAAATTTCAAATGCACAGATACATGTGATTGTTTATTCTATTCTAAATCTGTGCCAATTTTATCCCAATATGACAAATTTTGTTCAAGATGTTTGCTTTATCTAGCAGTTTTAGATGTATGGTATTTGTAAAAGATTTTGAATATTAACTCAAAACTCATGCCAAGTACCAGTTACTATCCCCTGTCGCATATAATTGCTAAGATTTGGAGATCTTAGAAACAGTAAGAACAGGGTTATGTTATTACGTACATACTTATATTAACACTTTTTTCCCATGGCAGAAACTACAGCATGACACCTGCTACAGTTCCTGCATACGCCTTTTGCCTCGTCCACATTCATACATCTAGTCATACACACACATTATGTTATTCTGATTTACATTTCCAAGTTTTACAGATAATCCTTACAAGAATAAATAATGCCACATGTCTACATAGGCCTCTCCCCTGGCAACATGTGATATTGTATTAAATCTTTGATTTCCATGCAGACACCAGCATCAAGTAATAATCATTTACCTTTTTTAAATGTTTGAAGGGTGACACCTTTCATAACAATAAAATACTTTAAACCCCAAATATTACAGATAAACCTTACAGGATTAACAAGGTATTGTACCTACTACAACAAATAATATCACATGGCCTCTCCTCTAGCAGCAACATGTATTTCTTATAATTATTAAACACCTTTCATAACAAAAACTAATATATTTTAAACAATTTATTAACGAAAATCATGTTTTAGCTTAAATGAATTTACCTGTTCACCCTTGCGGACAATGACAAGGGCCAGCACAGACAGATTAGCATCAACAATGCATCCACGGACTGACTTGCGTTTCCTTTCGCCGTCACGACGCGGTCTGTAGCAAGAGTGACCCTTTGACATCAACAAACGGACACGACCTAAAATCATGAAGTATTTTTTAGAAAGAATACCATGAAAATTTTATATACAAATAAGCAATAAATCACATCACAATTAATAATCACTTCATGCATAAAAAAGGCAAATTGAAATGCATAAATCTATTGTGTGCACTCTCTAAAAGTACTCAGACGAAACATAAGCCTGAATATGTTGCTTGGTGCTAAAATGATATCCCCTGATGCTGCTGTTTCTAAGCATTTATGGCTTACAAACAATATTAAAATCAGGGGCAATGCAATCTATAATTTTATCACAAATATGAGTGATTATATTAGCAAAAGTAAAGTAAACTTATTAGTATAGTGACTATATAAATAAATGAAGAAACAACACTGACCAAAATTACAAAGTTTCACAAATTAGTTTAGTTGAGGACAACTACTTGAGGACTTTGAAATAAAAGTACACCAGAAATAAGCTTACAAAATTACAATTAAAACCTTACTGTTGGTGAGGACTCCTTGCTTCATGGGGAAGCCCTGCTTGTCGTTGCCTCCGGCAATGCGGAGGACGTAGCCCTTCCATTCATCACCTAACTGATCCGCCTCCACTTCGGCGCCCATGCGCTTCTCGTAGAAGATGCGGAGCTTGTGCTCATCTACGACTTCGAATAACTTCTGACATCCCGTAGCCGGGAAGGAGACGTTCAGCTACAAAACAAAGTGAGGTTAGAACCACAATCACACTTTCCATCTTCATATGGTATCGCATGCCATCTAATGCAGAATCAGAAATCTCAAGTAATTAACTACTTTGGACTTTGCCAATGAAAACACACTACACATAGAATGGCATGATAGTTTCACTTTCCACAATACGGCACAACCTATCAAACTTTTTCGCGAAAATCTTCAAATGCTTTGTTTAAAAAACATTATTGAGGTTCCTGATAACTATCATAGAATCAAATAATAATTATATTTCACCTAAATTAGACATAATTTAGTAAAAAACTTAGTGAGAACCTTCATGACTGCGGTTAGTTTCGTTGAACGTCAGCCATGAAAAGGCCAGAGAGAATCATAGAACGACAGACAAGCAAGTGATGTAAACAATCGAATAATCAGAATAATAAAAATAATCGAATGAATAATACTCAATGGAATAACAAAGTGATACTACAAAAAAAAATATAAGAAATTATGTACAATTTCAAGTAAACATTTATTATTGCTACGAAATGAATTGGGCATAAATCTATTTCTATCTAATTTTGAACTAACATTTTTATTTAATTTCTTTGGGAACAATTTATTCGCGCAATATTTGTATTCGCATTTCTTCACAACCACTTCGTCTAGACCCTTAAAATGTGTTCTGCGACGTCGTTCGTGCGTGACTAACTTGAGCCCAACCTAGTGCTGTGCGTCTAATATAACAAATCACCATAATTATAATAACAAACATTGGCTAACAGGGTAAGTGGTGTCAATCATCCAGCGAGGAAGCGTTGAGATCTTAGTCGTTTCGTATGATGTTTGTTTCTTTATTCTTTCGAACTTCCTTCGTTATACTCGACTCATTACTCACTGAGTTGACCGAGTCAATAGCGCGGAACCGTATGTATGATGAATCCACGATGACCCACGATATCCGATTTTTTTTACTCGAGTTAATAGAAAAGCTAGTAAAGTTGAAAGAGTTTCTCGAGATAATTCAATCGATAATAATTCGATCATTCAACGCTTAGGCCTTTGTTTTTTCGGTTGATTCGTATTTTTTATCTAATGACTCTAGTCATGCCATAAACAAAAATAAATCAATTTTGTCATTGAAAGGGTTGACTGGTCGTTGTCAAATGTCAATCCTTTGTGTCAAAAGCCAGACAGACGGAGAGACAGCAGCAGCGTTTGTGAGTTTTCGTGTCTCCAAATTAATGAGTGGACATCTAAAATGAAATAAAATTCGGAAATAATAAACTTACGACAGTTTAAAATAGTTCATAAACAACAAGTGAATTGATAAATACCATTTACTTCTTGTGGAAGTGCATACTATAATTTAATAATTACTTTTAGCTTAAATTGAAGCAAAACTTTAGAAAAGAAATGAATTACGAAGAGAATAAAATTATGGCTCACAGGCAGCATGTGAAATATTTTATGCGGTTCTTGAATATTTTACCTTCGTCGCTGTCATCACATGATACAACCAGGTAATTATTACGACATGAAATAAATTTATTAGTACAAATATTTAGTCATTCACTTGGACTTTAAGTTTGTTCAATCAATGCAGTGTCTTATTTCGGCCAGTAAGAATATCATAAAGAGGACGATTCATACATTCATTCATGCTGTGTATTTATATTACATTGCTAGTGTTTAGGTAGCAATATAATTTATACAGGTAATAGGTGTTTTACCGTATTACTCATTGTGATAAGCTAAAATAATTATTCACTTATTCAACAGTACTTATGAAACTAACTGAATTTGATTAAAATTGTTAAATAACATAACTCTAATTTATATGCTAATTTTGTACATTTAAAATATCTTTAATTACCTGTTACCTTTACGCTTGGATATTACACTCGTAGTGATATTTTTTAACTGTTTTTTTTTTTATTTTCTGTATGTAAATAGGATCTGTGAATACAATTAAGTTTAGTTTCATATTGAGTCTATGTAAAAACATTTCTTTTTATAAATTGACTGTCACAAATGAAACACATCTAAACATCCATTTTTTGAGGCTGCCAGCGGCACATCACTTCAGTAATATGTTGTTGTAATATGTTGTACCGCTGCATAAGTTATTGATGATGTTAATCTACCATATCTTTGATAGTGTTACAGAAAATTTAACACTTTATTAGGTACTAATTGTTTTATTTACCAGTAATATCTTCCTTTTACATCATCATCATCATTTCAGCTATAAGACGTCCACTGCTGAACATAGGCCTCCCCCAATGACTACATCATGCATGATAGGAACCTTAAATTTTTTTTTTGTAAAATGATGTGACCCTATCAAACAGAATACAAAACTACAATTCCTTCAAATTTAATAAAACAAGAAAAAAATGGTTAAATAAAACAATGAAATATCTATTAAATACCTATATCATGTTTCACTGATCACAATGACATACAATAGAATCCATTTATTTTGACTCCGCTTATATTGACCAACAGCTTTTTATGAAGTAATTACTCAGGGAAGTTTGGTTTTCATATAAAAATGTCAGATATAAGTTGTGTCCGATTATGGTGACCAACATGATTCCTAACACCTTTGGCAGTGTTTGGGAGAGTCATGTGATGCTCGACGGCACGTTAGGCGCGTGCATGGCTTTTTTTGTTCTAAATATAAACATAATTATGTATGATGTAGAATTTTTATTTTGATTTATCTCTATTAACAAACAAAACAAACAAAAACAGGAGTTTGTTTATTTTCTACAAAATGCTTTGTATGACGTCTGCTTAGTATGACATGTTTGTTATTACCCTTCGATGTCATTATCTATTAAATAGGTATGTCATGTTTCACTGATCACAATGACATAATAGGTATATCTATCAAATAGGTACTTATAATAATATCATGTCTCACTGATTTACCTACCTGTTATTTTAAGTCTTAAAATAAAAGTGTACCTAGTGTATAATTTTAGTTCAAAAGTAGAATTAATTTTTTTTTCTTCTAGGCTTATATCATATTTAATATTATTTTAGACCCTGTTTCACCATTTATTGGTAAAGTGTCATTTAGTAACCTGACAGATAACTTCATAGAAATTCTGTTCTATTTTCTAACTTACCTAGTAGATAATGCTTATCCATAGACTACCTAGTACCCATAGTGTAATAAAAATACTTATATTTACATAAATTTTTTTCTTAACCTGCCTTAATTCCAACAATCAAACTTGCACATTTTTTTCATGAAACAGATGTTAAAAAGCAATGTCTAATGCTTTTTAAGATAAATTTAAAAACGTTTAACACAAATGCCTCAATTTCTTTTAGCTAAGAACACTCAATTTACCTTTCAAATAAAATAAAATAAATCAAAATCGGTCCATTAGTTTAGAAGTTACGATGCCACAGACAGACCTAGACATACCGACACACAGTCACGTCAAACTAACAATAAAAAGAGGGGTTAAAAATGAATTTAAGCTTAAAATTGCATTAGATTTAATACTTTTATGCTGCTTATTTTTAACCAACTTTAAAAAAGCAGGAGATTCTCAATTCGATTGTATGTTTAGTTACAACTTAAGAAAGGTAAGAAAAAACGAATAAAATATAGGTATATCCCAACAATAAACAAACATCTACTTCAGTTTATTTTTAAGCTATTGCATAGATTTTATCGCGGGCTTTGAGCACAGAATAACCGAACAGAATGAAAGCTTCATACTAAACGTTTTGCGTAGGTACACTACTACACGCGCATCTATGTGTGCGTGACCTGTCACTGACAAGGCGCGCGGGGAGTGCACCGGCGCCCGCTCGGGTAGAAACCGGTTTGAGCCGGCTAGCGGCAGGGTAAGCGCACAGGTTTGCCAGCGCGCAGCGGATAAGACGACAAACGATTTATTTTAATATAAAAGTACATATATATTTTTTCAAAATGCCAACCTCATGTACTGTGTGTTTAAATAATGGCAGAAAAAACAAGGGGACTTCTTTTTTTGTATACCCAAAGGATTTTGCAAGGTACTCGTAACTATCATAATTATCCATACTCAGTCATGATGTTTATTTCAGAAGTATTTAGTTACGAACTTATAAGCTAAGTATTATCCAAAATAACTAAGATGCCGATAAGAAGAAGACGAAGATTATTTGCTATATAGGTATATTGCAGTATTATTTGTTTCGTATTTTTGCTTTAGTAGAAGTTGCCTATGTTTTAGAAGGTTTGTAGGCAAGTAGGTACCAAAGTGTATTTGTTGGCTGTTTTAGTAAGATTCCATTTGACCTTTTCTATTAGATAGGTAGGTAAGTAGGTACTTAATTTACGTATGAAATATTCATACAAGTATATTGCTTAACATTTTGAATAAAAAAAAATGATTTTAATACTTACATTTTTTCATTTCTAACAATTAAATGTAGGTAGGTAGGTAGTACCCCGGAATTTTATTTTCAATAGCCGAGTGACAGCCCTATGAAAATAGGTAAGAATTTTGAACTCATGAATGAAGCTTTCCTTCTGTTCGGTTATTCTGTGCTTTGAGCGCGGCGACCGAATCAAGAAATTCCGTAACGAAAATAAAAAACCTAACACCCTTTATTGCAGAAGTGTATAAAAACTTATTAACTAACAAATAAGGTATATTTTTATACATTAAAAACAAAACTGAAATGAAATATAAACATTCAAATTTTGAAAACTAATTACCTACCTATTTGCTTAGGTTTTTCAAGACGTGATTTTGTAGGTATTATGTTTTTAAGCTATTGACTGCATAAATAAATATAAAAAAATATATAATTGCATAACTTTAACCGCGGCAGCCTTTACCTTTTTATGTAGTTATCCGAACTGGGTATGGAAGTACCTACCTACTTAATGTAACGCTCAAATAAATTGAAATATTGTGGGGTCATTAGAGTTCTACATTTTTATTACAAAATGTCCATTCAAAGTTTATTTTTTTTATAATAACTTTAGAATGGATATTTATTGAATGTGAAGTTATGATGTTTTGTTTGTTGTATTTTTTATAGTTTCGATCAGGGATCACCAATTAGCGATTGATTTAGGGGCCCGTTTTAAAAATATAAAAGTCTCAGCGTCCGCTTGGTAGATGGGGCTGTCAATCTAGCTGACACTTATTTCACATAACAGAATAGAATTCAGTTACCTATGAAAAACACTATTATAAATTAAGGTTAAGCTTTAAAACGCCAAATAGGTATTACTTTCGTACTAAAAATCATAACCCTCATTTTTGCTTCGCCGTAGTCGGGTAAAAAAAATAAGATAAATTTCGATCTTCTGTCACAGAAATGAAAAACAAAATGAAATTATTTTTCTGTCAAGATTTTCATTTAGGTACAATGAAGTAGGTAGACAGTCCGGATCTGTAGTCTAAATTTCAGAACTTAATTTCTTTTGTACAAGATATTTTTCTTTTTTTCAGAGTGACAATTGCTTATTTTTCTGTATCTGGTTTGGATGTCCTGGGCGCAATATCATCTGTCTCACTCGACTTAAGGTCTAGGATAATAGAATGGCTCTACAGGCTTCAAGTACAACCTGATAAAAAGAGTAAGTATTTCATTTTATGTATTTAAATGATAAAAAATAATAAAAGTTTTATGAGCCTTACACCCAGTGGCATACCTAGCAACTTACAACAACCCAACAGTCCACCTTCAACAACTTCCCTTATTCTTCAATCCCCTGATCCCCCTTTTTTTATCACGCAATATCCATTTGACAATATTTTTTAATTTGTCCGTGCCTCGGATAGCACGTGAAGCTGTTGGCCCCGGCTGTCAATTGTAGATCTTTGACAGTCGTTACGGGTAGTCAGAAGCTTGAAAGTGTGACAACCAGTCTTACCAAGGGGTATCGTGTAACCCAGTATCTGGGTTGTGGAGGTTTGATAGGCAGTCGCTCCATGTAAAACACTGGTATTCAGCTGCATCCGGTAAGACTGGAAGCCGACCCCAACATAGTTGGGAAAAAGGCTAGGCAGATGATGATCCATTTGACAATAAACGTTCTTTAAATGCCCTAAATACCTTTACATAAAATGAACAGGAAAACACGTTAAAAATATTTAAATATCCTTTTTTGTCTACACAATTATATCTAAATTGTGCCAATGTAAATGATGATACTTATCATTTACTATGCTAATTAGGTGTGCATCTGCATATTGAATTACGTGGTACAGTCAATAGCAGGTTCAATGGTACCATTTTGACTTTGAGTTCGTCCTCACGACTTAACTTAAATACCTACCTATTTATTAGTTAAATTTTTTTTTACATGTTTATGATTACGTGCGCACATGATTTGCTTATTAAATGAGTCGCGCCGAGTCAGTTGTTTTTGCGAGTTTCTTATTAAATGCTTTACCTATTTATTATTTAATTTAGTCTTCTTTATGATCCTTAACGAAGTTCAGAAGTTTAAATCGACTTTGTTTTGTCCTTTCGAGCTAAGCTCTCATGTTTACAAAAAGATATTAAACCTTTTCGTAACTAAACTCGTTTGAAAAGGGTCATCCGAGTTTTGCGTGCTGACTGCTGATCTTCAAAACAAAACCCTTATTTTTGTCGCTTATAATAATAATGCATTAAATATTTTTGTCGTTCTTCCAAGGCTAACCGCTGCATACCTTTAAACTTACAAACCAGAAGCCAAATCATGGCGAAGTTGTTTTACAAGTAGTTTGACCGCTTTTGCCCGAAATGGTGTTGTCGTACACAATCATGTCGTGGCCCCATTTTGATAAACCTACGAGTGTTTCTCTTAGGTCGTTGAGTTTTAATGCATTTTTATAATGCATATCATTTATTTAATAAACAAGAAAAAATAATTCTGTAAAATTGCTCGATGTGAAACTAATTGCATTAAGAGGAGGATTATTGGCATTACAATTGCATTTAATGGAAGAATCTGACATACTCTAAGAATCTGACAAATGTACACAATAACAGCAAAATTTATGAAAAAATGTGATAAAAAAGAAAAAACCAAGCTCGCAATAAATTGCCTTATTCGCGCAAAAAATTTCTTAAAAAAACTAGAGCAACTTGCTGCCTATTGTTATCATCATTAAAAAAAAACAGCTCTATAAAATCATCCTGAACCAAATCCTCACAGAAAGTGTACAAAATTTTACGAGAACAATGTATGTTGACGAAAGAGCCGGTCAGTTTTGAGTCAACTTGTTACGATTGACTGCTTACAATACATTACTTAAGTACATGTTGTTATTTCATTTCCCACTCGATTTGGTTCCGTAAAAGCCAATATAGCCATTGGATCACTTGATTGGATTGAGTCACTTGGAATCTACTGTTAATCGGGGAGGATAATGATGATTCAAAATAAAAATACACAGAGGTGTGCACATACATTTTCGGCAAAAAAAAAGGGTAGGCATACACACAAACATGGGTGTATATAAGGGGGTGGGGGGTTTAGGGGGTCCGGACTCGAAAAATTGATGAATATTAGACGCAAACGCAACTATGAGCGATAGTAAGTACGCGCATACAGTTCATCCTCCACCCTTTACCCGCGCACCGCATATTGTGAAATTACCTGTGTGAAGGTCGGGCAAAAACTAGTTTATCTTGGTACATTTTTGGATCCTTGGACCCCCCCATGTGAAAGCTATAGCTACGCCCATGCACACAAATCCTACTTAATTTCGCTAATTCGTCTTCAGCATTATATCTATACATCGTTGTCAGGGTAGGCAGTGCCTTTTTGCCCATATGAACTGCACGCCCCTGTAATTACACTGAATAATTACATGGAAGCTAGGGTTGGTAGGATTCGGATATCTGACATCGAAAAGTCATGTTCTGTGAAAATTGGGCACGATCTTGAAAATGCGCTTAACCAGTACTTGAGCTTAGCCAGAGTGCAAGTTCTGTAGACAGATCAATAGATTTCTATTTTGTACTCAACTGACCTCAATCTGTTTTAGTTCCCTGACGTAGGTGTTTGCTTAGAATAAATAAGCACCTATCCAGGCACTATAAACTTTTTCTTAGCTGTAACTATAAAGATCCTCTAAACTAGGCATATTTATAGACCCCTAAGGCTCCACAAAGCCTGTGTGGGGGCTGCGCTTAAAAAAAATACTGGTCTTAATGAAAAAAGAAATGCTTAAGCGTAAGTATTATATACATAGTTTCAGATAAATATATAATCTTTTTAAATATTCCAACTAAAATTTAAATAAAAAAAACTATATTAAAGAATATTACTGGATTACAATGCAAATGCAAGTAAAAAAACTAAGTTGAAAAATAAAATACTATTTCATATCTCCCATTAGATATAAATATAATCAAGTAATATGATTATTAAAATTTAAATAAAATTAGTTTTTATTATTTTAGGACTCCGATAAAAATTGTCGTCGCCAAAAAAGTTTACTAGCTGCTTTAAACGATAGAGTATAATGTATTGTTTTAGAGTTGAGAGTAGAGAAATTTGCATTCTTTAGAGTTATCGTCTATCGGATAAACAATAACTCGAAAGAGTGCAAATTTAATAGGGTCTGATATCGCGTCATTATGGCATAATTAAAATTGCAATAGACTGAAAATTATTATAAAATTTTCTAAATATGAACTTGATAAGAAAATACGGGCGTATATTTTAATCCTAGCGTATATTAATTGTGTTGGTAGTACTACTATTAATTACTGTCTAGCAATAAAATGTATTAAGGGAATTATGTACTCCTAAACCTTGGTTTGTTTTATCTGTGCTAAGTATTGTGTTTATAGAATAGCATTAAATATTAGCATTGACTACTCAGTCGTTGATAATATAAATTAAACACAATGCAATACCTCTACTATCTCATTTATTTGAACATGTTTTTTACTTAAGTAGCGTTTTTATTGCTCTGTTTATCAGCGTGTAAATAAATTAAATAACCTTGTCTATGACTTAAGAAGAAGGTTTAGTATTGATGTTTTTTTCTGAGTCACCTTAAATAAATATCTGATGTCAATAGCAAACAAGTGTTCTTTTATTTATTTTTTCATAAAGAGATCAGGCCCCTATGCTTGGAAAATCTCATCCTGTGTCAATACGGGGGTATTGACGTATTGTTTAAATTATAATACTTAATTATTAAATGATTACGGCATTCATGTTCTTTTTAATTGTTGGCTTAGTTTCATTTCTGCGACGTCCTATCACGCCTTATAAAATATGACGTAAACATGAGTAGACTGCACTTCGTTTATAATTATTTATTTAATTACAGATGGTGACATGTCAATGTGCGGTTTCCAAGGGTCGTCAACAATAAATATAGATATAGACCCTCCGAACAATCACTATCGTTGCGGCCATCTTGCTATGACGTATACTGGGCTTTGTATATTGTTAGCGCTGGAAGATGACCTCTCTAGATTAAATAGAAAGGCTTTAGTTGAAGGTAAGGTTTAGTTATTGGTCAACCTTAATCGGGGTTACCCTTTTGTTAACATCTGGTTTGGTAGAGGTGACCAAAAAAATCGGGGTTACCAGTTTAGTGACACCTGGGTTTGAAGACTACATGACTAAAAAATTTGTTTGTGATGTTGCTCTATTGTTTGTGTTGGCTGGTAAAGAATTAAAAAAACCTTTCAAGATTTTTATTGAAAGGTCATTCCGGAATTGTCTTGTATCAAGCGTGCAGTCCTTTTTTTTGATGACACGCTATGGTCAGGGTCCTGTTAGTCGTTAGGTCAAGTTAGGGGTTTTAAGGGCGGCTTGACAAATTCAAACAGCGTTATAGCTAACTTGCCACCCGTCTCCTTCAAAACAGATTAGGTTAGCGTGGTGGAAAATTATTATAATGTCTCTTTAAGTCTATTTGTGGGTGATATTATTCCATTTATTCATAAATACATATAAAATACATTTTTAAATTTATATAAAACCTAAAGAAATATAGTAGCCCACCTGCAGTATCGGGAACAGGGTTCCAAGCTACCGGTGGTCAGGGCTCAAGAGAGAGGAATCTCCTGACTATGCGAGTTGTATCCATATATTATTATTATTATGTCCCCCCAATGGAAAAAAAAGCGAGTATTATTGTATGTAAGTATTTTTTAATGTATTTTTCTCTAAATTTTAGGTGTAAAAGCACTACAAACGGAGGAGGGTAATTTCTCCGCGACGCTTTCGGGTTGCGAGTCAGATATGCGCTTCGTGTATTGCGCTGCCTGCATTAGCTATATGCTCGACGATTGGTCCGGGTTCAATATCGAAAAGGCCACAGATTATATCATCAAGTCGATAGTAAGTTTTTTTTTATACTACATCATTGCCTGAGTTACCTTACATCTTATGACATAGCTATCAATGCTATAGACCAAATATTTCGTTCTGAAACAAAAAAAAAACAATAAAATATAATGTATAAAATTTATGTTCTTCAGTAGGTACTTACTGTAAATTATTCGTGATGCATATTTGTAAAGCAATAAATTTGGAAAATATTCGATATTAACGACGTTGACGCGTCCATAAAAAAAAAATATATGTACACGAACAAACCTAAGTGTACGTTTATAAGCGTAGATATGTACCACGTTATCACAAAATATCAGTGTGAAGTATGTAATTATAATGTCCTCTTGATCGAATATCGGTCACAACTGCCAATCTCAATGGAGATTAGCCAACTACGCAGGAAATATTATAGTGCACAATTTTAGAATTATAACTTTCGTGAGTCATACTTATAATTATGTATATGATATTGATACGGCCGAAATCAATACGTGAGTAAAGCCGTATCAATATCATATCATATAGTGCACAACTTTGTGCGCAAACACAGGCGCACTTATTCCTTCACTCTCATCAATTATAAGCTTCGAGCCACCCCAGCTTCTCGAGGAATGTCAGCAGCCCTTTGTTACTGTCAATAATCTCACGGAGATTACCTGGAACACCGAGGTACTTAGCCCTGTATGTGGTGAAGTCTGGGCAATGTAGTAGCACGTGGGCTGCCGTTTCGTCCTCCTCCATGCAGGTTCTGCACAGAGGGCTGTTTGTTATTCTCATAACAAAGAGATGTTTATTGAAGAAGCCTTGACCGTGACGATGAAAACCTTACTACAAAGCAAGCTGTGGCACAACCTTGGAGATCTGAATTTAGAATTGATTTGATGATCAAAAACTTGATTCTTTACCTTGTAGGCTCATTACAATTTCATCTAGTAATAAGTCACGCCTGTGATGTTTATAGAAATCTCTCTGTAGTCCACAATACCACTTGCCGGTCAGGTGGTTTCGTTTTCTTTAAAAAAAAAACACATGCACCAGAAATCATAGATGACCTTTACATTATACTTAAGTGTGTCATACATTTATTTACAGAGTTACGACTATGGCATCGCTCAGTGTCCTGAATTAGAATCCCACGGTGGAACCACTTTTTGTGCCCTAGCAACCCTAAGCTTAACCAAGCAACTAGACAAGTTATCGGAGGAACAAATTGAAGGGTTAAAGCGATGGCTGCTGTTCAGACAAGTCGACGGCTTCCAAGGCAGGCCCAACAAGCCCGTTGATACGTGCTACAGTTTCTGGGTAGGGGCATCCTTGAAAATATTAGACGCCTTACAATATTCTAACTACGGCAACAATAGGAGATACGTCTATGAGACACAAGATTCTGTTGTTGGCGGATTCTCTAAGTGGCCTGACACTTGTACGGACCCAATGCATACTTACCTAGGCTTAGCGGGCCTCAGTTTAATAGGCGAAAGCGGACTATTAGAAATAGAACCTACTTTAAATATTACTAAAAGAGCTTATGAACACCTAAAGTCGTTACACGCTAAATGGGCTAACGAATCAAATGGGCTCGCAAACTTTTGAATACCTCTCGATACGAAATATTTGATGGAATCTATTTTCTAGGTGAATGAAGCTTTATTTTCTAGGTTTATTTTAGTACTGAGATGTGTTGTGTGTGATGTTTAAATAAAGCCTAACGTGTTGTAACACAGGATTATTCTACTATAGTTTAAAATTTCGCACATTTTAATACCAAGTTTTATTATTAATTAGAATTAAAAAGCAAACGAACAATTTTCTATTTATATTACTGTGTAGTCTAAGTTTTGTGCTTCTCGCCTAGTACATTCACAATTAGAAAATAGATTTCTACCATTCTCATGTTTGACCTAAGATTAAAGAGTTCTAAGTTACCTACCGAAATTATTGTAAGTTTTTAAAAACGTCATTATGCTAAAGTTGCATAATCCTTTTGTATAATATTGAATTTGTTAGTACTTAAAATAATGTTTATGAATACATAGGTGCTAATAATTGAGTAGGTTTCGTACCTACTAGGATGTTGCGAATGTGGATTTTAAATGCGGATGTTAGAATAATGCCGATGCAGGATCTCGTATGCGGATGCAGAATTGCAGTGCACATTAAGGATGTTTCTTTTTACATCCGCAACTCACATCCGCAACAGCACTAGTACCTACGGATGTCATTGAAGACAACGAGTAAATACTTAGCGATATAGTACAATACGAGAATATCTCGCGACGTGCCATGTGCAGTTGAGTAGTTAGGCGTTTATCAAATTATTGCACAAAAAGTAATTTTAAGCTGTTTCTATTGTAACCAATGTTTTAGGACGCAGTTACATGTACTAGAAAGAGTAAAACATGTCCGATATTTACCTCAAGAGTCAATTATATTTAAGTTGTTGCAATATTATGTATTCAGAAATATTTTTTGTGAGACGAGATATTGGTCAAAATTAATTACAAGATTTGTAAACTTGTACCATTCCTTCAACAAAACTTAATAGAAACGAATTGTATGGATTAATTAAGAAAGTCAATTTTAAAGACACAGAGACCTTCGAATAGTCTAAAGTAAATACGAAAATTATTACAAAAACGTTATTCTATCGCTGCTTCGCGTGACAGAGGTGTTGAGTCAATTCGTCACTTTCAACACTATGTAACTGCGTTCCAATTCGCGTACGGTCAGCAATTAGTAACGACCAAAATTGTATTCGAATTTAATGTGCATTCATAATTTTATTGGGGGATCGTTTTAAAAGGCTTAGCGGTTTCAATTTGGATTTTTCGGTTTCAAAAGTTGTGAGACATCGCAATTGTAAGATATATTATGGTGCTGATTTTCCCATTTTCTTTGACCCAAATGAAAACAGTGTTTTAAATATTGACGTTCCTATCGATTCGATGTTTTCGTAATGTTTAGTTTTGTACGGTCCGTGAGAGTACTTCAGGCCCAATCCCCTTTTCATAATCACCGTTCCATAATCTCTTCATTCATAATCCCCCTTCCATAATCCCCCACAGGCTAGACAACGCGCAAATAATACCCCTAGTGTTGCAAGTATTTAATAGTTACAAGCCGTAACCGCTTATCATGAGCCGTGTCGTATGTTTGTTTGCCACCTTAGTTGTATAACAAAATCCCTTGTGAATAATACGATAACTTCGTTTGTTAATAAATAGTCGGGATTAATGTCTGAAGGTGCCTTTAATAGCTTTGCCACAAGTTGAAACCGCTAGAGCGGTGCAGGCCTTTTGAAATAAAATTTATGCGAGTAGGGTACATCGAAATTTTATGGCAGTAGTAGAAATCTGGTCAGAACAGTAGAAATTTTGTCGGAAAGCCTTTATTTTGTTAATTTGTTGTAAGAAGTAATATTCTTTTATTCGTAAAATATATTTAATAATTTACTTGTCTATTTTTTAAAGTATTAGTTTAAAATCCGAAATGAAATAAGTGTTGTGAATATATTTTCCATTTTAATTGACCACAGAAATATTTTTTTATGCTTTGCTACCCACTTTTAGATGGATTCTATAATGAGCCAATATAGCGAAAGTATTTAAATTAGATTTTTTATAATGTTTACATGATATATTTATCGGATTCACGTTTATAATTACTCGTTTGCGTATCTTTCTTATAACTGAAGTTAAAATGCTGGCAGTCTCATATCACAAACCCGAATAGATGAGGCAGGGCGTGCGATGATAGCGCCAACTAGCGGAAGGCGGACGTAAATATCTGATAAATGTCGAAATATATATTTGTTTGTATCTAAAGTCTAAACTTAATAAAAAGAAAAATCGTATATTTGTATTTGATTTAAGTTGTATGTATGTTTTATTTATTTTATTATCATCAAATATGAAATAATATTATGTTTATGTACTTATTTCACTGACAGCTGTGACAATCCGCTGTCATTCGGTCAAAAATTAATTCCTTTTTTTGCCACGTCGCGTCGAGCACTGTGGTCGTCGTACTTCGCAAGGTGCTAATACGGAACAATTCAATATATGGCCATTTGCACCAGTAAACCCGTAAAATGTTTGTGATATGAACCTGTGAACTTTTAACAAAGAAATTAGTCATTAAAATTAAGTAAAACGTTGCATTTTTACATTTGGTGCATTTATAGATTTCGTACCGAATTAAACAAAAATATGATAAATGTAGAAAACACTGTTATTTTTGATTTTACGGGACATTGTGAGAAATTGTAATATTTATTAGTTTTTGTTTATAGTCTACATTTCAATTGTCGTTTCTTTGTAAATTAGTTGCTGATGATGCAGTAATTTAACATTGTCACTTATTGTTTTGGAAGAAATCTCATATTTTGGTACGATTTTACTCACATATTTTCAGTTTAAGTGGTTTCTGGTGGTAACTAAGACCAGTGCGTTCGGATACTAAGTATCATACAACCGAATTGTCTATAGTACCATCACTAAATAATTTAAATTTGTACATATACAGAGTGGTTTTTCAAACTGGGAAATTTTTTGGGTCTCGCTATCTGCGTGGGCTTACGTCATAAAAATTAAAATCCAATAAATTTTATGAAGCGGTTAATTTTTTTTTGTAGAAATAGCTCTGTAAAGAAATGTAGAAGAGAATATCGACACACCAAATAGCTCAGTTTGAAGAGCGGCTAGTTTATTTAGGCAGAAATTGCAGGTTCAATTCCTGCTCGTAATCTAATTTTCCTTGCTAAACAAAATTGTGATCATCCTTTGAGATGTTCATGGTAAACAAAAATATTGTTTTCTTAGTCCGTTCGGACAGAGTCGAGACTTTATGTATTATATTAAAGATGCGTTTCTAATGTATAATACAATTCTCCAAAATATTATGTACAAGATGTGCCAAACTGCAAATTGTCTTTTTTTTACATCTCATGTTTAAAATTCATGATTTCTTTCACACACAGGATTAGGTGTAATAAGGTCCTTGTTTAAAAAAGTCACTCTGTATATTTATTATAAGGCGCGCTTATTTTCTATATAATGCGAATGTTTAAAGTATACAATACAAAAGTTCCTCAAGTTAGTTGCAGTTAATAAAATATTTACTCTTAATTTCACTGTCAAACAAATGCTGCTTGTTGATCAGTGGGGGTAGAATGTTTAGTGAAATATTTTATATATTTTGTTTAATATTAATTTTACTGACAAACCTTTATTTGTGGTTAGCTTTTTTGAGGTTTTGGGTGCTTATTTTACCGGGATAAAAAGTACCTAAAGCGCTCTTCCCCTATAAACTGTCTCTATGCAAAAAATTACATCAGTGGCTTAGTTTTCTGCGTGAAAGGACAAACAAACAAACACAATTTTGCATTTAAAAGCACGGATTGATGTACTATTATGATATACCTACTATTTTAAATTATTAAATCAATTTTCAGTTTTATTGATAAAATTCATAATATTGGCGATAGATTTCCCGTAGCAGGCAAAACCGAGCGTGGAAAACAAATAGTTACAAATACAAAAGGTAACTACGGTGCGTAAATTCTTACGCGAATAATTTGTCTTCGCAGATTACAGTTTTATTGACCAAAATAAAATCAGTAAAAAAACAATCTCCTTCAGAATACATTTAACGGTTTGTCAGTTTTAAAATGTAAAGGAACCATGTTATGTTTGCTTTTGAAAATATATATTATCTGTAAATTATTACATAAAGTTATGATATTAATTTTATTGGAAACAAGTAATTTGAACATCTAATTATGTATATTTTGAGCAATTATTTCGATTTGTTTTAAAAAAAAATATTGAAATATATAATGAAAGTTAAAATGAAGTAAGACTTTTTATTTCCACTTAGCATAGGTATCTATAGAAACTTAACCGTATTGTAACATTTCTAAATACTTACGGCGCGGCGCGCATGGAGGCCAAAGTCATTGACCGATTTCGAAATCTGTGACGAGAATACGAGATACAAAATTCCGATTCGATGACGACTGGACACGACCAACGCGACGTCGCGTCGTGAAGTTTCTTGTCCACGGTGAGAATTTTGTTTAATCTGCATACCTTTTTTTTTTACTGGGGGAATCTGCATATATGCATACAAAATCAACCTTACACATCTTTGTAGACGGTACCTAAGATTTTTTCCTGACGTAGCTACGTCGTGTACCTAAACAAGGTTACTTAAATGTACATAGACATGTAGGCACTACTGTTTTACGTAGGACCGACGATTTGGAAGGATTTAAAAACGTCGGCGTCGCTGTAGCCAGGCCTTACACCTACTCTCGTACTGGAGGTTGCGTAGTGACCGATCAGCTGACCTGACTTTAGATTACACAGTATAGTCTCGAACCTCTTTTTATACAAAGTGAAATAATCCAATCCAAGTAACACATTGAAATTGGTAAATTTTATCAGAATGTTGAAGGTATCATCACCCTTCTAGCCATAATATTATCCCTAAAATTTGCTGAATATAAATTTTCTATGGAACGACTGCCTATCTGACCCCCGCAACCCAAAGGAAGACAATGTTCTAAAGTAAGATCAGTTGTCAGTATTTTATGAGGGTAAGTACTAACTCCCTAAGGACCAACGGATGGACGTAATTAATTTATAATACGCAAGTTTTAATGTTTTATTTTTCCGATAGTTTAATCTATGAACTACATAATAATACAATATTACACAATACAAAATAGTAAAAAATACGATAAAACTTACGGGAGTCCTGTCGGAGGATTGTTGAAAACGAACATCTTACCGGAACGCTCGCGACGATGATCGTGTGGACGCGGTTTCGCGCGTAGAACTCATGCTCGTATTACTTAGTTCTGAAAGGGATAGAGGCCTTTTTTATTATTAACTTGGGCACTTGCCTACAGTGCCATATGAAATGAATATATGAATGAATGAATGAATAAAAATTTATTAGAGACAGCACATGAAAACACAAACAAACAATAATAAAACAAACAAACAAAAATAAGAGACAGAGAAAAAAGAAACATGAAACAAATAAAAATAAATCATGAGGTTTGTGTCCCACGGCTGCACCAAATAGGTTTCCAGATCAGCTTAATGTCAAGTACTGGTAGGTACTTGACGCTGATTTTCATCTGGAGCCTAGGTTTCACGTGATCATATGGAAAAGTAGGGCCTGCGTGCTTGCCTTAGGTTCGAAGTTAGCAGTCATAAATTCATTAGGCTATCCCTGCACTCAAAGGTAACTAGTGTATAAGGCAATTGCCTTAAAATCACAAGATGTTAGTAGTACCTACAAAAACAAAAGCCGCTACACGAGAAGCTACAAGAGTAATAGGATTAGATCGATCGCATTCGCATTGATTAAGCCAAAATTAGATTTTCGTACGCGATCCGAGACATGTTGTTCGTCTGAAACTATCTAATTAAGGGTGAGGTAGGTACTACTGTCTATCGCAATTCGCAGTAGGTATTCGCAGCCACCGTGTCCAATACAGAAACTGTAGGTACTGTTCCCAAATACGCCATATTAAAAACGTTAAGTAGGTACTTATTAGGTAGGCGTCTACAAGGTACTCGTATATTGAAAGCTGAATTGTATTTCGAGACCACAGAAAAACAATAATAAAATAATTATACGAGTATATACCTACACCATTACATTCCGTTTCAAGTTTAAAATATATTAAATAAATACAAATAAAAAATGGTATGTAGGTGCTAATGGATAGCGCGATAGTTGCAATTTGAATTAATATTTATAAAAAATATTAATTTAAGTTGAATTAATAGAAGTTAGCATAATGTTAGTAGGTAGGTAGGTAGGTAATTATACTTAGTACCTAAGTGACTTCGGCGTAATTCCGGAGTAGTATTGAGTCGGGGCGACTTGGGGAATTAACACAGGGAGTTACTCCTAGACGGAGATCAGTCACATTAGAGCGTGAAATTGCATGCATTCTCGCTGCAGACGTCTGTCTGTCCACTAACTAATCTATTGATTACCTAATGAAGTTTCATGCTAGTGTATTTGAAAAGTATATATTACGTAAGTATATCTATGAGTCATGATAGCCTAGTGGTATGACCGTTGACTAGCAAGTCAGAGGCTTCAGATTCGAACCTCAAGGCCATCCAACGTATTTATGTATGTAATTCGGCTTATAAACTATTCCTATGGAAAATAATATACTTATGTATTTTTTTTTACGTAAAACGGTTTTGTCATCGAAACTAAAGCAAATTTCAGATCAATCTGTCAACAGGATGGGGGTGAAATATCGATTACTAAATTTGAACCTAATAATAAACAGGTCAAACTAATTAAAACCGTTTAAAAATACATACTTACCTACATAATAAAATCTATATTTAATTTATACACTACCTACCTATTTTTCAAAATAATGTAGGTACATAGGTTACAACCTCATCTTGTAACTGTCGTCTAATATAGAGAAAAAAGATTTGAATTGGCTTGCTTAAAGGTTTAGGTGCTTACGCCTCTTGACTCAACCAGTGATGTAGGTAAAGACGCAGTATATCAGAAATTACAATGGGATGTCTCTGTATCAGTAAAGATCTCAATCGGTAATAGCCTCAACTTTTCATAGAATAAGTAGACCGTACCCGTATCGTACCGTATGCATGGTTACTAACTCTGTAAATATGTAGTAAAATACAGTAAATTAGTAATGTAATGTGCCTGTAATCTCACTCTGTTGGGAACTAATGAGATGGCATTTATTTAATTACCTATCTAATTACTTAGATACAGTGACATACATTTTAACAAAATAGTTGTAGTTCAACGAATGAAATTGAACCCAGCCGAATGTTTACCAACGAAAAGCAAGCGGTGAACAAAATCCAATTTGAAAACGTAGATGAAACAAATGTAGGTACGAAACAATTAGGTGCTTCTACACTATTGCACACAAACGGTTCACTCTGTGAGCCGTTACGAGACTGCTTCATTACCTTGGAAGTGCGGTTCACAGATACGTACGAAGTAAAGCTTGGCTGGCAGCCGGTAAACTAGACTTACTGAAGTATTAGTGAGCGGTGCACTATCTCTCCCGCACAGTTCTGGGGTTCTATACCACGTTTAAGCGCCGACGACGAAGGAACGCTGAATAGAGGTGCCGAATTATCAGTTAATGCTTCGGATTTCACGGTATTGTACACGACTCTAACTTTACATGTTATATAAATACTTACTTATATATTCAGGATGTGAGTGTTTTGATACGACTGTGTGAGATGTAGTACTTTGTAAATGGAGTAGGTGCTTGCTTGCGGCTTTGTTTTGTTTCCCTTGTTAAGGGTATAGCTTTGTAGTAAAACACAGGGTTTGTGTGCTTAACAACCCGAGTAAATATATGAGCTTGCGAACAAATATTTTTAAATTCCATTATTTGGCAGACATTTATTTAAATTGCGTCCAACGATCGCCGGATATGGCAGGCCCCTTACAAATATTGACAAAATAAGTTATGAAAAGTCATTATCCAACTTTTTAACATAACATTAATCCTATATTTCTTCGAAGGGGTTGGCAGATATGTGAGCCTCATCTAACAGGATTACAGGACATTAGCCTATTTCCAAAACCAAGCGCAGTTCCGCGAAAAAAGTCTAGTTTAAAAAACTTTATTTCATTTTAGCAGCCTGGGACTCAAACACATGCAATGGTCAATGGTCGCGCATGCAATCACTAGGCCAGAGAAGCAGACAATTTTTCTAGCCATCACTATAGATAGTCATAATTTCTTAATCATTTTTTTTTATTTTTTCAGTAAGTATTTGTGTTCATTACACAAGCCCTACTAATCTGTCTACATATACCAAACACAATTAAATTCTAATTAATCATTGGGACCGAAACAAAGCTGCTAATAAAAACGGTACGTTTTCCCTGGTCGCAAATACCTCACCCAAATAAGCAATTTACAATTCCGATCCACAGAGTGAGCCTAGCTATTCATCATTCAGATTTATAGTCCTTTATCTAGCCGATCTGTTCTTGTTTAATTAATGGAAGTAAAATTCCGTCGCACAAAATCCTAAACATTACTTCAGATTACGCTCCCTTGACGTTCTTGGTGACAGTACTTCGACCCTTTTAGAACAGTTGCTCTTTCTTTACTTTATCGTATGGTGAATGAACAACCTATTTTTTTTTGTCCAGTGTAAAACTTATGAGTACCCCACCATTAAGTGCGGCTTCACATTTAGGCGACTGTCGCGCGGCTGCTATTATGATATTAAAAATGTGAAAACAGCCTAAGACTACCTAACTACAGACAGACGAACGGACTAACTAATACGGTTTTCGCTTGCGCATTCACCGTACCCGTGAATGAACAACCTGGTGTCAGAGTTTAAACCGGCCGTAGGCCTCTGACGTAGATTTACACACCTTTGAAAAATCTCTCAGGTGTGCTGGTTTCCTCACGATGTTCTTCTTCACCGTTTTAGCAAGTGATCATTCATTTCTAAAACGCACATGAATCCAAAAAGTCAGATGTGCGTGCCTTGGTTTTCTGAGTATGTAGAAATCGTAGTACTAGCAGGTAGCGTTCTGTAGTTCCTGCTTACCCCCATGGGAAAATTTGAATGAATTTTCGAATGTATTACGTATTGGATTTTTCCATTAGGAAATTCTCAGTAGTAGCACGGAGTCTAGAATTGTGCCCGGTTAATGGCAATAGGCTCGCCCCCTATTACATGGGAGCTATAAGATACCCGGCAATACGTGGGTGAACTGCACACCTCTGCGGAATATAGGCGTGAGTCTATAAATAAAAAATTACGTATGTCCTCTGTAGCCCTAAATCGAACTTAGGACGCGGACTTACGACAACGCCCCTTAGATATTCAAACCTCTTGTTAATTACTTGTGTACCTATAATTTTATACTTATGAATACAGAACTTAATATTTACTTTACGACTTTGAAGCAAGCCTTGTGTACAATGTACTAACATAATTGGCATGTAAAGCAACATTGAGATTTTTTATTTAATTGGTAGGTTAATTGGAGGAGTAAGAGTAAGGTAGGTATATAATTTCGCACCCGTATTTCCCATTCTAGTAAATAGTCTTAGGCTCCGGTTTAGCTCTTACAAAAAATTACTCTTCGCCAGTTCGCTACTGGTCTATACAATTATACCTACATAATTATTTGTGCTTGTTCCTACTGTTCTACTTTTAGACAAAGGCTTACTCTGTAAATTATAAATGAGGATGAATATGACATACCTACTCTATCACCTGTAATTATGTTTATTGGTGAAGGCAGATTTGTCGCTATCCTCTATTTATTTATCCAATTTTATTTATCTTACAAGATGAAGATCTAACTCGGCTTAACGATTGTGAAAGAATTGAAAATTGACCTTTCATACAAAGTGACTAGTCACGTCACTCACTATTATATGAGGAGTTAAATTTTCGTTTTCAGATTTCGACCTATGTTCCTTAAGGAAAGTAGTTCAGTGTCATGGACCTTATTACCTCCTAAAATTTGGCAGGTCTTCAAAGCAACAGGGTGTATAGGTAATTTATTATTCCCATTGTGATATCTACAACGCGTAAAAACCAATATTCATAAAGGTTACCATAATTAATTTTCCGAAGCAGCTAGTTGTTGTAGATAATTTAATATTGTTAATAATAAAATTACAAACACGTAAGTAATTAAATGCGAATGAAATTTTGAGCTACAATATTCTGTTCGCGACATGTTAGTAAGGGATGATTCACACTGATTGCGAAGCAATGCTAATTTTTAGGCAATGTGCTCCCATGAATGAGTACAAACCGGTACTTATACATAAATTGCATTGAACTTCCATAAATAAAAATAGTTATATGAATAATTAAAAGTATTAATGTAAAAGGGATGGTTTTTCAGTCTGTGTTACATACCTAATTTTCTTAATAAGAGAACGTAAGAGATAGTATCGGTACGTTTATTAAAAGTTTGTGTTTACATGTCTGTGCTCGTGAGAGATTGAACAGCATTGCTTCATCATTATCAATCTAATAGCAGTTCACTGCTGGACATAGGTCTCTCCCATTGCTTGTCTAATAACAATCGTTAATTAAATGCGGAAGAAATTCGCGTGCGAAGCTCCGCCATTTGTTCATATTGAACGGAGATAAAGTTTAATATGCATCGCCAAAAAAATGGCGACGCTTCGCTCTCTATGTGAATCGATCTTTAAATAAAACACCTACCTATGAGAGTAAGGCTGAGAAAAAGAGAACTCTTTTATAACTTGGTATTCAGCACACGATTTTTTTTAAATTACTCGCACTTGGATAGTCTTAGTTGAGTAAAGAGTAAGTATGCAGTTTAGTCGTATAGGATAAGCAATGATTGTAAAGCAATAAATCACTACGCAAAGACAAGATTAATAAATTTTAGTTATCTTTAACCAATGTAGAAACTAAGGAACTATATAGGTACTACTACTGGGAAATGAGAATTAACATAAGCGACTCTATGTACACTTAAGGTAGGTACCTATACTTATAATTCTTAAAAAATGGATCCCTAATATAATAGTAGGTAGGTACTTACAAAAACAATTTTCTCAACAAATTTCTATCTCCATTTACGATAAAACGAAGAGAAATGAATTTTCAAACACGATTTAAAACACAATGGAAAACTTTCTAAAAACTTTCGCCCTAAAAAAGTTTAGGAAGCTCTCGGTGTCTGTTAAATTCTTCATATAGTTGTAATTGGTAAAGGTAGCGACGGGTGACCGGCACCGGGGAAAACTGAATAACCAGGGCCAGATTTAGGGCAGGGCAACAGGGGCTCTAGCCCCTGGGCCTCCACAAAAGAGGGGTCTCCACAAATTGTTGAATCTCATATTGATCAACTAATTGTTATTTATTCAATGTATAGAAAATTCGATGCTACAGAAAAGGTTTCTGCCCTTTTTCCCAACAGCGACCATACTGGTGAAGCCACAGCGAATGCTTTTATTGAATTTCTTAGAGGACCATCAAATAGACATTCTAGATTGTCGCTGCTAATCACAAAGATAAGATAATGATAATGTTGCAAATTTAGGTGGTAAAATCTTTTCCCCCTTTTTTTTTGCGGCGAGTCGTGGCGTCGTTGAACATTTTAGTACATTTGTTCTTACCGCTCGCCGCGCCGCGCTAAGCCGCTGCTGCGAGCGGCGAGTTCGTGGCCAGGCCGTAAGGTCTTCACATCTTCCCTGGCCGGCCCTGTGAACAACCTATTTAAATGTCATCACAAGTTATATTAATTTTGCTGTGATCGTCAGGTAGAGATGTGGGAAGGAGTTTCACAAATCTCCAGCAATTTATTGGATACTACAGCCAAATTATAACTTCGTTTAAAATCGATAATCTTAAAATAACAAGTTTTTGTATTCGGCAAAGATATTTTCTACATCATCATCATTATCAGCCTGTATTAGTCCACTTCTGAATATTGGCCTCTCCCAATGTGCGCTACTATTGCGCGCTCATTGGAAGAATTTGCCCCTAATCGCCACGTTGGACAAGCGGTGTTGGCGATGATTGCTATTACACGGAAAGATGTTGCTGTGTATCCTCTGTATCTTTCCGTTTGTCACTTCTACTCTTATTCTATTTCTATTCTTAGGCCGTAACCACACGGCACATTTTCTACAACGTGTAACATCAATTAGCGAGGGACCCTTTAGAAGCTCAATATAACCATTTTTTTTTTTTCAATAAATTTATAGTCAAAGACACGTTTACAATTTCGCGATCTACCGCCGAAACATACCTTCAAGAGATCATTTTACATATTAACAGACTAACAGTATTCAAGACGAAGGGAGTACCAAACTAGTTACGCTGTGTGTACACTCAGTTACCAATTATACCGGTGTAGTTTGAATTTCCTGTACTTCACAAAGGTACCGGGTAAACTAAGTTAGCCAATTACGGCTTTATTATTATTAGACATAGCTATGAGTATGTATAATCAGCTGGCGGAGGCAAGTTGTAACTGGAGTACAGTTGCACTCATGCTATGATTATTACCTACGTTCTGAACGTAGTGGAAACTTGGAAATTGTCTGTAGTAAGCGGCGATCGAAGGAAATTAAAGTTTTCTTCAGTTTTTAAATAACATTTTGCAAATTTTTGCATTTATTACAAGTTGGTAACTTTACATATTTAATGAATGTCCCACCCTCCTTCTATTTGTCTTTCTCATGCATGCTGCCGTTATCTGCTTTGAAAAGCAAATGAACTTTTACCTTCTGGGATCCTGTGTTGTCAGCAGATATATTTTAATTTAGAACATAACATGGTTTAAAACGACAAAGAAACCAGCTAAAATTGCCCAAAAACAGTAAAGATGTGAAGCATTGAAGGCATTGAAGTTTGGATTGAATTCTCATGAACTACAAATATTTCTTATTCATTCTCTAATTAAGGAGAGTGAAGTTTCCTCAACTAGAAGATGAACATAAAGATGTTTTTAAAAACCTAATGTAAGTACAAAACATCGATTTATTTTTTCTCTTATAATTTAATAAAGTACTACTTATATTAGTTATCACGAAACAATATCAAACACTTTAGTATATCTGGGGCGGCTCATCGAAATTAATTTCACCTTGTTTACAATAGAAATCCTCTACGTGTTCTATCTTCAACAATAATTTTACTAAAATTAGCCCTTACATTAAGGCTTACTATTTAAAGGTACCTTATCGCTATTTACGATATCATAACTGATCCTATCATCGTAATAATTATTGTATTGGACACTTTTAGGCGGAAAACATTGCCCCGGGTGGCATGTAATGTCCGCTCTTGAACATAAAACTTATCGCAGAAAATCAAAGATTGGAATAAAATGGGAATCCTGCTGCGCGAAATGGTTTAGTGACAGAAGTATATTGTTTGCGATGGACGCTGTTTACGATTATTCCGTACTATAATACGAGCAATATTTATATTAATAAATATTATAGTTAGTTCTTGAAAATAGCTTCGAAATTTACTTATTAGGGGTTTTTGGGGGGCAAAAACCTATAGGTAGGTTTAATTTCTGGGAAAATTAGTTTTCTCCGTGTATTTACGCATCTGTCCCCTGACTCAACAGATACAGGTCGCCCAGGTACTCTAACTAATATTACTTATAAACGTGAAAATATGCTAGCTATGTTTAGGCTGTAACGGATAGGTATAGATTATACGCCACTTTTTATTTAACCACAGGAGCGAAGCCGGGGGGAAAAGTAGTATTAATATAATTTAATTGAGCATTCACTAAGAGCTCTTGTTCTAAATATATTAAATGTGAAACTAAGTATACCCCTAATCGACATCGTTTTCTATAGGCAATTGAATATTGCCTTGAGGTGCTAGATTTTTTACTGTTAAACATTAATGTTTAATTTTAAATTAACAATGATAATAATCAAACCTCAGTATACACAGGGGAATGATTACATTGATTTACTTGTTTACCTACTAGTTTTCGAGTGATATTTTAGTTGAAACTAGAATTTGAACAGGGGCTGTGTCCGGGTTGGAAGGGAAAATGCCCAACTAGAAATCGGAGAAGGCATCACATACAATGTATATTTGAAACCACATAAAACCAAATAGGTTGTAGGACGTGGTATATTATATTTTGAAAATCTCTGTTCTGAAGTTTTGTTTACATTTTTTTTCATATCCGAGAAATTTGCATGAACTGAAAAAGCTCTCGTCTCGTTAAATATGTAAGAAAAGTTTAAAATGAAAAATACAATAAAACACCTTGTTCAAACTGCTTTAAGTACATCTTGTATATTTCTCTCTACAATTCCAATCCTTTTACTACAAGCTACAATAAAGACAGAAAGTAGTTTCCGCAATTTTATAAAATGCATTTGAAATAACAACTTTCAACAAAGGCTCATAAAGCGAGGTAGACGAGGTGTCGCCGTGGCAATGCTATTCAGAGACAGCGACACGTACACAGAATTCGTGACTAACTCTCTAAGTTTGGACTAAAACTGTGTAAAGCCCAGAAAGCACTTCGGTGTCATCACGGCCTCGCGTTTCTTTGTCCATTTAGTAGTCCGTCCTGAGAAATGGACGTTTTAGCCAGTGATAAAAGGCAACTTTTATTTAAAAGGACTTGAATGTGCTCGGAGAACCAACTTTGTTGAGTATTTTGCCTTCAGAGTAGGCATTTCCTTTGAATGCTTCCTTTTATTTACGTAAGCACGCAGAGGAAATGAGGAGTTTCATTACGTTTGCCCATAACTCTGAATTTCTTTTGTTCTTAGCGATCCTGGTACGGGCTAGTAAATAAAAAGAATAAATTTATATGCTTGCTCGAATATTGTTTACTAAGCGACTATCGGTAAATACGAGTGATTGATGAGCTGCGAGAGTGAACCCATTGCCTTCGATCGACGCTTTACGAAGCTTTCGACTGAATTGAAAATTTACTCTTGAATTCTTGATGCGTTCGAAGTTGTTCAATATTTTGTTATAAGTGATTGAATTATTTTTACATATTAATCAATCAAGTACCTGTCACACGGTTGGGTAAAAAAAATCTATAACAAGATAAGACACTATCATCTGGAAAAAAAATAAGTGCAGCGCAAATAGTTGTTAGTATCTGTGTTTAAGTTTTAAAAAGTACAAGATTTAGACCTTAAGCGATTACTGAATCACGTTGGTAAAGGTGTTTGCTATAACTTAGTTTTAAAGTTTAGGTTTAAGAAATCCTCCGTGATCCTTGTGAATTCTTATTTATTACAAAAAATTTGAAAAGTAATTAGTTACCTAAGGGGCTATGAAGTATATTGTGATCACCACATTGCATCGATCCGTTTATCTTATGTCGTCGCCGGCGTCGTTTCCATTCTTTCATTATATTTATCGATCGTGAAAGAATGGAAACATACTAATTATAACAAAAACGTAACGAAGTAAAAACTGTACATTAAATATTTTTGGAAAAAAGTAAGTGCTACATGTTCGGGGAACGATACTTAAGGCGAATATGTAGTTTTTAGAAACTTTGTTTATCAGTTTGTTTGTCAGAGATTGGCGCTAAAACTACTGAACTGATTGAGTTGAAATTTGGCAAAAATACCAAGTCAAATTTTAGGATACAATAATTACGGGGGATGAGCAGTATTGTAATAAGTTGGGTTACCGAAATCTACACGGACGTAGTCGCGGGCTAAAACTAGTTCTTGAATAAACCTGTTACTTGTATATTGAGTAAATACATACAAATATTAACGATTGTTTCCCAGAGGTGCAGGACTGTAAATAAATAACTGTAGTAAATAAATATCTATGTATCAAAAAGCTAAGCATATTTTAAAGCAAGAAGTAATTTGAAGACATTTCAATTCAAGGTGCAATATGCTCCAAAATGTAAATTCGAAGACATTAAGCGGTACTTTTGGCAGAGCGATTGCGTTGAGTGCATTTTGATATTACTGTAGAATGGAAAGTGGAACGTTAAACACTATTAAACAGTAAACATCAAGTGAAGTAATCGTTATATGTACTTACTACACTTTGCTTCCAATAGTATGAGATGTTGAAACTTATGACTTGTATAGTACTCGTACAGCCTTTTGATATCTTTTATTTATATCGAATTGTTTGCTTTTTGCCGTATGGTTAATAAACGACCCTAATCGTCGAAGTCGTGAACCCGTGAAAGCTGGCAAGATAGAGGTCTCAGGTTCGAATCTAAGGCGCACACATCGGACTACAGCTATAGTCCATAAAACAGTGTCCATGTTGACCTGCGTAATGTCTGAGTAGAATAATGTCGCAGTTCCATAATTTTCAGAGTAACATAATGCCTGACATCCATTGGATAAGAAACAGTGTCTAGCTATAGTCCATAAAACAGTGTCGATGGTGACCCGCGTAATGTTTGAATAGAATAATATCGAAGTTCCATAATTTTTAGAATAACGTAATGCCTGTTAAAGTTATTTTTTATTTATCAGCTCTTTATTTTAAACGACCGTGTGTCACCCAAGTTTCAAAGGGCTGAGAGGCGAACGTGCCGGCACTTTTTCAGGACACGAAAAATGCATTTGTGATTCCATCATAAACGTTTCTCAGTGGGTTCCTAAGCGTAGGAGTACGCTCGTACGTGATGAGTGCTAGCCTACTCCGCCAGATGTTCCCAGTTTCCAGACCAAGGTCACTGTAATTTTGTATTGTGAAAGTTTGTGTAATTTATCGGGTTTCCTTCGATGTTCTCTTTCAACGTTAGTCAGTAGGGTCTTGAATCTTGATATATTAAAAAACTCAAAAAAAAAACCAACGGCTATTATAGCCGTGCGCTTTGCCTTCTAGCCTATCCTAACCGAGTCGAATCCGCCTTAAGGTATGCCTAAATACATATTTGAAATGAAATGAAATGAAAATATTTATTTGTCTCAAAACAGTGACATAGATTATAAATAAGACATCCCCAGTAAGTAATTGATAATACTTGTGTTGGGGCTATCTTGCTCTTTCCCTTAATTTTACAATATTGAGACTATTTTAACAAAAGGTAAGTAAAACTTAAATTTATGAACAAAAAATAGCAGTAAGTGACATACAATCTAATTAGCAGCTCTTTATGTAGTTGTTGTTATGTACTGTGTGTTGTGTAAGTGTTATGTTTTAAACAAAATTTGTGTTGTCGATGTTGTTTGTGAGGGTGTGTGAGGGTGAGGGTGTGAGAGGGTGTGTGTGAGGGTGTTTATTTGTGTGAAAGTCTGTGTCTTCTGGAAATGCCGATGTTTTCGAAGCGCAGTTGATACATTAATAAGAATTAATAAAATAAAAAGAGAGAGAGAGTGCCTAACTTAGTCTATTCAAAATTTGCTCAGTTTCCTCGTATGTCAAGGTTTTGAGCCACTCGGTTATTACCTTTTTGCAGTCGCGTTGTTTTTTATGATGGAACCTTAATTTTACGTTAATTTTATTATAAATGTAGGCTGATTGGGTTGCGTATTGACGCTGTGCAAAAGCGGAAAAAACCGTTGGGGAGTAAGCCACTGTATCTTTTCGTCTTTTCTCCTGACTGTCTTGGTTGTATGGAATAGATTTTTGTAGAAATAGGGTTGTAATTAGGAAGTAAAGTTTTCTTATTGAAAGCAAGCCACTGATTTTATATAGATCTACTGTGGGGTATCTATATGGTTTGTAGTACATCACTTTTATCAGTGACCTTTGGGCTCTTTCTAACTCAATTAGTTTAGTTTTATCAGCACCTCCCCAGATAGGTAAACAGTATGTAATAACTGATTGCGTAAGCGCAATGTAAACGCTGTTGAGTGTCGACTGAGGCATCACATATCTTAAGTTTTTAAAAATCCATATAAGTTTTCGAACCCGTGACGTAACAGCATCAATATGCAAATGCCATGTTAAACACTCGTCAACTATAACTCCCAAGTATCTTGTGGACTTTACATGTTTGATGTCTTGGCAATTACAATTTTGGTTCACGTAATCCGGACAAGTGTGGATTCTAATTCTAAAATTATGGCCTGGTTTGGACCTTGTGCTAGGAGAGAAACAAATGTAGTTGGTTTTAGGAACACTAAGGGTTAGCAAATTAATTTTAAGCCATCTATCTATAGCAACTAGTCCTTGCTCGGCATTATTGCGCACAGCTTTCCACGTTTCCCCACAGTAGACGATAGCCGTGTCGTCTGCGTAGGAGAAAATTTTCCCACCACTGTTACTTAGGTTGCAGAGTTCATTGATATATACCAGAAACAGTGATGGACCGAGCACTGACCCTTGCGGAACACCGAAAACAATGTTTTCCTCTCCACTATACGAGTTACCTATTTTAACTTGCTGTGTCCTACCCCTAAGATAGCTGTCAAAGAGGGAGAGAGCCTTGCCTCTTATCCCTATAGCCTCAAGTCTCTGCACAAGGATAGGGACAGATACGGTGTCAAAAGCCTTTTTCAGATCTAGAAACACCGCAACACATTTGTAACCTTTTTCTACCTTTTCTGTGATTTCAGATGTTAACGCAATGATCGCATTCTGAGTAGACCTTCCCTGTCTAAAACCGTATTGTGAATCGGAAAGAATGTTGTATTTATTTAAATAACTAACTAGTCTCTTATTTAGTATTTTTTCCATTATTTTTGAAAGGGATGTTAAAACAGATATCGGTCGGTAGTTGTTAACATCGCTTTTATCCCCATCCTTGTGCACAGGCGTAATTATAGAACGTTTAAGCGCACCAGGAAAGATTCCCGTTTCAAAACACAGATTGATCAACTGGCTAATAAGAGGAACAACAAGTTTTCGGGATAATTTAAGGAAGCCCACAGGTATGCAATCCCATCCCAAGGCACTTCCTGAGTCAAGCGACCCAAGTATTATATCCACTTCTGCCGGATCTGTCTCTAGCAACGCGAACGAGTTAACTTGAGAACTTAACATATTTTAACATATTTATGTCTTAAAAATTTATGCAACTCCAGATTATGCCAAAAGAAATTATACCAAATGATGGTTTTGCTTATCTATGCTTTGTGCTAAAGTATTATTACGCTAATACGAGTTATGTGAAAATGTTATGCCAAACAATATTTATGCCCTTATGCCAAACGAAATTATTCCAAATGATGGTTATGCTAACCTTTTCTTTATGCTAAAGTATTATTATGCTAATAGGAGTTATGTGAAAATGTTATGCCAAATAATATCATGCCCTTATGCCAAACAAAATTATACCAAATGATGGTTATGCTAACCTTTGCTTTATGTCAAAGTATTATTATGCTAATAAGAGTTATGTGAAAACGTTATGCCAAATAATAGTATACCCTAAAATGTTATTAAAGAGGGGAATTCCCTGAAAAACACATAATAATGACATTAGCAAACTCACATTAGTGCCTACAAGCCAGGTTCGAACCTGGAAGGTTGCACATACAAATCGGATCTGTAACCAGTGTGCCTTTACACGGTGGTATCCATCGCAAGATTTAAATTCACGAGAATTCATTTTATGTCCTTTGGGAGCCATCTATCCACTTGGAAAGTACATACATCTTCAGTAAAGTAAAGCAGCTCGTAGAGTTTCTTTCCCTAGATCTTTTGAGACCTATCTCAGTATCAAATAAACAGTCTTTCCCCTTTGTAAGATAAGTGAACTTGGCTATTAAATGGTGGATCCAAATTGCTTAGGTTTTTTATTTGATTTACTTTGATACTTGTCTCAAGTTGAATGTCGGGTCGATTATAGACAAATTAGCTTTTTCCCGCAGCTTTGCTCGCGTTAATTTATAATTTAGAATTCAATCATGATTCGAAACACGTGGCGCCATCTATTAGCATAAGAATGTTGTTATTGTTTTCCTCGGCAACAGTACTTTTTTTCGGGATGTAAGGTAGTTCTATGTCAGTTCCTGTACATCTGACTACGTATATTCAGAAAATTTCAGAATGATAGGTTGAATGGTTTATGCGGAAAAGGGTAACAATAAAAAAAACTTACTTTAGCATTTATAAAGTTTTCGTTGTATCTATTTCTTTAAATAGATATTTTCTGTAATTAATAAATGGTATACAATTACGGATGGAAAAGATATAAGTGGCCGTTCGTTGTGGCGTTGTGTGGGAGGCCTTTGTTCAACAGTGGACGTCTTCCGGTTGATGAGATTGATGATGAAGATATAAGTATTATACTTATCGCTAGTTAATGGCACGATAGGTAAATGTTACAAAGATTATTATTAAAGCCATTTATTTGTACTGTAATTTCTCATCCACATTTGCAGATTTAAATTGTTTCGAATTATTATTAAGTACCTAAATACTGGGAAAACAATGCACTACTACAAAGCCGCGTAGGTAAATGATTTTCACGTCTAAAATACCGCAAGTTAATCAAAGAGGCGATTTTGGATTCTAAGCGCAAGTATTAGGGTACAAAATCGAAATTCAGTTTAATTAAAAGTGGCACGAGTTATACAACATTATCACCAGTTTAAATCTATTACAAATTTTATTGCTGTTGTCTAAACTCCAACAAATTGCAATATCTTCATACTAACATAAAAACTTTATTTATTTAACAAATACATCGTTTTATTTACGTCTCCTATAAACCGAAAGTTGTTTACGAAATTCGCTATATTACAAAAACTAACCAACAACTGTTTATTTGCTACATCTGCTCATCTTTATGAATGTCCGAAACTTAAGCAAAGTGCTATAAAGTATTCAAGCTTGTATGTTTTGACCCCGATAAATTCCTAGACTAGAGTTATAGGTATTAACAGAAGCGCGGATTAGTTCTCGAGACGGTCTGTGACCCTGGGGCTTAAATCCAGGGTTAATAGGAGCAAACCGGAACAAACGAGGGTCATCCGTCTTGCCACAGCGGCTATTAGGCATTTCACTATGTATTTAGGCGCGGGTTTAATACAAAACATAATCATAGCTTTAACGCTAGTGGTTTTAACGATTGTGTTGAGTGGCAAGTCAGATTCGAATCCAAAGCACCTCTAACTTTTCGTAAGAATTTTTTTTTATAGACTCACGCCTGTATTCCCCAGTGGGAGTAGGCAGAGGTGTGCAGTACTCCCACGTTTCGCCAGCTATGTTATAAGTCTCATGTAATAAGGGGTGAGCCTATTGCCATTTACCGGGCACAATTCCAGACTCCGTGCTGCTACTGAGAATTTCCTAATGGAAAAACCTAATAACACTTTGCCCGACCCGGGGATCGAACCCAGAACCTCGTGGTCAGCAGTCGCGTTTGCTACCACTAGACCAACGAAGCAGTTCGTAAGATATGAGCGTATTATATAATAATTGTTATCACTTGCACCGTCTGAGAAACTACGTAAAGCCTGCGTCGGCCTGCGCCTGATTTCTCGCCGGACGTCGGATTACCGTACGATGAGAGTGATGGAATAGAGAATTCGCCTGTGTTTGCGCTTAGATTTGTGCACTATAATGTTTCCTGCGTCGATGGCCAGTGAGATTACCCGCTGTGACCGAAATTCGGTCAGGAGGACATTTTTAACTATGACAAGAGAGAGAGAGAGCAAGCGTTCCAGAGATTAATTCACTACACAAACAAATAAACATGTCCTTACATATGTATAAGTGTCAATAAAACGTCATATAGAATAAATATTTTCTTTTCATAATTATAAAGCAGTATTAATGACTTCATCAAATCCTACAAGTATAACATTTGCGCTGTAAATTAATATTATAGTTATTAATCCAACGGTCGTGGTGACGTCACATGATTTATGATCACCTTGTTATCTAAACTAACAGATGTTGTGTTAGGCTGATAGGTAAGCACTGCTCGTTGATGCAAATTACGTTAGATTAGGGAGTCACCATGAATAAGTTATTAGTATCGATGCTTATTTGTTTAGATTACAAATTGATTACTTAGACCCAGCGCCGTCTAGCGGTGAGATTCTGAATGTATCAATGTCATTATTAACCTTTGCCGTCCCGGGCGCCCGAGTGTTCCTATCTAGGTAATAAGAATAAAGAAATACATACAGGTATTCTGGTCTCGCACAAGTATAAAGATTATAACAATACCAGAAAAACTAGGAAATACCTACGAGGCCAAAAAGGGGTCCTATCTCAGCATGATGCTGTAGCAGAATTTTTAGATTATGTAGCAGTGCTGATATTCGGATAGGTCCTGTAGTGGCAATTAAAATACCAAAACTGTTAATAAGTCTCAAAGTTTTCCCAAAAACTATCAAACGTGAAACTTTGCCGTCGTTACAGTCATTATTCTTGGAAAATAATGTTATCAAATTTTATCTAGAAAATATGAGTTATATATCACGTGAAAGGGTTAAGTTCGTTGTTACTTGAAAATGATTGATCCAAGCAGTTTGTGATAGCAAACCGGGTCGAAGATCATATTCACTTTATTCAACACAATATTTTACTTATAATGACAGTCCAGTCTTTTCAAAATACGTACGGTCAACAAATTTGACATTCACAAAATATCAGAACAACAAAACACGAATCATTGTTTATTAGTATTAGGTACGATTTTTATTTAATTAGCTGACTTGCTGAGTTAACTGACTTGCTCACTGGTTAACTAAGTTGAGTAAGCTAAGTCTTAAGTCTTCTACGACTTGGCTAAGTCAGCAAGTTAGTTCACTCAGCCAGATAGCGAAGTCAGCAATGTAGCTAAATCAGCCATTTCAGCAAATTTTGAGTCAGCTAACTCACAATAACCTAAGACATTAGTATATTTATTTAATCAATGGGTGCTTACTGATCAATCACGATTCTAATTCCAAACCTGTTATATAAAAATTCCAGAATTAACTAGAAAACCGAATTGGCGCGTTGCAGAAAGTGTTTTGCAATGACTGAATTAAGAATCGAATTTGCACGCGTGTTTAATTTCGCCACTGCGCGTCGATTCAAACAGCGTGTACCAAGGTGCCAGATTTTCATAGAGAAATAACATCCAAGTCTAGGGTTTTCATATTATGTTTGTGAACGAATACGTTTCAACTTTCACGTCAAACGAATAACTCACAAAACAAAGAATTTAAATGTAACTAAATAGCTTTATAAAAGCAATACGGACACAGTTAATGTTATACAAACAAGATAATTTGGATAATTATCAGTTTAAAACAGGCGTTGAACTAGCAATTACCCACAGGCGCGGCCTAAAGGGCCGTACGGGTTTCACAACATATTATAGGTCCTTTTATTCACAAGCGGATATTGTGAGTCTTATAACTGTGAAATAAAGTTCAAATTTCAATGATTCTTGCGGTGCGTGTAACGCAAGAACTACCGCTTGCAACTTTAAACGCTGCCTTTCAAAGCCTTTGTGTGTTTTACTAAAATCACTTTTGTATAGGTTTATGAATTTTGTGAAACTGCTTAATGTGAGTGTTTATGTTTTAGGTACTGTTTGTCTGTGGTGTTTAAAACTATTATTATGTTCTTCCCCTTAAATGCAATCTGTTTTTAAATATTTTACGTTTATGAACACTATTGTAAATGTGTGATAAATAAGAGTTGTGTGATAAATAAGAGTTTATATACAATTTTTTGTGAGTATTGAAACAGTTTGGTTTGCGACCAATCGCAAACCAAAGGTCAAACTCAAAGATCGCCCTTCGGGGCGGGGTGCGTCTTCTGTGAAAAGGAAGCGTGGTTGTTGTTACATATCGCTTGCTCTCCCGCTATAAGGACAGGACTTAAGTAAAAATTTGTAATGTTGATTATTTATTGCGTATAATTGGTATATTTAACTCTCCTTTGCAGACAGACTTTGAATTGAATCTAGAATCTTGTAATCAATACCGCGGCTCCAGTTAAAATCCAGTCATTTACTAAAACCAATGCAAAAAAACGTAAGTAATAAAAAAACTCTTTGTAATTATCACAAGTATAATAATGACACACTCTTACTTCGGCTAAAGAAAGTCTAGGATTTTTTCTATTTTTTGCTCAGTTCCTTGCATAATTTATTGCATACTGCCTTTTACCCGCAGCAACTTGAGAGCGGAAATCGAAAACGGTGTTCCATTTTGCAAGAATGGTATTCGAGGTTCACAATATACCTACTGCTCCTTATAGTATAGGTACTCACCACAAATCCATAGATATTTATACCGACCTGTAACAAGCATGACAATTTTAATTTAAAACTATACTAAGAAATGGCCACACATTTTTATAATCCATTGAAGGAAAACTAAAAATATTTTTTTTTTTATATGTAGACATTTAAAAATAAAAAATGTCGTGGTGGCGCATTGGTTACGGACCCGCTTTACAAGCGAGTGGGTGTGGGTTCGAACCTGGCATGTACCAATATGACTTTTTCAATGTCAAATGTACTTTCTTAGATATTCTAAGACACCACTGACTAACGGTGAAGGAAAACATCGTAAGGAAACCTGGACTTAATAGTCTGAAATTGCCAACACGCAGTGAGCTAGCGCGGTGATTAATGCTCAATCCTTCTCTATATGAGAAGAGGCCTTTGCCCTACAATAGGGACAGTTACAGGCTAATTTATTATGTAGACATTTATTTACAAAAGAATTATAGAAGATAATATTTACATTATCATCTTACTTACTATTTACTCTAAACCTAATTAAAGAATTCCTCCTTTCACTGTGATCGACAGGGAGTATCACCATTAGGGGCACTGATACCTTGGACAAAAATATTTTGGTACCCACATATGATACGAGTGTTAATTTTTTGCTAGCGTAGCACAGTATTGAAGGCAGGAGACTTATCAACCTCCGCACCCCCGCAAATTTGGCGCCTTGGGCCCCTTCACGCCACCCCTAACGCCGGTGCTAACAGGAAGCGTGCCCAGGTGGCTAGCATCATAGCCACGGTAAATGGCAATGTTGATTCTTTATTCAAACGGAAACGAATACCTGTCGATTACACAAACAAATTACCGTACAAGAATAAAACCGACCTCGAAATAATAATCCACAAAACAAACCAAAACTAATACGAGACCCAATCCTGACCAAACAATTTTATACGTGACCCTTCCCACGAGGCGTTTAACGCTATTTTACATCATAAAAACTGTAGCATAATTAAATGATAAGCGTACCTTAGTAAACAGGGATTACTATACAAAGGTGTAAACTGTCACGTAGCTGTAACGTCAGCGTTATCGTACCCGTGTGAATGTTATCTTAGCTGTGATTTACAGCCTTGCAGAATTTAATTAGGGATGCCGTCTAGGGACGTTTGATGAGCTATAGCTGCTGTATTATAGCACCTAGTTGCTGTGGTTCTCTTATGTAAGTTTTGTGCGGTAAAGTAATTATTTTTTAATTGTAAAACAATTTTTTAGAAGTTAGTAGTAGTAAGTTCGGACACAATCTTAATTTTGATTTTTATGAGGTTTTAAGGTAACTAGAGTCACTCTTACAATAAATATTATTAGAATTATGACTATTCATAAGTGCCTAATGGTCTACTACATGAATAATAATATTTTGATTTTGATTTTAAGTCTCCATCTTTTATTAAATCACAACAAAAATAATATACACAGAGTAATACACAAATAATAATAAAAACGAACTCTAAAACAGGGGTTTTTATCAGTCCTATTATATAACGACAATATAAACTCATACTTAAAAACTAGTCAAGTGCGAGTCGGACTCGCACACGAAGGGATCCGTAGAAAAACGCAGAAAAATACACGTTTCTTGTATAAAAATTACTTATGACAGACACTGTGTGTAAAACGTACTGCCTTAAATACTACTGCTAATAAAAATAAGTAAGCATATTATGTTTTGGAACTGTTACCTACTAGGTAAAAGTACGACCAAAATACCAAAGGTGTTGTACAGCGTCCATACTTTAAATTAGTCTTGATTTTATTAAAGTGACCCATACGGTCATCACCCCCCTCTACAGTTATACGGTACAGTACGACAAAACACGTGTAAAACCAGAAGCCCTGTCGTTAAGTCCAAGTACGACTGTTTTGTGAACAATATGTTTAAAAAGAGTTGACAAATTGCAGACCGTAAATCCTTTATGATCTCAGCTCATCATTTTCAGCTTTATACGGTTCGTATCAAAATCCTGATTTACGTGGGATACATTTCAATTCCTAAAATAGGTATTGCGTAGGTGTTAGCTGAGAACTCTACGTCATGTGTCGTAAAACCGTGGTCACACTAAGTAAGCGAGTGCTTGCTGCGAATGCACGATGAAATTTCTCAAATGGTTCAGAAGATACAGGCCTTTGGACAGACGGATGGATGGACAGCGGAGGCTTACTAAGCCTTAGCTTACCTAAAAACCATAAAATAGAAAAAATGTGGGGAAAAAGCTCTCAAAAAAGAAAAAAACAACGGTTTTTGGCAAAAGAAAAAACCTTGAAAACATAATGGGACCTTACCAAATGAATTTTATAGCATTTTCGTGAGCTTTTTGCATATTATCAGAAACTTTTAGCTATTGAATAGAAACTTACACTGATAAAAAAAATGAATTATTCATATTATCTTTAACTTATTCTATTAATTTACGTAAAACGGTGTTTGGAAAAAGTTTGTCAAAGAACTCGTTTAGATACCTATTCTGTTTAACGAGATGGTAAATTATTTCTTGGTACTTGGTAATAATTTGTCTTTAATCAAATGTCTTTTTGGATATAACAAATATTGATAGTCAATCTTATTATTTTATTTTTTATTTATATTATTTATATTTATTATTTTATTTCGATTCATGGAACAGACTCTTGTCGCCATTCTAAATATCGGCACAGAGATGGTTTCAATTTATGCAATAAATGAAAACGTCAATAAACACCTCCGCGTCTATGCCATCGGGTAGCGTGCCCTGAAGACTGGCAGTATCGCCACGTTGGATGGCAATGCTGATACTTTGCCCAAGGAATAAACCAGCCCTCTAATCACGTGCAGTGTCGACAAGTCTCTTTGCGATATCCCGAAATAAGAGACATGCACTTGGTCTCCATGGCCTGACAGTTTCAACTCCAAACGGCTCAAGCGTGACGTACTCGTAACAATCAATTAAATTGTAATATTGGCGCCGTTTTGAGGTTTTCTGCAACTGTAGCAGCAGCACCAAAAAAACCAGCCGAACTTGGCAGATCAGATGTTGCAAGGGTGTCGGCACATGTAGCGTTTTGGTATCGGCTACCCACCTTCTAAGGCAACAAATACAATTTGTATAAGATTACTATAATGTCTAAGCATTACATGTTGTTAGTCTTATTTCACAGACATTTTCAAGCAAGAAAATATTTGTAACTTCGCAAGATTCTCATTATGTTACAGATCTACCTACCTAACATTTTTTCTTTTTCACTTCATCAAATATGTGAGAACCAAAATACGAATCATTTTTTAAATACGAATTCCAAATGAGTTTTTATCAAGAGCACAAACAGCGCCTAATGCATTCGAATCACCAGCACTTTAGACCGCATTCGCTCAGCAAATATTCTCTCTAACTTAAATAAGAAAAACTTTTTCATTTTCATACTTCGAAGACGTGTCATCGAACCCGTTACATGCATTTCCTCTACCTGACATCTTAACCATTAGGCGGAGGCGGCGAAGTGTCGGCAACAGTAATATTTTACGTCGAAAACCTTTTAAATCGTAAACATCAACGCCTTGTTGTAAGAAAAACCAAGTTGCGGGGGAAGCGAGTAATGAAGTTTTAAGATTTATGTTTTTTACCAAGTGCCGCTTACAAATTGAGGCGTAGCGTGCGCTGGTTGAGATAAATGTGTACTAGACAAGTTTGGAGGAAGAAAATTCATCAATCCTTTAATTAGCGTGTTACTGTACGTACAGAGGGTTACTGATATAGATAAAGAAATTGCTTACTTAGATATGCTATATCGACGATGAAGTGAATACCTTATAACTAACAATTTTTTTTCAAGTGATTTACATTTTTGCGGTTATGAACATAAAAATTAAATTAGCTTGTTTCAGTAAAAACAGATAAGAGGTGTTGATCACAGATATAGATACATATCTATATCTGTGGTATTGATACTTCACCGTCAATATGAATTTAATTTACTTCTTATTCAGAGGCCTTTGAGAAAATAAGCTAGGTCGATAGATAATGTTCTGGATTTGCTCGTACAGTAATCTTATTTATATCAAAGTTATTTATTGGCAAAGGATTCTTACTTGTCATAACTTGTTAAATTTACAAATAAAAATAATACATAATTCAAAACGTTGTTGTAACGTAATATCAATGTCAAGATGTTAATACAAATAAATGTCAATGTTTTAAGATGTCAATACTTATCAATGTCTTTATCCAGATATCTGATTGTCTATATAATTGAAATTCTATACAAATTAAATGTTAGTGCACACGATTACACATATCTGCACAAGCTATACAAATCCAGTATGAACTGACCTCGCATTGTACAGGCTCTTCGTACAACAAGATGTCAACTTATAATGGAAATGTATGCTGGATGTGTAGAAACTACAAATTATTGATAAAAGTTGCGGATACGTTTAAAAAAAATGTTTAACCAGGTTACTTACTTACTAGTAAAACCGAGAGTCGAAAATCTAAGCTGTTTTTCCCGTATATCCATGAGATAACCTTATTAATGTGTCGAAGTCAGGGCGGTCGAATCTATCAATTAAATTACCTCCTCACGTCGCACGGTGGGTGATCTAATTGACTTACGGGACAAAGTACATGTGAATTATTAATGCTATAAAGAGAATTTGAACATGCTGACACTGTTGAAATATAAAAAAAATGGATCTTTAGCGTCATTATTGTGATGTGGGCGTAATTATTATGACTGGATATCGCCTATCGGCTGAAATGTAAATGAACTAGCTACAAAACAAAAAAAATTACATTCACACACGAAAGAGAAAATGGTACTGGACTATTTTGTGTTTATACATAATATAGATTTGTCCAGACTTATAACACTAAACAAAGGAGTTTAGAGGTTAGAGGTTTTATAATTTAGATTTTATTTTTTAATTTTTTTAAATTCCGCTTTGAATTTTTTAAATATGTTTCTTTGCAGGTTAATGTGGTGATTTCTTGAAACGTTCCTATCATAATATAGAAGATGTCTTAGATTAATTTAAGTCGCTGAACAAGCATAATAATTTTGCTCACAACTTTTGTAGAAGGGAACACTGTGCGTCTAGGCACTCTATTCCGACGGCACATTAGCAACGTATGACTTGGCTAATCCGTGTGCCTGTCAGTTTGTCTGGATAATTTGCTGCTTGGCTTGATTCAATTTGAAATACGACGGTAATACGGATTTTGACAGAACAGGTGTTCTATACAATTCACTCATTTACAAATATCAGAGGACATGTTTATTCTTGTTTAGTGGTGTGACCGTTGACTAGCAATCAAGTCAGCGGTTTTAGGTTCGGATCCAAGACACAAACTTCCGACTTTTTGTAAGTTATTATAAATTTATTTATTTATCACTTAGCTGTGACCTACTGGATGAAGCTCCCAGTCGCTCTGCCAGTAAGTAATTCGTAACTCTGCCCGTGTAATCGAAATTCTTTTCTTCTACATTCAACCATCTCAGATGGTACAGTTTGGCAGAAAAGAGTCTGCAAAAATTAAGGGTACCATCAAGGGTAAATATTAAAAAAATTATGCATAGGTAACCATCTAATTAAGAACCTCCCCTTTTTATGAAGTCGGCTGAAATAAGAGATCATTAAAAATGTTTTAACTGGTTCATATGTAAAATACAGAAAAACACGAAAAAACCCGTAAATAAAAATTTCACGACATTATCCAGCTAGAGTCAATTTTTTGATGCATATAAAGCAATAAAATTATTCAGGAGAGCAGGCGTGCTGAGGTAAGCGGAGCTTAAAGACTGTCACACACTACGTAGGTAATATTATAATATTATTTTATGTATATTTTTTTTATCTACGCATCAAGTACAACGACTTCAGTAACAACTAACAAGAAAATCTAAGGAATAACTGTACGAGGCCAAAAAAGGGTCCTATCTGAGCATAATGGTGTAGTAGAATTTTTAAATATGTAGTTATTACATACGATAAAAAAAAAAATGCCGTAATATTTTATAATTTTCAACCAATCATGTTTTTATCAGTAAATAACTGCAGATATTACCTTGTGTATCTGACAAACAGCCGATATTATATCATTTACTTTTATTATCCGATAAAATATATATTATCTGCGCTGTATGTACAGTCAAAAGTAACTAACAGTAAGTAACAAATAAACATGTAAACACAAACTTTTAATAAACATACAGAACATTGGGCCTTAGTTACTAAGATAATAAAATTAAACAACAGAGATATTAGAATAATCCAGTCTAAACATAGACTTAGAATTTATTATTCCTATCCAAATCAATCATAACAATTTATTATAATTATTTAAAAGACGCAAGTGTAAACATATTTGTACTTGACTGTACACCCATTGATTTCTATGAACATATTATTACAAAATATGCGGTCAGATAGAGATACATTATCCGTAAATAACTGCGCTTCACAATACAGAATATCTGAAGGCACGTATGTGATACCTTGAGATACTTTGTCTTGGCAAAAATAAGATAATATATCAATAACATTTAACTATTCATGTTTCAATCTAAACGTTTGCAAATATTATCTTTACATAGTATATTTTATGTCTAACAGAATCTGTAAATATCGGTCAACATCTGCAGATATTTACCGGTAAAATATAAAGGTAAAATATATATTATCTGCACGGTGTGTGACAGCCTTTATGGGCGCAAACATTGTTACCAGGATCCAATTAGTTCGACGGAGCTAAATTGTAAATCCGTGTGTCGTACTATATTCAACAGAGTTTTATACCTCGCGTAATATTTACTGTCGGTTCGGCAGCCACTCAGATATGAATGATCTTAATTAAATTACACACAATGAGAGCTGAATGATTAAAAACACTAGATTAGGACTGTGTTAGCTCACGATTACGTTTGTAGCTTTAACTTTTGTTTGACTGTTGTGACCAGAGGCAGATCATGTTTATTTTACATAGGCTCATTAACTCGTCTCATAGACGCGCCTGTTTTCCCCAAGAGGGTAGGCAGAGGTGTATGCAGTACACCCACATTTCGCTGGCTATGTTTTAAATCCGATTTAATAGGGGGCGACCCTATTATTAATAACCGAACACAATTCCAGACTTCGTGCTTTGCCCGACCCGGAGATCACACCTAAAACCTCGTGCTCAGCGGTCGCGCTTGCTACCACTACACCAATGAGACAGTCATATATTTATTTTATGTAGATACATGTATGGAAGCCGACCCCAACATAGTTGGGAAAAGGCTAGGCAGATGATGACATGATAAAACAAAAAAATATATACCATAAAAAATTGATTGAACAAAATACACAATTTGGTGAAAAATGAGCTACGTAAATGGTTAGCCTTATTTATTTAATGTTAGAATCAATCGATCAAAAATTTTTGTTCATTTTCACAATTTTGTCATGTTTATGTATTTGGTGGAATTATAGTATCATCAGCAACCTGTTTCTATCTTTATTCAGGTATACCACTTAATTAGCTATACAATAGTTACCAAGTATACACTTAAATCAGCTATAGAGTGACGTTTACGTCGATTAAGTCACTTACCCTGTGTATGTCTCTCAGAGGACATTACCGGTTAGTTGTTAGCCACGTTGCAAGGAAAACACAGAATTTCCTCTTTTGACAATCTTTGGTTAGAAATGAAACCTGGCATTTACTAATGGGACTTTTTTCTATTATATATGTTTCTTAGTTAGTATAAGATACTATTGACTAAGGGTGAAGGAAATAATTGTAAGAAAAGCTGCAAAAGCTGGTTATCATTATAACAACTTTTATACATCATCAAAGCAACAATAAATGAATACGTGAATATGACTGAATGTTCAGAAATTGCCAACACGCAGTGAGCAAACGTGGTGATTAATGTTAGGATCTTTGGGTGGTTATAGGTTCAACGGGTCGGTCTGTCCGCTCACTTAGCGCCCCAAAGATGACGATGGCAAAGTGATCACAATATGCTGCCGTGCACAGAGAGGCTCAAGAGAGAGCCTTTTACAATCTCTACGGGGATGTGCCTGTTTCTTCCCCCGGAGGCCGGATGCCTTTTGAAGGTTCCTTCCAAAAGGAAACAAAACAAAAGCTAATTAAGAACTTTTTCGAGCCACTTCAGCTTCTCGAGAAATGCTAGCAGCTTATTAATATTGTCTTTTTGGTGTAGCTAGCTCTGTATGTGGTGACCTTCAGACATTTTAGTAGTAGATTTAGTAGAGCATACTAAAATGACGTCACCCAAATAATTCAAATTTCGTGCATGAAGGAAAGCCAGTGGATGGCTCTGCGGCATGGTGGATTGATAAAATATGTTTTTTTTTTGTGATGTTTGGATTGTACCTTCTGTACCTCACTCTACGTTTCAGTTCAATGTCTGATATGAGTACCAAGGGAATAAGTTCCGCTTTACAAGCACAAGACGACTTATTATTGTCCGATTACTGGGAAATTGGATCCTCTCGGTGCTCTTCCTTTATTTGTAGAATTCTTAGAATTTTTACTTATATCTGGATACCTTTGAAGAAGAGTGTTTCTTTTTAGGCTGGATTTTATGGGATAGTTAAGTTAGACTTATCTATCATTATCCTACAAATATTATAAATGCAAAGTGAGTTTTGTTAGTCATGCCTGCCACGCAGTAACGAATTGACGTGATTTTTTAGAGAGTACACACAATTACAACGATATGACGCTTGCAACCCCAGGGTGGCGCAAGGGTTTATAGGTTATGGGAATCGCTATTATTGGTAGACAAGCCGATTGCAGTGCTGGTCATCTAAGAGCTAATTTCACCACCACTGACACAAAGGCCCAATTTCACCATTCACTTTAATAACCGAGTTTAATTAAACTAAGTTCACCCATACATTAACTGCAGCTCTGAGCTCAGTTAAACGCTTGAACCGAGTTTAACTCGATTGATCGCGTTTAGTGTCAGTGGTGAAATCGGCTCTAAATGCGATCAATTCAAGTTAAACTCGGTTCAAGCGTTTAACTAAGTTCAGAACTGCAATTTGCGTAGGGCTGAACTTGGTTTTATTAAACTCGATTTTTAAAATAAATGGTGAAATTGGGCCTTAATATAAAAAAAAACAACTTATTCCCTATCGTTGATTTGTTATCGAAGATATTTTATGTATTTATTAAGTATGGTTCAAAGCATATTGCTGTCAAGATATCGATGAAACTTCAACTTGATAAAGTGTCTTTTATGCGTAAACTTTGTACATAAAACATGATGATTTAGGGTTTCTTGTTATTTGAGCTTGTGGTTAACAAGGTCAGTGACCATTTGCCAATAATGGCGCTATCTGTTATCAGCAAGTTGAAATAGCTATATAAAGGTCTGGTTTTAAGGTTTTGATATATTATTCGTTTTGGAGTCGGTGCCAAGTGAGTTTAAGATTCAAATGAACCTTCTACTTTTAAAATTTTACACCAATTTCGAGGCCAAAAAAGTTTATATGTTATTTTTAGCTTTTAATAGATTTTAAGTTTTTTTTTTCACAAAATGGCAGAGGCAAGGAGCCTGCTTGGAACAAGCGTCAAAAAAACGTATCAAATTGATAACCTCTTCCTTTCTTGGAAACCGGTTAAAATATCTACTTACACTGTTCCTATAACAATAAGTTTCCCTGCTTACTATGTTTAACATAATTGTAACATGTACCTGTAGGCGATATAATGCTGTTAACAGTTGTTTAACTATTCCAGGAAATTCTGAAGTTAATAGGTACATACATAGTTAATTGCCTTGATGTCCTTCACAGAAACAGATTTTGCTGCCCCAAATCGATGTAACTAGTAGCCACATCGTACAAAGACTTTCTGAATAAGTTAAGAAATATTTACTTTTAAACTTTCGCGTTGCATGATTTTTAAAACAGGTACAAAACAGGTAATATCAAAACTTTTAACGCACACATAATAAACTAGCCTGTAACTGTCCCACTGTAGGGCAAAGGCCTCTTCTCAAACAGAGAAGGATCGAGCACCAATCACCACCCTAGCTCACTGCGTCTTGGCGATTTCAAATTTATTAAGTTCAGGTTTCCTTACGATGCCTTCCTTCACCGTTAGTCAGTGGTGTCTTAGATTAACTATTTAAGTACATATAACATTGAAAAAGTACCCCAAATCGATGGTACGCTACATCGACAGTACATCAAATTGATAGAACGCTATATCGACGGTACACTAAATCGACGGTTCGCTACATCGACAGTACACCAATTCGATAGTAAGCTGTATTGACTAACCGACCCATGCCAGATTTAAATAAAAAAACATAAGCTTTTTTCAAAAATCTTTAAGGTGAACGAAAACATCGTAAGGAAACCATCATACCTGAGATTTTTCAAAGGTGTGTAAAGCTTTGTCAGAGGTCTACAGGCGGTTTAAACTTTGACAACAGGTTGTTTATCGTACATAAAGAAGAAGATTTAACTATGCAGGTGTAATGTAAAGTAAAGTACAACGCAAGAAAGATGAGCACAGGAGTTTATGGACTTGTTAACTTCTAAATAAATCCTTTGAGCAGACGTTTCAATTTGCAGACGTAATTAAAATCCAAGTTTTCCTAGCGGACTGTATAGGAGTCAGCGGTTTAATATTTAAGCCTTGGAAACTAAGAAGTTGTGTAATACTGTTACTACTATTTTCTAGTCCATGAGTATATTCGTTTCTTCGCATAACTTTTTGCAGAGAAATCTGATTTTGATGGTCCTTTCTATTCTTATTATATCTTTTATTCTATTGAATTTATTTTCCTCGTTTTGTCGTTACGTAATAGAGACACCAGGCGTCGGAGAGCGATAAATGATCTCCGGCCTCTATGAGTTACCGGGCCAGACGCCCCTGTGGGCGTCGTGGCAGTCCGTGGTCTGATCAGCAACAAACCCATAGCCCTCGCCTCTCACTAATTCTCCTCCTAGCCTACTGACCGAATATCGATCACAGTGGCCAATTCAATGGAGATTAGCCAGGTACGCAGGAGATATTACCTATAGTGCACAAGTGTGTGCGCAAAGACAGGTGCACTATCTAATCCCTCATTTCCATAGTTCGATGGGATAGCAATCCGCAACAACCGGAGAGAGATCAGGCCAACGGCTTTACTTTTTTTGAGGCTTTTTTTTTGCTTTCCGACGCACGGTTCAAATGATATCTAATTTATAATTTACACATAACTTACGAAAAGTCAGAGGTGCGTGCCTTAGGTTCGAATCTGAGACCTCTGTCTGCCAGTCAACTGTCATACCACCATACCACTAGGCTATCACGGCTTCATGTTTCTTAAAAAAACATACAAATACTCAAATTCTGTATAAATCCACGAAATTGCATAATCAACTCAGAAATTATAACAGAACTTACATTAAATGATGCACAAAATTACTTTTAAAAGCTCAGGTAACTGACAATTAGTTTTCTAACTGAATAATATTTCATCACGGATTTAATCCTACAAGTTGATTTACAAATTAATAGCCATTACGTAGATTAAAAGGCTTTTAAGCTGGTATAATGCCACTTGCGTGCCTCAATGACCGTCCACTCGGTTTAGAATTCTGATCGAATTTAATTAATAAATTCAAATCTCGTTTATTAATGCGTATTTATTGAAACGACACTGTAAGTAAATAAAGTGGTTAGAAGAAAGATTTCCTGATTGAAAGAAGGTAGTTGGATACAGATATAGTTTTCATATTTTATATATATTTTATTTAATAAGCTAACATGTGCTGTACCTGTAAAAAAAAATTCACAAAATATTAAGAAAATTGGTAATATCGCATCGGTACCTTCTAAAAACTGCAAAGTTTGGAGCACTGAGTCGGATACGTAATGTATTTCCATAGATATTACCCCACGCTCTAGGCGTAGAAAGAGATTTGAAATTTCGACTGATGCTGATGGGATACGGTGGCTTAGCGGTCAAAGCGTTGACACGGTACGTCGAAGATCGTGGGTTCGAATCCCATCCGTATCAATTGTTTTTTCAAATTTTCTTATTAAATAGTTTTATTTCATAAGCTAACATGTGCTATACAACATGTAAAAAAATCATAAATAAAATGATTTAAGTCAGAAATGATATTAAATTAAAAATAATTTCCTCTACGAAAAGTTTAAATTTTACTCCAACCATCAACAATGTTCTTTACACTTAAAAATCCTACACAAATAATTATACAATAGTACTTGAAAGATTCTTTAAAAGATAGTAACAATTTTTATAGAATTGCATCCCTATACATTGTGCTACCCTATCCAATTAGGGATTAAAGATCCTATCACAAAAGAAATTGTAACAACTGCCTGAATTGAAGCGAGTACGTTACTGCAGGTAACAAGATTTTATTTGTCGTACCATTTATACCTGGTACATGGAGGATAATAGCAAATTACGTGATAATGTATGAATACATAATGATTACACAATTGATTTTGAGTACATAATTAAGGCCATGAATATCATGCATATAAACATATATGATATAATTATGTACTCGTATAAACTAACTTTGTCCCGCGACTTCGCTGGCTAGGTACGTAAATTTAAAATTCAATCATTAATCGAAAGACACGTGGCGCCATCTATTACCATAAGAACATTATTGTAGTTTCCCTCATAAAAAAAAACAAAAGTACTGTACTTTTGTTTTTTTTTTATTAAAAATTTGAGCGCATTTGACTGGATCTCACCTGATGGAAAGTGACGATGCAGTCGAAGATGGTACACGCGAACTCAAGTAATGCCTATTCAGTCTTGCGTTTTCGGGATGAAAGGTGCCTATGTCCGTTTCTGTGCACTTGACAACGTATGCAAAATTTCAAGGATAAATTCCAATATTAAGTTAGGTTTAGGATATTTAGGACATAGGAAAAAGGCATGTAGATTTAATATAACAATCAACATCCAAAAATGCTTTAATATTAAGTTTTACAACAAAATTCATAGTTTTGATAAAGAACCCGCAGTTAACTTTACAGACTTAAAGATCCACGTAGCGCTTACAGTACGAAAGCGTAGCAAGCGTCTACGTTGCAATGTCTACGCCGTAGCACACGCGTAGTCTTCTACGACAGGTATATTCTATAAAATAATGACTTTAGTTTTATTCTTTTCCAAGGCTGAGGCTACATTAGATCGCGATTTGCGATGTGAAAAGTGAAATTAAATAAACATAGTGTGGCTATATTGTACACAAAAATCCAGCAATTTTTGTTAAGAATTCGTTTTAAATTCGCTAATGGTTTGTGTAGCCGGTACCGTGGCTTTTGCTAAAAGTAGTCATACAATTAGATTTATTTAGTTATTTATTTTAATTGCTTGTATGTCGTAGTTCGCGTCGCTGGCTTACGTAATTTCAGCCTCGTGATATAAGAAAAAGGTTTACCTTTAAACACCGAAAAATGACACATAAAGAAATGAATTGTTACTCGACGCCAGCGTCCACGCAGGAGTCAAAGGTTTATATCACGACTAAACAGATGTCACGATTAAAAGTTATTGCATTTTACGAATGCTGTTTAATTTATACAAATTGCCTTTACTTACAACTATATAAGTGATAAGTGCTACAATAAAATTCTGTTATAATAAGTCAAATTACCAAAATCTTCTTACAGACAGCAAAATAGTACACTTAAAACAAAAACGACCTCTAAAACGACTCATTGTACACTCATATTTCCCCAAAACATCTCAATATGGCAGAATCATCCTGTTTTCCAAGCCTTAACGCAAATAAAACCTTATAGCTTCAATCCTTTATACCCAAGAAGGTTGTAATGTTCTGAAATGTTTGCATAAGAGGAAACAGGGATCCTTTACTCGAAGCTAAAAGTAAACAAGTAATATTCGACCAGATTATTAATATTTCACGAATGAGGTCACCTTTAGCAAAACCGCATTGAAAGTCACGAAGTTTAAAGGACTACAGTTGGCAAGTATCGTTCAAATTACATATGACATTGTATTTGAATATCGAACTGAAGGATAAAATGAACTATGGACTATGTTGCTGTCAATATCAGAATCGGGACATAACTGTATTCGGCTTAAAATGGAACGCAAAATTGATGTGTAGCTTACAAATTTATTGTTTTTTTTTAGCAGTCTTCTTCTTCTCATCGTATAACCTGTTAGAGTTTAAACCGCCTGTAGGCCTCTGACATGGCTTTGCACGCCGTTGAAAAATCTCTCAGGTGTGCTGGTTTCTTTACGATGTTTTCCTTCACCGTTTTAGCAAGTAATTAATAAAAAAATATTTTTTATTTCACACATAAATCCAAAAAGTCAGAGGTGCGTCAGGTGCGTGCCTGGGTTTCGAACCTATGATCTTTGACTTGGTAGTCCAACGGTCTTACCACTAAGTTATCTGTGTCGGACTACTGTTCTAGATTGGCAAAATTTTAGTTCAAGGAAACCGGCCCAAGACCGGAGTAAATATCTGTCGATCAACACTAAGCACAAAGGCGAATCGATAAAAATAAATTTAAAAAGAAGAACTTATCTAAATTATTGGCTTATCAGCCAATAAATTTGAACTTGTACCGTAACATAATATTACAACCATATTATTAATATCATTCAGCGATTGAGATACAACTCAATTCTATCTCAATCATCGAATCGAAAATCTTTTGTTGTCAAATAACATGGAAACTGTCTAGACATGTCCTAACAAGTTTATCAATGGCACATTGATTACAATACAATTCATAGAATGGATTAAATACGAAACATTTGATTACATCGAGATAGCCACTTATAGGCTTTTCAATATACCGTTATTTGCTTGATTTAATATATTTAGTACTAGCTGTCCCGCGCGACGTTGTACGCGTGATTATTATACCTCTACGCTTTTTCTACCCTGCCCTACACTACCCTACGCTACTCTACCCTACCCCTACCATACCCATCCCCTACTCTACCCTACCCCTACAAGTCCCAACCTCTACTCTACTCCTATCCTACTCTACATCTACCTTATCCTACACTATTCTACGCTACTCTACCCTACCAATATCTTACCCAACTCCTACTCTACCCTACTTCACATCTACCCTACCCTACCCTACTCTACTCTACCTCTATCCTACCGCTCTATTCCTACCATACTCTACTTTACCTCTACCCTACCCTACCGTACCCATATCGTACCATACCCAAGGGGTATAATTCCATTTTATTTTTCTTCGATTCTTCTATTATATTATAGGCGGAGATTAATCCAACAAATCAAAAACCATGAAAATCGGTCCAGCAGTTCTCGAGTATACCTACTCATTTTCATGACTTCAACTTTAAAAATGGCAGAAATTCATTCAAACTTTTATCTTCTATATTTTCTCCCCATAGTCATTGAATATCGAGATATACGTGCATTAGTTATGCCACTTTAATGTCTCTTACTAATACCTACCGAATTATGTACACAAACTTTCACCCCCTCCCCTTTCCCCCCTAATAGGTAGAGTTTTAAGAAGCTAAAACACGTCGTATTTGTTAACCGAAAAGCTAATTATCAAGTTTAATGACGGATTTTCATAACCACAAACTTTAGCCCCCTTTTATATTTCCTTAGGGGGAAAAAAATCCAAATTTTTTGATACATGTCTTTCCTATTTTTAGCGTATAAGCTTAATACTCATTTTTACATCTGTAACTTAAAAAATAACGAATCTTCCATACAAACTTTCACCCCCTTTTTTATGCACTCAAGAGTAGATTTTAAAAAAAACAACTATGCTCGTCCTTTTATTTATCAACCGAAAAGCTGAATACCAAGTTTTGTACATTTAACGTTAAGAACGACGGATTTACATACAAACTGTTACCCCCTTTTTTACCTACTTAGGGGGGGAATTTCAAAAAATCCTTCCTTAGTGCACCCCTAGGGTACTTAAAGAATATTGTCTTAAAATTTCAAGTCTCCAGGTCTACCGGTTTAGGCTGTGCGTTGTCTGTCAGTCAGTCACGTTACCATTTTATAAGTATAGATAAGTCGAGTATAAGTTAATACTAAGTAGAAAGCTGGGGGCTTTCACCAGTAGGTCGCGGGTTGAAATTCCACTCGTAATCGATTATTTTTTCAACAACAATTTTAAAAGTTTAAAAGTTTATTGTTTGCGCTTTTTAAAATGTTTATTTATTATCTAATCTTATTACCATAAGTTCAAATCAAACACGTGCAATAAAGTTGAATGTTACCAACAAATCGTATCGAAGCTCAATCCAAAAATATCAACACTCAATCTCGATTTATGAGGAAAAATAAGGTTGGAAGGAAACGTCAAACATTTCTCGACACTAGGGAGTTAAAATGCCAAATGCATTGACTTCTTATGAACTGAGAGTATCAGGTAAGGTTGGGGACTTGGATACCGCTCAACAAACTTACGTACGACATAAAGACACTCGGCCACCTGCCCAAGCACTACTTCTTACATTTTAGTTCTCGACAACGTAGAGGCGAAGTTTTCTACAAATTTAAATTTTATGAACGCCGAGTTTGAGTGCATTTGGATTTCTTTGAACTTCCAATTTTATTGGGTTGCCGTGCTCGGTCATGTGGAATATTAAATATATTTTTTGGACGCGGGAATAATTGGCGTGATGGATATTTGTCGAGTATATTTATTTGACTTGTTGCGAGGTGGTGTTTGGATAGTAACAATGGAAAATTTTGTAATTATTCTAAGTTAAAGTGCGTTACAGAAATATTTAGATTTTGACTTGAAAAGTCTTTATAAAGTGGATCTTACAGGGGATCCCAAAATGACAGAGCAGCAAACTCAGAAAAAACATTGCAAAACAAGGTGTACTCTCATTTAAACAGACTATAATTCCTCCTTTAACTCTTTATACTTACATGTGAATCGATTTCATTACCTACCATCTACAGGAATAGACGCTTGAGGCGTTCTATCCACACACGGTATTGAAGTATGTGTGTGTGTAAGGTGATAGGCGTACTGATGAGAAGAGGAAAGTTCGTTTTTTTACGTAGTAATAGTTAATGTTTATTACTATTGCTTTATTTAAAAGATTATCTTCTTGCTGTGCTGGGTAAAATAAAAATGGAAGGATGCCCTTACTAATAGTAAAATGCAAAAATTTGAATAATAAATATAGGTACCTATTGTTATTTGCGTCATATGAAATTACAAATAAAAAACCAACATTTAAATAGAAAAATGATACGATAGTGCTATCAACAACGTGCTGTCAACTAATTAGCTTCATTAACTAATATCGAAACAATTGTAACGTGATATGCTGATTGCTTTATAATCTCATTGCGTTGGGCAATCAACCTTCGATCGATTGTGGGTTATATAACTTGAGCTTTCGCGTCGTACAAAAGGGATCGGTACAATTTGCACAGATTGGATTCACAACGACCGGTATCGACGGATCAATACAAACTGTTAATCTCTACGAATTTGTATCCCTTTTTGTCCGACGATTGTTTAATTCATTTGAAATTATTTTGTTATTTCTCCTTGATAATGGATTATAAAAAGATTTGTTGTGACTGTGATTTGTAAATGAATTGCTGTTTAACAACTTGAGGAAGGATTTGAGATAAACAAACATTGATTAAGATTTATCTAAAAACGGTAATTAAATCTCTGAGGCTTTTAAAATGTGCAAATACAATAACTCTGGATAGAGTTTACTTTTTAAAGCTTTTTAGGGTTGAGATGCGGGGACCGTGAAAGCCGGAGCCCGAACTTAACGGGGCGTCTACTCGAAGGAACTCAGGACCAAAGTGCTAGCCTATCCTGAGTCCAAAGGCAATCCAACCAACAAATCCAATCTGGCATTGAAATCAGCGTATTGACGACATTTCGTAACTATAGCGGTTTTAATTTATTTTTTGTCTAGGCCAATTTAATTTTATGATGAAGCTAGCTCATGCTTCATGAGCTAACTACCATAATATAATTACTATTAAGTTTAAGTAATGTTTAATTTAAATTTCGTGACAACATTTGAGTAAACTGAATTGGACTTGAAGTTTTGCAGAAATTGATTTTAATTTAGTACAATATTATCGGGATATATAACAAATGTTATAATTGTACTAAAGTAGTGTTGGTGACAATGTGAGTTGAGAAACTCATTGGAGGTATTTTTTATAATTATAAAAAAATGAACGTTTTATTTAGACCTTTTTGCTCCTAACTTTCCACTTTATATTTTTTAGAAAATCCGTATTTTAAATCCGTGACCTTAATGGAATAAATCTCCTCTCTGTCACAGGTAAACTAATACAATTTTAAAGGAGTTATTTAGTATTCAACCTGGTTTACTTTTACGCTTGTAGCATTCAGCTTGGGACTCTAAGGGAATTATTCAAATCGCCGAGTGGTTTCTGAGATTAACATTTGTAGCACCGCGATCTGATTAGTTCTTGATAAGATTTATTTTGCTGTTGTGTTTAACTTTGCATTGAATGTGTTTGCAGTATAAATAAGGTGCTACAGTGATTTAAAAAAAAATTGTTTTGGCTGTCGCCCGCGACTTCGTTTTCATGTAATTTAATTATCCCTTTTGTCTCGTATAAATATAGCCTATATTAGTCAGAAACAGAGACAGCACGTAGGTGTGGGCTTAAACATGACATGTACCAAAGTGACATGTATTTTCTTAGTTAACTTAAAACACCACTGAAAAATCCACATCCACATTTTTTTGTTTGTTTGTTTTATTTTATTGTTATCTTTTATGAGGTTGTAAAATAAAAAAAAATCTTTCTTTCTTTTAAAAACGGCGAAGGAAAACATCGTGACGCAACCTGAATTTAATAGACTGATATCGCTAACATGCAGTGACCTAGCATAATGCTTGATCCTTTTCTGTATGAGAAGAGGCCTTTGCCATGAAGTGGGACTGTTACAGGCTGAATTATTTATTTATTTTAATTTAGGCACTGTTGTGTAATATACACAAGTGTGATATAAAAATCATTTCTAAGTATGTCACGAACTCCTCTCGTGATTTTAGATCGATCATATCAAAGTTTGAGTTCGTAATAAATTGATAAAGTTTCAATAATGCCAAGTTACGGTAATATCCGGAGTGCTGACAGATATCGCAATTAATATTATAAGTTGGGGTGTTGGGATGGTACGATGACAGATTTTTGCTGGAAGTTTACCGTCTATAAGATGCATAATTATTTTTTTTGTTTATATATCCTGAAATTTATTAATTTACATTTATAAGATTTGGTATTTAATATAATTTTGAAGATTGTGTGTTAAAATGTTTGTTACTGAGGAAACTTGGCATTATTTTGAGCTGACCTCCACACGGACGAAGCCACGGGAAAAAGCTAGTCATATATAAAAAAATACTTAAAGCTAGGCAATTGCTATTTTTTTAAGATTTCGTACCCAAAGGGTGGTAAGGGAATCGCATTACTAAGCCCACGCCGCGTCGCGTTGCGCAAGTCTGCCTGTCGGGTCCTACCTTTACCGTTCAACCACGACTTCGGGTGGCACGGTGACGAATTTTTCTCTCCATAAAAACCGCTCACCGCTGCCGCTGACACGACGCCTTGAAGAATGCCCCAATACATTGAAAAAGACGTGGCCACTCCGCCCGAAATCGTGGCCGAAGCCAACTGAAGTACTCACAGAATATGTGTTATTATTGCAGTTATTCTAACAAATATACAAAAGCGTTATAGTGTACTGGTACGGGACTCGCGGTGCGTAATTCCGACTCGCTTTTAACCAGTTTTTTATTTAACTAATTGTGTAAAACCTCTCAAGTTTCAAGCATGAATATTTTATAGTTAAATTAGTGTTGTGTTAAGACAAAGGTGATTAAACCACAAATGTGAATGTTTAAAGATAATAGTTGTTGAGAAAATAGCGCATTAGTAAAAATAAGCGTTCTTCAGCTAATGCTAAGCGTTCTTGAGCTAATGCTACTTCTTCGAATGGCTTAACTTTAACGCGACACAAGACGCTGCGTTTAAAATAATTATAAAGGATAAAACTATTTTATCAGAACTATAATTTTTATGATATATTTTAAAGGTGTCGTGGTGGTACTTTGGAAGCATGTAGGTATGGGTTCGAACCTGGCATGAACCTGACTTTTTCAATATCATATTATGTACTTTCTTCGTTAATCTAAAACACTAACTAACGGTGAAGGAAAACGTGAGGAAACCTGGACTTAATAGTCTGAAATCGCCAACACGCAGTTAGCTAGCGTGGGATTAATGTTCGATTCTTCTCTGTGCGAAAAGAGGCCTTTGCCCTACAGTGGGATAGTTACAGGCTGGTTTATTTATATCTTAGGTTATGTTATATATCAGCTTTCTTATATTGCCAACATTGAGTTCGCAAAATGATAAGGTTGTAAAATGACAAGTTCGTAAAATGACATGGTCGTAAAATGACAAGGTCGTAAAGTGACAAAGTCGCAAAATGACAGTTTTTATTTTCATTTCATTGCAAGTACAGCCGCAGTCATGTTCAGCGGCCGGTCAGTCTTTAGTTTAGTTTCTTGGCTTAGCCGCAGAGCACTTTTTTGATCGTCGTTTTTCTTAATCCTATGGTTAATGAACAACCTGGTCAGAGTTTAAACTGTCCGTAAACCTCTCACATCGATCTCTAGTCTGCTGGTTTTCTCACGATGTTATACTTTTACGTTTTAAGCATGATAATTAATTAATTTTAATTTAAAAAGTCAGTGGTGCGTACCTGGGTTCGAACCTGCGTCTTTTAAATTTACAGTCCAATGGACATAACACTAGGGTATCTTTGCTAGTAAAATTTTCGTTCGTACTTCGTTGAAACACGACTGGTTTATGTAACACGTAAAAAATGCCCACGTTTTTTTCTAAAACTGAGCTTAACTCTCAGCCTGTACGTAAAATTAGGTTACGTTTTTATATTTTAGTATAATACATTCCGTGTTTTATATAGTACTAGGTAAAACAATATGGCGTCGGTCCCTAATTAAATGTAAAGAAAACAAAGAGCAGGACAGAGACAAAAGGCGCAGATAATAAGTGTCGCGGTAAACAATCCCGACTAAGATTTCTCTGTTGGAGACAATTCTGCCAGATGCTTTGGTTCTCAAGAGAAATTGTGCCGCTTTTTTTGTTGTATGGATGTGGCTACAGTTTTCCTTAATGGTATTATGAAAAGTAAGTCTGTTAAGGCATTCGTTATGTCTTCATGTAGATCATCTTTAGTACTGATTATATCTTGCAATGGTTCTGAACGATGTATGCTATTTAATGATATACAACTGTGGCAAATATACCAGCTAAATTTGAGGAGGTAATCAGGTCATTGACACGACCAAAAAACATATAATATGTGTATCAGAATCTAAATTTACCTGGTCTCTAAAAAATCTGATATCTGTGAGCCTGTAATCCCCAGAAGGGATAGCAGAGGTGTATGCAGTATTCCCACGTTTCACCGGCTATGTTTTAAGTATATTTTATCCCGGAAAAATTAAATCAATGGGATGCGAAACGAGAAAAACGCTAGTATCTATGTAGTCGTAGGATCGGGTTTCGCGAAAAATCGATTTATCACGTACCTAAAGGTCGCAAATTGAATCTCGATTTTTTATGAAACAGCTAGACTAGTTTAGTGAAATGACAAAATACGCTTAACCCTTTTATTGTTTGCTTTGAATCATGGTTTTTTTATATTGATCGAATAGAAACCATAGAGGACATTGAACCTTATTGTTCAATGTCAAAATATTTAGTGACAACGAACCTGCAAACACGTTTCACAGGATCTTACCATGACATTTCTATAAATGTACGTAAGTTCTATATATAAAGCACTTACAATAGCGACCCCTCCATTTCTCTAGAGTTTGGAACTAAATGTACATTAATGATCACTTCTTATGAAGTAGGCGAGTGAATTTCTACTTAAAGCAAGTATTAGCTAACTTCGAACATAGTTCACCGTCACCCCATTTCTGTCAAGTACCAAGAAGCTTGACCAATTCTGAAAGTTTTCTGATTAATTCATAGCACTCAACAACTGAGCTGAACTTGGTCTCCCGCTCTATCAGACTAACTTTAAATTTGAAATTATTAACGCAAGGTCCGCAAGAGCTACCACCGAACTAATTAGGTTTGGATAAGGGACATATATCACCCAGGAGCGGTGCCGGGGACCAAATTAGTCGTATCGTGTTAATTGAAATGGGACAAGTTGTACGGTGTGAGCGGGCCCATTTTGCGAGGGAACCGATGACACGCCTATATTATGTTACGTTATAACACAATTAATTTTCAGTGTGCTACCGGCGGTTAATGAGCCACGTGTTTTTAGAGGCCATTCGTTTCGAACGTTAAGCGTGTTCACACCGCCACCGCTGTGTTCGCTGACAACACGTGGTCGTCGCGTTAAATAATGTGTACACTGCACATTATGCGGTAAACGACTTGTGTTATATGTTACCAGCGATGTGTTTTAACGTCAATAATTTTACCAGAATATCCCAGTTTCAGTCTGATGAAAGAATTTTGTAGCGTTTTAATATCTCAATTTATTTTATCAAATTCCAATTACAACGAACAACATTGTTCGATAAAAAACTGTAGCTTGAATAAAGGTATGGGTTTTGCTGAAAAATATTTGTTTTTGCATGCGTGTTACTGTAAACTAGCTGATGGGAATATTGACACGAAAATCGAAGCGAGACAAGTGTTAGCTAACGATACATTTTTTCAACAAACTGTCAATTAATATAGTCTCAAACTTTCGCGAACACTCAACATAATGAAACAACTTTTTAACGGATATAATTCGCGTTTTTATTTTGATAATACAATCCTGACGTTTCGAGTACTTTGCAGCACTCGTGGTCAAACGTCAAACGTCAGGATTGTATTATCAAAATAAAAACGAGAATTATATCCGTTAAAAAGTTGTTTCATTAAACTGTCAATTGTTTACGTCAATAGTAATCTTACAGTCTAACTGTTACGTACCAAACTGCGTCAAAACTCAGTACGTAAAACTACAATTTATCAATAAAACTATACCACCGAGACGGGCTGTCGAGTTAATTAGGAATTGACGACAAGTGACACACATTTTGGAAGTCGCCGAATAAGTTCAAGAGTTCAGCTTGCGACCTCACCCCGCGAAAAGTTCTTGAGTCAAACAACCAAGCAATTCCTGAAATACTTAATATGCATGAGAGGGAAACCATAAACAGGATTTGACGTAAATGGTTTGTCCTTTGGTTTCGTTCAAGGTGACACAATGACAGGGTGTCATAATACATTTGTTACCTTTAAGTTAACATAGTATAGTCATTAAAATTTGAATAAACGAGCAGAAGGGAATATCTTCATCCCACGCCACAAGTGACGTTATTTTGCTTCCTAAAACTTTCTAATTAACAGAGAGATGCAGATGACCTTGCAATTCTAATATCAGGCAAGGTAATGGGCACCATCTGTAACCTTACCCAACAAGCGCTACGTATCGTAGAAAGGTGGTGCAAAGACTTTGACTTGTCGGTCAATCCCGCCAAAACCGAGCTGGTAATTTTCACCCAGAAACGAACATTGGGACCTCATCGTCTCCCAAAGCTGTTCAATACGGAACTCCAACTGTCCCGGGAAGTCAAATACCTAGGTGTCACCCTGGACAGTAAACTAAACTGGAGCAACCACATAGAAAGTAAAGTACAAAGAGCAAGCATCATTTTCTGGCAGTGCAAAAGAATGATAGGAAAAAGATGGGGTATTTCCCCCAAAATAATCCTCTGGCTCTTTAACACAGTCATACGACCTATGATATCTTACGCTGCTGTAGTCTGGTGGCCCAAAACCAACATTGACACAGCATCAAAGAAGCTTCAAAGAATTCAAAGACTAGCCCTTATGGCAGTCACAGGCTGCATGAAAACTACTCCAACCGCAGCGTTGGAAGCCATACTGGATCTCCCACCGCTTAACCTGTTCATACAACAGGAAGCAGCCATGGCGGCAATACGCCTAAAAACCTTAGGTCTCTGGAGATCCCGTAGAACTAAGCACACATCCATACTAGACGAACTCACAACTGATTTCCCTATAACACTAGCAATTAATGATCGCACACCAAAGACTTTTACCTTTGATAAAAAGTACAAGATCCAGCTTCATGAAGACCACCATGTGGAGGGACTAGACCCCTCGGACTTATGTGTCTTTACAGACGGGTCTAAAACAGACATGGGTACCGGATCGGGGGTCTTCTCAGAGGACCTTAACATACACTTATCCTACCCTCTAGGGGCCCACAATACAGTGTTCCAGGCAGAGTGCATAGGTATCTCTTTAGCAGCCTCAGCTATCCTGGCTAGAAAAGTAAAAGAACACAAAATTCGAATACTCTCAGACAGTATGTCAGTACTACAGGCCCTCAACAGCCATTCGGTGACGTCGGGACTGATACACGAGTGCCATCAAAAATTAAATAAGGTGGGTAATCTCAACAAATTAACTATCCAATGGATTAAGGGACACAGCGACTCTCGAGGCAACGATGCAGCAGATGAGCTCGCTAGAAGGGGATCGAGTATGAACGTGATGGGACCTGAACCCATAGTACCTCTCCCCTTTGGACACATACGAACCTTGGTAAGGCAACGCACAAGGGATCGTCACTGCATGCTTTGGACAAACCACGAAGAGTGCAGACAAGCCAGAGAAGCGGTGCCGGTCATAAACGGTCGACTCACCAAGCAGCTGCTCCGTTTAACCAAGCAGCAACTACGAACTGTCACGGCTGCTCTTACGGGCCATGGCACTTTCAATAAACATCTCTTTGTTTTAGGAGTTACAAACAGCCCCCTGTGCAGAGCATGCATGGAGGAGGACGAGACGGCGGCGCATGTGCTACTAAAATGCCCAGGCGTCGCCTCATACAGGGCTAAGTACTTCGGCAACCCAGGTACTCTCCGCGAGACGGTTAGCAACATTAAAAAGCTGCTGGCCTTTCTCGAGGAGCTAGGGTGGCTGGAATAAGAAAGACTTTTTATTCCCACCATCACGCAGAATACGCGCTAAGACGTGGACCTGCGGAAAACAGCCCGTTATACCAATACCAATACCAACAAAGAGATTTTCTCCGACACTTTAATTATAAACTCGACAAAAATATCTTTCTATAAAATTTTCCTGTCTCTTATAGGAAATAAAAAATCCAATTTCAAAATAAAATTCTCTGATGCAAGATTTAGTTCAACTCTGCATGTAATAAAAGTAACGAGAATATAATATTAAAACGATTATTACAAAGCATTTTCTACTTGCTTGAAACCACGTACGAAACGTAGGAAATATTCTCAAAGATATAAAGGATCGCGTAGACTTGAGAGTACGGAGCAGCGTCACGCCCTACTTGTGCATCACCCCTAAAATGCTGTTGGCGCGCCATTGTGGGTTTTATTTTATTTCCCCACCTCCGCCTGGGAAATTCTAGTTTCGCTGACAGATATTGAGTTACCAGCCGAGTTTTGTCAAATAAAACCAACGTGTTTTTTTTGTACCAGCGAGTACAAGTAGCTACGTCATACAATGCTACGTTTCACTTGTGTACCGCGTATATTTTTCTGTCTTTTGGGAACGTTAGCCTCCCATATCGTATCACACGGTCTGGTTTTTTTATATGTTGTCTGATGACAATGTTCTTTCTCAGTAAAGATATTTTGTTACGTTGGCAGATTTGAAATTCTAGATGGTTTATTGAAAATGGAATGACAACTGAATTTGATATTGGTATGGGAGATTGTTAGTTTTTGAAACTTAATATTGTGTATTTTGCTCAGGGGTGGGTTTGTAACGCTAGCTACCCTAGATAATTGCCGCCCCCCTACTCCCTGTTAAGGTAGTATAAGAGTTATTATTTATTTATTTTCAGCCGTTATCATCCCACTGCAGGGCAAAGGCCAAGTATAAGAGAAAAATAATAAAATTAACTTTTAATAGCTATCGTGGTGACTAATGCTCGTTATTTCTCTGTATGAGATTTGCCCTACAACAGGATAAAAACTGTAATCTCCGTACATGTAATTTATATAGCGAGATGATATAGACAAATTAATGAATTTCTAAACGTTGACGTATGAGTTCTCAGAGGGCGCGACTACAAAAAAAAACAATTTGCGAAGTTCTGCCGCCCCCGAGATTTTGCCGCTCAAGCCTGGGGCTACTTGGCCTGTAATATCCACCCCTGATTTTGCTTGCGCGTGGGAATAAACTCATTTGATCTAAGACGATGACACCCACCTACAGCAGTCTTCTTGTGACTTATACTGTCAATGCAATTTGATCGAAACGTCGTGTTCAATAAAGATTATTTTGAATTATCTGCATGCGAATACCGAAAACTACGGTTGTTTGTTTTACTTAGGTTTGATGCGTTAAGATTTAATATTTGCGCGAGTGTTGTTCCTAACTTGGTATGGCACTGAAAATTCTTTTCAGGAAAACTTAGCTAGAGATTATCTACAGTTCAGCATTTGTTCTTACAACGTAGGTATTTTATACCTTTGGGGTCGCGGGCGCTCAGATTGGGGAGTCTGAGCGACCCCAGACGGTGGCAAAGTGGTCACATGCTGCCGTGTACAGCGAGGCTCAGGAGAGACCCCTTTACGGTCTCTCCGGGGATGTGCCTAATAGGCGTTGCGCAGGGGAGGTTCCGGAGCTGGTCTCTTAAGAGGACCCGGGATCTCCCTCCATGTGCTGATGGTGATCTCTGGGGTGGTTTTAGTGAAGGTTTCTCCCCATAAATAAAACAAAAAAAGGTATTTTATACCTACAAAAAATGTTGACAACGATAGATACCTCTGTACTGCAAACGGTAACTACGTACCGTGTAATATGTAATAAGAAATGAATTATTATTTGTGTCTGCTACGTGTTCCAGCTAGGAACACGAACAAGATTAATGTGGCCACAGCGTTCGTTGGCGTACCTGCCTAATGCTTCAAACATCACAAAAAGGTGATATATCAAACGGTGGAATGGTTCGTTTTATAAGGTCTTTCTATTTAAATGCAAAAAATTGTAAAAGATAGTCCATTATATTTTTGAAATACTAAGATGCAACATAGCATTAGGCTCACATGATATAATAACCGCTGTACCGCTGATACAATATCCCGTTCTTAATCAATGATCCTTACCATAATTCCACGCAGGGTCAGTAATGCGCAATTGTTACTGACCTTATGTAAATTATGGTGGGAATCACAGATTAAGAAAGAAAGATTATACACCGATATTTTTTAATTACTGTAGAAACTTAAGGAGCTTCATCAGTTACTGTAATAGAAAGGATCTATCGAAAAAAAAATTTTTTTTTAATGATGTTAAGATTGTCCATCAAAAACTGCAATATTTGGTAAGAAAGTTCAACGACATTGACAATCATGTGATCGCAGTAGTTTTACGCACACATACGTATGCGGCTACTCTTTGAATTGCATTCATAAAGACGCCGAACGGCTACGCTGCGCTGTCACTGGGCAAGCCGCGCAATTTCGCCGGCCGGTTCCACCAATCCCGCGCGACCGACCTATCCGCGCACCCCGCGCATGCGCTGTCGGGTCGGTGTCGCCACGTGCCAGTGCAACGAGTGGTGCGGACAGCGTGGCGTGGCGAAGAATCATTACGCCAACGGGAGTTTGTTAATTACGTAATGTTTACGTGTTGTACCGAGTGGCGTTCACAATCACGTGTTGGTGTTGGTGTTGGTATGTTTATTACCTAAGTGAAGTGAAAATTACGAATGCAGTATCACAATACGTGACGTAGTACCTACCTACCTATGTTTCCAAAACAATCGTGCAAAAATCATCCCTGAAACGACACTGACCCGGCTGCTTAAGTGACTAGCATGCGTGAGTGTGAGTTCTGTGACGAGCTACTACCTAGGTACCTACCTGCTCAAACTTCGCAAACACGCGCGACTGTGCGACTCACTGCATAGCCAGTACGGTCTACTACGTACTACCTACAGTTCTTTTAATTTACTAATCTACGGTAACTCAGAAGTTAGCCTTTTCAATGTCTGAGCGCGGCAAACTAGGTACCTACCTACCTAGACACGAAGGATAGCTACCGAGCGAACGTGCATTCCTATTAATTACGAGCCCGTTAAGTCCCACTGCAAGGCAAAAGTCTCTCTTCCCTCCCTCCATTTCTCCTATTAATAGTATTAACAACATTATTTTTACGTGCACTGTTAAATTAATAAAACTGTAGGTAGGTACTTATGTGTTCAATCGGCGAGTGCACGGTTCTATCATCAAAAAAATACGAATAGGTACCTATCTCAATAAGTGTCAAAAAAAACAATAATCATTAGTGCTGTAATAAAAAAAAACAATGTAATCAGATTATCGCAGTCCACTGCCGGACATACGCCTAGCTCATGAAGGTAGCATATTTTTTTTTATCAATGAGTGATGAGTGCTTCGGAAAAAGTATATCAAATAACAATAAAAATGTGGTGTGTTTGTGTGTGCGCCTATTTCTGTGTATCCTACAAAAACAGTACCTACCTACGGATGAACCCAGATCATGGAATTGTGAGTACCTACCTACTAAATTTTTGTTTACTTCAATAGGTTCAATTGATTTATTGAAAGTAGGTACCTAATATCGGCTTTATCTTTATCTCAACTCCCATGGGTTTTTTGTATATCAATGACTCCCATGCATTTTGTTTAGAAGCTGTTGTTCCGTCCTTAAAATGTTTAAGCTTACTCCCCAGAGCATGGAAACATACCGAAAAACTCAGTATGAGTTACCGTAACTGTCTCAAATGTTTCAGACACTTATTTTTCTAAAATTAACAATAAACAATTGTTTTTCAATTTAGCTACAGCTACGTATTCAGTGGCAAACAATGTTTCAGCTGTTATTATTCAATGGTTTCAGCTTACTTACTGTATGGTGTCGAACTGTCGAGAAACATACCTCGGCTCTAGCATGCTAGTTAAGTAGTTAGTTAGCTAGTTTAACCTAACGTTTTTTCTGAATCACTTAGATTCTGTTTCCGAAACCGTGTTTTTTGTAAACTGTTTGTAATGAATACGTGGCTAATGTTAGGTAGGTACGCTGATTTCAAGTGGGATTTCATCGATCGGTTTCGAGTTCATGTGTGTATTAGAAAATAATTGGTAATCCTTCGCGTTTTTAAGCGTACAGTAGAAACATTTAAAACGCGTGTTTATGCGCAATGTCAGCAGCAGCTAACTTCACAGCGACTAGCGAGTAGTCTTGTTAGAGTTACCAGATTGGGGGTTTTTATCTCGATTAAGGGGTAATATTTCGTTTTTGTAGGTAATATGGGAAAATTATTTTTAGAAAAAAAAATAGGAATAATAAGGGTAAATAATATGGATATCTTAGTTATGGACTTACCAGCCCGGGTTGTGTGCGGTTTTGACCGTTTGACCCGACTACTCTTATGATTAAAAAGTTTAGTACCTACATTTATTATGTAAAAAATAATAACTAATTAAAAACCTAACAAAAGTATTTTATTTTGTTGATAGTAAGACAAAAAAATCTTTTTAATTAAGTATTGTTTTGGGAAAATAAATAAAAATGGGGAAAAATGGAAATAACATCTGGCAATCTTGCCGCCCGCCCAGTACGCGCATGCGCCCGGCATCAGTTACTAAGTCACTCGGATCCCGCGCAAATTTACTAACGTATTTCAATCGATCTAAAAACGTGAATAGGTACCTCTTTGGTTTAGTCTTGGATTCTGTTTCCTATTGAAACGTGTCGCCGCACCGGTGCATTAACATGTATTGTGTACGTACCTACGCGGGCCTGACGACTTACCGCTGGTCACTGATCGTCGAGCTTGAAGGTGGAATGGTGTGTAGAACCCATAAATGGGATTTATGACATAGGTTGCGAAATGTGGATGTAAAATACTACCTAACCCTACAAACACGAAATACAAGCGTGATGTTATACGATTTTAGGCGCCTACGTACGGACGGCTACCAATGAAGGCGAAGGTATTTTAATCCATTGCGCTCGCTCGCACGCGTTAGATTTCCATTATTGTCGACTCGTCGCTCGTCGCGCAGGCTCCTACTCTAGGCCGTAAAGAAAGACAGGGAGCGCAGGAAATGATTTTCATTGACAATCGTTTCGCTCGCGCAGCGTATAATTGTAGTACGGTAGAAATGTGTCCATAAATTTGTTCGAGTTTTCGGGAAAAAAGGAGCCTTAATAACTCAGTTAATTCTTAATAAATGTATTTTTTTATATTTTATTTAGGATAGGAAAACTGGTCTACATATGCCCTTACAATTTCTACAGTGATTAAAAAGTATTAGTGTATAAGGTGAAGGAATTACCCGTATGAAACACAACAGTAGGTACAAATAAAAAAATACTATTATTTCACGTTGATATTTTTTTAGAGAGTGGTTACGTTAGCTTGCAAAATTGCTTCTTAGCAATATTTCTTTTTTAAGTGCAGAGAATTTTAAAAAAGTTCAAGTATTTGTATGAACAAATAATTGAGGTTTTCGTTTTCAAAATCGAACTTTATAATTTTCGAGAACCGAGCGGTCTCGTAACCACGAAATTCGTAAAATTTTTAAAAAAATTGTCATTACTATGTGTTTTTTTATTCATTGCTACCTGAATTTAAAATATTCACAATTTAAAAGTATGACCATATATACCTATATTTTTATAATGATTTCAGACAAAGAATGCAGTGAAGTATGAATAAGTGCCAAGTTTTATTATGTGAACTGCATATAAATTGTGTATGCGGATGTTTTGGAGTAATGGCAGTTCTACAGATTGAATTCTCGGAAATAGGGAGAGGCCCCGACATGGTTTTCGAGAATCTAGTTCTGACGTAATAGTTGCTCACCTTTAATAATTAAAATAACATAACTCTCAACACACAAATATCAATTCTACAGGCGTATAAATTAAATTCATTTCAGAATGACTAGAACTGTAGAAAAGGTACTAAACATATTACATCTGTAGAGGAAACTAAACTTTGTAAATACGCATTAAAGCTCATTTTCCAAAATCACATGAATATTAAATTCTATAGACTTTAAATCGACACGGTGACAAAATTCTCTGGTCCACACTTGCTCTAAAACAGTTACAAAGTAAACACTCGTTTGAATCCCCGGTAGACCTAAGTAAGCACAGGTAAGGACTGACAAAGGCAAGTACGTACAAATTAGCCGTTTGTTTAGTGACGTGAATTTTATATAAGCTTTACGTTATGGCTAATAAAATAGGAGTTTTGTGAAATGCGTTTCAGACTACACATAACATTGTCCCGCTTTTAAAGCTTGAGAGTAGACAAGGCAATTGATTTTAAATTCTTTTAAAACGTGTTGGTATTATAAAAACAACAATTTTAAAGTGTACTTAAGTTCTCTACATATATTTTTCGGTCCCACATGGGTAACAAACGCAAATTACGATCCAAAATGTCACGCTTTCAAAATGTCACGCTTTTGCAGCAGCGGCGTTTGAGGGATGCTCCGGGAAGGAGATATGCTCCATGAAGGAGCCTAAAAAAAGTAGTTATTAAATGTAATCTTTAATATACGACAGAAGAAATGGTTTCAAAGACTATCATTCTCAAAAATTGCTTTTATCTTCGCTTATTTCATGAGAATATTTATTATTTCCTTAATAATAGCATCAAATATACACATTCCATATTTCATTCGAGTAAGAATAGCGAGCGTCGCGATAACTCCCTTTGTTATACGAAGCCCACAAAACAAACGCCCTGTCATTTCGGCTACGTTCGGCATTCGGCCAATGATTTGCCGAATACCAAACGTCTAATCTAATTAATGATTGTTTTGTCACCATGGTCGAATTACGAACCCGCGTGTTGATCTACAACTTAAACAAAGATCGAAAATAAACTTTATGAAGCGGCTTTAGAGGTGATATCTCATTGTTTGCGTTGTCGATATTGTGTGCGTGGCTAGGTAGACGTGACGTATACAAATGGTAGGCAGATGGACACGGGGTTAGATCGCGAACGACATAATTGATGGGGCAATGTGGTCGAAGCCTTCCGCAATATTGGCAGTGACACTGTGTATATACATAAAGACCGTTGAATATTCATCAACGGAAAGGAAAATCTTTTATCGTCATAATTTATTGTTCTTTTTATTACGAAAAAATGTACAAGCATTTTTTTTTGTTTAAGATGGAGTTTTGGTGTTTGATATTTTAAATGTGTTTAGGTTTATTTTTTTTTAAACAGCTTTGAAACATTGTTTTCCTGAATCATAAATATTCTGTCATAAATCATTTTTCAAACACCACTAAATTGATATGTTACAATCAGAATTATATTGCTGAATTCTAGCCTAATAACACAGTCTGAAATACCCCGCACAAACGAGCAAAATCCATCTATTCACCAACAAACAGTGCTGCTAATAGCACACAGTGAATATAACAGTTAAGGCGATCTAACGTTGTTACTGTATTGAATGGTTGAATAATTTTCAGTTCATGGCTCGGAAACGTTCAAAATGCAAACACATTGAAGCTTCACCGTGCCCACCGATCTCACCAATCTCGCCCCTGCCCATCCCGTATTACCCCTATAAATCATAATTTACTTTATCTCGATCGCACGTCCGGATAAAATGCTTGCGGAACAGGTATTAGCTATCGAATTGGCGAAGAGATTTTGCAAGGTTCGACGTGATGAGTATAATATTACGGTACGGAAATATATTTGCTTTCCTCCTATTTCATTCAGGTGTTTATTGGCAATATTTGTGATTAATTGTTGTGTTATTGTAGTATTTTACTAATTACATACACGCGTATTGAACTCAATCATATTTCTCAACCATAAGAAGTGATGGCCTATTGGTATGACCGTTGGACTGCCAAGTCATAGGTCAGTTGGAACCCAAGTATATTCTACTGCAAATATTTTCCCTTTAAATCTTCACTCTCGATTTCGGGCTCGGGTCGAAACCCCAACAAGATACACCAACATACGAAGGCAGGGCATGCGTGACTGTGGTGAGATTCATACGTGACTCAGTTGTGACAGCCCGAGTTACCGGTTCATTCAGTTCCTATTGCATGATAATATTGTACGCTGTACCGACCAAAATTTCTAAACAAACTTGTAGTGATTTTGGAGTGATCTTAAGGGTTCAATTTTATAAACTACTAAAATGGCAAAGAAGCATACGGCTACCTCAAGTAAGCGGTTGCTGTATTAGACGCTTGCGATATTAGGGATACCTAATTATGTTTTTTTTTGGCGTGTGGAAAACCCTTTTTGAGTGTCCGATCACCAAGGGCCGGTGAGGGGGTTTCTCGCACCTTCTCGAGAACTCAGCGTTTGTTACTGTGATTTTTGGACGTTCTACGTTGGGCTGCACCTGTTCGCCACCATACGAGTAGTTGTATAAAGAAACCTTTGACTGGATACCTGTCAGAATACCATTCGATTGAATTTATTATTAAAATACTGGAATTGATATTATTTTTACATTTTCGCTTTTTTACCTTTTTGTAGTCTTTTGAGTAAACAACGTGTGTGTGTTCTTTTAAAATCAACATCCTTTTAAAATCGATGCTAAATGAATGGTAGGCACATTTATTTTAAAGGCTTTTAGTAAATTTCTGCCTGGCGCTGTTTTTAATTACGGGACGGACACACAAAAATAATAACAACAACATTAAATGAACCTTAAATACGAAGTAATAAGTCATACAATAAAACCTTAAGGTTTACAAACCTTATTGTTAGCACTGGCTTAAAACCTTGATCCTTAAAGGATGATGATGTCAGTATATCATTTAATTTAACCACGTATCATGCGCATTAAGCCGTTAAGATCATTGTTGGTGTCGGTACCTTTTGTGACTTCGGGTTAACAAAGGGTCAAGTGTATAATAATGGCGGAATATATATTCTTCGTTGCTATATAGGTATCAACCTCGATATAGATATTTAAAGTCATCGTGTCCCTTTATTAATTAACGTATACGATGCCTTCGGGACGCGTATCTCGGATTACCTGAGTTTCAATTAGCACGTTACAACTAATTTCGTCGCTCGCTTCACTCAACTAACGAAATATTGTGTGTTGAGAGGCTCTCGTTACGGTAAAGCTATAAATTAAAAGTTGGCTGGATTAAGTGTCATTATTTAATGCGGCGTGGAGCTTCTAGTGTTATAGTTGTACGCTTCGTTTTATTTAGTGCTCGTATTCTACAATGCGGATTCAGTGTGGATTAGTGGAGGCTTGTAGCTACCTGCTGTTTGAGTTTGTGAAGCCGCTCGGTAACGGCTGTTTGTGCTCATAATGTGGTTGTCGTAAAGCGAGTTTATTAAAAGTTCCAATGGCAACAATTAATATCTCTCATCTCGATTTGTTAGACTTTTGACGGGAGACATTGCTTATCAAGTTATGCGTATACTATAGGTACTATTATAGTAAAATCGTGATAGCCTACTGGTATGGCTGTTGACTCGCAAGTCAGAGGTTTCAGGTTCGAACCCAAGGCGCGCACCTCATCTTTTCGTAAGTTATGTGCGTATTATACTTACCTTAACTTACACTTAATTATCACTTACTCCGTGCCACGGAAACGTTAAGCTGTTGGCCCTGCACCTGATCTTTCTCCAGTCGTATCGGATTGCCGTCCCATCGGACTATGAGAGTGAGGGAATAGAGAGTGCACCTGAGTTTGCTACACACTTGTGAACTATAATATCTCCTGCGTCGTTGGCTAATTTCTGTTGAGATTGGCATTATGACTGAATACATATCTTTAGTTTTAAGGCTTTATAAAGTATTCCATGTAAAACCATAGAAAAATCAGAAAAAAAAATGGTACGAATGGGGCTTGAACCTACGACGCTTGCGGTACAGCAACGCTCTTATCTACTGAGTTATCGTATAGCTGCCCGCATCTATCAAATTTCAAGTTCGGCATCCAACTCGGACTTGGCCGGCTTTTAAAAATCTCATGACAACAATTCAAATTGGTAACTATATTTGGGGCGTAACCGCGCACTTAAGCTAAAGTTCCTAACTTCAACATATCCATCTCCCTAACTCTCCTTAAAGTGTTAGACAGAAGCACATCTCAATAGTTTAAAACGCATTAGAAACTGTCTATCATTGTCTAAGTGATGGATCCTTGCATAATATCCCTTTCAAGTGACATTCATTACGGCAAGCGGGAGTCGACCGAGTGGATACGACATTTGTCTACGGGGTGGGTATCTAGTAAACTCCAAGTAATCTGCCATTTGTACCCGTCTGTAAGCTTCCTTCTCCTGCCCCAAGACAAATTGTTCCACTGAGGGAGTCTGGTTGACCTCAGTCTCGTGCCGAAGTGATATAAAGCATAGATATGTCTGTATGTATGATTTAACGACTTCGAAAATTCTTACTACACACATCAAAAGTGTCTAGGGATCAAGCATTTTTATGCGGATTTCTTGAGATTGAGATGTGGCTTTGTAATAAATTTATGATTTTATAAATTTATATGGATCCTTTTTGGTGCATTTCATAATTTGAATCAGGAACTGTGAATCAAATTCGAGTAAAAGATGAAAATCAGCTGTCAATATTTTCCCTATAAAAACATACAACGCATTGAAGACATTATTAGTGCTACTGTTTCCCTACTACTGATTAAAACCAACGTTATTATGGAGCGGCGACGTCATTTAAGCAGGGAAGAAATGCTCAGAGCCGTGGGAATGATAGAAGCTGGTTCCCGGCAACGTACTGTGGCTTTAGCTCTGAATACAAGTCAGAGTGTTATCAGTCGACTTTGGACACGTTACCGAAGCACTGGTACCGTGGCTGAGCGCCATGGAGGACGGTATCGCTGCACCACACGGAGACAAGACCGATACATTCAAATCTTAACTCGAAGAGCTCCAACAATAACCGCCATGATGTTAGCCGTGAGGCTTCATCACTCTTCAGGGAACTTAATTAGCGACCAAACAGTCAGAAACCGCTTGCATGAAGTGAACCTTCATTCCCGAAGACCGCTACGGGTACCACCTATAGCAATGCACAATCGTAGGATTCGATATCAATGGGCTCTTGAACACAGAAATTGGGCAGAAGAACAATGGCGTTTCGTGTGCTTTTCTGATGAGTCTCGTTTTGGTATGAGACCGGATACAAGACGTATACGACACTGGAGAACCCCTGGACGCCAACAGCGATTAAAATCCTGCCAGGAAGTCCATCCTTATAGTGGTGGAACCATCATGGTATGGGCGGGTATTTGGATCGGCGGAAGAACTGAGTTGATTTGGATCAGAGGCAACCTCAACGCTCAAATTTATGCTGAGACGATTGTATCAGACGTCATCGTTCCTCTACAAGTGCAAATCGGTCCCTTATTTCAGTTAATGCATGATAATGCACGACCGCACACCGCAAGAGTTGTAAGACATACTCTCGCCGCAGCTAACATCAATGTCCTGCCCTGGCCTGCTCAGTCGCCAGACTTGAACCCGATTGAGCATGCATGGGATATGCTACAGAGAAGAGCTCTGCCGAATATGGAGGGTATCCCGTCGCAAGAAGACCTTTTTTTGTTGTTGCAACGAACATGGGCGGCCATTCCACAGCGTGATTTGGATGAACTCATTTTGAGTATGCCAAACCGATGTTCTTGTGTTGTTAGTGTTCGCGGTAGAAACACGGATTATTAATTGTTTAAGTTACCCAATAAAATTTTAAAGAAAACTGTTATTTCAGTCTTTTTTTTGAACTTTAATGTTAGTGGTTCAAATGTCAAAAATCCCTTTATTAGGAAAATGGCAAATTTCTTTATTAATGCAAAGGTGACTTGGTTTATCGTTACTGTGACAAAAGAAAACACTTTATTTGATGAATCCTTAAAGAAAAATTTAATTAATATCAATCAGGAGAAAAGTTATTGCAAAAATATATGTTGATCCCTAGACACTTTTGATGTGTGTAGTATTATAAATGCGAAAGTAAGTTCGTTTGTTGGTTTGCTTTGCACGCTACTACTGAACCAATCGTCCTGAAATTTTGCATATACTTTGTCAGGTGTAGTACGAAAAAAGTACTGTTCCCGAGAAGAATAACAATAACGTTCTTATGATAATAGATGGATTCGATACACGGGCAAGCCGCGGGCGGAAGTTAGTATTTACGAGGCAAAACATTTGCATAAAAACATTTGTTATAAATACATACGAGTATAATGTATTTAAAAATTGGTAATATCGTTTCTGTCTTCGAAACTGAAAAGTTTGTAAAAGGGGTCGGCAGTGCGTTAAGTACTCCGGTAGATGTCCGGTCTAAATTTCAATGAAACGAGGTAGGACTCGGTAGGTTAGGCCCAATTTCACCATTCACTTTATTAACCCAGTTTAATAAAACTAAGTTCAGTCATACACAAATTGCAGTTCTGAACTCAGTTAAACGCTTGAACCGAGTTTAACTGGATTGATCGCGTTTAGTGTCAGTGGTGAAATCGGCTCTAAGTTGGTAAAACGATGGCACGGTACAGGCTTCAAGTCCAACCCGAGCCAGTTTTGCGAGTTTCTTATTAAATATTTTCTTTTAATAAGCAAAACATGTGACTTCGTTACGTCTGTAAACATTGGAATGTTTGTAAACTTTGTACATTTTCTTAATAAGAGTTACTGAAATTTTTTGACGATATGTTAAAGGTTTGATGTTTAACGAATGAATTTGCATATTTAACGAAGTCTCACAACAAGCTTGAAACATTGTTTTTGATTTTAATGACTTATTTAGTCTAAATATTATTTTTTCTTTTATGTAGAAATCACAGGTAGGGTTACGAATAGCTTGGTTGGGCTAGAGGCTGAGCAGGCCTACAGGCAGGCACTGTTCGGGGCTGTGAAGCGCGTTTGCAGTACCCGGCCCCGTCTGATACAGTGCGAGGAACACGCAGGGGGAGATGTTTTTAGTGGGAGCCCCACATAACCGTACGACCTCGGACTACGGTATGTGGTAGGAAAAATTCTGCTCGTAATCGATTTTTTTTAGAAAAAAATTAAACGTAAGAGTTTGCATCGCATGTATAAATGCTTTATAAATATATATCTGTCATATTTTTAAAAACGTAATATAAAATTAATATTTATCAATAAAATCAAATAATAAAATATAAATATTGTACCTAATATCAAGTTTAAATTATAGAAGGAAATTATTTGGTTCTATTTAAAGCTTTCATACCAAAAATTTAATATCCTACTAAGGATGTGTTCATTATTCATACTCAAGAGCTTATATGAATGAAAAAGCGTTCTGTGTGAATTTAATTTAATATTTTAGGAAATTCTTTTCAGGGCTGTAATATTTACATTGAACATTACAATATGTATTTATTTATCTATAGTTTAATTTAGTACTATGTTCTAATCATATTTCCTATTTTAAATTTTTACACACTGTTGTCTATTTTTCTTAATCATCTCTCCCATCGCAGGTCTGCTGGCAGAAATTTCCTTAGAAATAAGCAGTACCTTTGTACATATTTATCATACATGTTTTCTTTCTGTATTTTTGGGTGTGTGCATAAATAAATAAATATGTAATACGTTGTGCTACAAGGGCGGTAAATATACAATTACTTTCGAAGGGGCATTCAAAGCCCAAGCTATAAGCGAGCTCTATTGCCTACCTCGGTACTCAACTAGTATAAAAAAAGTTAAGCTATTTTTTATCAATTTTGTCCTCTGGTAATAAATGTTCTCATGCATATCAGAAAGGCTTATGGGGCCTCGAAAATGTATACATACGCGTACAGAAGATTAAATTGTACAAATTGGATGGAAATGGAAAAGTTCGCAAAACTATTGTCCAATAAACCGCGGGCATTCAGCAATTTATTTTTAATAAAATACACATTCGATTTTCGAATCCTTTTTATTGCATTTTTATGGTTTTGGTCAGTCGGTAGTCAGTCGCGTACTGTCGGTATGTTGTCATAATTTAAAATAATATAAGTAAAAATATTTTTTTACGTAAAATGGTTTTATCATCAGAACTAAAGGTATGTACCAAATGTCAGATCAATCTGCCAACAGAAAGGGGGTAAAATTTCAATTACTAAATTTGAACCAAATAACGAACAGGGCAAGCTTTAAAAACCGTTAAAAAAACATTAAATTGTATTCCGTTATACGTAAAGATGTAAAGATATACAGACAGTAAAGACATAAAGATGTTTTCCGTTTCTTACTTGAACTTAAAGTAAAACACATTTTCCTGAAGATTTATTATCTAGTTTACTTACATGTTACATAGCAAAATCTTGAGATAGCAAGAATTTTTTTAGCATAAAACAAAACATTAGAGAAAAAAAAAATAGCCATCCAAACAAGAAAATTTTGATTTTTTTTTCTGAACATAAGTGAAAGGTAGAATTAATATGACATAGAATGGTGATTAATTTATAAGTATCCCACAGAAAACTGATATTCTTATCTATGGATCTCGTCTAATACATCCTAATTAATATTATAAATGCGAAAGTAAGTTTGTTTGTTTGTCACCATTTCACGCATAAACCACTCACTGAACCGATCATCCTGAAATTTTGCATATACATTGACAGATGTACAGAAACGAAAATTCATCATTCCTTTCATCCAAAAAAATAACTGTTTTCGAGGAAAACATCAATAACGTTCTTATGATAATAGATGGCGCGACGTGTCTTTCGAATCATGCTTGATTGAATTTTATCAACGCAAGTGAAGCCACAAGCTAAAGCTAGTATTTCCTATGTAGGTACTAACTAATGCTAGAAATAGTCCCTGAACTCATGAGTTTGATAAACGATACCAGTTTGTTTGCTTTGTTCTAAAAACAGCAAAACAGCAATGTTAGTAGCGAAACTCTAACATGTTTTGTATTAATATAACACCAATATTGTTGCCAGCATTTTATTGGTTTCCAACAAGAGTTGCGCTGCGTTCAATAACAGTTTTTGCTAGTGTTTTGTTTAGTGATGTTACAATGTATACTTTTGTAATATTCATATTCATAAAAAAAGCTCGGGTTATTTATACCATTACACCATTTATAACTCGAGGACTTCTGGACCAATTTTCAGGGTTTTTGATTCATTCATTGATCATGAAACTTGACGATGAAGATAATTTAGACGGGTTATCACCGCTATCGTAGGAGGAGAAGGAGTGTTTTTAACTCTAGGAGACCCTAGACTTGAAAAACATTAGGTATACATATATTTTTTAAAAATAACTAAGTTTTCGAATAACGACATCATTTCCACGTTTTAACGTTACTTAAATGTTTTTTAAATGTCTTCAGACATCTTTCAACTCATTTCTTTCTAGAATGTTCAATAACAAAGCTTTTAGTGTTGTACGCGTTTAAGGATTATCTTAGCAAGTAGCGTTTTATCGTTGCTAATAAAAGTCAGCGGGACGGAAGGTGTACTGGAATGCTGTGAAACTAATGTTTGCAATTAATCTAAAAATGTTTTCAGGACATTTATTCAAGCTTTATTTTGAAATTGTTTAGTCGATTGTTTGAGTGTTTCCAGTAGTACAGTATTAGCATTCATTTAGTAAGCAAAACATGTGTATAAACATGTAAACGTACACGTACGTTATATTTTAAAAAATGATGATATCGTTTCCATGCCTTTTAAACTGAAAATCTTGGAGCTTGGGATCCTTTTCTGTATTCTGGTAAACGTTAGACTATTCCCTCGCTATAACAATGTTTAGAATGTCAATATTACAGGTACGACATAATATGTAGTGCTTGTTATACCATCAGGTCAAGTGCACTTATAGATTCTCCAATTAACTCGGAAAATGATTTAGAAACAAGATTGCTAACTCAGCAATGTTCTTACTAACTGAGCTTTTGTGTCACTGCCCACACTCATCCAATTCATTCGTTCCCTTTCTTTTTAGCGCTAAAGAAGACGTCTGGTAACGTTTGTTAGCAATCGCGGGTAGTACGAAATCTCAGTTGGTAAGAGCCAAAGATATTAATATTTCTATGGTAAGAGCATTGCACGATATAGCGAGTGGCGCGGGTTCAAGCCCTGCTCGTGACTATCTCTTTTAGAGCTAGATATTTATTGGGTGGATTGGTCGCAGAAAGCACAGAACCGGAAGAAAAAGAGTAGAGAGGAAAATAAAAAATAAAAGATTTCGAATTTCGATTATTATTTGAACGACATCAAACAGTTCCGCATATTTTACTGGTCTTATTACTAGTCATTACTTTAATTGGTAATTATAGTTTGGTACACTCGAGAACAAAGTGGTTCATGAAAAAAGATGAGTAGTTCCTTTTGATCCTGTGTCTACGATCCACTTTCCAGCTCGAGAGTTTTTATTATTTTTCGTTTCCGTTGGATCTTGTGTACACAGGATCATAGTTTATTTAACATTAGTTTCGTTTGCCACAGCGGCTAATCAATAAAGGCTACCCAGTTTACTTACGGCGCTACTTATTACTTAAGCAATATTGTCTGTCAAATTGAATAAGACTAATGATAAAATCCTATTGAATTTGACAGACTATACATACATACATAAATTGACGCTTTTCCCATGGGGGTAGGCAGAAAAGAACGCCACCTGCTACGATACCTATATACTAGTATATACATCTAGTCATACAAACGCGCAAACAGTTTGATAAACCAGTTGCAAAAATTGCCATTTTATTTAAATTTAAATAAAAATATTTTACAACTGACCTATTACAAACATAATTCTTTAAAGCAATCACCAAAAATAAATAATACAGCCAATAGACAAAATCACAAAATTTTAGATCCATTAAAATGAATTAATCTGAGCTGACTATTTAACTTGTACCCTGCTTGTTTGTGATGTCTGTGTTTATGGTGACGTTGATTGATTATGTGTCGTGCACCAAATTGTAACTTGGCGCAAATATTTGCACAACTTGCCAAACTTCGCCCAATCTACCCCAACTTAATTTATATTTAGATTCTTGCAATTGTTTTAGTCCGTGTTAAGTCCTATTTTTTAAATAAATATGACACAACTTTTATAATACTCATAGCCGTTTATTTCTACTGGAATTAGGATCAAAAAGTCCGGGAATTATTTAATTATCGGTTCGTAAGATTATTCACATTTCTCACAGTCACATTTCCTCTTATAATTTTTATTGCTCTGGTGTTATGCGCCTAAAAAAAAAGATTCTATCTTTTTCCATCAACATTTTTTTACAAATGCAAAAATACTATTTGTTTGTCGATAAAATTGGCGAATAACACCGTGGCGCTCATAAAAATGACATAATCGTCGAATAAAATGAAAGGGTGCCAATAAAGCGACCCTTTTAAACGCGAAATATTATTTACTATTGCCATATCAAGGTAATTTGGTTGCTATAAATCCGAAGATTCAGATCTTTTCGAGGAATCTATGGATAGTTTGGGGGTAAGAAGTTAGGGAACTATGGAGTTATAGGTAAAAGAAGTAAACTTACAAGACGCGACGAAGCTATGTATTCGCTTTTAAAGGCAAAACTCAACTTATAGTTATAAAAATTGACATTCCATTTCCTTCTTAGTTAAAAAACTTAAGTATGCTGTGTAAGTTTTATAATTACGATTGATTGTGGGTGGCCAGTGTTTGCACTGCATATGTAAAGGCTCTAAAATACATAATCTAATACACTATTTTATTTTGTAAGTAGGAAATAGGTAGGGACATTAAGATGCTTAAGTAGGTACACATCTGATTGTCTCTTAGTTAAACGATCTAAGGATTATCTAACATAAATGTCAGCTTTTTCATAATTTAATGTTTTTAATTCAATTTAAATTTAAATTTAAAATTCAATATTACTGTTGTTATTACAAGTTCGTAATTTCCCACTACAGGGCAAAGGCCTGTACTCTCCTTCCTCTAGACAGAGCTGCTCAGGATCATTCCTTATTAAAAGAGTCAAGCTCATTCCGCCAATTCATACATTCAATATAATATCATATTTATGGTCAGGCTGGCATAGCACTGAGAAAAAAAAAGTTATGTATTTTACTATTCAGATTTCTGACTGAAACGACTCGTCTCTTATTTAATGTATTTACAGCTGATACCTAAAAGGAAATTCGTTGAGTTTTATTTTTATTGTATCGCCTACATCTTGACATTTAGCTAATTCTACTTTGGGTACAATTGTTTTCTTTTTTTTAATAATCATTTTTGTTGTATTGTGTGTACGAAGGGATATAAATAGTATATTTAATTTTTATGATTATTTATGAGAATAGACTAAAATAGAACTTTAATAAAAACGAGTACCAAGAGGTGATCATGACATTTTCTCAAACTTTCGCGAACGTTTATCATAATGAAACAACTTTTTAAGGGATTTGGCGTGTACATTTTATTTAAGTTGTTTCATTTAGAGGTTATCAATTGATTAAATTTTAAATAATTGTTCTCTTTCTACAATCATTCTGTCTTTGGCTCTATAATCTAATTATTCTAACTAACTAACTATTATAACTATGATATTTTCGATATCGAATCAGCAACTATATTCTAAACTTATCTCCCGTTTACCAACCTACTTTTTTACCTTAAAACTATATCCCAGTCTCTTTGAATATATTTGCGACACTTTCGTATTCAGTGTGACGTAAGTTTCTCTTACAGAATAGCATTGCCTTGAATAAATAAAAGTACATAGGTACTTACTACATAATAGAAATAACATTAATAATTTAAGAGGAGTGTCCCTTGAAGTTTGATCTTAACTTGAATATTACTCAAATAAAAATCAATGAAATTTTGTAAAAACATCTAGATAGACTAATATTTGTCTGTAGTGACCTACATGAAGAGTGGTTTAGATTATTAAGTCTTATATTTATTTATTTACTTTAATTATAACGGTCGTACACCTCAAGTCTCTAACACACAAATGTATTGTCATCGTAACTGAATACACTTGTATAATTTTAACTCCGTCGTTAAAAAGGAAGTGCTTCCAATTTGGCTAGCAAGATTTGAACTGAACAAACTAGTTGAATTAACTCGAGAGAAAAACTATCTTCAGTTATCAGAGTTATCAAATTATGGGCATGGGCAAATTATGGGCATTATACAGGCAAAGAAAAAACCTGTATTTAAAAATAAACTGAATCTGTATGTAATCATTATTCACTTCAGTATCATTCACATATCTTCAGTTACAACGGAGAAATAAAATAGAAATAAAAAAAATGCTTTGACAGTAATACAAATAAAAAAAAACCGTTGACAGGTAATCTGAAAATATAATTTAAAAATTTAGGTAGGTACTTACAAATATAAGTCTATTGCCTGCATGCAGTTGAGTAAATAAGGGACGGTTCCTTTCACCACCTTAATTACATCCCCCGTCTCAATTTAATAAATATGACATTAAACATTTCCACCGTCACGGTGGAACACCTGTTTAAGTTATTTACAGCGTTCAAAATTATCATTACAAAAACATTTTGATTAGAATTCAGGCCTTAGGCATTTGTACGATAAACAGACAATTTAATTAACCTTTGTTCCGTTTGAATTTAAGGGTGCGTCGTAGAAAACGTTTGTTTATTATTATTTCCTCCCCTTTCTTGTTAGACGGACTATAGGTACCTTTGTAATTGTTTGAGACAAAATTAGATTTTCATATTACCTACGTGGCTGTGTTTAAATTAATTAATCAATGGTTCTGAGTTTATAAAATATGGTTTGAAAATCTCATACCTAATCGGTTAAATATCAAAATTGCTTTTTGATATTTAACCGATTAGGTATGAGATTATATATACAGATAGATTAGATATAGTACAGCGCAGTTTTTTAAATGGATCTCGGAAATTTTTATGTTTCGACTATTATTATGTTTTTATTAATTAAATAAAGAGTAGTATCAACTCTATATACTTCCAACTCGATGGCAAGCGTCAGGTCTTCATCTAGTGCAAAGGCGAACTGATAGAAACAATCACGAAGATTGCCGAGAGCCGTTAATAAAATAGACGCACTGTATATATAATCAAGCTTCAAATATTCATTTGGTTATTAAAAATATTGTTACAACGTCACGTCGTACGATCCGAATACAGAGGCCTAAAGAAAAGCAACGTAAAAAATTAGGAAAGAAAAGAATAATAAAATACAAAGCGCTTGTCGAAAAAAATCGTTTGATTTGTGGAACTCTTTGCGTACACAGAGCGCTGCTTTTTACATCTGTATCCACTTGATCTCTTTATGGTGAGCCATCTCGATTTCATTCCAGAATAAACACATTTTTATTCCGATCTCATGCTAATAAAATGCAAATTGGGCCCTTTCGGCTTAGGGTTTAGCAATTTCCAACAAATGTTTCCTATTCAATTTTATTTGATTTTCTTAATTGCTGACCGTTGTCGGTACCTATCTGTAATACTTATTGGACCATGGCTGTTTTAATTTAGCTGTTGGACATATGTTTGCATCAATTAATCCCATGAAAAACCAAATATGAATAATATTGTTTCATTAATTAGTGACACGGAACACTATGGAGTGAATTTGAGAATTGGTTAAAATAACATTTCCGAAATAACGGTTTATTGCGCGGGAAAAACGTGTTTTAATTTAATTACGGATGCGATGAAATGGCATATGTACAAAGTGTTGGATGTATAATGATATTAAATACATTTACATATTATTATACATACTCAGTCAACCATGCTTAAAGTTTTTAAAACCCACACAAATACAATTTGTAGTCTATGGTATATTATATAAATTACATACCATACCTATATTACAAACATAAGATATTACATAGTTTCCACCCATTGTGTACATTAATTAAATTGAATTTACTTAATTCTCAATAGAGAGTCGTGATAGCCTAGTGGTGGTGACCGTTGACTGGCAAGTCAGAGGTTTCGGGTTCGAACCCAAGGCGCCCTATGACTTTTCGTAAGTTATGTGCGGTTTATAAATTAATTATTACTCTCCATGCTTCGGAAAGCACGTAAAGCCGTTGGTCCTGCGCCTGATCTCTCTCCGGTCGTGTCGGATTGCCGTACCATCGGACTATGAGAGTGAGGGAGTAGAGAGTGCACCTGTGTTTGCGCACACACTTGTGCACTATAATATCTCCCGCGTCGATGGCTAATCTCCGTTGAGATTGGCCGCTGTGACCGAAATTCGGTCAGGAGGACATTATTATTTATTATTAATTCTCAATCAGTAAGACATGAGATCTAATACATGAAAAGATAAAAATTGAAATAATAGTATTGTAAAAATGAAATAGAAGTATTCTCATGTTTAGCACCATCGCCTTAGTGTGAGTGAGAGAAATAGGGGAAGAAATGTAAATATTTTGTGTACTTTACTTTATATTCAAATGGAAAGAAAACAAACATGGTGTCAGTAGTGTCAGATCTATCACCGAGTTGTCACTGACACTGAGGATGACAGATTACTTCGAGTATGATTGTATCAGATGGACAAACTATTTGTATCTCTTAGTGGTGAAGTGTTTAGTATTTAAACTTCAATTTTATTTAAAAAGTCATCTGGTGGTCAGCAATATAAATTGTTTTAACTTTATTCCAATGAAACTTAATTTACAATATAAATATTGAGACCTTTTTAATCGCATAATTCTGTTGTAATCTAATTTGAATATCAAAATAATCAAGGAATCTAATTGCATTTAGAATAATTATCGAAACACAGTCTAAAGAATTTAATATAATTTCTGAAGATGTAGAAAAGAAGTGATGTTCATGTGTACTATGTGTAGATGATCTATATGTGTAGATAATATTGGACATTGAATAAGTAGATTTAGATTTATCTAAAGAAAATAACCCTACTAGCTCCCAATGCAAACACTAATCTATCTTTCAATATCTATTCCATAATAACGAATAATTCCATTTATTTATCCATTCAGTCTCCTATGCGACAACCTAGATACAGACTTGTATTCACACAGATTGCCACGCAGCCAGCCGCCAACAAATTATACTCAAGACGTACGTTATCCGACATTTTCTGTTTCATAAATCTCCATTTCGAAGCACAGCGCCCCTGAATAGGCTTGTTAGTCATAAATAACCGAACTCTGGTCGTTATCTCTCATTCAACCGACCATAAGGTGAGCACGTTCCCTTCTCACATTTTTTTCTGAACAAACTTTAAATTTGTGTTTGGTTTTCTCTTTGCTATTTACTTTTTGACGCGTATTTTGGCAGTAGAAAACTTTTCGTACGTTTTCAGCGTCAGCGTATATTATTTTAGTATGTATTGTGTTCCTGTAGGTATATGTTTTCCTTATTTTATGTAACCTTGACCGTGCCGACAGTTTCTTCCACGTTCAACCCTCTTAGATAGTAGCCACATCCAATACTTGTACAAAATACGAAAGGGTTAGCATGTCTAACTTTGCATTTACTGTATAACGATATACAATGAGCAATCTTATTGCTTTTTATTTTTTATTGCTAGAATCCATCCAAAGATTATCTAGCTGCTAGATGCATCTTTGGATGGACTGGAATATGGATGTTACCTACTAAAAGGGGCAAACTGTCATGTATTGATATTCATATACATAACTACACTAGTAATAATACTAGTATCTATAACAATGCCAAATAATACATTTTTGCGAGAGGTAAGCCCTGAGCCAAAGCGAAGAAAGCCCCGGGTATAGTCGATTCAGTTACTGTGCCATTTTTCAATGGGAAACCGGTAGGTATCGAGTAGTATGTACACTTCGGCACTGCTTTGCAGTTAGAATACATGGATAAACAGAAGTAACTTGTTGTTTACAAATATATAAACATTTTTAAAACGTATTTACGCGCACGATGCCAACACTTTATGTCAAAATTTTTGTAGAAAGAAAAAATCCATTACGAGCAGGTTATGAACCTGCGACTGATTAAAAACAGCGGTCGCTCTGCCACTAAACTATTCGTAATCCAAATTTATAAATAACTTTTATATATAGTCAGTCCTTTAGTACTGAGGACTTCGTGAGGAGTCGTGACTTCGTGACCCATCTTAGTATGTTTTACTAGTTGCGGCTTATCGCCAAATAGTCGGCCATATTTGTCGTCTCGTGGAAGGAGAGTCACAAGATGCAGAAACTCAGATCTGTCCACCGTTTCGGTTGCCGACCTCTTGTCTTGTGTTGTCTTTTCCATGTATCCTTCTAATAACAAAATCAATACCTGCATGAATAAATCCCGAAAGTGATACCTACTAATAAAAACCACATATTTCATACAAAAACATTGTCGGCGGGCTCACGAAACGCAGCGTTTGTATACGCGCTAAAAGCTTTTGGTTGTAAAACGTTAATGTCTGTGTTTCCTTTTTGTTATGCCTCTCACCATTGACGTTAAGATCTCGATCGTTACGTGGATGCAATAAATTACCTTTACCTTTTATTTATGAGTAAAACAGGTGTCTGTCAATATCAATATACCTTTATTAAGACTAAGAGCTAAGTGTACTTATATTTATTTATTAGTTTTGAAAAGCTTTTTCACTTAAACCATTTATGTCTAAGGATTTATTTAGACAGGCTATTACCATACCACCGTTCTCATAATGTGACTTTAAATTTTGTCCAAAAGTGTAATTTCTGCCGGAGACGTTTCAAAATTTGCTTAAGTTAATATATTTTAAAATAGCACTTAAGAGGATCCGTGCCATTCGCAGTAGAGTGGCAACGATTGAAGATAATGAAGTCTTTAACGCGAGATCTTCATACGAGGGAGACAGGCGATTACCCCACAACTCTGTACTTTCTTAGAAATTAAGCAATTTTAATTTGGAGATACACTTAAGGGATGTTCACATAAGGTTCAGAAAACGAACAAAAAAAACCTACGTTAAGTATGTCTCACATGCAATAAAAGTGGAATATTTCTAATCTATTCGATCTAGAGACATAATATCTTTGGTTTGGCAGATTACCTATACTTTTTGTTTTTGTTAAAATGCCATTAAAATAATATTTTTGGAAGTCTGACAAACCACAGACACAGAATCAGTCTTTAGATCTGGTTTTCAAAATTTTATTAATTTTAATTCAGTTGAATTTAATTTTAAGAATGTTTTTCGTTTTATATAGGTATCAGTGGGGAAGCTACCCTATAACACGATTCCTACCGTCTTCCCTTTGCCACTCGAACATTCAGTAGGTAACTAACTAAGTAACCTAGTGTCTACTATTGCAAAATAGTATAATCATACTTAATACTGTGAATATTAAACATAAACCATATAATAAAAACATTTTTAAAATCTCATTGCAAAAACGCTTTGAATTCAGACTAAAATAAAATTATATTCAACAATAACACAGAAATAAAACTGCGCCACTGTGTCAGAATCGGGTACTAAAAACGTGAACGTATAGATAGACTAAACGAAGGTAAACCGAATATGTAAAAATGTCGATTTCTTTAGGCCGCCAACACTGCTAAATTGGAAGGAAATAAAACGTAATTTACCGCGTTATAACCGAGATGGCGAATTGTTCGGTTCGCTTGAATAATATTGTGTTGAGACATTGAGCATTTCAAAGAGAGATAGCAAAATACAAACAATGCGTAGACAAGAACGAGATAGAGGATTGTTGTAATCATTGGAACGTTTTCTTAGTAAGTCTGTGGTTTTGATGATGTAATGAATGACAGTTTTCGAAGTTTGTTTATTTTCTCTGTTCACTCAACTACATTTGCATTTTATTTTTTGTGCTTCTTACTTTAAAATCTATTAGTATTACAGTTGGAATTAGATATTTTGTGTAATTATGTGATTAGTATTGTAGTTGGAATTTGTGTTTGTTGTTGTTGGTATTTGTAACTTGTGAAAGTTTTGTTTACGTAGACTAGTGATAGCGCCGTTAATACGTGCGTAGGATATTCGTGTTTGGGGTAAGTTTTAAAAAGTAATTGTTACTAATACTAAATACAATTATTATTAGAAAAGCAATTAGTATAGTATAGTAGCATAGGATGGCGGCATTAATAGCCTTAGATTGCTGTCTGACAGATTATTTGCTGACTGAGGAAACATCATTTTCAAAGCTAAGTTTTGAAAATAAAAACATGTTATTCAGTTAGGCCGTGCTCGCCCAGATATTATGACTATAGATTACAAACGACGCGATGGGTTTTTCACACATTTTAATATTTCTTTATACGAAAAATATCAATGGCTCACGGGCAGTTGTAAATTAAATAAAATGTAGGTACTGCTTTCCTTGTTTATTGTTCTCAGATTCTAGTAGTGTATGGAGCTACTTGGGATTTACAGATATTAATAATCTCGCTAGATTCATCAAAAAAACATGTTCAAACCGAGAAACATATTCGTAGTTGTTTAGCTTTACATGAGTTCGGTCGGGACTCGTAGGATAGAAACATTTTTTGCTAATACGCATGATGTTCATAATAGAAAAGTAGATTGCAATAGAAATTTATTGAAACAGTTTATAGATACTGTTATTTTGTTAGGTAAACAAGAATTAGCTTTTTGCAGTCACGACGAAAGTCCGAGTTCCGATAACCGCGGTAATTATATCGAAACTTTGTTATAATTAAGCAAGTATGATACAGTACCTAATGGATTCGCATTTGGAACAATGCTCTTCAATGCAAAATCCTGCGTTTTCTGGTCTTTCTAGTGATATTCAAAATGATTTAATTCATAGTATTGCATCCGTTTTACGAGACCACATTAGATTAGAAATAAATAATGAATTTGTATCTGTAATGATCAAAGATATAATATTTCTATGGTAATGATTGACGAAACTCCCGATGTCAGTCATAGGGAGCAACTGGTATATCTGAATCTAGAATCGAGGAACGATTTTTAGGTTTTTACGATGTTAGCGGAAGTCGAACTGCTGAAGTTTTGTCAAATCAGTTGTTAGAAATAATTGACCAGTATCCATGTGTCACGCTTGTTCAGTGAATGCGCAAGCGAAAGCCGTATTTCCGCCTAGAAGTTCATGGAGGAACACCGTGTGGTTTTTAGTCCGTGCGAGTCGGACATAACCCCATCGCCAGCCCTTAGCGGTGGGGTACTCATAAAGAGTTTTCCACACGACAAAAAAAAAAAAAAAAAAATGGGGGGGGGGGCATTTTTTGCTCCGTGTTACCCCTTACAAAAATTTACCCTTCGCCACTGATAGGTATGTAACACTTTATATCATTATCACTAGATCTTTAAAACTACGCAACGGATTTTGATGCGGTTTTTTTTTATTTATTTATTTTATTCTTCAGAAAGGTTTATATGTATATTGCACCCGTTCGAAGCCGGGGCGGGTCGCTAGTGTAGTATATAAAGTACCTATTAAAATCAAACTTAGGTTTGTATGGAGTGCGCTCGGGAGATACTTCTTTTAGTTCTCAATTCTCCCTCTATTTCTAATCGTGTTGGTGTTGAAGTTTTAATCGCCCGCAGGACTCTGACATGGCTTTAAACACTGTTAAAAAAACTTTCACAATTCTAAATACACCTTTATACCTACGTTACTCTGGCTCATACACGGTTTAAACTTATCTTGAAGTTTGATGTCCATAATTAGCTTAAGGCAATTCGGTAATTTCGTTAATGCCACTGCACTCAAATTAGACTCGCGCTGTGCAATTAATGGCGGAAATTTTTTAATCGAATCAGAGTTAAAACCATACGAGTTTGAATAGTCGAAACCATTAACTTTTTAACTCAATTTTACAAATTGAATCATGAACAGATAGCTAGAGTATCATAAAAATAAAATAAACAAATTAGTTTACAATTTTACTGCAGAGGTTTTAGTTAAATAAACTCGTCAATTTTATTTTTTAAATAGAATTTTTTAATTGAACATGTGAAAATAGATTGTTAAAGTAAGTGGGGTAGCAAACAAAAAGTTGTGTTTTACAATTTTGTAAAAATGTGAAGTGCAGATGCTCGAAATTAAGCCTACGTTAATATTAAAACATTACCTACTAGTTTTGTTAGTATAATCACGAGCTTAGTTATAAGAAAAACAAATCGTTCAATAAAAAAAATGTATTTTGTTTTATTATACTCGTTACTCACGTTAAGTCGGCTACTCATACGCCTGCCTAAGAAGCAATCTAGAGTGTAGGCATGACCCTAAATTGCCGCCAAAGTTGTGATGTGTGTAGGCAAGTAGTAGCAATTTCTTGAATTAACTTAGGAAGCAATCTAGGGTGTAAAGGTGGGGATGGTAACTTCTGGGTGTTCCATAAAGTAATGCGCTTTTGCGTTAAGTAACACGCGACGGGTTAATTGCCTCTTAAGCGGCAAGCGTTTAAGTCTTACCAATAGCAAGCAATCGTATACTAAATTAGTTAGGAAAATGAGGAGGTAGGTAGATATGGGAAGAGCATAAATTGCCTGCGAAATTATGATATGTGAAGGCATCAGGGGCAAGTTTCTGACTTAATTTAGAAGGCAATTAAGGGTCATCCCCACCTGTACACCCTTCATTGCCCCTGCGGCAGGCGTGTATACTGCCAGCTTTAACTTGTACCAATAACAATCAAACACAAAATATTAAGTTCTTATCACTGGTATCGAAGTACTTATTACTTTCTTCCATATCAGTTACAAAGAATAAAGATTTAAGAACAAAGTTTGGGAACATTTATTACTTTTACTTCCTTATACGCACCTTAAAACGCAGCCAATGGTACCCCATTCATCCAACCTTTAGCTGTTATGGTAAGTGCTAAAATACACATAAAGGCAGGAAAAGCGATACCCTCTTTGGCTTTGGCGTAATGGGATAAATATACCCATAGTCATTAATTCTGATATACTAACTAATGGGTAAAAAGATGGAGATCGGTGTTTTTAGCGAATATCTACGAAAATGGGACGGCTTACTAATAAATTATATGGTTCATTAAACGGTTATAGGTTTAGAGTTATCCAGATATTACGTGAATTTGATTTGATGATACTATGGTTTAGTCTCAAAAATACTTATACAAGAATTTTTTTAGGGTGAGCTTACAGCTTATTCGGCCAGAAGGAAAACAATTTTTTGATACATTTTTATACCACTGCACACTCTAACATAGTAAAAACACAAAAAAACTAAATACTAAAACCGTCAAACACCATCTCTATTATTGTATGACCAAACCACAAGAGGCGTAAATTAGCGTCAACTGTTGGGTTAGTTAGTGATAAGTAAACAGTAATAGAGGAATCTATAAACATGCAGCGCGGGCCGGGACATGGTTGGTGTCATGAAAATCAACTCATTCACCGTACATACGTAAACAAAGTCCGCACCTAGTGTGCCCAAACTAATTCAAAGCTGAAACCGAGTTTGGTATCTGAGTCGGTTTCGGCTGAAGTAGCCGAAACCAACATGATGGATTAAATTTCTCGTAGTTTTGATTGCGATGTTTGATAATCCATTCACAAGTCTGCTTGTATTTTATTCCTTTTTAAAGGTTTTGATTAGGTGTCCATTTTTGGAAATTGCGCTCTATAAGTCCATCGATTTCCACTTAATATTTTTTATAGTCTTCTTCTTAACGTATGGTTGTTGAACAGTCTGGTGCCAGAGTTTAAACCGCCCATAAGCGTATGAAATTGGAGTCGAATTCCATATTTTTAATTCAGAGCCGAAACCGAAATAAACATTAGGGTCGGATACTATCGGGATCCAATTAGGTTTCACGAATGGGGATGGAAATTCGAGTCGCGCTATATTAACCTTATTTGTTTTCCCATCCCGATCCGACTATGTCCGATTGTGGCTAACTATTGTTCCATTCCGAGCATCCGCTAACAGTAAGCGGTGACCATCCAATTATAATTTGCTGTTAAAGAAATCACGTACCAAGGTTTTTAACATCTACAGCCGCGTTTTGTAATAGTATGGGTAGTATTATAGGAGGATATTAGTATAGGAAGGTTTGAATTTGTTTTTTTAAATCGCTGTATCGTGAGTGCAGTTACAAATAATTATATTACATATTTTACAATAATATAACCGTCTACAGTTTGGTGAAGAAAAAAAAAGTATTGTAACGTAAGTGAAAGAAATATTATATGAGTTAGCATTTTTAGTGATCTGTCCATACAGACTTTAACCAAAGTGGTACCGTCAGACAAAAAATGCTATCATATCATTTTCATATTAAATATTAAGACGTGCTCTACATAAATACATATAACCATTATTCTGTAGACCATATGCCTCCTATCCATTCCCACAACGAGACACATATTTGCAAAGTCTACAAACATTAGTTCCATCTGGGTTCGATATATTTGTTTGTAGAAGCATCCTCGATACAGAGAATCCTAACTTAGGGCTTAGCAAACTAGGGTTGAAAGTGTCGGTTTGGGTTGGTTTCATCCGATTTTGATTTGGTTTAGAGCTTCTTCTTGTGTTTTTATTGTTGATGAACAACCTGGTGTCAGAGTTCAAACCAGTATGCCTCTAACATAGCTTTACACACCGTTGAAAAATCTCTCAGGTGTGCTGATTACCTAACGATGTTGCATCGTTACGCGCCGCCCGGGATGCAAAATATCGTATTTTAGTCAAGATAAATCCGCTGTAAATTTATTATTCCCAAATTGACTAACTACCAATAAAAGTTCAGGGTAAACATGGAGTGGAATTAAAAAAAAGGGGAGGTACGGGCGCCTGCAAAATTGCATGGACAATCTGTAACGAAAATCGTATGGAGGAAGTAATGACGCCATCTGTTGGATATCAAGGTACGAGCAAAACTATAAACTTCCAAGTCTCACCAAAGTCTTACTAGATGGCTCTGCGTTACATTAAAACGTCAATAAAAATCAATTTGTTAATAGAAACTTGCGCGTATTGCATTCAAGTTATAATTATTATTATTTGATGTTTTTTTCTTGATGTTTTATCATTATTATCTAATAAAAACCTTGTTTTTAACATCTACTTAAAACGAAATTCACAAAAAGAAGTAACCGGGATTCGAACTTAGAACTCAGGTTCTCAGCGTCAATGTCGATGCTTAGCCATTAGACCATCGCAACTTATGGATAACGTGTTGAAATTTAATACCACTTTGTTTATTATATGGTGCGTTTTCTAAGAAATTTTGTTCGAACAATTAAGTGGGTCAGTTATGGATTGATAAAATAAATTGCGGGTAGTTTAATTAATAGATCGATTTTACGTTTAACAGACTAACACTCCTTTGTTCGTTCGCCAACTTCGTTCCTGTTGTGTTGTTCGAGTGCTTTTTCTTGAGTTTTTAATTTCACATCTTATATTATAACCATGAGTACGCGTTGTAATATTGACCTTGTTACAAAGGCCCAAATAATTGCTTTGCATAATCAAGGCAAAAATTTGTCGGAAATCTCCAGAGAGACGGGTGTAAACGTAAGTAGTTTTTTTAAATTATATTCTTAAATACTTATTTATTAAATAAATCGTCAGTTAACATAATTATAATATTATATTATATATATTTCTGTTTATTGTTACAGAGAAAAACTGTTGTGTTATGGGTACGACGATTTGAAGCGGAGGGTTCTTTGCAACACCGTCAAAGAACAGGTCGCCCACGACTCATAAACGCAATCCAGCGTCAAACTATGGTTAGGGAGTATGAAGAAAATGGTTTCATACCGACAAACCATTACGCTGGGTTATTTGATACTAGTGCTGACACTGTTCGTCGCGTTCTTTACAGTGAAGGTCTACATCACCGGAGGCAAGCTGTGAAACCCTTGTTAACGGAAAACCACAAAAGAGCAAGGTTACAGTTCGCTTTGGAACACTTAAATTTTGACTGGAGCAGTGTTATTTTTTCAGACGAAAAGACTTTTAAATCAAGTCAACACGGACGCTTAAGTTTGTGGCGTCGAAATAACACACGATTTGATAGTGATCACGTAGTGCCTAATATGGAGTCTGGTCGTATAACCGTTAACATGTGGGGATGGATGAGTGCAGCTGACCCGGGAGAACTAGTCAGAATACCCAGTCGAGCGAATAGTGTCAATTATATAGAAGTGCTCGAGGAGACCATGGTGCCCACTGTTCGAAATGTGTATCCAGAAGAAGACCTACCAACATTACGATTCGTGCAAGATAATTGTCCGATACATCGTTCGCGTAGTGTGCGGGAGTGGTTTAGCCGGCATGACGACATTAGTGTTATTCCTTGGCCTGCCAGATCACCAGATTTAAATCCCATCGAAAATTTATGGGGTATTATTGTTCAACGGTGGGACAATCAGAATGAGCGAACTCCTGATGCGTTAGAGGCTCATTGTGTAAAAATATGGGACAATATTCGTGGCTCGGATTTGTGTAGAAATCTCGTAAATTCAATGCATTCACGTATGCAAGCTGTAATAGACCAAAATGGAGGTTACACTAGTTATTAATAATTAGATTTAGTGGAGACCGGGTTGTGCTTAACTTATTATCATAAATTTATGAAGATTTCAAGCATAACTTTTTGTATCATCTTTTAGTTTTTTTATGTTCAAAACCATTTTAATGTTTTTGTGTAGATATATATAAAATATAATCTAACAACTACCTATTTGAAATGATTCTGTAACATTTTATAATTGTTAGATATTAAATCTAAACCGTTTGACTTTCATGATAAGATAATCCGGTCTCCAGTTATTTTTATTGTGGTAACCTAAGCTTCAATCTTCTTTCCGATCTCGGAAATGAATACTTAAGCTATGGTCTCAATAAGAAGTTGTCAGCCACATTTATTTTTACAACAAAGTTTGTTCGATAATAAAAATTGTAATTATCATAAATAAACCTAATATTAAATACTTGTTTCATTTCGTATTACAAAAGGAAACAATAGTTTCTTGTCAGAAGGCACAACGTGACGTGGATGCTGAACTATGATTTCCTTTTGCGTCTCGTTTTCTGAAGGTAGATGATTATGGAAACAATAATTGTGGAGGTGAATAAAAAAATGTGAGGGTAAAAAAACTACGCATTTGTCTAGTTGATCCTAGACTCCGTAAAAAATCTTAAAAGTGGCAAGCGAGCCTTGAATTAGTAAAAGGCATAATACACAAAATATATAAAACAATTATCTGTGGTAATTTGACTTCAAAAATGTTTTGTGTATAAATAAATACCATTATCGCAATAAATGAACAATCAACGCCATCTTGTAAGTTTTACTGAATTTTGACATAACTTATCGACAGGATTCAGGCAAAATATACAAATCATACATAGCAAACCTTTTAGTATAATTTGACAACATTATTTGCGTAAAAGTGCAATTTCAACGCTATTGTTATCAAAATAATATGTGAAAAACCAACGCCATCTAGTTTATTTTGGTGAACTTGGACTAACATGTTCATAGGATTGTAGACACTAAGGTATCCATGCAATTTTGCAGGCGACTGTACCTAAGATAGATGAAGGATATTAGAAAATAAATTTTTGGTTCTGCGGTCTTTTTCAGTTATTTTTAGTACTTTGTAAAAAGATACAGATCAAGTTTTGACGGAGAGAATAAACTTTATTACATTGTCTAGAAACTTTTGGCCCATCGAACCACTTTTCGGTAATTTTGGGACCGATGGATCACGGACGCGACCCAGACGCGTCTTCCAGCAACTTTTGTAAATATTTGCGAAGTAACCCGTTATTTTGGCAGACTATCTATCACTGTCCAATGCAGAACTAAACAAAAATTGAGGGAGAAATATTTTCGCAGCCTGTATATAAATATGTCAATAAAGTTTTGCCCGCGGAAGTGTAATAAATATTGACATGCGAAGTTGCTATGATGTTTCATTATAATTATAATGTAAATACGTATATTAATGTAATTATGAAGCGGAAATATTTTATGTTATCCGCAGATTTTTGTATGCGACTCTATGTTTATCTACTTTCTATTAATTATATAATTTATTCAATACCCTATCCACGACATAGCCTATCGGATTAGCAAGTTGAAATGGCATTGGGCCGGCTGTATAAGCCGCAGAACAGATTACTGGTGGAGTTATCTGGTTCTTGAGTGGAGACAATGGATCGGCAAACGTCGTAGTAAGCTAGAGTGACGATCTTCGCAAGGTGGTTGGCAGAAACTGGGTGAGAATAGACGAATACCGTGCTCTGTAGAGGGCAATAGGAGAGAACAATGGCCAGCAGTGGACTGCTTTAGGTTGATGATAGATGGTGATGGTGGTCATGCTTAAATTAAGAGGAAATAAGATAGATGCGACCGGGATTAGAACCTGCAACATTTTCAAATTAAAGTCAAATGGCTAACCAAGTGAGTTATCGTATAGCTGCTCGAACCAAACCAAGTTCTCAAATTCGTCTTTAAGACGGAGACCTTCGTAATATCTGTTAGCAATTTTTACAAATTACTTCCAGTTTCAGGGTTTCAGATTTGAAACCATGCTCGTATCTATGATCTTCTTCAATTTCCTCTGGAATGAATTACCTATTTTTATAAATTGTTGGTTGTATTACGTAACATTGATATTTTTATGTAAAGATTTTTTTTTGCATTATCAAACGAGTAACCCTTATAATTTCATTATGTCTTTAGTAATGTTGGTCTGTCCATCTGTATGTAGGTATTTTACTCATAGATTGTCAGTGATAGTTTAAATTTAGTAAGAATTTAGGAAAATAGTAGATACCTACTCTTTGTTCTTTTACCTATTAGGTTTTTTAAACTAAAACTGAATTTAAAATGAAATGTGATTTCACACGACTATATTTAAAGGAATGACTAATTTGGACACAGACCCAAGTTTAGTATAAGTACTAAGATAAGATTTGCCGAGACCGGCTTGAATTAAATCATCGTCTGCCTAATCTGGCCATAAGAATCGGCTTAAGTCTGGGTTAGTCTAAAGAGAAATAGTTGAATGACGGTACCTATTTTACAAAGAATAATTTCCACTATATTATAGTTAAATTAGTTAGTTATTCAAAATGATTGTATCTTATACGACGTTTTGTTTAATATGCTTTCCATAAAGAAATGATACATAAGACCGCTTTTTAGTGTAAAGTTTTGGAATTAGTCTTCTTCTTCTTATCGTATGATTGATGAAAAACCCGGTGTCAGAGTTTAAACCACCCGTAGCTGGGCTGGTGGGCTGGACCCGTAGGCTTTACACACCATTGAAAAATCTCTCAAGTGTGCTGGTTTCATCATGATGTTTTCCCCTGACCATTTTAGCAACTGATAATTAATTTCTAATTCGCACATAAATCCGAAAAGTCAGAGGTGCGTGCCTGGGTTTGACTTGGCAGTCCAACGGTCGTACCTACCACTAGAGACTAGACTATCACTGCTTTTTACAGACCTATGAATTACTATTGGAATTAGTAGTAAGGTAGTTTATTTGTTTTTATATTTTTGTTTTGGAGTTGGAGTTCCTGAGAGTTACGATGAGGGTAGCGTAGCATTTAAAACCCCCTTTAATAAAAAAAGAAATTGAATAAGCTCATTGCATTGCGTTTTTCGTATATGTATATTGTAGTGGAATAGAGAGTGCATAATTATTATATGCTTGCTCTCACAATAGTGCACTATAATATTTCCTACATAGTTGCCTACTCTCCATTGATATTGGCCTCTGTGAGCAAAATTGGATTAGGAAGACAAAGTACAAACAATTTATTAAATTAATCATAATTGACACAATCCTAACTACTATCACATCCATAGAGGACACAGTAGGCTAATTGCAAGAAGTCATCTTGCATAATTTCGCTTTAGTTTCAAATTTGAGTTTATGTGGGTAGTTAGACATTTTGGAATGTGACACGTTTGAACTTTGAATTTAGTTCGCGAATGTACATACCTAATTTAATTAAATATTAGTTTGAATCAGATAGTTTTGCTATTTGTAGTACTGTGGGGTAGAAAAGTTATTTTGAACTTGGGACCTATGATTTCACGTGTTAAGAACTGTAGTTAGTTAAATAAGTAGCTACAGCTAATGTAGCAAAGTAAATGGATATCAAAATACCTTGTGGGTCTCAAATGTGGATGCGCTGTGTAAAATAATATTATTTATAAATCTAGTAACGTAAATCTAGTAATACCACTAGACTATCACGATACTAGATTTATAAATGGGATGGTTTCATAGTTAATTCAGATAAATTAATTAAAGATAGGAGTGTCATTGGGATTTATCAGAGCTGTAGTAAAACGTAATATAAGAAATGCTAGGTAATTTACTCTATGGTTTCGGTACATTGACGGTACATTTCTTGAAATGACAGCTGTCAAATAGAGAATTTCCATCTTTTCGTAGAAACCGATGCGTCGTATTCGCCTCGTAAGACCAGTACACAATAACTACTGCATAGCGAATTGCTTGGAAGTGTCCATGTTATATTCCAATCTTCACACGACCTGTTACTTAAGTCATAAAAGTCTGACACTCATAAGCACGAAGTGAAACTGTTTAATTTAATTTTATTGTCAAATGCACTGCTGAAACCCCGCAGTGCGGCGTTTTTGTTTCAAACGTAATTGTATTTGAAAAGTTTGGACATGCATTAGTGTTTATTGGAAGTAAACTTTTTATGAATTTACCTGAAAGTGGCTGTGAAAATGGATCGTTTCTCAAAACTCATCCTCTTAACATTTATGAAAAGAGTGATGTTTGGTTTTTTTTGAGCGACCGAATTTAACCTCTTGCATATATTAGAGATATCATAGTTTAAACGGGCACGCGTTGAGGCGTGGACCACCCACATGGCGCCGCCATATTTGACAGATCATGCAAGATGGCCGCCGCCAGCACAGAGGATAAATTTGTCAGCTAAATAATCAAAGTTTGTCAGTCTTATTATACTTCTAAGATTTATTTTTAGTATTTATATTATATTAATTACTTTATCTTATAAAATTAAAATATCTTTTTATGTGTTTTTTACATGCTTTTGCTTATTGAATGAAAATATTTAATAAAAAACTCGCAAGAACAACTGAATCGGGCGTCCAAGTATAACTTGTTACATTTATGTGTAGTATGTTTAAGTTTGTTTATAATCACAAACGTATCCAAGTTTGATAGGTAACTACTGTAATTTTTTTCATTAATTTTACATTTGATCTGACGTAATGACATGATGTAAAACGTCAGGTCAAATGCTTTGAAGAATGTTTTGAAGTGAATGAAGGAAACGGTATAAAGTTAGGTCAGAGTATAATGATTAAAGTTCCAGCTAACTTTATGTACATTTTAATTAATCTACATATTCATTATAAATGTAACTACATCAGAAAATTTTTAACATGCATTAGCATGTGTGCAGAATTTTCAAATGATATTACGTTAGTACTTTAGTTCTATGCTGTATGTATTGGAGTTGATATGTTGGCGGTATTCCTAATTTCCCTTAGGAAACTCAAGATTTAAGACTTGAGGCTTTGAGTGTACTATGCCTTAGTTTTTGTTGAATGTTGGTTGGTTACATAATGCTACAAGGATTTTGTTGATTTAAAAAGAAGCTCGGAAATAAAATAAAGTCGTTTGGTTAAAAAGTTTAATTAACATAATACGTAATTAATTAATTATTGCGACTCATCTACAGTCAGACCACTAAACCGGTTTCGTGGAGCATTGCACTAAAATAGGTACCCACTGTAAACTTTAATAAATAAATAATAAGCTAATTATTCTAAATGAACAAAAATGATTTTTCTGCATGAAAGGACCCCATGATTGTAAGCAGCTACCGTAAAAACAACACACAGTTTATTGCAGGCTTGGTTGCTGGTTGCATCATCAGGGATATCATTTTCACGTTGCCGGCTTTGTGCCTTAGGAAGGGAGTTATTGGGGGATTGGGCCTCCGGGGCTCTCACGAAACATACAATACTGTTATTTCAAGCCGAATGAGGAACTAATCCGGCTCATTCTTGTGTAATGGATCTAATTTTCCTTCCTTTCCCTAATCACCTTCCTTTCCATATTATTTTAATTAGGTATTAATTACATTATTTTTTTATATTCGAATTAGTTATTCAGCTTTTATGCACAGGTTAGGCAAGTAAACCAGTCAATATTGAAATGGTACATTAAAGGTATCCGCCCACTATCCCGTACCGTAACCAGACAGCACCGTTTCGTCACATTTAATAAAACCTTACTTTTGAGTAAATAGCGCACGGTTGTGCACCAGTTGTATATGGCTTGCAACGGTGTATAAACGCGGGCTGTCGCCCGTAAATGCACAAGGCGTAGTATGATTTGCTTAAACCGTACCGTGAGTACGCTTGTATCGGGTCCTGTGTAAGGGTGTGTCGGCTTGTGGGTGTAATGAGTAGGCACTCATAGGAATTCATACAAACTTTTTTTTTGTATGTGTAGGGACAATGCGGTTCGGTGACGGAATGAGGTAGTGGGTGGAGTCCTTAAACAGGCTTATTAAAAGCCTGAAGCACCACAATCTCCAAACAATACACACTTCACTTCATTTCTTTTTTCCCTGGATGAACAGTAGCGTATCCAGTTTATTTACCTTGCATTCAGATCGTCGGTACGGAAATAATAAACATGAAAAGTAATTAAAAAGGACAAAAGACTTGGAGGTATACATATAATGTTATAACTTCACAGAAAACAAGCTTCGGTGCAGGAAAATTTACTTCAGAAAATTGTATTGTTCTAACATACCAAATTATTGATGAAAGAAAAATCGATTACGAACGAGATTTCCACTGATTAAAAGCTTTACACAGTATATCGTGGGTTCGAATACCGTTCTTACCTCAATTTTAGTGTTTAAAAATATTTTTGTGCATTTTGTGAGACTGAAACTTGTCATTTAATCCTAACATTGCAAAAGTAAGTTTGTTTGTTTGTTACCTTTCACGCCTAAACCACTGAACAGACCAACATTAAATTTTGCATATACATGCGTTGTCAGGTGTACAGAAACGAAGTGCTGTTCCCGAGGAAAACAATAATAACGTTCTTATGATAATAGATGGCTCCAGTGTCTTTCGATGATTGAAATTGATATTCTAAAGTAACGTGAGTGAAGACGCGGCCAAAAGCTAGTTATAAATATTTCTCTTCAATGGTGATGGTACACTGAAACTTTTCCAAAGATTGTCTGTGTTCAGAATATCTCTGAAACTATTCTCTATTGTAGAGTGCACTAGAACCAGTGTACCGATGGATTTTTATATCAAATACACTGAATGCGTCTTGTATATCCACTCGTTGAAATGCGCTCGCATCGTCAACACTGTATTGCAGTCGTTCATGCTTCAGACGTTTTGTAGACTTTAAGACATATTCTTTTTTAATGTTTGTTAGATACCTGGGTATATGACTAGTATTTGAAATGGATATGTTTTTCATATTACCTAAAAGAAGGTTGCAATATAAAAAAAAATATATTTAAAAACTGTAAATAAAATGTCAAAGTTATAAATTATTCAACATTTCTGTAAAGTGTATCTATTTGTTAATCTCTGCTCGTAAAATGAAGATGGTAGTAGTAGTAGTAGTAAGATACAATATTATGGACTTATTTTGTCATTACCGAGTAGTGAAATATTATATAAAAGTTTTTAAGTTTGTAGATATTAGGTACTTCCTTTAAGAAAATAGTTTATGACCAGTAGAGTACTTTTTATCTCAAAGAATTTGAAACCACGGGATCCCAGCTGCAGTAAAAAGCAATGCAATTAATAAAATAAATCTAACGTTAAACAATGTTTAGTAGCTAAGCTATTTTTGTCTTATGAGATCCACTTAGTCTAGACAAAGCCCAACTTTATCAATAATCTTCATGGATTTAAGTTACTTGTATAAAAAAATATATCTATCTAATAGCTTTTATATTCCGAAAATATTACATGTTTATTTTCTAAATTCTAAGATACCAGATATTAGTTGCATGGGTGCTACACAGTTTGACAGTTGAGAAGATTTTTAAATACGTAATGTTTCTAAATTTTAAATCTGTAGGTATCTGCAGCAAACCTATCATTACATCCAAAGCAGAGACTGATTTTTTTGACATTATATTCATAAGTTCATTATATTTACATAACTTAAATTACTATAACATTAGAATTTTTTGAACTATTTACAATCTAATTTTAATATAATAATTAGAATATTCTATTTATTTTGTATAAATTATTATATTAATTACAATATTCTATTCTAAGTATAATGTTGAATAAACTTTGCGTCCTAAGGTTCTTGCAAATGAAATAATCTATAATTGGAATGAGATAATATCACAATTCCTCTAACTATTTCTATAACTAAGAAACAAATCCAATTTATTATATTAAACTCGTCGCTGAATGTCGAAAAAGATTACGTCCAATCTGATACAAACACTTCAGCACGTATGACTCGCCATACATTGTATCGTATAGTTCTCTATACGTGATTGCAGCGACGTAAAGTTAGAAAACTTTATAAGATTTCCAACAAAATTGATGTTAGTTCGCCTTTTAGTTTATATAACAACGTATATTTGAAATTGAAATGATAAATTGTCTGGGTGACAATGTAGAGAGGTCCGTAGAGGAATACCGTGTGGTTTTTAGCCCGTGCGAGTCGGATATAACTCCATTACTGGCCCTTTGTGGCAGTACCTATACCAAGTCGGGCATTTCCCGAAATCAATACGTGAGTAAAGCCGTATTAATATTTAATGTATAACGAGAAGATAGTCACCTAATAAAAATTTTGTCTCAATACACGGAATTATTCGGTAGTTACAGGAAATCAATTCCGGTTTCGAAGCAGGTGGCTGTGTCATGACGGCCATCATTAGTAAACGTTTCACGATACTGCGGTCTATAGCGTTCAAGGGACAATACCCCACCCTTAAGGCATTGACCACAGGGCGTCGGTCAAAGGGTCGTAGGTTCAAATCCGTCGTTTAGGGTCTTTTGAACTATTGTGGTAATTAATATAATGAACGACTATTTGTAACGAAAGGGTTCGGCCACTTGTTTTTGTAGCCTCTAAAATATGTTTTAAGAGGAGTAAGTAATTCTTCGGGGTAACTGTATTTTTGCAAGTATATTCTAACTATATAGGCAAAATTTATTTAAAAAAATCGATTACGAGCAGAATTTGAACTTGCAACCTTCTGGTTAAAACACCAGCCAACAGCTACAAGTCTCAAAACAAATCAACGTCAAGAGTACCTATTTCAAAATCCTATAAAAATACCCAGAAAAAAAAATTGATGTTTAAGTACAAGTAAATACAAAGTCGTACTTATATTGAAATTGCCCGCAAGGCAAGCTTATTGTTCCAATAGTACTTATTTGAAAATGGAATAAAAACCGCAGAACGCAAAAGGATAAAACAATAACTGTCACAATTGTTATTCTTTTTTTAAACAATTCGAATGAGCGCTTGGTTTGACGAGGGTTCCGATTGGAAATAAGTAAATGGGTCTCTTGTTTTCCTCTAAAAATTCAATGGAATCACTTTACGGATCTTTATTAAAGCAACTTGTACAAAAAGCTCTTTTAGGTGGTAAGCCTTGAATGAATAGGCTGCAAATAGCTATACCTTTATCTCACCTCCCCAGTCCCCATCCATTGTCACGCACAGTCTCAGCAACACGCAAGTGAAAAATAAAAAATAAATATTTGAAAAAAAAATAAGGCTAAAATTTATTGTTAAAAAAAAAAAATTGGAATCGTTTATACAACAACTTCACAGATTTTTTTTGTCTCATATTTAGTAATGCAATGCATTTGAGACAAAAAAGATTTAACAATTTATATAATTTGTGGGAAGTTTCGAGAAGTTTCCAATATGAAACGACAAACTTTTATTTTCAGCCAGACACAATGATGTCCGATATGTTGGCTGTGTTTGCTAATGTATTGTCATGTCACCAGAAATTGGACAATGTGCTACTGGTCCGTGGTCGAATAAAATTTATCACCGGTGAAATATTTTCAGTTATTGGCTGATTCGTATTTCGAACGAATGAACTACGCATCAATAATTTAGCTGAGTGACCACGTTGACAACGACCCTTTATTCTCCACGATAGTAATGAGAACAATTTAATTATAATAAAATGTAATTTTGTTGTGAATTGCGAATCAGAATTTCAATTTACAAGTATAGTCTGTCAAGTAGAAATTGACAATTTAACATATTTGACAATTTAACTTTGTGTGATTTTTCGATATGCGTTGGATTAAGTTGGAATCAAATTGGATTTTCTAAAATAAATAAACTCGAATACAATTTATATTCATTTAAAACATACTATTTTCTAGCCAATAAAATAAAAATAAACTCGCGTCACTCACACACGTAAAACGCCTTTACAAGGAGAATTTATTAGAATCATTTTCATACAATACACATTACACACACATACACACATTAATGTTCAAAACAGTTTGTAATCATTTAAAATATTTATGTACACAGGCATTAAAATTTGGCATAATGAGAGTCGTGATGGTCTCAGGTTCGAACCCAAGGCAATGCCTATGACTTTACTACGTAAGTTCAGTGTGTATTATAAATTACTTATCACTTGCTCCGTGCCTCGAAAAGCACGTTAAGCCGTTGGCCCCGGTTGTAATAAAGATCTTTGACAGTAGTTATATGGAGTCAGTATCCTTAGGAAATCCTGACAATTAATCTAACTTCAGAATATCGTATTACTTTGCGTTGCAGAGGACAGAGAGGCAGTCGCTCCGTAGAAAACTAATATTCAGCTGCATCCGGTTAGATTAGAGGTTGACCCCAACAAAGTTTGGGAATAATAAAGCTAGGAGGGTGATGACTTATTCAACTCCAAATCTTATCTCTGCTCATTGTTTTTTTTGTCTAGTGTATTTATCTATCTTTTAAATGAAATAAGTTTCATCTCTTATAATTAATAGACTAAAAAAAGAAACTTCAATTACGATATTTACATATTAATTAATATAATGATTATTATAACATTAACGATATGAATATGCAAATATTCAAAAAACCTGTTACGTACAGACGATTCATTCGCACAAAGGCCTTCATAATGAGTAAATATGGCATTTTTAAAATTTTGCAGCGTGTATTGAACATTATTAAGAATTACCCTCCAGGCTACTATTGAAAATTGTAACCAATAAACAATCGATTTTTTATAATATATAAAACTTATAAAACCATTTTTGCATGCGATGCGACTTAAAATTCCAAATTATTGTAGAAAATTACAAGCAGGATTTTTTTTACATCCTAAATATTGTGCGACGACGGATTTTGGTGTTCCGGAATCGATCTTTTAGACTGATACGTAGCATGTAATTTCTCATGTAATAGATTTAACGTCCAAATTAAAACATTGCTAACTGTATTTAGGTTTTTTTAAAATTTAAAAACTAAACTCGGGAAAGTACCGCTTTAGCTTTTCCACCTTACCCACTGAAATTAAACGTCCTGTAACGTCATTAAACATAAATTCAGTTTGCCTTTATGTATATTACGTAAACATATGCAATTAGCTTAAACAAAGATAATATTCTACTCAAATGAAGCCACTGTGTCTCACAACCCGCATTTGAAGATCTCGCATCTTTGGCTACCCAAGAACTGATACTAAGCTTTTATTACTTCCCAAAACAAAAACAAGCGCAAAGAATTATTTGTACGTACTTGGCTTTTCAAAAATGGCACCCAACAGTCGACAAGGGATCACAGTCTCGTTCGACAAAGTTTGTTGAGTAGCGGTTACGATCCCTGTTGTGGTTCGCCAAATATCGTCTAATGTTGTATCCACAGAGAGTATTTATTAAAAACTAAAGCAATACAAAACGTTTCGCGTTGGAGTTTCGCAAGATATAATATTCGCGACGATATAAAAAGATATTTACTTATAACACTCCGACTCGAATGCTTTTATGCTTTCTTTCACTGCGACGACAGCTGCGTTTATTTATTGTGTGTGGTTTTATGTAATAAATATTGGATTTTTCTTTTGACGACGGTAAGTAATGGCGTTTATTGTGGATAATTTCGTGAGTGGATAATTGTGTTTTGTATTTTTTTTTTCATACAATGTTTTTGATTCTTAAATATATTTTTTGAGAACAGTGAGATGATAGAGAGCTGTTACAGTATAAAATGGTAGAGTTTTGGCTTAATGTAGAATAATATTTTTTTTTAATTAACGTTGGCGATCGCATCAGCAGAAGATTACTCTTCCACAGAAGGATGCTGACCATCCTTCGGATCTTTCCCTTTGTCGCTTCTTACGACACTCGCGGGATGAATTCGGGTGGTTCTATTATTAGGCCGGAAAACCACACGGCGAAAATATAAATATTTCATTTTTTTTGGATAAAGCTCATCAAACCACACCGTTTTCTACTTCTGTTTTACGGGTAAAACAAACACGGATTTCCGTTCCAATAAATTACAATTTCCATTCTCTCTAATACCTTTAGTTTGTATTGCTCTTGAAGGAGCAACAATTGTTTGCTTTTCTATAAAACTTATTACGTAAAACAAATCTTTGCTTGCTGTAACCAATTCCATTACTGGCTGTTCAAGTGACGTACACTACGGATTAGTTCAAAGTAGCAAGGTACGTTAATTGCAATTTGTACTGAGGTACAAAGAAATACTTGGCAAGTGTAATGAAAAAACTTGAAAACTCTCTACGTGATGTGGTTCGCGTCTTCGCCATACATAATGGATTTTTGGATTTAATTATTTTTGGACTGCCTCGTTGGTCTAGTGGTAGCTACCGCGACTGCTGAGCACGAGGTCATGGGTTCGATCCCCGGGTCGGGCAAAGTGTTATTGTGTTTTTCCTTTAGGAAATTCTCAGTAGCAGCACGGAGTCTGGATTTGGCTAAAAATTGTGCACAAAAATATGTCCGCGACATCGCCGCGTATGAGTATCGATAAGTGACACGTTCATGAAAATGGACTCCGTTTGAATTCGAAACTAGTCGGCATTTCCTAAGATTAATGCGTGAGTAAAGCCGTATTAATGTAATAACAAAAGTGTAAATTGAAATGAACAATATCTCAATGTATGAAAGAGAACTCGAGAGTATTCACCTTAATTCCCTTTATAAGCTGGTCGTCTTAAATGTGGCTCTTTGGAGCTTTATTTTGTTCAGTTATGTAAAGTAGAAGTATTTTTAATTTTTCCTCGTGTTCCAGTACTTTTTTGGTTTAAGACAATTTGTGGAGGTTTTATAGTGTTTTTTTTCTTGTTTTTTTTTAAACATAGCCCCTCACTTCTTTTTTCTTTCTTTATTGTATAATTGCTGACCTCTGCATAGCCTCTACCTCCTCTGCAGGCCTCTGACATAGTTTTCACACACTCTTGAAAATTCTTTCATATGTGATGGTTTCCTTACGATGTTTTCCTTCACCGTTTTAGTAAGTAATAATTAATTTGTAATACGCATATGAACCCTAAAAGTCAAATTAATGCGTGCCTGGGTTTCGATCCTAAATCGATCCTAAAAAAATCAGCTGTTCCATACATTTTGTTGAGTCATGTGAACATAAATGTTTGGAACAGCTGATTTCTTTTTTGCGATTTCAGGGTTGGTCCCATAGTAAAAGTTGTTCATAATTATGAGTTTAATGACCCCTTTTAAGGATGCTGGTGTTTTACAAATAACCCTGTTTAATCTGAAATCTACGCGGACGAAGTCACGGGTGAAAGTAAAATTATCCAGCTATATTTGTAATATCAATTACATTAGAGTACATTACCTGCTGTAATAAAATAACATTAACATCCGTGTTTCAATTTACAAACACTAATTAGGTTTTAGTTAATATTTGCTTTCACGTCAAATTAGTAACACAACCCAGTGGGTGGTTTAAATCATTACAATCGTTTGTATTATGGGATTACAATTAGGGCGGTATATTTTGGCGCTACGGGTACTTGATTGCATTCTCAGTTCATAAAACAGTCGGTTATTCTTTGCTAGATCTACGTCTGAGATTGATTTGAGTAATTACTGTTGGCCGATTAAATCTTTTAAATTGTCACTTTCATCAAGAAATTTTATTTAATTTTCTATTACATCATATTTGCTCGTAAGCAGTGCTATTACATGCAGGAAATGCGGGCGGTAATGCGAAGTACAAATTGCATACATTATTGCTGAACAAAGGCCTGCCTCATTGAACACAACAACAACACAATAACAACGCCTTCCGGCTGATGATGATGTTGATATTATTGTACGATATTTTGTTGTTTATTTCGTTGCAAGTATGATTAAAAACATTGTATGTCACTCTAGCATTGTATGTTTAACATCGGGCCCTTGAACACAACAACAACCCATTAACAACGCCTTTCGGCTGATGATATTATTGTACGATATTTTGTTTGTTTATTTCGTCGCAAGTATGATGAAAAATATTGTATGTCACACGACAATTACTAACGTCGGGCCTTTGCCTTCGGCTTGGAGTTTGAGGCCCCTTTGATAGTAATTATTTACTTACCGCCCTTGTTACACAACGTACATATATGGGTATATATTTTATTGATTATCTGGTGCATTCTCTGACCCGTACAAAAATCTATAATTTCACGCCGACATTTTTCGAGTGGTTGGTAGGTACTACTCTACTACATAAAATATGAATCTATATGGCTAAATGTACTTATAACACTTTGAAATCACAATAATCCTATTAGCTTTCATATTCAGTAATAACTGACCGTTAAGTTAATTTAGACATTATTCTCTAATGGCGTAGTACACAATAATATCGATATTTTAGTCAGAGTAATATCAGATTTGTCGAATGTTATCAATTATTGGGAATCAATAAATTAGCAAAATGTGTACATTGACATGAAACCCTACTATAATATTATAAATGAGAAAGTTTATGAGGATGTTTGTTTTGTTTGATGTTTGTTTAAAAAGTTGAATTGATTTTGATCGTATCCTGGATTAACAAATGGGTTTCTTTCTATTCTGGCCCAACCTCTACGTGGACGAAACCACATACAAAAGCTTGTGATAAATAACTGAAATACTTCAGGCGTGCTTGTTTCCTCATGATGTATTCCTTCACGTTTTAATTCAGAGATTACCCCCTACAACCTAACAAACTCACAAACTTTACCTTTTTATAATATTAGTCTAGATACAACGTGAAAATGTTATATCTACAAAAATTTTGACCACTGCGCCTTACCTATATAAATGTTAATATTTAAATACGTTCTTAACCATTAAAATAAACAAGCCAAGTTCCCATTTTCTTCTTCATATGACTGTAATGTAAACACAAGTAACATGGCGGAAGTAATTGATCATTACAGCCACATTACTGCCGCTTATAAGCACATACCACACAACAAAGATCAAGAAAATTCGCAGAATGGTATAAAGTGAATAGAATAGTGTATAATAAAAAAGTATAGTTATTACCTTACTCTGTGAGGTCGCGACGAGAATACTAATCGAGTATAATGCTCAGGAAACGAGTTTAGAGAGGGCTAATATCCTCCGCTCTGCAATCAAAAAGTCAACAGTTCACGGTTATGACGATTCACTTTACATTCTTGACGGAAAACCATTTAGAATTCAATTCACACCTGCAGGGTTCTATAATTTTGGAAGATAATTCTTGTGACTACGTTAAGAAACTATACAAAAAAATGAATGAATATAAATAAAGTTATTACTATTATTACTATAAAATGACTATACTACTTTTACTATATCTACTCTTATAATAATGACATAAAACAAATTCTTGGCAATAAAAATAAAAAGAAATAAAAATATATAAAATTGTTTCTAATCTACAAAATGTTCAATACAAAATATTGAAAGAAAATTACACGTTCTTGGAGAAAAAGTATCCTATATCACTCACCAACCCGATCCTAAACTATCTCTAATTACAAAAATCTAATCGATTCATTGCTTTATTACTGAGTGAAAGTAAGCCGAACCCACAAACACAATTTTGAATTTATTAGACCCTCAATAATTGATTGACACATCAACATTCGGTGTTGATTAAACCCTTGTTTATAGCTAAACACATTTACATAAACCTCTTCGAGATCGCAGGACAGGGTCTAAACGACTAAAACGTTAGCTGGTTCAAATTCCGTTCAACTGTTGTGGTTAACCACTCCAAACACAGGCATATTTAACTTAGCCGTAAATGTTCTTTGGTATGCAAAAAGCGACCCTGTTGTTAAGGTGCATGTGTGACGTTCCCAAACCGCATACGGAGTGTACAGAGGCTGAAAAAAAGCTTTATTTCATGCCGAAAGTCTTTTTCACGTTATGGCATGTGGCTTAATTTTGTACGTACGTAACATGGGAAGTAATTGTACAGGGTTATTTGTAAAACACCAGCATCCTTTAGGGGTCATTAAACTTATCATTATGAACAACTTTTACTATGGGACCAACCCTGAAATCGCAAAAAAAAAATCAGCTGCTCCATACATTTTGTTGAGTCACGTGAACATAAATGTATGGAACAGCTGATTTTTTTTGCGAATGCAGGGTTGGTCCCATAGTAAAAGTTGTTCAATGACCCCTTTAAAGGATGCTGGTAATTTACAAATAACCCTGTATATAGAATAATTCAATTGGATGCTTCAAATGTTAAAAAAAGGGTTTAGTCTTATTCTTTCTTTGTCATTTGGTTTATGAACAATCTGGTGTCAGAGAAACCATCCCTAGGCCTCTGACATGACTTTACACACCGTTAAAAATCTCTCAGATGTGCTGGTTTCCTCACAAAGATTTCCTTTACTGATTAAGCAAGTGGTCATTAATTTCTAATGCGCACATGAATCCGAAAAATCAGATTTGCTTGCCTTGGTTTCGAACTTACGAACTTTGACTTGGTAGTCCAACGGTCATACCTCTAGGCTATCACTGCTAGTTTTGTTATAACATTTTAATAGAATAAAATAAGTTAAAATAATTGTTACTATGTATTATGTAAAATGAAAGAAACATTTAAATAGTACGGGTGTCTAATTAAAAACAAACATGACGTCTAGATTATACACATATATTAACATTTCATTAAGTATTTAGTATCCGAATCAAAATTTTAAATCCACTTTCAGTAAATTATACAATTTTTATTCGGAAACCTAATTGTTTTGCATAATCTACAAGAAATAAGTTTCTTATTCCACCTACTTTATATTCTTACAAAGTAAGACTTTCTATAAAACTATCCAGCAAAGTCTTCAACCGATACTAAAAGCTTGGCTAAATTGTTGTGGGAAATTGGAAAACTGAGAAGATTTACTGAGAAAATGCTTGCGGTAACTGATTTTAATGAGCAAATCAGTGATGAGGAAACGAAAACACGACATAATTGACGCAGTGACTAACCGATCGGCTTTTATTATGTATCGTAGGTTCATTCTTGATCATATATCACTACATAGTATAAAACAAAGTCGCTTTCTCTGTCTCTATATCCCTATGTATGCTTAAATCTTTAAAACTACGCAACGGATTTTGATGTGGTTTTTTTAAATAGATTGAGTGATTGAAGAGAAAGGTTTATAATGTATATTGCACCCGTGCGAAGCCGGGGCGGGTCGCTAGTAATATACAAACCAGAAAAAAAACCTGTCATACAAATATTTGGGTTGTAAATGTACACTAATGTTATACACAATTTTATAACTTCTTAGAGTTTAAAACTCCAAGAAACAATATTTCTATAGATTATATTAAATAATTATATATGTATAACAATTAACATTGTATTGAAATTACTTTAAATCCATTCAAATAACATTTCATCAAATTAAATAATCAACATTTAAAGAAAATAAATAAAATAAATTTCGTCAAATCATTACCATCATATCAAAAATACAAATACAGGAGAAACTGTTACCTTAATTCAATACGCTAGTATCCCTCAAAGGGTTTAGCAGAGATTCTGTGAGACACCCTCGGGTCAGTAACGTGTTCAATCCCAAGTAATAGGAGGTAAGCTTATTGTCTTTGCTCTGGCTCAAAATATTTCGGCATATCTTTTGATCAATTCCTGTCGTAATAGGAAACGATTTTTTTACCTATCGTGCCTAAAAGAAAATAATTTAAAATATACTTAGAACAAAAAAAAATTCCGACCTATAGTTTTCGTGGAAAAAAAAATTTCTATCCCAATCCAATTCTTATTTTGCTTAAGTTTTAATCATCAGGCAGAAAACAATGAGTCATTGGTTTGGGTTTTTATGTTAATATTGCTACGATTTTCTCTATAAATTGGGATTGGATTCGTAGTTCAACTGTAAGTCTCTAGGTTAGAACCATCAGAATAAGAAACATTCTCAGAAAAACACTAAAATTAATTTTTAAAACAGTCCTATTCAGTCGTGCAAACATAATAAAACAGTAAGCTTAGGCCGAGTTTAACACACAAAGCGTTATTCCAGTGAATATACACACACATATATATAATATATTCAGACAAAATATCATTTTGAAGGCATAAAGGATTTTCTGGTTACGTATTCTGTGAGAGGCTTTCTCGCGTCGCCAGTCACCGCCCTTTGTCCGGGGCATTGGCGTACCGTTTTTATTATGAAAATCACGCCACTTGTTTACGCCGGGGTAAATACGGAGCCGTGTGTCATGCGTAATGTCACCTGGTTACCAACTGTATTGTTTTTCTGATGAATGTACGTTTGTGTTCTCATTATGAGGTTTGAGGTTTTAATAAACAGTTGAGTTGTTTCAGCCTTGTTTTGGGTACTGTTGTATGGTAACGAAGCTTCAAATATTTAAGCTAACTCTAAAATAACTTCAGCTACTTAATTATATTATTTAATTTACTTGTATTCAGTAATTTTAAACCGTTAATTGAGTCATGATAGCCTAGTGGCGGTGACCGTAATAGGACTATGGGAGTGGGGGAAAAGAGAATGCAACTATGTTTGCGCACTATATCTCCTGTGTAGTTAGCTATTCTTCGTTGAGAATGGCCGCTGTGGCTGAAATTCGGTCAGGAGGATATTATTATTATTTTTTTCGTTAATGTGAGAGAGAGATAGCGCTTTAGAGCAATGTTCTTTGGAAACGTATTATGTTGAAATAAAGTTTAATACGCTGAAAAAGCTTTACCGACAAAGAAAAAACATACCTAATATTATGATATCTATGTGTGTAGACTTATGTATGGTTTTATGAATATATTTATACTGATATTTATGTAGTAGTCCTAGTTAAAAAGTAATTTATTTTTTTATTAACTTAGATAATTTTATTAGACTTTATTTTGTCCTTTTTCGAAGGCCTTTCTATTGACCCAAAGGTTGACTGGTAGATAATGCCTCAAGGCATTAAGTCCGCCTTATGTACCTGCTTTGTACATGAAGTATAAATAAATAAATATTAATAAACAGTTAAATTATTTGTTATTTATTAACAATTATTATTTAATGTTTTCAGTTTGCTTAAGTAATGCGATAAAAGAGAACTACGCAATTTTACGACGTTGGTGACGTCACAGCTACTGTTACTTACGCATGTACTGTAATGTACTAGTTGAAGCATTTATTTTTAAAATAGCTTTAAAATCTGTCTTATGGCATGATTTTAGTTTTGTTTCAAAGAGTATCTATCGTACTTAATCAAAGCTTCAACAAAAAAAAAATCTTGTACCTAATAAAAATCTAATCTGAAAGGTTACAATTTCAATTTATTTTTTTACCGTTGACATTTTTCCTCCTTGGACTCCATCTTGCAAAGAGGTCGATCTTTAAATACAAACTCATTTGTTTGACTACATTCAAATGGAAAACGATGGCAAGTTCATGGTAAAGTAAGTATATTCAAAAACTTCCTTTTCAACTTTAGTGATGGGAAAAATGTTTCGTTGATTTTGCTTTTCAATGATGTTTTTGTTCACCTTGGGTTCCTTTTGTTGATATAAAGTTTTTAGAATGTTTTGTGTTTATGACGAGTTTGTTGGACTTTGGGACATTTTTCTGTAGCATCAAATCATATGTTATCGTTGCCGTACCCATATTTTTAAAAACCTAAAAGTCGATTTTTGAATTTCACTGATGATTTATCATATTCGTTTTTTATTTCCTACCAAAGAAAAACAAAAAATGAATAAAATATTCTATGGTACGCTAAAAATCACAGTTTTCAACCCGAAAATCGAAAATCGAAGCGGTATTTACCAGGCCCAATGGTAAATTTAGGTCTCTTGGGCACAAAGTGTTTCACTTTCTCTTTTATCAGCTTCTTAGCTGTTTTAAGTAGGTGTCTTCAAGTTACAAGTAGTTAGATATTTACTCGCAACTTAAAGACTAAGTTACTTCTACGTAAGCGGGCACTATCATCGATCACTTGACATCAGGAAAACTTAATTCTTGTACAAGAATCTAATCTCAATCTTATTTTACCGTTCTAAAGTTGCAAATTCCTTTGTTTGCATTGCACGTGTTTTTGCACTAATATAACGTTGCAATGAGTTTGCGTAGATAGGAATAAGATTGTTAAAGAGTAAGCATCAAGGTCAAACGAAAGCCTATTTATATTTATTTTTTTAAATCCTATAATTTAGGAATTCGCGAATTTTTTTTCTTCAGTATTTACTTTAGTCTGACTCAAACGAACTGAGGGTAATTTTATAATTACGTTTACTAAGAAGGTATGGCGAGGAGAAATACTTTGTTTATGTAAAGTTACAATTTAATTTAAGTTGTCGACTATAGGTATTCGTCGCCTTGTTTGACGCAAACAATAAGGAAATTTAATGAAGCCAAGACGGCTTCAGGAAAAGATCTAGAAACATTGTAAAATTAGTTTTTTTATTGCTATTGTTTCTTTTCATTTACTTAATTGTATTTTTTTTAAAGGTAAAGTCCATTTTGAAAAGAGACAAGTCTACTGGGTAATTTTTAAAACACTGACAACCTGAAAAAGTTCAACTTATAATTATGAACAACTTTTACTATGGGACCAACTCTGGAATTGCAAAAAAAAATCAGCTGTAATACATTTATAGGTAAGTTGAGTTATGTAAACAACATAAATGCATCGCATTTTTATATCGATTTGAATAAAATTTCAATCAATTAATTTTATCAAAGATTTAGGAATCGGAATTTTATTATTATACAAGTATTTACAAACTAAATATAACTACTATTTACATTTGTCTATAAAAAAAAACAAAAAAAAATAAAAATAAATAAAAGATTTACTACGTTACAGTGTCTGCGATAGTACATTATAATATGTCAAATTCTATGATCAGCCGACGACATAAATTAAATATTTTTATTTTGAACGAATTCTAATACGTTATTTGTATGTACCTAGTAGAGGGTAGCGCAGTGGACGACAAGTGTCGTGTTTAAATGCGCCACCAACCGTGGCCGGCGTGATTTCTTCAGTAAACTACTCACGTAAAACTCTGCCCACACCTGCACACAAATGGTTTTGGTGTAAACCTTGAGCGGTCGAGGGTTAAGGGAATTTTGTTACGATTTTTTTATTTGTATTTACCAACATTTGTTACACTATGTTCAATAGGATAGTAGATACTACTGTTATTATTAGCCCATATCATTCCACTGATAGGCAAATGCCTCTCAATGATTGCCATGTCTTTCGATCCAGAGCCAGTGTGAACCAGTCGCTAATTTATCTGTCCAATTAGTCCCACAATCACCTGTGCCTGTCGCGATGCCGATTTGTTGTATCTATCAGGGCTCCGCTCAGTGGTTATTTTGGCCCACAGCTTATCAGGCATCGCATTGTAGATACATTAAAATCGTTTACGCGGCTAATCAGTCGTGCTTCTTCGACATTAACCAACTATAGTTTCCAACTTTAACGGAGCCCTTCTCACACGCGGTGTCGGAAGCTCCGATTAAGTTTGAAACTAGTTTGACATCTTGTTTTATGACTAACTGCAGCCCTTCTGTTTTGTCAACTAGGTAACTCGTAGTAAACAAAATTCCTTGCCAGCTGCTGTATATACGGTAACTAAGATTTCTGCTTTTCGATCCAAAGTTGGACAGACTAGAGGGGCTTTGGGCACACTTTTTTAGCGTTAGCTCAAATAAATACAAATTATAAATATCTAATGAGAAATTTGAAAAAAAAAGTGCTAAAGTAAAGTATTAAATATTTATATTTAATAAGCTAACATGTAAAAAATTCACAAAACGCAAATTAGTTTCAATTAATTAATTTTTAGTTTAGTGTTTACTTTATAACATACCTAAGTTAGATATAATTTTAACCTTAGTGCGTAATTTCTATTATGCCTGAATTAATACAAAGCATTAAAAAGTACTTAATTAGTTAGAAGAGTGTCAAGAGTGACTCGTGCAATGAAGTGTATTTTTCAAGAGAAACGTCTTATAACTTAGACCAAACAGTATTGTTGTACCTGTATTACATTTTATGTTTACGATTGTGTCCGGGCGCGGGCGTCCAAGATGCATAGTTATGTTCTCCTGGTATCTAAATGCTCCAAGGAAAATCTTACAAGTTTTGTTAAGAAATATTTTTGGATACAACCCTTTTTCTTTACTCTTTTTGTATTTTAGGGAGTTGGGTTACATTTCGAATAAATTATGTATTCGATTATGCTAGGTGTACCAAATGCAGTCCTTCCCTTTTTTCGTTTAATTTTGAGTATATTTTAATAGTTTGTGAAGCGATAGCATAATATCCTACATTAAGTACCTACTACCTTCTAGAGTGTCTCCAACAATAGCCATGAGTGGCTTAATGATATATCCATTGTTTGTGGTGTCGTAGATCACAAACGTAATTACTGATTTCGATTTAATTATTTTTTATTTGAAAGGTGACTTGATCGAGAATGAGGTGAAAATGGGAAAAAACTGAGGTTTTTTGTATCGGGGGTTACATATTTATCAATTTTATTTTGCACCCAAACCAGTAAAGTTTTTTTTACTGGTTACTTAATCTTTTTAGGATTGCAAAACACAAATTGGACTCAAAAGAGTCCTTATAGAGGTCGTTGCTCCACAGTGGGACACTAATAGCTGAATAATAATAATCAGAGCACAAATCCACCGGGCTACCGTGGACGTGATTTAAAACGCTCATCTACATAAACAGTAAACCTCCCTTATCTCGTTGTCACACCTACAAACACAGAAATAGGTACTAGAGTTCCACTAATTAATTCACATATCTTTCGCTCGGTACACACTAGTGCCACAATTAACACCACGTAGTGACAGCGTCATGACAGTAATTTATCTCTACCGTCTATTAATTATACGAAGGAATGTGCGAGAAACCATATCACGACTAAATAAATATTGTAGATCTAATTTACCAGGTTTCGTAAGGATATAATTTGTACAACGTGTATTTAGATTTCTGAGAATATTGTTGAAAAGTTTTTTCCCTCTACCGCTTACATAAAAAAATAAAATAAATTCGTTTAATCCAGATTGTTTTAGTCCAAATTTTGTTAACTAGTGAGAAAGATCATTTTTTTATCTCTTTTCTTTTTTCAGGGCTTGAACTAGGTGGCTATGCCATGAAAGGCATTCTAATAATATTTTTTTACAAATAATTATAATGTCCTAATTCTAACTTATTTCACCTTATTTCTGACTCTCGGTCTTATAAAAAATCTCAAATTAGCAAGTAAACAAATATTATTCTATTTTTTTAATTAGCATTAGTACATTTATTAAGTGAAATAGAATATTCTGTTCGTTCAATTGTTAGGTTTTTAATATTTTTGTATTTGTATAAATTTTTTGATCATAATTTGTCTTTGGTTGCGATCGACAAGGACTAATTAAGTTATGGTCAAATATTTTACTGTAATTTACCATAGCTGTTACTTAAGTAGCATATTATGCTGATTTTTGTCCTTGAAGTACACAAGTAAGTTGGAAGTTGACGTGGAAAGAGGCACAAAATATATTCTTATTCTTCTTGAGGCTTCATACAGAATTATACGCAGGTGAAGCCATAGGGAACAGCTAGTATCAAATAAATTTGTCGGTAGGGATTGAGTGCGCAACAAATTGGATGGCACTCTGAATGTGTCAAGAGTCTGAGGTGGTGTTCTCAATTCACAGACAGTCGACGATTTTCTGTTCAACATAATCATTTATTTATTTATTTTACTTAGGCCCAGTTTCACAGGCTACAGATAGACTCTTAACAATCAGCATTGTATGAAATTTTCTTTTAGGCAAGGTAACAGGTCCTACTATTGTAAACAGCAAGATGATATATAGCTCAATAATAAACTATTATAATAATGTAGTTTCCCTTACAATCCGCGTGTAATAAAACAAATCAGCCTGGAACTGTCCTACTGCAGGGCAAAGGCCTTTTCTCATTCATAGAAGCATCAAGCATTAACACCACCCTAAGTCACTGCGGTAATTTCATACCATTTAGTCCAGGTTTCCTCACGATGTTTACTTTCACCGTTAGCCAGTGGTGTCGATTAATTAAGAAAGTATATATGACCTTAAAAAGTCACATTGTTACATGCCAGGTTGGAACCCACACCCACATGCTTGCAAAGCGCTGCGTATGATAATTGATATTAATTATTAGTATCGTGTGAATATCGGCTCGCTTGCTAGGCACAACGTCTTTACTCCATGCCTTAAGATTTCGCTTGACTCGCCGTACGACACAGACATATCATCGATTCACTTCAAATAACATAATCTTCATCAGTTGCAGATCAACCATCGTCTCACACAACTCCAAACACTCGGGAAACACATCTATCCGATCCGAAGTAAACAAATCACATTCTGGTGCTGATATCAGAAGGATATCCAACAACGTCAGTCACGCACGAGTGGAGAATTGGCATTAGACGTGTGCGTGCGAGGGGTACATCCATAATCTGTGATTTCGTGGTCTGAGTTGGGATTTCGGAACAGTTGGGATAAATATTCTTACGAGCTGAACTACAAATTCTGAACAAACTAGACATAATAAAACATTTTTTGAACGGATAACTCGCGTAAATGTCAGTGTCACCTCAGTCTGCCTGCGACCACGAGTGCTGCAAAGCACTCGAAACGTCAGGTGTGTTTTGAAAAATAAACATTTACGCGAGTTATCCGTTAAAAAGTTGTTTCATTATGTTAAACGTTCGCGAAAGTTTGAGACTGTAACTGGACATCAAAGTGAGCGAGCTGTAATAATTTCATCATCATCATCAGCCTGTTTTAGTCCACTGCTGAACAAAGGTTCTCCTAATCGCCACGCTGGGCATGCGGGTTGTCGATCGCAGTAGCAGATGATTGCTTTTACACAGAAGGATGCTGCTAACCGTCCTCCGGATCTTTCCCTTCGTCGCTTCTTACGACACCCGTGGAAACCACGCGGCAATTTTATATCTTCAATAAACTTCAATGTGCGAGCAGATTAGCGCAAAAAGGCGCCTTAATTCGTTAATTCAATAAAGAAAAATACACAACATAAATAAATCTGCATACAATACAAACTGGAACCAATACTGGAGGCCGTAAAATATTTGTGGCAGCGTCAATTTATTAGTTTTTGGTAGTTATTGTCTACTCCAGCAGGCGTTAACTTTATCGAACGTTCACACACATTCGACTTACAATACTCGCCATTAATCTTTTTGTTTGTGAAGCTAGCGAGTGGCATATACCTTATTTACCTTGCGTTTAAGGCACCTCTTCGTGCTAATCTGCTATCCCGCTCGCACATTGCAGCTGATTGATGATATAAAATCAATGAATATAGTTAGTGAATAATCGGAACAAATCAATTTGAAAGATGTTTTCAAATATAAAAATAGCTTTAAATATTTTTTTTCTTTAAGCTATAAGGTCAAGGAGGCCGATATACATCCCACGTGTTTTTATGCAAATAGGCGCGTTTAAACGCGAGTCTATTCGTAAATGTTACCCGCAACTAACTTCACATACAAAAAGATCCTTGGCGAAAACTGTAAGTTTGATTTTATATTTTAACGATAGGACTTCATCTTCTTTATCGTACGAGTATGGTTGATGAACAACCTTGTGTCAGAGTTTAAACCGCCCGTAGGCCTCTAAAATGGTTTTACACATCGTTGCAAAATCTCTCAGGTGTGCTGGTTTCTTTACGATGTTTTTCCTTCACCGTTTTAGCAAGTGATAAAAAATTTCTAATAAGCACATAAATCCGAAAAGTCAAAAGTGACTTTGACTTGGCAGTCCAACGGCATACCACTAGGCTACCACTGCTTTTAGCGCGCCAAAAAAAATTTTCAAATCGCATTTTTCCTCTAACGGTAGGTATGAGAAAAGTTCGATTTTAGAATATAGATATTCGAAAAGTTCCATCACGTATGACACGTAACGTCGAGTCCACTCTCCCAGTAACTTTATCGTGATTGGATTGGTATTGAGTGTCGCTCCTAATAACGATGCATTTCGCCAGCTAGCGTGTTTTGTTTTGTACGTCTGATGTTTAGAAGTGTTGGGACATATAGCTTCGGTGATTGTAATTGGCGGGGATTTGTTAACGGAATTAGTTTAAATTAATCCGATGCCGTCGGTAAAACGTGCCTGATTTTATTGTAGTCCGACAGTTTTAATAAAAAGGTTTTTACTGTAGCTACATTTTCTTTTAATTATATGAAATTATGTAAAATGTGTTGGTTTGTGAATCAAAATAACAAATGTCTAACCGAAAAGCTGGTTTTAACATTTCTGTTGGCCCTGTTTGTTTGTTCCAGGTAATCTTTTAAATGGCTGAAACGAGTTTGATGGGGCTTTCACTAGCAGGTAGCTGACTTATAAAAGGCTATTTTTAACTTTGAAAATATGTAGGTACCGCGCAAATAGATACCTAAAAGGTTGTAAAATTAGAGAAAAAATGCGATTTTATTTGCTCTGTTTCACTATTTCTAATACTCACATGATTTCGAAATTCAGAGGTAGTTTTCAACCTAAAACCTTTGACTTCGCAGTGCAATGGTCATACCACTATGCTATCACTGCTTTAAATGCATGCTATTAATAAATTTTATAACATAGAAACAGACAAAAGGGAAAAATACCGGTTTTATGATACCTCCAATGGTGACTGAACAGCTCACGTCACAAGTTTAAGCCGATGAGAAATGGCCTGGGTATGGAGATTGACTGTATCTATAATAACAGACCTGGGTTTTTTTATTTTATGTAAAAAGGGGAATTAATGAATTACTTCTTCATTTCTTTATCGTATGGTTGATGAACAACCTGGTGTCAGAGTTTAAACTGCCCTTAGGTCTCTGACGTGGCTTTACATACCGTTGAAAAATCTCTCGGGAAATGAATTAATTATTTACGGTTACTTTTTTGTGCCTTTTGGTCGGATGTTGAGACCATAGTGGGGCCACGAGCCCGGAAAATTTACAAAGACGGTACAAGTATCGGTCTTTTACATTTAACTACATTTTTTTTTGTTTTATTTTTAAGGTAATTAATTTTGTAAATTTATATCATCATTTGCCTAGCCTTTTCCCAACTATGTTGGGGTCGGCTTCCAGTCTTACCGGATGCAGTTGAATACCAGTGTGCTACATGGAGCGACTGAAGCGAAAATTGTATATTTATAAGATTTATTAAATACTGTTTTTGAAAATAAGTTTAGGGCCTGTTTCATAGGTTACTGATAAGTTCCTGTTACTTTGTCTGTCTGTCTGCTATCTTTGACTGTCCAGGTTGTTGTATTTAAAAGAAAATTTAACAAAAATTCTGTTTAAAAAAAATTCAATCAAATTGTGTTAATTTTTTTTATTTACACAGTATCCGTAGTCCGTATAACTGGACCTTAAACTTTAAAATTGTCTCTGTTCATTACGGATCATTTTTCAAAATTTTCGCTCACCTTTTAAAACGAATCTATAGGATGCTATGGGTACCTAAAGGCTATAGCTATAACGTAATGTCATGTCTCGACAAGTCACCGTCAAAACTCGTCCCGCCCCGATCCGTCCCCCAGAAATTGAGTTAGCACTGCCAGTATTTCAATTTAAATGCTATACCTAATTCCGCTCCCCTTCGATAGAGCGTAGTACGGTCATATTGCTGAGCTCATACGTGTATTTGGGTACGGTTGGACCGGAAAGTGCATAAGCTTGTTATGGGTACGTTGTTCAAATGATTTTGGAGTGTTACAGGTGAAATTTAAGAAACCTAAATATTTACATGATCATTTAAGGATATACCTGACAGTGTTTTGTTTTTTTGTGCCGTTTATTAAGTAAGTTATCGACTCTTACTTTGGGTTCTTTCTGTTATTATTTATGTTTTTAATAACATGTGATAAATGTCTATATATATTAAATAAAACTTTATGTCCTACATTAAACTTTACACTACTGCAAGGACGTCGGCGACCGTAACGATTGATTTCCTTTTGTGTATCATTTCGGTGTTTGACGTTAACGCATCCAATAGTAAGTAAAGTTTTTTTTTTTACTTTTCAGGTACCTAAACCTACGTCTGGGATAAACCCCTTTCCTTGTTTAATATATTACCCTATATTACTCGTGTTTCTTAGTTCCCTCTACTGTTATCTTTAGTGAGATCCCTTCAATTTAAACAGACTGATAGTTTTCAACTGCATCAATTCAAATTGAAGGGGCATATACGGTCCCTGCGCCATTTGTCGGCAGTATTTATTTAAATGAAAGCTAATAAAATGGATTTCATTGCGCTCTTATTAGTAGCTTGACCTTCCAGTGTCATTACCTGCGCAGCAATGTATCTAGGTATTTAAATTTTTCATGAAATTGAGGCTTGATGATAATGTTTTATAACCATAAAAGCAGTGATAGCCTCGTGGTATGACCGTTGGACTGCCAAGTCAAAGGTTGTAAAGTTCGAAACCCAGGCAGCTTTGACTTTTAAAATGCGTATTAAAAATTTATTATCACTAGCTAAAACGGTGAAAGAAAACATCGTCAGGAAACCAGCATACTTGAGAGATTTTTCGACGGTGTGTAAAGCCATGTCAGAGGCCTAAGGGCGGTTTAATCGCTGGCACCAGGTTGTTCATCAACCCTACGATAAAGAACGAAGATAATCATAACTCTTCTTTGTGTGTGATGTTATAGTGAATTAGGCAGACAAAACAAACTAAATGAAAAGTCAATTTAAAAACACTATATAATAGATAAGGAATTGGACGTCACAATATGAACCTCCATTTTGTACAAGATTGTGATATCATCGATCATTAATGACAGTATGATTTATCAAAGCAAGTAAAGTAAATTGTATAAAAACCAGTCGGAGTGACCTGTGTGGGTTGTGTATAAATCAAAGGAGAAATCTCTGTGTATTTTTATGTCGTACCCTGAACGGTCGCGCGCGTAAAATATGATCGGTTAAATCTGACAAAATATATACAAGTTCTTCGGACGAACAATAAAACAAAATGTTTCTATTCATATCCTTACAGCCAGTATTTTATTTATCTTACAACTATATTGTATTATCTAAAGACATTCCAGCAATACGCTGCCGAATGTTTGCTCGCAGTCGTAGTGAATAAATATAAAAGGTTTGAAAAGAAGTGAGTCGTTGCCATTTCATTTAGGTTTTTCGTTTCATATTGAATATTTACGTAGTTATTCAGGGAATATTTAAGTTATAGGTAAGAATTTTAGGAATACCATTTAACTTTGTGCTTAGAATGTGTGGCAATTGGTATTTATTTATCGAGAATACTTTGACGAGAAAATTTTAAGTTTATGTTTGCACAACTGTCAAAATTTTTAGTAAGCGTTGTGAAAATTTAAATAAAAATATTTATTTGAAAAATAAGATTTTTGAATTTTCAAGATTTTTAATATCAATGCGTAGGTTATTATGTATTATTTTGACATTATTAGGCGTATTATAGGCTAAAATAACGACCCAATGGGTCCCTCTAAAAGGAAACAGACATCGCAGACCTAGACTGCTGGAGCTAGATTTTTTCCAGGGGAACTGGGTCTGCATTGGATTTGACAGGGAGAAGTAGAAAGAGAGTATGTAGGCCTTTGACCAGCAGTGAGACATTTCAGATAATAATTAAAAGAAATATAGGAATATTGATGGGACCATAAATAAGTAAGCCATTTTATAGAATTATACTATACTATTATACATAATGTAATGTATGTAAGTAATGCTATTTATTTATTGCTTGTTGTTGTATTTTTTTTTTTTTTTTTATTTATTAAGGATTTGTATTTTATTTTTTAATCGCGTATTTATAAGTGTGGTTTTGTCATTGTCTAATAAACGTTGCTTTCTTTCTTTCATTCTTTCTTTCTTTATACATTTTGTATAATAGACTATTTGGTGTTTTGTCCCACTTAGAAGATGACTAGGTTGCAAATGTTTCACTTTTTTTAGACAAGATAGACATGAAGACGAGATATGCAAAGCTATCATGTATATTTTTCTGAATAGAATTTAAAATTAGAATAAAAGTACGAAGACAATAATCGTAGATGACTGATCATCATAATTAACATTCATACTCTTACAAAAGTTTACAAATTTCAATAAAAAGCCCGCACGTTCGTTCTTTTTTTCGCTTTGAACAGACTTCGGATAATGAATTTATAATATTCCGTGCACAAAGCGCTCGCCTGTACTGCCAAGACAATGCTGGCACGAAAGCTAAGAGCTTGTCCACACATAGCGACAAACCTCCAATTAAAAGTACGTCACGTTTCGGTGTAGTTGCCAAATGCACCACGACTACCAGGATTTGTTCTGGACATGGCGGAATGTTATGACAAAGAATGTTGTACTTTCCGGATATTGGGAAATTTTCTTTCTTTTTTTTAAGAAAGAAAAATTTGACGAGTGAACATTCGGTTTGATATTAACTTCTCAAATATAAAATATATTTAAATTAATATTTAACTATTTATTCACACAAAAGTAGGACAGGTGCACTTCATGCCAAATGGCATTCTCTACTAGCGTTGAAAATGCCGAAAAAAAAACAATTTGTTTTTTTTTTTCACAAAAAAACCTAATTGTGTTATTTTTCCCATGCCTCATAGAAAAGTTAACGAAAGAATCGTTGGCATAAAAACAAGATTCTTTGGAATTTTTCGCTCTTTTTTGCTTATTTTTTTGATAAGTTGAAAAAAAAAACGATTTTTATTGAAATATTTTTTAATTGCATAGTGCAGATACCTTTGAACAAAAAACACGTTTTGCGTATTTCTTGCCTAAAGAGTTAAAAAACACGAATATTTTCCGGTTTCTTTCAATTTTCTTACGAATGAAACATTGAAAAAAAAAACACAGATTTGCAAGAAACGGGAATCTTTCGTGCTTTTTTCAACGCTTCTACCAGTCAACCTTCGGGTTAAAATAACAACCTTTGAGATAGGTACAGGTAAAACTAAAGAAAACAGTAAGGAAAGCTACTTTTAACCAGTTTTTATCTGACAAATATATAAATTTTTTCAATCAAAAATGTCTCAAAAAACGTATAAACGTTGGTAACACTAAACAATACTACTGACCGATCAGAATTAATACGAGATGGACGCTTCTAAAATGCTAATTGAGTTTAAACAATTCATTTTGCTCTGGTAATGGCGGGAACGGGAAGGAAATAAACGAAAAAAGTTCTTTGTATTGATTTCTTAAGCACCAGAGAGTTTGTCGTAAGTACTTTGTAAAATGGGTCACAGCTTCTCTTTGACAAAATAGTGATTTTTGTTCTGAACAATAGCTGAGAAATAACTTGTCTATAGTTAAAACTATAATTCACTACTCATTCTGTTACGAAGATCGATGAAGTTCATAATGGCGTAATGACGCAGCCAGAGCGTACTAACTTTAAATCTTTTGAAATTATCGTACGGTCCACATAAATTAGATTTAGAATACATGAATAAAATAAACGAAATCCCTAAACACGTACTCAATAAAAATACTCTATTCCATTTTAAATGGAGATAAATGTAATGTTTTTGTAACAAAATAAGATTATTTGTACTGAACATCTTCATGTTGAAATTAAAATAGGTTCAAAACCGATGCCTTTACAAGACTATTTACTTGAAACTTTTAAGAATTTGTTTTCATCAAAATTTTTATTGTTTCAAGACAATAGTTACTGGCCAGAATTGAATGAAGTTCGAAAAACATAAAGTTACTGAACCCAGTACAAAGTTCACTATTTCCTTTTAAAGAGTTCAGCAGGTTTGAGTTAAAAGAAAATTCTACGAAAATTCGGCAACAAAAAGAATAGAGTTGCGGTATCGACTGGGCATTGAGTGTTTGTTCCACTACGAGAATATTGTACGTAGTGCATTGTATGGTTTTAGAGAGATTTTAGCACGGAGCAGATAAAAAAGGTTTTCATAGAAACGTGGGCGTGGAAAAAAGGCGCGCCGCTAGTTATGTGTAGAGAACTGTTCTTCAATCTCAATAATAAATTCATAATATTGCAAAAAATACACATTGTTGGTAAAAATACGCTAGTAATTCTTGACTTGTGACTGATGCGCGTTCGGGCAGTGCCGTCACGATCCGTCAACTTGCATGGTCAGGCCGTGTCCATTCGCATCCAGTTCGTATTTCAGTTACAGCCATTGCGCTAACATGAGGCCATACCAATATCAACCATGTGTTCTAGGTTTATTTATGTGCGTACAGCAATCGCATAGGATTTTATGAGTGTAGTGGAGTTAGGTAAGGATCAACGACGATACTGGTTTTAATACAAATCAAGAACAATTTCCTATCCAATCTCTTTTATTTGTTCCGTGGATTTTTGAATATTCGACTTTATACTTAAATTATTAAGGGAACGAATTTGGTTTTGTTAGTTATTATGACGCTGCTTGTATCTCAGACGTCGCCGAGTACAGTCGACTGGACATTAATGGTAATAATTTGACATTGACCCTTATTGTGTAGAAGTAAAGGTGCTTTTCGTAGTGCAAGTGTTACCACTGTCTTGCGGTTGATTGTACATTTAGAAGATCTTGTATTTGTGTATAATATTCTTACATTCTTCTGTAATTATATATCTCTCACTTTATCCGGTGCTCGGTGCTTACAAACTTGGCAGGTTTGTTGCTATATATAAAAAAACTTAATCATGTCAACGCATAAAACCTTCTGTTAATTAACAATGTTAAAAAAACATAAAAATAATTTTCAAAAAGGGTCCACAATTGACTGTTAAATCCTCCTCCTCCTTTTTGAAGTCGGTTAACAATATGTTGAGTTATAAAAGTATTTATTTTGTTAGGTATTTTCGTTTAGTTAAAATCTCTTGGGCAGTTTTACCGGGTGACAATGTGATTGAAACCCTATATTCTTGTGTAACCAATACTCTTTTATGGCTTTTGTTTTTTTCCTTTTTTACCTTTAAAAAGGTTCTCATTTTCATCCCTTTTGTATGTTCAATATTTACAAAAATGTGTTGGTTCAAACGAAATGCAAGCAACGGGTGCGCCAAATTGAATTCAATGTAATTTTTTACTGCCACTGTGCAACAACGTGTTAATGTGTTGTAGTCGGACGACAAATAACAAAATACGCAGCGACAAATCGATGTGGCGCGACTGTTGAAATAATAAAGGTCGATTCACACATATCAGTAAAGTCACAGTTCTTAGACCCAGCACCGTGATAATAATTTTTTTTATACATTCTCTGAGAACACTGTCTCGTCACTGAAACTTACATGTGTTGTGTTCACGGGATATATGTGAAATCGACCTTATGGTTCTCTTTTTTATATATTATATTCTTCTTCTTTATCGCATACGTAGAAGAATACAATATAACAGTAAGAGACTCTGACACCTGGTTGTTTATCAGCTATGGTTGATAAAAAACAATGGTAGGCTTCTGACGTAACTTTATACACCGTTGAAAAATCTCTCAAGTGTGCTGGTTTTCTTACGATGTTTTCGTTCACCGCTTTAGCAAGTGATAATATTAATTTCTAATATGCACATAAATCGTAAAAGTTGCGTGCCTGGGTTTCGAACCTTTGGCAGTTCAACGGTCAAACAACTAGCTATCAACAGCTCATATTGCTTATTCAAAAGGAATCTTATAACAAGTTAGAAGGATCGCATTTGCGAATGAATCCAATTAAGTCTAACACTCTATTCAAATAAATTATCTTTATCAGAAAATACTGGGTTAACGAGTCATCAATGACAACCGAGAGGTTTCTATAAAAGAAAAAAAAAGATATCTAGTAGCTAAACGAGAAAAAGCGCTCTCGTAGTATTTACTATTAATTGAAGAATTGGAAAGATTGATTGGTATATTGAATGAGTAACTATACAAATGGTTTATTGGTACCTTTACGAATTCAACGGACAAAAAATGAGTGTACATTTTTTGGTCATACAATTTACAAGGTCTTATTTATTAAATTCAATATGAAGAAAATTCAATTCATTATCACTAGTTAAAACGGTGAGGGAAAACATCGTGAGGAACCCACACCTGAGAGATTTTTTAACGGAATGTCAATTGTCATGTCAGAGGCGTACGGGTGGTTTAATCTTTAAACCAGGTTGTTCATCAACCATACGATAAAAATAAAAAAGAACAAAGACGTTATTAAGATATTACATTTATATTACGTATACGGTATAAATGCGAAATATTGTAGAGATTAAAAATGGAATCAGGAGTTTACTACGATTTATTGATTAAGAAACAATATTCAGTACTCCAGTTAATTAATTAATGAATCAAGCAAAGATGCATTACAACCCGCCTACATGAAATATGCTATGTTGCCGTGTGGTTTCCGGCCAAGAATAGAACCACTCAAGTAATTTAAACGCGCGTATCTGTGTGTCTGTGGGATTGTATAGCTCCTAAATGAATGAACCAATTTTGATATTTTTAATGTTTTTTTTTATGTGACCTGTGACTTGGCCGAAAGTTAGACCTTAGCTAACGGGGTATATACTAGCTTCTGCCTGCGGTTTCGCCCGCGTGGTATATAGACAAATTGTAGCCTATGTGTTATTCTGATGTGTAAGCTACATTAATGTAAAGTTTCATTAAAATCCGTTTAGTAGTTTTTGCTTGATAGATCCTCACAACCTTTCACATTTATAATATACTAGCGACCCGCCCCGGCTTCGCAAGGGTGCAATATACATATAAATCTTCCTCTTCAATCACTCTATCTATTAAAAAAACCGCATCAAAATCCGTTGCGTAGTTTTAAAGATTTAAGCATACATAGGGATATAGGGACAGAGAAAGCGACTTTGTTTTATACTATGTAGTGAAATAGGAAGTAGGTGAGTAGGATTTTACATTCTTATAAGAGTCCCTAGTGCTGTCTTGGCCGTACAATACAATACATACACGAATTTTGCTCACATTGTAGGTATTTTAGCGTCAACAAAATATGTGTTTCACAAACAAAAATTTTCGTGTAACATATTTATATGGTAGAGTGTTGTGCATCATAAATATGGATCGCTTTGATTTTATATCACAGCTAGATTGCCGATGGCAGAGTTTATAAATCAAGGATAGTTTGTTTATGGAAAAGTTAACGAGGTTTGGCATTTTTAGGTGTAGGTACAGATACATTGGATTCGGATGCAAATGATAAAATTATAGTGCGATATTATGTGTTATGATTTCACGCCTATTTTAATTAAAACAGAGATTGCCCAGGTGTATAACCGTTTGACTGTCAAGTCAAAGCTATAATAGTAGGTTCAAAACCCAGTTCCCCTAGTGCGAAAAAAAAAGCACACACTTTTGCCTTTTCGAATTCTTAGAAAAGATTTTGATAATTAATTTCTAATATACAAAAAATTTACGAAGAAGTGATTTCGAAAAGTCAATGGCGCATGCCTGTTTTTTTTATGGCTGGGGGGAGTCAAAAATGCCTACCGCATACCGCACGCCGAGGACGTACGGTTATGTGAGGCTCGCACCCACTAAAAACGTCCCCCCCTGCGTGTTCCTCGCACTGTATCGGACGAAGCCGGGTACTGCAACCGCGGGAGGTGCATGCCTGATACAGAACCTACGACTTTTGTTTTACTAGTTCAATTAGGCTATTACTACTTTCAAACCAATTGGCTATCGTCGCAAGATTTAGAATTCGGAACAAAACCTTTTAGCGTCCAACTCAAAAAAACTCAGCACGCAAACTTCGCGGCGAAAACCACAGATAATTATTTACATAACAGAAAACAGAAAAATAGCGCTTCCTTTTCTAAGTAATATTCAACTAGAGTAGGTCTAGTGCGACATAAGTAGCTACTTATTCACCTATTTTCGCGTCCGCTTATTTACTTGCCCTAAAACTAGATATTCCTGGCTTGAAGATGAGGACTCTGCAATATCTTTTCAATGTTAGTTTAGGACCCAGGCATTAGGTAAGTACATAGTTCGTCTAATGCAAATAGTTTTGAAAAAATATAACTTTTCATTGTGTTAACAAAACAAATGACAAACAATAGGCTTTTCCGTTTTGTGGGCATGTACTTTGAACTTGTTTCGAAGTAAGTACTAACAATGAAATATCTACGGAATATAAGCAGTAATAGACTAGCAATATGACCCTTGGACTGCCAAGTCGAAGGTCATAGGTTCAAAACCTAATATTCTTCTAATTTTCTTCTAATATGCACTTGCAACGGTATTTTCAAATATCTTGAAAAATAATAATTTATTGTTGGCCACTTATCTTTAAAAACAAATATAAAAAACCTCAAACCTTACTAACAGGAGGTCTGTTCAGTTGACACTTGTATAGATTCACGTGCAAAGTGACTTATAAAACAGCATTGCAATATATACCTTAAAATACATACAAATACGAGTACAACCATTCTCAGTTACATTTAAGTCTAATTTTCCTCTTATCTGACAGCAATACGATTACCAGTGAGTGGGTACGACATATATGAAGACAAACAGCGACGTTTGACGTCCTAATAATTGAATCCAATTATACTTTGCCCCATCTGGGAGTAGAACTTCGGAGTTCCAGTAGTGTAGTTCCTACAAAGTGCTGTTATAAATAGATATAGAAGATGTCACGTCTGTAAGCATTATTTATTAAACAATAGAAGACAATATAGAACAGGGCGTCGAAGAATAAGAGATAAGGTATCTGGTAGGGCTAAGTCTTCTTCTTATCTTATGGTTGATGTTTAAACCTTAAACCAGCGGCAGTTTAAACCTGGTGTCAGAGTTTAAATCGCCCGTGGGCCCCTGACATGATTTTACACATCCTTGAAAAATCTCTCAGGTGGTTTCACCACGATGTTTTCTCTCACCGTTTATGTACATAACTTACGAAAAGTCAGAGGCGCGCGTCTTGGGATCGAACTCGAGACCACCGACTTGTCAGTCGACGGTCATACCACTAGGCTATCAGTGCTTTAAATTGCCAATCTAAACCTGTAACACTGTATGCATCATAACCATTCTTGTCCCAGTGGATATAGTGTTGCAACAAAAAGTTGTTCGGATTGTGGTCTACAATTTTATAACGCTACCCAATACCCATAACTTTTTAAAAGTTTGCAATTCTCCTGAGGGTAAACAGAAACACAGGTATTTAATACTTACATTTTGCCAGTTATGTTCTAAAATATGAGTGCGTTACATACATATTCCATGATACAAGGGGCAAGTCAATTGCTGTACCTATATATCAGGCGCACAGTCGCATATTCCGTGCAGCTACTGAGACTTTCCCAATGGAATAAACTTGCAGAGAATTGAGTTCTGACCTCACGTTCCGTTCAGTTTAAACTAGAGCTTAAATATTATACAAGATATTTTCTTTTATTTAGTCCACAGGTTTAGGCTGTTTTGCCTTTCAGTCACGGCACTGTTTTATAATTATATACATCGGGCATCGGCGTACATGGTTTAGGGTAAGGGGAAATTAGAAACTTATAGCCCAGGGGAGAGGCTATAAAGGTTGGTATATTCTAATAAATCAGCATAATAACTGCCTCGTTGGTTTAGTGGTAGCACGAGGTCTTGGGTTCGATGCCCGGGTCGGGCAAAGTGTTTTTAGATTTTTCTATTAGGAAATTCTCAGTAACAGCATGAAGTCTAGAATTGTGTTAGGTTAATGGCAATAGGCTGGCCCCTATAACATAGGACTTATAAAATAGCTGGTGAAACGTAGGTGTACTGCATATTCCTCTGCGGTAGGCAGTCCTCTGGGGAATACAGGCGTGAATCTACAAGTCTAAATAAATGTTAAGGAAAGTTGAGTCCAGTGTCAGGGTACGCTCTTGAGTACTGTCGAATGTAGTGTATCAATAGATACACTACATTCGACTATTCTATTATAGGTCTAATAAGACCTATAATAGAACTGCCATTAGCTTTAACAAAGTCAATTCTAATTAATCCTTCAATGTGCCAAGTCCACATTGTCTTCTATTAAGCGATTAATTTGGACACTAATTGCGACAAATTGTAATCGAACGTATGGTGTTTGACATACACTGTGGTTGTCGCATAGTATTTGTGAATATATTATCGACAATTAACTTGTTATTTAAATTCAGCTCTAAATTGTTATTATTATGAAATTTGTGAAAAACAAAAAAAATTGGTCATCAGAGAATGTAGATTTTTCTTCAATTGTCAGGCCTTTTCTATACGTATACATATATAGGATTATTTTTAAAAGACCGGCAACCTGAAAAGGGTTTATTAAACTCATCATTATTGTCAACTTTTACTATGGGACCAACCGAGAAATCGCAAAAAAATCAGCTGTGTGATATATTTTGTTGAGTTATGTGAACATAAATGTATGGAACAGCTGATTTTTTTTGTTATATTTTATAAATAACCCTGTATACAATTAATATCACTATCATATTGCGCTATAAGAGCAAATTATGCTTAATACATCTTACTTTGTGTACTGCGCATATCCTAATCCTACTATTATAAATGCGAAAGTAAGTTAGTTATCTTTTCATGCCTAATTCTCTAAACCGATCACTTTGAAATTTTGCATTGTTGTCAGGTTGACAGAAACGGACATCAGGTTAAAAAAGAACTGTCCCAAAAAAAAACAACAATAACGTTCTTATGATAATAGATGGCGCCACGAGTCTTTCGATTGATCAGGATTGAAAATGAAATTTCAAAAGGATGAAATTGCGGGTGACAGCTAGTATTATATATTTTGTACTTATGTAATATAGATATGAACATTAATTTCAAGCAATTTTGAAGCTTATAATTCAAAGGTTGCAGTAAACTTTGCAGTCCTGCAAATCTATCGATTGAATTCAAATGTTTCACCCAAAAAAGTTGATTTAAGTTCTCTCTCTGCACAAATTGCCTCTTATTAACATACATGATTTATGTTTGTTTATCAAAATAATGGGGGTTATTTGAGTAGGTCTTGAGCCTCTCTACTCTCACATGCTGGCTGATACATTTATTACAGGACACCTTGTATAATATACATTACGTAGCAAAATAAATAATTTTATTAGGTAATAGGAACAAACATTATATCTACATTAAGAAATACAATTACTTATATGTACAAATAACAATAAACTAAATAATAATATAACTTATATTTACAATTAAAGATTTATACAAAAGTTACGCGAAGGCGTCAAAGAATTCCTCCTCATCACCGTCGTCTGCAGGCAACGTGCCCAGGAGGCTGGCAGCATTGCCAGCATACGTAGCATAAATATATATATAATGTAGGCATCAATCGGCACAAGAACTAGTGGTGTCAACGAATAGGCGGTCTGAGAAACTACTCAGGCCGCCTAAAACGTAGCGAAAACTAAATGCATTTTTCATGTTGCGAGACCAAGTTCTGCGAAGTTGTGACAAACTCTTGCGAATGTACACTGCTCTCTTTAAAGAATTTATTACATTCGACAATATTGATCTCGATCATAGCTCAAAAACTACTTCGCCGATTTTGACAAATGAGATAATTACAAATAATAAGATAAGTTTACAAATCTTTCCATTCACTTTTCACTTTTTCTTCACTTTCCATCAGGTGAGATCCAGTCAAATGCGCTCAAGTTTTTAAAAAAAAAAAACATCCCGCACCGGCAGCGGCGAGGTAGTAAGTAGTGGTATTTTTAAAGAGGTCACATAGTGTAGAATGTGGCTAAAATACTGTTTTAGTTTTTTAAATAATTATTTTTTTTGGATTATTTTGTGAAATAGACAATTTACACACAAACGAGTGTACATGCTCCCTTCAGTAAAACGTATGTGCACTAAAAGAAGTTTTAAGTCGTACTTGTTTATTTGAGCGAAGTTTTGAACGAAAGGGTTTACAGAAGTTACTTAACAACTGCATGATGTACAGCCGACCGCGCAGTAGTATCTGTTTTATTGAATAATCGCGCTTAATACTAAAGTAATAATGTTCAAAATCATCAAAATATTTTTATTCATGTAGACCATTAGGCACTTATGAATAGTCATAATTCTAATTTTTTTTTAAGAGTAACTCTAGTTGCCAGTTCCAAGGGCAGCCTACCCTTCATGAAGAAGAATCGTTCATTTTGTGGTTACTGTTACTAGATGGTAATTTGTAGGTAGATACTTTTGTCTGTAGCCATAAATTTGTCCCTAAATAATCAAAATTAGATCCAGCTAGTCCCTAGCATGTCCCTAAGCAACGCTTCAAACTGAGGCCCAAATCTGTCCCTGTTTTAGGTCTCGCTAGAAGTCCGGTTAATCAGTCTGAGCTCTCTAGAGCTATAACGGAGAAAGGCCACGTAAAAAAAAATGAAAAGGTGGTACAACCAGGGTCAGTGATATCCAGTCACAGGGCGCAGACCCTGGAGGATCGACTTCAACTAGACCAGGATCAAGTTTTGGATCAAACATGGACGCAGTTAGCACTGGGTACAACTCCAAATGGCTTTACCAACAAGATTATATTTTGTTACTAGCTAGTCTAATGTGAAAGAAGACTCTACTTTTTTAATTGTGACATTATTATAATGCATGATTGACTCTTTTGTTTAACGTAAAAAGTTTGAGCCTCTCAGACCTCTTTTGTCAATACTTCCTTAGTTAGAGACTTACTTCTTAGTTACTAAGTTCTTATGTAGGTATTGTATGAAAGTTTTTCAATTATTATTTTTCTTCTTTACGAAAAGTTTGGGTATCTTTATTATTTTTGCGTGTTGTTATTAGTTTTAATTCACATTGTTATGAAACCATTTTATAATAAATAGGTATATTGAAGTTTGATACTGATGTTTTCTCCTTTCTAAACTTTTTGGAAGTAATAATGGAGAATTTCTTTCTGTCTTTGAATTTTATAAAGACAAAGTTTTAATTTCTTAATTTAAGCTTAGATGGAATTGGGCTGGGCTCGCATGCTGAACGCATCGTTAGTTTAGTCAGGCGATGCGGCCAGAGCAAAGGCGACATGAGGGTAAATCTTGACTCCTACTGCGGACACTGACTATTAAAATCACTTAAGTGCGAGGAGTGGAATAGGTATGCCTTTTTAATACAATAATAATCTCAACAGAGATTACCAACTAGGCAGGAGATATTATAGTGAACGCGTTTGGCATGCGCAAACACTGGTGCACTCGTTATTCCCTCACTCTCATAATCCAATGACACGGCAATTCAACATGACCGGAGAGAAATCGGCCGCAGGATCGATGGCTTTATGTAAATTCCAAAGCAGTATAATTAACTTTTAATACACACTTAACTCAGACCACAACGCCACATGCCATTAGGTGGGTTTGTGGTGAAACACATGTCTTTACATTATTAAAGAAAAAAAAACAAAAAATCTGAGGTCTGAAATCACTCATTATGCTCCAAAATGGATACTTAAGAGATAATATCCTCGATGGTTTGTGAAACAATGTCAGAAGCCTACGAGTGGTTTAATCTCTTACAATTAACCATTTGTTATGAAGATTGTAATCTCGTTTCGTCCAGTCATTGCCACTACCTTACATCTCGTCAATATTCCTTAAGGGAATGTTTCCACACACATTCCCTACCCCAAATTAGTTTGCGCATCACCGATTCACCAACATTTGGTTGCATTTCACATAGTGCGGTGCTTTCTACGGCTGATCGCAATACCTAGTGCTGCTATGTAATCGGCAAGGAGCCATTGCACCCAAGTTCCGCACAGTCAGCGTTAGATCGACGTCAAATACAGCATTCGAGGCCTTTAGAAACGCGTACTAAGACCTTTATATTTAACTAGCTGTTCCCCGCGACTTTGTCCGCGTTAAATTAAATTTTCCCTTAAACACACGTTGATAAAGCAGCCAGATTGCTTTTTTATCGGAATAAACAATAGCTTGTAGCACTTATCGATAAAGTAGCTTCCTATTGGTGAAAGAATTTTTAGGATCGGCTGGGTAGTTCCAGAGATTACCCCTGACATAGATACATACAAACTTTACCTCTTTATAATATTAGTATAGATTTGTATTTTTGTGAATTTTTTAAATGTTAGCTTATTAACTGTTTATTATTTCTTATTAAATAAGTATAGATTTGGTAGAGTGATAGAAATGTAACAGGTAGATATTCATACTTTGATAACTGTTAAGAATTTTGTTGTAATTAGGTAGGTACTTCTAGTGTATTTGCGAGTTTAATGTCCTGACCGAATTTCGGTCACAGCAGCCAATCAAAGGCAACGGAGATTAGCCAATTACGCAGGAGATATTATAGTACACAAATGTGTGCGCAAACACATAAATGTACTCTCTATTATATCACTCTCATAGTCCGATAGGACGACAATCCGACATGTTCGGAGATAGATCAGGCGTAGAACCAACGGCTTTACGTACTTTCCGAAGCACGGAGTAAGTGATAATTAATTTATAATACGCACATAACTTACGAAAAGTCAGACGTTGTACTTTGGACTCATGAGACCTCTGACTGGCGAAGACATTACCAGTCAGGTTACTAACTGTTACTTTATCAGTTAGCGGCGAAACAGCGAACAATGGCGAAAAATGAATAATTTCTCTCAGAGATTTAAAACCCAAAAATAGTTTTGGAAGGTTTTTATACTATCTCAAAACCTGACAACAGGGGTGTAGTTTATGTTTAAATAATGACAATAAACAATATAATTGGTTTCATTCTTAACTTTGAGTGGAGGATAATGATACGCTTAATTTTTGACTGATTACTTGTAAGAATCACCCGCCTACGTCTCTAAGCCTAGCCTTAAACACTACCGCTGTCTTCAAAGCCACTAGCTCACATCGATCTAATCCCGCCGCACAGTCACGTAATACATTCGTACACATTTCTGAACGAAATGGTGTCGAAAAATATCTTTATCCCCTCCCCCTATATCAACACTGGAGGAAGAAAATTGTTTTTATAGATTCGATATGCCTCAATTTCAATTGGACTTGGATCTCTTTCCATATTCGGTTCCGCGAGAGGAATCAATTTGCGTTTGAATGAGGCAAACGAACCCCGCCTTGTGGTTTTCTTAATGCCCATTTATTGGCATAAAAATAGGAAAACGTACTGATTGTGGTGGTGGAATTATCAAGTTTAGAATTAATTGATTTTTTAGAACTGAACAAGCATGAAAAATTAATTGTCGTAATTTATGTAGGTGTGTTTTACATGTTTATGCACATGATTTGCTTATTAAAATTAAAAAAAATATGTAAATAAGGAACTCGCAAAAGTAAGTGCAAAAGTAAAACGATGGCACGGCACGCCATAGATCGCGGGTTATAGTCCCGCCTGATTAAGTTGTTTTGTGAGTTTCTTATTAAAATAAAATATTTTCAGTCGTAACTTTAGAGAAAGTGTTTCAAATTTGGTTTAGGAGATTTGACTCAAACACGCACACACCAATCAAGTTTAATAAAAGCTTTTTTTAAATTCTTTATTGTACACAGAAAAGCACATAGAGATAAAGCTTGTAAGCTTAATGAGCTTGTTAAAAATACATATTTATTCATTCATGGAACTTAGAACCTACATTTTTGGAGGTCGTATTAGAAATATCAATTCTTCATTCTTAAACGAGCTCTAAAGCTTGGAGACAAACATCAAGACATAATAGAGTAGCTCACCAATGAAGTCCCTTGTAATTAATGAGGGGAGAGCTTGTACCTATTTATCAACAAAATGGTCAAGAAAAATAGCTTTATTTTCATCTTTTAGTAAAGACCAAAATAATGTGAATGAATTTCACATTAAGTCCTCTTGGGCAAAGCTTAATCTATACTAATATTATAAAGAGGTAAAGTTTGTATGTTTGTATGTATGTATGTCGTCTATACTTCTATACTAATATTATAAAGAGGTAAAGTTTGTATGTTTGTATGTATGTATGTCGGGGGTAATCTCCAGATCTACCGGTCCGATTCAAAATATTATTTCAGTAATAGAAAGCTACATTCTTCCTGAGTGCTATAGGCTATCTTTTATTCTGATAAAGATAAGTTATTAGCAAGAAATAACAATATCTGTGATCCAAGTCAGAAAAACATGCTATCTGGCTGCTTTATTGACGTGGGTTATCTAAACGGCTTAAAATAAGTGACTATAATGTTCAGCAAAAATATTAGCCTTTATTAGTTATATAAAAAAGTCCGTGACACCATATATCTATCTTTAACATTTAAAGTAAAATAACGGTTTTATTTTAAAAGTGAAAGAAATCTATATAAATTATTTCGTCAAGGGGTACGGAAGACTCGATCGAAACCTCACCAGAATAATAAAATATGAAAAAATAAAGATTTCGAGTCGACAACATATATCTGCAAAATTCGGATTGTCGAGTATTTTGTTAAATTTTAATGATGCTGACAGACAAATCGCTGTCGCCATATTGGCCACTCCAGCGAAACGGCACTGACACCGGATGACATCTTGAGTAGTTAATAAACGTTCCGTTTGTAATTGGCCCCATGTATCCTATTCCAATGTAATTATTAATATGAATAGTTGTTGGTTTTACATCTATATCTATACTAATATTATAAAGAGGTAAAGTTTGTATGTTTGTATGTATGTATGTCGGGGGTAATCTCCAGATCTACCGGTCCGATTCAAAATATTATTTCAGTAATAGAAAGCTACATTCTTCCTGAGTGCTATAGGCTATCTTTTATTCTGATAAAGATAAGTTATTAGCAAGAAATAACAATATCTGTGATCCAAGTCAGAAAAACATGCTATCTGGCTGCTTTATTGACGTGGGTTATCTAAACGGCTTAAAATAAGTGACTATAATGTTCAGCAAAAATATTAGCCTTTATTAGTTATATAAAAAAGTCCGTGACACCATATATCTATCTTTAACATTTAAAGTAAAATAACGGTTTTATTTTAAAAGTGAAAGAAATCTATATAAATTATTTCGTCAAGGGGTACGGAAGACTCGATCGAAACCTCACCAGAATAATAAAATATGAAAAAATAAAGATTTCGAGTCGACAACATATATCTGCAAAATTCGGATTGTCGAGTATTTTGTTAAATTTTAATGATGCTGACAGACAAATCGCTGTCGCCATATTGGCCACTCCAGCGAAACGGCACTGACACCGGATGACATCTTGAGTAGTTAATAAACGTTCCGTTTGTAATTGGCCCCATGTATCCTATTCCAATGTAATTATTAATATGAATAGTTGTTGGTTTTACATCCGTAAATAAATAAATAAATACTAGCGCCCATACGCCTCACCACTCAACACGTCGCGCCATTCATTTTAGAAACCAAGTAAAACGAAACGTCTAGCCATAAACATTGAGCGTATCAAAAAAATATATATGTTGCAGTCAAAACTCTTAGCCGGTCAAAAGTACTTTTGACTGGCAAAATCAGGCAAAAGTACTTTTGACTGCACAGGTTGGTCAATAGTAGTTTTGCCGGTAAATCATTGGTTAATAGTGCTTTTAACTGTAAATTTGCGGTCAAAAGTGGATTTGACTGACGCTCCTGGTCAAAACTACTTTTAACCGCTAGATAGTCAGTCAAAATTACTTTTAATCGTTAGGAGTGGAAATTAAAGGGCACTCATTTAAAGAGGCAGTACAAAATATTGAATGAGCAGTTACGTGTGGTAAAATAGTTTTTGTGATAGGCTATCATTTAAACGATAATTTTGGTAAGCTATAAAATTGATTTTATTTGCTAATAATCTAAATAAATAAAATAATAAAAATAATCTTTATCATATAATTGACGGAGCCCCGCTTCGCGGGGCTCCTACTTCTGGGTGGTTTTAAAAAAAATAACAACGAAGGGGATGGCGAGGTCTATTCGCTCGCTTCGCTCGCTCACACGACCCCGCCATCCCCTTCTAACCTAACCTGTCCGATTCGGGGTGCCCTAAAGTCCATACACAGAATTGTAATCTGCCGAACTATTTATCGAACTCATTCCATCATTTTTACCGCTCATTCAGTTATTGGACTGCTCAATTATTTTTAGAATTGACTTTGTATGATAAAATAACCGACTGACACGACTGACTGACACGACCAGTCAAAACTACTTTTGACGGAATCAGTTGGTCAAAAGTACTTTTGACCAGCTTCATTGGGCAATAGCACTTTTGACTGTTATTTCAGTCAAAAGTACTATTGACGAAAGCCTATGGTCAAAAGTACTTTTGACTGATTTTGCCAGACAAAAGTAGTTTTAACCGGTTAAGGGTTTTGACTGTAACATATACAGTCATACTTTTCAGTCGTTTCGCGAAGGTGTTATTTTGGAAACTTTTTTAAGGAAATAAAAGAGTCTGCAAAATTGGGAGCGCCACTAGCGCACTTCGCATATTACAATTCAAAATAACAAGTCATTTGGTTCTTACATATTTCTATGATGAATTTTTTGTCATCAAATACCAGTAGGTATAGTCAATTAAATTACTTTTAAGTTATTCTAATACTCACAAACTTAGTATTTAAGATTTTTATTTTTAGTTCTAGATGTCACCGCCTCATTATTTTTTACCAAGCTATACCTACTCTGTGTTGTGTTTTTTCTTAAATAATATATTTTATGTATATTTTTAAATGTTTATGCACATGTTTTGCTTATTAAATTATATTATTTTAATAAGAAACTCGCAAAAACAACTGACTCGGGCGGGACTTGAACCCGCGATCTCTGGTGTGCCATCGCTTTAGCTGCCAACTAAGCTGCCGAGTCCTGCCCGTTTCATGCCATGTCATGTTTAGGTCATGGGACCAGCAGTGCAGCAGTACCTACTCACAAGCGATTAAGGCGTTAAAAAAGAGATTCGTAATTTCAAATTAAGTTGTTACTGTACCTTTTTTTTTTCGGGGGGAAACCTTCAAAAGGCACCCTGCCTCCGGGGAAGAGACAGGGTAGTGTGGGATTCTTACCTCACTAAAACCACCCCGGTGATCACCATCAGCGCATGGAGGGAGGTCCCGGGTCCTCTTATGAAACCAGCTCCGGAACGTTTCCTATGCAAAGCCTATAGACACACTCCCTCTGTGAATGGCAGCACTTGATCACAGTGCCACCGTCATCTCTGGAGTCGCTTATTGGGCGGACAGACTCCCCAATCTGAGCGCCCGCGAACCCAAAGACCCCACCTGCAATGATTGATGCAGGCGGAGTTGCGGCGTATTAAGCGTCAAGGCGGTTGTGTCTTCGACGCCTCCTTCTCCGAGCGGGATCAGCCCTCTCTCGATCCCGCTCAGCAGCTTCTTTCTGAGTCATTACTGCCTCACAAAAGCCGACTACTTTCCTCCAGTTATCTGCCCCTGCCAGCATTGCATTCACTACTGCGGGCAGAGACAGATCTAGCCCAATCCGGTCAATCAGGACACGCCGCTCGGAGGACCACGCAGGGCACTTCTCAAGGGTGTGCTGTGCGGAATCAAGACCGCTTCCGCAATGGTGGCAATTAGCTGTGGCCTCTGGCCCAATCCTGTTCAGGTACTCACCGAAGCACCTGAGTCAACCTATAGGAGATACGCTCTTCCCTGTTCAGCCAGGCTTCGAAGTGCGGTAGGACGGCTTCAACAACGCGTTTGCACGAAAGCTGCGGCTGTTGTAGCCGCTCGCGCCACTGCTCAAGCGCGTGTCGCCGTTCCTGCCGCCTCAGCCTTACAAAAGCGCTCGCTGGTAAGGCCACTCTGGCGGATTTCACGGGTAAATACTTTTTGGGTAGGTACCTAAGAATCGCAATGAAACCTTCTAGCTTAAAAACGAAGGTACGTTTTATAAGATCCTCTAAGGGTTCCATATTTTCTTTTTGAGGTACGGAATGAGATCCGCGTCATCCTAATGGGATTTTAAATTTGAATTTGGTGCCATCTCGATCGAAGTCAATCGTTTCCTAGGCGAGTGCGGGCAGCATGACGGGACGGGAGGCGTTGTTATCGGGAAACTTTTTGCATCGGTGATTAGTACAATAGTTACAATTCAAGGTGATTAGTACATTGCACAAAGGTGTCCTGTTTGTTTTTTATGAGTTTAGGCTTGCATTCTATTTAATTTAAATTTTATACACCTAGGTGATAAGGGTGGTTCACGCGGACGAAGTCGCGGGCAACAGCTAGTGTATTATATATATACGAGTATATACATTTCAATCGATGCTCGGTTTAGTCAAAAAAGTTCACCTGGACATTGGATTTGTTTTATATGTATTTAAACAGAACCGAATTTTAATTATTATTTTTTAATTAATTGATTTAAATTTGCAGTTTTATATTTTTTTTTTACGAAAACTATATATATCTGATTTATAATAAATACATAATAATAAACCAGCCTGTAACTGTTCCACTGCAGGGCAAAAGCCTTTTCTCATACAAAGAAGGATCAATCAGTAATCACCACGCTAGCTCACTGGAAAGTCCAGGTTTCTTAACGATATTTTCCTTCACCGTTAGTCAGTGGTGTCTTAGATTAACTAAGAAAGTACATACATTTTTACATGTTTAATTTGTGATAGGTGCGCGCATAACTAACGTAAAGTCAGAGGTGCGTGCTTTTGATTCGAAACTTAGACCACTAACGTGCCAGTTCCTACATCACTACACTAACATCCGCCTGCCGCTTCACCCGGTATGTAGATAAATTGTAGACAACACGTGGGGCCATCTATTTATCATAAGAACGTTATTGTGGTTTTCCTCGGGAACAGTATTTTTTTCCGGATGAAACGTTACCTACATTAAGTTTGTCTCTGCTCCTAACAACCTATATGCAAAAGGAATCAGAGTTCAGGTATTTAGTCATGAAAAGGTAACAAACAAACAAACTAACTTTAGCATTTATAATTTTAACTAGCGACCCGCCCCGGCTTCGCACGGGTGCAATATACATATAAACCTTCCTCTTCAATCACTCTATCTATTAAAAAAACCGCATCAAAATCCGTTGCGTAGTTTTATGCATACATAGGGATATAGGGACAGAGAAAGCGACTTTGTTTTGTACTATGTAGTGATTAGAAAGTTAGGATTGATCAATTCTACACAAAAGTCGTACATGCTCGCATCTCAAGTCTCGTGTTCAAAACAATACCACATCAACATCTAATCAATTAAGTACTTCAAGCAACATCAGTACTTTGTCTCGTGTTACGGCGCTAAATTGTTACACTAATACAACAATACGCAGCCACAAAGCATTAGGATAGGGTGACGTCACGTCTGATCCCGGGACAAGTCCGGGTATAACTTCCGACAAGTTTCCCCGACTAAATTGTCCATTTATTTGCTAAATTAGTACGAAGTTCGTCCTACCACCCACTGAGTCGTTTCGAGTGGAATTACGACAGTCCTAACTATTTTATAATTATGTTCTATGGTCATAAAGCCAGTAATATATTATGAGGTAGTAGATAGTTAAGATGCTAAATAAATTATTTAAAATATCATATTTATACCCAATCGTTTTACGTATAAGTTTTTAAACTAATTATCACCTGCTCCTTGCCTCTACAGCACGTTAAACCGTTGGCCCCGGCTGTCATGAAGATCTTTGCAAGTCGTTACACGTTTTTGGTAGATTTGGTCACAAAATTGTTTTACAAATTAAGACTACGCTAATAATATGATCAGTGTTGTGCAGTCTTCTGCAATATAATAAAAAACATTGTGAGTCAGTAGTTTCCAGTTGCGGACACTATGATGCAGTTATATTATTAATACAATGAAAACATCCAAAGTGGATTTAAATTTAACATTTTTTATATTATAAATGAATTCTTTTTGTTTCTGTTTCTTTATGTACCTATGTTTATAAAGTCCATTATTGTAATTACAGTTCTCAGAATTTCACAGTTCACACCACAATCGTTTCGTCCTACATTGCAAAAACAAATGAATGCACGTTAAGGTGGAATTGGCTGCGAGTTTTCGCGTCGCTCCGACTCGAACATATTTAATCAACAAATTAATTATAATAAAACTTCAAACAATAAAGGATGGAAAGAGTGGTCGCATGTCATCTGACACAGTGTGAATTTTTAATTAAAACACGAAACAAACTTAAAGAACTATATATTTTAAAATATTTATTGCAAATAGTTAGTTACGAATAGTTTTAACGGTATTGGCTATCCAAGGTCTAAATCCAGAATATATACTTCTTCTATGGTCTTGGTTTTCTCTTTAACCTCTCTAGGGGCTGGAATTACTCGGCAAAATAAACTTCTCCTTTTTTTCTAAGTGGTTTCTCTCAGTTATAGCTCTAGGGAGCTCAGACTGATTAACCGGACTTCTATCGAGACCTAAAAGGCCTTCAGCTAAAGAAATTAAACTAACCTAAAGCAACGGTAGCTAAGGGCGCCTTCTAATGGGACTCGGACCTCAGCTTAGGGCGTTGCTTGGAGACTAGCTAGCTGAATCTGATTTTGATTATTTAGAAACACGTTTATGGCTACAGGCTTAGCCCGGGCTAGCATAAGCAATTTCTCCATCTTGCGTAGCCCTTTTATAACGCGGCACAGCGCAGGTGCCACTGTACGTCATTTTGTTTCCATTGTCGTCAACAGACTGTCAATTCAACGTTGCTAACATCCACGATTTTTATATATTAAGCTAATTATATATATATATTACAGGCCTGTAATGTAACCTACTTCAGATGTTTACATAGCAGAGTTTGCGCAATCGTGGGAAATCAGCCTAAATACATAAAAGATAAATATCATGTCGTCGCTCGTCAAAGGGTTTCAAACGACAGTAATTGCCATCAAGGCCAATGTGGAGGCTAATCACACGTAATTGGATACGGGACCTTTATATCAAACGATACACAAATTAATTGAAAATGTTTACAAATTATTGATGTAAATATTTGGAAAAACATCTGTCGTTCGTTAAATTTGTTTTGATAAGCATTTATTTTTGATTCAAAACAACTTTAGGGACACATAATATAATAATATGTATAGTTAGTACAAGGTTCTATTTATCTGGGCTGGCAATTTTGTGAGTACACATCATCATTATCGTTTGGTACATGAACAACCTGGTGTCAGTGTTTAAACCACCTGTAGGCCTCTGACATGGCACACCATTGAAAAATCTTTCTGGTGTGTTGGTTTCCTCATGATGTTTTTGTTCACCGTTTTAGAAAGTAATAAATGATATCTGATACGCACATAAATCCGAAAAGCCAGAGGCGCGCGCCTTTGGAACCGAACTCGAGTGGTCTAACTTGTCAGTCGACGGTCATACCACTAGGCTGTGTTCATGTAAAAAAATTGTAAAATAAGAAATAAATAAATGTCACTCAAACCAGTTAACCAGTAACTGAAATTTAACAGGGCGTTGACATTTTTCCTTCAATTTTTACGGATAATGTTTTAAAATAGAAACGTGAAAACATGTTAAAATGAATTATAAGATATAATAATATTATCAAAGATATTCAAATTATAATATTTAAATCTCTTTGAAAATTACAATTTTAACACTTGTTAAGAACTCCAATGACTAATTAACTCTTCATTAATTAAAGCTATAGCTGCTCACATTTCCTTCCTCGCAAGATTTTCTCGAATGAATCGGTATTAAACGATGCGATGAAACTACCGTATTTGCTAATTTCACTGAACCTAGCTCAACGGAAATGCGTTTTCTCATAAGTGGGTATGTGAGAATGAATTAATTCCTTGCGATTAGATTTTGTGCGTAAAATATTTATATAGGGTCATTATAAATGCCTTAACTATTTTAACACAACCTCTTTGGAATAAAAATATAATTAGTCAATTTTATTCATTGTTTATTAACCAAAAAACAGTTAATAAGTTTCAAAATTATTATTATTATTAGCCTAGGATGTCCCATTTCTGAGCAAAGGCAATCTCTTTTTTCTCTTTTTTTTTCTTTTTTTCAAGTTTCAAAATTATTTAAATAAAATATGTTGTGATTAATATGATTTTCTGTGGGCTTTGTGGCACATATAAGTAGATCCCCTTCAGCATTTGGCATAAATACAAGGATTCTACTTGGTATTAATTTTTTTAGAGTAGTCGGGACATTTTTACTATAATAGAAGTTCCAAAAAAATGTTTTTTACTTTACTAATGTGTTACTACTACTCTATTGTTATCGATTTTGGTTCAGAGAAGAAAAATTGCTAAGGCTTTTATAATAATCCACATAATAACACTTCATAATTATAAGCTCTCACTATACCTAAGCAAAATATTTTAAGAAGTGGATTACTAAGATGTTTTGTAACAAAAAAAAACACATCTAATTTCAAGCCATTGAATTCTTAGTTCAAAAATAACCCCCCCTACCCTAGCTTTTATAATAAGCGTTTTGCCAGTTCTCAAAATAAAGTTTAGCGTTTTGGTTGCTAATGCTTTTAAATTCTATAATGGACACAACCGCTGGCAAATGCAGACCTACACCTTTAATCCACGCACACCAACATATTCATCCCGCGTCGCCTCTCGTATAAGTTACAACAACTATCAAGCTTAATTACAAACAAGTTGTTAATTGTGGCGAATTACGTCGCCCGTTCTGGTTTTACTAATGAGTTCGCCGGTTTCTTGGCAAGCACATATCTTAAGCTTAAACTGTGAGAAGTAAAATAGAACATCGGTACCAAATGCACTCGAGAGCTTACTTGTTCTAAGTTGAGATAATGGCTTCAAATTACATTTGTTATAGTTAGATGGTTTGATTGTGTAAACATTTTATTTTCCGAGATAGTTTAGACCTTGTGTTAGACAAAGGTCTCAGGGTTGTCAAACTTTTCAAAACTTTGAGGAGCAGCCGTTGAAGTCTACACCGGTAACTCTGGGTAATGGATATTCATTATAACTCAGAAAATCCCTGAACAAACTCTATTGCCATTCCTGTGACTTAGACGCACTGGAAATGAATTACTCTGATTGAGTTTTGGAGCCAGCCTTAATTCGAAATTCGAAAGACGAAGCTTTGACTGACAGATCGCATGTTTTTTTTCTTCGTTCGTTCTTCTTCATCGTATAGTTGATGTTCAATTTGGTGTCAGAGTTTGAAATGCCCTTAGGCCTTTGACAGGGTTTTACACACCGTTAAAAAATCTCTCTGGTGTGCTGGTTTTCCCACGATATTTTCCTTCACCGTTTTAGCAAGTGATATTTAATTTTTATAACGCACATGAATCTGAAAAGTCAGAGCTTGCCTGAGTTTCGAAGCTACAACCTTTGACTGTGCAGTCCAACGGCCGTACCACTAGGCTATCAAAGATTAGTTTTGTTGGTTAAATTATTGATAAATCACCTTTTATTCGATTGTTTTTTACGTATTTTAAAGAAAGCGACAGACGAAAGCACTAAGTACATTAAAACAGTAGTCATTTGGAGGTAAGGTTTACATTTGATAGTCTTCGATATTACGTTTCGATTCGAAACATCGATGTTCAATTAGGAAGGGAGCAGGGCCCCAAGTTAATTGGTCTCAAAAACCAAAACTAACACAGTGTTAGTTGAAGCGCTCAAATAGCAAAGCTAGATATTTGTCAGTTTAACTAATTTACGAAATTTCAGACCCAATTGAAGGAAAACAACTAAGTAATAAGTAACCTCTATCTTCGGCTTCGAATTTGTAGTTAAACGATTTTAAGATTAGGCTAAGTTCTAGCTAAGATCCAGGAATAATGTTTCTGTTGTAAATTACGGACAGAAAGCCGATAATATAATTAATTTATTAGATTTTGATTAAGGTTTAAGATTTACTTTTCAATAGTTAATTTAAATGTAATTTCAGAATACCTACCAACTTTACAGTGGTTTGGATTTAAATAAATAAACTAGTCTGTTATTATTGTCTCACTGCACGTCAAAGACTTCTTCTCAAGTAGAGAAGGATCGAGTATTAATCACTGCGCTAGCTCACTGCGTGTTGGCGATTTCAGACCATTAATACCACCACCATTTTAGCCCAGATTTCCTCACGATGTTTTCTTTCAGCGTTAGTCGGTGGTGTCTTAGATTAAAAAATGCAAATAATATAGAAACAGTCACATTGGTACATGCTAGTTTCAAACTCACACCCACATGTTTGCAAAGCAGGTCCGTAACTAATGCCCCACGACATCCCACTTAAGTTGTATTAAAAAATCACTAGGTATACCTGTCTCTTAAGAGGACCCGGGATCTCCCCTCATGTGCTGATGGTGATCACCGGGGTGGTTTTAGTGAGGTAAGAATCCCACACTCCCCGGTCTCTTCCCCTAGAGGCTGGGTGCCTTTTGAAGGTTTCCCCCCGTAAACAAAAAAAAAAAAGGTATACCTGTAGTGTCTTAGTTCCCTTAACCATATATTTTAACATATCCCGCTAAGTCATCTATTGACACAGGGAATTACACATTGGACCTTACAGGATCTGTTCATTTGTCCCCTGTATAGGATTAAGTTAAGCCCGTATAAATCCCAAGTACCCAACGTTAACCGGTATTAAGTCGACATTGTAACCCTTGCTGAAGGATTTTCACTGATTCTTTCCACTATTAACATTGTTATCAAAATTATTTTTTTATTACATTATGTGGTTACGAAGATCTTATCCTATATTCGTAGATTAATAAATAAAGTCTTTAGATCTAGTTTACAATAGTTCATTAATTTTATAATAATAATTATGTCCTCTTGACCGAATTTTCGGTTACAGCGGCCATTCTCGACGGAGATTAGCCATTGACGCGGGAGATATTATAGTGCACAAGTGTGTGCGCAAACACAGGTGCACTCTCTATTTCCTCACTCTCATAGTCCGATGGGACGGCAATCCGACACGACCGGAGAGAGATCAGGCGCAGGGCCAACAGCTTTACGTGCTTTCCGAGGCACGGAGTAAATGATAATTAATTTATAAAACGCACATAACTTACGAAAAGTCAGAGGTGCGTGCCTTGGGTTCGAACCCGAGACCTATGACTTGCCAGTCAACGGTCACCACCACTAGGCTATCACGACTCAATTAATTTTGATTAAGTTATAGATATTCAAATTATGATCACACTTCGTTTGTTGTACTCGTACTGTTGTTTCCAAATATCGCACTGGAGACCCAAAAAATGTGATATATCTCTATTTAACCTGTCCTAGAGAGTTTACGAACAGAAAAACCCTGGACTACGACACTTATATTCCACGCTGGAAATCGTAATCGTAGCCGGAAATGGTTCGCTTAATATCTGAAGTCTCAATTTCGAATATCATAAAATATTCAGCATAAAATTTATTCTACTGACGATTATGACATCAGCAATTATCGAGGAAAAAGTATACCTTATTGGAAAGGTTATGCCAAGATAATTTCAAATAAAATAAATTATGCAAAGAATATGACTTCGAATACCATGACATGAAAACCGAAAATGGAAACCTTTAGAACAATGGAGTAGCCAACAATGAATATTACTAAATACTAACGGAGTTTTACTCACGGATTGATCTCGGGAATGCTCGACTAGTTTCGAACCCAAACGGAGTCCATTTTCAAGAGCGAGTGTAGTCGCGGTGGCGTCGTAGACCTCACTCAGTCAATCCGGGAGTAAAGCCATTAGTATATAATATATTAGTATGACTTACGAAAGTTATTATTCCAACAATGAATACCTATATATATCAATTACTATTTTTTTTAAGGAACAAACATTTATCCATAGAATTAAAAAAAGAATATGTATTTTTTTTGTCGTGGTGACGCATAGGTAACGGACCCGCTTTGCCTGAGTGTGGGTTCGAACCTGGCATGTACCAATGTGACTTTTTCAATGTCATATGTACTTTCTTAGTTATTTTTGACACCACTGACTAACGGTGAAGGAAAACATCGTAAGGAAACCAGGGGGCTTAGCCAAGATGACTATCTACAATCGCTATCGCTATAGAAAACGAAAGATGTATAGGATGACATTACCTTTATCGTTATGTCACGTGGTCAAAACAAACGAATAGAATCTAATCCTATACATTTCTTTCGTTTTCTATAGTGTTAGCGATTGTAGATAGCCAACTTGGCTAAGCCCCCTGGACTTTGGGAAAAGTTACAGTAATTTTTTTTAATGTATTTTTTTAAATTATGCAAAATAGTTTCACGATTTTATGAATTCACGAGGTAACGAGTAAAATTCAGTCATTCAAACACATTATACACATCACGCACGAAGTGTTATTTATGTGTTAATCATATTAAATACTTAATACATCAATCACCGAGCCTTTCGAATGGATTTGAATTGATAGCAATTCATAAATAAATGTTATGTTCGCATCTGATTTTGTTATTATTTTTGTGATTTTATCAGTATCATGATCTACTATCGTAATTTCTACTGTCGCAGTGATAGCGTGACTCACGCTATTATTACACTGATAGCCTAGTGGTATGACCGTCGACTGACAAGTCAGAGGTCTCGAGTTCGATCCCAAGGCGCGCACCTCTGACTTTTCGTAAGTTATGTGCGTATTATAAACTAATTATCAGTTGCTAAAACGGTGAAGGAAAACATCGTGATGAAACCAGCACATCTGAGAGATTTTTCAACGGTGTGTAAAGCCATGTCAGAGGCCTACGGGCGGTTTAAACTCTGACACCAGGTTGTTCATCAACCATACGATAAGAGAAAGAGAGATTACACTCACGTTGCGTGAGTGTAATAATACCTGTTGATTGATAACTTAGACATCTCAGGACTGAAACCGAGGTGTACCTCTGACATTTTGCAATAAATGTGCGTAATCATGACCTGTTACGTGCCTCGAAGAGCATGTAGTCATTGGTCCTGCGCCTCATCTCACTCCGGTCGTAACGAATTGCCTTTATGTAAGACTATATAACTATATAAAAAAAAACCTTCATTTTTGCACGCACTTGAGTTCTATGATATCTGTGATGTGATCTGTGTGTTTGTGACACCGATTTAAAATGAGAACATTATTATTATTTTGAGCTTATTACTTTATTTGGCTTGCAATATAATAGCTCAAAAAGCTATTATATTAATCAGCATTTTTCTTAACAAACTAACTTACTTACAACTTTATTCTATAAGTCCTAAATTTCCAGGCCAAACGCTTAGGTGATCACGAAAAACTATTAACTAGAAACTATTTTAAACAAATGTAGGACAAAAAAAAATTTCAATACAACGCTTATGTTGTAAAAGCTCGTATCTTATCTCAAATGTACAACAATTATAAAAAACATTTAGTAATGTAAAAGGCGTAACCCATAAGTTTTTCCATATCATCGAAATTCAATCTCTCCATCGGAAAAGATTCGCAAAAAGTTCGTGTTATGGACGATTTGGTCAGGCCATTTGGCACACATCGACTTTCAAGTTAAAAAGAATGACTCGTTTCGTGGTAAGGGGTCTTTAGCATGCGCTTGGCAGTCTCGTGGTAAGGGGCATTAAGGTTCATTGTGATTACAGGTTGTTTATTTGTTTTAAACTGTATGTAACTTTACTTGTTATAATTTAACGTGCATGTTATTAAATATGGCAAAACCTGGAGTATTTTTTTGGTAGTTATAAACATAATAGGGAAGATAAAGGACTCGATTAGCACTGCAATGGTCCAGACCATGTTCGAACCCACATCCTCATGAACCAAATCAGATCCGTAATCAATGATATTGCTAATCAATGATGGCTCATTACAATTCATAAAATATTTATAATATTACTACTAAATAAAAAACACAGATAAAAACATCCAATGGAAATTAACGATCAATTTAATTCGCTATGATAAATGAACTCATGAAATTAAATAAGTTTCCGACTCCTTTCCAAACAATTGAGTTGTAAATTTAGATAAATAACTCGGGAACAAACTTAAATAATTTGTCATAATTAGTAAAATATAAAAAAATACTTTGATGTAAATAAACCTTGATTAATTTGTTAATAGTAGTCTATTTGATCGATATTATAGATCCTATTATGGATATTATTATGCCATGACTGAGACTGAATCAATCCTACATGACATTTTTTTATACATATTTTAGTCCAGTCATTTGGTAGTTTTACCTGGAAAGTTTTGAGGGAGTTTTGGAAATTGGTATCTTTATAGATTTTGGTGTGCTCTTTCCAAATTTCGACTTTGCCACCTCGTAACTTTGGCGCTAGCGCCGCCATCTTGGAAAAATGGCGCCAAATTGCAGTTTTTCGACAATATCTCATTTCTTACTCATTTTACGATAAAAACACTTAAGACAAAAATAAACCTGAGAAAATTTCCTACAATTTATGCCGTAACATTATTTTTCTACGATCAATAGTTTTGGCATACGAGCGCCGCAAAGTGTACTTAACCATGGGTTTAGGCTAAAAAACATATTTCCATATTTTTTTTATTATATTATAATATTTCTATTCAACAGAGTAGGTATTTGTTAAATCGATAGTTCTAGAATGAAGTGTAATCCGACAGAAGTGCAAACTAATAACTTTCAGCGTATGGTTTGTGGGAAACACTATTTCAAACTGGTATTAATGTTCACTCTACAAATTTATTGCTCCACTAGATCCTATTAAGCAGGGCTGAATTTTGAGCGCCCTTGGGCTTTGTAGTAATAGGATTTTATTAAAATGATTTATACTGCACCCTGTGAGTAAATAACGCCACTTCTTTGATGTGAGTTTCCTAAAAGTATAATTATTTATTTATTTACACATAAAATAATTCTCACAAAAAAAATATTCGTGTGTTTAAAAAAATATTGTACACGCAATAACTTCACTCTTAAAAAGCCAAGGTTTTAACAATATTTTTAAACAATATGTAGACTTTTATTTATATAGATAAATATAATTATGTAGATCTCATAACTTTTTAATTCGTTGTCTCCGAGCTTTTTAATTCGATTTCACAAATTTTTAGTTCGGAGACCATATTATCATATTATTCTATTTGTTCATTTGAGCTCTTAGATTTGTGGTTCGTCGTCTAGACCAAAAATTTATAGATTTAAAAGAAAAGCTTCTTGTAAAGTAAGATAGTATCTCGCTAGTATTTTGAACGCAGGACGCTCCCACAGTCAGAATCTATTTAACTATAAATAAAAGACTTGCAGCTGCATATTGAATATTTCCGTTACATTCAACTTGCAGTATCATTATAATTACTCGAAAAACAAAAATTATTGCACTATGCACGTATTAACACGCAAAGTACGTGTATAACAGGCATGCTACGGCGTAGCCGCATGCTACGAGATTTGTGCGATTACGTTCATTCGATAATTTCAACCTTCTTCTAACTTATATTGCTACATAACATTATTAAATGTGAGAGGCTATGAAGATTTAAACGTAACCCATTAAACGGATTTAGTACAAATAGACCATGTCCTGAAAACTGCAATAAATAAAACAAAATAAATAAATAATTATCACATACGACTTTTTATCACGGTCTAAACTCCATGTGGGTGAAGCCACGGACAAATACATGATATATTTCTTAAACAAACATGTATATCAAGGATAATATGGATAATTACTGTTTCACTATCGTTGAACTACTTATTGAATCATTCATTTTACATTTACATAATACATTTTTAAAAAGTATTTATGTATACTATGCAATCATTATCAAAATTCTCTTTCACATTCAACCATATAAGACGGTAGTTACATCACTCCTTGTACCTAAGAAGTACTAGACATACTAGAGTCTATATTTTTCAAAACAATTTACTTTTGAATAAAAATTCCTAAGTTATGACTTTAGTGGCTAGCGTAGTGCAATATATTACAGCAATATTTCTTAACAAAAACACGACCAATAACATAACATTTACGTCTTTAGTAAAACATTTTATTTACCCCACATTCACAACATCACATTTACCCCACACTCTGCATATGGTGATAAAATACCCAGAATTTAATAAGGGATCTTTATGCGGTTAGGAACTGGTCGACCGTGCACGTAATAGTAGATATTACGTGCACGGTATTAAAAATATTAACAAAGAGTTTTATTAGGAACCAAGGTTCTTCATTTTTACGATGGTATTGAAGTAAACTGTTTATAGCGGTATCAACGGGACTGAATGGAATTTTATTAACCTTTTTTGTTGGAACTCCTTTTAAGTTATAAAGTTCATGCCTCATTGGATGGTTAATGGAAATTTGGGGTAAGATAGAACGCAGATTATGAATTTTTGTTCATTTTGATAGGAGGGCTAAATTCGAACATGCAATATGATTTCTTTTTTATTTCGATGTTCATTTTTATGTTTATCTGTTTTAATTGAAATAATTTATGATTTAATTGAATTTATAACACAGTAAATTCAGTTTTTCAAATTTCAAATTTTATGTCAAATTTAAAACAAATTAGATTACTTTTTACTGTTTATGTATATATATTATATTTTTAAACTCAATCTTTTATCTGATCTTATAAAACAAAAGGAACAGCTCTCATTTCTCGTCAAAAACTTTACTAACTTAACTCTTATTTACAAAGTGAACTTTTTAAAGTTACGATTTTTTTGGAATAAAATTATACAACAAAATATAAAATTTGAACATTTGAACTCGCTTTCCGCACTGGACAAATATTTGTGTGATCTACAGATATTTGTTTCGGTATGAATTAATGTGCATTGTAAAATTTTATGTTTATTACTGCACCCAAGATACAGACGAAAATTCTAAAATCCTTGTAAAGCAATGTTCGAAAAAAAAATTGCTTACAGAGCTATTCGTAATCCTGCTAGTTCTATCGAAATTCTCATCTACACTCAATCGTACCAGACAGAAAAACCCAACAAAAAAAACACCATATCTAAAGTAAATAGTACAAAAACTACTCCAGTATTCAACTAAAACTCAACGACTTCAAATATGAAACGAAGAAGGAAGCTTCCAGACTCCATATCCTTTCATTTCAGCTTTTTCATTGCATCAACAAGGCACCGAATTAGTAGTATTTAGTAGAAAATGAATTGGCCAATCTGCATGGCACGAGTTAAGGGCTGTGCGCATTTATCCAAACGCTTCTGCTAACTGTGCGGTCGCACAGCGGTTGGTAATGACGTCTGTATGGACGCTCTCATTAGATATGTGGTTGAATTTGAATGACCTCATTTCATCAATAGGTTTTTGATTTTGGTTCACTATTTTTTTTTGTAGAGGATTAGTTATTTAGGTGATTTTTGAGTGTTATTGACGTAGATTACATGAATTTTGCGATAGATAGATAAAAAAAAATAGCCGGGCAAAAGATGGTTGCTGTCAACCAAGTGTTTTTCAATAAATATGGTAGATAAAAGGAAGTGACAATATTTTTAACACAGTCTGCCTGCGATCACGAGAACTGCAAAGCACTCGAAACGTCAGGTTTTTTGACAAATAAATAAATCTTTTACGCGACTAATCCGTTAAAAAGTTGTTTCATTAATATTGTTAAGTTTATTTTCTCCTTTATAAAAAACCCCTTTCAAGGAAACGATTTTTAGTGATGAAGTTTGCCACCAAGAAGAAGATATTAAACTCAATGGGGACTACACAATTGATGAATTGCTTACCTTCGCGCTTGATGCCACAGGTTTGATTCAATTGCTGGGACAAATAATGATAAACAAATATTTGATCCGGCCTGGCTTGTTGTATATTATAAAATTATAATGTTTGTAACTGTATTCACTATACAATCTAGTGAAGGGCTACGTCTAAAAAAACTCAACTTATATAAAACTCTTAACTTAGACGCAAAACCCGAGGCGTTGAAAAATGACAACACAAACCAACAGCGCTATAAAGCAATGAAAAAGCGCTACAAGATGCACTCTAAGTTCTGGAACAGAACTGTTTACAGCGCTGCAGCTTATATTGCGTTTGTGACACCACTCCCCATTTCCGTTCCATTTTCGCGATTTTTTGCCAAACTACGTTCCGCATTGCCAATATTGAAAAGCGACGCGAATATTTGGCAAGGGAAAGCTTTGAACACCCGAGAAGTTTTTGTATATGAGACATACGATCGCTCGGCGTGAATCCGTGGTTTTTTTTGGTCCCAAGTTTCCTTTTTTTTTTGGGTTCATAAGTTTGAAATTGCAGCCTTACGTGTTTAATACAAAATATATTTTTGTAACGTTAGTGAGAGATACACCATTTTGTTTCTATACAATATTATTATTTTCAGCTTTATTTTATTTATTAAAAAAAACTTAAGTACTAACATACATTAAATTAAAACTCAATAATTCAAATTCACTTAATATAAATCCTACTAATATTTTAATGTGAAACTTTGTGAGGATGGATGGATGTTTGTTACCTCTTTTATGCAAAAACTACTGAACCGATTTTGATGAAAATTTTTAGTAATAGATATAGCTTATACATAAGAATAAAACATAGGCTACCATTTATCAATCAAAAAGGCGAAGCCGCGGGCAGAAGCTAGTAATATATAAAATCATAATAAAACTCACTGACACTATTGACTCATCACGAAAAAGAAATCTAAAATTAACTTTACACAGTGAAAATTGCATTGTCATGTGCAGTTCGTTTTTCTTGGTTCCTAATTTCCGATAATAGTCACGGTATTGGGTAATACGAGAGGAGCCAATTTCATATGGACGGGAACGCGAGACACAGCAACCAACGATGCCTGTGTAGGTATGCGCTAGATAGGGCACTCGAAACAATCCCTATGTTTCACTGAAATGAGGACACACGATTTTGTGCGAAACGGAACGTATTTTCGTAATTATAAATATTTAATAAGATATTTGAAAAAACCACTGATACGGATGGGATACGAACCCACGATCTTCGGCATACCGTGCCGATGCTCTAACCGCTGAGCCACTGTATTCCGTAGCGGTTAGAGCGTCGGCACGGTACGTCGAAGATCGTGGGTTCGAATCCCATCCATATCAGTTGTTTTTTCAAATTTCTTATTAAATATTTATATTTAATAAGCTAACATGTGCTAAAACATGTAAAACTTTCACAAAAAGTATTTTCGTAAATTAATTACACAAACAAATAGTGACGTAACAGTTGGTAAGAAAAATATCATAATAACTGACTATTATAACATGTTTCAGTGAGTACCTCAAAATAGCCAGCGACATGACGGAATAAATGGTTGTGTCGACAAATTTTTCAAAGTTCAATCGATCAAACACAAATATGAATCGTTCTGTCGGCGATCTATTCAGTGGAAAATCAAATGTCCGAGAACGGTTTCAGAATCGACCTAGACGTAGATGGTGGGAAGAGCTTGGTTTGTTTAATAGAGACTTGGTTCTTAGCAGTTCTGGATAGAAAGAGATGGAAGGTGAGTAGGCAACGCCTTTGCCTTGCAATGCGAAAAAAACGGGCGTGTATTAGTAGTGGTTCCTCTCTCTGGTGCTCAGACCACTGCATCGGTAGGCCACCTTGTTCCAGATGCCATTAATTGGTGGATTATTTTTTTTTATTTTTAAGTGTTTTTATTTCTACATGTGTTATATTGTGTCCAGGAGTACCACCCTCTGCATTAACATAATTAAATTATTAATGTTATATTACAATTACAAATGCAATAATACAAATTATTTATAACAAAAATATTAATTTCTACAAATGGTCAAGTCCAATCCGCCTCCGCGGTGGCAATCGGAACATGATCGTTGTTCGAGTGGGCTACTCTAGTGTAACATATATTTTGACGGCTAAAACGGAGAAACATGAGATGCTGATACTAGCGCTAAGTGCTAACAACCTATAACAGCATAACAGTTTGAGACACAAAATCGATATAGTCTGTAAGGAACGTTATTTCAACTGTCCGCATAGTGGGGAATAGTTATGGTTAGTTGGACGTACAGCATTTACTTATTAGTTTCAACAAGCCAAGTTTGCCGGCAAGTTGTTGAACTCCGGGCAAGATTCGGTGCACGGCAATGAGTACTAAACTGGTTTTATTAGCTTTATATTGGGTAAACAAACAAGGGGCAGTAAGTTCACTTTAGCTGAATAGTTAGTTAGCACCTGCTTCTTGCTTCTTCAGATATTAGTTTGAACTGAACTACAAATATAGAAAGAAAAGTTTAAGTACAAACAGGACTTTTGTTGCTATAAAATTGGTAAGTTTAAGTATTTTCACATAAAAAAACTAAAACTGACAAATGTCAAGCGGCAGCCGCTAAATAAATTCGGTCACAGCAGCCTAATCGTAAGAGAGAATAGAAAACTACGTAAGATTTATTAAAGTGAACAAGTGTGTGCGAAAATACAGATGCACACTCTTTTCCTTCACTGGTGTCAGAGATTAAACCACTCGTAGGCGTCTAATATGGCTTTACACACCGTTGATACCTCTCAGGTATGCTGGTTTCCTCACGATGTTTTCCGTCACCTTTTTAACACGCATGAATCTGTAAATCTGTAAACTATGACTTTTGAGTTGACAGTCCAACTGTCTGAATTTTTTTCAAAGGCTTTCTGATATTTCTGCACTGTATTTTACTAACCAACATTAGTCAGAGAAGAACATAAACTGCGACTCTTTTTACGGCACCGTAAGAATTAACGTAGCGACGTAAACTTGTGATATTACTAAAACATAGCTCACCATTAAATATAGCTTAACATTAAGTTGAACTTTATATTAAGTTTAAGCTGAGTGTTAAGTTCTATCTTAGTAATTTTGTTAACTAAGTGTAGTTAAAGTTTATCTTGATATTTTTTTAAACCGAAGATGTGTCACTAACCCTTGATGAATTAAGGGTGTTATAAGTTTAAGTAAGCGCGACTGCTGAGCACGAGGTCCTGGGTTCGTACTGCATACACCTCTGCCTACCTACTCTGGGGAATAAAGGCGTGAGTCTATATTTGTTTTTTTTTTTTTTGTGAATTTTTTTGTGAAGATCGTGGGTTCGAATCCCGTATTAGTTGTTTTTTCAAGTTTCTTATTAAATTACTATATTTAAGTATGTTTTATAAATAAAAATCTAATATTTTTGTTTGGACACAATATACCTACGTACGAAGCAGCCGTCTGTATGGAGGTCAAAGATTTAAGTTTTAACAGAAAATAGCTAAATCTATTTATCATCTGCAAAAGTATTACTATTTTTTACATAAAATATTCACAGAATTACGTAACTGTCTTAGCTGACCCGTGTAGATGGTACTAGTTCATGTGTACTTTGGCTGATACAAAACGATGTCCCAAAATCCGATGTTTTACGATAATGTTGGGAACGGTTAGTGTAATCATAAACACTATTACCTCCATAACTCTGCTCAAATATCTGCGACTAAAATTTTCTTTGTCATTTTGCAGATGGAAATGATAAATAATTCATCATTCGAGCCTTACTTAGACTAAGTACACCATATTTCACATCGGGCCCTTCTGTGGATGCGACATAAAATACAGTCGAGGTAATCCTATCCATCCATGATTTATATGAAAGAAGGGTCAATGTGGAAATTTCATAAGCGATATATCATCGTTTCCTATGCAGAACTATTAAGAGATACGGAGTCTTATGGGATGGCAAGGAACGGTGTAATCGCCACGCGTAGCGATTGATGGCGTAATCATAAACATACGGCACAGGGGTAGCTAATATGGAATCACTTTCCATAATTATTTATTTTATGATGGAGTAATATTTACAATACAATATGGCAAGGTTGTTATCAAGACTAATATTGAAAAACTGTAGTTTGTGTTTGAACGCGCGAATTTCAGGTACTATAATTTTTTTTTTGCGTTAGTCTGCTTGTTCATTGAAAAAGGTTATAATAAAAATTTAATATACTATCTGATGCCCACGACTTTGCGTGGGCATCAGTGGGTGGGTTGATTATCGCAATCAAAAGTAATCATGAAATTTTGATCCCGTTCCCACAACCCGGCTTATCTCTAACAAATATCATAATGTTTTAGCTAATATAAACAAAAACTTGTATACAAATGTAAACTTGTAAACAAATTATATATTAAAACCTTTCTCAAGAATCGTTCTATCCATTGGTGAAAATAATATGAAAATCGGTGCAGAAGTTTTAAAGTTTATCGCGAACAGACATATAGACAGACAAACGCGGCGGAGGCCTTTGTTTTATGATATTGTATCGTGTGTATCATATGTCGTGATGGCGGATTGGTGACTACTTTGCAACCATCATTATTGTGGGTATAGATTCGAGCCTGGAATGTACCAATATGGCATTTTCAATGTCATATTATGTACTGTTTTAGTTGATCTAAGACATCACTGACTTGCGGTGAAGGAAAACATCGTGAGGAAACCTACGTTTAAAGTTGTTAACTTGTTGTGAACTAATGATTAATGCTTGATCCTTCTCTGATTGAGAAGAGGCTTTTGCCTCGCAGTGGAAAGGTTACGGGCTGGTTTATTATTATTATATTTAACCATATTCTGATGTCCGGGACCTGGTGTTGAAGTACAGGCTTTCTCGATACAATATCCTATAATATTCATAACAACAAATGTTGATACTCGAATTATTATAATAGGCAAACTAGGCTATTTCAAAATTGATCAAATTATTATTAGCGTTGTTTAAAGCAATTATCAATTTTAATAGAAGCACTAGATTGGTATCCTCAAACACAGTGTTTAAATGAAATTTATTAATTACCCTACGCATGCTTCTACCAAACAGTTGTTTGATGTAAAAGCAAGCATTTTGTAACAAGAGGGGTGAATTAAATTAATTTGCTGAGTACTAAGCTTTCGTTACTTTCAATCAAAACACTTTATTTATATTCCCTTCAAAGGAAAATAACGAAATTGAAAATACTTGCTTTTGTAATTAAGGGTACTCGGTACACGTCTACGCCGCTGTTGTTTTATAGATGAGTAGTGAGAAAATTAAAATTTTTGTTTAAGTTTATTTAACATTGCATAAAAATTTTCCTGCAGAAAAGCAAAGGTAGGAAACTCAACAAGTTTTATGGTAGTTAGTGTAAGAATAAACTACTTCTATTAGTGGCAGAGCGACTGGGGGTAATCCAGTAAGGTTGCAGGTTCAAATCCTGCTCATAATTGTTTTTTTTCTATTTAGGAACTTACATGTTGGCATAGCATGCTCTATAAAAATGTTTAAATATTATATTTACAAACACTCCAATTATGAACACACTCGGTGTTTTTTCATTATATTGGGTTATTTAAGACTGTATTTAGAGCAAAAGCTACATTATAATAGTATAGTAGCAGTATAACTGTAGTATTAAGTAGCAGTATTACATAAACGTTTAAAAAAATGTGAATGTGCATCGATAATTATCTATTGAACAACCGTGGGGGATGTAAAAGTAGTAAGTAGTGTATTCAAAAATAAAGAGATTTAATTTGTATTTTTGAAATATACCGGGCTATATTTTCTTGCGTCCGTGTAGGCGTTTGCTCTGAATTGATACAATATAGGCTGATTTATTTATACAAGAAACCTCTTCAACAACTTGCTTTTCATTCCCAGAATGAAACGTTTACTAAGAATTCGTCTTAAATAAAGGATATATCTCTTTAAATTACATCCTTCCGAATGTCGTAAAGCGTTTACGCGTTCACCTCGAACCCTATAAGATTTAACATAATATCATAAGATATTTCACCAAGCACCCCTCTTCACGGAACCGTCGAAAAGTTGTTTACGCAACTTTTGATTGCCTTCTTTTCTCTGTTTGTTTACTTTTTTACTTAGAACGGAAAATATTATGAAACTTTTTTCGTTAAAGGCTCGAAGATACATAAATGGGTTTAAAACTCGTTCTTTTACTAAATTCTGTTTACCTATGCGCTGCTTTTATTAGTCTTTGCTTCCCGTTTCAAAGACTTTGTTATGGAAGAAGGAATGTCGTTTAAATGGAGCTTAATTTTTGAAGAAAATAACCAGATTTAATTGGGAAGTGCTGTTTGGTTTGGAATACCTTTATATATTTAATATGCTTTTAACTTGTAAAAAAAAAATGGTATTGAAATTGATAGTGCTCGGAAAACATCAATTGGGAAAATTTTATACAGGGTTATGGGTTATGGGTAAAAAAATCGGCTGTTCCATACATTTATGTTCACATGAGTCAACAAAATGTATGGAACAGCTGATTTTTTTTTGGGGTTTCAGGGTTGGTCCCATAGTAAAAGTTGTTCATAATGATGAGTTTAATGACCCCTTTCAAGGATGCTGGTGTTAACCCGTGTGTGATAACCCTGTATATTGAAAAATTGGTGATATCGTTTCTATGCTTTCTAAGCTGCCAAGTTTGGAACATGGGACCGGCAGTGCGGCAGTACTCCGGTAGAAGTCAGTGGTCACCATACGCCTTTAAGGCGTTAAGAAAGAGATTCGTAATTTCAACTAAAGCGGGCAGGACTCCGTAGCTTAGTTGATAATGTGATGGCACGGCACGCCTGGGATCGCGGGTTCAAGTCCCGCCCGTCACTGGTTTTTGCGAGTTTCTTATTAAACAATATCATTTAAAAGATTAATATTACATTTTGTTTAAAATATCGTTTAAATCTCGGCGGCACGTAACAAAGGATTTGTCTCATTTTTCGACCTTTAACTACTTCAAAACTGCTTTATTCAATTAACATTTACTGACAACTACCTTCTTCAGATTCGAAATTCAACAGGCGGTGTAGGTACCTACCTAATTACAAAATTCGTACCTACTTTAATCTAAAAGATTTTCCAAGAATATAGAGTACTCCATTTCATGATCGTGTACTCTTTAATTTTGAACCTTAAGGCTCAGTCATAAAATGTATAATTATTTTAGTAAGAATGAAAGATTTCGTATTCGAATGCGTTTTCTCGTGTCCTTCGTGGTTCTATTCCCCAAACAATTACCTTCCGTACTTTAATTACAAACTTGTAGCGAAGAAGTTTACGGTTGAAATTAGATTTAAGGTAATTTATTACTTAATTCCCACTTTATAAATTACTTTACGCAATTAAGGTCTCAATTAAAAGTTGCGCTTGTCGGCCCGGACACGTGTTAACAAATGAGTTTTAATAGTTAGGCGATAGAATAATATAAAGTTACGATCAAAGTGAACAAAAAACACTGAGTGGTCTCGAGTTCGATCCCAAGGCGCGCGCGCACCTCTGACTTTTCGTAAGTTATATGCGTATTAAAATTAACAAATTATTAATAATTATAAAATTATTATCAGTTGCTAAAACGGTAGGAAAACATCGTGATGAAACCAGCACACTTGAGAGATTTTTCAATGGTGTATAAAGCCATGTCAGAGGCCTACGGGCGGTTGGGTCATCGTACCACGTTATCCCCATCGTGTGAGCTTGCTTTTACAAACCTAGAAATAGTCGTTGATTTATCGCCACCGAATTTTAAGTCTGTGAAGTTAGCCGCGGGTGACATTTGTGACATGAAAACACGTAGGATGCTTAACGGACTCTTAAATTGATATCAACTGCCAATTGGGAAAATTCTATGAGAAAATCATCTCGCAGCTAACTTCATAAACTTAGAAATCCGTGGCGAGTATTTTAATAAAAAGTTCATATTATTTATGTTCATATGTTAAAAATTGTAATATTCAAGTAAAAGAAATCAAATATTTCATAAACATATAACCCTCCTTTTTTGGCTTCGCTGCAGTCGGATAAAAAGATATCAAACTTTATCAATCTTATAAACCAAAATTATTATTTCATAAAAGTTCTAAACTATACTGCAACCAGAATGGAGTTGAAACTCTGAAATTCATATAATACACGTAGTTTCAAAGCGCTTCCTTGATTAGCTTAGTGTCGCAGCTTGTGTTGGCTTAGGATATGACATTTCGAATTATGAAGCGTTACTGCAGTGCTGTGGAGATTTTAAATTAAGAAATGAGTCAAATTTTTTTTTAATATGTCAGTGCACAGTGGTCTGATGAAAAATTCTGTTGTGTATTTATTCTACATGCTTAAGTATTTTAAGATTTTTAAGATTGACTTATTGTATAAGATGTTGCTAAATTTGAAATCACCATCCGCTTTGATTCTTCTACAATATTGAGACATTAATCTAGTGACAGTAGTAGACATGAATGAGTTAGTAACTAGTCTCTAACTAATTAGTGCGTATTAGAAGTCGTACATTTAAACATCTCAGTCGGTACTGGCATTTCACCTTGTATGGTATAATAAAAAATGACATAAAACTATGTTAAGTAAATAAGTATTATCTCTCAGCCCATCTAATCCCAGTCCTTGTGTATTTGCTTTTAATAATTTATTTAAAAAATAAAACAGTAAGTTTAATTCGGAAAAATACATGCTTGGTATTAGGTACGAATAAATAAACAACACAATAGCTCCATAATTACTATAAATTAAATACTATCCCTGTAATGTTTTCCATTCAACAGATTAGTCAGTTCAAATGAAAATCGAGATTTAAATCCTGAATAAATGCTTGAATATTGATGTTGATTACTGATGAGGACTATTAACTCAATTATCTGAGACTCACGGGAAAGCTAGCAGCTGACAACATCCCTTATTTTGATTTAATCCTTTAGTAATGAGAATTCCTGGATAATTGATTAGATTCGATTCAACCTATTATTGGATTTATTTGTGTGAAAACAACGATATTGTTTGGCTACGATACGATAGTTCAGTTGGTAAAAGTGTTGCTATGGAACTTAAAGTGTTCACGTAGGTTCAAGCACTGCTCGTATCTATATTTTTTAATTTTTTTAAAGTCATTACATTGCCGCTAAATTAATTAAAATCGGGGTAATTGTGTATAAAAGAATGGAATTACGAATTAAATTAATTGCCGCCAAAAAATTGCAAATATGTAGAAAAAAACAACACAACAAAAACACACAAAAAAAACACAATAAAAACTTAATGATATTCTATTGTTGACTGTAACATAGACATAACATAATATAGACTAAGGCCCTGTATTCCTAATCAAACTAAATCTACGTATTTATTACGTACGTATTTTACGTTATTAATTAGCTCATGTAAAAAATAAATTGTCAAAATAACCACTAGGCAACGGCAACATTTAATATTCAAAATTTAAAGATTTTTGTGAGATAATATTGTTACAAGTTAATGTGGTTGAGTATTCTGGGTGCCGCGAGGGAGAAATAAATTAGCTATCAGGAGTAAATTCAATCTTGCATTTTGCCAGATTGTTGCTTTTGCCCCTGGGACGAGATTATGACATAAAATGTGCGGAAATACGCCCCTCCATGAACATCATTATTATTGTAAGCACCTGTTATTTTTTTCACGTTATTTCTTTTTGAGGAGAGATGTTTTGTAAGGACGTACGAGTAGTTCGTTATTTCTTTACTAACATTTCCCCGACTTGTTCTTCACGATCTAAGCCTGTATAAGTTATGGGTATAAAAACTATTAACCGATTTTAAAAGTTTTTTTATCCGACTAATGGAAACGACGGAAACATCTCTATGTTGGAACTTAATTATCGTATTGTTGATAGAACGACTTAAAATACTTATATAAATACATACGCAATTCATCTATACTTAATAATATAAATGCGACGGTAAGTTGTTTGTTATCTTTTCACGCCTAAACCATTGAACTGACCATTCTAAAATTTTGAAAATACGTTGTCAGGTATACAGAAACGGACATTGGGGTACTCTTCATAAAGACAAAGGTACTGTTCCCGAGGAAAACAACAATAACATTCTTACGATAATAATAAATGGCACCACGTGTCTTTCGAATTATGATTTAATTTTAAATGAACGCGAGCAAAACCGCGGGAAAAACTTGTTTTCAATAAAATCAGGTCATATTTAGTCCAAGCTATTCAACAAACATAAAAATCAAAATTGCTGCTAGCAAACGATCCTTATCCAAATTAAATCTGCTAGAAAATATACTTAAGACAATTAAATTTCTTGAACAAAACATACTTTCGCAGGTAATTTAGAAGAAATGTCTCATAGTCGTCTTTGTGGGAACGCAATAGCTCGTTAAAATGTGCCGCGATTCCTAAAGTGCGATATAAAGAGGAAACCATGAAATAAAAACGTACAGCGTTATTCGTCTGTATCTCAGTCACACATAAAGCTCACAAATTGACCCATTTCAAGTTGAACATAAAACTAAAGGCCCCGACACACATTACCCAAGAACCAAGGACGATACTAGGCCACTTACGGACCAATAAAACGCGCGTACAACATAATTGTGGTAATAACATTATGAACGTTAACTTCGTAACGTACGAACTAGTTTTTGTTTAGTTTCCTCTAGAGCAACCTTATATGACCAGCTATTAAATAATAAATAGGTGAGTTAATTAAGATAATGTTTCTGAAATAACTTTAATATTCAGTTCTGCAATATTATATCTACAGAGTTAGGAAATTAAATTAATGTGTAGAGCTTAAAATTAGAGACAAAATAAAAAGTTTCATAACATTTTTAAGAACACATATGCGAAGTAAATTTGAATTTTTTTTGGAAAAATATAAATTTAATCTGATATTTGTTTGGTTTGGACCTTTTTTTTGATCGTCTCATTCTGCAGTTTCTGGTTAGGTAGATTAGTCAGGAGTCAGAGATTAATAAGTTTCTCCAAATATTAAAATGAAATTTTAAAATACGTACAAAAAATGGAGTTCCAGATATGGTTGACTGGCAAGTCAGTTGTCTCGGGTTCAAACCTAAGGCGCGCACTTTCGGCTTGCTTCGTGCTTCGGAAAGCGTTTGGTCCTTTCTCTCCGGTCATGTCGGATTGCCGTCCTATCGGACTATGTGTACCTGTGCTTGCGCACACACCTTTGTACATTATAATATTTACTGCGTAGTTAGCTAATCATTAAGATTGGCCGCTGTGATCGAAATCCGGTCAGAACCTCAATACTAAAACTTTTGTTAACCTTTAATGTATTTTTCTTTCGATGGGATTTTTAAATTTTGTCATCCCAAAACTCCGCCACGTGGACCGCGTCCCCAGATGCAGTCATTAGGTCAATTAAATGTATTAAAATAAGACTTATTTTGTTCAAGACAAACAGAGCTAACTACTTAAAAAAAAACTTGTTTACACCAGATTTTTACCTTTCAAAAGATTAATTAATAATTCCTTGGTGCATCAACATCATAAAATATTTCTGAAAACATGGACTGTTTTTTGTCTGCAGTTCCGTGAAACCTTAATGATGCATTTCAATGACCCTTGAAAAATCTTCCGCGATACTCTTCGATAAAATTAAAAATGGAGAGAGGATTCGACGTTTCTGCGCTTATATTGCATTAATTTTTTGTCTATCTTAAATTAAAAATTGAAAATACAACCTCGTTATCTAGTATAACAAATTGAGAAAATAAAAAAAAACAGACAAATTACAAGTTTATAAATTATATTGGTTAATAATTCATATAATATCTACTTTAATATATTATTATTTACATTTTAAATCTACTTGCTCTACCTAAATACACTAAACCTAATAAATAAAAGTAAAATATTTAGTAATAAACAAAAGTAACGCGAAGGAGTCAAAGAATTATACTTAGTTATAATTTAAAATTTATGTTATAATGCCATTACCAAATCTTTTTTAGAGTTTGAACGGAGATAAAATGCTATTTTTTATATAATCCTACCTTTTTTTTATTATTATTAATACGAAAGTTTGTTTGTCAGTTTGTAATTCTTTCGCATGGTTTTTTGCAAAGAGATTACTGTTTGTCGGAAGAATTTAAACTACGATAATAAAACCACGGTTATAACCTAGTATGGAATAAAAATCTAGTATTTAACCTAATTGTAATTACTCGTTTTCCCGTATTATTCGATACTAATTATGTTATTTTCTAAAATAAAAAAATTATGCATGATCATACAAAAAAAAATACATGTCGAATTGATAACCTCCTCCGTTTTTTTCGTCGGTTAAAAAAAGTACCCAAAAGCAGCATGTCTATAAAAACTACAGATAGGTAATGTATATACTTTCATAGGTTTTATGATGAGTCAATACTATATGTGGAACTTTTCATTTATAAGTAAGTATCTTTAATCTCACGACCCTCAGAGTAAAAACTGCTATAAATCATGCCAGAAATAATTTCCTTTTCATCATCCACAATTAAAGTAAAAGTGAACATTCAAAGCTCTTTGACAATTGAATTATTTTAACTAAAGCGAATATCATCAGTCTACTTAGAGCACAGATTAAATAATAATGAGTTAGAAGGCAAAGTGATGACATGAAATCCCTGCGGGAAAATTGTTCAAGTCACTCGTCTTTATTGAGAAGTTTGCATAATGAAATACTTGTGGAAATACAATATAACTTGAGTAGGAGTCGAGTTAAGCAGGCAATTTGTATTTTGCTAACTTTTCATTTAGTTATAATAGTAAGATAACTTTGTTATGAAGCTGTGACGTAATTATTAGCTATGTGGTATTATAGTGTTTCAAAATGGCAAATAATAGTGTCGCAAGTGCTGTCCTGAAGCTCTGAAGTCGGGTTACTGATAGGATCATATTTTTTTTAATTATATTAAAAAGTTCATTGCAGTGTAATATAGCTTGTACATAGCTTAATTCAAAGATTCTCAGTGATTGTTTTTTATTATCCATTGAAATATATCGTTGTAGAATAACTAAATAATATGGAATATATAAAAAACATATAAAAAAGGTAGTTTAGCGACTCAAGGTTCACTATCTTTTCTGAAACAACAGTTATCCTAGCTATATGCGTTATTTAGCTACTCATGACGCTAGATTGAATCAACGCACGATGTTATTTTAATGACTTTGATTTTTTTTTCTTGTTTATGGCAATCTGCTGATGACTTCAGCAATTTCTGCCAGTGTCGTGTAATGGCCGCACATGGATAAATTTTAATCCTGAAGCAGAAATATTTTTGTGCTAATTTATTTGAATTTTTTTTTTAAGATTTTTTTTAAAACGAATTATAAAGCTGTCATTATAAGCAGCCTTGCATTCATTCAAAGAGGTACGCCTCAAGTAGGTCTATGGTCTCTACAGTACGTATTGATGCCTATTAAAAATATATTTTCCGCATCCTTAAGGGATTACAATATTACAAATCTATATCGATATGTATGTACCTGTAATAAAATAAATAAATAAAATCAATAAGCTGAATTAAATTAGTAAACACTATTAAAAGCAACAATGCTCTCAAAAATAACAAATTATGAAACACAATTTCCATTAATGAATATAGAATTTACTTGATTACATCGCCGCCTGCCCTTTCAGACATTTGCCTGAATTTAATAAAAACGTAATAGACTCGAGAACTATTTTAGTTCCAGAGTTTTGGAAGTTTTTATCAAATGGTTTTTCAAGTCAGTGAATCAAATTACCTATATTCCTTTTATAATAACTAGCCGAAATATTTTGATGCTGTAATTTTGTACCTGAAATTAATATTTATTATGGGTTCGAACTTGGGATACCTGACTGGCCAGTCAACGGTCACTAGCACTAAGCCATCACTGCAAAAGATAGTCCCCAAATATTATTACGGCTACACTCACGGATTAATTTTGGGAATGTCCGATTAGTTTCAAACTCAAAACGGAGTCCATTTTCAAAAGCGAGTGTATTCACGCGCGTCGCGGACCCCACTCAACCCCAAGAGTGATTTATTTATTCATATTTCTTTAATGAGATTATTTAATAACTATAACTAGCTTTCACCCGCAGCTTAAATAAATTTTAGCTTACATGTTATTCTGATGTGTAAAACTATACTATAAAGTTCCAATAAAATCAGTTCTATCCGTTCTGTAGTTTTTGCGTGAAAGAGTAACAATCATTCATCCTTATAAATTTTTACTTTTATAATATTAGTAGGAAATTATATTATTAGTATGATTCACTATAGTTATTATTCTAAAAAATATATTACCAAGGTAAAAGAAACAATGAATTAACTTTAGATTATATTCAGACAGGTGCGGTGGCATAAAAGTAAACTTATCTTACCATAATTTTTATATAAAGTAAAATTTACTTAATTGGTACAATATCTATACATATAATAAAATCGTAACGAAGTATGTATGTAATTGATTGGCGCGAAAACTACTGGACAGATTTAGTTGAAATTCGGCAAATATACTTTTTAAATTCTTAGTCAACTTATAGGGTATAAATTATTACGTTTATAATTATGGGGGATGAGCAGTATTGTAGTAAGCAGCGTATTTCTAGAATTTGCTGCAGAATTGTTGTTGTTGTTGGGAAAAATATTATTAAATTTCAATTCACAAAATATTATCACGCTATATCCACAAGGAGCTAAACATTACATAACATAACATAATAATATCTTTTAGGAACGATTATTTTGTCTACATGTCAACAGACTTCATAGCCTTCCGGTCGGGCGAACGTCTTGGAAGTGTAAGGCTTTGGGTTCGATCCCCAGTTCTGCAAACTTTTTGTATTTCTTAATGACTTTTATTACTTACCGGCTGAAACCCGAAGGAAACATGCTTTTTAATAATTTTTCAACTTATAAAAAACGTATATGCAACGAGGTATGCAAGGATCGTAGCAAGTGGAAATCCGTTGTCTCTGCCTACCCCTCTGGGAAACAGGCGTGAGTCTATGTATGTATGTAAAAAACGTCACCACTTTAATTTGAAACATTTATAAAATTTATATTATTTAAAACATAGTGTTCTAGATGGCGTTAGAGTCTATTTAGATCAGCGGAATTCTTTTTTAAATATTTCAATTTGAAACCCGAAGGAAGCAACGCGCATGGTGTGGGATTATACTTTTAAAAATTTCAGCTTATAAAAAAAATCCGCTTTAATTTGAAGCATTAAAATTATTATTATTTAAAACATAATGTTTCCTTTTTCTTAACTAGATGGCGTTAGGAGTCGATTTAAATCTGAGGAAAAATAATTTTCTTGGATACTCCTGATGGGACAGGAAAAATATTTATAACCACTGGCATCCTTGCAGGGAGGCAGGGCAAAATTACAATTGCAGTAGCGTCTTCGGCGATTACTGCCACGTTGTTTTCTGGTGACAAAACAGCGCACACCATGTTTAGGATTCCCATCAATTTACAGAGCAACGAAACACCTGTTTGTGATGTGTCACGAAATAGTGACAAGGCAGGCATTTGCTTAAGAATTGTTCTTTGATCGTATGATGGGATGAATGTATAATGGCAAACAGAAAAGCAGTTGATGCGGTACACAGAACTCTAAAAGAGATCCGTAGGAACCAACACATAATGGGTGGTGTCACAGTTATGTTCAGCGGCAATTTCCACTGAACGCTGCCTGTGGTGACGCGAGGAACTGGGGCTGATGAGGTGAATGGTTCTTTGAAACGATTATTTTTATGATCCTGTATTCATAAGTTGAGCTTGACAATAATTATGGGCGGCTGAGTAGGAATCCACATGCTCAAGAATTTTCCAACTCAAAACGCCCAAAAATAATCAAGCTGCAGCAATCAACGAATGCATTCTTTTATAAATGAAAGGGAATGAAGTGTTTTACACATTTATAAACACTGTTGTCAATCAAGATGACGTCACTCATTATTCTGTAAAATTCCTGAATTCCCTCACTGCAAGTGGACTTCCGACGGACGTCATTAAGTTCGGTCGAAGGTCGGTGTCCCGATTATGCTTCTTCGGAACTTAACGCCTTTGAAATTGTGTAAAGGGACCCAGAAAATGATGGCCTGATGGCTTAATGTAAATTATCTGCAAATCATCAAGGCGCAAATTCTAACGGGTTTCGGTATTGGCGAGACAGTGTTTACACCATGTACCACTAATTCTCCACATTTATCCCTTTCAATTTAAGCGAGTGTAGTTTCCTGTGGGCGTTTGTTTCGCCATGAGAAGTCTGCGAGTGTCGATCTCAGGACCAGCTTCTCCTCACATAGACTGTCGTCGCATCGTCCTGGATAATGTTTAATGGCAATATATAATGTTTTCAATAATAAATATTTTGGATAATTTAAATGTTTATGCACATGATTTGCTTAATAAGAAACTCGCAAATACAACTGACTTGGGCGGACTTGAACTGTCATATCATAACATTACCAATCTGCACTAATAAAAGTTTGTGAAGATGTTTGTTACCTAAACACTTTTGATTTGAATAGAACTCGGTAAACATAAAAACCATATTTCCTGGATTAACAAAAAATATAAATTTTATCCTGGTTCAACATCCACGCGGGCGAAGCTGCGGGCAAAAGCTAGTTACTAAATATAGTAGAAAATTGATTTTTTTAAAACTTACACAGGTAAGAAAGTCTGGTAGTTTTATCAGTTTTGCAGCATTAAAAGCGTTTGCTTACTGTTTATTTGAGAAAAACTGTCAGATTTCACAGTTTGTCGTGCCACAAGGCTGGATTTTACGGTTACCTCAGCATAGGCTTGTAATCCCTAGCGTCGGTACGGCCGGGGCCGCACAGACCGTGTCTCCCATGTCACGCTGGCGATTAAAGTGATTTACAATGTGGCTGGTGGCCCAAGAATTAAGTTTATATAAGTTATTTGAGCTAGGACATATTTATGGATACATAAAGAGCTTGAGAATATGCAGGTGTTAGTTATTGTACTATCTACGCCGTAATCACAAAGCCATAAAGCAATGGAACCCGGCTCAAGGTAATTTAAGACAAATTGGAGGACTTATAGGCAGCTTAATAAATGGCTTCAGTCCTAGACAAAAATTCACTTGCTCTGCGTGGAAGAGTATGACCTATTCTTTTACTTGGATTTGTGAAACAAATCTTGGACCGGTGAAGCAATAGGTACTCTCTCAATAGTATTTTTATAATACGTTATATTCCAAAATGTTAGAAGATCAACCAAAATATCAGAATCGTTTCGTCTATCGTAACTGAAGTATGATTCACTCAGATTATGTACGTTTGTAGTACTGTCGGCAACGAAAGTTGATTATCATAATATCACGATTTGAAAAACAGTTGAACACTACAACTGTTAAAACAATGTGACTAGACTCTGGAGTAGAGAATACATTACGGTCTTTAAGGTACATTTTGGACTGTAACTTTAGTTACTGATTGTACAATCTCGAAGTCTGCGCTTTTGTTGCAGTGAGATTAATTCATTTTAGCATAGCGTTTGTTTATGTAGCTTATGTACTATCGTAAGCTTCCACGAATTTACCTAGATTTTGGGTAATGTTACTAGAATTCGGGTGTCTGGATGCAAAAAAAAAGTTATCGGGCCCAGGCATTAAAGAACTTTTTTATAAAATTGTGTACCATGCATACTATTATTATCTGTTTGCGATTTTGACATTTCTGGTCATTGATATACCTATAGGCATTAGGCAAGGAAGCAATATTAATAAATGTCCTCCTGACCGAATTTCGGTCACAGCGGCCAATCTCAACGGAGACTAGCCATCGACGCGGGAGATATTATAGTGCACAAGTGTGTGCGCAAACACAGGTGCACTCTCTATTCCCTCACTCTCATAGTCCGATGGGACGGCAATCCGACACGACCGGAGAGAGATCAGGCGCAGGGCCAACGGCTTTACGTGCTTTCCGAGGCACGGAGTAAGTGATAATTAATTTATAAAACGCACATAACTTACGAAAAGTCAGAGGTGTGCACCTTGGGTTCGAACCTGAGACCTCTGACTTACCAGTCAACGGTCAACACCACTAGGCTATCACGACTAAGGCAAGGCAAGGAAGCAATATTAACAAGTCATCAGCAATATACAAAAAAATATATTGTTATTTAATATGTTTGTTGTTATGTTTTGTTTTTTTGTAATATGTACCTAATTTATCTGTCAATCACTTTATTCTAATTAATTTGCTGTCATCAATGAACATGTCTAATATCGTACCATACCAGTTATTAAATTATGGTAAAATACCGTTTAAATCTCTTTTTTCCTTTTAAAAACTTTATTATTTTTAAGCTTGTGGAATAAAAGCTTAAAAAAAACGTATTGAATTGAGAACCTCCTTGTTTTTTTAAGTTGGTTAAAATGATGTCAATCTAGTCCTGAATTTATTCGGTGTTTGAAAGAATAATATTAAAATTACCAGTAAGTAAGAGAGAGATATATAAATATTAAACCTGTTTTAAAAAAACGAAAGGAAGATAATATTCCTGTAACTGTTTGAAATATCAAAATTTTTAGACAAGAAAAAAAAAACTAGCCTGTAACAGTTACTGTCCCATTACAGGGCAAACGCCTCTTCTCATACGGAGAAGGAAGAAATGTCATTTAATTACTTTACCCTCTACGCCGACAATATTTACTTTCGCGTGTAACATCTTAATAATTAGCGCGTAACGTAAAACACATCACATTCTGAGAAACCCGCGACGTAAAATTAGAAGCATGTTTACCATTACATCACTTTGTCGTCAATTATTTAATAGAAGTCTTATGTGACGAGGTGGCTCAATTAGAACGTGTCGTATATCACAGATTTAATGGCTTGGCTTAATGGCTTGTACTTGGTTTGTAAATGTAGATATACATATACAATTATTCTTTATCTCTGCATAGGTATTTCTATGTTTAATTCCTATAGTTAAGGAATTTTACTCTTATATGAGTTTATCTACGCCAACCCAAAAACGTCGTGGACAAAAGCCTCAATAAATAAATAGATTTAAAAAAAAACGTTGTTTCAAGGATCAAAAAGCTATAATTATAACTAAAATTCACTTAACTCTAGATTACGAAACATTAAACTGGAATTAATATCATTAGGCATATAATTCATTAACATAAAGCACAGAGGTTTCAAGAAATAAGATTCTAAGAAGAGAATTCTTCGTACTAATAAAAAGTAAAAATCAGAAGAATTTAACAAGTGGTGTTTCGTGGCGGAGGGCTGCGATGACAAATGCTCCCTGGGGCCAGTTCCAACTGAAACTTGTACAGAAAATCCCAAACTGTTCACCAACTTACTTCTACTCATCTGTTATGTTTCATTTGGGTCGAGAGTTTAATGAAAGTTATAAAAAATATTCAAGCGCGCCGCGATTTTGTTGTATTGTACCCACGTTTTTGATAATTTTTGTATGGAGTCTTTTGAAATATACTTTTATGTGCTGTACACAAATAACTTTACCTAAGTATGTAACTTATGTATAGTCCTACGTAAATACAAGAATTAAAGCATAGTTTTACAATTGATTTCGAATGGTTCTTGTAATTTTATCGAAAATTTATAGATTTTTGATATTTTGTTTTTTTTTTTGGTTTGTGAATGAATTTTAATTTTTTTTGTTAGTAGGTAGCGATTGGCAAGCTTTATTGTACTGTATTATTACGATTAAGACCGCAATTTTATAGAATATTAAGTTATTTATTATTTTTGTAGAGTAATTAGAATGATTATTAAGATTTTATAAGATTTTTTTTTAAAGTTTTTTTTTCATATATTAAGAGTTTATTTTCATTATTCATTCATTCATTCATTATTCGTTCATTCATTCATTATTCACGTGGATCACTGATAGTGCAAGAAGCTATCTGATAATTTATTTTAATAATTATTTTATTTTATTTATTTATTTATAGACTCACGCCTGTATTCCCCAGAGGGGGTAGGCAGAGGTGTGTAGTACACCCACGTTTCGCCGGCTATGTAATAAGTCCCATGTAATAGGGGGCGAGCCTATTGCCTTTAATAATTAGGTAATAAATTTTGCCTTAAGTGCTTAATTTAACAATTGAATTAGTGACAGTGATGTAATCACGAGGTAGTGATTACATGTAAAACGTAAGCAACGTTTGTTTTTCGTCTGTTATGACAAGCATTAAATTTGCACACATAAGTATTCTCTGAAACAACGATGTTGTTCTCATTAGATTAATGCAGAGAATCTGTGGGAATATTATTTTAAATTTTAAACTTCTCATTCTTACCGCAAAAATCCATTTCCAAGAAAACTTTTCACGTTTTTTGATCGTTGAATCTAAAAGTTTTCGTAACATATTTTAAAGATTATCGCTGAAGTTCATTTGTAACTTCACCTTAATTAGAAACGAAAAGCAGATAACTATATCTAAAGGGGTAAGTAAAAATTAATACCGGCTGGAAGACATAACATTTGGAACAAAACTTTTTATTACAACCTTTTGTAATTATTAGTTAATTAGGTATTCATTAAATTGTTATGAAATTAAGGCACTCGATTCTAAAGTTATAAGGGACATTTAATGAAGTACAAAAGAGATTAATATAAAATTAGATGTTACAATACAATCTATATAACTTTGCACGGAAGGACACTACAGGCGTATCGTTGTCTCTGTTGTTCTTACTTCTAGCTTATACTTGCGTCCCGCTCACTCAGTACTTAGGTGTGGATAAAGTGATCTACTAATGGACCTTCCTACTCTCTTCCTACTTCTCTCAGTCGAATATAGCCCCAATCCCTTAGGGAAAGGTCCAGCTCATCCCGGCTCATCTTCGTCTATGTCTGAAGTGATGTCTTTTGCCATTTAGGGGCGATTATTTTGGCCCATAGTGTGTCAAGCGGCAGTCATATCCGGTCCAGATAAAAAAAAACTTTATTTTAATAAAAGAATAATGCTTTCTATTTAAAGTGAAGGATTATCAAAGCAGCACTGGGCCCGAAGTACGGAGATAATGACCAGAGGCTTAAGAAAAGCTTAGAAATTTAGCAAATCTTAGTTCTTGACTAAGGGATTTGGCAGGCTTTGCGAGCTCGAGGTAAATTTAAGGGCAAAATTAAAGTATATTAAGCACTTTATTATAAAAGTTATAGGTTTGCCGGTGGCTCCGTTCATATCATTAATTACTAGCTTCTACCTGCGGTTTCATCCGGTTATAAGTTTTAGAATCCAGTAAATAGGAACACAATATAAACAAACTTATTGAATCAGTTTCAAAAACTTTGCTGCATTTGTTATTAAATTGAGTTTATTTTCAAACAGAACTCATTAACATTTCCCCCATAGCTATGTTTCGTAATTAAAATTAAGTACAATTGTGGTCACGAATAGAAGCCTACGGAAGGTACTGCTGGCCTAATCTTTACGTGCTTCTGAAACTAATTACAAATATTATAATTTATTGTCAAAATATATAGGAACATTAGCGAATTTACCATCTGATAATACCATATTTTGCCATAAAATTGTGCCGGTTTGTTGGTTTGTTTATGCCTCCCCTAACACCCCGTTTTCCCTTGGGTGTCGTCGTGACTAAGGGGTTTTGTCCGGTGAATGGGTTTACTCAGCTTGCATTCATGTAACACGTGCGGTAGGTACCTTGATTTAGGCCAACATCATACTACATGATTTAGGTGAACTACAGTTAGTAGGGTATAAATATTTAATAAGAAATTTGAAAAAACAACTGATACGGATAGGATTCGAACCCACGATCTTCGGCTTACCGTGCCGACGCTCTAATCGCTGAGCCACCGTATCCCATCAGAATTGCTATAGTAGTGCTAAAACATGTAAAAATTTCACAAAAATAGTTAGTAGGGTGTTCATCGTCTATAATGCCATGCGGTGTGCTGTGTCCGAGTAGAAATTCTTCCACCGCACTGTTCAAGTTCTACAAACGTTCTGTTGATACGCTCATTTTGGGATGGGCAGACGCATTGATCGAAGTAAAATATAATTTGCGAAGACGACTTTATATATGTATCGATTTGCTTATCGGCAAAATTGAAAATAGAGACTCCATAATATAAAATCTAACCTGTAAGGGCTGTTATTCAAATAAAATAAAAAGAAAAATAGACAAGCTTAAAAAAAAACTTTCACTTTTTTAAATTATTTTTTTACTTAAAAAAAGATGCACCTTGTCCTACGACGTCAAAATAAAATCCTTAAGCGAATTTGTTTTTTCCACGTCCATCTACAATCAATGTTGACTCTAGACTGCCGTATATATGGTGAAATGTGAATACTCCATCTGCGCGGAAAGGCGCTGTGCCGCGCGGTCATGTGAACTTAGCCTTAGTTTACATATTCTGTCGTTCGTGAAAGGAGAAAATCGTACTGTGAAATACAAAATGGATATTAAATGTCATAAAGCTCTCTCCGCTTTAACCTTTGACTACCGCAAGGACTCCAACGACGCGTAACAATTGATTTCCTTTTGTGTCTCATCTCTTGGTGTTTGATGGTGTAAGCTTTACATTATATAATAATTAATAACATTCTAAGAATTAATTAAAATATATCTACGTAACATAACGATGCTACGCTTAATTTAAAAGCCAATACTGGCCGAGTAACAATAAAAGGTACAAATATTATTTCAATTTATGAACCTAAACAATCTGAATCTGAAAAAATATCGAATGGAATCTGTTAAGTACTTGACTTTTATGTATTTAATATAAAAATAACATTGTTCATTATAATCCCGATTTACCTGAGAGTGGAAAAATGTGATGACAGGTATATTGAATATTGGATGCTGGCCCTGGTGGAGTATTGGATATAAAAGAAAAATTGTTTTCATTAAACTGATATTTTCCCTGTTACTTGATATACTGGACGTTGCTATAGGTATAAAATGAAACTTTTTTGGACTGTTTGTCACTAATTTTTAAGAGATCTGCGTCAAAACGGGCTAATTAATTATTATTATTATTTTAGCTTGTATCGTCCCACTGCAGGGCAAAGGCCTCGTTTCCCTCCTTCCATTTTTCTCGATCCATTGCTATCTGAGACAAATCCTTCAGATGCGATTCCTACTAATAATCAATATTATTAGTAGAGTCATTGGGGGAGGCCTATGTTCAACAGTGGACGTCTTATGTCTGAAATGATGATGATGATGATGATGATTATTAGTAGATAGCTAAATCAAAATATGGCAGCTTCATTTAACTTTGGTGATCTGTCAAACAACGAGCTCCTAAATACACTCTCCTCTAAGTACCTATAAACAAATTTTTCATTAAGAATAAATGATCTGGAAAAGGTTACTAAAGGGTTCCTCTCTGTTTGACATTCATAGAAGACAAATTGCCCCAAAAACTACTTTTCATCACATTTTTAGCTCCGTTTTCAATATCAAGGACAAGACAAGAACAAGTCAGAGATTTATGTTTGAAATATCTTTTTTTAGGGACCGCCACCCAATTACCAACGAGAAAATCCCTTTTTTTTTCTAAAACTTGTCACAGGCAGACGTTTTAAGAACTCGCTAACTTAGTAAAAACCAATTAACGGTTGTAAGAAATGCTGTTTATTTTTCTTCTCCGCAAGAACATCATTTATTTCTGTGATGCGGTGAAGTATCACTTAAACAGGAAGGCGACCGACCAAAGAGGAAATTCATATTTTTCTCGTATCAAATACTTTTGATTAATAATCCTGGTGCCAGAAGACAGCCGTGTTTTTCTCACCATAAGTTACAATTCATTCGTATAGGTTAATGTGGATCTTTTTGGTTGATTTAAATGTAGGTATTTTAGATTCTTTTTATATTTATTTATTTGGCATAATAAAATAAATGCGTGAGGTTAAATTTTGAAGAAAGAAAAAATCGATTGCGAGCGAGATTTGACCTTGCGACTGCTGGTGTATTTAGTCGCTCTAACACTAAGCTATTCCTATTCCTTATCTAGACTTGGAAGAATAAAGTAGTATATAGGTATATGGTGGTGGTTTACACAATTGACCCGGTAGGTGGCGCTGCAAACAGGTAAACTTAGAACCACGGAAGTGAAGCCGCGTAAGGGTCAGTGCTTTTTTTATCTATTTATTTGTCAAGACTTTTGTCTACAAAATGAATAAGTCAGCCTCATAGGTACAATCGCAAAAAAATCTAAAAAAAAAAATCGCTTACTTAATAAGCAAGGGTAAGGTTACCTCAAGGTTATTTTCATTTGATGTTTATAAGTAGGTATAATTTTTTACCAATACTACTAAACTAACTAATACCAAATTTAGCCCGTATCAGTGTTTACTCGTAGTGTATACACACACGGCTACGTATCAAGCTATAAATAACCAGTACGAACTGACCTCGCATTGTATAGGCTCTTCGTACAACAAGATGTCAGCTTATACTGGAAATTATAGATTGATATGTATACCGTCTGTACCTGAATAAACTAAAAGTATGTTGTTTTTACAATCGCAGTTTTTCAGTTATATTGCAAACAATTAAAGCATTTCGTTTTTGCTTTTTATAGTTACGAGTGATTGAAAAATGGTTATCAATAATTCTATTATCGGGAACTGTAATAAAAATAAAATAAGATTTATTGCACGTATAACCTTATTAGAGAATTTGCAATTGAGAAAAACAGAATAGAAGCTGCTGTTGCTTTGTTTTTTTGTAGTTTATTTATTTATTTGTACATGGAAGACCAACAGCTTTTGACACAAAATTGAGGTTAATTTATAGTTACAGGTAGCCATTAACGGGTCCTCACGGATAAAAATAGTACTTATACAGTAAACTGTGTGAATACATATTAGAAAAATAATATTAATTATTAAATACTAGCGACCCGCCCCGGCTTCGCACGGGTGCAATATACTTATAAACCTTCCTTAAGAATCACTCTATCTATTAAAAAAAACCGCATCAAAATCCGTTGCGTAGTTTTAAACAGGAACAGACAGACGGCGGATAGCGACTTTGTTTTATACTATGTAGTGATTAAATAATTTAGTTTAATTTACAGTACTTAATACTAATATTCAGAAAATAATTCTGGACTAAATGCTCGTCGCACCGACTCCAGGCTAGTGACTAGTAATATAACACTCGATATGTTTGGAAAATAAATAAAAGTAAAGAACGGAATATCATTGTTACAGAAGCTATTGGAGGAATTCTAAAGTAAAAACTGCCTTAGGCTCCCTGAGGGCGACGAAACCCTTGTTTTTTTAAGTTCTCCCCAACTTTCTTGTGACAAATTATTTTCTAAATTATTCGCTAAGGGTCCTCCTGACAGTAAAGAGCCTATGTTTAGCGAAGATTCTGTTGAGTTTCCTGGATTGTGGAGAGATAAATTTGTATTTATATTTTATTTTGATGTGATACTTTATGTGATTTACTTAAGTGATTCTAATGTTAAATATTTTAATTAATGTCGATATTTTTTTTTGTCATCATTTTAATAAATTACTGAAGAATATTGTATACTTAATAAAGACTAAGACTGGAAGTCGACCCCAACGTAGTTAAGAAAAGGCTAGGCAGATGATGATTGTATGCTTAATTTTTCCTTGCGTTTTAAGTTGAAAATAATCTTGGCAATTATTTTAGATGAAATATAACCATATACTCGTATGTTATATTATAGACGATTTTAAGCTTATTACTCTATTTTTTTAATTCTTTTTGTACAAAAGCTGTGCCAACATAGTAACATAAGAGTGGTAGAAAAAAAATGGTCTAATTGTCAGATTAAGTGATAAACAAAAGGTATTTTTTGTTGTGAAATTACGATTAAATAATTTTCTTACGATATCATGATCAAACTTTAAAATTTTCTTTATAGTGCCGTAATCTCGTAAAAACCTTTAAAATACAAATATTATAAAAGTATAACAGTAAGATCCTTATTAAGATCGTCTAGCGACATTTTAGCGCTGTGCATATTTTGTTTCTTGTAATGAAGAAACGCCATAAAAATAAATTAATTGTAACTACTTTAAATTTTATGAATAGCTATACATAAAACAAAGGATTTATACTTATCACATAAAAAATATTTTTGTCGATATTAAAATGTGTCTAAACTAAACGATTCAATTGACATTGTAATATGATATTATTTTGATGATATTTGTACGAACAATGATTATCGTATGGATTTTCCTGTTTAGGTGACATGTATGTGCTCTATTTATATTTTAAGATCAAGGTTGGCCAGCCAGGTTTTATCCTCTGGAGTGAGTTGATGAATGTCTTCTAGTCCTTCTGAGAATCTCCTCATACAATCTCCTCGAACAATGATGAACCATTTTCTGACCATTATTAGGTCTTGGTTGGATAAAATTAGGTAGTTGGTTTACATCGATCACATCAGATTATTGATACATGGATAATGAAGTTTAGTGTAGTTGTCCGATCCAGAAGCATTATAAATGTACCTAATTCATGTATATTATTATTATTATTACTAGCCCATACTTTCCCACTGCTGGGCAAAGGCCTTCCTACTCCCATTCCACTCTTCTCGATCGAGCGCAATGCAGGCCCAAATTGATGTGTATTAAAAGTAATTTTTTTTGCTGCTTGTGTAGGTTACATCTATGAATACGGCGTAGTATAGTAGTAGTATAGTATCATTGGCGCTTCCCGTACACTCTCTCTCCTACAGACCGGCTATAATTGTAAATCTGCGGGACGCGCGAGGCACTTTTGTCAAAGTCGGATGCGGTTGGCTATCGTGATATGCGCTCCGATTTATAGTCCGATTACATCAGCTTTTGCCGGTTCCATTGGCGTAGTATGTAAGATAAAGGATAAATAACAAATAATAATGTGGATCTGCATCTTCAAACAGCTCAATGAAAGTAAGAATTTAAGTTTTAAAACTTACCATAATTTATATGTATAAAAAAAAACAAAGACTCATTTAATAAAACTGACTAAGTATAATTTAAAAGTAAAAGAGAATGAGGGTACAGATAAAATACAAAATATCGCATTTAGAAATGCCGCATAAAACGGCACTGGAATTGAAACAGACTTTTTTTACGATAAAAATCCTCCATATTTTTCAGGATTACGTAAATTGTATTGCAAATCATATTTAATGGTACAAGTAGGACATTATGAGTGTTCAATTCATTTTCCATAACAACGAACAACTCGCTCAAACAATAAAACAATTGAAGATTGCTAGCGCTGCGGTAGTAAATCACTTGAATGTGTGTACATAGAGTATGAAATTCACGATATGTACATAAATGTTATAATTTTCTCGGCCGTGTTTTGTTATTTGCACCTACAACATAATGATAAGTTTTAATTTAAACGACGTTTTTAAACAAGCTTTTATATTAGAATATTAAAACTAAACGTAATGCATCGTGAGAGATTTTTCGACGGTGTATAAAGCCATGTCAGGGGCCTTCGGGCGGTTTAAACTTTGACACCAGGTTGTTCATCAACCTTACGATGAAAATGAAGAAATGTAATGCAAAAATTTATGTTTGTACTGTTGACCGTTAAAGAATTCCTATATCTGGAGCTAATTTTAGATGTCGATTCAGGTTAAGCTTACCATAAACATACATTGTCATGGGAACTGAACCAACATGTAAATATTCAACTCCGTAGATTATGAGGTTGTAGTTTTAATTCAGCTTGCAAGATTTGACCCGATTGTACATAAATGCATACATTGCAAAGTCAATAAAAGCTTGTAATAATATAAAGAATTTCGTTAGTAAAGAGTTAGTTTGTTTCTACCGAAACGAGTTATGATGATATGTTATCCTTGAGTAATATGGGATAGCGATACAAAGTGGCAAACAGTGATTATTAATCTAGAATTAAAATTGTACAAAAGAAAAAAAGGGCGAAAACCAAATTTGTAGATCCACTATAAGTAAAATAGTAAAAAAAAATTTCTGACGTAAAACAGTTTTGTCTTAGAACCAAAGGTATGTAACAAATATCAGATCAATTTGTCTACAGGAAGGGCGTAAAACTTCAATTACTAAAATTTGACCCAAACAAATAACAAACAAGGCAAGGTAATAAAACCGTTTAATAATATAAGTAACATTTTTTTTACGTAAAACCGTTTTGTCATCAAAACTAAAGCTGTGTACCAAATATCAGATCAATCTGTCAACAGGAAGGGGTGAAATATCGATTACTAAATTTGAACCAAATAATAAACAGGTCAACCTAAGTAAAGCCATTTAAAAATACGCATCGAATTGATAATCTCCACCTCTTTGGTAGTCTTAAAAAGTATTAAAGCTATATACTCCATTAAAACTACAAATCCCTCTTTCATTATCACTAAAGCCGTATAAATTATGAATAATGAACACTGTCAACGCATCCTATAATTAGGACAGCTACAAACTTCCTGCACATTACCATGACAAATGAGACTTCACTTCACAGTAGGATCGCGACGCGTGCAGCCAGCATTAGCATAATATGTGTTAATTTATGACGTTGGTAATAGACATCGATCTAACGAACGGTTCAGTTTTCGACGCGATTGTTCGCATATATTAACACAAAACTAAATGGTTGGGTAATTTTGTTACTATTTGCGTGGATGTGATATTTTGGTTTGCTAAAAGGGATTTTTTATATAAGCATTGCGGTGACGGGTGGTAATGTATCAATAAAAGGCGTGTATTAATATATATTATTGTAAATTAATATTTTTTTTTTTTTTTTGTTTACGATTGCTGATTATAAAGGTCGATTACATAGAGTAGAACTCATGCCCAACCCAAAAAATAAATAAATAACGGTAAGCCTAATATAGTCTCAAACTTTCACGAACACTCAACATAATGAAACACTTTGCAGCACTCGTGGTCGCAGGCAACCACGAGTGCTGCAAAGTACTCGAAACGTCAGGATTGTATTATCAAAATAAAAACGCGAATTATAACCGTTAAAAAGTTGTTTTATTAAACTGTAAGCCTCTTTGTAATATATAGTGGTGGTACATTCGACAGTATTTTTTGAAAAAAAATTTAGCTTTCTGCACTTCTTCTCCATATAAACTTTTGCTATGTCAAGATTCATACTCTTCCGTGCGCACAATATTCTAAACACACTTTTCGCTTCACGAATATAATTGATATTGATTCATATAATTATAATTGATATAGATGATTCATAAAAAAAAAAGCTTTTCTCAAGGCCGTCAAGGTAAGGGCCATCATGCCACATTGCTATGCTGGCTGTTGGAATGATGGCCATCATAGGGACTCCACTGACTACTTTTCATCAGCATTGAGTCAATTTGTGCGGCAGTAATAAAAAAAAAACGCTTTTCAGCCCACAAACTCTCTCTACGCAAAAATCGCGCTAATCAGTTTTTTTTCTCTATTTACCATCACTACTCAATTAGTTCCAAAATAGTTAAATGCATTTAAAATTGGAAAATTAAACAGAATACCAAAGTTTTTACTTCCGTTACTGGGTTTGAAAGAAGTACGTCAACTTTTTATTGCTCAGTAAAATCCGACACAGGGAATGTTAAAGTCTTGCGATTTTCAACTTGTAGAGTATTCTATGTGTGTCAATACTATTCAAACTTCGTTCGCCGTTAAAAGGAGCTTCGAGAAATGTTTACGTGAACTCGTATACATGTATATGTATAATTATGTATATTACAAATTTTTAAGCTAGGTTTAGATCACTTTTCTACATATAAAGGATTTTAATTTTTTTCTTAATGCAAATGCTGGACGCTGTGTGACACTCGCCTATAGAACGCAAAATAAAAATCATACCATAAATATGATGAAAGTATAAGCAAAGAGTTTGAATACACTACAAATAATATAAATATTTTTTTTTTACGTGAAACGGTTTTGTCATCAAAACTAAAGCTGTGTACCAAATATCAAATCAATCTGTCCACAGGAAGGGGGTGAAATATCGATTACTAAATTTGAACCAAATAATAAACCAGCCAAGCAAAGAAAAACTGTTTAAAAAAAAACATATCACGTTAGTATCACTTACTGACATGGCTTTAATAAACAATGACTTGGCAAATAACAAAAATGTTTCTTAGTAAAATCCTAAGGTCAAACGTCAATTCTAAGGTTACAAAATAGGCCTGTCTACTGTCTAGCCTAATGTCTAGGCAACATACAATACAATACAAATACCTACCACAAGAGTTTTCGTAGCGTTTTTCGGCTCTTTTTTAGCGGTTTTTCGGCGTATCGGCTACGACGTAGCACTCGTAGCTGTAACTTCACCTACGTCGTAGATGGCATAACTCCTACAGGAGTTTTAGCATTTACTGCAATAAAGTACGTAATAATAATTATTCGTTCTATGTACAGACAGGACAAATATACTTCTACCAACCCTTCGAACGGTTATGCTACGTTATGTAACTAACAAGTTTAATTCCCAGATTATTATCGTTTAATAGGAGTTCGGCGTTGGGGGTTAGCTGTTAGCTGGTAAAAGTTTTTATGAGTTTTTTTTTGTCCTTTTTCGGATACCTACCTGTGTAGCAAAGTTTCTTTCCTTTGAGAAAATAGAAAAGAACCTCGCAATAAAATAACATCCAGTTTAAACAATGTGCTAAGTAAATATTACCTTTGTTTCAATTTGAAATTGAATTCAATTAAGGTACCTAAAATTCGAATACTAAAATGTTCAATGCTTACTTTTTTAACTAATTTATGTAAGCTTTGGTATTCATCGATGCGGCTTTTTAACGTAGATGTTCTATTCTGAGCCGGGGCAAGGCAGTGTTATGTTAGTACGTTAGGTAGTCTTAGACCCATGGACTGATATAGGTTGATGACGATGTGAAGGCTAAGACCTATTTATTTGCTTCATGCTTAGACCAGTCTATCCAACATCATAAGGAGCTTAGAATCGTATTGTCACATTACATGTCATAACAGTATGACACCATCAATGTCAAAAGTAGTAGTCTTGTTTTCTGAAAAGAAAAAATATAATGTATAAAATATTATGTAATCGTTCGAGAGCTTCTGGTGTCATACTACTATTTTGACGTATTTAGCGATGTTCTTATATAGAACAGACACTAAGCTACATTTAATATTGTTGCTTATTATTGTGTATACAATAAAAACTCGCTATCTCTCTTTCTAACAGAAATTATTAGAAAAGAATAGAAGATTTTTAAAGTTGTCATAAAAGTCTATTTGTGCGATACCGACGATAATTTAAGTCATGACATAGATTTCGTCTAATTTCACGTCAGTTACAAGTACACACGGTTACACATCAAGCTATTCAAAACCAGTACGAATTGATCTCGCATTGTATAAGCTCTTTGTACAACAATATATCAGCTTATACTGGAAAGTGTAGCTTGATGTGTCAGTAGCCGTGTACATAGGCCAAAATGAAAACTATAATTTGACAGTTATTTTTTCCTATCTTTTTTTGATGGTGTTTAGTAGTAAGAGATTTATATTGAGACTGAAATTCGTTTAGTGTAATGTGCAAGAGAATCGGCACCATTAACGTTTTTATTCTAATAAGAAGTGTGAAGCAATATGATTATTTTTGACATAATCCGATACCAAGCTACTTTCGATGCTGACTGTACTATAGAACTAAACAAAATAAAGCATCAACATTGTATGTAGGTAAATTTCCTTCAACAAAAATTCGTACCCACAAAATTATTTTCAGTGTCACAAAAATTTCCGCTGCCTCGCGTTTTTATAAAAAATAAGATATTCACACTGTGACGTCAGCCCGGTATAAAAATCCCCCAACTGAATAGTTCGTTCGGCGGTAAATAAATTCCCCGGGTGTGACTTTTTATTCCTACAACGTGTAGCCCCGGATATGTTTGTTATTGAAACATAATCTCATTTCCCTTTTGAGTACAAAATAAATTTTAGTGGCCCCCGATACGGCTGCGTATGAACTCTGAATACAAAACAAGTTTGGAACTGATTTTTAATACAACATTTTATATAATACCTTCATAAACTAGTTGTTTATCGCGGTTCGCGGCCGTTTGCCTTTCCAATGGATAGGAAAAACCATCCTTTGATGTCGTTTTTTACGTTTTTTTATTAACTGCATGGAGATTAGAAATAGTTTCTTTATACAAATGTCTTTTTATATTTCGTGGTTGTTTTATAGATTAATGGTGAGTATTTTTTTTGTTAGATTTATATTTACGTGTAAGCATTATCCTCATAATATCCGAATACATTAGCAACATAGAGCATCAAGCCTGTTACAAACCGAGGCGGATTGCTCGGTGATCGGCGATGCAGAACTTACACGATATGATTGCCCCGGTTTGTGCCGTTGTACACTGTCATCCAACACCACCGGTCTGAGCAGGTACTGAGCCTGTGACAGCCTTCTACTTAAAACATTTACCTCTGTTTATTCTTTTCATAATATTTTTACTTTGAATTTGAGTTTTGGTATACATATTGGTAGAGTAAAATTTGAGCAGGGTCTTGACTCGATGAGAAGAAGAAGATAATTTTTTTACAAGTAAATCCATGCGCCCCTCCTACCTATCTACCTATGACCTCCAGCACGGGGCACCCCTAATAAGACCCTATCAGGATGCGACATTGAAGTGCTTTATAAATAAACTCACCCCTTTTAAGCACATGAGTAGATAGACTTGACTATGTGGCTGCACTTGGTAATTCCAATAAAAGTTAGGCTTTATGAATGTGCGTGAACCAAATATTTAAATAAATTGCAATTACATATAATACAATACAATACAACAATATAATACAATTGCAAATACAATACGCGTAGACACTCTCTTGAGTGTCTATGCCTATTGTATTTATCTATTTGCTATGAAAAAATGGTTGAAAAAATATTCGTGCCCTATAAGGGATTCTTAAACTTTCGATTCTAAACTTAATCTTAACCACTCCGCTACTACTCTCATTATAAGTTTACCATCTAGAATCATAGGTACCTCAAGAAATTACAAGAAGACGTCTTAATTCGGTCTGGCTTAAATCTTCCTTAACTGCTTTACTGATTACACAAATTGCGGGACCGTCTGAGACAAATTTTGCTTCTATTCATACCTGAATTAATGATAGACACATAAAATGTCGAACACACAGGTATTGCGACACACATCCTACTTCTTACGATGGATGGATGTTCGTTACTTTTTTCACAAAAACTACTGAACGGATTTTGATGAAACTTTACAGTTGTAAAGCTTATCATCAGAATAACACAAAACCTACAATTTATCACCATACCACGCGGGCAAAGCCGCGGGCGGAAGCTAGTAATAAATTAAGTAAACATAATAATTATACTAGTATTGTTGTAAACTTTGTGTTGCCTACTACTAAGAAAGTTTTGCATGGGATCAGGAAGGGAGGCATAATTTGTATAACTTAGCACAAAGATTATACCCTAGAACTGTAATTTTAACCTTGTTCAAACTAATGGATATTTTGACCCCTGTTTCAAGGTTTGTATGGGAACGCAGCAAAATATGTATTGTAATGTACCTATATTTAGTAAATTAAGAAGTTACCAAAATCATTTTAGGTGATTATTTTACGTACTTAATGCCAAATTGTGTACCCTAAAGAACCTTAAGGCTCGCGCACATTAGGGTGAGTCGCGCGCCGTAACGCATTACATTGCAAAAATTCGTCTTTATCACTTTTAGACATTTTCTATGAACGATCACACACTATAGGCTCTGCAACGCAACGCACCGGGCGGGATAGATCCCCAAGCGTATTTATGCGTCGCGGCTGTGATGTGCGCGAGCCTTTACTGGAATATTAACCGGAAATTGACAATTGACAAGTTTTCTTTAAGTTTGGTTAAAAAATTAAATAATTATTCACAAGTCAAAAGCTATCTAAGAAATAATCGGTCCGATTATGATAAAATTAATCGTGTTCATTAATATTCTTTTTACTTCTATAATTTCAAGACTGGCGAGAGCTTGAATAAATAACTATTTGTCAAACTAGCAGAAAATTCGACGCTAGATATTCTAGTGAGCACTTTGCACGAATTATCCCAAATTTTTATAGCCTCTCCAAACTTTATGCGCGACAAAGGTAATTGCTTTGCCGCAGATTAAAATAAAAGGATTCCACTTGTTATACAAGAGATTCCAACTTTTTTTTTATCGTACCTTAAATACTGAGAAAGAATTTCTGCCTATATCTTGTATACGTGCGAAACGAAACGTCTCGTACCCCTCTAGAGGGAACAGCCAGATATAATTTAAAGACAAAAGTTCGGTCATTTTCCTCACTTGAGTACTTTTTATACCCGAGGGGGAGGGACAATAGTTGTTCCCAAAAAGAATAATAAATCTATTTCCGAGTTGTAAATCTCTGTGACAAAGTGGTCCGCTGGTTCGTGTTTCACGTAAATGTTTTTACCTGTGACCAAATGAGACTGTCGTCGGTAAAGGTGGGGTGAAATTGGATTCATCATTGATTCAAAGAGGTCAACCCGCCGATATCCAACCAGTGTATTTGTGGATCGCGCCGTTTATTTGCAAATACGAGTTTTTATTCAATACGGGATCTGATTGTGGGGTCAGCGCAGTATGCTGAATTTAGGTGTGTGCGGACGTCCGTTAATGATTGCCGCGATGTGCGTTTAGGTTTATCGTGTTACGTAAAATGTTACGAAACTTTTTTTTTTATTAAAAAAGCAAATGATAAGAATAAAGTTATTTCAGATTTTTCAGATCAAACTGGAATAATTTTGCATGGATGAACAAATTCCTTTTAGTTAGTGGCCTATGTTGAACAAAATGTCGATTGTTCTACTTTGGTGGAAAAAATTATTGTATTTCTTAATGTGAAGTAATTTCAAACTGCTTTTAGCTCCCAAAAAAAGGTTTTTAATAATGTCTTAGGTTTTTACAATCACTGTATAATGAAACAACTTTTTAAACGGAAAACTTTTGAGTATTGTTTTTTTAAATTTTATAATATATTTTTTTCGATGGAGTGCTGTAATTGGAGAGTTTGTTGCGCTGTGTTTTTGCTATCGGTTGTAAGACTCTTGATAACAATATTTTAATTAATTGATTATATTAGAAATTTTAATTACAGAAATGAAGTTGTCTGTACAACAAAATGTTTTCAAAAAATTATGTTGTGACGCTTAGAATTGGCAACTTAGTCGTGATAGCCTAGTGGTGGTGACCGTTGACTTGTAAATCAGAGGTCTCGGGTTCGAACCCAAGGCGCGCACCTCTGACTATTTGTAAGTTTTGTGCGTTTTATAAATTAATTATCACTCTCCGTGCCTTGGATAGCACGTTAAGCTGTTGGCCCAGGCTGTCAATTGTAGATCTTTGACAGTCGTTACGGGTAGTCAGAAGCCCGAAAGTCTGACAGCCAGTCTTACTAAGGGGTATCGTGTAACCCAGTATCTGGGTTGTGGAGGTCTGATAGGCAGTCGCTCCATGTAAAACACTGGTATTCAGCTGCATCCGGTAAAACTGGAAGCCGACCCCAAAATAGTTGGGAAAAGGCTAGGCAGATGATGCTTAAAATTGACAACTAAGTTACCCTGAGACTATGTTACTGAGACTTACGTTAGGTCTAAAAGGTTTCTTTCTTTTTTTTTAAATCTTCGCATTCGCATTCGCATTTACACATTTTATTTTTTAAAAGATTAAGGTAGTGTCTTAAATAAATATAATGTATAATCATCTGCCTAGCCTTTTCCCAGTTGGGCCGACCCTAACATAGTTATGTTAGGGTCGGCTTCCACTCTTACTGGATGCAGCTGAATACCAGTGTTTTACATGGAGCGACTGCCTATCAGACATCCACAACCCAGATACTGAGTTCCACGATACGGTGTTTTGTGACGATACCCCTTGGTAAGACTGGTTGCCAGACTTTCGGGCTTCTGACTACCCGTAACGACTGTCAAAGATCTACAATTCACAGCCGGGGCCAACAGCTTAACGTGCTATCCGAGGCACGGAGAGTGATAATTAATTTATAAAACGCACATAACTTACAAAAAGTCACAGGTGCCTTGGGTTTGAACCCGAGACCTCTGACTTGCCAGTCGACGGTCACTACCACTAGGCTATCACGACTCCTTAGTATAATGCGAAATATAATGTATATATACTCAAAAATAATGACTTTTATTTTTCTTCTATGGTACTCCTTCCTGTACGTATCCAAAACATCCCTTTCCCATTTCTCAGTTTTGATAATGTAAACAGAAATATACACAATTGTGTGTATGAAATACATTTTCGGCTGAAATGAGCCAAAGTGTAAACAGGACTTCTCCTTAATATGTCGTGAACTCGAGAGAACAAAATAATAATGGAAATAACAAGAAGAAGGAAGATATAAATTCATGATAGGTACGTAAATAAGTACTTATGATTACTAGCTGTTCTTGTAGTATAACTTATGTTCATATAAATGTTATAATTATAGGTACAAATACTAATATAAAAAAAAATACAAATACACCAATGTGCAAGTCTGCACTAAACTCTTTTTGATATGTAATTCTTTTTACATTTTTGTCTGCTTTTTATACCTTTTTGGTTTTGCCTTTTTGAAATATATAAGCTTTTGTTTCTACCACGAACCAGTGCATTTTTTCTTACTGTAGTTAATATTTATTTGTATTTTTTTTTGATATTAGTGTTTAATATTAGTGGGTAAAGTCTGGTGACTTTACCCAGTAGGTTAAGGTGTCTACACATTGCAGACGCGCGCCGGCCCCGGTGGGACGGCTCAACATTCATTTGAAACAAAAATGCTAGCGGGATACATTCGCGCGTACAAATTGTTTCGGCCTTTCAAGTTCGCTTAGCTGTCGGCCGGTTTCTATAGCCAATATGAACTACGAACCGCACATGCGCAGATGTTGCTCTCATGCCACTAGCAAAGTTGCTCGCTTGCAACGTTGTAAAGCCGCCGGGGCTAACCCTCCGGCTGCTAGTTTTGTGTGCGAACACCATTAACCTTATCACGTACGACAATATACTTACAACTTTACAATGTACGACAGCTGTGACAATATGACTTGTATTTAAAATTACCAATAAATAACTATTTAATGTATATTTTTACTACTATTACATTTTACGTGTGTGATGCGCTTTATATGCTTATACAAAGACCTTCGACGTTGATTAACCAGACTATGAACCAAAACAATTGCTATGGTCTAGAATTATTAGTCTTAAGTCTAGTCAAAATTTTGTACAGATATTGTGTTCGGATTGTATTGCCTTAAAGGGAAAATCTCTGTAGACAAATGTCATCATTAAACAACATTTTGAAGTTACACAACATTTGCTATTTTTTCTTTTATAAACACATACCAATTCCGTTCTCAAGTTAAAATTTAATTCACTCCTCAAAATATATTTTCGCAGAACAACATTACTAAAACAGCACTTACATCCATCCAACCCTAGTTAGGTAACCTCATATTTTAAATAGTAACTAAATAGACCACAGAAGAAATATAAAGTGATATAACAGTAAAATAAAACGATACAATTCTCATAGCACGCAAGTCCATTGGCTTTTACGAGAGGGCCGACGTTAATGTAATCACACACATGCGTATAACAGAAAGGTAATCGTATATAGGGGTCGCAAAGACCGTGCTAAACATATCAAAATAAGAGGTGTACATTTTATTGGTTAATTAAAAAATCTTACTTGACTGCCTGGTTGGTCTAGTGGTAGCAAGCGCAACTGCTGAGCACGAGATTCTGGGTGCAATCCTCAGGCAAAGTGTTATTGTGTTTTTCCATTAGAATAGTCTCAGTAGCAGCACAGAGACTGGAATTGTGCTCGATTAATGGCAATAGGCTCGCACCCTACGTAATACTTACTTATAACATAGTCGGCATAACGTGGGTGTACTCTATACACCTCTACCTACTCCCTCTAGGAAATACAGGCGTGAACATGTATGTATGACATACATATACAAATTAGCAAAATTTGACAAAGAAACCCTATTTATTTATTTATTTACATTAAATAGTACGGCCTAAGCCAATTACACTATTCAATCACAATATCAAAAAAAAAAACAAATACAATTACAATAACACTTTCACGCCTTCATCTCACAATACTTCAAACAATCTGACAGTAATGACTAACCTATGTGTATTGTGTAACCTTTTGAGTCTTGAGTCGTGATAGCCTAGTGGTGGTGACCGTTGACTGGCAAGTCAGTGGTCTCGGGTTCGAACCCAAGGCGCGCACCTCTGACTTTTGGTAAGTGCGTTTTATAAATTAATTATTGCTTACTCCGTGCCTCGGAAAGCACGTAAAGTTGTTGATCTCGCTCCGATCATGTCGGAAGGCCGTCCCATCGGACAATGAAAGTGAGGGCATAGAGAGTGCACCTGTGTTTGCGGCACACTTGTGCACTATAATATCTCCTGCGTAATTGGCTAGTCTCCGTTGAGATTGGCCGCTGTGGCCGAAATTCGGTCAGGAGAATATTAACCTTTTGCAACCCTTAAATATGACTGCACCTGTCTCTAACACGTTGTATAATATCTATATGGATGCGCGCTGCAAAAATCACTGTACCGTACCCTTTGGCTTGTCTCGTTCTTAATAGAAGTCGGCACGAACGTGAAAGTTTTTCACAATTCGTTTTTGATATGTGGTTTGATACGGTAATTGGATTTTTCGAAAACGTATTTGGATTTTACTTAAATCTAAATAACTAAATCGTTATTCTTTGTGTATTTCTTAGACTGATGAATGACCGCTTTTATAGGCTTACGTGAAACGCACATAATTTATTATTATAGTAAGTATTTATAGTATACGCATGTATGTATGTGATTTATGATTAAAAAACTAATCGAATACAACTTAGTTATATGATCTGAAAGATTACTCTTGAATCACAAACCTAATCATGTAATCCTCATTGTAAAGTTCGTGTTAAGGTGCGTGCCAATTAGGGATTAAGGATTATTTGCATTGTAAGAACAGGATTTTCATTGAGATCGTGATTTAAGAGTAAGTTCCTTGGAAATAACTTGTATAAAATAATATTAACTCAATAGATGGATACTTACCTAATTTAATATTTTTTAAACATTTCTGAAAACGTCTACGTCCTGTTTACAACGTATTTGGAAGTTATTACTTAAGTTCTTATTAAAATAAAGCATGTTCATTTAATCTGATTTAATCTAAGCATGTTTTGTGTAAAAAAATACTTATATTGTGGTGAATTCTAAATGAGTTCCAAATAAGTTTTTTCAGTAAATTAGGTACATATTTGATAGTCTTATTATAAAATGAATTAAATTCGGTACAGAATATTTGTAATACAACGTGCAAACAAAATTTCCTAGATACGCTGGTTGCAATCGTTGGATTTTGCGGCGTGTTTTGATTCCAAACTTAATAGAGTGGGTCACGCAAACCTGACAACTTTGGGTCGCTGTCGCACTTTTGTAAACACCTTTTGTTTGTATCTACATGCAAAACTATATTCAAAGAATAAAAACGTGTTTTTATCCGTAGTGTTTATTACTTTTGTTTTTTTTACAACATATAGTATGGTTTAAATTATAAAATTATCTTTAACGTGCATATATTTTAAGAAAGTGTCAGAATTGACGTACAGCCCATTAATTTTACGCCCATTTTTACACGGTACAACCCCGATTGTTCCTACTATTAGGCTCAAAAAGACATGATAGATATAACAAAAAATCCTACAAAACCATAATATATTTACTTAAAAGCTTAGGAAGCAAATTACATAATAACTAACTTAAGTTTCGATTCAATAATTATAATTAGTCCATCAAATGTACCCTAATATTTTAATACTTATTTCATATTGGTATCCTAGAAATAACAGCAAAGAACTAGTATTTATTTCCAGAATTCGACCAACAGCGTCGTAAATTAAATTGAAACTGAAATTCAATTTGAAGTCTTCGAAAGTATCGGATTGTATAAGAGTAAACAATATGGTGTATGGCTTACTGATTCTTAGTTTTCTTTTTAAAAGATACTATTAGAATGCCTCTAGCAATACTAAGTGGAGTCGGCTAATGTAAGATGAGCTCCTTCTCTCCCCTTTACAGCTTTAAACGCAGATGCGGGGAAGGCTTAAAGGGGTATAAGTGGGGGTCTATCTTTCTGGTTTAGTTATCGTCTGATCGCATTGCGTCTGGGTGGTCGATAGTATCGCTTTGTTTGCACTTCTATCTCTCGGCGTCTTTCGTACAATGATGTATTGCGCTTTTAAATATGTAGGTACTTAGTATTCGTACGGTACGGACTTAAAGTTCTTGAATGTAATTTGAAAATACTTTTGCAGTAACTAGTCGATAATATATTTACCTTACCTGTTTGATTCTAATTATAGTTTTGATAAGAGATATCGAATGTAACAACAAATTAATTGTTTTTAGGGTTCCGTACCTCAAAAGGTAAAAACGGAACCTTATAGGATCACTTTGTTGTCCGTCTGTCTGTCTGTCTGTCTGTCTGTCTGTCTGTCTGTCAAGACCTTTTTTCTCAGGAACGCGTGGAGGTATCAAGCTGAAATTCATATCAAATACTCAAGTCTATGGTCTCTTGGAGCTGTGAAAAAATCAAACTTCTAAGTCAACGCGATCAAAAGATACTCCCGTTTATGCCGCAAATTTTCGACACTCGCAAGGGAATCAAAACCTACAGGGTACTTCCCGTGAACTCAGAATCTTGAAATTTGGTACGAAGCAACGTCTTATAACACAGATAAAGGAAAAATTGCGAAAAGCATAAATTTTTAGTTACATCATATAATAAAAATATTTTTAATAATTTTAAACTTATTACCCCTTTACTCATGAACGCGTAGTGGTATTATATTGAAATTCTTAACAAATACTCAAGTCTATAATATCTTTAAGCTGTAACAAAATCAAACTTCTACGTCAACGCAATCAAAAGATACAGCAATTAAAGCCGCATATTTTGAAACTCGCAACTACTCGCAAGGGAATCAAAACCTAAAGGATACTTCCAGACGACCTGGAATCTTGAAATTTGGCATGAAGCAACGTTATAAAGTACACATATAGGAAAAATTCCGAAAATCTTAAATTTTTAGTTACATCACATAGTATATTTTTTTTAATAATCATAAACTTACTAGCTGACCCAGCAAACGTTGTTCAGCGATTAAAAAAAAAAACAGATGTTGGCCGATTCTCAGACCTACCCGATATGCACACAAAATTTCATGCAAATCGGTTCAGCCGTTTCGGAGGAGTTTGGAAACAAACTTTTACTTATATACCTACAGGTTTGTACGGAACCCTCGGTGCGCGAGTCTGACTCGCACTTGGCCGGTTTTTTTTTTTTTATAGTATAAATATTTTATAATAAAAGCCTATCAGGCTTGGATTGGTCCCGGCTCTCATGACGACATGACGGAGTCAGTTCTCTCATAAACTGCTGATAACTGATCTTACTTTTGAATACAGTATTCCTTTGGATTGCGGGGGTCAGATAGTCAATTGCTTCGTAGAATACTGATATTCAAATACATCTAGTTAGATTAGAAGCCGATCTCAACAAAGTTTGTAAATAATAAGGCTAGGAGGATAACGATGATAATAATTTATAAACTCGCATTTGACTACTATCTTTCCTAATGTAAGCGATGATGCGATCTACGATGGTACACGCTTAGCTAAAAGAACGCTTTTCAGTCTAGACTTAAGGACTCCTAGATTAAAGTCATCGAGTATCTCAAATTCTGAATATTAAAGTATTAGTATCTAGTGTCAAATATTATAATGCGCATTGAATGCCAGAAGACTGGATTAACTTCAGTTTTCTTAAGCAAAACGTCTCATGTATCAAAGCAGTTCGGCTTTTCATTTCACTTGAAGCCGATAAATATCAGGTTTCATCTTTGAGCCGTTTGGGGTAGAAACAATTCTTAACCTTTTGAGTGCTTGTGTTCTATATAAACCAAAAATTGTCGTGCTCCACGCGCCACAATTTTTATTTAAACAAAAAAGACGTGTCGTGTCGGGACTAGATCGTCGGATAGAAGACTGGCGTTCAAAAGGTTAAGAATTGTTTCAACTAGCCAGACTAGTCGGCAGTATGCAGATTTTTTTTTCGGTCACAGCGGCAATTTTCCACGAAAATTGGCCATCGACGCAAGAGATATGATAGTGCACAAGTATGTGTCGCTAAGTAAGTTAGCGAACATAGGTGCACTCTATTCTCTTACTCCCTTAGTCCGATGGGACGGCAATCCGACGATTGGAGAGAGATCAGGTGTATGACCATCGGTTTTACGTGCTTTCTGAGGCACGGAGCAAGTACTAATTAATTTATAATACGCACATAACTTACGAAAAGTCTTAGGTTCGAATCTGAGACCTCTGACTTGCCAGTCAACGGTCATACCACTAGGCTATCACGACTATTACTCTCTGGTCTGCTCTCTGGTTACGCCATCTCGTAGCTGATTCTTTAGTTTAACAATCAGCACAACCACTTACACTTGAGCATGCTATATAATGTACTAGTACGTAGCAGGGGCATGCCTGCCATACATTTTTCCAAAGCCGGCCAAATTCCTTCAGACAAATAAAGTAATAAAACAATATTATGTAATCAATTTTTTCTTCAATGTAACCTTTAAAAAGGTTGGTAGGCTTGTACTGTTGTTAGGTAGGTACTAATCACGCCACTGGTACTTTGTAGTTGTACTAAATCACAAAAAAAATCCCACTTCATTACACGCATTGTAGGCTCCAAAATTTCGAGGTCTAGTAATCTAACATAATTGATTTATGATCCCATATTTTTACTAACAGCCTTGTAACTGAGATGAATGTAACCTATTAACTTAATGTACGTATTGTGTTATTCTTAAAAACTTATGTATAATATATTTTTTAGTTTTCTATCGTAACGAGTCTATTCACAGCAAAAAGTTGCGTTAAATTGGAAAATCACTGAACAGCGACGTCTGAGAAAATTACATTTCTTTTCACGCAGTAACTCTGCGGGTTCGAGCAATTTTGTGTTATTGTATAAAGAGCAATAGGAAAAATATTTAATAAGACGCTATAAGGGTCGCTGTTAAAGTCGCCTCTTACTTCAATAAATCGCGCAGTCTATTTATCAGCTTAGACGCGGCTGAGACTTGTTATAAAAATAGTTTGAGATAATATCTAGGGTAAGTTTGTAAACGGACTAGACCGACACAAAAAATGATGGCCGTAATTCAAAGATAAGAAAGAAAAGGTCGTGAAAAATAATTTTATGATACAATCTATATAATTCTTTGTAATTTTGTGAAATGTTTGATAGATAACTAGATATCTGCATATATGTACATAAATATCTAATTTTTCGTCAAGTTTGTCATTTTGTCAAATATTGACAGCATTATTTAATGTGATATTTGCGGTAAAGTGATAGCCGTCTGGTGCCCTAAGGTGCCGTGTGGTTTCTGGCCTAAAAATAGAATTACCCCTACTCATCCCGAAGGTGTCGTAAGAAGCTAAAAAGGGAAAAATCTGGAGGATGGGCAGCAACATCCAACTTTGTAATAGCAACCATCTGCTACTGCGATCGCCAACCCGCTTGCCCAAAGCGTGCCGATTACGAGCAAACAACTTCTAATAAGCGCACAAAATAAGTGATGCGTATGAGAAGAGGCCTATGTCCAGCTGTGGACTGATATAGGCTGTGTAGATAAGTAGGTGGGATGGCCGTCTTCGATCTGCACTTAGAGTTATCGCTTTCAACATTTATATTCCTGCACGGGACAAATTTTATATGATTGTGAAAATATATGTCTATAACTGCAACCACGATACCAAGGAAAATCCCAGTATACTTTTTCACACAACACCACACAGATATTGTATGTTAAATATCATTACGTTATAGTGTAATGATGGTGTGTAATACTATAGCAGTTCATTAGGCAATAGAAAATCAAACGACATTGTACGAACTGTTTCACCCCCGACCGGGATGTTGAAGCACTCTAACTTTATTAAAAGATTACTTATATACCTTGACTTAAATATATCTTGCCATCTTTTAATCCTATTCAGGTAAAATTGAATTGCGAATGAGATTTCAGCCAAATCGTGAATAGACGCCAAATCATTGAGCTAAACTGGGACAAAGTTCTTTACACAACAAGATAAATCAATCAATCAACTCAGCTTATTACAATCCACTGCTGTACTGCATTTCCTAATTCGTGCCACAAAACCAAGCTAATTTGTAATCCTAACTAATCATTTAAATGTGAAAGTGTGCATGTACGTTGTCAAGTGTACAGAAAAGGATGTAAGGTACCTTTCATCCCGAATAAAGTACTGTTCCCGAGGAAAACAACAGTAACGTTCTTTGATAAAAGATGGCGCCACTTGTCTTTTGAATCTCGATTGAATTCTATATTAACGTGAGCGAAAAGCTAAATAATAGTAAAACATTTATGTCAAAGAGGCGGTCAGTTACAATAAAAGTTTCAAAGTAACTTTTCTTTCTTTTATCCAAAACAAAAGTGCGTAAGATTTGACAGAAATGTATTTGCATAAGAACTCCTTTACTTCAACTTTATGTCTTTATCGTAAGAGAGCTCTGAGACTCCGAAATTCACATTACTAGGCGCGTTATTTCGGCAGCACGTTAATTCTCGGCTCAGCGTAATCAAGTTAACAAAACTTCGCGACTTATTCCCGACTGGCTAATGAACAAACTCGTTGCAAGTGCAGGCTTAGGACGTGTCTCAAATTACATATTCAAGTCACTGATGAGTAGGATTATACGTATTGTTTTGTTGATCTGCGTATGTAAAAGTTGGTATCTTATTAATTCTTCGGAAGTGTTCATGGAAAGGATTTTGCGTTCTCCTCTTGTGAGAAACGCGAAAATATTGTTTTTCTGTGCGGTTCACAATTATTATACATCGAGGAACATCTAGACTAATATTAGATCGACAGTTGACTCGGGTTGTTCAATTATCATGAATACAAAAATGAGCACGCACCCGAACGATTTGAAATTCCCTTTGAAAATCTGGCCACTATTGACCAATAAATTAGTTTTTACCATGCGACTAGCTTGCATCAGCTCTTAATCTTTTTACAATTAATTTGTCTATTATGGCATTGGCACAAAAGTAATGCCCCATAATTATGCCACGTGCCATTTTTTTGGTTCATCATTTCAGCCGGAAGACGCCCACTGCTGGGCATAGGCCTCCCTCTTTTTTTTGGTTAAATCTTTAATATTAAGATTGTATTTCTTTACTATGGTTGTTTATAGTGTTTTTCTTCTGCATGTTTTGTACTTTTGGTCTGTTTGACTGATAAATTTTTTAACCATCCATGTCCATTCTAATCTGTATCCAAATCTATAACTATTTAAACTTTTGGCAAACAATTTGGTGTAGACCAATTTCATTATTCTAGTATACATTTTATATTCTGTATTTACAATCTAACATATTCATTTAAAATCTGTTTTTAAATAATTCATTGTTTTTCCAGATTTTGAAAGGGAAAATGAAAAATTCGTTTGCACGGAAGTTGAATTTATTCCAATTGAATTGTAAATAAATGTTTTACAGAATAATGGGCAACATGCACTTTGTTCTCGTTTTGATGGTCGTATTGATTTTGCAGTTTTAATGGTCAGATTTATCGATTCGGTGTTTTTTGTTTCAAATAAAGCAGTGGATTTTATTATTAAGTTCAACTAATACTACAGTTTACGTAGTCACAATAAAGTAGACTACTATATAAATAATTGATTGTTATAAATATAGAAAATACTTCTTGACTTTCCTCTCAAATTCATCCAATAAAGGGCAATTACGAATACCATGCGGAAGGGAATTGCATTACCCGCATTTTGCGGATAGTGTAAAAGTACAACGAGACTTTAATAATATTTAAAATATTTTGATGAATCTCAATAGCTTTTTAATATAGGTAAATTACATTTTAAGGTAACATTAATTTTGTTTTGCGGTACCAAATGGTTATTCCAAAATGATAGGCTTGCATTATTTTGATAATCATCTGACCAGTGGGCCGCTACAGGTTAATTGTAAATGGTATGAAAATACAACAATAATAAATAAAAACATAAGGCTTTATTTTTTTTTACTTATCTTTATTTTTATAATCTACAGTTTACTATCAAGTAAATCCTTTCTATGTTGTTCGCCTGCGCATCCGGTAGGAAACAGTACTGACCTGGCCAGTACTTCATCGATAGAATCTTGTCTATTATGTCTAATGCCTAGCCCATGTAACGTCGCGTGCGCCACCTCTGCCGCTAGCTTACATATTGGTGTTATTAATACCATCTGAAATTAGTATTGTTGTTTAACTGATAATTTTACCTGCAGCACCTTTATTTTAATAATAATAAATATTTTTCTCTCTTCTGCGTCTTCTGGACAACTTATCTATTTATATTACCTATCTTTTTTTTATTAACTTTCAAGTATGAAATTCCTTTACCAACAATCATCAAACAAAGCACGTATGGGCACGTACAGTCATGAGCAAAGATATGTAAATACAAACTTTTAACAAACGTACCGATAATATCTTTAGCGTGTATTATTAAGAAAATTAGGTATATAACCGATAGAAAAACCATACCTTCTACATATAGACATACATTAGTACTTCTATATTATTCAGATAACTATTTATATGGAATTTCAAAAGTGCAAATGAATACAAGTCTGTACTCATGATTATACGTATATAATGAGTTCGTACTGGGATGAGTATTATTGGGTTCATAGTTCAAGAGTAACCCTCCTGAAAAAAAAACACGCTACAGTCAAAAATAAAGTAGGTACGTAGGTTTTTACATACCCGTCGTCCATAAGGCCTGGTATAAAACTTCATGCAACAACTTTCTAAGACACCAGAATAATTATAATAAAGAAATGTCATGTTTTTTTTATTTGCCACTTCCTTGGGATCCAATTCAACGAATTGCAAACAAGAACGTTTATGTAAGAAATCGTGGCCTTTCCTCACTAGGCCTATTAGTCTTCTAATACCTAATAATCATAAAATAATATGATTAGAAGCTATAAAAACATTAAGAACAAAATATATTATAAATACAATAAATTTTAAACACAATCCTGACCTCAAATGTATTATTATATAACGTGCTTCTAAATTATCTGCCACGGTTGCAATGGGAGAAAGTATTGGGTAGGTATATAGATACAATAGTGAAGAAATTTCGTACCCCGAACAGTAAAAAAAAAATTGGAGCATGGAGCAGAATTAGACCTACACAATAAAACGCAGGTAAAAGAAAAAAAAATTATGACGTTAGATAAAAAAAATTACTTCACTATTGTATTATTAATAACCAATATTATCTCCCATTGCAGCCGTGGCAGATAATTTAGAAGCACCTTATATCAACTCATTGCAAAGTTCATCGCCCCTTTCGCGATTTGGTTTCGTGCTTCAAGAGTAAATCCCCAGAGCTGAGAATCAAAGGTTTGTAGGTCATGTATAAATGTAGACAACAATAGTTTTCGTAAAGTGAGATGTATTTATGTTAAGAAAACTATTGCAGCATTGTAATGAGCCAAAGAAAAAAAACTATAGAATTAAATAAAATAACAAAATTTTTGTAGGTATACAACTGCACAGGGGAGGTTCCGGAGCTGGTCTCTTAAGAGTACCCGGGACCTCTCTCCATGCGCTGATGGTGATCGCCGGAGTGATTTTAGTGAGCTAAGAATCCAACACTACTCGGTCTCTTCCCCGGAGGCCGAGTGCCTTTTGAAGGTTTTCCCCGTAAAAAAAAATAGGTAAGTATTCAACTAAAATGGTAAATTTATATACATCCCATCTGTTGGTAAGTGGATACCGTAACTAGCAAGTATCATGATGCCGCCGTTGTATCACTGCCGATTTGGGCAAAAAAGGGAAGATGAATGAAGAGTAGGGGAGATTAACGAAGGCTATGAGAGAGGCTTGTAGGCTATTTTTGCTGATGGTTTTACCATCATAAACCTTACCTAATCCACATTGTTACTACACTAACCACATATCTGTGCTCCCTGGTATAGACCACATGGACGACATATACCTAAATCCAATGTTAATAATACATTTAAAAAATCCCAAACCAATCTTAGATTCCCGCAGGTTACTTAAAAATTTTACGTGGGTTCGGTCTTCGTGGTTCGGCCGAAACAAATCAAACAATCAAGTAATTGACCGACCCGTTTCTAGTCAATACTAGAGTTAGCTAGCGGTTCTCTGGAGAATACGCAGTTTCTAAAAAATAAACTTTGAAGAGTTTAAAGAATGTAACAATTATCAAAATAATGAAATTTTCGCTAAAGTAAGTAGGTGGTGTTATGTTATATGAAAGTAGATAGCCTTATATGGAATCTATGGGAAAGCAATGGACTTATGTGGGATCGGGATGTGATATATAAATGGGCTTGACTTGTAAAAATATTGTATTTTCGAATGTCTTCACTTTTGTAAGTGGTAGAGCCTGACCGGACCGCATCTCTGTGAGAGCTAGTGTACAGAGCTCTTACAAAAGGGCGGTCAGTGAAGAGAACCAGAGGCCTTATCCCCCTCCCTTAACCTCCCGTCTCTTTCTATTATAAAGAAAATATATACTCGAAAACAGCTAAGTTTTATTTATTTATATTAAGGACTTTTAACAAAATATATATAAAAAGAAACTTACAAGAAACAAACATACAAGATACGCGCGGAAAACATACCCCTTCCTAACAGTCGGGTAAAAATGTAATAGACTATAAATTCAGAACTATGAATATTTTGTTGTATAAACTTGAAGAATTCATTATACCTGTGTAAAAATATGTTCAAGAGACAAATTATGTGTATAGTTTTGATAGACATTGTTTATTATTATAAAACGTACCTTTATTAAGTAAATATATAAGTTCATCAACTTACTTATGGAATAAAAATTAAAAACGTACGGAATCCTCCCAGAGTTCCATGCGCACGGCCAATCTTCGGGCATAATTTTATCTGACATATCTAAAACAAATTGATTTACACATTAATTTAAAAATATATCCACGAGGATGGTATAAAATATTTTTGTAAATTGTGTCCCAACAAACCAATGTTTGAGTTATTGCAAGATTGTGAAATAATTATGTTTAAATTACAAAGTAAAACAATGAGATTTATTATCCAATTTCCGTTATGGCGTCGCGTTATATGTATACGATCCATGCTTCGAATTCAACAATGGAAACTTATCGATCTCATTATTTTTCTACTATAAAATATGATGTCGTATATCAAGGCGGCGGCGATGAATCATGGCCAACACCATGAATATTGGTAATACATTTTGCGCATGTTCCGACTTTTTGATAACGGTCGGTGTAAATAGGTTTTAGCAGAAGAAAGTTTTTTTTAAATGTTAAACGTAATGGGAAGAAATTTAAAAACTGGGTAAACAACTATTTATTGTGTTACCAATGACCAATAGACTTGGTCTAGAGTAGTATTTATATTGATAGAAAATAAGTAAAAATTTTTTTTACGTAAAACGTTTTTGTCATCAGAACTAGTAGTTATGTACCAAATATCAGATCAACAGGAAGGGGGTAAAATTTCAATTACTAAATTTGAACCAAACAAATAAGTAACAAACAGGGCAAGCTAAATAAAACCGTTTAATAAGAAAACTAAAAAACAGAATTATTTTTATGAGAAAGATTTTCTTATAATACGTATTGTTTACTGATATAAAACATGCTACATTGTTACTAGAATATTGTATTTACAACAAGGAATTAATTATACACAATATGAATGTATCGCAAACGCGGAACGTCTTGTCTTGCCTCGTTGCTGTAAAAGCTAATGAATTATTTCTTGTACCAAAGAGTTTCCTACTTTGACTGAGAAACGTACAAAGAACGCGTTATTTAAACTTCGTGGTCTTTAGAACTACAAGACGGCCATGACTTCAGAGTAATTTTAAAAAGCAGTCTTGAATGCGCTGGTAGAATTGCAATTAGTGGGATCGGTCAAGTTCAAATTGGATCTTTACCAACTTCGCAATAAATGGGATCCGGAGCAAATTGTATTCTAGCTTTTTAAACAGCTTTTATGTTGGATCTATTGTAAAACGTTGATTAGGGAACCAGAAAACGAGCCTTTCAGATCAATTTCATTGAATTTTGAAACCGCAAAAGCCGCATACCTCGTTTAATGATGAATAATACAAAACTAGGGGAAATTACGATTCAAGAATTTTGACCTCTCCATTTATTATTGATAAATTCTATGAGAAATTCTTTTAAAATTGTTATTTAACTGGTTATTAACTAAATTCTATGTTACCCAATTGCAAAAAAAACCTAACTAATTTTGGTATTACTTTAGTACAAACAATAGTATTCTAATCCTACTAACTATATTGACAATTAGCCTAATAAATAATCGTAAGAATTAACAAATTATAAACAAAAATTACGCGTAGATCACAGTTGTCTGCAGGTAGTGGGCCAAAATCATCATCCTACAAAAAAAGAACGAAATCATAGATGTTCCGGAACAAACGAGATAAGAGTACTGTATTACAGTTTCACAAGTTTCAACAACGAAGTTTCTCTTGAAATTCGATTAAAAGGTACCGCAAGCCTTTTACCCAGAGTTGTTCGTAAAAGTGCGGTAGGTATTAGGTATATATATAGAGTAGTTTGTGCGAACTCTTGTGTAGCCACAGTAGCATTGTTACACGTTGAATTTGATTAGTGCTTACTCTATTTGTGTCCTCCAAATGAATTATTTTGTTGTTTTCGTAACATTATGAATGTTTTTTTTTTTAAAAAAACGCAACGCACGAATTGATACTTTTTTAAATAGTTTATTTAAATTTATTATTGTAAATGATCTGACACTTTGGTTCACTTTGGTTTACATCAAAAGGCCCCTTTTCCCATCACAATGCGAGAAGAATCTATTTTATTCCTTTTATACTATCAACGTTTGTAACGAAACTGTTTTGATGGGGTAAAAGAAAACATATTTAGATGTAAATTTTGTGAACATCTAAATTCTCGTGTTTGGTTAAATTAATAAAAAAAAAAGATTTGATTTTCTGGTCAATGTGGGGCATTTGTAGTCCAAATATTGTCTGTTATTGTGTATTTATAATAAACCCCAATATGTGTGTTCTAATTGCAAAGTTAGAAATGCTAGCCCTCTAAGCCGTACAATGGGTAGTTGTAACTACCATCTCAGATGGTTGAATGTGGAAGAAAATTTCGATAACACGGGCGAGACCACGAATATTTTACTGCAGAGGGCCTGGGGGCTTTATCCAATAAGTCAGTTCAAATCACGGTCGCGATCGTTTTTTTTCTACAAATTTCGAACTTCAAAGAAAAAGTTTAGCAACAAGTTCTTGAACAAAAATGTTCATGTTTTTTCGATGCCGTAAAAATAAAAAAGTATAATATACATACATAGACTCACGCCTGTTTCCTAGAGGGGCAGGCAGAGACAACGGATTTCCACTTGCTACGATCCTTGTATACCTCTTTTGCCTCATTCACTCTCATCACGTTCTTCATACATGCTCGTCGGTTTAGGGTACTCCTGACCTGACCTTTCTCAAGGACATCCCCGACTTGGTCATAGAATGTTCGTCTAGGTCTTCCCCTTCCAACTGTACTATTCACCCTTCCCGTATAAGTATAATAATTTATTCGTTATTTTGAGTGCACAGCAGGACATTCACTCACTAGGTATTTAATATTTTTTGTGCTTTAAGATTTTCATAACTCATTCCTCTCCAGCTTAAAATAGGGACAACCTATATATGTCACTGTCGCGCCTCTTATCCTGGTTTCTTTACGAACGATATAATTTGGGGAAAACCGCAATTACCCCTAATATATTATGGCTTCACGATTGCAGCATGATGTTATCAGTTGACGGTACCCATCAACTGAATTTATTGTACGTACTTTGTGTAGAATGAAAGAAAAAGTTTGTTTGTAGTAGTACATTTTTTACCTTGTAATTTTTTTTAACGGTGGTTCACACTAGGTTTTTTCTTATCCTTATAAGTAAGATCCCAACATTAATTCCGAGGTCGGCAAATTAGGTTTTTCATTAGTACCTAAGTCTTTTGTCCAGACATTTTTAAGACTTTTTTAAATAGAAGTTTCAGTAATGTATTTTTTATTTTCAATAATTCATTGTTTTTTTTTGTTTAGTTATCTTTTCCCCAGGTAATTGTCAGTAGCATCTTTGATTTAACTCTGCCTAAATCTTCGGGAAATCCAAGCGGAATGAATGGAGCCGACCAAGTTCTAAATTAACACAGGATTTTTAGTCCAAAGTTGACCTCCACGCGGGCAAAGCAGCAGGAAAAGTTATGATACCATAAATAACATTTTGTTGTTAAACTAAAAGATAATTATTATACTTTAAATTTAACAGCAAATTTTAATTACAAATAGTTTCTAGAACGAAAAACAAAAATAATGTACCTATTAACCATCTACCTACATAAAAGAACTACCTACCTACCCACCGTTTACATTCGCTCTTTTACATGAGTAACTTTAGCTCTTATAATCATTAATCTACACGCTCGCATTGCATGTTCTGCAGCGAATTGTATTTTGTAATTTAATTTTCTTGTTACAAGGTTCAATTCCGAAGTTGGTGGGATTCACGAATGCATAACCGTATATCAGAAATATTGCATTAGCGTCGAAAACAATATTAAGATGATTAGAAGTGCAATGTGCTGTGGTTGGGCAGTCCGCCAAGCCTACTACTTTATTATTTGCATTTGCAAATTCGCGCCATCCTCCGCCATTGTGACAATTTTCGAACAACTGTCTCATATATTTTACACTACTGGACATTTTAAGTGTAACATTTTTCCAATTTTTAATATTTTTCTATTATGTAAGTTTCAACATGTTATTATTGATTTTCCCACGGCTGTCCTTTCGTGGTACTCATTTTGCTGGGATAAAAAGTATCTTATAAGACTCTCCAGGTCATAAATTATCTTAATGCAAAAAATAATTCGATCAGTTGTTCCGTTGCTGCTTAAAACTAACACCAACTGTCCAAGGGAGCAAGGCTCGACGTGATTTTTTGCACAGAGATATTTTATAGGCCGTAGTTAAAAAATACTTATGTCAATTTGTCAATAGGGTACTTTATATCCTACCCTAAAATAAAAAAGCAGATGTGTAGTATTGTTGTTGCGGTATTGATCAATCAAGTGTAAACTCCACTAATAGGTACCCTTTTTTGAAATAATTGTCACTCTTTATTCAAAAAAACTTTATGTACACCTAACACTGTCCGCAAGTGTACGGTGCACGCGCGGGTTTTCTGTAGTCTATTGTCTGGAAAATTCAAGACCTTAATCTTCTGAGCGTTTCACGTACGTAGGTTTATGATGTCTACACTCTCGAGCGGTGGGTAAGCTGATCTAAAGTGTTACAATGACTGGATAGGATAGCTAAGCTTTTATATTATACATTCAAAGGAACTTTCCTATCTTTGCATTGATGAAAAAGTTTCAAGTGAGTGTAAATGTTAGCTAGTTACAATACATTGATCATTTCATACAGACTGTATTTATTTTTTTCAGTGAAGTCCGTGACGTGCGCCGCCGCGTAAACGCCCTTTTGAAAATGGACTCCGTTTGAGTTCGAAACTAGTTGGGCATTCCCGAAATTAATCAGTGAGTACAGCCGTTATAATTTTTAATAATACACTTGATAGCTTTATTGGTTATAGTTTTTATTGGATATTTTCATTTATAACTCTATATCTATCTATCTAGTCTAGATTAGGTGATTATTCTATTACCCGATGTTCTGTGAGAGGGTGGTACTACATTGTTTGAGTCGCCCCATTCATATAAGGGAAGGTTCATATCTGACGGAACATGCGTCGCGTATTATCGGTCGCGTAACGCCAGAACAGACAAATGTATAGAAAAACACTTGACCGTTCACACTCAACCGATGATACGTTAGTGCGACTGATGATACGCTCGGCGTATTTTACGTTAGATATGAACCTTCCCTTAGGCTCCACATAATCACTGTGTTTTCTTTCCAAAAAATCCATCAAATTCTACAAGTTATCTTACCCAGCTAAAATAATTACTCTTTTGTGTAAAAAATGTTAACATAACACCATCTGCAGTAGCTCCTAGTCAGCTAGAAAGAGTTAAGACCATACAAATTGCTATTACGTAATCTGTTTTCTTAGCTTTTAAAACTTTGTGGAGTTAACCCTCTGTTTTATAGCTAGCAAGTTTGTTTTAAAAGATTATATTTTACCCCGGAATATGTGATATTTAAGGGGTTATTAACTTGAATAGTGGTTCATTAATTTTGGCGTTGTTAGCGTAGTGGTTGACTAGGACTATACAAGTTCCGGGTTTCAATTTCTGGGTTCCTTTCCGGAATTACTAAAACTGGCCCTGTTAAATTAAAATACCTATCTCCGCTTAGTAAATACTACTTATACTAATTAATGCCTTACATCAGAAGATTTAAGGTAAATTTTATAGTTGTCGTATGGTTAATGAACAACCTGGTGTCAATTTAAACCGCCTGTACGCCTCTGACACACCTTTGAAAAATCTTTCAAATGTGTTGGTTTCCTCACGAAGTTTTTCACCGTTTTAATAATTAATTTCTAAAACGCACATGAATTAAAAAAGTCAGAGGTGCGTGTCTGGGTTTCGCACCTATGACCTCTGAATTGGCGGTCATACCATTAGGCTATCACTGCTATTTATAATAAAGAGTTAAAATAAATAAATAATAACACCATACCCTTTCAGAATAAAATCGCAATAATATATTTAATTCGTAATTGATGCGGGCCAGCAATCCGCATAGGAGAGTCCCAAAAATGGAAACATCCGAGGGTCGATTAGGTCGCAGTCCGGTGACAGAACGTTATGGGATGATGAAAAAACGGACAACCCACGTTCCTTTTTATTTATTACGGCTACGGGGCCGGTATTTTTTACGGCCTTTTTAAGGCTTTCAAACTGGATGTGCGTGGAGTTTTTTACGTAACTGTACATTTGTGTTCGCTAGTAGACTTTGTAAGAGATTTAGTTTAATGTTTATTTTGTATAGGTTAATTTAAACTGCGAAGTATAGTCGTTAGTTGTTTAAAGTGTAGAATTAAGTAGTGTTACATATTCATAGGTGCACTGTCCCGACAACAGACACAGTAAAAAGAACGATAGCATGAATCATATGTGATTCATGGGACAGGGATTGAAACTCATGGGACTGGGAATAAGGGAACTATTAGAATGGAAAATACTTACGTCTTAGAAAGGATGACACACAGTCGCTGAATCACGGGAGCTATAAAGCACCCGAAACGTCAACAAAACGCGACTATTTTATGCTGAAAAAGTCGTTTTATCAGGCATTTCTAAAGTTCGAAATTTTAAAAAAGAATCGATCAAACCGAACATGAATCTGTGACCTACTGGGTAAACCTTCATTCGCTCTACCACTAAGCCATTTGTGATTCCTCCCGTGATATTGAAATTCTGTTCCACATTCAACCATCTCAGATGTATCTATGTAGATTGTTTTATTCTTTCTAGAAATGTCGAACTTTAGTAAGAATAAATAATTGTGTATGTAGGTATGTATTAAACAGACAGATCTTTTATATTGTAAAAAAATCTTATGAGGATAAAGAACATGTGAAATTGATGATCACAATATTGTGATGGACCACAAGAAGCTGATTTATTGAGGTCACAAAACTTTTTTGTTTTCTTTTTCAGATTCCTTTAACCCTATTAAGGTTCTTTGTTTTACGGCTTTGTCCCGCTGGTCGTGAGCTTATTTCAATTCAAATAATATTCAAATACGAAGGTCATAGGACTTAATTTGATTACCATTTTTTCCTTTTTTTCTCTGAAAATAAGTAAATTCATGACTGCTATTCGTTATTGTTTCATTAATAATTTTCTATGCAATTTCGTGTTGGATTTTTTGTTATGAATTAATGGTTTGCTTTTAAGTATTTGCTTACTTTATATATACATAACCATTTTTATAAAGTATATATGCATTTATGTGAACACTAGAGTCTTACAAATTAAAACAACCCTAAACCTAGTATAATATAATTCGGTTTCCTTTTATTGTTTAAAAGTGTTTTTAGTTTGTTATGTAGGCTATCCGGTTCCTTATTATAATTTCAGATAGATAGCTATTTTTATATTTATTTGTACTTGGAAGACCAACAGCTATTGACACAATATTGACGTTAAATTATAGTTACATGAAGCCATTAACAGGTCCTCACGGATAAAAGTAGTATACAGTTAAGTGTGTGAATACATATTTTTGTAAATTTTTTACATGTTATAGCACATGATAGCTTATTAAATATAATTATTTAATAAGAAAATTTGAAAAAACAACTGATACGGTGGCTCAGCGGTTAGAGCGTCGACACGGTATGTCGAAGATCGTGGGTTCGAATCCCATCCGTATCAGTTGTTTTTTCAAATTTTCTTATTAAATAATTATATTTAATAAGCTATCATGTGCTATAACATGTAAAAAATTTACAAAAATATTAAGAAAATTGGTAATATCGCATCGGTGTCTTCTAAAACTGCAAAGTTTAGAGCACTGAGTCGGGATACGTAATGTATTCCGATAGATGTCGCCACACGCCCTAGGCGTGTTAAAGAGATTTGAAATTTCGATTGATGCCGATGGGATACGGTGGCTCAGCGGTTAGAGCGTCGACACGGTATGTCGAAGATCGTGGGTTCGAATCCCATCCGTATCAGTTGTTTTTTCAAATTTTCTTATTAAATAATTATGTGTGAATACATATTAGAAAAATATTAAATAATTTTTTAATTTACAATACTTAACAATAATATTTAGAAGAGAATTCTAGACTAAGTGCACGTCTTACCGATTGTAGGCTAGTCTCCAATATATCGGATTCTAGCTGTTTTCCTTTCTTGTTGACAGTATTACTCGCTCTCCAAGAACGCATTTAAGATAGATCAAATAGATAGAGGGCTATTTTTTTACAATTTTACACCTCTAAAATCTAATCTAGATTTGCAAGAACACGGCGGAATATTACTAAGTAAATAGTGGTTCAGATAATAGCTTTGATTATGATCAAAGTCCTTATCTGAATCACCATTTATAACAAAGCTAGTCTAGCGATTAAAGATAAACAGCAATAGCAGACAGTAAAGGAAATAACTGTCACTAGTCTCGTGGGAATCTTATCCTAATATTAAATTATTTGTGAGTTTGTATATTTGTCTTGCAATCACAACTAAACAGCTGAATAGATTTTGTTGAAAGTTGGCACATAGGTAGTAGATTATCCGAATTAAAGTATATTTTTACACAATATACTACAAAAAAGGGCAAGTGCGAGTTGTACTCGGTTCTTTAGTAGTCTTAACAATATAATAAAGAATATATAGCACTGATAGCCTAGTGGTATGACCGTCGACTGACAAGCCAGAGGTTTCGAGTTTGATCCCAAGACGCGCACCTCTGACTTTTCATAAGTTATATGCGTATTATAAATTAAGTAACAGCTGCTAAAACGGTGAGGGAAAACATCGTGATGAAACCAGCACGCCTGAGAGATTTTTCAGTGGTGTGTAAAGCCATGTCAGAGGCCTACGAAGGTTTAAACTCTGATACCAGGTTGTACATCAACCATAAGAAGAAGATCGGTTTTATTAATTCTTTAAAACTTAAATCCGTAGTAATAGTTATCTGGTTAATAAAATCATTATGGAAGTAGTAGAACTTGTAACAATATTCTAAGTGTGATTAGTTTGTGGTAAGTCTATCGAGAAGTTAGATTGAGATGATCATCGTTAATATCAAGTGTCTGCTGTTGTGAGTTGACTTAAGGACTAGTTTCAAAACTTTGGGATCCCAGAATTAGAATTATAGAGTTTAATACAATTTAGTCTTAATCCGAATCTGGTGGGATTAGTTTCATGGTTATCAGTTACGCGGTTGGATGAGAAATGTTTGGAGGAGAACTATTTTTTTGCAATCAGGCTAGGTGAAGTCAATTTTTGACGGATTTATTTTTCTCTGTACAAAACTCTATTGTTGAAAAACTCAACAATTGGACAAATACCTTCGCAATAAAAAAATTTTTTGAGTGTACTCATAGTCATAATAAATATTGTATTTTCCGTTAAAATATTGAACACCTGTATCCTATACGTTCCAATTTAATCCATTATGATAACGGCAACAATAATGGTAAAAACACACAGGATAACAAGCAGAGCGCTGATATTCAAGTGTCCACTCTGTTGAAATTCACTAGCCCGTAAAAATCCGGGTTTGTGAAGAATCGAGAGTCCTCAACGCAATGCAGGAGGGTGTCCTAATGGGAAGAGGGCTTAAGGACCGTCCTCTGAAGACTGTCTGTCCACTTCTTGGCATCTTAATCGGCTCCGAGGGCTTAAAATGATTCCAGTTTGTACTTTAAAGGGCTTTTTGAGATCAAAATCTTGTACAAAATGCCGAAATATTTCCGTGTATTCCGTGTCCAGTAAAACGAATGGATACCATGTTTTGTTTATTTTATGAAGAAGCTAATAGAAAAAAAAGTCTATAGAAATTACCTTCTAGGTATACAATAAAACGGGACATAATAATAATATGAGTAGGTACAAAATTTACGGTATATTTTTGCGTCGCAATTTTTCCGTTGCTGGCGAAAAGATTTTGGCATCAAATATAACATAACGAATTGATCATCAACACTCACTTCAGAGAAATTCTATTAAGCTCTTTTCAAGAGGCAAAATAATTTAACAATTTTTCTAATATAAATCCGTGAAGTAAACGGGGAACGGGTAAAATTTTCCTCCGACCAAACGTTTTATTAAATCTAATTCAAGATTTTAAGCTTAGCTTAGCCGTGTCTTTGCTCAACTAACGGATAGTTCTGATCATTGTCGAGTCGTGATAGCCTAGAGGTGGTGACCTTTGACTGGTAAATCAGATCTCTCAGGTTCAAATCCAAGGCACCTCTGATTTTTCATAAGTTATGTGCGTATTATAAATTAATTATCTCTTACTACGTGCCTCGTAATGCACGTGAAGCCGTAGGCCCTGTGCCTGATCTCTCTCCGCTCGTGAGAGATTGCCGTCCCATCGGACTTTGAAAGTGAGGGAATAGAGAGTGCACATGTGTTTGCGCATATCTCCTACGTAGTTGGCTAATCTCCGCTGAGATTGACCGGTGTGACCGAAATTCGGTCAGGAGGACATTATATATCTGATCGTTGCTATTGCTATATATTCTTCTAGCCCTGTGCGTGATTGGTGGGCATTAGGCCCCGAGTTTAATAGATTTAGCATAGTGTCAATAGGTCTGGAACTTTCCTCGGTATTCGGAGGACTATACGGAGGGTTGTTTCTTCTTTCAGAAGGGTTGGGGGAAGGGGATTATGCAAAAGGGATTATGATTAGGGTGGGATTAAACCTTCGGTACTCTCGCCTACTACCGAGAAATTGGACTACCGTGGTCGAGTAAGTCATTATCACCAGCTCTATCTACCTGAAATGTTACAAATAACTGGCACGACGACTGAGGAAGGTAGATATGAAGTAAGAAAGAAGAAGGTAGCAGAAAGAAAATAGGTAGGTAAAGGTGTTGAACGACAATCTGTGTCTTTTAATTTTTATTATTGGTAAGAAAGTAGTATTTGACATTTCAAAGGTTGATTGATTGGCATCACCTACCGCAGATTCTGACAGTCCTTTATATTTGTAAAATAGATTCCCAAACTAATTGGTGATCCCGGTTTTGCTTGTGCGTTGCCAACCCTGTGCGGGATTATGGTTATAATAACATTCCTGTGTAATTTATTGTTGAATAATTGTATTATGTACTGATTAAAGATTGAATAATTTAATAAATTATCGAATATATTTAAAAAAGATTTGGTACACCAGCGATTTTCGATAATAACATTTTATATATTTGAATAATTTACAGAGAGAATTTTTAAATTTTAAAAACAAATTAATATACATGTCAGGTACATCGTTTTTTTCTGCGTTCAATTTGTTGATTGTCAATTAATTTTTAATTAATATGTTTTATATTTTATTTTATATTATTTAACTAAGTCGCAACGTGCTTTTCAAAGCACGGAGTTTCAAATCCATCCACGAACTGACGGCTCCAAGTGCTGCTTAACCTTAATGAATGTAAACATCGCGCGACCTTATAATATCATTATTTTCAAGCATGTTTTTGGTAAAAGTATTTCTACAAACATTGCATTATAATGTGTATATTTGGGAAAATGACAAACGAATGGCTTTTCACGATTTTCCCCATTTTCTTTGCCCCTTTCATGGCTTAAACTCGCATTGTCAGGATTATCAAAGCGTAACGGTATTCGCAGAAACACCCATGGCAAAGTTGCTAAAAATTATTTTGTAGACACTGATCTGGCGAAGAGTAGACGAACCTAATCCAAATACTATTTTTACTGTGCAAAATTAATTAGTCAGAAAATGAAGTTAAAATAAACTATAGTAGGATGTATTACTATTAATACTTATTATTTATACTATTAATATAATAATATCCTAAACCTAAAGTCGATGACTACCGCTCGATGCTAGAAATTATATTATGCAATTAACAACTATAGGATGAAAAATTAAGTATTATGCTATCTTGGATTTAGTCTAAAATTCACGGGAAAACCTCAGATAAATGTCGAAAAAAGGAGGTGTTTGACGGCATCACGAAGTATCAACTAATCAGATAAATGGTAAAATCTTCAAGCAACTTAGGCAACATAATCTAGACATAGTATATAACATACTATTACCAACATATTTACAACATACATTGTATATAAAACATATATATACGCGGCGGCATCGCGTATACACTCGCTCTTGAAAATGGACTCCGTTTGAGTTCGAATCTAGTCGGGCATTCCCCAAAATCAATGCGTGAGTAAAGCGGTTTTAATATCTATACATATAATAAAATCGTAACGAAGTATGTATGTAATTGATTGGCGCGAAAACTACTGGACAGATTTAGTTGAAATTCGGCAAATATACTTTTTAAATTCTTAGTCAACTTATAGGGTATAAATTATTACGTTTATAATTATGGGGGATGAGCAGTATTGTAGTAAGCAGCGTATTTCTAGAATTTGCTGCAGAATTGTTGTTGTTGTTGGGAAAAATATTATTAAATTTCAATTTACAAAATATTATCACGCTATATCCACAAGGAGCTAAACATTACATAACATAACATAATAATATCTTTAAGAAACGATTATTTTGTCTACATGTCAACAGACTTCATAGCCTTCCGGTCGGGCGAACGCCTTGGAAGTGTAAGGCTTTGGGTTCGATCCCCAGTTCCGCAAACTTTTTGTGGATTCTTTTGTATTTTTTTTGTCATTGAAATTAATATGTATTTTTGTGGTATTTCATTCTTAATGACTTTTATTACTTACCGGCTGAAACCCGAAGGAAACATGCTTTTTAATAATTTTTCAACTTATAAAAAACGTATATGCAACGAGGTATGCAAGGATCGTAGCAAGTGGAAATCCGTTGTCTCTGCCTACCCCTCTGGGAAACAGGCGTGAGTCTATGTATGTATGTAAAAAACGTCACCACTTTAATTTGAAACATTTATAAAATTTATATTATTTAAAACATAGTGTTCTAGATGGCGTTAGAGTCTATTTAGATCAGCGGAATTCTTTTTTAAATATTTCAATTTGAAACCCGAAGGAAGCAACGCGCATCGTGTGGGATTATACTTTTAAAAATTTCAGCTTATAAAAAAAATCCGCTTTAATTTGAAGCATTAAAATTATTATTATTTAAAACATAATGTTTCCTTTTTCTTAACTAGATGGCGTTAGGAGTCGATTTAAATCTGAGGAAAAATAATTTTCTTGGATACTCCTGATGGGACAGGAAAAATATTTATAACCACTGGCATCCTTGCAGGGAGGCAGGGCAAAATTACAATTGCAGTAGCGTCTTCGGCGATTACTGCCACGTTGTTTTCTGGTGACAAAACAGCGCACACCATGTTTAGGATTCCCATCAATTTACAGAGCAACGAAACACCTGTTTGTGATGTGTCACGAAATAGTGACAAGGCAGGCATTTGCTTAAGAATTGTTCTTTGATCGTATGATGGGATGAATGTATAATGGCAAACAGAAAAGCAGTTGATGCGGTACACAGAACTCTAAAAGACATCCGTAGGAACCAACACATAATGGGTGGTGTCACAGTTATGTTCAGCGGCAATTTCCACTGAACGCTGCCTGTGGTGACGCGAGGAACTGGGGCTGATGAGGTGAATGGTTCTTTGAAACGATTATTTTTATGATCCTGTATTCATAAGTTGAGCTTGACAATAATTATGGGCGGCTGAGTAGGAATCCACATGCTCAAGAATTTTCCAACTCAAAACGCCCAAAAATAATCAAGCTGCAGCAATCAACGAATGCATTCTTTTATAAATGAAAGGGAATGAAGTGTTTTACACATTTATAAACACTGTTGTCAATCAAGATGACGCCACTCATTATTCTGCAAAATTCCTGAATTCCCTCACTGCAAGTGGACTTCCGACGGACGTCATCAAGTTGAAGGTCGGTGTCCCGATTATGCTTCTTCGGAACTTAACGCCTTTGAAATTGTGTAAAGGGACCCAGAAAATGATGGCCTGATGGCTTAATGTAAATTATCTGCAAATCATCAAGGCGCAAATTCTAACGGGTTTCGGTATTGGCGAGACAGTGTTTACACCATGTACCACTAATTCTCCACATTTATCCCTTTCAATTTAAGCGAGTGTAGTTTCCTGTGGGCGTTTGTTTCGCCATGAGAAGTCTGCGAGTGTCGATCTCAGGACCAGCTTCTCCTCACATAGACTGTATATCGTTTGCTCTCGGGTCACCAGTCCTGACTCTCTGTACATTTTTGCTCCCGAGAGCAAAACTACAAACAAAGTAATCTGTATGTTTTTCTAAATATCCTGGTTCGGATTTGATATTGATACGAAACTTTTGTTCTTTTACATAGGTTTTTCGCTTTATTAGGTCAGAAATTATGCAATAAAATATGCGAAGCGCACTTATAACTTTTTCTTTTGCCCTATACATTAGTAAGACTTAAATATAAAACTAATCTTTGTTGGAATAATTGCTCTCAAATGTGCAAAACATATACAATACAATAGGTATATTTAAAAAAATCTCTCATTCTCTCCTGTGCAATAATTTAAATGCAATAATTCGGGTTTTTCGCTTCCCCTTCGCTCTATCCATTGCATCGTCCTGGATAATGTTTAATGGCAATATATAATGTTTTCAATAATAAATATTTTGGATAATTTAAATGTTTATGCACATGTTTTGCTTAATAAGAAACTCGCAAAAACAACTGACTTGGGCGGACTTGAACTGTCATATCATAACATTACTAATCTGCACTAATAAAAGTTTGTGAAGATGTTTGTTACCTAAACACTTTTGATTTGAATAGAACTCGGTAAACATAAAAACCATATTTCCTGGATTAACAAAAAATATAAATTTTATCCTGGTTCAACATCCACGCGGGCGAAGCTGCGGGCAAAAGCTAGTTTATTAATAGGTCTATAAGTATGACACGAAAGTCAGTATTCTAAAATACTACCAACATATTATAATAATATTGTAACATTTTTTGTGAATTTTTTACATGTTATAGCACATGATAGCTTATTAAATATAATTATTTAATAAGAAAACTTGAAAAAACAATTGATACGGATGGGATTCGAACCCACGATCTTCGACATACCGTGTCGACGCTCTAACCGCTGAGCCACCGTATCCCATCGGCATCAATCGAAATTTCAAATCTCTTTTACACGCCTTAGGCGTGTGGCGACATCTATCGAAATACATTACGTATTCCGACCCAGTGCTCTAAACTTTGCAGTTTAAGTAGACACCGATGCGATATCACCAATTTTCTTAATATTTTTTGTGAATTTTTTACATGTTATAGCACATGATAGCTTATTAAATATAATTATTTAATAAGAAAACTTGAAAAAACAATTGATACGGATGGGATTCGAACCCACGATCTTCGACATACCGTGTCGACGCTCTAACCGCTGAGCCACCGTATCCCATCGGCATCAATCGAAATTTCAAATCTCTTTTACACGCCTTAGGCGTGTGGCGACATCTATCGAAATACATTACGTATTCCAACCCAGTGCTCTAAACTTTGCAGTTTAAGTAGACACCGATGCGATATCACCAATTTTCTTAATATTTTTTGTGAATTTTTTACATGTTATAGCACATGATAGCTTATTAAATATAATTATTTAATAAGAAAACTTGAAAAAACAATTGATACGGATGGGATTCGAACCCACGATCTTCGACATACCGTGTCGACGCTCTAACCGCTGAGCCACCGTATCCCATCGGCATCAATCGAAATTTCAAATCTCTTTTACACGCCTTAGGCGTGTGGCGACATCTATCGAAATACATTACGTATTCCGACCCAGTGCTCTAAACTTTGCAGTTTAAGTAGACACCGATGCGATATCACCAATTTTCTTAATATTTTTTTTTTGTGAATTTTTTACATGTTATAGCACATGATAGCTTATTAAATATAATTATTTAATAAGAAAACTTGAAAAAACAATTGATACGGATGGGATTCGAACCCACGATCTTCGACATACCGTGTCGACGCTCTAACCGCTGAGCCACCGTATCCCATCGGCATCAATCGAAATTTCAAATCTCTTTTACACGCCTTAGGCGTGTGGCGACATCTATCGAAATACATTACGTATTCCGACCCAGTGCTCTAAACTTTGCAGTTTAAGTAGACACCGATGCGATATCACCAATTTTCTTAATATTTTTTTTTTGTGAATTTTTTACATGTTATAGCACATGAGCACATGAGCACATGAGCCGATGGGATACGGTGGCTCAGCGGTTAGAGCGTCGACACGGTATGTCGAAGATCGTGGGTTCGAATCCCATCCGTATCAATTGTTTTTTCAAGTTTTCTTATTAAATAATTATATTTAATAAGCTATCATGTGCTATAACATGTAAAAAATTCACAAAAAAAAAATATTAAGAAAATTGGTGATATCGCATCGGTGTCTACTTAAACTGCAAAGTTTAGAGCACTGGGTCGGAATACGTAATGTATTTCGATAGATGTCGCCACACGCCTAAGGCGTGTAAAAGAGATTTGAAATTTCGATTGATGCCGATGGGATACGGTGGCTCAGCGGTTAGAGCGTCGACACGGTATGTCGAAGATCGTGGGTTCGAATCCCATCCGTATCAATTGTTTTTTCAAGTTTTCTTCTATACTAATATTATAAAGAGGTAAAGTTTGTATGTTTGTATGTATGTATGTATGTATGTATGTCGGGGGTAATCTCCAGATCTACCGGTCCGATTCAAAATATTATTTCAGTAATTGAAAGCAACATTCTTCCTGAGTGCTATAGGCTATCTTTTATTCTGATAAAGATAAGTTATCAACAAGAAATAACAATATCTGTGATCCAAGTCAGAAAAAGATGCTATCTGGCTGCTTTATTTACGTGCGCTATCTAAACGGCTTAAAATAAGTGACTATAATGTTTAGCAAAAATATTAGCCTTTATTAGTTTTATAAAAAAGTCCGTGATACCATATATCTATCTTTAATATTTAAAGTAAAATAACGGTTTTATTGTAAAAGTGAAAGAATTCTATATTCATAATTTCGTCAAGGGGTACAGTAGACTCGATCGAAACCTCACCAGAATAATAAAATATGAAAAAATAAAGATTTCGAGTCGACAACATATATCCGCAAAATTCGGATTGTCGAGTATTTTGTTAAATTTTAATGATACTGACAGACAAATCGCAGTCGCCATATTGGCCACTCTAGCGAAAGGCACTGACACCGGATGACATCTTGAGAAGTTAATAAACGTTCCGTTTGTAATTGGCTCCATGTATCCTATTCCACTGTAATTGTACATATGAATGACTGTTGGTTTTCCATCCGTAAATAAATAAATACTAGCGCATATACGCCTCACCACTCAACATGTCGCGCCATTCATTTTAAAAACAAAGTAAAACGAAACGTCTTGCCATAAACATTAAGCGTATCAAAACAATATATAGTCATACTTTTCAGTCGTTTAGCAAAGGTGTTATTTTGGAAACTTTTTCATAGGAAATAAAATAGTCTGCAAAATTGTGGGCGCCACTAGCGCACTTCGCATATTACAATTCAAAATAACAAGTCATTTGGATCTTACATATTTCTATGATGAATTTTTGTCATCAAATATAATCAATTGAATTACTTTTAAGTTATTCTAATACTCCCACACTTAGTATTTAAGATTTTTATTTTTAGTTCTAGCTGTCACCACCTCATTCTTTTTTGCCAAGCTGTAGAGTTTGGCAAAAAAGAGTCTGGAAAATTTGGAGGCGCCACTGGCGCACTTCTCATACTACTATTCAAAATTACGAGTTATTTAGTGCTTACATATATCTATGACGATCTTTTTGTCATCAAATATAATCTAATTAAAAATTTTAAAGTTATTTTAGTACTCACAAACTTAGTTTTTAAGATTTTTATTCTAAATTCCAGCTGTAACCGCCTCAGACTCTTTTTTGCCAAACTATACCTACTCTGTGTTATGCATTTTGCTTATAAAATTATATTATTTTAATAAGAAACTCGCAAAAACAACTTACTCGGGCGGGACTTGAACCCGCGATCCCTGGCGTGCCATCGCTTTACCAACTAAGCTACCGAGTCCTGCCCGTTACATGCCATGTCATGTTCAGGTCATGGGACCAGCAGTGCAGCAGAACCTACTCCGGCAGATGTCACCACAAGCGATTAAGGCGTTAAAAAAGAGATTCCTTAGAGTATAAAATATAGAGCAACCCTAAAGAAGTATGAACTGTGAGCACGGGTATGAACAACGCGGCCGCGACACGAGCTCCGTTTGTGATCATACCTCGACTGCGCTTCAACTAGGCTCCACGAGTGAAAAAGTTACATTTTAGCTTATGTCATGGTTAACTGCTGAGTTAAATTTTGAAAAACGTCTAGAAAACATAATTTGAAAAAATTACATTTTAACATTTCTATGGTGAGACCTGCTTTCGCTTCACGCAATGTGGTTGACGTTATCACTCTATATTTTCTTGAATACTCTATGAGAGATTCGTAATTTCAAATGAAGTTGTTATTGTACCTAGCTAGACGATAAATTCTTTTTGGGTACCTCAATGAAATCTAGCTTAAAAACGAAGGTACGTTTTATAAGATCCTCTAAGGGTTCCATATTTTCCTTTTGATGTACGGAATAAGATCCGCGTCATCCTAATAGGTTTTTAAATTTGAATTTGGTGCCATCTCGATCGTAGTCAATCGGTTCCTAGGACACGCGGACAGCACGACGGGACGGGAGGCGTTGTCATCGGGAAACTTTTTGTATCGGTGATTAGTACAATTCAAGTTGATTAGTACATTGCACAAAGGTGTCCTGTTTGTTTTTTATGAGTTTAGGCTTGCATTTTATTTAATTTAAATTTTATACCCCCAGGTGATAAGGGTGGTTCACGCGGACGAAGTCGCGGGCAACAGCTAGTATTAAATAATTATATTTAATAAGCTATCATGTGCTATAACATGTAAAAAATTCACAAAAAATATTAAGAAAATTGGTGATATCGCATCGGTGTCTACTTAAACTGCAAAGTTTAGAGCACTGGGTCGGAATACGTAATGTATTTCGATAGATGTCGCCACACGCCTAAGGCGTGTAAAAGAGATTTGAAATTTCGATTGATGCCGATGGGATACGGTGGCTCAGCGGTTAGAGCGTCGACACGGTATGTCGAAGATCGTGGGTTCGAATCCCATCCGTATCAATTGTTTTTTCAAGTTTTCTTATTAAATAATTATATTTAATAAGCTATCATGTGCTATAACATGTAAAAAATTCACAAAAAATATTAAGAAAATTGGTGATATCGCTTCGGTGTCTACTTAAACTGCAAAGTTTAGAGCACTGGGTCGGAATACGTAATGTATTTCGATAGATGTCGCCACACGCCTAAGGCGTGTAAAAGAGATTTGAAATTTCGATTGATGCCGATGGGATACGGTGGCTCAGCGGTTAGAGCGTCGACACGGTATGTCGAAGATCGTGGGTTCGAATCCCATCCGTATCAATTGTTTTTTCAAGTTTTCTTATTAAATAATTATATTTAATAAGCTATCATGTGCTATAACATGTAAAAAATTCACAAAAAAAAAATATTAAGAAAATTGGTGATATCGCATCGGTGTCTACTTAAACTGCAAAGTTTAGAGCACTGGGTCGGAATACGTAATGTATTTCGATAGATGTCGCCACACGCCTAAGGCGTGTAAAAGAGATTTGAAATTTCGATTGATGCCGATGGGATACGGTGGCTCAGCGGTTAGAGCGTCGACACGGTATGTCGAAGATCGTGGGTTCGAATCCCATCCGTATCAATTGTTTTTTCAAGTTTTCTTATTAAATAATTATAATATTGTAACATTTTGTTTGTGGAAATAACCAAAATAGAAACAATAGACAACAGTCACACGCCTTAAATTGTCACTAAGCTACCCGAAAAATACATAATATACATAACATAAACACACACATACGTAGCTCAGTAAAACAATGACTCCGACGTAATCACAGCGCAAGTTTTGATTAAACAGGTAAAACACTCCAAACGGAGAGCGGAAAACAGGGGCAAAAGAAAAGGTACAAAACACTTTGGGAAAAACATAAATGATTTATTCGAAGAACCATTTCGGTATTTGGTCGGCCCGGAGAGATTTTTTCTCGTTGTTTTATATGCATATTTTTTGTATACCTACCTACATAAATGAATAATTATAATCAATCTCCGAGCTTGGGCATGCCGATTATACCCATCAATTTACCGGCTTTGCGAGCGCTTAATCGGTGTGGACAACGTAAAGAATAGGAATTAAGTTAATCTCTATAATTGTATGATTTTGTTTTGTTAAATAATGTCACAGTTTAATAAATTGAGTGGATTTTTTTTGTGCAATCTACTGAATTGCTACACTTCTTCATCTTTATTAGTATCACTTGCTCACTTAAATAGAGCGTTGATAGTTGTTGTACAATTTAATACGTCTGTATACATAAATATGTTTCTGAACATTCATCAAAAAATAAATACATACAGCCAAACATAGAACCACCTCCTTTTTGAAGTCGGTTAAAAATCAGTCCAGCCGTTTAGGTTGAGACTACTTACATATTAAGGATAGTTGACACTACATAAAATTACTACATTTGTATGTCGGACTTCGAGCGGGCTTCAGAAAAATGTCCGGTAAGCACGCTCTTGTTAAGGAGCTACGAGGGAACAGATGAACATATTTACATACTAATAAAAATCATAACCCTCCTTTTTTGTACTCTAGTAAAAAGCAAGTTTATCGAAATATTTGTACTCTTTACAGGCGCTCATCTTACCTCTTTGAATCACAAAGACGGTACCGCATACATAAGTCCATAGCAACCAACTTTAAATACGAAATATTAAGCTTTGTGTTTTCACATTCTTTCTTTAAAAGAAAAAATGTTAGCAAAATAACGAGAGTTCTCAAAGGAAGGTTTTTTTAATAGCACAACATTACTACATTCATTAAAAATAAAACAACTACAAAGAAGTTTTAAGAAATCAGGCATTCATGGCGAAGAATGCCTTAAGTATTTATATTTTCTTAGCTGAACCAACAAAAATAATAAAAAAATGTTCCGAAAACTACCACGCCACGCTACTAGTAGATATAATAATGTTCTCCTGACCTACTTTCGGTCACAGTGGCGAATTTCAATGGAAATTAGCCAATGCAGGAGATATTATAGTGCACAAGTGTGTGCGCAAACACAGGTGCACTCTATGTTCCCTCACTCTCATATTCCGATGGGACGGCAATTCGACACGACCGGAGAGTGCTCAGGCGCAGGGCCAACTTCTTTACGTGCTAATTAATTTATAATACACACATAACTTAGTGCGCGCCTTGGGTTCGAACCTGATACTTGTCAGTCGACGGTCGTACTACTAGGCTATCACGACACTAGATAAATATAATTATGTGCAATATACAGGGTTATTTGTTAAACACCAGCATCCTGAAATGGGGTCATTAAACTCATCATTATGAACAACTTTTACTATGGGATCAACCCTGAAATCGCAAAAAAAATCAGCTGTTGTTCACATGTTCACATGACTCAACAAAATGTATGGAACAGCTGATTTTTTTTTGGAATTTCAAGGTTGGTCCCATAGTAACTGCAACATTCTGCGTTCAGCTGCATCTGGTTCAATTTTCTATTAAATTTGTTGACCCCAACAAAGTTTGGGTATAATTAGGCTAGGAGGATGATAATGATGATGTAATAATGAGCACAGTTACCTCTTAACCTTAATGTCATATTGTATGTAAGTTAATCTCTACTTGGTAACAAACAACAAGATCAAACAAACTAAAAACGGTTGATGTAAACCGATTCGTAAGGTAACATTAGAATCGCGATGGATGAGTAAACACTCACAAAGTACCTAACACTAAGTAGCTGTGTACGTTTAACCACAGTTTAATAAACATACAGTATGGAAACTACGTACAAACGCTCGGAACGGCACACTCACACAAACACGCGTTATATTGCGTAACGATGAGACTCCTAAGCGAATGTCGTTGTACTCGCAGTATCAACGAACGCGTTGTTGTGCATGTTTGTGTGAGTGTGCCGTTTTCGAGCGTTTGTAAGTAGTTTACGTACTGTATGTTTATTACTCTGTGGTTTAACTTAAGATAAAGCGCTCTGCAACCCGTTTTTGCGTAGAAAGGCGACAGAGGGAGATAAAACATTTGTGCATAAGTAAACTGTACCTCTTTGACGATTAAGGAGCTTCGTTAAAATGACCCTAATGGGCAGTGGCGGTGTGTGAAGGACAAAAAACATTTGTTTTGTTTTTGTTAAAGCAACGAGTAGAATTTGTAATTTTAGGTGAAATTTGTCTGTCATTTTTGTAATGTTTTAAGTTGGATTAGGTATAATAAAAGTTCCATCTTTTTATTAAATTTTAATCCTTCTCTGTATGAGAGGAGGCCTTTGCTCTACAGTGGGACAGTTACAGCCTGGCTTATATTTATTATATTATAATTATATTTTAAAAAATATATCTTGATTGGCGTAAAAGATTATCAGATAGTTTATGTTTTCCGACACCTAATTGAATTTTGATAAAATTTTAAATAAGAGCCGGGATCAAAAAAAATACACTCGAATTAAAAACCTCTTTCTTTGAAGTTTGAAAAAAAGGGATGATTGGCCTTGCAACCTTCGCTAACAATAGCAAAGCAAAGCTTGTGGTAAACAATACCGAAACATTCCGCCGCAGAGACGTAGTACTATAGGTACTATCTTATATTCGGCGATTGTTGCCTATGAAAAGTCGGACACTTTTCATACTTAATAGTGCCACCCTAAATTTGTCTCAAGTAACTGGCGGCACCATCTGCCACTCACCTAAAAGATCATTTGCACTCACAAAAATATTCTCATTCAGCTAACAAGAATAGCAAAACTAGGTTTTCAAGAAAGCAGAGTCTTCCAACAGTGCGCTTTAGGTAATACAAAGATCATTAGACGAGTTGGGCTATAAATACCAGCTTGCGCACGGTATCCGCAAAGTAAACCGCTTAAGACTAACGTGAAATTAACCCCGAACTGCTGTTGCAACATGGATACCTTCGGGAAACTTCGACTTTGTAAGAAATAAATATCCCATTTCTGGATAATAAGGTATTTTGTGTTAAAGTAATTTGTTCGCTCGTTATAGGTGCGTAAAATTGGGTTACGATAAAGCAAGATTTTTGAGGTTAAACCTCGTTGATTTTTGTTAGGATGATTTTGGTTATAATTTCTAGTAATATAAGGATTTAGGCGCACTTTTATAGAGAATCGATAGACCTGTAAAATTTGAGCGTACGACCTCTCACGTATTATCTCTCTTATCTTTGATCTCTCCGTAACTATTTGGCAAATTCGCGTAAGGTCTTATGGACCAGAAAAAACAAAATGTTTACTTTTATTATTTTTACAAATTGATAGCTGAAAATTTATTAAACATAAATATGAATTAAATACGTACCCATTTTAGAGAATGTCGGCTAACCCATAATTGGCTAGCGTGGAAGCCCAAGACTATCATTAAGTCAACTTGGGCATTTAAATACCTTTGTTTATTTGTACAAGCAGTGGAAAAACCTTATTTAATAGATAAACATAACACGCGAGTTTAAAAATTAATTAAAGTAGTAAGCAAAATGTAAAAAAAACTCAAAGTTTTAATATTAAGATCAACATACGAGTATCAACATGAGCAAGTAAAAATATTTTTTAAATATATTTTCATTAAATTATATTAAATTTCCGTGAAAAATGTCATGTAAGCACTCAGTAGGCATGATTGTAACAACATATTAAATCAGGGGCAAATTAAAATGTAAAACTCGACTGAGTCACGCCCTTGTGTGAAGTGAATAAGATAAATGAACGCGAGGCCCACTGAAACGTTCGTTTCACGTATCACACAAATAAATTAACCACATGAATCTCGGGTTTCATTTAAAACAAAATCGATAAAGCTTATATTCCATCGATGCGATTGTACCATCGAGTTCAGAATACAATTCTATAACTGTCTGAGTCATTATGGCTCATAGAGTAGTTTCATCAATATGTATACATAGACGACAGACAATGCAGGTTTACACTTAATTTAGATTTTTATCATATCGTACGCATGGTTTAATGTCCTTCTTTCAATGGTTTTTGCATAGAGACGGCTAATGGGCCAGAGAATGAAATCAGGACTTTTTATCCCGGAAAAATAAGAAACACGGAAGCTAATCTGATGGAAATCTAGTCAGTCAATAGGTAACCAAAGTTGACTAAAATGATATATAAACTTCAGCAATTGTATTTATTAGTAAAAGTATTAATAAAACACTTGGTTTATCGTTATTAATATTTACATTTAGGAAAAATGAACCATATATTATTTAAAATAGAGATAAAAGTAGTTTCAATTTCAGATAAAGTGACGTAATCGCAACAAATTGCAATGACCCAAATCCGTTTAGTCGCTTCCATCAAGACCGTACCTTAACACGTGTGGGTTCGCGACAAATTTTGTGTTGCTCCGAAAAACGCTGTGATTTGTTACAATTTCCATACTAACTCACGACCCTCGGGCCTCTACCTGACCTGCGGTGAACGCCAATGTCGGGACCGTAAAGCATCTATTTAAATTCACCGTTTTACCTATGTTTGCCAAACTTTTGACTGCTTCATATAATACGAATGTTCTACTTAACACTATAACGATTAAATTTTATGGCTGCCAGACATATATAATGAAGTAAACTTCAATAAAAGATTATATTCGGTTTTGCGAAAATACGGTTTTACGAGAATTTCGGTTAATATTGCTGTGGGAAATTATTTTGTTATTCATTTCTAAAGTTATTTACATCTGCTAAGCATCGATTTTAATAACGCAATTTTATTAGATTTATAATGAAATACAGAATTAATTTAATTTTCTTTCTTTTGTTAAATTTGCTTTCACGGAGGTAAATTAAATGTATCTTCCGTACACACAGATGAAGCCGGCCGATATTTACAGTTTGGTAGCAATCTTGGATTTAATTTAATGGAACTCGTTCCATTGTAGGTAGTTCAAAGAAAAACTGGGTAGCTTTTCTGAAAGGACTAAACAAAATACAACGGTATTCTGAAATAGAAATATTCTTTTAAATAATAGCTTATATTTTTTCGAAGTTCAAATACAGTGTTTTCAACCAAAGTCGTGATTTTTGGCCACCTACCGTAATCGATGTTGTTTTCGATAAAAAATATTAGAAACTTTAATGCTTACATCGCATGCATAAATGCTTTATCAATTTTGACGTTCAAACGCAAGCTTTTTCCTTTTACAAAAAAAAATACTTCAAAAAATTCTTTGCCAAAAATGTTTACACTGAATATTACTAGACAGCTACGTTATAAAATATTCCCAGTTTGTTCCTAGTTTATTTCCTTTAGCCTAGAAATTATTTATAGCAGTCAGAAGAGCTGTTTGAGTACACTTTTGCATCCTAAATCTTGTTGAGAGGTACGCACGTCAGGAGTTCTCAAGATTCACTTGCCACTTGATTCACTCTGAAAGATAACCGCTTGTATTTTTTCTTAGATTTAAAGTTAAGTATTTTACTTTGTAATATTATGGACCTCTATGTATATATATATATGTAAATTATTTACGAGTCACAAAATAAGATGAGAGTACCTACATGTAGAGGACCTGGTTCTAATTTGGCTTGCAAGATTTGACACAAACACGCTCGCACACATGTTGATTTGTTGAAGTATGAACAAAAGTACCTTAATGATACAGAAAGCCAAACAGTGAACACTTAACGAGTGACAAAAAAGAAGATCTACTTACGAATATCATATGAGAAGTCACAGTTACATAATGGAAGTAACCGTATTGAAGTGACGGCCGAGAGCAAATCTTGAGGGGTAGGTCGTTTATCAAATGCATCTGTGTCGGAGGAAAAACTCCCTTACATTGTGGCGACTGAATGATATTGCAATTTTTCCTACATTCATGTCACACTACTTTTTGCTATCTTTCTTTTGAGATGCCTTTGCTCAGCTTTTGTGTTGTAAAGGTAAGCGGGTAAACGGCAAATGTGTTGTATTATTATTTATATAAATTCATTGTGGCTCCTTGGAGCTGTGACATCGTGCTGTGGCTATTAGGTTCATTAAGTCAGATCAGTGTTTGACGCAGTCAATCTGTAGATGGGTAAATGATCGTCCTCCTAGCTTTATTATTCCCAAACTTTGTTGTGGTCGGTTTCCTAAGCAGCGACTGCCTAACTGACCCCCGCAACTTAAAAAGATACGATATTCAAATGTTAGATTAGTAGACAGTTCAATATTTTGTTAAATTTTCTCCGGATTTCTTCAACTAGATGCCCCGATAGGTTTTTGAAATAATTTGCGCTTTGCCGAACTAGTACTTGATTATGGAGGGAGGGGATTGAAGAAGGGGGGGATTATTGTAGGGGGAATTGGCCCTGCGGTACCCTCACTGGCCTTATGAAACACAACATTGCTACGGAACAAGTACCTACTGTTATTTTACGCCGGTATTCTGTAAGATGAACTATCCTGGTCTAGCCGTGCCATACGTATTAAAACCAGTAATAGTACAACTCAAAACTCCTTGTTAGAAACACATTACGACTATTAATTCTTACGAATCTAATAATACAAACATACCTCACTGTGACATCCTGTAGTTAGGTAAGTATAAATCATGTAGGTAATGTAAACACGATAGCTTAAACGATGTGGTTGACTGGGGATTAGTTGGTATATTGACGTATTAGATATCTTAGCAGGCGTTGTATACAATACATTAAATATTCTGATAGTAATTACGTATCATACTAATGATCTCAAACCACAATACTCGAACTACTTAAGTTCCAATTAGGTATTTTATAACACAAAAAAAAACTAGAATACTGCATAGACAGACTCTTTAATATAAACTCTCAATTATAAAAAACATTGCTGTTTGTTTATTATCTCAAACAGCGAATATTGGTGCTAATTCTCTTGCAAACGCCAAAACTAATTTTGACTCACTATCTCTCTTTCTAACTGAGATCATTAGAAAAAGATAAAAGATTTTTTATACGGTGTTTATTAGAAAGAGATATAGTTAGACTAAAGTTAGTTTAGCGGGTTGTACAAGAGAATCAGCACCATTATCTTTAGTTTTTATATTAGCCACCCTCCACTTCATCCCAGTGAAACTTCCCAAATATCCGGGCTATCTAACTCATAAATATGTATTTTTAAATCGGGCAGTTGGTTACTGAGAAAAACGCGTTCAAACATAAAAACTCTTCATCTATACAAGGATAACTAAGATTCTCAAAATAATAACAATTGTTCATTCTTAGTTGATTGAATTTGCAGAAACAAAAAATTCAAAGTAATTGAATCTACGTAATATCCTCCAGCGGTAGTCACTTTATGAATAAAATTAAATGTTACTTTATTACGATTAAATTCTTTCCAGCAATGTTCTCTTTTCAGTTTTTTTATGTATCTTTTTTAAATCTTAATTACCTGTTTAAGGCTTTGGTTTAAAACCAACCAAGTTTGAATTCGACTCAAGCACCAAGGGCACTCCAAACATTACAGCCCTCATAACATATGTAGTTTGTTGCTAATGGTCTTTTTTTGTCTGTATGACGTTATAATTATATCAGTGCGCTGTTACCGCACTTTTAGTATTAAAAAAAAAACATCTTCATTTATTGTTTGACGCTTCATAAAAAAAAGTTGTATACAGAATAAAAATTTGATTATAATCAATTTCCTAAATTGATTATTGAATCAGTTTCATTGGGAATCTATTTCCTAAATTAATTATTGATCGTCTGATCTTGTCAACTAACAGAATTACTCTTAGGCTGAGACAAATAAACATTACTTAGCAGCATTGGCTACTACACATTTCCATCTCTGTCTTGCCGTTGAAGTTTGACAGCTGCGCAAGAGTGATAGGGATACTAAGGCCAACGTGCCACGTGCTAAGAAACTGCCTGAATGTTCCTTTTTGATATTAAATAGTAGGTAATGAGTCATGGTCACTTAGGGATGGAATTTCTTAAATACTTTTCTTAATGCCCCTCTAGGGTACCTGAAGAATATTTCCTCTTAACAAGTCTCTAGGTCCACCGGTTTAGTCAGTCAGTCAAGCTATTGTTTTAAAGGTGTAGAAGACAATATCATACGGGACCCTTCCTGAATGATTTTTCATTTACATTTTCCATGATAGGAACCTCTTATAAAAAAGAAGTGCGCCCTTAATGAAAAATAAACACAAAAAGATTTACGTTTCATCATAATTGCCGTTTCTATGAGGTAAAAATATTATTTTTTATACAACGGCTACCGAATACCAATGTAATGCACATCAGCTTGCAGAAGATTAACCTAGCAAGAACATATAGGGACTTTATTGTTCAAAAGGGATTGTATGCGCGAGATTCAGAGCATCGTATTTTTTCAGAATTAGAGTTTATTTGGCCTGAAAACAATGCACAGCTACGGGGATCAGGATAGGAGAAATAGGACTCACCTGCAGCCGCGTGCACCGGTACTTGATGGTAGTAATTTCACACAAACACTTGAGGGGGAAGCCCACACACACACACACACACACAGCGCTGGACGATTAGTTCTGCACACAACATTAATTTTCGAGGGCGCGACGAATATCAATTCATTAGCTTTGTTTTCAAAATTGTTACTACTATTGACCGCGCCATTATTTTAATTTGGCGTTAACAGGGATCAATAAAATAACTCCCTAGAAGATGAAGCCTCTAGTAGTGCATAGAGCCCGCAGCAGGGCGTTGCGAATATTGTTTTCTATATGGAACACCACGCTATGCGCTGAAAGCTTCTCCAGCCGCTTTTCCAACAGAAGAGACACTAACAGCCATTTATCGGCCACCCGCTACCTTTAAACTTCAACTATCGATGGAAAAACGTTCCTATAAAAACCCAGTTCCCGTAGAACGCGGTTCATCTCTTTGTTATATGGAGTCAATACGAAACCTGCATGGAAGTCGCCAGGTCACTCGCCGTCAGCATAAATTACTTTGAAATTTCTCAAAATAGGTACTGGAAAAATCCGCTTGCAAAATATGCGCTTTATCAAAGAATTGAAAGAAAATGGTTTCTTTTTGGTATAGCGACCAAAAACGAACAATTGTTTCTGTACAGAGGAGAAACCTTTTAATTAGATTTGGCTTTACTGAAGCTAAGACCGAGATTTGTTGTTGGCGCGGGACCCTATCTAGCTCGCGTCGGTCGAGTACGTTTGTTGGGTGACTATCCATCTACAGACTATTGGCGTTACAGCTTTACCTTAGCGGCAGCGCTATGAACACCTTCCCTTGAGAGTTTTTGTAATCTCCAACTAGTACAAAGCAAAATCGCTGTTTTCTCTGTCTGTCTATTAACCACACAACGGATTCTGACATGGTTTTTGCTATCATTTAGAGTAGGTATATTTTCCGGAATTTCATATTCACACATTATATTATAAAGTATGCAAGTAATGTGCGAGCGAGATAGCAGATTAACGAGTATCCGCGCGTTAAGAGCACCAACACGTTGATCAAGACACACTCAATTATTTGCCGTGCCATATAGTGACTCTAGTTTGGTACAAAACTCGGTTATTTTTAGTATAAAGTAATCATTTTCATCATTATAACTTTATTGAACATAACTTAAATTTGTTTTTTAATTAGAAAAATATACTTAACATTTCTTGTTCATTTCAACATTTGTTATAACTTTGTTGTTATTGTTTATAACTTGCTTCGCATTTTGCATTAAAATAGCAATGTATTTCATTTAACGCTGTCTTATGTTAGAAAGGCTTTAAATCCACTTTAGTTTCTGAAGGCTGTTTCTAAGTCTCTTGGCCACAGTGAGGTATAATTTAATAATTCCAGGTGAAAGACGTTTTCTTCGTAATTATTATGGTTTGGTTTGGTTTCTTAAAGAACTAATTAACCTAGAAATATTGTCTCATGAGCTATATACATGACCGACGACATTATTAAGGTCGCGGGTAACCGGTGGATGCAAACGGCAAGTTGTCGCTCATTGTGGCGTTCTATGGGGGAGGCCTTTGTTCAGCAGTGGACGTCTTCCGGCTGATGATGATGATGATGATGAGCTTTATAGCTCCAAAAAGTTATTTTAATTAAAGGTTAATTAAATTAAACTTAGTAATACTTTTTTTAAGTACAATAAGCTAACATCAAAAGTATAAAATAGTGAAATTCAAAAAACCAAACAATTTAGGTACTTACTATTTTTAGAGTGTTAATAATTTTTCGCTCGAATCTGTTGAGACTCGACAGCAAGTTCTCGGTAAAGGGTATTATTTCGCGTTTTAATTTTACGGACGAATCTGTTGAAAAATAGTCCAGAGAGTTCTCGGTAACGGGTATTATTTTGTGTTTTTACACATTTTTTTCCTGTTGTTAATAAACTAACTCGATGGACAAACATTTGTGTTAACCTAACTCTTCTAAACCTTAACATTTTAAAAACCCTACGGAGGGACTCAATCTAATTTACATAATTTAAATAACTACATGCAAACCGTTTTTCACGTCTGCAAAAACGACGGTTTAAATCAGTCACTCTGAGAATTTCCACTGTCAAGAACAGCTACGTTTCTCTCAGATTAAGGCAAACTTTAGTACCCAGTTGTGGAGTGGTTTATAAAAACTATTAAGTACTCAGTACTCAGTTTAAAAGGAATGCCTTTTCTAATAAAGAAGGTGGTAAATCTTTTTAAACTTGGCTAAAGTAAATCTTTTAAAAAGGTATTACGTATGTGGATTTCGTCGAGTCTGACATCTACATTTATGAATTCGACTCAGTTTTTATCAAACTCATATCTTAATAGATATTATCTTAATATAATATTATATAATTATAGATATATATAATAGTAGATAGATCTGAGTTTTTTAATTTTCTTTATTTTTTTGTAATAAAAAAAATTGAAAAGCTTAAGATATTCTAGAAAATTTTTGTATTTAAAATATAATAATAAATACTAATTATTACTGTCTCATTGGTCTAGAGGTAGAAAGCACAACTGCTGAGCATAAGGTCCTGGGTTTGATCCCCAAGTCGGGCAAAGTGTTATTGGGTTTTAACATTCGGAAATTTTCCGTAGCAGCACGGAGTCTGGAACTGTGACCACTGTGTATTGTATACACTATACACATCTGCCTACCCCCTCTGTGGAATACAGACGTGAGTCTATGTTATATTAAGTAACAAATTATAAAGTTGAAAACTGAATTTGTGTGTCTTGTCAATACCGTTTGTGAGCTACATACAACTAAAAGCTACCGAGCACTATTTAGAAAAGCATGCACTGCCAGTTTCAAACTCAAAATCTACCAACATTTTACCGCTACCGTTTCCGAAAAAAAAACCGGGAAAAACCGCTTTGTGAGTTTTCAGCATTACTGCGTTGTGCGTGGCTTCAGTTTTGTGTCGGAAAAAAAATGTTTGAGCTTTTTGTGTTGATCCAACTTTTTTTTAAATAAGGGGAACTTTAAACAGTACTGTTTGGCATATGAAAAGTTAATTGATGGAGTAAAGTCAACACCAATTTCAAACTATAGTATTTGATAGTCATGGTGGCTCTTTGGTTATGGGCCCGCTTTGTAAGCACGTGGGTGTGGGTTCGAGCCCAGCATGTAAGTACATGCTGGGCTCGAACCCACATGTATACAATAAGACTTTTTCCATAGTTATGTACTTTCTTAGTTAATCTATGATACCACTGGCTAACGGTGAAGGATAACATCGTGAGGAAACCTGGAATTTAATAGTCTGAAATCCTCAACCTGCAGTGAGCTAGCGTGGCGATGAATGCTAAAGGCTAGTTTTTTTATGTATGTATTTTTATTTTAGTATCTGAATAAAATATGCCCATAAAAATCAACATTGCTAACACACCATCATAATTATTGTGACATAGCCAAGTATTTAGTAGTAGTAAATACAGTGGCATACCTAGCATTCAAAAATATGGCAAGCCCAACCGCTTTTCTAAAGCTTACATAAATAAAAAAAAACAAATTACGTAGTATTGTATTACTACAAAAAAAAACTGATAAAAAAATAATTGGTACGAATGCCACTGAGTAAATGTAGTAAAGTAAGTAAATATGATAGTGAAATTGTATATAAAATACAAGTTTATATAATTGACAGTGTTGTTTCTATTATACCGTTACACAATGTTGCGAAACATTTTCTCTTAATGAGCTTCCCAGAAGGGACATTGTGGTGAACAGAACCTCGGTCGGACAATCATAAACGTACATGTTTCCTCCAGCCATCTTGTTTTACACCTCGCGCCAGTTTCGCATCCTCATTAGCAACGTAAGCCTTAGTTTTCCTTCTCTTTTTCTCAATATAGCACAAAACAATCAACTCTAAGAACTGGGGGCTTAGCCAAGTTGACTATCTACAATAGCTAACGCTATAGAAAACGAAAGAAATGTATAGAATTAGATTCTATTCGTTTGTTTTGACCACGTGACATAACGATAATCCTATACATTTCTTTCGTTTACTATAGCGTTAGCGATAGTAGATAGTCAACTTGGCTAAGCCCCCTGTTGTAATTGCTGTAGTCTTTCTTTTTCTAAATCTTTCTGGGGTAATGGGTATTTTTTCTGTACTTTTAGTCTGCTTATAAATAAGAATAATGCTTGCCACAAACGTTACCATATACTTGTCCAAGTTTATAGCAACGTGTGAGTACTGAAACTTGCCCAATATTGTTTCAAAATAAAAAAATATATACACTTGCGCAAGTATGTCATAACATGAATGGCTGGCTTAAAACCACTTATAAGGGAGATATAATATTATGTATGTATATTAGATTTAATATTATATATATTACATATTATGTATATAGGTACAGATGGGTACATATTTAGAACGAAAGAAAACCGGTCTCGCACGTCAATTACTAATTAAGAATGCACTATTACCAACGGCCTAAAGTGAAGTTCTAGAATCTCTAAAAGCAATTTTATGAAATAAGTTTAATAAATTTTCTATCTTTTTCTTTTAATACTAGAGTCATGCTAAAATAAATTAGATACTCGTCATTCATTTATTTGACACTAGCACACCATTGGACCCATTTTTGCAAACAAGAACCAACCCACAGTTTGAGTGAAATTGAGTTTAGTACATAGATGGCGCTCAAATCACGCATTCTAGCTTCTCTAAAAAAATGGTTCCTTTTCACCGACTAACAACAGAGATACAACACTGTCACTTGCGGAACCAACCCACTTTGGCCACCTTTTAATAAACTGTAAAGAACTATACGGCATGGTCCCCTAAACACTTATTAAAACTAATTGTTAAACAGACCCATGATCCTTGGTACCTTTTCAACTTAAGCATTTTAATTATGCAAACCAGAACCAATGTTCGTTGGTTCCATCTAGTATAAAAAGTTATAATATTTTTATAACTAAATAGAACCAAGAGAGTTTGGTTCTTGTTTACATAATGCAAATTATGTTAGTCTTGAAGGAACCATGTAGCATAGTTCTTAATGGTGTTAAAATTCAGCATTATTTAATCAAAAATAAAAGAACCATTCTAATCGCGGGTATCGTTAATACAGATAATAATAAAAAATAACAAAATGTGATTTTACTTTTGTAGTATTTTTTTTTCACGTGTACATAATAAGTTTTTTTTTTGTATTGGACACACTAAAAATAACACTGGCAACACTAACATTACACAATATTTCTGTAAATGATTTCTACAAAACCGAGTTCAGACATAGAAGACGATATCGATGGCTTTACCGGGTCTATCGATTTTGAGGTCTTCTTCTTATCGTTTCGATAGCAAACTTTTATTATTATTATTTTTATATTGAAGCGGCCCAGAAAGTAGCGACGCTGACTGCGTTATCAGAAGCAGCCATTAAATCCTCCTGCGTGCAGGTTTTAGGGCACGCAGGGCACGATGATAAGTGAGACATCGTTTGCGTTACCTCACCGCATGGGCAGCCCAGGTTTGTGCCGTCTGTGAATCCCCACCTGGACATGTTTTCTTTACTCCGGCCAACCTGAGTCCGAAGTCTATTTAAAGATTTCCAGACTGGCCATGACAATTTATGTCCAGCCGGGAGACTCTCAGCAAGGGGCACGAATGGCGAAGGAAGGGACACATTTTTTTTCCAGAGGTCACACCTCGCTTTTTGTGGCTCTACCGTTAATGGATCGACACACTTGATGAAGTGTTTACGGCTCTTCAGTCTTTGTTGTACTGGAATGTGTCCGTGCATTGGGTGCCGTGTGTCGTTCTCCATTTTTGTTCTCTCCACGGAGCTCGCTACAGCTCTGCGAACATCTGGGGGAGCGATTCCAGCTAGTGGGTACAGTAGGCCTACCGGTGTCGGATTAAGACAACCCGTGATGATCCGGCAGGTTTCATTTAGTGCAGTATCCACTAGCTTTGCGTGCGCTGATCGGCCCCACACAGGGCATGCGTATTCGCCAGCTGAGAACGCTAACGCTATCCCAGAAGTCCGCAGAACATGCGGCGAGGCGCCCCATTTTGTGGTAGTGAGACGACGGAGTAGGTTGTTGCGGGCATGTACCTTTTTTTTCACCACTTCGCAATGTTTCCCATATGTTAGAGAACGGTCTAAAACGATACCCAGATACCTAGGATGGCTATTGTGAGATATGGGCACATCCCGCCACATAACTTGGAGTTTACGATCCGCTTGGTTATTGCGAAGATGGAAAACGCAAGACTCTGTTTTGGAAGGGTTAGGCTTCAGGCAATTCTGTTTGTAATAACCACTCAAGGTGTTAAGAGCCATGGTGAGATTAGGCTCTACTTCCTCAAAGTTGGTAGCTTGGGAAGTTAGTGCTAGGTCATCTGCGTAAATGAAACGGGACGTGTTTGGGCTGGAAGGTTGGTCTTTGGTGTATATATTGAAAAGGAGCGGGGCTAGGACGCTGCCTTGCGGCAGGCCGTTTTTTTGTGATCTCCAACGACTTTGGTCTGAGAGAAGATGGACCTTTTTTTTGTTCCTAGCACTGTATCGGACGGGTCCGGGTACCGCAAACGCGCCTCGCAGCCCCGTCCAGTGCCTGCCTGTAGGCCCGCTCAAAAATGCACTCGGGGGGGCAATGTCCCTGGCATCCAGGTCCAGGACATCGCCCCAACACGCTCAAAGGCCTTCGCCCCTACATCGGGCAAGGCGGGCGGCATGCCGGAATCAGCCGCCCGCCAGCTCTTGTCAGGGTGGGTGCAAGGCGGCATACTGCCGCCTGCGCCTGCCCCTTCGCGCGCGACGGATCGGATCAGCCCGCGCATCGTGCTCCCTGACCCGCTCCGCCGCTTCCTTCTGCGAGATGACCTCCTCGCAGAAGGACGCGAACGCCTCCCAATACTCCTCGCTGTCGGCTGCAGCTCGCACTATGGCCGACAGCGAGACGCCCTGTTGGCGGATGGCCGCGCTGAGGGCACGCCGCTGCACCTCCCAAGCCGGACACTGCTCGAGAGTGTGCTGGGCTGTGTCCACAGCGAATCCGCAGTGGTGGCAGACAGGGGTCTCCTCCCGCCTCGCCACTCGATGCAGGTATTCCCCAAAACAACCATGCCCGGACAACACCTGCACCAAGCGGAAAGAGAGCCGGCCGTGCCGTCTCCCTAGCCAAGCCTCAAAATGCGGACGGATCGCCTCAATGGTCCAGAGACCGTGATTCGGCACCGCCAGCCGTGCCTTCCACTTAATTACTTTTATTTTTAGAAATATCACAACAATTGAATCTTACGTCCATTTTGCAAGTAGGAACTAAGCAACAAAATATGTTTTTGCTAGAAAGAACCAACCGGGTTTTTAACGATTTACTTTATACCATAACTTCATAAAATGTATAAATCTGATATTCCTAGATAGCCTACAGTACATATGGTCAACAAGTAATCATTCATTAATATACTAAGTATGCATTTTGCACACTTTGTTTACAAAAGTTTCATTTTCTCGAAAGTAATCTGCTGTAGGTTGGTTCTTGTTTGCAAAAATGGGTCCCATTATAAAAGCTTGCTAATATTTCATTAGAAAATTCAAAATGTACTTAATATAAAATTAAAATATGATTTCCATTTAGATTTATTTTTGACCTATATTTGTAATTTGACTGATTTATTTATACTCATCTACTAATAAGGTTTATTAAGTGTGTATTGTTTTAATTAACATTTTTAATAATACATTGAAAACTTTACTTATCAAGCCAAAGTTATAATAAATGTAGGTATTTATTCAAGTTATAGTAAGAACAAGTACCTAATTCTCAAATTAATAGCCTTATCGTCCTACCCACGCGTCTAAAGTTATATCTTACCTAATAAAACTGCTTTATTATTACTTGAAATATAGGTACTTATAACTTTGTTAGTACTTATATAGGTACTTAAAATACTTTATACAGATTTATTTTTGTTCTACAGAAGTTAGGCAGTTCTTTTACAAATATTTAATATTTTTCTTTCTTGATTAGATGTATGAATGTGGCATGAGACAAAAGGAGTATTTAAGAACCGTAGCAGGTGGCATTCTATAGTTACTGCCTACCCCCATGAGGAGAAGGCGTGAATTTATGTACATATTATGTATCATCTGCCTAGCTTTTTCCCAACTATGTTGGGGTCGGTTTCCAGTCTTACCGGATGCAGCTGAATACCAGTGTTTTTACATGGAGCGACTGCTTATCAGACCTCCACAACCCAGATACTGGATTACACGATACTCCTTGGTAAGACTGGTTGTCAGACTTTCGGGCTTCTGACTACCTGTAACGACTGTAAAGATCTACAATTGACAGCCGGGGCCAACAGCTTAACGTGCTATCCGAGGCACGGAGTAAGTGATAATTAATTTATAAAACGCACATAACTTACGAAAAGTCAGAGGTGCGCGCCTTGGGTTCGAACCCAAGACCTATGACTTGCTAGTCAACGGTCACCACCACTAGGCTATCACGACTCATTATTATGTTACTATTATGTATGTATGTAATAATTCATCAAAGCGCAAAGGTACGACCTTATAGGTTATAAGGTAATTTGGTAGTCCAACGCACGGTCATACTAGGCTATCACTGCTTATAGCTTGCTGCTTATTCTTATTCTTCTTCTTATCGTATGGTTGATGAACAACCTGGTGTCAGAGTTTAAACCACCCGTAGGCCTCTGACATGGCTTTACACACCATTGAAAAATCTCTCAGGTGTGCTGGTTTCATCACGATGTTTTCCTTCACCGTTTTAGCAACTGATAATTAATTTATAATACGCACATAACTTACGAAAAGTCATAGGTGCGCCTTGGGATCGAACTCGAGACCTCTGACTTGTCAGTCGACGGTCATACCACTAGGCTATCAGTGCTAATATCAATGCTTATTCTTATGCAATAGTTAACTAAGCTCCACTCATATACTTACGTCCGTACACGTTACTAAAGGCAAAAGAGATTATGTACCCAAAGCCTGCTACTGACATTTTTAGTTCCTTTTAAAAGGGAGCTGTCTAATAGTATTTTATCGGGTAAGAATCTTAGGGCTGTTTCCGTAACCTTGGCAACCCTATAAAACTTATACCGACGTGCGTTCTATAAATCGGGTCAATTGATTATGAAGAAATGGTTTAGATGTTACTGTTCAATTTGAGACAGAATTTTCCCAGGATTAATAAGGTGAGTGATTAATTGGGAAAAGAATTAAAGTAGTAAGTAGGTACTTGGTAAATATTTGATAATTTAAAAAATTGGATATTTTTTATTTACTTTTTCTTTTTATTAACTTATTTGTCAGTAAGTACACTCACTCATCGATAATTAATAGAGATAGAATAATTAATAAAACAATTGTTACCAAGTTAATAAATAATAATAAATCAGCCTATAACTGTCCCGCACAGGACAAAGGCCTCTTCTCATACAGAGAAGGATTAAAAATTAATCACCACGCTAGCTCACTGTGTTGGCGATTTCAGATAATTAAGTCCAGGTTTTCTTACGATATTTTCCTTCACCGTTATTCAGTGGTGTTATCAGACCTTTGTATTCTAGGTATGCCACTGTCCTACAAAAGTTATTTATTTTTATTTTTTTATAGACTCACGCCTGTATTCCCCAGAGGGGGTAGGCAGAGGTGTGCAGTACACCCACGTTTCGCCGGCTATTTTATAAGTCCCATGTAATAGGGGGCGAGCCTATTGCCATTAACCGGGCACAATTCCAGACTCCGTGCTGCTACTGACAATTTCCTAATGGAAAAACCCAATAACACTTTGCCCGACCCGGGGATCGAACCCAGGACCTCGTGCTCAGCAGTCGCGCTTGCTACCACTAGACCAAAAGTTATTTGTCAGATATTTGACAGGTAAACAACAGCAGTGTTTCGGGCTTTTGACGATTCTGATACAGCTCCATGACAGTACATCTCTTTACCCTTTTAGTTGAGGTGTTAAATTTATATCGTCTGCATTAGACACGTTGACAGCCCATCACACGGTGACCTCTGAATAAATAAATTACGATTGCGAATCAACCCTCCTCAACCCGAGTCCAAACAAATTCAACAATTAACAACCCCTTTGTGGCAGACTCGTGTTATTATTGACCAGGAAAGGTGACTTTATTGTACCCGACGGTGACACTCGGTACAGGCAATCGTAACCTGTCAAAAGCCCAGTGTTTGCTCCTAATTTTAGAAACAGGGATCTTAAAATAATTAACCTTTGATCGATAACGTCAAGTACTCGTAACAGTAAATTTTCCCTTTGTGTCTCATTAGTAGATTGTTGATATTCTAACATAAAATAAATTCTTTATTCCACGCTTTAATGAAGTTAAGAAATCTATAACATTTATTGGTTAGTTAAGGGATAACCTCTTACACTACTGAACCAATCTTAAAAATAATTTCCTGAATAGAATGCTTACTTATACTTTTAGAGTTAGATAGATAACTACATGAAAATAACTTTAAATTATGCATGATTTAATATTTAAAAAGAAAAAAATTCGAGAGTTGAAAATGACTAACGCAATACACAGGAATGACATGGTAAACTATGTCATTTCTGTGTACTGCGTTCACTGTGAAATTGCGTGTTTTATACAAAATGTAAAATAATTTTTACTTTTTACATAAAGGACGCCATTTCAGCAGCACGATGTGGCTGATACTCAGTAGGTTATTTGTATCGAGCAATAATCTCGGCTTTAAACCCCACTGTCCATCAATCCGCTACCCCAAATCCAATGAATTACGTATAGGTAACCTACATCTAAATCGGTAAAAACATCCAAAAGTTAATCCAACGTAATGTTACGGTATACCTACAATTTCGGAGAATAATTTACCTTTACCGGATTAATATCTCGAATATTAAGAAATAAATGCCAAAAAGAGATATTCTTTATTACATTGCGAACATAACAAAATAATCTTATGTGAGATGAGGAAAAAAATATTTAGATTCAAGAACTCAAGTTTGACAAACTAATATTTGGCAGGCATGTAGCAACATAATAGAACTCATTACTCACATGGAGAGTAAAGTATAGAGCGAAATTACTCGAATTACTTATAGCCTGTAGGTAGGTATACCTACATTATGTATACAAGCTTATTTTGAATATAACCGAAAACCGAAACACGTGTCAAATATTTTCATATATAGAATCTTTATAAGTAAAATTAAAAAATGTAGAATAAAAACTTACAAAGTTTTAAACATGTTGTGTTGCATCATTGTCCTCGCGTAAACATGGTCACTGCGAGCGCGCAGGCGCGGGCGGCCCGGCCTGCTTAGCAGAGTTGAGGGTAGATCGTGCGCGACACTCGACCAGTAGAGTGTTAGCCTTGACGAAGGTAATCACTGTACACTAACTACACTTAAACACTAATTACACTTAAACATAACGTAACATTTGTTCAAAGTGTCTGCGTCTTTGTCAAATGCACAGACGGGCGCGCTTTTGTAAATTCCTACTTAGTTTTAGTTAGAAAATTAAAACGCCATTTTCACTCCCAAAAGAAACTTGATTTGGCTGGAACGCGGCCCGGGCGCAAGCGACACATGCGCAGTACTCTCTAGCTTTCGGGCGACTGACGCAGCCGCGCGGGCAGCGCGGGGTGACGCACGCTCTGTCGGCTCGCTTTATCGATGCCGCCGCCGCGGCCGGCCAGCTGGCAGCGGTCTTTCAACTGATTTGCGTGTGTCCAAACTTGCACCATTTAAGATTATTTACACACACACACATTTAAAATAAGCATGTATACAAGCCTAGTTTTAGTATAGTGCAAACCTAAAACACGAGTCAAATATTTTCATAATTATATAGAATCTATTAAATAGAAAAAAAAAAATGTTTCTACTTACGAAGTTACTGCGTCACTGCGTGCGCGGCGCAGAAGAGGGCTGCGGATCGATTACGAGTTGCCAGTTACGAGTTACTGTCATAATCATAACTTAGACATGTTCTTTATTTATAAATTCAAATAACACTCAGAAACGTACAATTACACGTTGGCGGTGGTGGCATGTAGGTACCATCTCCACACCTCACTTCCGCAGATACATTAACACCACACACTGCTCACGTTCGCACCATTTCGGAGTGCAAAACGTTGATGAAGTAAATACTCAAATCAATACGAATTTGCGACACAATAACGGGGACGCGGGCGCAAGCAACACATGCGCAGCGACTGCAAGCCTCCCGGTGACTGGCGCAGTGACGGGGGCTGTGTGACGGGGCGCGGGGAGAGGGCGCTGGATCGTGCCGATCACTCAGTGTGTACGTACCGCCGAAGCGACCGGTCATTCAACTGTTTTGCGTTGGTGCCCAAACTTCAAGATTTTTAAATAATTTTTCGGTAAAATGATTTAAAAATTATTGTGATTTTGTTACTGAACCTGAACTTTCAGGTTTGCGCTATACTAATATTAAGCTTGAAAAGTGCCTGGAGAGCATGAACAAAATGTGTCTTGTTTTTTATGACTTGGATTAAATACTATACGTATATATACGTACGTACTTATATATAAAATCAATGATATACGATAGATATAACAGATTGTATCGCATAGTATTGTGTAGGTATTTAATCCAAAGCACTTTTTCTGTTGACTGTATTTACCAAAATACTGAAAAATTGTTTGGCTTTTGTAATTTATGCGTTAGGATTGAAAAGTAAATTCTAAAGCCTTTTAAAAATAATGTATAATATCTAGGCCAATGAAAAATCGGGCTCTGTTCATTCAAAGTCACAAGATTAATTCTTTGCGTGACTTTTCAAAAGTTGGTTGAACAAAAGTTGTTTGGTTTTACTAAGCTTTCATTTAATTTTGTTGAGATTTAGAAAATTGGCTTACCTCGGTATTTGGATTACGTAAATACCTGGAGTTATATATTTGCTTTAGAGTTTTTTTATTTCAGTGGCTTACACTTTATTGCTTTCAGTTTGTTTATATTACTAAGTTTTTACCTTTATATACAGACGCCAGTACATCAAGCTACTACAAACTGTCAAATTTCTTTAATAGATTTTCAACTTCCTCGTGAAAGCATTAGGTTCAAAGTTGATTGGGAAAAGACAGTATGTTATTATAAAATAATTCTTCCAAGGCAAGGAATGTATTTTGTTATGCTTGCATCTCACATTATATCCTTGCTTTGTAGGAATAACCACACGGTCCAAAACGGTCCTAATTAAAACAGAGCGTGATCCTAAACAATCCTTATTTTCTTGAAAATAAAACTCATAATCACATTGGCAAAAAGCAGTATTGACCTTTTATTTTACTTGACCTTTCAGAAAATATATTGTACGCGTGATTATCTTACCTCTACGCCAATTCTACTCTACAATACTCTACACTACCCTAACCTACTGTACCCCTACCTCTACTCCTACACTTAAAATATGGAAGGTGTTTAATTAAATGTAATATTTGATAGTCTTGTGACATAACTGTTTGTATGTCCATAATCTGACAAAGATGTGTTGATCTCTGTTACTACTTGTAACATCTTATGTACTTACCTACATTTTTGCTGCAAATAAAATATATTTAAATTAAATACGAATATAAGGTAGAGGACGGCCGAGAAAGACTTTTTTTCATCAAGTGAAGGAGAAAGTAGAAGTCATGACGTATCAGGAAGTCAAAAGACAAGATATAGGATAGAGAGCGGTGGCGATTGCTCCACCGACAAGAGCCTAGCTCTTAAATATAAGAAGAAATACGAATATGTATATGTCGATGTGTCGTTACTCGTTAGTAAAGTAAGTTATTTTAATAAATGTAAATCCAGTAGTCTCCCACGCATATCGCATTAGTTAGATACTCCGTGTCTCCGGTACGTAGGTGATAAGATCTCAGCTTTGTTCTTGTCGCGGCGATGTCGGGACTCGGATAAATGTATGTAGATCGTGAGGCGAATATACTGGAGTTATGTGTAACTTCATTTTGCCTTCGCCTTGAGTAAAGAAACATGATTTTAGAATTATTTTTTTTAAAGTACTTACCTACTAGAATATTCTCGAATGATTTAGAATAATAATAAAGTTAATTCGAATTTCGAACACAGCAGCCAATTTGAAGATTCACCAACTGTCTGTAATTTGATTCAATGTTTTCTATAGGAAAAATTTACTAAGTAAGTTTGAGATCATTGCGAAAAATACCTATGTACTATAATAATTTGGGTACATAATATTAAAACAATATTTTTGGAACATGAATACAATAGTGAACGCTCCTTCAATATGCCTCTTGTTTAAGCGGTCAGCCGTGTATAATTAACAAACTAATACACTACTGTCTACTATTATTTCTAATAGGGTTTGATAACAAAAGTTTCAAGAATCCTCTAAGGTTCAAACAATCAATCAGGACCACTATAATCTTGGATTTTGAAAAGCCAATCTAAGTTAGTTCTAAATTAGATTTAGAAGGTCTATTCACACTTCGAGAACTTCGAGATTAGAGATAAATAAGTCTATATAATTGAGATACAATAGACATCCCAAATAAGTCCGCGATTATATGCAATGCATGGGCACACAAAATACGTGGGTCGCTTCTTTAATCACTAATTTTCATTGTAATATAAAATAACTATTAGACCATGTAAATTAAATTGTCCTCTTCACCGAATTTCAGTCACAGCGGGCGGAGATTGGCCATCGATTCTATTATAGTGTACAAGTTTATGCGCAAACATAGATGCAGTCTCTATTCCTTCACTCTGACAGTCCTATGGGATGGCAATTCGACTGGACGATCAAACACGTAAAACACTTAAACTTGTATATATTTCTTTATTTATCTTACTCTTTATTATACACCACTTAACAAAAGTACAATATTACAATATTGATTTACATAAAATCGTTCAATAGGCGGTTATATAGCACAGATAGCCTAGTGGTATGATCGTTGACTGACAAGTCACAGGTCTCGAGTTCGATCCCAAGGCGCGCACCTATGACTTTTCGTAAGTTATGTGCGTATTATAAATTAGTTATCAGTTGCTAAAACGTTGAAGGAAAACATCGTGATGAAACCAGCACATCTGAGAGATTTTTCGTTGGTGTGTAAAGCCATGTCAGAGGCCTACGGGCGGTTTAAACTCTGACACCAGGTTGTTCAACAACCACACGATAAGAAGAAGAAGAAGAAGAAGGCGGTTTTATCGCACATGGCAATTTCTTCCAGATAACCTTAGGACGGAATGAAATGTATAATATTTATACAATGTATATACTAGTAGGTATCTATTCTGGTATATTAATTATGCTTTCCTTTGAATGTTGATTAACTTGATACAATAATTACGTCATATTCTTTGTACTAAATTCAAATAATCCTAATTTTCTTATCTAAGTAAGTTCAGATTTTTTATCACATTAGAATCTTTTCGGTGCATTATCGTGGATCATAAATAAGCCTCTATAGAAGTATTACGCCAATAGCAATTCAATGATTGAAAGCCAATATCTCCGATTCTTATTAAGGAATCCACTAAAAAGACGAAATACTTTCACAAGAGCTCTTTAGTACTTTGCTTAATATCTAGAGGTTATAAGATTTAGATATTCTTCAAATATATTTTTTCTAATCTCAAAAATATCAGTCAAAAGTTTCTACTTCGAACCCAAGGCTTTGACTCAAACCTCTGATTTTTCGTAAGTTATGAGCGTATTATATGTCGAGGGATGGCCCGCCGTCTCACTATCAGATGGGTCACTGAGCGCGATGGAATTGAAATAATACTTCGGATAGCCGGTTTTACACTGTATTCAATCATCAACGTTAACATTTTACAATAATGATTACTGATCACACGGATGCCGACCGATAAAAATTACAAGGTTAGGAAACGCGGTGATTTCGACCCAACCTGCCAGCTGCGACCCCTCGCTCTCAAGTCTCGTTCCAAAGTGAAGTGCCAGTCCAACCGACTCCTCATAATGACATCTCAAACGTCAACTGTCATTTGTCACAATCAGACATCAAAATCAATGCCATCGTTGTATCGACTTCACCCAAGTGTACTACTTGACGTTTCCGTTATCGATTGTTTCTTCAAAAAACTATTCAGAGATGGCGCCATAGGTAGTGACGCTGCGACATATAGATTAATTATCACTTACTCTGTGCTTTGGAAAGTATGTTAAACCGCTGGTCCAGCGCCTGTTCTCTCTCCGGTCGTGTCAGATTGCGATCCCATCGGATTATGAGAGTAGGGAATAGAAAGTGCACCTGGGTTTCCGCACACACTTGTGCACTATAATATCTCCTACGCTAATCTCCGTTGAGATTGGCCACTGTGACCGAAATTCGATCAGGAGGACATAATAATTTCATAAAATAATAAAATGAGTCTTCTTTGAGTAAGAAATACCATTTCCAATACTTTTTCTACTTTTCCTCAGTGTGACATTGAATTCAAGCGGCTGATAGTTGTAACTTAGATATATCTATCTGGAAATATAAGATGTTCGAATAAATTGCCTATGTATCGTTTCCGTTTTCGTGATGCTAGGCTTGTTGTGAAGATTCGTTTCGCTCAAATAAATTGATAGTAAAGTATTCGATATTGGCTCAATTGAATTTTTCATGTCATATCTCTTTAACTGTCGGAGTAGTGTAATGTTGGGTTCCATTGTTTAGCAATAGTATCCGTCGAATAAAAGTGGGTAAAAATTTATTACACGTCAAAGATTATACCTGCTTAAATATTATAAATAAAAGCCAAATCATACCTACGTTTTTATTATTATATTCTATACTATTCTACTTAAATAATATAACATGTTGGATAAAGGCCTCTTTTCTTACGCATCAAATATTTTGTGCGCTCATTTGAGGATGTTTGCCTTAAATCGCCATGGTGGGCAAGCAGGTTGGCGATCGCTGTAGCAGATGGTTGCTATTACGTAGTAGGATGCTACTGCCCATCCTTCATATTAGATCAAATTAATTGTTTGATCTCCGTACGGGACAATTAGATATTTGTATGAATTTATAGATATTTTTTCTCTCTGTATATTGATTGAATTCTGTATATGTATTTATGATGTATACCCATCCCTATCGTCATTCCCAATACTGTCCTTAAGATAATTTTGTTTTTTTTTTTTGGCTGCCTATTATTACATTCTAATTAATAAAACTCAAAATAATAAAAAAACAGGTTTGTGTGTTATTTTAAATAAGAAATTATTTTTTTCATATTATTATTTATGATTTTCTTACGCGGTCACCACAGACATCTTTATCTTATACTCTGTTAAATAAATTAACATTTAAATTGTTTTAGTACGTCATTTGCATTACAAAGATTGTTGGAACGCACGGGACGATAAATAACGAGACATGGGTTATCTTCATGAGATTACATTTTACATGGGAAATTATGTTAATTACACATTGTTGAGGAGCTCGGAGGACGAGGGCGTTATAGTTTTGATGAAAATGTTGTGTTGTTTACGTCAAACTGCAAAACACATTACCCCTACCTATCTACCCTATCTATCACATTTGTGCATGCTAGGTTCGATCCTACACCCATCATCATCAGCCGGAAGACATCCACTATTGAACAAAGGCTTCCCCCATAGAACGCCACAATGAGCGACAACTTGCCGTTTGCAAACACCTACGTGCTTGAAAAACGGGTGCGTAACCAATGAGCCACCACGACATACGACGAAAAAGTGAAGTGAAAGTGAGAAAAACATTAAGAAAAATACGATCTGTCAGTCGAAACTTCGTCGTTCGAACTTCGGAGTAGAGCCCCAGATTTTAAATGCAGCAACATATTTGTATAAATATTTGCATCTCATTTCGTATTATTTTATGTATTGTAACTTTGCCAACAATTTTTCGTCAGCGCCGACCAGCCTTAAAAAGACCGTGATAGCAAGATTTACGACGAGCTGATTCTATAAGTATTATTTCCACAGTTGGCACTGAACACTACATAAATGTGTATGCATCTAAGAATAAGCAAGTTTTTTATTGCCTTTTCGTACATTTTACGAACAGGCAGTTTCTTATTGTACCATTTCCTGTTAAAAAAGTATTAACTCCTCCAGAAATTAAATAAAAATATCTCATGAAAAAATATTTTATGGATATAAGATTACTCAGAAACAGATTACATAAATAGCGTATTCAAATAACAGTATTCTGTTCTCAGGTAAAGCTAAAAATAAATGCGGACTTAACCTGGATCCCAGTAGCGTAGTTTTCGTAGCGATATTGCTCGTAGCAGGTGTCTACGAATGGCTACGGCGTAGACCCTTTGCATATTTCCACTATCTCAGTTTGATAGTTGTTAGCTTATTGCTGTGCATTAGATTTTAGTTTAATAGTCACTTAGGCCACTTTACATTATAAATAGACTTATGCCTACAATTTCGTCAGTATATTTTATTAAAAAATGTTTTGGAACCTAAATAGAAGTACAGAGTACAACACAATATGCCTCTTCCATATTAAAAAATATCCTAATTTTTCTAATGTTTTTAGTATTTTTTTATTGTTACATAATAGTAATGTCGCTGTGTTTAGTTCATTTATTACCTTCTTTTTAAATTCTTGAATTCAGGGTAAACCTACTCAGGGTTCGTACTAATAGTAAGTAAGTGGATCAAGCCATGTCATTAGGTTGGAGGCGTATACGCATTACTAGTATGACTTTTTCAATGTATGTACTTTCTTAGTCAATCTAAGACACCACTGAATAATGGTGAAGGAAAACATCGTGAGGTAGGTAACTTAATGGTCTGAAGTCACCAACACGTAGTGAGCTAACGTGATGAGTAATACTCGATCCTTCTCTATACAAGAAGAGGTCTTTGACCTGCAGTAGGAATATTACAGGCTGGTTTATTTATTTATAATTACAAATAAAACAACAAATATAATTATAAATTGTTCGTTTAATGATATATCTTACTATTTACATTATTTCGGCAGATGCCTATCATTAAAACAATGCCTACCTAAATACATAGCAATTATGACTAAATTACCGGCAATATGTACATAACATTCTCCCTAAAACTAAATAACGCTTATATTAAAATAATTTAGCAGTGTACTACTTTGTAAAATACTAAAATACTAAGGCTAGGCGCGCACTACGGGTTTTTACCGGACGGCAAAAAAAACCCTGCGGCATAATGCCGCACGCCGTAGTGTACGCCTAACCTAAATTAGAATGTCTACAACTTATTAAATAAAATTAATGATTTCTTAATAATTTTACTTATGGTAAATTAAATGCTTTGATTAAAATATTTAAATAATATTTAATACCTTAGAAAAAATGCATATTTTATTTACAATATTTTTTTATACTGACTGCTGGTCAATATAAAACACATTTTCAATCAATCATTATTCCGTTTTAGTACCAGGAGGCATTATTTGACGATGTGTTAGAAGAGTAAAACGATACAAAATGCATAGCGCTATCCTTTTCGTGCAATAGAAGATTATTATAATACACCATAGTTCCTGAATTGTAACCAACCAGTGTAAACCAAACTAGTAGTCTATTAAAATCTAAAACACCAGTACCAGTTTTCTTTAGATTCATGTATGCCTTTGTCTTATTATAGCACCTTAGCACTGGGGTCATTGACTTTCACTTCAAAATAAATGGAATTAAAACAACAATATAATATTAATGAAATAATATAATAAGGTGACAGACAGGACTATTGAGGTTGCCACATATTTAGTCGAGTAAAACTTGACTAGATAAAAAGAAGTTTAATAGTAATCTAAATGGTGTATTAACAAAGTGGACAGTGCTAATAACTAATAATATAATCATAAGGTTTATATATAGTTCGTTTTTATTATGTGCCCGACTTTATGCTTTTTTTTTTCAGAAATAAATAAAGTGCACAGCTGATGTCGTATTATGTAAACTTTATGTAAACTTCGTCTTCTAATTGTTATTTATTTTATACTAATTGTGTGACTATTTACAATTTATTTATACATTTTATTTGATATGCTTTAGTAAGATTATTATACTTCTGTTACGAGTGGAAGATTTAGGTAAACTTTTATAATTAGGCCTTTTATTTAATACACGCTTTCCAATTTTATTGTTAACAAAATATAATTACGATATTCACCAATGAATTTCGAATATTTTTTTACTTAATCAACACAGAAATACAATAAATTATATTTTGAGAAAAATAAAATACATAGGGACCTACTTCAATATTGTTACTTTCATGGACAAAAATCTCGTTTTATTTCCGTAAAAACTAACTTAATAAAACAAAACATTTTCTCCAAACTTTCCCCATCAGTTCTTGTGTTCAAAACACCGTTATATTCATACTAATTTATTGTATTTGTACATTACACTAACCGCAAGCCTACCCGAAAATATACTCTTGGAAACAGTAATAAACCATTTTGTTGAAGTTGTGACTTTCAGAAATAAAATTTGTTCGAGAACCGTGAGTTAATATTACAATGAAAAAAATGTTACAAAAAAGACATTTTCATTATATTACGGTAATGCAAAATGAAACTTTCTTTTGTGTAAAAGAGAGATTTAAAATAGGAATCGAATTTGTACAATAGTAAGTTATTTTTAGATAGGCTTTCCCTAAGTACTAAATTGTAATTTCCATCACAATAATTTAAAATACTAATAAATCTGATAACTATTTACAATTGTAACGTTTTTACATATTCTTATGTTATCAATAAATTAATGTCATCGGAGTATTTTTGTAGTTTTCAACTAGATTAGTTTACAAATAGCAGTCACTAGTATGACAATTACAATATTAGTTATGTTTAGACTTTAGTCAAGACCGGTTTTGCTTTTTTTTTAACTTATATGTCACTGAAGAAACATTTTAAATCAAACATTATTATAAAACTTCTTTTTATTTATACATTCAGTGACATGTGAAACAACTTAAATGGACAATTTATTTAAAAAATCAAGCATTACTAGAACTAACTGCTTTATCTAGCAAACACATTTCTAATATATTAAATTGACACTGATTCTCCGTGTAAGCAAGATAACTTATCATCTCGCACCCTGTGTTACAATTTTAAAATCCCTGCTAATAAATACGAGCATGTTAAAACTACAAAAAAATATATATTTAAGATATGGCAGCACTGAAATTAGTGCAAGAGTGGGAAGCGAGAAGGCTTGATGGTGACTCGACGAGCGAGATTCGGCAGTCGGCAGCCAGTTATTGTCGAGAACGGACTGCTCAATCACGTTCTGCATGGTGTCTATAAAAGGAACAGAAAATACTAGGTTTTATTTCGAAACTTATATAAATAACTGGTAATAAAAATACTACCTAAAATACTAACTTCTTTTACCGGATAATTATGCTCGCGTTTAATATTTATTTTTAGCATACTAGGTCACAGCATTTGTCATCGTACAACCACATGCAAAGTGTTCAAAATGTTAAGGAATTAATATTGTAACGCAAATCGCTTAAAGTTGATTTATTGTAATGTGTAGTGCTCTCGAAAAACTTAGACAATTTTAAATAATATTGATTATTTTGGTTTAAGTAAATTTACAAGCAATTTCTTAAACTTTTAATAGAATCTACGCACCGAGGCCGCAAGCTGTGGCGGTACAACCCTACGGATAAGGTCGTCAGCCATATTTAAAATAACCATGGCGGAGCTTACACGCGCGCGGGCTTCCTGGTGGCATCCTTTCCTGTACTGTTCAGTAGTGCGATCGTTTTTATCGCCAATAGTTAACTGTGAACCGCACAAACGCAGAAGTTGCGGCACTTGTGTCATGGCATAGTTGCCCAGCGTGCAAAGTTGTAAATTCTACACTGATATGTTGCTGCTTTGGTATATAGACACCATAAGAAAAAAGTCTTTTGTAAATTATTCTGATACACCTATTTCAGAGAATTACACAAAAAAAGTAAAAATATGACATGTTTATCGACTGACAGTAATATGATAACAGATACAAGACGTATTTATAGAAAATCGTTTTATATCTTAATCCAAATCAAAAGAAAATATATTTTATTCGGTACCAGCTCAAAATTTTCTTTATATCAGTTATATTATAATGTTCGCCGACATGAATAGTAAAGCCGATCCGAGACCTTTGGGAACGTTAATACTACTTACCATACGTCGTGACATCTGGTGTGTAAAACTTTTGCTCTGCTGGTTGAAGAGGCACCACGAATCCTGTAAACGTTTAAAGAATATAGATTGACAATAAATTGCAGTAATAAACAGTCACGTGACGATGATAATTTTTCATAAAAGATGATAATATAATTAATTAATTACTATAAAAAATCAGTGATACCCTAGTGGCATGATTTACAAGTCAAATACTTAAAACACAGTTTTTTAATCACGTGTATTTATGAGACTATTTTTGTCAATTTATTTTTTAGTTAATAAGTAGGAGCATAATTGTTCTTAAGTGTTTACGAGAATAAATATTTTTTTTTTTCTTGGTAAACATACAAGACAAATATTATGAAGAATTCAGCATATATGTATATGCAAAATGAAGATAAAAAGACAATCTAAAAAATATTAACTACTGAAACACTCAACATAAGCCTTAAATTCCCAACTGGAGTGAAAGCCACTTCTTCACAACAACGTTATTCAGCGTGAGTGACATATAAGGTGATAGTAACTGCATTCTATGGAGCTTAAAATCCCAACTGCACGGAAAAATCCGATAGCCGATGCAGTCGTCCAAAGAGAAAAAAACTACGTTTCCTTTTACGAGGTGCAAAAAGCTTTATCTTCAAGCTCATAAATTACTTAATTGGATTGTGATGAATGAATATTTTTGACGATTCATCTCTATGAAATCAGCCGTGTCATGAAATATCATTAATTTAAATATGGTGACAGAATTAAATGCATCACTAAGTGATTATCATAAATTTTCATGACGTTTTCGAAATCGATTTGCTTTTATTGCCTGGAATTTTTATGCAAAAGAATGAAATCCTTTTAGTGAACTATCAAATGTGAATGACACTAAAAGAGTTTGTAAAGTTTAATAACTTCTTAGGCTAACCTACGTCGTATGTATCAATATTTATTTTATTCTAAGCGAGTTTTGTTATTCTTGAGTTTACTATTATTCTTACTACAAAAAATATCGATAATATTCGCATAGTATCATAAGTGTTTATGCATTTAGTCTATCTCTCTATTTGAAAAATCTCTCAGATGTGCTGGTTTTATTACGATGTTTTATCTCACCGTTTTAGTAACTGATAATCAATTTATAATAGGTACTTTTTTTCTATTATTATAATTTTTTTTTGTTTTTTTTTTTATAGGCAAATGTAAATAGTAGTTATATTTAGTTTGTAAATACTTGTATAATAATGAAATTGTATGGTTAATCTATACATATAATAAAATCGTAACGAAGTAAAAACTGTACACTTATAATACGCACATAACTTACGAAAAGTCAGAGGTGCGCGTGTTGAGATCGAACTCGAGTCCTCTGACTTGTCAGTCGACGGTTATACATACCACGGCTATCAGTGCTTCCATACTTACACGGTCGAGTAATGTAAATAAATCAGTAGAATAAAAGTAGATACTAAAAGAGCAAGATACTACATCTAATAGACTCACGTGGTGGCGGCTCTGTAGTGGTCGGCGCCGGTGTAGTGGTCGTCGTTGTAGTAGTAGTAGTTGAAGTGGTCGTAGTTGTAGTGGTTGTAGTTGTAGTCACTTTTATTTCTAATAACAAAAATGCAAATAAACATCATATTTATATTCAATGAGATTTTTTTACTCAACTCACTCTTTTTATTATAGATTTTTTTTACCATCTTCTAAAAAAATAAGGATTCAGTGCGTGTTTTTATAATAAAATAAATATTTTTTTTATATATAATTATTGATCCATATTTTTTAAGTAGGTATGCTACGATATTTTGTATTCCTTTGTTTAGTTATAATTATGGCAGGCAGGCTAATTATTAAATAAATAACAACAATAACAATAATGTGTATTTTTATAACAATAATTATTGTATATAAATAAAACAATATAAATTTAATTATTGATCCAGCTTTTTAAAAAGTACGATAATAGTAAGCTACGATATTTTGTATTCGTTTGTTTAGTTATAATTATGGCAGGTTTATTAAAATTAAATGCAACAATAACAATAATACCTATTTAGTCAGGACGCCCCTATCTCTAGAGCCCTGGCTACCTGTAGCTTGGACCCTATTCCCGATACTGGTAGGCTACTATATTTTATATTTTTAAATTTATATCTTTATTTTTTATATTTATTTAAAAATGTATTTTATATGTATAGTATTCGAATAAATAGAATAAAAAATTCTTTACTCACCATACAACCGCAAAGTGCCTTCAGCTTTGCCCATAGTATTTGTAGCTACACAGGTATAAGTGCCCACATCTTCTGAATCAAATTGTGTTACAACGAGAATTGCCCTCAGCTGGTACGAAGAGATTCTTTCTTCTGATATCTCGTGTTTACCACTGCAACAATAAATAACCAGTTACTGCTTTTATTAGCACTGAGAGACCAGAGAAAGGGCCGTTGGACTGTCAATCGATTTTCGTAGATTCGAATTAGTTTAAAACTTAATAAAAAAATAAATTATTTCTTATAATAATGTCCTCCTGACCGAGTTTCGGTCTCAGCGGCCTATCTCAACAGAGGTTGGCCATCGACGCAGGAGATATATAGTGTGCAAACACAGCTGCACTCCCTATTCCCTCACTCTCATAGTCCGATAGCACTCTAATAGCACTGATAGCCTAGTGGTATGACCGTCGACTGACAAGTCAGAGGTTTCGAGTTCAATCCCAAGGCGCACCTCTGTCTTTTCGTGAGTTATGTGCGTATTATAAAGTTGCTAAAACGGTGAGGGAAAACATCGTGATGAAACCAGCACGCCTGAGAAATTTTTGAGAGGCCTACGGGCGGTTTAAACTCTGACACCAGGTTGTTTATCAACCATACGATAAGAAGAAGATAGTCCGATGGAGCGGCAATCTGACACGACCGGAGAGAAATCAGGCGCAGGACCGATGGTTTTACAAGCTCCCCGAGGTACGGTGCAAGTGATAATTATTTTATAATACGCAAAGTCAGAGACGCGCGCCTTGGTTTCGAACCTGAGACCTCTGACTCACCAGTCAACGGTCATACCACTAGACTATCACACAATGTCTTTGTATATCTTTTTTATTCATGTGATATTATACCAATACTCCTCTATTAAAACTACTTACTACTCGTCTCACTACTTACTACTTAGTCTCATATTTAAAAAAAAAAACAAATAAAGACCTTTGCTAAGTTTTTTGAAGGCTAATGAAGAGATTGTTTACAATAGCCGTGAGAATTTATCGCTTCATAAACGGGGGAACAAGTCAGTGATTATTACGTAAAATAATGAACCAATTTGTCTAATTACTTTCATTAGATGTTTCAACTAATTAAACAAGGTTCTTGTGAATTGTGCGAAAGATTGAGAGATATTTCCTTTGAGTTACGGCTAAATTATTGTTCAGATATCATCTATTTATAAACTTCTATTTATTATAATTCCTGTCATAAAGTTTGTTAGTCTCAAAAAGCTATGTTTAGAAACTTTTTAATTAGTAAATATCATATAAATTTTATTAAATTCCTACCAATTTGTTTTGCGTTATTGTTTTTCTGTGTGCCGTTGCCGTGTGGTTGCCTAAGAATAGAACCATAGAACCGGTGTACTGGTCCCGCGGGTATCGTAAGAAGCAACTAAGTGAAAGATCCAGAGGATGGGCAGCATTCTTCTGTGTAACAGTAATCGTCTGCTACTGCGATCGCTAACCCGCTTGCCGATTATAGGCAAATACCGCCAATGAGCGCACAATAGTGGCACGCATTGGGAGAGGTCTACGTTCATCAATGGACTAATATAGGCTGATAATGATGATGATGAATTGTTTTTCAAATGAACAGGTATACAAAAACTCTTACTTACAAAAACTTGCTAACAGTTTTATTTAAAACTAGTTTTCCCCGCGTAAAGGTCTACCGGTATAAAAAGTATAATATTATGATACTTTTTATACCGGTAGATCTCCACGCGGGGAAAGTTAGATTGTTATACCAGGACATGGTTTTGGTATGCCAAGTTTCATTGAAATCCGCTCGGTTTACGCGTGATTGAGTTACAAACCTCTTATACATAGCATAATAGCTGCGAACCTACCCCGTCTTAAGTGGGCATAGCAAAACGGTTAGGTCAAGAGCTTGATGAGCTTTATTCCCCGACAAAGCTAGTATTACATTTCATTTCTACTTTAAGGAAGCCTTATAATCCTATGTATTCTATTTTAAAGTCTGGTCTTAAAGTCTTATTGTAATAGTTTTTTTTCCGTTCCCCTGTCACCCAAAGGTTTGCTGTTTTCTTTTTATGTGACTGACTATCTTATCTATCGGTAAGAGTCTACGTGTGTCATTAATTAGAAAAATAGAAAGATTACGAGTGTCATTATTTATTGTCACATGAGTAATGGAGGTGGAACGGTAAAATTAATTTCGCCTACGTTCCAATCACGATCCATAATATTGTTATGTCAATATATTTTTTTAAAGTCGTAATAAATAATATTTAAGCTAGATTTTTACAGGGATTTTAGGATAGTCATCAAGATTTCGACTTAAGTGATTTTACGTAAGGATTACTGACAAAAATTCAAAAAAGTTACTTACAAATAAGTTTCTCTATGCACAAACACCCAGACGGAACGAAATATCTATTTGCCCAAATGTCTGTTTGTCTTTTAACACAAATGTTTACCCCATGCGGGACCCACGACGAACCCCGACACTTCAGAAATTTACTTAGTTACCTACGCTACTAAGACTTTACACTTTATAGATTAAACAATTCAATCAAGCATTATTAATGTAGGGAAATAGACTTGATAAATAATATAATCATTTTTACACTAAGATAAGTAGTTCCACACGTGTAATCAAATAACAATCTTAAGACATAAATGATCAATAAAACACCAAATTATCGGGATTTTTATGGCGTATCGGAGGAAAACCAGAACAGATGGAAGGAGGGGCAAAAGATAATGACAGTGGAATGTTTTGGGAACTTTGTTGGCATTCGTTATTACTTTTAATGACAGTTTTACTGGGTCAATTAATATGGCAACCGTTGCCTTCTTCAGATGTCTTTTAGGTGAGTTTTTCGATTAAAATTATGGATTTGGAAATTAATACCTATTTAGTAGGTATAAGTTATGGCCATGCCAACGTAATGAGTTTAATAAATCATCATCATCATTATCATCATCAGCCTTTATTAGTCCACTGCTGAACATAGGCCTCTCCCAATGCGCGCCACTATTGTGCGCTTATTAGAGGTATTTGCCCATAATTGCCACGCTGGGCAAGCGGTTTGCGATTGCAGTAGCATAGATAATTGCTGTTACACAGAAGGATGCTGCTGCCCATCCCCCGGATAGTTCCCTTAGTCGCTTCTTACGACACCCGTGGGAGGAGTAGGGGTGGTTCTATTCTTGGGCCAGAAACCGCACGGCAATAAATCAACAATAATAATAAATCAATGACAGTCAAATAAGAGATAGATACGAGCGGGTCTTCGGTCTGCTACAATCGAATCATCGAATCGAAGTAGCAATGCTCTCACCAACTGAGCTATCGCATAGTTGCCTGTACCCATCAAAAACCTATCCCGTAAAATTAGGTATTTATAGTATTATAGACTCACGCCTGTATTCCCCAGAGGGGGTAGGCAGAGGTATGCAGCACCCACATTACGCGGCCTATATTATAAGTCCCATGTAATAGGGGGCGAGCCTACTGCCATTAACTGGGCACAATTCCAGACTCCGTGCTGCTACTGAGAATTTCCTAACGGAAAAAACCCCAATAACAATTTGCCCGACTTGGGGATCCGGGGATCAAACCCAGGACCTCGACCTCAACAGTCGCGCTTGCTACCACTAGACAAACGAGGCAGTCCTGTATTTATAGTTTTTATAGTATTTTTAATTCAATTCAAGAGAATTTTATAAAATCAATCGATCATTCTTAACCCTAACACAAACTTGATTTCAAGATTATTTTTTTGACGAAATATGAATTACATCATCTGCCTAGCCTTTTCCCAACTATGTTGGGGTCGGCTTCCAGTCTTACCGGATGCAGCTGAATACCAGTGTTTTACATGGAGCGACTGCCTATCAGACCTCCACAACCCAGGTACTGGGTTACACGATACCCCTTGGTAAGACTGGTTGTCAGATTTGCGGGTTTATTACTACCCGTAACGACTGTCAAAGATCTACAATTGACAACCGGGGCCAACAACTTAACGTGCTATCCGAGGCACGGAGAGTGATAATTAATTTATAAAACGCACATAACTTACGAAAAGTCAGAAGGTGCGCGCCTTAGGTTCGAACCCGAAACCACTGACTTGCCAGTCAACGGTCACCACCACTAGGCTATCACGACTCTCGACGAAATATGAATTACAAAATAATTAAAAATAATATTTACCCAGACAGTATCATTTCTTCTCCACTCTTAAGCCAGTAATGTATGGCTTGGGGGTGTGCCTCCACGAAGCATTCCAACCTGGCTTTGGACCCTGTTGGAACACCGACCACCTTAGTCGCCACTAAAGTAGACGGAGGAACTGCAAACAAAATCTTTATTTAATGGAATGATTTCTTCATCGTATAGTTATAGGTATTCAGACTGTAAAAAAATACTATCTGATCCGTGAGAGTGTTGTCAGACATTATAATATGATTCTACTCATGTAATAAATTTCTCGAAGAAAAAAGGTTCATGAACATGGGAATCTATAAAATTATGTTTTAACATCTTTCAATGTTAACTATCCGTCATTGAGGTACAAACGCCATATAAAGTTAACACAGTCCAAAGGTTAGTAAACTGGCAATTTAACATAAATACCAAAATATAATAAACACATACTAATTAATAAACTCATAACTAATAAACACCATAAATACCAAATATTCTAAATATTTTTTTAATGAAGCGATCACGGTACAAAGGATCCAACTATTATACTCCTTTATTTATGGTCCAACTATTTATTGGCGGAATAATTGGCCAGTGCAGTGTACTCGTAGTTATTAACTTTTTACATCGTTAAAACTCTAAACTAACATGCTTAATCCAGCTTAAAAAACATTTTAAATAAAACAAAATTTATATCAAAATATTTGTTTGTATTTACAATTTTTTTTTTTTTTTATTTTGTTCCTGAAATAGTATTTGAATATGAAACGTATGAATGTACTATCGCGTACACGAACGGTGCATCACTTTCCCATCAAAATGCTTTGAACGATGCTACGTGCGTAGGGGCGGGGCTAGCGCTACGTACGGACGCCGTCTGCAAGCGATTCTAACCTTAAGAGTGGTGCACCGGCTTTGTCCACGATAGTACATAAGAATACGCCGAAATTTATAAATAATTAAAAACTTACATGTTACACTCAGCATTATCCTCTTGCTGACTGACGGCGGGACGTCATTAGAAGCGATGCAAAGATACGCACCCATCTGCCGTCTCTCTACCTTCGACAAGTTTAGGCTTGGGCCCATAAACATGTCCACTGCGAACAATTTTTTTTTATTATTACCTAAAATACATATAAAATAGACTAAGGCTTGTATTTTCCATGTTTCACCGGCTATGTTACTAGTCCCATAGGGAGGTTATTGCCATTAACCGGGCATAATTCCAAACATCGTGCTGCTATTGAGAATTTCCTAATGGAAAACCCAATAACACTTTATCCGACCCGGGAATCGAAAACTCCTCTCGTGCTCAGCAGTCGCACTTGCTACCAATAGACCAACGAAGCATTCAATTACCTAAAATATATTGTCTAACTCTAAAGTATTCTATATCCTTTGTTCAGTCTTTGTTTAAACTCTGTTACAAATTCCGTTAAAATCAGCTTAGTAGTTATGGTAAGAAGACTCAAGAAGTATTAATAAAGCGTTTGTACAGACATAGGTACAGAGCATCTGATGCTAAACCCTGTATTCTCGTAGTCGTAATTTCCATTTAATCATCAAGTATATCCGCTAAGGCTTTAAGACAAGGGTTATAAATTCTCGCCGTTCTAGAGCCGCTGGGATTTGATTTATGTAAATTGTAGTACTTGAACTGAAGAAGGAATGATTTCGTACTTGAAGATTTTTGAGAATTCATGTTGAATTATTGACTTGCTTCATTCTAAGATTTTTTCCTGTTTACCCGAATTAAAATTTCAGATGTCCCTGATTTTAGATCATAATTGTTTTTTTTTCAAATTCTGAAACGAAACCCTAAAAAAAATTAAAATATGCGAATGCAAAATTGTATCTTGTTTTATAAATAGAATGACAAAACTTTTTTTATCTATTTTTGTAGGAGCTTTAGTCCACAAAGTGAATATGTCATCCTCATAGTTATCCTCACCTCATTAATACATAAAACTTAAACAAAGCAAAAATATACACATAATTCCTCGAAGCCCCTAATAAATTCAACCAGAAACGAAAGATTAAATTTTTAGATGACGTCTAACTGCAATCAGTCATCTTAATCCGCTCCGCGAGCCATCCTTGCACAAAAGGATGGTTACATAGAAACTAACCCACTTAAAATGAACTGCAAAAAGGAAGCAGTAAAGCCTTATAAAGAGGAATTAAGCGAAGGACGCGTTTTTATATTTACTATGTTATGAACACAAATACACATATATTTATATAAAAATTATCTTTAAATCTTATTAACCGGACTTAAATCAAGCCTTAAAAAGGACTTTAGCTTAGGCGGTATCCTAATCTAAAGCCCTAAAGTGAGACTCAGGCCGCGGCTCAGGCGGTCATGCTGGATCTGATCTGATTATGACTATAATAAAATTATGATTATGATGATGATTTAGGGACATGTTTATGGCTTCACTCTCAGCCTGAGCTGACTTTTATGTAAATGAAAAAAAAAACCATCATAAATATTAAATATTTGTCCATGGCCTATCATTCGTTAATTCAATTCATCCATCCGCTACAGTGCGTATTCAGCGCTAATCATCGCTAGTTTCAGTTATGTTCAAAACTAAAATATAAATGTAATAAAACAATTTTTAAAACGGATGATTTGTGTACATTTTTAAAGGTTTAGGTATAATCTGACTACCAATTTTATTTAATAAAATGCTTCTGAAGAGTTTGTTGCAAGACATGATTATAAGAAAATGAACTGATGACAACTAGATAGTGTGACCTTAATGCCATGGTGCGAAATGTATAGTTTTTTAGCTATAACTTTGAACTGTACAGTAGAACCAATGGAATTTCCTCTTTTTCTAAAAATAACACCATTGGGTAGAACGCGTTCTATGATAACGTCGTATCGTGTTGACGTCTGACACGCGTCTGACGGTTTATGACATGACAGCCAAAATTGCACAACCTCTGCCTGCACCGTTGACTGAGAATGATTCCTGCGCAATCCCTGCTGTCAAACTGTCAATTCGTACTTCTAAGCTTTTGACGTTTTGTTGATCGGTACATTGACATTTCACAGAGAATGCATATATCATTTATTGCACTGCAGTACCGTATTCGGAGATGTCAATATTTTTTTCAAAGCTTTAAATCGCTTTTTTTGTTTGGGTTAATGATACTTACATTACAATTGTCTTTGAGTGCGACAGTTAGCAAAATACGTGATCATGTCTGAGTTCACGATTAAAAGTGAAGTTTAATACGAAATAACTTAGTACATATTTATTGTTGTATAATATACCTAATAATAAAGCGCAATTAATAATTTAAAAAACACAAAAACAATAATTCCAATAAGATTAAAACAATATCTAACAAAGTTTGTTTTGTTTTCTAATTAAGTCTGACTTTATAAACTTTTCTACCGCAAATCTGTTGTTTTGTAAACATTCGATGTTTTGCGTCTTTTGTTGTTGTTGTCAGCTATACAAAAAAACGTTTATTTTCATATTGATTCGACATTTTGTTTTCGAATGACGTGACTTTAGACTAAGGCCTTCTCTTCACGGTTAATATATAGGCCAATGGTATTAGCGATCATATTGTTGTTAACTTAAGTACCTACATATTATCACGCCTATTTTTATTTAAAAAGTCGGGATCTATAGCTATGGCACCAGCTTATAATTATTATAGGTAACACCTCTTCCTTCTTACACAATTAAACAATCAAATTCCTATATTATACCTACAGGCGTATTAAGTCTTACCTTTCCGAAGCTCTCCAGCTTCATTCCTCAACTGTATGTTGGCGCCATCTTCTCTTCGCCAGAGAATTCTTGGTAGAGGTCTACCTTCAGCTCTGCAGGAAAGGCTGACGTCTTGACCTTCTCTCGAGACGATGTCTCCACTAGTGCCTTCGTCGACAATGTTTGGAGGCACTGAGGACAATAAAGAAAAATATGTTGATTTTATAACTATTTTTACAAATGGTCAGTGGTCGAAATACTACCATTAATTTTCTTCTAAATTTTAGCTCTCTGCAGTTCTCTCATTAAAATAATGTTCAGTTGTCGTTTAAATATTAGAGATGGCGCTGGTCTTTCATCTTGCACATTTTAAGTTCCAGTTTTTTTTTATTTATCATGACTGTTATTAAACCAGGTCCCAGGTCTATTTAATGTCTATCCAGGTCTATTCCAGGTCTCAGGTTACCTCTGTGAAAAAGTGATACCACTCAGGTAGAGCCAGCCTAATCGTGCGAAATCCTGCATGACTCTACCAAGCAAAATTATTTAATTGTAATATTTACGAACATAATTTTAACTACACTTGAAACTAGCTCGCAGGAAACTTAATTACTTTTTAGAGCAATAAATATTTTTGAGAGTCCATTAAGAACGATACGAGAGCAACTAACTAAGTGTAAGTTACACCGCGAAAAATATTTGCGTGTTAAAAATTATCTTAATTTTACTTAATTAAAGAACTCATTTAAGAAAATTTTAATTAGGTAAAAGGTATAATTAAAGAAAAAAGTAGACTGTAATGGGCAATCTTTTTGAAAAGTAATTTGCGTAGTTGGTATGAAGGTTTGTTATTTCTGCTAAGAGAATATTAACCTAAAATAATTTACAAAAGTTTATTTTGTTATTCTGCTTAATGTGGAAACAGAAGACGCAAGGTTTTATGTTTCACGATTCCCGTTCGTTTTATAATGACAAAGGTTTGGTAATTTTAATTTTAAAAAATGATGATAAAGGTAAAATATCGTTGACATAATATTTAAAAAAAAAACAATAATATTTTAAATATAACATTTTATAACAAGCCCTACAATATTTAAATTTGCAAACAATTTTTTTTTAAGTTTTTAGAGTTTTAAAATCATTGAAAAAAAAATACTTAACTTATTTATTTTACGAAATACGATAAAATTACAAAGGTTTATTATTTAGGTTTAGGTATAGGATTATTATTATTTTTTCAAAGGTTTATTTTCACATGATTTTAGAAATAATTAGTGTTCGTTGGGTATTACAATAAACATGATTTGAATAAATTATTTAAACGGGAAACAGTGAACTTTGAAAGCATTTTAAATTGTAATTTGAAACTTGCATTGTTAATAATCGCTTTATTTTAAAATATTACGTTTACTTTATTTAAATTTTGTATCAGGTGAAAAAGTAATTTTAATATTTGAACATTATTAATAAATAATGTTCAAATATTAAAATTACTTTGTCTCATTTTATGTTATTATCTAACTTCAGTTTTGATTTTTATTCACCGTAATATTTCCGAAATATTGAATATTTATTTGGTACACGCCTGCATTATAGACTTAAACATTATCCGATGAACCAGTTTTTATGCCTGTCCATTTCAGTATTGTCTGCGTAGCTGAGGCTTAATCCATATAAGCTATTGGAAATCTTGTCCAGGTTCTATTTCCTTACATTTTTATCCTTCTTGATTCTAGTAGCTTTTACTGTCAATAATATAACATATTTAAGTAGAGAAGTATAAAAAAGTATTTATTTAGTAACTAGAGCTTGATATCAGGAATATCGTAAATACTAGTGACACAAAGTATTTCTTCTGGTGTACTCATAAATCAAGAGAATCTGTACAGTCACGAGCGAAAACATGTAAACATGTAGAGTTAATCAAAAGCCGTTCTAGAAAAACGCGTACCTATTTAAAATGTAAAAATATTGCAGTAAGCATCAGTAGATATTTACCAATACTTAAGTTACATATTTTTTAACAAATTAATACTGTACTTGAAAAAATAATCATTTGAATTCCTCTACATGTGTACATAATTTTGCGGTTGACTGTTCAGGCTCTGAACGTTGGCATTTTCATAATATCCTTTGATTTATAGACCCTCGTCTTAAGTTTTAGTATTGCTATCATAAATACCGAGATCTTCCTTCTTTTATTTCTTTAGCTATTTATTAGTATTTCATTTATTAAATAAACGTGTTAATATATCGGCCACTAGATTCCGCTCACGGCTTCACCCGCGTGTCATTTTGATACATTGTAGTCTGTGTTATTCTAATGTTTAAGCTATATTACTGTAAAGTTTCATCAAAATCCGTTCTGTAGTTTTTGCATGAAAAGTAACAAACATCCATCCATTCATTCTCCCAAACCTTCACATTTATAATACAAATAGGATATCTGTAAAAGATAAATTCTTATTTTCCTAAATCGTCAAACAGCTTGTTGTCTATGCCCGGGCTGTCCAAACCAGGTACGATTTGGGGCCAATATAAATCTCGAAATATATTGGAGCTCCACAGAAACAATATAGATAATGTAATACCAAATAAAATTTATGTAATAAACGTATAGAATTAGTAAGAAAAGTGTTGAAGCAAACGTCAAGTAAATATACAAAACTTTTGTTCTAAAATGATTGCTGTAAGACACATGAAGAAGACTTAAACGAGAGTCTAGCAAAACTCGCTCATTAACAAATTGAACGCTGTTTAACAACATAACAAAAGCAAAGCGGCATACAAAGACTTAACTGTATAGGACGTTAAGTATTACAATATAATATAGTCACGACTTAGTTACCCAACTTCTCGAAATCACGTACGCCACTATCGCCTTTACGAACATAACATTAATATTATAGCACTTACGCAGTAAGTATGAGACTTTGATAGAGGATTATTAAGCATAATTTTGCGTGTTAAGTCATTCAGCAAACGGGGGAAACTTTTGGTGACGTTGGTGTATTAAAACGACCGATATAAACAACTTTTGATAATATCCCAGCACGCTCTGGTTCTGCAGTGAACGGAAAATATTTTGAGAGACATTGTTCAATAACAAACTTGAAGAAAAACATGTTTTTCTGTGCTTGAAGTGACGGGGAAGCTGTTAGATGTAAGAGATACAGTTTTAATATTTATATGGACTGCTTACTGAAGTGTGTTTTGTATCCCGCTTTTTTAAAATATGTATTATGTTTTGTAGTGTTTATAACAGACAACCTTGGCATAAATGTGTAGAAATCACTGAATGAAACATACAAATAAAGTATAAGATGTTCATTAAAATAAACATAATTATAATTATTAAAACTGCTACAAAACGGGAATTAACGCGCGCATACCTTATTATTTTATTTTCCCGACGTTTCGAGCAGATTACACACTGCTCGTGGTTGTTGTACCTATGTGCTATAGGCGCGTTAATCCCCGTTTTATTCCAGTTTTAATTATCATGCAATGCGAAAGTTTTAAAGTAAATATTTTTAATTAGCATTAAATTAGTTTCCGCTGTGTGATGTCGGAAAAGAATAGCACCAATGCCTCTCCCTCTGCTTGCAGCGATCAACATCCAAGCTGATTCTGGTCGGCTGTAGCTGACTATCCATAGGACAAAGCCTTGCCGGCAAGCGACATTATCATGAACAATGGCATGATGTTCAGTAAAAACTAATTAGAGAACAGATCTGGATGATATCGTACAACATCCATCCTATTGTTTCAAAGGCAAAAGAGCTCTCTCTAGACCACAACGCCGTTTACCATCAGGTGCATTAGTTGTCAAATACGATGAAAATGGCATTTTTTCAATAAGAAAAACTGAGTTAGCTCTTAAATCTGAAGAGTAGGGTATTACGGTAACACCACTCACCTACGTTAAATGCCCCTTCTTGACATGGCAATATATAGTCTAAGATTGTCAACCAACCTCTAGGTCTGGTTTTTCATGAAAAGAAACGCCAATTTAAACTTAGCGCTTTCAACGTTTTTAAATATATTATAGTCTCCGGACGCTTGTGGGTCGTTGCAAATATAACTTGACTGTGGGGTATCACTGACAAGGCTAAGATAAAGTGGTTAATGAGTGCGAAGCGACTGTACACTTGTACACTTGTACAGTGTACACAGTTAGTTTCTTTCATGCCCTTCATGTACGATGTTGTGTACCTAGCAAGACGTTAATGAGGCGATGGACAGGGCAATCAAGGTTGCAGGTTGCCACTTATTGGTCAAGTAAAATCTGACTTTGGTCTTGACTTGTTAAGAAGAAAAATTATATAACAGCAATGATCATGATAGTCAAGTTTTGTATCCCAAGCTTCTAGCTCAAGTGCGAAGCAGACATTGTAAAGCGTAACCCTATTTTACCGAGCAATACCGCTAAAATATCTGAGTAGAATCCGCAAGGATAATAAAAAACACCGACCTAACCCACACAGAATTCGTACACAAAGCGCCAATCGTTGATCAACCTACAGAAACTAGTGCTTTGACCCCGATTCGTTCACGAACAAAATGTGCGGACTGTAAATCACTGGATTCAGGAACAACTGAACAAAACAGTCGATGCAAGCGACGTGAGAGCGCGGGACTATTATGCTACGTGCCCGATGGGATTGTGACTTCCTAAGGGACCCTTCAACCGTCAACGGCTGTCTATATTTTTAATCGATTCACTTCGACTTATTTTCGAACAGATTGTTTGAAATTCGAGTAATTTTGCTTTTCTTATGTTTTTTTTGTGTGTTCTTTTTTATGTTTAAACAACGTTTTTTAAACAATAAATATTTAAGTAATAAAAACTATATTGTTGACTCATAATCGAAGCTCTAATCTATACACAAATAGACAAATACAAAACAGTTCAGTAGCTTTTTCTGTTCTGCATGTGAGTGAATCGATTTTTTTATAATAGTTATTGATGAGCTTTTAAGTTAAAGGCAAAAAAAATTATTTCTCAATAAGAAATTTACAAAAATTTCATTTACATTTTTATACTAAACATGCTTAGAAATCACAATTCAAAAAAACTATACATTTATTATTATTGAAATGTATAAATATCGAATCTACAGTTTAATTTACTCAGTGTGACAATGATTGAAAATAAATATTGAATTTACACATTAACTTACTCAGTTATGTGAGATGATCAATAAAAAAATGTAGAAAAGCAAAATAAAAATTACGACCGGCGACCTTTAGATGTCAATTTAAATCTGCACCAAGTCTCCGATGTCCTGTCCTATTTTGTCAAATTTCTCTAAAACATCGCAATCAACTGGGTCTTGGTGGTATTCAAATTCTAATTCTGTTTTCTTTATATTCTGTATTTTGTATGATTTGGTCAGGTTGACGGGTTAATCAGACAAAAAAATTAAACCAAATCCAGTTACAATCCTAATATTGTATTTGGAGACAATAGACAAAAATAACGACATTATATGTAGGTACACTCTAAAACCAATTTCAGTAAACTACAAGTGAACAAAAGCTTCCAATCTGAATTTGCATTGCCAAAACAATGGCTATGAAGTGATTTGTTATCAATGTGGTAGATACGTGCGGCATCTGAAGTCGTGATTTGTAGCATCGCCCTTATCTGAACGTTTCTGTCTTTTGTTTTGATGTGTGTTTTGTATCAAGGATTTGTGTTTGTCCAATTTTTCTTTTTTTAACCCACGACGTAAAAAGAGGGGTGTTATAAGTATGACGTGTCTGTGTCTGTGGTATCGTAGCTCCCAAACAGATAAACCGATTTTGATTTTTTTTTTATTTGAAAAGTAACAAGTGATCGAGTGTTCTAAGCAAAAAAAAATGTGGATTTCCTATATCGGGGGTTTTAAAATTTTTAAATTTATAGTTTTTGGTAAAGAGTTATTTTAAGTAAAACGTTAAGAAGATTTTCACTTACTTCATACTTAAAATGTGCTGCATTATTTATGTATCTTTACTTTATTTTAGTAAAATCATTTCAGTTCTATAACCTCGTGCACATAAACCATCATTAGCATTTTTTGTTGCTTCTGTATTAAATTAGCTGTCCCGGGTCTTTTTTCCGCATTCCCCTGTATTCGTTTTCAGTATAAATATACAAACAATAACATTTTGTCTTTCTATAATAATATCGGTCAAAGAGCTCCAGTGATCACGATCCTCAGTGAGGGACCGACTGAAGAAGAAGATAATAATATCATCAGACACCTATTAAATGTCCTATTCACATATTAAAACAAGCTTCTGCGCGCGGCCTTGCCCGCATGGTATATTAGTAAATTGTAGCCAGTATGTTATTGTGATATAAAAGCTATATTATTGTAAAATTTCATCAAAATCCAATTAGTCAATTTTGCGTAAAACAGTAACAAACATCTATCAATCCATATATCCTCACAAAGTTTCACATTTATAATATTAATAGGATAAGACATTAAAATAATAATTTTCTGAAAACTTCTCAGCTTTTACAAGAAAAATATCCTACTTGGGTAGTAAAATTCCAGTTGTCATGCTGTAATAGCTGAGCGTGTAAGATGAATCACTATCTGATGCGGGCAATCTTTCACTCCACTTGCAACCTTTACATTAAATAAATTCTTTCTTGGCAATATTTGAAAAAATACCAATATACTTTGACGACACGATCAGACTGCCTCGTTGGTCAAGTGGTAGCAAGCGCGACTGCTGAGCACGACGTCCTGGGTTCGATCCCCGGGTCGGGCTAAGTGTTATTGGGTTTTTCTATTAGGAAATTCTCAGTAGCAGCACGGAGTCTGGAATTGTGCACGGTTAATTGGACTTATAATATAGGCGGCAAAATGTGGGTGTACTGCATACACCTCTGCCTACCCCCTCTGGGGAATACAGGCGTAAGTCTATAAAAAAAATACTTTGACGGCAAGCGTTTGAAACTAAACACATTGCAACGAAAATCCTTGACTTTCTTTCACAAAATATCTCAACTTACTCATGTATTTCAATTTATAAAACGTTGCCCTAAATATAGAGCACTTGGAAACTTCTCGTACAAAAACGAGAAAACAAGAATGAAAAGATAGCTTTTAACCGCTCGTGGTCCACAAAACAAACTCATACATCACCAAAAGTTGAGGACGTACGACAGTTACGATAATTATATTATTACTTTGAGAAAACCTTATCATGAAGCTTTATGTAGCGTCGCTTTTTAGGTTGGAGCTTCAAAAAGAGGAAGTCATTCATGCTTGTATTTTGTACAGCAGCTCCATTTTCAATTCCATATTTTATTTTTGATTTCATTATTTCTCGAGTCCATATCCATATGAATATAATCATGCCACTCCGTGAGAGAGTGAATCGTACAAAACTATATCTTTTGTTAAGAACCTCCATGGTTGTGCCAAATTTTAACCGGCTGTTGACTGGTCGTCACGGCAACCCACGGTCATAATAGGCAGGCACGCCAGTAATAGGAAAATATTCTACACAAATTAAATTGTATCTTCCATCCGTCAAGTTAATAAGATTAATATTTCATGTATCTTACAGGATAGACAGCGTGGGTTGAAGTGATGGCCATCCGCAAATAAGTCACATCATATTCGCAACAATCAATGAGCCGAAACAACTGATCGCCACCACGGCTTTACTTTAGAAAGATGGTTAGAAAATATTTTATCGGGTGATGTTAAGTATGTTGATGGTCATATTTATTTATTTATTTATTTATTTAGTTCAGGCAACTAGGGCCCATAGCGATACAATACACATATACAATAGGTAAATATAAACTAATACATATTAAACAAAACAAATTTAACTATGTTACACGAATAGTCTGCATCGGCGTCGTGTGTCGCGCAGTGTCGGGTATCCGGCCACGGAAACGCCGGAACACAACACTCTTCGGCCAAAATTCTTCCTTCATGAAGGTCGACAGATGTTCAGTTGGAACTCTCACCACGAAGGAATTAAAACCCACATTGTGGCGAGAGTCCAACCGCTCGACCCTCAGCGTGAACTTGGACTTGACGCGGATATACTCCACAATCTCCTTCGCCTTCGTAGCGTAGTGCAGCCTAGACACGTACAGTGGCGTCACCGGTACAGCAGGACGCAGCAGGTGGTTCGGTCCTGTCGGTGCTATACCGCACTTGTTCTGCAAAGAAGGCTTCCTTTTCTTCTTCTTTACTACGGTGAAGCCATCTTCGTCAGTCTGGACCATTTTACGGCCCTGGCTCTGCTTTGCCCCCGTAATTAGCCGCTTATTCTGCGACGCAGCTGATTTCTCGGTCGCGGCAATAGCAGCGTAGGCAAGTTTAGGGGTCGACGTACCTACGTGTGTCGTGTCCACAGCCGCCGTCGAGGCGCGAGCGACGACGACAGCGGGCGGAGCTTGGTCAGCATTATCGGCAGTCTGTGACGCACTTGCATTCGCCGACTCAAAATCGCCGACCGATGCACTTTGCGCCCCTCGCCGTGTGTTCACCTTTGAGGCCTCAGGTGACCTAATTACCGAACCAACGTTTTGCAGTACTTGCGCGCGTAGCTCAGCAATGATTTCGTCTGAGGCCTCCAATCTGGACTGCATCTTGGTCATCTCCGCTTTCAATGTGGTGATATCTTTCAGCAGCCGCGTTACGTCGACGTGGTCGAAGGTGACCGGAGGGAGTTTACTCAACTCCTTAGCCACGAAGTCGGGAATCTCGTCCGGATCGGTCTTCTTTAGCATATCTATGATGTCTTGTATGCTTTTCTCGGTGCCATCTCTGCGGCGAGACGGCATCTGGTCTAACTTTCCAAGGGACTGGAACAGTAGCCGCTTTCCGCAACTGATGTCATCCTCCTCGTAATTTGTCCGGCAAATCTGCAGGATGCTCACCTCGTCCATGTAGTCGATAGCATGGACTAGGAAAGCCAACAGTTCATTGACTATGAGTGGTTTGGTACTCATAGCGTTAGATCAACGGCTATGGCCGCGCGACTCGTGAATAAAATTCACACCGTGCACAGTGGAAACACGTCCGTAATCGAGCGCGCATCGCACTGAACTGAAGATGCTCTTGTGGTAGAGCAAGAATAAGCCGGCTCAATCTCCTAATAGCATCCTCTCAACAGTATTTGAACTATCGTGTTTCGTACGGTTAGTGAGAGCACCCGGAGCCCACTTCCCCCTGCTCCATTTCCATAGATCTAATTCTTCCATCCTCTTTTATAAATCGGCATAGGGTTCACAACGCGCAAGTGAAATCCCTAGTGTTAAAAACGATTATAGATAGGTTACTAAGTACTAAAGGTATCCTTAACTTAGTAGTATAGAAAAAAAAATGGTGGATGAGTCTGTTGCCATTAAATCCAACATAATACCAGACTCAAGAGCTTTTATTTAGAATTTCCATACATTAAATCCAATAGCTTTGCCAGCATGGGTATATTAAACCTAAGTACTCAACAGCTGCGTTTACAACCATTAGGCCAACGAATCAGTGTAACGAGCACAGTTGAAATAAAGGAATGAAACAAACGAGGGTATACGAAAACGAAAAACAAAACAAAACAATTGAAGAAGCGGTGGTACATAATATGTCTGGTCCACTTTGTGCAATATGTACTGTAACTTCAATAGAATATTATTGTTTTAGATTATATTTTGTTTGTTTTGTTGATGAAAGTTAAAAATAACATTGCTCTCTATGTTTTGTATTAAGTGTGTCAGATGTTATTTTGCAGGCACAATTACGAGTATGTTTATTATGTTCCTGACCGGCCTTTAGAAAATCAGTCACAAAATTTAGTAGTATGAAGTCTATAATTGGTAAGAGTCTTCCTTTTTCTTTATTTATCGTATGATTGATAAACAACATGTTGTCAGAGTTAAAGTCACCCGTAGGCCTCTGTTGTGGCTTTACTCACCGTTAATAAATCTTAAGTGTGCTGATTTCCTCACGATAATTTCCTTCAACGATTTTTAGCAAGTGATAATTAATTTTTAATACGCACATGAATTCGAAAAGTCAGACGTGCGTGCCTGGGTTTCAAACGTACGACCTTTGATTTCAAACGGTCATACAACTAGGCTATAACTGATGTTAATATTTCATAGGATGCATGAGTACTGCACCACTGCCCTGGAAGCCCTGCTTAACTAGTAATTTACTGCGTCTATTTACACAGCAGAAACCAGCAAAGGTGACGCTAAGACTAAAAAGTTCAGTACAATAAACAGTTCAGGCTAGAAAGGAAAGAGAGGAGCGACAAGGTTAAACCATCCTTAAACCTTGATAAAAAATATAAGATACAACTCTTAGAGAGCTCATGGTAAACATTGGGTCTAAAACCACAAGGGACAGTAATTGTAGGAATCTTCTTGGAAGATTCTCAATATCTACATCACAGTACCCCATCTTCCAAGTCAAATTCATGGGCATTATTTAATTATAGGTATTAAATTATAACTTACAAAGTGATTGAAAGATTGTCCTAGAAAAGCCCATGATGGTTTCATATAAGCTTCGAACAAAGGTACAATCTTTTGTCTTTGTTCCTTTCCAAGAATTTCGGCACAATCTTGTTTTGTGCGATATGACAACATTATCCTTCACATTTATATCTTGTTTTGGTACTTCATTTTGAGGGAACGTTTGGTAGAAACGTATTGATGTTATGCTATAACGGACGGGCTCAAAATGGCTGACCAGACGCCATTCCCTGCTCCCATTTTTGTTCTGATGTTGTTTTCCTTTGGAAAAATACTCCTTTTTCTACTAAAGTTGGAAAAACATATAAAAAGAAGGTTCAACGAACAGCATGTCATATAATTTGTGGCGCAAGTTTATAGGAAAAGTTTTCGTATTAGTGCAGTTTAGAAATTGGAGTGATTTAGCGCTTGTTCTAATTTTTTATGGTTTTTGTACAAATGACCCTATCATGTTCATGCTCTTATCTTTTTATTGTATCTTTTTAAAAACGAATTTATACTTCCAGTATTACTTAAAATACAAACAATTATCGAGAATGATTATTTTGTAAGTTATCGCGATCCGTGTATGAGGGCAAAGATAAAAATATCTTTCAGCCTTAAGTCTATCAGGTATATCATTCCACAGAAGAGTAGCTTCTTTTTATATTGTAGAATTATCACCTTAGATTAAAAAGGGCTGGTTATTAGTTGTCCACTTATTTATATTAGTTGTATGCTTACAATATGTTTTTCGCAGAGACAGGTAAGTACAAAAGTTCACCTAAGTAACATTTTGTTGTTTCGAGGTTTCTTTTCAACCATTTACCAATTAAATTTTAATATGTTTTACTTACCTAACACATCTACACATCCGATCTGCTTCTTCATAGTGCTGGTGTTAATCTGACACATGTAACACCCTCGGTCTTCAACTTTAAGCGGTCGGATGTGCAGCTGCCACGACCGGGGAGAATCGTTGGTGACCGCGTAGCGAGAACTATGCGTCACCAATCGAGTGTGGAGGGTTAAGATTGTCTGGTCATCTGCTCGGATCCACGCCACCTGGTAGAAGAATAAGAATACTTTTTAATTGTATAAGGCACTATTTATAAAGATAGGCGCGGATATTTGCATATCTGCTTTCTTACTCGCACATATCTTCAAGATATAAAATCAATAAATATAGTTATAAAAAATCGAAATAAAACAATTGAAGATGAACAACATTACAAACTTTTAGAAAATATTCCAAAACATGTTTTTTGTCAAAACATGTTTTCAAAGTATTTTTTTTTATTGGAAAACATGTTTCGATTAAGTTGAAAATTTGGTGAAACTTTGTAATGTTGTTCTCCTTAAATTAATGAATATAATTATAGTTATGAAAAATCAAAATCAGATCCGCCACCTTTAACTTCTTGCGTGTATTGTATTTATTGTTAGTTTTGTTAGTGTTATTGTCCACCGACACATTACCAACCCTTTAAACTGTCAGTTTTTCTGTTGGATGCACACAATAGCCTTTTGTTTACCTTGGCAAGCGACAAATAAAGTTATTTTTCTAATGCAACAAAAACTAATAAATTGTTCAAGATTTTTGCAGAAAATAGTAGCAGAATTTGACCTAAAATGTATTACTTAAGCAAGACCATAAATTGGATTGACAGTTATTGAGTTTTGATGAATAGGATTTCTAGAGTTTTCGCTGATCTATTTTCATTAACATCAATCTTCCTCAGAAAAAGGGGTCAGAGTGTCATCTTGGGGGAGGTTTTAAGTGGTGTTACTGCCCTCAGTAATTGCTTTATCATCTTTAGTCTGCGCTGAGCTAGGGTTAGCATGAGAACTCTAATATCTTGAAGTAATATCACATTATAATTTATTAAAGGGAAAGAAGCATATCCCTCCCTCATCCGCTATTTAAACAATAAAAATATTACCGGTATCAATATATTATGTTCATGATATCAAAATGATTACGGGTAAAAATACAGATCAGATTTGTTTTCTAGGAAACGAAATTTTTGGTTTTTTTTCTTTTTTAATTAAGGGCACTATGCCCGCGGCATTTTCCGTATAAACTTCATTTTTCACATTATGAAAAATGAAGTTTATACGGAAAATGCCGCGGAAAATAAATTGTAATATATTATTCCCTTCATGGTATATGTACCATGAAGGGAATAATATATTACAATTCTACCAGAACTTACTTTTATTCCTAAGGGAAAGCAATTTTAAATAAAAGTGAATAGTAAAATCGACTTCAAAACATTAAAAAGCTAGATAAAACTTTTGAGTTGAAGTCGGTCACTCAATGTCTTGTCATCAATTCCAAAACTTTTTTATGTTATTTCTTCTTCTTGTTACTATTTTGAAGTCGGTTACAATTTTTATTAAAAACTTTCATTTTTCAATTTTGAGTGGCACATTAACTTCAAAGGGGAGGAAACTTCACCCCACTTTTCCGGAAATCGGTTGTCATGAACACATACAAACTAAGTAAAATTAGTTGTTATGAGAGGTTTTGAAATCGTCCGACGAGGAGTTCTGTACTGTCTTGACTCAAATCGACCCACTTATCACGGAGGAAATAAAAAAAACATTCGCCTCGAATCAGAAACTTTCTTTTTTGAATGTTGGTTAATAAAATATAAACTCTCATATGTTGTAAGAGAATGTAGACAAAAATAAAGACTTAGTTCGAATTTTTAGAAACAGCCTTTGCCCAGCTGCGGACAACGTGGCCGTGACCTAATATAACGTTGTTAATTATTACATTTACCTAATATTTCTAATGCAAGTAATGACGCAAAAAATTTTGTACAGTGATATTTAAATTAGTTGCTTAATTCTCGTTTATGAAAATATTACTTCCATAAACAAGGAAACCGCTAATATTCAAAACATGTTATTTTCAAAAGCATGAACAAATACACTTAAAAGTTAATTAGTGTGTGTATATACGCGCATATACAATGTGTGTTTTGTAAGACTAGGCCCTTACATAAATATTAAGCAAATGGGAGTATAATTAAACATACAATGTTAATGTAAAACAATAGCCTTTGCCAGGGTTGCTAAACCCGCGTACAAAAGAAAATGCGAGCACAAAGCACTACCCCAAGTGGTCCACAAGATGAAAATAAATTCTTTTAAGAAGGTTTGTAATCAACCAAGAGGTACGAAAGGGAGATGGTAAAAGGAAATCATTTAAGTGCCCCCTTTTGTACTTGTTCGACACATTTTATTCAAATATTACGAGTATGTTACAGAATTTTAGTGTAAAAGCTAGTTTTGTTTAAGTAGAGTAGGAAAAAATGTGATTTTATTGTACACAATTTTGAGCTATTATACTTTTTAGCTCAACTTGTAACGACTTAGTAACGTGATAGCCTAGTTCTATGACCGCTGGACTACCAAATCAAAGGTCGTTAGTCCGAACCCCAACACGCACCTCTGACTTTTCAATTCATTTTTTAGAAATTAGTTATTATTGGCTAAAAAGGTGAGGAAAAATTGTGAAGAAACCAGCACGTCTGAGAGTTTTTTCAACGGTCTGTAAAGCCGTGTCAGAGATTTACGGGTGGTTTAAACTCTAACACCAGGTCTTCTATTAAGCATACGATAAAGAAAAATAAGATATACTTATTGCTGTTAGTTGGCTGAGTCGCTTGGCTGTAAGCTTTGTCCGGTGGGTGATAAGCAGCCACGGTTGAAACCTCCTCTACCAGATTAAAGCTACTTGGATGCTAGTTTGTGACCTTTATTCCATCATTAGTTGGCTTGTTAGTTAGTTGCGACACGCAGAGAGAGAGAGAGGCTTTTATTCTTCCCCAAAACCAAGTGTAAAAGATACCAAGAGTTGCTTTTATTATAATGTTCATACATTTATAATTCATATTAATTAATACATACATGGATAACATTAATATAATTTATCGTAATAATTTTGAATAGAATATTATAGCCTATGCTTGAAATTAAATACTAAACTGGAGTATTATAATGCTTAACAGAGCTCAATATCTAAGGAAATTAAATTCTTACTCCCCGCAGACGTTCGCGGGGTTTCAATATATATTATTTATTCACGGTATTATAATAATGCTCCGTCACGAGAAACATGAGTAGATAATATTGATAACTCTTTATGCAATTTTCTTGGACCGTAATCAATTATTATAATGGTACCCCTCGGTGTGGCCACTGGTAGCGGTCTTTTAGATTCAGGGTTTTATTTTTCTTTATTTATTTTTAAGGTAGGTACTTACTTAGATAGATTTATATATAAAGATAGTTTTAATTAGTTTTGTGTATTTATCGTTTGTATGTTAATTTATAAGGTTTTTGAATTATATATAGTTAGGCTGGTAAATGTGAATGTGCGTTCGTTGTTTTGTGCTTGTTTAACGCAGTACCGCAACGAATCAATGTAATTTCTTGTAGTTTATGGCAGGAGAATGATTGTGCATAGGGTACCTACTTTTTATTCCATTTTTTTTTTATCACGAGAACAAAACCGCCGATAACAGCTAGTAATATATTATTAAGTTAGGATAGCTCTTTTAAACCAACTTCTTTTCTGTATTTCTTTCGAAAAAAACCCACGTTCCTTTTCCATAAGTCTCATCAATGGCATATCAGAAGTAACTATCATGCACCTTGATCTAATAGTAATAAAAACGATTTTCCAATCCAACAAAATGTGATATCACTAACGTGCTTGAATGTATGATAACATTTTGTGATTTTCTCGGGAATAATATTCTTTTAAATTTACAGACAGGCTCTGACAATGATGACGGAATCATGTGACAAAAAATATACGCTGTATTTTCTCCAATCATTCGTGATTGCGAAAGTGCCTTCGGCTGAATGTTCAATACGTAAATTCGCATAATCTCGCGAAGCCCTTTTTTCACCATGTGATTTATTATTTCCTATAGATAGGCATTTGTTATTTTTACTAGGTAAGCCGATGTCAGAATTTGTTATTGTTAGATTTTTCCAGCTCAACAATTTTATTTGAGTTGGGTCCCTTATAAAAATACAAATATAAAATGCTTTGTTATTTTTAAACGTAAATGTTGAGTTGCTTTGATGCCTGCCTTTGTCCAAATATCTATAAGTAATAAACCAGCCTGTAACTGTCCCACTATACAGAAAAGGCCTTTCACTACGCTAGCTTACTCCGTGTTGGTTTTTTCAGACTATTAAGTCTGCGTTTACTCACGATATTTTCCTGTTATGTTTATTATTAACCTAGAATAGTTAGTAATAGTTATGACATTGAAAAAGTCACAATTTATATGTCAGGTTGTGGATCCATAACCAATGTCACCACCACGACACCACTACGACATCAATATCTAAATGTACCGATTTAAAATGGTTACATTATCATTATTGTTGAAATTAAATGCCAATTTTCTCCACACATCATTATTAATAAGTTATACACAGAACTATTCGTGTAATAATTCAAAACTCTTATGGAAATTTTAGCTTCAGAGCATCTCCAAAGTTTGCAGTAACATTTTGCCAATTTTATAAGAAAATATTCACCAGAAGGACGAAACCGCAGCTATTAGGTGTTCGATATCTTTACTAAAGAACTTCGAAATTAAGTTTTGAAACTATTTCCACCCGGACGAAGTTGTCGGGACGACCATTTACAAATTCACTATAACCTAACTTTCATGGATTTAGTTGGTAATTCTTTGCGAAAATGTATAAGGTGCCAATTAGAATTATGTTAGCTTCAAGCCACATCAGTGATGAGTTAATTTTATATTTTTTGCCTTCATGGTCTTTCTCAGTATGGCTCTAGGGAGATTAGACTGATTAACCGGAGTTCTAGCGAGACCTAAAAGGCTTCATTGGATTTTAGGCTATCGTAGGGTTTTGGGTTTTGGTTTTAGTATTGACGCTGCAAATATTGACGGTACGGATTGCAGGTAACCAGATGTCACAGCAATCTGTAACGGCCAGAAAACGGCCATGTATAATTTAGCATATCTATGAGAATTCTCATCAAAACGGTAGACTACTCTTATGCTATGCATTTTTTGCAGTCTAGGCCTTTTTTGAGTTGACAATATCTGAAAATATTTTATTAAAATTTGAAAATATATTAATGTGTAGGTATCGTTGAAGTTACTCTCGAATTTCTGCAGTGGATAATCGCTACCCTCTTCCCGCGAAATGACAATCGCCTCGATCCATATGAAATTCGTTTGTCGTTACGTAGAAATGACGTCATTTTAACTGTTATCTTTATCTAGCCAGTATTTTTTCAAACTTCGTAATTTATTAAACAATTGAAATGATTTCTTCAGACATTGTACTATACTATTTGAATCTGTTTTAAGGTGATATCTAAGACATTATTATTAAGAGTATCTATTCCTATTACATTTACTATCAATTACAACAATAGTTCTAACTTAAGTTATTAGAGATGTGTTCTGAATTCCAATAAGTGTTTCGACATGATAGGATCGCTATTGTTTACTCATTGACAACAATATCGGGTCAATTGACTAATGAATTGTATTACACACGTATACATATGAATTAATAGTAATTATCAAGCGTCTATTGCATTCCAAAGTTATTATCTAAATGATTAATATTTAAATGATTAATCGATATATAATTTAATACAAAATAATTGCTACAGAATAATCAATGCTGATGATGATGATGTATAGAATTGAAATGGCGCCATCTAGTGGCAGTAATGGGAAATACAAATTGTGAGAACAAGTTTTTTACGTTCTTGAATGTGAAAACGTTAACGCATATGATTGGTTGTTTCAAATTTAGTCATTAGTTGTTTGCTTACGTTTTCCGATACGTTTGATAAAAACTTGATTAACGCAATATTGAAGCCAATAAATCATTTTACAGAACGCGCACTAGGCACTTTGACTTTTAAATAACAAGAAAACGTAAATATTAAATAAAATTCACTCTCTTATTTACTTAAAGGCAATATGAAAATAAGTAAATCATTTAGCCGTGTAGCCTTTTCGTTTGACAAACATGTTTCATTTGCATAAACGTAAATGTAAATGGAGCGTCGTGTTTTTACTGTGTTTTTATGAGTCATATGGTAACTACACCTGTAAACACGTTCCCATGGAGGAATGAAATAAGATGTTTGTTCTCTGTCAAGTAAAGAACTTTTTTATAAATGATTTCTACCTTATTGTAATAATTTGAAAAATGTAGTAAGATTATGCAGATTCCGAACGTTATAAATCTTCCGGTTTGAGCCAAATAACACAAATAATACTGTCATAATTTACCTGCATATTTACGCTTTTTGAGGGTCTTAGCAGATGCTGGCGCCGCGCCTGCCCTACCTTGTGTTCCTTCACCAGCGCTGCAAAATGTCAACTTGGGCGACCTTTACCAAGGACTTCCCCCTTTTACGGGGTTCGAGGATTCGGTTTCTTATCATCGTACCTTCATAAAATACTGTGCTCCACACTGTGGGCTGTGGTAAGAGAGCTACAATCCATACTATTAAAAAAAGTAGGTACCTATACAGTTTTTCTCTATTAAATATACTGTTTACTGAATACAAAAACTGTATTAAAAATATACTGTATTTCTTTAATAAAAGTTGGCAATCGTAAGACCCCAACAATCCAACATATAATACCTATCATTTAGGCTAGCGAGGCGGGAATTTCATCCCTCGCTTCTCAGGCAGTAGGTATAAACCATACGTGGCGATGATGCCGTACTAGCAGGGGCCTAAGTAAAAGGGACGCCGCAATGTTTATGTTGAAGTTAGAGGAACCCATCGCCGTGCCTGTTTAGGGATAATAAGGCCTGAAGCCTTAAACCCGTTTCCCATTAGGCAACAGTTTTGAACCGGGCAATATCTGTATAGTATAAGTAGATTTTAATAAGATATTTGCGCTTGCTCGCGGATCGGTATTCTGCAAATAATCTCTACATTTTTTTATGGTAAATTTGAGTGCTGTTTTTGTTTTGAGCGATTCTTTAATTTATTTATTTATTTATTGCAATAAAAACATAAGTTTACAGTACATTATATCAAAACACTTACATTTTTAAATTCCTTACATTAATTAACACTTAAATACTACTTAAATTCCTATAGTACCAATACTACATAATATAAGGTAAGGGCTTTAAGTATAATAAAACGTCGACGGAACTAGCCGGTCTTTATCATTTTCTCAATATACATTGTCAACAGCTGTCTTTAATTCCGTACACGTATTCCTGTGTCTCACATCTATTAAACAAGAAATCCAATAGAGTTTTACTTGAACGTTTTCAGACGGCCTAAACGAGCGACTAATGGATATTCTGGCTTAGTTGGGTTAAAGGGCTTAACGTGCTTTCGAAAGGCTTTGTGTGGCCTTGAGATGTAACAGCGGCCAATCACCCAGGATTTGACCACAGTATCCATTTAGATTGATCGTTTTGCAATCCGGAACCGTAATAAAACCATGAAAAAATTATAGAATGATACCTTTTGCGTCTTAATTACTTTTAAAATTAGCCAGACGTATATATTATTGAGTGAAATTTTAGATTATATACAATTGAGGTTTTATATCTTTATACGTCTATGTTTCTCTGTGGTTCACTCTTGTATGTTTTTATGTTATTCTATTGCTACGGTAAATGTAATACGGTGTCAAAATAAATATCGTAAAACATCTTTAAGAAATCTCAGTGTTTTCGTGTATCTTTGACCCTAATCTTAACAGGTTATGGGCCCAGCAACTTTTGAAACCTGAAGAGCAAGGAAAGCAAAGAATCTGAAAGAATTGAATTGTTATTGAAAAATTGTCATTTGCAGAAAATGGAGTCGCGATCTTTGAATGTTGATAAATTTGATGGAAACAACTTCAAGCAATGGAAGTTTCAAATAAAATGTGCGTTGAAAGCGAAAGGGATAAACATCTCGATACCTAAGCCAGAAAAAGATTTTTCAGAATGGGAGAAGAATGATGGGTTGGCCATGTTTATAATTACGTCTTCAATGGATTTAAAGCAAATAACTTTAATTGAAAATTCCGAAACAGCTCTTGAAATAATGTCAAAACTAGAATCTGTATATGAACAAAAAACGGAATTAAATAAAATGTTGTGTCATGAGAAATTTTACCAATATAAAATGTCACAAAGTGACAGTATGGCACAACATATTTCAAAAGTAGAAAACTTGGGACAACAATTAAAAGAGTGTGGTGAATCTATAAGTGAAATGGCAATTATAACAAAAATAGTCGGTACATTGCCTCAGAAATACAGATCCTTTCGTCAGGCATGGATGTCTTTGGCGACAGAAAAACAGACGCTTGCAAATTTGACGGCACGTTTAATCGATGAAGAAGCTAGCTTTACAGCTTGTGAAGAACAAGAAACCGCATTGTTAGTGGCAAAAGACAGAGCTGGTATCAAATCCAAAGAAGAGAGCAGGAGTTATGACAGTAATAACAATAAGCCTAGTCATCATTTCGAATGTTACAATTGTGGCAAGCGTGGGCATTTTTCTAGAGAATGCCGGGCCCCAAGAAAAGGTTATAATAAACCCCGTCAACAGGATTCATTTTTAGCTTTTAATGTGAAAGACGATCTAAATAATGAGGATGAACAAAGTAGTTGGATCCTTGATAGTGGTGCGTCAGCCCATATGACTTTCAGAAGAGATTTTTTCGAAGAGTTCCAAACCTTCAACCAAAAGTCTCTAACCTTAGGAAATAAACAACCTGTTGAAGTTTGTGGAATTGGAAAAATTTACATAAAGAGATTCATTGACGGGAAGTGGGTGTCCAGCTTATTAGAGGATGTGTTGTATGTTCCAAACTTGCGAAGAAATTTGTTTTCCGAGGGCGTTGTTACTAAGAAGGGATATGTCATTGTCAAGAAAGAAACCAATGCTATTATCTACAAGAATAATAATACAGTAATGACTGCGAAACTTGAACCAAATAATCTATATAAGTTGAATATTAAATCTATTATACCACCAGTGTGTAATTTAGCACAAAATAAGGAAAGCGATATTAAAATGTGGCATGAGAGACTAGGACATTTGAATTTGAGAGAAAACAAGAATATGAGTGATAATAATGTAGTTGAAGGGTTGAACATTACAAACAGCAACCAGAAAGAGTTTGTGTGTGAGGCGTGTGCATATGGAAAGAAGAGCCGCTTTCCGTTTCGCAAATCTGAGAGAGGAGAGATACACCCTGGCGACATAGTATACTCTGATGTTTGTGGACCTATGAACCCATCCTCAATTCAAGGTAACAAATATTTTGTATTATTTAAGGATGGAGCGACTAGGTATCGGCATGTATACTTTATAAAGAATAAGAGTGACGTGTTGGATATGTTTAAGAAGTATAATGCAATTGTACAGAATAAATATACGCACTCTGTTAGGGTGTTACATACAGATAATGGCGGTGAATACAAAAATAATCCATTCAAAGAGTACTTAGATCTGAACGGAATAGTCCACGAATGCACAGCCCCATATACTCCTGAACAGAATGGACGTGCGGAGAGAGAAATTCGAACCATAGTTGAAAGCGCACGGTCTATGTTGTATGCCCGTGATATTCCATTGAACCTGTGGGCAGAAGCCATCAACTGTGCTGTATATTTGTTGAACAGAACTTCATCATTTCAGACTCCAGAGAAAACACCGTTTGAATTGTGGACTGGTACAAAACCACAATTAGGTCATGTGAAGGTATTTGGCAGTGAAGGATATGTCCACATTCCAGATCAGTTAAGAACAAAATTAGATAAGAAGAGTGAAAAGATGATTCTTGTTGGGTATGACAATACGAACTATAAAATGTATAACATGAAAACGAAACAAGTAAAGATATCCAGAAATGTTGTTTTTGATGAAAATAAAGTACCAGAGATAAGAAAGAACATAGCAAATATAGTAGTAGATTTTGATGTTGGTAAGAAGAATAATTCATGCACAGAATTGGAAAATGATAATACTAATGTTACTCTAAACGGAGAAAATTCAACAGATAATGATGACAGTTTATTGAGTTGTAATGAAGATGATCCTACTTATGAACCTCCGCATGAAATCGAAAATATTGAGAGAGAGAATATAATTTTAAGACCACGTCCAAATAGAAATCTAGAAGCAAATCTTGTTGAGTTGCTAGTTCCGAACTCATACGAGGAAGCCATGAATAGTTCACAAAGTCAAGAGTGGCAAGATGCGATACAAGAAGAACTTGCTTCGCTTGACGAGAATCAAACCTGGACTCCAGTGGCGAGAATGAGTCAGAGAACGCTGACTACGAAATGGGTTTTTGCCATCAAACGGGATGTTGAAGGTAAGGTGGTCAGGTACAAAGCTCGCTTGTGTGCACGCGGGTTCACTCAAGTTAGAGGTGTCGATTACCAAGAAATATTCGCACCGACCACCAGGTATGATTCAATTAGAATTATTTTGTCTTTAGCTGCGAAATATAATTTAAATATTCATCAGTTTGACGTTAAAACTGCATTCTTGTACGGTTATCTTGATGAAGAAATTTACCTAGAAATTCCCGAAGGTGTTGAGGTAGCTAAAGACAAAGTACTTAAACTTAACAAATCGTTATATGGTCTTAAACAAGCGCCTAGGTGCTGGAATAAACGCTTTAATGATTTTTTGAAATTATATGGATTTGTACAATCTCAAGCTGACAATTGTGTATATGTAGGACATTTTCAGAATATTCGAGTTATTTTGATTATTTATGTTGATGATGCTCTTTTGCTATCTCCTAACAAAGACATTATTAATGATATAATGAAATACTTAAAACGAGAATTTAAAATCAAAGATTTAGAATTGGCATTTTATATTGGAATACAAATAAATAAGTTGGATAACTGTATATTCTTGAGTCAGAAAAACTACATTGAGCAGATAATAACAAAGTTTAACATGGTCACTGCAAATGTAGCCAGAACACCTGCAGATGTAAATGTAACTTTAACTAAAAATGTTGACGAAAACTCTGTTGATTTTCCCTACAGGGAGGCGATAGGGTCTTTGCTGTTTTTATGTTGTGTTACTAGGCCAGATATTGCATACGCAGTTAACTTATTGAGTAGGTATGTAAATAATCCAAGTCAACAACATGTTAACGCTCTCAAACGTGTTATAAGGTATTTAATGAACACTAAAGATGTTTGTATTAAGTATGGAGGGAGTAGTGAGCTGATTGTTTACTCAGATTCAGATTTTGCAGCTGATGTTGACACTCGTAAGTCTATCACCGGTTATATTTGTTTGATGAACGGAGGGCCAGTAACATGGTGTAGTCAGAAACAAAAAACCACCGCTCTCCCCACTACAGAGGCAGAATTTGTTGCCGCGTGTGAGTCTGCTAAAGAAATATTGTGGATTAAACAATTGTTGTTAGATCTAGGAGAGCCTCTTGGTTGTGTAACATTATGTGTTGACAACCAGAGTGCTATTAAGCTAATTAATAACCCTGTTTATCACAAACGAACTAAACATATTGATGTCAAATATAATTTTGTTCGAGAAAAGGTTGAGAAAGGTTTAGTAAAAGTTAATTATGTATCTACTAATAATCAGTTAGCAGATATCTTGACAAAGGCGTTGCCCACACTAAAGTTTGTAAGCCTTTTTAGTCAGATTTTATGTTTAAACCAAGAAGGTTAAGTTGTTAGTTAGGAAGTTAATAATTTAATTGTAGTTATAGTGTTTTGTTTTTATTAAGTAATAGCGAGGGAGAGTTGCTAATAGACTCAATTCGATTTTAGTTCAAGAAGGAAGTTATGTTTTTAAAAATTTAAAGGGAGTATTGAGTGAAATTTTAGATTATATACAATTGAGGTTTTATATCTTTATACGTCTATGTTTCTCTGTGGTTCACTCTTGTATGTTTTTATGTTATTCTATTGCTACGGTAAATGTAATACGGTGTCAAAATAAATATCGTAAAACATCTTTAAGAAATCTCAGTGTTTTCGTGTATCTTTGACCCTAATCTTAACATATATTAAGTAAGACTGGTGTCTAGTTGCAGTACAACTAGTAACTAGTGTAGGTTAGTTGCCGGAAAATAATTCATTTTTATTTTTTATTTATTTATTGTTTATCCAGTAATTAGAAGACTTAGACTAGACTTTATTGCCATATTCTGCCAATTTCTAGTCAAATCGTATGTCAGGATATAAATAGTGAGAGAATAGAGAGTGCACCTGTGTTTGCGGCTACACTTATGCACTACAGTATCTCCTGCGTAGTTGGCTAATATCCGTTAAGATTGGCTGTGGCCAAGAAGAGGATATTAATCTACATGTAGACAAAGTTACACCAAGTCAAAATATCAGCCAAGACAGTCACTTATTGTTAAAGGTAAAAGGTTCGATGTAGACAAGGATTTAAATCATGATGAGTCGGCTGTTAGCGAGCTTGCGGGAGAAATTGCGAACGCTGCCAATCTCTTTGTGAAGGAAAAAGGCTGATCTGACTACCTCAGAATATGCGGATTTATTGATTCCCTGCCTTATGAACTTTCAAGAGGATTAAGTGAAACATGAAAAGTCTATTAACGGTTTCAAAGAACTTAGAACATTAGGTATTATCTTGTGAAAATGGACGGCTAATTGATTAATGATTAATTTTATGCTTTAGTTTGCGTTTGCTTTTAGTTCAAGATGATAAGTTAGAATAACAGGGAAAGTGTAGTGGTATCGTTTGGTTGAGAAACAATCTGGTGTCAGAGTTTAAACCGCTCATAGGTCTCTGACATGGCTTTTACACACCGTTGAAAAATCGCTCAGGTGATTATGCTGGTTTCCTCACGATGCTTTCTTTCACTGTTTTAGCAAGTGATAATTAATTTCTAAATCGAACATGAATCCGAAAAGACAAAGGTGCTTGCCTAAGTTTCGAACCTACGACTTTTGTCTTAGCAATCCAACGGTTGGCTATCTAAACTAAACAAAATAGATTCCGAAGTAGTAGCCCAGTAGAAGTAAGATTCTATCTTATAATTTCATTAAAGTCATTTATTTTTGCACAGGAGATTAGTTACGTGTATTAGTAGGTATAGTGACACTATTTAAATATCAGTGTAATTTCAGGACCAAGATGATGTATTCCAAACACAGTTTGCCCGATGAGTAAACAGCAAGAGATAAAAGCTGTTGTAGGCGTTAGCTTGTATCATGTTGTGTCTTGCATTTAGCACTGCATGTTTTATATATGTGATTGAAGTAATTGCTGAAATATCACATGAAATTTTTCAGGTGCTATGACGAGTAACTGCCAGAGTCAGAGGTGCCAGATTTAACCAAGGAACTTAATTGTCCTTACATAAAACGAGCTCTTGAAAATCCAAAAACAATATACCTATTTATTATTTATTTAACCTTTGTTTTTGACCTTTTAATACAAAATGGGGAAGTAGCTAATCACGGAAAGAAGTTTGATGACAACCCTCTTTTTTGCTTCGCCATAGTCGGGTAAAAAAAGATCTCATCAACAAACGATTTTGCATGAAAAAAGGAAAATAAAACCGTGGTATTACTGTGTTACGAACATTTAAATATAAAATTATATTAGAGAACTGAGATGTCAGTAATGAATTTCTAACAAGTGGCGGCCCAGTTTGATAAGAGTTACTGTCTCTGTCACGTTACGCATTAGCTAGTGACACAGCCAGTGCCAAGCACTTACCACTGCATGTGAGTTAAGTGGTCGTACTTTTAAGTGACAGGAATGGAAAAGCTGTAACTGTAACTTTCAGTTGAAATCATAAAATCACAGATTTTAAATTAAATTTACGTTAATTTTTTAGTAGGTACTTGTTGTTTAATGATTTGGAATAAATAAATTATATTTGATAATGCCTAAACATTTTTATAATGTATTAATGCTTATTTACTATACGAATACTAAAGAAAAAGAAAACCAATTGTGATACACTTGTGATCTATTTTTTCTTTCTACAAATTTCAAACTTTAAACTATATTTGTATTTTAATAAATAAACCACCTTGTAACTGTCCTACAGTAGGGTAAAGGCCTCTTCTCATACAGAGGAAGATTGAGCATTAATCATTTCAGACTACTTTCATAGGTATTTCAGAATATTTGTTTTATTGTAAAAATGAAAAAGTTTAAAAATGTGAGAATAAGTAAGCAATTACCACAATTATTTTCACTAAAGCAGTATAATAAGCAGCTTTCTAGACGAAATTCTTACCCCCTTGTCGTAGCGCTCTGGGTGGTGCATCGCGTTTGCTTCACGTTCCCAAAGCGTCGCAAAAATAACAAGTGGTAAGCGGTTTACACTTGAGGCTCACGTCAGCAGTACGTCTAGCGGCGCGGGCGCGATGTTATGTGAGTTTAGTTTCTTTTGAACAGTCAGCAGCAATTTAACGCTCATCAACGTGTGAACATGTGGTGATTTTAACATAAATTATACCGGAATTCATGCATTATGATAATTTTATTACTGCTGTACAAAACAGACTTAAACAAAGGAATCCTATTATTTTTATTTATTCAATTAAATTACATATAAAATACATTTTCAAATATATATAAAAAAATATCCACACCACCCAAAAAACCCACAAGGTGGACAGACGACCTAATAAAGGTCGTAGGAAGCTCCTGGTTGCAGGTTGCTTCCAACCGGCCAATCTGGAAGTCATTGGGGGAGACCTGTGTTCAGCAGTGGACGTCTTATGGCTGTAATGATGATGATGATGATGAAAAAAAAAATACATTTAAAAATATAAAATATACTAGCCTACTGGTATCGGAAACAGGGTCCAAGCTACCCGGCGGTTAGGACTCTTAGAGAGAGGAACCAACTTATAAATATTATAAATTTTAATGTGAAAGTTTGTTAAGATGGATGGATGGATGTTTGTAACTCTTTCACGCAAAAACTACTGGAAGGATTTTGATGAAACTTTACAGTAATATAGTTTATACATCAGAATAATACATAGGCTTCAATTTATTAATAAACCCCGCGGTGAAGCCGTGGGCGGAAGCTAATAAAACTGTCATTACATCAAAGTTTATGCTATAGTATGCCAAGATACTGACTGCATCAGAAATAAAAAATAAGATGTGCAACCTGCTGCTAGAAAATGGCTGCGTCAACGCACTGCTGTATCACGCTTCTCTCTACTCGACGCTACGTGAGTCAACGCAAAGCGATGCATAGCTAAAACTAACCTTTTAAAGTCTATAATGGAAGCCTTCACTCTAATGCTGCATGAAGTTTAAAAAAAGAAATAATACATCGAATAGCTCCCAGAGACCGTCAACCTCACGAGAGATTTAAGGGATTTAACGGGAAACTGCAGATATTTTCGCTAAAAGTTTTTTTTGCTTTGAAGTTAATTTCAACACAGCTAAAACTTATTTATTTGAAAAAAAAAACATTGTAAAGTAAAACCAAAATATTGTTAAAGATGTAAATATTAGTTTTCCTCAATTAAATGTCCGCTTTTTAGTAAAGTACAAAAGGATTGAAAATGTTAACAGAGCGAATTGAAAGAAAAAATGTTGTTAGCATAAATTACAATTTAAGTAAACAAGACAACAAAGGGACTCGTTTATAAGAAGCTTTAGAAACCCCAACTGGCTTTAATAACTGATAAAGAATTCCATAAATATGTATTGACGCTGTCACGTCAATTTTATAAATGAGATGTTTTGCAAACGACTTATGAATTATTACACGGTTCATATTCGGAACTTCAAGGAGGAATCAGCAAATCGTAATGAGATAACGCTTCGGTGAAATGCAAATGAATTTGACGGTCGGATAGTCGCAGGAGGAGGCCGTCCCGGGTTGGGATTGGGAACAAATTGGGACAACGGAATTTGCACGCTCATTTACGAAAATACATCCCCTGATTTACAATTACCGTTTTACTTACAGTTATTACTATGACCTAGTAAAGTTACAAAAGGTCGTCGGAAATTAAGGACCCTTCTGTTCCGTTATATCTTTGAAATGTCATAATAACAAGAAAATGTAGGTGGAGAGCATTTTGGTCGCTCGTTTTATTGGGAACTTGAACAAATTTTTGTGTTTTGCAAAGTTGAAAGGATGCAGCTGTTCAGAGATCAGAATTTATCAAAAGTTACTTTGTTGAATCATTTTGGCAATGCGTCATAGAATTCAATTCAATTTAATTGTTCTGATATTTATTTGCAGAGAATGAGGAAAAAAGCGATATGGATTGAAAATGTTCAATTAATTTTAGGGTAAATTGTAATGTCCTTTTTTTGTGCCAAATATTTGCTGGCCGCACATTTATGTGACAGTTATAGTTTTTTGCAGCCGCATGGAAAAAAAAGGTTTTACAAATTTCCAGCAATGTGACGGTCTTCGTTTTTTTTACAAAGAAAAAAATAATTAAATTATAATCATAACTTCTAAACATAGTCCCCATATATTTCATTATACATTAATTATAATGTTTCTTATATGAAACGATACAATCTATTCTTATTCACGCGATATTTTTTCATCATCGGTTCAATAAAATAATGATCTGGATGAATGATCTTTCAAAACATTATGTGACATCGGGGGAATATGACGTAACCCTGAAAATGCGACATCACTAAGTAAGATTAAAAATCCAGCAAGAATATTGATAAAGAAAATTTTATTAATAGCTCAGCTGAAAATATACATTTTAAAGTATCAAAATCTCGTAAATATTAAATATTTCTTCATTAAATATTTCTGTAGTCGAATACAAAGAAACGAATTTGTAAAATGTAAGGGTTTTACTACAAAATACATAGTTTTAACTGTAGTTTGAAAAGTTTTAATAGAGGTTTAGTAAACTTAGTTCAAGTTTAAGCCGTTTCTCGAGCATAATAATCAGACGAACTTAATTCCAAGCCCAAAACATAAAGAAATATTAAAAAAAAGATACTTCACTATACCACTGCTGGCCGAAGACCTTCTCTCACAAATCAATTTGAAAGAGGTCATAATCCTTTAAAATAAAGTTTTTAGAAACCGGAAGCCAACTCACACTCGAAGGTCGGCAACGCAATGGTTCTGGTGTTGCGGGTCCACCAGAACCAGTGCAGAACAGTGCTTTGCACCATCATAACAAACAAGACGGTTATCCCGTTCGTTTGTCTTTTTTTTTCATATAAGCTCGCTGTTGAATTTTATCAAGCCGCCAATAAGAAGTGCTACGCTTGAATGAACCATGATATGTGTTACTTAAGCAAAATAATCACAATTACAGCGTGGAGTGCCTCACGGACAAAACCTTTTCCATCGTGTTGTTAATTATTTAAAAAATAAAAATAATTTATATTAAGCCTAATATAAAATATTGTGACTCGTCATGCAACCCATAAAACTGTGAACCTAAAAAATATCCGGTAAATTTTCAAAACCCAAAGCGATTTGTGTTGATGACCGAAATAAAGTTACTGGCCCATTCGGCAAGTCACGAGGATCATACGCTCGCCACTGTTTAAATGACATTGCAGTTGATCGATTGCTTCTAAAAGGGAAGGAGCTCGTTTTTCATGAGCGAGGACACTAAATGGATCCTCGATAAACGAGGGTTATTTACGAACCACTACAGCTCCGCAGTACACGTCGAGAATGGGGAATTCAAACAGATAAATGTTTCTAAGTGTTTTGGATTGAAAGATCATTAATTTTCTTTCAACAAACAGAGATTGCCCATTTATTTTCTGAATACTGACTTCTGACATCATAACTCACTTCTATATTTTTATGGACGTTTTATAGACGTTACTCAATGCTAAGCTTTTCTCATGTATCATGGTCTTTTACAGATTTATAGTCTTACCACCATTTTAAATGCAAAACCACCAAGACTGAAATTAAAATCTGTGGAAGAAGAGAAGAAGAAGGGACTAGAAAGCACAAAAAAGCTTCGATAGTATAACCACTGCGCCTTCACGCCGTCAAAGTAATATACAAAATACCTGAGTATTCTTAACAGCATCACTCCGACGCAAAACTTTGTAAAAGTAATTGAAATAACAGCGTCTTGTACCGGGGAGTTTAATTTCATAAGTTGCGAAACTACTACCTTCATCGTTTAAATTTCAAGTGAACATATTTCATTAAAGTTTTAAGAGAGTAACTTAAGTATAAACCTCTTAAGTATAATCAGAGTGACCTTAAAGTTGACTGTGCTAGCTCAGCTCCGGTTGCCAACTGCTACCTGATAACGGCCAAGAATCGCGCTCTTAAGAAAGACAAACTTTGCTTTGGTAAGCTCCTCAAAGGTCTTTATTATCTCAAAGGCAGTGTATAAAACACGCAAGTTTAAATTTTATTGCATGCTTACGCGGGGAAATTTTGTTGATGCTTATTTTACGATGGTAGCGACGCTGTGGCTTACGTCATGATCTAGACGTCAGATTGTTGGTTTACGAAGATGTTTGTTTGAGTTTGCCGTCTCGAGTAAATATAAATTATATTCACCTGGAAACGATTAGATGTAAGTACACTTTTGGCAAAATTTTTATATAAAATGTCTCACATAGCCTTGGACTAAGTATGTGAATGCACGGCTATCTGGAGACCACTGTAACGATAACCGAGCCAATATTGTTATAGTCACATAATATGTACATTTTTAAATGTTTAGGTGTTCATATCTCCGTGGTTATTCTAGACTGTTAGACGGCCGCATATACATATACAAGTCCCGCCACGGCGGCACTGGTGTGAATAGTTATCAGCTATAGTCTTACACTCAAGACCGCAGGAAGCGCTGTAGCTTGCGGTAGTGGTCGCGAAAACAGTAGTAAGAGACTGGGATACGTGTCTTTACAAATAAATCAAATCAACTAAGTTATTTTTACAAAGAGGGCAAAAAATGTTTCAATATGCATACAAATAGACAAGCGCCCAATTCCGTTTCATTTTCGTTTCCAACAAAAAGTATTACGTTGAACCACCTATGTAAACAATTTGTTTCCGCAAAAACGTTCCATTGTTTGGGATAATCTAAAGCACTAGATTGTGAAAAGGATAGAAAACGAAAAAAACTATTTCAGTATCAAACACAGGAATTTTGTTTCATCCTTTTGACTTCAGAGGTTTTAGAATCAAATCGGACAATGTTGTTAAAGTTATTATTATATAATAAAATGCTAGCACAAAGACAAAATATGTTATCCAAGAGATAAAGCCGTATTTTTCTTTTGTCTTAAGGACACTAAACAAAGTAGTTAAAAATTTTGGAGTGGTATGTTAGGACTTAAGACGTCAACCTTTGTCCCATCATTAATTGAGACTTTTACGACTCGCACGGGAATTATTTATGATTTGATCGCAACCAACGCGGGGAAAACGCTTAAAGAGTGATTGAGTACCAATAGCTGCGGTACCAAACCGCCCTAACGCCTTCTTTCATATTATCCTTCTGGCTTTATTATTCCCAAACTTGTGGTCGGCTTTTAATCCCACCAGATGCAGCTGAATATCAGTTTTCTATAGACCGTCTGATCTGCCCTCGTAACCCAAAGGGAGGGGTACGATATTCTTAAGTTAGATCAGTTGTCAGCTTTTTTGAGGGTCCTATATCGACGGTTACAGATCTTTATGTTAGCCGTTTAAACTTTAAGCCGGCTAACGGCTTAGAGTGCTTTCCAAGGCAAGTGATAATTTTATACTCGTAATACGCATCTAATATTTGGAAAGTCAGAGGTGCGTGCCTTGGGTTCGAACCTAAATAACATACTTATAATTAAATCATACCTTATAGTCTCCAAGGTCTGACACGGAGCAGGTGAGTACAGCTTCCCTGCCAAGAGGCACCGTCACGTTTTCAATGGGCCCTATGAAGTCAGGCTCAGCGTCCCTCAGGGACGCAGTAGGGCCCACCTTACTCATCGGTGTGATAGTCTGATGGCGCATGTTGCTTTTTATCACTGTAGACAAAATAAATAAATCAATAAGCTGTTGTATATAAAAGAGTAATGTCCTATTTTATATTTTACGGATAGTCTAATTACTTAAAGGTATTAAAGAAACAGAACTTGTCAGTAATGTTAACTGAAACTTGTCAGGAGGCGGTAAAAACCCTACATTAAGCTAAAACACGAATAAAAAATCGATTACGAGAGGGATTTTAACCCGTATCCGTGTAAGGAACCCGAAAGTTGCCCTGAAATTAATAAATGAAATGTGAGTGTATTGAATGATGGAAAATGTATTACGTAGTATTTATATTACCTTTAAAAAGATAGTTAGGCATGCCTTTGCTCGTACTATTTTTGTTTTATTTGCCATTTGAATTTACAAGTACAAATAAAATTCATTATTATCCTACTAATATCAATTGAGCTATCATCAATACTGCATGGGCGAAACACCGCTGCAGCGGTGTTTCTGAGGTTAAGGACTTGGGCGTGCTCTTCACTACCCATGTGCATTTTAGAAGACATATTACTGAGGTTTGCAAAAAAGCATACCGCAACTTAGGGATGGTATTACGGCTTGCAAACCAATTCACGAACATCAGTGCTCTAAGATCATTATACGAAGCCCTTGTTAAAAGTCATTTAGAATGTAATGCGGTGGTCTGGTCGCCTCATGAAGCCAAGTACAAAACAATGCTGGAACGTATTCAGAATAAATTTATTAGATTCATGTATTTAAAACAGTATGGTGTGTATCCTGGATATCCACTCTTGTATCCTACTCTATTTATACTTGGCATGATAGGTTATTACAATCTTGAGGTAAGAAGGGAAGTAGCTGTCGCTACTTACTTATTCAAAGTGATACGTGGTAAAATACACAACCCAAGCATCCTACAGACCATTTGGTTTTGTGTCCCTAATGGGTATGTGGGGCGGCGGCGGCGACCGCCGCTGCTGTCGGAACCGATCCCGCACAGCAACCTGCTGCAGCAAGCGCCCCTCACGCGCGCGCTACGGGCGCTCAACGCGGTGTCACAACACATTGATATTTTTGACTGTACTCTGAGTGAATTCACACAGGCCACTTATTGTGAAATGTCTTTTGTGCATAGTTAATAGATATAGATATGTTTGTTGTTATTGTTGCATTACTGTAAATTTTAATTTGTTCTAATAATTATTATTTGTAACTACACTATTGTATTGGGTACTACCTGTGATGATAGTTGTAAGTTTGTAGTAAATAAATAAATAAATATTATATTAACTTTGTGAGGTCAGATGGACGGATGTTTGTTGCTCTTTCACGCAAAAACTACTGAAGGGATTTTAATGAAACTTTACAGTATCATGGCTTATACATCAGAATAACATAAAAGCTACAATTTATCAACACACCACGTGGGCGAAACCGCAGGTTGAAACTAGTATATAAATACAGGTATATCAACAGAATATCTCTCATACTCTACTGTGGGTTACTCCTAAATCATTTGGGAAACAACAATGTAGTATTCAGCGATTAGGTTACATAGGAAGATCCACGTCAAATTAGTCAGCTATGTTTGAAATTGAGAACTTGATAGGCACGGCCATGATACGCCGATTTATGTACGGATTATTATAATTGTAAAGCATGGTATGTTAAGTAGAATAGGGCTTAGACAAGATTTAGTAACATTGCATGTTCAGACCTTTGTCTAAATGAAAACCGCAATAGGGTAAATTGATTTATTGGTTAAATCTCTACTTAAGACGTGATAGCCTTATTATATGACCAATGTGACCAAATCAGAGGTCTCAGGTCACCTCTGACTTTTTGTAAGTTATGCGTGTTATACATTTATTATTCCTAGCTCCGTGCCTCAAATAGCACATAAAGCCGTTGGTCATGCGCCTGATCTCTTTCCGATCGTGACGGATTGTCGTCCCATTGGATTATAAGAGTGAGGAAATAGAGAGTGCACATGTGTTTACGCATGTACTTGTACACTACTATATCTCTTGCGTAGTAGGCGAATCTCCTATTCACTCCTAATAACATTAAACACCTAGTACTTGTCAAACGGTAGTGTATAATTTCTATGCATAGGTAATTAAGTTGTGAAGTAATAAATGTATTATAGTATAAATTGATGCAGAAACTTTTACGATAGTAGAGATTGAAGCCATCTTAAGTAAAAAAAAAATGGTCGACCTGTCTATTTGACGCAGAATAACCATGACCAAACATCGTCAAAAGCCACCTCTTTTTACCAAATTTTGCTTACCTATGCGTTTTTTAAGCCTTTATTTCGAACTCCAAGGTAGATACAGTGCCGGACATATAAAGAAGTAATTTATGTGCGTCATTGTCGGCCCTCAGTCAAGTGAGAGAGGTCTGACCCTCGCCTATTCAAATTACACTAGCGATATATGCTTCCACTCTGATTCCCTCCCTTGCGTTATTTCATAACTTCGAATATGATTTCAGACACACGATTAACCGGGAATATGTAAGAAAGGGAAAACTACGCAGTTTTTTATTCAAAGATATTTTTATGCAGGAAAAAAATGGGTAAATGGTATGTAATGTTTCATGCCAAAAAAAGAGACTGAATTGTATCTATCAGCGGAAGTGCAACTGGCGTTACGGTATCGCGGTGATTGTTATGATCACTATACTTTACTTATTACTTAACTATACTATACTTATTAAGCAGCGGTAATTTCAGACAGGGTAACCATTAGTGAAACTTGTTTTTTAAACAATGTTGCGAAGATTTTCTCCTGTATCTGTATAGTAGTAGTGTAGTAGTTTCACAATTCACAAACACTAAAACAAATTATTATAAATATTTGTGATATTCACAGATAATTGTGAATATCACAAATATTTATCCCATGTGGAAATTGACTTGAAACGCAGAAGGCGAATCTAATTCTCGTTCAAAACTCAATTAACATTATTTTTTGTTACTCATCTATGCCGCAATAATTTTTTACTTAAAAAAAAGACAATACATTCAGATTTCAATAACTTTTGTACGCGTTGATTTAATATGCGTGCGAAGCTACAGACCTTGGCTAGTAATAATAATAATCTTTTTTTCTATAGGTTACTTCTGTTGATGCAAATTTCCTGTTAGCCCATTACGTCCCACAGAAAAAAAAAAGAAATATCTTTTGCCTCGATTTCCATAACAAATTAGATTGATGTAGACCTAAAACAACAGCTTTTAAGCAAAAAATAACTTAACACAAAAACGGGCACGTGGCAATAGGTAGGTAGGTTCTCATTTATTTTTCCCTAAAAAGTCCCAGTTTCTATAGTTTTTTTAAAGGCTTAGCGTGCCGGTGACGGCTCACGATTTCTGTTGGCTTGCCTCACAGCCATATTAGTCGACACAATTTAGGGGACATCTCCACGATTAAGAGAATCGCGGTGATAGACTCGTCGTGTCATCAAATACTAACTGAACGAGGCTTTTTCCACGCAGCGATATAGGTAATCGTCAAATGATTTTGTATCAAAACGCCACGATTCAGTCGCTCGTGAAGACGGCCCCTTATAGCGATTTCAAGTGACAGAATAGTGCCATCTGCGAACTACCAGCAATACGCAACTAGCAAACAGGTAGACACAACTGTAATTCAATTAATTCAATCTACTATTACTGTTTTTATACACACATGAATTCGAAAAGTCAGACGTTCGTGCCTGGGTTTCGAACCTATGACCTTTGACTTGGCAATCCAACGGTCACACCTGCTATTACTGCTTTATCATGTCAATAGACGTGATAATAGAAAAGATCTTTTTTTTTATTTTTGTCTTTTTTTTAATTATGTTGTAGCACATGTTAGCTTATAAAATAATGACATCTTCTTCTCTTCTCTTTTTAAAAAGATTTTGTGATATTCGTAGTTAATTTTGAAGATGAATAAAAAAATAAAAGATATATTTTCACAAAAATAAAACGTTCGTTCCGGAGTCGGTGCCAAGCTAAGCAGGTTGTAGATCAGAACACCTCATCCTTAGACATAGTACCTACTGTCTCCAATACGAACGTTTTTGAGTTATTTATAGTTAGGTATGAATGAAATCAGGCAATACTTTATTACCTCGAAAAGGCTCTATTCTTTACAAACAAAATACGAAACATTTTTTTAACTAACAATATGTCATTCATCGCATTCGATACTTCTGAAACAGTTCAAGTTACAAGTCTTGTTGCTATTTCAACCGTTTGGTTTTATCTGGCTATGTGCCAAGCCAACTAGTTTTACCAAAAAAAATTCTATCATTAAATAACCAAAAATGTTCGCTGAATTGAATTTTTTTTTCTTCAGGAAAAAATCAACTCAAACTCAGTTTTAAGTAATACTAAAATATATTAGAATAATATACCAATAAAAACCCGACCTTAAATTTTAAGTTTTAGTCGACTCTTAACCCGATCCAGATAACCTTTCTCTTGTAGGTGTAAATATTACAATGGGTTTACTCACGGGTTGATTTTGGGATTGCCATCAGTTTCGAACTCAAACGCAGTACATTTTCAAGAGCGAGTGTAGTAAGAGCAATCTCGAAATCAAAGCGTGAGTAAAACCGTAAATTTACAAGTATGACTTTATAAAAGTTATTACATCTGAATTGACAACAATTTCACACAAACTTTCCAATAAATGCAACATTTTTACAGCTATTTTAACTGCCCACGAGAACGTTAAAACCCTGTGTTTTTGGAACTAAAATATGAAAATGAGTTGCCTCAGCATAAAGCAATGGCGATCATAAAAATGCAGATATGAAAATGAAACCATTAAGCTGACGAGACCAATTACAAACATTCCAGAATGTTCTCATAATGGTGCTTGTACTGTTCAATGTTGTTTTATAGTAATTGTGTTTAATTATCAAAGTGTGCGTAGGCGTTGTCTGAGTTGTCCAATAATAACTTGTCCTATATTAAACCTGAAACCTAGAAAACATGGTCTAAGTTTCGATAAAGCGATTGAAGAAAATATCTTGTCTGGCTTCCCAAGTCTAGTCGAAATAGGAATTACCAGCTAATTAGCTTTTAAATAAATCTGACTTGTAAAAAGATTTGGAAAAAATCTATTTACAGAAATAGACGTCCCTTGTCTGGGAGAAATTTATGGAAAGCATGATCGTAGTAATCGATCTTAAATTAGATTGATGTTTATAATTATCAATACAACATACATAATATAACCTTTCTGAAGTCTTTTTTTTCGTTCAGACAACAAAAATCCAGTTCCAAAGTTCCCATTGACCATTGCCATTACTTTACACATAAAAATAATATTGCACATGCTGTTTTTACATTGTGTTTTCTTCTACTGTTTTAGCATATCTTGGTAATTAATTTGTACTTAATTTATAGTTTAAAGGTCGTGATGGTGTATTGGTTACGGACCCGCTTTGTAAGCACGTGGGTATAGGTTCGAACTTGGCTTGTACCAATATGACTTTTCCATGACATTATTTACCAAAATAGTGGCAACATTATTCCCTAAATAAACTAGGTATCTACTATTTTATATTTGACTTAATAAGACGTAGATAAAATCAAATACATTAAAATAAATTCATTATATTAAATTAGTTTATAGGGCTGTCGAAATTTCTTGGTACTTGCGGAAATTAACGAAAACAGGAAGTATTTGACGAAATATCTTGAATGTTTATAGAAAGGTACATAAAGTAATCGAGCAAAGTTCACAAGAAACTCAGGGAATGAGGTAATTTCGAAGTTATTGCGCGCATATGAACACTTATCAATTGGGAATTTGTCTTTAATAGCTTTTATTGGGCCTCTAACATACTTGTTTATACGTTCAATTTTCTGAACATATAACTTTGTTGGTTGTGACTTGTATGACATATTTTAGGGAGTCGTAAACAATTATATAAATCACAAACTGAAGCCATAATGTGGTAACTGATGAGCTATTCCAGAACAAATTACCTATTTGGTAAACACATCACGTTTGCCAAATAAATTGGTTGACCCAAATAATGACGTTTGGGGAGTTGTCTTTTAGGGTGACGACCAAAATTTGGGAGACGAACTATTTGGCTTGATCGCCTGTCAAGTTAAATACTTGTGCCGAGTTGACTGGATACAGAAGGATCGGAGTTAGGTACGCACCCACGTATTTCTAACGTTTTGTTAATAGTCTTTTCTTAAATCCTAAAACACAAATTATTTAGTATCCTTAAACTTACAAAACAACAATGTGTTCGTATTTTTTTAAAATTACTTACTTCAGATGTTACGCTGTTGAATTGTAAAAACCACTCATATCTATCAAAAATCATTACATAACGGCAACTCTTTAAAAAAACTAGCCCTTTCATATTACCGTGGATCACTATTTAGCCGAAACGTACTACAATATGGCCGCTCCCCACGTTTAGCCGCATTTTAATTTAATGCATTGTAAGCAGGCTAATAAACAAAAAATACAGAAACAGCTCAGTAGGTAGTATCCGGAATTAAAACAAAATACTAGAGTTCATGATTACTGACGTTGACTAACCTCCTTTTTCTGAATTTGTAATCTAAAGTAAACTTAAAGATTGACGGTTATTCTGAGTCGTGTCGCAAGTTCCATTTGCAGTAAAATAGCAGTAAACTAAAAAGGGCGACATACAAAACCTGTTTTTTTTCTTTGATCTTAGTACCTTACTGTATAAGCTACCATATTATTATGCCGTGACCAAACGTAGGGAGACATCGCCACGAGTGTCACGAGTGTCGCTGACATTCTATCAGCGCTGCGAACTAGCATCGGCTGTATATATCATCCTAACTAATATTATAAATGTGAAAGTAAGTTTGTTTGTTTGCTTCCTTTTCACGCCTTAGGTACTGAACCAATCGTGCTGAAATTTTGCATATTTACGTTATTAGGTGTACAAAAACGGACATAGTGTACCTTTTATCCCGAAAAAAAGCTGTTCCCAAGAAAAACAACAATTACGTTAATAGATGGCGCCACGTGTTTTTCGAATCAAAATTGAATTGTAAATTTAATTAATTAATGTGAATTTAATTAATGATGAAATTTGATTTAGATAGTCTGAAGTCTGGGGAAGGATATATGCTACTTTTTTATCAATAAACCACGCGGGTAAAGCCGCGTGTGGAAGCTAGTAATAAATGAGTAACCGTTATGTAATGCGGAGAATTTTATAATTAAGCTTCAACAAAAGAAGAAGTAAGCTTATAATGAACACATTTAAAAGCAAAGTTTTGATTCAAGTTCTCAAAATGTTAAGACAAGCAAAGACAAAACTCGATGAAAATCTCCGTGAATAAGACATTTATCTGACTGAAAATAAACAGAAGTGACACCACTATGCAACAATATGGGGAGTAAGGGTGGCGGAACGGCGGAAATAATTCGTTTAGACAGTCAAAACAATAAGTCCCAAAACTTCTGCCAATCGGTTCAGAGAAATAAATATAATAATGCGATTACAAAACAAGATACTTTACAGTAAGGGATACTTTTGTTTTTATTCATATTGATCTTGAAATTGGAAAAGGAGCTTATTTTCCAAGAGTAAATTAGTTTAAGTAGGTCAGACATTTTTTACATCATTTCGTATCTGCTTCTTACAAAAAATACATCCTAATAACGACAATAATATTACAAATAGATACATTGCTAATTAATAGATATTATAAGTGTCACAATTCTTATAAAAATTATCTTAGATACAAATAATTAAAAATTCTAGTCTAGCCACAGTGTAATAGTTCTTTGACTTCGACATTAGAACAGATGACGTCATCTGTTCAAGGTGCCGTATCTGCCTAAGAAGAATGTTCAAATTCTTTTAACTTTGTCTTTTTCATTAGTCTGAAAGCTCTAAGATTTTTTTTTTGGTATTTAGGTAATAATTTTTAAAAAATCAGTAGGAAGGTACTAAGTTGTAAAAATGGTTAGTATATTATAGTAACACATGGGTGGATAGAAAATTACTTAGTAGTAGGAATAGCCGCATGCTATCACCAAACTGCGCCCTAAAACACGATAAACGTAGGTTGTTAGGAGCTACAGAGGCTAAGATGTCACTACCTAATTAACAACAAAATACAGTTTAATACCTACATACAAAGTTATTAAATGCTTTGTGGCGACAATCGCTAATGTGGTCGCGGCATTGGCCGCGGCATTATCTTTAATTTATTCAATTTATTTTATTCAATTTAGATCATAAAAAGAAAAGTTTAAAAACACGATGACATTAATACTGTGTCGTTGGATGTTTTAAAATTTTATACGTGACTCTTCATATTAAATTTAAGGGGAAGTAAAGCGATTTAGAGCTTGCGTAACTCACATCTAATTTTAAATTCTCAGGATTAAAATACATGTAAGGGTACCCATTTTAGTACATCAACGTTGAAAGGTGCTTAAATAAGTACTTAGTCAGAATAATGCTTTCACGTATTCATAAGATATTACTTAATTAAATTATTTAATTATTAGAATCGTTCAATATATTTAGAACAAGAACAGTATTAAAATAGAATGGAAGCGAAATTACGAAAGCTTCTAAGCATTTTATAGTCTTAGCACATATTAAATTCCAATAAAGAATTAAGCAACACATATTTTTCGTCACAAATTTTCTCTGGTTTGAAATAAAATTAGAAATCCACATACTACGGGCTCTTCAATATCCCTTTGCATCGTTAGCAACGTTTCGGATCGTGTTGGGCGTCGAAAATATCCGGGCCGATGTTTCTGAAGCGCCATCTAATCTCACCTCTGATTGCTAACGGTTTCTCACTATTTTTACGACTCAATCCCCCTATCCGAGTGTGTTAAATTGTGGAGACTCACTAAACCCCCGCTATTATTCGCTAACCTACTTGAATTAAAGGGTTTTATTAAATTTATAAGGGTACAGCTACCTGCGTTTTGAACTTATCGCCTTTTAGATTGTTTAATTTGCTTTATCGGTGAATTGCTTTAGGTTGTTGCTGAAGTCGGGATTTTTAATCACTGTAGAAATAGTGTTAGAGTATTTTCCTTTGAAAACCATCATCATTCTAGACCTTTTTTAAATTTAATTTTCAGCCATTATCGTTCCACTGCAGGGCAAAGGCCTCCCTACTCTCCTTCCATTTCTCCCATTCCAATCACAATACGCATTTAGCTCGTCCCGTCATCTCCTACTGGGCATTTCTTACATTGTGTGGGCTTCACTCGGTAATGAGTTTTGCCCACATCTCGTCCAGATCTAAACTTGTATTAATTTAAATTTCTGAGATAAATACATAATAGAGAAATTCTAATAGATACTTCTTTGAGAGAAAACCTCGCAACCCATTAAGTATTTTAAAACTTTTCGTGTATATTTTTATAACAGTGGCTGCCAAATTGATATATCAGTGAAAATATTATGACAGCTCGCGTGTATAATCTGTTAGCACACCATTTGTCAAGCTGGAGACACTTCCGAAAACATTGGTGAAATATTTAACGGGGCTGCAAAGAATGGCCATCCTCAATAGCTCTGACGACGCATAACACGTCATCAATCAGCCAACACACTTTTCATTCCTATTCAGCTCCTTGTTAGTAATGAAAGCGTAGATTAATCATAAGTTGCGTATAAAATGTGGGCAGAAAACACTTCTCGTCTACTATGTTTTTGTGGTATTCCTTTGATTATAATTTGTCAGAGAATATTACGTTGGGCAAACACTTGGTCCTGATCCGTTTTTTGGGCATTAAACATCCTCTTTTGGTAATTTTACGCTCTTTATTCTAAACACAAATTTTAAAAGTTGTCATTACATTACTTATAAGTCTAGATATTGTATGTTGTAATTTTAGTTGTTTCATCAACCACACGATGAAAAAGAGAAGAATCAATAGGTACATTACTTTTATAATATTTTATATTTTTGTTTTCTTATTATTAAAAATGTAATAGTCATATTTTTTTTATATTATGAAATAAATTGAGAGTTATTAAAATAAATAATTATCTATGTTTATCTTGTCAAATCTTTGAAGCAGTCCGAGAAAAAAGCAATAAACATTTCCAGAAAATTTATTCTCCTCAAAAAAGGCTTTAAGATAAACAGTTTAAACAAATTAATAAATAAAAAAACAAATAAAAACGGGCATCGCTCAGGGCAAAAAACCTAGAGCTCGGTTTTTAACCTTCAATATTATTGAAGGTAAATCTACAGGTGACTGGGCTCTGAAATTTGATGAGTTAGCTGTACCCGAAATAAATCTTTTCTGACAACGTAATGCTTTTCCAGTACATTACCAACCTCGATTACCTATATCCTTAAATTGGGACGCAGTTTGGTGACTTGTTTTGTTTCAAATTCTTGTAGGTAATATGTTTAAATTAACTTGTAAATTGTCTTTGTGATAGGTTTGATTAATGAAAAACCATTTTTTTCTGTAAAATAAAAAAGAAAGTTTGGAAGATATACCGCCCATTGTACCTCTAATTTTAATGATGACTCCTTATCTGTGGCAGAGGCTCCATACGACTCGATTTCTACCGGCTTCCCATTGAAAAATAGCACAGTGAATAATGCCTTGTAATTGTGCCGTGGTTTTTCTCTTTTTGTCTTTCTTGGAAAAATTCACCCACCGCCACTGGTTCTTATGTAATTTAAATGGTGTACAATAAAAAACATTCTATTCTTTTCTAATTTAAAGGATTATTCTTAAGCTGGTATGACTTAACTAATTCTTAATCGTTTAGCAAGTGATAAATTACAGTATTTTAAGACGCACTTGATTTTTAAAAAGCAGTGTCGAGTTCCTCAGATTTGGACCTTTGACTTTGTAGACCAGAGCCATACCACAAGGCTGTCAGCTAAACGAAACAACTTTAAAGGCAAATGGTGGAACATCTAAACGCACTAGTAAACTATAAAACAAAGGTACCGGAAATTCAAGTAACAATACAAATGTACCCGTGTAACAATTCGGACATCATCTTTGTTCAAAGGAAATCCAACTCAAGCATACTTAATACAATAGTCCCAATTTAGATCCTTTAATTCAAATAATGCTGACCAGTAAAATTCAATTTCGTCGGTCAGCCTCTAAGGTTCATAATATCTTTATACAATAATCATTTCATGTTTTAGAATAATAATGTAAGTACGTGAGTCATACTAATATATTTTTAAATACTTTAACGGCTTTCACGGATTAACTTCACGAATGCCTGTCTAGTTTCGAACTCAAACGGAGTCCAATTTCAAGAGCGCGTGTAGTTACGCGGTGGCGTCGCGTAACTACACTAAAACCGTTATAGTAGTTAGTACTCAATAATATATTTCATGTTTTAAATCGTTTCTACACTCAATCGTGTCCATCCGTTTCGTAATTAGGTATAATGGACTACCAAAGGTAAATGGTTTCCAAAGTAGCTTGAATGGACCATTATTCGTGCAGAACAGGTCATCTATCACGTGGCAGGGCTTTCAACGGTCCATAATGAACGCGTACCTTTAGTAACCAGTGTGGCGTAAATATCTGCTAAAATACTTTGAGAAAAAACAACTTGAAGGATTTATTGTTATCATTGTTTGGTATCAATATTAGTTTCCATTAAGTTTTGGTTTGTTTTCAATAAATTTTTGTTCAGACCCTTTTTCTTTTACGCTGTTTTATATATCAATGTTTAGCTTTCGGCTACATTGGCGAGCGTTTAAAGCAGTACAGTAATAATGTAGAATATGTACAATATTATAATACTTATTACAATTTATATTGGGCAACAAACTATTTGCTTTTTTTTTGTCGTGGTAGCGCATTGTCTATGGATTCGTTTTGTAAGCACATCGGTGTAGGTTCGAACCTGACATTTATACCAATGTGACTGTTTCAATGTCAAAATTATATACTTTCTTAATTAATCTAAGACACCACTGAATAATGAGGAAGGAAAATATCATAAGGAAAGCTGGACTTAATAATCTGAAGTCCTCTGATCTGATCTTTTCCCTACACAGAGGAACAGTTACAAGCTGGTTTGTTATATAGTGTAAATTTTAGTCACAATAATAATGTTAGAGTTATGGTCGGTATATGTAATATTGCACTATCTTACTACCTATTTTTGGTTACTATAACGTACCTACACCAATGGTTTTAAGACATTTCAGAACTACTATATAATTATATAAGGCCTATGCGTCTATTGCAGACGATTCATGACGTAATGTCTGCAAAGGCCTATTACTACTATAGTAATTTGATATTCAATCCATCCAAATCCATAATAATTAGATTGGAAATAGAACTTTGTCTATAAATATCGGTTTCCCCCAACCGTAATTGTGATTGGCAATTTAAAATGGAGTTCGGTAAATTCGACTCTCCGCACTGTAGTAAAACTTATTTTCCATGTGATCTCGATCGATAATGGAGCCTTAACGTTTAACCTTTGTGTTTTCAATAAGATTCTCTATTTCGATATCGTTTACTTGGTATAAATTTATTTAAATTACCAAGTCTAACCCCGAATTTAATCAAAAGATAAATTCTATGTGAATAAAATAAAATGTAAACAAGGAATTGAACGCTAAACTATGAATAAAAAATTGTCTTTAGCTATTTTAATCGCAGATAACGCTATGATATAACGTCATCGCTCATACAGATGAAATAATATTTGTTTATTCTCGGAGTTACCGTTAATTATTCTCGAGTAAGATTTACGTGTTTGTGAAACTAGACCTTATGAACAAAAAAAAACATGATTTACTATTAATGATATGACATAATACACTTGGACTGTAACAAAAAGAGGAATCGAGTCATTCAAATTCGGTACCTAATATAAAAAGCAAATAAAAAGCACTGATAGCCTTGTGGAAAAGTTATTTATACTGTGCTAGTGATATGACCGTCGACTGACAAGTCAGAGGTCTCAAGTTCGATCCAAGGTGCGCACCTCTGAGACACTTGAGAGATTTTTAAATGGTCTGTAAAGCCATGTCAAGAGGCCTACAGGCAGTTTAAACTCTGACACCAGGTTGTTCATCAACCACACGATAAGAAAGAAAAAGATACCTTGTAACTTTTCATTAAAAAAAAACAAATCCAAAAAGGGAAAAGTGTATTGTGTTGTGCGTACTTTTTTGCAAAACAAAACAGAATTCCCAAATGACTGCATACCAGTGTAGTACAAAATCAATATAACACATCAAACCTCGAGGCAAAAGAAAATCGCATTCAATCCCCGTTGAAATGGCTTGATGGTGAACCCTAGGACAGAGGGGAGAAGCAAAAACAAATTGATTGAACCTTTTGATGGTATTATTCTGAATTATCAAAATGGATTATTGCAATACATAAATATGTTTATAATAAGTATAGATACTAATATTAAATCTGCAAAATGTATACCTATCAACGAGCGCATTTTTCTTTTCTTTTAATATACCTAATTCTCTTTATAAATATTTTTATGTATGTTTTTTACATGCTTATGCACACGCCTTTAAGGCGAAAGAGATTCGTAATTTCGACTGAACCGGGCAGGACTCGATAGCTTAATTGGTAAAAGCCATGGCACGGCACGCCAGGGATCGCGGGTTCAAGTCCCGTCCGAGTCAGTTGTTTTTGCGAGTTTCTTATTAAATAACTTCTTTTTATAAAATTATTATCTTGCGAGCCAATTTCATAATTTTATAGCGTATAAGACCTTTTTTTGCCGCAGTATTTGTAAATCTCCGCCTAGTAAAAAAATAGATACTTATCTATTACATTTATAAATACGAATGGCAAGACAGAAGCTTCTGGTTCGAACCTATAGTTTCACCTCAGCTTACCCTCAATAGTATGCTTATTAAAAATTATGTACAGTCAGTTGGGCGTTTTACAACTGTCCAACTGTCTGTCCTGCAGCTAATCTCTCCCATCTCGTGGCGAATCACTATCTCATTGGACTATGAGAGTGAGAAAATTGCACACACCTTATGCACTATAATAATTTTTGTGATGGAAATTCAGTCAAGAGGACACAATAAACTTTCCTAGTTTTCAACCTTATTTAATTTATAATATACCAGCGACCCGCCCCGGCTTCGCACGGTTACGCTAATATGCATGTATTATACATATAAACCTTCCTCTTGAATCCCTCTATCTATTAAAAAAAACCGCATCAAAATCCGTTGCGTAGTTTTAAAGATCTAAGCATACATAGGGACAGACAGACGCGGGAAGCGACTTTGTTTTATACTATGTAGTGATTATATACTTTTCAAAATTGCTTTAATACTATGATACTTTTTACATTCCTTATTCAATACATTCCTAAGCGGTTCTTTAGTAAACTATGCATTAGACAGTTCCAGACATTGTTCTTGTTTTGTCATTCTTTGTTGGTCTACCACAGCACTGCGCTTTGGACTAATGCTTCCAAATCTACCTTAGTTTGGAAGACATTCCGACTTATATACGTTTAATGTAACAACCTTTTAGCGGATTTCTGTCACGTAAAATATTTATTTACTTGTCAAGTCTTGACGTTTCGAGTGCCTTGCAGCTCTCGATGTCGCAGATGACTGAGGTGTCAGTCAAGCGACTGAAATTATTTTTGATCTACCGTCAACTTTATTTAGTAATTTTGCCCATAATATGTGAAAATTTAGTTAAAATTAAACAAACAAACTCTCCAAAATTATGTAAAAGGAAGGGAATTATGAGAAGGTGGATTGGGTCTCCGCTGCTTTCACTGACAGTTTAAAACGCAACAATATTCTGTGAGAGGTAGTACCTACCACTACGGTCAAGCGCCTATTTATGTTGAAACCAGTTTGACTATATACTAGCTTAACTACGATACGTACATAATTTGTAAAATTGATAGAGAAATTATACAAAATACTGAATGCCATCCCGTAATTGCAGCAAATGATATTTGGTTTATATACCTATCGTTTAATTCAGTTAAATTCGAATAAATTTAATTTCAAAAACAGAACACTTTGCCAGTACTTGAAACCAAATACATTGCCACAATATTCAAATGCGGATATTTAACCGCATTCAGGAAAGTAACTATCATTTAAAATATTAATGTGTTGCTGTCAATTACATTGAACATGGTGGTTCATATAATTCTCATAAAGCTTGTAAATGAGTTTACTCCTGAGGCAGTAAAAGCCACTTTACGTCGCGTCGACTTTCTAACGTAGATACTCTACTGAATTTTTTTTAAAATTATCTCATAGGTCTTTTATTTTTTTATGATAAAAAACACATAAGTACTTAATAGTCTTCATAGAAAAACAAAAAAAAACTTATATAAGTACTAAAAACTATTAAGTACTTAAAGGTAACACTGATTTTGTGTCTTATGAAATTCTTGCAAGATCAAAAAATTAGACACAATAGGATATTCATTATAAGTCACCACGGGTGCAGTGGTTGGCACTGCACGTTGTACAGCTTTTGAGCAGTTAAGTCCTGTTAAGGTGAAACAATTATGTGTGTTAATGAGGTTTTGACTGCACTTATTGTATAATGCCTGAAGTAATTTTGTCAGTAGGGCAGTGCATAGGTACTTGTATAACTTACCATCACTTAAGTGGGAATAGCTAAACACTGTTCTGAGTGCATCTATTATGTCTCGCATTAAGTGACGATTGATCAAGTTACAGAACTAGACCAAAGACGTCCTATTTCAGCTAGTACTTATTCGGTCAATATTCGCACATTCTACGACCATATCAGTTCTCATATCGGCAGCCAATAAAATAAAAACCTATTATTACTCAATCCCGCTTACAACACAAAAGTTGGTAACACTAGCCCGGACGTATGAGGTCAGTAAAGCGGGCCGTTAGCCAGAATGGACTGTTGTTAGTTTGCGACAATGAGAGCTATATATCAGCTTGCGGGCTCCATACTCGTTGTAATGAACACACGCGATCGCAGCGAGACAGATGAAACGGTACTATCAGACGTTAATTCCCTCATCAACGGTAAATGAGCGATTCAGTAAGTAATATAACCTCATTGGTGTGTATCAAGGATATTGATATAGGAGGATATATTGTTGTCAGGGAGGCAAAGTGAAGTTTTGGAGCAGTGATGGAGCTGTAAGGGTTTATGAGATGTGTATTACGTTGTGATGCAATTGATATATTTACTCTTATCATAGAGTTCTCATTACTGGGTGATTTATTAACGCAGAGCCTAAACCACTGAAGCAAGAAACAAGAAATATGGACAGTATATTTGGGGTGTAGGCTTTCACTATGAAAGGATTTTTGGAATAACACAAGGAGGGAAATAGGAGATAATTTGTTTATTAAATTTATGAAACTTGGTATTTATCATTTCAATTAAGAAAAACAACAAAAAAACTCAATGTCAATTAACCTAAAGCCCTGCAGTGGGTCGATCGGCATTTGAGCGGGCCGGCTATCTTGAAGGACGTGAAAGAGACAAACAAGTGTGGTAATCTTATTCTAACTTTGCCATAATCTAAGGAGAGGATTAACATAGTCTATGGAAGTTGATGCGTATAAGATCAAGTTAGGGGTTAAGATGGCGAAGATGCCTCGAAGCACTCGTATAGTAAATTCCCAGTTTCTAAGGTATTAAGATTTTCTTAAAACCAATCTAGTTCAAACTTCGAGTTTACATTTAAACTTTGCAATAGTACCAGTGAGTTAATGGAATAAGTAGGTCCAAGAATTAAATCCAATGAAATTTTGTGATGGATCTTTTGCCTAGCCTTTTCCCAACTTGTTGGGGTCGGCTACCAGTCTTACCGGATGCAGCTGAATACCAGTGTTTTACATGGAGCGACTGCCTATCAGCTCTCCACAGCCCAGATACTGGGTTACACGATACCCCTTGATAAGACTGGTTGTTAGACTTTCGGGCTTCTGACTACCCGTAACGACTGTTAAAGATCTACAATTGACAGCCGGGGCCAACAGCTTAACGTGCTATCTGAGGCACGGAGAGTGATAATTAATTTATAAAACGCACATAACTAACGAAAAGTCATAGATGCGCGCCTTGGGTTCGAACCACTATAAGGCTATCACGACTTTTACTCTTTGTCCCTTTTTGTGATGATTTTTGTGATTCTTTTTGTGATGGATATAAAGGATAATTTAATAAATAAATAATGTCCTCCTGACCGAATTTCGGTCACAGCGGCCAATCTCAACGGAGATTAGCCATCGACGCGGGAGATATTATAGTGCACAAGTGTGTGCGCAGACACATGTGCTCTCTCTATTCCCTCACTCTCATAGTCCGATGGGACGGCAATCCGACACGACCGGAGAGAGATCAGGCGCAGGGCCAACGGCTTTACGTGCTTTCCGAGGCACGGAGTAAGTGATAATTAATTTATAAAACGCACATAACTTACGAAAAGTTAGAGGTGCACGCCTTGGGTTCGAACCTGAGACCTCTGACTTACCAGTCAACGGTCAACACCACTAGGCTATCACGACTCACTAATTTAATAAATAAAAAGAAGATAAAAAGATTTATACTCTCATGGTACGGGTGACTTTTGTTAGCACTAAGAAACAAAATAAAGGAGATTGTTACTCCGTGACCTAAACTCGTAAAGGTTTATGAATATGTTCTGTTAAATGTGGCTTACAGAACCGTTGGATAAGGCTGGGGCTATTAAGAGACTAATATGCGACCTTGTTTTATACCATCAGAGTAGTGAAGCTAGGCAAGTATCTTTTACGGATTATGTTTGAACTTTTTATACTTGGATTTCTACGTGTGTGAATTTTAAAATGGCTTAAGCACTAAAAGTTTTTTCAGTAGCTATTAGGTTCAATCCTTCAATGTAAGAGAAGAAGTATTTGCCCTGCAGTAGGACAGTTACAGACCGATTTATTTATTTATTAGATTCAAATCCAGCAACTCTACTGACTTATTAAAATCGTGTGCTTACTTATCACACTAATAGTTATAACACACACGCAGTGACTACAATTTTTATTAGTTTTTCCTATCGCAGGCCTGTTGGAAGAAATTTCTAATTGAAATAAGCAGTGCCTTTGTAATCAAAGTATTAAAATGCCTATTATTTTCAATGTTTATTGTGTGTGTACATAAATAAATAAATTGAAATTAATAATCATTGTATATATATCTATGTCAAATGATTCAGAAATATATTATATAAAATTTAATAAATTAATATATTTGTAAGCAACGCTGAAATGTGTTACTCATTTTCAAAATGAATGGTTCATCAGAGTAATGGAGTATTTCATTAAAGCCAGTGATTAACTGCAACTAATCAAAATAACAATTCGCGCCATTTAATCCCCATGACCGATGGAATACAATTCCTTTTAGAAAAGTAAAGGTATAGAGTTGATGCAATCGTGCTGTAACTTAAAAGTGAATGATTCTAAGCAGAATCGCTAAAATAACGAGTTGTGTGTGTCACAAGTTTATGAGTTTCGAAGAAAATGGGAATATTTGGAAAATTCTGAACGGGAGAAAAAAAAGCGAGGAAAAAGCTAGTTAATAATAAAAGCTAAACCAATTCATAACTATATTTTATTTAACGAGATGTAATATATTTTTTACCATCAACATGAATATAAAACTAATAGTCCTGAAAATCTTTTGTATTTTCCAAGACATGGTGATTTTTTTGCCATTAAAACTTATGTGCAAAGTGTAACGAACCGTAGTTCCGTCGATAACGTCAAAGAGGGTTTTTTCGTCCAGAATAGGGGTCGAACATAATAAAATTTATATCTTTTATGTTTTGTAGGACGCTATACTTCAATGAGTTTTAAGATAATTTTTAACAAACTTATGTTCCAAATTTATATTACCTTGAAACAGACCTCATAACCGTTTAGGTTTATTTGATTGAGGCAGAACATATAATGAGAAAATAGAGAAGAATGAGTTATTAGAAAAGAAAAGAATAAGTGATGATTGATGGGAATTCATTGATGGTACGGCTTTCCAGGTACGACCGAGAGATTAGGCGCAAGACCGACGGATTTATCTGCTCTTCAAGGCACGGTGCAAATAATAATTATTTAACAATTCATAAATAACTTACGAAAAGTCAGAGAGGTGTGTACCTTGGGCTCTAACCTAAGACCTTCGACTTGCCAGTCAACGATTATACTACTAGGCCATCACAACACTAAATAAATATTAAAATGTATGAAGCGGCAGTTTCTTAAACTAATTCCACAATATGTATTAAAATAAATTATTAGCAAAGCCAATTACAGATCTTTACAAATAAATCCAGAGGACAATATTATTGTTCATAGTGTAAACATAAACTACATTATAAAACAACTTTTAACGGATAACTCGCGTTGAATGTTTATTTTTCAAAAATAAACATTCAACGCGAGAAGTTGTTCTATGCAACACATCAATTTAATACAATGAAATAGAAAAAAACTCAGATGCAACTCGTTGTAAATAGAAGGTAAACAAAATGGCCGTAAATTAAAGAATGTAGCGTAGAACCTTTATATACTGAGCTCATTTTCTCAAACGATCCCTAAACGGCCACTAAGCTAATTAAGCCATCAGTCTGAAGTACTAGATGGTAGCGTAAAGCATACACTAAGAAACCTGAGTGTACTTGGTTAGATACTTCAAACAAAATGTTCTAATAGTTAAAACTTCTTAGGGTAAAAACCTTCTTTCTATCAATAAAATAGTACTAAATTAACTATCAGAGCTTCAAATTCGGTTTTAGAACACAAATTATTTTTTGGTAGGTACTATCTCAAATTTAAAATGGCTTTGAAAGTTTTTTCTACATAACGTATCAAATTTAAATTTAAATTTAGACGTAGAATTTAAATTTAGATGTATTGCAATCTCGCCAACTTGAGTGACAAGTTTTTGATCAACATTAGGCCAATGTTTCACAGTCTACGGATATGCACTATCTATTAGGTAAATACAAAAAATTAACAGAATTTAAATGAAATAATATGTCTGGTGAGGTAACCGGAACTTACCAGGAACAGGAACAGGGCCTAAAATACTAGATATTTTATTGATCAAAGAGTAAAACATTGATAAATGGTTCTTTATTAGACTGGAAGGCGAAATAAACATAGTTGAAGTAATAATATTAGTTACCTATTGTTCTTAAAACACTAACATAAACAAAACAAACTAAACTTTTCTAATATCACTCTATTTTAATAAAAATATTTCTATCTTTTTCTTATTTTTTTCTTTGGAAAGTCATGATGGGCCGAACGCATCAACTTCAGCTCTCTCTCAGAAAATCTATGTGAAATAACATTATCATACTGTTGTGTTTCTTAGGGGTATTTTTCTCAAAGCGCACCAACTTTGAACGCTCGATAAGATTTTAAATAGGAAGACATATTCCTTGATTGTTCACTAGACTCGAGAGATACACTAACGGTGAATTAAGAAATTCCAACCTTCAGCGGATAAAATCATACTGTGATAAATTCGAATTCGAATAACCAAAGAAAGCGAAGCGCTAGTCGTGTATGAATTCGAATTGAGTAACGAATAACAAAAAAGAACTACTTTGCCCACCCTTCCTGATTGATAAGTGATCGATCGAGGATGAGTTCAGTTCAAGTATGGAGCGTGGATCTAAGTTAAAAGTTAGTGACGTACATTTATAAATGTTTACAGTTAAGCATAATGTAATAATAGTACCTATAGTTACCGGTTATGTCCTCCTGACCGAATTTCTATCACAGCGGCCAATCTCAACGGAGATTAGCCAACTGCGCTGGAGATAGTTCAGTGCACAAGTGTGTGTGCAAACACAGGTATCCTCTATATTCTTTCACTCTCATAGTCCAATGGGACGGCAAACGACCGGAGAGAGATCAGGCGCTGAGTCAATGGCTCGTGCTTTCCGAGGCACGGAGTAAGTGATAATTAATTTATAATACACATAACTTGCCAGTCAACGGTCATACCTCTAGGCTATCACGATTCAATATCACTTTAATCATCGTCACCCTCCTAGCCATATTATTTCTAAGTTTTAGCTTCTAATCTAACCAGATACAGCTGAATATACTGTCTTTATGTACTTCCTTTAAAATAACGACTATAATAACACAAAATCGTTTGTTTAAGGGTCGGTGCCAAGGCTTAAGATTAGATAGGTAGTTTAATGAAATCTTTAACCCTCTTGGCTCAGCTTTGAATCCAAAACGAAAGCTTTCGTGTTATATTTAGCTATTTAGTGTTTTTAACGTCGGTTTTTTATTCTCACAATTCAGATGGCGATGGTGTCATTATTTTATCTTGTACAATGCCAAGACAATGGGTAGATAAATTACGTCATTATCTTTATTTATGAATCACTCTCGATTTTTTAATATTACGTATATTAATCAAAGTCACATTTTTCTCTCTAGAATTTGCGAGTTCACTCGGAGATATTAAATTACTTCTGGGGAAATGAATAAGTGATACTTTTAGACCTTAATTAAAAATAATAAGACACATATTCCTACCACGTAGGTATAAATACAAGAAATGTTATTTAATTTAAGTAAATACATTAATAATGTTAAAACAGTCTAACTCGTACGAAGCGTATAATATTATTGCAGTCACGAGTTTCAAGGCGAGATTTGTTCATGTAATTTACGTGTGAGCAAAATTGCATGGCTGGTTAATGCAGATATGCGAGAAAATTTGTAATCATAAACTTAACTTGTATGTATTTAATAATAATTAGTATTATTTAGGCTATAGTGGCCTTTTTTTGTGGCTGGGACTAAAAAATCTTCCTACCATATACCATATATGACGTACGGTTATGTGTAGCTCGCACCCACCAAAAACATCTCCCCTCTGCGTATTCCTCACACTGTATCGGACGAGGCCGGTACTGCAAGCGCGCTTCACAGCCCCGTCCAGTGCCTGCCTGTAGACCCGCTCAAGCCTATAGTGGCCTTAGTTCTCTCCTTCTATTTGTTTCTGCCCAATGCCTGTTTGTTTCAAATGCAAGTCCAATTCATACGCCATCGTCCCTCGCGAAGTCGTTTTCTTATGCACAGATACTCCATATACATGCTCTAACATTAATTTTCTTCATTCATATTGACAGATTTATGTGCTGATGCAAAATAGGCTTACATTTAAGTAAAAAATACTGTTTGGTGATTGCCTTGCTGTAATGTAAAAAATACTAATAAAAAGAAAAACGTTAAAAGATTTCAAATAGTTTTTCTACGTTTATTTCCAAAGAGGATGACATAAACTATAGAGCGCCGCGTCCTACATAAATCATGTTTAATGTTCATTTATGTAAAACTTTATTAGATTAAATCTATTTTCAGAAAACAATATATTTGTGGCCTCCAAAATTAATTGTTTTCCTTAATCAATTTAAGCATTTTAATCAAAATTATAGCTAAACTAATTACTCTTTTCCTTTATCCGAAACAGTAACAAAAACCAAAGTAAAAAAACGTTAATTAAAAAACATAATTAAGGAAAACCTTCCCTAAAACCACCAGGGGCGCATAACAATAAATAATATTATGATGTAGTTCATTAGCTGTATCGATGAAAATACTTCAATGGGTTCCCAGTAGGAGGTAATGACGTAATCAAATTGTTGTACCCTGCAGGGCCTGCACATCTGACGTAGGGTACAGCTAGGGGTTCTCGCACGAATACCCTTGATAATACGTTCGATACAGTGTCGGGGTGTTCCTTGGTGATTTATTACAAGCTAAACGGATTGGCTGTTGAGTCGAAGATTCGCTGTATCGATGGTACAGGGAACCCTCTATGTAGAGCCACCCTTACTAGTTTTTAATAACATGAGTTAGTCTATTAGATTTATTCGATGAATGATGTATGAGAATATGAATTGGCGATGAAGTTGTCAAAGCTGAACACTCACGTACTATACGAGTTTGTGTATATTTTGATTTTTAACCGACTTCAAAAAGGAGGAGGCGCCTAGCTCTAGCCTCTTTAACTTTCTCATTAAAAACTTGACTTCGAACCGATTCCAAACCGTTTTAAAGTTATTTCAATCTTTTTAGTTCCTTTTGAAGTCGGTTTTATTTTTTTTGAAAAAAAAAATTCACGAGTTTTTTAGGTTTTCATTTGCAATAAAAGATGATTTTATGCCCGAAAACTTGCTTGCGGACGAATGTTCCATCTGTTTAGTATTTGCTTTCTTTAAAAGATCCACTTGCTCTGAGAGTCATTGTTGGTGAATAATTGTTAGCTTCTAGTGATCCATGCCAGCGTCGATTTCTTAGTGCGTAATTCATTGAATATAAATTATGTTTTATTTTTGTTTTATTTATAGTATGTTATTGTTTTATTTAATTAAACAAAAAAACATAATATGTTTCGTATTAATTGTATCTTTCTGCACATTTTTCTTCCATACCCTTTATCAATGCCAAATGTCACACGCTTTAGTGTTCATATTCTTTAAAAGTTATCTGAAGTTTTGGCTTTACGTATTAAAATAATAATAAAAAAATCTTCTTTAATATTGTCTTTGTGAATATCATGTAAGATATATTTCATTAGTTCAACAGAACACTCTATGTTAAATTTACTTTAGGCAAAGTTGCGGTAGCTATTTACTAATCACCTAAGGAGACATTAGATAGAACCAAAACTTAGAACATATATTATAATAACAATAACTGAGGTAAAATAGAAACTTACGTTCCCCACAATCACCATTACCTACCATGGAAGTTTAGGCAAAGTTGTACTTAATACTAAAACTAAATGTTATTATCACACAATATGATTACAGTAACGGCCCGCTTTTAGAAACCCTCTATTTAATACAATATATTTTGATAATAACAATGTAAACTTTACAAATAAGCCTTTTAACTAAATTAATTTTTAGTGACCTTTAAGTGAAATTTAAAATTGCATTCGCTCAACCGACAAATTATTTTTTTAAGCAAAAAAGAACTAACATAATTCTATTTCTGTGAAATTTGTTATTTAATTCATTTTGAAACAGACTTTAGCTTTATTAAGTTTTAGCAAAACAAAATTGTTATTTATTTGTTAACTAATTTAATGTTTATTTATGCTACAAATTGTATCTAGATTTTAACGAATTTCAATGCTTTAATAGTCTAATTTTGGTTAATTATTATTTGAAATTTCACTGAAAATAAAAATTTGTTTTGATTATCAACACGCTTTTAATTTTGCACCCCATTAAATTTTCCATAATTTAGACTGCTAAATGTAGTAAAGACATTCTATAACATTTAACAGCAAGTATTTACCTCAGTAATTCCTTCTCGATTTTCAGTTAATAAATTAGTAAGATTTAAAATATATTAGAAAAAAACGAATTATGATCAAGTGAACTCCAAATTCAGAGAGTACCAAAGTGACAAGTGACGTCAAAAACATAGAAACAGAAGTCTTTAACAATATTATGTCTAAAGAATTTACTTTTACTCGACATCTTCCTTTATAATGACATCCATTATTCCAACGCCGCTCGCCGTGGAGAATCTCGCGCGGACATTTGATAAAGTAATAATCTGGGGCAATTTTCTCGTGAAACTGAGTTTTTTTTGACGAGACCGCGAAAAAAATGATCCAGAAATAGCCACTTAGAATAACAATGGTGATTTGAGAACACAATAGAGATGTAGGGGAACTGATGGATTGACAGTGTGCAGTTAGAATAGGGATGTGACTGATATTGCTCTTTTTTGTAATGTTCTGTAAATACTTCGACAGAATTTGATTTTCGAACAATAGTTATAGACATTTGTTTGGGTTTGTATCAGGGGAACGATATTTTAATGACTTGATTCAATTGTGCAAGCTATAAGTACCTATATTTATATCGCTAAGGCAGCGATACTAATACAATACTAATAATTATTAATTATTTGAGATTTGTCATAATTATTTATGATAAACATAAGATTCATTGAACCTACTGATGTCACTTTTGGTATATATATATATCACAATTCAAATACACTAGTAATCTTCATAAATTATTTAATATCAAACAGTACCCAATTCACAGCAGTTAATAAGACCTTGTAATTATTTCACACACTTAGCTCAACACATAAATATTCATTGCTAGTTGCGAATGCAATATCGTCCCCTCACTAGAAGTCGCGTGCGGGCCTTAGGGTGGAGCGAAATGTGCAAACAATTAGAAAGGAGCTCTTTTTTGCGCCCTACTCTACTGGGGCACACTGGGGTGACTCACAATGGCACTTTATGTCAACGACAGCTCGCCTCTATTTAAATGCGGCTGGATCTATCTTGCACTAGACATCTGTTACTTTCACACCGATCGTAAATTATATTGTAATGGCCTCGGAATAAAAATATAATCGGATTTACTTTTTTTTGGAATGATAAATGAATCGGATTTATTTTGTTTTTTATTTCAAGTAATGGTAGAAGAAATTGATAGCGACGTTTAAAATTGCGTGAAATTGTGCCTGTGCGGGTCCGGCAGAGTAGTTTTGTATCTTCGTTTTATCAGGGACGATATCTAGGTAAACGTAGACAATTTTGTTGTCATATCGGATCTAAACTTGAGATTGTAAAATCAGTCAATTTGTTTCTGATTGATCAAAAACCTATCGTAGTAAAATTTGCCTACTGGTCTTTTAAATACACCAATGGGTTTAGCCAGCCCAAATTTTGGATATCCACCCTGCCTTTGTTGGTTACGTTGAAAGAAGATGATGCTGTTATTCCCATTATGTTAGTTTGCAGTTGATCACCAATTCAGATGATAGTTCTTGGCCTGAAAATGCAGTGCAGTAAACTCAATAGCCTCACAAGAAATAATTGATGATTTGCAGATAAATTCCGCTATAGGTGAATAAGAGCAATCAATAACGTTTATAAAAGTCAATTTGGCTATGCTGTAGCCTGAAACCATTTTTAAGCCGTCTTCATTAAACTCAGACTGCTCAATCATTTACTAAGAATCGAACGCAAGACACTCATGCTCTAGCGATATTTTGATAAACGGGGTAAATTTCAAAATCAATTTATTAAAGCTTACTATTAATATTGGTAGGTACTTATACCTACGTGAGGTACCTATCAGGTAAGATCCATGTTTATAATAGCGAAGTTAAATCTGAGATCAACAGTGTAAGAGGAAGCTTTCAAGAGTTAATTGAATCTGTTGACAAAGCTAATCCCGTAAAGCCTGCTCTGTATAAAAAAGGTTGTTTAATGGCTTGCGAATATAAACCTGTAGACATTTTGTTTAATTGCTTACGGAACGTAATGGGTACTTGACCCAATTCTCTTAAGGACCCATGAAGAGAGTTTAATACTCCATCCAAATTCAAAGAGACAGCGATCAAAAACAAAAAAAAACACCAAAGTTAGAATTCGGTTATAGAACAAAGATTAATCGCGTCTATCGATTCGTAGAATATTGTTAAAATTTACACAAAAGGATGGAGACACGTTCACCCCGCGCGTATGTAAATCTATTCAAAAGATTCTTTTGATAACGGTCTTTTGTAGAAACTGAAGTACGACCTGAAGTCCCATTTTTCTCCTAAATACATAAGCACTGGCAATCGGAAAACTCAACGCGGGATCCACTCTGCGTGAACCTATTCGATCTCATGCATTTAAATTCAGAATTAGTGGAAAGTCTTGCCGCAAACCGACTTTTTACCGAAGGTGAGCAAGCTATTCCTCGGATTTCTCTTTAATACCGCTTTCATTGAAAACGTGATTGATTTAATGGCCTTTTGTATACTATAAAAAGTTTATAACGCGACTTCGCTTTTAGGGATGGAAAAAAAAGGAAAAAACTAATAACGTTTCCAAACTTTGTACTTTGAAATGATACCTGCGTTCCGTTTTGGGAAGGACGTGGTGTGACAACATAAATAATCTATCTGAAGACAGCCCCGTGTCTGGCAGGCAGAAAAATGTATCTGGGACATAAAAGGATGGTGGAGGTCGGTTCGTTACGTTTTGTCGGTCCCTGGGGCGTGCCTTGCGCGGTGGGCAAGTAGTTCTGTTGGTACATGAATGTTTTATGCTTGCGTCACAATTCAGATTTGTATCCACTACTGAAGTCGGTTTATAGCCGCCTTTTGTCCCACGTCGTGCAATAAAGGGGCGTGTTTATTGTTTTTCGTATTGCGAGTTCAAGGCTTTGGGCCGCTTTGGCGCGATTTTATTGCCCCTAAATTGTGCTATAAAATAATACTATGATTAAGTATAGCTTTTGTAAGCAATATTTAAATTCTTAGCGTCTCGTTTTAGTCGTAATAGGAAATGGGGTGAGTTACGAGTACTTACCTACATTTATAAATCCAACCAAATGTTTTACCACAATGTAACTAAAATGGTTGGATGTACCTACAACAGTAGCGAAGGGTTAATTTTCTTTAAGATCAGATAAGTCAGTAGATACCTACTATACTGCAAACTGTTCCTTTTTCAATAGGAATCCTTCGATCTACTATACTAAAATATCTGAAGTTCTCTTAATTGTCTGAGTTTTATTTGCAGTTTCTTTTTTCGTTTCTAACACCCATAAATATTAGCTTCACTTATTAAATTATAACTACATAGACCGTACTATGTAAACATGAATTTAACCTACCTCTAACTGTTCTATCGATTTGAAACGTTGCAAGTGTTATGTAGCCCGGATGAGAATACAATAGTTACTCGATAGTTACAGTATCATTGAGCGAGAGTGGATAGTGAATCCTTTCAATGGCTACTAGTAGACGTGTTTGAGCTCAATTCATTTGTTTTAACTAGTCCCATACATTACAATTGGTAACAAGAGTCTGAAGAATTGACAACACGATTGGTGTAGCGATAAAGCGATTCGATTCCCGATCGGGACAAATATTTGTGATAGCCACAGATAACTTTTTATTTTGTGTGAAGCAACATTTAAAAAAAAAACAAAAAAAAGGAAGCGTGTTTGAAGCTATTGCATAGCTTTTATTTATAAACATTCAAATTTCAAAAACTAATTAAGTGCTTAGATTTTTCAAGACGTCATTTTGAATTAAGTTTTTAAGCTAATTGACTGCATAGATAAAAAATGAATAAATATGTATAATTGCATAAGTTGATAAAAAATGCTATGCAATAGCTTTACCCGGCAGTCCCCAAGTGCCACACGTTTTTTACTTGCTAAACTGTATAATATTTATTTGAATATGATTTTGAATTACGATTCTTTCATGAAGAATAATTATTCTCTTGTTTATTTAATTCCGAATGCCTCAGGCAAGGGAAATGAAACAAAAGGTTATGTACAATTAAATATTGTCCTATAAACCCTTATAACTTACAAGCAACCTGAATATGTTACTTTTAAGACAAACAAGAATAAAGCCAACCTTTTCCTCCCCGATAATTATATCCGATGGTAAGGGTTGAAAACAATGTTATTGTATTTCATCCCTAAACTAATTTAATTATTTAGAGGAAAATTCTCGAGAAATGTCTGTAACATCATTGTAACAAATTAATTCATTAACCCTTAAATCAAAATAACACGTGTTATTAAATCGTACAACAATTCATAGATACGATAAGTAATAACTTTTTTAAAATATATTCCAATTAGAATAATGTTCCTTTGACCAAATATCTGTTACCGTGGCCAGTTTCAACGGAGATAAACCAACTACGCTGGTGAACATATACTCGTATGTATGCAGATGCAGGTGCACTTTCTATTCCCTCACTCCCATAGTCCAATGGGATGGCAATCCGACTCGACCGGAGAGCGATAAAGCGCAAGACCAACGGTTTTGCGTGCAGACATGGAGCAAGTGATAATTATAATAATTTATAATATGCACATAACTTACGAAAGATCGAAGGAATAATATTGACCTAATATTTTAAAATTAATCTTTCTTTAAGTGTGTAATTATATCAACAACACACTACATCGGCTAGATGACGGCGGGTTAGATATACAACGTTGCAAACAACTGACCTAGCAGCATGAGAGATGCAATCCTTGCGCATGTGCGGTTTGCAGTTAATTACTGCCGATATAAGCCGCTGGACCACTGAACGCCCATGAATAACGCCGGGTAACCCGCGCAGAAGCAAGCTGCCGCCTGCATGTTTAAAAAAAAGGCCGCTGCTGCCAATGGCTTCACTGAATAGACACTATTGCCAGCAGAAACTATTATTTAACGTCCATACTACAAAACTCTTCTATTTTAATCCTAAGAAAACTATATTTTTAATAAATTCGCTACATAGAATTTCATTTCATTCGTAAAACCAACACGATCCCTTAGATCCCTAGGGCTACTTCTGTTTAACAGTTCAAGTAAACAAATAAAATATATATCACCGACACGTGAGCCAGAAATTGCTTGAAATCTGGCACTAGACCCGTCTCTGGCCATACATACAAAATATGACGTTTCCCCTTTATTTTGACTGTATACATGAAGCATCGTATAAATAACAGATAGGGTTTTTTGCGGCCGGGGTTAAACATTTGCGATATGAAGGACACCTCCAGTGCTTTATGTGTGGCATACATATGTATGTATTCATATATGGAGTGCTGTGTTATGCCAGTCTTGTTTTGTTCAGTTAGTCTTCTTGTAGGACGAGAGATGTTTTTGCTATAAAACATAGGTAATTTAAGGTTGAGAACGTGGTCTGAGTAAAAAACATGCTGTTTTGTTTTTGGAGAGCTTGACATAGTTCGAGTTGTAAGAAGGGGGGTTACTTTTGGACTACGAACTTAATTCCAATGCTAATTTTTTTAACTATTTCATAGCTATAAGAGAATTGGGATTACATTTGTAGTTCAAGAGTATACCTACCCCCAAATCATAATCAGATTAAATAGCCTAACCGTGGCTAAAATTGATCGTCGTTTATTTAATCACAAGTCACCTAAATGGTTTTTGGTCCCATACAAATAAATTGAAAACTTCTAATACAATTTGTGTTGAATGGCGTCCAGAACTGGTCAATAAGTCTATTAGCCAACTGAAACTCATTCCGAAGCTTTTTCGTCGCAAAAACAAAGCCGTCACCGGACAGAAACCAATTATCTCCGCTACAGCCTTAACCTACAAAATCGAAATAAAATGTAGAAAACACCAGCCGGATGATTGGTTATTACTTTGCCTCACCGCAAACCTATCGACTTCCAAATTGAAGCCGCCGTAATAACTTCTTGTCGATTCGATATAAACCGTGCGACATGTTCAGAACATTGAATATACGAGATATTACCTTTGGTGCTCTCGACGACGCAGTCTATCCTCCAGAGAAGCAGCGCCGTGTAGAAGGTAAGTAGCATCTTGCCACCGCGGGAGCAAAATAATTCACTTTTATGGCCCATCTTCATACACAGCCAAATTTTCGGCAATGCCGCCCTTTATAGGCGAAAGTCGCAACATCACAGCACCACTTTGTTGCTCGAAACAAAATTCGTACGACACTGAATGTTACACGACAGTAACGACGAACACTTTTACTGCAGCGAATTTATACTGTACGACAAAAGTAATTTTGTAGTATACGATGCATTGACACTGTCTTCCGTTTTATACGTCTTCTTTGTTGTTTTATCTGTAACAAAAGAAAATGGAGTTAGGGCCAGTTTCGAGAATTTTTGCCGTGTATAACAGTTTATCAGCTTGAACACTCTAAGAATATATTGAAGAGAATACTGCATATACATTTTCAGTAAGTATCCAAAAGCGAAAGTTTATAAAAATCTTTGTTAGTCAATTACGCGTAAACCGTTAAACGGATTTGGATGTAACTTGGCTCACAGATAGTTCATACAGACCATGTCACATAGGATACTTTGGTGCAATCTCTACGTGGGTAAAGCCGCGGTTAAAAGTTAGTATTCTCATAAATTGCATATAATTAAGGCCTATAATTATAGACCTTTATCTAATCCGCTATCTCGGTCGCATATTGAAGATTTAAAATCACTGAATCTAGTCTTTAAAAAATAATTTAATAAAAACACATTTTTTTTAATATTTTAGAAAATCGTCTTCCTATTATTAGACTACTACCACTGTTAACAAATCCAAAAATAATTTTCCGGTATTTTCACCCAGTGAAAAGAAAAAAATAAATAATTATTTTCTTCCTCTACTTGACGGATAAAAACTGAGCTTAATAAAAAAAAATTCAAGCTTTTGTTTGATAAAAATAAATATAATCATGAGGCTTTGCCTACGTAGTTTAAGCCTTATTTAACTTAACAAGGAAAAATAAAAATGAATTACGTTATAAGTAAAACTTCATTAGAATTTCCTTAAACTTAATTTACTTAGGTAAAATTATTTCTGTCTACAATAATATAAATAAATTTTCGATATACCTTAAGCTATGTTTAACCGACTTTAAAAAGGAGAAAGTTCTCAATTCGATACGTATTTTTGTTGTGTACTTTACTGTGCACTAATATAACTTTATATAAAGTAGGTAAGTACAGTTTTTAGAATACATACCATACAAAAATCAATTGCTATAAATGTTTGTTCGCACATAGCAAAAACGGCTGGACCGATTTTAATCAAGTTTTTTGTGTGGGTTTGAGTGGGTCCGACGATGGTCTATATTTACAATTGAACCCGGTAGGTGGCGTGGCAATTGGAATAAAATAGAACCATGGAGGGGGGCCGCGTAGCAGTCATCTAGTAAAATGAATTCCAATTATTTACACAAATATTATTGTACTGGTGACTTTCTCCAATAAAAAAGATTTCTTCTCTCTGGTTACCACAGGTAAAGTAGGAATCTCAACTTGGTACCGTCATTTACTGAAGGAATCCCATTACTGGAATAGCGCTACTTGTGTGCGCAATTTTATTTTACGTTTTACCCTCCACCCTATGTTTATTGCGGGCTATTTACCTACTAATGTTATGACTAGAATTAGTCTTGGTCATGGTTTTTCTCTGTATAAATTTGGGCCACTTTTTTTTCTAAAATGCAAAGGCAATCTTACTTTGATCACTTTAAATTCGAATACATACCTGGGGGGTTAGCCAAGTTGACTATCTACAATCACAACATCTGTCACATGACATATCGATCGAAGGTAATGTCATCCTATACATTTCTTTCGTTTTCTATAGCGTTGACGATTGTAGTTAGTCAACTTGGCTAAGCCCCCTTTAGTTTAAGCCTAGTACCTACAACTGTAACATATTTATTTGTACAAAATAAAGTAGTTTGATAGCTAGTACACTGATTTATTCTAGAACAATCACATGGTAGCTAATAGTGCGGTGACGAGCAGCAACAAATCAACTCTCGATATAGTGGCGAGCACGTTATCGCTATTCCTAATATATCGATTCATAACAATTTATTTTTAAGTTGGTTAGATTTAATAAATATATGTATAAACATCTTTATAAAGCATTTTTGCATGCTATGTAAACTCTAAAGTGCCAAAATATGTAGAAAGAAAAAAGGTAATACAAGCGGAATTTGGATGTTTCCGTACAAGAGGTGGATGCAACTAATATCTGAGATGGTTGAATGTAGAAGAGAATCTCGATAACACGGGCGGGATTACGGAATTTCGATAGCACGGGCGGGGTAAGAAATAATTTTGTGGTAAAGTGACGCGGGACTTTACCCCGTAGGTCGCGGGTTCAAATTCCTTTGGTAAGAAATTTTTTTAAGTTTTACAAGTAAATATTTAACCAGATTAGATATGCCAGTGAACTTCGGAATTTGTTTATAAGGAGATAAGGGTTACACCGTCTTATTTAGGTTAGATTCGAATGAAATTACATAATTAATTTATTTTCTTATTTAAAAGTGTATACAGATTTTTAAATGCCAATACGATTAATGTTATCAAACACACACAGAGACCCAATTTTTACTTATTTTGCCCGTGCTAAAGCTAAACGTACGCAGTGACTTTTAGCTAAACATAATAAACAAAACATAAACAGAAATGACATTCAAATTTAAAACTAAATAAATCCTCCCACAACAATTTCCTTATTTATGAATTGCGTTTGAAAACACGGTCCTTTAAATGCTAACATGGAGAGAACCCGTCAAGGACTGCAAACTACATGTTTCTGAAGTGTTTCCTGTAGCCTCCTTCACTTTGAGCTTCTTGTCAAGGAAGCCAGAGTTTACGTCAACGACATTAAAGTATTTTGTGGTAGAGATTTAGCAAAAATGTAAATATGAGATTGAAATGTTTCATGGCAGTACTTTTATTTTTCTGTCCGAAGAAGCTAGAGTTAATATTTTGTGGTATATCTCCACGCATATTATTACTATTATTTATTATTATATATGCGCGGAGGAGGGTGACCCCCAGCGTCATTCCCCCCAGCGTCATTTCTCCCAGCGTCATTCCCCCCTTGACATTCATGTGTCGTTGGTACAAAACGGTAGTAAAGGGCGAAAAAGTCCAACTAGTCTATACATACCTATATTAATAATAATAGCTTTCACTTATGGCATTCAAAATCAAAATTAAAATAATGTTAAGTTTGAGACAAAAACAAACGGACGATTTTAAAGATTAAAAATATAATACTGGATATAATTTTAATATAAAAACTTTTAGCTTCATCAGACTTATCAAAAGCAAAGGTCAGAAACTGACAACATTTTAATAAAACAATAACGACCTCTATCCTTAATCAAAAAGAAGTCAATCAAAGTGAATTTTACATACAAAATTATTGCTTCAAAATTAATTCTATCGTTTAATTACGAAATAGTTTCGCATTTTGAGTTTAATTTGAACCAAAATTCTTCAAATAACAGACTCACTTATCACTCTATTGTAATCTGATAACTTAAATAAATTAAGTAGTTTATTAAGCACTTCAGTAACATAATTAAGTCGAAAGCTTGGAATTATTGAACTCCCAAAACTTTTCTTATTATCATCGAATAAACTAAATCTACTTAATTAAAATTAAAAGCTTCATATTATCTGTGCATAAATTTATTTTGTAGTTAATAATAATAAATAAACCTTGCGTTTTTAAACTGCTTGGCAAAATACTCCTGTCATTAGCCGCTTCGTCTATGATAAAATATAGGGAATTTGAATGATTTCTAGAATACCTAAGCAACCTAGGTATAGACAAATTTAAGATTTGATTTTAGATTATACGTAAGATTGATAAATTTAAGTAAGTACCATAAAGTCGAAAATATTTTAAGATTCCTATTATATTACACAGAAAGGCTAATTACTTAATAAAAAGAAGGAGTATTTAAAAAAATAAATCATCTTATATTATTAAAAGTCATGAAGATCCTAATTGTAATGAAAAACAAAACTTTAAACGAGTAGGTAATGTCAATACAAATTTAAGTGTCCCATACATATGTTATGAATTAATGCAACTGAGAGACGGTATCATAATGTCTCACGTAATGACTACAACGAATGATAAATGAACGAAAATGATGGGTGCTTCAGTATATTTCATGCGACATTTGTCATTCATTCGTCAACGGAAATGAAGCTTGGATATTATAAAGAGTTATTTTATTGCTTCTCATTGAAAATTTGTGATACACAGAAGCGCTAGTGCAGGGCGCCATGTAGTTATGCGTATAAATGGATAACGATATTAGTGTTTGATAAAAATCATCACGAAGATGAACTTTAATACTTAAATGTTTTATTAGAAGCTTAGAGTTAAAATTTACTACAATTACTAAATGCTCAGAAGATAATAATTATTTGAGAATTAGACACAAATACAATATTGTTTATGATGATAAGTTTTATACTCTTGATTATACTTGACATATCTACTAAAGCTATAATTAAATTAAAGCAATAATTTTCATAATAAACTATACCGTATTTCACGTCACATAAATAATAATCTGAGCGAGCATCAGCAGTTTCTAATATATCAAGTTTCAATGTAACTTTATAATAAAATAAAAAGTAAGAAGAGAGGAGTTCCCAAGGGATCTATTCTTGTACCGACGCTGCCGGGGACGTTATTCTTAGATGATAATTAACTCTTTATGGGCAGGGACATCTGTTTACAAAGCTGCCGTACAATATTTATTACGAGAACCAGCCATGAATATTTATAATGTAAAATGGTATCGCAATATTTGAGATATTTATCAGATCAGGATTTCTCACCTCAGATGGCTGAACTCAAGAAAAATGATGGGCGCTTTTTTAAATGTACACTTTGTTTTTTATTTAGTCCTATAATAACTATTCCTAATTTGTACTGCTTATTTTAACGGCTGGTTGTCACGAGGTCCCATAGGCCAGAATTCAACAGCTAAAAGACAAAAAACCAATCCTCATCATCATCTTCCTGTCTCTGTCCTAATTTTTATATATAAACAAATAACTACTACACACGTTTTTCTTAGTAATTAAATAAAGTAATGAGCCATGGATAACATTTCAGATTACACCCAAAGACGTTAGCTATCTCCGCGCATTCACAGGGGACAGTCAAGATAAGTTAGCCAGCTTGAAACGGTAAAAAACAGTCGTTAGTAATAAATTCCAAACGTGTACATGTCCTGGGAGCTCTGGTAGTGGGTAGCGCCATCTGGCGCAGGATAAACTATCCAGTACAACACATCGAGTACTAAAATGTTACAAGAATATGTGATACAGTCACTAACGCAGTCCATGTGTGTTGAAATACTCGGAATTGAAGTTGTTGAGTTAGAAACGTTAGAATTTTGTATGACGCTAGATCTGCAGGACATAATTTGCACGATATATTTATGGACCAGAATTAACCGTTCACGTGGCCGATGTAAAAATATATTATATATATTAAATTGTATATATAATAAGCCGTGGCTATATTTTTTTTTTCATTTGTAAACACATAGTGTCTACATACTGATATAACCTGATGGCACAACTCTGAAGGTTAAGTCGCCGGGCAACTTATTTGAAAAATTATATAAGTAAATTTTCATTATCAATTTTGCATACAATAAACATTACAGATAAACCTGCTCTGAAGGAATTAAGGATTTGTCTGATACTAGGTTCAAAACAGTTGTCAAAGGTATTCTTATGTCTAAAGCCTACTATAGAGTAAAGGATTACATTGAAGACAAAGATGTGTGGCGTACTGCTTCCTCCTGCACACTGCGACCCACTAGCGCTGATTGAATTTCACTTTTCAAAATCAATTTTAATTATGCTCTGAAGAGAGATAAGAGATATTATTATTGTATAATAATAATATGTGCACGGTTGTAATTATGTGAGCACTATGTAGTCCCTCTATTTTAGTTACTATCAACGTGATGATTGCTGTGCAGCTTGGGTATGTCATGCTCACGGAAATGTTCTGATAGCGGTGGCGTTATGTGTCGGGTCGCCCAATTCCCTACAATATGGTTAAGTAGGGCGATGGCTGATGCATGCGTCATGCCCGTGAACGGGTGCCGTCTGTTGGGACTGGTCAGCCCATAGCTGTTATAGTGATTTTATCAAAAGTATATATGTATATCTAAGGCGCGTACCTATGTTTAGTTGACTCGCATTGTTCTCACATAACATCTCAGAACAATGTATCCAAAAATATTGTAAGCCATTATTTAAAAGAGCAACCATGGAGTTTCTTGCCAGATTCTTCTCCATGAGGGGTAGGCTGCCCTTGGAACTGGCAACTAGAGTCACTCCTATAATAATATTAGAATTATGACTATTCATAAGTGCCTAAAACTGGTCTACATGAATAAAAATATTTTGATTTTGATTTTGATTTTTGATTTTGAAGATTATTATATTATAGGTACATTTGCAATAAATAGTTTCAGATAAATATACCTACTTACATACAACTTTTAATTCTTAGAAAAACGTTAACATTTTCTTAATGAATCATTTTTCTTCCAGAGATTTAAAACACAAAAATACTTTCAGAAGGTTTTTATACTATCTCAACACGTGACAATAGGGGTGTAGTTTATATTGTAATAATAATAATAAGCAATATAATTGATTTCATTCGTATCTTTGAGTGGAGGATAATGATACGCTTAATTTTTGAGTAATTGATTGTAAGAATCGTCCCCGAACGCATAATTAGTGTCTAATTCATTCGTATTGATTTGCGAGATGACATTCAATGTTTTACCACGTTGAACCAATGGGAAAGTTAGCAAAAAAGCAAGAAATTTTACATTTTTGTGAATTTTTTACATGTTAACACATGATAACTTATTAAATATAATTATTTTATAAAAAAATTTGAAAAAACAATTGATACGGATGGGATTCGAACCCACGATCTTCGACATACCGTGTCGACGCTCTAACCGCTGAGCCACCGTATCCCATCGGCATCAATCGAAATTTCAAATCTCTTTTACACGCCTAAGGCGATCGAAGAAGATCGTGGGTTCGAATCCCATCCGTATCAATTGTTTTTTTTTTTCAAATTTTCTTATAAAATAATTATAAGAAATTTTACGTCAAATATTTTAATGATGCTGATATGAACGAGACATTCTCATTTTACAAACCACTTGAGCAACAAAGCTCTTAACAGATACTTCAGAGCAATTTAATTAATAGGCACTTTACTTATACGTTGTCATAATTCAAAATACAAGAGGTATCCTTACAAAACGAATTAATTTTAATTATCTAATTACCGGTATCTTCCGAAGCATATTATTTCAAAGATAAGCAAACATAATACTCTGATATAAAGGAAAATAGGTTATGCTAAGACGGATTACCCACATTGCAGCTTTGTTATGCATAATAGATCTGGTTCATTAGCAGAACCCCTGTGAGTTTGTCCTCCAAACTTAGATACTCTTAACTAATTCACTATCTAATGGCAGCCATCTATTAAACCCGCCTTAGTTACTTTGTGATCTGTGAATAAATAAAAAACTTGTAGAGGATTGTGAGTGTTGACGAAAGGTCAAAGGTTCTGTTGTCCAGAATTAGTATACTGAATTTTTTTGAGAATTTCACATGTTTTATTAAATATAATTATTTTATATGAAAAAAACTGATACCTACGCAACTTTGCAGTTTTAGAAAAGTTTGGAACAATGAAGTCGGATACGTAATGTGAAATTTGAAATTTCAACTAATTCTGGTGGGATACATATGGTGGTTTAGCGGTCAGAGCGTCGACACGGTGCGCGGTGTACGACGAAGATCGTGGGTTCGAATCCTATCCGTATCAGTTGTTTATTCAAATTTTCTTATTAAATAATTTATACAGTATCTTGAACTTATTTTTAAAGTTAATTATCTCTCAAAATACCTAAATTACGTCAAGGACGGTATGTTAATATGTAATGTATATTAATTTGTTAAGGGCCACAGTATTTCATAATGTCGTCAGAAAGCCGTCAAAAATCTAATAAAGACTGCCTTTCAAAACAAAAAAAAATCTATTGCTTAGTTTTTATATTTAGCAAGCTTTTATTAACTTAGTATCAACCTTAAATGAAAGCCCTTACAGAAAAAGTGGAGGGCTCTTAACTTTTTTACATCTTAGTAAAAATATCAGATTATCTATACTTCGTTTTGATTTAATTTAAGATTGAATCAGGCGTAGCTTTGCCATTCAACGTGACAATGCAGCCAGCTGTTTGGGGACATTGCCCACTGGAAGCGGTCTTTTAGATTAAGTTTTTCTCTTTTTATTTTATTTTAGTTTTAGCGTTCGTTTTAGTGTTAGTTTTTAGGTTTAGTTGTATTTTAATAATTTTAATGTTTATATTTGAAAATGGATAATATAGATTGAATCATGCAGTAGAAGGTTCTATGATAAAATTAAAGAGATTCGTATTATTGCGGTACCTTAATAAAGTAGAAAGTTTCGAAGCAACTAGTATTTAAGTTAGCGTGAACCCAAAAAGCGGTACCATTAGGAAAGTAATTAGTATTGGATAGGAAAGGTCCCCAAACTGATAAATGTTGCAAAGGTTAATTCGCCAGGGTAATAGAACTTCACCTTTGGGAACTAAAAGATTCATTTGTATTTGCAATAGATATTTATTTTTGTGGACATTCCGAAGAAAAATAGTAGCCGTAAAAGAAAATTCTGGTGTAGTAAACGTTTTGTTTAGGTAATCGATGTTGAGGAAGCAGAATCATAAATTTACTGGTTAAACATACTCTATAAATCAATCATAGATATTTTATAATTGCGCTGATTCTCTTGTATATTACGCTAAACTAATTTGAGTCTAACTAAATCTCTTTTCAATAAACACCATCGAAAAAGGACAGCAAATTAATCTGTCAAATTACGCCCGCCATGACATCATCATACACCTAGTCTTAATATTCCCAAACTTTGTTGGGGTCGGCTTCTAATTTAACTAGATGCAGCTGAATATCATCCGCATACAAACCGCAACCAAAACGATATTCTAAAGTTAGCCGTACGCCCATGACATGCCGACTTTAATTCTCGTTGATATCAGACAAATAGATTAGTTTGACAGTCTTAAATCTTCTAGGAAGAAAAAGGTAGAGAATCTTCTAAAAAGAGATTGAGAGTATAAATTAGTTTAGAGCGTATGTTAGAGAATTAACGCCAATAGCATTAATTTTAAAGCGGTAATGTTAATAAGACATGAAATAAAGGAAGCAGTCAAATATCTGAAACCAATAGCAGTAGGTATTTACCTAACCAAGCATTTCAACTAACTCATGTATGCCACTACTTGCACAACAAAATAAATACATGTTATGTATTCATAACCACGTTGAATATTAAGCGTAGGTCGTACCTTTTTTTGTCGTTCGAACCCTTTTGAATTGTTCCTCGTATACGACTGTGATATCGGTAAATAATAGCAACATTATACCTTTGTTCAATTTTGATCTCCAATTTATGTTTAGTATTTGAATGGAAATTTGCGGGCCGTTACCCGTACCTGCGTATTTACACAGGGTGGGCATACAATTCTAAATAAACGTTTGGTTATAAATGTAACTGGGAACCAGGAACATTGCCAGTGTAATAACAATTTGACGATCCATTTCGGAGGGCAAGCGATTGGCTTTGGGCTAAGGATTGCATTTGATATTTCAGTATTACTTTGTCCAAATCCGATAGAGCGTATGTTATGTTATTGCTGGGTACTTACAGTTATCAATAATAAATTAAAAAGAAAGAGAAAAATGGAAACAGACAACATGGAGAAACGACTTCTTTCGCCTTGACTGATTTGCTATCTGATAGTTATAGAAGAGGTTGTATTTTGACACGACGTGGACATCATCTGGGTGGGTGACTGTTTTGTTTAATCTAGAGTCTTCAGAGATAAAAGGAAACCCTTGCACGCCCTTCAAAAAGCTGTTGAACTTACTACTAAAATATTTAAATGACAAATTTTTCCTTTTTAACCCTTCTCGAATACCATTAAATTACAATCCTTTCTGATCTTCTGTGAAAAGGTTTTAATTAAAAGACCGATCTCCGATTTCTCGTTGATCGTTTGACTTAAAAACTGAAAAAAGTATTTTTAGTCTTTTTAATTCATTTACCTTTTTTTTAAAATCCTTTTTTATAATCATTCAAGTTTACCTAAGATAGCGATTTGGATGGTTTTAATAACTATACATTTTTCTTGTCAGTCATTATTTTATCGGCTTATATTTATTTAATCAGCACTACTTACAAATAACTTGTGTTGTTTCATGTCTATTTATTCAATTTGCTCAAAAAACTGTAGCTAGACTGTCCTATGAATGTCTTAGGGAGGGTCGACGGAACAATTACATAAAGTTCCACATAACTATGATTATGTGGAAAAACTTTCCCGTCGTCGTTTCTGAAGCACGGAGAAGTTTGATGTGTCCTTCTTTTTATTTGTTTCTTTGAAGGATTTGCGGTTAGAATAAATGTGTGGCAGCGTACAATATTTTTGCTATTCGCTTATTTTCTTAATCTTTTTCCTGTTGGGTCGAAAGAATAGTAGTTGTGGCGCCAGTATGGTTATGCCAATACAAATGAATTCAAGAATTCTGTATTCTACTAATATTACCAATAGATACACATTACGGCATCGGGCAAAGAACCGATGAGTAGCGATGAGCGAGTAGAACCTGTCTCAGAGCGACACGTACCGGCCGCTCAATCACTTGCTGGTTTAGTATATCAAGCAAGTGTCACTCAGCAAATATTTTGACCGCCAAAAGAGCTTCACTGGGCATTTTTTTTGTAGAAAATACTGGCTGTATCAACGACAAGAGCTATAATAAAAAAAACGCCAAAAAATCAATTGTTACAATCAACTACAAGCTTTATTATTCGGAATTAGGTATATGGTAGCTGTACGTTTCTTGCGAGAGAAAATAGTCGATAAGCCAGTTGCTTAGTCGTTGGAAGGACAGGTGCCTACTGCTTAGTATTTTATGGTGATCTGCTAAAGTAAGGAATGCGACGCTCTTCGTCTGGATTAGACTAAAATATATTTCTGATCCAGACATTTTCTTTTCTTTTCTCTCGCATACGCGGTTGATGTGAATGTGTTTGATCCATCTTGGCCCATTGTTTTCACAAAACGAGCCACGCCAAAATCGTTTGCACACGAAAACTGTAGATTAACCTCAATTCTCTAATGCTCCTGCGATCCAGTTTTAAAACAAAACAAATTCTTAGCACAGGATTTAGAACAATATTAATAATGGAGAGAGTTATTATGTTTATCTTAGGGATAATCCACATCTTTAGAATGGCGCTTAGATTTTGATTTTGTGGAAGTATGTTGACCTGGATTTTTGGATTATTATTTCATCAGACATTTACACAAGTTAGTCTGATTCGATTATCTGAAATGTCTGAAGTTCATACACCTCAAGTTTGCAATCAACACCCCGCCCTTAAACCCGGCTATGGGATTTGAATTATTATATAACTCTGCGTATGATGTGTGGAGGCCCGACCCAAATTAGAGCCGAAATTAATATCCATAGTAATCAGAAAGTAGGTAAGAGTAATTACTCTAGTAATAATCCACATACACTATCCGGGATATTATTCTATCGACAAGGGAAATAAGCGGGATGAGCGTTGATGTTAAGGCTATTAGTACCTACCTTTTTAATTAAAATTATTAGTGCCTCATTTACTTTTCATGATTTTGGGACTTGTGTAAGATGGTATAAAAAGTATGAATTCGTTAAAATAAATTGGATAGTCACTTTTTTGGTCTAACCAACTGTTCTCTTGACGGAAAATAAGTTACATTTTCGTAGTATTTCAAGTAAAGAATTGTGATTTTTTACATGTTTACTTATTAAATATAATGATGTAATAAATTGAATTGAATTGTAAATTTCCACCAATTAATAGAATTTATTATATGCTTTCATTCTGAAGTCGCAACTTAAAAGTAAATCTTAATTTAGAGACATCTTTTTCCTCTCATTTTAGAAACTCAGAAACTTTTAAATCTTTATTTTAATAGCTTTTTATCCAATCCTGTATAACTTATGGGGCTGTCATACACACGTAAATTGTGTTTTAGCCAAAATATCAGAGGTTTTGCGAAAAATCAGACTATCGTATAAAAGCACTCCATTTACGCGATTTAACTGATTGTTACGACATTAATTTAGTGTTTCCACGAAATCACGAATCGAATCTCGTGTTTTCATGAAATGGCTAGACTAGTTTAGTAGAATAGCAAAATATGTTACCATACTTATATTTTGCTTTGTAAAAAGATTTTTTTCTGAATACAAATAGAAAAGAAAATTACTAAACATTTTCACATTGACCATGTACATTGTACAACGTCTTTCTCTGTTTAGTAACAACTTTGTAAATGACCAAACGGACAAGAAATTTAAAAAGGTATGTTTATTTAAATTATTTACATTTTTTTTTTTATAATGTAAGAGTAATAGCTGGGGTCCACTGCTTAACGTTTTATTAATTCAAAGCACAAAAAAATTAAATGCCACAAATTTTATAGTCACCCAACCTGAGACTGACCGTTTCAAGCACTGCTTAACCTCAGTGATCGTGACAACTACCACGTTCCCACAGCGCCATGAACTCTTTTTAATTATTTGGTATCATTGCTCCAAATTAATGACGTTGTGACCCCACGAGGCTTTCATGAAACCGTTGACAAAGATCCATAAAATTGGCCGCGTGCGCCAGATTCAAGCCTTCTGCTTTGAACATGTAATTAAATCGAATCGTTCACTTAATTACCTACTGAAATTGAATTTTGATTTGTTGTTTAATTTATTGCAAAATTAAACTGTGTTTGTTTGTAAATTTGGATGCTTTTTGGTGTAACAGCGAAGCTTAATGATAGAGACATTTTATTTGTCTACTTTCCATAATAGCTGAATTTGCTGTAAAACACGTGAATTAGCCATAAACAATTATTAGTCTTTAGAAACTAGGTAGCAACGTAGAATAGACCCTTTAAAGTTAAATTAAATAACGTTTGAAAAGGGTTAAGTTTTTAAAGAAGTAAAAAAATACATCATATTTATACTTACTAAATAATGCGCGATGTATTAGTAGTAATAGTAAAAGTTGTTCATAATGATGAGTTAAATGACCCCTTTTAAGGATGCTGGTGTTTTACAAATAACCCTGTATAGAGGCTAGGACATTACCGTATTAAACCGTACAAGTACTCAGAAATAGATACTGTCCGCACTTCAAGCTAATAGACACACTTTGTTTCAATCTAATCACCCAATGTACCGTTCGTTACATTTGCATAATGCTTTTAAAGATCGTTACGTTTCATGCAGGCTCGCTCACGAAGTCACGATGCGGGAAACCGAGAAATGTAAATCGTTAGACGTTTTTCCGAAGCCACTCTAAGGATTTTATACATAAAATGTTGTTTGCGGTTTCAATTAAAACGAATAAAGGAAATTGGTACAAAATTCAGGTATCGTACCCGTTTTCCTTGTGTTCAACAAAATGGAACTATTATTATGTATACTGTTAGTGTATACGATTGAGAGCAGTAGCTTAAATAAAGTCGCAATAACATTTCTCAACCATCATCATCTGCCTAGTCTTTTCCCAAATATATTGGGGTCGGCTTCAAGTCTTACCGGATGCAGCTGAATACCAGTGTTTTACATGGAGCGACTGCCTATCAGACCTCCACAACCCAGATACTGGGTTACACGATACCCCTTGGTAAGACTGGCTGTCAGACTTCTGACTACCCGTAACGACTGTCAAATAATGTACAATTGACAGCCGGGGCCAACAGCTTAACGTGCTATCTGAGGCACGGAGAGTGATAATTAATTTATAAAACGCACATAATTTACGGAAAGTCAGAGGTGCGCGCCTTGGGTTTGATTTGAACCCGAGTTCACTGACTTGCCAGTCAACGGTCACCACCACTAGGCTATCACGACTTAACAGAATTAACTATTACCTAAAAAAATATTAGTTTCTTCAAACGCTTAGCAAGTATAAATAAGAGTTTATAAAAGCTTGTCGAGGCATAGCAAGCGCTTGGAAGCCTTCACAGCCAAGCCAAACGCATGCTCCTCACTGGGGTTTGTGAAGGCTTGTTCTGGTTTGGCAAGCGTGTAGTAGATGCATCATTAATCACGTTTGTTACAAAGGCAGTTTTATTTTATTACACAGTGAAATAACAGTTTGTTGTTAGAACAACCTTGGGTCAGAGTTGAAACCGCCCGTAGACGTCTGACATGACTTAACACACCGTTGAACAAGCTAAGGTGCGGTACAAGGCTGGTACCTTTCAAAAACTCTACAACAAAATTTTACTTTTTCAAAAAACTTCGCTCTTGAAAATTGTGGCTGAAATACATAGTTGTAAGCCGTTGACGGTATTATACAGAGAATACTACACTTAACTTAAAAAAATAATACTTTCGAAAATCAAAATTGTATAAAAGAGGATGTGTTCAACATGTTTACTTATAATCAGTAGCGGCACAATTTCTATCTCTATAAATATTTCGATTCTGTAAAAGCTTTTACGTTATTTTAAAAAATTAAAAATACATATTAAATAGTAACCCATCAAGGCTTTATGAAAAATACACAACGCTTTTTGTATAAAAATTTAGGTTTCGTTTTTAACGCGAGTTTGTATTGGCTTGTAAAAATAGTTTTTTTAATAAAGAGAATAAAGTTAGTTCATGAAATGTTAGGAAATATTCATCCTAAAACAGCTTTGGACAACCGGATCTGTGACCAAAAATAGATCAAAAAGGTTAAGTTTGATACCATAGCTTTTATTGTTTTATTTTCCGTAACTTAGGTTAGTAGTGCCATGTTCATCTTTACCGATTAATAATAAATTCCATTTCATCAGACATTAGTAATTTAGTTATGCACATCAAAAGTCAATGAAAATTATGTCCTTCCAATACATAATCTAATCTAAAATAAATCATAATACTTAAAGTATAAAAAAAAACTGTATATAAAGCAGGGGGGTTAATCTTGAACTACGAATTCAATCCTAATAATTTATATTATACAATTTCTTTACAACTGTGTGTTGCAAAAGCGCGTGCCAATGCGCGCATTATTTCCTGACTGATTTAAGAAATTTAGCATGGTAAAAATAGGACTAGAATTAAGTTTGTATTCCAAGTATTATTATACAAGATACGTAAAAATAACTATCAAAAATTTACTACATGTTAACTCGATACATTTCATGAAGAAACTTTTATACACTTTTAAAATATCATCTGAAGCTAAATATACTTGTCACCCATCGGTAGCCGGATCGCATAACATGGGGCTATTAGTGTTTCTAAAATTAGCAATGGAAAAGCTAGTGGACTTATACAAAGTGGCTCTTCGAATTCCCCTTGAAAAATATCGGATACTTTAAGCTTACAATTTATTTCTGAAGTGAAACATGACTCGGAACATTTTTAAATCGGTTCAACCGAGTTCTACTCTGAGATGAAATTCCTAAGAACAAAGTATGTATAATAAAGTAAGGGTAAATGGAAATTTTAGAGCCTAATAAAATATTTTGTCTTTGTTTATGGTTTTAAAAATATAATGTTTATAGAACGTCTCGCTGGTAGAAGAGACAGCAGCACGAATGGGTCGACTCGACCGGGTTAGTACCTACTATTCTTTAACAGAATATCAGCGTGAAATAACAGTAGGTATACCCGTATATGTGTTGTTATGTTTCGAATGGCCAATGATCTTTAGGAAGGGGGTCCTTCCATAATCCCGCTCAAGGTCGGCAAGGCGGAACTGAAATCGCGAACTACATTGTCATCACTTGAACAGACTTTTTTTCTTTTTATAAAAACATTTTGCCCAAAACTGGGATTTTTTCTTATCTTGGCAACGATTTCAGACTTAAATTTACAAATTCGCAGACACCCAGACCGACATAAATATCCGTGGATCACGCAAATGTTTGTCTCTAGCGGCGACCGAACCCCGAACACTTCGTTTGGAAAGCAATTTACGTTGATTTAATCTTCAATTGTTTTTTATTTATTTATTTACAAACATCGGCACTGTCATTCCAGGAAATTACCTATTCGATACATTACATTATTATCCAACGAATGTTTCCTTATTACCCTGTTTTCTTATTTGTTTCCCATGATTGATAGATATTCTGTTGTTTATAAATAGATTTACATCGTAATTGCTCGCGGCTTCACTAGACCAAACCGATTATAAGCGCTGAAGCATTTATTTTTTAAATATCCCCAGCATTATTATACTAATAATTATTTTTCTTTATCGCATGGTTGATGAACAACCTGGTGTCAGAGTGCAATCCACCCGTAGGCTTCTGACATGGCTTACTCTCTAGAAAAATCTCTCAGATGTGCTGGTTTCGTCACGATGTTTTGCCTTACTATTTTGGAAAATGATAATTAATTTTTAAAACGAACATTAATCCGAAAAGTCAGAAGTATGCCTGGGTTTCGAACTAACGACCTTTCACTTGGCAGTCCAACAATCACACCCTGGGCTATCACTGCTGTCTAATAATGATTATAAAGGCGTTAGCTGGTTTGTCTTTCCTATAAGCAGTAATTATTTTTTGCACAGATATACAAGACGAGCGAAGCCGTGGGCGGAAGCTAGTATTTCTATAATCTTCTAGTTTTGTACCGTATTGTGTTGTCATAAATACAGCAGTAAGTATTTGATTTTGTTGTGTCCTTTTGTGTTGTTTCAGTAAATATTTCTTTCTTTAAAAATTCTCAGTAATCGCAGCTTATAGTACCGAGTCACAGTGTTCCCCGTAATCGTAATCTGTCAGATGTCATGATGGAAGTTAACCTGCCAACGTTCAAAGGCCTTTGTCAAACGGAACCCTAGACCATGATGAATGTGTTTGTGCCTCTTTAGTATGGTTGCGTACTGGAACCACAAACAACTTGTTCACGCTGTAATCATTCTATTAGATGATGCATTACTGTCGAAGCTAATTCTGTTTGTAATATTATGTTACACAATAATTGTATAGACTGCCTCGTTGGTCTATGATTGCCTCGTTGGTCTAGTGGTAGCAAGCGCAACTACTGAGCACGCGATCCTGGGTTTGATCTCCGGGTCGATTGGGTTTTTCTATTAGGAAATTCTCGGTAGCAGCACGGAGTCTGGAATAATGGCAATAGGCTCGCCCCCATTACATGGGACTTATAACATGACTGTCTTACTAAATACAGAAATTTGGAATGCTGGAGTAATAGCCAGCGAAACGTGGGTGTAACACATACATCTCTGCCAACCCCTTCTAGGGAATACAGGCGTGAGGCAGTCACTTTAGTATTAAAGATAAAAAAAATATGTTTTGTATCCATTGTAAATCCTAAAATGATGTATTTTTTTCGTGTCGATAGTACCTATTATTATAAATTTCCTAACGTCAGGACAACAGAAAACCGCAAATCTTTACGTCAATTCTTTCGTTCCTATTTATATTTTAACAACACAAATGTATTTAAATTAATGCTTTTAAAAGTACATAAACGCCTACAATAAAATTTGCCGAGCAAAGATTATGACGGCCATACGTTGTGTTCTGAAGTTCCGCCTACATAATTTTATACATCATTTGGTGTTCATTCTCCTTTTGAATTCACAAGCAAATGATGTGAAATTATGTTAATTTAAAACATGATTTCCTGATAAACATGACAAGTTGACAAACTTATTGTACGATGTAAACAGGAAAGTGTAGTCATATATAAAAGGTCACAGTGAGGATCTGATAATGAGTTTCTGTTCACCTTAAGGGGTTGACCATATACCGGTGTCCGTCGAACCGTGAAAAGGTGCGATAATCCGTACATCGTACATTTGTACCGCGACACGGTACCGTGTCATAGAAATTCGAAACGCGTCGTCCACCGTCGCATCTAAGTTGGTGTTTTGGACTTGTGTAGTGACAATATTTCCAGATGTGAAGCGTAGATCTATTAATACTGTCTGAATCATTTAATCTGAACTGTTTGACTGCGAAACATCAACAGAACGACGACGGCACCTCGCCATATATTTCTTTTTTCGTTCTTCTTCTTATCGTATGGTTGATGAACAACCTGGTGTCAGAGTTTAAACTGTCCGAAAGCCTCTGACATGGCTTTACACACCATTGAAAAATCTCTTAGGTGTGCTGGTTCTGTCACGATGTTTCAACCTCACCGTTTTAGCAACTGATAATTAATTTATAATACGCACATAATTTACGAAAAGTCGTAGATGTGCGCCTTGGGATCAAACTCGAGACCTCTGACGTGTCAGTTGACGGTCATACCACTAGGCTTTTAGTGCTGTTCTGTCTCCCTGAAGCGCCGTTTCACAATGACGTAGTGATGTGACTGAGCCTTTAGCCTGAAAGTTACCGCATCCAGAAAGCCCATCAACTTTGTTGTAATAAATATGTTTGCGTGTTATCTCGGGAGCATAATTGAAAAACTTCTGACAGGGGTTAAACTGGTCCCTTTACATGTGTCTTAGGGAAGGAATTGTTGGATATCATTAACAGCGGAATTCAATAACTTATCTACCTACACAGGGTGAAATTTTAATCATGAGGTTAAAAGGGGTCATTGAACTCATCATTATGAACAACTTTTATTATGGGACAAACCCTGAAATCGCGAAAAAAATCGGCAGTTTCATACATTTACGTTCACATAACTCAACTAAATGTATGGGACGGCTGATTGTTTTGCGATTTCAGGGTTGGTCCTATAGTAAAAGTTGTTCATTAAGATGATTTCAACGACCCCTTTTTGGAATGCTCATGATTTAAATTTCACCCTGCATATTTGATGAACTTACGCGTTTCCATAACACTTGAACCTCTAATGCGTGTCTCTTTAGCAATATTTTGTAAATGTTGAACTGTCCGCGCAGGATATTTTGTTACGATATTTGTATGGTCATGGTCAAGATCATCGGTGCATATTATAACCTTAAAAATGTAGTAAGACTACCCAGCCAGCCGCAGACTGCCTCGTTGGTCTAGTGGTAGCAAGCGCGACTACTGAGCTCGAGGTCCTGGGTTGGGTTCGATCCCCGGGTCGGGCAAAGTGTTATTGGGTTTTTCCATTATGAAATTCTAAGTAGAAGCGCGGAGTCTGGAATTGTGCCCGGTTAATGGCAATAGGCTCGTCCCCTATTACATGGGACTTTTAACTTAGCCGGCGAAACGTGTGTGTACTGCACAACTCTGCTTACCCCTTTTGGGGAATACAGGCGTGAGTTTAAGTCTATAAGACTACCCAGATATATTATTTAAAAAAAACACAAATTATTATTATTTCACTATCCCAATCCAATCCAATCTTTGTTATCTTTACTTTGTAAAAACGAGTCGTTGTAATAATTTTAGTAAATAATAAATAAATCAGCCTGTAACTTTCCCACTGTAGGGCAAATGCCTCTTCTCATACAGAGAAGGATTGAGCATTAATCACCACGCTAGCTCACTGCGTGTTGGCGATTTCAGACTATTAAGTACAGGTTTCCTTACGATGTTTTCCTTCACCGTCAGTCAGTAGTGTCTTAGATGAACTAAGAAAGTACATGTGACATTGAAAAAGTCACATTGGTACATGCCAGGTTCGAACCCACAACCACGCGCTTGCAAAGCGGGTGCGAAATCAATGCGCCACCACGACATCACGACATTATAGTACCTATAACAATTTATTTGATTAGATCGCAAAGCAAATACGATTAGATACAAGATTACTTTTACTTCAAATGCGATTAATCTTATTATCAGTCATAATCAATGTAGCATAAATAAAGAATTAATCAATAATGATTAATCAAGATTAAATATTATGACTAAGTAATCTCATCTATTCTTTTGTTGTAATGTTTACCTATGGTATTGGTATTATTGGTATTGGTATGGCGGGCTGTTTTCCGCAGGTCCACGTCATGGCATGATGTTTACCTATGTGTAACTAGCCTTTAGAAATATATAAATACAATTGTATAGTGCATAAAGTCCTTTTATAAGAATCTTATGCGCATACTATTTTTGTTTTTTTTTTAAATTAATATTTGACTTGCTTCCGCCAGTGGATTTACCCGCATGGAATACTGATAAATTGTAGCCTATATGTTATTCTGACGTGTTGGTTATATTACTATCTATAATTTGCATCAAAATTAAAGATATCGTATATAAATAAAGGGTAACAAACATAAAAACTTGCGCATTCATAATATTAATTAGTAGGATTATTTCAATAAAATTATAAAAGAAAAAAAAACGGAACAAATAGTTTTAAGGTTTTCAAAATTCTTTACTAGACAGAGTTCAAGTGTCCAAGTCGGAGAAATTTCACTTCATACATATTCTGCGGGAATACAATATCGTCTAGAAACGAAGGCAGCTCATCCACTCGGGCGGAGCCGCGGGCAAAAGCCAGTAACATAATAAATTTCAATTTGCCGTAAATAGCCTTAAATTGCGATAAAACTCTTTTAATGATCACACGAAGTGCAATATGGCTTGTTCCCAGAGGTCCATGATTCTATTGTTCTTCAATTCCCACCGGGTCCATGAAATAATTTAATAATATTTTAAATGTTCATACATGAATTCCCAACGGGTCCATGAGATTTATCTAAAGTACAGTCAGTACAAACAATTTCTTCACGTTCACTGGTTTGATGCTCGTAATAGAAAATGGCCATTTAATATAGCGGTTTATATTACATACCTTATATGGCAATCAACTAACAGGATGCCTTGCAATGACACGCCTGACGCCAATATATTATATTTATTGTAGATCTAGATAAAGTTTGATGACAATTGACTAAATATAGTTTTTGTTTAATAATCCGGCTATGATTACACAGACAGATGTTCTAAGGGAATTTTGCAACGATACAATTTATGACACGGGATAAGGGGGACGTTACACTCCGCCTACCTATCATTTTCAACTAGCGGTATTTACCGCTCATCATTAATAGCTCATTTAGTTCAGCTAGTTAGCTGAACTAAAAGCTTTTACAAAGTGTTTTATATTAAGAATAAGGCTAGCCTATAATAATGTAGTTGTACCTGTAACATGGTAAATATATCTATTTATATATAAAAGAACAAGTGTTAGTTACACTATTTATAACTCAAGAACGGCTGAACCGATTTGGTTGAAAATTAGTGCGGAGGTAGATTAGGACCAGGAGACGGACGTAGAATACTTTTTTTTTAAGAACGGCTGGACCGATTTTTATGGTTTTTGTTTTGTAGAGGTAGCGTAGGGTAGGGTAGGGGTAGAGTAGAGTAGGAGTAGCGTAGGGTAGGGGTAGAGTTGGGTAGGGGTAGAGTTGGGTAGGGGTAGAGTAGGGTAGGGGTAGAGTAGGGTAGGGGTGGAGTAGGGTAGGGTAGGGGTAGAGTAGGGTAGGCTAGCGGTACAGTAGGGTAGGCTAACGGTACAGTAGGGTAGGGGTAGAGTAGGGCAGGGTAGGGGTAGATTAGGGTAGGGTAGGGTAGGGTAAGGTGGAGTGGGGTAGGGATAGAGTAGGTTAGGGATAGAGTAGAGTAGGGGTAGGGTAGAGTAGAATAGGCGTTGAAGTAGAATAATCGTGCGTACGAAGTTGCGCGGGGCAGCTAGTATATAATAAAAAAACTTTTTAACAAAAAGAAAACAACCGACAAAAAAAGGGAACTAAAAAGAAAAAAAAAATTATGATTTTTAACTAAATTAATTAATAAATTGAATTTTTGCGGTTTGTTTACGAAGATTTTTTTTTTTTGCATTAGCATTTCTTGCAAATTAGAAACTAATACCTGACGACGTGCGCACTATTTGTGTGCAATTTTTTGTGATTATTGTGAAACTAATATTTTATAATGTTTAAGTCTATTTTAGCCTATTTATTATAGTAGTAGTATTTATTATAGTAGCCTAGTGGTGGTGACCGTTGACTGGCAAGTCAGAGGTCTCGGGTTCGAACCCAAGGCGCGCATCTATGACTTTTCGTGAGTTATGTGCGTTTTATAAATTAATTATCACTCTCCGTGCCTCGGATAGCACGTTAAGCTGTTGGCCCCGGCTGTCAATTGTAGATCTTTGACAGTCGTTACGGGTAGTCAGAAACCCGAAAGTCTGACAACCAGTCTTGCCAAGGGGTATCGTGTAACCCAGTAACTGGGTTGTGGAGGTCTGATAGGCAGTCGCTCCATGTAAAACACTAGTATTCAGCTGCATCCGGTAAGACTGGAAGCCGACCCCAACATAGTTGGGAAAAGGCTAGGCAGATGATGTTTAAGTCTATTTTAGTCCGAGATTGAGACTGATTTACTGTGATTATTCTGAAACTGTGATTTTTTATAATGTTTGTTTTTTAAGTGTAAGATATGGATAATATCCTGTAACTATTCGATTGCTGAAATTTTTTATAATGCTTAAGTCTATTTTATTGTAAGATTCATATAAAAGATAATAAAAAGTTCTTAGTTACCTATATATTTTTTCCCCAGTATTCCCCAGGGGGGTAGGCAGAGGTGTGCAGTACACCTACATTTCGCCGGCTATGTTATAAGTCCCATGTAATAGGGGGCGAGGCTATTGCCATTACCCGGGCACAATTCCAGACTCCGTGCTGCTATTGAGAATTTTGTAATGGAATAAAACCAAATAACACTTTGCCCGACCCGGGGATCGAACCCAGGACCTCGTGCTTGCTACCAATAGACCAACGAGGCAGTCCTAGTCCTTACCTATATTCATTGTCTTTTTAACCGACGAAAAAAACAACGGAGGAGGTTATCAATTCGACGTGTATGTTTTTTTATTTTGTAAAAATAATAAACTTTTATTCCGTAGCATGCTTTTATTGCCGACTGTACCAGACATTCTCATGGACCTGTTGGGAACAAAAATATTTCATATTTTAAAAAGCTATGGACCCGTTGGGAAGTCAAGTATGAACTTTTATTTTTTGAGAACAATAGGCTCGTGGACCTTTGGGAACAAGCCTGCAATATCCCTGAAAAAGGTTGAAATAATGTTTTTTTAAACAGCATACGTGAAGTACACACAGTTACACATCAAGCTGTATAAAACCAGTATTAACTGACCTCGCATTATATAGGCTCTTCGTACAACAAGATGTCAGCTTATACTGGAATATATAGCTTACAAGTATACAGGTCATCGCGTAGGTAAACAGGGTACCGTTAATAAAATATAATGATGTTATATTTTATCGCAGGTCGAACATTTTGTAATTCAGGAAATTTTATCGGCATTAATGTTGGCAGCTTTGCGAAACACAATTAGTAGCATGGTAGTGTTATAATATTCTAGCTTTTGCCTGCGGCTTCATCCGCTATAATTTAGAATATGAAATTATTTTAAATTCAATCATGATTGAAAGACATGAGGCGCCATCTATTAACAAAAGAACGTTATTGTAGTTTTCCTCGGGAACAGTACTTTTATTCGGGATGAAAGGCTATGCCCGTTTCTTTACACCTGACAAAGTATGAATATGCAAAATTTCTAATTAAATAAAAATTAATTGTCACAAAATAGCGATTAGCGTTACACATTTTTAGTTCAATCGCATTGCATCTTTATGCAAAAACACCGTCATTTCATTGTTTCATACTGCCGCGTGAAAGAAAAACAAATCAACAAATATATCTCAAATTCATAAGACAAAAATAATATAATTATTCTAACTAGTTAATTAAAATAACTTTTCCAATATTCATTTTGGTTCATTATGTAGAAACTCATTTATACTAAATGTTAACATGATTTCAATTCAACATCTAATTCTAATATTCTGTTAATATTCTGATATTCAGTTAATTTAATATTATTAGTTTAGAATATCGAAAACATATTCATATTCCTAACTTATTATATAGAAATATCATATAATCCTGAACAGTAAATGCAAATAATCTTCCTTCAATACTACAAGAGAACCTAGATTTCGAATTTACATGTATTTTAGAGTAGAATACAGGTGTGAGTACATATTCTAGTGAAAACCACACTTGTATGCAAGAAACAGCACTTCTACTGTACTATACCAAGCTACATGAAATCGGATATTCCTTTTTTGAAAACTGGCGTACCAAGGTATGTAGGAAAATCCGAAGGTTAATTTAAAAACAACTGCTATGGCCGTAGAGATAGCACAGATCAAGAGAAGTGCAGATTGGATGTTTTCTGATAGTACTGAAAATTTTACTTTATAACCGAATGAATAAAGTATAATATTGATTGAGAAGAATAGACCACGTGGCCTCTAGTACTACCTACTAAGTTACTAACAAATAGCAGCATGGGGACGCCTAACGATGCAGCCTCATTTGACTCGCATTCGTAACTTGAGCAAACACGTTCCGCATAAAGGCTTAACTAATACTATATACCTACCTGTGTCATGTAATAACTACCAGATATTATTAACTCCACAATTAAGCCGTGTAGGTATGTTGTTCAACTTCATATTTACATTCGTAATTAAGCTTTGCAGATCCAACAAGCAATATGCTATCGGATAATTTAGAAGCTGAAAGTTTACAGAGCTCTTCTGAAATTCATACGAGGATTTGAAGAAAACTACATAGGTACACGGCAAAATATAAATACATTGGGATTTATTGTTAACTTATCCGTATTATAACATGACATGGAAATCGGAACAGCTACTAGATTCATAATTTCATTTTCAACTGATCTATTTTAAACGTATTCCCACACCAGGATTTTTGCTGGTATTGTGGATACCTATATCATCATCATCTGCCTAGCCTTTTCCCAACTATGTTGGGGTCGGCTTCCAGTCTTACCGGATGCAGCTGAATACCAGTGTTTTACATGGAGCGACTGCCTGTCAGACCTCCACAACCCAGATACTGGGTTACACGATACACGATATAACCCGTAACGACTGTCAAAGATCTACAATTGACAGCCGGGGCCAACAGCTTAACGTGCTATCCGAGGCACGGAGAGTGATAATTAATTTATAAAACGCACATAACTTACGAAAAATCAGCGCGCCTTGGGTTCGAACCCGAGACCTCTGACTTGCCAGTCAACGGTCACCACCACTAGGCTATCATGACTCGTGACGTGGAAACCTTTATATACCTACATATAATTTCGCAATACGCAAATAGTTCCAACCACGACACTCATGCCATCTGGTTTACTCGTGACTCGAAACAATAGGCCTTTGATTGTTCTTGCTGCGTAGCGATCAATGTGTAGACTACTCGTCGTCTCAATCATGTCTTTTCCATTGTTTTTCTTACCAGATTAGATCAGTCGAGCGATCTCCGCGCTTTTAACCGATTTTATCAGTCACCGATTTTCTTGTCTTGCGAAACATGGATTGGAATATTGAAAAACGCACACGACCGGCAAACAGTCGGTCAAAAAATCAGTAATAAAACCTAGTCACAAAAAATCAGCCCGATATTTGGACCGATAAAAAATTTGTCGAGGGCGGAAACCCTGTGGGGTAATATTCTGTTTGCTTACGTTAGATAAATAAACCCTAACATATAGAAAAATATTTATTTCCTTTCTTATAACTATTATGGTTTTAATTTACCTTTAATCTTATATAGCACTGATAGCCTAGTGGTATGACCATCGACTGACAAGTCAGAGGTCTCGAGTTCGATCCCAAGGCAACAAATTCAAATAACTAGGTATTATGTACTGGTAAGATGTCAAAATATTGCTTGTATTTACGTACAAGTTGTTACAAATAGTTCCGCGTTGCATTGGCAAATTTAGATTAAGGAAAGTCGTGGACGTTTTTAATAAAAATCCTGGACCCGTGACGCTAAATGTAGTCAAATTGTCATACCGCAAGACATCATCTGATTATACCACAGGATAAATAAAAGTACTGACAGTTACACGAGATATCACAACTTTATTACGTCACGCTATCCTAGCAATACGATAAATAAATGTCATTTGGCAAGGCGGTTGTAGAATCTGATTCCCAAACGGATTAGATTAGGCGCTTTTCGAAATTGTTGCCAGAAGTCGGTAATATTTATTGAGATCTGCGTACTTAGGACAAAGATTTTAGAGGACAGAAGAGAATTTAGGAGGTCTAGTCTAAACTAGTTGTAAAAAAAAACACCTACCGAATTCAATCAAAATCGAGTACCTGTAAAAAGTTTTTTTTTAAGTAGACGTAGTAGAATTAGTACAAAATTTAACCATAACCATATTTTTAATTATATTTTATTTTTCTACTCGCGAAATAGCTTCAACCGCAGTTTAGAGAGTTGACGCAATTAAATTGAATTAAAATATATAAAAAAATAATCTATAAATTAATTTATCAATAAACTATGTAACGCTATGCCGATAAATTGTTTATTTTATATATCTTGCTATTTATCGATTTCTAAAATCTTAATAATATATCATTATAATTAATAGTTTTCTTTTTAAATTAAGTGCTCTTTGATATGACATTCTATCGTTAAGAATTATGTTTTATGGATCAGACAAAATCATAACTGTTGTTGTTTAGATTTTTTAAATTTCAAAAGCTTGTTTTTATTTCTGACAAGTTTTACAGCATCCGCTACAAGCATGTCTTCATAATAGTATTCAGAAGCGGGTTAACTATTTTTAAACATAATATGTTATATTTAAAAGCTATTAACTGCTATGAAATCATATTTTTGGTGACTTATTTTTTTATACTCATTGATATTTTCATATTTAAATAACTATACCTATTGCTGTAATGGGGACCTGATTTTATAATTAAAATAATTATTTTTTTCCATTAAAATAAGAACCTATAATTGATAGCTAACTATTTACTCTATACTAATTACTTATTGTCATTTTATAATGATAATACAAATACCTATCATGAGTAAAATCTTATCACAGCACACATTAAAAAATATTCCACTTCTAAAGCTCTATAAAACATTCATCACCATCAGGACTGTCCGCAATAAAAGAGACAACACTTAAAACAAAGTAAATAAAGTTAATAGACTTACATTCACTCCTTTAAAGAACACTCCAATACTTTGTTTCACAAAATAGACGAACCATCCATCACACAACAAAACACTTCGCAATTAAGATATTTTTGTCACCACTTAGATATCTAAACCTCTAACGACAGTTTCAGTTCGAGCCGCGTAACAATTTTCAAAGAGCAAACGTATAAGCGATACGTCCCAGCCTCCACGCGATCCGGAGACATCTAAAAAATCCGAGTCCTGGAAGCTTATTGCCGTACAGTCTCGCGTTGGAACTTCACTCTAGAGAACAAACATTCAATCGAAATTAAACTCTCGCTCATCAATGTAAAGTGGAAATTCGAATCGGGTTCTGCTCGTTTTGGCCGCAGAGCAAAGGGAGATATGGGTAGAAGCACAGATGCTGCGCGCATGCGATTTCTGACGGTACAATATACGTACGTATGTGTGAGTATCTGCGTTTTGTGTGGGTGAGGGAACGTTATATTGTTTGAACCGCCACTGGACACTATTGTTGTGGATATTCTGGGGCTCGTGATAGCCTCTGTACAATCAACCGTGATTAATATATGGGTATCACATAGCAATTTGCTGTGTCACAGTAAAAGAATGCCATGGATAAAAAAAATTCTACAACAGTACCTATGCATATTAAAGCGATGGAAAACAATGTTATTGTATTTTTTCTTAAGCTAATCCCAAAAGGTTAAAAAGGGATTCTCGCAACATTTTGTTTTTTTTGCATTTAATTTTTTCAGTAATGGATTAGTGTATTTCTGTTGGGTTACCAGAGGGACTACAAAACCAAGACGACTGGAAGATTGTTTTAATGTTCAGGATCGATTTCAATGTTTGAACTTCATTTGTATTATTTGAAACAGAATCATTATGAATTCCAAAAATATTCTAAACAAGAATAATAGATTAGATAAACAAATATTTGTCTAACCGTGAAACCTAATTGAATCAAATTGTGTACATTCCAAGAATTTATCGGAATTCGGATTAATATTACATCTGTCGGTGTATTCTTAGTAACATTTACTAGTACCTATGTTTCGGTTACTCGGGTCTTTGTCCACGTAGAATTTAACTCAGTAAGGATAGTAGGTATAATAAGTTATTCTCACATCTTTATTTTAATTAGTTAATGTCATCATAGCGAGTTTCAGCCACAACGGCTAATAGTTTAACCAAACTACGCAATACGGTAATAGTAATACGGTAATAGTGCAAAAGTGAGTGTACAAACACAGTTCGCTCTCTGTTTCCTCACTCCCATAATTCGATGGGACAGCAATCTAACAATAGGAAAGAGATCAGGCGCAAAACCGATAGCTTTTCACGCTCTTCGAGGCACGGAACAGGTGATAATTTAAGTACTTACCTACTTATAAAATATCAATTAATCAATCATTTATATAAATTCTGAGGGAAGTTGCATTTGTATCGACGACCTATGACTCATATCTTTATAACATGCAACTTAAAGACGAACTATAATCTTAGAACGTACCGTATTCAATACAGTAATACGCGGAAGGCGTTGTTGCGGTTGCAGCAATGTCCGCTGAAGCGCGCATCGGTTGCTTCTACGCAACTCTGCACAAGCGATGCGCGCTAAGCAGAGTGTGGTCTAGCCGCAACACCGCCCTGATCATGACAGTTAATTGGCTGGATCGTCAATCCGTGAATCAATGTATTGATATTAATATGAACATTGATACAATTGTCAATTCCGGCAGGAGTGATACAGACTGACATAATGTGTTATCTAGTTTAATTGTGTCTGTCATCTACATAAATTAAAATCATTTGCTACAAATCTTTGTCCGCACATGAATTCAAAGCAGCCGGGCTGAATTTGATGGTTTTTTTGTGTGAGTTTTAGTGGGTCACTGAATCGTATATTCGCAATTGGAAGAATTAGCGAAGCCGCGAGACGGTCAGCTAGAGACAAAATAAAGCCTGTAAACCGATTGACATGTAAGATGTCAATCACTCAATTGTTTTTTTAGCAATTAATTATTATTGCTAATGCTAATTATACCAACACTACTAAATACTTCCACGTGATACTACCCTCGCCACTCGTCCCTTTTCACACATTTGCACAGAAATTCGAGTAAATCTAGAAAAGAGCTCTCTTAACTAATTATTGTAATTATGAGCATAGTGAAATACATTAAAATGTACCGATTAAGTACATTAAATCCTGAATCAATGCTGTGGTTAATTATTTCGTCACGTAACATTTGTGGTACGCGTGCCGTTGGGTCGCCATTAAATTCATGATTTATATGGAAAACAATAAAATGAATAATAACAATAAAGTGATGCTTAAGTACAAGTCACATTGACAGGCCGCTAGACTACAAATATAGAAGGTAATCAAATAAAACCGAGATTTAATTAGTACAAAAATGTGTTGACAGCTGCATGGTGACCACAACTTTACGACTATCGCTCTTCTCGTTAAAAGACTTAAGAGTCACAAGATCAAATATGGCTTTTCTATTGAGCATTAAAACTTCTGAACATACTGTCAGACATTAAGGCGTCAACTCTGATATGGCCTCACCTTTGAGAGCATCTCTCAGGGTTGCTTGTTTCCTTTACGTGTACAGGAGTGATATTTTTTCCAAATTAGCACAATACGATTTCTTAAAATCATTGATTCCTTCTTTTGACTTTCCAGTCACTGTTCATACAGCTATGCTATCATTACATGATATACAAGTAAAAGAAAGTGACTTAAAAGTAGACCGCCTTCAAATATTAAATAAAATTTTATTAATGGTATAACATGCACTCTTTGTATGCGGACCTTCGCGGCAAATTAGGGTACATAAGCCACATGCTAAATATCTCAGCTTTTAAAAATTAGAAACTATTAGAAGCCGAAACCGGCAAGGAGATATAATATACGTAATGACTTTAGTAGAGATAGTAAGAATGAATAACAAAAGGTACAATAAAATAATCTACGCAAATAAATCATACAGAAAAAAAAACTGATTAAAACATTAATCTTCATCACCTCCCTGCATGCTGAATTCAGAGAATTGGGTTCACGATACCTGTTGTAAGTGACAACCAAATAATTTACTCTTGTTGGAATTCAAGGCACGCACGGCAATGACTCAGCTACGCGCTACATCCGAAAATTGACTGCATATCTTTGAAATTCGCGCATCAGTCTCTGCGATGACATTGCGTTTATTATGAAATTGGGAGTACCTATTTGAAAAGTCGATTATCGTGTATCACGCATAGCACTGATAGCCTAGTGGTATGACCGTCGACTGACAAGTCAGAGGTCTCGAGTTCGATCCCAAGGCGCGCACCTCTGACTTTTCGTAAGTTATGTGCGTATTATAAATTAATTATCAGTTGCTAAAACGGTGAGGGAAAACATCGTGATGAAACCAGCACTCCTGAGATATTTTTCAATGGTGTGTAAAGCCATGTCAGAGGCCTACGGACGGTTTAAACTCTGACACCAGGTTGTTCATCAACCATACGATAAGAAGAAGATCGTGTATCGTCTTTCAAATAGGTACTCCCAATTCATATCTGGTAATTTACATCTGATACAGTCACACATCACATTCTGCTTTTTGCGTTATGTACAGACGCCGCGTCAGCAGATCAAGCTGCTACAAGTGAAAATATCTTTAATAGATCTTCAACTTTCTCAGTAAAGAATTAGGTTCAAAGTAGTATGGGCAAATTTGATAGTTTCAAGTAACTTGATGTGCTGACGTCTGTACCTTTTTGAAAATTTAAAAACATTGATAATAACATGAGTGGCTGTGTTATTAAGATGCCAGACTTGACTTTATTATTTCTTCTTATCAGTAAGTAACACACTCTAATTCTAGTTTTAAGTAACACAGTCCTTTACATTAAGTATTAAATTTTCAATTGTTTTAAATTTAAAACAGTTAATTTGATTTTTGTCCTCAGTCCCTACTAGTATAAGCTATGTACAGTCAACAGCAAAAGTAGATGATCAAAATGAGAAGTTCAATACTAATGAACGGAGTTCGCGAAATATATGGCAGCTGTACTAGTGGTAAATGTTTGGTATAATTTACAATCACATACTTTTGAATCACTTCGACGCCACACAGTTCTGACGCAAACTCCGTTCATTAGTATTGAATTTCTCATTTTGATCATCTACTTTTGCTGTTGACTGTACTCCAATAATCTGTGTATAGGTACATCAGAACTATTATCTGTAATTTCTATTATTTATTAATGTAAAATGTGTATGCTGTAATGCTGCAATACATAAATAAATAAATTATCATATAATTGACGAACAGATTTTATGTCAGAGCGGTAAAGCTCGATTTACTTACTTCTTCAGACATCGTACGTGGCAGACTCGTAATGTCTGTGTAATGTGATTTTTGTTTCAGTCTAGGTTCTGCGCAATGCATTTTACATTACATGTCTGTAAATTATACCAACGATACAGGAGAAAATCTTAGTGTAGAGCAAAGTTTTTTTTTCATAAAATTAACCAGAAATATCTCTCCAAACATGAGCGGAATTTGTCGAACAGACACTGCAACTTAATACTCACACATGTTCACCATAAAGTTGGAAATGGGTATGACATCTGCGCTACGTTGTGTCTGATAAGTGCATCTATAGATAGAATCGAGCTTAGTTCCTAATTAGGTACTACGGAAGACATCTATACTAATATTATAAAGAGGTAAAGTTTGTATGTATGTAATAATGTATGTATGTTAGGGGTAATCTCTGGAACTATCGATCCGATCCTAAAAATTTTTTCACCAATAGGAAGTTACTTTATCTCTGAGTGCTATAGGCTATTTTTTATTCTGAAAAAAGAAAGTTCAGTTTTCAGTAAAAAATATCAATATCTGTGATTCAAGTAAGAAAAAAAAACAGGGAATCTGGCTGCTTTATAAACGTGTGTTTACGGGAAAATTTAATTTAACGCGGACAAAGTCGCGGACAGCTAGTAATTAATAAATATGGAGTAAGAACTTAAATAGCATAAACCTATGTTTCTGAACTACACTGGCCGCCAAAACTAAGTAGTACACTTTTAAAATTGCAATTTCTCCTAAACTATAGAAGTTAGAGTATTAAAATAATAGAACGTTTTATAGCAAATTTTATCAGCTTTCTTTGAAGCTATAGTTTATTATACATTAATAACGTTATTATCTTGAAAAAAGAAAAAAACCAAAAATATAGCAATTGTTTACTTACTGGCAAAAAACTTAAACAACATTTATAAGTATGTTTTACACCTTATTTACATTTTAATACATCATATTGCCTCTTCGGGCTCTGGTGTCAGCTTCAAGCCGGTTTGACATACTGAATACTAGGTTTTGGAGGCGATATTGGAGAACATTCTCCCATTTTTCCAATAGGGCTTGTTTTAGGGTCCTGAGGGTGATAACAGGTGGCTTGCTGCTTTTGACTATCCTCCTGAGTTCCTCTTAGGTATGCTCTATCGGGTTGAGATCAGGATTTCTTAATGGCCAAGTCATAAAGCTGGTAACAACCTCATAAATGCATGTCTTGTACGATCCGAGCGATGTGTGGCGGGGGTTTATCTTGCATCAGCATCGATCCATCAACCATTTTTATTAAATACTACTACATACTCATTTAAGGACCTCTTGAGCATATCTCTCTCCAGTCAGGGTGCCATTATCTATAGCCACTAACTCTGTGCGACCATCTGAAAAGTTGTCAGCCCATACGTGTACAGAGCTTTCATTGTATTGGGCTCTTTCTGTAAAGAAGGCTTAAATGTATTGCTCACCAGGTCACCTGTAGACTCTTCACCTTTAATTGGAAGTGAATAGTGAGAATTAAGACTCATCAGTGAACAAAAATCTTGTCTTTTCTTAGTCACACCCCTGTATGTTTTACGTGCGTAGCGTAGTCTTGCTACTTGATGCCCCCTGTAGAGTTTGGGGCCACCTGCTGGCCTTTTGGGTTTCAGGTTTGCTTTAGCAAGTCTTCTTCTCACTACACTATCACTGATGTAGTCTCTTCGCGTCTAAAGAACTTGTTGCCGAACTTTAACTGCATTGAGGTGGCGATTTCTCAACACAGTGGAAACAATATAGCGGTTTTCTCGAGTACTAGTGTACCTGCGTCTGCCATTACAAGATCTTTTCAGATGGTTTTCAGTTTCTTCGAACCTTTCCTTTACCTCTCGGACCGTTTTTAATGTTGCACCCACCATTTTTACACTCCGACATACTGATGCCTAGTTTTAGAAAAGTTTCATGATTTTTGCACATCCTTAAGGTCAAAGAGGCATGAGAAATAAAGTTTAAGTGCTGTAGTTACCTAGGCTTTTGAATCCAAATTCATAGATCAAGAAATAAAAGTAAAAAAAAATCACAAAACAAAAAGTTAAAAGTAAGAGAGCAATTTGAAAAGGAGTGTTTTTGTTTTGTAAAGTTTTTTTTAGCCATTCCTTAATTTTTTTTTATCAACTATGAACTTTATAAATAAAAAAAAGAATTCTTTTTCTAATCCTTTTTATTTCGAAAATATATCTTGTGTACTTTTAAAGTTATTGCAATTTTAAAAGTGTACTACTTAGTTTTGGCGGCCAGTGTATATTCGTCTGATACAGAATAATTACTTTCAACCCCGAAAATAGTATTTTCATGGACCAGTCAACAATTATGTTAGCTACCTATCGAAACTGAAACAGCAACTAGAACTAAACACCACTTTGTAACTATTCATGTATTAAATTGCTGAGAGCTCATTCAACGCCAGAACTATAATGTTTTGAGTACAACGTATGAGAAGTTTCACTTGCCACCACGCTTTTATAAACAACATTCTTTTGTATTTAAGTGCACTTGCTACGATCCGTTTTCTACTTTAAACGCTTTTGGCGGGCGATTTGACGTTTAAATGCTTTTTTTTTGACAATGAGGACACGTACGTGTCGAACCTGGGCGGGGTCGAACTTTGTATTTGACTTCTTTGAAATCAATGTTCAAAGTAGTATGGATGGTTAAGATGACTTTATGGAGGCTCACTACTTAAATAATATGAAACTGTTTTATGTTGTAAGAAATAAATAACACAAGATGTATAATATGACACAGGTAAGGTTTTACTTCATAATTCTAAAACATACCACATATAATAGGTACTAGAACTTGGCTGCCAGTATTACATTGTCTTCCTTTAACATACCGACTTCTAAAAACGAGGTTGTTAATGCGATGCTTATATTTTAATTATTTTTAATATTTGTACAATGCAAGGTTAATTTGAGTAATTCTATTTGTTAAAAAGAGTATAACAGGTACTCTCCAATTGGTCTCATATTATCATGATATGAAAATTAACTTTGAAGATCAGAGAACAGAACTCCTCATCGGACGATAGCAAATCTCTCGTACGTTAAGTTCACTTTGTGATGTATTGTGTTGTTAGTAACCGACTTCCAGGGGTGGCTGTCTTTTTAAACGGTTTTATTTAGCTTGCCCTGTTTGTTATTTGGTTTAAATTTAGTTATTGAAATTTTACCCCCTTCCTGTTGACAGATTGATCTGATATTTGGTACGTACCTTTAGTTTTGATGACAAAACCATTTTACGTAAAAAAATACCTACTAATATTATTTGAGGTTAATTTACTACTCAAAGTTACAAAATCAGAACATTTTAACAAAAAAATAAATCCGAGTAGGAGAATATTTTCTTACTCAAATAAACAAGGACAAAAATATACACGCAAATAGAAAATCCCGTTCCATAAACATCTGATGCAACTTAAAAAATTCTCGAAGATGTCTCTCGATATCTAAAATTTCATAAAAATTCTATCAAATATCTGCTGCGGTTAGAACCGATTCTCGACGTCAAGATCACACTTTTCAATGCAATAGTATTGTTGAATTGTCAACCCCCTTTTAGAGTCCGAATCTGCTCTCAGGTGTATTCAACGGCTTCGATTATCCGTTTACAAAAGTCCCGAGCTCAATTCTCACCAAACTTGTTTAATTAAAGTTTTCGCACTCTTTTTCCCTTTAGGCGGGAAAATAATCCCTTAGTCGGAATAAAGTATGGGATGGAGTGTCTGTGTTATCATTGTGTTTCCAAAAAATATTCAGATTAGCAAAATATATTTACAATAATATATATCATGATTACAATTCACAAATTTTAAAACTTCTATTGTATGATTATTATGGCTGCATTTTACGATGACATCTGGAATGGTTTTTTTTTTAAATAGCTATTTTGGTTTTGAAGTCACTAGGTAAGTCAGTCATTGCTGAACTTAGAAAACTTAGAGTGCTCTTTTATTATGGTAAGCTCCTCATGACCTCAACCCGTCTACTACATCAATCAGAAATTTCTGTTTACAAAAACACAAATCATTCTGAAGAGGCGTACTAACTAAATATTTCATGAAGATAATTTACATAAGTTTTAAGATTATTAGGATATCTTCTTTTTTGAAAAATTTTACAAAAGAAATTTATCGTATTTACGAATTCTGAGAATAAAATACTCTTGCTTATTTATGTAGTCAGTTTCAAACAATACCATAATTTTTTTCATAACTGGATACGAGTAAATTCTGTACTTCATAGGCATATCAAGTGGTAATATTGATATGCCTATGTAAGAATTTCACAGAATACAGAATCTTATCACACCATGTCCGTTTACACAATTCATCTACAATACTAATGTCCGTACAATAATCATCTTGGACATTCAGAATTTTCCGGACTGACTCTGAACTCTTATCTCGTGAATAAACCTACTGAGTTGAAAAAAAAAATGCAGCAAAACAGCGACTCCACGACAACTTACAAATATCCAGAGTACGTTAGTCCAAGTTTTTGTAGGCAGTCAGTATTTGCTTTCGGGATTCGAGTTGAACTTCCAATATGGCGGAAAGTATTCGTGCATTCCCATGTTCGGCGTGTTAGAACATCCTCGAATAAGTTTTACGGCGATCAGATTGTAAACTTCATCGTTGGAATCGTACTGAATTTAGACATTGAATATAATGTTATGTGTAGTTAGTTGTAACTAATTTACCTAATTTCATTATTGAATCGCCGTTTTATATTCTTATTGAGATTTCTAAAACCTTGCAGCTAGAGATAGAGAGGAGAAAGGCGTCGATGTTTGAGGCCCAAGAATAACTAACCTTCAGTTAACTTATGTAAATCGTTCTTATCTCTTCATTATCTCCAGAACTGAGTAATAATTCTACAAATCAACAAAGTAAACCTCGAGGTAGGACTATGCATGGACTATGGAACAAAGCATATACCAAACAGCACAACGCGCTACATTGACGATGAGGGTGTGAAGATTGAATAAGTCCTAGAGTTCGGCACAGATCTGCAGCATACACAGAAAAGAAAATTCAATCACTAACACTTGTGCTACATGGTTTTCAATCAGTCTCTCCACCTATTTGATCTTGGTGGAAAGGCTGCCATCTTTAATGCCAGTAGACGTTTGTGGCAGATAGTCCAGGAGAAGTACTCGTATATAGACTCAATCGTTGTGAAATAAAACCAGTACCCACATTAAATAAAACCCGTATTGCTGAAAGAAATTTTCTACAACAAAGTATATATCTAAACCAGAAATCGAGTCCTGAACTCACGCACCGTTTTGTTGTTTGTGATCAATAGACTGAAGAATCATACATGTAGCATTCTCTTTAAAATTATATGCAAAACAGTTACAACGTTTATTTGTTTTTAGTTCATTATAAACCATCCCATTAAACACAGAAAATGTATTCACCACTCAGGCAAAATGATTGACAGTACTTATTTCTATGATAAACAGCTGGCAAAGTTAAGCTAACATAATTAAAGTTTATCCAAGTATTTTAGAGAATATTCGCAAGTTAGTTTACTGACACTGAGCTGAGAAAGTTTCTCTTCTCTACTACCCCTTAACATAAGTTATAATCTAAAATATACAACAATAGCAGGGTTATGCTAAAATAATGGATAAATGCTAAAATACGAAGCGAATACATTAATATCATTAACTATTATAATCTTGTTCAGTAACATGATTTTCTTCAAAGTAACATAAAATGCAATTTTTAGGATAGTCACTTCATCATTGGTTGTAAAACTCTAATCAAATCGGATCCGGGATCTAATCAAATTTTTTTACCGACTTAAATATGAAGGAGATTTAAAATACGTTTGTATATTTTTTTTTTAATTTTCAGCCATAAATTTGACATAATATTATGGACCGATTTGGATGAATATTTTTTTGGTAAGAAGCCTTTTTCGCCTGAAATGATTCGGTCTTAATTTAGTGAAGATATAATAGAACTCCTCATCGGATGATAACAACCCGTACTCGTACTCTCTTATAAACTAAATTTACTTTGTTTATATAAATATTGTGTTGTTAATAATAGACTTCCAAAAATTGGGGGTAGACCTCACCTTGAAGTCGATTTTATTGTTTCGAACAAAAATTTATATTTTATGAGCATCCTTTCTCGAGAAATATAGTGTAGTACTTATCTTTAAAGGAATTTAAGCCCGAATTGGTAGATCCTACAAAGGGACAGGACGTGAGGGTCCCACGATAAACGTTGACGGAAAATGTTCTGTGATCAGCGCAGCAAAGTCAAATAGACATGCACAGTACGTACCTGGGCTTGCCGCGGCTGCTGTTGACTCCGCCTTTTGGTGTTTTAGGTTATTTCACAAGCCGAAGGTGTGACGGTGAGCTCACACGTTCACTGGATTCAGGAACACTAACATGTGCGCGCGCACTCGTTGGATGTAGGAAATCACAACAAATTTAGGTTTTTCACCGGTGAGCGTGCCGGAGCGGTCGGTGCGGCCGAGAGTTCGATTCGTTAGACGACTGAAACGGAAGTAGTTCCAGCTAATGACGTGTACCGGTGCATGACAGCTGTAATGACAACTGTTTTTTGACAGTTCTGAGTGACCACAGAACATTGTATCGATTTATCGATTTGATTTGTAAATCGTAAAGAAAAGTAGTGGAATTAACTATAATTATGATGACGAAACATAATACTCAGCAAATGAAGACCAAATTAAATTCCATAACTACATTCAACCCGTTCATTCCAACTCACATTCAGTAGTAATTAGCACCTGTAAACATGAACTTACCCTGCTGTAAATATTTTACTTGCATCCATTTAATACACATGTAATCACTGTAATCCTTAAAGCTTTACAGGCGTTGGAAATTCACTATAATTCATTGAAACACTGAGGTTCAACCGAAATATTTGATTATACAAAGGAATGCAGTTCTGACAATACCTTCAGGCATGCAGGGTAGTTTTAATATTATATGTGGCGAAATGTTTAACTTTAGTAAATACCATTTTTTTTCTTAAACTCGTGTCTTTTTTTTTAACTACTAAGGTGGCAAGGTAAACAAGCATCCGGCCAGCCTGATAGTAACCGATCACCGTAACCTACAGATAGGCGCTTGTGAAACTAGTGACTACACAACTTATGGATCGCCAATTCTGTGTGGGACTATGGAAGGCAGGTAAAATTTGGGACTCCAGAGCTCTATTGACCCTAGAAAACAAAACAGTACCTATGATATTGTTATTTTACTCCAATGTTTTGTGAGAGGGTGGTTCTACCCCAATCGAGCCGGTCCTTGAAAGAATCATCAGGCAATTTTTTTTCTTCTATGAGCTGGTCTATTCTTGCTGACAGCTTTACCACCAATTACAATTGTCATATCAAAATGTCAAATTTAAAAAAGGAATGTCAATATTATTTTTTATTCAAGCCAGATACCTAATACCAAGTAAGTCGATTTGCAATCTGCGGTACAAACATTAGTAACTGGTTCTTCTCGCATTGTGCCATAGCGGTTACATAAGCTGTGCTATTACACAAACTGTCGCCTTTCAAGTTATTTTCCTTCCAACTTTAGAAACAGTGGATCCTTTGGGATGATTTCGATTGCTTTTGTTGCTTCAAGATATATTGGCCGTTTAGATGCCCAATATTTTGTGTCAGTTATGCAATAAATAGGACTTATTATATTGAGTTTGTAATTAGTCAGAGACTTGCTAGCCTATATGTTCTTCAGTGTTCCAATTTCAATAAAGTATTTTTTAAGAATTAACAGATAAGGGATACTAATACTCGATTACATTAATAAACTAGTATATCATTTGCTACACCACAGTCTCCAAAATTTTAAAGTAAATATTTCTTTTATTTATCAGTGATTTCAGCCAGTATTTTATCTGTATCTTTTACACTCACAACACGTGGAATGAAATAAAAAAAAATCACTCCCCGCCGCAAATCCAGTAATTGGATCTTCGCCAAACGTCGACTCTCATGAAAATGAGTCGTAAACTTAAGAAAATTTCGCTTGATGGTTAATATATTTTTACGTTCAATCCTTATTAGGGAAAGATCTTGAGTCATGTCTTCATATCAGTCTGACAAGAATGCTTGCCGTCTCCCTTCGTTGGGATCACTGAACCAAATAATAAGGAATAATTCAATGTTTGCTAGCTTTACTGTGACTATGTTTTTACGATAAGGTGTTTTGTTTTAAATATTATTTCGGGAGTTTATATTTATTCACGAGAAGACTCGTGACCATGGTCTTGACCGAAACGTCGAGGTTAGTTCAATAATGACTATTTTGAATTATCTGTACGCGAATAGACCCGAAATAATATTTAAATCATGATTCCAATTCGCGAAAGTTTAAAAACTTCTATTGCAAATCGATAAGGTGTCTGATTCCATTTCCATTTGTACTTTTGTCGTGGATTGAAATTATAGATCACTATTTTTTTCCTTTATCTTATCAATAGAAAGTATTCAACAATATTTTTTAAATTTATTTCTTCTTTTTCTTGATTAACTATCGTTGCACTATTTTCATTTTGGGGTGACCCAATAGAGTAAAAATCATTTTTCCTGAAAATAATAGTATAATAATAGTATAGCCACGGAAGGCGGTGTTACCAGTCCAAAAAAGTCGGTTAAATCTTGTAATAATAAAAATTTAATTATTTATTAGTTTAGTATGCAAAATTTAACATCAGTTGCATACTAATTGAGTTAGCAAACTCCTAATTAAGCAAAAACAACCAAAATTAAAAATACATGACTGCCGCCATTACTTTACTGTGCTCTGCGTAAATTAGAAAATCAAATTACCCTCCTCTTACATATGTCACTGTCAATGACGTCACAGAATTTCGGTTACAAGTAAATCAATAACAAAGTCTAACATACGAGTTGATACGAGAGGACAGTTCCATTTTATGTCGTCTATAACTTGCCGTGTATCGGAAAGGCACCTGCGCCCTAGTATATATCATAATAACGTTATAGTTATGTTCGAAGGTACCGTAATGATACCGCATACATAAGTTATGTTTGGAAAGCTAGACATAAGGGCTGTTGTAAACTTATTGCTCTCTCGGATAAATTTTTGCACCCACCTTTTAGAATTTTAGCTACTCTTAAATGAAATTATTTAATAAGAAATTCGCAAAAACAACTGACTCGGGCGGGACTTGAACACGCTATCCCTGACGTGCCTTATTTTTTATTAAATAATTTCATTTAATAAGCAAATCAAGTGCATAAACATGTTAAAAACATACATAAAATATATTTATCTACTCTCTCAAAAATAGAGATGCGTATCTTTTTTTAGTTAGAAGTTCAATTTGGGTATCCCTTTGAACGCCAAGTCAGTCACCGGTGACTGACAAACAATATAAATTACATTGTGTTTGACTCTGCGGGCGTGGCAGTCAAAGTATTAATAAAATAAATAAATCAGTCTGTAACTATGTCCCACTGCAGGGCAAAGGCTGATACAGAGAAGGATTGAGCATTAATCACCACGCTAGCTCACTGGGTGTAGGCGATTTCAGACAATTATATCCAGGTTTCCTTACCATGTTTTCCTTTACCGTTGGTCAGTGGTGTTTTAGATTAACTAAGAAAGTACATATGACATTGAAAAAGTCACATTGATACATGTCAGGTTCGAACCCGCACCCACGCGCTTACAAAGCGGGTCCGTAACCAATGCGTCACCGCGATACTTTTTTTAAAAGGTATATTAAATAATCGCATTGTATGTAACCAGAATACGGGGCCGCGGAGTAGTAACAATAGTATGTTAAAAACTGTGGCGGAGAGTATTAACTCCCCTGTTTTGAAGCATTTTGTGGAGTTTGTTTTAATCAACTAGAAAACTCTTTTCTAGCTTGTCATCCTCAACGCAACATGCCTGATATTATTTTAATCTTTGCTTGCTGTATTAAGTACTTACACTATTTATAAGGTATTGTTACTAACACAATGGCTTTATATTGTCCGAATAAATGAATTTGAATTTAATTAAATATTTTTCAAATGGCTCTACAATAGTATAATCATAATCATTCTTATGATGTGCTTCGAAGAACTTCTTAAACTAATGTCTGCACACTTTGTAGTTAAATCAATCGCTCTAAGTCCATATATGTTTGTGTGAAATTGTGTTTAATAAGTGTTCTTTCTATTCTATTCTATTCTATTCATACTTTTTAATTCAAATTACATTACATTAGGTTTAGGTACATACTGTTACCTCATGTCATAATAAACTTCAACAAAGATTCAAAAATATTTGCTTTAAATGCAACCTAAAAAAAAACAATGAATTCTTTATTCATAAACTTTTTGTTACAACTATCTAATAATAAGATTTGCCTAGTGGTATGCACATCTAAGAGATGAGGAAAATGTGGAAAGTGGGGTTTTAAATATGAATGCAGATGGTTATAAGGGATGGTAAAGAAAAAGTAAGATGGATGGTTTGTGTCAAAGATGATATGACGGGAAAAGAAATGAATAATGTAATGACGGTTAATAGAATGAAGGGAAAAAACTATTACCGACTAGTGCTGAGAAAATTTGCAATTTATTTTAAGTTTATTTTATTAATATACTATTATCGGAAAATTATTAATTACTTATCTGAGTTGTCAATCGTCAGTCCACTTTTATGGAATAAAAAAATATACTGTTTTGAAAATGTTGCGTATAAATTAAAACACTTCCATTGGCATAATTGTAATTTATTTAACTAATTAAATAGCTTATTACGTCGACAAATTATACTATTTAGTTTGTTTTAAGTAATATAATAATCATAATAGGTATATAATAATTTAATAATAATGGCTAAATCATAAAAATACATTAACTGTCAATATGTATATACTGTCAAAAATTCTATAAATTCATTTGAATCTTTGATTTTGCATGAGTTTGTTTATAAATTGGGATTGCGTACGTAGCTCAGGAGTAAGTTCACAACAGCACAGTTTTCTTATCTCCTAGAAAATGCAAATGTAACAAACAATATTAACGCATTGCTTCATCATCAAACTTTAAACTAAACTAACGAAGCAAGTTCCAACTGTACATGCAAAGCTATAATAAGTAAAATTGTGCAAGCTATCGTGTGCATCTAGACGCTAATAAGGCGCAAACTTACTCCTCACACTTGCACTTGGTACCAACGAAATACAGGTAGTTCTTATTGCAAAACATCTTAGTTACGCTCGGTAAGCCAATAAAAAGATGGAAAGTTCTATTTGCACTCCTAGATTCAGGCAGAGTTAATTATGGAACGATTAGAGTACCTATTTTATTGGTACTTCAGAAACAGTAATTATAATTAATATTTTTAATACATGTTATAGGCTATTATACTAATTATACTTATATAGCTTTACCCATCATGAATTTTATGATGATTGTGTGGGGTATTCTACACAATAGCTTAGTTGGTACAGAATTATGCGGCATCATGTTCATGTCTATGTCTTTTTACCCGACTGTCAAAGATGGATTATGTTTTTCAATTTATTAAAAACTATGCGATCCTTACGTAGTTTAGCCCCCGTGTTTCCAATTTAACTTGATTGCAGCGCCACCTACCAAGTCCAATATTGTGAATATAAACCATCCGGGGACCCACTCAAACAGGTACAAAAAAATTCATCAAAATCGGTCCACCCGGTTGAAGTGATGCGCAGACAAATATTTGTGACAAAGCAAACTTAATATAATTTTAAGCCGTCTTCCTCTCTTCTATTTTTGCTGTACCCGACAGGGTCCATAATGATCTCAATAATTTTAAGTTACCACCTAAGTGTTACATTGTGGAATGCAATAAATGTTGCAGTATTGAGTTGTTGCACAATTGATTTTAAAGCATTACAGCTATCAAGGTAACATCACTGTATTCAAATCAAATAAAATATATCAAATAAATAAAATCAAATCTTTAAAAGATAGCTAACACACGTTGCTAGGCGTCTCATTTAAGACGATGTTGATGATGAATGAACACTGTTTAAAATAACGAAGAAGAGAGTTATAATATCTAAATAGTCTAATTACTTATACTCTTTTATCACAGCTTACTCTTCCCTAAAAGACATTCTACGAAGACAATTTTAAAATTTTCTCCTTCAAAAATGCTAGCTAAGAAGAAACTGATCAAATAGTGAGAAAAAAATGTTCAAAGGATTTAGGTAGACATCTCAAGTACTATACAGTAAATATCGTATTACGTTTGATACTTTGTAAGTGGTCCTGAAGTGGTTATTACGTAGAATCACTCAGCAGTTTTACTACATCGTTTATTAAACTTTAGATCTAAATTTTTATATTGGATTCTAAAAAAATCGTCTGGCGATAATTTGATTATTCAGACTGAGACTTAGTAAGTATTTAAATTGAAAAAAACAAGTCTGACGAAGGTTTCAGGAGATAGTTCAGTTACATCGCTGAATGTATTATTCAATTTACGGCTTTACTCACGGGTTTACTACACTTGCTCTTGAAAATGGACTCTTGACTTGAAATTGAAAATGGATATAATCGAAACTAGTCAGGCATTCCCGAAAATATCCCGTGAGTAAAACCGTAATAATATTTAAGCCTTTGAACGCCACGGAGGTCACCAGTGAGCGGCAAACAATAGAATTTGCATTGTGTCTGCTGTCTGGCAGTCAAAGTGTTAATGTATAAGTAGGTATGACTCACGAAAGTTATGAATGTATTATAAAATCTAATATGCGTGATAGCAGTATACTAGCCTAGTGGTATGACTAATGGACTGGGGCAAGTCGAAAGTTTGAATCTAGGCATCTCTGACTTTTCAAATTCATGACTACCGTAAACATGAACCATACGTAGGTACGTATGGTTCATGGTTACGGTAGTCTGCCGTTACCATAACGTCGCCTCCACCGTCTTACCGCTCACATTTCTCAGGCGATGACTAGCACTTGCGCGCGGACTACAAAATGCAAATAAATTTGAAAAGTCCGTGGTGTATGCCTAGGTTCCTGATTACCTTTGACTCAGTAGGTCAACGATCTTACCACTAGGCCTTCACAGCTATTACTCTCTGATGGCATACGAACATTGAGGAATCATTATTCTTCCACACTTCAATATAGACGTTATCTATACTATTGTGTCTGTATAATCGACCGTAATCTATCATTAGATACATTTGGGATTTGGATCGAGATAAATATTGAACATGTTGGCCTCCGTGATTTGTTGAACCTCTGATTCGGATAAATTGAGGAGAGAAGTATTTCCATAATCACTTGATTATTTGTAGGGCTAGGTACAAGAAAAGCGCTAAATAAATTACTTATTTATTTCGTTAGAGTAACTTTTCATAATGAAATATGAAGTATGAGTAGCTTATTACCTGAGCCTACCCGTAAGGTAAATTCAAAGTTTTAAGGAAGGAGTCGATTGACTTCCGGTGCTCTGATTGACCGTACGAAACACTACAATACGAATACTGTTACAATATTTTGTGAGATGGTGGTAGGTACTGTAGAAGTTTATCAGCCTATTTGGTGGCAATCGCCTAGGAAGCAGGCCACTTGTGGTAACAACCTCTTTAAAATGTGAATCTAATTATAAATAATAATAGAAAAGAAGGACTTTCAATCGAAATCAAATATGAAAATATGGGATAAAGTGTCAAAATGATTTAAAAACATAATACATTTAATTGATTTATCCTTAACAGTGTTTTTTATTTGAATGAGGAGTTCAGGTGCTGCTGAACGTCCTACCGTAGATCCGGTAGATCTGGCTCAACTGTGCTGAAACCAGTATGGAGTATGAAACCACATAAAAATAACCATAGTTTTTCGTAAGATGTGATGTGTTTCACAAGCACGAAACATGTTCAGGAATCCAATCACATAGCAACTGCTTAAACCTCAAATAATAATTAAAACTCATTACGATGTCAATGTATTCCATTTGTCACATATTACCACGCCCACGGGGGTTGACATGGGTTGATAATAATCAAGTGAAAACGTAGTTAATCCCAGCTTTCGATACTACCGGGAACCATTAACTGACGAGACGTATTAGTTTAACATCGCTCGAAAACTGAAGGCTGAAGTTAATTTTGGAATTAAACCCAAAATGGCGGAGATTTCAGTTGTTATTTAAAAAAACTTCAACGCGCATTTTTTTAAATGTTCTTCTTCTTATCGTATGGTTGATGAACAACCTGGTGTTAGAGTTTAAACCGCCCGTAGGCTTCTGACATAGCTTTACACACCATTGAAAAATGTTTTCCCTCACCGTGTTAGCAACTGATAATTAATTTATAATACGCACATAACTTTCGAAAAGCCAGAGGTGCGCGCCTTGGGATCGAACTTGAGACCACTGACTTGTCAGTTGACGGTCATACCACTAGGATATCAGTGCCGTAATGTTTATCAACGATTACTCGGTGACTAAGTGGTAGATAAAGTAATTTATTATAAAGTAACTACGAGTAATATGGGCAAACCTTAATACTTATACTTAGAATAAAAGTGACAATCGTTAAGGCGGAGTGAAATGCGAATCAGCTTCATCAAATCGATGACGCCGATTTAGAAAGACTAGGGCTAAGGAAAGGCCGAACCGCGTCAGTATTTTAAAAAAGATTCTTTTTTATAACACAATGACCTCTCTGTAATAACTCTCATAACCTCCTTATGTATTTTATTACAAAATCTGGGGAACAAAATTGGTGTAGTAGTGACCTCTAATGTTGATTTTTTTTTTCTATTTAATTAACTATTTAATGACTTTTTAAACACGTTATGGCCTTGTAATGCATATAAAATAATAAAGGCAGTAAAACATTTAAAAAACTTTACATAATTCATTATGGTTTGGTGATATCACTTCGGCGCAATCACAGACAGACTGCAGAACACAACGCCGGTTTTTAAATCTGTAAAAGATTGCTAGCAGACGTTGCCAGGCGTCTTTTTAAAGACGATAAAAGTAAGGAAACTTATAGTTGGAAGTGGGAAGCGACGCGATAACTCAGTCAGTCGGTAAGAGCATTGACACGATACGGTAGGAGTACCAGGTTCAAATCCCATTTAAATTTAAATGCTTTTTTTCGTGATAAACCCCATATAAGTACCTACTCCACCACCAAAAGCCAGTGATGGAGTTAATGTCCGACTCCTACAATTTTCAAAAAATTGTAATGTTTAAAGTTTACCCCCATTTATTTTACGAGCTATTATTTACAGCATTTTTATAATTTTAAATTATCATCGTCATCATCATCATTTCAGCCATATGACGTCCACTGCTGAACATAGGCCTCCCCCAATGATTTCCAGATTGATTTTATAATCCTCCCCCAATGATTTCCAGATTGATTTTAAATTATAAACCTCGAAAAATGGTGTGCCGTTGTCAATACTCGTCAAAATATCTACTTTGGGTCTCACTTCACCTTAATACGCAAACACATTAGGCAACGCTATTTCTGATAGCTTCGGAAATTAAAACTTAATTCAAGACTCCGTATATTACTGTCAGAACTGTCCCAGACTTGTGTGAAATGTACTTACGCATATTACGTATGACATGAGATAGATGACTGACAAAATTAATGTGCTCTCAAAACTTGACCTAGTTACATTAATATTTTAGGATCCCGAACGTCATAGAAAAAAAAAGTAATTTTCCTAGAATGCCCTGTCAGTCTATACTTGTCAATCCGGCTGACCGTCTTTCCGAATTCTCTTTCACAGAAATAGATTGACGAACTTAGTTGAATCGAATTGTGAGTGAGAATTTTCTGCAGATACGTTTTATGATACCTTTGGTTCTCTCTCTGTGTCCGTGACTCACTGTCAGAGGTAGTACATTCTGAAAACCAGGACCGCCCGGGTGTTACCACGCCATGCATGTACTGAGATGGTATCTGTTTTGATGTTTAAATTGGTGACACTTTCAATTGTCATTTTTTCTGGTGAGATACGGTGGCAGCGGTAAGAGCGTCGACACGATACATCGAAGATCGTGGGTTCGAATCCCACCCGTATCAGTTGTTTTTTTCAAATTTCTTATAAAATAATTTTGTTTGTTTTATGACTTCGTCAAATAAATATATTTTCTTTCTTTAATTATCTTTAACATTACAGAGTATTAATACTGGATCAACTATCAAAAGCATATCGATTAACGCCAACTAACTCGCTGAAATGCAAACACAAAATTGATAGAAGTTGTCGGTTCACCACAGCATCGGTTTTGGACTAAGTTAGATTAGATATGGGAGCTCAACACGTTTGAACTTGGCTGAAAACACTAATGGGTTACGGCGTGTAATATTTGAAGTTAAATTGTTCGAAAATCTATTTGTTTTTGGGCTAATTTTTTTTTATTATTTCCGGATGCGGCTTTTTAATTGAGTGACTGTTTTTTTTTTCAGCCAGTGCTACACAGTGTCTCAAATCTCCTTGGTAGTATCACAGTATAAAAAGCTCTTTCCCTACAGTAGTCCAACGAACACGTCTAGACAGAGCAATCGTGCGGGGTGTGTGGGGCGAGGGACGGAGGGGGGGCCGCGGCTGTCAGTACCTTTTTCCATACTCCATTCGGGTACTACACCGTCATTTGTTTTTAGTGGGTGGCACATTTTATTTATTTTAATTTTGAATGTTGATTCAATTTTTCAACGGGTGTGTTGATTATAAATAATTATGACATTAATTTTGAGATCCAAGATGGCGGATACAAGTTTTTGAAAAAACTCAATATGGGTATCGTTTTCGAGGTTTTCAGGAGGAGTGATTACGAATTTGACATTAATTATTTAGACATCCAAGATGGCGGATACGAGTAAAAAAAACAATATGGGTATCGTTTTCGAGGTTTTCGGGGGTGGTGATTACGAATATGACATTAATTTTGAGATACAAGATGGCGGACGTGAGTTTTTGGTAAAAATCAATATGGGTATCGTTTTCAAGGTTTTGGGGGGTGGTGATTACGAATTTGACATTAATTTTGAGATCCAAGATGGCGGACGTGAGTTTTTGGTAAAAATCAATATGGGTATCGTTTTATAGGTTTTCGGGGGTGGTGATCACGAATATGACATTTATTTTGAGATCCAAGATGGCGGACGCGAGTTTTTAGTAAAAGTCAATATGGGTATCGTTTTCTAGGTTTTCGGGGGCGGTGATTACGAATATGACATTTATTTTGAGATCCAAGATGGCGGACGCGAGTTTTTAGTAAAAATCAATATGGGTATCGTTTTCTAGGTTTTCGGGGGCGGTGATAACGAATATGACATTTATTTTGAGATTCAAGATGGCGGACGCGAGTTTATAGTAAAAGTCAATATGGGTATCGTTTTCTAGGTTTTCGGGGGTGATGATAACGAATATGACATTAATTTTGAGATCCAAGATGGCGGACGCAAGTTTTTAGTAAAAATCAATATGGGTATCATTTTCTAGGTTTTCGGGGGCGGTGATAACTAATATGACATTAATTTTGAGATCCAAGATGGCGAACGCTAATTTTGAGTAAAAATCAATATGGGTATCGTTTTCTAGGTTTTCAGGGGTGGCTTTGTACTTGGAGACCATGCGGACTCTCAGATATCGATTTTGAAAGCAATCGGTCCAGTAAATAAAAATTTCAAAATGGCGGCCACCTTTTCCAATTCTGACAACGGTTATGTACTCGGAGACCATGCGGACTCTCAGATGTCGATTTTGAAAGCAATCGGCCCAGTAAATAAAAATTTCAAAATGGCGGCCACGTTTTCCAATTTTGATAACGTGTTATACATACTTACAAAAAAAACACTATAAAAACATATTTTTGTTTTTAGTCCTGTGTCAACCCTAACACTTTTTACGTCGCGACGAATGTCTAGACGTTGTCGGCATTTCCGAAAACATCAAACGCGTCGACTGACTATATGATGTTTAGACTATGGTAGTATATTGGGTGCTGACTACTGCCATCGTTTCCTTAAACACAGTTGCAAACAAGCTTCGTTCTATTTTCTTTTTTCGCCAGAAGTAACCGACCGAAAAAGTAAATAGTCGATTTGTAGAAACTGTTATCCTCGTTGTGGTAACAGTTCCTACACAACGACTAAAATGATTCTATAGGAAGTTTGTTTTAGGGTCAATGTCTTTTTATTTTTGCACTAAGATTCCTTTCCATTTTAATATGCTATAGTTCCTATACATAATAGATTTTTAACAGTGTTGGTCAGCGAGTAAAATGGCTGTGATAGACTACAGAAACATCAATATAGGTAACTTTTATCAAAGTACGTCAGGTTGTAAGTGAATAAAAAGTTTATTTAACACCAAAACTTCGTAAGATCTGAGAGCAATTAAAATTCGGTTGACTTATCTAAAGTGGATAAAACAATTTGCCTAATACCATTGACAGTAAAATTTGCATATCGGAACAGTAACCTGAAAAGTAATTAATGCCTCGCGTCGTTCCCGCCAATTCCATCTCTTGTGAATTCTTGAGATCCGAAGTACCTTGTAAGGGCAGGTACTTCGATGCTGCTTTGATCCCCAGAAGTCACTGAGAAGTTGAGAAGTCTGTTGAGTTTTATTAAAGGTGAATAGGGTCTTCAATTATTTATTTACCTGATCTAAGTGGGGACACAAAGAAATATATTTTTTTTATCTTATAATAATGTGGCTTTTTGAAAATAATAATAATATAAGTAAACTTTTTTTTTATGTAAAACGATTTTGTCATCAAAACTAAAGCTGTGTACTAAATATCAGATCAATCTGTTAACAGGTAAGGTGTGAAATATCGATTACTAAAGTTACCTGTTTATTAATTGTTTTAAACCTGTTTATTAATTTAATAAACAGGTCAAGCTAAGTAAAACCGTTTAAAAATATTAAACTATGTGTACAGTTACAACGGATATATTCAAATAAACTTAAAAATGCAGACTTCAGAACACTTAAAAGCTAGAAATAGTCCTTCTCGCACAAAATGAAGGTGATATTCCATCATGGTGAAACATTGCGTTGTGGAGGCAGATTTGTGACCACCCGATGACCCGAGGATGGACTTTATTTAGGCCTTAAGACCTTTAAACCAGCTTACCGATAGCAACATGATGGATCCCGTGATGAAACAGTGGATTCCGGCTACTAAGTCAATTCACTGCTTATCATATTTTCCAATACACAATTGGTCACCCATTTAGATTAACCGTGTCAAACGCTACTTTACCTTAGTGATAATAACCTCCGCGGCACAACCGTGTCACGAGCATCGCAGATACCATTTAGCCACATAGTTTAGTCTATATTATATAGTTGTAGTCAAGAACAACAACTAAAGAAACCTTCGAGAATTCTAATTTTGATATTTAAAATATCAAAATTAATTAATTTAATATATTTTAGAGTTGCATAATGCCGTAACTGCTCGTGGAGCCACCTAGGTCCTATCGGAAGACCAGCGCTGTGGTTGTATGACCACAGCATTTGATGCTGAGATAGGTACCTTTTTTGATCTGCACAGTTACTATTCTTTTTATTTTTATTTCATACGTCAGCGTCGTCGTCATATTTCTTTAGTAATTGTGTAAGTCTGAAATAAAATTCTTTCTTTCTTTCTTTAATTAGTTAAGTAATTCTAATTACGAAAAATTGAAATGTCCCAAAATTACTCCTAAACAGATACTGAGAATCCGACCGTCCGCGGTTCTTCAACAAAAGCAATATCGGCCGCAATACGGTTGACCTACACACAAACGAGCGCTAAAATGTGCCATTTAGAACAACCGGTGCATCTGTGTAGACCAAGCCTTTATGCGGCCTTGAGTTGCACGGTTTTACTGGACGACGAAACCGGCAACGCGGCCAAATTCTTTTGAGTTTTTGTTGTTATTATTATTTTTATTTTAATGACATGATTGTATTTAGGATTATGTTCGTTAAGGACTAGCTGCTGCCCGCGACTCCGTTCGTGTGTAGTTTAATGAACCCGTTTTCCCACCCGTTTACATAAAAGTGGAGCACTTTCACCCCCGCCAATTTATTGTTCCCCCGCATTGAAAAGCAAAGAATTATTGCGGTACTAACTTCATGGTATCGCGTTGTCCTTTTCCCGCTCGACTCAACTAAGCCCTACACACACACACACACACCCTCACGTAAGCTTAACACTACTAACACTTATCAATAACCCTACTAACAACACTCTTATATATTTTTACTTAAATGTATTTATTTATTTTTTATTCAAAACTGATTTGCATCCGGGATGACACACCAAAAGGTCCAGTTTAAAATCAGTTTTTCAACTTTTCATGCTCTCTTTAATGTAACTAAAATTCAATTTAGAGAACCTGGTTAGGTTAAGAGCGCTCCTTGTAATGTAATACCTTTCAGAGTTCTAGATATTGTATTAGTGAGTACTCGCTATTAAATTATCAGCTCTACTGCACTCACATGTCAAGAATATGTACCTACTTATATGTCTATCTGAATATTTGATATGATGTAACTATGACCTACTATACTACCTACTTACTGTATTTGTAGCAGTTCGACATTATATTGACATGTATTTTCTTTTTTTTTTTGGTAAGTGAAGAAGCATTAAGTATAATGTAGCATGTCAGGAATATCTACCTACTTATATGTCTATCTGAATATTTGATATGATGTAACTATGACCTACTACACTACTTGCTTTATTTGTAGTCGTTCGACATTATATTGACATGTATTTTTTTGGTAAGTGAAAAAGCCTACTTAATGTACTCCTAACAAATTCTTACTAGTAAAAGTCCCCCAAATCGAATTTCATCTCTATTTTTTGCGCGATACCAAATTTTTGAAAGTCAATGTACTTAAATTACGCCTTATAAAGTTTATGAACTGTCTGTCTAACTGTTTAGAAGATTATCCGAAACAAATAAACAGAAAAGCAGATCGATAGACACATAAAAAAACGAACGCTGCTTTTTCGTTACAGAAATGTAGATAATTATAATATGATTTTGGAAAATAGTTCTTATTTTGATATTACGAACACAACGATGTAAATTAAATTAAATTTTATTTATTTGCATATTCTACCGAAGATAGCTAGATAGCTACTACTTTCATTCCATCGTGCCCCTTTTCTTCAAAAGGCTTAAAAATACAGAACGTCAAATAACAACCACTACAAAAAAGCAACTTGAAAATACCAACATCCAATTTGCAGTACCTTACATCCTAACCTGCAATACCAACTGCATACAAAGATGTCAACCGGCGGCAGGTGAACGCATCATGGTGTTATATATTTTAATTTTATACATAGTTGGAGCACCGGTACTGCTCCCTTATCGGAGAAAATTTACATAATACCTAACACGGCTGCAAACGCTTTTGATATTGCGTCACAGATTATCGTGGTATAAGCCGACGTCTTTGCCACACTCAATGAGATTCCACTGAGGCCGGTGCGGTAAAATAATCTCTTCTAGTGGATATTATTATGGGACAGTACGTTTTGTGGATAGAAATTAAATTTAAATTTTTGTTGGCTTGTTGTAGCTTCGCATTCAGGTTTTTGAAAGCAGAATTTGAAAAGAGGGAGTTTATTATTTTATTATTCGTAGCCAAATGACATACAACATAGACTCACGCCTGTATTCCTCAGAGGGGTAGGCGGAGGTGTATGCAGTATACCCACGTTTCGCCATGTCCAAGTCCCATGTAATAGAAGGCGAGCCTGTTGCCATTAACCGGGCACAATTCCAGACTCCAAATCTTTATCATAATATTGATGAACTAGTCTATATGGTTAATTAATAGTAATTCAGGACTGTCCGAAAAATTACCCGATCTAGTTTGTTAAGGCTTTTCTAGTAGTAATTGTTTCACAGGGTACATAATTATAAGCTTTGAATTATTTTTGAAAATGGAACAGTATTTGCATGAAATTTTTAATGGTGGCAAAGGTGGCGGTAAAGGTGGCATATAGTATAAAACTCTCAATAAATAATTTTTAAAAAAGGTTAGGTGTTCCGCCCCGTGTAGTATGCCTATCAATGACTTAACATTACTATTAAGAATATCTTTCAAGTTTGCTGGTTCTCTAACGATGCAGAGGTTTCCCTTCACCATTTTAGGAAAAAGTATCGTTAGCACATATAGGTACCTATCTACAGTGCAATCGCTATTGCACCGTGACTTTTGATTTATTTTTGAAGACTATGAAATATTTGTTTGTTTGAGACATAGTATAGTTTGTAAAATATGCAGATATCAAAATTCTTGCTATAAATGTTTGTCCTTTATTACTATTTCAATTTCCCTTGCTTACATATCATTTGTAAACAAAAAAAAGGTTAGAAATATTGGCTTTAGTTAATAGAAGTTTGCTTTCAAAAATGCTTCTATAAATATGTAAGAACTTGTCTTAAAATGATACTTTTATGTAAAAACTTGATATCTCTAAAAAATAGGTATACAACTATAAGCAGTGATAGTTTAGTTGTATGACCATTAGACTGCCAAGTCAAAGTTCGCAGGTTCGAAACCTAGGCTCTGACTTTTCGGGTTCATGTATGTTTTAGAAAATAATTATAACTTGCTAAGACGGTGAAGGATAACATTATAAGAAAAGAAAATATAGTTTAAACTCTGACACAGGGTTGTTCATCAACCATACGATAAAGAAAGTTTAAGAAAATATCTATAGCTAAATAATAAAAATATTTAAACGCTGAGCAAACCTATAAACATAGACAATCTTTGAAATAAATGCCATAAGCCACGTCGCATACGTACGTTATTCTAATAAAATGCTGGATGAAAACTTTAAACGGAATAATGGCTTGAATTTAATCGACTGAGCAAACATATGAATGCGGATCTTCGCCTTTTGTTACGTATGTTACAATATATGAGATGTAATTCTTCACCAGCTTTGCCACGAGACGCTAAGGCTGTGTTCAATACAGCGAATGCTCGCGTGTAACAACTGCTTTTTTAAAACTCGACAAAGACAGAGGTATCCCCGATAAAGTTGACGTTTAAAAAATTTATGGGGCTTGGAACTTTTTAGTCACCCGTTTTTTTTAATGAAGCGGTGAAACATAACGAGCTTGTAACACAAAATATTGATATATAATAGTTGGCTACCCTGTGGAAAATAACGTGACAGTGAGAGAAATGTCAGTCAGACTGTTAGATAGACGGTTTTCCGACATCATGCTTTTTACGACACGTTTTGATATCGCATTAACATGAGAATAAATTAATAGTTTTAGTAATTTCATAGAAACCAAAAGTTTAGTGGGTGGATACTTACCTAAATAGTTGAATATTGGTGGGCGAAGCCATAGACACAATAACATGATTTCAATGGAAAATTCGAAAGGTTGACAGTTTAATTAGTGTGTTAAACTTAAACCCTGTCACATACAGTTTACCCTATGGTACCGGCCGCTGGCAATCAGCTGTGTACCTACATCTAACGCGACGGCGAACGCAATTAATTTGACACAAACCTAATTACACAATCAAGCATTTTAATAAATCTTGAAACTTCAAACATTAATTTATTTGCAAGCAAACTAAGCTAAACTATTTAAACTAAAACATTGTATGCTTACTACTTGGCGGCTTTGTTGGTCTAGTAGCTGTAGTGATTGCTGAGCTGAGGTCCTAGGTTCGATCCCCGGGTCGGGCAAATTGTTATTGGTTTTTTCCATTAGGGAATTCTCAGCAGCACGAAGCCAGGTATTGTGCCCGGTTAATGGCAATAGGCTCGCCCTCTATTACATGGGACTTTAGCATAGCCGGCGAAACGTTAGGCACTGGCACCCCCTCAGTTTATAAAAAAAAGTAAATAAAATAAAAAAGGCGTCAAAAAACTTCGGGAAATAATTTAAAAGTGATTTGATGTGAGATCAAGATTAATTTACATGTTATTTTTTATTATACTGTTCGATTATAATGATTGTTAATAAAAGTAATTGTTGGTATCAGATTATATCATCTGTGATAATCTATATATATAATAAAAATGAAACCCGTTTTCCGTTGTCACGACATAGCATGAGAACGGCTAGACCGATTTGGCTGATTTTGGTCTTGAATTATTTGTGGAGATTCAGGGAAGGTTTAAAGGTGAGAAAAAGGGTAGAGTAGGGTAGGGGTAGGGTAGGGTAGCGGTATAGTAGGGTAGGGGTAGAGTAGGGTAGGGGTAGGGTAGGGTAGCGGTATAGTAGGGTAGGGGTAGGGTAGGGTAGGTGTAGTGTAGGGTAGGGGTAGTGTAGGGTAGGGTAGGGGTAGATTAGGGTAGGTTAGGGATAGGGTAGTGGGTAAAGTAGGGTAGGGGTAGAGTAGGGTAGGGGTAGAGTAGGTTAGGGGTAGAATAGGGTAGTGAGAAGAGTAGGGTAGGGGTAGAATAGGCCTTGAAGTAGGATAATCACGCGTACGAAGTCGCGCGGGGCAGCTAGTTATTCATAATAATTAAGTTGAAGCTGGTTTGTGAATAAGTTTTATCTTTGTATTGCCGCTTAGCGATGTCTAGTTCATATCTGAATATTGTTCATGAAATACGTAATTCGTACGTAATTTTGAGAAAAAATCTACCGCGAGCAGAATATGAGCTTGTGACCTTTTGGTAGGTACAGTCGGCAAAGTAGGTAGGTTGGCAGGGGCGCTAGTTAAGGTTGTATTTTTTTCAAGGTGTTATCAACATAACTTCATTTTACCATATTCCTTTTCTAAAAATATAGGTTTCACATAGAAAACTAAACAATTTTACACATTTACATGTACATTTCTATAAAAAAACTTCATCCCTAACTAGCCGCCCTGCTAACCTAACTTCTTTGCCAACTGTACATCAGCAGCAGTAACCAACATCTCAGTAGACAGTAAGTAAAGGGCAGTGCATTTTTGCGTTTTTTTTTAATTTCTTTTTTTTAGAGAGTTTTAAATGCCACCCTCATCGAGCCCAATGAACACTATAATATATATATATATATATATATCAGCCAAAATTTTCCCACTGCAGGGCAAAGGCCTCCCTTCCCTCCTTCCACTCCTCTCTGTGCGTAGCTTTAACGGGCCAATCCTCCATATAAGTGTCCAGCTCATCCCGCCATCTTTTTCTGGGTCTGCCGCGCTGAATACTAACCCTTTCAAAAAAAAAGCGATCGGCGATATTGCAGCATTGTTTTTTTTTTCAAATAAAACGCCTATCGATGTAGATGACAACAGTTTTCTTACTGCAAAGTTAAGTTTATCCTTCAATCCAGTTGATCTTTTAGTAAGAGCAATGTCCGATGCTTTCGGTTCTCATGATGGATGAACTATTCACTAGTCCTATTGTATTTTCTTCAAGGTATATGCAGTTGTTTAATTTTTTATATTCCAGGAGGCTTAGCCAAGTTGACTATCTACAATCGCTAACGCTATAGAAAACGAACGAAATGTATAGGATTAGATTCTATTCATTTGTTTTGACCACGTGACATAAAAATAATCGTATACATTTCTTTCGGTTTCTATAGCGTTAGCGATTGTAGATAGTCAAATTCGCTAAGCCCCCAGGCCTCCTCCAAAGAGTTACCCGTATCCATCCACTGCCAGCCACTTTCTTCGGTCGGTTCATTGTGCCGCAGTCTTCACTCTAACATATGTCTTTATCGTCCGTCTGTCTATATACCTACATACAGGGCCAGTCTACTTCCATTACAACGTGCTAATTTTACTTTAGCTCTCTAATCAATGATTTTGATTTTCCCACTACTCTCTCCATCTGGGTGATATTTTTCAATTGTCGATTGCAATGGGGGGCAATGTCCTGGCATCCAGGTTTCTGGACATCGCCTCAACACGCTCCTGTGGGACTCAAACCTGCGATACCAAACGCAGAAGGCCAATCATTTAATCGCTGCGCTAATTGAACCGTGTCATCATTGACATTTGTGTATTATGCTTTTGAATCATCTTTTACTAGAAATTACAAAAGTGTGGATTGGATGCATCTGTGGTAATGTCATTCATCTAACAAAGGCCGAAATGTTAATTGAAATTTCAACACAATCACGTTATTGTGATAGAAGTCGTCATCACCTTAAACCCATTTTTTTTTATTTCCATTTTGATGCTTATCAGAGCTGTCGGGTCTCCAAAAAGAAATTCATATTAAAAGATAATAAATCAGTGTTTTTATAATCTAATTGATTTAATCAACATGACATGTGTAGTTAAAATATTAACCATAGTATAAATAATGTTCAATCCGCGCTAAACTCTCAGTTTATTACATTAATAAGTGAGTTGTATAAAACAGAAAACAAGGGAATTTAATATGAAAGGTAAGAAGTGTTTATTTTTAAATTAAAGTTTGCAAGATGAAGTTTCCGAATCCATGTTTTTAAATTCTATATACCCACTTGACTGTGAGCTTTGATTCCTAAAAAAAAGTTTTAGAATTTATAGTTTAATCTAAGTATTTTTAGATCCATAATAAATGCAACTTCACGTCAGTACTTATAATAGGGGGTAAACCAGTTGCATTATATATATAATATATTCTATCGTGGCTTTATAATCGAGAAAACCGGTTCCATACTTGCCATAGTTCCATAATTGCCATTTATCGTTTTCAACATAGGAAAACCTAATTATACTTGATGTTGGAATAAAACATAAAATTTTGTTATAGAAATAATATTTACAATGCTATGTGTAATAAATGTATATAAATAATTATAGGTAGTGTATTATCATTATTTATTAATTACATACCTAATACTAAAATTTAAGTAGTTACATATAAAATTCAAGTGTAGGCGTCAAAAAATTCCTCCCTATCACAGCCATCTGCAGGCAGAGCATGCCTAGGAAGTTGGCAGAATTGCCACGTTGGATGGCAATGAAGGCCTTGTATTATATTTCACGTCATCATCATCATTTCAGCTGGAAGACGTCCACGGCATAGGCCAATGTTTTCCATATTTTAAGTATCTAATTGTAAATAATTGAATTCTATTTCAAAATGTTACGCTACGTCCCAAAATACTTAACTAAATATTTTATTTCAGGCACAGGGCTGTTTCTGCTCTGTTTAGTCGCCTTAGCACATGGAGATACAGAGGAACTTAACAAAAATGGATGTCCTATTGATGACACTATTGATAAGCTATATATCCATGAAAACTGTGACCAATACTATCAATGTTTAGGCGGAAAATTAGTTGCTCGATTCTGTGAATCTGGCTTGAATTTTAACCCTGAAGTAGGAAAATGTGATTGGCCTGCAGAGACAACATGTCACAAAGTCGTAAAGAAAATGGCCAAAAAAGTTAAAAAATCCAAAAAGCCAGTTCAAATTGAAGATTTGGACAACAGTAATCCCAACCATGCGTACTTAATTTGCTTAACTAAAGAACTTAGTGACGTGTTAATAGCCCATGAAAATTGTGACGAATTTTACAAGTGTTCGTTTAGAAAACCGATACCTTTGAAATGTGCACAAAATCTCTTGTTCAACCCTATACATCAGAAATGTGATGATTCTTCGAAAGTTGAGTGCGATGACAGAAACGTTCCCGATAGGCCAGATGCATATAGAAGAAACAACATCCAACCTACAAGAAACAACGTCCAAACCCGTAGTACAATTGTAAAATCTAACAATTTTAAGGATCCAATCAAAATCTGTTCATTTCCAGAGTCTGACGGCATGTTAATACCTCATGAGTCATGTAATAAATTCTTTAAGTGCTTCCATGGTACACCAGTTTCCTTGAAATGCCCAGATAATCTTTTATACAACGATAAGAAGCAATATTGCGACTGGCCTCGAAACGTTAATTGTGATGATAGAATAATTCCCGAAAAACAAGAGGGTGGCAGTGAAATTAATACTTATGTAAATAGCAATAGTGAAGAAAATAACAGCAATGAGACTTCTGGTGAAAACCAAAATAGTAATAGCGACCCTAGTAAAGCTAAAGTCATCTGTGTAATGGAAAACTCTGACGGGGTTTTGATTGCACACGAAAAGTGCAACATGTTCTATAAATGCTCTCATAGGCAACCAATACCATTAAGATGCCCAGAAAATCTTTTATACAACCCAGACAAAGAATATTGTGACTGGCCGATTAACGTAAATTGTGGGGAAAGAATCCTTGAAAAAGATGACGATGTTAAAAGCGACGAAGTAAACAATGACGAAAACGAAATTGATTACGGCGACCCCAGCCAAGCTAATCTTATCTGCATGGTTAATGGTTCCGATGGTGTGATGGTCGCTCATGAAAACTGCAATCAATTTTACAAGTGTCATGACAGGCTTCCAATAGCATTTAAATGCCCTGGCGTTCTTTTATTCAACGCGAGTCTAGGGTACTGTGATTGGCCATCCAACGTTGAATGTGGAAAAAGGTATGTTCCTGATCCTACTGAAGAAGAAGATAATGATTATGGAAGTAATGATGAGATTGGATCTAATAACTATTCTGATCCTACACAAGCAGCTGTAATTTGTGCAGCTGAAAATTCTGACGGAGTAATGATTGCTCATGAGCATTGTAATCAATTCTATAAGTGTTTCGACAGTGCGCCAGTAGCGATGTATTGCCAGCCTAATCTTTTATACAATCCTAATAAGGAATATTGTGATTTTCAATATAATGTTGACTGTAGCACGAGGACAATACCTGGTACTTCTGATGTTGAGGAGGCTAATGAAGAGGCGGACTTACCATGCTCGGGCAAGCAAGATGATTCGATCATTCCTCATGAAAATTGCAATCAGTTTTATAAATGCCTCGGTGGTAAAATATACGCCATGAACTGTCCACCAGGTCTAAACTTCAACGTCGAACTCAAAACCTGTGATTGGCCTAATAACGTAAAATGCGGTGATCGTATAACTGAAGATAAAAATCACAAAATTGCAAAACGCGGACCATCACAACTTCGATTTTTGAAGTGAGAAAGAGTAAAACGCAGTTATAGCAATGAAGTGTGAGTTTGGCAAATTTTCATATAAAATGTGAATTATAAACTGTTACTACGAACTGTAAAATAAAATTATTTCATGTTAAGGGTTATTAAATTTTTTAATACTGTTTTTTTTAATGTTTTTTTAATCTTATTAACAAAATTAAAGCATTTTTTAAAATCAAAAATAACTATTTTATTGTTTCTTTGTGGTCTTACTTTTTACTTTTTTTTTTCAAACTTCACTGCTTGATAACTAGGTCACCAATACACTAAAGGTTAATAATATATGCGTAGTTTATAACTACATAAATATCTATATTATTAACCTTTAGTGTAATTAAGTTAATTAATATTTAGTACTACTTATTCGTTGGTTACGGACCCGCTTTGCAAGCGCGTGGGTGTGGGTTCAATTCATGTACACAATGTGACTTTCTCAATGTCATATGTACTTTCTTAGTTAATGTAAGACACCACTGACTAACGGTGAAGGAAAACATCGTAAGGAAACCTGTATTTTAATAGTCTGAAATTACCAATACTTAGTGAGCAAGCGTGGTGATTAATGCTCAATCCTTCTGTGTATGAGAAGAGGCCTTTTCCCTACTTTGGGACAGTAACAGGCTGATTGATTGGATTTATTAAATACTACTAAACTAAATCAAGTAAAACGCAAGGTAAGTATTTACGAATAAAAGGATCGTCAACGTTTGATTGTCTATTTGTCTAATATTGTTCGTATTTGATCTAGTAAATGGCTCAGTGGAATGTCCAGAACTGTTATGCAAAATAAAGCTACGTGTACTATCTTTTTTTAAATATGTATAATGAAAAATAATGAAAATGAGGCATGAGCCATTGCATGAGCATGAGGTTCGGTTAGCTGCTACCCGGTAAACTTAATGCATAACGCCCAGACTTTATCTTGTATTGCACAAAATTGCAAATAACGACAGCAATAAAATTAAATCCTGATTTTGCCTTAAAAATATTCCTGCAAATTATTGTTTACTTTATTTGGTTTCATAATCTTAACAAAAATCATTTGTTTGAGAAAAAAAATATTGGTTTTATTTGCCACCATGACGAATATAATTTTCCATGTCATACGTAAGCCATCTCAATTTTAAAACTTAACCTTTTAATTTTTTAATGACGAAATAATAATCTAATTATAAACTAAAATCTTTGAAAACTTAAGTCTCAAAGTGATTTACGATAATAAATTTAAAAACTATAGATAAATTATAATCATTGTCATGAAAGATTGAATTTGGACGTATGTGCCATCTCTCGAAACATCAGAACTTCAATCTACATACAAAGCGAAAGATCTAACGTAAAAAGGGCAATGAGAATGCGATAGGTCGGTCCAGGCTGCTTTCTTTATGGGTATCATTACTCAGGCTTGGAGGTATTGCCACCTGAGCTTCCGAGCAATCCTTCCTGCAATGCAGTCTTTCACGTATCTGGCTAAAGTTTTATTTGAGTATTGCCCATAACATGCATGAAAATTAAATTGTAGTTTTTAATAATGAAAGATACTCGTATATCTTACGCCATTTTTGAAAATGAAAAAAGTTTTCAATTAGATGTGTTTTTTTTAATAAATGTATTTTTTAAGATTGTTTCGCAATAAATTTCATTAGAAGAATCGTTCAGTCTACTTTCCATTTATTGATGATTGAACATTGATTGAACATTATAAGACTCTCGAAGTTAAGTTACGGGCCCAATATTTTTGTGATTTGATAGGCCGATTAAAGTAAGTAATTGTTTTTTTTTTTGTTTTGGAACACTTGGCTTCAACTTTGTAGTGTTTTGAAGCCAGTTAGATTTTTCTATTTATTTGTGTTCTAACCTTCTTTTATTTATTACTATATATTTAAGTCGTTGAAATTTTAGTTGATGAATCAGAAAGCGTAAAGCAATTGCTCTTACGTATTCGTATTTTCGTGAAAACACAATTTACCTTAGGTCCACTGTTAAAAAAAATATACATATTAGACATCACTTTCAATAGAAAATAAATCAGTCACTTAATATCGAAGTTTTAATCTTTCAGAATTTCTGGAGTGGAAATTGCAGTCCTCTTCCCGCAAAATAAAGATTTGAATAGAGTGACAGCTCTTTGACTCGACACTAGAACTACTCATGTTATCAGCCGTTCGCAGTGCCATAGAGATGGAGATAAAACATAGAGATGTTTAGTATAGAATATTCAAACCCTTTTCAAACTTTCAAATTTTTAATGAAACAACTTTTTAACGGATATAATTTGCGTTTTTATTTTTATTTAAACGTCAGGATTGTATTATCAAAAATAAAAACGCGAATTATATCCGTTAAAAAGTTGTTTCATTATGTTGAGTGTTCGCGAAAGTTTCAAATTTTTATTTTTTTGGGTTATTTAATTTTTTTATCCTCATTATTTTTTTTACATTTAAATAATAATAAAATATTATAATGAACAACTAACTAAAATATAGTGATTGCTTCGTTGATGTAGTGGTAGCAAGCGCAAATGCTGAGCACGAGGTCCTGGATTTGAGCCGTATGTCGGGCAAAGTGGTAATGGGTTTTTCCTTTAGGAATTTCTTAGAGCACGGAGTCTGGAATTGTGCCCGGTTAATGGCAATAGGCTCGTCCCCTATTATGTGCGACTTATAACATAGCCGGTCAAACGTGGGTGTACTGTATACCTCTCTGCCTGTGCCTATTCCCTTTGGGGAATACAGGTGTGAATCTATGTTACTTTATCTTTGTAGTGAACAAAAATATAGTCATCATTCTATATTCTTTTCAATTATTCTGTACGAACACTAACTCTTTAGATAGGTACTTACTCAAATACTCATTGGTTAGTTTGACAGCTACCTAAACTAAACGTAAAACGTCAAAAACATGTCATTTCAAACTTGCTGAACTCAATTATTGTTTCGTTTGCGTTTCGTTTGTTTCTTGATTTACTCACAAATATTGGATTCTCAAAGAGTTGTTTGTTAATTTAAATATTATTCGTAGAAATGTAACAGAATGTCTGTAAAATGTTATTAACAGACAAATTAATATTTTGTTTATTAAACAAATAATTAATAGTTCGTGTTTGTGATTTCTATGAATTTTATTATTTATTGAATAATCTAAGTTTTTACTTAGCTCTGTATTTGTGATAACATGTCATGTCATGATATTGATTTTTCTAAAACGTTGTGGCTTATTACGATTTTGCAATTACACATACAATAGTTTTAACATAGTTAACTCAGTATAAAGAAGTCTGTTTTACAATGCACAAAAACTCACCTCAAAGCAAATATCTCTAAATACTAACGACATAGATTATAAAAACTTCTGATGTATAACTGTGTTGGTTTTTTCTCTACGGAATACCGATAATAGATCAAAATTTACAAAATATACATTTAAAACATTAAGCCACTGACTCCATAGCTAATACGAGTAACAAAGGCTTGAATGAATCTTTAATAAGAAATTTGCAAAAAAAACTGATACGGATGGGATTTGAACCCACGATCTCCAGCGTACTGTGCCGACGCTCTAACCGCTGAGCCACCGTATCCCATCAGAATCAGTCGAAATGTGCTAAAACATGTAAATTTTTTTTAAAAAAAAGCACTTTGACTGCCAGACAGCAGACACAATGCAAATTCTATTGTTTGCCGGTCACCGGTGACCTCCGTGGCGTTCAAAGGCTTAATGAATCATTAGATCAACAAGTCATTTTACCAATGATTCAATAAATAAATAGCATACAATTTCAGTAACTACTCGTAGAGTACAACAGATCCATAAGTAATCCAAAAATAATAAAAAGCAGGGTAATTGTGATTAAAAACAAACACTATAGTATGTTGATTGATGTCTTGTTGATATACCCACTAGAGTGTTGATCTATTGTAGTTACCTCTTGAGATGGTCAAATCACCAAGATTATGTAATAATTTCTAAGTAAATAATATTATTTTTGGCAAACTTCTGAACAAGGCAATTTGCGCTTGTCAGCATAAAAGAAAAACTGATTGGGCTGCCACGCTCACAATACAACATGAGTGGGTTCAACAAATGAACGGACAAAAAACATTATTGTATTCCACCTTTAGGATATAATGATGGCTAATAAAAATATTGGCTCACCACATGATCTATATCTTAGTTACTTATATTATACTAGCTTCCGACTGACTGCCTCGTTGGTCTAGTGGTAGCTAGCGCGACTGCTGAGCACGAGGTCCTGGGTTCGATCCCCGGGTCGGGCAAAGTGTTATTGGGTTTTTCCATCAGGAAGTTCTCAGTAGCAGCACGGAGTCTGGAATTGTGCCCGGTTAATGGCAATAGGCTCGCCCCCTATTAGATGGGACTTATAACATAGCCGGCGAAACGTGGGTGTACTGCACACCTCTGCCTACCCCCTCTTGGGAATACAGGCGTGAGTCTATAAATAAAAATAAAAAATAAATAATACTAGCTTCCACTCGCGACTTCTTCCGCAAGAATTTCGATAACTGCTAATCCCCCATAATTATTGTTATAATTTGTACCCTAAAACCTGACTTGGTATTTAACAAATATTTCTGCCGAATTTCCACTAAATCTGTTTAGTAGTTTTTACGCCAATGTCTGACAGACAAACAGACAGACAAAGTTTCTAAAAACTACATATTCGGCATCAGTATCGTTCCCCGAACATATTATAGCACTTACTTTTTTCCAAAAATATTCAATGTACAGTTTTTGTTTTGTTACGATTTAATTTGTTACGAGTTTATTTGTTACGATTTTATTATATTTGTGTATAGATAAGTTTTTCAATGTCATAATATATTATACTTTCTTAGTTAGTCTAAGCTATTATATCTAAGTGAGGAAACTAAGCTAGCGTGGTAATTAATGCTCAATCCTTCTCTTTATGAAAAGAGGCCTTTGCAGGGACAGTTACAGGCAGATTTATTATTACTAGAGGTCCAGTCAGTGGTCAAAATTCGACTGTGTTTTTTTTATAAATTTTAGCTATCTGCACTTTTTCTCTAAGTATTAATGCAGTCTGAAGAATGGGTTTTGTACAATTAAATAGAAAAAAACCGTTTACGTAAGTGTAAGTTTGTGAGTACCTAATAATTGAATGAAATAAAATACTACATTCATTTAGCCGACCAATTTATTCAATGGTCTATTGTATATATACCCAGTTTCTTATATTATTACAAGTGATTGACGTTTGTCACCGAAATTGTTTGCCCAAACTCATTTTCTAAAAATTCTGCCTTCTGTAACAAACAAGTCGATCAATCACCTCTGCTTCGTTTTATCTCAAACAATTTGTATTGTTTCAAACTTTGATATTAGATGTGTTTCTACCCGACTACAAAAAAGGAGGGTTATGATTTTAGCAGCCTATGAATATGTATTGAATTATAAATATTCTGTAGGTATTTTTGGTGGCCTCCGACTACAGTATTTTATTTTAAATCTAAGAAGTTTTACACATCCTTTATTAAAGTTCGAAAATTTTGTAAAAAGAAACAATTGTTACAAGCGGGATTTGAACTCGTGACCTACTGGGTAAAGCCCCGTCACTCTGCCACTAAGCTATTCAGCACGCTATTTGGTCACGGGTTCAAATCCCGCTCGTAACATTTTTTTAATTCTACAAACATTTCGAACTTTAGTGTTGTCATAGTAAAAAAAATGTTTTCACACTATTTTTTCATAATAATTACAAAAAAAAATGAAATATTTGTAAGAAATTTCGTTTAAATTAATAATGTAATGCCTCTAGAAGGTTTCCCGTCGCTATATAAAAAGGTTACAGATTTTATTCATGTTCACAGACGAATTTTCCTTTTACATACAATTTTACTACTACAAATATTAACTCCAAATAATTACTAGCCCGCATATAAAATTTTCTCTTTGAATATATTTCACTTAAACCTTCACACGTTTAAATTTGACGTGATTGCTTATTAAGCAAAGAACGATCGGAGTCTATCAAACAGAATTTTCGATATCGAAAACATCGAAAATAGGTGTTGATTTATTCCGACATTAAATTTGACAGTTTAAAGGCACTCTAAAGGAATATTATATTTGTATCATTTTACTGGTGTTAGGGTTGGCATTTAAAAACTACAAGTTGCCCACATGAACTATTAACTTCGGCCGTATATTTATTCATAAGTCACTTTTTAAATCTTATGATTAAAAATCTAATCGTGAACATGTCTGATGATTTCTTAATTCTTGATTTTTTGATTTTATTGTTTTTTTTTCAAATAAAATGCTTCTTTATTATTTTCTTTTCTTTCACTGGCTCTGGATCGAAAGACGTGGCAATGGCAATCAGGGGGAGACCCCTGAGGCCAGTAATGGGCTGATAATATGAACTAACAGTAACAGTAAAATGCTCTATAGTTTATGTGAAAAAAGTAATCTAAGTAACAAACCAAAATATTTAACTAAATCGCTGTAGCTATTTTTGGTTTATATTTAGTTTTCGATAGCAGTGACAACCCTAATTCCGACAAAATAATTTAATATTTTATTAGTCACCAATAAAATGAATCATTCTTTGATAGGCACCCTAAGATAACAAATGCGTCTTACAAATCTAAGACAACAGCAAATTGATTCTGATAACTAAAATGGAAATTCCTGCGTACGAGGAGTTTTTAAAACAGATGAAAATCAACTTGTGGCTCATGGGAATCCCCTATGGTGATTCTAAGATTCACCTGAGATTCTTTGCCTTACAATTGCAACTTGTCCTGATGGTGATATTCGAAATATCATTCTTTGTTTCAAGAATATCACCAGAAAACTTTCTTGAGCTCACACAATTAGCTCCGTGCATTTGCGTTGGGATTTTATCAGCACTAAAAGTATTAGCCATGTCGCAAAAGAGGAAGAAAATGGCCGAACTGACTGAAAGCCTTAGCAAGCTTTACCAGAGTATTCTAAAAGATGACAAAAAGAGAGATCTTGTGAGAAAAGACCTACTTCTCGTAAATTTTCTAATGAAGTATTTTTTCATTTTAAATCTTGTACTTATTTCTGTTTATAATTTTTCGACTCTTGTTATAATGTTGTATAATTATTTGACTAAACATGAAGTGATATTTAAATTGCCTTACGCCATATTGGTGCCATTCTCAACTGATTCCTGGCTCCCGTGGACAGTGGTCTACACTCATTCAATTATGTGCGGTGAGTTGAATCACTATAGGATTTTCTTTGAGTATTGATACTTCTGAATATTCAAATTTCTTGATCCTTTCCAGAAGGCTCTCACAACCACAAATTAAAATCAAACATCAAAGGCAAATTCTTGCCTAGTTTTTGATCTAGTTTTTTTTTGGTTTCAGGTTTTATTTGTGTACTCTTTTATACAACAGTAGATGGTCTTTATTTTGTGTTGACCTCTCACGTTTGTGCGAATTTCAGTGTAATCAGTAATATGATAGAAAGTTTAGATGTTACAAATGTGGACCAAATAGGACACATTGTAAAACAACATCAGTATATTTTAAAGTAAGTAATTTCAGTTTTTTGAGTTTTTATCCATTTATGAAAGTTGTCACGACTGAAATCGTTTGCTTCATACACGAAAAATATGAACATTCATGAGCGTATTTTGACATAATCATGACCCAAAATAGATACAGAAATCTTATGCAAATCTCGTTTTTTTTTAACTTTAACCTTTTTACTCAGTTAACAATATATAACCTTTAATCAAAAACAGAAATTCAACCTCAAAATATAACATGAGAAAAACTAATTAATCTCATTTTCTTTCTGGTTTGTCTTTCTTTCTATCCATAATTTAGCTAGATAAGTTATTTATTCTACCACGCTCCGACACAAATCCAAGCAGTTTTGATTATGTACCATGAAAATACTTATTTTATGATCTCCACGACAAAACATTTTGTCTTTATTTCCCTAGAGAGTTATACAGAGGTGATTATTTTAAGTCTCATGGCTTTTTTGCAATTTTCTGGGTATAGTTCAAACACCATAACTTAATTATAAAGGACATCGTCACTATAATATCGTTCGTGGAGATAGTCCTTTAGTCGGACCTAAGAATCACAAATCTTCTGCAAAATCTTTTGCATGGCACTTCTAGAGCAAGGAAACCAATTCGCATTCCATTTACCTCAAAGTCTTATTCTTAAAATCTACTCGATCTTATTCTTCTTCTTCTTACGTCGCCTCTTCTTTACACAAGAGGCTCTCAGTTTCGTTTATTCTTTTATTTTTAACAGCTGAAACAGTTCTTCTACGCTAACTACACCAGCCCACTCTCTGACGTTTCTAAGCTACGATATTCTCTTTCTTTCTGCATGTCGTCTCCTCTATTTTGATTTCTCATTTCTTCAATTAAATTACATTTAAAATACATATATATATAAAAAATAAAAATATACATTCTAAAATATAAAATATAGTAGCCCTCTGGTATCGAGAACTATTTTGATCATTATTATGTTTGTGCAACTATGGGATACTATCTTTAATTAGAATAATAGCAGAAAGTAAAACATCATACCGTACATTTTTATAAAATTTCAGACTAGCAGAAGATTTGGAAGATATTTTTACTGCAGCCAATCTGTTTAATGTGATGATCGGTTCTTTGGAGATATGCGCGCTCGGATTTAATTTAACGGTAAATTTAATTTGTCAGATATTTGCTTTAAGGTCGTGTTGAAGCAATGGTTACGAATCTACTTTGCAAGATGGATGTAGATTCCAATCATGTTCCAATAATGTAGTAATGTAACTTTTTTAATATCATAATTATGCATTTTTGAAGACTCTTAAATCTATCTAAGATACTACTGACTAACGAAGGAAAATATCGTGATGAAATCTCGGCTATTAGTCTGATGTCGCCAAATGCACTGAGCTTTCGAATTCTTGTGACATCTATCAATTATTAGAGTGATGACAGGCATATAGCGTACCTGTAACGTAGCATTTATATTTTTAGATTTTCCAACGAACGCTGTATTGTCGATTAGTAGATTTTCTTTTTCATTGTACAACACATAAGATAATAGTAAACAAGTGTAAAGGAAACGCGAAATTGATCCTTGGTGCGTTTTTACGAAGTCATTAATGTCCATGTCGGTCCCGTGTGGTTTCCGGCTTAAGAATAGAACCACTCCTACTCTTCCCGCGGGTGTCGTAAGAAGCGACAAAGGGAAAATCTAGAAGAAAGGCAGCAGCATCCGTGTAGTAGCAACCATTTGCTACTGCGATCGCCAACCCAGCTTGCCCGGCGGCGTGGCGATTAGGCAAACACCTTCTAATGAGCGCACAAAAGTGATACGTATGAAAAGTGTAGAGCGGTAGAGCTATGAACTGAGACAGGATATGTATGAATGTATACCAGGCCACTCAGAAAGTTTTGCGAAAAAAAGTTTTTATGTATAAGACACTGGCCACTTGTAAGAGGTGTCCTGCGGAGGACTAGATTTTTTTTTCAATTAGTTCAGACGCATGAAACTTTGTGTAGAGGCTGGTGGAGAGTTCTTTGAGTTTTTTTTTTCATAGAGGTTGGTTTTTTAGTTATACAAAACTTTCTGAGTGTCCCACGTATGTAATGTCCATGATAATTATATTTTTTTATAGACGGGGAGCTGGGAGCAAATTCCAGGCTGCGTACTTTTCCTCCTGTCTGTGCTTCTGCAAATTCTAATGATGAGCGTTTTCGGCGAAAATCTTATAAGAGAGGTAACAAAAAGCGATGGAATGAAAATTTAATTAATGCTAACTGGAATAATTAATTAATGATCCTGATTATGTATTTAGAGCGAGAAAATTGGCGACGCAGCGTTTCTATGTAAATGGTACGAGATGGATAATAAAACGAAAAAGACGATTTTAACGATAATGATTAGGTAAGAAAATTACTATATTTAACTAAGTTTTTGATGGCGCGGGCGGCACCTTGGGGTATTCTGCAAAAACCGTTGTCGTCATTTGAAAAAAAAAATTAAAGCTTTGAGATAGTCGGATAAACATTATGGTTTGTACTTCTTTCGTAATAAAAAAAAAATCTGTATTTATATGTATGTATATTGTTAGGTATACAATTTTAACAATGCCCGACGATAAAAGAGAGGTGTTACAAGTAAAACTATGTATCTGTGTGTCTGTAGTATCGTAGCTCCCAAACGGATGAACCAATTTTGATTTAGTTCTTTAAAATAAATTAACAATACCTAGTCTCTTCGGATAAAAAAAATAAGAGGACTTAAGTACTTACGTATCGGAGGTTTTTAATTTTTTTAACAATAAATGTTGTTTAAGGTCAAAAAAGGCTTCACGATTGACTGCTTATAAATTCTCTACAATAAGTTATGCAAGTTTTACTAAGGTAAGAAAACGTAATGTTATTATATAAGTACGTCTCTTTTTAAATTTCTAAAGAAATTTAATTATTTAATAAGCTAACATGTAAAAAAATTTAAAAAAATCTAAAGAAGTTTATTTAATAATCATTAAGTATAAAAATCTATTTTATTTCAGATTATAAGTACATCGTGGTCATACTTTACAATATTAAGAACTGTGTACAAGGCGCCAGAAACCTCACCTATAAACTAAACTTAGCCAAACATTAGATTTTTTTTAAATGCATAATATTTTTGTCTGTGTCCTCTTTGGGTGTAATTTTTAACTAAGAACTCAATCCAGCCATGAAACAGTTGCGTAATGGCACATGGTATTGTTCCAACGCGAGCGTTGAATTAATTCTTATATAAATTGGGATTGGGATCGTAGTTTAAGAATAGCCACCCAGAAATTAGAATTTAGGAGTAAAGAAACCATAAGATATTTTTTTTTAAATATCAATGTGTTACATAATTAATTATCCATAATTATCCAGTAGGTATTTGAAGGTTTCCCCCCGAAAAAAAAAAAAAAAAAAGTTATTATCACGGACACGAACGGTGCACCACTTTGCCATCAAAATGCTTTGAAAGGCGCTACGTGCATAGGGGCGGGGCTAGCGCTACATTCGGACGCCGGGTGCAAGCGATTCTAACATTAAGAGTGGTGCACCAGCTTTGTCCACGATAGTACCTACTGAAAATTAAAAAAAAAACTTTAATGTTAAAGCTTCCTAACAATGAGACCCGTTTCAAGATAAGCTATCCTTCGCATTTCCTGCCTATTCATGTGGACTAGACATTACTTACCTATTTGATAACTATGTTATTTTTAATAGGTATTTGAAAATCACAACAATACATGTCGCCTTAAGATAAGGACACAAACACATAATAGGTACGTCATTTTATATTATTAAAATTATCTATTACAATGCACAAACACGTATATCAATTAGTAGTGATAAGAAATGAAAAAAATGTGTAAACAATAATAGGATTAATATATTAAATGCAATATTAATCTACGATAACAAATAAAAAATTACTATGTTTTTTTATATTGTAAAGTCAATAATAAATTAAACAACACTTAATACTGAATAGTGAGTTATGGTAAGACCGGTGTTGGGAATGGTGTAGTCTGGTTACGGTAACCACTTGTAAGCGTGGCTCACTGTGAGCGGTTTAGCTTGACGAGGACACCAGTTTCTTTCAGTCTAGTGGCTCAGTCCACTCCATGGTGCGTGAAGACGGTCAATAGGGTTATCAGTGAAAAAGGCCTCTTACATTATTATTTTATTTATAGAACAAGTAACAATGACTCAAATGTGTTAGTAACAACATCTTAATAATTATGTTAGTAATTCTATTCTATACTTAACATAGATTCACCACGAGTACTCAGTACTGAGGTAGACAGCTTGCAGCAGCGGTTCACAAATACGCAGTCCAGTCTGCTCGCGATATACCGCAGTGTAATGTTGGGGCTGGCCCGAACCCGGCGCACCAGGGAGGCACACCTTTTTTGCATAGTAGCTATTGTATAAGGATTAAAATATAGTTTAATTTAAATAATTAAAATGTAAAGGGAGGACTCTAGGAGAGAAATTGTCTCAAATTTAGAAGGGCTGACTTGAGACTGCTCGTGCTTTTTCGCTAGAGAGTAGAGTCGCTTTCAAAGCATGATACTTTGACGCTACTATGTTTTGTGGGCCAGAAGTAATTCAATCTTGCAGGTTGAGGATCTATAGTTCCAACCTACGAGAAATATACAAGTTCTAATCGAAATGTTTGTTGAGATATTAAAATTATTTAACGAAGTAAAGAGTTTTATTTTAATCTGTTTGTATTTTCTTTCTTAGAGTTTCAAACTACTTGAGAAAATAAACTATAAAATAAATCTAAGGATAAATGATATTTTCCAAAAGGGTAAAATCATTTTAAAAATTTAGATGTTTCAACTTTGGTAAATGAAACTGTATTTTGTAAAGGAGTGAACAGATAATCAGTTGACATTGTCAAATTAAGTAGTTTTATGATTGTCCTTCAGCGCTGTGTCGCGGGTTTGATCCTTGCACGAGGTTTATTTGTGAATCAACCGATATTTAATTTATATCGGGTGTTTGTCCATGTTCAATAAGTTAGCAACTATACCGATTGCATGTTTCAGGAGATAATACTATTTCGAGGTTAAAAAACAAATTTCAACAATTCAAAATATACTGTATTGGATATAATAACTTTAGTGAGTCATACTAATACACTATTAATACTCACGGATTGATTCCGGGCATGCCCGATGGGTGCGCCGAATGGACTCCATTTGGATCCGAAACTATTCGTGCATTCCCAAAGTCAATCCGTGACGTAAAGCAGGCACTGTTATTCTATGATACCACTCTATCGCAGAATTTCGTATTATATTGCGTATTACCCCAGTCGAGCCTATAAAACCAGCATGGGGTTATCGCTTAAATAAATTTATCTAAAATAAATATTACTATTATTAATAATATTACACGTCCTAGGCGTAAAAAGAGATTTGAAATATCGACTGACTCTGATGGCATACGGTGGCTCAGCGGTTAGAGCGTCGGCACGGTACGCCGAAGATCGTGGGTTTAAATCCCGTCCGTATCAGTTGTTTTTACAAATTTCTTAGATAATTATATAAAATAAATATTACCTAAGCCTTTTAATACTTTGTAAAACACCAAAGCCCTTAGGTATTATAATATTTGAGATATCGCCACACACCACACAAGTCATAAGGCACAGTTATTACAGTTGTTCGAAACTTGGGCTTAAAATCATTATTTTGTTGTAACAAATGGCAATTAACCGATATTAAGGCCACCTGCTTCTTGGTTGATGTGAAATATTACCCCCGGGATACACCAACTTTCCAAGTACATCACGATTATTTTTCTGGGTTTATCGGAAGTTTGTTAATATTCTTCTTTCGTGATGTTTCCTTAATCATTTTGAATTAGCTATGTTTAAAAAAAGTAATATTATCAGGCGTCAGACAGATGACAGGTGGCAATCTAAATTAGTAGGTCCCCTAGAGGAAAAAATAATGTTGTCCCTCATTTGGAGGATTGGCCTGGACAGAGAGGAGTTGAGGAAGAGGAGGCCTTTGCCTTGCAGTGTGAAATGTTTGTCTAATAATTAATGAGAATAATAATAACTTTTCAACCATGGTATATGACAAAAAAATCGTGTGAGTTCACAAATTTTTGTTAATTACTACAACAATTAATTGATTTACCGTACAAACATTCACCTCCCATTTTACTATTAATTTCATGTTTACAGCTTCAGTGGTTTAGAATTTGCGTTCATAATTCAGTCAGTCAGTCAGGACTAGTTAACTAATTCTAGGTATAGATAGATCATAGATGATAATTACCTATTCTATTATTTGGCGGCAAAACGTGGGAGTATTGAATACTTTTCCTATAATACAGGCGTGAGTCTAAATTATGTTTACCTATTCTTACCAAAAATACCAATAAGTACCTTTAAATTGCATAAATTGAAATATTAAACGATAACTTAGCTCTAAATATTAAGGCCAGATAGCCGTACTATTAAGTTTAATCCATCGACTTGTCCTATTCACAACTAAGATTGGCTTCTCCCAAGGGCAACTGCCAAATGAATTATCTTAGTTTGCCACCTTGGCTGCAAACATTTAATAAGCCATTTTAGTACCTATTCTTGCTCCAAAATGTCTTTTCTTATTTATCAGGTACATAATCTATGGACGAATTCATACCTAGCAAACGTGAGCGGACCGTGTCCGCACAGACACAAACCGTCATTGTCGACAATCAGGTGCAGGCAACGATACGATACGCCCAGTAGGTACGAGGATTTTTGTATGAGTATTTCTTTAATGCAGCAAATAATCGTCAAAATCGGTTCATTAACCTGTTCATTACTGCGTGTGTACATTTTAATTAATTAATTTTTGGAGTCCGAATTAATCCGGAACGAAATATAACCTATTCCAAATTAAATTATTTAGTTACCTAATGGCTTTTATTAAATGAGTGACCACTTGAAACGTTTATATCGTAATCAAAATCTATCAATTAAATTGATGGAATATTCCATTGCTAATCTATTATCTGTTGATTGATCATAATTGACATTCTGATTTACTGGGTGTGGTGTGTATATACAAATTTTAACACGATTGTCAAACGCGGTGCGGCGCGGCGCTGCGGTTTTATTGTTTAAAATAAAGCTAGTTACTGTATATTACAATAGTTTCTATCAAAAGCCACTCTTTCATTTTATTAATAAATAGAATAAGAAAAAAAATTCTAGGTATTTGTGCATTCTGGCGGGAGTACGGTGAATGCGCCAGTGGAACCCATACTTTTGCCTAGAGGTTCGTGGAGTAACACTGCGTGGTTTCTAGTCTGTGCGAGTTAGACATACCCTCTCATCAGCCCCTGGTGATGGCCCACCTAGGATATTTTTTGGCACTAGGCGTAGAACAGAAATGTTTTTTTAAATATTGTATCTATATATAACTTATATATATATTTATATATACCTAACTTTTCTTTGTAGTTTCGCTCACCATTTACCTTACTCTACAGTTCTCAATAATATATAATTATAATTTAACCCTGTAATATCAATTCGTTTTTATGTTTTACGAACTTCATAATATATGCTAAGATTGTACGAATACCAAACTTACGCTGCGCCGCGCCATGTCGTAAGTATTTATTCTCGAAACAACTGCATAAAACGCAGCAACTAAAAAAGTGTATCGTAAATTAAATAAATATAAGGTCCAACAAAACACGACTTTTATTAGCACAAAAAGAGAGTTAATAAGGGGAAATAATTAGATTTCATTTCTTCCACAGTCCACTTAGTAAAGTGGACTACGTGACTGCAATTGCACAGTGTTCTCTTAAGGAGTCTAGTCTTAGAAAAAGTGCAATTCAAGGCCAAATTAAACTATTGTTAAGTGTGTTCAGAACATGAGAGTGTAATTTAATACTGTGCAAAAAGCCTCTTATTTTTGTAAACTTTCCAGAATTACTGCATCTTTATTTTCTGTTTGAATATTCTTTAACCCGAACTTTCTGATTGTACAAATATAGTTATTTGTTAAACATAATTATTAAATTTATTCTAACTTGATCAGGGGTACCAACCGGCTGGATTTGAATTTCTAGATTTAAATAAATATCTTTACATAAAATTTGAAAATTGTAAAGATATTATATAATATCTTATAGATTAATAAGAGAATTTATAAGGTAGAAAATCATCAGAATTTAAACTTTTATTAAAGGAAATTATTTTATACAATAAAATATTGAAAAATAAATCATCCCCGCGCTCACTATACCTACCTTGTCTCGTTTGTAATGCGAACCGCGGTAAAATTTGCGCGGCGCATAATATTTTGTGCTTTTATTTAGCTAACTGCTAAAATGTCCGCACTTCATTGCGAATGTCCGGCTTTTTGTCAGGGCTTTTCACAAAATGGTAACCCTAAACTCTATGGAAATTCATATTCAATAGACTGTTTGTAAAAAATACAAATGTTGGTTCTTGATAAATTTAAATAAATCTGCAGCTAAGTAATTTGAGTCTCTCGGTATGAATAATTTATTCATTATCTGAGAGCCAAGATTTCTTAAATCCTTAAAAATAAAACTAGATAGATAGTTTCTTCAGTGTCATAGAGTTGACGTTAAGTTAGGTTAGGCGCATGGCAACCGCGCAAAGCTAGTGCCAACTGTTTGCCCATAGGTTGAGATGTGATTTTTTTTTAATGCGCACAAAACTTTCAGGGCCTAAAGTTTTGGTTTTATGATTAACCTTAATAATTATCCTAGTAGGTATCTATACAGCCTTATTTTCTAACAATAAATTCCACATCATTATAGCATTCAACCGGAGGCTATATTTAAACAACCCAATTACAGAATAAATAACAATAAAATCCATGTTTATTCTGCTTCCATGGTTTTGTTATTATAATCAATAATTTTGTTTTTCTATGAAAAGTACATTTTAATAACTTGTAACAATTCTCTCTCTCTCTTACTATGAACTTAAAAAATACTTAATTATGAAGTATTATTACAGAACAATTATTACAATTATGATGCAAAAAACAATTAGATATTTTTATTTTCTTTCAATATTTGACCGTCTTAAGTCACTGAATGTCAATTAGCACGCTATTGTTGAGGCTAGAACTATTAACTTAAACACTCAATTATGAAGTCTAGTCAGTACTGAAATCCAAGAATATTGAACTTATTTGATTCGTCGCTGACCTCCTAAATCAATCACGAATTTACGATGTGAAAAACAATATAATTTTTTATATTGTTTCAATATTTGAGCGTCCTAACACACTGAATGTCAAGGTCAATGTAATAAATACCTACTTATACTAAAAATAACATAAATACGCCTACATTTGTTTGAAGGGTTTGTAGCCTACATTTCATAAATAAGTAATAAAAAAACTTAAAATCACTATTAATTTATAATAAGTTAGCTAGCTTAGTTGTTTGTTCGTTGTCTGACAAGTCTCACGTACGAACCCAAGGCATGCACCTCTGATTTCGGAAGTTTGTGCATTTATAATATTATAGTAATCGACCTTTTTTAGATAATCAGCCTTTTTTTGTGGCCTTGCGGAGTAAAAAATGTTCCTAAAGCATACCGTACGTTATGTAACTTATGGTTATGTCGGACTCGCACCCACTAAAAACATCTCCCCCCTGCGTGTTCTTCGCTCTGTATCGGACGGGGCCGGGTACTGCTAGCGCGCTTCGCAGCCCCGATGATCTGACCTAGGACTTCGCTCAGCAGTCGCGACTACTAAACCAATGAGGCAGTCTCAATTACTAAATAAATACCTATATAAGTAGAACTAATAATATCTCAGTAAAACCTAAACCAAAGATCAGACAGCAGTCTTAGTAAATTAAATTAATTTTAAACTTTAAATTTAAAATGTAAAAGTAAATCTTATTAATTAACGATTCGCATATAAAATTTAATTAGCTACTAGTCTACTTATTTATTCGCTGGTGTAATAATTTTACACAATATCAAATTTTAATTACTTCTCGTACAATGATATTGAACAATGGCACTCGAGCTGATCAACCATAAATGAATTATGATTGAATAGGTGTCACCGTTGAGTATTAGATTAATTTGATATCTTTTCATTTATAATCATTATGTACGAACTAATGACGTTGCTATTTGACGTATTTAAACTGGTTTATTTAAAATGGTATGATAATGTCCTCATGACCAAATTTCGGTCTCAACAGCTAATCTCTTCTCTTGTTTAATCAGTTATCTGCAGAAATAAAGAATTGTGAAAACATTGATATTTTTAAATCTTAATTGAGGAATTATATAACATCAATTGATTAGACCAAATAATGATTATAATGTAATTAAGTTATTATGTATGTATTCTTGTCTTATTTATTTTTTTATTATTTGAAGAAACACATTATCTTAATGTAAATGTATCATCATTTATACAAGAGGCAAATTAAATTGTAATCTAAAATGGATTATCTATTTCTTATTGTAAAAGGACTGAGAAGTTCTTGCAAGGAATAAATTTCTTTAAACCGAATCTCAACTGAGATAAGCCAACTACATAGCAAATTTTATTGTGCACAAGTTTGTGCGCAAACAATGGTCCACTATCTATTGCCTTACTCTCATTGGCGGACGGCAATTCAACACGACAGGAGAGAGATCAAGCGGACCAACGGTTTTTCTTGTATTCCGAGATACGGAAGAAGTGATAATTAATTTATAATGCCCATATCTTACGAAAAGTCATAGGTGTGTATGTGTCTTGGGTTCGAACCTCTGATCTTTAAGTCAGTCATTCCACTTCACTATATTTTAAGGTATCAAAATCTTATGGTAGTTGATACTCTTGGGAAGAGGTAAGAGATATTAATGAGATATCCAAAGTTTCCTGAAAGTGCCTTCTTCAGAAGCCCGCCAGCGAGGATTCGTAAGACCATATTTCCTCTTCTTACGATCTGCAATATAAAACTTTCTTATTTTATTGATTTCAATATGTCACAGAACGCGGCACGAGACAAATTTCTTTTCAAAATCAAATTTCCGAGCAACGAATGGCGTATGAGTTGAACTTGTGCCAATATTTTATTTAAATCACCCAAAGTTTCTTCGCTCACCAAGAAACATTGAACGGTTTATTTTAAAATACTATTTTCTTTTTGTTAGTCGTCACAGTAGCGTTCAAAAAACGGGTTTCCAGAATACGTGCAGGCAAGGTTGACAAGGAAAATTATTTTACTCAATTTTTCTTCGATACTGTCATATTTTTTTTTTCAGTTGCGGTTTACTAAGGCCGCAACAACACGAGCTTCGCTCAAACCCATAGGAGCGGCGCCTCCTCGGGGTTCCACTTAGCTTCACCGTGGGAGACCAAACCATGGCTACTAATCCCTCCAGCCACGACAAGGCTAGAATTCCTTTGGGACCCCGGTTAATTTTTAACCTAAGTGTAAATAATCTAGGCACATCCTAGGACAAGAAAGATTTCTTTTTAACTATACCTAAAAAATATTCTTAGGTATTCGTAAAACCTGGATCACTAAGAATGTGACTATAGACTAATTAAGACTCTAGCATTATTATTACATGAATATTTTTTTGTATAAGTAATTTATAGGGTAAAGAATAAATTCTAGTATGCCGAGAGCCTGTGCATGTACGCTCAACTAAAAATCTCAACACTTATTATGTAATATTATGTATTTATATTAATGTGAAGGTACAGTACAATAAGTAGTTATTACACGTTGACCGTATGTATATTTTTTCTCTTTAGTATTGGGCTGTAGAGCAAATATTGTTTAGAAAGACAAATATTTACACATGGCGAGTGCAAACAATAGCAGTAACTGACCGAGATAGGGTACAAGCGAACCATCTATTGTTACATAGTATGTACGTTGCGCACACATGATATAGTCTCTCGATATATTGATTATAATATAGTCTGTCAGTCTTGTTGTGCTCAGGCTATTATGCGTATAAGTATTGTGTTCGCACCCTAATACGATATACTCTAGCTTATACAAAATTGTTATGATAATAACAATTGAAGATTGGTTTTGAATAATTGAAATACTGGGTACTGGTATTTTAAATTCCTAAAGAAAAAATCCTGAGGTATTTATCGTATCTTTTATCTGTTTTAATACATGGAATATTTTCTAAAGGAAAGAGATCCGGGCCTTTGGAGGTGCACACAGGTCCAATCAAAATAAAAAAAACGTAAAAACAAGGCCAGCTTTTCGTTATCTGCCTTCAAAGCCATTGCTTTCAAACTTAATAAAAACAATGTTCTGTGAATAGATATAGTTTATTATTTTTCATTGCATGGTTAAAGAACCGAGTTCCACTATAATAAATTACCAGTTCATGTGAATTGTTAAACTAAAAAAATGTAATTAAATAACATGATAAGTAAAAGATAATTCATTTTAAATCTTATTGATTATAAGATTATATATCTTGATTATAACACATTATAGTAATTTACATGCATTTTAGATTGATGTGTATGGTGATTTATTATGACGTGATTAAAAATCACAATCGTAATTTGTAAGTCGTTAATCTTCTTAAATAAATAATAATAGCAATCAATCATTGTGTTTTTATTGTGTATTGAACACGTTTTTATTTATTTTGCGCGGTATTCTAAATATTTGCAAAGTTAAAAGTACTTAACTAATGTTGAGATTTATTAAGTTTGCTAGTTACTAACTGATATCTTCCGTTTCGAAGATAACCAGAAACAAATATTCAGTTCATTCTTAATAGCAAAATAATATTTTTCCAAGTATATGCGATTAACTAACACAGGATAAGAAAGATGACAAAAAAGTGCTACCTACTCCGCAGCTGGTAGATTACGTGGATGATAATGAAGATGGCTAATTAATTGGTGTTATTCGCTCAAATATGATTATTATCTGATGACTAGTATTTGATTCCCCTATTAATCAAATCAAATCGATTGACAAAACAGATATAATTTCGTTCCATATTAGACTTATCATATGTACTGATTAAGCATTTTGATGAGCCAAGTATTAATGTCGAACCTATCGAATTAAATCACAAAATACCTAAAAAGATTTGCTAATTAATATTCCTCAATACTACAGGTAGTTTGTGTAATACTTACTTATCTAGTACATCATATATCTGTTCAACTTATCAGATATAAGATATGGGGTAAAGATATTTATGTATTAGAAAAATTAGGAGGAATAAAGAAAATAAAATAAGAAACCGAAAATTTGAAACCGTACTTTTGGCCACAAAATATTTACCTCAGTAGTGCAAATCCAACCGTAGTCACCGCTCACGACTGGCCCAGAAACTAGAACTGACATCTACCCTGACATCAGAGATGGTAATTACAAATCGTTTTCCTGACATTTTGATTAGACTTTGATCATAGTTTGTCTTTAAACAACAATAAAATATTTATTTTCTATTACACGTAGTCTTAACTAGTTCAAATAAACTTAGCCAGATAATAATCAATATTTGTAAGGCGCCTATGCCTCATGAAGTTTATAATAAGGAATATACATTTTACGACATCTATCAGATTGCTCAAAAGTATTATATCATGTCTCATAATTTTACTTCTAATAATGATTCCTACCTCTTCATATATCTGCCTATATTGTTTTTTTGACAATTGATACTCATCTGAATATGAACTTAGATTAATAATCCTTAATTGACAATCCAAAATATTATAAGTACGAAGATCATCTTTCCATTCTTTCGACGTGGCCCAGCCAATGCAGTCTGAGCGATTTCGCTTCCGCTTCTTTCGATTTCAGTAATTGGCGAGAACCGTGGAGTGGAGGAATCTCGTATCGTCATGACAAGCTTTGGGTCGGTGAGCCAACGGAGTATGTTAGTAAGTAAGATCATCTTTCGAAAATCTATTTGCATTATTTTCATTACTGTCTGAATTTATTTATTTATACAGGCTATTTACCATTGCTTATGATAAGATTATGAGGATGCAACAAATATGTATAGTCTAGTGTAAAAGTGTAAGTGTAAATTGCGCCTATCTATAACTTATCGTAAGGCATAAGCTTATTATATAGTAATTATTATCAAGTAAAGCCGTTGGTACTGCGCCTGATCTGTCTCCGATCGTGTCGGATTGCCGTCCCATTGGATTATGGCAGTGAGGAATTAGAGAGCGCATCTGTGTTTGCGCACACACTTGTGCACTATAATATCTATTGCGTCGTTCAGCAGCTAATCTCCGTTGAGATTGGCCACTGGGAATGATAATCGGTCAGGAGGAATTTATGCCACTTTGTGCAGCTGTGCATAATGTGTAAAATCCACAACTTATTGTTTTACATCATAAATTAGTGGATTAATATTATTCAAGAAAATGGAATCAGTAAATATTGTTCAACTTAAAGTAACTAATGAATAAGGAATAATAATACAAACAATTTTATGCTGATTATTTATTTCTTCTTATTAATTTAGAAAGGATATCTTCTTTTAGTGTCAAGTTTTAGTGTCTTGTTTACAGATCTGGAATGTACCGCACATTCCAGATCTGTAAACAAGAAAAAGTGTATTTAGCAAAAATAGGTCACGAAAACGTGCTTTAGTGTCCACGACTTTGTCCGCGTAGATTTCAGGTTTTACATCCCATATTTTAACCGCTTAGGGGTGGAATTTCCAAAAATAATCCTTAGTACACCCCCTTCCTTTCCTTAGTACTATATAAACAATATTTTCACCAAATTTCAAGTCTCTAGGTCCATTGGCATAGGCAATATATGTATAGATTACGGTAATATTATAATTATAATATATGGCAAAGTCGACAACAAAACATTAATTTTGTAATTTCCTCAGGTAGTAATCAACCAAAACACTAGTTTAAATATTGTTAAAATATCTTCAAATTTACACTCACCCCCTTTTGTTAAGGTCGTCGTTGCCCATATGGAATTCACGGCCACGGCAATTGTTCCAAGTGATCTGCAGAGAGCTGGAGCACTGCTTCCCTATCAGGTGGTTGTAAGTTACACTAGCGGCGAAGAATTCCCAGGCACGGTTGTGATTGCAGATGTTGGTGAGGCATCCAGGTTGGGAGATTCCACCATTTGGGTAGAAGTCAGCATCCGCCACGTTGGAACCAATACCAAGACCACCAACGGTATAGCCACCGTCGGTATGAATGGCCTCAACGTAGACACCATCAGAAGGGCGGACGCGGTTAGAGTTGTAACTCCATAGAGGACCAGCAGGGTCTAAAGCTAGAGAGCAAAGAATTTTGTTAGTTTTATTTTTTTTAAAGCATGTAAGTCTAGTTGACGGTTAGTATTTATGATTTCATTTAAGCTGCTTTTAAGTGCATTTAAATTTAGGTATATGATTGTCTCAATAGAAAATAATACTAATTGCAACATTTGGTTTTAGATATGTAAGATTTTATTTAAACAGAGTTAAAGTTGTACCTGTTACACGACGAACTCTTCCACTAAGTTGTCTACCAGCATTACCGACAACGTGAGCGCCCAAACTGAAGCCAACAAGGTGCATTTGGTTGTAGGATTGACCAGTTGTGCTTTGCAAGAAAGCAAGGAACTGTCCAAGAGCTCGGCCAACATCGGGCACCCCTCTTACAGCACTCACATAGTCATTCAAAGCGAGCCTTCTCCAGTCTAGGACGATGACGTTAGCGTCTGCTTTACCAAGGTACGCTGTAATAAAAAAAAAAGAATAATACATAGGTATTTGTGTAAGAAACTTTTAAAGGTGATTTGGGTCATTTAGTTGAACTCAGTGTTTATTTAGAATTACAGATCTTAGTTTTATTCTTTTTGTACCCATCTTCTCAAGATAATGTATGTAATACTAAGAATCAAGATTTGGTTAAACCAAATATAGGTTAGGATAGGATTTTGAAGTGGCAACCTACATATAAATCTAATTTTAAACATATCGGTTTCTTTCCTTTGAATGACATAGTCAGTAAAGAGTGAAATTATTTTATTCGACTTCAAAAAAGAAAGTAGTATATTCTTTTTGGGGCACCTATATTACACAATATTTTCGGAAATTCTGAACCGATTTTGATGATATTTTTATACAATAGGTATACCTACTCTATACTTATACCCGTCACTATATAGTGTTCCTTGTAAATGTTGTCATGATTTGATGATGCACATTGGAGATACAGAATGTAACTCCTCATCGGATGGTCACAAATATTTGAAATACAGAAAACTACCTATTGGTGAGATAATTAATTATATTTATAATACCATCTCTGATGACAGGGTTGATATCGGTGTTCTGGTTACTGAGCCAGCCGTGAACGATGACCACGGTAGGCCATGCAGCATTGAAGTTGGAATTTCTAATGGAGTTGGCATTGTTTATCGTTAACGTCTGCGATGATCTTGGGTTGCGTCTGTAATTTGATGTGTCAATTACTATATTATCGAATTTCGCTACATCACTCTCCGGTCGGGTTGCCATGCCGTCTCGTACTATGAGAGTAGGGGAATAGAAAAAGCACCGGTGTTTGTGCTCTCATCCGTAGTCAACTAATTGTCGTTGAGATTGGTCTTTGTGACTGAAATTTGATTAAGAGAATATTATTAGGGGTACCCCGCCACCAAGGGCATATGAGTGACTTATGTCTGACTTGAACAGGCTAAAAACCGATTATGAAATTCTCTTGCATATTCACCGAGCTCCCTCCAGGATTGGACCTGCCAAAGTGTAATAATACCTGGTGAAGAGAAAGTAGCGGTTGTTGGCTCCACTTCTTTCGATGTCATTAAGGAGTTCCATGTCAGGCTCGGCTTCGAGGTCGACACTATGCATGACACCCTCGCCATCGGGAAACTCGATGTATCGAGGGTACACGTAGTTCTCTGAGTTTTCTACGGCTAACGGAACCGCTGAGGCGGAATATACTGGAAATAATAAGTAAATGTTATAATTTTCGTTTGTTGGTTTAGTATTTGCTATCTTTCGCATCCTCAGAGCACAGGTAGAAGTAAAATATTGCTTTATTGGACAATTTTGATTGAATAAGTATACTATTTTACTACTATTTTGTTGTTTTTTTCGAGCGAATGGAGAGAAATGACAAGAGGGTAGGTATGCGTTTACACAGTAGTGAAACTCTTTAGATTACAATAATAATATTAATGAATCAACTTTTCTGTATAGATTTTTTCAGAATACTTGCAGGAAGTACGTACTAATATTTACAACATAATATTTAAAATAATGTCACTTAGGGGGCTTACTCTTGAACTTCGAACCAAATCTCAATCCTATTTTTTCTAAGCAAAGGTTTCAAATTCCTGAATCACCCAGGAGGCAATGCTTGCATTGGCACGCGCTTTTGCACCAACATTGCAATGAGTTTGCGTAGTTCAAGAGTAACCCCCAATATGAATATTTAGAATTATGTCACAATACTCACCCGTAGCAATAAGCAAACACAAGAGGGACTTCTGCATCGTGACAACGAAGTAATGCCAATACAAAAATTCAGTTAACTCCCAAGTATTTATTTTCTAAGCGTTATCAATTTTCAAGCGATGATTGAATGTCATTATCTGAGACTAGCCGTCCCCCGCGACTTCAGTCGTGTCAAATAAATTTTTCCCCTAAATAGGCTATAGCAGGGTATTCACACGCCAGCCGCAAAAATAATCCAAAATTAGAAAAGGCTAATATTTTTGCCATACATTCTATTCACGACAGCGCACGTAGATAAATTAGGCAGATAGCCTGGGGGCTTAGCCAAGGTGACTATCTACAATCGCTAACGAATAGAAAACGAAAGAAATGTATAGGATTAGATTCTATTCGTTTGTTTTGACCACGTGACATGAAGGTAATGACAAAACCTGGATCACTAAGAATGTGACTATAGACTAATTAAGACTCTAGCATTATTATTACATACATGAAGTAATTTATAGGGTAAAGAATAAATTCTAGTATGCCGAGAGCCTGTGCATGTACACTCAACCAAATATCTCAACACTGTGCATGTACACTCAACTAAAAATCTCAACACTTGGTATTATTATTAATGTGAAGGTACAGTACAATAAGTGGTTATAACACGTTGACCGTATGTATATTTTTTCTCTTTAGTATTGGGCTGTAGAGCAAATATTGTTTAGAAAGACAAATATTTACACATGGCGAGTGCAAACAATAGCAGTAACTGACCGAGATAGGGTACAAGCGAACCATCTATTGTTACATAGTATGTACGTTGCGCACACATGATATAGCCTCTCGATATATTGATTATAATATAGTCTCTCAGTCTTGTTGTGCCCAGGCTATTATGCGTATAAGTATTGTGTTCGCACCCTAATACGGTATACTCTAGCTTAAAGGCGCGGGCCCACCGCGGTGCACGGAGAGGCTACGCACGTGTATTAAGCTTCGCTTTATAAGAAAATGTATGTGGTTGCGTCCACTGCAACCCACGGAGAGGCTACGCATGAATTGACGTCATTGATACATGCGTGGCTTGCTCGAATAGGCGGTTACATAGCTCAACGCTGTCGACGTGGGTCTACGTTTCCACCGGAGTACACGAATATGACCCACGATTGTGTACAGCTCACTTATCGCAGCGCAGTTTTCAGTCATACACTTGTGGAACGGACACGTTTCATGTTTCTCGTAAGTATATATCGTATTGAGGTACTGATAGTACAGGCATCGCTCGCTTTCCCGCCCGTCCCACCTCCCCACCTCCTGCAGTGAAGCCCGTGTCCGTGGATTGCAGTGCGTAGCCTCTCCGTGCGCCGTGCCACGTTATACATAGTCGTGGATCATATTCGTGTACTTCAGTGGAATCGTAGACCCACGTTGTCAAACAAATTAATACACGCAGCTAAAATGCGCCGCGAGCCCGTGCACAGCATGCGCCGCGGTGGGCCCGCGCCTTAAACAAAATTGTTATGATAGTAACAGTTGAAGTTTGATTGGAATGATTGAAATATTGGGTATTATAAGTCGTGATAGCCTAATGGTATGACCGTTTGACTGGCAAGTCAGAGGTCTCAGACTCGAACCCCTGACTTTCGTAAGTTATGTGCGTATTTTAAATTAATTATCATTCTCGATGCCTCGGATAACACGATAAGCTGTTGGCCCCGACTGTCAATTGTAGATCTTTGACATCGTTAAGGGTAGTCAGAAGCTCAAAAGTCTGACAACCAGTCTTACCAAGGGGTATCGTGTAAACCACTATCTGTGTTGTGGAGGTCTGAAAGGCAGTCGCTCCATGTAAAACACTGGTATTTAGCTGCATCCGGTAAGGCTGGAAGCCGACCCCAACATAGTTGTAAAAAGGCTAGGCAGATGATGGTTGAAATATTGGGTACTGGTATTTTAAATTCCTAAAGATAAATTCCTGACGTATTTATCGTATCTTTTACCTGTTTTAATACATGGAATCTTTTCTAAAGGAAAGAGATCCGGGCCTTTGGAGGTGCACACAGGTCCAATCAAAATAAAAAAAAACGTAAAAACAAGGCCAGCTTTTCGTTATCTGCCTTCAAAGCCATTGCTTTCAAACTTAATAAAAACAATGTTCTGTGAATTGATATAGTTTATTATTTTTCATTGCATGGTTAAATAACCGAGTAAATTACTATAATAAATTACCAGTTCATGTGAATTGTTAAACTAAATAAAAGTAATTAAATAACATGATAAGTAAAAGATAATTCATTAAAATCTTATTGATTATAACATTATTTATCTTGATTATAACAGATTATAGTAATTTACATGCATTTTAGATTGATGTGTATGGTGATTTATTATGACGTGATTTAAATATCACAATCGTAATTTGTAAGTCGTTAATCTTCTTTAATAAATAATAATAGCAATCAATCATTGTGTTTTTTATTGTGTACACGTTTTTATTTATTTTGCGCGGTATTCTAAATATTTGCAAAGTTGAAAGTACACTGACTGCCAGACAGCAGACGCAATGCAAATTCTATTGTTTGCCGGTCACCGGTGACCTCCGTGGCATTCAAAGGCTTAACTAATGTTGAGAATCATTAAGTCTGCTAGTTACTAACTGATATCTTCCGTTTCGAAGATAACCAGGAACAAATATTCAGTTCATTCTTAATAGCAAAATAATATTTTTCCAAGTATACTTATGTGATTAAGTAACACAGGATAAGAAAGATGACAAAAAAGTGCTACCTACTCCGCAGCTGGTAGATTACGTGGATGATAATGAAGATGGCTAATTAATTGGTGTTATTTGCTCAAATATGATTATTATCTGATGACTAGTATTTGATTCCCTTATTAATCAAATCAAGTCGATTGACGACACAGATATAATTTCGTTCCATATTAGACTTATCATATGTACTGATTAAGCATTTTGATGAGGCAAGTATTAATGTCGAACCTATCAAATTAAATCACAAAATACCTAAAAAGATTTGCTAATTAATATTCCTCAATACTACAGGTAGTTTATGTAATACTTACTTATCTAGTACATCATATATCTGTTCAACTTATCAGATAAAAGATATGGGGTAAAGATATTTATGTATTAGAAAAATTAGGGAGAATAAAGGAAATAAAATAAGAAACCGAAAGTTCGAAACCGTTCGGTTGCTTTTGGCCATAAATTCTTCATTTCAATAGTGCAAATCCAACCGTAGTCACCGCTCACGGCTGGCTCAGAAACTGGAACTGACATCTACCCTGACATCAGAGATAGTAATTACAAATCGTTTTCCTGACATTTTGATTAGACTTTGATCATATTTTGTCTTTAGACAACAATAAAATATTTATTTTCTATTACAATAGTCTTTTAACTAGTTCAAATAAACTTAGCCAGATAATAATCTAACTTTGTGAGGCGCCCACGCCTCATAAAGGTTTATAATAAGGAATATACATTTTACGATATCTATCAGATTGCTCAAAAGTATTATATCATGCCTCATAATTTTACTTCTAATAATGATTCCTACCTCTTCATATATCTTTCTTATATATTGTTCTATATTGTTTTTTTGACCACTTATACTCATTTGAATATGAACTTAGATTAATAATTTATTAATTGACAATCCGAAATATTATAGGTACGAAAATCATCTTTCCATTCTTTCGACGTGGCCCAGCCAATGCAGTGTGTGCGATTTCGCTTCCGCTTCTTTCGATTTCAGTAATTGGCGAGGACCGCGGAGTGGAGGAATCTCGTATCGGAGGCCAAGACAAGCTTTGAGTCGCTGAGCCAACGGAGTAAGTTAGTAAATAAGATCATCTTTCGAAAATCTATTTGCATTATTTTCATTATTTTCTGAATTTATTTATTTATACAGGCTATTTACCATTGCTTACATTTATACAAGAATACGAGGATGCAACAAATATGTATAGTCTAGTGTAAAAGTGTAAGTGTAAATTGCGCCTATCTATAACTTATCGTAAGGCATAAGCTATATTTAGTATAGTAATTATTATCATGTAAAGCAGTTGGTACTGCGCCTGATCTGTCTCCGATCGTGTCGGATTGCCGTCCCATTGGATTTTGACAGTGAGGAGTTAGAGAGCGCATCTGTGTTTGCGCACACACTTGTGCACTATAATATCTATTGCGTCGTTCAGCAGCTAATCTCCGTTGAGATTGGCCACTGGGAATGATAATCGGTCAGGAGGAATTTATGCCACTTTGTGCAGCTGTGCATAATGTGCACAATCTACTATTTATTGTTTTACATCATAAATTAGTGGATTAATATTATTCTAGAAAATAAAATCAGTAAATATTTTTCAACTTAAAGTAACTAATGAATAAGGAATAATAATACAAACAATTTTATGCTGATTATTTATTTCGCCATCTTATTAATTTAGAAAGGATATCTTCTTTTAGTGTCAAGGCGGTACATTCCAGATCTGTAAACAAGAAAAAGTGTATTTAGCAAAAATAGGTCACGAAAACGTGCTTCACCCATGACTTTGTCCGCGTAGATTTCAGGTATTACATCCCATATTTTAACCGCTTAGGGGTGGAATTTCCAAAAATAATCCTTAGTACACCCCCTTCCTTTCCTTAGTACTATATAAACAATATTTTCACCAAATTTCAAGTCTCTAGGTCCATTGGCATAGGCAATATATGTATAGATTACGGTAATATTATAATTATAATATATGGCAAAGTCGACAACAAAACATTAATTTTGTAATTTCCTCAGGTAGTAATCAACCAAAACACTAGTTCAAATATTGTTAAAATATCTTCAAATTTACACTCACCCCCTTTTGTTAAGGTCGTCGTTGCCCATATGGAATTCACGGCCACGACAATTGTTCCAAGTGATCTGCAGAGAGCTGGAGCACTGCTTCCCTATCAGGTGGTTGTAAGTTACACTAGCGGCGAAGAATTCCCAGGCACGGTTGTGATTGCAGATGTTGGTGAGGCATCCAGGTTGGGAGATTCCGCCATTTGGGTAGAAGTCAGCATCCGCCACGTTGGAACCAATACCAAGACCACCAACGGTATAGCCACCGTCGGTATGAATGGCCTCAACGTAGACACCATCAGAAGGGCGGACACGGTTAGAGTTGTAACTCCATAGAGGACCAGCAGGGTCTAAAGCTAGAGAGCAAAGAATTTTGTTAGTTTTATTTTTTTAAAAGCATGTAAGTCTAGTTAACGGTTAGTATTTATGATTTCATTTAAGCTGCTTTTAAGTGCATTTAAATTTAGGTATATGATTGTCTCAATAGAAAATAATATTAATTGCAACATTTGGTTTTAGATATGTAAGATTTTATTTAAACAGAGTTAAAGTTGTACCTGTTACACGACGAACTCTTCCACTAAGTTGTCTACCAGCATTACCGACGACGTGAGCGCCCAAACTGAAGCCAACAAGGTGCATTTGGTTGTAGGATTGACCAGTTGTGCTTTGCAAGAAAGCAAGGAACTGTCCAAGAGCTCGGCCAACATCGGGCACCCCTCTTACAGCACTCACATAGTCATTCAAAGCGAGCCTTCTCCAGTCTAGGACGATGACGTTAGCGTCTGCTTTACCAAGGTACGCTGTAAATGAAAAAAAGGAATAATACATATTTGTGTAAGAAAATTTTAGAGGTGATTTGGGTCATTTATTTATAGTTGAACGGAGTGTTTATTTACAACTGCGGGTCTTAGTTTTATTCTTTTTGTATCCATCTTCTCAAGATAATGTATGTAATACTAAGAATCAAGATTAGGTTAAACCAAATATAGGTTAGGATAGGATTCTGAAGTGGCAACTTACATTTATAAATCTAATTTTAATCATAATATCGATTTCTTTCTTTTGAATGTCATAGTCAGTATAGAGTGGAATTATTTTATTCGACTTCAAAAAAGAAAGTAGTATATTCTTTTTGGGGCACCTATATTACACAATATTTTCGGAAATTCTGAACCGATTTTGATGATGTTTTTATACAATAGGTATACTCTATACTTATACCCGTCACTCTATAGAGTGTTCCATGTAAATGTTGTCATGATTTGATGATGCACATTGGAGATACAGAATGTAACTCCTCATCGGATGGTCACAAATATTTGAAATACAGAAAACTACCTATTGGTGAGATAATTAATTATATTTATAATACCATCTCTGATGACAGGGTTGATATCGGTGTTCTGGTTGCTGAGCCAGCCGTGAACGATGACCACGGTAGGCCATGCAGCATTGAAGTTGGAATTTCTAATGGAGTTGGCATTGTTTATTGTTAACGTCTGCGATGATCTTGGGTTGCGTCTGTAATTTGATGTGTCAATTACTATATTATCGAATTTCGCTACATCACGTCGGGTTGTCGTGTCGTTGTACTGTGAGAGTAGGGGAATAGAAAAAGCACCGGTGTTTGTACAATATCTCATCCGTAGTCGACTAATTGTCGTTGAGATTGGTCTCTGTGACTATTATAATTATTATTAAGAAAACATTATTATTAGGGGTACCCCGCCACCAAGGGCATATGAGTGGGTTATGTCTGGCTCGATTATGGAATTCACTTGCATATTCACCGAGCTCTCTCCAGGATTGGACCTGCCAAAGTGTAATAATACCTACCTGGTGAAGAGAAAGTAGCGGTTGTTGGCTCCACTTCTTTCGATGTCATTAAGGAGTTCCATGTCAGGCTCGGCTTCGAGGTCGACACTATGCATGACACCCTCGCCATCGGGAAACTCGATGTATCGAGGGTACACGTAGTTCTCTGAGTTTTCTACAGCTAACGGAACCGCTGAGGCGGAATATACTAGAAATAATAAGTAAATGTTATAATTTTCGTTTCTTGGTTTAGTATTTGCTATCTTTCGCACCCTCAGAGCACAGGTAGAAGTAAAATATTGCTTTATTGGACAATTTTGATTGAATTTTTATATTATTTTACTACTAGCGAATGTAAAGAAATGATAAGAGGGTAGGTATGCCTTTACACAGCAGTGAGTCTCTTTAGGTTACAATAATAATATTAATGAATCAACTTTTCTGTATCGATTTTTTCAGAATACTTACAGGAAGTACGTACTAATATTTACAACATAACATTTAAAATAATGTCACTTGGGGGCTTACTTTTGAACTTCAACCAAATTTAAATACTATTTTTTCCACGCAAAAGGTTCAAATTCCTGAATCACCCAGGAAGCAATGCTTGCATTGGCACGCGCTTTTGCACCAACATTGCAATGAGTTTTTGTAGTTCAAGAGTAACCCCCGATATGAATATTTAGAATTATGTCACAATACTCACCCGTAGCAATAAGCAAACACAAGAGGGACTTCTGCATCGTGACAACGAAGTAATGCCAATACAAAAATTCAGTTAACTCCCAAGTATTTATTTTCTAAGCGTTATCAATTTTCAAGCGATGATTGAATGTCATTATCTGAGACTAGCCGTCCCCCGCGACTTCAGTCGTGTCAAATAAATTTTTCCCCTAAATAGGCTATAGCAGGGTATTCACACGCCAGCCGCAAAAATAATCCAAAATTAGAAAAGGCTAATATTTTTGCCATACATTCTATTCACGACAGCGCACGTAGATAAATTAGGCAGATAGCCTGGGGGCTTAGCCAAGGTGACTATCTACAATCGCTAACGAATAGAAAACGAAAGAAATGTATAGGATTAGATTCTATTCGTTTGTTTTGACCACGTGACATGAAGGTAATGACAAAACCTGGATCACTAAGAATGTGACTATAGACTAATTAAGACTCTAGCATTATTATTACATACATGAAGTAATTTATAGGGTAAAGAATAAATTCTAGTATGCCGAGAGCCTGTGCATGTACACTCAACCAAATATCTTAACACTGTGTATGTACACTCAACTAAAAATCTCAACACTTATTATGTATTTATTATTAATGTGAAGGTACAGTACAATAAGTAGTTATTACACATTGACCGTATGTATATTTTTTCTCTTTAGTGTTGGGCTGTAGAGCAAATATTGTTTAGAAAGACAAATATTTACACATGGGAGTGCCAACAATAGCAGTAACTGACCGAGATAGGGTACAAGCGAACCATCTATTGTTACATAGTATGTACGTTGCGCACACATGATATAGCCTCTCGATATATTGATTATAATATAGTCTCTCAGTCTCGTGGTGCCCTGGCTATTATGCGTATAAGTATTGTGTTCGCACCCTAATACGGTATACTCTAGCTTATACAAAATTGTTATGATAGTAACAGTTGAAGTTTGGTTTTGAATAATTGAAATACTGGTACTGGTATTTTAAATCCCTAAAGAAAAAATCCTGAGATATTTATCGTATCTTTTATCTGTTTTAATACATGGAATATTTTCTAAAGGAAAGAGATCCGGGCCTTTGGACGTGCACACAGGTTCAATCAAAATAAAAAACGTAAACCAAGGCCAGCTTTTCGTTATTTGCCTTCAAAGCCATTGCTTTCAAACTTAATAAAAACAATGTTCTGTGAATTGATTTAGTTTATTATTTTTCATTGCATGGTTAAAGAACCGAGTCCCACTATAATAAATTACCAGTTCATGTGAATTGTTAAACTAAATAAATGTAATTAAATAACATGATAAGTAAAAGATAATTCATTTAAAATCTTATTGATTATAACATTATTTATCTTGATTATAACAGATTATAGTAATTTACATGCGTTTTAGATTGATGTGTATGGTGATATATTATGACGTGATTTAAATATCACAATCGTAATTTGTAAGTCATTAATCTTCTTTAATAAATAATAATAGCAATCAATCATTGTGTTTTTTATTTCTACACGTTTTTATTTATTTTGCGCGGTATTCTAAATATTTGCAAAGTTAAAAGTACCTACTTAACTAATGCTGAGAATTATTAAGTTTGCTAGTTACTAACTGAAATCTTCCGTTTCGAAGATAACCAGGAACAAACCTTAGAGTATATAAGAAAATATAGAGCAATCCTATAGAAGTATGAACTGTGAGCACGGGTATGAACAACGCGGCCGCGACACGAGCTCCGTTTGCGATCATATCTCGATCGACTGCGGTTCAACTAGGCTCCACTAGCAAAAAAGTTACATTTTAGCTTATAACATGGTTAACTGCTGGGTTAAATTTTGAAAAACGTCTAGAAAACATAATTTGAAAAAATGACATTTTAACATTTCTATGGTGAGACCTGCTTTCGCTCCGCACAAGGCAATGTGGTTGACGTTATCACTCTATATTTTCTTGAATACTCTATGGAACAAACATTCAGTTTATTTTTAATAGCAAAATAATATTTTTCCAAGTACACACATCAAAAGTGTCTAGGGATCAAGCATTTTTATGCGGATTTCTTGAGATTGAGATGTGGCTTTGTATTAAATTTATGATTTTATAAATTTATATGGATCCTTTTTGGTGCATTTCATAATTTGAATCAGGAACTGTGAATCAAATTCGAGTAAAAGATGAAAATCAGCTGTCAATATTTTCCCTATAAAAACATACAACGCATTGAAGACATTATTAGTGCTACTGTTTCCCTACTACTGATTAAAACCAACGTTATTATGGAGCGGCGACGTCATTTAAGCAGGGAAGAAATGCTCAGAGCCGTGGGAATGATAGAAGCTGGTTCCCGGCAACGTACTGTGGCTTTAGCTCTGAATACAAGTCAGAGTGTTATCAGTCGACTTTGGACACGTTACCAAAGCACTGGTACCGTGGCTGAGCGCCATGGAGGACGGTATCGCTGCACCACACGGAGACAAGACCGATACATTCAAATCTTAACTCGAAGAGCTCCAACAATAACCGCCATGATGTTAGCCGTGAGGCTTCATCACTCTTCAGGGAACTTAATTAGCGACCAAACAGTCAGAAACCGCTTGCATGAAGTGAACCTTCATTCCCGAAGACCGCTACGGGTACCACCTATAGCAATGCACAATCGTAGGATTCGATATCAATGGGCTCTTGAACACAGAAATTGGGCAGAAGAACAATGGCGTTTCGTGTGCTTTTCTGATGAGTCTCGTTTTGGTATGAGACCGGATACAAGACGTATACGACACTGGAGAACCCCTGGACGCCAACAGCGATTAAAATCCTGCCAGGAAGTCCATCCTTATAGTGGTGGAACCATCATGGTATGGGCGGGTATTTGGATCGGCGGAAGAACTGAGTTGATTTGGATCAGAGGCAACCTCAACGCTCAAATTTATGCTGAGACGATTGTATCAGACGTCATCGTTCCTCTACAAGTGCAAATCGGTCCCTTATTTCAGTTAATGCATGATAATGCACGACCGCACACCGCAAGAGTTGTAAGACATACTCTCGCCGCAGCTAACATCAATGTCCTGCCCTGGCCTGCTCAGTCGCCAGACTTGAACCCGATTGAGCATGCATGGGATATGCTACAGAGAAGAGCTCTGCCGAATATGGAGGGTATCCCGTCGCAAGAAGACCTTTTTTTGTTGTTGCAACGAACATGGGCGGCCATTCCACAGCGTGATTTGGATGAACTCATTTTGAGTATGCCAAACCGATGTTCTTGTGTTGTTAGTGTTCGCGGTAGAAACACGGATTATTAATTGTTTAAGTTACCCAATAAAATTTTAAAGAAAACTGTTATTTCAGTCTTTTTTTTGAACTTTAATGTTAGTGGTTCAAATGTCAAAAATCCCTTTATTAGGAAAATGGCAAATTTCTTTATTAATGCAAAGGTGACTTGGTTTATCGTTACTGTGACAAACGAAAACACTTTATTTGATGAATCCTTAAAGAAAATTTTAATTAATATCAATCAGGAGAAAAGTTATTGCAAAAATATATGTTGATCCCTAGACACTTTTGATGTGTGTATATGTGATTAAGTAACACAGGATAAAAAAGATGACAAAAAAGTGCTACCTACTCCGCAGTTGGTAGATTACGTGGATGATAATGAAGATGGCTAATTAATTGGTGTTATTCGCTCAAATATGATTATTATCTGATGACTAGTATTTGATTCCCTTATTAATCAAATCAAGTCGATTGACGAAACAGATATAATTTCGTTCCATATTAGACTTATCATATGTACTGATTAAGCATTTTGATGAGGCAAGTATTAATGTCGAACCTATCAAATTAAATCACAAAATACCTAAAAAGATTTGCTAATTAATATACCTCAATACTACAGGTAGTTTGTGTAATACTTACTTATCTAGTACATCATCATGTATCTGTTCAACTTATCAGATAAAAGATATGGGGTAAAGATATTTATGTATTAGAAAAAATAGGGAGAATAAAGAAAATAAAATAAGAAACCGAAAGTTCGAAACCGTTCGGTTGCTTTTGGCCATAAATTCTTCATTTCAATAGTGCAAATCCAACCGTAGTCACCGCTCACGGCTGGCTCAGAAACTAGAACTGACATCTACCCTTTTTTTTTTTTTTTTTTTTTTTTTTTTTTTTTTTTTTTTTTTTTGTTTCGTGTGGAAAACCCCTTATGGGTACTCCACCACCAATGGGCCAGTGATGGAGTTATGTCCGACTCGCACGGACTAAAAACCACACGGTGTTCCTCAACGGACCTCTGGGCGGGAGAACGGGGTTCACTTGTGTATTCACCGCCCTCCCGCCCTGGTCTTGACCCGCCAATGGCAGGTCCCGCCGTTGTCGGCGACTGACATCTACCCTGACATCAGAGATAGTAATTACAAATCGTTTTCCTGACATTTTGATTAGACTTTGATCATAGTTTGTCTTTAAACAACAATAAAATATTTATTTTCTATTACAATAGTCTTTTAACTAGTTCAAATAAACTTAGCCAGATAATAATCTAACTTTGTGAGGCGCCCACGCCTCATAAAGGTTTATAATAAGGAATATACATTTTACGACATCTATCAGATTGCTCAAAAGTATTATATCATGTCCCATAATTTTACTTCTAATAATAATTCCTATCTCTTCATATATCTGCCTATATTGTTTTTTTGACAACTGATACTCATCTGAATATGAACTTAGATTAATAATCCTTAATTGACAATCCGAAATATTATAGGTACGAAAATCATCTTTCCATTCTTTCGACGTGGCCCAGCCAATGCAGTCTGTGCGATTTCGCTTCCGCTTCTTTCGATTGCAGTAATCGGTGAGAACCGCGGAATGGAGGAATCTCGTATCGGAGGCCAAGACAAGCTTTAGGTCGCTGAGCCAACGGAGTATGTTAATAAGTAAGATCATCTTTCGAAAATCTATTTTCATTAATTTCATTATTATCTGAATTTATTTATTTAATTATATAGGCCATTTACCATTGTTTACGTTAAGATTATGAAGATGCAACAAATATGTATAGTCTAGTGTAAAAGTGTTAGTGTAAAGTGCGCCTATCTATAACTTATCGTAAGGCATAAGCTATTATTATATAGTAATTATTATCATGTAAAGCCGTTGGTACCTACTGCGCCTGATCTGTCTCCGTGTCGGATTGCCGTCCCATTGGATTAGGAGAGTGAGGAATTAGAGAGCGCGTCTGTGTTTGCGCACACACTTGTGCACTATAATATCTATTGCGTCGTTCAGCAGCTAATCTCCGTTGAGATAGGCCACTGGGAACGATAATCGGTCAGGAGGAATTTATGCCACTTTGTGCAGCTGTGCATAATGTGTAAAATCTACAACTTATTGTTTTACATCATAAATTAGTGGATTAATATTATTCAAGAAAATGGAATCAGTAAATATTGTTCAACTTAAAGTAACTAATGAATAAGGAATAATAATACAAACAATTTTATGCTGATTATTTATTTCGCCATCTTATTAATTTAGAAAGGATATCTTCTTTTAGTGTCAAGGCGGTACATTCCAGATCTGTAAACAAGAAAAAGTGTATTTAGCAAAAATAGCTTGCTTCACCCATGACTTTGTCCGCGTAGATTTCAGGTTTTACATCCCATATTTTAACCGCTTAGGGGTAAAATTTTCTTCAAAATTCCTTAGTACACCCCTTCCTTTCCTAAGTACAATATAAACGATATTTTCACCAAATTTCAAGTCTCTAGGTCCATTGGCATAGGCAATATAAGTATAGATTACGGTAAGGTATAATATTATAATTATAACATAATATGGCAAAGTCGACAACAAAACATTAATTTTGTAATTTCCTCAGGTAGTAGGTAATCAACAAAAACACTAGTTTAAATATTGTTAAAATATCCTCAAATTTACACTCACCCCCTTTTGTTGAGGTCGTTGTTGCCCATGGGGAATTCACTGCCACGGCAACTGTTCCAAGTGATCTGCAGAGAGCTGGAGCACTGCCTCCCTATCAGGTGGTTGTAAGTTACACTAGCGGCGAAGAATTCCCAGGCACGGTTGTGATTGCAGATGTTGGTGAGGCATCCAGGTTGGGAGATTCCACCATTTGGGTAGAAGTCAGCATCCGCCACGTTGGAACCAATACCAAGACCACCAACGGTATAGCCACCGTCGGTATGAATGGCCTCAACGTAGACACCATCAGAAGGGCGGACGCGGTTAGAGTTGTAACTCCATAGAGGACCAGCAGGGTCTAAAGCTAGAAAGCAAAGAATTTTGTTAGTTTTATTTTTTTTAAAGCATTAAGTCTAGTTGACAGTTAGTATTTATGATTTCATTTAAGCTGCTTTTAAGTGCATTTAAATTTAGGTATATGATTGTCTCAATAGAACAATAAATTAATTGCAACATTTGGTTTTAGATATGTTAGTTTTTATTTAAACAGAGTTAAAGTTGTACCTGTTACACGACGAACTCTTCCACTAAGTTGTCTACCAGCATTACCGACGACGTGAGCGCCCAAACTGAAGCCAACAAGGTGCATTTGGTTGTAGGATTGACCAGTTGTGCTGTGCAAGAAAGCAAGGAACTGTCCAAGAGCTCGGCCAACATCGGGCACTCCTCTTACAGCATTCACATAGTCATTCAAAGCAACCCTTCTCCAGTCTAGGACGATGACGTTAGTGTCTGCTTTACCAAGGTAAGCTGTAAATGAAAAAAAAAGAATAATACATATTTGTGTAAGAGACTTTTAAAGGAGATTTGGGTCATTTTGTTGAACTGAGTGTTTATTTAGAACTGCGGGTCTTAGTTTTATTCTTTTTGTACCCATCTTCTCAAGATAATGTATGTAATACTAAGAATCAAGATTAGGTTAAACCAAATATAGGTTAGGATAGGATTCTGAAGAGGCAAATTACGTATAAATCTAATTTTAAAGATTTCGGTTTCTTTCCATTGAATGTCACAGTCAATAAAGAGTGGAATTCTTTTTGGGGCACCTATACACAATATTTTCGGAATTTCTGAACCGAATTTGATGATATTTTTATACAATAGGTATACTCTATACTTATACGTCACTCTATAGAGTGTTCCATGTAAATGTTGTCGATGATGCACATTGGAGGTACAGAATGTGGAGTTACATCGGATGATCACAAATCTCTCGTTACAAAGTGTTACTAAATAAAATATTTGAAATACAGAAAACTACCCTATTGGTGAGATAAAAAAATATATTTATAATACCATCTCTGATGACAGGGTTGATATCGGTGTTCTGGTTGCTGAGCCAGCCGTGAACGATGACCACGGTAGGCCATGCAGCATTGAAGTTGGAATTTCTGATGGAGTTGGCATTGTTTATTGTTAACGTCTGCGATGATCTTGGGTTACGTCTGTAATTTGATGTGTCAATTACTATATTATCGACATGTGATGAGAAGAGAGGAAAATCATGTTGTGCGAAGAGTATTAGGATTGGATGTTGATGGATACAAGAGAAGAGGCAGACCTAGGAAGAGATGGATGGATTGTGTGAAAGATGATATGGCGAGAAAGGAAGTACCTAACTACTGAGATGACGGGTGATTGAGATGTATGGAAAAAGAGGACATACTGCGCCGACCCCAAATAAATTGAGAAAAGGGCAGGGAGATGATGATGAATTACTATAATAGCGAATTTCGCTACATCACTCTCCGGTTGGGTTGTCGTGTCGTTGTACTATGAGAGTAGGGGAATAGAAAAAGCACCGGTGTTTGTGCAATATCTCATCCGTAGTCGACTAATTGTCGTTGAGATTGGTCTCTGTGACTGAAATTTGATCAAGAGAATAATATTATTATTAGGGGTACCCCGCCACCAAGGGCATATGAGTGACTTATGTCTGACTTGAACGGGCTAAAAACCGTTTATGAAATTCTCTTGCATATTCGCTGAGCTCCCACTTGGATTAAACCTGCCAAAGTGTAATAATACCTGGTGAAGAGAAAGTAGCGGTTGTTGGCTCCACTTCTTTCGATGTCATTAAGGAGTTCCATGTCAGGCTCGGCTTCGAGGTCGACACTATGCATGACACCCTCGCCATCGGGAAACTCGATATATTGAGGGTACACGTAGTTCTCTGAGTTTTCTACGGCTAACGGAACCGCTAAGGCGGAATATACTGGAAATAATAAGTAAATGTTATAATTTTCGTTTGTTGGTTTAATATTTGCTATCTTTTGCACCCTCAGAGCACAGGTAGAAGTAAAATATTGCTTTATTGGACAATTTTGATTGAATTTATATACTATTTTACCACTATTTTGTTGTTTTCTTCGAGCGAATGGAGAAAAATGAAAAAAGGATAAGTATGCCTTTACACTGCAGTGAAACTCTTTAGGTTACAATAATATAATATTAATACATCAACTATTCAATATCACTTTTTTCAAAATACTTGTAGGAAAAAGTTACCTTAATATTTACAACATACCTAACATTTAAAATAATGTCACTTAGGGGGCTTACTCTTGAACTTCGAACCAAATCTCAATCCTATTTTTTCTAAGCAAAGGTTTCAAATTCAAGCAGGAAGCAATGCTTGCATTGGCACGCGCTTTTGCACCAACATTGCAATGGGTTTGCGTAGTTCAAGAGTAACCCCCAATATGAATATTTAGAATTAAGTCACAATACTCACCCGTAGCAATAAGCAAACACAAGAGGGACTTCTGCATCGTGACAACGAAGTAATGCCAATACAAAAACTCAGTTAACTCCCAAGTATTTATTTTCTAAGCGTTATCAATTTTCAAGCGATGATTGAATGTCATTATCTGAGACTAGCCGTCCCCCGCGACTTCGGCCGTGTCAAATAAAATTTTCCCCTAAATAGACTATAGCAGAGTATTCACACGCCAACCGCAGAAATAATCCAAAATTAGAAAAGGCTAATATTTTTGCCATACATTCTATTCACGACAGTGCACGTCGATAAATTAGGCAGATAGCCTGGAGGCTTAGCCAAGTTGACTATCTACAATCGCTAACGAATAGAAAACGAAAGTAATGTATAGGATTAAATTCTATTCGTTTGTTTTGACCACGTAACATAACGATAAAAGTAATGTCATCCTATACATTTCGTTAGCGATTGTAGATAGTCAACTTGGCTAAGCCCCCTGTTTTGTTCTGATTTGGATCCACATATTATATTATTATATCTTACTGAAAACTCGTCTTGATCAGATTAAAAAATAGCCTAAAGTACTCAGATCAGAATAATATAGTTTCCTATTAATGAAGGATTTTTTAGGATCAGATCGGTAGTTCTGGGGATTACCCCCGTCACACATACATACAAACTTAACTCCTTTATAATATTAGTATAAATATATTTACATAACGCAGGAATATGTATGATTTATTTCTAATCAATGCAAATCTTATTACGTTGATTGTGGCAGTTAAATTAGGAGCAGTGTAGACGAGAAAGAGAGTGATTGCGAAGTGGCGTTGTAAAAATCACATTATCTTTTTATAACGAAAAAAAAATTAAGAGAGAAAAAAAGAAGAACATTTTGTATTTTACAACAACATGCACAATAAAAAAATAAAAAAAATAGAAAAGGTGTGTTTCCTCACGAACCTGATGGTAAGCGATATTATTGGGAGGCCTCTAGCGCTGCCAAGCGCATTCGAGAGTAGTCAATTCGTGTATCCTGCAATTATTTTGAGAGCCGTCTGCAGAGACAGTTGGAATTAGGAGTTGCGTGGAGTTACTGAGAGACGCTCGAAGGTTCTTAATTTTCACGAATAGCTGGTTGAAGCCACACCATCATTAAAAATATGATTCTGCGAATTGTTACTACTCTTCGGGTGAGATCTGAAGATCTGAAAAGGGGTGAGATCTGAAAACCAGCGCTGAGAGATCGTGACCCATTCGGCATGGGCATTTAAGTAGTACCTAGTTTTATTTTATATTGTCATCTGTGCTCATGATTATGCCCTTTTGCTGAATAAACGTTTTTTCTTTCTTCGCTGCCATTACATCTATCTGTACTAGCCCTAATATATCACAGCAAAAAACGTCATAAAGCTTAAGTTTTAATCCAAAATGCGAGCAAATTGTAATCTTTTATAATCCTTTCTGGATTAACAAAAAGAATTAACAAGATTACAAATTGCTCGAAACTTGTTATGGAAAACAAGATATATTACTATAAATCAATTTATTATACTATTTGACCTACACACATGTCATGTTCAAGGTGACACTCAATAACAAATACAAAATTATCTTAATTAATTTACGAGACTTTATCTATACATGTCTAAACATCTATGGTTTAAATAGTTATTATTATAAAAAAAATACTATTGGAACCTTGGATAAACCCGCTGGTAATATTTTATAATAATTATAATTATTATTACATACATTATTATTACTGTTGTACCTGTACATTATTATTATTATTATTTTTGGATAATATGTATTTGTATTTTATAGGTAGGTATTATATGTATATATAAATAAGTATTTGTGTATGTACTATATTTATATATAATAGTATAATAATAATATGTGTAATTTATGATATGTATATTTTAAGTATTTTAAATAATATATATATACAGCGTGTAACAGAAGTCCGAAATAATACATTAAGGGCGTATAAGGTACCCTATACACAATCCTTGAGCATGGGTTTTGGAACCGAACCCCAAACAATACTCGAGTAAACCACGGTCAAAGTTTTTACCAAAATCTTTTAAATTCGGCCCTAGGCATCAGTTGAAAGGTAAATCAACACGAATCCGGTTATTTACCGTCAATAAATTCTTTAAGTAAGCACTAGGCACGCATAGGATAATAAAATCTGTCATTATTGAAGAAAATGAAATCGAAAAAATTATTTTGTATGAAAAAAAAAATGCCTCTTTTCCATTCAATATTTTCACAGGTGATTCTCTTCATGATATACATACATGCCCTTAAGTATTATTTCGGACTTCTGTTACACGCTGTATATTCTTAATTATTTATTACTTTTAAGTGAGTAACAAATTTTTCGCTTTAACTTACTGTGCATCTACCATGCTTATCTCTGCACCACCCTAAGGTTGACTGGTAGAAAATGCCTTAGGCATTAAGTCCGCCTCTGTACACATTTATTGTACATAAAGAATTAAATAAATATTAAGTAATATCGCTATCTATACTTATAAAACGGTACCGTGACTGACTGACAGACAACGCACAGCCTAAACCGATGGATCTAGAGACTTGAAATTTTGTGACGATATTCATTAAGTACCGTAGGGTACACTAAGGAAGGATTTTCTGGAATTACCCCTAAGTAGGTAAAAAAGAGGGTAACAGTTTGTATGGAAATCAGTTGTTATTAACGTTAAATGTACGAAACTTGGTATTCAGCTTTTCGGTTGATAAATGAAAGGTCGTGCATTGTTTTTTTTAAATCTACCCTTCAGTCGGTAAAAAAGGGAACGAAAGTTTGTAAGGAAAATTCGTTATTTTTTAAGTTACATGTGTAAAAATTAGTATTAAGCTTATGCGCTAAAAGTAAGAAAGGCGTGCATCAAAAAAATTGAATTTTTTCCTCCTAAAAAGATATAATAACGGGACTAAAGTTTGTAGGTATGAAAATCCAGCACTAAAATGGTATTAAGCTTTTCGCTTGACAAATAAGACGTGTTTCAGCTTTTTGAAAATTCTATCCATTAAGGGGAAAGGGAGGGGGGGGTGAAAGTTTGTGCAGGAAACTCGATATTTAATCATATTATTTAATAAAAAAAACGCAAAAACAACTGACTCGGGCGGGACCCGAGTTGTAAGCAAAACATGTGCATAAACATACATAAAACTCGATATTAGTAAGAGACATCAAAGTGGCTTATAAGAAAATAATGTGAAATTGTACCCCTAAGGTATGATTGAGTATGGGTAGGCTAGAGTAGAGGTAGAGTAAGTAGGGTAGGGTAGGAAAAGAGGGGTAGGGTAGGGGTAGAGTAGGGTAGTTTATAAAAGCCTATCATACTGTCACAATCAAAACGTAATACGATTTGCATTGATTAGATATAAAGCATACATACCTGTGTTATGTAAATATATCTATAGTAATATTATACAGAAGTAAAGTGTGTATGTTTTAAAATAATAACTCTCGAGAGTCATACTTATACATTAAACATTGATACGGCTTCACTCACGTATTGATTTCGGGCAGTGAGGTCCGCGACGCCGCCGCGTATACACCCGCTCTTGAAAATGGACTCCGTTTGAGTTCGAAACTAGTCAGGCATTCCCCGAAATCAATACGTTAGTAAAGCCGTATCAATATTTAGTGTGTATGTTTGTATGTCGTGGGTAATTTTCGGAATTACCGATTATATCCTAAAAAATATTTCATTAATAGAAAACTATATTATCCCTCCTAACTGCTTCAGGCTATTTTTCAATCTGATAAAGATGAGTTTCAGTAAGATATAACAATATCATTATTTAATAAGAAAATTTGAAAAGACAACTGATACGGATAGGATTCGAACCCGCGATCTTCGACGTACCGTGTCGACGCTCTAACCGCTGAGCCACCGTATCCCACCAGCACCAGTCGAAATTTCAAATTTCTTTTTCTACGCCTAGGGCGTGTGGTAATATCTATCGGAATACATTACGCAAACATATTAAGATATAACAATATCTGTGATCCAAGTCAAAACAGAACAGTCTATCTGAAAATTTGACTAATTAATTTAACGCGAACGAAGTCGATGGGGATGGCTAGTCTCAGATAATGACATGACACATCACACAATGACAATCATCGCTTGAAATCTGATAATAGTTAGAAAATAAATACTTGGGAGTTAATCGAATTTGTGTATTGGCATTACATCGTCGTCACGATGCAGAAGGCCCTCTTGTGTTTGCTTATTGCTACGGGTGAGTATTGTGACATAATTCTAAATATACATATCGGGGGTTACCATTAACTACAAACCATTTATACACAATCTCATTGCAACGTTGGTGCAATAGTGAGTGCCAATGCAAAAATTGCTTCCTGGCTGATTCACGAATTTGCCTTTGCATAGAAAAACAAGGACTGCGACTCGATTCGAAGTTCAAGAGTAAGCCCCCCAAGTGACATTATTTAAAATGTTATGTTGTAAATATTAGTACTTCCTACAAGTATAAGTATATTCCTGAAAAAAGTGATGTTGAAAAAGTTGTTGTTATTATATACCTATGAAATATATATAGGTTCCTATGGATGTTATCTGAATTAAATGAATTTTATTTTTATTTTATTTTATTATATAAGTATCTCTTTTAATTCACTGGCTCTCTTCCAAAAGAAAGAGACCCGGTCCTTTGGAGAGCTCGCCTTGAGACACAGTGCGAGTGCAGTCTTACAATATTATTATCATTATAACCTAAATAGTTCCGCTCCTGTGTAAAGGCCTCGCTACGCTCTTTTCACTTCTCTTCTTGCAAGGCAAGCTTAGACCCTCCGGAAACGATCCAGCTACTCCCACCATCTCCCATCATCAAGGCTGCAATATCTTTTGCAATTAAAAGGACCCTTGAGTCGTTTTTATAAACAAAGATTTTCTACCATATGGCAAATATGTCTGGTCCAGTTCCAATTTAGCGAAACAAATTTTAAAGTGAGGTCAGATATTATTAAAGAAGCTATTACTAATACTATGGAAACCATGTGTCCCCTATAGTGTTTAAACTTTAAATAGACAACTGCAAGCAACAACGTAAGCGCTATTAAAATCGCTAACTTTTGTTCTACATTGATGTTAAATCAAAGTTGCGTCTATTTACTTAAATGTAGTAACACTTTTAATCAAAATTCATAACACACACTAGAGAAAACATTAAAATAATATAACAATTAAGTCAAAAATTTACAATACTAGCGGTCTTATCACTAACAGCAATATTTTAATACTACCTGTGCTCTAAAGATTCATAAAATGCATTTAAAAGATAGCAAATACTGAATCAACAAACGAAAATTATAACGTTTGCTCTTTATTTCCAGTATATACCGCCTCAGCGGTTCCGTTAGCCGTAGACAACTCAGAGACCTACGTGTACCCTCAATATATCGAGTTTCCCGATGGCGACGGTATCATGCATAGTGTCGACCTTGAAGTCGAGCCTAACATGGAACTCCTTAATGACATCGAAAGAAATGGAGACAAAAACCGCTACTATCTCTTCACCAGGTATTATTACACATTAGCAGGTCCAATCCAGGCTGGAGCTCGGCGAATATGCAATTGAATTCCATACTCGGTTTTTAGCTCGTTCGAGTCAGACATAACCCCCTCACCGGCCTTAGGTGGTGGGGATCCCTAATAATATTCTCTTCCTGGCGAAATCTCGGTTACAGAGACAAATCTCAATGGTGATTAGCCAACTATGGGCGAGAAATTGCACAAACACAGGTGTTCTTTCTATTCCCCAACTCTCACAGTCGATGGCAACCCATCAGAACCGGGGAGTGTTTTAGTATAATTCAATAATATAGTAATTGACACATTAAATTACAGACGTAACCCAAGATCATCGCAGACGTTAACGATGAACGATGCCAACTCCATCAGAAATTCCAACTTCAATCGTGCATGGCCTACCGTGGTCATCGTTCACGGCTGGCTCAGCAACCAGAACACCGATATCAACCCTGTCATCAGAGATGGTACTGTATATTTAAATATTTATCTCACTAATATGGTAGTTTTTTGTTGTTCAAATATTTTAACTTGTAACGAAACATTTATTATCATCCGATGAGGAGTTACATTCTGTATCTCCAAAGTGCATCATCAAATCATGATAATGTATGTATGGGGTATCCCTACTATAAAAAAATAAAAGGTGGTTCACAATTGGAAGGTTAATATTGGAAAATATTGCGTTACACTAAAAACAATTATATACAACCTTCTTTTTCGAAGTCGAATAAAACAAATTTTATAATTACTGATTTTTTAATTATATGAAATTTGCCACTGTCTTAAGAGACCTATCCTAACCTATCTTTGGTTAAACTTTATCATGATTCCTAGACCTTACACTTTGAGAAGATCGGTACAAAAAGAATAAAATTAAGATCCACAGTTCAAATACACACTCCGTTCATCTGTGCCCCAAATCATATTTCAAAACTTCTTGTACACATAATCATTATTATTTTTTTCAATTACAGCATACCTTGGCAAATCTGACGCTAACGTCATCGTCATGGACTGGAGAAGAGTCGCGATGTATGACTATGTAAATGCTGTAAGAGGAGTGCCCAGTGTTGGCTCTGCTCTTGGGAAGTTCCTTGCTTTCCTGCACAGCACAACTGGTCAATCCTACTCCAAAATGCACCTTGTTGGCTTCAGTTTAGGCGCTCACGTCGTCGGTAATGCCGGTAGAAAAGTTGGCGGAAAAATCCGTCGAATAACAGGTACACCTTCAACTCTGTTTAAATAAAAAGAACATGTCTAAAACCAAATATGTTACATCATTAATATTATTTGTTATGGATAATGTTCTATTGAGACCAACATCCCTAATTTAATTATTCTTAAAAGCAGCTGAACTGAAATCATAAATTCTAAACGTCAACTAGACTTACATGCTTTAAAAAAATGCAACTAACAAAAGTCTTTGCTCTCTAGCTTTAGACCCTGCTGGTCCTTTATGGAAATACAACTCTAACCGCGTCCGCCCTTCTGATGGTGTCTACGTTGAGGCCATCCATACCGACGGTGGCTATACCGTTGGTGGTCTTGGTATTGGTTCCAACGTGGCGGATGCTGACTTCTACCCGAATGGCGGAATCTCCCAAACTGGATGCATCACTAACGTTTGCAATCACAACCGTGCCTGGGAATTCTTCGCCGCTAGTGTAACTTACAACCACCTGATAGGGAGGGAGTGCTCCAGCTCTCTGCAGATCACTTTCAACAATTGCCGTGGCCGTGAATTCCCCATGGGCAATGACGACCTTAAGAAAAAGGGGTGAGTGTATATTTGAGGATATTTTCTAATATGAAAAAGAATGGAAAGTTTTAACACGACTAATGGTTTTGGTCGATCATTATATACGAGAGGAAATTTGAAAATTAAAAGCTTTTTTTCAATTATTTTTAATTACAATTTTATAATATATTATTTATTATAATATAATATTTATATATTATTTTTAATAATTATAATATTAATAATAATTGTAATTATTACAATTATTAAATTTGCTATTTATTAAAATGTTTTTATTAAAACCTCCTTATTAATTGTCTTTCGTGACCTATTTTTGCTAAAAATATTTTTCTTGATTTCAGATCTGGAATGTACCGCCTTGACACAAATAGAAGATATCCTTTCTAACTTAACGATATGACGAAATAAACAATCAGCATAAAATTGTTTGTATTATTATTTCTTATTAATTAGTTACTTCAGGTCTAGAATATATTTACTGATTTTATTTTCTTGAATAGTATTAATTTACCAATTTATGATGTAAAACAATTAGTGGTCGTTTTTACACTTTATGCACAGCTGCACAAGCTGGTCTGAAACTATCAGAGTCTGAGTAGTAAGTATATTTGTATAAGATAACTAAAAAAATCAGCTGTTCCATACATTTTGTTGAGTCACGTGAACATAAATGTATGGAGCAGCTGATTTTTTTTGCGATTTCAGGGTTGGTCTCATAGTAAAAATTGTTCATAATGATGAGTTTAATGACCTCTTTAAGGATGCTGGTGTTTTACAAATAACCCTGTATATTTAAATTCGACATAAACATTTTGATTTAATTATAATTTTGAATTATTGTAATTTTGCGTCGCTTGATAGTGGTAATATGTAACACAATTATTACAAAAAATAAAATACATATACATCCGCTCATAACAAAAAGATATATAATTTACTCGGTTCGGACCCAGATGTATCATAATCATTCACTTTAATCTCCCCTTTTATAACCCTACGGAGCGCTCAGGACGCGCGATTTCCTAAATACATTACCGATGCTTTCATTGATAACTTTATAAAGCCAGCTACAATCTTGTCGAGAATTTGCGGGATCGAAGGAGAGAATTGCGAGGACTAAAAAGAGAGAAAAGAAACAGGATTTTTTGTAATATTTCGACATTTACATTTATATTCATTAAAATAAATAAATATGAGAAAAGTAAGTAAGAGTGTGAATTGGCATAAATACATTATATTAATTTTATTTTATAAAACATGATCCTTCCAATCTATTTTTTTTTATATAGTTTATGCATTAATCTCTCCTTCTCTTTATCAGAAGAGGCCTTTGCCTAGCAGTGGGACAATTGTAGGCTGTATTTTTTTAAAAAATTTATTATAGTTTATGGAAATATTTAAAAAAAATGTAAAAAATTCAACTCCGTGGTATAAAATGAAGTGATTCTAATTCAACTTAATGAGATTTACCTAAAATACAAACATTGCTACTTGAACAAAAGTTTGTGAAAAAAAATATTGATCAGAAAACATGACGATAACCTCATTTACCAATATGTACCAACAATTACCATAATTATAATATTATTATCTTTTAACCTTAGGACTGGATAATGTGACGCACGCAATTAGGATAGGGTTTATATTCAACAAATGTAGGTACATAATTTAAATGTTTTGGTATAATAATTATAATCCGTCAGCTTCATCTCTATTATACTAAACTAGCGGTCACCCGCGATTTCATCTGCGAGAAATTTAATTTTCAATCATGATTCAAAGGCACGTGGCGCCATCTTATTTCTTCTGAACATTAAGGTACTTTCACACAGACCGGCTTAGATAGGAGAGCAGATTTTTTATCACGTTTAAAACAGAGTTTTGAATCATTGTAATAAGGTTTACTTTTACATTGTCACTTATTTTACTATCGAGAATGCTTGAAAGCAAACCTAACACGCTTAGTGTGAAATAATAAGAGGAGCAGACAGACTGCCTCTGATGACGTACTCTTCCACGCTCATGGAGTTAAACTGCTCCGTTTGCATACTATTTCGTGCTCGCGTGTATGAAAAAAAGAGCGCCGGCCGTTGCTCTCCGAGCCGGTCTGTGTGAAAGTACCCTTATTGTTGTTTTCCTCTCGAACAGTACTTTTTTATAGAAATTATAGGATATGTGTCTTATGTCCGTTTCTGTACACCTTGACAACGTAGATGCAAAATTTTAAGATGATCAGTTCAGTGGTTTGGTCGTGAAAAGGTAACAAACAAACTTACTTTCGCATTGTATACTAATGTAAATAAAGTACTCTGTTATTTTGTAAGTAACTTTGCAAAAAAAAAAAAGTACACACTAAAACATGACTAACAAGCAAAAATAATTGTAGGGCAAAATTAAATTCATACGTGTTCTTTCGCATTTATAATATTACGAGTAGTTAGAATTTCGATCTTCTTCCAACGTAAATACGAGAGTATGTTACATTCAAATTAACAACAGACAATCAACTTAGTGGTTGAGGGATAACGATATCCTAAATCATTAACCGCCTCCCTTTTAGGCTTCCTCTGACTATCCGTAAGTAATCTTATTTAATTCGTCGTCAGAATCAATCAGTAAACTAACTCGGTAAATTCAATGTTGTTTCGTTTGTGTACTGGTCACGATTACTAAACAAGACGTGGCGAGTTTTATTTCCAGTTTCGTCACAGTCAGGTTGTGTTTTTTTTATTGGACATTTTCTATAACTTCATCTAAAATATGAAATGGTGTTTTTTTTTTTTTTTCATTCTAATCTAACCTTAGAATATCGTATCCCTTTGGGTTGCGGGAGTCAAATAGGCAGTCGCTCCGTAGAATACTGATATTCAGCTGCATCTGGTTAGATTAGAAGCCGACCCCAACAAAGTTTGGTAATAATAAGGCTAGGAGGATGTAATGATGGTTATCAAAATTTTTATGATTTTTATTACAAAATTTTATTTAACTTGCAATGTTGGGTTGTGTGTTTAGGTAAAACTTACTAGCTGAGTTAGAACCACTTCCTCTTATCCTACAGAGTTGAAATTTAACATGTTAGTTAAGTTCCGACGACAATGAATGAACTTTTATGGAAAGCATAATCTAAATTGAATTTATTTTTTTATTTTTATAGACTCACGCCTGTATTCCCCAGAGGGGGTAGGCAGAGGTGTGCAGTACACCCACGTTTCGCCAGCTATTTTATAAGTCCCATGTAATAGGGGGCGAGCCTATTGCCATTAACCGGGCACAATTCCAGACTCCGTGCTGCTACTGAGAATTTCCTAATGGAAAAACCCAATAACACTTTTGCCCGACCCGGGGATCGAACCCAGGACCTCGCGTGATACTTCCTGGCAGCGCCACAGTCGCGATTTGAATCGGGAGCCTCGTACAAATAAAGGCCGAAAATTGTTCATTTTGTACATCATTATAAAAAAAATTGTTCTATAATGGATTGCGAGATATTTAACAAAACTTGTGGCGCTGCCAGAAAGTGTGCTCTCCAGCAGCGCCCCGTCATACACTGCAATTATAGTCTAAAATTGTATACGACTCACTGTTAAACGGTAGTACGAAAAATGTTCATTCCAATAATGACGAGAAATACTGCAAAAAGCCATTACCTACATGATACAATTATAATATCTAAACTAACCTAAAATAATACATTAATTTTCAGCTAGGTCACGTGGTATTCTTACGGACTTACAGTGATGCGTTTCTCAAAGTATTCAAGCCGAAGAAAAAAATCACAGAAATAGGATGGCGCATTGTGATATTATATATTAAGAGATTATATTTAATTACTGTTTATATGGTATTACATTGATAAAACTATAATCAAATAATAATAAAAACCTGAAACAACGCCAAAAATAGTAATTATATACGAACTGACTACGTCCACTCGCCACGGACACGCGCGTAGTGCTGGATGCAGCAATGGCGCCGGAGTATCTGGACTCGCGCGTAAAACGAGCGAGTCGAGAGTCCCGCTCATTGCAAGCGTTTTACGCGCGTGTGAGGTAACGCGCGAGAGCATCTGGACGGGATGTATGTAGCTTTAGTATCTCGAGAACGCGCGAGTGCCTACGCGCGAGTGGACACGCGCGTAAATAGCGCTTTCTGGACAGGCTCATACGGAAAGTCGGAGCGCCTTGGGTTCGAACCTGAGACCTCTGAATTACCAGTCATACCACTCAAATCACACGTCAAACAACTCAACTACAAAAACTAAATCAGGTGGGTAATCTCAATATTATTGCGTTTGGGCAGTTGAGATAGCTGCTTTGTGGCGAGAGACATCGACTTCTGCATACCGTCTTCGGCTTGCCTACCTACACTCTCCGTGGCTTGTGCGGAGCAAGCTATGTCAATCCCTAATAAAAAGGGTATAATTTAAACGGCAACCAAATATTATTTTTGGTTCCTAAAATGGATTAACGGTCACCAAATTCTATCCAACTCATATGACTACCAAAAATCTTTCTCCAAAATAGTAAGACGTCAACCAAAATACATTATTTGATCCCAGACTACTTTATGGTGCTAGCAAACTATTGTTAACAGGAGAAACTGGATGCAATCTGGACTTTAGGGCACCCCGACTCGGACAGGTTAGGTTAGAAGGGGATGGGATGATGGTGGGATGGGGATGGGATCGAGATGGTGATGGGATGGCGGGGTCTATTCGACCCCGCCATCCCCTTTGCGGTTATTTTTTTATAAACCGCCCAGAAGTAGGAGCCCCGCGAAGCGGGGCTCCGTCAACCAAGCCCACCCTTAGCCACCAGCAGCGCAGAGCAGAGCATACGTCTAGCCTAAACAAGTGACTTTTGTTTGGGTTATGATTTCATAATATTTTAGGAAACGTTATTTGGTGACCATTTATCCATTTTGGTAACCTTTTAGATTTTTTTTGGTAGTAAAATAGGTACTTTTTTGGGTGACGTTTAAACACAAGCCTAATAAAAATGCTTTGAACACAAAAGCAACAAAGGGAACTTACATTTTGTTAAAATTTTACTAAATCAAAAGTAAAAAAAAAAATTACCTATTTGATTTTATTTTGCCGAATAGAATGTTTGAGCACCACATTATTTTGAGTAATTATATAGTGAAGTAGCGCTATATGTGAGAGTAAGACGACATACTGACATGACAGCGTTGTGCGTGACATTATTAGTTTTGTGTTGTCACTGAGTGTAAATAAATTACCCCAGCAAAGAACGTTTTTTAATCACTTCACTTCTTTTGAATGGCGAGTGAATTTACTCATAAAACCAATCTCAAATCTCAAAAACTAATAATAGTTATTATGAGGTGTCATTCGTTTCATCTTTAGTGTCATAGGCTGTTTAGAACCTCATGATCGTACCGCTAGAAGAAAAACCGATTGCATACTAGTGGAAGCAGTTTTTTTTTTTTGTTAACTAAGGTTAGTTAACATAACTTAATTTATAATCCCTCAGCTGTAAATTCAGCACATCAGTACATCAGCATTGAGCAATAAGTAACGGCCTGGCCACGAACTCGCCGCTCGCAGCGGCGGCTTAGCGCGGCGCGGCGAGCGGCAAGAACAAATGTACTAAAATGTTCAACGACGCCACGACTCGCCGCTCTCAGCGGCGGCGCAGCGGCGGCGGTTTCTCCATTCTCCATACTTAAAATGATTTGTATTGATTTCGTGCACTCCATCCGTCGAATTTAAAATATCATTAGAAAATATATGCCTAAATACGTCTAAATATATCTAAATACGTCTATATATGTCTAAATACGTGGCATGGCGCATCGCGCCGGTCGCAGACCTAGCCGTCGCCGCCGCCTTAGACCGAAGTCGTGGCCACTAGGTAAGGCTTCATTAGTACAAGGTAGTTCATACCGGACTAGGTAGAATAGTAGAAGATTGAACATAAGAGTGCCGAATCATTGACCTCTTCGTCTTCAGTCTTCACCACTTTCAAAATTAATATATTTTTATATAGACTACATTTTTTTTTTTTTTTATAGACTCACGCCTGTATTCCCCAGAGGGGGTAGGCAGAAGTGTGTAGTACACCCACGTTTCGCCGGCTGTGTAATAAGTCCCATGTAATAGGGGGCGAGCCTATTGCCATTAACCGGGCACAATTCCAGACTCCGTGCTGCTACTGAGAATTTCCTAATGGAAAAACCCAATAACACTTTTGCCCGACCCAGGGATCGAACCCAGGACCTCGTGCTCAGCAGTCGCGCTTGCTACCACTAGACCAACGAGGCAGTCTAACCTAACCTAATGTAACGGCTCGTTACTATTTTCTAAATTAAATTTATATTTTTTGTGAATTTTTAAAATGTTTTAGCACATGTTAGCTTATTAAATATAATTATTTAATAAGAAATTTGAAAAAACAACTGATACGGATGGGATTCGAACCCACGATCCGTCCGTATCTGATACGATATTTCCGTTAGGCAGAAAATCAATTTGATCAGTACCGTGCCGACGCTCTAACCGCTAAGCCACCGTACCCCATCAAAATCAGTCGAAATTTCGAATCTCTTTCTACGCCTAGGACGTGTGGTAATATCTATCGGAATATAATAATAATATTCTCCTGACCGAATTTCGGTCACAGCGGCCAATCTCAACGGAGACTAGCCAATCGCAGGAGATATTATAGTGCACAAGTGTGTGCGCAAACACAGGTGCACTCTCTATTCCCTCACTCTCATAGTCCGATGGGACGGCCTTCCGACACGATCGGAGAGAGATCAAGCGCAGCACAGTGTTTCGTCTAGAACAAGCTAGGTGGACAAAATTATTTCTCATTACATTTAACTTCTAATATATCTCATAAGTCCTAATATGAACGTTTTTTATATTTACAGTACTTAATCACTTAAAAATGGATGTTGTATAGGAATCGAAATGTATTTATAAGGATTTAAAAAAAATTAAATTTATCAATGATAAACTAATCTGTATTAGGATTTTATGTAGAAATTAATTTAAAATTAAATATGTATACCAATGTATAATAAATATTTAGGGTGTTTCTTATAAAAAAATGTCAAACATTAAGCGTATCAATCCTCCACTCAAAGTTAAGAATGAAATCAATTATATTGCTTATTATTATTATTAAAACATAAACTAAACCCCTATTGGTGTTGTGATAGTATAAAAATCTTCTGAATGTACTTTTGTGTTTTAAATCTCTGGGAGAAAAATGATTCATCAGGTAATGTTAACGTTTTTTAAGAAATACCCTTAAACGTAATTTCAGATATTAAGTCTGAGTGTAACTGAAAATACAGTGTTAATAATTACTCATCGTCAGTAAGTTCATAATCAGAAACACAATAATCTTCGGAAATAATATGACTTCTCGGGATATTACTACTACTTCTAAGATATTTTCAGGTGGAATTATAAGATCTAAAACAGCTGAAGAGAGACAGCCTGTTTTTTTCTGTGGTATGTTATTAATCACAGGATCAGATGATAGTTGAGTAAATATCTCTGCGGCTGCCGTTAGTTCCCCTGAACTTCGTAACTTAACCAAATCGTCAACACGTTGACGTAATAGTTTTACTACTTGCGTCCAACATATTTATCATCGGTCTTTCTGCACTTGACGATGATTTTGACGAAGAAGATGCTTCTGCGGGATCATACTTAACAGTTAACATAATATCTTCACTCTCTAGCCAGTCAGTTTAAGTAGTAAAAAGCGATCCCGAGTTCTTCGGCTTTTTTCCCATTTTTCCTATCATTTCGATGAAAATCGCGAAATTACAGTCTTAATGACCTGCACAGATAGCTCATTCAAGCCTCTAAAACCTTGTTTTGTGGCTAGAAACTGATATAAAGCCTTATTTTGAATCTTTTACTCATTTTTCGAATAATTATTTTTTCGACATTTTGAATTGGCCTCCTACAAAAATGCAAAAATCTAAAAAAACGGCAGATTCGGGCAAGAATTTCAAGTTTTATAATAATGTGCAAAGGTGTAGGTATCATTTAGACTAAAAATCAGCCGGGGGATATCGGGGGATTTTTACTTACTGACCTTTGAATTCGAAATATGTGTAAAAAATACCATTGAAAAAAGTTTGATCGCCATTTTTATACGTAAAATGTTAATTTAATTTACAAAAAACTGTTTAAATATATAAAACACATCCTTAGTAATTGAGTCCATCACTTTTTTTTGCTATAACTTTTTAAAGTAAGCCGTAACACGTTATCGCGTGGGTAGACAAAATGCAAACAATTCTATACAGTTTACCTAATTATCTAAGATACTCACCACGATTACCTCCATTTGAAATGATTCTCGACACATCTTTTGCTGTCAATGTAATGTCCCATTAGTTAGCTAACTACTTTCATTAACGTTTCTATAAAATGTTGACTTTGATTTTGTCCACCTAGCTTGTTCTAGACGAAACACTGTGCGCAGGGCCAACAGCTTTACGTGCTTTCCGAGGCACGGAGTAAGTGATAATTAATTTATAAAACGCACATAACTTACGAAAAGTCAGAGGTGCGCGCCTTGGGTTCGAACCCGAGACCACTGACTTACTAGTCAACGGTCACAACCACTAGGCTATTACGACTTTAGAATATCGGAATATATTATTACGTATCTGACTCACTGTTCCAAACTTTGCAGTTTTAGAAGCTACCGATACGATATTACCAATTTTTTGTGAATTTTTTACATGTTTTTTGGACTAGTCAATTACGGGCATTTTTGTAAGGAAAATTGCTCTAATGCAAGTTTCCCAACTTAGGGGTTTTCTCCCCAAATATGGGGTAAATAAATGAGATGGTCGCATCTGGGGGCAATTCTCGTGCAATAGACATAATCTCGCAATCGAGATTATCTTGTATTCTCACTAAAAATAATAATAATAATATTTTCAAATTTAGGTGAGTTGCAAGAGGATTTGAACAGTATAAATGAATTAATGAATGTGAATTGTACCTATGCCCCATTAGCTAAGTTAAACAAATTTAGGATTTTTATGAGTGTAGCAACTAAGTTTAATTTGCAATGTACCAGATGAATGTATGTGGAGAATTTTTAAAAATTGGATGAAGACTTATAATGAGTACCAATGCCTGAAGAAACAGATGTTAAACTTTTAAAATTAAATAAGTAAAATATTGTATGGTTAAAAAAGGGCACCTAAGTATTGGAATGAAACTTTCACAAGTGTCATGTTGTCATAGGGGTACAATCTAATAACAAATCTAATCTAATTACAATCTAAAAATGATAATTGTTTGTATTATATATGTGCAGGTGATAAGAAAACATTTTTGTTATTATAACTATGTCAATTACATTTTGTATTTTGGAAATTGTGAAAAACAATTGTTAAATTGAGGTATGTTTTGTATAAAACATTTAAAATGAAGAAAATGGGGTCTATAAGTAAATTTCTGGGTATATTCAAACAAAACAGGATTTGATTAATGGGTGCACTACCAAGTATTTCACAAAGAGAATATATAAATTATATATACCTATTAAAGATTATATATAATTTGTTACATACATAGGTATAATATGATATATTGTAAGATGTTGATGTTACCTATTGATAATATTATAATTTTCATATACTTAAAAGGGATAGTTCAGAGAATGCTTGTATATAGAAGAAATGTAGAAAATTAATAGGGAGTTTAATGTATCTGGTTATGGGTACAACCAGATATTTGTGCAGTTGTGAATACATTGAGTAGGTACCTATCAAAGTTGTGCATCTGAGTTACTGTAAGTACGTAGTATAAGCTTTTACTTAATATTTTAAGATAGGTAGGTATTTAAGAGACATGTGATTTATGTTTATTGTACTATAGAGATAAGGAAAATAAGGTGATTGTGACTGGGGAGGGTGTAGTAATTATAAGTCAACAACAAGTTGTGTATTCAAAGTGTAATGGATTTTCAGTTTTATAGTTTTCTAAGAAACAGTGTACCTACTTACCAAGGCTTTCGGCAAGGGGAAGTTGCATTTCAAAAATTAAGGGGAAGATTGTTTAGTAATTAAGAGGCATTCAAATGTGTATTTAGAAATTAAAGGGAAGTAGAGTGTCTAGTATCTGTTATTTTTCTTAAAGAAGTTTAAAGTGTTGTTAGTTTATCTTGTTGAAATATTTTATTGGCGGGTGGTGTGAACATATCAATAAGATATTTTAAAGTTGGCAACATTGGTATAAGTTATGATAATAATCAACATTGTTTATGTAAACGGCCTTCTTGATAGGTAACATTTTTTATCTTTGCTCTCCGACCCCGTGCGTGCGGTGTGCTGTATACGGCTTGTTGTAGATACGTATTGTCTTTAATAAAACAGTAGTGGCGTACGTAGATCTTTTATTTAAAGTCACAAAAAAAAGTTAAAATATAAATGAGATAATAATTTATTTAATTGTCAGATTACAACGATGATCCATAATGCTTAGTAAAAACAAGAGATTATGAACTATGTTACTAAATTATATATATAAATTAACTTGCGAAAGAAATACTTGGTACACGATTGTGCGTCTTATTTTTTGACAACAGTAATTTTTCTATGCAAGTATTTTTTGTTCTGGTATTTGTGAGATCTGCCCGCACATAAATAATTATGATACGATAAATAATTGGTATTTACCAAATGTTCGGGTATTTAATGGGTGACTAGCCCATCTTTAACTCATATAATTCGTAAAAAGACACCTTCATAATCGAAACTTAAATTAGATCTTCCTGTTTTCTAAAATGATTTTCTAAATATTCAACAGTATAATAACTGCTACTAGCTCCTTAGTGACTGTAATTGCATCGCTACACAATTTGCAACCCAATGTACCTAATTCTACTACGACTGCAAGTTGTCTGTCCTATTTAAGCTTCTATTTAGTCTGGTGTAATCGCTGGCTTTCGATTTTCTGTTTAGAGTGTTTCTAAATAGATTTTCTAAAAAGATCATAATGTAATAGCCACATTAGAGTATATATCATAATACCTATATATATAATATACTCTAAGCCCTAGGTATTTAAACTGATAGTGTAGTGCAACCCCATTAAGGCATTATGTTGTTAATGTTATCACTCTATTATTTCACTCGAGATGAGTTCGAATTCGACATTTTATTCCAATCCGAGATAATAATATCGATTGCATGAGAATCGCCCCCCTTGTAAATGGGCGCCCCCTGACAGTTCTGCCATAATGAATGTATTATTTTAGGTTAGTTTAGATATTATAATTGTATCATGTAGGTAATGGCTTTTTGCAGTATTTCTCGTCATTATTGGAATGAACATTTTTCGTACTACCGTTTAACAGTGAGTCGTATACAATTTTAGACTATAATTGCAGTGTATGACGGGGCGCTGCTGGAGAGCACACTTTCTGGCAGCGCCACAAGTTTTGTTAAATATCTCGCAATCCATTATAGAACAATTTTTTTTATAATGATGTACAAAATGAACAATTTTCGGCCTTTATTTGTACGAGGCTCCCGATTCAAATCGCGACTGTGGCGCTGCCAGGAAGTATCACGCCAGGACCTCGTGCTCAGCAGTCGCGCTTGCTACCACTAGACCAACAAGGCAGTCAAAATTGAAAACTCCAGATAAAGTTTCTCTTTGCCAATAGCAACGAAACAAATTTTGTAAATACCTACGTTTAATTTTTACATCCAAAACTAAGACTGGGTTAAAAACGTTGTTTAATCAATAACTTATATACTGTTAAGGTGGCCAACAAGCATACCTAAGGCGCGCGTGATGGAAAGCGGTTACCGTAAACTATAGACGTTTGCAACACCAAAGGCATCGCTTTGAGCAGGATTATAGAAGAGCTTGGCCTCCAGTTCTCACACTGACTGTACAAAATAATAGTACGAATTTCACGCCAATATTCTGTGAGAGGATACCTGAATCAAATCGGCCCATTCTTGTTGATGGTTCCACCACCATGAGAAGTGTTATAAGTGCTTTTACTAACCCCCTAAATTAAATTGGGTCATGTCAATATCTCTTGTTGTGTTGATAAACCACATCAATATTAACCAGCAAATCTTTCTTTAATTCAAGTTTCCACAATAAGAAAGATACTTCTTCGCAACAGTATACAATCTGTAGTGTTGATCATCCTTAACTAAAAGTGTTGATTATCCCTAAGTAAACAATCTCGCTGTTAGTTCCATCACGTTCATCATTGTGAACTTCAGTGTAACAAGAAATGAAAAAAGTTTCCCTTAATCAGGACTCTTGTGGCCACTAGTAGATGAAAGTTTTTGTGAACTTAAAATTATGTTTCCAGCGTCTGTCACGTTTCGTTATGTCCAGTGCAATTGAGACATCTTTTTGCTACTCCAAGTTTAAATGAGAAAGAATTTTTAATATTTTTCATAATATAGATATAAAATTCATCTTCTTTAGTATGAAAAATATTGTGTAGTAGAACAGTTGGGGTAATGAGTCGTTTCAGCATGAATGAATCGGCTGTACCAGGGTAGTGCTATCATACAAAATAATATCGACAGGACCCGACAGGTCCGTACACTGGTACTGATGTTGCAAAAGTTATAAGGTGGTAACCTATAAGGTTACCACCTTATTCTTAAAAAAAAAAAAATTGATTCTAGTTATAGCTTTCTTATCACGTTAAATTGTGTTTGAAGCAGTTATTTGTAAAACTGCATATTTTTTATTACATTTTTATTTTAACTACTTTCAATCAACTTTTTGAAATAAATACTTTCCTTAGAAAATATTTCTACCAAGCTCTTAATAGTAATTTAACCTATCAACACTAGAATAACGACTTCTCTAATGTCTAAACACGACGTGAGCCAGATAAACAAATGAAATATATTTCGGATGAGACCGAGATAAAATCAATATCATTTACGAACTTCGTAAGCAGGGTGTAGTGGAACGTGCCGGCAAGTGGGTGCTACCCTTCAACCTTACCCTTACATTGGTAACTCCCATCTGGCCTCGAATACGAATCGTCACATAATGAGACCGTGAAAAACACTCGCTCCTCACAACTCCTCAGTCCGCAAGCCATCACCTACAAAACGAATCGAAAGCGCAAATGCACACATCCAATTACAACCTCTAATCCGAACGCTATAAAGCCCAATTTCGTTCACAAAATATATAAATACACTAGAGTAACACTTTCCCGAATCGCTGTTTGATATTCTGATAACATTTGTGAAATAATAGGAGATGCTCCTGTTCACGTGTGGAGACACCCGTTTAACGTTTGACAAAATTTGATGAAAATACTCATACTTATCTCTTTGAGTACCGAATGGTTGCTTTGCGTCTTATAATTTAAAGACCTTTTATTTTGACGAGTCTCTAATAACACGTAGTACGTATACTTTTCTTAAAGAGTAAGTATAACTTTGGAACGTAAGAACTCTTTAGAGCACGCCTCTGTTATTTAAGTTTGAATTACACCAGTTACGTTTTCAGAATACGTTGTGAGAAAAATGTAGCAATATAATCATAAAATGTAGGTAGGTACTTACTACGTGGAATGCATACGAAGGCAATATTGCAACTTTAACAGCGCAAATTCACAAAGGGGTTGCATTTCTTAAGCATTTAAGATATGTCAATGTTAAACCGTTCAGACCTTACGTGAGTTTTCGTCGATATTTATTACTACGACCAAATACGTCTCCAATGCAAACATTTTTGTTTTTTTTTAGACAGAACTGTGTGGTATTCAATACTTATTTTAGATCAAAAAGAAAATATATAAAGCAGTCTCGGAGTCATTGATCCAAATATCTTTGTCACTTTACCGATCGAGACTAAAACAATTGGTGGCGACAAACAAAAGAAAAAAAAAACAAATCATAAAACGTCGCTTCGTTATATGAGATAGAATATGATTTTTCCGAGAAAGCATATTCTATCGTTGCTATGCGGTAAATATTCATGAATACAGGCGTCAGACGTGCAGTTTTGGAACAGTATTATATGCGACCGCATAAGAAGGTGGTTGAATGCAAAGTGTGCTCCAGAGAGTCTTGCCATCGATTCTTCGTCATTATCGATGCATAGATGGTGGCTCTTGTCTTCCAATATTAAGGTAGTGTTGCTATGAAAGTTTTAGTAGTAAATTTTGTTCACTTCACTCCACAATTTTGTACATAATATATTTTAACAGGTTTTTGTGGGGATACGACTTCACTATAGAATAAATATCTACTTCTTTATACTTGTTACAAAGGTTTGTGAAGATGTTTGTTAGTCATTCATGTGTAAACATTGGTTTACGGATGGACCAGCTGCACCGTGCGGGCAAAAACACAGACAAAAGCTAATAATGAGTTATTAATCAGATAATAAGGTAAGCATAAAGCAATCTGATTCGGTTTTTTTTTTTGCTATCCATCAATTAGTATGAGTAGTGCTTTATTTTATAAGAATCTTTTGTGTGTTCAAATAAATAAATATTATTATTTCTTTTTTAAACCGAGTTGACTTTAAAATTATTTTTATTAATATTTATGAGAAGATAAAATAGTTTTGTATTTTATAATATTCCTCAAAGACACTATATTATATTATATTCTAGATCACGATACACGTTATAAGTTCATTTTGCATTGATTTTAATTGGGTAATATTCAAATTAAGATCAAACTTCATTTTAATAGAGCTCGCTACGGGGACACTCCTCTTAAATAACTGAAATTAATCGGAGGTAATTGAAAACAAAGCATTTTGCTTTGTTTTCAATTACCTCCTCGGGGATAAAACTCGTCATCGAACTTGAATTCAATATAGCGTCAGTGCAGTGGTGTAATACACTACTACTCTTGGTGAATATTCTATTATTATGACGTAAATTACAATTAAATTATGCTACCATTATGAGTTTTAATAGGTAGTGTGTACATTTTCCATTAGCTTACCTTTTAGAGCTTCATGATTTATACGAAACATTTAATATCTGGCTTATAAAGAAATCAAATATTTACATAGGTACAGTTTGTTGGTGAACAGACATTTTACATAACAACCATCAAGGCCTTTTGTTTGAGCAAAAACATTTTCTAAAGACAAGGATTGTTCTTGTGTTAATGATTTACGAATAGGGTTATTTAATCAATCAGTTAATCAAACACGCGCGGTTCGCAGCGGAATTGCACGCGGTTTATTTATTTTTTGCGTTTAGTTGTTTTAGCCAATATAAATTATGAAAACTTTTGCCAATAAAAACGTTTAGTTGATGTTTTAAAAAAAAATTACAGACTCATCACACAACTATGTAGCTAGAATCACGTCAACGACATTTATTGTAGTAACATTTATCGTGATTATAACCGTGACTTTCTCAGAAAACCCTAATTTTCTTGGTATCCTTATAATCAGACGGTCTAATACGCTTCCCGAAATGTGCAAGGGTCTATAAGGAAACGATCAACACTCCGTTACGCTATACTCAACGACGGTCTAATATTCAGACGTCGGTTGATTTGACAACCTTAAGTGATATTGTGTGCCCTTTGTTCATGAAATAAGCAAATGCCGAGGCAATTATTGCCACCACATTTGCGAACCCTTTTTGCTGTCAGCAGATTTAGTAGGAATCCATTTTAGTGCAAAACACTCTCTCAACAAGTGGAGCACGTATAATGTTTATTTCAGTATTATTTTGTGTTAAACTTAATTTAAACAATGCACATTTTAAACAAGCAAGTCAGTATCAAATCTAACTAATATTACAAATGCGAACGTTACCACTTCTAAACTACTGAACCGATTATTCTGAAATTTTGCAGTTTCATTGTCAGGTATTTAGAAACGGACATAGGATAACGTTCTTATAACAATAGATACGATATACTTATATTCTAATATCTTCCTGACCGAATTTCGGTCACAGCGGCCAGTCTCAACGGAGATTAGCCAACTACGCAGGAGATATTATAGTGCACAAGTGTGTGCGCAAACACAGGTGCACTCTCTATTCCCTCAATCTCATAGCCCGATGGGACGGAAATCCGACACGACCGGAGAGAGATCAGGCGCAGGGCCAACGGCTTTACGTGCTTTCCGAGGCACGGAGTAAGTGATAATTAATTTATAAAACGCACATAACTTACGAAAAGTCAAAGGTGCGCGCCTTGGGTTCGAACTCGAGACCACTGACTTGCCAGTCAACGGTCACCACCACTAGGCTATCACGACCCTAATACTTATATACTATAGTATGTTTGTATGTATATTGTTATGTTTGTTATATACTATAGTGTGTATGTAGCGCCCCACATGTCTATTAAATCACGATTTAATTTTATTAACTATATTTTATACTTTAAATCTTAGAGTATATAAGAAAGTATAGAGCAACCCTACAGAAGTATGAACGTGAGCACGGGTATGAACAACGCAGCCGCGACACGAGCTCCGTCCGCGATCATACTTCAATTGACTGCCATTCAACTCGGCTGCACGAGCGATAAAGTTATATTTTAGCTTACAACATGGTTAACTGCTTTGTGAAATTTTGCAAAAATGACTAGAGCTCACGCTCCGCTCAAGGCTCAATGTTGTTGACGTTATCACTCTATACTTTATTTTATACTCTAAGATGTAAATGTTTTTTATAGAAAGAAAAATTTGATTAGATTTGAACCTGCAATCTACTGGTTAAAACCACCAGCCACTCTGGTAGCTGAGCTATTTATGATTTTGCGCGAGCTATACATTTTTTTTACACATTTAACGATCCCACATGATAGATAAACTAAATAATAGTACTGTCTTTAGGATCGTCGAAAATAAGTACAAAATAATTTCAACAATCAACATTTAAACTGCAAAAACAAACGATATTAAATTCTATAATAGTTTAGAGTTTAGCAAAAAGCCTGTTGTTGTAACAACTTTGATAGTACGTGCTCCTTCGTAACCAACTGTTCCCTTGGGCAGAGGGTACATGGACGTGACTGCATCCCCTTTTCTCTTTTTCATGAACAGGGTTAGAGCGAAGTGATAATATTCTGGTTTATGTAAACGGACTACGCGATCAGAACGTTTCCGCAACTGATCACTACATGTTTACTGATAACGCGATCCGTGAATACATAATAAAATAAAATAAAAATGTTCTTTGATCACGGGCTCAGTTTAGCGCTATATCTCTACATTTAATAGCTTCTTAGTGTTAGTTAATTCTGTAACTCTTTAACAAAGGTATTAAGTATCTGTAACTGAAAAAAAAACGAGTTTTTTTTTTCTTTTTAAACAAATAATTAGATAATTTCACAATAAAGACCGGAACAAATATTTCCTTTTTGCTATAAACCCATAGAGCAAAAAGAGAATACCCCTTTTTCTTCAAATTGTAGAAAAACCACGAACGAAATTACGAGTATGTATATATTCAATTGATCTGCTGTATGATATTTTCAACAAGAGAAACAAACTGTATGAGGAAATTATGTAGCATTCAAATTCTTTTTAGTACCTACCAACTTCAATAAAGATTTTCAGCTTGAATCTCAACCCAAAGTTTCTACATTTAGCAAAACCTTTTTGTACGAATTTCAATTAAAACTCAACTAGGGAAAATAAAACGGTTCTTTTTTGTGTGATAGAACTTAATAAAAACCTTGGGAATATAAGCAAAAACTTTTCAATTGAACAGCAACAAAAACTGTTATAATGGTGGACTGTCTGGCAAGTTATTTCAGAAATAACACCCACGTAGGTTTCACCAAAACTCGTGTGTGTATTTTTTGTCGAATTTTAGCGGGTCCACAAGTCCGGAAATCTGTTGTATTAGTAAAGCAATTTGTCCCAGGTCCGCTCGCCGGGCGCGAACTTTTCTAATCTAAACTGTTGGCTCCCCGCGTTCAATCTTCGTGAAAACTCGTTCACTGCCAGTACGAACGTTATAGACACAGGGCTAGGAACTTATCTATATCACATTATTGATAATCGTTTTACTTTCTTTTCCGTGTGCATGGAAAAATGTTTAATTTTTTTTCACTGTCCTAGTGTACATTCAATAAACTGCCGGAATCAGGGTCACAAGTATGATCGCACGCAATTTTGAATTTTCAAATTCATGATATCAATATTAGATATCAATTATCTCTTGCTAAAACGGTGAAACAAAACATCGTGAGGAAACCTGCAGAATACCTAAAAGATTTTTTGTCAGATTTTTTGGTGCCAAAGCATGTCAGAGGCCTACGCATTGTTTAAACTTTGACAATAGTTCATCAACCATAGGTTAAAGAAAAGAAAATTTTTTTTTCTTGCGCAAAACCAAAAGAAGTGTATAAAGTTTATGTATGTAAATTTGTGTCGTAAGTGTAGGTATACGTAAATTATAAGTTTGCGTCACCGAGCGCCAGTCGGGTTTAAGTTCAAACTTTCTATTATGTCGAAACCCTTTTCACTTAGGGAAAATTATTATCGACACATCAATTTCTCACTTAAATTGAAAGATCACAGAACGCATCACTCTTAATTTAATCAGAAATATACAATAAAATACAGAACTGTCGAATACACACATAATATTTGACGAAACAAAATGAGACGGACAGTTTACATTTCTTATGGAAAATTAAACAAAAATACAAAGGTAATAATTATAATGTTATCCCTCGAAATCAGAATGGCTACCAGCAGATACTCTTTTAAGATCAAAGTACGTGAACACCTTTTGAAGTAAATTTTTGGCAGATTAGTCTCAGCATTTGACCGGTTAATTATTACATATATTTGTGTATGTTTGTTTATGTAGTTTATATATTTTTTTCATTAAGATCAAGTTAAATTATCTAATAATATTTCTGTGCATCTACCATGTTATCACTGCATCACCCAAAGGTCGACTGGCAGAAAATGCCTAAGGCATTAAGTCCACCTTGTACATGTTTCTGTACGAAGTATAAATAAATAAATAATGTTTTTGAATAACAATGATTCTGCAGCGTAGCTCTTAGCCTAAGATAAAGAAACCAAGGCTATCAATAGAAATGGCCACACCGAAATAGCGCCCTGGTAGGATTTTAGCACGGGCTCACAAATGAATGGGGATCCACCGAATGGTCTTATGATCTCTCAAGAAAATTGGTGATCCTATCGCGAAACGTGTGACATCGATATATTTTCTTAAGATATCAGATAGCATTTGTTTTATCATGAAAACTATTTTTAGGTGAACTCTTAATTTAGCTTACCAAAATATTTCTAAGTTATCAATGCAATTTGTTTAATAGAAAATGAAACTAAGCCATTTTGTGTTATCTTTCGAAAAAATTGTTAACTAACAATTTCATTGCACCAATCGTGCCAAGCGAACTTTAAAGTCATTAGTTGTTAGTGAAAGAATAATTCGACTGTGAGCAAACTCGAACCAGACTTTATTTGGATACGATATTAACATCAAATAGTTAGTATGGCCAGAGAGTTAGAAAACTTTTAAAAAATTAGAGTGATCTTAATATATTGATTTTTAATACACAGTCATGTTACGACCATGTAACGCCTTAGAAAAATTAAAGGAAATTAAGAAACAGGATAGGAGTGGGATGAAAATTTAAGTGAGTACACTGAAGTATTCCAAAGGGAACCAGCACATCTGACTGAACTGACTTTGGTCTTATTGTTATAACATGAATAAGCAGGGCATAATTTACATTAAGCAGTAATAGCCTAGTGGCATGACCGTTGGACTGACAAGATAAAAATTGTACGTTCGAAACCAACCTCTGACTTGTCGGATTCATGTGCGATTTAGAAATTAATTATCATTTGCTAAAAACAGCGAAGGAAAGCATCGTGAGGAAACCAGCACATCTGAGAATTTATTTAACGGCGTGTAAAACCATGTTATAGGCAGTTTAAACATTGACACGAGGGTGTTACCGTACAATAAATAATAATAAAAACACCAAAACTTGTCAGTCAGTCCCTATTATGTGTAAAGATCAGTGCCTTCGGGTGAACTTTGACACCAAGTTGTTTGTAAGCCATACGATAAGAAGAACATTGTAATCGACTAACGTTGTGACAACAATTATTCTTACGAATGATACAATAGCAAGATACGATAACAAGCAAAAACTCGACTCTAAAAAACATTTCCCTTAAATATTTTTTGTTTCTCCGAATGCTCGGCGCTGTTTGAAGAAATGATCATGACATATAAACACAAATTTGTAATATTCTTTGAAATTTTAGCTTGCGCTCGTCATTGTTTAGTAAAGACACACATATTTTGGATACACAAATTCAGGCATTGTTTTTAAAAATAATTTGTTTGTTTCGTACAAAGTTCGGTACGTGAAGAGTGACACATGAAAGGCTAGTATTAGTTTTGTATATTATGCTTTAGTGTGTAGTACACACTGTGTACTAATTTTTTATGTACTTAGTTTTATTCGTACTTTCAACGAATTCGCCTAAAACCCTGGCAGAATGCATTAGCTACAAAGAGAACATGCCTTTGTACTTTAAATTCTATTATATTTCTATAATCTATTGTTTCTTTGTGTGTACATCAATTAACTAATAAAAATAAAAACTACTTACTGTCAGCTTAAGTTGATAAGTAAATCCTGTTTGACCAAAAAATATTCAAAGTCCCACAATGCAAGTTCCGAAGAGATAGGAACAATACGACGCGACGGCTGAACAGAATTCCCATTGTCCACGTCATGTGACCCATATTCTGTGAGATATTAAAAACATCGCAATTCTGAATAATTTGTAGTACCTATACAATTGAAATTATTATTTTATTTTTATGCTTGGTATATTTTATGGTTTGTTAAAGTAGTAAAAATCTGTTCTCATGATATCACGCATTTCCTCGATGTGGTAGGTAGAGAAGATAAACATGATTTAGTAGAAAATTACGTCACTAAGTTCAGCCGTCTAAAAGTGAACATTTTTTAGCAAATCATTAAAAGTAACCGATACCGTACTTGTAGCTACAAGAATTTGTATGAATGTTGCTGTCACCGTAGTTAGACAAAATTTAATGGACGTTGGTGAAGAGTTGAACCCCTGAATTACATATGCGAATAAACCATCCTGTAACTGTCCCACTGCAAACAAAGAACTTTTCTCATAGGTACAGAGAAGGATCGAGCATTAATCACCACGCTAGTTCGCTTCGTGTTGGCGATTTCAGACTATTAAGTCCTGGTTTTCTAACGATGTTTTTCCTTCACCATTAGTCAGCGGTGTCTTAGTTTAACTAAGAAGCACTGATAACCTAGTGGTATGGCCGTCGACTGACAAGTCAGTGGTCTCGAGTTCGATCCCAAGGCGCGCACCTCTGACTTTTCGTAAGTTATGTGCGTAATATAAATTAATTATCAGTAGCTAAAACGGTGAGGGAAAACATCGTGATGAAACCAGCACACTTGCGAGATTTTTCAATGGTGTGTAAAGCCATGTCAGAGGCCTACGGGCGGTTAAAACTCTGACACCAGGTTGTTCATTAACCTTATGATAAGAAGAAGTTTAACTAAGAAAGAACAAATGACATTTAAAGTTACATTGGTTCATGCCAGGTTCGAACTCACACCCACGTGCTTACAAAGGAGTCCGTAACCAATGCGCCAATACTCCATGCAACGGTTAGTAAGTTCTCAGTCGATAGTTTTCTAGCTAGATTTTAGTGGCACACATTTGCAAACACGTAGAGCTCACACAATTGTTGTTCAAATTAGCAAGTTGTACGGTAACGAGCGTTTTTCTGTCCTGGTCCCGGTCGAGTGTCGGACTCTTTTAGTTCGTAATTCTTTCGTGTAAATTGCTTTTACTTTCTGTTTAGTTTCCGTTAGAGGCGTTGTTTGACTTTTTTTTTGGGTATACTCTAGTGAAACTTGACTGTGGCTCTAATTCTGACATTTATTTTTGTAACAGAAAAAATCGATTACGAACAGAATTTTAATAGAAAACACTCTGGAACCAGTTGCTACATTTTACTCTTGAAAAACGAAACCAATCCCAAAAAATATTTATACTATAAAAGCTGTAAGTTCCTGAATCAATCAGAAAACACTGCGCGCATTGGCTCACGCTTATGCGCCAACGTTGCATACATTGCATGCAACATTGTATAAAAATTAGAATTGGCATTGTGTAAACCCAAGAATTTTAAGTAAGTACTATTAATAAAATATAAACTAATAGTATAATGATTAGGAACTATTAAAGAAATAATATTCGCAAAAACCGCACAACGTGCGAAAATTCTAGAGTTGAATTGGCAAAACTCATAAAACTTTAAACATTAACATCTAATGTACACACAGCTGTAATAACATATTTACCGACGTGAATTTAGATACAAGTATCTTATACCCTTTGTCCAATTTAATCAGACCTTTGCGAAGTTAGACTATTAGCTGCGCAATGGATGTGTCATAGGGAATGAATTTTTTAAGTTTTACTAAGATTTAACGCTCTAAACAACTTTTAAAGCTATTTTTCATAACTATATTCAGTGATTTTATCCCTTCAATATGCGAGCGAGATAGCAGGCTAGTAAGAAATAATAAAGTATACCAGCATTGTCTACTGCTTATTTAAACGGCTAACTTCAAGAAGGTCAAGTTATATCGGCTGTATTGCAAATAAAGTCAAGCTGAGAAACTTAACATCCTCACGGGAAATCAGTCTGATCGCAGATAACACCAGCCGTCGGGTAAACACCTCGTAAAATCTTCTTTACAAATGTGTATCGATGTGCTGCAATAAATATTTTACAGAAAAGAAGTAAGATGTACCGTACAACATAAACATCGACACAGGTGTTGAGGAAAATGTTTTCTACAAGGTTACATTCCCTATGGATAGATATATGTCCAAGATTACGCAGGTTTGAGGGCTTGGACTGGACTAAATAAACTAATTATATAATTTAAAAAATATATAGAAATATATATTTTAGAAAGTAGTCTAAATTCATAATTTTCTATTTTCACTAGGCTAACCTTTGATTAGCAAGTCAGTTCATCCGGTTCGAACCCAGAATAACCTCTAAATAACCCTTAGTTATTCTAAGGCATTTATTAATAGCGTTCTTTGCTTCTGAGAATATTAATCAATCTGAAAATCAAATCCCAAAATTTTGTGCTGGGAACAAAGCAATGACTAGACGAAGCAATCAAAAGAACCATGTATATGGCTTTTCTATAACTAATATTATAAAGAAGTAAAGTTTGTATGTCAGGGGTAATCTCTGGAACTACCGATCCGATCCTAAAAATTATTTCATCAATGAAAGCTACTTTATCCCTGAGTGCTATAGGCTATTTTTTATTCTAAAAAAGTTGAGTTTTCAGTAAAAAATAACATCTACGATTCAAGTCAGAAAAAAATCTGGCTGCTTATCATTGTATGTTTACGGGAAAATTTAATTTACATATCTCTTGCTCTGTAAGTACACCCTTACACCCCTGAATGCCGGGGTGTATGACTATCATTACAGCATAGGTTTTGGAATTTGAAAAAAGAACTGTCATACTCATACTGCACGAAGAATATTTTTAAAAAGTTAATATTTTTTTTCTTGGTATCGATTAATTACTCGAATCGGAATCTAGACAATTTATTTTATAAAGATTTTATTTTAAATATGGAACTATTTGTTCATAAGATTTGACGCGCTTGCGTGCGTGAAAAAAAAAAAGGCAGTCTACTAGATTCCTAAAAAGAACGTGACCATATCTCTTACAAATTGTAATAATTTTACTATTAATTTTAATTAAATACACATTTTTTTCTTCTTAATAAATATTCATTGAAACCTGCTGTCTTGTTGTTTACTTACCTCACAATCGATATGTAAAGCAGAGTATTTATCTCGGGCGTAAGCATCAATTGCATACTCGGTTTAATAAGCGCCTTCGCTTCGCTCAGGCGCCAAAAACCTCGTATGCAATTGATGTCATACAGCCCTTGGTTAACAATCTACTATTAACGCGGACTTGGTCGCAGGGAAAAGCTAGTATTTTATATTTATGATTGAATTAGAATTAATATTATAGGGTATTCATAGCTGACGCTGATGGTTTCGCTGGCATGACAATAATATCGGTAGAAAGTTGTATGTTCAGTATTTTTAAAGCCCTTAAGCATTATCTACCAGTAAAACTTTGAGCCAACGTCTCTATTTAATAGTTTTTACAAGTCTGAATGTCAACAATCAGTTCAAAGTTCTTCATAAACTTTAGCATTTGTAAATTAGTAGAATTTTCCACAAAATTACTTTGAATTTAATTGGATTTTAGTTTTGATTCCAATTATATTGCACTGTATTGAATGATTAGCGTGATTAGGTAATCATATATCAGCTTATAAGCGTTTAATTTTGCTAACTTCATTAAAAGGGAATCGGTGGTTATGAATTTATTATTGACAGAGTACCAATAGATTTAATATTTTTCATGTCATGCACACTATGCGAAGTTCGCGAATTTGTATTAAAAAAAACACGGACGGGCTTTACACGGAGTAACGAATATTTTATTGATAGAACTACTGGGGGCTTTATCCAGTGTGTCGCAGGTTCAAATCCCGCTCGTAACCTATCTTTTCTTTCTTCAAATTGTTGAATTTAAAATAAAAGTTTTACTGTAAAATAATACATTATGTAACAGCATGTACGAAACCTTATTTTATATGGAACTAGCTTCTGTCTGCAACATTCTCGGTGCTTTCTGGCAAAATAAAAATAACATTATGAATGGGCTTACAAGAATTGCATTGTAACAGTCGAAGGCGGTGGGATGTTAAGCGTAAGACACTACTTAGCCTAGTAGAATTCCAGCCCAAAAAAGACGGCCGGGCTAAATTTGGGAGAGACCACTGTCTAGTAAAACGCTAAAGATAAGAAAAACGACAAAACATTATTAGTCCAGTCAATGAGTAGGTACTCTAAAAGGGGGTGTGGATGGAAAAGTCGAAAGCAGAAATTTTGACTTAAGAACTTTGTTAGGACTAGTTAAGAGATGAACATACTAAAAGTCCCCACCCCTCCGAGGTGAGCCCAAGGAGGGGGGGGGGGGACAAAGAAGGTGTCATGTTTAGGTTTTTTAGTTAAAATTTCTACTTTCGACTTTTCCACCCATAATCATTCGTTGCCTGAACTATATTATGTTTTCGTTCATACAATTTACCGTTGTATCGACGCCACTGTTAAAACAAAGTGGACCTTCTGTTATTAAAACATTAAATATCAGATGTGTAGCAGGTGTTTACGACTACCCACATGACCGACACTAATTCTGTCTTGTATATGCAAACAAATTGATGTTACGAGTAAGTTTGCTCGTTTACTAGTTATTGTTGAGGCTAAACTTTGGGCCCTTGGATAACACTGTGTAAGTGTGTATATCATTTGTCAAAGGGTTGTGTTTTCCTTGTTCTATGAAAGTTTGCTAATTAATTATAGATATAGGACTGTCCACTTTTGAGCCACATTTGTTCCTACTTTCTACGTGCCTCTCTCACTATTTTGCCTATCATGATAATAAAGCACTGATAGCCTAGTAGTATGACCGTCGACTGATAAGTCAGACGTCTACCTCTGACTTTTCGTAAGTTATGTGCGTTTTACAAATTAATTATAAGTTTGCTAAAACGGTGAGGGAACACATCGTGATGAAACCAGTATACCTGAGAGATTTTTCAATGGAGTGTTCTACATACACCTCTGCCTACCTCCTCTGGAGAATACAGGCGTGTGAGTCTATGTTATATTATAAGAAAAAAAGTCAAATCTTTAGTAAATTACCAAGACATTTTCGTATAGAATGTCTTCTACATTTAAAATATACATCATTACAATCCTTTTCAATTTACATAAACGTACCAATTTTGAAAGGTGTAATAAAATAAATTTATTTTCCATCTCCAATGCATTTCAATCTCCCAATAAATTATGTTCGACGAAAAATAACGTCGACGGGTTGAATCGTTCTGTAAGTTATAGGCAAGATAAATGCATCCCGCTAGGCAGCCAGTTTTGTCTATCTCCGTGCGAATACGTAATATAATTTCAATGGAGCGTATTACCTTGATATGTTGGGACGAGATCTTTTATTTTTTCATCGAAAATCGTTATAACTTCTATCATTGAGACTAAAAATCTCTAGTTACAATGTACCAAAGTCTACTGGTAGTAGCAGTTTTATGAGAATACGTCTAGATGGATATCACCTGCATACCGGTCCGTTGACTATTCCAACCACCAAGCAGCGGAGCTTCTCGAGATGGTCGGAGCTACCCGGAGATCGAACCCAGGACCTTGTGCTCAGCAGTCGCGCTTGCTACCACTAGACCTACGAGGCAGTCGTGTGTCTTTGTTCAGTTCACTAAAATGATAGAAATAACCTGATGCCGTAGACATAATTCTATCCTTACGCGAACACTGCTCAGCGATTAGTAGTATTGATACGAAACTTAGCACATACGTTTAGTTTAGATTCCAATATAAAAGCTTGTAAATAAAAAAACAATTGATTGTATAAATGTCTTGAACATTTGAAATCTTTGTAAAATTAATAATAGAAGATTATAAATGGAATAAAAAAGGCCAACCACAACATGTTCTTTCATTTCATAACCAGAGCTAGCAGATGTCCAGATTTAATTTTCCCCAGATTAGCCCTTGTCCTCCAAAGAATTAATAGAAAACGTTTCACGCACGCACAATACAAAAGTTGCTACAAAAGGATCACGTATACAAGTTTTTCGTTATCAACATTTTGGTTGCCCACATTGCTCTTGGTTCGAAAAAACTTTATTTTCGATAAAGACCCGCTAACGAGTTCTGAGTTATCCAATGTTAGTGTTCAGTTAGACGGTTTTATTTATCCAGAGGATTTTCTGATGCTGCCTACGTTGGATTAACGTTCCCTAATGACTTTGATGCCCCTCAATAGGGATAGTTTTGGGTACGCCCGTATATTCAAGGCATTTACAAACGTTTACGTGTCTCGGTTATGTAGGCTGTTAGAAAATTTTATTGACATTAGAATAAATGAAAATGTTAATTTGATTTGTTAATGTCGTAGTAGCGCATTGGTTACGGACCCGCTTTGCAAGCGCGTGAGTGTGGGTTCGAAACTGGCATGTACCAGTGTAATGTGACTTTTTCAATGTCATATCTACTTTCTTAGTTAATCTAAGACTATCTAATCTAAGAATATATAATCTAATCTACCACTGACTAACGGTGAAGAAAAACATCGTAAGGAAACCTGGACTTTAATAGTCTGAAATCGCCAACACGTAGTCAGCTAGCGTGGTGATTAATGCTCAATCCTTCTCTGTATGAGAAGAGGCCTTTACCCTACATGGGACAGTTACAGGTTAATTTATTATTTTTTGTTAATGTTACTGGCAAAGTATGCATAATCATGCTTTCAGAGACGTGGCATCGTCTACTTAGAATTATAAATATATTACTTCTCAAACAAAAATCTTCACAATCAAAAATTCCACAAACATTCACATTTCAATTTATTTGTAACACGCAATATTTTCCAAGCACGCCGTTTGAAATAAACGAAATTAACCCCCACTCAGATCGTGCCTTTAAAAATGCAAACATACGTAGTCCGTAATAAAAAGTATGCAACCTTTATCACGTGACATCTAATCTTCATGATGTAACCTCGTAATACTCCGGGGTATAAACCAGAGAGAAATATAAATACGAGCTGTTATGTTTTGCTGTATTTTTACCTCGATTTTTGCAGACGTATTTTGTTTATGCCAAACGTTATCAGGTTACGTAGATGTCTACACATCTATTGTAGTAACTGCTACTAAGTAGCAGTTGTACTATTACTAGTAGTAGTACAACTACTACTAGTAATTGTATTACTACTATTAGTAGTAGTACGGTACTACTATTTGTAATAATAGTATTTACTATTTTTTAATGCTTTGAGTTTTGATACCAAGTTAGTTTTGCTAGCCTCGTTAATCTAATGGTCGCAAGTGCGAGGTTCTAGGTTAGATTCCTGGGTCGGGCAAAGTGTTATTGGATTTTTCCATTAAAATATTCTTAGTACGGAATCTAAAATTTTGCCCGATTATTAACAAACTCGTCCTTATTACATGGGACTTTAACGGAATTCTTTTCACAAATTTGAAGTCTCTATAATAAATTTAATTGATATTTCCCTACATACCTTGATCAAAGATATCCCTTACAACTATTTTGACTGTTACCTCGTTGTGGTATCTGTTCCTACACAACGACTAAAATAACTCCTAAAACACAAGTATTTACTTTTTACCTAGTTTAAATGTAAGTGTTCAATGTTATATCTACAATTCACTGTTACATAATGATCATCCCTGTTTATGCTTGTTATATTATTCATTAAGACAAGCTAAGACATTGTTATAGGCACTACTAAATCGTGTCCTACCACTACTAATCCTCAACGTCCAAGTCGACCAAAGTGTCATGGCGTCTTTCAATTAGAAAATTCTCAGTAGTTGCCCGAAGTTTGGACGTGCGCCAGGTATTTCGCAAACATTAAGTTTACAATATTGTAGGCAACCCGTCAGCCTGACCCTTGGGTAATAAAGACCGAATTTGTTCGATGTAGTACATGCTTGTTTCTATTCTATAACAGCAACGTTAACTTTATATTTTTCAACGGTGTATAAAGTCATGTCAGAGGCCTACGGGTGATTTAAACTCTGACATCATGTTATTTATCAACCATACGATACAGAAAATAATAAAAACCAATGTCAATATCATAACTGAAATACAAATCAATTGTTTGATAATATTACTATCGTATTATAAGCGTAAGCATCATAATACGATTGTATTGAAAACAATAAAAGATAGTTTGACAATGACCTTTTGAATCATACGCTACAATCAATAGGCAATCGGACAATAATCACAAAAAAAAATTTTTAATAAAAAATAAAACCGACTTCAAAAGGAACTAAAAAGCTTGAAATAACTTTAAAACGTTTTGGAGTCGGTTCCAAGTCAAGTTCTTAATGAGAAGGTTTAAGAGGCTAGAACTTGACTTGGAACCGACTCCAAAACGTTTTAAAGTTATTTCAAGCTTTTTAGTTCCTTTTGAAGTCGGTTTTATTTTTTATTAAAAAATTTTTTTTCACGATTTTTAGTGGTGCCTAAAATTAATCCCCCTCCCAGACTTTTGTGAGGCTAATATTTGAAATCCTTATGAAAAGCCCATTCAAACGATACCTCACACGATATTTTTTATCTTGGATGATTATAGGAGGGGGGGGGGGGCTGACCACGTATCCCCCCTCTTCCTCTTTACTTGTCAGCCATCGACTGCACGTATAAACAAAGCAATATTACTTGTTACGACAATTCTGCTATAATCCTACGAGGAGTTCCGTTTCATATCTCGTAAGTTCATGATCAGATCACGATATTTTTTTTATGGGACCACCTCGGGAGTATACCCTTTTGATTACAAAAATAATTTTGAAAATCGGCCCACAACTGAAGGAGTAATCGCGTAACAAACATACAAAAAAAAAAAAAAAACATACAGTCGAATTGAGAACCTCCTCCTTTTTGGAAGTCGGTTAAAAAAGACCGAAACTTAGTTAGAAAATATGTTAATAAAATAAAACGATTACTCATTAAATATTTCTGGGAAATGTCAATGATTTATATTTTTATATCAATAAAAAAAATACCATAATTCTAATCTTTTTAATCTGTTCTACACTTCAAGCGCAACACCAATCACAATGTATGACGTCACTTGTATCAAAACAAGTGAAATGAGTAAAAAACAAGTTGTCTTGTGCGAGGTAAATAAAGTGTTTTGTATCTAACAAAAGTGTTGGATTGAGAGAAAATAGTCATAAAAAATTACTCATTTAATTTTCCATATCATTTAACAGCTAAAACACAAACATAAAACTATTTAGTTACTTGTAATAAACATAACCTCTAATACACTACGTTGTTTGTACTAAGTTTTACGCACTGCATATTTATATTCTCATTATTTACTGATGACTTTATTTTTCGTTCTAATAAACGCTTTATAAAAACAGAAAACAACACATTGCGTTGCGGTTTGCATTCGGCTTCACACTTGTTTTGACACAAATGACGTCACCCATCGCGTTGTGACGTTTGTAGCGTTTGCGCGGCATTTTTGAAAAAAATAACTTTTGGTTTTAACATGGTTTTATGTACTTGTTTATAACAATATTTTTCATAGCTTTATACATATATCCATAATGATTAATTTAAAATACTTTCAAAAAAATTGTCCGATCCCCTATTGAAGCATGATAGCATAATCAATATGACCATTGACTGGCATTAAGTCAGAGGTCTCAAGTTTGAACGAAAGACGAGTGGTGCGCCCTCTGACTTCTGACTTATGAGTGTATTATAAATTAATGTAATTGCTTCGTGCTTTGGAAAGCATGTAAAAACCACGTTAGAGCCAACGGGTCCTGCACCTGATCTCTCTCCAGTTATGTTGGATTGCCGTCCCATTGGACTATGATGGTAAGAGAACAGAGAGTGCTCTTGTGTTTGCGCACACACTTGTATACTATAACATCTCTGGTGTAGTCGGTAATTTCCGTTGAGATTGACTGCTGTCACCTAAATTCTGTTAGTAGTACATTATAATCGATAAAAAATTGTACACTAGCATATTAAATTCGTAATAGGTAACCACTATCCAAGCATTTGCGGTCATAAGTCAGAGATGCATGTGGCATTAGTTTATATCAAGGATGATTGCATTAGGAATTATTAATTAAACCGCAAACTAGAGCCAGTGGTATCTGCGGTATAATAACACAACATTAACCATACGCGTTATATTACGACAGACGTACAGTCAACCGCATGACAGTAGTGACACTGACCTACAAAAATAGCCTTTACTGCTACGTAATAAGGGTGCTGTCAATGTCAAATTGTTACCACTGATGCGCGGTTGACTGTACACACATGCTTGATATTTAATGCATCGAATGCTCTTCGACAATTTGACAATTATATAATATTTTGTCAAACTAACTTTAGTGCTATCTCTGACTAGTAACTTTTAGCCTTTTTAATATGTCTGGTGGTATAACAGTTGACTTGCAAGTCAGATGTCTCCAATTTGATTTCATGGCAAGTACCTCTAACTCTTCGTAAGATATGGACAATAATTAATCTCTTTCCGGTCGAGTCAAATTATGAGAGTAAAGGAAAAGAGAGTGCGCTCATGTTTGCGCACAAATTTGAGCATAGTTGGTTAATCTCCATTGCTCTTGGGACCAAAATTAGATCAGAAGAATATTTACCATTTCATAAATATACACAGTCATTTACCTAACTTCACAAAGAGGCAGAAATATTTAAAAAAAACCGGGAAACGTCGTGATATACTGCTTTGTTCTTCTCTCGTTTTTCGCATGCGCCAGTAACGTCTGTTAGATATGCAGCGGACCTTTTTGAAGGATTTCAACAATTAGATCGGTATAATGTCTTTCTAGGTCATCCCCACCCGGCATTACAGAAAAGTCAAGTTAACAAAGAGGCCGTCAAAAACTTTGAGAGCCAAAGTGGACGCGAAACTTTTCACGATTTAATTACTTTTCTCAAGTTTGGTGCAGCGACTGAATTCTTATCTTTGCACACATTCAAAAGTCTATCTTGGTGAAACAGTAGCGACATTTCGTTTTGAAATCAACCACGCACCTGTGTGACGCACCTGCGCACGCAGAGAGACGTCGAATCATGATGCAGCAAAGATGAATTCTAAGGTTTAAATAATCGTAATTATTTTAATTAATAGTTTTCGAGCTTAAGGCGCCGACGCTCGCTAATCGGCTATCTCGCTCGCATATTGAAGATATAAAATCACTGCATAAAGTTAAAAATAAAAAGCGCAAAAACCGAGTTAAGGAGAATAATAAGTACAATAAGTTTCAGCAAAAAATTCAACTTGATCGGAACAAGTGTTCGCACATAAAATTAGCCTAAACAAAAAATCATTTGAATCAATTTTTATGTATGAAAACTTGTTTCGATGAAACTGATATTTTTTTTAAACTTTGTTATGTTATTCTCCTTAACTTTAATTGTTTAATCTTTAATGTGCGAGTGAGATAGAGCTTTAGCTCGTTAGACGCCTTAAATAATAATAGAGATAGTTTATATGTAAATGACGAAATGTAAATTAGTTACTTATTATTTGAAAACTACTTTATTGTTGATAGATTTTCATCTTTTATTCTCTTAACTATTCTTATGTTTGACAAGTTGAGGATGACAAATATAGAAACAATAACTTAAAAAATATTTATTAATTATTTTGACACGTATTTAAAATTATTGGAATAAAGCTATCTATCACTAAGTTGTTTTAAAAATACTAGTACATCTCTTCTAGTGAAGGCATAAAGTTTTCTAACACTTGAGAATTGTCGACCTGTCGTTTTCTAAATTGTATATTGGAGAATGGCACTATTGGTAAACGTGTAGTCGATGATTTTTTCTTATCCTTTTCTTTCTTTCCTTTTTTATTTGCCTTCTGTTTCATACTAGTCAAAAAGGAGTCTGCCTCTTGCGTATCGCAAGTGAAAGTTTTCTTGACGCTGTAGACTAGACAACTCGACACATCAGTGTCATTGTTGTCATGTTTTTCTACATCTATATTCTTTTCTTTAACTTTTAAAGCAAAAACTTCTCCGTCAACGTTATATTTAGTAACTGTGACTGACTTGCTACTTTTCTTTTTAGATTTATTCTTTTTAGATTTGGCATTTATTTCTGACATAAGCGTTTCTCTTTTCATACGCATTGATTTTCCGTGGCGATTATTCAACACTTCTTCATGTAGTTCGGAAGTTCTTGGTCTAGTTTTTACTATGTAATAATGTGATTTATAAGCTTTTATCGCTCGCTCCATGCAATCTAGACATTTTTTACAATTTATGTCCATAAACACTACTTGCATATCACTAATCATGTTCACAAGCGGCGGTCCATTGATATTTAATAGAATTTTCTTCTGCATTGGCATTTGACGAAATATCATTGAATTGTTGAATTTAATATCCAAGTCTCTATTAGCACCTCCATGTTCAACTTGTATGCCTAAAATAAATTAATAACATCTTGTTATTTTGAATTGTAGAAATTACGTTACCGGAAGCATCGAAAAATCCTTACACACAAAAATCTACGAGAACAATTTTAGAAAACGGTCTATTATAAATAAATCAGTTAAATGAGAATACTCTTAACTGTTTTAGAGACTATAGAAGTAATTTTAATGAAAGTAATTTATTAAACATATTACTTTAATTATTATTTAACACCGTTATTATATTTGAAACTCTTAAACGACTCTTTACTCTCTTCTCTTCAAGATTGAAAACTTGAAATTTCAAAGAATTTTTTTTTTTTTTTTTATTTCTTTATTAATTATAGAGGTTTTTTTTTTAAATATGCCACCCTCATCGTCTCATCGTGACACTCCCAAATACTTACCCTTACAAAAACAAAATAATAAAAACTACTACTAACTGATTTTCTAATACTATATAATTTTTTTGCATCGTCGGAATCAGGAGAGGCCAAGATACTGTTCACCATACCGACTTGACAGTTCCATCGGAAGAAAATTGCCTTGATGACAATATTGATACCCTAAGCAATTAACTATCACTTATGAATATGACTAGCTTATGCTTGGAAACCAATAGTTAGATAAGGTTATGTTTATTTTTTAAGTACAATTATGTTTGTTCTTTGTTTTCTAAGAAAATAATATTTTTTCTTTCTCTTCTTTCTATATCTATTTATGTTATAACAATACAAAACATAATGACCGTAATAGTTTACTATTATTAGCCATTATAGCCCCACTACTGCATGGTAAAAGCTCTTAGTTTCCACTTCTGACGGATACAGTACTACAAAATAATAGACGCGGGCAAATTATAAACGGTCATCATCTGCCTAGCCTTTTCCCAACTATGTTGGGGTCGGCTTCCAGTCTTACGGGATGCAGCTGAATACCAGTGTTTTACATGGAGCGACTGCCTATCAGACCTACACAACCCAGATACTGGGTTACACGATACCCTTTGGTAAGACTGGTTGTCAGACTTTCGGGCTTCTGACTACCCGTAACGACTGTCAAAGATTTACAATTGACAGCCGGGGCCAACAGCTTAACGTGCTATCCGAGGCACGGAAAGAGTGATATCTAATTAATTTATAAATCGCACATAACTTACGAAAAGTCAGAGGTGCGCGCCTTGGGTACGAACCCGAGACCTCTGACTTGCCAGTCAACGGTCACCACCACTAGGCTATCACGACTCAAATTATAAACGGTAAATTATTTATATATTATGTAAAAAACCCTGTTGTTTTGTTCCTGTAATTTGCGTTATCAGAATCGATGTTCAAACGTAAAAAAATAAATAATTTTGGAATTCAATTCAAGTCAATTAAAAAAATATAATTAATCATGAATAATTATAAATTAAATTGATTTATTACCTTTGCAAATATTTTGCTTGGGGTGTTGAGGCGAAGGCAGAGAGAGACAGCGAGTCGGATCACTCATGTCGCAGATGCAGCCACGAACTATTGTACCAAAACGGTCTTTACTATTGACGTGCTGTTTCTCTTGTACATCGCGCTAAACTAACTTACTCTAACTATATCTCTTTCTAATAAACACCATCAAAAGAGGACAGCAAATTCAAATTAGAGCTTTCAAATTAGTCTACGTCCTTACAATTGACGTTACGATAACTTAGACGATACCTCTATGACATGCCGACTGAATTCTCGTTGATATCACGCAAATGGACTAGTTTGACAGCTCTACATATCTTCTAACCTCTTCTAATGATCTCTGTTAGAAAGAGATATAGGGAGTCTAAATTAGTTTAGAGCGTTTTCAAGAGAATTAGCCCCAGTAACTAACTACTACATGTTTTAAAAAATATATTATCATGAATGGCCATGACCTACAAGGAACAACAGGGCTTTTGTTACATAGTATAGATAAATAAACTATACTAGGCTAGGCAACTGCCTCCTTTCGCAGGAGTGAGAAGAAACAGGTCATACCCCACCACGCTGATTCAGTGCTTGTTGGCTGAAAAAGCTACCTTTTAGGTCTGCAACTGGGCTTATAGACAATCATATACTAGCTGTGGCCTAATGCTTATCATATTTTATTAAGGTTACTTATAATACTCTCGAAGTTTTATGTTCCGAATACTGGTTTTACAGAAAACTTTTCACTTTTCATCGTTTTATTTTTAGCTTTCTAAAACTCTATTTCCTTAGGTTTTCTAGCAAATGATATTTCAGTTATGTCTTTTTTTACGGATGTTAGAAATATACAATAACCGTTTTTGGGTATTTAAATTCGGACAAAAATATCGAAAGTATTGTAAGTTACCTTTCTTAGAAAGAGATTTATAAAGGAATTTGATAAATCATATGGCAACTCACCTAACGCTTGAGATAAGTGGGCCACGAGAGCACAGAACAACAGGGAACTCATTAGTTCCATTTGTGCTCTCATTCTGAAGGTGTCTTCGCTGCAGACAATCTTCTTACTAAAGTGCGCTAACAAGCTTCGTTACTGCGCGGACTTTTACAAAACGCTGTACTGTCGTCGCTTCAGCGTTCCTCGACGCTCCTGTTAAAATGTTTTCGAGTGTACATGGTTCGTTATAATTAAAATAATAATGTCATGAGTAAGTTACTCACGGGTGTGTTTTTTTAATATAAATTATTTTATTTAAAAAAGTTTTCATGACCATTTTGCCCGCGATTTTTCCAGCGTAAAATAACCAATAATAATTATCTTTAGTTTATTCGAAATTTTAAATGAATTTTATACAAAAAGCTGAAGTAAATACCTATAAGTCCACACTAGTGTTCAAGTCCAATTTTTTTTTTTAAATTTTCCCGCCTTTTTTTTCACTCAGCACGTTTCACTAAAAAATCGTTTGAATAAATATAGAAAATATATCTATTTTCACCAGACAACGTGTTGGATTCCGAAAAACAGATAGAATAATGCCGTTGTGAAGTGAAAAATCTTACTTATATCCATCATGGTTGACATGTATCTACTGTCGCATTACGTGAGCCATTGTTTACTCTGTTTACACTCGATCGAACTGGCGACACTCGACAATCGAATGTTTGTTCACTGCCTTGATTTTAAGCCATTGTGATCACGGTGATATGTTTATGTAACGTTTATAACCGGACAGTCGCGTCCGTAGGGTTGATTACATACAATAATCCAAGTTATCTAACAGCCGGGTTGGATAACTTACCTATCTGTAGATATTATCATTTCGTATTGTGCAGTTTCAATAACTCTTCAACTTCAGTGTCATATCTTCTTTATTGTATAATTGATGAACAACCTTGTGTCAGAGTTTAGGCATGGCATGGCTTCACACATCGTAGAATAATCTCTCAGGTGTGCTGGTTTCCTCACGATGTTTTCCCTCGCCGTATTAGCCATAGGAAGAGTCATAGGTGCCTGGGTTCCTACGACCTTTGAGTTGGCAGTCCTACAGGCAGCATACTACTAGCCAATCACAGCTGGTGTCATGTAAGATAAAAACATTTCGTGTAAAAAGGAAGGAACACGCGCACCATCTTTATTCTTAAAAGTCATGAGATCAAATGTAGAGCCAAGCCCTGAGCCAATCTATACATTCAAAAAGAGCTACGGTTTAGGCGTTTCGTTAATTAGATAATTACATACATTGGTTAGATAATTACAATCCTCTAAAATGGTGAAATGTAAAAATGAATTTATATAATCCAAGCTTTACGAATAGCTTAGAAGCAAAGCGACTGGGCACTTTACCCGGTCCCGGTTACCCGGAAGATTCTTCTCCATGAAAGGTAGGCTGCCCTTGGAACTAGTCAACTAGAGTCACTATTACAATAAACAATAACTACAAATAATAATAAAATAACAATTATGACTATTCATAAGTGCCTAGTGGTCTATCATGAATAAAAATATTTTGATTTTGAAGCAACAAAGGGAAAGATCCGGAGATTTCCATCTTCAGTTCTTGATGCATAGATGCAGCGCGCTGTCAGTTTTCCAGGTCCAGGTTTCGGAAACGTACCGAAAGATGGAAAACAATAAAGAACTCATGTCTTTTGTGTTTAAGTTTTAGCCATTTGTGCTCTTCTTATGACCTGTCTGTTGCAATTTCCATCGATCAGTGCACCCAAATACACAAAATCGTCTACTGTGTCCAAATCCTGAAGGCCGAAGGCCGCTTGCTCTGTCGACGAACATAAGTTTTGTGTTGCACCTGCAATCGATTATATTAGGCTATAGCAAATATATACACAATTATTTTATACACAAATTTACAAAAAATAAAATTACTAGCTGATCCTCGCGGCTTTGTCCTCATGGTTCAGATTTTACCCAATCACAGTGCCGCTTATCTGATCCAATTTGATAATATACCATCCCGGGACCTTCTTAAATATACACAATAATTTAATCAGTCAAAATCAGTCCAGCCACATTATAATAATTCCAAAATTCTCAATTCTAATATTACCTGCTTCAAATTCGGCTTTCATCTATTTAATAAAAAAAATATTTTTATTTTTATTTTATAGACTCACTCCTGTATTTCCCAGAGGGGGTAGGCAGAGGTGTGCACTTATGCAGTACACCCACGTTTCACCGGCTATGTTATAAGTCCCATGTAATAGGGGGCGAGCCTATTGCCATTAACCGAGCACAATTCCGAACTCCTTGCTGCTACTGAGAATTTCCTAATGGAAAAACCCAATAACACTTTGCCCGACCTTAGCCCAGAACCTCGTGCTTAGCAGTCGCGATTGCTACCACTAAACCAACGCGGCAATCAAAAGATTATATTAGCCTCTTAACATAAAACAAACTCCTTGCTAACAATAGTAAAAAGATACAATAATTGTTTAACATAATAAAACAACTTTTAACGGATAACTCGCGTTGAATGTTTATTTTTTTTTAAATCTGACGTTTCGACTAAATAAACTCTGTTCAGACGCTTGTCACCTCAGTCTGCCTGCGACCACGAGTGCTGCAGTTGCAAGTTGTTTTATTATGTATACCGTTCGCGAAAGTTTGAGACTATATTATACAATTGTTTATTGTGAAAATCATAGATTTTGGAATTTTCCAGTTGTTTGCACATTAATGCCTAACTTAACTTATATTCCTGATGAACAAGTGAGTCAGTGACAAAATTTCAAGGAATCTGTGATTTTTACATATTAATAAAATTAAAAGTAGCAAAGATATAAAATTTAAATTTCTTATTAATTTCTTTCTCATTCTTTAGTTTTGAAAACTATATTTTGTGCAGCAATTTGACCGAAGATGTAACTTCAAAAATCTGCTCAATCTCTTCCTGTATAGGTAGGTAGTATTCCGCTTGTCTTCTGGGCTCCTCCATGTCCAGATGACATTGATCTAAAATTACAATTTAATTCAAATTACACAAAGGATTAGGCTTATTCCTTGGGCAAAGGATCAGCATTGCCATCCAATGTGGTAATGCTGCCAGTCTTCTGGGCACGCTACCCGGGGACAGCGATGCGGAGGAGTTTTTTGACGCTTTATAAGTTTGTTTTAATTTTATTTTATTTTTTTTACTTTGATGTATATATTACTTTATATTTAGGTTTATTGTATTTTGGTTTGTATATAATAGATAGGTGGTCTTATTTAGTATAATTTAGTATTTTATTTTTTTAGTATACATGTAAATACTCAATTGATAAATAAAATTACTATCTTAAATAATATGATTAATTACACAAAACATAAATTAGAAGTAATTAGTATTGACTACATTGTTTTAAATTCCACTTTAGCCTAAGGTCGTACAAAATTAACTAAACTTTCAGGCAGTTATACCTTACGTTCATGTTGAATTTGGTTCAAATAAAATTACCATAAAATATTATGGTAAAGTGTAGCGGAGCATAAAAGCGAAGGCAAACAACTTTTTTGTAACTTATCTCGTTATTCACAAAGATGTGACTTTTATGACACAAACGGACTTTTAGGTTATTTGTATGCTACAAATATACCAGATTTGCTCCTATGTTTTCGTGCAAATGTAAAGATAAGGCTTTTTATGGGGTAGATTTCTATCGCACGATTTGTTTATGTTTTTTCGGGATCGAGTTTTACGGGATCGTAAATAGGCGGTTCTGATTGTTTAAAACAGAGACCTCGAAGAGGAAAAGACAAGAAAAGAGGCGAAATCAATAGAAAGAAATGTTCTCTCTTACCTTTTAGCTATTACTTTTAAACTGTTAGTTAAATTCACGTACACCATAAAATCTCGTTACTTGGTAAAGAGTGACTTCATCAAATTGGTCTTGTTTGCCAGATTAAATATTGCAAAGATTTTTATATTTAATTAAGTATTGCACTATTTCGTAATAACTACTTTAATAATCAATCAGACAAGAAGTCTTTCGATCTTCTGCTGTCTTCCACTTCAGTCTTACTCAACTGCCCAAGTGCCCAACAGCGATTACCAAGAGAATGCAGCTTTAATTTCGCCCGATTAATCACAAAATATCCCGATGCAACACCATATACTTTCTTGCACCGACTATTACTACAGTTTAGACCGACCATACTTGTACTTATGACATATTTTGTATCACGATAATGCAAGGAAATGATCTTACATCACACATTGTTTTTATCTTTCTCATAACAAATTGTATTTCATATAAGATATCATTGTGAGAAAATTTTCTAACGAGATAATTGAGTTGTATATTTATAATGTGACATTGTAAGCACGCTAAGCAGATCCTTCGACAATAGATAGAGAAAGTCAGTACTTTCATAAAATTGTCGCAAATCATGAAACTTTGTGCATCTGACAACCTTTTCTAAATAAAATCACATTTGATAGTTATCCATTCTGTTACCTGAATTTATATACGACTAGGTTAATAGACACGTTGTCTCGTGAACAGTTATAATAGTAAGACAAAACCATAAGCATGAATCATATGTGATTCATGGGGCAGGGAAAATTTTAAGGGAAGTGCCTAAGTTAGGCAAAATGGATAAAGGTGAACGTGAGTTGCGCTATGGTAAGTTATTACAGCGTCAGTAACTTAAATGATAAAGTACTTATAGCATTTAAATGTGGAAACTATTCCACTAATAATATAAATGTAAAAGTTCGGATGTTGGTGAGTTTGTGAATTTGAATGTATGTATGTATGTCGTATGTTAATCAATCACGCCTTAACTGCTGAACGGATATCGATGACATTTGCCATACAGGTAGACCATGATCTGGAATAGAACATTGAAAAGTTTTTATACTCCTTCTTTTAACCTCCATGCGTAAGATGCCGGGGGTGAAAGCTTTCATATTGAATGAATGAATGAATGAAAAATTTATTTGACACAAACAAAACAATATTAGGGAAAAAAAGAAACAAATAAAAAAAAACAATTAAAATTCATGTCATTCAATCAATTCATTCAATTCAAACAATCATTCAAAGTCATGAGGTTTGTGCCCCACAGCTGCACCAAATAGGTCACCAGATCAGCTTTATGTCAAGTACTGGTAAGTACTTGACGCTGATTTTCATTTAAACATATATTATTACAGTTGTATTTCTGCTCTTTGTTCGTAACCCTCCACAGCTAACGCTATTTCTGAAAAGACACTTAAAACAAAAAAAGTAAAAGTACATACATAAATATCCACGAGGAGCATTTTATTTAATATCGTTTCACTTTGAACGAGTACCTAACCCCCACATAAGGATTTATAAGGCGCTTAAATATCTCTGAACATTTTTCGCAGTCCCATTATAAAGATAAAAAATCCAACATTATGTAACAACATTGTTCTTTTTGTATCAAATGTATTGTTTCTTACATATTTCTTGGAGTAATAAATTAAATTATTTAGCGTGATACAGTCGTCGTTATATTATCCTTAAAGCGGGGAACAGATTGACGGGTTTCACATAACGCCGCTCACCGCTGCGGAGGACGGAAGCGGCGAAGCGGATTTTGTGGCGGTGCTCAGAGAGGCAGCGCCAGTCCACAAAGAAGGGCTTCAATCAGTCGAAATTTATTAAAAAAAAATACAACACACCCATACATAAGCCCATATGCCGAGTGCCGCACTACCTCGCGGTATTTCGCGAACGCCACTCGTCCGTACGGTCGGGCTGCGGTCGTGTGTAAGTCATAAGCGAATTCCATAATGCCAATGCAACGTGACGTGTTTTTCCACCCTCGCATCGGTGCGCGGCGTTATGTGATAACCGCCATTAAGTGCAAAATATAACATACAAGGTAACTTAAAACATTAATGGGTTAACTAGAGCGGAGAGTAGATTCAGGTAACATTAATACCATCCCGATACATGCAAAACATTTAGTAAGAATGAATTCTTACGAGTTGGCGCCTATTAAACCCTCCGTTCCGTTGCAGGACCGGCCCAACACAGTCAAATTATGTGCAACATGTACTTACAAAGTAACATAAACCATTAATGGGTTATCAAGGAACCCTTTACCGTCTCGATACATGCAAAAAATATAGTTTAAATGAATTATTACGAGTTGGTACGTTACGTTTCAGGGTCAGCCTAACACAGGTAAAGTACAGTACGGGAGCTGACAACATATTATTATGTGCAACATGATGTTTTATGTTACTTTGTTTGTATATTACAAGGTAACATAAAACATCAATGGGTTAACCTGACACCATACAGTAGGCATCGGGAACGTTACCGTTCGGACACTTTTTTCGCAAACAATGGTTAACGAGACCTCGAAATCATAGCGAATGTGCTAGTAATGCACGTAAACTGCGTCCAACTGTTTTGTTTCTGAAAACTTAAAAAGAAAACGATTGTTTAATGTTTTGTCGTTACATTGTTCATTGTGTTGCAGATAATAATCTGAACCCAGCTTTAGTGGCCGCAGAGTTGTCTAATTCTAAAGCTGAGGTCAAACGGTATTAATGGGAATATTGATACGGAAGTATTAATGGGAAAGTAAATAGTATCCCAAAATCAGATTTGTATCCGATATAAAGTCCAAGACACTGCAACTTTACCACCAAGAAAGGATGAGATGAGACCAAGAAACCAGGAGTATTACTAGAGACCTAGGTCGTAATTTAGGGCCATATTTTGTACTGCAATCACGACTTCAAATAAAAAACACTATTTGGAATAAATTAACTAATTAAATATGATGTTTTTGAATCATTTTAACACTATTATCTTACATTTTTATAATCTATTTCGATTGTAAGTCGTTCTTTTCTTTTATTATTCATAATATCTTAATATTTTAAAGAGGCTGTCACCGCAAGTGGCCTGGGGGCTTAGCCAAGTTGACTATCTACAATCGCTAACGCTATAGAAAACGAAAGGAATGTATAGGATGACATTACCTTTATCGTTATGTCACGTGATCAAAACAAATAAATAGAATCTAATCCTATACATTTCTTTCGTTTTCTATAGCGTTAGTGATTGTAGATAGTCAACTTGGCTAAGCCCCCTGCTTTTAAGTAGATAGCCACTAAATAGGCCAACTCTCTACAGTACGTATGATTTGTGACAAACATGTCCACTTGTCCAGCCCAGCCCTTTAGCGTAGCAACTTTTTGAGTAATACTTAATTAATTATTATTTGAGTAAATATTACTACGGTAGATATTACATTAAATGGATTTCCCTAGACCAGACTGGTATTCTCAGAGGATTAAACTCATTTCGCGCTCTCTGACTAGGTGTTCCATTTCCATAACCTAAATGTTATCCAAATATTAAATATAGATGGAATATTCTTTAGAATGATAGATGAGTGTTGCGTTGGTCAAATGGTAGCAAGCCCGGGGTTCGATTCCTTTGTTAGACAAAAAGCTTTTGCGTTTTTCCATCTGGAAACTATGAGTAGCAAAACCGGGGTCGTTTTAACATAGCCCCAAACTAAGTTTTTATCTCTGTATCTGTATGTTACAAATATATAAGATGAATTTAATTATCTTTATGCTATATTTAAGAATTTCAACAGCCTAAAATTGTATGACCGCCGTTAACTTGGCTACAATGGCTGCTCATGTGCGCAGTAGTAAATGACATACAAAAAGCGTACGTACCGTGGTACCATTTTTTTATCCTTGTTATCTCGGTTTATTAGGTATCTCGTAAGTTTTCGACTTAAAAATGTTTAAAAAAATGTCCTTAACTCTCAAGTCAGCGGCTTCTACGGGTTCGATTCCCGCATGGGACTAATATTTGTGGGTCAGATATTTGTTCTGGTTTGGATGTTTTTGTGCTTTGTGAAATTATTTGTCCGTGACTGCACCTACAATAATTCAGAAAAAAAAACGTAAGTACTCAAAAACATAGCCTACATATTTTTTTTACAACCAAAACCATTCTAACAAACCATTCCAAAAATGAATCCAACCGCATCCTAACACGATCCACGTAATAAGATAAAAATAAATTAGTTGAATACGTAAATAAAAAATTTAATCTGTGGTCTGAAATTGGACATATTTTATCACGGCGCAGTGAAACGACCCCGTAATAGCCAGTTGATGCTAATTCAATAGCCTACAGAGAAATTTAACTGAATCTCATCGCCAATCAAAAAGAAATATATAGAGATCGACGCTGTTATTCGCGGGAACAAATCTGTAGACCCATCTCTTTAATCCGATTGTTATAATAAAACAACCTATTCACATCAGAATTTGGAGTACATTTTGCAAGAGATTTTACGGTTCAGAAAATATAACCAAGAATAGGATAAATCTTTTATTTGATTAGTGTATAACTAGATTTTTTTTACTGTGCATCTGTCAATGTCATATTATGTAAGTACGCCAGTAAGGAGCACACAGCCGCTGTCTACGCAGGCGCCTGTAGAGCTTCGAGCACGCAAGGTTTTCCGAGCACGCAATCCACGGGCACCGCGGCACCGGCGTAGGCTGGGGATTCACCATTATTGTAATATTTTGAGTAAGTTATACCTTTTAATGGTTTTTTTATTTATTACCCGCGATTTTGTTCACGTGTAATTTCATATAAAAAGGTACAGCTCTCTAGTGTCTATTAGGCGACACGATTAACGAAGCAGTTAACTGATTCACCTTCTACGCTTCTGCCGCGGGTTTGATTCCAATTTTGTGTGATCCACAGATATTTATTTCGGTCTTGATATTTGTGTACTGTGTAATAATACCTAATATAGGTCAATTTCGTTTATATAAAATTTACAGTGTAACTTTTTTAAGATAAAAAAAAATATGAAGGTTTTTTTTGTGCAAGCCATACAAAATGATATACTTATCATAATAAAGTGGCACTCATATCGGTTTTCAACTTTTAAATGATACCTTAATCAAAAACTTTTGGGCATCCATATTTTTTTACTCTACCTACAAAATCACTTTTAAAGACATGAATAGCCACAAAAAAGAATACTTACTAAAAATGAAGATCACATAGCACTTTAATCCCCCAAATCGGCACACAGATTTCCAATACATTCAAAGTAGACCGCACTAACAGAATCACTTCGCCCTCATCTTTCTAACTAATCTTTAGTTCGTACAATAAATGAGTTTCACGCAAAATATATTACTTCATACTCGTAAATGTTTCTAATCAATTTCGAGTATACTCCATAAATCTTTGGTTTTAGTTTCTTATTTCTAAATCTAGAATATTATCTTAAAGTTTGAACATAAATCACTTCAATACTTTTAGACCTGTTTATTATGTGTTCATAAAATGAACTAGTAACTCTTGAAATATTAAGATCAATTAGTTTTTAGCCTTTGTTGATTATTTCGTACCTAGCTGATTTATTTACACTGTGGGAATTAATTCTAAGATGTGTTGATAAATTTAAATCGCTATATCTGTAATACAGTAGAGTAACAGACAAGGCACAGCCTAAATGGGTGATAAAGAGACTTGAAATTTGGTGGAAATACTTCTTGAGTATGCTAGAGGGTCACTAAAAAAAATATTTTTGGAAATACCACCCCAAACAGATAAAACAGAGCATGGAAAATCCATGCGGACAAAGTTTCGGACAAAGTTTATTATTTGTATGATTTTGCTTTACGATTTACGATTTTGATATAGTAAAGATTATTATAGTCTCTTAGATGTTTCAATAGCGGCGGCAAGTAATGTTATTTTTACAAAAATAAATAGGTAGACTCAATCACATAATTATGCATTACATAATAGAATATATAAGCTATATTTTTTTCCACTGCATCTTAATTTCTTTTGATAAAATTTGACTCAAGTACTTTCGACTACTACTTTGACAATTCCCGCAATATAACAAAGTAACACAACTAACCTATCCATAATATAACCAACTGAAAAACGTATGAAAGGTCGTTTGTATAGTGTCCAAACCGTGGTCCAAACTAATATCAGGGTAAGTCGGGTGGCAATCCTCGACAATGTTGACGGTAGCAGCTAATCCATCAGAAAGCGAGGATATTTCACTGAAGGGTCAGATAGATAGATCGATGTGGCTATATTGTCAATTGAATGGGAATGCCTTTTTTAAATCCATAGAAAAATATAGGATTATTTAAACTAAATTCTTAAGAACCAGATGTGAATATCTACATACACATTACAGACAATGTATAAGACACGTAACTGTCAGATACGATACAGCAACCATCGGGAAAACATTTAAGCAACTTAAAAATGTTTCCTCTATGAGTTGCAGTGATTGCCGACAACGATTGCACGTGTCTGTGCAGACACGTTCCCTTAGAGTTTGTTAAATATGTGTATAGATAATATATGATAAAACATTTTTGGAATGTTATGTCTGCCACGAACGGCGTATATAGCTGTGATTAGTGCCGCCTTACACATTATTCGAACCCCGTTCGAATAATTGTTGTAGTTAATCTATTTTTCCTTCTACAAAAAGTTTATGAATTAGTTCTTATTTTTAAACAGCTCCTTTAGTTACGTACGCAATTAAACGTCCGTGTCTGGTAGTAAATACGATTCTTACAACGTAAGATGCGGTGAACGCAAGCTTTCTATTCGATGGCAAGCCGAACATGCATTTTCCTAGGTACCTATAAATTCTTTCCTCATTTTATCGAAAGGTCATTTATTCGCTTCTATTGGCGAACGTGAGGAGCCGTTTAGACTTACATAAACTGCATTTAGAAATAGTGTTGGTAGCCGCAGAATTCAAATTGCACTTTTGTTTGTGTAGCAAACTTTAGATATTAGTTGTTAGTTATTTCGATAATTAAAGCTCGTGTTTGCCTTAGTAGCGTAGCTACTTACTATCTGTACATTTATGGTCTGATATGATATGATTCTGTTATGAATGATAGAGTTCTGTAATGGGTTCTGAATTGCGTCAGGGTAATTAGAAAGTTGCTTGACAAAGCTTTAAAGACATTTTTTATTTTTTATTAGTTACATACTCGTCATCAATTTAAGAGCTCAGACTTCAGACTATTAAAGTCCAGGTTTCCTTACAATGTTTTCCTTCACCGTTAGTCCATGATGTCTTAGAAAAACTTAGTAGATATGACATTGAAAAAGTCACATTGGTAAGTACGTACATACTAGGGTCGAACCCACACTCGCGTGCTTGCGAAGCGGGTTCAAAAACCAATGCGCCACCACATATACAGGGTGGCCCATTTATAGTGGTCCAAAAATTTTTTTTACATCTAGGACATCCCAATGATTAATCTAAACGCAACATATGTTCCGCGAAAATCAGTAGTTTAGAAGTTATGATTTTTAAAATTTAATTTCTTAAAATTTCTACTTTAGTCATGTAAACCTCTTTAGCTTGAAAGTGATTGCACTAAATCGAATCAAATTTGGTGTGAGACATGTAGCAAGCAAGCAATGAGCTATTTTTAAGGTTAACCTTAAATCGTAACATGGTTTTAGACCTTTCGGTGAATTATTTGGAATTTTCGATTGATTAAGCACATTTTTCAAAAAATTCTAAAGACAAAAAAATGTACTACACGAATTTTGCTTATGGTTGTCAAAACTACCTTGAAGTGTGAGGATAACATAAATAAAAAAATACTGCGGTGTATCTACAGTAAATTCTTCAGAAATGAACATTGTATGCACTAGGTCATTAAAAACTTAAAATTTTAATTTTTGCCTAAAACATCATTTGAATAAATCCAACATTATTATGAAAATAAAAACACTGGAATTAGTTAAATAAAGGATATTTATTTAAAATAACAACTTACAATGACAAAATAAACGCTATTACAATAAGTTTTAAAAATGTCAGCCTCTATTTGCAAATCTTTTTAAGCCTGTTGAAAGGCTGTCTATTAGCTTTCATTTTTGTAATTCGGCCATCATCATCATCTGCCTAGCCTTTTCCCAACTATGTTGAGGTCAGCTTCCACTCTTACCGGATGCAGCTGAATACCAATATTTTACATGGAGCGACTGCCTATCAGACCTCCACAACCCAGATACTGGGTTACACGATACCCCTTGGTAAGACTGGTTGTCAGACTTTCGGGCTTCTGACTACCCGTAACGATTGTCAAAGATCTACAATTGACAGCCGGGGCCAACAGCTTAACGTGCTATCCGAGGCACGGAGAGTGATAATTAATTTATAAAACGCACAGACCTTACGAAAAGTCAGAGGTGCGCGCCTTGGGTTCGAACCCGAGACCTCTGATTTGCCTGTCAACGGTCACCACCACTAGGCTATCACGACGAAAGCAAATAGACAGCTTTTCAAGAGGCATAAAAGGATTTTTTTGCGACGTTGCTGTTTAATGTTTATGCATTGTAAATAGAGGCATACATTTCGAAAACTTATTGTAATAGCGTTTATTTTGTCATTGTAAGTTGTTATTTTAAATAAATATCCTTTATTTAACTAATTCCAGTGTTTTTATTTTCATAATAATGTTGGATTTATTCAAATGATGTTTTAGGCAAAAATTAAATTTTTAAGTTTTTAATGACCTAGTGCATACAATGTTCATTTCTGAAGAATTTACTGTAGATACACCGCAGTATTTTTTTTATTTATGTTATCCTCACACTTCAAGGTAGTTTTTACAACCATAAGCAAAATTCGTGTAATACATTTTTTTGTCTTTAGAATTTTTTGAAAAATGTGCTTAATCAATCGAAAATTCCAAATAATTCACCGAAAGGTCTAAAACCATGTTACGATTTAAGGTTAACCTTAAAAATAGCTCATTGCTTGCTTGCTACATGTCTCACACCAAATTTGATTCGATTTAGTGCAATCACTTTCAATCTAAAGAGGTTTACATGACTAAAGTAGAAATTTTAAGAAATTAAATTTTAAAAATCATAACTTCTAAACTACTGATTTTCGCGGAACATATGTTGCGTTTAGATTAATCATTGGAATGTCCTAGATGTAAAAAAAATTTTTGGACTACTATAAATGGGCCACCCTATATAATCTTAAATAATATAATTTAATAAAATTGGGCAAATCTTAAAGTCTACGAAATGCGTGCCTTAGGTTTGCTACTACTGTGACGTACTGATAAATATAATTAAATAATATGCGCTTGCGACCCGCCCCGCCCTCTCACGGACATTACTTTGACAGACGTCGAAGTGAGCGGACGCGTCGCACACGCAATTGGAAAGTAATACTGTGTTTCATTTTGAGTCCCCTAGGTTAACCCAAAACACGAGGACATCACAACTACTACTAACTATCTTTCGGGGCATACAATCGTGATGTAATAACGTTTTTGTTTTAAAAACATTTCATTTCGTTGCTATTGTAAACTTCTACAATTTAGATGTGTTTGTCATTTGACAATAGTATTTTATCGTGAGTTTGGACAATCATTGTGTAGTGATTAAACTATGAGTCAGACAAAAGTGTCTTTTGACTTGAAACAATTATTAGGGGTGGAACAGTTCAACGATTCACCTTCTGCACTAAGAGTCACGTCCAGAAAGGTTTAAATCAAATTAGTGAGCGAAAATTTACAGCATTATAAATAGGTATGATAACATAAACAATAATAAAAAAAATGTAATAAAATAAAAATATTTCTTATTTTGTTCTGTATTGGGACCTGGCATGAAACAATAGATTTTTATTATTATCACTACAATCAGTATAAAACAAAGTCGATTCCCGCGTCTGTCTGTCCCTATGTATGCTTAGATCTTTAAAACTACGCAACGGATTTTGATGCGGTAAAACAAAGTCGATTCCCGCGTCTGTCTGTCCCTATGTATGCTTAGATCTTTAAAACTACGCAACGGATTTTGATGCGGTTTTGTTAATAGATAGAGTGATTCAAGAGGAAGGTTTATATGTATAATACATGCATATTAGCGTAACCGTGCGAAGTCGGGGCGGGTCGCTAGTTATTCTATAAGTAAGTAAGCTATTGTCGATTCCTGTGAAACATTCCTGCTGAATTTCGGTAACTACACACATCAAAAGTGTCTAGGGATCAACATATATTTTTGCAATAACTTTTCTCCTGATTGATATTAATTAAAATTTTCTTTAAGGATTCATCAAATAAAGTGTTTTCGTTTGTCACAGTAACGATAAACCAAGTCACCTTTGCATTAATAAAGAAATTTGCCATTTTCCTAATAAAGGGATTTTTGACATTTGAACCACTAACATTAAAGTTCAAAAAAAAGACTGAAATAACAGTTTTATTTAAAATTTTATTGGGTAACTTAAACAATTAATAATCCGTGTTTCTACCGCGAACACTAACAACACAAGAACATCGGTTTGGCATACTCAAAATGAGTTCATCCAAATCACGCTGTGGAATGGCCGCCCATGTTCGTTGCAACAACAAAAAAAGGTCTTCTTGCGACGGGATACCCTCCATATTCGGCAGAGCTCTTCTCTGTAGCATATCCCATGCATGCTCAATCGGGTTCAAGTCTGGCGACTGAGCAGGCCAGGGCAGGACATTGATGTTAGCTGCGGCGAGAGTATGTCTTACAACTCTTGCGGTGTGCGGTCGTGCATTATCATGCATTAACTGAAATAAGGGACCGATTTGCACTTGTAGAGGAACGATGACGTCTGATACAATCGTCTCAGCATAAATTTGAGCGTTGAGGTTGCCTCTGATCCAAATCAACTCAGTTCTTCCGCCGATCCAAATACCCGCCCATACCATGATGGTTCCACCACTATAAGGATGGACTTCCTGGCAGGATTTTAATCGCTGTTGGCGTCCAGGGGTTCTCCAGTGTCGTATACGTCTTGTATCCGGTCTCATACCAAAACGAGACTCATCAGAAAAGCACACGAAACGCCATTGTTCTTCTGCCCAATTTCTGTGTTCAAGAGCCCATTGATATCGAATCCTACGATTGTGCATTGCTATAGGTGGTACCCGTAGCGGTCTTCGGGAATGAAGGTTCACTTCATGCAAGCGGTTTCTGACTGTTTGGTCGCTAATTAAGTTCCCTGAAGAGTGATGAAGCCTCACGGCTAACATCATGGCGGTTATTGTTGGAGCTCTTCGAGTTAAGATTTGAATGTATCGGTCTTGTCTCCGTGTGGTGCAGCGATACCGTCCTCCATGGCGCTCAGCCACGGTACCAGTGCTTCGGTAACGTGTCCAAAGTCGACTGATAACACTCTGACTTGTATTCAGAGCTAAAGCCACAGTACGTTGCCGGGAACCAGCTTCTATCATTCCCACGGCTCTGAGCATTTCTTCCCTGCTTAAATGACGTCGCCGCTCCATAATAACGTTGGTTTTAATCAGTAGTAGGGAAACAGTAGCACTAATAATGTCTTCAATGCGTTGTATGTTTTTATAGGGAAAATATTGACAGCTGATTTTCATCTTTTACTCGAATTTGATTCACAGTTCCTGATTCAAATTATGAAATGCACCAAAAAGGATCCATATAAATTTATAAAATCATAAATTTATTACAAAGCCACATCTCAATCTCAAGAAATCCGCATAAAAATGCTTGATCCCTAGACACTTTTGATGTGTGTAATTTGATCTAACCCTATATACCTACTCATGTGTGATCTACTATTCTACTATCTATTTGTTGTCGCCTAGGAAATTATTTAATTGTTCTTACTTCCACGGTACAAGAGAAAATCCTAGTGTGTTGTTTACGTTTTTTTAACAAATTTCCAAAAAGAAGGAAGTGGATTAGAAAATCGATACGTTTATTTTTTCTTTTATTCTTTTTTTTTAATGTATATCTACTTGAAAAAATTGTGTGTGATAACGTTTTTTTTGTAACCGACTTCCAAAAAGTTTCCATAAAAATATTATCGAAATCTGATAATGAACTTCAAAAATTCAGAACTCCTCGTAAGATGATAATCATACCTGTCTTAACATTGAATTTCGATTTTTTTGTATGTGTTGTTAATACCAGATTTCTGAAAATTGACCCTGTATTCTGAAAAACTTCAAAACGAAAGCTTGTGTGATTATTACTAGCTTTTTATTTAAAGATGATTTTTCTTAAACTAGAAATGAATATTGTGTACGAATGGACTCGAAACCTTAGACAAGAACTGAATACTATTTCAATGTATTCGATCCTTCAATTCTCCGTTGAAGAATAGTGAAGGATTATGCTGTGATGAATAGTGTAAGCTCTTTACTAAGACAGCTTAGCTTTATGCATCTATCATAATACATTTTGTATTTATATTTTCCTTTGATGTAAAAGACGTTATTCCTTTGTTACTCACCTAATCGAAGATTGGTACTCGAAATACTTTTAAGGTTTACAATGTGGGTGATTCGCAAGGGGATTCAACTCGGCAGCGAATTTTAGATAAGTTGTTTTTTTTTTAAGATGCTTTATGTAGGTAATTTTAGGATTTGTGTGGGTTTGTACCCAAAGGGTGTCAACGGGGCCCTATACAGCCCTGAGAGCGATGGATGGAGTTGAGCTTAAGGCCGCAAATTCGGAGCAGTGGTGTTGGAAGCGTACAGCGTGGCGTTGCCAACATTTACGAGTATGTACCTACGAAACGCCGAACTTCCAACACCGCTGCTCCGAATTTAAGGCCTTACGCTCAACTCCATCCATCAGTCTCAGGGCTGTATAGGGCCCCGTTGACACCCTTTGGGTACAAACCCACACAAATCACTATAGTTACGCTCCAAACAGTAAACACCACTGCTCCAAATTTGCGGCCTTAGGCTCAGCTTCATCCATCGGTCTCAGTGCAGTATCTTAATGTGAACCGTAATAGGTAGACACTTGAAATTTCACAGAGTTCTAGGTACTGTGAGCGCTATAACAATAAAAATAAAATAAAGTTAAATATTAAAGAGGCTCCTCTTGCAAAAAACATGTTCTTCTGGCACGGCACGCCAGGGATCGCGGGTTCAAGTCCCGCCCGAGTTAGTTGAAAACAACGCGTCAGTTGTTTTTGCGAGTTTCTTATTATTAAATAATTTCATTATTTTAACTAAATTAAACGGAAAGCTTAAGCGTAATTACGACCTGTTTCACAATTGTAATGGTAAGTTCCTATTAAACTATTTGACAGAAAATTTCCTTTCCACATCATTGCCTATAAAGACTAATCGTCTGTGTGTATTATTGTTGGTTTCGCTTAAAGATTGTTGATGTTCTAAAAATACGACGGCAAAATATGTTATTAGAAAGATCTATTTATGTAAGTAGTAATATCTGGCTTTACATCACAGTGTGTGCAAATTATTTCTTAATCTCATGTGTTTTTAACGAATTGGTACACATTTACATGTAAATAATTATTACTTAATGTTTTACTTACTAGCTGTAGTACTTAATATTTTAGCCGATTCCCTAATGTAAATGTAAATTATTCATTTCACAAACAAATTTTTTATTTCGCATTTAATTCTTGCCACAAATGACTCGTTTCTAAGATATTTTTTTGCAAAACCTTTTTTTCATAAACTAATCATTTGAAAACATTAAGTTTCTAAAAACAACGATTCGCAACATCTTTTCCCGCAACTTTTCTTTTTACAATTTAACATTTCTAAAAATTTTCACAGACTGAAAATATCGTGAGGAAACTAGCACATTTTTTTAAAGTACTTAATCTAAATTAATCGACTGTCAATAAATAAAAAATAATAATAATTAAATTGTTAATTAATTTATAATACGCACATAATTCCGAGAAGTCTGCTGTCACGACTCAGTATATGCATAATACCTGACTAATGGTACACGCTAGTATGAAATAAAAATTCACCTTCAGCACGATATATTGAACAGCTAAGTTTGTCAAAGTGTTGTTCCAAAAGTGTTTGAAACTCATATGACATTATGGTAGTATTATGGGGAAACAAGGTACATCTCAAACATTAATTACTATGACATAACTGACATGGAAGTTTTGGTTGTTGGCTGATGGTCAACCGGTTGTCTAGACGGTCAAATTACAACAATTCATCACTAGCTAAATCGCGAACAGCTGGACCAGACAACTATAAATCATAAATTAATATTCATGATACGAGAATCTCATATATCACTGTTATTAAGGAATAAAATATGGAGTCAGGTTCTATCAATAAAATATTAGGGCGTTTTTGCATTGAGCGATCGAATTTAATATCTATATCTAAACTTTTTTGTAAGTAAAAAGAAATATACTTTTTCACATTTATCTTTGACTAGCGCTTTGGATTTCAGAAAACGGGAGCGAGGCAGGCCCAGGAAATAATCTTTAATCTGAGTTCCCTGAAAATTTTACAATATTCAAGTTACATAACTACTCTAAAACACTCTTTCTCTGTCTACTGATAGGCTTTACCTACAAGGTAAATTAAAAAATAAAACAGAAGTTGCATGAAATTTTCTGTCAAATAGTTTAATAGGAACTTACCATTACAATTGTGAAACAGGTCGTAATTACGCTTAAGCTTTCCGTTTAATTTAGTTAAAATAATGAAATTATTTAATAATAAGAAACTCGCAAAAACAACTGACGCGTTGTTTTCAACTAACTCGGGCGGGACTTGAACCCGCGATCCCTGGCGTGCCGTGCCAGAAGAACATGTTTTTTGCAAGAGGAGCCTCTTTAATATTTAACTTTATTTTATTTTTATTGTTATAGCGCTCACAGTACCTAGAACTCTGTGAAATTTCAAGTGTCTACCTATTACGGTTCACACTAAGATACTGCACTGAGACCGATGGATGAAGCTGAGCCTAAGGCCGCAAATTCGGAGAAGTGGTGTTTGGAGCGTAACTATAGTGATTTGTGTGGGTTTGTACCCAAAGGGTGTCAACGGGGCCCTATACAGCCCTGAGACTGATGGATGGAGTTGAGCTTAAGGCCGCAAATTCGGAGCAGTGGTGTTGGAAGCGTACAGCGTGGCGTTGCCAACATTTACGAGTATGTACCTACGAAACGCCACGCTGTACGCTTCCAACACCGCTGCTCCGAATTTAAGGCCTTAAGCTCAACTCCATCCATCAGTCTCAGGGCTGTATAGGGCCCCGTTGACACCCTTTGGGTACAAACCCACACAAATCACTATAGTTACGCTCCAAACACCACTTCTCCGAATTTGCGGCCTTAGGCTCAGCTTCATCCATCGGTCTCAGTGCAGTATCTTAGTGTGAACCGTAATAGGTAGACACTTGAAATTTCACAGAGTTCTAGGTACTGTGAGCGCTATAACAATAAAAATAAAATAAAGTTAAATATTAAAGAGGCTCCTCTTGCAAAAAACATGTTCTTCTGGCACGGCACGCCAGGGATCGCGGGTTCAAGTCCCGCCCGAGTTAGTTGAAAACAACGCGTCAGTTGTTTTTGCGAGTTTCTTATTATTAAATAATTTCATTATTTTAACTAAATTAAACGGAAAGCTTAAGCGTAATTACGACCTGTTTCACAATTGTAATGGTAAGTTCCTATTAAACTATTTGACAGAAAATTTCATGCAACTTCTGTTTTATTTTTTAATTTACCTTGTAGGTAAAGCCTATCAGTAGACAGAGAAAGAGTGTTTTAGAGTAGTTATGTAACTTGAATATTGTAAAATTTTCAGGGAACTCAGATTAAAGATTATTTCCTGGGCCTGCCTCGCTCCCGTTTTCTGAAATCCAAAGCGCTAGTCAAAGATAAATGTGAAAAAGTATATTTCTTTTTACTTACAAAAAAGTTTAGATATAGATATTAAATTCGATCGCTCAATGCAAAAACGCCCTAATATTTTATTGATAGAACCTGACTCCATATTTTATTCCTTAATAACAGTGATATATGAGATTCTCGTATCATGAATATTAATTTATGATTTATAGTTGTCTGGTCCAGCTGTTCGCGATTTAGCTAGTGATGAATTGTTGTAATTTGACCGTCTAGACAACCGGTTGACCATCAGCCAACAACCAAAACTTCCATGTCAGTTATGTCATAGTAATTAATGTTTGAGATGTACCTTGTTTCCCCATAATACTACCATAATGTCATATGAGTTTCAAACACTTTTGGAACAACACTTTGACAAACTTAGCTGTTCAATATATCGTGCTGAAGGTGAATTTTTATTTCATACTAGCGTGTACCATTAGTCAGGTATTATGCATATACTGAGTCGTGACAGCAGACTTCTCGGAATTATGTGCGTATTATAAATTAATTAACAATTTAATTATTATTATTTTTTATTTATTGACAGTCGATTAATTTAGATTAAGTACTTTAAAAAAATGTGCTAGTTTCCTCACGATATTTTCAGTCTGTGAAAATTTTTAGAAATGTTAAATTGTAAAAAGAAAAGTTGCGGGAAAAGATGTTGCGAATCGTTGTTTTTAGAAACTTAATGTTTTCAAATGATTAGTTTATGAAAAAAAGGTTTTGCAAAAAAATATCTTAGAAACGAGTCATTTGTGGCAAGAATTAAATGCGAAATAAAAAATTTGTTTGTGAAATGAATAATTTACATTTACATTAGGGAATCGGCTAAAATATTAAGTACTACAGCTAGTAAGTAAAACATTAAGTAATAATTATTTACATGTAAATGTGTACCAATTCGTTAAAAACACATGAGATTAAGAAATAATTTGCACACACTGTGATGTAAAGCCAGATATTACTACTTACATAAATAGATCTTTCTAATAACATATTTTGCCGTCGTATTTTTAGAACATCAACAATCTTTAAGCGAAACCAACAATAATACACACAGACGATTAGTCTTTATAGGCAATGATGTGGTTTTTCTAACAAAATATGTAACTAAATAACATTTTTGTGAAAATAAGAAGCTATTATTGAGATTATTGGCACATGGCACAACTCCAAGTTACATATTTCTATATTACTTTTCGAGCATCGACTAAACGTGAGAGCCCACTGATGTGTATTAATAATTCATTCTTTATGGAATATTTCAATTTTGTATACCTATGTAAATCTTCAGCTTGATCAAGAACATAGATTTACACACCGTTGATTAAACCTCTCAGGTGAGCTGGTTTCCTTACGTTGTTGAAGTGATAATTAGGCAATAGTACCTATCCCATATAAAAGGAGATGGTAGAATCTAGAATGGAATTTCGATAGCATGGGCAGGGTTACCAAATAGCTTAGATGGCAGAGTGGCTGATAGCTTTAACCAGAAGATCTTGGGTCTTCTTCTTATCGTTTCGATAGCAAACTTTAAGATCTTGTAAAACCTGCTCTAAAGCGATTTTTTCTGTCTACTAAAATTTGGAACCTTAGGGGTCATGTTTAACACGTTGACTGCCACGCCGCAGACACAATGTAATTCTTATTGTTCGCGGTCACCAGTGACCGCGGTGGCAGTCAAAGGCTTAAATGTCACTGCGATAACACTCCGACACGTGCGCCTCCTACACAATAAATACATATTATTTTAAGAGTTTTATACTAACAAACAAATTTATAATATATTCATAGAAACATAATGTACAACTACTAACAAAAAAAACCTACAGTGACTGGTTTTATCGAATACAGAGAAACCATTAACTTTCAACAGATTTCAATAAAAATGACAATTAAAACCTAATATCAGGAAAATAAGATTACTGAAAGCATACTGAAATAGAAAATTAATCTTTCTGAATATAGTCCATTACGCCTGTTTTACCTCAGAGACGTCACTTCAATTAACGACTAATGGAGTTTCATTACCAATTCAATCATAGTTGCCAGCAAGATAATCCAATTTATGACACTGACTTTATGATTTCAATATTCAGATTCAACGTAGCAAAAATACGCGTTCGCACAAACAATTTGTGACCTTATTTCTCACACCCAAGGTTCAAGTTTTATAAATAAGCAAGTCTATTTCTTTCTAAATCCGCTTTACGTACTCAGCTACTCAGGCCTAGTATGGAAAATTCAACCTCTTAAAAAGAACAAGTGTGAGGACTGAGGAGGTTGGAAGCCAAATTTCGAACTTTGTAAAACCAATTTTACATTTGCATGTTATTGAAATTTTAAATGTGAGCTTGCTCTCGTTTCATGAATTCAATGACACGAATACCCAAGACAAGTTAATACAATGTGATTTAAATTCAGCCACTCGTGTTATCCACGTTACTGAATCTTGTACGACTATGAAAATCTAGACACCTCACAATAATAGCGACTCTTTTCATGATATTTTTAATTTAAAATTCATTAACGCTTCTCAAAATATATCTTTTAAATTGTAACTTAAACAAAAAGCAATGGATATCAACTATATAAGGACAATCTTTGGCTCGCGTTACTTGCTGTCATCTCAATCTTTCTGGATTAAAACGCTGCCACCTCGGATTACTTTGACGTAGATAAAACGGTGCATTAAAACCTGCTTACAAAACTCTTATTTGAATCCTTTTTAAACAATATCAGCTTTATATTTCACTAGCTTACAGTAATTTGATCGTTGGTTCACAATTGTATAAGATCTTTCATCTTTCTTTTAAGTAGGTACCTATATTAATGTAAAAGTAATTCTGCTGTTTGTTTATTATGCAACTAAACCACTGAGCCGACCGTAATGCAAAGCAAATGAATAGCCTGGGATCTGAAGAATGCAGACAAAATTCCGGGAAGAAACTAGTTGCTTTTAGCTGAATTTTTCTTAAGAAATAATGGAACCCTCGGCGCTCACTGAGAACGAAACGAAATTGATGTTGCCGGATTTTATTCCAAATACATTTTTGTTCAAGCAAACACATAAATTTACGTTGATGCATGTAAATGTAACAAAATATGGAATTCCACACACCATTGTCGGCAGTAGCTTCAGTTTGCACGCTAATCCCGGGAGGTCCCTGATTGCTACAAAGTATTGCGGGAACGTACTACACAGCAAACTGAATTTGAGCTTAAACTTTATTCACACGGCACTTTACTGGACTTGTGGCTGGTGGTTGGACTTAAATCGAATAAACGTCAAATGTGGCGCGCCCCCACCGCCCTGGAATTCCTCGGCCCCAGAAAACAGGAAACACTAAATTTGAACAGCTATTTGTTCCACTTGTCCACCGCAAATATTCCAAGCAATTTGTGTCCTTATTGAATTTATGCGGTGTTAATAGCCTGGCTGGTTTAAAAATATTGCAGTTATACTTACCTGTTACACTTTGTGTACTTAGAAACTTAGAAAATATCTTATAAGTATCCAATTTGTTATCATGACTATAATCATTAATATCCTCCTTCCCTGACCGAATTTCTGTCACAGCGGCCAATTTAAACGGAGATTAGCCTACTACATACATACATAGACTCACGCCTGTTTCCCTGAGGGGAGGTAGAGACAACGGATTTCCAGTTGCTACGGTCCTTGCATACCTGTTTTGCCTCATTCACTCTCGTCACGTTCTTCATACATGCTCGTCGGTTAGCCAACTACGCAGGAGATATTATAGTGCGCAAGTGTATGCGCAAACTAAGTCTTTAGCGCAAACACATTATGGACACTCTCCATTCCCTCACTCCGATGGGACCAACCGGCCAACGACTTTACATGCTTTCCAAAGCATAGAGCAAGTGATAATTAATTTATAATATGCACATAACTTACGAAAATCAGAGGTTGGTGGGTTCGAAAGCAAGTCGCAAGTCATACCAATAGACTAACATGACTCACTCATTGTCAGTGCGCGAAAAAGGGGGGGGGGGGGGCAAATTTTGACCGGGCACATAAAAGGCTTACTGCACTGGTCAATAAGATATTTATTTATTCACATCACTACCCTTACAGAACTAATTCCAGTTTGATAGTGTAGCTTCTCAAAATAATAATTAATTTAATTTTTTTTAAAACGTATTAAAATAAATTGCGAACTCGCTCAGAGAACATGAAAATAAATCTATTTTATCCGCGACCAAATTTAGTGTATGCATCCCTTGATTTAATTAATCTTGAACTACAAACCAATTAATAAATGAACTATGTTGGTGCAATAGCGCGAGGGAATGCGCGCTGTTTCCTAGCTGATTATGAAATTGGCAACAAATGCGTGGTAAAAAATAGGATCAGGATTGTTTCAGAGTAAGCCCCCAGGTTGCCAATTTACATTCTATTGATCTATTCAATCAATGATGTCTCTCTTTTTTTATAAAAAAAAAATCTTAAATATTCATGCAAAATTAATACAATCTTCGACAAGGGAAAATTGGCAATTATGTACCGTCCGTCATTCCCCGAAGCACCATTGTTTATAGACAGACGTAATTAGTTTTTTAATTAAGGAATGTATTGTAAATTGATATTTATAGTATTTTAATGGATTCAATAATAATTTTGATAGCATAGTTAACGCAGAGGTTAAGCGATTTGACCTCTGCTGCTTCTTCTCTTGGTGTTGCAGCTTGTTGTAGCTGTATCCACGACACAAGAGAAAAACCTAGTATCAGGATTCGTTTATTAAAAAAAGAAGAGGATAGAATTTTGAAATCTACTTAATAACTTTAGGATTTCCGGTGTAGTGGAATATAGTCTCTTTCCCAAGTACTTAAGAAAATAAGGAAATAGAGAAAAACATTGAATGTACATTGAATATATAATGATGATGTGTCTGTGTCAGTGAGAGAGAGATAAAGAGTGCGTGTGTATATGTAATTAAGTAAGAGAGTAAGTCAGAGGGTGAGTGCGTGTTTGTATGAGCAGGGGTGGGTGTGTGCGTCTGTGCGCAATATTACTATTTAACTACTACTTACTTCATTCTACCTATTTAATTCTTTCACCGATCCTTGCTTATAGCCCGGGCTGAGTCTGTAGCCATAAACATGTCCCTAAATAATCAGAATCAGTTCCAGCTAGATCGCCCTAAGCCAATGCCCTAGTCCCATCAGGAGTCTATCTGTTGCTTTAGGTTTAGTTTAATTGCTTTGGTCTTTAGTCTCACTAGGTGTCCAGTTAATCAGTCTGAAAAAAAAGAAACCTTATTTAATTTATAATGCCAGGTTTTGGTCAAACAAAAACTTTATTTCAGTGCAGTGTTCTCTTGGAATACAATGTCAATTATCTCTAATTGCGGATGTCTTTTCGATAACATAATAATTATAATTTTATAATTACCAACACTTGAAAATAATTAAATGAAATAACTGCTATATTTTTCCGTTATCTCATTTAATGAAGAGACATCCCGTCCCAAATTCAATTACAGCACGCACACCATTCAACCATTTTACAAATTTCATAATTATATCATCATTTAAAACGTAAATATGAGACTCGCCCAACTGCTTTACGGAATTAATTTTCGTTCGTTTGGACATCAATTGGACGTTATTTTCGATTGCTCTTGTTAAATTATGATTTTATTTACGATGTTTATTGTTATTTTATTTACTTGGGTATGTGTATTGATTTGCTTTTTTAGGTTTCCGTGTATAAAGAATGCAAATGAGACCTTATTAATAAGTAAAGTCAATTTGTCTGTCTGCCACACTTTATTATTAATCATAACTAGTATCCATTTTTTACATAAAACGAGAGTTTCGAACTACTACGAACCACATGCACTATGTAACCTTGGATTCAAAAGTCCCTTAATTCATTAAACGCCATGGTGTCGGACAAACAATAGAATTTGCTTTGTGTCTGCTGTCTGGCAGTCAAAGTGTTACTAACCGTGTCCGACTCGCACTTGGCCACTTTGTGAATTTCAAAATTTTCTTTTTTCCTTGTTTACCTATACTTACTTATCTTTATCTACCAACCAAAACAACTGGCTTTTATTAGCAGAAATGACCCTGTGGTATAACTGTTATATTGCCAAGCCAAGTATTGCAGGTTCAAACCCAGACATGCACCACTGGCGTTTAGAATCATGTGCGCTTCAAACGGTGAAGGAAAATATCGCGAGGGAAAAGCACACTCGTGAAATTTTTAACGGTGTGAAAAAAAATTTATGAGAGGCCTACAAGCGGTTTAAACCCAAACACTCTGGTGTTTTATCAATCATACAATATAGAGAAATAAGATCTCCCAACCGATTTAATTAAATGTGTCTGGCTACACCATTAACTTACCATTGGCGTCAAAAATATTTTATGAGCTTTTTGTCGATAAAGATTTATTAGATTGCTTCATTTTATTCTCGTTTCCTAGATATTTGCTGTTTTGATCAACATTTTTCATAATACAGTTTTATTACGACATCATTACAAAATATATTATAAATATATTATAATATATTAATATATTATAAATATATTAATATATTATAATAATAAAGATTCTTGGAATTTTGAGCTTCCTTTAATCACAAAGATTCATACTTATTCAACATGGAAATATCGTTCATTTTCCAATTCCAATTTATATTTTCCTATGAAAAACTCAATAAAAAAGGAATTCTTTTTCTGAATCTTAGAGTATATAAGAAAATATAGAGCAACTCTACAGAAGTATGAACCATGAGCACGGATATGAACAACACGGCCGCGACACGAGCTCCGTCCGCGATCTCACCTCGATCAACTACGGTTCAACTAGGCCCTACGAGCGAAATATATAGTTAAATTCTGCTTATAACATGGTTAACTACCGTGTTAAATTATGCAAAAATAACAAGAAAACATAATTTAAAAAATTAAATTTTAACATTTCAATGGTGAGACCTGCTCACGCTCCACACAAAGCAATATTGTTGACGTTATCACTCTATACCTTTTACATACTCTAAGTTCTGAATAGAGAAAGAACAAAATTACTTTTAACATTACTTAAATTTCGAAGTTTCGGTAAAATTTTCAACAAACAACTATTAATTTCTCATCGCAAGAGCGCAAAGCGCACTATCTGACTGGAGCTCTGACCTAGCTTTAAACTAGTGATGTATGGTCTATAATTCCTTAGTGAAGTACAACGCTTTTTTGAAAGTATAAATTTTAAGTTTAAAACATTATTTAAGATGAACATGACAAACTAAGTATGCGGGAAGTTGCTCGCCAGAAATTTTTGAAGTGCACTTAATTTATTTTCATGCGTTTACTTAAGTATATATAAAGTAGGCGAGTTAGTGCAGGGTAGGTGTATCTGTATAGTTTCTTGCTTGCTTTTTGTTTAAAGCCCGCAGTTCAAATTAATTCCCATTAAATAGCAATAGACTCGCCTTGTGGATGTTGAACATTAGTTATTCAATTTGAACAAATTTTTCGGAAATAAGGCTCAATCAATCAACACATCGAATGACCTGGCGTAGGCAACCATAAGGCGCACCATTTAGTGCTTACCATCGTCGTCTTAAATTGCGTCTTATTTCTTATAGGTTTAAGGTGAAATTTTAATGGAAGGGCAAGAAGCCTGCATCACATCAGCGCCAGATTCTGTGTGGTTTGCACCTTATGTTCAAGTTTTGTGTATTTTTATCAAGAAGTTAACACATATTTTTTGCCCTTCTAATTTTAAATATAGGTACGTTCACGGTTTTAAGTTGATAACAATTTAATAAGCCACATATGAGAGGAATGGAATGTCATAGGGCCTGGATATGTCTTATAGAAGCGCAATTTTTGTATTTCGGAGTATTTTCTCCCCAAACCTTGGCAGTGTGATAAGCTTTTCATGTAACATTTTGTTATTTGTCTGTCTTGAGTTCAAATCCTCCGTAAAAAGGATACGTCTTCATCCTTTCCCTGGGGACAGTATGCCCTTAAGCTCAAAAGCCTTCGTCTTGAAGGTATCAGGCAGAAAGAAATTTGGCTCAATATTACTTTGCCAACCGTAACAGTTCGGAATCGAAGCAAACCGAAGATTTTGTGACGTATTCCGTAATTGGCTGATGAAAAAATCATTGTTTTTTTTTCTAGTCTTATTTTACTCTTCTACTTTTCTATCATGAGTGTAATTATAAATAAGTATAATGTTACAAGCCATTTCATATTTTCCACTGTTTTTATCACAGAATTAAAATTTTATTTATTTATTTATCTTTAGAAGACCAACAGCATATAACATAAAGATTATATAAAAGGAATAAGTTACATACAGAACGGAAGGAAACTTCTCTCAAACCGCATGGTGCGATATCATAGCTTTAAAGCCTAAGCTCGATTGTCGCTTTCAATGTTGAAAAGATTACAATTAATTTATTTCAAATGACCAAATTGCTGCTCTGTATCTAGCCCAAAGGCTAAGTATAGCCATCCAGCGAGGCAATGCAGCCAGCATTTTGGGAACGCTGCATACAGGTAGCGGTCTTTGAGATTAAGTTTATCTTATTAATTAGTTTATTCCTAGGTATATGGTTAGTTATTATTATTGTCCCGACCTTATATAATTAAATGTTAGGAAAGATAAAAAGATTAATTTCAATTATTTATATTTATACAAGAATAAACAAACAGTTACTTTAAAATCAAGAATCGCCCATGAAAATCTAAAACAATAACTTTGAATTCACATTTTACTCATTGATGAAGGTGTTAATTTATTTATTGAATTGCACAAACTAAATAGACCACTTATGTAAATTCCCAGCCTAATTTCTAACGAAATGAAACGTCAAATAGGCGTATTTACACGCAGTTAGGTGTTAGACTATAAATCATGTCAGATATGCCATTAAGGTAATTTATATCGAACGCCCTGCATCGTAAACCGGGCCATTCAGCCACTCACAACTGTTTGCGGTAAACTTAATGAAGAAGTGTAACAAAAGGTTTCATCAAAACCTTTTTAGGACCTTAAGGAGGTTTGTTCACGTCTTTATTATTAGAAGGGTAGGCAGAAGTCAACATTCAAACGTCGAACTAGTTGCCATTTCTTTGAAATACTTATATTTGTTTTTTTTTTATAATCGGTTAATGTATACTAACTTATCATCACAACTTAATGATAAATTACTAATCTGCGGTTTTTTGTCGTTCGTCCTGAATCTTATTTTTTTTGTATGGATTTTAATATTTTTTTAATGATTATGGTTTTCATATTTCACGTGGTAGGTACATTATTTATCAAATATGCAAAGGAAAACCCAAAAACGTACCAAGTAATGTAAACCATTTTCCGCGAATTCATTGATGAACGAAATACATTGTAAAACTTAAAACCAAAACGATATTAATTTCTGCTTTCATAATTACTTGTCAACGATAAATTTACCAAAAATTATTTCGTTGGTAACCATTCAGAAGTACATAATAGCTTTTCAGTAAACAATTATAATTCTGGCAACATTTTCTGTCAAACGGCGAACTAAACAAAAGACAACAGCGGGTGGAGAGGACTGTACGCGACATTTCCACGTCCATTACTTCAATTCCCTCACTGAAACATCGAAACAGTATTTAGGTAAGAAAATAAAAGCGACATTGTTCGTACAACAAAGCTGTAACCTTCTAAAGATAAAGCGCTCGCAGTGGCACGTTTTGACGTTTTCATTTTCCCGCGTGTGTGCCGTGACGGATCGCAGGTGCATCACATTGTGCACAATACGTCACGGGAACTGTGCGCAAATGACGTTTCATATATCACCGGTTTGAATTTCGCGAGCAAACGGACAAAAATGACGTTTGTGACACCTTTGTTTGTGCATTCGTTCAATGTATGCAGCACACGGGCTCCAATTTATACTATTGTTTGTTGATTGCGAACTGCTGCAAAAAAACTCTTAAAACTACTGAGGTACGTACTCTGTCTAGTTTCAATTCGATTTTTTTCACACAATATGTATGTATAAATATGTATATCTTCAATATAAAGCTTAACTCGAAACCTATACCGGGTAAACCTTTGTTATAAAAACATAGAGTTTAGTATTTTTTATTCTACCCTTCACTACATTTGTGTACCATTATATTCCTCCCCCATACTTTCGATGTTTATAATAATACGCATCAATAATCATCACAATCAATCAATCACATGTCAATAATACTCATTTAATAATTAAATTATTAAATGTGTGTTATTATTGACATGTAATATTAATTGGGTATATAAAGTTTAAATTTTATTTGATTGATTAATCTATTATAAGTTTTTCAAGAGATTACGTGATCACTATAAGAACAACCTAGAATACCTGTACAATCAACTAAATATTGTATATTTAATATTGTATATAATTGTTTTGTTTGTCAACCCGCAGTGAACTAGCGTGGTGATTAATGCTCAATCCTTCTCTGTATGAGAAGAGGCCTTTGCCCTACATTGGGACAGTTACAGGCTGATTTATCTATACTTATAAAACAGTACCGTGACTGACTGACTGACAGACAACGCACAGCCTAAACCGGTGGACCTAGAGACTTGAAATTTTGAGACAATATTCTTTAAGTACTCTAGGGGTGCACTAAGGACGGATTTTTGGAAATTCTACCCCTAAGTAGGTAAAAAAGGGGATAAGAGATTGTATGAAAGTCCGTCGTTTTTAAAGTTAAATGTACGAAACTTGGTATTTAGCTTTTCGCTGGTTAGATGAAAGACGAGCATAGTTCTTTTTTTTTTAATCTTCCACTGGGTGGATAAAAAAGGGGGTGAAAGTTTGTATGGAAAATTCGTTATTTTTTAAGTTACAGGTGTAAAAATTAGTATTAAGCTTATGTTCTGAAAATAAGTAAGACGTGTATCAAAATAATTGGATTTATTCCCCCTTAGGAGATATAAAGGGGGATGAAAGTTTGTATGAAAATCCGTCACGTTTTAAGTTAAATCAATAAAACTTGGTGTTTAGCTTTTCAGTTAACAAATAGACGTGTTTCAGCTTTTTGAAAACTATCCATGGGGGGGAAACGGGGGCGAGGGTGAAAGTCTGTAAAGGAAATTCGATAATAGTAAGAGACATCAAAGTGGCCTACTTAATGGACGGATATCTCGATATTCAATCACTAACAAGTGAAAATATAAGAAAATATACTTTTAGAAGAAAAAAATAATGGAATTGTAGGTACCCCTGGGGTATGGGTAGGGTAGGGTAGTGGTAGAGTAAGGTAGGATAGGAATAGAGGGGTAGGGTAGGGTACGAATAGAGAGGTAGGGTGGGGGTAGAGTAAGGTAGGGTAGGGTAGGCTAGGGGTAGAGTAGGGATTTGGTAGAGTAGGGGTAAAGAAGGGTAGGGTAGCATAGGGTAGTGTAGGGTAGGGTAGAAAAAGCGTAGAGGAAGAATAATAATAATCACGCGTACGAAGTCGCGCGGGGCAGCTAGTTTATTTATAATTGTTTATTGACAATTTAAAAAATATACACTTTGCCACGAATGTTGGTGGAACAATCGTAAAACAAAAAGTGGTCTACACCTACAGTTACTGTCGAAGTTCCAATTACCTCGAAGGTTAAATAATTCATTCAATATTTCGAAAAACGCTGAAACAGTTCCCGAGTGAGTAATGACCCACTCAGAGGACTAAAATAAAATATCTTTACGACGTAACTAGGGCCAAACATAAAAGGCCCTCAATGTGACTTTCGCATTAGTCTTATAAATCGTAAAGACGATTATATTTTTTGACCAGCTTCCGCCCGCGACTTCATCCGCGTGGATTTCGGTAACCCTATTTATTACAATACTACTTATCCCATAATTATATAATAATTGTGATAATTTGTAACCTAAAACCTGACTTGGTATTTAACAAATATTTTTGCCGAATTTCAACTAAATCTGTTCAGTAGTTTTCGCGCCAATCTCTGACAGACAAACAGATAGACAAAGTTTCTAAAAACTAGATTCGGCTTTGGTATCTTTGCCCGAACATGTAGCACTTACTTTCTTCCAAAAATATTCAATGTACAGTTTTTACTTCGTTACAATTTTATTATATGTATAGATGTTATAAAATTGGACTACCGTTACGCACCATCCGTATTTTTACAGCTCAATAATATAACTGCAAAATGCCACGGAACCGAGATTTTTTTGCGTAATTTGATAATAACGATAAAAAATTTAAGAGGCGATCAAACATTTTTGGTCCTATCATAATCTACGTTCCAGTCAATTCAACGTCTACCTTTCTTTTTAAATTAGAAGTACTTTGCATAATTGCCTAGATATTGGTTTTGATTTTACTGTAGCTAATGGCCGACTTTATTAACATAGGTCCAGTTAAAAGTAGATCTGAAATCAGGTAACAGATAACTGCTCTAAACATCTTAAATTTTGAAAGCCAAGTATTATGATCGCGTAAGTATTATAATAAGACGTAGCTTAATGTATTTAAAAACTTACAATTTAAATACTAGTCTGAAATAAAAACAAATGAATAATACCACAACCTAAGTAAATACCCTCACTTTTGCTCTTTTCAATTTTGGGTGCTCTTACCTAAATATTAGGGTATTTAACGGTTGTTTTCTAGCCTTACGGCATACTGCGCCGGACCACGATCGCGATGTGGAATTCCTAATTCCTTTTAGTAAATGTAATTTACATCTTTCCCACATTCCAAGCAAGAAAAATCCAATTACTGGTTGAAAGGAATGTTAAAATTGTTACCTTCCGTCCGATCTACTATCACTTTTTAAACCAAAGATTTGGAAACAATTGTTGGAAAAGTTTAATTCTTCCTAAATTTATTTACTTTGGCTGTTTCAATTAAGAACTGGGAAAATCGTAGATGTAGGTATATATATAATATATTTTTATTTTTATTTACGTTTGTATTCCCCAGAGAGGAGAAATGTAATGAACATAATTATGTTGGAACAGCTAGTCGTCGTGTCTACTTCTCGCTCTACGTTTTTTTGATCTATCTTTTTTAGTTAATTCATTGACTTACGTAATAAATTATCTTTTGTCCAAATTCCGATGTACAAATGTACATTTACCTCAAGTAAACCAGCATTTTATATAAAGAAACCCTGACATATTTGCCGTCCGGCTCGGATCGTCAACACGTCCTAATCTCCCCGAGAATGTAGCGAGGTGAGGGTTCGACAACCATTCGCAGGTGTGAACTTGACATTTTTCCCGCCTTGCGTAAAAATGGCGAAGATTATCCCGGACCGACGCGGAAGCAGGGTTGAGTGGCAGACTTATTATTTGTACACTTTTTCGGCTATCATCTGTATACCGTGTGTGTCATATTAGGGTTGAATAAATGAGCTATTTTTCTTTATCCTGTTTCATAATAAGAGGAAAATGTAGTTGATAACCAAAGGAATGATTAATGGTAAGGAAAAAAGTAGAATAGCATTAATGGAACAATAGTGAGAAAGTTTCGCCGTTCGTATTGTTTCACGAATTTACCTCAAGAATCTTGTTTTGTCTTCGAGTAGTTTTGTTCCAGTAAGGTAAACGAATCTTATGCTGCTTCTTAGAACCTCTAGTAAGTACCTACTTTACTGTACTCTCTGATAGGTTTTTATTTTAATTTTAAAATGTGTACTCTATATATGTGTAGTGTTATCTAAATGTGTATCTTCTTTCAGATGTAACTATATTAAAATATTCACTACCACATCATTGGTGAAAGACTAAACAACTAAATTGTAAACAAAAATCGATTAGGCACCTGAAATATTTTGTCGTAAAAATTACTGTGATGTGACGTGTGAAAAATTTATGTAGAGAAATTTTGATACCTTGGATCATTTCTCAATTATCTTTGAAAAATATTTTCGACAATCCTTGAAAAAATGTCGAAATCTATTAGGTATTACAGTTTTATATTTCATATTTTGTTATTTGGATTTTATTTTAATTTGTTTTTTTATCGTATCATACTTACCTTAAAACAAGTTTGTTCCTAAAAATAAATTAATAATAGATACATAGAATCAAAATAAAAAATATTTAGCAATTGTCCAGAACAGTGATTACAACGGTAATAGCTGTCATTTGAGCTGTCACTTGGAATAATGGTCCATTAAACGGCGTACTATTATTTTAATTAAAGTTAATTATGCCAAACAGATTATGTAAATAGAAATTGTTTTTATATTTTATAGAAAACCGAGTTTTAGCTGCAGATTGATCTTCTGCATTAATAATTTGACAATGTTGAAGAATTGATGGCCGTTGCAGCAGACTTAGACACACCGTCCACACGTCCACCGTCCACTATGATGACAAACATTAGAAGCCGACCCCAACAAAGTTTGGGAATAATAAGGTTAGGAAGATGATGATGATAGCAAACAGTTCTACAGCGCGTCTAATGAAAAGCGGTTACTATAACCTACGGACGATTGTTACACCAGGGATATCACTTGGGCATTGCTGACCTGAAAACATCGAAAAAAAATTTTTTATCAACTTTTTCGATAATGTCATAGTGCGTTCTTGAATACGAGTAGAACCCGTGACGACTTTGCAGCCATCGAATAGGAACTCGTTTGAAATTCCTTTGAAATTGTATTAAGCGAAATAATAATTTAATATACCACTTAATAGCCCAGAGTTCCGTACCAAGCATTAACATTTATTATAATTACATTTAAGTAATTATCTCTGCTTATCTCGGATGCTTTACTTTTAATTACGTTAATGTCTGTTTCTGGGCGCTTCAATATTAAATGAGTTTCATGGACTAATTTCAATTAAAGCAACGACATAGCCATTATATTTTTTTTTCTTTATCTATACATATAATAAAATCGTAACGAAGTATGTATGTAATTGATTGGCGCGAAAACTACTGGACAGATTTAGTTGAAATTCGGCAAATATACTTTTTAAATTCTTAGTCAACTTATAGGGTATAAATTATTACGTTTATAATTATGGGGGATGAGCAGTATTGTAGTAAGCAGCGTATATCTAGAATTTGCTGCAGAATTGTTGTTGTTGTTGGGAAAAATATTATTAAATTTCAATTTACAAAATATTATCACGCTATATCCACAAGGAGCTAAACATTACATAACATAACATAATAATATCTTTTAGGAACGATTATTTTGACTACATGTCAACAGACTTCATAGCCTTCCGGTCGGGCGAACGCCTTGGAAGTGTAAGGCTTTGGGTTCGATCCCCAGTTCCGCAAACTTTTTGTGGATTCTTTTGTATTTTTTTTGTCATTGAAATTAATATGTATTTTTGTGGTATTTCATTCTTAATGACTTTTATTACTTACCGGCTGAAACCCGAAGGAAACATGCTTTTTAATAATTTTTCAACTTATAAAAAACGTATATGCAACGAGGTATGCAAGGATCGTAGCAAGTGGAAATCCGTTGTCTCTGCCTACCCCTCTGGGAAACAGGCGTGAGTCTATGTATGTATGTAAAAAACGTCACCACTTTAATTTGAAACATTTATAAAATTTATATTATTTAAAACATAGTGTTCTAGATGGCGTTAGAGTCTATTTAGATCAGCGGAATTCTTTTTTAAATATTTCACTTTGAAACCCGAAGGAAGCAACGCGCATCGTGTGGGATTATACTTTTAAAAATTTCAGCTTATAAAAAAATCCGCTTTAATTTGAAGCATTAAAATTATTATTATTTAAAACATAATGTTTCCTTTTTCTTAACTAGATGGCGTTAGGAGTCGATTTAAATCTGAGGAAAAATAATTTTCTTGGATACTCCTGATGGGACAGGAAAAATATTTATAACCACTGGCATCCTTGCAGGGAGGCAGGGCAAAATTACAATTGCAGTAGCGTCTTCGGCGATCGACTGCCACGTTGTTTTCTGGTGACAAAACAGCGCACACCATGTTTAGGATTCCTATCAATTTACAGAGCAACGAAACACCTGTTTGTGATGTGTCACGAAATAGTGACAAGGCAGGCATTTGCTTAAGAATTGTTCTTTGATCGTATGATGGGATGAATGTATAATGGCAAACAGAAAAGCAGTTGATGCGGTACACAGAACTCTAAAAGACATCCGTAGGAACCAACACATAATGGGTGGTGTCACAGTTATGTTCAGCGGCAATTTCCACTGAACGCTGCCTGTGGTGACGCGAGGAACTGGGGCTGATGAGGTGAATGGTTCTTTGAAACGATTATTTTTATGATCCTGTATTCATAAGTTGAGCTTGACAATAATTATGGGCGGCTGAGTAGGAATCCACATGCTCAAGAATTTTCCTACTCAAAACGCCCAAAAATAATCAAGCTGCAGCAATCAACGAATGCATTCTTTTATAAATGAAAGGGAATGAAGTGTTTTACACATTTATAAACACTGTTGTCAATCAAGATGACGCCACTCATTATTCTGTAAAATTCCTGAATTCCCTCACTGCAAGTGGACTTCCGACGGACGTCATTAAGTTGAAGGTCGGTGTCCCGATTATGCTTCTTCGGAACTTAACGCCTTTGAAATTGTGTAAAGGGACCCAGAAAATGATGGCCTGATGGCTTAATGTAAATAATCTGCAAATCATCAAGGCGCAAATTCTAACGGGTTTCGGTATTGGCGAGACAGTGTTTACACCATGTACCACTAATTCTCCACATTTATCCCTTTCAATTTAAGCGAGTGTAGTTTCCTGTGGGCGTTTGTTTCGCCATGAGAAGTCTGCGAGTGTCGATCTCAGGACCAGCTTCTCCTCACATAGACTGTATGTCGTTTGCTCTCGGGTCACCAGTCCTGACTCTCTGTACATTTTAGCTCCCGAGAGCAAAACTACAAACAAAGTAATCTGTATGTTTTTCTAAATATCCTGGTTCGGATTTGATATTGATACGAAACTTTTGTTCTTTTACATAGGTTTTTCGCTTTATTAGGTCGGAAATTATGCAATAAAATTTGCGAAGCGCACTTATAACTTTTTCTTTTGCCCTATACATTAGTAAGACTTAAATATAAAACTAATCTTTGTTGGAATAATTGCTCTCAAATGTGCAAAACATATACAATACAATAGGTATATTTAAAAAAATCTCTCATTCTCTCCTGTGCAATAATTATTCCCACATGATAGTGGGGTCTGCTTTTCGGGTTTTTCGCTTCCCCTTCGCTCTATCCATTGCATCGTCCTGGATAATGTTTAATGGCAATATATAATGTTTTCAATAATAAATATTTTGGATAATTTAAATGTTTATGCACATGTTTTGCTTAATAAGAAACTCGCAAAAACAACTGACTTGGGCGGACTTGAACTGTCATATCATAACATTACTAATCTGCACTAATAAAAGTTTGTGAAGATGTTTGTTACCTAAACACTTTTGATTTGAATAGAACTCGGTAAACATAAAAACCATATTTCCTGGATTAACAAAAAATATAAATTTTATCCTGGTTCAACATCCACGCGGGCGAAGCTGCGGGCAAAAGCTAGTTCTGCTATAAATCTCTCTCAAACACCTTAAACATCAAAGAAGTAGAAAACGAGAAATATAAAACATCTTTTCTCCCGCAAAATCTAAATTAATGAACTTTATACTCGTCAATACAATTTTAATGGCACCGAAGATTATTCAAACAACTAAAACAAACTGGGTATAATAAAAATATCTGTAATGGTTTGTTTAAGTCGATCCTACAAAGGCTATTCTTTGTTCCACAAAGAAAACCTTTTGAAAAGGGTCCTGAATCAACAACTAACTGAAACCTAAGCCGTCTTCAACTGGCCTTTTATGTAAACTGGCAGATTTAACACGAATGTTATTGTTACTACTAGGCATACCCTTTTTATATATTTGGACAAATAGAACACTTGTGTCGCTTAAACTTGTCACAAAGAAAAATATAAATCAGTCTTTTATGTAAACTCAAAGATTTGGATAAAATCGAGCTTTTATTTTGTTTTGCAATTCCATTGTGACACGCACGATTATGTAGACCATACTACAATTTGTTTTCTTTCAACAATATAAGTATGATGAACTCAGTCCTTTCTGTCCCGTATGTGACTAGTCCTAAGAAATAAATTTAAATGTAACCCCAATCTCACACATCAGAACCCAACACTCAAACTCAATGCATTACAAGATTACATCTTACTATCCCATCCGCAAACGAAACCGAACGATAAAACACCATTCCTCTACCAATTACGCGACGACACGGCGCCGGCTACTCGAAACGCCGAAGTAGTGTCGTAGTGACTTAACGCGATGTCGCGTTCTAACGCTATCGATACTCGGTGAACGCGTTCGTATCGCACGCCCCGGGTGATTTGCATAAAGCTCCGCGGACAACGTTTTGGCGTCAGTTCAGCTTGTACCTCATTAGCATAACTGCTCAATTATTTTGTGCGGAATAGTCACTTTACAGACAAATTTTGGTTTTGCGCTACGTTGGGCGTCCTATTGAGCGGTGCTACTAAAAATGTCTGGTGCAATATATGTATAGAGGCTTACGCCAAATATTTTCAGATTAAATTCTAAAATGTTTGAGATACTAAGCCTCTGTAAAGATTGTAGAAATATTGTTCAACATTTGTGTGTTGTTTATGAAAACCTTGCCCAACACTAGGCCGTTGTTCATTGTTCGTATGCACAATGTGCAAACATATCTGTGGATCACACAAGAATCGAACCCGCCATATAATGCGACTGGCTATTGACCTACACATTATTTTCCTCGTTACATACCGTCCTGTAAATATACTACTATAATGAATGTCAAAATTAATCTGAAATAATCCTTTTTTGCTCGATCTTTCTCTGAATGAGAAGAAGCATTTGCCCTGCAGTGGGTCGTTACATGCTAGATTATTAATTTAATTATTTAATAAATCCTTTTTTCGATCAAATACTTTCCACGTCTTAGTTGATAAAGCAATGCAATTTTGTCTAGTTTACTATAATAAATGGCATACGCCAATTATACTTGCCAGACTATACATCCATTCAAACGAACTAACCCAAACCAATATTCAAAACTCAAACTACTATAGACTGAGTATCTAAATTACCCTCTATCCAATGAAACCGCCGCAATTAGTGAATGTTTGTTTAAATGCGAACGGAATAAACAGTGTCCATTACTCCCCACGAATTTAAGTCGATGTAGTTTTCCAATTAACTTGTAAATGTTGCCATACTCTGTCATGACAATGGCCCTTTGAATTCCGGCTGATGGCAACCCCACCGCATAAATTGAGACACATTGTACGCTTAAGCATGTTTGTTTAGTTAGTAAATATTGTGTGCTCATGCTATAACTACTTTGAAGGAAAAGCTGTTTTCGTCACCTAAATGAAAATAGTGAAAATATTGGGGTGAAACATTATTTTGTTTTTGTAAGAAAAAACTTTAGTATGGTTTCAGCTTTGGAGAAAAATATTATGTACGATATTAATTATGGAATAAGAGGGGAGATGAGTATGGGAAATGGGGCCGGCTGTCTTTACTGACCGTACGAAACACATCGGTCCAAATACTGTTATTTCAGGCCAATATTCTGTGAGAGGACGATACGACCCCGTTCATACTTCATCATTTCAGCCGGAAGACGCCAACTGCTAGGCATAGGCCTACCCCAAGGTCATCCAATGACTTTCCACGACTCTCACGAGGTCATCGGTCCACCTTGCAGGAAGATTCATACTTAAAAATATAAATATTATATTGTTTACACACGACATACGCTACTTTTACTTGATAAACGGGAAAGACATCCAAACGTAAAAAATTAGACAAAGAAGTAGACTAAAACCCTAGGAAAGGAACTGAGCTATTTTACGGGATTTTAGGGGGATAATGAACCGTAGTGAAATTTTACAAAGAGTTGGAGTTGGAAAAGATTACAGGCAATTTTTACAGGATAAACGAGAAAATTAAATTTCACGCCGACGAAATCGCTGAAGATAGCTAATTTATAAATATTAAAAACCTTCAAGAGCAAAATGAGCAAGATGTACTTGTAGTTGTAACCTCTATTTGTACAAAGTGGTCAGATTAAACTCTCTTAACTGATCAGCGATGCTAAACTTTAGCTCAGCTAATACTGGTTTAACTAGAAGCTAACTACTCTTAAGCACAAAGGCTTCTTTAAAAGCAAGTTTTAATTTCAAGTATCGCAAAATTAATTAATTTGCAAACAAGTTGGGGATTGAAGTAATATGTAAAGTTACGGAGTTTGTTTTATGAGTTAACGATATACTTTCAGAAGTTATAATCAGTGTAGACGTAGTTAACTCAAATCAGTTAACGAGCCCTGTTCGTGTTTTATTATACAAATTAGATAATGTCTACAATGTGTTTGTTAAGCAAGGCTAAGTAACCAATCTATTTCAGAAATTTCGTTAAAGTCTAACATGACTTAGGTATTGGGCTAATATGAACTTGGAAAGTTCTCTAACTGCAAAGTTAGATTGTAGGCTAGTCTTCTAGTACTCCATACAAGGGGTAGGTGTAACTACTATTTGCGATGATTGAATGTAAAAGAGAATTTCTGCTTGGCAGAGAGCTGATTGGCAGAACGACTGGGGACTTTACCCAGTAGGTCGTAGTTTCAAATCCCGCGCGTAATGAATTTTTTTTCTATCTTTATATCAACACAATTTCGAACTTTAGTGTTCGCATTATGCTTATATACTTTTTAAAAAAGTTTATGCATTTATGAACTTAGAAGTTTAGACTTTTCTTACTATTACTAATGCTTAATTTTTTGTTGGGCTTTGGTCTACCCTCCCCGATGCTATCAACGCCATTCCTGTAAACCAAGATCGACAATTTTTTTTATTTTTATAAAAAATTGCCTGATTGCAAGCAATTACATCGTGGTGTGACTGTTGCCTGGCAAGGCCTTGGATTCGAACCCAAGACATGAAACTCTGACTTTTCTTATTTCTTTCTTTCATAAAATTCTAACAACTGAACAACTTTGGGTTGCGGGGGTCAGATGAGTAGTCGCTCCGTAGGAAACTGATATTCAGATGTTTCTATAAAATAAACTGTAAAACTAACTTCGCATGTTTTAAAATATAAAGCGTACTGTAACTGTTAGCTTGAGTGATTCCACTGCTGGGCTAAACCTTATTTTTGTTAATTTAATGTTTACAAAATCTAATTTACATATAATCCAATTCACGCTCGGAGCTAAACTCAAACAAATCTAGTTTAAATCAAATATACCACGTTCTGAAAGAATACCTGGAAATTACGGATGGCTTTGACATTAAACCTTGTATCTAAGCCACACGTGTTCAGACTAGGAATGGATTCATCTCGTTACTTCGACCTAGATGGATTTAAATCATGGCTTACTCATTTCATGCGAACATTCAGCCTAGCTGTTGCCTTACTGGTTTGATACACTGCCTAATTAACTTCACCTTGATTCTGAAACAAATCATTAATTCATTATTATAATTCTATGAGTATTTATTTATATTTATATTATTACCACGCTCAATTTATTAACCAAAATTACCGATGTGGGAAATAAAACAGCCAAGCTTAAATGGGAATGGGTGGGCCACTGCGAAAAGATGGACAAGCATCAATACATCTTGGTAAAGACGGAAGCGATACAGCGAACGTAGGGGTCGGCCGCCAAAGCGATGGCGAGATGATGTCGACACTTTTAAGAAAGACTGGTTCAGACTACTAAGAAAAACAGTGAGACAATTTGCACGTTTAAAATTTATTTGTATTTAATACCTTAATACTTGGTATTATTCTCCTTATTGTCATAAAATCTACTAGGTTCAGCTTTTACCTTTTAATAAATTGTTACGTAATAATAATTTTAATATATAGGGCTGCCATCCGTCTGGAATTCCCCTGATTTATCCTAGTTTAGAGAACGTCTGGGGGACGTCCAGTAGGGGTTTCTAAACACTGGAATCCGGACAATTTTCAACCGCGGTACCCACCACAACTGCTGCTAATTCCATGAAGCAGATTCAATAAAAAATTCAGAGAAACAATCTCAATTTCACCCAAATGTCCAGGATTTTTAAATTGTTTCAAAATCAAAATCGAAATATTTTTATTCATGTAGACCATTTTAGGCACTTATGAATAGTCATAATTCTAATATTATTATAGGAGTGATTCTAGTTTGCCCGGTATCGGTAATTTAAGGGATGACAATCTTAGTACGTACCTATACATAATAATGCGACCAGTATACACAACGATACCTTCGATCAAATTCCACTGCCACGGGAAAAAATATATGTATCAATACTATCAATACAGTTCTCGTATGCCGATTTGTTAGATACGGGGTCTTGGAATGTAAACAAAGCAATACGTCTCCATACGTCATGGGAACGTTACTGTATTCCACCTGCACTTATGTAAGTACCTTCATATTTAATGGGCCTCCACTCATGCCAAATGCGTTTGCATACAAGCAATTGAATCAACATCGGATTATTGGAATTGGAATATACATATTTATGACTGTTGGTTTCTCGCTATAATTTAAGATTTCCACAAAATAAAAAGAAGAAAAAATTATCTGACTTCAATCTTCACACTCTCAGCTTCGCAATGTTACGCTAATATGCATGTATTATACATATAAACCTTCCTCTTGAATCACTCTATCTACTTAAAAAAAACCGCATCAAAATCCGTTGCGTAGTTTTAAAGACCTAAGCATTTGTTTGACAGACTTTGTTTTTTACTATGTAGTGATGATCTATAGATAGAATGATCTATAGTTATATACAAAATACAAGCGTTTATATTGGAAACAATTTTTTAACTTGTGCAGCAACATTTTAGTTTCTAACTTTGCAACCTGCCATAACTTCACACTGAAACTATTCCTATCTCACACACAACTAAATTAACAGTTCTGGCGTACCTTCAAGATTCATAATTCCCCATGAAACTCAGTTTAAAGTTGAAATTAAAACAGAATTAAGCCGTCGTCGACGAGTTAGTTGCATTTGTAGCGGGATGCATCCCGTCGCGGGCATTCCCATTTACATAAATCCCTGGCACCACTCCCGCCAAAATTACCATAAGCGCTTAATTATTTTGTTTATCTGACCACTAAACTGCTCTGACTTCTCGAGAATGTGGAACGGAGCCAGTAGTAATATCCATCTGGATTTTTTTTTCAATGCGACGCTAGCAGCCAGTATGTAAATAGATAAAACATTTTGTGTATCCATGTGCACAGTGTGTTATTCAATGTTTTTAATTAAATTTAGTCCGCTAAATACGAGTTATACACAGGAGTATAAGCGATGTTATACTAGCAGTTGGGCAGGCCCTGTAGCCTCACTATAAGGTACCTTCTAAACAATCGTTTAGAAACATAAAAAGTTGCCTAATAATTGATTAAAATGTAAAAAAAAGTAAAGGTATTAAATATTAAACGAAACTTGAATTTTAGTGACACTACAATTAAAACATTAATCGTTCTAGAGCGTGTATCGAATTTTGATGTTTTATAACGTTGGAACATTGATTTAATGGGAATCATCGTTCTTGATGGTGTGTTAAGCCATCCAAAAAGCCTAAGCGATTTAACCTATGACACAATATTATACATTTTTTATATGAATAATAATTATCTTCAATAATTCTCTTTAATCGGAAGTCATAAATAACCCTCAATAACACATTTTATATGCAGTCTGCTGTAAGACTATCAAAGTGTTAAGCAACATGGACTTTAAATTGTGGTCTAAAGTCAGCAAGCTAGACTAAGTTCCTATCCGAATTAATGAACCTAACAACACTAACTAGTTTTCCCGCTATGCATACAAATATGAATTTAATTTAACTAAATTTCCCGATTACTGTATGACTAAAGAAATATATGGAGTGCCTTATGAAGTGGCTAAGGCACCATTATAGGTATTATTTGGTGTCAAGTAGAATCTATTTTGTAGTTCGGGGTTTTAAATAAAACAATCGTCGAACTAATTTAAAGTATAATTTGCCTAAACACAACACATTTTAGATCCTCTTATAATCTGACCAAACAATTCCACTGTCAAAGAAAGACAAAACATACGCTAGCCTTCGAAAGGCGTTTGAATATGACAAAACCGCGCTGGCACACGACGCGGACGCAGTCTAGACGTGCGGGGTCGGGCTCGCGCTATCAATGCTTAAATATGAAGACCACGTGTCTATCAGTGACGCGACAAAAGTACCGGTATGAATTTATTATCAGTTATAGAATCGTTAACGAAATTATGTATCACCTGCTCCGTGTTGCGTCCTGTGCCTTGTTGATGGTCAGTCGTGTCGGATTACTGTCCTATTGAATTAGGAGAATGTGGCTTAGAGAGTGTGCTTGTGTTTAGGCACATACACACATTACACACTTGTATAATTTATCTCCTGCATAGAAGCTAATCTCTGTCGATATTGATCGGTGCCCAAAATACTTTGAAATTCGAACAACGAAGCTTCGAACAACGAAGCTTCGACCGACGAATCGAACGTTTGTTCGTTTTTTTTGACTGTTTAATCACCTTTAATTAGATTGTTTTATGGATTTGAAACGAAGCGACAAACGAAACCACTGAGTACAATTAATGAGAAGTCATTTGGTGGTAGGGTTTGCGTTCGATGGTCTTCGGTATTACTTTCTGATCCATCGAAACATCGACATCGATCATCGATTTTGGGACTATGACCCCTGCGCTTCTTTGGTCGGTCGTGTCGGATTCCCGTCCTATCGTATAAGGAGAGTGTCCTGGTATAGAGAGTGCGCCTGTTGATGTTTAGGTACACTGTACACACTTGTACATTATAATATCTCCTGCGTAGACGGCTAATCTCTGTCGATAATGACCGCTGTGACCGATATTCGGTCTAAATGACGTTATTATTTACGACCACGTAGCTTTATGATCATATAGCTACGTACTATCGCGGACACGAACGGTGCACCACTTTGCGATCAAAATGCTTTAAACGATGCTACATGCGTAGGGGCGGGACTAGCGCTACTTTTGGATGCCGGGTGCAAGCGATTTTAACCTTAAGAGTGGTGCACCGGTTTTGTCCACAATAGTACCTTTTTCTCAGCTCTATCGAGCAGTGTAATCTCAAAGCGTTTTCAATGAATTCCTGATTGGTTACTCGCGTTAAGGTAAACGAACTAGGTAGAGAAATTAAACACGTAATTCCGAAGAACTTGATATGGGTACCGTAATTAAGTTTACTGAGTTCACGTTTGCCTCAGGTCCACCTCAGAGGGGACAGTTAATAAGATATATTCGTATGTAGACCACTATTTCGATTTATCGTTCTATGTATACTTATCTACATAACCTAAATTTATGGGGACGGTAGCGGCAGGGGTTGCTAAGGTAAGACATTGGTAGTAAATATTGTACAGATACTTAGTTTTAGTTAGAAAAAAATATAAATGGGGTCTTTTTAGCAACCACAGGGGTTTGCACCCCGTGGTTGTCATCAATCAGAATGTCTATATCTAATGCGAACGGAGACATTTTTTGCATTGGCAAATCTTCATTGCTTTTTGTTATCATTGAGGAAAATGTAACCATAATAATATCGTGAAACCTCAAACAACTCCAAAATATACGAGTAGGTATGACAATAATAAATGCATTATAAAGAATATTATTGGCGATACGTTCAACCAACTGTCAGGTTGGCGTGCAATTCGGTTAATTTGGGTGCCAAACCAGAATAATTGGCACAAATAATAATAAGGAAAGCCTTTTAAATCTTATTTTTTAATTCAACATATTGCATTTTTTATCCAATGGGCACAGAGTTTATTTGGGAGTGGGAATCTGAGTGGTATGACCGTCGACTGACAAGTCAGAGATCTCGAGTTCGATCCCAAGGCGCGCGCCTCTGACTTTTCGTAAGTTATGTGCGTATTATAATTAATTATCACATAATTCTTGCTTCGGAAAACAAGCAAGCCTAATATTTTTTTTGTAAATTATTTACATAGCACATGATAGCTTATTAATTAATTATAAGCAAGCCTAAGTTCTCTCCTCGAATATGACAGTGCGGGAAGAGAGTGCACGTGTATTTGCGCACACATCTGTGCACTGTAATATCTCATGCATAGCTGGTTAATCTCCATTGGCCGCTAGGACAAAATTTGGATCAGGAGGACATATTAACAGCAATCTGTGTAAAGGACCTACTTTAGAAAAATTATTACCTTTCACGTACCTGCTCGTAAAAAGTGCTGTTACATGCAAAAAAAAGCGGACGGTAATGGGCGGTATCAACCCGCTATTGTTATATTTTATTTACGTACATCATTTCATAAGTTGTTTAGTTGTTTATTTCCTTGCAAGTATGATTCACTTGGGCGGTATGATAATTAATAACGTCGGGTCATTATATCGCTTGCTTGCGGCTTGGGGTTGATTGTCTCTTCGGCAGTAACTATGTACTTACCGCCCTTGTTACACAATATAATTATTATTAACTACCAGAAAATAAAGATCAAAGTAGAGATGCTACAAAACATTCATACAAAATTTCAAAGGAAATAGCTGACATTTTCTTTGAAAAGTAATTACATTATATTCAACGCAATTTTTCCCACTGGAGCACTAGCACAAAATTCAAGTTGCAAGTGAGGTATACCCCTTAAATATACAAAACACATACATTTATTATTCATGAGACACGATAAAGACAGGCTGCGCTTTAAATCATTTTTAGTATGCCTTATCTCATAAACGCGACCCATTCTATGATTGCTTATCTTGCCACCCGGTTTCCCAGTTCTCAGCCACCTTTGTTTTAAAACTATACCTACTCGTATGTAAAATCGAGGTTTGCTACTTGAAGACAAAATAGACGTAAAATATTTTGATTTAAAATGTGCTGACAATGGTGATACTACCGTAGAAAAAACAATTCAATTCTTCACAATTTTAAATCAAATCAAATCTGTTTATTTGTAAACATTTTTACAAGTCATCCCGCATGCGCCATGCTAATCTTTTCAGTATCGTTCCAATTTCAATTGTCGAAGCAATTACAAATAGACCATGTCCTAGAATACTACATTGGTGCTGATTCTCTTGTACATCCCGCTAAACTAATTTTAGTCCAACTATATCTCTTTCTAATAAAATTAATTATCACTCTCCGTGCCTCGGATAGCACGTTAAGCTGTTGGCCCCGGCTGTCAATTGTAGATCTCTGACAGTCGTTACGGGTAGTCAGAAGCCCCAGTCTGACAACCAGTCTTACCAAGGGGTATCGTGTAACCCAGTATGTGGGTTGTGGAGGTCTGATAGGCAGTCGCTCCATGTAAAACACTGGTATTCAGCTGCATCCGGTAAGACTGGGAGCCGACCCCAACATAGTTGGGAAAAGGCTAGGCAGATGATATATCTCTTTCTAATAAACACCATCGAAAAAGGACAGCAAATTGAACTTTTAAATTAGAGCTGTCAAATTAATCTACGTCCTTGCAATTTACGTGAAATTAGACGAGACCTCTATGACGTGCCGACTAATTTCTCGTTGATATTACGCAAATGGACTAGTTTGACAGTTCTAAAAATCTTCTATCCTTTTCTAATGATCTCTGTTAGAAAGAGAGATGGCGAGTCTAAATTAGTTTAGAGGGTGTGCGCAAGAGAATTAGCACCATTGAATACTTTTTATCCCGGTCCAACCACCACGTGGGCAAAGCCGCGGGGAAAACATGGTAATAAATATTTTTCCCCTAGAATCAATACGGGTCCGGTATAAAAAAATCACTAAACAAAAATTTACGACCGTTTCATTGCTTTATTCGTTTACGTGGTTCTCGTTCTTTATTTTATATGCAAAATATATTATTTTGGGTTGTGTTGTGGGGCAAGTTTATTTTATACGAAAATACATAATATATGAGCCCTCCAATGAGAATAATACACAACAAAAATAAGGGGCTTAACCAAGTTGACTAGCTACAATCGCTAACGCTATAGAAAACGAAAGAAATGTATAGGATGACATTTTATGTCACGTGACATATCGATCGAGGGTAATGTCATCCTATACATTTCTTTCGTATTCTATTCGTTAGCGATTGTAGATAATCAACTTGGCTAACCCCCAAGTTCAGAAATGAATTAATTTTTGAAAATTCATAGTTTTTGGAAGCCCTTAGATTAGGAACTAAGTTACAGGTGAGATCAAAATAGCTCCTTCATAAGGTGGGTGCGAAGAAATAGTTCTTGAAAACCTTGTAATGCGCACTATTGTCTTATTTTACTTTGTAATAGGGATGTTAAGTATTTTTTTAATATTTTTATTCGAATCTATTAAAAGTTAAATAATGACTGAAAAAAATATTTAAATATTCCAAAAAATTACCAAGTTTAAAAAATTTGAACATAATTTAGACAGAGACAGCACACACTACGAACAAAAGACGTCACTTGTTCCAATGTCAAACTTAAAGAGCAATCACTTCATACACGATTCCTTTACAGTTAGTAGCACGAACACAACATTTTAAATATACTTACGATTAATTTAGACATTATAATATAAATATGCAATATTTTTTATATATGTATAAAAAATATATTCAATATAGAACCTGGGATTAAAAACGTTGTTTTAAAAAACTTATTTAAAACTTCTTTGAGGTGATTTCAAATGTATACATTACTTTTTAACAGTAGGCTCTACCCTATTGAAAAGTCAAAGTGTGAATGGAAATTTAATTATAAAAATCCCTAAAGCCTTTTAATTCAACTTGTTTACAGTGACCCTCTACAGTTTTTGGACTAACGACTCAACATTTGTTTCGAAGCTAAAATTAATTTGTTTTGCGTGCGTGAGTCTGAATACAGGCACAAAGAAACGTGATATGGGTCTCTTAATGACCGGTACAAAGGTGCCCTCACATGTGCAAATTACCGTCGTTCGCTAATTAGCCACATACCTAGGCAATGTTGTCTACTTATTTTATACCTACGTAAATGGATAATATTTTATTTTCAATTCGGTACCGACTTAGTAACAATTTTCTTAAAATGGTAAAACTATTTAAATAATAATATGTGATCGATTTTTATCTCCTTAGATAAAACTCACATAATACTAAAAATCTGTCAACAACAACTTTAGAAACAATATGGAATTTCGCTTTTTCGATGTCATCTTCATCATCACCACCCATTATAGCAAATAGGCCTCCTATTGCATAGCTCTGAGCACGATCGTCACCTATTCTCACCCAGATCCTGCTACCCTTTCAAAGATTTTATCTCCACCAGCCCGAGGGCGTCCTACACTACTTTTACGTAATCTCCACTCAAGAGACTTTTCGAATACTCTAGAAAAAAAAATATTCGTCAAGAAAAAATGTACATGTTGAACACAAACGACAACACGAAAACAAAAAATAAACGAACTATATTCATAATAATAAACACGACATCGTAATAGTAGCGTAGGTCGAGATTTGTTTTCTGTTTTTTGAGTAATGTTTTAGTTAGTTTCAATTTAATTTCAATTCATTAATATTTTTATATTCTACGACTGCCACAGATTGAATAAAAGTAAATACGACATAAAAATCGTTTTCTTTTAATTGTTTGTTGTGGAAAAAAATAATAGCCATGAGATCACTCTAATATTTCTCCTATTATATTTTGTCTTATTTACACAAACTCATACTATATCAACAAAAAATACCTTTTTATATCTATCCAAATAAACGAAAAACTATTTCACCTACAATCTATCTTAGAACAAATATTTGCAGGGATACGTTTTATTTTACAAATAAGCCTATTGTCCCGACTACCTAAATAGCTGGCTACGTTTGCTACAACGGCATGGATGAAATCTTTTCACGTACCCTCATCAATCAACTCCAGCATAACAGACCATCATAACTTATACAACAGTTCCTATTTACCCCTATATTTTTTCTTCTATATATTTACCCACCTGATGCAAATTTTCATTGTATAATCAGCAGAATTTAATTAACTTTTACTTGAAAGCCCTGTAAAAGGTCAATGAGTGCTCGAGGATTCCCCGTTTTGTGTAAAAAGGCCAACTCCAAAGTCATTTCCGACCCGACTTGAGTATTTTATAGCAACATTCTGGTCTTTATTATGACGTTAAATTGCTTAATTGAAGGATATATTAATATAAGTGAAGGGGGATTCTATTATTTCAAACTTCAGAATGCAAATTGAATTATGCGTCCGTTTCCGGCATGGGGGACAGAAGTTTCTGGAAAGATATACTTATTCCTAACTATTTAATATAAGTTTGTTAATTTTAGATCGTAATTATAAATCTTTGTGCCAATATTGGCAAGGACTTAGTACATTAAAACATTCAAACATCTTATGAAGGGAGATTTTATTCATCAAGTATTATATAGGCAAAAGGATCCTCTCATCTAGACATACGCTTCATATATTGAGGTTTTCACAGACATTTTATGTTAATCACGGCTGGTTGGGATCCACAAAAAACGTACCCACGACACTCATGTCGACCAAGAGAACTGTGTCCGCTATTCACATGCAAATTGAAGTGAAGGACCGATTTTTTGTCGAATAGACATTGCCCCAGTCAGGATTAAAGTGGATTACAGTACGTAGAGGTAGATAACAAAAAGATACGGACATAAATCCTGGAGTACTTTTACGGCATTTATAAAACGGTAATAAAGGCTTTAGCACTTTTCAAGATAATCATAAAACATAACAACGATAAACCCTTTTGCCCCACCAAGAATTACGCGATTAAAAAATGATTTACCTCATGAATGTTACCGGATGATTTCTCATAATGAATGCGTTTTCCGGCCTATTTTTCAAATCCGCTTAACTTGAGTAACTTAGTAGGTAATGCAGGGTTTTTATGATGAGTATAAAATTGAATAAAAGGCAAAACCCCTTTCTACGTTGAGAGTACATTTGAGATCGTTCTTGTGAACCTTTGTACCTTCGACACAGACTGTGCAAATCTTTCAAATATTGTAAGCTGGATAACGTCTCTTGTAAGTAACCTATTTTTAAACTAGTAACTTCCGGTGCGTCACACGCCACGTGTTCACCAGTATTTCAGAGTTTAACAATAATAAAATTTGATTCTTTTTGTGTTCTTTTCCCTAAATAATGATATTCTATGGACGACTAGTGACTTGTATTACGTCCACATTCCATCACAGGCACGTCTCTATCTCTATTTTCAAAAAAAAAGAGATCCTTACGAAAAATGCAACAATGTAACCCAAAGTATCAAACAATTACAGATTAGACATAGACTTTAAAGGGATGTACCTACAGGAAAATTCTATTTTACGCAGATGAAATTTCGGTTGAAATCTAGTCCACGAAAATCTGAGTAAAATAAATAACCTACTACCTAATCACCATTATAATCTGATATTTTTAATTATAAGTATTCTATTATTGTTCCAAAAAGAATAGCCGCTTGCTAGCCGCTGTTGTAGCTGTATTCAACATTTTTTCCATAGAGACTTTGATTAAAAAAGATGATGCGCATTAAAGTCTATCTAAAGAAAAGTCGAACAATTTTTCAGCGCAGCATGCACCGAGAACAAGCAACAAAAAGACTTTACAATTTTTAATATAGTTTCGCGGGTATTCGAGCAGAAAGTATTTCGCAAAGTTATAGAGAAACTTACGTTGAAGAATATCTACATTTGTACACAAAGTAAAAAAGTATAAATATAAAGCTACCTTACTTTAAGCGTCCTTCAGTACAAAGAATTTTCCGAGCTTAAGTATGTTGGATCATTTTCAAAATATTAAATAGGTACCATATAAATTCCGAGCTGTAGCTACCGGCATAAATTTCTGTGAGATTTTTTTTTATAGGGCGGTGCCGTGTGGTTTCCGGCTTAACAATAGAACCACCCCTACTCATCTCCGAGTGTCGTAAGAAGCGACAAAGGGAAAAATCTGGAAGATTGGCAGCAGCATCCTACGGTGTAATAGCAACCATCTGCTACTGCGGTCGCCAACCCGCTTGCCCAGCGTGGCGATTAAGGGCAATTACCTTATAATGAGCGTACGATATATGTAAGTTATGATTATGAGAAGAGACCTACGTCCAACAGTGGACTGATACGGGCTGTGAATGTATGTATGTTATTGGGTTGAATAGAATCAATGGTCTATAGTCCGCATCGATTCTTTGTGAACACATTACCCATACAACCCATACTATTACTACCCCGGTGTCATCATCATCATCAAAGGCCTTTATACATCTACAAGAGACGATTTATAAAGCGTCCGATTGCTTGCACCTCCGCTCATGACTAATCAAGCCGATACGAGTGTCACATATGCGATCACACTTACGACAAATATGTGTTTGTGACAGTGAAGGTGTTGGTCGGTTATTGTCGCGGTCGTGTCTCTTGGCTCGTTTTTGAGACAAATGGGCCTACGATGGACCCTCCCACTGTCGAGAGTGACCCCTGGCGCCCGCGCCTTCGCCTATCTGCGCGAGCTTATAACCGGTCACTGCCACTCCCCGTGTTGATTTCCGCTAGTTGCGGGTGAAGTGACCTCTCCACGGATGCTACATCGCCTGGGACGCGATTTAGATAGTGCAGGCATGCCCAGAACCTACACCACCCTCTAGACCTAACCAGCAGAACCCACAGGAATGACAAGTCACTACATGTGGTGCCAGGTCGGTTGCAGGTGCTTTACGGAGATACCATTCCGGGTTTGTTTCAAGTTTACCGTCTCTGGAATTTGACGTCGTTGCCGATTGTGGCTCGATGACTTTACGGACGTCAAATACTTTAGTCGCCTTTTACGACACCCTGGTACGATAAAGGGAGGAGCTATTCTTCTCTGCCGGGCACCCCACGGCCACTCCCGGCTCCCGGCTACCCCGGTGTTCACTCCTTATAATAATATTCGTTTAGTGGTTAGAAAAAAATCATAAAATTATTTACTACCAATCTATATAAATACTATCTACTACAATAAAATATGTATTAACACTCATATTTTCTATTTTATCAGGGAAAATGTCAACACAAATATTTTAGTTTTAAAATTGTCTATACTCTCTCGAAGAAATATGATTTTAATCTGTGATTATTTACTCGATACGAGTATCTCTGTACGGTAACAAATTGTTTTGACAGGTTGATAAGGTTTATATCAATGTATTTTCTAAGTTGGATGATATTATACCGTAATGTACTACAAGAAACATGTTTGTATATTAATAACGAAATATCAGTTTATCCGGCTTTCTAATACACAAAAATAATAATGGAGTTTGATCACAGGTTTTCAGAAGAGGGTTACTTTTTGTCACTCGAACCACCTCGAACGGTCATCATTTAAAGTGAACAATGGGTGAGGTTATTTTTGTCTCGATATTTAAGTTCTTGTATATCATATTGCTACAACTTGTAAACGTATCACACTTCAGCAATGATTTAGCTAAACCCGTTTTGTTTTCAAAATAAACTTATTTTTACATCTCATTATTCTTTTATATTTATTATTGTATATTATTAGATTTGATTGATTGATTGATTGATGAATGTTATTATTATATGACGTATTATGGACAGCCTCGTAGGCCTAGAGGTAGCAAGCGCGATTGTTGAGCACGAAAAGTGTTATTGGGGTTTTCCATTAAGAAATTCTCAATAGCAGCACGGAGTCTGGGATTGCGTCTGGTTAATGGCAATAGGCTCGCCCCTTATTACATGGGACTTATAACATAGCCGATGAAATGTGGGTGTACTGCATACTCCTCTGCCTAACCCCTCTGGATAATACAGGCGTGAGTATATATTTATGTTTATGTATTGAATCAATATTATCACTCACACATTGTTGTGGTCATATTATAGCAGACGGCGAGGAAATGTTTACTTGTTTCCTAGCAACTCGTAATCAATATAATGGTATCACTGTTTTTACGAGCTATAAAGGATACACACTCTTCAAAATATATAAATTTTTTATAATCCGACACTACACAGTGCTGAGTAGTCATCTATAATCCAAAATTCTAGAGAAATAATTTCTCAACTTGATTTTTTTTATACACATAAATACATATAAAACCTACAGCTTACGGTTCAGTCTTAATTCTTACAAATATGCATTTGAGCCCACACCTGAGGCCTAGCTATAAGCCGTGCACAAACAAGCATCCTCGGAGGGACGGCTAGCAGAATGTTTGTCCCGAACAAATATCTATGCATCCCAGCTTTACGCACATGGGACAGATTGTGAGCAAATAGCTATTGGGAAAGGCACATTTGTGTGTACCTAATATGTTGGATATACTTATAGATTTTATAAGTGTAGGAGCTTTATGTAAGGCTATGAAAGAATTTCGGCATCCATTTTGTACACAATGACATGTAATCTGCTATCTTGCTCGCACATTGAAGATATAAAATAAATGAATATAGTTATAAAAAATCTAATTTAACTAATTGAAAAAGAACAACATTACAAACTGAAAAAATGTCAGCTTGATCGAAACATGTTTTCAAATAAGAAAAAGGCATATAGGTAAGTAAATTTAGAAGATTTTTATTCTGAAAAATAAAGAAGAGAGGGTTTATTCTATGACCTTCATTACATGACATACCTTTTTAACTCTGACAAACATACTAAGATGAACCGGCCGTTCTGGTCCTTACTTCCGAGATTTACCGTCACATCCTGGAAGCAAAAAACCTTTTACAACTCAAACAAAAGAAAATACGTACAAACAAAGCGATCCGCAATACCCCGTCCACTTAAAGAGGTTTTCGCGCGTTAAAATTTTCCACTTTCCATAATTTGTTGAAACAAAAACGCAGGGGTGTCCCACAATACACGATATACGTACTCAGTAATATAACTCACGAAATTAAATGCATGCGTTGACTTTTACGATCCCGGCGGGACAGGAAAGTCATTCCGCTTATCCTGTTCCGCCGACCACTTCATTTGGGAGGCTTCCGTTACTCTAGGTGTTTTTTCGGTAAGCTGAATTTTGATTGAGGATTACAGTCGACCTTTTTTGTTTTCTCCTGAGATATAGAAACAATATAGGCGTTTTAAAATAATAATTTTCGTGATTCATACTTATATTATTACTTTTATTCTATAAATAAAAAATAAATAAATTTGCTGTCCCACTGCAGGGCAAAGGTTCTACAGAGAAGGATTAATTAACAATAACACAACACAACAAATATTGCTTCAGCTTTAGACTAAACTGAGACTGAGAATAGCCAACTCCCTCTAGCTCTCTTCGCAAACTTCTTTTATATAACAAAAGCTTTTCAAAAAGATTCTTCAAACGTAATTAAAGTCTTCCTTTATTTTTCTACTCCAAAAAACAAATAGCACACGAATCACCATCAAACGGCATCTATAGCTCAGTTTGCATCTTGAATAATTAAATGAAAACTTTAATTCGCGTCGCGTAGAATTTCGCTAAGCAAAACTCAAACATGGACAAAACAAATTTAAATGAAAGTTAAATAGCCACTAATTAAACGAACTGTCGTGTTTCTCGACGCTCGAGGATTTCTGGGATGAGTGTACCTACCGTCAAGTTTATATGTATTGTTTTTCGTCCTGTCATCCGCATAGAGTGTTATTTCCCCTTTTGTATAGAAGGAGCTTTAATTTTCGTTTACAAAATTGGGATCAATCTTTTGCATAGTTTATTTATTGTGAGTGTTATTTTTATGACTGCCTAGTTGGTCTAGTGGTAGCAAGTACGACTGCTGAGCACGAGGTTCTTTTTCTAATAATTAAAAAATATACTAGTAATTAAAAGAATAGTCGTATTTCTCGACGCTCGATGATTTTTGCGATGAGTGTATCTATCATTATGTTTAGTATGTATTGTTTTTCGTCTTATCATCCGCTTCGAGTTCGTTTTATTATTTCTTTATCTTTAAATTTCTTTTTATACAAGTTCGGAACGATCTATTGCTTACTGTTTATTAATTATGAAAAGGTATTATTTTTATTGTTGTTATTTATTAATTTTAGTTTATCTTTCTACTTCGTTTTAGAAGTAGAATAGATATAGAATAGTTTTCAAAGTAGAATATAGAAATATTATAAACGATTTTTTTTTAAACGAGCTTTGAAAAACTAGAGTTATTTGTTAGTTAACTGTCAAAATTCTAAATTAAGGCAAAAACTAGTTATTAATGAGCACTCATTTTACTAATAAGTACCTATTATAAATGTAAAAGTATGTTTTTTGATTTCTCTTTTTCTTTGTATACCTACTTACTTAATTGTTTTTGGGCCGGAAAGTGACTTTTATCCCGGAAAAATTAGAACTACATTACCGGAATAGGTAACTTATCCGTAAATAATTCAGAAGAAGGCGCGAGCGGAAGCTTTTAGTATCTAATAAATATAATAAGAAAAAAAATATTTGTTTAATTGTAGGCGACATGTTGAGTAAACAAATGTCGTACGAAATAATACCCTTTTTACCGTTTTGGTAACATATTTACTTTCCCAATATTAGTGTTATCTAAAGATATTTTTCTTGTAACATTACGCTGATGTACCTACAGTCCCGACTCACGAACATACCGAATCCCTATATCGACTGTCAAAGATCTTCATGACAACCGGGGCCAATGGCTTAACGTGCTTTCTGAAGCACGGTGATAATTAATTTTCAATACGCACATAACTTACGAAAAGTCAGAGGTAGGTACATACCTTGGCTTGGGTACGAACTGGAGACCTCTCACTTGCCAGTCAACTCACGCCTGTATTCCCCGTCGCTTGTTCAGTTAGTTTGAAATGAAATAAAATATTTTTTTTAGGTATTTGATAGCACACGAGAACACAAATAAAACAAAGAATAAAACAAACAAACAAAATAAGAAAAAAAAACAAATAAAAGAAAACCACAATTAAACATTTCAATTCATGAGGTGAGTTACTATAATAAAATATGCTACTAATCGTGAAAACCTGTAATTGGCTTACGGACGCTTATTTTTAACCGACTTCAAAAGGAGGAGGTTCTATGTTCGGCTGTATGTTTTTTTTTATATGTTCACCGATTTCTCAGTCAATTTTGAACTGATTTTATTTAAACTCTTTCCAATTCTATAGCTATTAGTTTTACAACCTCCAGTATTACGTTGACTTAATTTCGCAGTTACTTCGGTGTTAGCAAGATCACAGTGAACTATTTACTTCGGCTTCAACAACACTCCGACACGCTAATAAAAGGCAACACACGCCAATAAGAGCGTGTTCTAAACGCCTTCCGCTATTCAAATAGCAAAAGCATGTATCGTGAATGTCGATAGTAGGGCTTGCACTTGGGTATGTTACAATGAATATTGGTTTTGAGTGAATTTTAAGAGAAATATCCTCATCATCATCAAACTATAGCAGGCTGACAATAATAAGAATACTTCTGTATTTTATATTTTTAAATATATATTTTTATTTTTTATATATATTTAAAAATGTATTTTATATGTAATTGAACTGAATAAATAAACAGAATACTTAAAAATCTTTCGTCATTCTGTAAACTACTATTTAACTATTTTCACTTACAGCCCTTTCACAGTTTACTTGCAATATTTTTTCAGAATCAGAATCATTTAATTGCAAGAATATGGGTAACAGAGTAGAGATTTTGTCATAAATGTAATGGTTCATCATATTCTACCTAAATAAGTGTGCAAACATCAAAGTGAATTAAATCGTCACCTATATGTATAGTTCATTAAACATTAATCAAATTGTAAGTTAAAAATGTCATTAAACAGTTAAAATACTTGTTAAATAACAACCATCCATCCATTCATAATTATATCCTCACAAACTTTCATATTTATAATATTAGTAGGTTCTTCTATTATATTTCTACATCATTTATATTCTATTATTATTTCTATTAAATAAACAAGCCTCAAACTCTATCGTAGATCCACAGGTCAGCCAAAATGTAATTAGGGTGTTCAGTTAAAGGTTCTCGTTACAATCTCAAATTGGAACTGCCAGATGAAAGGCGGTCACCGACTCGTATTACTGTTATCGTAAAATGAAGGATTATTGAGCAAAGTAAAATTGGTAGTATGAGTCTTGTTGAATTAAGACTAACTTAAACGTTTGTTGTATTGAAAATTACTTTACCATACAAATTGCGCCGATCTCGTTTAATTTATTTTTATCGGTTTTACTTAGCTTGACCTGTTTATTATTTGGTTCAAATTTACAACGTACACCTTGGTATCATAAAATAAAAATTCATTTAAAGCTATTTTTTATTCCAAAACATGTTTCGATCAAGCTGAATTTTTTCTGAAACTTTGTTCTCCTTCAATTGGTTTATTTCAATTTTTCATAACTGTGATCATTGATATTATATCTTCAATCAACTTCAATGTGTGAGCGAGATAGCAGATTAGCGCAAAGAAGCGCCTTAGGCTCAATTTACACCGCCGCGGAATGAAATGGGAGTGAATGGAATTGGACATTGCATAATGATTTTTATGTCAATCGTATAACGTACAAACTAACTCCGCCGACGGTAACTGTGGAAAGCGCGAAAATTCCCTGGAAAACGCGCGACTTATTCATGTATTTTGTTTCGTTGCTGAATTGACTTAAAGTTCATTATGCTTTGGCCAATTCTGTTCGCTTCCATTCCGTTTCGCGGCAATGTAAATTGACCCTTAAAGCTTACTGTTTTTGTTAGCATTAGTTAAGTGATTGTTATAGTATTATGTTAATTCTTTTCCTATTTTTTGTTTTAGACGTTTTCTTAATTGTTTTCTTGAAGGCTGAGTGAAATGGGTTGTGGTGAATGACGTTACCCTTTGTTGAACTTGTTTTATATAAATAGTAGTACCCCGCGGCAAGGCTTTCTATTTTTTTTTAATTTTACGGAAATGGAGCCGGTGTACTTCTTCCTAATAACTTTAATTTTTTGGCTTAAAATTGTAATGGGCAAAGAATTGACCCCTGTAATAATCGATTAGGAAGGGATTCATACATATTTTTAACATGGCTTCACGCCAGTTTCCTAGAGGGGTAAGCAAAGATGTATAATTTACCTACATTTTGCCAGTTATGTCATAAGTCCCATGTAATAGGGGTGAGCTTTTTGTCACTAATAGTGAACAGTTCCGGAATCCGTGCTGGTATGGATAGATATGACCAAGCCAATAAAACTTTCACTGAACCGAGGACTAAAAATCTCCCAGATTGATATAATTTTAAAATAACTAATTTTTATAAGCACAACATACATGAATAAAATCCCTAGATATACCACTAAAGACATAAAACCTATTTAGTCTCAAGTTAGCAACCTGAACCTGTCAAGATGTTCCGATGGAGCCCCGTTCCGCGGAGCTCCTATTTCTGGGTGATTACATAAAAATATTACCACGAAGGCTATTCGAGTCGAATTGCTCTGAATCGAGTTTTAACCAAATTATGTTATAAATACATATTTTAAACGATAGACCTATGATTTATGTTTAAATAAACCTTTTACTTTGTAACATGCAACATTATTATTTTGCAATTTGATACAACCCTCATAAAAATAGGCAATGATAACCAACTATTTAGAATATAACTCCGAAATGGAGACATAATAATAGAAGAATAATATAAGAACAGGATACAAGTATCAGACTATTTGGCAAATGGAAATGTCTTCATATACACCTTCTTTATGGGCATAAAGTGCTAAATATATTACACAATATATTATATTACTTACAAAAATTGTTACAGATGTTGTTTATTGCGCATTGTGGAGTACTACATTACGTCTCAAAAGATTTTTAAGATGGTTTTATTCGTTTATAAACATCTTCAGAGTGATTTTCAACAAATCAAGAAACAGTTCTTTCATGCGAATCAAATCTCATCTGATTTATACTATGAAAAAGTTGTATATTGTTACGAGCCTGGGTTCGATAATTATTTAGACTATTTATTTTGATTCCGTATTAATATAATTCAAGCTCTCACTCAAACACTAATTCACTAATAGCACTCGAAGATCGCTTCAAGTTTACTCGCTGTATTGTAGAACATAGGTTCGATAATTATTTAGACTATTTATTTGGTTCCGTACTAAAATTCAAACTCACACTCAAACACTAATTCACTAATAGCACTCGAAGATCGCTTCAAGTTTACTCGCTGTATTGTAGAACAATACTCTCCCAACCGGTAATCGCACTTCCTTTACATTCAATGCCTTCGAATAATCCCGAACGACTCTAGAAATTACTAGAAGGGTCGACAAAGTTCTAGTAACTTCTAGACTCTTCTACTCGCTACGAGATGGCGGTAGCATGTGTAATTTAGTATCGCCGTTCGTTAGATGGATAACAGCGTTATAAATTCCACTGCCTAACAATATTATGCTTATCATATTGGATCGCATAACATTTGAATTTTATATTTGCATAATTTTACTTGTCATAGGTACTCTTCATTTAGCATAACGTTAGTATATGTGTTGCTGTTGTGATAACCGAACATTATGACAATTATTCGAAATAAGAACTTCAGATATTATGCGAATTAAATTGTATGTTGTTTGTCCTTTCACGCAGTAACAACGTATTTTTTTGCATAGATGTTGTTTATGGGCTGAAGAAGGATATTAAGCTACTTTGATTACGAATCTCAAAGTGTAGAAAACTGGTGGGATTAACCCGGAGAGCGTAGGTTTAAATCTTGCTCGTACTCCAATTTTTCTTCCTACAAAAAATGTTTACTTTAGTGTGCATTTCGCTTGTATGTTACAAAATAAGATACCTACTTATTATCCCGAAATAATACGATTAAAGTTCAGAAGCTAGTTACTTATATTTTCGCTCACTTTAGTATATCACGAAGAAACCGACAACCTTCATAAGTCCATTAAAATATCCATAAAAGCAAAACCTTTTCAAAATACGAACGAAATTTTATCAGATTTACAGCGTCACCAGCATCGAAACCCACCTCTCGGTACAAACATTTCAGTTCAGCATTGCGCCTAAGTGCACCAAGCCTTTTAACAAGACGTTTAACTAGATTTGCACAGGGAATGAGACTGAATGCCGTCTCGCAGCTATGTTTGTTCGCCACCGCATGCATTTCGCGACAATATCGCCGTCTCAGCCTTTGCATTAACGCTGGCTTAACATCGGATAGCGCTGGTTAACGCCGGTTAACTATATTGAAATGCTGTGACGGAGTAAACGTACGTTTGTGTACTATTATCGTATTTTGTTGTGGATCGTGATCCAGTTACAGTGTGTCTTTGAATTATTCAAGATTGCGCTATCGCATTCTAGCTGTGTATTGACTTCAAACAGTTGCAATGCCTTCTGGATTAATTTTGCTTCAGTTTCTTAATTTTGAGTGTTTAAATATAACGCAGTGTGTACGCTAATACATTTTTAGGTAACATTCTTCATGTATTTTTTTATAATTTAGTAATAAGAAATGAGAGTAGGTACACATAACTAAATATTGGTTTAAAAATATTCTGTATACCTACGTATTATTATGTACTACAAATCAAACTTTTAAATCCAACCGATTTTTTTTTGGCAACAATTTAACGAAGGGATATTAATAACTGGCTGTTTGTGCCCGGTGTCACCCGGATGAATTCTTTTTCCGGTTTCTGTAACTGATGCTACGGCTGATAATATCCATTCATTTAGTAAAATAATTAAACAGAGAAGCTACATTCTAATACTAACTAATATCATAAATGCGAAAGTAACTCTATCTGCCTGTCCGTTTCTTACTTCTTAGCGCCAAAACTACTAAACCGATTGGAACGAAATTTGGCAAGGATACAGCCTGGAATATGAGAAAGGACATAGGCTTTATGCGATAACAGACACCCATGCGGGTGGAGCAACGGGTAAAAGCTAGTAGAGTATAATTAAAAATGTATTGTTCCATTAAAAAAACAACCAAAATAAACAACAAATTCTACTTCATCCATCTATCTACAGCCTCTTTATTGTCAATTACGTTTCTCATTCAATTCACAACATATGTCCCACAAGGGCTACAGAAATAAAACTCAGTACAAATGCGACGTTTACGCCGCACTCACTGGCAACTCCATTTAAAGTCGATATATGTTTCATAGCGGCGTCGGTTGGTACTGAGAACACGCAATCATGGCTTGTTTAGGTGAGATTGGCAACAATGTCCCTTCTAATCAATGCGTAGTGTGCCCTCGGGAAATACCCGGGAAACACTGCACTGTTGTGATCGTCTCATACTAATACTGAATGTTACACTGATTTTGGTTTGGACTGAACGCAAGTGTTTGCTGTCAGTTAGGAAGGCACTCCGTGGGTCCGTTTAAAATAGACTCAAGTTGTAAGGAATTAAATTTTAATACATTATTTAATTAAGTTAACAATTTTCAAATAAAAGTGGAATTTTTATTTATATGTATTAAGTCGGATTTTTTGTACTGAACTGGGCTAACACGTGTATTATAAAATTGCTAGAATCGTGAAAGCGGGCGGCTTTTTGTTAATGTTGCATTTTGTACATAACATGTCGCATAGACTTAGTAAGCATAGATTTAGTTATTTAGTTTAAATTATGTCTTAAATGTGTTATTAAAATTACAGCATTGTATTCTTTATTAGTAGAGATTAAAATATAAACTTTTTATTCTTAAATAATTATGCATCTTTTGAAGCGCTTCATAGCTCGTTTAAGAAGTTTATATGAGAAATATCTTCTCTTTTTGAGAGCCAATCCTTACTAAATCTCCGTGGCCTGTTTTTCAAACCCACAAACGCAAGTACGTCTGACAAGTGTGTTTGACATTGCGTATATTACGCGCGAACTTTTGCCAAGATCTGATGATCGACGCTAAAATCGTGGGCATGTGGAGATACTAGAAGCGTTAAAATTATTTCTGCAGTTTCAAATCGCTACGATTAATCGTCGTGTTGTAAGCAGGTTTACAAGTTAAAAACCAAAATAAAATAACATTTCATTTATCAATTTCGTACATCCGTATTGTCACAGACAGAAGAAATGCCATTACTTTTTTATAATAAAAAAAAAGAAAATGGAATATTACCATAATCCTCTGACGATGGTATTAAATGCTTCGCTTCCCTTTTCGGATATCCCTTTTGAGACCGTCGTATTTTTTTTTATGAAGATAATCTCAGTCTGCGTTGAAAGACTTATAAACTAGCAAAACAATGTTGATATGTTGAGTACAAACATGGTAGGAATTGACAGTAATAGTCCCAGATATAAAATACTTGTTGTTGTTTGAGTCGTGATAGCCTAGTGGTATGACCGTTGACTGGCAAGTAAAAGGTCTCAGGTTCGAACCCAAGGCCACCTCTGATTTTTCGTAAATGATGTGCGTATTATAAATTAATTATTACTTACTCCGTGCCTCGGAAAGCACGTTAAGCTGTTGGCTCTGCGCCTTATCTCTCTTCGGTCGTGTCGGATTGTCGTCCTCGGAATATGAGAGTGTGGGAATAGAGAGTGCATCTGCGTTTGCGTATACACTTGTGCAGTATAATATGTCCTGCGTAGTTGGCTAATCTCCGTTGAGATTGGCCTCTGTGACCGAAATTCGATCAGGACATTGACATTGTTTATTATTATAAATAATGTACTGTTTGGAAATAATTTAAGTATTTATGCGTTCTATGGGAACACTAAAGTTTAAAATTTAATATTTAATGAAAACTTTAATATTTTATTAACGTTTTTGACTTTATGTAAATAAATGTTCATTACTTACGCGTATTTTAACATTGAAAGGACGTTATACCAAAAAATCATATAAAGATTCACACACACATTCATGCATCACTTAAACCACTCGACCAACTTTTCATCGACTAATTCGCCAACTCGAGAACAGTGTGTAGAGTTCTATAGCCAGCAAGTCTCGCCATGCTATGCAGATCGGTGGCAGTCATGCACAAGACGAAATCATTCCGTCCGGCTTCATCCGGACGGCCTAGACGATACTGTCTCACATCGTTGACGCGTCCGACCGTGAAATCGTACGGTCGATAGCACGTCAGAATAGAAGTAACCGTTTTATTGAAAATAGAACTTATTTCAGTTGGTTTAAAGTACATAATGGTCATTGATACGCGTTTATTGTACGATTGTAAATGTATAGAGACAAAAAATATAAAAGAATCTGTCTTTTCGGAATATTCTTGAAATTGAAGTGAATGTATGGCGGTAGTTGCATTGAATTTGATTTAGAAAAATATCCTAGTAAATGTTACCATCTTCATCTCCTAACTTCCAACTTTCTTTATCGTATGATTGATAAACAATCTGGCGTCAGAGTATAAACCACCCGGAGGCCTCTAACATGGCTTAATACACAGTTGAAAAACGTCCGAGGCGTGCTGCTTTCCTTACGATGTTTTTCTTTTCTCCGATTTATCAAATAATTAAATTCTGCATGCCTGCGTTTCGAAGCTTTGACTTGGCTGTCCAACGGTTATACCTCTAGGCTTTCACTGCTACTGAAACAGACGTGAATACAAGCTTAAACGGAAAAACCAACCAACCATTTTGTTTCAAGATCTACACATATAAGCAGGTACTAAGTTGGAAACAAAGGAATATCGTTATCTTCTTCAATTCTTTAGACAAAGTATTAATAACAAGCTTATTATTTATATTAGCAAGAGGTTCGTACCAAATAGCTATAGATTGACTGAAGTATTTTATTTAATTAAAAATAAGGGTTTTATTTTTGAACTGTGATTCTTATTTAAATGATTTTAATTTCAAATGTGATTCTTAGTGAAATTTATGTTATTTGACTAAAAAGTAACAACCAACTAAAAAAATAACAAAAATTAAACCTATAAAGATTTTTAATTATGTTAAAAACTAATCTATACATATAAAATGCTTTGTCCTGAATGACTGACTGACTGACTGACGGATCAACGCACAGCCTAAACCGCTGATCGTAGAGACCTGAAACTTGGAGGGTGTGTTCTTTGTATGACGTAGGGATTCGATAAGAAAGGATTTTTCGAAATTATACTTCTAAGGGGGTGAAAAACGGGGGCAAAGTTTGTATGGGACAACGTGATTCCTTGGTCCAATCTACTTCAAATTTTGCATAAACATTCTTTTACAGAATTAATGGAACACGTGTTTCGTATTTTATTAAAACTCATCGCCTAACGGGGTTAAAAAGGGGTAGAAAGTTATTTTGGAGGTGATTTGCATCGAAATTGATATCAATACTCCTTAGTGCTTTTGATTTAAACTGGCTTGGTGCAATGTAATAAAATTTAAAATTGGAATGTCAATTATAAATCGGATTCATAGAGGAAAAATTTTGCAGTTGACAAATCGGATTAGAATTCGAAATTTCAAATTTATTTGTTTTTTTATACTTAAAGAAAAACTTACCTTATAAGTACCTATCTTGATTTTCTTTAAGAATTCCTTAGAAAACTCTTAGGTAATTATTATTTAATAGCAAATATTTGCAATTGCTATACCTACCGGCAATATTATTGACTGTCATTCGCCCTGTACCTAAGTCTGCTTATACAATGACTGACGTACGTACAATGAAAGTAGTGCCTTCGACTCAAAGTAGTACAATTTGTTCTCATGGGCAGTACAGTTTGTTGATTTATCATTTTTCTATGTATAAAATAAATAAATAAATTAGCCTGTAACTGTCCCTATGTAGGGCAAAGGCCTCTTCTCATACAGAGAAGGATTGAGCATTAATCACCGCGCTAGCTCACTGCGTGTTGGCAATTTCAGACTTTTAAGTCCAGGTTTCCTTACGATGTTTTCCTTCACCGTTAGTCAGTGGTGTCTTAGAATATCTAAGAAAGTACATATGACATTGAAAAAGTCACATTGGTACATGCCATTTCTATAAAGATAAAGATAAAGATAAAGATATATTTATTTTGTAAAACATGAGAAATACAATACAAGGCATAGCCTGCAATGTAGATGTTAAAAAGTTATATAAAAGTAGCTACATGTACCTATACTTAATACTAATTCGATTTAAATAAATAAATTCTGTTCAAAATATTCTGTAGTCTACGTGAGCGAAGTCACGCGGGAAAAACTAGTCTACAACAAACACGTTAACTAAGAATGCTACGAATCACGTACGATGCGGTGCGATATACGTAGCTGGCGTAGCAGTGACGTCAGCTACGACGTCTACGCCGTAGCAGTGCAGTCTTTTTAACATTAAATTTGCTGCACTGTGCACTGTGCACTGATATTTGTTTTAAAGTATAAAACTAAATTCAGTACAATTAATATTTTGCGTTGTGAGTTTCAATATTCTGGTTTCCAGTTCATCCGTAATTATAGTGCCGAAATATCGGAAGCTCAAATAACATAAAAAACATGGTGAATATTCTGTTAATTGTACAACAATTTTATGTTAGTTTGAAAAATGATACAAGATAAATATTTCCAAAATGTATTTTCATATTTATGCACGTGTCTTGCTTATTAAATTAAATTTGACACAGCTTTAGTTTTGATGACAAAACCGTTTTACATAAAAAGAAATTTACTTGTATTATTTTATATTATATGTATAGACAAACATTGTGACATAATCCACACTCAGTTTCCTCTTATAACTGAACAAAAACAACTATTACCAATATACCAAAATATTTATCAATCCAAACAAGGAAACATTATCGTTTATTACAGTAGGCTTCCCTTAGTGTAGTGACGTCAGAATCAGACTAATGTAGCAGGTAATTATCACGTTAATGCTACGTAAACAGGTTGAACAAATATTTGACAGACAATAATTGAACTCTCATCTTATTTATTTAATTACAAAGAATGTTATTAACCCAGTAAACGCTTGACGGTATTTCGTTGCAATAAGGTATGATTTTCAATTGTTTTTTTTCAAACAGAAACGGTTTTAATTACTTTGCGAAATTCAACCCTCATTAAATATTAAATTCAAAGTTAAATATTACATAAAAACAGCATGAAACAATATTACTTTCTCTTGTTGTTTTTATTTATGTACCTTATCACGTATCTTTACGTAAGTACATATAAAATAATAATAATAATATCTTCCTGAACGAATTTCGGTCACAGCGACCAATCTCAACAGAGATTAGCTAACTATGCAGGTGATATTATAGTGCACAAGTATGCGCGTAAAAAAACAGACGCACTCTTTATTCCCTCACTCTCATAGTCTGATGGGACGGCAATCTGACGTGACCGGAGAGAGATCAGGCAAAAGACCAAGGGGTTTATGTGCTGTCCAAGGCACAGAGCTAGTGATACGCACAATACTTACATAATTTATAAAAAGTTAGAGGTTGCGCTTTATTATATTTGGTGTATATTAAAGTAATAATAATATAATAAGCCCCATCCCATTTTAGATTAAAGTTCTCAAAGGGGCCTCTGCGTGTTGGACCTGTGTCCCCATGCAAGCCCTCCAAAGGACCGGGTCTCTTTCTTTTGAAAGAGAGCCCGTGAATTTAAAGAGATACATATAATAATAAAATAAGTATAATAAATAAATAAATAAAATTTTATAACACGAAGCTATCACGACTCTTATAAAATAAAATTATATTCACACATTAGAAAACCTTTTAGTGCATACATTAATTGTCGATACTCTTTATAGCTCACACGGTAGAAAATATCCCGGCTGTGTATAGTAACGTACGAGTCTCAAAGGGGTACTAGTGAATCGAATTATAGCTATTCGTTCTCTACTAACGTTGCATTGCACAATAACCCATGTCTAATGGTTGTTCCGCTGTGCCACTAGCTTCTAATGGGAATATTTCAAACTACATATGTTATCGTCAGAGTGATGGATACAAACGCAGTGTTTTGACGGCTTCTGTGAAACTGGGATGTGGCTGTATTTGTACTAGTTCTAGTATGAGTACAAAACTTTACAGTATTCGAAGTGCGCTAGTTTATATAATAATATTAATATCAACCACTCAAATCAATCAAATCCTCTTTATTGTGCACCAAAATAAAAGCATTAACAATTTAATAATTACACAAAAAAAAACAATTGGCGGTCTTATTGCAACAAGGCAATCTCTTCCAGACAACCGTGAATGGATTGTTTATAATATTTTTATTTAGCAAGTAACATGATACAATAAATTGTTTGATATTCCTTACCCCCATGTTAGTATTCCTGTTAGAACAGATTAGAACCATGAATACATGTGAATCACTGCCACACGTCTAACACCGAAGTGGATGGCTTATATATTTGAAACAAAATTTTATCAACCCAACTGACGTCTCTTATTTCGTTATATCGCAAAGCGACTTGATGCCACTTCACGTGCCCAGGGGACTGGTTGACCCCCAGTTCCCCCTCTTTTTTTAGTTAATAAGGTTATTTCTCAGTGTCTTATGTTAATCTAGTAAAATATTTAAGTAGGTATAAATAAATACTATACTCTTAAGCCTTTGACTGCCACCGCGGTCACCGGTGACCGCGAACAATAAGAATTGCATTGTGTCTGTGGCGTGGCAGTCAACGTGTTAAGTATTATAAAATAGATTACCTACCTATAGTCCAAGTATAAAATAAAGTTTATTTCACAATTTAATCACTGACAATTTCTTCGACAATTAAGGCATTATAAACATAAATTTCCTAGAAATTCTAGGTATATTATGACGGATTAGATACATAATATTCAATGACATTAATATAAATTAAGAAATTATTTGAATAAAAAAAATACTTTTCTGATATGCGTAAAACATAAGACAGGCATAGAAATAATACCTAAACGTAACACACAATGAAAAAGTATTTATTTTAGACACCCTCATATACATCCTACTTAAAAAACAAGTAAATAAATTAATAATTATAATCAAAAACAATATTAAACAAAATTACAATAGGTAATTGAACTTTGAACTTCTCACAATTGATATTTTAAGTTAAACATTAAAGTCAAGTAAACAAAGTACGAGCTTTATAAGTAAAAGGAACCGCGCCCGGATTTACTTCGAATCTTGTTAAGCTTATACTCAAGTTACTTATTAACGGCTATGTTGAGATAAAGTATACTTGTTTATTAGCCATAACTTAATAATATAATTAATAAACAAATATTGAATATAATTCAGGCTGAATATTATAAACTTATATTTAAACTTAAGTAATAAACTTAAGTTTAATTTGAAAAAGATCTTCTCCTGTTCTACCGAAAGTGACCTTGATGTTTAGTTATGGAGTATATGGAATATATAACCTATTCCAGGGATAAAAAGTAACCTATGTCTTATTCCAGGCTATAATCTTTCCCTGTGCCAAATTTCAGTCAGATCCGTATTTGCAAATAGGTTTCCATTTACCGCTTTTTAATTTAAAAAGTTGTAATTATATATTTTGTATTATAATATAGTATAATATTATATAATATTATGTAGTATAATATTATAAAATGTTGAATACAATAATAATAACTAATTAAAAAGCACACTAATTAGGCCAGCATTCAAAAAATGTAAAAAATATTTAAGTAATCAATATTAATAATTATAATACATTAATTAAACAGTCAACTATGTATATACCTTCCTTTACAAGGTACAGATAACTAGATACAGGTATATCTGAACTACGTTTAATATCGTTACCCCAAAGTTACGATTAGAGCTGCCGTATTCATAGATGCCTAGTAATTTACTATGTAATCTGTGGACGATATTACGCTGTATTGACTACGTAATTATAATATGTAGAGACAAAGCATTCTTGCTTTACTGTTGGGAAGACAAAGACAAGGAAAGATATAGAAATGATCAATATGTGTATTGACGCACAGCCTAGTGGTGATGACCGTTGACTGGCAAGTCAGTGGTCTCGGGTTCGAACCCAAGGCCTCTGAACCTCTGACTTTTCGTAAGTTATGTGCGTTTTATAAAAAAATAATGATCACTCTCCGTGCCTCGGAAAGCACGTTAAGCTGTTGGCCCCGGCTGTCAATTGTAAATCTTTGACAGTCGTTACGGGTAGTCAGAAGCCCGAAAGTCTGACAACCAGTCTTACCAAGGGGTATCGTGTAACCCAGTATCTGGGTTGTGGAGGTCTGATAGGCAGTCGCTCTATGTAAAACACTGGTATCCAGCTGCATCCGGTAATACTGGAAGCCGACCCCAACATAGTTGGGAAAAGGCTAGGCAGATGATGTGTATTGACGCATTGTTAGCACCCGCTTTCTAAGCACCTGGATGTGGGTTCAAACCTGACATATGCCATTGTGATTTTAAAATCAAATTATGTACTTTATTAGTTATTTTAAGACACCACTGACTAACGGTTAAGAAAAACATCGTGAGGAAATCTGGACTTAATAATCTGATATCGTTAACAAGAAATGAGCTAGCATGGTGATTGAGCAGTTTTTTTTTTTGTGAATTTTTTTACATGTTATAGCACATGATAGCTTATTAAATATAAATATTTAATAAGAAAATTTGAAAAAACAACTGAAAAAACAACATCCCACCCGTATGATGGGATGTTGTTTTTTCAGTTGTTTTTTCAAATTTTCTTATAATTTATGATTGAGCAGTTTATTATTTATTAATTGATATGTGTAGCTTTAACACTGCATCTACCTAATTTAATGTCCCAATACTCATTGTTTATATTATTTCAGTCACACACACAAACGCAGCAACGGATCAACGTCATTTTTTGCAGGTTTTAATAAACAAGGAAACGTGCTGCAGGAAAAAGCTTATATTTATTTAATCTAGGAAGACCAAACTTACAATCTGTATTGTACACAGACAGAACTGAACGGGAGTTACTACAGTAAAACTTGTAAGTACTAAGGCCAATTTGATTCTCCAGAGACGTACGTAACTTGGACTATTAAACCTAAAACTTAGTGGAAGAAACAAAAAAGAAATGTCAGTCTAAAAACTACATTGAAATATTTTTGTGTTTTTTTTTTGCAAAGTTTGGAGCACTGAGTTGGGATACGTAATGTATTCCGATAGATGTCGCCACACGCCCTAGGCGTGTAAAAGAGATTTGAAATTTCGACTGGTGCTGGTGGGATACGGTGGCTCAGCGGTTAGAGCGTCGACACGGTACGTCGAAGATCGTGGGTTCGAATCCCATCCGTATTAGTTGTTTTTTCAAAATCAAAATCAAAATATTTTTATTCATGTAGACCATTAGGCACTTATGAATAGTCGTAATTCTAATATTTTTAATAAAAGAGTGACTCTAGTTGCCTTCAAATTTTCTTATTAAATAATTATACATTGAAATAGAAATTTCGCAGTCTAAAAACTCTAATTAAAAAGCCACTGAAACAAAAAGTACTAATATAATAATTAGCGCATCGCTCAACTTTGGTATCGGGAATTTGCTGCAGGTAATGTTCCTAACTCAGAGGAACTTTTGCGAAAGTTGGGAATTCATTAAAAACAATAGCCGTTTGCTGGATAACTGGCTTTCTTACAAGGCTGTGGAGTTCGCTAGTTCATTATAATTCACCCTGAGGCTCCTGAATTCTGAACGAAATCTAGAAGAGTACTTCTTTGCTCATATCTGCGGTCGCATCCTAACTTCCACGGGTTTTCAACACTAGTTTTATTGGATTTTATATTATTACCATCGTTAATGTTTGCGATAAATTAATTCTGTTTAATAATGACGTTAATAGGAATTGGTGTATGTTTACGACATTTAATATTAGTTACTGTCGGACTGTTAATACATTAAGTGGTGAACATGTGTAGCAACTTTTGGCGTTTGGCGTTTTTAGAAATTATAAACTTATACATGTGATTGAAGTCATGCACATTTTTGTTTTCAGCGTTAGATATAACAAAAATATACATATTATTTTTATAAAATTACAATTAGAACAAAAATACATTTTGTTCCCAAAAAAAATACAAAATTACAATTTGATTGCCGATGGTATCTACCTACTAAGCTCTAGTTTGTGTCATAGTGACCATATATTAAGTTACAATTGTCTAAGATTTAACATTATAATATTGTAATTTGAACGCGCGTTGATTCACTAACTTAATTTAATTTTAAATCAGAACTGTGATTATAAACTACTGCTACAAGCTAAATAAAACCGTTTAAAAAGAGTGAGTGTATGTGAACGTCGTGTGTGTGATTACAATAAAATATATTACATTTTAAACCACTTTCGATCGATAACTTTTACCCAAAGAATAAATCTAGAAATCATAAAAAATGCATTATTCCAGTCGGCGGCTTCTGTTTTATTCAAAATTGAAGGCTCAAGTCAAAAGGAACCGTTTTGTTCCGAAGCCAAAGTAATCTTGGAGAGTCGGAGGCTAATCTGAATTGCAAATAACTCCAATTTTATCAAGAAAATGCAACCAGGACTGCATTTAATTCACTATAACGCATTCACGAATTATGCAGTCAAAACAACGGTGACTTTGTCGCAGATATGCAAAAATGTAACCAAGTTGCATTACTCTGTATGTTTACGGACTTGCTTGTATTTACATTAACGTTCTCATTTTACGCTCTCATTTGTAGGGAAATAACTGTAATTGTGTACAACGAAACATATTTTCATGGAAAGGAGATAATTATTATGCTAATATGAAAGGTTTTCTCACTTTGAACTGAGCAGCAGACATAATAGAAATGTGTTGTTTGATACAAGATATTAGCATTCAATGTGATATGCTTTTCGAATCATGTAGGTATATCACATAATGTCACTCTTACACACTGCCTACTTTTATAGATCATCCGTTTGGTTTTCGATCATAAATCGAAATATAATTTAGCAATGCCTTAATTTTTTATATCCGGATGTATTGATTTTTAATAAATGTTATGCCTTTATAATGCATAAAATCATAATGCATAATATGCCTTAGAAAAAATTTAGGAAATTGACAAAAATATAGAATACGGGCGTGGTTTGAACTCGCAACACTTGCTGACTTGCCGTACCGTGGCAATGCTCTAATCAACTGTGCTGCCTACACAAATCGATTTTTTATTTTTTTATCATAAAAAACATGAAAATTACGGTATATCAATCTGAACATACCATTAAAACTTAACAAGGTTTGTTGTAATTGATGTGTTATTCCTCTAATAAAATACAAAAATTATTGTTCTCTTTTACATCTTATTAACAATCATAACAACGGGGTATCACTAACAAAAATAAGATTCAGAAAAGAATATAAGAAAAAAGTATATATCCTTTTAGTAAATAGTAATGATTAGTCCAGGGATAGCCTAAATAATAAGGCAAGTCGCATCGCAGGTTCGAATTTAACCCATGCATCTGACTTTTGTAAGTTATGTACTTATTAAACAAATAAATTATCAACTTGACTGATTAGTTCGTGGTTCGTTAGTTCGAATCAGACAAACTTGACGCGTAATTTTGAATTATACTTGCGCAAATAGATCCAAATAATATAAACATGAATTAATGATCACTTGCTCGGCGAAAACATCGACAACACAAAGTTGTTTATGTTTAATAATAATAATATTTAATAACGCCAAATATTACACATATTATACAGCTTTTATGGAACCTATTTAATTTAAAATTTGAGAGGCGCGCTAATGACTTCATTCCGTCCTGCTACGTACATTCATGTCTCATTTGGGAATTTATATTAAAAATCTCAGGCAATGTCAGACAGACCATTTTGATGAGCATTTTTATATGACGCAGATGTGTCATATAAACTGTGATCAACAAAATAATATAGAAATATTTGAGTTAACAATGTCATTTGTGAAGGCAATAGTTGGCATTACATTTTCTTTTATGTGTATTCACGAATTGTGCAGATAATTAATTTATGAAGCCTGGATTGATTATAAAACACACACGTAAATGGATTGACAAAAGCTATATTCTAAAAAGAATCGTTTTATATATACGCACAGCAGAGCTATTAGGTTGGCAGGGAGATAAAGTTTTCTGTAGAAGTTTGCATGTAATTGTGAGAAATCGTTTAGTTTTGTATAGGTTTCAGTTATACCTTTTCTAAAAATATATTATGGTAAAATGAAATTATATTGATGACATCTTGAAAAAATCATAATCTTATCTAGCACCCCTTTCAACCTAATAGCTTTACTGTGTACTACGTAACTGTCAATGTCTATGTAAATAAAAAATATCTTTAGAAAACTAAAATACTAAACCCAGTTCGCCATTAAGACCGCTCTAACACTTGATAATTACTCTCGAACAACGATTAATGTAAAATTAGTGTCATTTATCTCGGGTTTAGTGAGGTGCATAATTTAGCGCTAGCAACCCATCCTCTGACCGTACTTAAAGTGTTAAGCCGCGATGTGATAGCCGCCATTAATAACTTACAACACTTAAACTCACCTCCTTATTTATTCACGGCTTACCTACGCTTGTCATACATCTTCACACGATACTCCGGATAAAGGCTGGATTCTAAATTCCTTTGCGAGGTTCTCTTAATGGTTTGTGCTCCGGTGAATGTGTATTTTGGTGTTGTTACCTACAGTTTCTGTTTGTAAAAATATAAAAATATTTTTCCGACACGTAATTTCAGACTATGCACTACAATACTACATTAAAGTCCAAACATAATTTCACAACTAGTTAATTTCTACCAAAGAGGCGCAAAATTCTGTTTATTATTCTATCAATAAAATGCCACGAAAGGAAATGAGAAATAGGAACATAAAGCAATTATTTGGTTCAGCTGCAAAAATATCATGGGAACAAAAAAAAATACGAATTATCTTCAGTAATCTTGACGCATCCTAAAAACTCTATTACAAACACCATTTAGGGCAGATTAATGCCACCCTAAATATAATCCGAGTCAGCAGGCGGCCGAACAAAAACGAAAATGTTTATACTGACCCACAAAATGTGTGGAATAAAGGTCGTGACCATTCAAATCGGGGAACCTTAAGTTTCCGCGGAAAATCTATTTTTTGGCAACGCGGCAACACCAAGCACCCGTGACCAATATGAATGTGAAGCAATTTGTCAGGTTTACGTGGTTATTTGTACTGGGGCGCGCAGGTGTAGATCTGGTGAACTCACGGCCCCCTTCTCATGGAATAATAATGATAGATTCGACTTAGAGACGACTTAGCGGGTTACGCCGCTCCTTCTCTCAAGACGCATCTCTTAGTCGCTTCGCTCATTTGCACGGCTTAAGTTACTTGCCAAATGTTGATGGGTTTTACTGATAGTTCGCTCTTATAAACTTAGGTGATAGTTACTTGTTTATGATGAGACATTTACATTTAAATTGTATTCTATCACTTTTTTATGGTTGAACCTGGTGTCAGAGTTTAAATCGCCCGTACGCCTCTGATATGGCTATGACTTTTACACTGAGCACAGACTATAGATAGTAGTGCATTTAAAGACAAAACGTCTCATTGACAAAGTTGTCTAAGCAAATTGCTGGCGGACGAGACAGTCTACCCTCAGCCTTAGTGCTATTCTTTCCTAATAAACTGCAGAGGGCGATTTGGAACTAAACTAGTTTAAGTTGCGTTTTAGCACCGCCACCGCCCGGTGGTGGTTCGCTTTATTTTATGTGTTCATTATTGGACCACAATGTAAGTACATTTTAAAACATATTAACAGGAATGTGTGTGGGAGTCGCCTATTATTTCCTTAATCGCAATACCTAAAACTCTGTATATATTTAGTATGCCGAAAATAATCGTAATATCTTTTTTTAACAAAACTTATACGAATGTATTACTTATTTATGATAACTAACAATTTTTACAAAATATTATATTTATTATCATTAAAATTAGCCAAAAACACTAATAACATACATAATTATGTCGTCATCCGATGGAAGTGCTCAGGAGAATTGCAGCATCATACTAGATGGGATTGCTGATTCGTTGACCACAGAAGAAGCCAGCTCTGTCTAGTCACACATGCGATTAGTCTCCGAGCAATTTCTTTAGAAGCATACCTACTAACTTTAATACCTTACGTATGTTTGACTTGAAATCTCCGACCACATTTTGAGAATTCCATTATTTTTTTACTTAATTTAATATGTCTAAATATCACTAAAAATAAGGATATGGCTAATAAATAATGAAAATACTATATCTGTTTGTTACTAGTTCTCAATCAAAGACAAATGTTTCGTTCCAAATAAGAAATACTATTCCTATACATTCGGCATGAACAAAATATTCTTATTTTCCATGTGTTCTATCCCAATGAGCCATATTGCATTGGGCATCATGAACAGTGATATTGGAATCAGATTTCCCCCGGAGTCGTCTGCAATACGACTGTTATATTCAAATCTGCATTCCCAAACGTACTTCACATATCAGAGATTTAATAAAAATTCCCCGGCATATATGTTAGATCTCAGCTGCGAGACTCGAGTCTTTTTCTTTTGAATCTATGAACGACATTACTGTCGCTTTTGCACTTATTTAATAGTACTTATTATTTGCATTTACGTAGTTTGGAATGTGTTTTATCATTATTATAATTATATTAATTTAATAATTTAATATTTTTCCACATTTTCCAATCGTTTCTCCGCTACGGTTGATGATAATGTTTTATCCGGTTATTTTTTTGTCTTTTATATTATTAAATTAAGGCTTTACTTACTAGTATCTTGTATCTTTTCATCAATTAGCAATAATGTGGCAATACTGTGATGCGTCATTGAAAAATATTATACAAAAGAATATAAAAAATTGAAAATAAGAGCAAGTAAGTAATAAGAAAATCCATATAAGTAAGTGAAGATACATTTAGGTATATGAGTAAAACTACGCTACACCAATACACTTTGTGTTGCAATCTCTTCTAAAAGCAAACCTTATACCGATAACCTTTAAAAAATACTAAGTCATATTATGGCTTTTATAGGCGACTATATAAGTTGAAAGGTTTAACATATAACTGTAAGTCTGTAACATAAACTCAAAAAGTTAAGCTACATAGTTGCTCGGTAAACTAGGTACTCGTATGAAGTAGCAAATTATGCAAGAAAAGTTCTTTACTTACGACTACTCAAAGTTGGGAATGTAGTTTAAAATATGTATTGAGAGAAATTTAGGAGTGGTCGTTTCGGGTGATCGAATATTTTAAGGAATGCTCTTCGGAGGTCATAGATTTCTTGGCATTCCTTGCCAATAAAGCAATAATTGCAGTTGCAGTGAGGCGTGATAGTGGTGACCGTTGACTGGAAAGTCAGAGGTGTGCAACTGCGCATCTCTGACTTTTCGTAAATATGTGGGTATTATAAATTAACTATCACCTGCTCCGTGCCTTAGAAAGCATGTAAAGCCGTTGGCTTTGCCTGATCTCTCTCCGCAGCTCCGGTCGTGTTGGATTGCCGTCCCATCTGCCTATGAGAGTAAGGGAATGGAGAGTGCACCAGTGTTAGCAGACACACTTGTGCACTATAATAACTCCTGCGTAGTTACCTAACCTTCGTTGAAATTGGCCGCTGTGACCGATCAGATCCCCGAGCGACCGGTCAGGTGACCTTAGGTTCAAACCTAAAAACCTGTAACAAAATTATAATAAGCATTTTATAACATACTCACCTCTTTAGATGTGGAGAAAGCATGTCGCATACCAATTTTAAAACTTGTATTTTCCTAAAAGGATTACCTTTCTACACAACTCTGGGTAGGAACTTGTACAAATTGTCCTAATGACGGCCTATTTCACAGATTTAGTTTGAAAACAGACAGGTTGTTTTAAATTCTGCGCGCGTACGACCACTGGGATTGGACGGCGACATGTGCTTATTGTATTTTCACTGGAAACGCCACGGAGGCTTTGTTGCCACAAGATTTATATGGATATAGCTCAACGGAATTGTTTTATTTAGATAAGGTTGGGTGGGACGGGTGTGATTATATTGGACAGTTGAAGTATTCACGGAATCACGGCTTCGAGCTAAATACTTTTGCAGCTTTATTATATTACCTAGTGACTATATAGACAAATGTTTAAAAATGTAAAGTCCTTTTTAAATCTAGTAAAAATAACAAAAAATAAAAACTGACTTCAAAAGGAACTAAAAAGCTTGAAATAACTTTAAGACGTTTTGGAGTCGGTTCCTTCAAGTTCTTAATGAGAAGGTTAAAGAGGCTAGAATTCTATATTAAATAAACACTAATAAAAACGCATCTATCTCGACATTTCTTATCTATATTTTCTCGATATAATATTCTACTATATTTGAATTTACATTTCGAAGTATGTTCGATATTGATGGCCAGTCGTCACTGAAACTTTGTCAAGGAGGTTGAGGTAGTATAGTCTACAGTATCTGTAGACAGTTTTAATGAAACTATTTACAGTACAATGATAAAATGTATCCTCAAACTATTAATTCAGTTAAACAACAAATTAGCATTTGTGACGAAGATACTCAACGCAAGTTTCAACTAGCAAGTTAAACAGAATTCAGATATCTCTACTGAGTTCAGTTTTCCAAGAGCAATACTGCTAGTCCTTTAACACGATACAACTTACATAAAGAACTTCAACTGGATACAGACAGGAAATGCCACGATTTTGTAATAAATATTTCTAGATAAAAAAAAGCCTTTGTTCTTCCCATGTTACCTCTTTGTCAAATTTCATTACGATCGGTTCGGTGGTTTGATTTCTCTTTTTGATGTTAAATAACACTCAAAATTTAAAAAATAAAAATTTTTAACATAAAAATGAAATCTGTATTAAAAAATTAGAAAGAATACAAAAACTTTCACAGTGATTTAATTCGGCACCGACTTTAAAACAAATTTTATCTTTTCAGTGTTTGAAGTAGGATTTATTTTGTGTTTAATTTATTTTCAGGAACGTGTTCACGGCGGCAATGTCACTGATAGGCCTTCGAGGCCCGCGACACCACCGCATAAGCACGTAACGGAATTCTTCATCATCATCATCATCGACCTATATCAGGCTACTCCTGGATGTAGGTCTCTCCCACTGCACGCCATTGAACACGATTTTTGACTATTTTCATCCAGTTCGTGCCAGCCACCTTACGAAGATTGTCACTCTATCTAGCCTTCTTGGAACTTCAACGAGTATTTTAAATAATGTTGCCAGTAACGTACCTATATGTTTCCTCACTTATATGAAATCTCTTAAACATCTAATGATTTATTTCTTCTGTGCCTAATCTCAAACGCTTCGAAGTAAACGCAGGCTAGGAAACAATAAATTTTCCAATGTGTGTCATTCGTGGGGCTTTGACAGGTCAAAGCTTATTAAATTCACCCGTCAATCATAACTTCAAATTTAATTAATATTATACAGAATACATATTACATCAGTCTATCAATTGCTCTACTGCACGTTACCTTACACTGGATCGACCCGCTCCTATCTGACGTCACAAACAGTCTGGAGTCTATCTTAATTAACCCGGGGAGCCCGATTATTAATTCTCAGCAATTTAGCAGTTGAAGGAATCCCTTCGGACCACGACCCTTGTGCGGAGATCGGCAAGACGGTACCACTCTACACCGCCTAATGAAACTAGATATTGTTTAATAATACTCGTAATCAAACACAAAATTAATACATTTTTTTTTTTTTTTTGTTTTTGCGTTATTTTGAGGTGTATTTAACCCCCGCCCGCCTTGCCCGATGTAGGGGCGAAGGCCTTTGAGCGTGTTGGGGCGATGTCCTGGACCTGGATGCCAGGAACATTGCCCCCCCGAGTGCATTTTTGAGCGGGCCTACAGGCAGGCACTGGACGAGGCTGCGAGGCGCGTTTGCGGTACCCGGACCCGTCCGATACAGTGCTAGGAACACGCAGGGGGGAGACGTTTTTAGTGGGTGCGAGCCCCACATAACCGTATGTCCTCGGACGTGCGGTATGCGTAAGGCATTTTTTACTCCCCCCGGCCACAAAAACAAAAAAAAAAAAAAAAGGTGTATTTAACCCACAAAGAAATCCAGTTTAACAGTACCAGTTGCAATATATCAGTCAAAGTTCTGAAGTACCTACGTTCAGTCACATACTGAATTTTTTCGGATAGAAAAACCTGGTACCTGCCTAATGCTTTGCCCGACCCTGAGAACAAACTTCCAAACTAATTCCAATCGCGCGATGCAATGCAATGAGGCAATGAAAGCAAATGATACAGTTAGTATTTTTTTAAATACTCCAACACTCTATATCGTATACTCCTAGCTAAGAATGCTAAGAGGTAGCTGAACACAGTGAACATTGTACGATTCTCAAAATAAAGCACCACATATACTTAGTGATCATTCCACCGACTGAATTCATCATTTCGTTTACCTTTTTCCGAGTGGTTTAAGCACGAATAAGCTGGCTAGACGCCCAAATCCCCCACCTACCCCTCCCGGGGGTAGTAGACCGGCAAAACATTTGCAATTCCGTTTATACGCGTTCACTTAACTTCAAGTGACCGCCTATTCATTTAACCCCTTTTCTTGAAAAAACCGGCCAAGTGCGAGTCAGACTCGCGTACGAAGGGTTCCGTACCAATATCTATATAACAATAGACACTCAAGCGTCTACCTGTTGCCGTTATTAATATCAAGCAAGAAACGGCAAAATGCAAAAATTTCAAGTGTCTAGCTATTACGGTTCGTGAAATACAGCCTGGTGACAAACGGACAGACGGACAGACAGCGGAGTCTTAGTAATAGGGTCCCATTATACCCTTTGGGTACGAAACCCTAAAAAAGGGAGAAAGCCAAAATCACTAAAGAAATCTTGATGATATCGCCCTTTATCACAGCGAAAGGGGGCATAAAGGGGTAAGTAGTGGCTTTAAAGTATCAAGAACTACTAAATGACAGGCTGTTATTCTCCAAAGCATTGTTATTCTGTTTTTGACGAGTTGAGCTTGATCCTTTTATTCGGGATGACATTTCTTCGTGTTACTGTCGTTAACTTGTCGAAACTAAGATCTCAAGTAGAACTTTAAGTCAAACTTAGTTCAGTTGTGTTTGTTGTGATGTGCAGATTTGTTATTGTAAACTACGGTAAACTTAGGGAACATGGTGATCGTGACACACGTAGAGTCGTGATAGCCTAATGGTATGACCGTTTGACTGGCAAGTTGGAGGTCTCGGGTTCGAACCCCAGGTACCTCTGACTTTTTGTAAGTTATGCGCGTATTATAAATGAATTATCACTCTCCGTGCCTCGGATAGCACGTTAAGCTGTTGGTCCCGGCTGTCAATTATAGATCTTTGATAGTCGTTACGGGTAGTCAGAAGCCCGAAAGTCTGACAATCAGTCTTACCAAGGGGTATCGTGTAACCCAGTATCTGGGTTGTGGAGGTCTGATAGGCAGTCGCTCCATGTAAAACACTGGTATTCAGCTCCTTCCGGTAAGACTGGAAGCCGACCCCAACATAGTTGGGAAAAGGCTAGGCAGATGATGGTAATCGTGACACAACTTCGGAATTATTTTTAATCCTGGATTTAAATTGAACATTCACACTTGGTGGAAACACAATATTTTTGTACATTTTAGGCATTAATGTATGTACCCTAGAGATGTACGAAGGAAAGATTTTTGCTAATTTCGCCCCTAAACAGATAAAAAGAATGTCATCATCATTATCAACCTGTTTAGTCCACTGCTGAACACAGGCCTCTCCCAATGCGCACTACTATTGTGCGCTCATTAGAGGTTTTTGCCCATAATCGCCACACTGGGCAAGCGGGTTGGCGATCGCAGTAGCATATGATTGCTGTTACAGAGAAGGATGCTGCTGCCTATCCTCCGGATACCCATACTCGTCCCGCAGGGACGAGTATGGGTGGTTCTATTCTTGGGCCAAACAACACGGCACAAAAAGAGTATGCAAGATTTTAATTCCACGCGAGCAACGTCGCGGGTGAAGTGCTAGTTTGTGTATATTTCTTAATGGAAGATTAATTAAGATGGGTTTTTATCAACTGTTAAATCACATTATTAGAAACACGCTGTTATATTTTACTACAACCTTTTCTTATAATAATATATATCTTTGCAACATTATTAATTCCGTGTAATTAATCGGAAATAGAAATATGTATTTTATTTTAGCTCTTAGAGAACATTTTTATATTATTACCGCAAGAAAAAGAAGAAGAATAGTACGAATACTGCATAACGCAAATTGCGTCGCATTCCGTAAGAGCAACTAATAGAAAATAGGTCATTGGTTTGCTGTAGGCGATATCGCCAAGTATATACGTACGTACGAATACATATAGGTTGCTTGTATACGTGTATGTTCAAATACGACCGTTGTTTACCCCAAGCAAATTTCCAATGAGAGGCTCAGTCAGGTAAAGCTATTATTATAACGTAATAATTATCACGAATAATACTAATTGATCTGAGGCATTATGTAAGGCTCAGGTTACAATAAAAGTATCAGATGAAAAAAAACTATAACACTGAAATTATTTAATAAGAAACTAGCAAAAACAATAGACTCCAGCGGGACTTAAACCCGAGATTTTTGGCATGTTGTGCCATGGCTTTACCAACTAAGCTACCGAGGCCTACAAGATTTTTAAGAATTTCTTTCTTAATGCCATATAGGCATGTGGTGACATCTACCGGAGTACTGCACTGCCGATCCTATGTTCCAAACTTAGAAGACAGAAACGATATCACCAATTTTTTTTTATATTTAACAGTTTATCAGTCATTTTACAGTAGAAACGAGTCAGTTGATTTTATGCGAGTTTCTTATTAAATATTTTCATTTAATAAGTAAAACATGTGCATAGACATGTAAATAATACATAAAACATTAAAACATAAAAAAATCCGCAAAAACACAAACTTGTCACACACTAACAATACTTGTTTTATGAAATAAAAAACCGAAGCGATTAACTTAGGGATTGTTATACCCCCGAGACACGTAGGTTTTCCAATGTGCAAACACTAACCCTTCAGAACCTGACCACGACGCACATGACTTAACCCACCAATTATCCAGTGTACTTCACGCATTTAGACCCATGTAAACGCACAATCGGCACAATCCTAAGGCAATTCACGATCTGAAGCGCTCGTAAAGCTGGTAAACAGACGAAAAGTACGTTGACGTTGTTTACATTTCGTTCTCTCATCAGCATACAAATAGACAAAATTAAGCACTATTATTATTCAAATAGCACATTATCGTGTAAAACCTCACCGCTTAGGGACTACATACAAGTTGGCAACGTAAGCTTTTTAACGACCATCCTATTGCGCTGTGAATCCGATAACGATCAAATCTAGAGGAGCTTGTTCGCACTCTAGACTGCCTTTATCTATGTAGTTACATGGGATAGAGCGGTCGTGTTATTTACGATTCGGCCCTGGCTTTGTGGTGTACGAATAAACGCTTTTGTTCCCGAATGTATCTAAATCACCGGCAGATACAATCGGTAATGTTGCACTTTTTTACGTACCTGTACGCAGTACCGTCGCGAACAAAAAGCGATCGTAAATATAAAACCAATATTTCGAAGGCAAATGGCTTCTTATTGTTTGTGAAGCGGTAAGTTAAATCTAGCTGAGTAAATAGAATACTTACGGAGCGATTTCCTTATGTTGGGAAATATTTACTTATATTTTGGTAATAAAAGCCCACTGATTACAATAAACTCGTGTAAAATATAAATAAAATTACTTAATATGAAACTCGCAAAAACAATTTACTCGGGCAGGACTTGAACCTGCGATTCCAGGCATGCCGTGTAATCGCTTTACTAACTAATGGCACGGCACGGCAGGAATAGGTATTATTATAACAAACTAACTATAATGCTGTTCATTTCTATCAAGAACGTTATATACACTTACGTAAACAACAAAAATTCGAGTGCATACTTCGGCGAACAGTTTATTCCACAAAATGAACTACACTATTAAACATTCCGAGCTATGAAATTTATTGGCAACATGTGCACAGTGAAAAGGAATGCATGCACACAGTGATCATGTAAGCAATCAAATACTCGTAGATTTCGGTATTCTCTCTAAAGCTTGTCTGTAGTCGTATCCCAGACTCCGTCTAAACTAAAATCAATCATGAATAATTAAGTTTATGTATTGTAATATAGGCATACCTATATTTGATACATTTATCCTTCCCTACTAATATTGATTGATGAATGTTTGTTTCTCTTTTACGCAAGAACTACTGAAAGGATTTTGATGAAACTTTACAGTAATATAGCATAACATAACAACATAATAACACATAGATTTTTCCATGCTTTACTTTTACTTTTTACTTACATTTTTTTTCTTTGGTCTTCTTGTATCAGATTCAATTATTATAATTAATTATAATGAGCCTGTCATATCACACTAAAGTTACAAACACATCATTTTAAAATGCACTAACACCCAGTCGAACTGTCAGTCATTCGAATCTATGAATTGCCTAAATTTATTCATGTTTTGTTTCCTGGCTGATTCAGAATTTTTCAACTTCTGCATATTAATTAATTACATACATCGGCTGCTAAAATCTTATTTTTTTAGTACCTAAATTAATCACTTTATTGTTCTAGTAGGTAAAAATAGGAAATGCTAAAGGATTGGGATCGGATTGGGGTCAAATTAGATTCGTAGTTCAAGAGCAAGACCCCTGATCTGTCGGCTAACTGTGCTAACTGCTACTGTTTTGAATTCAAATACCTCTTGAGAATTATACCAATGCTATTCAGAATTTAGACGTATTCAAATCAAAACAAAATGTAATATATTTTACTTAAACTAATAAAGCGTTATAAGAATTTGCTTTTCAATTTTACCTTTCTCAGGCCTATTGATTATGTAATGAAATGTAACCTTCAAATATTCTGAGCGTCTGTGTTTACAATTCTCAATAAATTCAAGGACCTGTAGCTAATAAGGCAAGTGGCTCTATTACCGATCTTAAAGTTTGTAACTGAATATTATCCCATGTAAAAAACTTTACAGAAAAGCAGGTTGGCCTTTGAAAATATTTTATGTGTAACAATTTTAACTTCATTATCATCAGCCTGTATTAGTCCGCTGCTAAACATAGGCCTCTCCCAATGCGTGCTTTTGTGCGCTCATTGGAGGTATTTACCCATAATCGCCACGCTGGGTAAGCGGGTTGGCGATCCACAATTTTAACTTAATGATTTTAGAAACCAAAAAACTTTTACGGTAATTAATATTTATACCTGTGATCATTATTTTTGGTTGTCTACATACCCAAAAAAAACATAATTTTGAATATCAATTTACCTACCTTGATAATAGAGACATTCTATAGACAAAATACCTAGGTATTCGTTTATTGCAATATAAAAGTTACAGCTGAATATGAGATTTTATATTAGAAACATTGAAATAAATAAAATATTAATAAATAAATGATGGGTTGAAATTTCAACCTTACCTTCTACTCCTATGAAGATTACCTCCTACTAATATCATGAAAAGGTAGGTCTATGTATAAACAATATAAATTTATATTGTAATAGTAAACCTACAACTTTACCTCTTGATATTAGTACTTACAGATAAAGAAAATTAATAACCTAAAATAGGAATTAACAGAATTTAAATTTAGATATGTAAGTAATGTTAAGTGTTAAGTTAATGCTGTTGTACCTAGTTATAAATTTAATGTTAGGTAGGGCTTCTTATTGTTACTTTGCCGCTATTAGTGGAAATTTTTAAATGGCTGCTTGTTGTTAATTAGTTAAATATGTAAAAATTTAGCTGCTAATTTCCCTAAAATAAATAAATAAATAAAACTGATATAGTACTTAGATATGTAACTGTCAATAAATGGGTCTACAATTTTGCAACTAACAGCATGCTCACTGATTTGCAAAACACGACCGTACAGCAACCTAACGCAAACGGACGCCCGCATATCCCAAACGAAACCTTTTACATTCGATTCATGTGGAACTTCTTTAAAGGGAACTCAATTGCAACGAAATGCACATACCGAGTTCTTTAGCACACAATCTGATGCCCAAAGTTTAAGAGCACCAAACTTTGAATATGGAACGGACCTGAGTTCTACCTGTGCAATTTTCTGTACAACGTAATAACCAAGTTTGGGCCTCTTTCGAAGGTTTTCTTATGACTATCAGTAAAATTTATACCCATTTACATTACAAACAACGTTTTAAACCAAGCTTTTGTATTGGAATATCAAAACTAAACGTATAGGTATGCATAATTTTTTATCTGTGTTGTTGACCGTTGAAGAGTTCCTGGATGTCACAAATCCTGGAAGTCGATTTAGGTCATGTAACAAAAAAATGCATTTGCATCGGAACTGAACTGAACAAATAAGAAAAAATTCAACTCTGCAGGAAAAGAGGAAATTTTAATGGTTCTAATTTAGCTTGTAATATTTAAGATAAACACTACTTACTACTACATATTACACTACTACTTAAACGTACAAATTACATTTGCAAGTTAAATAAAACCTTGTAAAAATATATCAAAAATATTTTTTAAATCTCACAGTAGTTATTCAGTTCAAAATGGCGTTTGAATACAGTAAACTTGATAAATTAGCTTTACAATCCATCGGACTCGTCTCTGTTTTATTCGGTCTTCAAATCTGTTCAGTCGCTTAATCGAGCGTCGTAAAAAGTTTTCAAGTATTGACTTAATGGCTATAGTTTCGATCGTAAAAAAACGATTGTCACTGCGATTAAACCTATAAAAGTGGAGGATACTTCATCATCATTCCACAGCTGCGCCAGACAGAATATCTGAAACCTGTACAGCTGTACTGAGCGTTCATCGCGTTGTTTTTAAACATTTTTAATCTGCATTAAAATTATTATTAGCATTTGAAGCAGTAATAGCCTAGCAGTATAACCGTTGATTTATACAGGGTGAAATTGATCCTTAAAAGAGGTCATTGAACTCATCATTATGAACAACTTTTATCATGGGACAAACCCTGAATCGTAAAAAAAAATCAGCTGTCTCATACATGTATGTTCAACACAATGTATGGAACAGCTGATTTTTTTTGCGATTTTAGGGTTGGTCCAATAGTAAAAGTTGTTCATAATGATGAGTGCAATGACCCCTTTTCGCGATGCTCATGGTTTAAATTTTACCCTATATAGATTATTTCTACAAATTGGCAGATCCGTTTAAGCTGGGAAGGTTCATGTTACTCAGCGTTAGAAATTGTTGATAATATATCAATATTTACCGAAACCCGCACAATTTACTAACTAAACGAATATGAAATAGAGTATTTCAGTGCTAAGCTAAAATAGTTCCCAAACCCTAGTTTACGTTGAAACTACCGTAGTAATTTAGGTCTCCATTCAAACTGCGCAGCTCGGTAAATTGTAAAGCCAACGCAAATTATTAAATCCGTGTACACAAAGATTCTAATAACGCCTGTCAGATGCAATCTCATGTTTAGAATCATTTGTTTGAACAAATAAATCTTTTAGATTACGTAAAGAAACTTCCATGTAAGTATAATCCTAACTATTCAGATAGTATTAAGAAACTTGCATTTAAGTATAATAAATATAATAACTAACTAATATTATAAATGCAAAAGTAAGTTTGTTACCTTTTCACACCTAAACCACTGAACCGATTTTGCATATACGTTGTTTGCATATATTCGGCATTTCATACCGAAAAAAAATTACTGTTAACACAACAATAACGTTCTTATGATATTATAGATGGCGCCAAGTCTTTTGAATCATGATTGATATTGAAATTCTTAACGCGAGCGAAGCCGGGAGTAAAAGCGAGTATTTTATAAAAGTAAGACTAGATATTTTCATTACATGTTTCAAATTATTTTTTGGATTCAAAATAATTGTCGTAACAATCAGCAAAAGTATATCGGCTACAAGGAATGCAAAGATTAATAAGTCTTGTGACACTCCATCCAACAACGATCTAGCAATCTTTCGTTTGCCTACGCTAATGGTAGACAAAATGTCTAGCATTTAATCTGTTACATGTTGTACATAGAAGATAACCTCTATGGATGCACAGGCACACCTGACACATAATACTCAAATCTCTAACCTCAATTAAAGTCCTAAAATCCGCAAAGCTTAATTTCTTTACACGTTCGAGGTCCCTCGGAAAGTCGTTTCGGCAAAGTAATTGCTTATGAGTGGAAGCGGATAAACGAAACGAGTTCCACTCTACCGAGACTCGTAAAATGGACTCATGGGCTTGCATTTAATTAATACAACTAGTAGAAGTACGTGAGAGCACATCGACTGAAATGGAATCATTCCTTTTGACCGCCGAACTGACTCTTCTCGTAGAAAAATTACCCAAATTACCACGTCCACATCAGCGTTTTACCGACCCAAAGCTAAGTGGAATTGCACTTCATGAATTCGGTAACTCTTTTCAAACGTTCCAACTTTTCGATTCGACTGTACACGTTCGTTCACATAAACGTATACTTTGACCAATGTAACCAGTTTTTTGTTTTCTACGTACAGTCGAGAACAGATGACACTTTGCCACGGAATTCTTTCCTATAATTAGTCTTATCTACTTCAGTTACTAATAGTAAATGATGGGGCAATGGCAAAGGAAAAGTTAAGGTCAATAGTCTTTAATTTAAAAACGGAACAAAAGGGACACAGATAATAGAAGAGGCAAGAGCACGATTACAGAACAGTGAAGTAGCACCAACTTTAGATATTATGGAGGAGCAAATAGTCCTTGTAGTGTGTCTGTATCATATACGTAGGTAAGTATTATTTGCGTTCAATGGTGTCAATTCTCTTGCACACGCTCTAAACTAATTTAGACTCACTATATCTCTTTCTAACTGAGAGCGCTAGAAAAGGATAAAAGATTTTTAATGCTGTCAAACTAGTCCATTTGCGTGATATGAACGAGAATTTAGTTGGCATGTCATAGAGGTCTCGTCTATTTTTACGTCAATATTGCAAGGACGTAGACTACCTAATTTGACAGCTCTAATATTATATTTCAATTTGCTGTCCTTTTTTATGATGTTTATTAGAAAGAGATATAGTTAGGCTAAAATAAGTTTAGCGGGTTGGTGTATGTCTTATCTCTACTAGCACTTCTTTCAAGTTTAACGCTTTGATTATATATATGTCTAGATAGAGTGTCGCGCTGTAAAAGCATCCAAAAAAATGTGCCAACTTTTTATACTGGTGTGCGTTGACAGCTACGTCTTACACAACACGACTGTCATTCTGTTTTCCTAGTGTGCGTGAATAATGATACCAGTTATTGAAATATTAAATTTTAAAAATTAAATTCCATAGTGAGAATAAATTTTAATCTAAATAAATATTCTCTAAGACGAAAATAATAAATGAATTAGAATTCAGATAAAATATAAACGTTTGTACGTTATGTTAGTTTATTTCGGAAACTTTTTGCCCAGTTTTGATGAAACTTTGAATGTACTTATATTAACCTCAACTATGTTACGATACTTACATAATTTCTTAATGGAAGACCCATTAATACTTTTCCCGACACACGAATTGAACCCAGGACCGTGTATTCCGTAGTCGCGCTTGCGACCGGTAAACCAACGAGGTTCATTGAAATTTTCAATGGCTGGCGCAATTCGTCTCGCAGCTTGTCATATTCGTCACAAATATTATTTAAGAAATTTAAATTCCCGTAAATAATACCCATCTAATTTAATTTTTTCAAAAAATTACACTTCCGCCATCACTAAGTATGTATTAAACTACTGGACCACATGGGAGTTTGAATTCATAAACTGGCAACACGGACGTCAAAGACAAAATGTCGGAAAAAATATTAATTTATTTTCGAAATATTTCAATGGCTTATTTTGCTGAAATGAATACAAAATAATGTTGTTTACCGATGATATGTGACTTTTTTTGTTTTTTTTTATCGATCTTTGTAATTTCTGCATATTTTAATGGCACAAATCGTCATTGTAAAAAAACATTTTTGCGATACAACTCGAGCATATCTCGTGACAGCGCAACTGACACTAAACGCGGCGAAGCGGTTTAGTGGCCAACAGTTGGTTACTAAATTTATCGACGCTTTTACAGCTTTGACTGTCTATCTAGACATATAAATAATCAAAGGTTTAACGGTTATTTGCGTTTAAATAAAAATTTTATACATTACAACAAAATCGATATCGGATTTTGCAGCTTTTTACACCCCGTTAACGTTTTAACGCGATTGTTGATTTGAACCATTTCATTAGCATAATTGAGCAATAATCATCAAGCGAGTGAAAAGACAAATGTACCAGATTTTTCATTACGATCAACTCTAGATAAGTCCGAACTTTTTTCTTGGGTCGTTGTCGGTATGCAAATTGCGAATTCATTAAATGATTGTACGTCCGTCTGGAGTTTTCCTTTTTTTCATGCTTGTTAAGAGTCTCTTGTTCGCTAACTTTGATAGAAGCAGGCCCGCCGCTAGCTGTTTCGTCGCCCGCGTGCAATACCAATTATATCTACGACTACTTACTCTTTAAGTTTGTCAAAAAAAGGATACCTAATTAATGTTTTAACAGATGTCCTATATGGCGGGGTCAACGTCATTCGGTCGATTTTTTTCCAGGCTATGACATTTCTTATTATACTTATGGTGGGATGGGTATTATGACAATGACTTAAATATGTGATGAGTCCCTCGATTTGCCGCCCCCCTGGGTGTGCCGCCCGCGTGCAGTGCACGCCTTGCACGCCCGCTTGCGGCGGGCCTGGATAGAAGCGTTTGGACGGTGTATTACAATAATGAAACTAAGAAAAAATTGCAAAATATACAGGCAGGACACCTGATGGTAAGTGATCACCGCCTCCTGCACTTTTAAAATAAAAAAAACAGCCTGTAACTGTTCCACTGCAGAGCAAAGTCTTCTTCTTATAAATAGAAGGATTGAGCATTAATCACCAAGCTAGCAAGTTAGCTCACTGCGTATTGGCAATTTCACACTCTTCAGTCTAGGTGTCGTCACGATGTTTTCAGAGGTGCATGCCTTGGTTTCAAACCGACCTTTGACTTGAACAATAGAGCTGTATAGCTGCCATCTCTGATACCCATATTCAACGGCTTCAACCATCGCATGGGCGATAAAAAAGCGCTTTAGAATAATAACTTTCGTGAGTCATACTAATATATAAATATTGATACGGCTTTACTCACGTATTGTTCTCGGGGAATGCCGGGGGAGTCCATTTTCAAGAGCGGGTGTATACGCGACGCCGCCGCTAGTCGCGAAACTAGTCGGGCATTCCCCGAGAACAATACGTGGGTAAAGCCGTATCAATATTTATATAAAAAAGCGCTTTATTAATGATCAAGAAACCAGCGAAGAAAAGCATTTATTTTTCTTTGCTTTCCTTTTTTCAAGCACTGAATCTAAAGAAAAATAAAGTCCTTTTCTGCAGAGCTGTACTTCAAACCGGAACACATCACGGACACCATCAAGGCCACAAAACTTCTAAGGCTTACTCATAAAGCGTTCATTTATCATCACTTGTAAGTACAAACGTTCAATCGTTCCCAATAAATGATTGATGTAACAAACTTTGAAGCAAAACGTTTTATCACTATTAAAAGTTTTTCTATCTAAATAGTCGTACATCTGACTCGATATCCATCATAAAAACTATGAGAAATCCACGTTAGAAGTCTTTGAAAATTCTGGTGAAAAAATATAAAAAGAAGTAAAGGATTTTCTCTTCGTTTTTGCAGTTTGCAGATGAAATCAAAATAAATATAAATCGATAAAAAAATAGGTTGGTTTTCTAAAATCTGAATTATTTTGATTAGAGAACTTAAAGAACTGTACAGAATCAATCGATTAAAAAAAACATTATTTGATTACGGAAATAAATATTTATGCTAATAATATCATTTTTTGATAAGAAAAAGGAAATACTGCCACGATCGATGACCTTGGTTTGGGATTGGGGATCAACGAGTAAAAATTTATCTAAGGATTGGAACTTTTGCTTAGGTACTAAAAATAGCATTGGAATGCAGTTTGTAGATCAAGAGTAAGCTCCAGTTACTCACGCTACGTTTGAAAGTACGAAGACAGATATTATAGCACAGAAATATTACTCGTATTTTAAAAAGAGGCGACACAAAACGCCTTTGGAGTGTTCCGTTATTGGATGAATACCAACGAGCAAATACCAACGACTAGAATATAAGCTAATACTGGGCAATAATCATTTTCTATTGGAAAATTCTTTGAGATGTTGGAAGCTGTTCAAACCGTCACATCACTCCACGAAATTGCATCTCCCTTCTAATTTGTATTCAAGAACATTTGCCCTCAAGTGTTATTTGTTCATAAGGCGAACGGTCTCACGCCCCGGTTCCGTCCAATAGACGTTTTAAATGATCTCTGACAGAAACGCCCGTTTCCTACAAATCACTGTCTCTGGCACGCTGGACCGAATGTGGGTGAATTATTCATTCATTATTCTTCTACTTTTTAAAATGGTACGTAGTTTTTGAAAGATAAAAATACGTCACAGGATTGCTTATGCATGAAAACATCTTTCCTTTGTTTAAAAATATCATCATAACGACATTTTAGCTGTTTTAAATTAAATTCGCTTAGAATGAGTTTTTTTTTAAATTATTATTATACTAGCTTAAAAATAAGATAGCGTTAAGTTAATAAAAAGATATTTGGATTTTCAATAATAAAGTAAGTATTTAATCTTTTATCGAGATGTCGCAACAGCTTTGCAATGAATCTTCTTCCATAAAATCTACATTAATAAAGTAAATGGTAAAGTTGTTAATGCTCAGCCGGCCGAAAAAAAGTAGACCAATCAACCGAAGTGCTCTGGAGTAGAAATGCAAAGAGCGAACAGGGAACAAAGGTAGCAGGACCATCTGTTGTTCTGTTGCAATAGGATTTAAACTATACATAATATATGTTTCTTCTTTATCGTGTAGTTGATGAACGACCTGGTGCCTGAGTTAAAACCGCCTATAGGCCACTGACATGGTTTGACACGTCGTTAAAAATTTCTTAGGTGTGCTGTGTTGTTTTCCGGCTCAAGAAAAAAGCGACAAATAGAAAGATCCGGAAGATAGGCAGCAGTATCTTGAATCTTCTCTGTGTAATAGCAATTATCTGCTACTGCAATTGCCAACCCGCTTGCTCAGTGGACTAATACTGGATGATGATGATGATGACACTGGTTTCCTCGCGAAGTTTACCCTCCGTCCCTCCGAGGTCCCTCACCGTTTTAGCAAGTGATAATTAAATTACATTACGCAGATAAATTCGAAAAGTCAGAGATGCGTGCCTGAGTTCCAATTTGCAACCTTTGTCTTGGCAGTACCACTAGGCTATCACTGTTAATATTATAATAAAAAGTATCATGTGCAAAGAGTAAAAAAAGTTAACCAAAAATTTCGAATAATTTCAACATTAAAACGAAATTGGTTTGTAATCTCCAAGTATTTTTTAAACCTAAATGGAGCAATTTCGTATAAAAATGAGAACGAAGACACTATTTTAATTGCTTTTGCGTAATAAAAAAAAAAGTTCAAGGAATTTTAGGAAATTAAGTAAGATTTTATTGTTTCTACAGCTAATGAGAGTATTTAATTTTAATTTAGGAGCCACGTGCTTACTGTCTTCGGTATAGTTCTTGTATTTTTGCGTAAATTGAGTTTTATTAAGTAACGTACAGTTGGCAAAAAAAAAGTCTGCAAAAATTGAGAGCGCCACTAGTGGATTTCAACTCAAAATTATAAGTTATTTTGTAAGTACTTATTTCTATGACAATTTTTTGTCATCAAATATAATCAAATGAATAATTTTTAAATTATTTTAGTACTTACTCACAAACTTAGTTTTTAAGATTTTTAGTTTCAACTGTCACCGCATCAGATTCTTTTTTGCCAAGCTGTTTAAACATCTTTTATATACATAAAAAAATCGTAACAAAGTAAAAACTGTACTATCGTGGACAAAGCCGGTGCACCACTCTTAAGGTTAGAATCGCTTGCACTCGGCGTCCGAACGTAGCGCAACGTAGCGCCCCTACGCACGTAGCATCGTTCAAAGCATTTTGATCGCAAAGTGGTACACCGGTCGTGTCCACGATAGTACATTAAATATTTTTCGAAAAAAGTAGTAATTGCTAGTCTTTGTGATAGTAAAAGTTTAAGGAGAAAAAGTTATCGAGTATAGAACAAAACAAAATGCATGAATCGGACTTTAGCTTGGCCAGTAAGAATTTCATCAACTTCTTCGAACGTCGAAAAAAAAAGTTTATTAAAAATGGCTTGTAAAAATTGTTGATTTATTTCGAGTTTTAAGCATCAGGTGCTATCTTTATAAATGAAAAATAAAAAACAGCGGTATAAAACGTAATTTATGATATCCATAGAATTGATGACGAGAGAAATATTTAAGTGCATGTACCTACATCTCATTTTTTACGTTCGGCTTAGCTTAGGGAAGATTGTTTTTTGAGGGTTCCGTACCTCAAAAAGAAAAAACGGAACCCTAATAAGATCGCTTTTAGCCCGTCTGCCTGGCGGTCGGTCTGGCCCTTTATCTCAGAAACGCGTAAAGGTGAAATTGAAGTGAAGAGTTGTAGTTGAAACCATATACTCAGGTCTAGAGTCCCTTGAAGCTGTGAAGTTTACGTAAAATAGATACGGCTGTTTATACCGCAAAAAAGTATATTTTGACACTCAAGGGAATCAAAATTTATCAGAGTACTTTCCGTTATCCTATAACCGTTACCTAACTATAAAATCGGGCAAGTAACATCGTCTTATACTACAAATACAGGGAAAATTCTAAAAACATTTGTAATTAAATCATTTAAAAAAATAGTCTTTATACGGAACCCTCAGTGGGCGAATCTGACTCACATTGCCCGGATTTTTCGCATTCAACTCCGACTTGCATTTGGCTATAGGCTTACTTATAGTTTTGTGAGCAGTAGATTAGGGTTTGGCTAAAATTATGAATAAAAATAAAATAAATTATAATACGTTAATACATTACATCACGCCTATATTTTTACAAAAGGCTTCTGTCTAGCCTGTTGTGTGTTACACAGTGTTTTACATTATGTTTTATCTGAAAATCTAAAACCCATCCCGAAAAGTCTATAATTATTAACTTTGACGGTCGTAAGTAGTAACTTTTAGAAATTAAATTATAATAATGAAAGTCAAAAGTAGCTTAAGTTCATTAAAATATGGAAGCAAAAATGATGAGTTATAAAGTTAATAATCAGCTATACAGAAGTTATTTAACACAATTTGTAAAGTTCTTAATGAGGATTATAATATTTTTATTATGCGTTGACGCACGCGAAACGTAGGTAGTGTAGGTACCTATTCGAAATTTGAATTAAATGTGGGAAGACAAAAAGACTATGAACAGGATTTTTGAGTTTTTAAACGGTTTTACCTGGCTTTACTTAGCTTTACCTGTTTAATAAACAGCAGATTGATCTGATATTTAGTACATAGCTTTAGTTTTGATGACAAAACCGTTTTACGTAAAAAAATATTTTTAATTAAGATATTATTTTAAATGCAGAAGAAAATTTGATAATTTTGACAGCATTACGAAAAGTTAGAGAGTAGATAGATTAAATAGATTTGTAGATAGAATAACTTGATTTAAAAATAAAACAAATTCGTTACATCGAATCAATATGTATATTTTGCACATCGAAGAGGATCAGAAATTTGTTTAGCAATCTAGAGTTTAATTAAAGAAAGAAAACTAGATTTTTCGCAAGAATAACGTTATATATATTCCAGAGGTCTAGACCAAGTCTAGAACCAATTTATTTTATTTCGCGCTTACAATTGTGTAGGTATCGTGGTTCGTGTGGTACGTATTTCCCACAGATATTCCGATACATTTTTAGTCGCAGACGCGAATTTGTCCATACATTTCTAAAGACTGTGACGCGTTGGCGATTGGAAATGTATGAAAAACACGCGCCTGCGCTGTATCCTCGCCTTACGTCTCTTCAGTGTGGCTTGCACCTTAGATATACCTACCAATGCTTACGGCATTGAAATAAGGAATCAATATGTGATTAGAGTGTACTGTGACGATAGGTTAAGGTGCAGGGCAGGGTAGACTCGGTTAACGAAGAGGTTTATCGATACCTACTAGATAAGTAGATACTGTTATTTCGTACGGCTATTGAGAGCAAAGGAGATCCAGTGCTTCCTCCTGCTTGTGACCTCCGACGCAAAAAAGGGGTTTGTTATAAGTTTGACGTGTCTGTACCTAGGCCTATGTATCTATGTGTCAATCTGTTTGTGGTATCGTAGCTCCCAAACAGATAAACCGATTTTGATTTAGTTCTTTTTATTTGAAATGTAACTTAACTTGATCTAGAGTATTGTTAGCTAAAAAAATGGAGATTTGGAGGGGGCTTTTAAATTTTTTATTTATAGTTAGATAGGTATTAAAAGTTTTATATAAATTTACTGAAAAAAGCGTAACGACGGGAAGAATGTTTTAAAGTCTTAACCCTGATTCGAATGAAGTCCGATAGATCATAGGATAGAATATTTTTTTTCTTAAGACTTTAAGACATGACATTTTTAGACAAGATTTTAATTATGTCTTCAAATTGACAGGTCGAATGATAAAATCGACTGTAGACGCCCCCTTAGAACTCTCACTCCGATATTAATATCTAGACCTCAACCTCTCTCAAACACGCACACTAAATTGCCACTAGAAAGCGATCTCTCTCCAAGTAATTATTACAGCGAACGGCTGTACTATCGCAGTTATTATCGTATTGGCTAATATTCGTGCCGTTGGAGATATAATCTCGGCCCATACGATCATTATTAGACCTTCGGAAACAAATCATGTCGTACGTGCTCCCGATAACGCAGAATAGTTATGGTAATGCTTGCAGCATAAAATATGAATTCGTTAGTACCTACAGTCATTCAAAACTCGTCAATAAACTTGTATCAGATTTGATATACTGCTTTATATGTGCTGTGATTATTCATCAGAGTGTATAAACCCCTTTTCCCCCCGTTTCCTTTAATATTGACTAGAAGTCGCCTGCGTGAAATTAAATTTTTACCCTATTTCTAATATTTTATAGCATTTAGGTATAACCATTCGTCAATAAATGCGCTTTAAACAGCAACACCAAACTTGAGCAAACTTTGTCCTCGAATTGAATATATTTCTTTAAAAGCTATTAAAGTGAGACTGGCTCTCGTGCCCATGACCGCAAACGTCAAGTGACGCTCTAAAAAAAATATAGATATCAAAATAATAGTAGTCGACCCTCACGCGCTTATTTTAACCCGATCACAGCGCTACCTACTAGATCCAATCGTGAATATAAATCATCCAGGGATCCACTCAAACCAACACAAAAAAAAAACAAAATAGGTCCAAGCCACTTTGAAGACATTTCGATGCGCGGACAAACATTTGTGGCAATTGATTTTTATTTATACATATAAATTAGCTTGATACTGAGCATAATTCACTTATTCAATAGTAGTAATAATCTTAACTAATTTGCTTTGTAACAACTTTCAATTTCGATTCCTTTTTTTATTTTCAATTTAATCAACGAAATGTTAAGCTTAAAGATTTAGTTGCGCATTTATCTGCATTAACACCAACAAATGTTCTCATATACATTCAAATAAACAAAAATGCGAAACTGTTTGGTGTAGAAATGAAATAAAATGCCCATAAAGTTGGTAATAATAGTCATATTTCATTGTAACAGCCCCCGACGGGCTCAGATTGAGGCGGTCGCGTGGACAAATCCCTGAAACTCGAAACAACTGAGACGTTTCACTGAAATACACAAATGTTATTGAAAACAGCGATACAAATGCTTCCTTACTTATTGTTAGAACAAGCCTTCGTTTTGACAGAAAACTTTACAAACAGTAATCTTCTTCTTCTCGTATCATTGACTCATACTCTTTTTTTTTCGACCAGTAACTTGCAACTTCGACAGCCCTTTCCATTGCCTCGTTAAAACTAATAGTAATTCATAAAATCAACAATAATTCAATGTTCAAACAATTGAAACAATAATTATAGTCGAAAGGCTATAAGTAAGTAAATAAGTATTAAATATAGTTTACGGAATACAATGCAAGTAATTCTTTGCTTCATTTTTTTGCCCCGAAGAATTTTGCCCTATAAGTATTGTGTGTGTAATTATACCCGGACCGAAACAAATAACTATCAATAATTACTCAAATGTTTGTGTAGGGAATCAAATCTGCGACACGAAATGCAGAATGCGAATCGCTTAACTGCTATGCCAATCGCAACAGACTCTATTTTTAATCTTCTCGTCTATTTCGTCTATATGAATGCATGAATTTTATCTATAAAGTTCTATCATTATTACCAAGTCTATAAGTCTACAAATAAATTAAACACTAAATCAACAGAATCTACACTAGCACAATAACATACTAAAGGTAAAACTCAATACAAAGGTAACACAATATTGACACAATTAATTCAATTGTAATCACGCTCGCATTTCATTGTGAAGAATCTGATAAATATTTAATTATCCGCAAAAATACACGTGTATTTCGGGCACAAAAATTTCATTACATGTCTAGATCAGAAAATATCTCATTACGTTATTTAATATCTTCGTATTGAAATGGAAAACGTCGTCATGGCATGGCAGGCAATCTATATGTACCCACTGACACAAATTATATTTACGCCTTACTTAATTCGCTTGCTTGAGATTGTCTGTGTATTTTATTTGTGAGACAAATTTACCAAATGTACAGATAAAGTTCTAACGTGATTTTGTAATGAACAGCTTATTTAATAGATTGAATTATTTATTTGTAAAGAATATGAATACTCACAGTTCGATTTAATAACAGCAGCAGAGCACAGGCCTCTACTCATACCAAGAAAGATCAAACATTTCTAATATAGCGAAATAATAGGTCTTACCTACAACTAATAAAGATATTCATCTTCACTAAATAGTATAAAACAAAGTCGCTTCCCGCGTCTGTCTGTCCCTATGTATGCTTAGATCTTTAAAACTACGCAACGGATTTTGATGCGGTTTTTTAATAGATAGAGTGATTCAAGAGGAAGGTTTATATGTACGAGTATAATACATGCATATTAGCGTAACCGTGCGAAGCCGGGCCGGATCGCTACATACATACATACATAGACTCACGCCTGTTTCCCAGAGGGGTAGGCAGAGACAACGGATTTCCACATTTCCGGATCGCTAGTTATTATTAAAATCCATGTTAGAAATGTACAATATCAGCTTTCAATTTTGTAAAATTGTGGGCTTATAGTAACCTAACGAGAGCTGAATTGATATTTGAATTCTGTTCATATCTGAGTATAAACGGTCCTGGGTCCTACATTCTATAAAAAATGGTACTTACCAGCTGTGCTGAACTGTGGGACACATACTATCTGTGTGCTTCTAACTAAATGAATCAAGTAGAGTATTCAATAGGTGTTAATTTTGAAATCATTGAAGGTTTATCATATTACACAATGACGTCTATACTTGTAAACGCATTTTAGGGTTCCGTAGTAAAACCAGAAACCCTTATAGTTTCTTCTTGTCCGTTGTCAATCACAGCATTTCGACTCGAAGACTATCAATAATAAAAAGCTACAAATCCAGCATTAATGTACATATCTATAACGCCAACAAAGTTAAAATAAAATATTAATAAAAAAATATTTAAGTGAACAAATAAATTTCTTATAGCAATAGAAAACATTATACCATCTTTTTTTATATATTTTTAAATAGATTTAAATAATTATTGAATTCGTTAGCATATTTTTTATTTCTTTTTAAATTAAGGACACTGAGCGTACTTCTAAAGGTCACGAGTATGAACTCATGACCTTTAGAAAGCGACCTATAGAATTAATTAATTTATTGCCATAAGAATATAATACTACAGTATTATTAACTGAGTACTTAAATAGTTGCCTCGTTGGTCTAGTGGTAGCAAGCGTGACTGCTGAGCCCGAGGTCCTAGATTCGATCCCCAGGTCGTGCAAAGAATTATTTGGTGTTTCCATTAGGAAATTCTGAGTAGCAGCACGGAGTCTGGAATTGTGCCCGGTTAATGGCGATAGGCTCGCCCCCTTTTACATATAACAATAGCGAAACGTGGGTGTACTGCATACACTTCTGCTTATCCTGCCTGCCTGCATACAACAATCTTATAGTATACAGCATACCCTAGCATATATAGTATACCCTATAGCATAGTAAACATGAAAACAATCAACTAAAGTTAGTAAATTAAAGTGAGATGACATTATTTCTATTAATAAATAAAAAAAACTGATTAAGATACATTGAGTCTAGATGCCAGTGGCCCTGATTAGCTACTGAAAGTACATTTCTAACTTTGTTTAATCCTTTTCATCATCTGTACACAAACTGGCATAACAAGAGTTCTAAACCCAAGTAGATATATATCGCACATACCACTTAGATTAAAGATAGGTAAAGTTTTGAGTCACTTGCAGGCAACTCCTAGCGAACTTCATCAAGTTAGCTCTACATTCCAGCTAGCTTTAAACTTTCTAACATATACACAAATAGCTTTTGCCCTCGGCTTTGCCCACAAGGAGGTCAAACCGGGATAAAAAGTATCTAACGTGTTAATCCAAACGTGGTATATCGGTGGGCCACGTTTCTAAATCCGTTCGATGGTTTACGCGTAATTATGTGAGAAACATCTTTACAAAGATTTCGTTAGTAAAGAGTAGGATTGCGATATTTTGATAATTTTAAACATGACTCCGACCATTCAAAGGATTAATTAATGAACCTCAACGGAGATTAGCCAACTATGAAGGAATACACACGTACATAATGATGCCCAGGTAAAGCGCATGACATTTTTTTGGAACTTTCATATGATTATCATCATATTATTATTTCTGTGTTCATTTTCATATTAAAGGTGGTTATTGCCGTATTATCCTGACATAAAATAAACCACCCGAAGCTTTTGCCAGATTCCTGAAAAATTAGACAATATTGCCTCACGACTTTGGGTGCTGAAATCATAAGAGATACTCATAACAATCCTCGTAACACAGGGGATTTACTTAAAAATTTCGTTCTTCAAAAACAAACTCCAAAAGAATTGGACCTAGCGAAGTCCCAATGACATAACAAGGAACAAATTAGACATTCATCATCAGACATCAAGCTTTATTCGTCAGAGTCGATGATTACGATATTAGGTAAACCTGTTAGATACGGAGACTACTGGTGGTTTTGGTTTAAACACAGACACTATATTGTTGACCAGTGAAGACCTTGACCTCACCAAGAGTAAGACAAAGCAAACCATACATTTATAGTCACAGATTCCCAAACGAAAAGAGTCGTGATAGCCTAGAGTAGTGATAGACAAGTCAGTGGTCTCGAGTGCGAACCCAAGGCCAGGCCAGTGCGGCCAGGGCGCACCTCTGACTTTTCGTAAGTTATGTGTTATCACTCTCCGTGCATCGGATAGCACGTTAAGCTGTTGGCCCCGGCTGTCAATTGTAGATCTTTGACAGTCGTTACGGGTAGTCAGAAGTCCGAAAGTCTGACCACCGGTCTTACCAAGGGGTATCGTGTAACCCAGTGTGTGGGTTGTGGAGGTCTGATAGGCAGTCGCTCCATGTAAAACACTGGTATTCAGCTGCATCCGGTAAGACTGGAAGCCGATCCCAAAATAGTTGGGAAAAGGCTAGGCAGATGATTTGATTCCCAAACGTACGCGTCACTCACCACAGGTGTAACATATATCAGTGGAATCGTAATATTCTTTTGTTCCACAGATTTAGCTTATAAATCTTCGGGGCGCGGCAGAAAAGTAGCGCTGTCCGAACTAAGTTATCTACGAGTGTTTTATGTAACATTTTCTTTGGAGGTATCTTGGAATAAGGATTTTGGTAAAGAGCCTCTGTTTTTAGTGTATTGTTTGTATACATTAGCAACAATAAACTGGAATGAATACAACTAAACATACAAGTCACCGAAATTTTGTGGCAATCGGACGAATGGTATAGAGGAACCTGTGCCGGCCAGCACATGAAGATCAGTTTATTCTTTTATTGTTTTTTTTTTTTTAATAGATTTGAATTACTCTAATATACATTTAAGCAGCTGTAAGACTGTTTAGTATTTTTTGTTACCGGAAGTATTCATCTCAACATTACCCCTTCACTTTTAACAACTACCATAATTCTATTACCGTACATTTTGGTGTAGTACTTGAACTATTAGTTCAGCGTTCAAACAAAACAAAACGGGTCAGGTATGTTTAAATTAAGCCGAGTGTTATAATTGGCTGAATATTGAACTCACAAAATTAGTAATCTAAATTTAACTAACTAAAGTTTAAGCTTATTTATTAATGTCCGAGTGTTTTGTTTGAATATCTGAATAAACTAAGATCCTCCTAAACCAATTTTGGTCACAGCGGCCAATCTTAACGGAGATTAGCAAACTACGCAGGAGATATTATAGTGCACAAATGTATGCGCAAACACAGGTGCACTCTCTATTCCCTGACTCACATAGTCCGATGAGACGGCAATCCGACACGACCGGAGAGTAATCAGGCCCAGGGCCAACTACATTACGTGCTTTCCAAAGGCACGGAGTAAGTGATAATTAATTTGTATTATAAATAAAATTAATTATCACTTACTCCGTGCCTCGTTACACAGAACTAACGAAAAGTCAGAGGGCGCACCTCTGACTTTGGTTCAGCCTTGGGTTCGAATATTCGAATAAACTATACTACTTACTCATATATAATAATCTCCTGACCGAATTTCGGTCACAGCGGCCAATCTCAACGGAGACTAGCCCATTACGCAGGAGATATTATAGTGCACAAGTGTGTGCGCAAACACAGGTGCACTCTCTATTCCCTCACTCTCATAGTCCGATGGGACGGCCTTCCGACACGATCGGAGAGAGATCAGGCGCAGGGCCAACAGCTTTACGTGCTTTCCGAGGCACGGAGTAAGTGATAATTAATTTATAAAACGCACATAACTTACGAAAAGTCAGAGGTGCGCGCCTTGGGTTCGAACCTGAGACCACTGACTTGCCAGTCAATGGTCACCACCACTAGGCTATCACGACTCATCATGTTACTCATATAATATGGGGTACAACAAGGCTCTTCGGGAAAAGTTTGTGAGTGAGTCCACTTCAAAATTCGGAAGTTTCTACTTCAAAGGAGCTCTCCATTACTATTAAAGTACGGACTTTCCCCAACAATAAATGGTACTTACGACAGTAAGATATCGTATACCTACACCTCTTCCAACTATGTTCTTGAGGTTTAGTCTACAAAGACAGAAGGGGTAATATCAAGTTCCTATTTGTATTATGCTTTTGTTTATGGATAGTTAGATACCATCTTCTCAAGTCGCATGGTCTCTAACAACATAATACGCTATCAGATGCTACGTTCAACTTGTTGTTGTCAGTTGTTATGGTTGATGATAATCTGGTGTCATCAGAATCTAAGCCACCCGTAGGCCTCTGACATCCTCCGACAGGTTATATACACCATCGAGAATTTTTTGAAGTGTGCTGGTTTCTTTAATTATTTTCCTTCACATTTTAAAACAATTGATAATTAATTTCTAATATGCACATTAATTTGGATCGGTTAGAACCTGCGATTGGCAGTCTAATTACGATCATTTCACTATTCTTTCTCTGCTACGTTCACTGAAGGACAACTTTCCAAATATGAAAACAATAGAAGACGACTCAGAAATAGGCGTAGAGTCATCTACGCCGCCGCGTAGCGTTCGTAGCTAGTGAGCTACGAACCGCGTAGTAGTAGTAACATTGATGCTCTTAGTGGCCAGTCAGGTACAGTCTAAGATCAAATAAAAAAGATCAAAAATTTTTTTTTTATTTGATCTGAGATTACAGTATACAAATTAATAAGTACATAAGAAAGTTAGATATTAAATTTCCTTTATTATCTGTAATACATTATTATACCAACAGAAAGAAATACAATGAAAAAAATCAATACAGTACGGTACGGTACGTACTTTTGTAGGCAAAATTGTCTACATTTCCTTTTCAAATAAAGACCTCATTACTTGCTTGTAAGTTCAGGATAATTGCCTCGTTGGCAAAGTTTTTATGGCTTAGTTTTGCAAACCTACCCTTTGGCTCTATTGCCAGTTACAATATTATAATAATCTGAGAATAAACTTGGATTTTTTCGGAATATTCTTTACCAGTAACGAACAAAAATATTTGATAAGTTCTCGTTAATGATTATACTTTAACTCGCATATTATTGTATAACTTCTACTCTTCTGAACGAAACTGATCATTTTGAATATTGTAATAATAACTTATGTAAATATTAAAATATTTTATGTTTTAATTTTTTATTATTTATCTTTTAAAATATTTTAAAATACACAGTGTAAGGGACATTGTCACGAAAACTTAAGATTCCCCAGTGATATTTAGTCTTGTATAATAACCCCTTTAAAAATATGAAATAATTATTTTCACTTAAAAGTACAATGTAAAAATAATTAAAAAGTGCTTCTGGTCAGCTGTTTCGCTAATAAAGTGCGCTCAGGGTCAACCTCTTACAGCTCACAGCGCTCGGGCCAGGACATTGTTGCTCTTTCGTTTCTAATTTACATAAAGAAACAACACATTCGTTCCGTTGAGTGCAAAAATAGCAATACAGAAAAAAAACTGACGATAATTTTTAACGCTTAGGAGTCTAGAACAATGTAGGTTCTGATTGCAATTAATACAGAAAAAAACTGACAAAACTTTCCAACGCGACGCTTAGAAGTCTATAATGATGTAGGTACTGAATCCATAGTTATAGTTTTCGTTATCATGTTTCTAAATAGAAATTTAAAAATAGTTGTGGTACAGTTGGTACAAAAGCGCATGGTGCACGTTTCATTCGCAACCTTTGCGCAATAAAAATTGGTTTCTCAAAAGTAAGCTTTGTAGATCAAGAGTAAGCTCCCAGTATATTCATATTAATTACGGTAAAGTTCAAGAGTAAGCTCCCAGAATCCATATTATGGTGAACATGTGAGTTATGAGTGAGTTATAATCATAATATACCTGTCTGTGTCCTTTCCGGAGAGTGAAAACGAGACAAAAATATTATATCTCACCAAAACTGTCGGTATTCGCTTTCTCGACATCTGTAATTGCGTCCTAAGCAGCCTTTGAGCCATTCCTTTGTTCGAACGGCAATGGCTTCCCCTCTTTATTGTTATTTCCATTGAAAACAATCCAGCAGGCCCCGACACTCTAATACATTATACAGTACTGTATAATAACCTTGTAAAATAATTTTCCATTTATTTTTATCCTAATTGACATATTAAGCAATGTTTGAAATTTTAAAATAAACCTTAAAATCTATACTTATAAAACAGTAACATATCTGACAAACAACCAGCAGCCTAAACTTCTTCCTTCTTCTTCTTTTGGAAATTCTACCCCTTATTTCTTTATTTAATAAATATAAGCAAATTTATTTAAAATATTAATTATTTATTTATTTACATGTAAAAAAATTACAAAAATATTTATTTATTTATTAAGCGGATTAAATAAGGAATGAAAAACCGGAAATCCACGCAGACAAAGGATCTACACCCTATGCGTGGGGTCCGCTGGCACCACCGCCCGTAGTTTAGGCACTAGCACGCAGGACCTGAAGTTAGGTAATAGATCTTGGAAGAACAAAGCAAAAAAATGTCCTCCAAGAAATAGATAGTTACCAGTTTGAATTCTTACATTGTTTTTTTTTATTATGAAAAAGGCTTTTGATTGTTTATGGTATGGTCTGCGCTTGAGCCTGGGTGAAGCTCACCTGCCTTTGCGATGTCTATTTTTGAAGAAATTGAAGAAATAAAGACGCCAGAAGGCAAGTTAGCGACTTATCTCATGGACTTATCCGACACAATAGAGCAAAAGGTTAAGCAAAGCCGTCTACAATATAATACATAAAGAGTACAACTAAGCATATAGGTAGAGATCAAGCTCACATCAAACCTCGGTTACACTATTCGGGGTTACTCCACAGAAGACTGACTGAGGACCTCTATTGTGCTGAGCTTTTAAATGCATATACATATACTGCAGGCTCTGTCAGATCTAGCTATCGCGTTAGACTAATTATTATAGGCTTGTCGCTAACAGAGTAAAGACGAAGATGATAAGATGCCTTTTTCTTAGATAGGCATACATTTTCGTTTTGCCTTTACTGTTTGTAAAATATAGATCGACTTCTGTCCTAAAGTCAACGGTGCTTTTCTGGGTTCAAACCTGGGCCCTTGATTTTGTATATCTATCTGATTTACCACTACTCCAACTTGTACCCAAGGAGGTTTTGTATATAACATCCTTGCTTGTACCACTACTCTTACTTTTACCATGCACTACTGTGCCGTTAATTGTACCTACCTGTAATTGTGCAAGTTTTGCGCAAACATTGTTTAGTTTAGATCTAAACTCTGAACAACATGATCAAACTTACACAGACAGCTGTTTGATAGACATTGCACTGTTGCACTTTATTGTTGTTATAATGAAGTATGTACCTATACTTAGAGAGGTACCTACTTATGCGATATCCAGTGCAGGAAGAAATAAAATGTAGGATCTTTCTTTAAAACTCATTTAGGCAAAAAAAAAAAATATTTTAAAAAATTGTAAAACAATAAAAATTCGCGAGCGACTGGGTCAGTGTGTTTGTTTCGGGAGACACGTGTTTGCGCTTGGGAACGTAATCACCGAAACGAATCATCAGGAAGCTCACAATTTTGATTAGGTACATGTAATCTATTAAAAACTTAACTTTAAACTCGATAAAGAATCTGTACAAATTCGGTAGGTACAGAAACTAAAACTTAGTTAGTTTCTGTACCTACCGAATTCAGAGTCCGAAAGTCAGAGGAATTTCACTTTGTTTATGTGTTGTTGACTACAGACTTCAGAGTGTGGAAGGTGGGGGGTTGACCTACCCCTTTAAAGTTAATGTGCCACTCTTTAACTTAAACTTCGTTTTTTAAAAATAAAAAAACAAAAAAGAAAGACTAGGTACTTAGTTTAATGTGCCACTCTTAACATAAACTTTAACGTTTTAAAAAAATTAAAAACAAAAAAAAAGACTGGTTTAAAACACTTAAAAGCTAGAAATAACACAAATATGATTGTTTTGAAGTTGGTGATACACCAACTTCAAAGCACCTTGGCTGTTGAGCCAAGGCGCTTAAGACTAACCAACCAACTCCAATATGAAAGTTTTTGTGTTATTTCCTAGTTTTTAGTACATACTTAGTAAAAAGGTTTTCTTGTAATAACATAAAAGACAAGCTTTTTGTGACATCTCAAAATTGTTTTCAAAGACAAACCGCTCGTCTTGTTTAAAAACATTTTACTTTTATAGAGACACCAGCACATAATGCTACTACAATCTGTCAAATTTCTTTAAAAGATTTTTAACCTTCTCTGCTAAAGTATTAGGTTTAAAGTTGATTGGGATTGGACAGTTTCGGGTAGCTTAATATATTAATTTAAATAAAAACAACCACTTCTTATTTTAGATATTTATTAAACAATACTCTACACTAGACAAATATATAACAATATAAAACCTACTTAGGTTTTGCTTGGACACTAGTTATCTTTGTTGGGTCAAATTTATAGGTTTTTTGTAAAGGTCCTTTTCCTGCTCGAGTAAAAATCATTTCATCTATTCTCTGCCTCTCGGCTAATTCTTTAGAAATTTTCATGTTTGTCCATGATTCTTTGGCTCCATCAATAAACCCTTTTTTCTTAATAGGTAGATTTTCTTGTGAATGTTTCATCAATTTAGGAATCTTGAAGTAGTCTCTTACTGCTGGCACTTTTAAAAACCCAACTTGTAACAGAGATATGAAGTTACTGGAACACCAGTAAACCAAGATTGCGCCTGGGAAGTTGATTGTGAATGGAATCATTATAATAGGGATGGCTCTGAGGAAGTACCTCATCATTTGCATGTTTTGTGCATCAAGACGGCCTCCATCCACACCAAGCTCTATAGTGGCCCACATTGTAGCACTAGTTATTAATGGTAGGATGAAAAATTGATCAGGTACAGTCAAATCAGCAAACCATGCTAATCCACCATAAGACATACTTTCTACTGGACAATTTGCCATACCCCTTAACCCCATAAAAAAGGATATGAATAATGGGGCTTGAGCTAAAGGCACCAACACATTCTTCAGTGGGTTTAAACCTTTTTCTTTCATAAAACCCATCATCTCTTGTGCGTAGCGAGCTGCTTCAAGTTGATTACCAGTTTGCCTAGCTTCTGTCATTTTCATTTGCAGCAGCTGAATTTCTGGCAGATTGTTGTTCATTATAGCAGTGTTTCTTTGTGACATAATGACAAGTGGAAACATAACAACTCGCACAAAAACTGTACCAATTAATATTGCTCCCCACCATGGTACATCCAATGAGATGTGTAAGTACTCTAGACAATTTTGAACTATGCCAACCGGGCCCCAGCCACCAAGGCCTATACTCGCAAATGTAGGCTCTCCATTAGCAGCCACAGTTTGTACAGCTTCAGTTAAATCTATTAGCGTCGAAGGATCTGGTACTGGCGGTGGTTCAGGTATACTTTCGACCAAGGTAGCTGTTTTGCCCGCATCGATTCCACCGGTAGAGGAAAACCTCACTGAGCCAGCAGAAGAAAATACGTAATAAACCTTTGCTTTTCTAACCTCGAAACACTTTTCAGAAAACAAATTTACAACAGAACTCCGTGGCCGTCCGTGGCGGCTGAGTAATTTAAACATTTTTACTTGCTGTTGCAATTGTATTCGGAAATAAATTAATTTTATTACAAATTACAGTATATTTTTGTTACGGCACATTTCTGACATTCGGTTCACAATACTCCATAATTCCATAATAAAAATTATCTGTGGACTGCCGACTGATAAAGAAATATGGAATAAATAATAATGTAAGCTGATATTCTCGATCTGCCTGCGATGATGGGCAGGCAGGCGGCATGCAGAAGACACGAAGTACTAAAAAAGTATTCTGTGCCAAATCTGTGAGTAGCCAGCCAATAATCACTAGCCGTCAATAATTATCTGTGCTAGAAAAGCTTATGTAATTGTCAAAGTCAAAATGTTCGGATGTCAAAACAACGTGGGATTCAAACGTCAAATGTAGTTTATTTGAGAAAGTTTAAGTTACTTAAAATAAGCTAAGTTCGTACATTAATGTGCTCATATTATTAAAACCATGGCTCACATTTCATATCCTTTCAAGAAAACAAACAAGGCTGTATATCAGAAGCCGGCTTCAGTGGTAACGGAGGATACAATATACTGGAAAAAGTTAGGAGTAAGTGCTATTTTCGTTTATTTACATTAAACATAGCATATTGACTAGAATATCACTAATGAATTTTAAAATTTCTAGTTACCTGTGTTAGTGAAGGAGTTTGGAGCTATAGATTATTTGGACTTCAGCCCTATAGAACCCTATTATTTTGCGGCAACATGTTCAGTGAGAGTGCAGGTTAGTTATAGTTTTTATTGGAAATAAGACAAAACAAAATAGAATCACTATAAAAGTTCAAAGATATACTTTTTTTTTCAATAAAGATCATACCTTTATAAATCTAATATTGTTTTCTTTTTATCGTTACACTAAGTTTAACTAAATATCTAAATCTTCAATATTTTAGGGTAGCTACACATAGACCATTCGGTTTGGTATTTTAGAAGAAATTTCATCTGGACTTCTAAAATACCGAACCGAATGTACCGAATCTATGTGTGGCTATGTGTGTAGCTACCCTTATAATTGGGTTATAGTCTTTAGTTGATTGATTAGAAAGTTAATGATATAATATATTGTGTATACTATATCTTGATTGATCATTTTGCAGGTTTATGATCCCATAACTAAAGTTGTTGCCAAGAACATAGGCAAATTTGTGGAAGCAGCTTATGGTGCATCTTTTAGAGGAGATGGAAGACTTTTGGTGGCTGGCAGTGAAGAAGCAGCGGTCAAACTGTTTGATGTCCAATCCAAAAATATTCTTAGAGTATTTACAGGACATACTGGACCTGTAAGTTGATGTTATGATAGATTATAATGTTGCATCAAGGGATATCTTGTTTTAAAATAATTTGTAAATAATTTCCCTGGTTTAACTTGTTGAGCAGGGTCTTGGATGCTGGGTGCTCTACTATTTTTTTTTTTATAAATTGTTTACGACTATTTGCATCAAAATAACAATCACAATAACATTTACAGGTCCACAGAACATTCTTCACAAAAGATCAAGTCAAAATCCTCAGTTACTCAGATGATAAATCTGTCTGTCTTTGGGACATAGCTACTGAGGAGAAAATTGCAAATTTTGCTGAACATACAGATTATGTAAGAGCAGGAGCCCCCAGTCCTATCTCACCAGACATTATCCTCTCTGGAAGTTATGATCACACAGTCAAACTCTATGACTGCAGGTCCAATGAAGTAGTTCTCACTGTCAACCATGGCAGTCCAGTAGAATCAACACTTTTCCTACCCTCAGGAGGCATATTCATAAGTGCTGGTGGAACAGAAATCAAAGTGTGGGACATCTTCAATGGTGGAAAACAACTAGCAAACATTTCCCAACATCATAAAACTGTTACTACTTTAAGACTGGCTAGCAACAATAGCAGACTGATGTCTGCATCATTAGACAGACATGTAAAGATATATGACATATCTACTTTCAAAGTTGTACACAACATTGATTTTCCTAATGCAGTATTGAGCATGGCTATATCTAAACATGATGACACTCTTGCAGTTGGTATGATTGATGGTATTATTTCAATACGAAAAAGGGAAAAGCCTGCAAAACAATCTGATGAGAAAAAAGGCTTATTTAAATTCGCCCCAGATCATGTTCAAACATCAATTTTGGAAGAAACACAAGAGAAAAGTAAAAAGGGACAATCCAAACATGCAAAAGGACCAGAATATGATAAATTTCTCAGGAAAATGGAGTTCACCAAAGCTCTTTCAGCTGTTCTAAAAACTTATGTATCTACTAAGTTCCCTGAAAGAACAGCTGCTTTAATTCAAGAGATGTTGAGAAGAAAAGTTCTTCATGTTGCAATGGATGGATTAAATGAAAAAGATATAGGAACTCTACTCAAATATTTTAAGAAAAATCTAGGCGAGACTAGATTTACTAGAGTTATAGTAGATGCAGCGAATGTTTTTGTAGACGTATTTGAGAGTCAGATAAAATTATTTTCAGAATTGAATTTGTGGCTGTACACATCATTAATGAAAGAGATAGAAGAAGAAATAGAAGTCTGTAAGAGAGTAAGTGAGTTAGAAGGTGCAATAAGCTTATTGATGGCTGGAGCACAAATTACAAATAGTAATGAGACAGTAGAATTAAATGATAGCTATGTACCCTCAGCTAAAGCGCAAAAGGAAATCGTAATTGATGTTTGATTACATGCATTGTTAAATCATAGAAGCGTAGTTTTTTTTTGGATCAACTCACACCGAGACGCGACGCGAGGCTCACGTTTAAAGATAGGGATATAATACAGAACTTTATTTACTACCTCAAAAGGTCCACATTTCTGTGAGAGGAATTGAATAAGGCCCGCGTGACGGGCGTCGCGAAACGCAGTGTGACTACTGCCCTCTAAGCATCGCGTCTCGGTGTAATATTTTTACAGCCGAAGGCAGAATTTTGAAATTCATCTCACCATGGCAAAAAAAAATCTGATGCAGTGACAGCTGGAACTAAATATAAAAATCTTAAAAGCTAAGTATACGAGTACTAATAAATCTTAAAAGTGAATCATTTGATGACAAATTTTTCATAGAAATATCAAAATTATAAGTACCAAAACCGCAAAACACTTGTAATTTTAATTGTAGTATTATATGTGAAGTGCGCTAGTGGCGCCTTCAATTTTTGCAGATTCTTTTTTGCCAAACCGGTATAATCTTCATAGCCGGTTTTGGTGCCTGGGTGGGTCGCCGGCGCGTATTGTGTAAATATGTATACTGTTATTCATTCCATATAAGTACAATATTGCAGTGATAGCCTAACGGTATGACCGTTGGACTGAAAATCCAAGGTCCGAAGGTTCGAACTCAAATTAATAAATATATCAGCCATCGCTTGCGTGAATTTGTCAATCATTGCCCTTCCTTGCCCTTTAACACACACATTACAACATCTTGTTCAAAGTTTATTGTGATATTAGTGACGAAAAAGGAAAAAGAGGGGTTCCTATTTTATTATAATCAAAATGATGACTGTCAAAAGTACCTTAGTGTTGGCTGTATAAGTACGTGCCTTCATCAACGAAATTTAGCAGTACAATGAAAGTAAAAAATATTGTCTATGGTTGCCCTGGTTGTTGTCGGACAAAATGACGTTTTGCAAAAGTCCTATGTAATTTATTTTTCAAGTGCACCCTGTGTTTTAAAAATATGATGTGATTATAAATGGAAACGCAATAAATCTATTAATAACATTATTTACGTAAAACCATGTATGACGTGTTCATGCTCAAATTGTTAACTGTAGCAATAAACTGTAAGTTCACTTCAAGGGTTTCATGTTATTGGAACATTTTTAATTTTTATTTTATCTACCTCTGTGTTATATAAACTGGTTTGTTTGTAAAAATACATAAATTCGTGCAATACATTTTGGTTAACCTTAAACGGTTAGCTTGTATGCTGTATATTTTTTTCTTGTAATTGTGACATTGGTGTGACCACGAGTTTTTATCGTAGGTACTTGTATGTAAAATTTTAAAACATGGATGAGCGGAAAGTAGCTGATTACTTTGTGATCGCTGGATTACCGGAGAAACCGGAATTACTTGATGATTGTGATTCTGGACACCTCAAGGGATACAGTACAAAAGCTCCAATCACTGATATAGGTAAGTGATATTTTGATTCATAATCTAATAAGAAGTTATTGTTTGTTGACAAAATTATTTCATAAGGTTTGAACTAACGTTTTGTTGGTAAAACTATGATTTTATTATGCACATAATTTAGATCTCTGATAACAATTGCTTGGAATTGTTTTAATGGTATTAGAATGTTTATGAAACATGCTGTTGATAAGTCTAATGCTATGGAACTTGCAAATTAAACTGTTCTAATACTTACAGTTGTGATCCCAATCCCAAAAATTATTTTCATCACAACTTGCCCAAATTGTTTATTCAAAATAATATTAAATATATTAAATTTTGCAATTAAATCAATCGTATAACAAAATATTAGGTATTTTATTTTATGTTTAGTAATAATTAAATATGACAATACATGTCTTAGTACAGGGCTGTCCAAACTATACACCTTCGCGGGCTAATTAAATTTCATACAAAAAGCTGGAGGGCCAGAAAAATATTTTCAGTTGCAAGACTGAAGATAAATAATTATACCAAGTATTGAGTACATGTTTTGACAACGAATAATATTATCCAAACTATTTGTGTCCAAAACTATTTTTAGATTAAAATGTGTGTCGCGGGCCGCATGAAAATTAGCCGCGGGCCGCGTGCGGCCCGCGGGCCTTGGTTTGGACAGCCCTGTCTTAGTATAATAATTATATCACTATAAATTATAAACATAATTATACACCCTCTTTCCCCTAAACTAGTGGTTCAAAATATACAAAATGCAAGTGAAAAGTAGATTGTTACTAACAGCTAGATACCTACTTCCTTATCTTTATTTTTAACTGTAAAATTTTAATATTTTATGTTTTTTAAATATTATAATCCATAAATCAATGTAATCCATCATAGTTATCTTAATTACAGAACATTTTTGTTTTCTTTTTTTTAAGTATAGATTGTGGAAAATCATGCACCCAACAATTTTTATCTTAAATGCAAAATGATAAATATTTCTGCTAAGTATTTGGTTTAACTGTCAACTTCTTATTTAAAGAAAAAAAAATTGGTGTTACAGCATAGTATAAAAAAATAGTATAAATTCCTAATTCCCAATTGTTCAAAAAAGGAATTTAGAGCTAGCTCATATTTTTAAAATAAAATAAAAATACACCAGGTTTCATCATACATTAGTATCATACATTTTCTATAAGTATAGGTAAATGGCATAAAAATATAGAATAATGGAATCCACATCCCAAATATATTTTTGAAGCAATGCATTTGTTATTCTTTATTATGCTACTACAACATTATTTTATTACATGTGTTAACTAATTTCATTCATAATACAAAGACATTAAAGTTTATACCTACTAGTGATAATAGACCAGACAAAGCATGCAAAAATGTGATGCAAAGCTTATTACCTAGTGGTAATAAGATGGCTATACATGTAATAATATTGGCCAGTCTTCTAGAATCAAAATTACACAATCCTGGCATGACACAATATGAAAATTTAATCATCAAAATTGTTGATATCTGTCCGCGACCACTAGGAAAGATATCATAATTCCAAATAAGTATTTGATGTGTGGGCTTCATCTAGGGTTTCCAACCATATTATATCTAACCATATTATAATTTATTAACATGCCTATTTCCCATGGGGGTAGGCAGAAACTACAGAGCGCCACCTGTTATAGTTCCTACATACTCCTTTTGTCTCGTCCACATTCATACATCTAGTCATAATTATAGTATTATACTTATATAGGTAGTTTCAATCATCAATAAAATTGTCTATTTTCCATCACTGAAACTAATAACAAACAAATTCCTTTTGTCATTAAAAAGTGGAGAAAATATGTTTTTTATAAAAATAAATAAATAACATTTTCTTTAAAATTAATATTTTTTTATTAGTGGAGTGCCGTAAGCTTTATACCTCGGAATCCAGGGCCAGTCAATGAATCTTTATAAAAACTTTGGGAATGTGTTTTTAATAGTCCTCAGATTAAAGTTAAAAAAAAAAATTTCACCGATCTCAATTTTTTTTTTTTCGGAATTTTCCTTTGGAATTTCCAATTATATTTAGTGGAGTGCCGTAAGACATAAAAATGGTAAAACCTCGGAATCCAGGGCCAGTCGATGAATCTTTATAAAAACTTTGTAAATGTGTTTTTAATATTGTACAGAAAAAAGTAAAATAATAATAATTGACCACTCTCGATTACAACAATTTTTATTAACCAATTTTAAAAAGGAGGAGGTTCTATGTTCAGCTGTATGTATTTTGATTTCTATGTTCACCGATATCTCAGTCAATTGTGAACCGATTTTGAAAATTCTTTTTTTCTTTGAAAGAGTATATTTCCAAGTTGGTCCCATAGAAATATTGTCATGATCTGATCATGGGCTTAGGAGATATGGAAAGGAACTCCTCGTAGGATAATAGCAGAATGGTCGTAACAAGTAATATTGGTTAGTTAATAAGCGCAGTCGATGGCTGACAAGTAATGAGGAAGAGGGGGGAGACGTGGTAACCCCCCCCCCGTATTATATCACTATCGAAGATTAAAAATATCGCGTGAGGTATCGTTTGAAAAGGTAGAGATCCCTGTTTGCCACCACTGCGGATTCGCTGTAGACACGGCATAGCACACTCTCGAGCAGTGTCCGGCTTGGAAGGTCCAACAGCGTGCCCTCGGCGCGACAATCCACCAACAGAGCATCTCGCTGTCGGCCGTAATGCGAGCTGTAGCCGATAGCGAGGAGGTCGTCTCGTACCGTACGTGCGTTACGGTCGTACGTGTGTGGACTTCCGGTAAGGCATAGGCCACAAAAAAAGAAAAAAGATATCGTTTAAAGGCTTTTCATAAGGATTTCAAATATTAGCCTCACAAACGACATCGAAAGGAACTAAAAAGCTTGAAATAACTTTAAAAAGTTTTGGAGTCAGTTCCAAGTCAAGTTCTAACTTCTTTTACCTTTTCATTAAGAACTTGCCTTGGAACCGACTCCACGTCGGTTTATTTTTTGAAAGTAGGTATTAAATATATATATAATATATTTTTCTTCACGATATCACGATATTAAGTGGTGTTTACCCCTCGTAATTTACCCCCCCCCCCCCAGAGAGGCTCATAATTATTTGAAATCCTTATGAGAAGACTTTTCAAACGATACCTCACGCGATATTTTTAATCTTCGATAGTGATATAGGTAAGGCGGGGGGGGGTTACCACATCTCCCCCCTCTTACTCATTACTTGTCAGCAGCCATCGACTGCACTTATTAACTAACCAATATTACTTGTTACGACCATTCTGCTATTATCCTACGAGGAGTTCCGTTCCATATCTCCTAAGTCCATGATCAGATCATGACAATATTTTTATAGAACAAACTTGGGAATATACTCTTTCAAAGAAAAAAAGAATTTTCAAAATCGGTTCACAATTGACTGAGATATCGGTGAACATATAAATCAAAATACATACAGCTGAACATAGAACTTCCTCCTTTTTAAAATTGGTTAAAAATAATTGTTGTAATCGAGATCGGTGAAATTTTTTTTTTTAACTTTACTCTGTACACTATTAAAAACACATTTCCAAAGTTTTTATGAAGATTCATCGACTGGCCCTGGATTCCGAGGTTTTACCATTTTTATGTCTTACGGCACTCCACTAAGCTTATTTTAAAATATACTATAGTCAACCATAAAAATGCTTAAAACCCTAACTCCACATGCAACTAGGAATTCATAGCATGGTGTTAAGGTCAATGAGGAAGTAATTAATTATTGAAATCCGACTACAAAGTATGGTGTGTAGTTAATTCTCTAGGTCACACATCAATTGTAATTTTGGTCATGTTGCATAAATATTTAACTTGCTAATAAGCTGAGCTATATTCTAGTCTAGTGCCGTATTAATGCTCATTAAGTTGCAGATATATGACTACCATTCAATATGTGTTCACAAGAATGGCTGAACACCATAAGGTCCTATTTAAGGATAAATCAGATACTAATAATTTTAACCAACCAATTTTTTAAATTAAAAATTTTTGATCATCATAAATAATCTTGTCAAAGCTAGAGCTTTTTACCAGAGACAAGAACTTACTGTTAAATACTTATAACACACAAATGTTTCTTGATGCAATCGAACCCGCAGATTTAGCCTGAGGTCAATTACTTAGCTATTGCACCGATTATGTCATATACATTTGAACAAGAACTGTATTATAACGTGATCTATGTGTACTACGTACTAGTATTTAGCATAGCAATGTGATGTATTGTCATGATTATAATGACAATGGTGTTATGCTATGGTACTTTATTACATTGTATCAATATCCCTATTTCATACTAGGAAATTCCAGAATGACTTGTCACAATCTAACGTTTGTGGTTAGGCGTCATGTTGCACCAAGTAAGTGATACTTAGAGCAAAGTCTGTGTTATTTAGTTATAAATAAATGTCTGCGTATTGTATTATTATTTGCACTAAGTTACGAACTTTACGAAGATAAGTAAATATACCAGGCAAGTGAGGCTGAAGAACTGAAACCTTACTTTGGTGATACTCTTATTTTTAAGGCCTGCAATAGTTCTGCATTGCTTCTGTTGTTGCAGGTGCCTATGGGTCCAATTACAGGTCCTTCTTTTCTATTGGGCACTGTGGGCTCAGGGCACCGAGGTCCATGGGGCCCTTAGTTTCTGCCAGATCTCGTACCGATAATCAATTATTACCGATTTACGTAATCCTTTCGCATATTGTTAATAATAAATAAGTATAAATAAACAACTGAATAAACCCCCGATAATGTTTTTTTTTGGCTAAGAACTCTAACGGTAGTTAAAAAGGCCTCTATCATCCAGGCCTAAGAGATGCGTGCTTAGGTTTCGAACCTACTTCCTTTGACTTAGCAGTTCAATGGTCATACCACTGGACTATCACTGCTTAAAAAAAATATTACAACTGTTTATTTAACTTGTCCAACATATATTTTGTACAACCATTAAATTACCTATACTAACCTACCTTGACCAAGTTGCGCCTAATTGTTTATGTATAACCAATTCATTGTGGTAGTACATGGATACTACAAGTGTATTAAATATGAAAATAAGTTAGTAGGTAATGTTAAATGTTATGTGAAAGTATACAAGTTCAATACGCTGGGTAATTGACATGTCGCCGTTCATTAGGATGAACGAAACAGGTTTTAGCTGCTTGTAGTAACTAGCACATTTCCCTTATCTAGAAAATGGACATCAACCTGATTTATTGTAAACTAATACATTGCTGCTATAAGCTTATTCAGACAAATATAAAAGCTTTTGCCCGCAACTTCGTCTGCTTAGGTAACGCACGGAAACTTTTTTAATGAGTAGGTATTCTTCAAATCCATATCGAAGCTTTGTAATATTTGTTTCAGATTGAACATAAAAACAATTAGTGAGGCTGAAATATTAAAGTGGCATAATTTCGCCTCAATCCTACTAATATTATTTAAGTCTGTTTGCAAAAACTACTGAACGGGTTTTGATCAAACTGTACCTACAGTAATAGGTATAGCTTATACTTACACCAGATAATCTGTTTGTGTGAGTGTGTCGTTTTCGAACGTTTGTACGTAGTTACCATACTGTATGATAATTATACTGTGGTATAAATCCAATTCCGATGTAGTACGTACTTTTTTATTTAGATAACATTTAAACTATTTAAAATTTAACTTTAAGATTACTTTGGTTTTTTGTTTTAAGTAAGCACCTACTACTTTATCTCTTCACCACCATATGATTGACCGGTAGAGAATGCCTAAGGCATTAAGTCCGCCAATGTAATTTTTTATGTAACATGAAGATTAAATAAATAAATAACAATCAACCACGAATTCTCGACATCCATATCTCTCTTTCGACCCCTCATAAATTGTTACTCTACAGTCTTGATTACTTGTCAAAGGGCCACGATCATTTAACCCCGTCTGCTACTCATTCTATTGACACCATTGATGTATCGAATGAACTGAGTGAGTTCGGTTCATTGCCACTTAAACCTCTAGATATTCTCGGGTCAACAAAGCAGCATTGTTTGTGTGACGTAAGGCCGTATGCGCATTCTTTTGGATATGAATAGTTAATTAGTCTGCCCGCCTTAGATAATGAATGTGTACATTACTTATTTACGCGGTTTGGTTGTACGCCCTTTATAGAAGAATTTTATTTTGAAGGAAAAAGGGAAGGGTATTAGATATTTGGCCAGAATATTTTGGATGGATGCATCGTAAAATTCGAGGGCTTATTTATTATTTATAAGCTCGTGAAAAATCTCGTTTTGCGGTGAGCCTTCATAACAACCGCATTTGGAAAAACGGGTTTTGTGCAGAAGGTTCCGTCAAGCACCTGCTCTTTTTCGACCGTTCGATACCTCGCAAGTCTTACCCAATCTAGTTATAAAGAATCAATTATAGTAATAATATGTTATTAGTGTTATTACAAATAAAGCAAGGTCATATTTAGAGGAACTAGAGCTCAACTGTTAGAAAGAAAAACAATAATGAAAGATGCTTGTAGTATAGCATTGTCAAGGCGACTAAGGCCTTCACTAAAGCCTTCACTAGGCCTTAAAACTATTGAATTTTCACATAAAACTTTCATTTAGCATTGAGATTTTTATATAAATTCTTCGTGTTGTATTTTTTCTCTGCAAGGTATTGCGTACAAATATGCAGGCTTACACGCAAGTTTGTTTACGTTTCAATTTAGTTGATTGATGTTCTTGTTTTTGTTACTCTGATAAACCCATAGAAATATTAATATTTTTGGATAAACTTATCTGTAAACATTCCTACGATGATGTATCCGACTAGTATTTTTTTATGATTTTAACAATAATTTTGTTCTTAATCAATATTAGGTAATCCTGGGTAATCCCAATCCCAAAATATGTAGATATTAGATAAATTTTAATTTTTTTTATAGTACCTAAATATAAGATTGGCCTCTGTTTCGTAGCTCAAGTGTAATTGCCAGACCAGAGAGATACGAAACAGTCTTCTTCTTATAGTGTGGACGAATAGCTTAGCTTTAAACTAATCATAGGTCTCAGACATGGCTTTTCACACTACCAAGAACATTTCTCAGGTTTGCTGGTTTCCTCATGAGTCGCGGTGTTGTATCTCAGGCTATGGTGTGTGCTTTAGGTTCGAACCACTAGGCTACCAGTCTGGCGTTTATGAAGTAATAAGTATGTATAGCCTGAGCTTTAGTAGCCTAGTGGTATGACCGTTGACATCACGTTCACTGACTCAAGTTCGAACCCAGTGCGCCATCTCTGACTTTAAGTTATGTGCGTAGATATTTTAAATTAATTTTTATCACTTCCTTACCTCGGAAAGCACGTAAACCCGAGGTCCTAGCATATTATTGTAATAACACAGTGTATTTTGGTTACAGGAGTAATATTCCCTGGTCTCGGTGAAGCACCACCCAACGGTTTCGAAGTCTTAGAGCTAACTCCGACAGGTTTACCCGCAGATCTGAACCATGGGTCCATGCGATCGCCAGAATGTTACCTCTGTATACGACGAGGCAGGGATCGGGCACCGCTCGTGGATATTGGTAAGTTTACTTTTATCGATCTTTCTCTGTATGAGAAGAGGCCTTTGCCCATGCAATAGGTCAGTTACAGTTACAGGTTACAGGCTTATTTGCTTTAATAAGAAGAGTACACAGGCGGATTTATTGCTATAGATAATCTCTATCATTTGACTTTAGCGTGATGTAGAGATAGAATGAGATGAAGATGATAGAACTCTCTCTATCACCTACATCGTAGTAGGAGTAGATGCTTAAAGGATTGTAAGGTATCCTATAGCCAATGTATCTAAAAATGTGTAAGGATAGCTACACATATAGTCGATTCGGCACATTCGGTTCGGTATTTCGATAGTTCGAAGAAGTCCCGATGAAATTTCTTCTAAAATAGGTACCGAACCGAATGTGCCGAATCGACTATGTGTGTAGCTCTACCCTAAAGCATTAGGAAGGTAACTACTCACATAAAACTAAAGAATCCTCTATTATTCAATCCCCTCCTACCTAGACTACCTCATGTGTATTTAAGTACCAATACCTACTTCTTACCTTGACAACTTTTTAAACAGATACATCTGCATTATACAAATGACGAGTAAATGACGATATACAATGTGTCTTATTATCCCTTTTTCAATACTTTATTCTTTATAAGGAGGATACTGCAAATTACCACAGCTTTGTGTATGTGACTTGTGTGCCACTAAGGAGGTTATGCCCAGGAGTTGAAACCGATAGACTGATTAATTTAATTTTAACCTTAAACTTGTGGAAAAAGACAAAATAAAAAGAAAACATTGAACGGTAGTATTAAATTCAAAATTCGAGTCTCTTGACAGTGTAAATCATACAAATTGTAATAGCTTTTAACTAGATTTACAAAGTTCAAGTTAGGTCGCCAAAAATTCGCATAAATCAATGTGTTTCGTGCACACGTTCTTGCCAATTTTGACTGTGTCTAGCTAGCTCTAATTATATCGAATCGTTTTTTAATAATTTGAAATCTGTGCATCAAATTGTGCATTTGCACAATTTGTACCTAATTTTAGAGTTTACTTTGCATGTGTTATGCGTACCAATAAAAATATATAGGTACCTATATTTTTTTTCAATATTTAAAAAATATACAATACATCATTATATTATTTGCTAACAATGCATTGTAAGTCACACAAAATTGGTAAAGTTAATTTAAGATATTGATCTAAACACTTAACCGCCTACATTCAACTAATCAAACCAATCACTAACAATAAACGAACCACGAGGATCTCGGAATAAGAACAAATTGGTATGTAGGTATTATTATTGTAATACTACAGTACAGTATATCACGTCCATAGTTAATTTTATTGGAAAATCGCACTACTTTATATTGACTCAAGGTGCAGAATGCTTAATTACTTATCACACTGATGTGTCGATTGTTAAAAATAACTATTGCTAACACATTGCTTATGCTAATATGGTCCTTATGTTTCTTCTGTATATTTAAAAAAAAGTAAACGAATTTAGGGTCAGTGTCATTGTATTAATGCAGTTAGACCTTATACCTACATACCTACAGAACTTACATACACTAGTATGTATAATGTAGGTATATGCTATAATGTGTAATCATCATCATCATCATCATTTCAGCCAAAAGACGTTTACTGCTGAACATGGGCCTCCCCCAATGACGTCCTCCAGATGAATGAATGTGTAATACCAGCTCAAAATTAAGGCTCTAATAATTATTATACACCTCCAGCCTTACAAATCTAAAAATATAAATGTCCATCAGGATATTAATTAACACTAATTAATTTCCGTCCACTTGGTTTCTACTGCACAAGTGTTCGTTGATTTCTACCTACTTTCATTATACATTATTAGGGATTGCAATTGCTGAATTTTTAAACATGCTGGATCCAGCATACAGTGCTGGATCCAGCGATGCGGATCCGCAAACGTATTAATTTCTATTGTTTAGTTTTGAGTTATAAAAGAGAGAAGGAGAAATTTAATAAACAAAAGCCAAGTGGTCAATTAGATTACGAAAAGGTCTTGAAAAATTTTATCTATGGTTTATGAGTATTTAATGACCCTAAAGCCTACCAGTGTAGAGGCCGAAAGGGCATTCTCAGCAGCTGGCTACATATGCAGTTCTGTGCAAAGCAGGTTGAGAGATAAGACTACCTAGATAAAATTTGTTTTCTAAGGTCTTACTTTCAGAGAATTCAAAAAAAGAAATAGTCAGACTCTCTTATCGTCAGATTTTAAACTGCCTAGAGAGAAGATTTTGGAGCTTCTTTTGATACAAAAAATTGATTGAAGATTAAAATAGTATTATTATGACGGTAATTTTTTAAAGTTAATTTTAAAAGAATTTGTAAGACTGATGGCTACTGATTAGCCATCCTATCATTAAACATAAAAGTAATAAGATATTGCTTACTTAGAAACATTATCTAAAATGTTATATGAGGTTATATGTTTGTTATTTAATTTTAAGTTACTGCTTTATTTATTTAAGTAACTTAAAATACAAATAAACAATACTAAATAAAACTATCTATATATACAAAACTAACTACCTTAAAAATAAATAAAGAAAAATAAAACCCTTAATCTAAAAGACCGCTACCAGTAGGCAACGTTCCCAAAATTTTAAGTTGATTCTTTTGATCTCAAATTATTAAGAAACCAAAGCAAATTGATATAAGATATCACCAAATGAATGAAAGATTTTATAGATTATCGTGAAGTACAAATCAATAAAAATAAGTCTTAAAAATGTTATCTTTTTATTTTCGTTCCACATTTTGCTGGATCCGCGCTGGATCCAGCTGGATTCAGGTCAATCCAGCAAGAATCCAGCTGGATTGAAAACGCCGCTGGATTGCAATCCCTATACATTATTCATTAACGGAAGCGTTGGTACTTCGATAACACTTAAATAAAAACCGATTATATAGGCAAAACAGGATTAATGCAGCATACTAATAACAAACGATTAGGTGTTTGTGTGCCTTTAGATACTTTTATGAAAAAGTGATGAAGGTGAGTCGTGATAGCCTAATAGTTTGACCGTTTGACTGGCAAGTCAGAGGTCTCAGGTTCGAACCCAAGGCGCGCACCTCTGTCTTTTTGTAAGTTATGTGCGTTTTATAAATTAATTATCACTCTCCGTGCCTCGGATAGCACGTTAAGCTGTTGGCCCCGGCTGTCAATTGTAGATCTTTGACAGTCGTTACGGGGTCTGACAACCAGTCTTACCAAGGGGTATCGTGTAACCCAGTATCTGGGTTGTGGAGAGCTGCATCCGGTAAGACTGGAAGCCGACCCCAACATAGTTGGGAAAAAAAGCTAGGCAGATGAGATACTTTAATGAAAAAATAATATTATAAAAATAGTTTATTTGCGTAGATACGCTTGATATAGTCATGAGCAAAATTGTGTAAGTCTACCTACATGTAGCGGAATTCAAGTTCTCTTCTAGAATATAGGTTAAATTTTAAAAAAATATACGACAAGTGGTGCATTTCTTTAAATAATTCGGCCAAGAGTTAAGCGTGTCCTTACCGTTTACTCAAAGTGAAGAATAGATTCAATTATATTATCATTAAAACCTAAACTACAACACAAAATACAAAAAAAAGTTTAAGTAAGTAAGTAGGTATATGATTTTTTTATTGCTTTTATTTTCTTTATTAGGTGTTTATCAGCCCTATTCCTATTTAGTCAGACGCTTATTGAATTCCTTAAAAATAAGGCTTATCGTCATGGAAATATATTATCAATTATCTGGTCTACCGCCCTGTCTTGAAAGCAATGTGACGTCACTCGGTCAAAACCTTTTACGTTTTCCACAAGATAAGATATACCCCAAGTTTTAGGTATAACTTCGACTCTTCAAGAAAAACTTTTCTTATGTAAACAATGTCATTATAATCAGGTCACTGATTCCTGTATTTCACACAAAATATTAGAAAACTCTGTTCAATATTTTTCTTATCTATTGTGACTGCGAAAAGAGGAAAGAAAGAAAAAGAAAAGAGCAGACCTAGGAAGAGATGGATGGATTGTGTGAAGGATGGTATGGCAAAAAAGGAAGGACCACTGAGATGCTGGGTGATAGAGATGTGTGGAAAAAGAGGACATACTGCGCCGACCCCTAATAAATTGGGAAAAGGGCAGGGAGTTGATGATGATGATGATGATGATGTGACTATGAGCAAATTAGTGTCTGAGTTTAAACCCCTTCTAAGCCTCTAACACGGCATTACAAGAGAACACTTCTCAACTGTGTTTGACTCTCCACGATGTTTTCCTTCACCGTTTTAAACAATTTATACAGTGTGCTGTAATATGACCTATGAGGTAGCAGTTTTGTATCAGATGCCATTATATAAAAATAGATAAAGCGTTCTTATCAGTCTAATAAACAGGTGATGTCATAATTAACAGAGCAAATCCATCAAATACGTGAAAAGTGGGTTAATTCTGTAAAAGATACAACGAGATATGTCATATTACAGCACTGATACCAATATTGATACGTTTGGTATGGATAGCAACTTAAGTTTTTTCAAGTTCTGTATTCATAATATGAGATTGCACATTACTTGAATACTGACAGATTTAGTGAGGCGTAATAGGTACATATACATACCTGTCTCTATCCTTTCGGCCGTGTTAAAACGAGGTAGTTATTTTTTGTCTTACAAAAAATGTCGGTATACAAATTTCCGCGGTTTGTATTCTCGGTGTACTGAGCATTTCATTCCAAAAGTAATTTTAAATTTTGGGTAGTATGACTGCTAGACTATCAAGTCAAAGGTCGTAGGTTCGAAACCCAGACACAAACCTCTGACTTTTCGGATTTATGTGCGTTTAGAAATTAATTATCACTTGCTAAAACGGAAAAGGAAACATCGTGAGGAAACTAGCACACCTGAGGGGTTTTTCAACGGTGTATTAAGCCGGCCAGTGCACGAACAGAATTGAAAAAAAAATGTTTTTGACTAACTTCAGTTGCTGACCGTGTTCTTAATATAAGACGTGCTCCTTTTGATAGGTATCGTTTACGACCACTCCGTACTTAATGCGTGATTCAATATTTTTTGCCCTGAACTTTTTGTTCAATGTTTTGTGAACTATATCGATGCTTTTGTCATTGATTTGGTATAGTATCGCTCTGTTGCCAAGGGACGTCTTATTATCTACCGTGATAAGATTGTTCGATTAAAATATTGTTCTATTGTCATACACCTTAGTGCAGTAACTTTGTCTTATAATTAAAATGTCAAACTTTCTTTCCGATTAAGTCAGTTGCTAGACAATTTTTTCCCTTTTGTAGATACGAAAAAATTCCCTAAACAAATATCTGTAGATGGTAGGTACTTATTAATATTGACCCATCAAACACTCAAAGGGCGAAGGTTTATCCAATTCTCCAAACATTTCCTATGATTCTGCGCGTCTTGTAAAGCGCAAGACACACAGAACAAAACGCCAGAACATAATTATGATGTGCAGTAGATATGTGTTTGTGAAGGACGTCTGCTAGAGATTCTAAAATACTTCTGGTAATGCTTGCTCTCCTACACCACGTTATTCCAGCTCCATACCCATGCCATATCACATCTGGCGCTGACATGACGCATAAGATTACATTAAATACAGCTGAAATTAACAATTGCAATTATTAAATGGATTAAAACAGTTTAAAATATCTTTCGCAGGTGTCATGTATGACGGCAAAGAGCGTCTTATGGCCGATGCTGAGATGGTCCTGGAATCAGCCGGAGGTCGCCTCGCTAATGTGAACAACTCGACTGCTAAAACGTTCATAACGTACCGACGGGCGCATACAGGGGCTCCTTGTAATGCGCTAGTGGTTGTCGACGTCTGTGTTATAGTTGCTAGCAAGGGAGAATGTCCACCGCATGCCTTTTGTATGATACCTAAGAATTTAAATAAAGGTAAGGGACTATCGTATCTCTTTTTGAAATTTCTATAACATTTTATCACTAATAATGAGCATAATGATAGATCGAAATGAACGCCGCGCTATGATCGTTGATGTCACCTTCCTGCATACACCACATGACGAGATCCTCGTAAAGGCCGAGAATAATAAACAGATCTAATATCCAGACTTGGCCCGCGAGGTTGTCGAAAAGTGGGATGTGCACTCAGCTGTCATTGTGCTGATAGTCATCACAGCCCACGGATATTCAAGAGCCTCGATCAACATCTTAAGAAGCTTTTGTTTGATGGCGGAACTCCTAAACACTCCATTATTATTCTGCTACTAAATAAAAATTGCTCCTGTTCATGTAGGTGTCCAATACAGGGAAAAAAATGCCGACCATTCTAGACAGTCCCACGTTAGAACCTGTGACAAATAGCGCTGAAATTGCTACGGAATAAGTCATCAAACAAAAAATAAATCTAAGAGTTTCTTCTTTTGTATCTGTCAAGGTTGTTGCTATGCTATTCTCATGAAGCATGTCGAAAGTAAAATTACGCCTAACATTGGGCTTATCTAAAATTATACCGTATTATGACATAATCACCGCAATTTTGTAGCGTTGAAATCGAAATCTTTTGAGACGATACGCGTAGGATTGTGATTTAACTTCTGCGCTTTGTGTAGCGGGTTCGATTCCCGCACGGCACATAATATCTGTGTAGTATTGTGGCGACGCGATGCTCGAATAATTAGGATTTTCTCGAGTGTATCGAGGGTATCTATAATTTACACATATTTAGACTTGAAAGTCAGCAGGTAGTCAAAATTCGACCGTATTTTTTTTATTTAATAAATTTTAGCTTTCTGCACTTCTTTGTGCTAACTTTTACTATGCCAAGTTTCACACTCTGTGCGCGTAATATTCTTAAAAAGGGATCCACAGTTTTCGAAGTGAATCGTTTAACTGCTGCGCCTATCGTGTCGTAAAGTTACAACTTTATATTTATGTTTCAGGTTTAATGGGCAGTGATGTGTTTCTCTGTTATAAGAAGTCAATGAACCGTCCACCACTAATTGCCTACAAACCCGATGTGCTATTCAGGTAAATATCACTATTTAATAATTTATTTATTTTCATGGTTGTTAAGGTGTTTGACATGTCTCAACAAATGTCCCATAATTTTCCCTCTTGTACAATGTACTATCGCGGACACCGAAAGGTGCACCACTTTACCATCAAAATGCTTTGAACGATGCTACGTGCGTAGTGGCGGGACTAGCGCTACGTTCGGACGCCGGGTGCAAGTGATTCTTACGTTTAGAATGGTGCACCGGCTTTGTCCATGATAGTACTTTACTCCCCCATTCGGCGAATATAAGAAGAAGATTGAATGGTTGATTGAATAGAATTAGGACAAGGGCAGGAAGATGATAATGATTGAAGGAAAGAAAAGAAGTCTTAGAATCTTCAAACAGTATTAAACAAAGCCTACTTCTTCTAAATTACGCTAGTACTAGAACTACTAGAGCATTTCTTCCGGAAGATTTATATATATAATTCAAACATAGTAGAAAAATCACTTTACGTGAGAAGCGTTGATATCTGCGAGTAAAATTGCTGTCACCAAAACCCTAACAAATTAAACTACAGGGTGACATTACTCTAAATTGAAAATATTTTATAAGAAAACAACACTCGAGCGGGACTTGACTTGATCTCTGGCATGCTGTGCCATCGCTTTACCAAGTTACCGAGTCCTACCCTACTATGCAAATACTGTACTATACATACATGTAAAAACTTACATAAATAATTACTCTCAATTTTTAAATTAACGAGTTATTTTCTGTGCCAAACATTTGATGAAAGCAGTTCAAAGTATTCTAGAATCGCATAAAATTCGGAATAGTTAAACAGGCACTAATTATAACTTTCCCAGCGTGCGTCATTAATTAACTTTGAGAAGTAACCGATGCTAATTATGTACGCAGTGTTTTTATCCGCTATTATTATTTATCGGTCAGTCTGGTGCATTTGTATTTGTTTGTGAAACTTTATTTTAATATTAAATAAAACTATCTAAAACATATAATATAGAAAACTTACTTACTAACCTTAAAAATTAAACAAAAAAAATCTTAATTTAATTGATTACGATTTGTAATTGTTTGTGGATTTATTGATTCGATCATATTTTTATTAACGCGATGCGAAGTGAATTAAAATTAGACATTTATGCAGAAAAAAAACTATGGCCGGGATTTGAACTTATGACCTGGTTAGAAACACTAAAAACTTAGCTATTTAAAATTGAGATGGTCATTGGTAAATATAGAAAAGGCAAAACTGTCGTTCCAAATAGGATACGTATTATTATCCTACATATTTTGCGGGAAGAGGCTAGCAATACATATGGAGTACATGACACAGTTAGAACACATGACGTCATCTATTCGAAGTGCCGTCTCTGTCGAACAGAGAAGGTTCAGACCCTTTTAACTCTGTATTTTTTTTGGAATATTAAAATGTTTTTTTTACTGACTATTTTATTTTTGAAAAGATTTAGGTTTGTTTTTTAGAATATTAAAATTATTTCTTTACTGACTATTTTATTTTTGAGAAGATTTAGGTTTTTTTTTAATAAAGGTAGTCAACATACCAATTTAATATTATTGTATAATTTTCAAGGTATCCAACGATAGAGCGGCGCAACTTGTCGTTCCCTACATCAGTACCTCTATTCTGTTTGCCGATGGGTGCAACTCTAGAACTATGGCCTAACAACGCGGCGATGCCTAAACCTGTATTCTCAACCTTCGTGCTCACTGTTGCTGATGCTACCTATAAGGTATGTATTTGGTTGAACTTATAAAATGTGTTTTCAACTCGAGAAAAAGTAATGAAGGTCCAATTTCACCATTCGTTTAAAACTAAAGAGTTTAATGAAACTAAGTACGCACCTACCTACCTACCCAACCCAACCAACTCAGTTAGACGCTTGAACCGAGTTTAACTTGAATTGATCGCGTTAAGTGGTAAAATCGGCTCTATGATCTGTATTCCAAATTATACAGTAGCTTAATGTTTTAATGCAACTTTAACAAATAATATCTTGAATATATTAAAGTAATGCAACCACGAAAACTTCAAAGCTTTCCAAAAGTAAGCGTTAAATAAAGACACGCGATAGTATTTGTTTAAAAGTTGTTTTATTATTACATAGTAGCTCTTCATTAAGCTATTAGCAAACGTCAATCGGCAGACGGCCCGTCTAAGTTTAGCATACATTTTTACATGTAAAAATCAGTTTGTGGATAGCCGCGTTCTGTCCTGTCCACCGATGACAGCCGGGCTTTAGCAGCATTTTGGCTGGCGATCATTTTGTCCTTGATGTTATTCCATTATATTAAATGGACCCCAGTGGCGATGCAATAATACATTTTACATTGTGTCTCGTTTGTGGGGCCTTAAATATTATTTCTATCACAGGTATACGGCTCAGCAGTAACATTCTACGAGAGCTACCCACACTCCCAGCTCACAGAATACCAGATGGAACAGTTAGGGTGGCGGGAAGGACTGTCACATAACACTCACTCGGTGCATGTTGTCAAATGTATCTGTTTATTATCGAGGTGGCCCTTCAGTGACACGTTTGAACGATGGCTGCTGTATATACTAGTAAGTTAATTAATTTACTTTAATCATTATTACTAGGCTATTTTACTACCGGCGACGGAAGTCCGCAGCGGGTTTGCGGAAGTAATACTTTTGGAGATACCGCGTTCCCGTCACTATGCGGATGAAATGTGACACAGAGAGGTTTTAGTCGGTATGCCGACTGCCCACTGTCTCTAGGCCGGAGAACCCGACATAACCATCTCGGATCCCTGAACGGGACGGTATGCATAAGGCGCATTTCCCCTTCTGCGAAAAAAAAGGTTATTTTACTACTCATCTTTATCCTAAATGGCGGTTGACCCTTCATCGATTTTATCCGTATGTATATGAAGAACATACTTATGTTTATAAAGATATTTGTTTTACCATAGGTGCATGGTTAGTACATGTCGGTAAATCATACCTATTATAAAGTAAAAATTCATAGTGCAGAGCAATGTTTTATATATTTTATAACTTTTTTGGAAGCTATCTCTAAAGCTTAAATTTTTGTAGAATGAAAAATTCGAATATTAACTGGGTTTGAACTTGCCACTCACTACTTCAAACCTCCAGCCGCTCTGACAACTGAGCTATTCGCGATTCCGCTCATGTTTCATTTATGTCATACTTATTTTCATTTTTTTCTTTTTAGGAAATGTCATGGAGTCAAGAACCGTTAAATATACCAATTGAAAGGTATATAACACATTTGTTAGAAGAAGTACCTTTTCCTGAACCAAGGATATTGTTACAAGTATGTTTGTCCTTATATTTTGTGTTAATCAGGATAATTACAAAGTATGTAATTAATTATACCCCATGGTTGTCCTGGCTTATTTTTTTTTAATTCAGAGTTGGCCAATTTTACCCATCTCTGCAAGTTTTAAAGACGAATAAAAGTATAAAATCTGCAATCACTCGTCAGGCTATAATCGGATGAGCTGCGTAATGATTACATACTAAGATTAGAGTAATTCCCATATTAGCTCTTTTTAATTTATTCAGGAATCTCACTTTTTTTTAAAACTAGCGACAGCAAAGACTAAAGCTAGCAATTAATGTTTTGTCTGCTAATCTTTACATGTCGTGGTTCTAACATAAGAATTTAAATTCCAGTTATCACCCACAAACCAACACGACCGTGTAATAGTGACGCGTCGTGACGACCAGCCACTCGTGCGCAGCGGAGCGAGCTTCAGACAGTTACTACTCAACTTAGGACCCGACAACTGCTTACTGGTGCTAGCGTTAGCTATCACCGAACAGAAAGTACTTATACACTCGCTCAGGTGAGAAGATATTTATGATTTAGGACGAGGACGCATTGGTCAAACGTTTGCTACGCGACACGATCAATTATTTGAAAGGCAATCGACATTTTGATATCCTCGACACACCCATAAGGATATAAGATTTTTTTTTGTGGAATCGCCGTCGCGTAGTAATCGCTTTTGCGGTGCGTTTGAGACCTGTCTGTTCTAAATTTCTAATCTACTTAATAAAATTGCGAAATTGCGTTAATGTCGAAACTAATTGTACATTTTAAAAAAATGGTTTTTCATAGTGAAATTTTACTTTTTAATATCCTGAACACTTAATATACCCTCCTAATAATATCAACATAGATTATAATATGGTTTTAAGAACTAGTGAAAATTTATTGTAATTTTTCTCAGGCCTGACACACTAACAGCTGTTTCGGAAGCAGTATCAAGTCTCTTGTTCCCGTTCAAATGGCAATGCCCTTACATACCCTTATGTCCATTAGGTAAGTTATTTTTTTAGAAAAGTAAGGTATTTTTTATAGAATGTAAAAAAAAGAGTCAAAACTCAAATTGGCTGGTGGTACGAAACTTGGAAGCTAGTGGTTGATTATTGAAATAGCCTATATACATGATCAGCTGTCGTCCGCGACTTTGTTGTGTTGTAGTTCGAAACCCAGGCACGTACCTCTGACTTTCGTATTCATCTGCGTATTAGATATTATTGATCACTTACTAAAACGGTGAAGGAAAAACATAGTGAGGAAACCAGCACACCTGAGAGATTTTTCAATGGTGTATAAAGCCATGTCAGAGGCCTACGGGCTGTTTTAAACTCTAACACCAGGTTATTCAACCATACGATAAGAAGAAGATCCCAAAACATTGTTTTAAGTATATTTTTTTGTATCTCCTTCTAAATAATGCTTGTAACATTTTAGGTTTAGCGGAAGTATTACACGCTCCATTACCGTATCTCATAGGCGTTGACTCGAGATTCTTTGATCTATACGAACCCCCACCAGACGTGACCTGTGTTGATTTAGACACCAATAATATTACAGTAAGTATAATCTATGAAATTTTACGAATAGCTTAGTATAGCGACTGGGGGCTTCAAATCCCACTCGTAACGATATATTTTTTTTTAATTTTTGAACTTTAAACAATATTTCTTTCAGATATGTGAATCACAACGGCATATATCACTCAAATTATTACCGAAACGACAAGCAAGAACACTAAGGCATACGTTAGATTTACTCTACGTAAATATTAGACCAGGTAAATGTAATACTAACATTTTTATTACAAGATGTAGCAAAAGAGATCATTCTCCAATACTCATAAGCCATTAGAGTCAATTATAACTACGACGTAACCCTAATTTCCTAACTAATATTATAAATGCAAAAGTAAGTTTGTTTGTTACCTTTTCACGCCTAAATCATTGAGCCGATCATCCTGAAATTTTGCATTATATACGTTGTCAGGACATAAACGGACATAAGGTACTTTTCATCCCGAAAAAAATACTGTTCCTAAAGAAAACAACAGTAACTTTCTTATTATAATAGATGGCGCCACGTATCTTTTGAATCATTATTGAATTTTAAATTCGAAATAAGCTAATAACTAATAATTGTTAGCTATTCTTAAACGAATTCATTAGCTTATTCTTCATTATAGCCTCACCAGTCCATCATGCAAGTGAAGCTAAATACAATGGAGAACCAACAACAAGTTTAGACAGAGATTTTCAAAAGAGGAAAAAAGAGGTATGTTGTAATGTAAGGTTGTATCGCGCATACTCGCTACCTATCTACATAAATATCAGCGCTGCAGTTTTTAGTTGCAGCTTATTCTGAGATAGAGTCCGTTTTTTGATCTCGCACGACCTACAAAAAAATATTAATAAAATAAAAATATCAATAAATAATTGTTTGCGTTTAATTTCATAAAATCATCAAATATTTAAATAATTAGAATCGAAATACAAAACATTATATCGTGTAAATTTAGCTCATTTGAAATGAATAAATCCCGTCACAGACGATGAATAAAATACTATAATATTTTTTATTAAGATAATAGTATAAGCTACATTTCGCATAACGCCAGCCATACATTTGAATGAAGCATCACACTCGACGAAGATTGTATATATTCATCTTATGATTTATTAAGTTATTTTATTTTAATATAACATGTATTATAGTATCTGTACCGTCCCGGCTTTAATAAACGAATGATAATATCCCTTTTTTCAGCAAGCCTTAGAGTTAAAAATTCAAGAAGCATTCTTACGTTTCATGGCGATGACGTTACAAGGGTATCGCAACTATCTCATACCCATCACAAAGGCTCCCACTGTGGGGACCACGGACCCACATGCTTTGTTTCATATGGACGCGTTTCTACGATCGAGGGATAAGGTAGGTGAAGAAATATAAGTTACATACATACATTAGTTTGTAGGAATGAAAACGGTGTCTTCAAGACATGATCGTCTTTCTCAAGTGGGTCGCGACAATTTTTTTCGCAACGATTTATTTTCGCAGAGCGCGCTTAGCCCTTAAAAAGTTTAAAAATGAGGCGACATGTGTAAAAAAAGAACCAATTTTGACAATTAATGTCGAAGTTATAAATTTTCTGTATGGCTCAGAAGTGAAACGAGTTACCTCAACTTTACCGGCTTATGATGTCATAGTGTAGTCTCTGTCTAGTAAATAATATTTTTAACTTAATTGTATGTGGAATACTTCATTCTTAATTCACTTAATTTGAGACAAGAAAGAAACATTAAGGCAAAAGTACATGCACAAAGTAGAGCTTAACTCAATACTGAGTTCTGTTTCAGCAAACCTTTAAGTGATAGAGAAGTGGGGGGAGACTTCAGTAATTATTTTTTCACTATAAATTAAAAAGATTCTGGAATCTTTGAGATTCTAATATTATTAATTTTGAAAAATAAAATAAGCTTGAAAAATAAAAAAATCTCAAAATTACAGACACATCAACGCTTCTACGGTCTAATGATGCGCACGCAAATGTTCACTCGCTTCATAGAAGAGCGTTCATTTGTGTACGAGCCGGATCAAGGACTGACATTCTTCGACGAGTGCATAGAACGGGTGGCGGCCGGTGACGAACAGTTATTAGGAATGGACACTAGTAACGCGTCCGAAAGGACCGCATTTGTGCTGCCTCCGGACCCGCCTGATCCTGGTAAGACCTTTCTACGAAGGTATCTACTCGGTACTGAGTGACGTCATCATAATGAGTCTGGCTCTGGCTTTGTATAGTCCGACAGTGCTTGATAGCGCCACCTTGTATCACATGAATAACGAGCATAAAAGTGGGCGAGGATATAACCACAATATAATAATCATTCAGTATGGTAACTACGTAGAAACGCTCGAAACGGCACATTCACACAAACATGCGTAATATTGCGTAACGACGATACTCGTAAGCGAGCGTCGCGGTACTCGCAGTTGCGCATGTTTGTGTGAGTGTGCCGTTTTCGAGCGTTTGTACATAGTTACCATACTGTAGGATTATTATACTGTGATGTAACGCCCTTTTCGTACCGCGGAGTGAAATTCATACTATAGGTAAATCCGATTTCGATATATCTTGGCTTATGGTCCGTGGTTATGACGAGTGGCCAAGTACTCATCTCTCATGAAACTTTTTAAAAGGTCAAAATAGATTAACGAAACGTGTTTGCCTTATACCCATAAAGTATTCAAGAAAATATAGAGTGATAACGTCAACCACATTGCCTTGTGCGGAGCGAAAATAGGTCTCACCATACAAATGTTAAAATGTCATTTTTTCAAATTATGTTTTCTAGACGTTTTTCAAAATTTAACTCAGCAGTTAACCATGATATAAGCTAAAATGTAACTTTTTCGCTCGTGGAGCCTAGTTGAACCGCAGTCGATCGAGGTATGATCGCAAACGGAGCTCGTGTCGCGGCTGCGTTGTTCATACCCGTGCTCACGGTTCATACTTCTATAGGATTGCTCTATATTTTCTTATATACTCTAAGCTTATACTCCACTTTGTACTGCAGAGTCGACGTACAAGTACAGTAGTTTCGAGCTGGACGCGGAGGTGATGTCGTGGTGCGGCGGGCGGGCTCGCGCTGCTAAACTACACGCGTTACCGCCGCAGGCGCTGCACTCCGCCGAGTCGCTGACCGACGCCGAGCCCATGGCGCGCCGCACCAAGCACGAGATAGCGGCCGCGCAGAGGTAACTACCCACTTATACAGGGTTATTTGTAAAACACCAGCATCCTTAAAAGGGGTCATTAAACTCATCATTATGAACAACTTTTACTATGGGACCAACCCTGAAATCGCAAAAAAAATCTGCTGTTCCATACATTTTGTTGAGTCATGTGAACATAAATTTATGGAACAGCTGATTTTTGCCAGGATTACTTGCCTTGGCTGAGGCTGATTACTGACATTTTCAGATCTTTTTAGTCCGCGGTAAGCAAAGTTAAAACTGTGTTTAATATTACAAATGTTTCCAGGCTAGCCCGCAAAGCAAGTCTATCAGCGGAAGCATGGGCGAAGTGTTTGCTAGGCGCATGTTACTCGCTGTATTTCTTGTCTCTGCCGTGTCGCATGACGCTGAGTAGAGGGAAGGAGCACGCTACATTGAGAGCCGCCTTCGAGCTGTTAGAACGAGCTACCAAGTTAAAAGTTCCTTGTGATGAGGTCAGTATCTTGTTATTGATATTGTGATCATCGTATCTTCATTTTGATTATTTAGATGGACCACGCTGATATACACACCTGACGTTTCGAGTGCTTTGCGAAATTGCAGCACTCGTGGTCGCAGGCAGAAACGTCAGGTGTGTTGTGAAAAATAAACATTCTACGCGAGTTATCCGTTAAAAGTTATTTTATTATGTTAAACATTCGCGAAAGTTTGAGACTATAATTACTCCTGTATTTTCTCATTCATTTCATTTCTCACTCATTATTCTCTCAAATTTTCTCGTACAGGTTTGTTACAGAGTGATGATGCAGCTTTGTGGCAATCATTCGCTGCCAGTTTTAGCGGTGCAGCTGCTGTTTCTAATGAAACGCGCCGGCTTGCAACCTAATGCCTTAACTTATGGGTACTACAACCGATGCGTGCTCGAAGCTACGTGGCCGAAGGATATGCCTAGGTATGTGTAAAAATCTTTAAAATAAAATTGCTTTATAACGTTGTAAGGGTGTTAGTATTATTAACTGACTTAAAAAAAGGAGTAGGTTCTCAATTCGTCGGAATGTTTCATTTTTTTGCCCAACACACTTTATAGATTCTTCGAAGAGGTAAAATGTAACCTCAATCGGCTTAAACGTCATCAAATAATAATGTGATGATTTTGCTTTCATTAATTACTAACTTGGCGGCTAGTATTTTCTGATTCCGTTCAAAATAAATACATGACGGGTCAATATAAGACCTCTTTTGTGTTACTTACAGCTGCAGCGACCAAAATGGTTGTTGGACTTCGTCCTTATTATAGTTTATTGTCCTCAGCGGAGCTCAGTTGTTGTGGAATAAGCTGCGCATAGCGGTGGTGGGCGCCGCACTGTTCCGCAAGGCGGGCGCGCAGCGAGCCGGCCGGACCATGCTCAACTCCACGTCTGCTGGAAGTTCGTATACCTATATTATAAGCACCACTTCCCAGAGACAAAAATGTCTGAATATTTTAGAAGTGCTCCTTTTCTCCTTGATTTTCAAATATGCAATCCTCAAGATGGACCTTGAATAACTTCAAATCCTACTTGCATTCTAAATGTTCCTTCTACGAAGGGCCTTTAAAAAGTTTCCAATATGATGAGGTAGTGGGGAAACTATATTCGTCATTGTAAAGTTCATGCACAAATTAGGTCAGAGTCATCATCGAGTAATGTAAGCAAACAACCAATCCTGAATTATAAACAATTAATAGAGTGACAAATTGTCTAATTATCCCGTTATTGCTACTAGATGGCGCCATTTCCATTCCATCCACATCGATTTAACGTTTACGCGATCGAATAGGTAGAACTCGCACTTGACATTCTAGCATGGCCTGACATTGTTGTACACTTCGTTGGTAGCAACTCAGATATATTATGCTGTATCCTCACTATATTTTCTTCGTATCACAAGGCTAGTAAAACTCTACATTGTAGTGTTGTATGAACGGTGTCGTATACCTACAGGCAGCAGTACTCTCCCACGCGTTCGCTCAGCGGCCGCAGTGGGCGAGGGCGCGGAGCTCGCGGGACTGGCCACGCTGGCCGCCTGCGAACCCGCACATAGCCGGACCAGTTTAGATTCAGGTATGTCAGCAAAAAGATTATCCTACAACACTGATGACTTATCAATAGAGTACTTGTTTTTACCCGAGTCACAAACTTAATAATAGATTCACGCCTGTATTCCTCAGAGAGGGTACGCTGAGTTGTTTCGCCGGCTTTGTTATAAGTCCCATTATTACTTGGCTTATATTAACAAATATATCTTAAATGTTATGTTTATATACCGGGTGTAAGGGAAACGCTTCCGAAAACGAAGACAGGTGATAGTACTAGTGATTACTGATACGTTACCACAAAAAAAAAAACAAAAAAAAATTACATTTTTTTTCTTTTTTTTTCGCTTTTTTCATGCAACATCAGCTTCGGGCAGTTAAATAAAACTATTTTTGCAAAAAACCCCATCAAAATCCTTAATTTTTTAAAGGTTGCAATGTATTGCAAATAAAAAATCAGCTGTGCTGCGCTGGGGTCAACGCACGTACGTTCCGACTGGCACCACACTGGCACGGCCGCGCGCGGCCGCGTAGCGAGCGCAAGTTAGGTAGTTTCTGTTTCCCGCCGAAAATACCAGCAGAAGTAGGTAGTAGTGAATCAGTGCTAGTGTAAAAGCATACCGCTTCCTACTTTCTTATTACCTACATACCTACGTGCCTTTAATTTAGGTTCAATCAATCGAAAGTTATTAAATGTAGGTACCTTAAATACCTTAAGTAATCTCTGTAATCGATAAAAAAATTACAAAAATCACCTCAGCTAATTTTAGCAAAGGAAATGTAAGACATTACGTAACATTTAAGTACGTAGGTACAATACTTAAAAATAATAATTGAATCATTACACTTTGCCACAAACCATTTACAAAAAATACAAACGAAAATAGCTACCTAAATTAACTCGTGAGTTTTTTAAAGACTTTTTAAAGTTTATTCAAACGATGAAATGTCGATAATAAAGATACAATTCATTAAAATCCTAAATAATTTTATCCTAAGTTTTGCACATGATCGCTCGCTGCTATCCTGCTCTTACGCACCGCGGCGGCAATCGGCCGGCGCTGTCGCATGTCGGGGCCCTAGGTCTAGTAGAGTACAATGTAGAAAATGCATGAGTAACATAAAATTAGAGCGGCAATTAAAAATTCACATCACTTTATGCTACTTTATTTTTTCAGTCGATTCAATGTAGACAAATGTCGTTCACAAATTCATGTGTTTCCATTTCTAAACTTTAAAATGTCTAATTTCTTTACTCAATTGTACACTTCTAAGTTATAAGTTATAACGTAGGATTCTTAAACTTACTTCGTTTGGTTGATGAACAACCTAATTTATCAGAGTTTAAACCGCTCGTAGGCTTCACTCACCGTGAAAAATATCTTATTCAAGGATGTGATATTAATTAAAATTACCGAAAACATAGGTACTTCGTAAAGGAACCTACGACCTTAGTACCTACTTACCTACAATTATTAGTATTTTGTAGGAAACGTAAAATGATTGCAAACAAGTTTATTAATCAAGCTACTTAGTATTTAGTACAGTAAGTACCTACTTACAATTTTACAAGATTGGAGTTCTACACGATTTATTATTCTATGAATTATGATCAAAGATCGACCGCCATTTTTTTCGAGTTCTTTCTATTACAAGACTGCAGTTCCTTGTCGAATTTCGAACGCGCGCGAGTGAAAAGTTGGTTGTAGTTATTTTTTCAGTTTCTTGTTAGATTTTTGTTATTATTTGTTACGTTTTTGTTGTTAAGTTATTTTGTTAGTTAATTGTTGTGTTTTTATTGTGTTTTGTGTAATTTTATCTACAATGCCTGAGGCATACATTTACAGTGCTCGTGAATACGGCAACATGTTAATGTGCTTAGGAGAAGCTCGGGGGAATGCTTCTCGTGCTCTGAGGATCTATCGAGAGAGACATCCAAACGTCCGGCATCCGTCTGATTCTCGAATGATAACGGCGGCATTTCAACGAGTTTTAGAAAATCGCCCGATTGCTCCAGCGGCGGCAGGTGGTAGGCAACAAGTCAACGTGCAAACGGAGGAGCGTATTTTAGATGTCGTTCGCCGAAACCCACGCCTAGGTACCCGAAGCGCTGCTAAGCTACTACGGCGACGGGACGGGTCAACGGTTTCACACTGGCTTGTACATAAAGTGTTGCGACGCAATAGGATGCGCCCCTACAAAATACATAAAGTACAAGCTTTGGTGCCCGGTGATCGCGAGCGCCGACGTGATTATTGCCGTTGGCTTGTCGACCAGCAGAGCAGAGTTGATTTTATTCAGCACATTATCTGGACGGACGAGTCTACTTTTACCAGAAACGGTCTGTGGAATAGAAGGAATACCCACTTGTGGTCAGAGGCGAACCCGCACGCCTTTCAAGAAACCGGGCACCAAACCCGCTGGTCCGTTAACGTGTGGGCTGGCATTTATAAGGACCAAATACTTGGCCCAGTGTTTCTGCCGCAGCGACTCAATGGACCACGTTATCTAGATTTTATAAATGAGCATCTAGATAGAATACTAGACGAGTTGTCGCTTGCAGATTATCGGGTAACGTGGTTCCAGCATGACGGTGCGCCCCCACACGTTGTGAGGTCCGTGCGAGAGCGTCTCACGGAGCTTTTTGACGACCGTTGGATTGGAAGGCTAGGGCCACACGCTTGGCCTCCCCGTTCTCCCGACCTAACCCCCTTAGACTTCTTTTTGTGGGGATATGTAAAGGAAAGAGTGTTCGATCGGGAGTGTGAGAGTGCTGACGAAATGCGTCAAAGAATAGTGGAAGTGTTTAATAAGCTGCGCGCGGACTGCCTTGAAGACCCAACGTTAATGTCCCGTCTTCATGAGGAAACTCATAGACGGGCTCGGATTTGCCTGGACATGAATGGGGCTCAGTTTGAGCCCCACCTCATCAGACCGCGGAGGATTTGATACGTAAGTTTTTAAACCACCCTACCTAAGATTTTGTTTCGTTGTCGCGATCGCGCTCGCGCGCTTTTGTACCTACCTACCCGAGTATTGTGTGTACGCTTTACATTGCGGGTTTGCAAATTACCAAATTACTAAAACATTAAGTATAAGGCAAATAGTTATTGGTATTCGATAATGTTTAGATAGTATATTACTCACGTTTCAGCTTCGGAAGCGTTTCCCTTACACCCAGTAGTTAGTTCGATACAGGTTTTAGTGAAATATAATATTTTGAAATGTTAATCATACGAAGATTAAAAATTAAGTACTTAAAAGTGTAATTGCAATCTAGTTTGTTACAAAAAAATAGAATATTTAAATATATTTTGCCTCTAGACCGGATGCAATTTTTTAATTATGTTTGCGTAAGTAACTAAAGCTCTTATTTACAAAAAAATAATTGGAAAGGCTATGAATAAGTTATAGATATCATAAACATAGTAAAAGTTCCGTTATGTTGTAGCATGTGACCGCGAGGCCTCAGCCCGCAGCAGTGCGTTCGAAGCATTGGTGCGGCGCGGGAACATCGTACGTGACGTACACACTCGCACGCATGCGCACGCCATGTCCGCGGCCGCTGGGATACTTATCTCAGGTAAATATTAATAATCACTTATACTCTATACTGTCCCAGTCCTGAGGTAGAGGACATGAGGAAATACTTTGCGTGGATTAAGTTCAGCCGTATTTCGAAACTGTTCTTCTATGATATAGTCTGATTTATTTTTGTTAGGTGTACCATCAAATCCAGATTTGAGTGAAACGACGAGACCAAGAAGTAATTCGTTAAACAATGAAGAAGCAAGTAGTCCTATCCCCATACCAGAAAAAAGACAGGTATTATATGTATAAACTATACTTTGGTTCAGCATTCCTCTGATGCGTAAAGTCTTTGTTCCAAACCTTTCATCTAGCTTAAAGCTGTATTTAGTGTTCGATCGACGATCGGCGCCGACGTCGATTAAACGTAGGTAGGTATATCAATAAAAACAAATAAACGTGTACAGTGCATGCGCTTGCTACGCGCGTACATATACGTCGAGGTCGTCGTTCCAGAGTACGATGATCGACTGACTCGCTAGGGTGATATACACGCGCTTTCAATGCGACGCTGACCGAAAAACTTACCGCACGAGCATGTCTGTCCGTCCGTCCATTTGTCTTAAGTTAAGCATGGCAAGGTCAAGACCGATGATCATCGCGAACGGTGCGCGCTGACTGTCAATTGAGCACTAAATCTAGCCTTATTTGTTAGCCATTTATTTAGCAATTAAATTATTTCTAAAGTTAATTAAACAAATATATTCGTCTTGCACTTTTCTCGCATTTTGTAAAAAGTATGCGGAAAAAGCACCTACTATTTATTTATTATTGCAAGATAATTAAAAATATATTTTCTGAGCGATATGTAATTTCCATAGACAATCCACGTAAGTCCAGACAGTCCGTCAGATTTACGCATCCTCACTCGATCGGAAAGCTTCGCGGGAGATGCACAGATAGTACAACAAATACAGAGGCTAGCGTTTTCTAATGGTAAGTTTTATTAGCAATAGTATCCCAACATTTATGTGTTTTTTTTTTAAATTCTACAAACACTCAGAGTTTCGTCTAATAACATGATTAAAAATATGAGTGGGAACTTACCGGTTCGACAAACATAGTTGGTACAATTCACAATGAACTATCTGTGATCTTTATAGCATTAAACATATTTTATTAGTATTTTGGGTAAATCATTTACAATTTACTACTTAAGATAAATAGAGCGGAAAAAAGACATTTTGCACAGAGCTGGGGCGTGCAGTTTATCTAGGCAAAAAGGTACTCTGACAACTATAAGTACAGATTGACGCAAAACACGAATTAGTGAAACTAAGTAGGATTTGTATGTATGCCTACTTGGTCGAAACTGTCTATACATGCTCCTGGCAAAGATTAAGTTCCACAATAGATGATACTTTAATGATTTATCAGCAGGTACACCAAATACAAAGTCTCGGTGTTCGCGAACGTTAAGTTTTCCTGAAGAGGCGGAGACTGAAGCTGCGTTGGCCGACGTTCCTGATGCTAATAAAACTTCACCTCTCAAGTGAGTACCATTTTTTTTCTTAAATAATCAGTAATCTATAACCGACCTCACATGTATGAAATCTGTAATTTATTATTTTATTGTAAGAAAGAAAAAGAAAAGATATTTATTTGACGAGGAGTACAATCCGATCCGAGTCGAGTCCGAGTCGAATCCGAATCCGACATTAAAATAAGAACATAAAACAAAAAAAAAACATAGACAAGAAACAATTAATGTTTTTTTTTAACAGAAAGTACCAAAAAAGTGCCACCACAGTTGTATGAAATAGGGAATGAATAGTTAAAAAATAAAACCGCCTTCAAAACCCTTTAAAGTTGAAAAAAAAACACAAAAACGTTATTTAAATATAGAAGATAATAATTCTTATGATTCTGTTATATTTCAATCCTGTAAAATTTAAGTAATATTTTATTCAACAGAGTATCAGCTCGCACGCCAGTGCTAAGCGACGACCCGCTAGGCGCTCTAAGTCAGCCAGAATCTGTCCCCGTACCGATCTCCCGCTCGGCCGTTGAAGACGAGCCTACGCTACCCAAGCACGAGCTCAGCGTTAGCCCGAAGCTGTTCCATCGGAGAAGCAACTCCTTCCAAGACGACCCGCCTGGAGACCACACAGGGTATACACCTTCCTTGACTGTTTGTTATTTAATTTCCTTTCAGCTGTGTTTTTTTTGGTATGCATGACTTTTCTTAAACTAATGTGGAATCGTGAAACGAAAATATCCTACCCTATATAATACTATCGTGGACAAAGCCGGTGCACCACTCTTAAGGTTAGAATCGCTTGCACACGACGTCCGAACATAGCGCTAGCCCCACCCCTACGTTCGTAGCATCGTTCAAAGCATTTTGATGGCAAAGTGTTACATCATTTGTGTCCGCGATGGTACACAGAGAAAGAAGAAAGCTACAACGTCATTCTAACAACTTGATTCCTAGAATGTTTGCAAATATCCTAATCTCTAAGACTTAAGTTTTAGCTACTATCAAAAATTTCATCCACACTTGCATGTGTTTGTTTAATAAATTAATTAACTGTTATGTTATAATCTTGTGTGTTTTTAGTTAAGCAATTTAATCATCACATCATTTTTATTTAAGAGCTATGCTCTTGTCGATGCAGCTTCTTCCAGCTCCCTATCAAAAGCCAATTCCAATTTAATCATACATTAAAAAAAACTATACAGTGTACACTCGGTAAACTACATTGTCTTCGAATGCTTCGTGTCAAATGCGAAGGCGTGGACTGCCTTTTCAGCTCTTTCATGTGTTTCACATCTAAACATCTTTTCTACATCATCTTCAAGGGCTAAAATGTCCATACAACGTGTTCCTACTCTTTGAAACACTTTCACGGTCTTTCTGTCAAATATGTATCTGCCACAGATATTTCATATTTCCTGATTCTTGGACATACGTACTTAATATTGGTCACATATATGATTTGCAGTAGATAAAATACTTCAAACGCGCCGTAGTTAATCATTATGCATTGTGTGGATCCTCCCTACCCACTTCACTTTACAATGAGCCCGCTAACGTTCCCGTATCGCTAGAGCTGCGCCCCGTTGAAACACGATAACCTCGATAGTTTCCTCTGCGCAGGAAACTGCACAGAAGTGAGACGGCGCCTGCTGGGACCGTGTCTTCAAGCCTCGTGAGCCTTGGTAATACACTCAAGATTAGCTTCGGGTGAGTCCAGTTACTGTGGTCAGCATGAGACGTGAGCACACAATTTATTTGCGCAGTAGCTAATATACATTTTTGACAACCAATATGGTGAAACTTGCGCGTGCATCTAACGGCTATGCTCAGCAAATTAGGTATTCAATAATTTTGATCCAACGTAAATTTGCGAAATTGTCCCGATACTTTTTGCCTTCTGCTCACGACTCGTGCTGGTAATTATACTATTATTATGGCAAATTTTATACTAGGAGGTTCTTGAAAAGATAATCGTTCTGTCTTAGTCTTTTTCAAGAAGAAAAATAGAGGCAGTGCGATATTCTCTCAAGAAACTCCCTAGTGTAAGTGCGCCATGTCTATAGTTTAGGAAATATAATATTAATAAAGGATTATCTCCATAATTTCTTTGTAAAATTAATAGTAGATTATTATTGCTAATCGATTGAATTAAATTTCCTAGACTGTACATTCGATGTAGATGTGTGAATTGATATTGTCAAGATAAATGGTTGTGTGATTGTAAGGGCCTGCACACAGCGACTTTCTTAATCTTCATCGACGCGCGTAAAACGCAACAAACACGCGCTACAAACGTAAAACGTAAAAGGTCTAAGTTTTACCACTTATTATATCAACCACCTTGTAATAAAGATATATATAAGAAAAATGTATGTAACATGTGTATGTAGCTGTTGCAGGGTAATGTGTTCAAAACTAAAATAACTGATTGGCTTCAAAATTATTGTTTCTATAGTATTAAAGAGTTTTTAGAACATAAAAGTATGTATAGCACTTAGAAATCTGTTATTAATTTTAAAAAAATAATTTTTTTTGCATGCTTGCTTGCAAGCAGAATACATTAACATTTAGGCTATAAGATCTTGTACCTGTATATTAACTATGTATTTCTTGCAAATAAACTTTTGATTGATTGATTGATTGATAAAGCTAGTGGTCTTCTATAACGCGTGTCGATGGCGGGTGAAAAAGTTACTGCGTTCATATGCCCCGAGTGTTGATTTTATTGGAGTAGAAACAACGTTTGCGATGTGATGTCTTACATTATTTTGGTATACTACATGTTAATTGAAATATATTTTTTTAATCAGAGTTCAAAAATTATGCCTTAGAAATCTGTTTAACCCATGATGCGTAATTGGCTAGCTAGTTTATAAAGTTCTCTAAAATATATTTATTTTAAAAAATGTAGGTAGTTCAAGATTTGGGGTTAAAATAATGTTATTCTTTAAAAAAAATGTGGGTTCCAAACTACATTCAATTGGAACTGTAAAAAGTTGGTAATTTATTAAAGTAATAATATTATTTTGTACTTATCATCAGATTGGTTTGTTTATAGTCAAAAAAATGCTGTTTCCATAATATTAAAAAAACACTTCTTGTAGTACACCAAAACAATTTCTATGTAAAAATGAATAAACAAAAAAATACTGTCATTTATTAGATGTCACCGCTATGTTTTTAGTTCACGTCAATTCATTCTAATAAAACGCATGTGTGTTTCATGTTCTGGGGACTGTGTTCCCCGCTACTGTTTTCTTTTAGTTGTAGCCTTCCATATCAGCTGTGTTGCATTTTCAAGTTATAATTCTTATTATATCCTAACTAATATTATAAATACGAAAGCTAATTTGTTTGTTTGTTAACTTTTTACGCCTCAACCACTGAAGCAATCATCCTGAAATTTTCCATATAATATGTTCCCAGGAGTACAGAACCGGTCATTGAGTACCTTTCATTCCGAAAAAGGTACTGTTTCCGAAAAAAAAACAATAATATCTCTTTTATTACCTAAGTTGGAAGTCGATTAACAAATCGATCCAAAAAAAAAAGAAGATAGGTACTCAATTCGATGCGTTATGTTTTTATTCAATCACAGAAATAGTGTTCTTGACAGCGCATATAAATTAATTTAGTACTTAGCCGTGAAAGTTTAACACAAAAACATACAGACTGACAAAATTAATTAACTAGCTCGTTTATAAAAAAAAAGAATACTGACTTTTGCCGCGTCTGCGTTCCCGATGGTCTTTCCGGAATAAAAAAGTGCCCTAGGTCACTCTAAGGCCCATCTCTATTAAAAAATCACGTCGATCCGTTATTGCGTGAAATAAATAAAAACTAACACAGGAAAACACACTTTCGGATTTATAATATTAGTAGAATTACAAATACTTATACAAGAATCACTTCCTTTCCAAGAATCCTTGAAGATGCAACCTGCCCTTTTTTATTTTCTGTTAAATTCGCATTGTTATTAAATTAACCGCACATGACACGCAGTACGCTAGCTTATTTGTTTTCTTAGACGCTATTCGCCAGGCCGACTGTCGTTGCGCAAGGAAAACATGAAACTGGGGAAGGCTATGATCGAGAATTACTTCAGGTAAGACTCGAATACTGTTTACCCCAATAAAATATAGCAGATAAAAAATATTAATAATAAAATTCGAATTTTACAAACAAAAATGCAGCCTGAGTTTCTGTCTGCTGTAAGTATAACCTACGATTCGATTTAACCGTCACCGTCATCGCCATGATCTTTTTTTTTTCAAACCCTCTTTCCAGTTTTCTTCATTGAACAGTCACCTAGAATATCACAGCGACATAGTTTTGCATGGTTTTCATAATTATTGAATGCACTGTTTTGTAAAAAGCATGATCGTTTTAGTTTTGTACATATATTTTTACACTCCAAATCCAAGAGCAAACTCAAATCATTAGCCTAAAAAAGTTTTTATTAGTCCCTATAGAATGACAAATATTTCAGTCCAACGAGTATAGCTGGGAAGAGGTCGAATGAACTTCTGCAGAGTGGTCTAAGCAGTCTAAAGTCTGCAGCGACGAGTGTGGCTAAAAAGTTTGATGAAATGAAGGAGGTTATATCTGCTAATTCTACTCCCGTGAAAGGCGCTTTTGGTAACGCCACTAGCGCCCTCAACAGTTTGATGGGAGAGGAAGATTCTACTGACGGGTCGTCAGAAATAAATCCTGATGGTGAGTAAATATTCGATGACTAAACAGTACATACCTATATCTCAAATAATAGTTAAGTATAGTCGACCATAAAATTATACATAAAACCACCCTTAGAGTGAATTTCGTTTGCATATCACAAAACAATAGTCTATTTTTGCTTACAAAACCAAGTGACAGTTAACGTTGTCATTTGAACAGTGAGTCTTAGTGACATTTAATTTTCATGGAACTTTTTGTCAAAAGTGGTAAAGCAATTATATGGGATGTCAGCGCGCCGCGCGGCACTAACCTGTATGGAGTTTTTAGTTAAATAAGCTATGACTTTTTTGTTTTGTTTATATTAATCAATTCGAGCTATTTACCCATATCATGAACAAAAAGTCTATACCTACTACACTTCTCATATCTTATGCAATTTTTTGTTGAATTGTCATTTGAAGTAATGAAATTTTTAAATGTTGTATTAAATTACAGAATGGGTGGGAGGCGTAGGTTTCAGACGTGCATCGAGCGACGCTGAGTTAGCGTGTTCCATGGAACGAGGCTCGCTGGCCACGCTCGTATCACATCTACCCGACAACCTATATCCCGTGCAGAATGTAAGTACAAATAACCAGAATGTCTCTGTCCCTTTCTGGGTAATAAAAAGGAGACAAAGTGTCTGTGCTCACCTTGTATTTTATTTACAGGACCGTCCAAATTCCGAGAGCTATTCGGTAGTAGTACATTTGTCTTCGTGTTCACAATGTCACCAGTGTCTCGCGTTCTTGTATGACGAAGACATAATGGCGGGTTGGGCGGCAGACGACTCTAATTTGAACACACGGTGCATCGCCTGTGGAAGGCATACTGTACCATTCTTATCTATACAGGTTTGTCAATTAATTAGTCATTTGTTTGTCAATATTTATAAAATATGTATATCGGCGCAAACAAAAGATCACCAGTAATTAAGTTTAGGAATCTGCTTACTAGTTTATAAATCGTCAATTAATTACTTTGAGTTTATTATGATGTGTAATTAACGTCAAACAGCATGTCATTATTTTCCTTATTATAATTTCAACACTTAACCTAAGAACTGAGTATAAGTGCAAGCGCGCAAGTCCTATAAATATGGCCGCACTGTCCGCGACCGAGCATTCGTAATCGAGCCGCCACACAGTACGGACCTCTCTGGAACACTGTTACGCTGCCTGTTGAATATATGAAACTTATCAAGCACTCTTGAAGTTTTCTTTCGAAGACCCAAACATGCTCATGTTTGGGTCTTCGAAAGAGAACTTGCATGACTCTTGATGATGGTAGCTCTACCATCATCAAGATGACAATTGTGACATCAGCGATGCTGACGTCACACTTTTTAGAAACGTTACGGAGGTCCCTTCTCCGTCATGTATATTGTATTTAAAAAATCAAATTATCAAGGTATCAGAAGGTTATTATTTTCCTGTGGTTTATACAGGTGAGAATGCAAAGGTATTCTAATTAGTAAGAATTAAGTTTTTGTAGCTTATTTTCAATCTAATTTATATTCTTTCAGATAATCCGTTCCGATCAGAAACAAACAGAAACGTTAAGCGTGCCTTATTTAAACCCTCTGGTGTTGAGGAAAGAATTCGAATCTATATTAGGTATGTATTTAAAGTTAATACGTTTTGTGGTAAGTACACAATTACCACTTTCTCTTTCCTCCGCGGTTTTACGTTCTGCTTTGTCAAAACTCCCTATCACGTGTCGGGTCGGGCCCTGCCATATCAGGAAGCCCGTCGCCGCCCTGGACACGGACGTGTGTGAATTCATATTCGTTCATTCGTACGCTTTGATATTTGTCCCCCTGATTTTTGAGTCCCTGACTGGGGCACGGTCCGGCCACGGCACTGATAAACCTTAATACTTCTAATATAATTAGCGTAATTTTAAAAAACATGTTTGATTGATATATTGATATCTTTTGTCAGGTAGGGAAGGCGACACATGTTTAGCAGACCCAGGGTTCGTGGGATCCCATCCCATCGTGTACTGGAACTTAGTGTGGTTCTTAGAACGAGCTAACATTGAGAACCACCTCCCTGATCTACTATGTCCTGACTTCCAGTCTAAGTACCAAAATACTGACATGCTGCACGACGCTGAAAAAAGTGGTAAGTTTGAAAGAAACCGGAAAGAAAGACAATCTAATTTTATAGTTTCGCGATTCAGGTGCGACTCCCAATGTACCCTGCCTTTATGATTTGTAAATAGAATAGGCATTTGCTTAAGCTGAGCGCAGACCAAACACACAAAAGTCTCAAGACAGTTTTGCGCTGAGCAATTTTCGGGTGAATTTGTTTTTTTTTTTCATACACACATGAAGACAACGATGCCTACATGTGCGTACCACAAACAAATATCATATTATCGTTAAAAAAACAAGCAAATTTACCCGCAATTTGCTCGGCGTAAACTGTTTTAAGGCTGTTTTGTCTGCGCTCAGCCTTAGACTTTGACATATTTGCAAGTATTAATAACCTCCTTGAAGCAAGGTCTTTTTAAAACCTGATTCCTTCCCTATAGCCACGGAATAGTAAGAATGGAGTGAGACTTGTAAACTTAACTTCAATTACTTATTATTCCGTGATTATTCCTTTTATCCTGCTACCCTTCTTTTCAGTGCATTCAAGAATTTTAACTTGTTCTACCGTTCGTATCTACTTTGCTACGTCGGTCGCAACTGTGAAATAAAGCTTGTCAAGAATCGATGCTACTGTAAACTTGTGAAATCATATGTTATACTTATTGAATGCCGTTAGTATTTTACGAATTAAATAAAAAAAAACACGATAGATGAGAATCATGGTTATTAAGACGAATAAACTCGATCTTGAAATTGCTGTACCATCGTAAAAGGTCGTAACTCATCTACACGACACTACTACGGCAGTATGAACAAAAGAATAAATATTCAAATATGGGTTTAAAGTCGTGTTCTGTATAGTACGAGATCCCGCTGCGGGATTGGTGCGCTCATCGACTTTTTGTTTAAAACCAAATTTTTATGTTTATTTATAATTAAGAGAATATATATTTACTAAGGTGCCTATCAAAATTTGGCCGCCATTATTTTTAATAAAATTATTTTTAATTGATTATTGGTAAAAAATTTCGTTTATTTATTTTTTAAATAAAATAACGTCTACATCACGGTAATTAATATGAAGATTCTAAAAAATCACGGTTGCCGTTGCGCACCTGGCCGCACCTCTTTGCAGCCAGGTGTAAACAGGTATGATTTCGATAAATTTATACGTTTATAACCTATTTTCATTAATTATATGTCAAATTGAAGCTAATTTTTTTCTATTAATTATCATATAAAGTTGCTTAATTAAATCTGGCCGCAAATAAGGGTTGCTGGCTGTTAAAGATAATAAATATTTAAGGTGAAAGAGAGTTAGCGCGTAACATCATTTGTCAGACGAGGACAGCGATTGCCGACTGTGCGACGCTTTTAAGCCATTGCGCATGCGTCGAATGTTAGTGTTCTCAACTGAACAGATGCAGCATTTTTATTCTAACATAAAAACCACGCTGTTTTGGAGTTCGTAATAAACAACGTTTTATATTTACATTGTTATTTTATTTGTGCATCTAAATAGTATATTTCATTACAAGTTCGGAACGGCTGTCATTGCAAAGAGTTCCGACAAATGTCTACCCGAGCCGAGGCGCAGCCGAAGGCGAGGGTTGACAGTCGGAACAAGTTGCAATGACGGTTCCGTACGTGTACTGAACGACTATTTTTAATACAGTTGCGAAAAAATGAAGCAATTTAATATAAGAATTATAAGATAAATTTTTTAATTGACTTAAATGTTTAATTAATATGTAACAGACAATTAAATACTAGAATAAAATCTAATAAAATTTTTAAATAATACTTTCACAATAAAATTTTCTTTTACTTAAGTCACCTTGGTTTAATTTTTTAATTTTTTAAATGAATATTAAATATCGACGTTCTAATTAGCAAATTATCTAACTCCATTTTAGAGAATCTTTTATTTGTACGAAAAAAACAATTACTTCAAAATTTATTATCATTTTAAAAAACCATTTAATATCATTAATATCTAATAGAGATATAATATTTAAGTTTGAATCATTCAAATAATTTGTAATTGGATTATTGCTTCATCAAAATGTTAAAAAAATCACCTTCTAAAAAATAAGGAGTTAGACAAATTGCTAACTAGACCGTCGATATATCAAATCAATATTAATTTTTTGTTGCAGTTTTTAAATTTGTCATTTTGAAAAAAATTACATATTTTTTGGAGTATTTATTATAAGTCGTCTCTATTACTCCCCGGTGGTTGAGAACACTAACGTTCGACGCATGCGCAATGGCTTAAAAGCGTCGCACAGCCGGCAATCGCTGTCCTCGTCTGACAAATGATGTTACGCGCTAACTCTCTTTCACTCTACCTTAAATATTTATTATCTTTAACAGCCAGCAACCCTTATTTGCGGCCAGATTTAATTAAGCAACTTTATATGATAATTAATAGAAAAAAATTAGCTTCAATTTGACATATAATTAATGAAAATAGGTTATAAACGTATAAATTTATCGAAATCATACCTGTTTACACCTAGCTGCAAAGAGGTGCGGCCAGGTGCGCAACGGCAACCGTGATTTTTTAGAATCTTCATATTAATTACCGTGATGTAGACGTTATTTTATTTAAAAAACTAGCTTTTGCCCGCAGCTTCGCCCGCGTGGATGTTGAACCAGGATAAAATTTATATTTTTTGTTAATCCAGGAAATATGGTTTTTATGTTTACCGAGTTCTATTCAAATCAAAAGTGTTTAGGTAACAAACATCTTCACAAACTTTTATTAGTGCAGATTAGTAATGTTATGATATGACAGTTCAAGTCCGCCCAAGTCAGTTGTTTTTGCGAGTTTCTTATTAAGCAAAACATGTGCATAAACATTTAAATTATCCAAAATATTTATTATTGAAAACATTATATATTGCCATTAAACATTATCCAGGACGATGCAATGGATAGAGCGAAGGGGAAGCGAAAAACCCGAAAAGCAGACCCCACTATCATGTGGGAATAATTATTGCACAGGAGAGAATGAGAGATTTTTTTAAATATACCTATTGTATTGTATATGTTTTGCACATTTGAGAGCAATTATTCCAACAAAGATTAGTTTTATATTTAAGTCTTACTAATGTATAGGGCAAAAGAAAAAGTTATAAGTGCGCTTCGCATATTTTATTGCATAATTTCTGACCTAATAAAGCGAAAAACCTATGTAAAAGAACAAAAGTTTCGTATCAATATCAAATCCGAACCAGGATATTTAGAAAAACATACAGATTACTTTGTTTGTAGTTTTGCTCTCGGGAGCTAAAATGTACAGAGAGTCAGGACTGGTGACCCGAGAGCAAACGACATACAGTCTATGTGAGGAGAAGCTGGTCCTGAGATCGACACTCGCAGACTTCTCATGGCGAAACAAACGCCCACAGGAAACTACACTCGCTTAAATTGAAAGGGATAAATGTGGAGAATTAGTGGTACATGGTGTAAACACTGTCTCGCCAATACCGAAACCCGTTAGAATTTGCGCCTTGATGATTTGCAGATAATTTACATTAAGCCATCAGGCCATCATTTTCTGGGTCACTTTACACAATTTCAAAGGCGTTAAGTTCCGAAGAAGCATAATCGGGACACCGACCTTCAACTTAATGACGTCCGTCGGAAGTCCAAGTTGCAGTGAGGGAATTCAGGAATTTTACAGAATAATGAGTGGCGTCATCTTGATTGACAACAGTGTTTATAAATGTGTAAAACACTTCATTCCCTTTCATTTATAAAAGAATGCATCCGTTGATTGCTGCAGCTTGATTATTTTTGGGCGTTTTGAGTTGGAAAATTCTTGAGCATGTGGATTCCTACTCAGCCGCCCATAATTATTGTCAAGCTCAACTTATGAATACAGGATCATAAAAATAATCGTTTCAAAGAACCATTCACCTCATCAGCCCCAGTTCCTCGCGTCACCACAGGCAGCGTTCAGTGGAAATTGCCGCTGAACATAACTGTGACACCACCCATTATGTGTTGGTTCCTACGGATGTCTTTTAGAGTTCTGTGTACCGCATCAACTGCTTTTCTGTTTGCCATTATACATTCATCCCATCATACGATCAAAGAACAATTCTTAAGCAAATGCCTGCCTTGTCACTATTTCGTGACACATCACAAACAGGTGTTTCGTTGCTCTGTAAATTGATGGGAATCCTAAACATGGTGTGCGCTGTTTTGTCACCAGAAAACAACGTGGCAGTAATCGCCGAAGACGCTACTGCAATTGTAATTTTGCCCTGCCTCCCTGCAAGGATGCCAGTGGTTATAAATATTTTTCCTGTCCCATCAGGAGTATCCAAGAAAATTATTTTTCCTCAGATTTAAATCGACTCCTAACGCCATCTAGTTAAGAAAAAGGAAACATTATGTTTTAAATAATAATAATTTTAATGCTTCAAATTAAAGCGGATTTTTTTTATAAGCTGAAATTTTTAAAAGTATAATCCCACACGATGCGCGTTGCTTCCTTCGGGTTTCAAATTGAAATATTTAAAAAAGAATTCCGCTGATCTAAATAGACTCTAACGCCATCTAGAACACTGTGTTTTAAATAATATAAATTTTATAAATGTTTCAAATTAATGTGGTGACGTTTTTTACATACATACATAGACTCACGCCTGTTTCCCAGAGGGGTAGGCAGAGACAACGGATTTCCACTTGCTACGATCCTTGCATACCTCGTTGCATATACGTTTTTTATAAGTTGAAAAATTATTAAAAAGCATGTTTCCTTCGGGTTTCAGCCGGTAAGTAATAAAAGTCATTAAGAATGAAATATCACAAAAATACATATTAATTTCAATGACAAAAAAAATACAAAAGAATCCACAAAAAGTTTGCGGACCTGGGGATCGAACCCAAAGTCTTACACTTCCAAGGCGTTCGCCCGACCGGAAGGCTATGAAGTCTGTTGACATGTAGACAAAATAATCGTTCCTAAAAGATATTATTATGTTATGTTATGTAATGTTTAGCTCCTTGTGGATATAGCGTGATAATATTTTGTAAATTGAAATTTAATAATATTTTTCCCAACAACAACAACAATTCTGCAGCAAATTCTAGAAATACGCTGCTTACTACAATACTGCTCATCCCCCATAATTATAAACGTAATAATTTATACCCTATAAGTTGACTAAGAATTTAAAAAGTATATTTGCCGAATTTCAACTAAATCTGTCCAGTAGTTTTCGCGCCAATCAATTACATACATACTTCGTTACGATTTTATTATATGTATAGATAAATAAACGAAATTTTTTACCAAAAATCAATTAAAAATAATTTAATTAAAAATAATGGCGGCCAAATTTTGATAGGCACCTTAGTAAATATATATTCTCTTAATTATAAATAAACATAAAAATTTGGTTTTAAACAAAAAGTCGATGAGCGCACCAATCCCGCAGCGGGATCTTAGACTAGTAGATACACATTACAGTGCGTAAAATAGACAACAGCGCTCGACAAGCGAGCTTTTCGCACACTAGCCCCTCGATGGTAGTCGTCTTGTGTACCGCGCGTTTTAAGCTAGCCTTTAGCCACGCACACTGATTCCGCAATAAGTACGTTTATGGGAATGACTCGTAAATGCTTGGCCGCATTGGACAAGGAGCGTTCTCCTTACTGTAGACGTATGGTCAGCGAGCGATCTCTACGGCGCGTGGATAGCGAGCTGCCATGTCATTTTGAGATGGTGCCGTGCGAGTGTTGTGAGTGAGCGCTGTTGTGTAAGTGAGTTACCTTTGTAGTCAATCAACTGTACGTTAATCTCATTTCTGCGTGAATGGACGTTGTTGGCAGTGGTTAAGTATTTCATGGTCGATTGTATATAATATTAAGTTAATTAAATTAAATAAAAAATTAGGTGGTGCAGGCGGGTCGCTGGTGGTATGCAAATGGGAGCAGACGGAGGGCGGCGAGGCGGGCGCAGCGCTGCACGCGGCGTGGCGCGCGCGCCGGCGCCAGCACTCGCGCTCGCTGGCGCTGCAGGCGCTGCTGCTCACCGAGCACGACGCGCACCAGGGACACACGTACGTACAATCGCCAAGTCCATGCACAGATATTACATTACAAAACACCTGTGCACCAAAATTTGCTTTTAATCATTTACCAGAGTAGAGTACAAAACAAGCTTAATATTGAAAGTTACAAAAAACGCTGAACGCCTAGTCATATGAAGCTAAACATCATTACGACAGAATTCGATAAACATCAGTAATTTTACAATTACTAATTCTGCGTGATTTTATTTTTAACCTACGAAAAAAGGAAGGAGGGTCTCGATTCGACACGTGAATTTATTGTAATTTGCTTTAATTTTCTAGCTTGATCATCGTTTCCTACGCCAAAAGATGGACGAACCATTAAAAAGCATTTGTTGACAAGTGTTTACGAATAACGTTCAGCCACTTTTGAATTTGTTAAATAAATGTAATTTTGGCGCTATTAGTGTTTCGCTATTAGGTCTTTTGCCATTCAGTGATAACAAGCTGTTTTTTTAGTTTACTTTTGATCAGCAAATTGATGACTCAGATAGATGAATTGAAGACTCATATTTAGGAAATGTTGAAAGCTTATAATGTTCAGCTACTTCTGTAGCTGACTACCTCGTCATGTTTGGTTTTTAATTTGTTCGAAGGACATTCCAATAGCAAAAAGTATTCCTATTTAAGAGCTATTTTACGTCTATGTCTACGAATAACGAGCTATTTCTATTACGGCTGATATACCTAATGAAGTCCACGTTTCTATTACAGCGTGGCGCTTGCGGTCCTCAACGGTTTACTGAGCAATGACTTAACAGATGCTCTGCGCAAACTCGCAGAGTGGAGAGAGAATACGTCCAGCAACAAACGATACCATTCCTTCTATAGGTTTGTACATATTTGTAGCATTTTGTAAAATGTGTCGTGGAAGAGTGATAATAAGGTTCATATTATAATTAGCTTTGTGCTGTCATGTTCAAGTTTGGAATATTTCGTACTGTGCTCAATCATTCTATGAATAAAAAAGATATCTTAGCTTATTTGGGATATCAACGCACTAAGGCAGCATTTACCCCATTTAAAAAAATTGTGGTAAATTTATTTCAAGTCGAAGGAGTCGTAGGGATAGGGTGTAGGGGGACTCGAACAGTACGATAAAAACTTTTTTTATTTCATAATAAAGTAAAGAGCTTTACTATAGCTGTAACTTTATACAACAATAAATGAATTATGAATCTTTTGATGTTATTATCCATGTAGCATTACATCAAGCATTCATAACAAAACTTAATTATATACAAATACTATTTTCCTTGTATATTTTCTGTTTTTTTAGATAATAAATAAAAAAGAAAAGAAAAAGCGGTACCTAACAAAATAATAATAATAATCTGAACTCATGTTGATTTATGATTTATCATCATCTGCCTAGCCTTTTCCCAACTGTGTTGGGGTCGGCTTCCAGTCTTACCGGATGCAGCTGAGTACCAGTGTTTTACATGGAGCGACTGCCTATCAGACCTCCACAACCCAAATACTGGGTTACACGATACCCCTTGGTAAGACTGGTTGTCAGAATTTCGGGCTTCTGACTACCCGTAACGACTGTTAAAGATCTACAATTGACAGCCGGGGCCAACAGCTTAACGTGCTATCCGAGGCACGGAGAGTGATAATTAATTTATAAAACGCACATAACTTACGAAAAGTCAGAAGTGCGCGCCTTGGGTTTGAACCCGAGACCACTGACTTGCCAGTCAACGGTCACCACCACTAGGCTATCACGACTCTTGATTTATGATTTATATTATTTAAAAATGTATTTTATATGTATTGTAAATGAATAGATTAAATCTGAATTCAAAACTTTATTTTTCCTGTAAATTTACAGAGACATCCTATTCCTAGCGATGTCAGCGCTAGGCGAGCACAAAATCGACCTGTTAGCTCTACAGCGCGAGTACAGTCGCGCGCTTGAACAACTGCGGGACGCTCGACCTCAAGACTTACCACCATCGCCCACCGCGCTTTGTTGCAGACATTACTTCAAGAGATTACGACTCCTCCATGACGACTAAATGAACTACAATTACATAAAACACATACTGACGCAATAATGTTGGTTAAATCTCAATGTTCTCGACGTATCCGTTTAATTTCTTCCGTAAAAACATTAGACACTCAAGGAAAAATTGTGAGTACACATATGAAAGAGATGAATATATTCCTTGTTTGTCTTTTGTGCAGTGTTAGAAAGAAACAAATGTATTGCAACAGACGAAAAAAAGTTAGCTGTTCCATACATTTATGTTTACATGACTCAACAAAATGTATGGAACAGCTGTTTTTTTTTGCGATTTCAGGGTTGGTCCCATAGTATAAGTTGTTCATAATGATGAGTTTAATGACCTCTTAAGGATGCTGGTGTTTTATAAATAACCTTGTATGTCTTATTTAACATTGACAGCCACGCCGCGCCGGCCGCCTCAGACTCAATGCAATTTTATCCGTGACCGCGGTGGCGTTCAAAGGTTTAATACTCTTGAGATTTGGCCAAAATTAAAGTGTAAGAAGACTACTTTGACTATTTTTAAGTCGAAGCGATTATTGTTGTAGTTAAAATTATATAAATCGTCACGCAATTCCAATCAGCTAGTAATTTTATGCGGAAATTGCCGCTTCAAATGACCTATAAAGAGCTCGGATGTATTTTCACTAAATTGCGCTACAGTAACACCAATGCAGGGTTGCACTACGAATGCACCATTCAATAATTCTTAGGGGGTGCCCAAAGCCCAAACGTAACGAATACTCGCGCTCGGCATTCGCACTCAATTCCTGATGAAATTATGGACGTACCGACGAATATTCGCGACAAGTTCTACGAAGCAATCAACCCAAATAATCATATTTATATAGCTGTGGACCCAGTTTTAATAAGCTCAGCTGAAAGCGAACATTCGATATGTTTGGACGCATCCGTAATAGAGTTCTGAAATGCTATTATAGTTTTATTTACAACGGAATTTACTCGAACACGTTCCGAAACTGTATGTTTATTTACGTACGCTATTATTTACAAACCCATATAAAACGTATATGTAATGTATAACGAATAGAAATGTATTGTTATAAAAGAGTTATTATTTTTTGTAGTTTAGTTTTGAGCGTTGCGTTCTATATACAACACTAATAGGGAGTACCGTCCATTTTATTTTAGAACGATATAATTTATCGGTGGTTTATAGAAACATTATATTTGTTTGACGGAATTTGACGAACTTCTTAAATGCCCGTCCAAGCGGGATCAAGGTACGCTTAATTCAACGATAATATTATATAAATGAATCTATTATCTAGAATTCTTAAGGACTGTAAAGTAAAGTAGGTGGAATTGTATGGATTATTGTGGCCTAAGTTTCATGAACATTGCCCCAAAGTTTCGTACTTCGAAGTATCATTCACATAAGCAATCTATGTAATAAAATCATATTTCAGCATATCCATTAGTCTAGGATTGTGGGTGCTAAGTAATCGGGACGGTCACCATAGTAACGTATGTACATAGAGTTGTTGTATAGAGTAGGTGTAAGGCCACGGAGGGCGGTTTATATTTGTGCTTAATAGGGTATTACGCACTATGAAAAATAAAATCTAAATTTATGTTTTTATAGTTCATTTATGAAAAAACAAACGAAAAATATTAATTTCTATTCATAAAACTGCAAAATAAATTAAATATTTCAATTTGAAAATACAAGTTTTTTTATCTGTGCTTCGAATGTCAAAAACGCTGTACGCCATGTTTGCATTCGCTGTGACGTCACTGGACTTGTTAATAAACAACCTCGGTTTTTGTTGTACATGTCTACTGTGTAATTTATTAGATTAACGAAGTTTCTCAGTTATTACTATCACGTTTCTTGATATTCTGCACCTATACTATATATATTGACCATGGATGACGGCTTTGTAAAAGCAGAAAGTACTAATCTTCCACGAATAAATACATTGATGGTGGCGAAATTCTTCGCTTGCAATCCCGACTTCTGTTCTGCGGAATTAAGAAATGTCAAAACATCTATGTAAGTATTAATATACCTACTACAAACTTTCCTTTAATAACAACAAAACTTTACGATTATGCTTTATTTTGCGATCATAGGTATTATAACCTAAAATTTCCTTTCAGATCTGGTAGAGAATCTTACGGAGATGATGCCGTTGGCTACGTGCAACTCAAGAGGGATCAAAATACTTGCATTGTCAAGTGCACTATATGCCCTGAACACAAAGTGCGCTCTAAACCATATGCAGTGAGTGTTGTTGTTAACGAAGCAGAAGAGAGTGTAACCAGTGTTCAGTGCCATGACTGCCCCGCATCCGAAGGTGGCTGCAAGCACGGTGTCGCATTTTTGATGTGGTTACATCGTCGAACTGAAGATCCATCATGTACTTCAGTGGAATGTTACTGGCGTAAATCAAATCTTGCTAAAGTAGGATCTTCTATAAAAGTACTCACAGCAAGTGAAATTTCCAAGAGAAAAGTGAGGAACATCATCCCGGATAATAGTGTGTTAAAGGAATTTGTGCAAGTTTGTAAAAAAAGAAAAATTAAAACATGCCAGTTCTTGAGACATGAGCAGGACTTTAATCACAATGCAATTTTATCCCTTCACCACCTTATGATGAATAATGGGCATGAAAACTGTGACGATTTCCTGAAAAATATATCAATATTTTTCAATAAAAACAATATCTCAGCCATGGAAAAACAAACACGAGGCCAAGATAAAAGTAGCATGTGGCACGAACTAAGATATGGCAGGATCACAGCATCAAAATGCTATGAAGTTAGTCGATGTAAAACTGTCGATGGGACTTTGATAGCCATAATACTGGGTGCAAGAATTCCTGAAACTTCAGCCATATTGAGGGGGAAAAAACTGGAAGATAAAGTTAGAAAAACAGTTGAAAAGATTATAGGAAATAAAATAGACATATGTGGTCTATACATTTCAGAGCAATTTCCAATGATTGCTGGCTCCCCAGACGGTATTAATGATAAGACCACATTTGAAATAAAATGCCCGTCAACAGAAAAAACCCATTTAAACTATATTGATAAGGATGGTGTAATTACAGCTCGATATTATGCACAAGTCCAGATACAAATGTATTGTGCCAATAGAAATAAATGTTATTTTTGTGTAGCAAGCAGTGATTTTGAAAAAAATAATGAAGTCTCTATAATAAACATTGATTACGATCATGATTATGTTACCGAGTTATTGGATAATGTAGTTTCTTTTTGGAAAAATAATATATTTCCAATTTTACATAAAAGTGTGATGTTGGATTCTTAAAAAAATCCATATGGGAGACCCTTTACAGGGATTCAACTTTATTTATTTATATGTTAAATGCTGTGTGTGTTGTAATAAAAATAACCATGTTGATTCAAAAGTGTTTTATTTAACAAATTACCAATCTTGAAGTTAAAATTTGTCCATTTACATAAAAAAAATGTTACATACAAGATATTTAAGTACAAGTTTTGTCACATCTTGATTATCATCACAAATGTGCAGTGTGCAAATTACCTGAACATCTATCAAATCAATTACTATACAATCTTCTATATTCTAAGTATTATATATACTACTACAAATGACTATTTACATCCTTAGTATGTACATAAAATATCAGTCAATAATCCTATAAGTAAGAAAAATCTAAACTTATTTTCTAAACTTAGAAAATTAGTTACTGATAATAATAAGATACATAGGATAATAAGTAACTGTTTTGTTAAAAAAGGCAAATTTATATATTTTTTGTGCCATACATACTATACTTTAATGCAGTATCACTGTTTAGGATGAATACAGACAAGTTATTGCAATAAATGTATATTTGTCTATTTCTTGTTAATAAATCAGATGAATTAGAAAATAAATAAGAATTATTTTTTACTAAATGATGCTTTTTCCATCATATAGGGAAAGGCGGTAGTGTTAGAATATTATACCTTTTATGACATTTAGTACACAGCTGGCTGCAGTTAGAAACTCAAATATAGCATTTTGAATACTAGCTTTTTTATTGATGAAATTACCACTAATGTTTAATAATTAATTATTTGATCAAAGAATCTTGTAAATTAATAAGAGCACAAGCTGTAGTGATACAAAGATCCAACATACCAATAAGATTAGAGTTGACGACTGAATGCATCTTCAGCATACCAAACTCTCTAACTCTTCGGATCACCCGTTCTACATGAATACGTAGACTGGCTATTTGTTTTGTTAACCGAGCTTCTGCTTTAGATAATTTACAACCACTGCTAACACTAGGAGGCCTCATCAAAGTAAACCCTTTCAATGACAAGTAATGTGCAATATTTTTGAACCCTCTATCAGCTAAAATGCAACCAATAGGTGGCAAGCTATCTAAGAACTTGCTATTCTCAACTATGTTAACATCGCTTATCCTTCCTGCATATCCTTTTGATACAAAACTTACCACACCGTCTGGGGTACAAGCTATCAAGTATTTAATTGTATTTGTTTTTTTATACTCAGACCAGGTTAGTGCTTGATACATAGCCTTTTTCGGTTTTTGGATTTCAATTTCCAAGCAATCTATTATGCAAGTGACTTTATTAAATTTATGTCTAAAAGCAATGGGAAGATTTTGCTTAATACTTTTTGTTGGAAATTGTTGAATGAATGGTGAGAGCACCTCTACAATTCTTGGCATCTTGTTAAAAAATAAACTGCTTGCTTGAGTCACAGATAGATCAAAATCGTCAGCCAATTGAGAAAATGTTCTGTTTAATTTTATTCTCATTAAACATAATATAATATTTTGTTCAGAAATATTGGTATGTTTTTTAATCAAATCTATTAAAAAATACAGGTCCTTTGGTACTCCAATATAAGATCGTGGCTTATTTTTCACTTTAGCTAAAGTAGCTACCAGGTTAATTTTTTGTTTTATAAATTCTTCTTGAGAAGTACTCCCATCAGAAGTAGTCTTCGATTGACTACTTATTTTGTATGGAGAAGACTCATAATCAACTGTAGAACCTTCTGTTGCTGGTGTAAAAGAGTCATCACTCTTTTCCTCAAAAAAGTTCAGTTTTCTTTTTGCTGATAGTTTGCTTGTGCTTGCTTGGGATATATTCATTTTGAATGGTGAAGTTGCTGTGCACACTGTTGTCTTGAAAGGGGATGTTGTGCTATTTTTTCTTCTTGTACTAATTTGTACAAATTTACTTCGGTAGTGTGCCACATGACTAACTTGAATTGCCTTATGTTCCTGTGGTGGTATTACTTGGATCGCTTTATCATTACCACACTTATGTTCAATAGTCAGAATATCTGAAATTATAATAAAATGGTATTAATAATGATTTCTACCAATTTAATTTTTAAACTGATCAGCTATGTGTGTACATAATACAGCTATCTATTTTTATCTAAGATGTTTACTTCTCCCAGTTAGGCAAAACTTTGTGTTTTTGGTCTGAGCTTCCTATTGATCAACATTCAAGAGACTGGTAAGTATAAGAGACCAGTTAAAATAACTCACCTTGGCCACTGGACGACGACAATGGTGTATCACATGTCTCATTAATAGTGGTCTCTTCAATCTCCTTAATTATAGATAGTCTTTGCCGTTTCATAAAGGCAGCGCGAGGTTCACTTTCAGTGAAGGTTCGTTTTCTCCCTGGCTGACAATCGAATCTCGATGGAATACAATTCGGTCTCATGCGAATTCGTTTGACCGAGCCCATTATTTTCAATTGTGTATAGTTCTCCATGTCATTTTCCAGCTACAACATGAAATAAATTACATGAAACACTATAAAACATAACCTATAAAATATTAGTTTTGTAATGACAAGAATTTATTTTCACATGTTTATATGAGCTATTAAACTGCATACTTACATCGAAATGATCCTCACAAAAATAGTATTTCGTTTTTGTGGACAATGACTTTGGATCTCTTCGTGCTAATTTCAACCACGTATTTCTCATTTTTAAATCTGTTGGCACTTGTATCCATAACTTTTCCGGTGTTTTAACACTTGTATTCTTACATTCAGACACAAGACACCAATGATAAGGACTATAGCCACTAGAACTCATTATTTATTTCGAAAATATGTTTATTTCTTTCAGCGAAGCGTAATGTTTACAATGCCCGTGACGTCACAGACATGGCGGCCTGAGAATTGGCGTTTTCGCGCCCAAATTTGAATTGTAAAATTAAAACACGTTTTTATGAAATAATTGGAATAAAAAAAATGTATTTATATTTTTTTGTGGTATTTTATCAATAACAGATTAAATTAAAACACTTTTTGAATTAGACTGTAATACCCTATTATGTGATGCCAGTGCAGCGACGCGGTTGAATTCGTAAACGAATTGTATGAGTATGTGTGTGTGTTTACTAAGTCACATTATTTATGTCAAATGCACCCTGAGTGAATCACAATACATAGTATTATAACTAGAGGATTTGAAAAATAGCTACAAAGTTTTATACACATAGTTAAAGTACCCAAACTATAGACAGAAATAATGTGACTGCCAAAATTCAAAAGTATTCATGAACGTGTCAATATATAGTTAGTTAATATATGATTAAATCATATTCATTTATTTGTATTACCATACTGTTATGAGATCCAATCTGATGTGACTGCAAGCTCTTCTGAGTAGCATTTTCGCCTTCTAGTAAAACGTATTAACGGTAAAAAAATAAAGTTATAATATTGTAATATGTTATTACATCTCATTTCTTTCAAGGATGGAAGAAATAATCATGAGGGATTATGATTCCAGTGGCGAAGGCTCCATAAAACTGAATTCCTATCCGCTTCCTATTTTTTTTTAAATGCATAGGTATTCATCGGCAGTGTCTACGATTGTCAAATAATTATTTTCTCAACAAAAAGGTTTACCCTTCGCCACTGACACCTTCATGTCTAATCCCATCCTAAAGTCTACGAACTTTATATTGTATCAATCGATGTTAATGGATTAAAACACCAATTATGGATTAAATATGTAAAATGTACATAAACAAATTGTTTGTTCTATGCAGATAGTCTATACTGCAACTCGTAATACTCAGGATACTAAAATAACATTTCATATTATATTCAAAATAATATGCAACACTATTTATTGAAACTAACCTTAGCTGTAAAACAATAAAACTATTTTTTTCGAACAAATTCTAGTGATTCTAATTTATTTTACGACTCTTGTGTACAACTGGGCTTGATTTTCTATATCTTTATAACTAATTATTACGCTAATAAATATCTCATATTTAACATCTATGAACTGTATGTACACTCGTGATCGTTTGAGCCATATTGTTAGTTCCGTAAAAATTGTACAATGCCACATAAGGGTAATTTGAAATTGTAAAATAATTATTCATTGTAAGCAATCGAAATTTGTTTATACTATTCATAGCTATAGTCATAAAAGACATGCAGTTATCGTGGGAGTTCTGTTATTGAAGAAAGATTATTTTATTTTGACAAGTGTAATAAAATGCATATAATTTTTATAAAAAAATATATAAGGCTTCGATATCATTTGTTTTATTATATACCTACAATATTATACAATTCTTATTGAGACATTCCTAATACTCTGTACAAAAATTTTCCATCATGATCATAGTAACAGTCATTTACTTTATAGGTAGCACCTTTTTTGTAAGCTTTCTTTGGAATTCTAATTCTTTCAGGGTAATTCATTACTTCATTAGACTCTTTATCATTATCCTTATATTCTACAATACTACTATCATTAGAACTATCATTAAACAATTCTACTTCTGACTTAACTTTTTCAGGACTTAGTTTGTTGCTGTTTCTCATTTCATTCACTGAACTGATAATAATTCTGTCGTTTATATCGACTTTGCTACCTTTTTCTAGGCGCTTTTGAATTTTAGTAGTTAATTGATCTAATGTTACTATTTTAGGATCTTTCTTTCCGCCCTGTAATGTCTTTTCCTCATCCTCTGCGGAATCTGGACTTGGAAGAGCAAGTTGGTTTTGACTATCTGAAGAGTTATTAGTATTTTCATTTGCTGCACACTTTCGTACAATCTGCTCAAACTCTCCTAGGTTCTGTTCTGGTGTGATGTCAATTTTGATAGATTTTTTACTCAGAGGTGGAATAGATCTGTCGGAGAATTTGAGAAAATGTTTCCTCAGTTCTTGTGGTATGTCTAGTGTTCCATCTTTTAGTTCTCTCCAGTTCCTCATGACTGAGGCGTCGTGACGGGCGATGCGCTGCTCTGTGGCTGGCTTCCAAGGGTATTTGAGTAATTTCTGTTAAGGAAAAGAAAAAAGAGCATATTAAATCCTGACAAGTGGTCGAATTGTACCTTAGGAAGGTGAGGGTGAACCTTAGGAAGAAAAAACTGTCATCAAATTACAGATGAATTGTGTAATTAAGATTGGCATTAAGATTTACAACAACAACTAATCTAACTGCATTTGGCTCCCAACAAAAAAATTATATGTGAATAGGATAGCAAAAATTATATTGTTTCACATAGGTACCTACTCTTATGACTTACAAATTTATGGGTCCCCCTCACAATTATTATTATTACAATGTGTTAAATATATAAAGTGTTTAGTCACTAGCCTTCAACTTACTTTAACCACAGGCAATGTAATAGGAAAGCTCTCTGCGATCTTCTCTGGTGTCCACTCATCTGGTTGAGTATCAACCAAGTGACGGATTTGTTCCTTTTCACTCCATGTCAACAGGTTTGGCATATTCTCCTTGAAGTACTTTTCCTTAATAATACGATGACGCAGGTCATATTTACCAATCAATGTCTCATTCATGTGCTCATTGTATGCTTCACCAACCTGTAAAATACAGGGTTATTTATTGTAAAACATTATGGAATTTTAATTATTTTTATCTGGGCCACCGAGTTTACTAGCTTTTTTTTCATCTACAGAAGATGATTTAAATGACGATGAGGTTATAGGCATTTTCGTTTATAACTGAACAGACCTATTTGAGAGCGGCAGTACAACCTGCATAACCGATACAAAGCTGCATCAATGTCTACCAAAATTGTATCGACTGTAATTAGTTAAATATACTAACTTTGTAGAAGTCGCTTTCAGATTGTTCGACAAATTCTTCAAGATCTTGTTCTTTGACGCGTAAACCATGAGATTCGAAGGCTTTTATTCGACTGTTTACTCCAGGATTCGGGTTTGAAGCTGGTAACCTCCGATTTCTGATGTTACGAATAATAACTTTATCACATGTGCGGTATAACTGTCTCAAATGAATAGCAAACATATTTTATGATTCTTAAACCCTAACAAACACAAAAGATCTTATTTTGTGCAATTTTCGGCTCAGTTTTGCTAAAATACACAATAATTACCAAATTACACATTGGTATTGACAGTGACACAGTTGACATTGACAGTTGACGGATAAATGACAGTGACATAAAATAATTATTCGCGTTTTGTTTGTGCTCACTCAACCAAAAGGGTCTCATCGTATGAACAACCTAGTGTAAAAGTTTAAACCGCCCATAGCGCTATGACATGGCTTGAGCTATCAACAAGCAACCAGTGGCGTGCCTAATAACTAACAAGAGCGCCAGCCAAACAACCTTTAGATATTCATATAAGTTAGGTATAGAAATATATTAGGCAACATAATTATTGTTTTATTAGTATATTTAATTTTGTATGGCTTTGGCCAGACTTTGGAAAAAATATGTTAGGCATACCCCTGCTATCAACACCCATTATGTTGTTTCTTGGTGAGAGCTTTCAGTCATGGCTGGTTACCACCGGTCAGATACCACTAGGCTATCACGGCTCAACACACATATCGAACACCAGAATGTCAATGTTTCTGGGAAAATGTTTGGCACCGTTTAGAAAATCCGAACGGTTTTGTAACCACTTACAATTATTTTTCGTCAATTTACAATCATGGCATGGCACGCCCGGGATCGCGGATTCAAGTTCCGCCTGAGTCAGTTGTTTTTGCGAATTTCTTATTTAAATATTTTCAATATACAATCAGTTTTTTCCCGATATTAAATCTAACGGTGTGTATACAATAAAATAAAAAATAAACGTAGGTGATATCACTGATCATATTAACAAAATCACATAGGTACCTACTAGGTAGATATTATACCTAGATTTAACATCCAAGACAAGGCCAATTAAGTGGTTTTTTGCTTTTCTATATTTTTATCCATTGACGTCAGAGCTATCCAAATCGCGCGGATACAATTAAAAAAGAATGAAAAAAGAGGTATTACGCACGAAAGCTGTTGTTAAGTTATTTTTAAACCTGCAAAGTGCAGTGTATGGCCTAAACACAAAAAAACCTTCATGACAATAATATGACAAGGATACCTATCTTTTTTAAAACCTGAAGCAAAGAGGGTTGTTATAAGTTTGACGTGACTTTGTATCTGTGTAGGTATCTGTATGTCTGTGTGTCTGTCTGTGACGTCGTAGGTAGCTTCTTAACGGATGAACCGATTTTGATTTAGTTATTTTTATTTGAAAGATACCGTGTGGTTTCCGGCTTAAGAATAGAATCACCCCTACTCGTCTCGCGGGTGTTGTAAGAAGCGACAAAGGGAAAGATCCGGAGGATGGGCAGCAGCATCCTTCTGTGGAACAGCAATCATCTCCTACTGCGATCGCCTAGCGTGGCGATTATGGGCAAATACCTCCAATGAGCGCACAAAAGTTCTCCAGCGGGCTAATACAGGCCGATGATGATGATGATGTCCCTACGTGTACATTGGCGCTAACGAAAGGACCTTTAAAACATTACTAGCACTTTTACATTAAAACACATTGTCGTACTTACACGTTGTCGTAGACCCCTTCATGTCTGCAATCGGCATTCACACAGAATCAGGTTTTTTATCCCAAGCTGGTTACCATTGCGCTTGCGCACTACGTTTCTAAATACTCTTGCATTATAGGTAGATTAACTAGGTATACTTATACATTTTTATCGATACTTTATCGTGCTTGTTTTTATTCGCGATTTCGTCTGCATCTTGGAAATTTTATACCTATTTTAAAGTATCCATGACATAATTTAAGTATCCTTGACATTTATACCCGTTGCCATTTATCGGGTAGGTACAATTCCACAAACCAAACTGAAAATTGACCGATTTAAAAACCTTTCACCTGGCAATCAAGAACGAATAATTATTACCTAAGTTTGTTAATAAATAAGTACTTACTTATGTTTTTTACATGTTTATGCACATGTTTTGCTTAGTAAATGATATTATTTAATGAGAAACTCGCAAAAACAACTGACTCGGGCGGGCTTTGAACCTGCGATTCCTGGCGTCCGTGCCATCGCTTTACCGACTAAGCTACCGAGTATTCCTTTGTAGTTAGTTTCAGTATTTTATTATTCTATGTTGAACCACAGAATAACTTGTAATCCTTGTGTTTTAGCTTATTAAATATTTTTTTCGATTAATTACCTACAGCGGGAGCTATGTAGGTAAATTCTATTTAAATTAATTGTGCAGAACATTATACAGCCTATTAATTACACAGATAACCAAGTCCCTGGAAGGTATTTCCTATGTCTAGCAGGATTCAATATGTAAGGACAAATCATTTCGAAGGATGTCATCATACTTCTAGTCTCGCAAACTTCGTTAAAGTGGGCTTCTACTCCAACCAGTCAGCAGATGCAGCTAAATATCTACAGAGCGACTGCCTGACCGCCGTAATCCAAAGGAATACAATATTTTAAAGTTCTATCAGTTGTCAAGATTTTTGGGGGTACCTACCAGTGACTCCCTATATCGACTGCTATACAGACATCTGGGACCAGCGGCATGATATTATGCTTTCTGAGGCACGGTTACTTTATAACGATTAATTTATATTAGTACTACGCACGTAGTGTAACCTAAAATATTGTAAGCCATATAATTTTTACATTTTAAAAGAGCTACCATGGAGTTTCTTGCCAGATTCTTCTCCATGAAGGGTAGGCAGCCCTGGAACTGGCAACTAGAATCACTCTTACAATAAAGAATATTAGAATTATGACTATTCATAATGCCTAATGGTCTACATGATTAAAAATATTTTGATTTTGACGTAGGTAACTTCCAAAAAGCCAAAGAAACGTGTCTAGGGTTCAAACTTATAACGTCTGAATTGCTAGTAAATAATATAACCATAGGCTATTACTGCAGTACTGATGTATTGGCTTGTAAATCATAATATACATATAATTATTTCAAAATCACTTATTATTAGACATGAGTACAATCGACGAGCGATGAAACCAGCGGTGTTGAGAAAACGCTATCGTCAGTTCAACGCGACTGTCCCACGCACTTGCGCGTTCTTGAATTTGTTACCAAACCGCTGGGTGTCACTTTCGATCGATTAAAAAATATCGGAAAAATATTTTTTTAAATTTTTGTTTCTGTTGGTGGCTGATCTCAAGTTTTAAAAGTAAGTTTTTATTTATTGTTAATATTACTTGTTTCATATTGGAATCTGAAGTTAATTTGCGAAAATTCAATAGAAATTAGGTACTTACCAAAAATAATGTTAAGATGTAAATTCTGATAATTATCTACTTAATAATTGGTTGATATTCCGCTAATTATACCTACTTAATTAATAATTGAATTTGAGAAATTAACATTCTACAATTAAGGTTTTTTTACTTATCCACTCAAACCAAAACTTCTTACCACACTTTTAAAATTGCAATAACTTTTACCTTTTTCAATTCAAAAATATTTTCAAAATAAAAAGAATTAGGTAAGTACAATAAGAATATTTTTTTTATTTAAAGTTTTCAAAAAAAGTCGATTAAATTTACTAAAAAACGATTTTTACTCCAAAACATTTTAGAAGAAATTGCAATTTAAAAAGTGTATTAAGTACATTTTGATAGCCGTAGACCTGTTCATTTTTTTTCTAGAGAAAATACCTACTTATAATGGACTAACCATTCATACCGATTGTACCTTATTGTTAAATAATTTAATTATGTCCGGTTATGATTTTTTTTTTATTTATTTGTTGTACTTAGTGGGTGTGAAATTGAATTCAATAAAATCTTTAAGTGACCATTGAAAGTAAATTTTGTGGAGATCAAGTAGAACTAATTGAGTATACTTTTACCATACCTATAATATATTATTGTGTGTACCTATAATAAATTTATAATAACACAATTTCCTAGGTATATTTAGCATGAAATTATCCCGTAAACATTGATTTGCGTAACACTTGCCCATTTCATGAATCGTGATTGTACTTTACCTAACTTATACTACGGAACCCTTTACTGCGAAAGTCAGACTCACACTTGACGGGTTTTTAAAAATAAGAATCTAGAATTTTATCTCATTATGTAAGTAGGTATTTTAATATTAAATTAGTTTAACTTGTTTACCTATTATACACTTGATCTAATTAAATTGAATTGCATGAATATATTGAATATTGATTCACTTTAAGTATTTCTTTTTAAGTAGGCTTACAAAAACAAGAGAAGAAAAGTTGTAACATACTGACCGATTAGCATAAAATTCAAATCATCAATTTCTTAATTAATATGCCAAATTAAATGTTAATTTAGAAGTCAGTTTCATCTTACGTGTTATGCTGTGTTATGTTACACGTACCTACGTAATGTCGCCATTTTGAAATCTATGAAAGTATTTCGAGTTTTGCAATATTTTTGATACACGATATATGTAACGGTTCTCAAGGTTTTTGGGTAATCTTAGGCGAAACCAGTTTATTGAGCGAGTGGACTGCAGCTGAACCATTATAGGAACAACCCCGGTATATAGGTAGGCAGATACATCGTAAAAGAGTTAGTAGAAAATAAAAACGAGCGGTGGATTATTTATTTCCGGGTTAAAAATCTCTGTATATTATTTTCCGGCCCATAAAATATCTGTATCAAATTAATATTAGTACTAGTTTATGAAGCTGTCACATAATAGGGGTTATTAAAAAACACGAGTGTGGGTTTTTGAAAATTTTGGAATTCGAACAACGAATATTTGACTGACGGATAACTCAGTTTTTTGTTTTTTAAATCACGATTATTCGATTGTTTTTTTATGGATTTGAAACGAAACTATAGGTAGACAAAAGCATTAAGTATCTACCATTAAACAATAGTTAAGTATTAGGTGGTACCTAGGGTTTGCGTTTGATGGTCTTCGTTATTACGTTTTGATCCGAAATATTGATAGTCTTTATTTATTACAATACAGCATATAAATCAAAGTAACAGATTTTTTTCTGTTACTATAACTAATTAAAGAATGGATCAATTAATAAACAAATTTACAGTGTCACATCATCATGTTGTGTTACATAATTATTATTTAATATCATCCGCAATCCTTTTACATCCGCATATATAATTCGGATAACCTAACCGGTGTTATTAACTTATGAGTTATTAGTCAATATTAGTAGCGGAGTTTGGACCACTTTTTTTATTATTTTATTTTATTTATAGAGACAAAGTTTGACAAAGGTTGACTGTCGTTAAAAGGGAGTCAGTACCTTCATAAAATCCTAACCACTAATCTAACTTCCGAATATCATATCCCTTTGAGTTCTGGAGGTCAGATAGGCAGTCGCTGCATAGAAAACTGATATTCAGCTGCATCCAGTTAGGGCTAGGAGGATGATATAGAAACAAAGTTTTAAAGACCAACTTTTTTTTGCAGCGCCATCTTGTGACGTTTGACAACAAACACTACCTAATATTTAAGTTTGCAAAAAACTGAATTCAAATCGGTTATACCTTTTTGTAGATAACAGACATACATACTTACAAACATCTTTTCACATCTTTAATAATATTCTACCGTGTAATTACACCTATGCCCCACTAATCTATTTATCGCAAAAGGGAAATCGGCGGTTAGGTCATTTTAAGCATAATCTAACATTGAGCAAAACAACATCTTAAACTCTATCTTATAATAGTCTGCGTGCTCTTAGACAATTATATTCATTAATGTGTAATACCGCGAAACTTTCCCAGCGTAAAAACATACGCACGGTGAATGCCCTGCGCTCGCGCAGTAGGGAGGAGATTCAATAGAAAGGTGAGATGGATCCTTAAATCTGGGTCAGTAGATGCTACTTTTATGGTTTACATTTTTTTAATTAAATTCTAAAATTTAATTACGAATTGAACCAGTAAAAGTTGGTAAAGACAGACGGTTGTTTAGAGACGAAATATAGTAGATACCTGCCTCATTTTTGCTCGCCCAGAAGGATAGAGATAGGTATATTAATGTCTCACTAAGGCCCGCAATCCATCAAAGCGGAGAAGAGCGGGAAAAAGATGTGTTTTCATTCATAGGTACAAATGGCAATTTGATTGAACTTGAGCGGCGCTGCTTGATCTGTCATTTATTATGGAAACTCTCCTCTCAGCTCTCCGCTTTGGTGGATTCCGGACCTAAAACGAGTATTCCCGTGGTATTCATACTCCTAGGTACCTACTAAGGATACTGACCAGCCGCTCTATCAACGTATCTATTCATCATTCTGCTAGAGCTAACGTAAAAGCTCCTATTAACGACCCCCTAAAATGTGTACTCTATTAACGATCTAATTTTTTAATCACTCATATTAGACATAATATAGGGTTCCAGAAAATAATACCTTAAAAATTAAAAATTAGTTACGTATTTTTGTTGGACAACAAATAGAGTAAAGTTTGTGTGTTTAAATAGCCAGTGAAAGAAATAATTTGACAATAAGTGGGACGCGCCCGAAGCGGACGCACATTTCATAGTGTCGCGTCTCCAGCCACGTAAGTACACCTAAATATTACTTAAGGAAAATAACACACTAAAAATGGATTTGTATTCTTGCTATCACATTACAACTGTAACTTATATATTCGTTTTTTAAACTAACTCTTAATATAATACTTTTTATTGGTTTTTGTGTTATAAAATCATGTTTTAATTTTAGGCGGTAATAGAATCCAAATTTCAAAACTTGATTCTAATAACGACCCATGGCGTTGTTAAATTTTGAGAACATTTTGTTATTTTAAAATAATATCTATTATAAACTAGCTCATTAAATTTTATTTTTTTCTTGTTCAATTCTTAAAATAATTTTACTTCGTTAGATCTATTAACGACAAAGCTATTTCTTAAAGTTTTTGTGTAAAACTCGATTCAACGTTAGACAATATCCCTATTATTATAATGATATTGTACTGTAAATAACCTTTATTATCTTAATTAAAGACTAACTGACATTAAAATAAATAATATAGCAATGAGATCGAATTTAACAGTATTCCATAAAGCAGATATTTTATCTGTTTGTTATAAATTTTATTGGTCGCTAATAGAATATTGTAACCTTTATACTTGATTCTATTACCGACTCACAGCTATGACGATATTTTTGGTAGGTAAAAAAAAAACAAAATGTATATTTTTGAACAAATTGGTTTATTTCTTGCATACGTGACGTTTCGAGAGATTTTGTCATAATAATATATTAATGTAAAATAATATTTGCTATCCAGTTTCATTCATGGCTTCATGGAATTGGCTATATTTCTTAAGTTTTTAAATCAAATAAAAATGGCGGGACGGAATGGGGGACATGTAACTTTTTAAAGCTTCTTTCGAAGAATTAAATTCTATATCTCTTTAAAGATTGTGTTCTTTTATAGAATCATGGAACCGCAGAATCGCAAGCAGTATGCCTCTGCTCAACTAGAAGCTGCGCTTTTAGCTATAAATGAAGGGACCAGCTCATATACGAAGCTTCAAAAACCTAGGTATGGCATACCGAGGACAACTCTGCGTGACAAGAGGAATAATAATTATTTGAAGACTGTTTTCTGAGACTGATTATACTTTTTATTAATTAAAATAACAAAAAATGAGTGCTCTAAGCGTTGCAATAAATAATTATGTTCATATTGTAATAGTGTTGATCTCTTAACTATTGTTAATAAATATCTTTAAAACTTTTTTTTTAAATTTAATATAGAAGTAGTGAGAACGTCGGAGCGGTCGGTAAAAGAAGTAGAAAAATCGGTAATAGAATCTTGCCGCATTCTATGGGTCGGTAATAGAATCAACTACTCTTTTGGATTAAATAATTATTTAGTAATTACTGTGTTATTGAATATTGAATTTAAGTACTGAATCGCAAAGAATACTTCGTGGAGATTAATTATAAATTATAACATCTTTCCTAACATAACAGCTTATATCTATTTTTTTAGAGTGAATCCTAAGACAGCTAAAACTGGCGGTAATAGGAGCTTTTACGTTATCAATATTCTCTTCTATAAATTTAAAACTTTAGGAACATATCCACGAGCGACGGTGTTTTTCAAATTAATGTATTTTGAGATTTCGTTTCTCAAAATACTTGATAATAACAACGCTAAGTGGAAACGGCTTCAATATACCTATTTAGGTATTTTGATGGCACGACGAGACTATCGCCGCCGCGGTAGGGTGAAGAGTTGAAGACCCTTGCGACACGGAGTAGGGTATCACTTTTGTGTGTTGCCGACCCTGTGCGGGAATATGGAAATACTTATCTAAGTATGTGATTACGTATGTACAGTACAACTGACTGTATGATGCATATTTCATGTTAATGTTCATATTTATTAAATCGTCGCTAATAAAGATGCAGTAGATAGTTTATTCTATTAATATTAATGATTTATAATCATCAGTAGCGTAGCGTGCCTTGGTGCCGTAGTTGTTGTGGGTTCGAGCCCCTCAACCGTATATAAGTCTACGAACTATAGGTATGTAGTGTATGCGGTAGGTACATTTTTACTCCTCCCGGCCACAAAAAAAAACAGCTGCAAGTGTCCCGGGTTTCAGCCTCGTTAGTGTTATCTTTATAATAAATTATTATTTTGTAATTATACTTAAAATGAATAGTTTTTAGTTGCATTTACTTATTTCATAATGCAGCTATGTAGAGAATTATCTACAATTAGCTACTGTAATTTAGATAACTAATTATTATTGACAAGGTTATTCGGAAGATTTTAGTCAATCTAGAGAACTCTATAAAATATTCCGACATCTCATTTATTTTGATAATTTAATTAACTAGTAATGTCCTCTTGACCGAATTTCGGTCACTGCAACTATCTCAATGAAGACTATAGCTGTATACAGGGTTATTTATAAAACACCAGGGTCATTAAACTTTTTTTTTGCGATTTCAGTGTTGGTCCCATAGTAAAAGTTGTTCATAATGATGAGTTTAATAACCCCTTTTAAGGATGCTGGTGTTTTACAAATAACCCTGTATAGACGTAGAAGATAATAAAGGATATTGATTGAATAAGTGAACTCTATATACCCTCAATCCCATTGCCCATCGGACAATGCAATGGGATTAAGGGCCAATCGCACTAATTTCCGTCAATTATATAAAGTGATTGCAGAGACGTCAGGCTTAGGACCAACAGCTATTGGATTGCCAATTTGCCATCCCTTCGGATTATGAGAGTAAGGGGGTAGAGAGTGCACAATTATGTTTGCGCACGCACTCGTGCACTATAATATCTTCTGTATAGTTAGCGTATCTCATTCAGTTAGGAGGATTATCCATATTTAGTTAATCTGTTGTACGATCAATTATTGTTTAAGTATGTTGTTGTTAAGTATTGTTATCAATAATTAAGTTTTCTGCACCTACGCCTATTTTCTTATATAATTAAATCCCATTATTACCGGATTTAAACAGGTAAAATGTTTAGTTATTACAATACACGAGTAGATGCAATTAAGTGAAATAGTAAAACTTAGATGAATAATTTTATGATGCGTGTATATCTACTAGACGAGTGGGCAACCTGTAATTATAATTCACTAACAAGTTTAGAAATACAATCTTTATGAAGAAAATAATGTTAGTTAGTAACGATAGCGACACTAGATACTTACTTATGCATGTATTATATATATCAACTTTATACATAGGTGCAACCAATCGGATGCTATATAAATCATCTCTTGTAGATGTATAAAGGCCTTTGATGATACATAGGTATCAACTTTCTGAATGAAATTTCTAAATTATAGTGAAAACTTTAACTTAATTCCATTTAGAGATAGACAGAGATTATAAAGCACTAAGAGCTTTAGTGTCCTTGTTTTTTAGTAGAATCTGTTCCGTCTCCTAGATTTTATTAGTGAATCCGATCAGTCTCCTAGTTTTTATTAATAGGATATGTTCAGTTTCTTTGTTTTTGTTAGTGAAATCAATTCAATTTCCTTGTTTTGTTAGTAGAATCTGTTCGGTCTCCTTGTGTATCTTAGTGGAATCTGTCTTGTTATGGCACAAATAACAATAGTGGCCGTTTCTGTGCCGTGTAGTTTCTTGTCCATCGTAGGTACCTTTCTGCCCAATCTCCGTGTGAACAGTAAAGTTTTTAAGGCATTACGACTCTCTTATCGACATCACAAAATTCTTGATGGGGGAAAAATGACAGAATAGGATTTCGAATTATTTTTCCATCTACTAGTGTCAATATTCCTCTTTTTAAAGAAGAGAGCTTGAGGAGTACCTAATGAAGAAACGCGGACAGATTACTTGGGGCCATGTAGGTATCTACCTACTTAGTGGAATTTTGTAGACGTTTGCACTACCTATCAGGTAAAACTTTACCAATAGTTAGGTACCTAGACTAGGTATCTCATAAGGACACAAAACCTGTTTTAATTTCCGCCACGAAATATGTTGTTCAAACGGAACCTGGTCATACATTAGACACCACATAGACACATGCAAGTAGACGTTAATCAGCATTTCAAGCAACATATTTTAAAATGAGGTAAATAGCTTTTCGGAAAGCAAGATGGCCGACTAAATGGCGTATTTAAGCAAAATGATAGCATTTATTCTGTCGTAATCACATACGCGAGCGTTTATGGATAATGCAAGTATTATTTATAATCATCTACTCGCCGTCAGGCCTGGATTACGTGGACAAACTATGGAAACCGAAGGAGTCAACCATGTCGGTAAATCTTATCGAAATGACCTGGATCGTAGATGTCAAACCAAATAAAATGTCTAGACATGCTTCTACTTAGAATTATCTGTGGTGTGTTTATTCTAATCAACTAATTTCGAAGTCCGAAACAGTTATGTGTTGTTGTATCCTTGAATATAATAAAATACGTAATAAAGTAGGTCTATTTCAACTAGGGTTGTCAACCGTAATATATTTAAAGTATAGTACCTAGTTACCCAAGACAGAATAAAAAGAAACCATTTATTCCCTTTTTTTACCTACTATATTTCGGATCTACATAGAATTGATAGAATTGTAATTATGTGAGCACCATGTAGTCCTTCCAACTTAGTTTTTATTAACGTGATGATTGCTGTACGGCTTGGGTATGTCATGCTCTCAGAAATGTTCTGATAGCGGTGGCGTTGTGTGTCGGGTCGTTTGATTCCCTACAATATGGTTGAGTTAGGCGATGGCTGATGCATGCGTCATACTCGTGAACGGGTGCCGTCTGTTGGGACTGGTCAGCTCATAGCTGCTGCGGTAATTTTATCAAAAGCATAAATATATTAAAGGTGTACTTGTGTTTAGCCGACTGGCATTGTTCTCACATAAGACCTCAGAACAATGTAACCTAAAATATTGTAAGCCACTATATTTAAAAGAGCAACCACGGAGTTTCTTGCCAGATTCTTCTCCATGAAGGGTAGGCTGCCCTAGGAACTGGCAACTAGAGTCACTCTTTTATTAAAAATATTAGAATTACGACTATTCATAAGTGCCTAATGGTCTACATGAATAAAAATATTTTGATTTTTTTGATTTTTGAATTATCCTCCTGACTGAATTTCGGTTACAGCGCCAATCTCAACGGAGGGTAGCCCTATATATTTAAATAAGAAGCTAGCTAGCTAGTTAGCCCTATATAAATACGGTTGAAGAAATATATATATATATATATATTGTATACCTACTTAGTACGCAAAAATACTATATTCAATTTAGATGTAGGTATCAATAATTTTCTGCAACACCGAAACTAATAAACAACTTTTATTAGGTATAATAAATAAATACCAAATATTTCGTCTCCTTTTTTACGCTTTCTATATAATACTATATACTTTTTAAGTGTGCTATATTTTTTATCGCATATTCTGAAAAATACTGTTATCAGTCGAACTTAATAAGGTTAACAGCCCTAATTAGAATGATAACTTGACTTGGTTCACTTCCTAATGATTAACTACTTATCGGCTATGTATATATTTAGGTGTTTATATTCACACGTGACTTATTTGTTTTCGTCTCAACAAATATTTCTTTCCCTTGACCTTGAGTCATGTCTGCTATTGGGATTTCCGTCACTTAATCTTGACTTGACTCTTGAGCGGACAAACACTTGACGCATCTTAAGTTTTTTTTTTTAATATTTGGAAATCTGTGTAAACCAGCCACTACCGGTACACCAACATAGTACAATAAAGTATTTACTCGTACTAAAGTGAAAAAAATCTTTTGATAATTTCAAGTGTCTACCAATGGTTCCAAATATACAGCCCTCTTTTTTTTTTCTTTTATCGTATGGTTTATAAACAACCTGGTGTCAGAGTTTAAAGCGCCTGAATACGTCTGACATGGCTTTACACTTCGTGGAAAAATCTCTCAGGTGTGCTGGTTTATAAGAACTGTTACATAAAACTAAACGAATTCCGCATAATGCTAAAGGACCAGTCCTTTATCATTTTTTCTGTAGTCGTTAAAATTAGAATGTCAACCATGGAAATACGCAACAGTTGAGACCTTTTCTTTGAAAATAAAATTTATAGATAACTAGCGACCCGCCCCGGCTTCGCACGGTTACGCTAATATGCATGTATTATACATATAAACCTTCCTCTTGAATCACTCTATCTATTAAAAAAAACCGAATCAAAATCCGTTGCGTAGTTTTAAAGATCTAAGCATACATAGGGACAGACAGACGCGGGAATCGACTTTGTTTTATACTAAGTAGTGATCAGAGTACCTACCTATACTTATGTATTGATTTAATCATAAATGAGTACGTGTATATAAAGTGTATTTTATTAGGTATACCTATTAGAATTAACTTCGAGTGGTTTAAAATCGATGACCCATTAAAGCCGTCTGCAAAAGATAAAGAAATTCTTCCATTCCAAAACTTGTGTATAAACAATAACTTCATTCATATAAATCACAAATTGTTTGTCAATAACTCGGTTACCATCGTTACCACACAACATAATCGTATTTCATAATTAACTTAAAGCCTTTACTAATTGAATCGCTAAGTTACGGCAACTGCCTTCAATTATTGACAATGTGAAATCGTTTAAACTCTGGAACTAACGTGTGAGAAACAGATGAGTTTCTCGAGATTTCTCATGATTTTATCGCAATTTTATTACTTGTGAGTGTTTTGGTGTAATCTTGGTGAACCCCATGTAAATACCACCGTTTAGCATAAGCGTGATATGAACTTTGGCACACACCACTGATTTTTCAAATTTATGTAGGACCTTAGACCTCTCTCCATGTGTTGATAGCAGGGGCGTGCAGTTTATATAGGCAAAAAGTCAATCCTGACGACGAATTTGTGATACCACATAAGATGTATGTGTACTGCCTACCCTGTCGAAAATGTCTGTGCACGTCCCTGGTTGATAGTGATCTCCAGGGTGGTTTAATGTGAGGAAAGAATCCTATACTCCCCGTGGGTCTGTTCCCCTGGGCCGGGTGCCTTTTGAAAGTTTCCCCCGTAAACAAAAAAAAAAGTATATCACTCGCCATGGTAACAGTAATGGAGAAAACATCGTGCAAGAAGTGTTTTGTCAAAAAGAATTGTGACCAAGAACGATTTTAAAGTTCATTTAGGTAAAATGTGGTGTCGCAAATAATAATTATAATACACGACCCTTGCAAAATTAACTACCTTTGCACAGGAAAACCTTTAAATGTGTAAGTTCGATCCTTCGTGTATATATGGTTAAAGTATGACACCAGTTTTTACATGTACCGTGTACTGCGTAGCCTTGCAATTTGCGATCTGACCGGTTAGCGCACTGCTTTCAAATAAACGGTGTAAGTTCCGTACGAAGATATTGGGACAGTAACCTTATGTTGCTGAGTCAACGGAACCAGTTTGGTCCTTTAATATTTTGATAGTAGTTCAAATACATAAACATTCATATAAAGTATTTATGCGTAGGTAATAAAGGAAAGGTACGGGCTCAAGTTCGAAATTTTGCAAAAATAATAAATCCATTACGAGCGGTATTTGAACCTGTCACTGGGTAATAAATAAAGCCCTCAGTCGCTCTGCCACTAAGCTTCGTAACCCCACCCGTGTTATATTCGTAACTCGTGTAATTGAAATTTTCTTTCACATTCATCCACCTCAGATAGTCATTACATCCCGGAGTTGAAGCATTTGAAGCATCAAGTTATAAGCTTCTATGTAAGTATGAGAAGATTACTCCAGCCAATCTTGTTGATAGATCAACCTTATCATAAAAAAAATATCGCTATATTCCATCGATTTCAAGTTTATTCTTACTGAATGATTGGATTATTTATTTTATTATTTTTATTTATGCTTTGTTTCTATTTGACATAGAACACAACTGCTGGCTAGTAAGCAATGTGCCTTATATTCTCGTCATGCGCGAGGTCTCACGTAGACCACAATGATCGCAATTAATCTTTGGTGAACTTGATTCCACTGCGTGCTGGTATGGGGCCATGGCTCATTGTCCATAAAATATGTAGCATTATATTTATTTTACTACAAAAAACTGACTGACTGCCTCGTTAGTCTAGTGGTAGCAAGCGCGACTTAGGTTCGATCTCCGGGTCGGGCAAAGTGTTATTGGGTTTTTCCATTCGGAAATTCTCAGTAGCAGCACGGAGTCTGGAATTGTGCCTGATTAATGACAATAGGCTCGCCTCCTATTACATGGGACTAAAACCGGCGAAACTTGGGTGTACTGCATACACCTCTACCTATCCCCTCTGGGGAATACAGGCGTGAGGCGTGAGTATAATATAAAAAAAAAATACTACAAAGAATATTTAGCTGCCATCAGTTTAAACTAATCTCCCCGTTGCTTGTACTACTTAGTTGAAATATTATATTATTATCATTTTATTATGTTTCCATAGCAAATTTATTATTCTATGGGTTGGCCATTGACGCACGAAACGACGTCATGCATAGTAGAACGCATAAAAACAATTTTATATAAAATATGAAAAAGAAAGTAGAGAAAGTAGGCCATATATATGCCATTACCATGCCTAGGTTTTTCCTAGTAAACATTCTAAGGTGAATGTAGCATGTCTAAAGAGACTTTAGAGGATGATTATTTATGGAGAGCCCAAATTTTGAGGTCGATTCTACCCATAACTCTGCATAACAGTGAATCGTTATTAATACGACATATTTTTAGGTAAAATTTATGTTTTCATACAAACTGCATTGTTTTTACCCTCCAAATTGTGCCATCATAAATGAGTCATCCCTCTAAGTCAGTGGTTCCCAACCCTTTTTTTTAACCATAACCCAGTTCAGGGACCCCTTTCTTTTTCCCGCCCCTAGGTTCCCGTAGGTGAACCTAGAATATATCTACTATGCAAAAGTTGCAAATTCCTTAACACTGCCTGTCACGCCGCAGACACAACTCACCTTCAAGCGTAGTTCAAGAGTAACCTTTCTGAGTAGAGGCAAATAAAATTGGATGCTTGACCTAAGTCAAGCCTCCAATTTTATTTCTCAGGTCTCAGGGGCAGCCACGACGTCTGATCGACCCTCGTCTTTCAGATTAAGTGTGATATTACCTAAAGTTTCAAATTCAAATTATTTATTTCAGACAATGGTAAAATGTTATACAGATAGTAAAATTCTCATTCTTCGTTGTAATGCTTATAAATAAAATACCAAACGTTTAGATATATTTTTGGGTAAACAAGTGAAAAAATATTACTACAATAGGTATTTATCTTAATGAATCTGTTAATGCTTGGTTCTTGGTTAATTCTGTGAGAAGCACTGTGGCAGAACAGATAAATATCAATTGTCAGACAAACTTACTAAAATATTTTTCTTAGAATTACGTAAAATTCGGACAGGAAGTTAAAATAAATTGAAACAATAACTACCAAACAAAAAATAACTAAAACAACAACCTAAAACAGGCTTTAATTACTCAAATTATTTTAATTAATATGCAAATCCGCTAAGTTTAACCTTTAGAATCATCAAGAAAATGACTTGTAGTTAGACACAAAAGAAGTGTAATTAAAAAAAAGGATAATTAATAAAATAGTTTGATATTAATAATAATACTTTTTTGACGAAAAAAGAAGGGTTTTCCTAGTATCTGATTATGATTTAGTTTTTTTTATTTTATTCAAAAGGTCTTAACTTAAAAAAATGTATCGGGTTTTTTATTATTGAGCAGATAGCTCCATGACTAAAATTAGTTTCGTAACATGTATAGGTAGATACATGTTACGAAACTAATTTTAGTCATGGAGCTATCTGCTCCATGGTTTAGTCTTGGGGTTTGGGACTTGTATTCATTGTTCCTATTCAACTATTAGGTATACTTTAAAAACTTATCCACAACAAATGTATGTCTTGAATTCTTGATCGCATGTTCGGAATACTGAATGATTAATTTAAGTCTGTTGTCTTGTTTAGCGAAACGTGAAGGTCGCATCTAATTTAAACAATAACAAAAATCATACATACATATAACTTTACGCCTGTGGTTGAGAAGGGTTAACATCCATGTTGCGCCATATAAGAGGCTAGTTAGTATGGATCCAGATTCTGCTCTACTTCTGAATTATAGCAATATAACAATTTTGTTCAATTTGGAAATCGAATCCGAGACCGACCGCAATTTCGTTTGCGACACTAGAGAAACGAAGCAATTTTAAAAAATCGATAAGAGGGATATTGCTGATATTTTTTTAAATACACATTATTTTTTAACAAGTCAAAAAAGAGGTCGATATGCATCCCTCGCTTCCTAATGCAAGAATGTACTTTTGTGACTGTTACAAAACTTTTACTAAAAACTTGAAGATGCCTAACTATCAGCTCTATGCGCTATACCTACTGAGAGAGCACACATTATACCTAAATTGCAGACTTACTAGGGATGACTCATGCGAAGTCATCCCTAGTAAGTCTGTGGATGACACTAAATAAAACCCACTGTCTTACGTCACCAGCTAACTTTTTATAATCACAAAGATAATCGAGATATTTATTATTTTTCTTAAGAACAAAATTTAAGGCTGATATGGTAAGCAGCCTGCTTTTGTCCAAGGAGGATTAACCCATGCAGTCACACGAACTCTACAATGTAACCTAAGTACATGTAAACCTTTGATGTAAACACGAGTATTCTCTGCAATCTTTACGCGTCGTTGCGCGGATTGTACCAGATATTCAAATACTGGTAAATCACTACATAGCATAAAACAAAGTCGCTTCCCGCGTCTGTCTGTCCCTATGTATGCTTAGATCTTTAAAACTACGCAACGGATTTTGATGCGGTTTTTTTTAATAGATAGAGTGATTCAAGAGGAAGGTTTATATGTATAATACATGCATATTAGCGTAACCGTGCGATGCCGGGGCGGGTCGCTAGTATACTATATTTAACAAAAAGTATCATGCACCATCGTCGTCGTAGTTAGAACAATACATTATGACGTCATAGCATTGCGAACTGGTTTTCTCAGAACAATTGATTGAATATTATTTGCCAATGCATAAGTACCCCCCGTACGCAAACAAGCATTTTATGCACGTTACGATAACGATTTATATTCTAAGCGATATACTTATTAATGAAACCTAGACCTACCATAACCTTTTTTTTTTTGTGGCCGGGGGGAGTAAAAAATGCCTTCCGCATACCGCACGTCCGAGGACATACGGTTATGTGGGGCTCGCACCCACTAAAAACGTCTCCCCCCTGCGTGTTCCTAGCACTGTATGATAGCTATGTCTGTATCGGACGGGTCCGGGTACCGCAAACGCGCCTCGCAGCCCCGTCCAGTGCCTGCCTTCATAGCCTAGCCTTACCTACCTTTTTAAAAATTCAAATTCTAAATATTGTGTTCAGTGTAACTTTATAACTTAAAACTATGACATCATCTCGGACCCTGTCGGGCACAGCAAAAGTAGGAGAGAGGAAGAGTGCTTAAAGTTATATTATGTTTGCAAATACACATTATAGTTACTTAGATAATTAATTTTCTGATAAGTAACGTATTTTTACTACCTATTATTACACATATCTCTTATTATCCTATGATCTATCTTATTAAATGGACTATCTAACACAAAAATAAATTTTCAAATCGGACTTGTAGTTCCTGAGATTAGTTTGTTTATACATACAAACTCTTCAGTTAGTTTACATTGGTAATGTCAAAGTTTAAAGTAATTTTAGTTACGTAGTCATAGTTAAATGTAAGCACAATAGAATAAAATATAAGAATTCAGTGTTATATCTTTATTTATGGACATTTAACCTTGAAGTCAGTATTTTAAAGAATAAATATATTTCGTGTAATTATAATTATATGTCGTGTATTACGGACCCGCCTTACAATCGAGTGGGTGTGGGTTCGAACCTGGCATGTACCAATGTGACTTTTTCAATGTCATATGTACTTTCTTAGATATTCTAAGACACCACTGACTAACGGTGAAGGAAAACATCGTAAGGAAACCTGGACTTAATAGTCTGAAATTGCCAACACGCAGTGAGCTAGCGTGGTGATTAATGCTCAATCCTTCTCTGTATGAGAAGAGGCCTTTGCCCTACATAGGGACAGTTACAGGCTAATTTATTTATTTATAAATATATTTTTTTTTTGCAGAAAATGCCTGAAATAGACGAACGCAAGGAGCTGACCGCACTAAGAGATTGGTTGAATAGACAACCACATCTGCCACATGAAGTTGGTAAGAAAATCCCTCAGAATTAAGAATAATCCTTATTTATACTTTTTACTAACCGTAAAAGTGTCCACTGAAATGATAATTGACTAGCTCCTACTCGCCGTATTCGCTGCCATAGTTATTTTTCCGGGATTACAAAATAAATAAATAATTAAATTTATAATATGCACATAACTTCCGAAAAGTCAGAGGTGCGTGAATTTGCCCATGACTTGGGATGTGCTGGTTAACGGTCATCCTGAGCAAACCACATAGGTACCTCGTGAGAGAATTTCCAATAACACGCATGCCAGAGATGAGAAAGGAATTTAAAAAAAAATTAACGTCTCTTACTTCATAATACGTCGTAAAAGCAATCGAATAACACTGTATCTCCAAAAAGGTCCGTTGCACAAATAGACCTTCACATTATGCGAGATTTATCGACTGCATCACGAAATTCTGCACCTACCATTACTTCATTTATCAATTATTGTGTTCCTTTGAAACTTGGCAATTTTTATTTCTAGTTTTAATTTGCGCAACATAATTTTGTGTATTCCTCAATGCAGACACATTAGACGTTACGTATTTGCAACAAGGAATTTCTTTTTCTTTCTAAATGTTTTTAAAACGTTTCAAAAATTTGCGGTCTAGCGGCGTCAGTTATGTCACACACACACCTAACATAATATACGGATGAACATGATGAAACTATAAAGGTTATTGCCTTTTGGCTATAGAATCCTAATTAAATTTCAAGGAAGTTTCTAGGTGCATTTCAAAATAAACATAATTTATATAATCAATACACATTGACGACTGTTGTATAAATTATTTAGCTTAGGTAATGGTGCCAATTCTCTTGCGCTTGAAATTAATTAAACTCATCTCTCTTTCTAACACTTTTAGAAAAGGATAGAAGATTTGCGTGACACCATATTACTTCTCTTCACTTCTGATATCATATCAACGAAAAAAACGTCACGTTTCACGTCAAAAAAAAAGACGTAGACTAATTTGACAGTTCTAATTTGCTGTCATTTTTCGATTGTGTTTATTAGAAAGAGATAATATATAGTAAGAGAATCAGCACCATTTGCTAGGTACTTAAGTAGGCCTAATTTTTCTTTCTTATGGGTTTTTAGATTTAAACCCTAAACCAAATATATTGCAAAATTGATTTAAACAGTCAAACAGCTTGGTTAGCCTCGTAAACTTATAAGTTACGCCATGGATAGGTACTACTTCGATCTGGGTTAAAGGCATTTAATTGGTAGAATATTACTAGAGTTTTAATAAATAAACATGTTGCCCTTCGCTCATACTAGGTAGATCGTAGGAAAATCATAATAAAAATCCTTTTTTTTTATTTCTAGAGATGGATATAAAAAACCGTTAAAGGTGTTACCAAATCAACTTGAGGTTCATTTGGAAAAGTTTGAAAACAATTACTAGATTTCAATTATGTCTGGAAATGACCTCAAAAAGAAAATTCTTTATCTATTAGCACCGAGTCTGAAAATATATAGATTAGATACCTAACCTAACCATATATTATCATCTTTGTTATAAAATTAAATAAAAAATCAACATGACATACTTAAGTAATATCTACTATTTTTCAATAATCCCAATTAAACATTTAATTGATGATTTAATATTGAATGTACTTAACTAGAGATCGCGTATTGGTCGATATATGACTGTATTATTTAGTCACCCAATTTTTTAAATGATAGGTAACACTAAAGCTGAAAGAACTAAAGGAAAACAACATGAAAAAATCTGAACTTAATAGTCTGAAATCACAAACACGCTGTAAGCTAACATGATGATTTTGCTTGATCCTTCTCTGTATGTGAAGAGGGTTAGAGGGCTTAATAATTTGCTCTACACTGGGACAGTTACAGGCTGATTTATTATTATATACCTATAAAGCTCGTCAATAGCTACTAAATATAAAAAACAAAATGGTACTGAACAATTTTGTGTAGTACCATTTTGTGTTTGCCTATTTATAAATAGATAAAATTAGATAATGAATCACTCTGAATTTGTTAAATTCAAGTTTCGGTTCAAGAATTTGTTTAATGCTGATTAAGTAGGCGCATAAAATACCTCGGTTATTCTTCGTGTATCTTGTTTGTATCCAAGCAAATTATTTTTTATTTATAATAAGTTAATTTTTAATTGAAATAAATTGTCGTGACCATGGCTAATATTACTTTAGTTTTACAATGTATTTTATGTATTCTTAATTATCCATTGCTAATGTTAGTGGCTTTAATGATTTAAAAATGATAATGGATCCATTAAACTGCTTTTGGTATTGTGTGTACATACAACCTCCTTCATAAATTCTCGAGAGCGTCTTGCAAATTGAAGAAATTGAGTGAAGGACGACTCATAATTTCATAATTAGTTGGTATCCTGAGTTCAATTTTTTTTTTCGATTACGACTAATACGATTGAATGCGATAAGCGATAGTTTGTACATTTGCATAAGCATAATTTCAATATTTTAGAGCTGAAAACATTAAGGCCCGAATTCCTCTGTCGCTGATGTCGGTCGCTGATGTCGGTCGCGCGTACGAATATACGTTGTGTTCTATGAAGCACCACACTGTAAAGCTGACATCAGCGGCGCGCGAGTTGCTACGCGCCGCTGATGACGCGCGTCGGTCTCGCTCGTCAGCGCCGCGTTCGTCGGTCGACTGACGCGCTATAGAACGCTATGAGCGTCCTCACTCTGTTCCCGACCGTCGGCACGCGCGCGTACAGTCGCCCGCCACCATGAACATTGATACCGAACGGGTGATTTCTCGATACATGGAGCAGTGTTTCAGGTGATTTTCTAACTTTGATAACAGTTCATCAAAAGTTTTTACTTTCATTCTAAAATAATTAAAAAACTTTTCCTCGTCCTGACGTAGCTTTTCAAATAAAGTAGAAAATTCACCATTCGTCATCCTATCAGCAACAATTGGGTGAATGTGATATCTTTTTTTTCTATATTGACGCCGTCTCCGCTTGCGTAAGTATGCTGCAGCAACTAAACAATTTATAAACGGGTTCATAATAATATCCCAAATTCAAACTCCGCTTCACAAATCCACAACAAATCCACTTGGAGACGCCTGTACCGTGGAGCGGTCAGTATCGCACTACGGATGTTTTCATTGGCGCTGATGGTCAGCGCGCTACGCGACTGACGGTACGCGACCGACGTCAGCGACAGAGGAATCCGGGCCTAATGAATAACAGTGACACACTGACATGACTGACATCTAATAGTTTTTATGCCGGGTCACAGGTAACTAAGAAAGGTTAAATCACCATTCCAGCGTCCACAGTCTTAGTATTTGCTTCGTAATCCTACTATCTCTACCTAGTACTTATTTAAACTAGTTAACTTAGTAAATAAAGCCCAATATTATTAAAAGTTATTACTAATATTAAAAGGTTGTGTTTACATATTTTTGCTTACGAATGCACGTTTAATTTTATAATAAAAAAACACCCAGAATGAACCAAAAATATCTGTAGATCCCACAAATACTAGGTACCTACTTCTGAGCGTGAATAGAACCTGACACTTTGTTAGCTTACGGCAGTTATGTCATCAATAATTTATTCCTGCTTCTATGTATTATTAGAAACTTGTGTAAACACCTACCTGCCATGATAAATGCCATGGATTTTCGTCGTACACGCAACAATAAAAGTAAAAGTTGCTTTGAATTCAATAGAGCGGTGTCAATGACCTGGAGATTACCAGTCAAATTTTTTATGAACTCAAAATGTAGCAACAAATGTTACGAAAGGTGTGATGGGGAGTTTAAAATGTCGGGCGTGACGTCATGATGATTTGGTAGTCAATGTGCGTTTCTGTTTGACTTTGTGCAGACTTCAATGTACGAGGCCGACTTGAGGCTAAATATGGATAGCATTAGTCAACGGTTCATTTTTGCTCGTCTAAGTAACAATACTTATCCAAAAAAATAAGTGGCTACGATAAATTGCCTCCTATTCTTTACTTGAATATTACGCTGTTTATACGAGCACATAAAAGTCGATTAGAATTCTAAATAGTAAACTATGCGCATGCGTGACCACGCATGACATAACCAGAATAAAATTGTAAGCAGGTTTAGGGCGCTTTCAATTTAGACGATTGGTGCCGGACTGCTGCAGTCCGGGTATCGTACTGCGCACGGGCGGTTATGATTTTTCATACAAAATGTCTCGACGCAAAGTCGTGCGACAGCAGTGCGGCGCACGTCCGTTGGCGGAACGGCAACAACCTGTCTCAGTCGTTGTTCGCTAGTGCTGTGAACGCATCGTGTTTCTTAGACGTTTTCGTGCATACCTACCTAATTATGGATGATTTAAATACAGAAGATTTTATAAATGAAATAGAGTTCATAGAAACATTCTCTAGACATTCTAAAATAGTTCAAAAAATCAGCTTAGCTTTCTTTTAATCTAGGGTAAAGTGTTTTTGTGAATTTTTTACATGTTATAGCACATGAAAGCTTATTAAATATAATTATTTAATAAGAAAATTTGAAAAAACAATTGATACGGATGGGATTCGAACCCACGATCTTCGACATACCGTGTCGACGCTCTAACCGCTGAGCCACCGTATCCCATCGGCATCAATCGAAATTTCAAATCTCTTTAACACGCCTAAGGCGTGTGGCGACATCTATCGAAATACATTACGCATTCCGACTCAGTGCTCTAAACTTTGCAGTTTTAGCAGACACCGATGCGATATCACCAATTTTCTTAATATTTTTGTGAATTTTTTACATGTTATAGCACATGAAAGCTTATTAAATATAATTATTTAATAAGAAAATTTGAAAAAACAATTGATACGGATGGGATTCGAACCCACGATCTTCGACATACCGTGTCGACGCTCTAACCGCTGAGCCACCGTATCCCATCATCGTAATCAAATTTCATCAATCGTATTTCAAATTTTCTTATTAAATAATTATATTTAATAAGCTTTCATGTGCTATAACATGTAAAAAATTCACAAAAATATTAAGAAAATTGGTGATATCGCATCGGTGTCTGCTAAAACTGCAAAGTTTAGAGCACTGAGTCGGAATGCGTAATGTATTTCGATAGATGTCGCCACACGCCTTAGGCGTGTTAAAGAGATTTGAAATTTCGATTGATGCCGATGGGATACGGTGGCTCAGCGGTTAGAGCGTCGACACGGTATGTCGAAGATCGTGGGTTCGAATCCCATCCGTATCAATTGTTTTTTCAAATTTTCTTATTAAATAATTATATTTAATAAGCTTTCATGTGCTATAACATGTAAAAAATTCACAAAAATATTAAGAAAATTGGTGATATCGCATCGGTGTCTGCTAAAACTGCAAAGTTTAGAGCACTGAGTCGGAATGCGTAATGTATTTCGATAGATGTCGCCACACGCCTTAGGCGTGTTAAAGAGATTTGAAATTTCGATTGATGCCGATGGGATACGGTGGCTCAGCGGTTAGAGCGTCGACACGGTATGTCGAAGATTGTGGGTTCGAATCCCATCCGTATCAATTGTTTTTTCAAATTTTCTTATTAAATAATTATATTTAATAAGCTTTCATGTGCTATAACATGTAAAAAATTCACAAAAATATTAAGAAAATTGGTGATATCGCATCGGTGTCTGCTAAAACTGCAAAGTTTAGAGCACTGAGTCGGAATGCGTAATGTATTTCGATAGATGTCGCCACACGCCTTAGGCGTGTTAAAGAGATTTGAAATTTCGATTGATGCCGATGGGATACGGTGGCTCAGCGGTTAGAGCGTCGACACGGTATGTCGAAGATCGTGGGTTCGAATCCCATCCGTATCAATTGTTTTTTCAAATTTTCTTATTAAATAATTATATTTAATAAGCTTTCATGTGCTATAACATGTAAAAAATTCACAAAAATATTAAGAAAATTGGTGATATCGCATCGGTGTCTGCTAAAACTGCAAAGTTTAGAGCACTGAGTCGGAATGCGTAATGTATTTCGATAGATGTCGCCACACGCCTTAGGCGTGTTAAAGAGATTTGAAATTTCGATTGATGCCGATGGGATACGGTGGCTCAGCGGTTAGAGCGTCGACACGGTATGTCGAAGATCGTGGGTTCGAATCCCATCCGTATCAATTGTTTTTTCAAATTTTCTTATTAAATAATTATATTTAATAAGCTTTCATGTGCTATAACATGTAAAAAATTCACAAAAATATTAAGAAAATTGGTGATATCGCATCGGTGTCTGCTAAAACTGCAAAGTTTAGAGCACTGAGTCGGAATGCGTAATGTATTTCGATAGATGTCGCCACACGCCTTAGGCGTGTTAAAGAGATTTGAAATTTCGATTGATGCCGATGGGATACGGTGGCTCAGCGGTTAGAGCGTCGACACGGTATGTCGAAGATCGTGGGTTCGAATCCCATCCGTATCAATTGTTTTTTCAAATTTTCTTATTAAATAATTATATTTAATAAGCTTTCATGTGCTATAACATGTAAAAAATTCACAAAAATATTAAGAAAATTGGTGATATCGCATCGGTGTCTGCTAAAACTGCAAAGTTTAGAGCACTGAGTCGGAATGCGTAATGTATTTCGATAGATGTCGCCACACGCCTTAGGCGTGTTAAAGAGATTTGAAATTTCGATTGATGCCGATGGGATACGGTGGCTCAGCGGTTAGAGCGTCGACACGGTATGTCGAAGATCGTGGGTTCGAATCCCATCCGTATCAATTGTTTTTTCAAATTTTCTTATTAAATAATTATAGGGTAAAGTGTATAAAAATCACCAGTTTTATATTTTAAAGAAAACATTGGCGACGCCCTAGTACGGCGTCGTTTATGTTTCTGCCGAAGCAAGAGAACTAACAATAACACTTCCTCGTCAGAGTCCATGGCATCGACTAAAGTTGGGTTTCGATGGAAATCACTAAAATTCGATCGGACTGCAGCCGCGTATCTCTTCAAATAAGACGATTTACGTCGTACTGCTGTCGTCCGGCAGCAGTACGGCTCATGGTCGTAACAACCGTGCGGCAGCAGTCCGGCACCAACCGTCTAAATTGAAAGCGCCCTTAGGTATTTACTAAAGAAAGATAAACATAAACAATCTTGGCTTACCTATCTTTTATAAAAAAAATATTTAAAATCTAGAAAATTACTTAATTATAGCATCTACAAAATTTCTCAGATCCTCTACTAACAAATAAAATGTAATGGGATGTCTACCTAAATATTAATATGGTAATCATGGATGCCATTATAACTGTTATGTTTGAATATCTATTTATATTGAAGAGAATTATAGTTAATAATAATGAATTACTGATTTGTAGTTAGGTAATCAACACTTATTTATTAGGTAGGTACTTACAGTTATTTAATTCATAGAACATACTTGACAATGCTAACAATTCTCTCAAAACTATTTTTTGTTTTGCAAATATTTTTGTTTGCATTTTTTTACTGTTACAACTTTATATCGTTTTATTATAAACGCATACATCAAAACTTAACTCTGTCTGACGCTTTCTCCAGTAAGTAGAACTTACGGTACCTATACCGACATAATTGAACAACTGTAGATAGGTACCTATACATCTAAATGTAATATGATTACAAAAGTGCGTACTGTCTGTCTTATTTATTTTATTTATTTATTTATTTGGGACAATAAACAGTTACATGCTAAAATCTTAATTCATTCTAGAGTACTAAAATAGTTACGCGAGTTTTTATGCGTAAAAAAATTGTTAGGCGTGTTTTTAAACATACTTACTTTTGAAATTCTACAACTGTCTTCATTAACGCTTGGGAGATTCAACTTTCGTTTTAGATTCTTATCTTCTAAATCATAAATCCTACTAGCCTTTAGAACGCTAGACTAAAAACGTATCGTACCCCTGACGTCAAGCCACTATTTCTGTGAAATGACCTAAAAATATAGAGATTCCAAAACTTTATCGATATACAACTAAGTTCCCGTATTCCCGACACTGACATTTTATTTAACCTTCCACTACATTAAGAAATCTTTCATTCTCTGTATGAGAAGAGGTCTTTGCCCTATATTGGGACAGTTACAGGCTAATTTATTTATTTTACAATAAGAAAAGATTTCGTTTGTTATATATTTGTGAGAAAACGTTTAAAGGGCTAGAAAAGCCATTTTTTGTTTGTCTTTAAACTTCGCTCTCTATAACCTTTGTCCATCGATAGTAATATTCTCGAAACAGTCATCGTTTGCGTAATCATACTTATTCCATCAGACGAGAAGGCACGTTGACCTTACGCGTCCAAAAAAGGTCACAAAGCGGTACCGTTAAAATTATACCTGCACAGGTATCGATTCTGATGCACCAACGTAAATTTTACCGTAAAAGATCCTTACTTAATATGATAAGATTCAATATATCACGTAATACGAGTACTTAAATTAAACGAGGATGTTGGATGTTATTGTCCCACAGCAGGGCAAATGCCTCTTCTCATGCAGAGAAGAATCGAGTATTAATCATCACGCTAAATCACTGCATGTTGGCGATTTCAGACTAGCTTTCAAGGTTAACAGATTTTAACTCACGACCTCCTGTGTAAAGCCTCCAGTCGCTCAGCTATTAAGTTAATCGAATCCCCCCGCCCGTATTATCGAAATTCTCTTCGAATCGATTAAGAATAAAATCGAAAAGAATAATCGATATATTTTTTTTGCAAAAATTTCAAACTTTACTTAATGTTTAAGTACTAAAGTTAGCATAGTACAGTGAACTGTGCGTGTGCCATAAATATACACAATTTACATGTTGAGCATGGACTAGTGGTATTTCATCTACAAATATTTACTCAAAATACAGTAGACTTGTAACTGTCTACGGTTACTTTGCAATATTATGTTATGTTTGATGAATAATATTTACTTAGGGGATTCTATACTTTAAAAGCTTTAGGTAGCCCGCTAGAACTGACACGGATACAATAGAATATAGAACAGGTAAAGAGATACACAATCGAGCTTTGTTAATCCAGCATATTTAAATCCATAGATGACATCTTGCTGCGTCGGTTCCTGACGAGTTGCCACTACAGACTAGACCGTGCAAAGCGTACCATGGACCTGTTCTTCACCATCCGCGCCAATGGACCAGAGCTGTTCTGCAACCGCGACCCTTGGGCGCCCGAGATTAAACGCGTCTTTCAAGTGACGTGAGTATCTTTTTATATCTTTAAAAAATTAAAAATTATCTTCTTCATTGAATAGAAGGTTTGATATTATCTTCAAATAAGGTCTTCTAATATTTTCGTCAGAAAAGCTATGCTATAGCCCCAAGAATTTGTAGTAATGTGGGTGGATCCTAGTGTTGCCAGATGTCAGAAAAAAATAACCAATTAATTAAGTACCTTCTGAGATTGATCATAATAAAGTCTGTGACTTTGAATAAAAGGATTGTAACCATGTTACCTATATTGCCGGGACGCAGGAAAATCCCTGCCATTTTTCCGTCTCTATTCCTTTTTTTTTAAGTACCGAAATATAGTAAAGCTGAAATAAATCGGTTTACTTATTTCGGCTATACGTGCTACCAGCTGCCATGCATATTAGCAGTAGGTACCTACTCTTGTTTATTACATAATTAAATGACACAATATTTGAACACAAGAAAAGTTCACTTTTGATACACGTTTTTTTACATTTTTAAAACATTAAAAATGTTGAACTGGTTTACTTATTTTTCTTAACGTCATTAAATTTAAATTTTGCCGGAATGGCACTATAAAAAACTTTCGATAAGGAAAACCCGTAACTAATAATATTATAATGTATTTTTTTGTTGATTGGGTATTTTTAGACAAAAAATATCTAAATATAGCACGACCTCTGATGGAAGGTTCGAGTTGCATGCAATATCTATGCTAATTAAGCAATGAGTTTGTCTAGATATTCGTTAACAATATGTCGTTTATGGGACTCTTGCTACGAAGCTTATTACACCTTTTTCAATGTTATTTGTTGACGAATCCTGGAAAAAAAATTGCTTTTTTTTTACAAAAATGCACTACAAAAACGTCAATTTTTGAAGAGAACAGGGGCCTTATTTAATTTTGCCGGCCCGGGCCCCTCGCCACTGGCAAAGGGATCCCTTTAAAAAAATTGCTTGTAGTAGGGGAGTCCGCTCTTCGAGCTTTTCCTAAAGACTTGGGCAGTTTCACAGTCTTCGAATAGAAATTTTTATGAAATCATCTGACAGTTAATAAATAAATGTCACTTTCCCAGTATGCGGTAAAATGTGGCCTTAGACTTATAATAAACTAGCTTTTGCCCGCGACTTCGTTCGCGTGGAATAGTGACTTCGACTCTTGACCAATAGATGGCGCTGTATGTCCGGAATAAATTTTATTTTTTGTAATAAAAACTATCATATGTCCTTTCTCAAGTTCCAAACTATGTCTGTACCAAATTTCACACAAATCGGTTCAGTAGTTTAGGCGTGAAGCAAAGACAGACAGACAGACAGACAGAGTTACTTTCGCATTTATAATATTAAGTTTGGATGTACTAACCTATCTTAACATGAATAATATAGCAACAATGTCTTTATTTCAGGGACATGCTGCCTCTTCCATACAAGACTAAAGAAAACTACAAGGTCTTCATCTACCGCCTCAGTAACCCAGATATGGACTTGTTCAATTTCGTGGACGCTGTCAAGACATTCTTCATGTTGGCTGACACCAGGCTGACCGAGGATCACGAGATACCTTCAGGAGAGATACCAATCTTCGACTCTGCTAATGTCGCCCTTAAGTTCATTAGCAAAGTCAATCTTTCGGCGCTAAGGAAATATATGATGTACACACAGGTTTGTTATTATGATTATCTAGTATATTAATACAACTTTAACTTACCTACTGCTAAACTTTAACTACGCCAACACACTCTTTCTCTACACTCCTCCGGAAGGAGTGCAGAAAGCTAAAATTTATCCAAGTAATATGTGTTGTTGTGTTATATTTATGTAAATATAATAAATTTTGAACACTACTAGTTCAATTTATTACGCGCAGGATATAAATGATAGGTTTCCTTAAAAGAGGTTTCATGGGTCCCGGAACATACGCGAAAGATGGCCTCTAACTACAGCTGTTTTAAACACCAAGACGAAACAAATTTTAAGATAATATCTATACTAGCTCTTTCTTTATTAGGTATAAGTATTACATTTGACAAAGGCAACATTTTTCCTCTATGTATTAGATAGTCGAATTTTTATATTAGGAGATCATAAAAATTATGTAGAATTAGAACATTTATAAGAATTCATAAATTGTAGAAGAACTTAAAACATACAAATTGCACAAGCAAAGAGGTTTCGATTGCAGTATTTCATTGCATTCATCAAGGCCAATAAGATTTTTAATAGCTTGACTTTTGTGAGCTTTTGAAACACTAAGATTATTTATAATTGATATTAAGTTTCGTATACATCGTAATAACTTTAAGTTGAGACCTTCAAGTTAAGTTGCTTCTTAAGTAATCCCTACCGGTTACTTAAAGTTATATGCCTTTACCCAACAACGATGAATACGGAAATAAGTAAACTTATTTTAAAAACTTCGATCATGGTCACTAACAAACTGGATCGCGAAGTATCAACTAGTAAAAGGTACATTCTTATAAGTTTCAAACTACGTAATATACTTAACTAGCGACCCGCCCCGGCTTCGCACGGTTACGCTAATATGCATGTATTATACATATAAACGTTCCTCTTGAATCACTCTATCTATTAAAAAAAACCGCAACAAAATCCGTTGCGTAGTTTTAAAGATCTAAGCATACATAGGGACAGACAGACGCGGGAATCGACTTTGTTTTATACTATGTAGTGATTAACAAGTGGTAGTAGAGCCAGAGAAAGAATGGGCCGGTTTGATCGGAGTACTCTCACCTACATAGAATATCGGGCAAAATAATACTAATCGGTTGCGTCTGTATGAGAGAACCTGAACCATATTCCCTGAGGACTTGGTAGAAGGCATTTCTCTTCCATATTAGGCAACGGTAGTCGTAGTCGTAAAAATCTTCTCCTAATTACGAATAATATCCTGGGGAAAAATCTAACCTAACCTTATCAAAACTAACCTAACCTAGGAAACAATGACGGAACTTCGAAGCAACGAGCTGTGGTTGCGATTAGACATGGTATAAATTCATGTGTAATAATTCCCGTATTGAATAATGTCTCAGAACTAGCTACAGTTACACAAACAGCTAATGTTTCTTTGGTAATAAAATTCGAAATTGTGAAATTGTGAATTATATACCTAACAACTGCATAATAGGGGTTATTTATGTAGATTAGTTACCTATTTGGTAGGAAACCTATTTGATGTACGATGTGCGGCAAATAAACGTTTAATGGCTATAGGTATTTATCCCCTAATTGCGATCCATCGTGCCTTTACTTTAGTGCATGTCTTAAAGTGGGACGATCAACAACTCGTTTTGCCATCACATGGCTATCAGGGGAATTCACTATAAATTCACCCATCTACATATTTACCTATAATATTAGTAGGTATCTACATTGCACATAGAAGATAAAACCATGACTCCTCTGAACTTATCAGTGGAGATCGTATCCTGTAATAATTCAATATAGGAAGGCAAGTCATAGGCAAGACGTTGGAAGGTAGCATCTAATAGAAGACTCAGTATATACTCTACCACACCGACTTATTAGTCCAAATATAATTCCACAAATCGTCACCCACCCCCGGTATGACCGAGTCACGCAATGCTTGACCATAGCGCTATTTGTCCAAAAAAAAGGGCGTACATTCAGATGGTATGCACTATGGTACTTACCATCTGGGTACCATCCTAAGCTAGAGGACTCAAAGTAAAAAATAAATAGAAAATAAAAAATTTTTTAATAAATAAATATCGTACCATTTTTACAGGAAGCGATGCCAATCCGGCTGAAGCAAGTACACGTGATCAACGCTCCTTCGTACATCGGCAAGATCTTCGCTGTCTGCAAGCCGTTCATTAAGACTGAAGTCTCGAAACTGGTCAGTTGTCATTTCTTTTAGGATATCTATTTTATTTCAGAGTCTGTCCGATTTACTGGAGAAGTAATTGTCATTGTATTGGGTGGCGCCAGTGGTGAGACTGTACAGGGTGGTAACACAAGAGGGGCGCCAAAGTTAGGGAGACACAACATTAAGCGCCTTCAAAAAACGCTGATTGACTAGACGACTGAGGCGCTTGTTACCAGGAGCTATCGCATCACAAAAAAAAAAGATTAGGGCTGCTAAACTGATGAAATGGAATACTCAATTCTATCTATCTATTCTTAAAACGAGTGTGTGTGTTCACTATTTTCATCATTTTCATGCATACACATGATTTATATAATTTAAATATTAGTAATGATAATAAAATTATACTCGTATCATGTTTCAGATTAAGTTCCATGAGCCTAATTCCGACACGCTGTACAAAGACATTCCTCAAGAGCTTCTGCCAACAGAGTATGGTGGTAAAGCTGGCTCCATTGAATCAATCAAACGCGAGTGGATCAAAAAGATGGAGTCCAAGAGGTGAACTATTATTTTTATTAAAAAAAAAACTAAAAATTAGGCGCACAGCCCAAAAGTCACAACTGCTATGGATTACAAATAAAATGATTAATGATGCCACCAATTAATGAATTTGGTATGTTCACTGCCTTAATGGTTCAGATTGAAACACGGCTGCTGACAGTGACCAGAAGCTTCTTGTGAGGCTAGTAGATCATTTGACATGAATCAATAAAATTTATACCAAATTTGACGTTTAATAATTATAATATTATTGGATTTTTCTGTCTGAAAATTCACAGAAGAGTGTAGAATCGCCCCCGTTATATGGGACTGTGTTTATTACCTCTGCCTAACCCTTCGAGGATTTCTAGGCATTATGTTAAGACCGTATGCAATATCTCTACATAATTGACTAAGGGCCGATACACATAAATTATAAGGGAAATTTTATAAACGCTTTATGTGTGTTTGCCTTAAAACAAAATGTAGGTACCAAGAAAAGGCACAAAGTGGAAGTCTCTAAGAGTACTAAAACGGTGTATTTAATAGTGTTTTTGTTTCAGGGATTGGTTCCTAACGAATGACCAGCGGTGGGCAGTTAACGAGAAACTAAGACCTAAAGGCAATCACGATGACAGAGTGGACAAAGTCAAGGAACTGCCTGGTTCATTCCGATCATTAGCTTTAGATTAATGACTATAGAATTAAGTAACTATTGCCTGATAGATATAGTGTTGATTACGCAACCTCAGTGGGATATAGTGTAGGTTTATTCTATGCTTTGTAAATTGTGAGAAATTAAAAAGAAAGTAAATGGTGTTGATACTTTATTTACATAGATTTTTGTCTGTAATGTATCTTTATGATTTACATTCTCATAATTATATATTTAAGTATTGTTTAAATAAGAAATGAAATTAATTAAACGTAACAAGGGATTTCTGAAAACAAAACGACGTTAGTATTAGCGTCGTTTTTTAATTATTATTTTTTTGTCATTTACTTCACAAACCTTCATTTTTGATGTAGCTGTAATAATGGCCTTGATTCCTATTCCTAGAACGGGACAACGGGCACGGATGATCGAAGGATATCGCTTCCAGCGTGTTTTTATATTGTGGGATTGTATATAGGTACACGCAAGATATGGAAAAAAATAAATTGTATGGACCCATATACTTTGAAAAATCTATAATTTAGTACAAATTTTAATAAACGATTAGTTTGTATGTAAGTACACCAATATCTCTTAGACCAAACGACCTGCTGACTCAGTTTCGACGTCCTTAAAAAGAAAATTGGACGATTATTTTAACCGCTGTATAATATAAACTAAGTAAACCTTAAGTTGACCATAGTGTTTCACTTTGGGGTAGGTACCTTTCCAACCAATTTTTCATTACCTAGATTGAAGAGCCTGTAGTAGATTTATTATAAAATAAGAAATCTCCAATACTTTTTACTAATTTTATTAGTAAGTATATTTAGTTTTAATATATACAATTTTAGACAATCTTTTTTTGGGCTGAGATTATTTTTAAGAAATCAGAGCGGGACTATACATAAATTATAATGTATCATTCAATTTGCAGTAAAGATATCGATTTTATTACATTAGTATTTGCTAAGAATAAATTGGCCTTGGTTTTTGCGTTTAATTATAGATTTTGATAAATTTCGAACTTAAAATAAAAAAAATATTGGGGCCCTATTCATAGGTATTAATTAAGTAAATATATATTTTAATCATGAAGCATTTGTAATACTTATGCTCCGTCAAAAAACTTCCTAATGAAGTAATTTTACCTATTTGTATGTGATACTGTTTAGTTATATTTTGTAATTATGCTAAAATAAAATAAGTATGTGAAAATAAAATTGACTCTATTATTGAACTTGATTAATAAACAATATATTTTACACGCGAGTATTTCGTGAGAAAGATCGTCTCGTCTCGCAGCTTACTTCACAGACCTAAAGTGGCTCTACCCAGATGGGGCTTATTAGCGAAACTGTCAAAGAAACAGGGCCACGATTCTCATGCTTTAGACATTTATCTCGAACTCCACATATGTCGAGAAAAATGGCGAATGTCGATTGAAAACTAATTTTCGTATTCTCGGAATGTCACGTTAGAGATAAGTCTACCACTCGGTATTCTCGGGTAAAAATTTAAAAAGTAAAAATTCTAAATGGCCGACTTTGTTATTTTAATCAGTTCCTTCTACAACTGTATGTGCTTTTAGTTCTATAAAGAAACTAGTTTTGTGTGTTAGTAGTAGCTTTATTTAATATATTCTATGCACTTAGCTACCTGTCTACAATCAACTTATCAAATCGTCTGGCAACTTTCTCTCACACCTCTCACAGTTAACTTTTCAAGGTAAAGTTTAAATCAGGTTTGACGTTTTGTAATGGACTCATCTTTAGAACGATCAAGTTCATCTTGTGACATACTTAAAGTAATTTAATTTTATTTACTAACAAGCAAATACCATGAATTTATTATAGTATTTGTTTGTTAGTCATTTAGAAGGAGTCAATGCGTCTATAGTTGCAGTTAGTAATTCTGTTTGTGTTTACTTATTATGAACATTTTTTAAAGCATTTATTTATTTTATTATATTTATTTCAATGTCGTGTGTATACTTATATCTTAATCTGAGATACCACTGACTAACGCTACAGGAAAACATCGTGAGGAAACCTGGATTAATAATCTAAAACCGCCTACACGCAGTGAGCTTTCGTGGTGATTAATGCTTAATCCTTTGTATGAGAAGATGCCTTTGCTCTGTAGTGAAACAGTTACAGGCTGGTTTATTTATTCATTTATTTTCCCATGAAATCAATAGTTAGGTACTTGCATTATTATAAATATACCTACGTAGATACAGTCGTATCTACGTCCATACTACGTATATAGTCCTGGGTTGAAAAGTTTTGGAAGAGGCCTTTGCCAGTTTGCCCTGTAGTGGGACAGTTAAAGGCTGCTTTATTATGAAAATTCTAATTTTTTGTATGGAACATGTGACCTTTGAGTATTGGCAGTCCAAGTCATACCTAAACCTACTACAAACCAAATAAGTAAAGTATAGCGAGCAAATATTATTAGTTGACTTTTGTAAATATTAGCTGAATACACAACACATCGTTGTTAGTCAATATTGAAAAATCATGTTTGTGTGTTTATACAGCTGATTTAGTCTCGGAGCAAAAACAAGATCAATGCAAATTATATTTAATTTTATAGTTTTGGACTGGTAAAACTAAAAATAAATATGAGGAAATTGTAAAAGAGATAGGTAGCGTATCTACGCGAGCGGGCCTTGAACCCAAAACACTTACCGTACAGTGCAATGTTCTCACTAATTGAGCTATCCTATCTCTTTTTCAATTTCCTACATTTTTTCCAAGGCCTAACAAGGTCGTAACATCATTATTCAATCTAACTAAGTTTTAGACTAATATTTTTGTAGGAAATAAGGATTAGTTGACGTAACGTTGCCATAAAATGTATTTTAGAGCACAAGTGTGTGCGTAAATGTAGGTGTATTCTCTATTCCTGCACTCTCAAGTCATAATCCGATAGGACGGCAATCCACGACCGGAGATAGATTAGGCCCAGGTCCAACGGCTACTTGATCTTAAAGGGACTGTGCAAGTGATCATTTCTAAGGCTATTTAATAAACTAAATACCGAATACTTAAGGTTGTAGGTAACTTTATTATAATCCAGCATTTATCCATTAATTCTAAAATAAACCATAAAATAAGTATCACTTTTAATTTTGTCAATCAATAGCGAGGGTCCTGAAAGAGCCGCTCATTGCAGTACCCACTGCTCCATTCTTTGTCTTCTTACTCAGATCTGCTTTCCATTGGTTGTCGTTTAGAAACGCTTTCCTGTAAAGTATAAAAAGCACAATTTAGATAAACAAGTATTATAACAATACAATAAATATTTATTTTCACCATCACATAATATCCTCCTGACCAAATTTAGCCAATTACGCAGGAGATATTATAGTGCGTAGATGTTATAATGTGTGTGCGTAAACACAGGTGCACTCTCTATTCCCTCACTTTCATGGTCCGATGGGACGGCCTTTCGACTCGATCGGAGAGAGATCAGGCGCAGGGCCAACGGCTTTACGTGCTTTCCGAGGCACGGAGAAAGTGATAATTAATTTATAAAACGCACATAACTTACGAAAAGTCAGATGTAATAACTCATGATCTCTCTCATGAACAGATCTCTCGGGCCTTACTACTTGGTTTGGAACTATGAACCAATGCCAAATTCCTATATTTATGTAGGTACCTACTCATGGCAAATTGCACGGAGGCACGGAGCAAGTAATAATAAATAACCCTGTAACTGTCCCACTTCAGGGCAACGGCCTCTTCTCACACAGATAAGGATCGAGCATTAATCATCACGCTGGCTCAGGTGCTGCAGGTCGGCGATTTCATTCTTATTAATTTCTTATTCTAACCTGTTCTCACTAATTTCTTTGATCCAATGCGCGTTTTGTTTAACCATGCTCTCAGCTTCACCATCGTACTCCAAGGGAAGGTATTTTTTGTCTATATACTTGTGTAATCCCGTGTGGCCAGTGTGGAATTTTATCTGAAATTGGTAATAAATATAATTATAAGCATACAAAACTAGATATCTATAGGATTTCCATTTTAGTGTCAATCTATTAATAAGCCAAGATGCAGGCTTTATAAGAATCACGAGGGGGTTGATGCCTACCTCAGTAAACTTATATTAATTCGAACAAGTTTTCATACATAAAAACGACATAAACAAAAAAATATTTTAGGCGAGAGGTTTTTGGAGGTTTCTTATACAAGACGTCACTGTAGCGCGAGCATGAATCTTTTTATCGAATTCTTATCGAAAACAAATTCGACACAATTTAATGAACTTTAAGTCAAACTTGAGATTATAATTGACAAACGTTCGATAAAAAGTCGACAAAGAGATCTGTGCTCGCACCCCAAGTTCGTATTCTGTTCAAGTTAAACTTTTCTAGCTCCATGTTTTTGTTGGGACATAAAATAAAATAAAATTAGACAAACGTTTCGAATATTTACCATATCACGGACCGCTTGTGGCAAGGCGCCCTTGACCAGACCATACATGTAGTCGATGAAGGAGGGACAGTTTACGACGTGGATTTCTTTTAAGCGCACCGGCATGGCATCCTGTCAATAACAAGGTCAACATCTATAACATTATATTCTATAAAATATATTGGAGACCTTCATTGGAACAGTCGTATTTTATAATAGGTACCTACCTATAAATAAACAATCCAAGAAACTTATTATTATATTATTAAACTTTGCTGCCTCGTTGGTCTAGTGGTAGCAAGCGCGACTGCTGAGCACGAGGTCCTGGGTTCGATCCCCGGGTCGGGCAAAAGTGTTATTGGGTTTTTCCATTAGGAAATTCTCAGTAGCAGCACGGAGTCTGGAATTGTGCCCGGTTAATGGCAATAGGCTCGCCCCCTATTACATGGGACTTATAAAATAGCCGGCGAAACGTGGGTGTACTGCACACCTCTGCCTACCCCCTCTGGGGAATACAGGCGTGAGTCTATAAATAAAATAAAAAAATAAACTTTGCAAATTGTTCTCAAACCCAATAGCAACGAAACCAAATTTTAAATTATCTATTTTATTTTCTGTAGCTACGCCTTTCTTTTTTTTTATAGAGGTACAAAAATACTAAACATTATCAGTCAATGACGAAAAATAAAACAAAAACTATGCTTGAATATTATATTGAAGCCGAATTTCTATACATATACCGACATAACAAAGGTACCTACTCTATGGTTTTACTTCGGAACTTTTAACAATGGAAGAAAATAAAAGATATTAGGTATATCTATATCTGTCTAATCTATCCCAAGAAGAAATAAAAAGGAGTACACAAGTAACAGATCGGCTGAAGTTAAGTTAAGAAGGAAATGTAGGAAATTGGGACAGACCTATGCGAAAGAGGCCATAATTATATAATTATGACAAAATTATGGCGAATCATGCCCGAAATTGGACAAAAAATAAAACTAACGCAACATAACAAAAATTTAAAAAAAATCGAAATAATGTAACAATCAAAATATTAAAATCGTTTACGCGTCTTTTATCACGCAAAAAGACGCGTAAACGAAAAAAAAAGAGATTACCGGCCGCTAAACAAATCGTGCGTTCACTTCGACTTCTACCCAAAAGTTTAGTCCTAGATACAATAAAAAGGGATAATTTGGATACCGCACGAACGCGTCTCTTGCGGGACGCATCATTTAAAACTCTAGAAACTGGGAAGTTCCTACTCTCGCGGGACGTTTGGCGGGTACAGAAAAGTCTTCACAATTTTCGGTCATCCCATTTATTTTTCTTTGTTGGTGATAAATTTTTGGATTTTTTTACTTTTAATACCTATTTTTTTTTTGATAATTAATTGTCCAGCTAGCATAATGTTTATTACTTATTATTAATATACACTAGGTGCTAATTATAAAACATAACACTAGAAGTAAACACGACGAGCAATTACAAATATTACTGTCTTAGGACAATGAAGGTTACTATAATAGTTTTTCTTTATTGTTATATACATAATTATTAAATATTCTACTCTGGCGCCAAACGTAGGTAGTATCTATTTCATATTTTTGATACAGACAACACGTAAAACTACATTTCACCTCCATCAACGAATATCAATCAATAAGGTCTCCTTGAAAAATCTAGCTATTTTCAGGTATATTTCATTATAAGATTATATTAATTACATTTTAACAAAAAAAATCTATTTTATAAGTAGGTACTAAGATCGTTTACTTGTTAAATAGGTAAAGGTACGTTATTGACGTGAGGACGTCCAACAAAACCAACCCTAATCATGACGTAAGCTTTGGACTTCATGGAAAAAAGAACTAGGGGCAAGCCTATTATTATAATATGCCAACCCATATAATTCTATCAAGGATGTCCTAGTAGTAAACAACTAATTCATTCTTCATATTCTTTGTTGCAATTCCACAATGTAAATAAGTAGGTACCAAAATTGGTAGATATAGCACTGATAGCCTAGTGGTATGACCATCGACTGACAAGTCAGAGGTCTCGAGTTCGATCCCAAAGCGCGCACCTCTGACTTTATGTAAGTTATGTGCGTATTATAAATTAATTATCAGTTGCTAAAACGGTGAGGGAAAACATCGTGATGAAAACAGCACACACCTGAGAGATTTTTTCAATGGTGTGTAAAGCCATGACAGAGGCCTTCGGGTGGCTTAAACTCTGACACCAGGTTGTTCATCAACCATACGATAAGAAGAAGGTAGATAATAAAAATAAAAGACTTACCAATAAAAATATAAGAAACTTCTGGAAGTAAAATATATTAGCCTTAGCTACGAGCGCGAGTGTGTATTCTTCTATGTCCAATATAATAATATGATTTTCAGGCAACACATCTCTTTCCAATTGTAACCAGTTGTCAGATTGTAATAGAAATGATTTTAGTGTGTCGTAGAAGTCATAGTTTACTGTGCCTGTCATTTTATGTATGAGAATCTCGTCGACGCCAGCTAAGTACGTTGATACGCATCTGAAAATTATTAATTAATAGATGTTTTAAAAACTTGTTCGGTTGTTAATAAAGTTAAAATTAAATAACCAAAACAACATCAGTGCGCGCGCGCATAGAGACTTAGATTAATTCCAACGAAAATGTTATATTGGATGAATAAAAGCAATAGAGACTGATTAAGTTCTTTGACTGATCGATTGAGTAAAGGCTCAGTCGCATCGCTTAGAAACTACTCACGGTACGTTAGGGGATTGTATACTCCCCCAAAACTGAAAAACCTCGTAGCCTTAAGAATTTGCTAGCAGCACGAGAGCCACTCGCTTCATTTTAGTGTTGTGACATCGAATCGATAGGTTCTGAATCATCTGATTACAAAAAATATTGGAACTGCAAATCCGATACAAGTGCAATAAGATGCGATGCAAATGAGAGGCGAAAACGCTGGCACACAAGTCTCCTTGCGTCTAACAGCGAGGCCTTTATGATCTCGTGGATATATTTCTACAATTAATACAAGCAATAATGAAGTAAATCTATAAATTAAAGTAAATTAATCATCTTAATTAAAGTAATCTAAAGCAGTGTTTCCCAGACTTTGCTCTGTCATGGCCCCGTAATTTCCATACTGCCTCTTCGTGGCCCAGTTAATAGTTTGAAGACCCCAAAGAAACAAAAGAATCCAAGTTTGCTGCAAATGATCGATAGTATTTTAAATATGCTGCGACCCAGTATTTTATTTAGATGACCCGGTCGGTACCGGCCCATTGGATAGGTATTGACCACCGGGTCGCGACCCACGAAATGGGAAACGCTGATTTAAATCACATTTGTTTAAATTTTAATTAATGAAGGACCAGGCTACTTACGTGATAGCAAAAGCATTTTTTAATTTCGTGGAAGTTGGGTCCCTGACAGTGTAAACTTCAGGCATGTTCGTGCGACCAGTACAAAATTCTTCTATGCATCGTTTCGTCCTCTCCAAACTACAGTCACAACTAAACAGGAACTTCTTTAAAATTAGGTCATCTGTAATGTGAAGAAAATTTAATTTAGTCATGAAAAAAAATAAGTTATCATCGTGATTAAATGGTTAAGGAAAACTATGAGTAATAGTGGTAGTAGAGACAATTAGCAGCCGTAAGTTAAGTTAAGCCGTAAGTGTCTTTCTCACACTTCACATTTTTCGTATCTACGTAACTACTCTATCTTTCTCTCTCTATCTATGTCTGTTTAAACACTATATTTATCTATACTAATATTATAAAGAGGTAAAATTTGTATGTATGTAATTCTTTCCTATAGGAAGCTACTTTATCCCTGAGTGCTATAGGCTATTTTTTATTCTGAAAAAAAAAAGTTGGGTGTTCAGTAAAAAATAAAAAAATCTGAGATTCAAGTCAGAAAAAAAAACAGGCAATCTGGCTGCTTTATCAACGTGTGTTTATGGGAAAATTTAATTTAACGCGGACAATGTCACGGTGAACAGCTAGTTATATATATAATTAGTCTTTTTTATCAAAAGCCAATCGCTTAGGCCGAGCGAGATTCTCAGTCCGCACTCAGACTACCAACTGCGCTAACCGTATCATCCATTGTAAACTTTATAGAAATATAACATCATAAGAATAAATAAAATGCTTCAAGATAAAATCTAACACAAGGATTAAGGTCTAAGGTCTAATTTTCCAGAATAAATACACCACGGAGTTGTCAGGTCAATTGCTTTTAATCCTAGTAATTATATAATTATGCTCTATATTGATCTTTGTACCTACTATGTATAATTGTTGAATAGTTTAAAATTACATAACCATTTGTCGTCAACATGGAACTAGTTCCTGACAACATAATTTTGCTGTTACTATGTGAAATTATTTAAAAAAGTTATTAAGGTTCTTATTAAAGAATGAAGTGGTAATGAATTTGACCTTTATACATTACAACCCTACCGTGCAAAAACAAAATACAAAGTATTGTTTTGATGATGTCTGTGTTTTTTTCGGACAATTAATATTTTTATCGAAATAAATTATATCCAATTGTGCAGCAGGTAGTTTTATTTACTTTTAGTTTTAAGTAAATGACCGCAAACATCTGAACAGAAAGACATTTCAATGATAAATAATATACCACCTAAGTAAAAATGTTCTTTTACGTAAAACGGTTTTGTCATCAAAACTTAAGCTGTGTACTAAATGTCAGATCAATCTGTCAAAAGGAAGGGGGTGAAACTTAGAGGAAATTTTTTTTGTTTGAATATCGATTACTAAATTTGAACCAAATAATGAACAGGTCAAGCTAAGTAAAACCGTTTAAAAAAGTGTGATAGAGAACAAATATAATTTCGCATAGGTATATAATATTTTCGAAGCATCCACGTAAGGCGCACGCACAAGTCTTGTAATGATCATTCTGCTGCTCATAGAATATGAGTATACTGTATAACTAAGAATTTTCTTTATCTTCTGAGATTCTGACACCAGGTTGATTACCAACCACATGATAAATAAGAAGGAGAGAAGAAGAGTAATCAATACTCACACACTCGGTATCAACATACTGCTGGGTGTCTAATCTACAGGTCAACCATTGTGCCAACATATGAAACATGCGTTTTCCTTGGTAGAGCCAAAGCTAAACTATGTAATGTGAATGTTTTTTGTATTATTTTGCAAAAACAAATTTAAAAAAAACCTTCAACTCCTTCCTGACAATATTTTTCCCGCGATCCTCACTACAGCAAGAAAAGCATAGTTACTTAGAGCCAATGATTTCGAGTAATATATACCTAAGTCAATGCTTAGAGCATTATTTTCACGTTAATTAGTCCCAAAAGGTCAAATAAGTAAGTAGTCGCAACTACCAAACGAGTGTCGAAACTGTTAATTATCAAGTCTGATCACATAGAAGGTCCTAAGCTGATTGTTATTGTTAGCGCATGAACTAACATGACGTACTTAGGTAGTTATGTACCACTTGAAAGTGTAGTAGATAAAACACATGTTACTAATTACTATCGTTGGGGAGGACGCAATATGTGCGTCAAGCGGTCTCTTCCTTCTAATAGGTCCCTCACTGCTGAGGATTGTGCGTGACTCTTTTTCATTTTGTCAACTATCTGTCTCCATCGGTTACTGTCAGTTGCCTGGTGGAGTGCGACATCAATAGGCATCTCCAGCTGTTCAGAAATCTGATCTGACCATCTTTTAGGACTCGAGGCCTCGAGGTCAAGCGGTTATCGTATAATATCTGCGTTCTAATTTAAAAATTTGCAAATGCAATTTATTGCTAGACCAAGGCATGAAATGGTTTTTATTTAGGCTATGACAGACGTCCTATACTCCATGCATGTCTACGTTTCTGTCTTTTGGGTAGAGTAGCTTTTTACTATCTACCAATTTAAACAACAACCTGTTACATTAGTAACATTTTAATCTGTTTTATAAAACATTGTGAATTTGCAGACACTATTGGAATTTATTGTTGTTTTGGGCCCCTCTTTTTTGTTTTTTTTCTTTAAGCCCTGGGTGTTAGGACTTTTGAAAACTAGCTTTTCTATGATGACAAACGATCGTTTATTTGCTCCTGGACTCGTTTAAGTAAGCCTTCCTTATTTAGGCTTTAGTTTATGATTCTGCCGGGGACTGTCTTTCGGATTGGATCGATCGAACTTTCATAAACAATTGTGCAAGACTTTAGTAATAGCTAATTACTATTTCATGAAATAGTTTACAACTTTATTGTGACACGCAAATGTATTTTTTATTCTTCAAAACTTGCCTGCGTGGCTGCGTGTGTAGAAATAATAAAAAGTTTAAAGTAAAGTTATTCAGGTCACAGTAAATGGTATAAAATTAAATTCAGTATAAAGACAATGACGTTTTTACACCAAACTCTTTACCTACATTCTTTTTTTGCAAAAACATTCATTAAAATAGTTTAAGTAAGTACTTGGACATTTTGTTAAGGAAAAAAATAACTACAGTTTTTCTGAAGCGTAATCGTAATTAATCATCACACTAAAGTTGGAACAATGTCCTCGTTGGTTATAATAGATAACATCTAGGTACCTATGACAGGCTAGAAGGAGAACTAGTGTATGACCTAGTGGTATGACCGTTGGATTAAAAAATCAAAGGTCATAACTTCGAAACCCAGGACCTCTGACTTTTCGGATTTTCGTTTTAGAAATTAATTATATATCACTTGCTACAAGGGTGAAAGAAAATATCATGAGGAAACCAGCACACCTCAAAGATTTTGTAGTGGTGGTTGTAATTCTGACCTCAGGTTGTTTATCAACCATACGATAAACGTGGAGCGCACCTCCCATTTGTTCATTCTCGATCTGAAGATCACTAAACTATAATGTTCTGGAAATATGGACACAGGAAAATATGAACCATATTTCCCAAGCTAGGTGAGGCTAATATAGGAGATAAGTGAGGATAGCTATAGGTGAAGTAATATTTTCTAAAAAATTGTTTGCGATATTTTGTTCCGGGTTTGAAATTGAACGCTAATTAGTATTAGTTAACAGAAGCCTTTGAGTATTCATTAGTACCCATAACGTAATATAGTTGGCGGTAATTTGACAAATCTCACGCTTTTTTAAGATACAGTTTTAGTTACCATATCAAGAAATACCTAAGTGAAAAAATGCCAAATTTATAGTCACAATTGAGATGAGAAATGACATGATGATAGACGAGATGATGAAAGATGGAGGGGGAGATGGAGACATAGTAATGATGGATGAAGTGAAGCGATTGATGATTGAAGTGGAGAGAAGTGAATGCTCTAGATGATAACTGATACAGGAGAGTGGAAGAAGGAGACATTTTGCACTAACCTCAAGTCCCATAGGACCAGGGCAGGGAAAGATAGACTTTTATTTCTTATAAAAAGAGAAATGGATGTACTAAGTAGTGATTTTCGCCGCGAGTGGTGTTTTTCATTTTTTCTATGTTTTCCGGTTCTGTCCTTACGTCTGAAATTTGGGCTTATGTCTTACATCCTTATATCCGCCAAAGCAGGAATAATGTTATATCTAAAGGTCGTACAGTACCTCCCTAAGTAACCCAACTCAGAATTCAAGTATTACGTGAAACTAGTTTTAGTTCAACTAATATAGTTTCATACAACCCTTCGTCCTGAGTATACATACGACCCTTAGGCCGTTTCACAGTTTACTGGTCAAGTGCCTCCTGTTACCTTATAGGTACTACTTCTAAAATATTCTGTTCCATTTTTTAATTTACCTACATAGGCAACGCCTATTTGTAGACTATGATTCAGACCTTTAGTCTTAAACACAGGAGCACTATCTATTACAAACTTAGTCCGATGAGACGGCAATCAGACTCGAACTGAGAGAGATCAGACGCAGGACAAACGACTTTACATGCTCTCCTCGTCACTTGCTTATTTGTAAGCGTCGCAACTCATCAATACCCTATTATAGTGATATTATTGCTTGAAGTAAGAAAGAAAGTAAAACGTGCTTGCTTTGGATTCAAAACAGGTCCTACTTGAAACTACGTACTACTCTGAAAATTCTAATGTCGTAGCTTCGACTGACGTATCGTAAGTAAGATTGTTAGTTTAGTCACCGACGGCCGACGGTGATAAACTCTAGTCCCATTAAAAGTAGTTAAATGGTAAGGTTTATGTTCGATGTTCTTCATTATACCGTTTCGATCTTAAACATAGACGTTTGATTTAAGGAGTAGCACCCCTGAGAGCGCTTACCAACTTGACCATACATTTATACGGCTAGCACTTTACTTACCAAAATTACTAGGCAGGTAAGGTTCTTTGGCGAGCCAGTCTCTGATAGCCAGCACATCTTTGTCACTTACTTGAGCCATCTGAAAGTTCACAAAAGGACTAAGATAAGACAAGACAACAATAAACATAATTTAAAAAATATTAGGATTAGTAAGTAGGTATAATTTATCGCCAGAGAGTTCTCAGGACGAATTTCGGTGACAGCGGCTAATCTCAAATAAGATTAGACAACTACGCTGAAAATGAATACGAGCTATGAACTACGAGACATATTATATTAGTCTTCTTCTAATCGTGTGGTTGATGAACAACCTGGTGTCAGAGTTTAAACCGCCCGTAGGCCTCTGACATGGCTTTACACAACGTCAGGTGTGCTGGTTTCCTCACAATATTTTTCCTCACCGTTTTAGCAACTTAAAATTAATTTATAATTTATATTAGTGTACAGATACATCACAACAAGCTACTACAATCTGTCAAATTACATTATTATTACATAATATAGATTTTATTAAATGTTAATCCGAAATATAATATACACTATCACTGCATAATTATATGATAATAAATGTATATTATATTTCGGATTAACATCTAATTAAATCGATAAACGATATACCTAATGATAACTATAATGTCATGTGATGTGTGAAATTGCAATGAATAATTTATAATGTAGTACGCTTCTAAAATATTAATTTAAAGTTTTAAACTATGTTTAATAATAATACTTTTTATGTTTAATAATATCTATATTTCCATAGTAAACAAGAAAAAGTAAAAAATATTCTAACAAATTTTATCTTTATTACGCAATAAAAAGGGGACTTAGGTATTTAGTCAATAACACGAATGAAACCTAAAAAATACCTACCTAAAAAAATAAACCTAATTGAACCTAGCGCAGGATTGTTAAAATATTCAAAATTAGCATAGTTAGGTATTATTGGTACTAATCGTTTAAGAGCTAGCAACGTCCTTTACGAAAAATACTATTTTAGTATGTCTGGCTTTTTGATAAATTCATTGAATCGGATGTCAACGATGATCAACGGTGTGTAAAGCTAAGTCAGAGGCCTACGAGGTTTAAACTCTGACACCAGATTGTTCATCAACCATACGATAAAGAAGAAGAAAAAGATTGAAGCTTGGCAGGGATGTGGCACATCTGGCTGCTGGGAGCGGTTACATGAGCTGTACGCATCCCATTTGTATTTTGGTCAAACATTTTACATACTAAAATGCTTACTTGAAAACGTTGCTCTCGTACCATAATATGTGCGGGTCATATTATAAAAAAAGTCAAACATGTTCTTATTATACTACTAGGTATTTATTACTAGACAATATTCTAATCGAACCAGTTTCCATTTTTTTTTCTATAATTATGGCACTTGTGCTTTGCCTTTGTCCATGTTTGACCACGAACTCATCTGATGTTAAAATTTTATTTTGTTATTTTCAATTTTTGTTAGGTTACTTGGAATCGAAAAGCATAAACATTGTAAAAGAAATAAAAATGTTGTATTCAAGTTGAAAATTCATCATCCCATACAACTTGGTTACTAAAAACAATGTGGTTTGTATTGGGAAGACGAATTTTCAACTTGAATAATTATTATAGCATTTTTTTCTTTTACTATGTTTTTGTCGTCCAATTCCGAGTACACAAAATTCTTAGTTAAAAATATTTTTTTAACACCTCCTATAAGTACATAAGTATAGTTTATGTCGTAGATATCAATTACCTAATCCCAATTATGTCGTCAAATGTACTAGGATCGCATAAATTGCATGTGAAGTCATCCAATTTAAAGAAAATAGCAACGGAGATTGTTTACGTTATTAACTAACAAAGAAATTCTATAACAAAAGAGAAATAACAAGAAATGTTGGTTTTCCTGTAATGAGGGAAGCAAGTTTCTCGATAATTTTGAATCTTGTTTCGTGAAACACTAGTTGTCGTATGCGACTTCGCTGCGTAAATTTTTACTTTGACTTTATCGTATCATATCTTAGGTACGTATTCCCGTATTATTATACGGGAATACGTACCTATGATATAATAAAGAGAATAACTACATAGATATAATAAACAACACCCTTATACTTTCTTAATACACAGGCTATTTGTCGCTCAAAAATGTCAAAATGTGTAGCTGTTCCTGAGATTAACGCATTGCAAAACATACAAATTATTCAGCTTTCCGGTGGGAACTATTCCGTCTGCTCAGTGTTGATACTTGAGGAGCTGGGAATTTATTTATGTATACCGTGACCGGAATTCTAAAAAGCCGTATCCATGGTTACCATAGAACAAACAAAAGGACTACCTATTTACTACCTACCGCTACTCAAATTAATTGTGTAGAAAATATTTAAATACACCTATTACTATTATTATTTTCCCTATGGCTGTTTAAATAGGCTATGTAATTATATACTTGTATGACTATGTATATTATTATCTTTATATAATTATGTAATATTGTAAACGGTTTATATGGGTATATAAACTTAGTACGTAAGTATATAAGTATATCATTGTTGTATATCTTTTTACATAATGTTTTTAAGCATATAATATTATGATATTTTATGGTATGATAATATTTACCAATTTAATTGTTGCTGGCTGCCTGGAAGAAATTGGCTTTAGCGATAAGAGCGCCTATATGTTTTTTGTTTCATATTTCATATCTATTGTTAATTGAAATAATTAAATTCTTTGTCATTTTCACACGCCTACTAATAAGGTTGATGCCCAAAAACATGAAACTTTAAAAATTAACTGCATAAAAATTCCAAATTTTGTAGAAATGGAAATGAATAAATTAAAAGGAAAAGGAATTTGAAATTAATATTTTTTGGGATTGAAAAATGTTTATACCTAAATATAATCCATCACACAATTTATCTTATTAAAATATAAATATGTTTTTCATACCGTGGTAGGACTTTTTCAACTGTTTGAGGGAGAAATTCTTAACTACCTATTTACTTTTAAACTTTGCAGGTACCTAAGTCTAAACATTAAATACATAAAAAAACTTCAACAAATATAAAATCTAAACCAAAAATATAGTAATCTGTAAATGTACTAAAGTAGGTAGCCATTTATTGTAACTCAGGTTCAAGGAAAATATAAAAATATTGCTTACCTTATCTATAAAAAACTGGTACCTAGTTTGCTTATCAACTTGTATAATTGTTTATGGTGCACGTAAAATATGAACACGATAGATTAATACAAATTTTTTTGAACGCAATTTTGAACAAAAGAATGCAGTCTTTCCTTTGCGGTTCTAATTTTGAATTTTATGAGAGCAAGCGAACACTGCGATTCATACGTCTCGCGCGACGGATTCCGAGGCAATGCGCTGTCGCAATAGCAATTCATAATTCATATATGCCATTCAAATCTGCCGAAATTTTATTAGAACGTACTTATGTTGCAAGTTTGCAACTATAGAAATAATTGCAGTCCACTCTCATAGTAAATTGCGTACCTACTATACATAATATTATCTAGTAGGTACCTTTTTTTTTGTCGTGCGGAAAACTCTTTATAAGTATACCCCATCTCCAAGGAACCTGTACTTCTTAGATCTCTGAATATAAACTATTGCGTACTATGCAAAAAATATAGGAAACTGTAGCGAATTCTATAGATTTTTTTATAATATTTTTTTTTTCCTTTTGATACCTATTTTTATTTTTGATTAGTGTGACCTCTGTATGAGAAGAGGTCTTTGCCCTGTAGTAGGACAGTCGCATTACAGACTAATACAATACTATAAAATGACCTTCAAAATAATGTCTTGATTTTTCTTGACTGACTTTTCGATAATACTTTCGACGATGCTGTCTTATTTTTATTTGGTTCCGTAACAACCAATTCTGACGGTTGTGACATATCCGAATGCAGTCATCAAAACAAACGACACACGAGCAAAAGACACAAATAATTATTAATGTAGGTAAGTAATACATTTTTAACTAAGCAAGTCTTTTTCAAATTAATTTAGCTTCATTCATTTTATTGCACATCATCAAAATAAAATAAAAAATAAATAACAGAGATGATAGAACTGTTAAGATACCTACTCATAAAAAAGTCTAACGGACTGCTTTTTGACTGTTTGTCTAGAAAAAAAATAGATTAGGGGATGAGCGATAGTCATCGACTCGTTATCATCAATTTAAAAGATACGCTTTTATTAACAGATTCGCTGTCCGAGTACAGACGAAAAAAACAAACAAAAAACCAAACCAAAAAAAAAAGCCAAATAAGACTTCCTCTCTGTTGGTAACATTAAAATATTTTTTTAGAATAGCAACTCAATGTCATAATTTTGGCTGTGACGTAGTTTCCTGCATTTTCTTGCCATCTTGTCTCAGCAATGTACATTTGTACACGTTCTTTGTGAATTTAAATAATTGTAACTAAATCAAGTGCCGCTGAAGTGTTTTCTTCCATGGCCTATATATATAATACAGTCCACTTAACACATACACCGTGCCCTTAACACTCACCTTGTTTTCAATCTCCATCTGACTGACCTTTCAATCGGATCCAAGGGGTCATGCTTAGCAGCCTCTCGAATTGTCTTACACTATCACTATGCTCGATGGAGCATCTCATCCTACTTAAATTACACAAGATTTTTTTCTGTTGTTACCCTGCGAATCCAAACCGTGTTGTATTTTTGCTAATTCTTAGATCAGTACGTCAGGCATTGGCGCACTGGAATTTGTTTCGTAATTTAAGCATAACCCTTCTGGTGGAAAGCAGCTTATACATTGTTTTAAACATAGGTAGCCCCAAGTGAAATAGCACAGATAGCCTCGTGGTATGACCGTTGACTGACAAGTCAGAGGTCGTGTTTGCTACCACTAGATCAATAAGGCAGGCTTTATAGAAGTAGGTGTTTATTTTACTTCTAATTGCATGGATTAGTTTATTCTCCCACACAACATAGTAAGTGGTAAAGGTACCTGCGTTTGTCACAAATTTGTAATGATCTGTAATCAAACAGTAATTAGGGTTTCGAGCAATATTACATTGTTGCTGTTGAGCAATTTGAAACAATCATCGCCCACTGATGACTATACAGCTAGAGATAGGTATTTGCTTGTGTGCAACTTCTTAAACCCGGAATTTTAGCAATTTATCTGGCCAGATACAAAAATACCAAAGATATTGGAAAGAAATTTCTATGAAAAATACAAGCAAATGAACGAACAGATTTCATTACCTACGCAGGTACAACTTCAGAAGCATGACCAGCAAAAGTAGTGTCTGAGGAAGCCTGCCCTCACGCGTTCTGTGATTATTGCCGCGGGAGATAGACCATTGGCCAAAATTTGTGCAATCTTAGACAAAGTAATTTGACCAGACGCATACCACATTTAGCTAGTCGAGAGAGAGAGAGAGAGAGACCGCTCTACCTACCTGCATTTATACGCTAATAAGTAATCTGTGGTTATATGTTGACTGCTAGGCCTACTACTGGCAGCTCGCTGCGTGACTATTCAACGATGACATTGGGAAAGGATCATGAGTGTCGCTTCTTTACGTAGTTATAGTTGGAGACCTGTAACACAGGTACAGTTTGTCAAAATTGGAGGCGCCACTAGCGCACTTCTCGAGCTCCTTTGTCACATCAACCTTTTTATTAAATTAGGCCCGCCTTTTATTAAATTAGTTTCGTCAAGCCATTTTACTCTCAGAACCCTTTACTACGCAAACCCACCTCGCACTTGAACGGTTTTATTTTATGTTAATTATACGGTTCTCAGCTCGTTAAATCAGATCCTTCAACAATGTCAATACTTACACGTGTTTTAAGAATAATGAGTGTTCATAGTTCATTATTATTAACATCTAGACTCATTGCCAAGGAGTGGGCCAATATTTAGTTGTTACGCGCGGCCCCGTGTACTTCGTAACCATTTTATCCGCGTAAAAACCGTTTTCCCCCGATGGCCGATTATACAGGGTTATTTGTAAAACACCAGCATCCTTAAAAGGGGTCATTAAACTCATCATTATGAACAACTTTTACAATGGGACCACCTATTTATATTTTTTGTGATTTTTTTACATGTGCACATGATAGCTTATTAAATATAACTATTTAATAAGAAAATTTGAAATAAAAAAAATTGATAATTTGAATTTTGGTGGCTCAACGGTTAGAGCGTCGACACGGCGAAGATCGTGGGTTCGAATCCTATCCGTATCAGTTGTTTTTTCAAATTTTCTTATTAAATAATTATACCTATTTATATTTATTATTATTTATATATTGTTATTATTTTATTACGTACTATTAGTTTGGATTTGGATTTTCCAATGTGGTCACTGGTCACTTCTTTAGCACTATTTTATAAATATACGTAGGTAGATAATATGACTTCCTGGATTATAAAGTTTTACTTTGTAACACCATTTTTTCTGTACCTAGGTATACCTACATATTTGTATAACCGGTCGAGTACGTTGTTAACCAGACTAGTGCATAAAGCGAGATAGTTCTGAAGGTATGTAATTTATTTTATCTCTACTTCAAAACTACTATACCTACTATACTGGTGCTGATTCTCTTGCACACACTCTAAACTAATTTAGACTCGCCATCTCTCGTTCTAACAGAGATTATTAGAAAAGGACAGAAGACTTTTAGAGCTGCCAAACTAGTCCATTTGCGTGATATCAACGAGAATTTAGTCGGCATGTCATAGAGGTCTCGTCTAATTTCACGTCAATTGCAAGGACGTAGACTAATTTGACAGCTCTAATTATTTGCTGTCCTTTTTCGATGGTGTTTATTAGAAAGAGATATAGATAGACTAAAATTACCGGGATATACAAGAGAATCAGCACCACTATCTCCTAACTACTATCTATACTACTACCTACTCGTGCGGATAAAGAATGGGATTGAAAATGGCGCCAGAATTATTTGCTTCTCGCTCGCACACTGTCTTTGATGTATCTTGTTCCTACTAGCATCTACAGGTTATTTATGAGGAGGAGACGCCATTATCAATCCCATTCTCTATCCGCGCGTGTAGTAGTTATCTATCTTAGTGCCAGACTATTATTATTTCTTAAAAGTTATAGCCTAGCTTTTTATATTATTGGTTATTGTAACCTACACCATAAAGACGGACTTGAGGTATCCTTACAAAGACGGAATGCAGTCCGTTAATGTTGAATGGTTTATGTAGTAGAAGTACGTAACCCCAAAACAATAACTTTTAGCATTAAACATGGAAACCCACGACATTACCTACTTATTTTATTGTAAACGTGACAAAGGTATCTTGCAGCGCTCCCTAGTTCACCTTGGAAAACAACACTACCTAAGAACCAGATCTGAAGTGGTACTGTTTTACATTTGCAAAAAAAACATTGAAATTGGTTAAGCCGTTTTGGAACTATCATCTGAGATTGAATACCCATCTTTCGTAATCGTTATCCTGCCCTGCTTTCGAAATTCTCTTCTAGAATTTTAATAACAATGGCAGGATTACAGATAGCTTACAGTTTAGCAAAATAAAGTCTGGAAAATTTGGAGGCGCCACTGGCGCGCTTCTCATCAATTTAAAATTAAATTTAAGTACAATTAATTTGGTATTATCAAATGATTCTCTTTTAAGTTGTTTTAGTGCTCACAAACTTAGCGTTTAAGATTTTTATTTTTCGTTCCAGCTAGGCTGTCACCGCCTCAGACTCATTTTTGCCAAGCTGTACTTGGCAGAGCAGCTCGCTGTAATCCTGCTCGTATCTAAACACCTTCTTTATATAATAATTATAAGAATAGACGAGATAAGGCGATAAGATGGTGCAACCAAGTGTCCAAACAACTAGACACAAATATCGCAGAGACATTTAATTGCTCGCAAAAACTGTCTTGAGACTGTTGTGTCTTTAGTCTGCGCTCAGCCTTAACCACGCTAAAGACGTAGCAGAAGTAGAAACTGCTCTATCGCGAAAAGGCATCACGAGTTCACGACGCTTATCTTACATAGTAAGTAGATAACTATTTAGTAATGTGTGGCATAGCATTGAGCTATCGACTGGAGGAAGAGGAACATATTATATGAGCATCATATCTATATAAGCCAAACCTATCTATGTTCCGTCGTGGTAGGTTTTAACACGTAAGCAAGCAATGAGACAATCAGCATTTTTTAAAGTTTATTTAAATTTCAGATCAAATATTTATTCTAAATTTATAAATAAAATACACTTCTTGTACAAAATATTAGGTACTTCTTATTTAATGGAATGTTGATCTTTTTAAGATAAAACATTAATTTAAATATTAGGTTCTTAATTTATAATAATAAAATAAAACAAGTGCAAACCCAAATGAGATTTGTCAAATAGTGCTACCAAATTAGGAATTCCGTTTTTTTTTTCAAATTAGATTCTTAGACCCACTTTCATTACCTACATTCTTAATTTGAATTAACGTCTTAAATTATGATTAACAAATAATAATTGATAACAATTGGTTCTATTTGTAACCTAAAAATCAAAAAGACGTTATTTTAAATTAAGAAAATTTGGTGAAAGTGGCTCTTAGGTACTTAGTTACAGGTAGGTACGTATACCATACTATACTATACAATAGGTACATAATCTATAGTTAAGTATATATTCTAATATTCATGCATGTTAAGTAGGCAAAATAATATATTTTTCTTTTAATTTCACTTTGATTTAAAGGTAGATCCCCGATAATAAACTAAAAAATAAATAAAAAAAAAGCGTTTTTGTGCTAGCCGAGCGAGGCCTAATAAATTCCGTAGTACGTAGTAGAAACTTACATACTTATTTTTTTCTACGGTACATTTTAAAACACCGTAATTTTTTTGTTGCTTCTACATTTATTAACGTCATTTTTTTTCCAGGAAAATTGTATACAATAAAAATATATATATTTACTATAAGTAAATCTGACTAACAAATAAAACCACGATACAAAATAACTAACATTTACCTGTAAATTATAATTAACAATACCTACTTAATTATTGTCTCCCAAAAAAGTCAGTAATTTGACATTTGGGTCATATTCTAATATTACCAATACGACTCATATTAGGGGGGACTTAACTATTAAATAATGTCTATGATCTATGTGTTGTAGTTAAGGTACACTATCATATATCTACGATCTATGTGTCATAGATGGACAATGTAATAAAGACCTATGTAGGTTTTTATTACATTGTCCAAGTCCATACATAGGCATTTAAAGGATAGATATAGATATATTCTATAGAGGTTATATAATATATTCTATTAAGTATATGATCCTGGATATACGATAGTGTAATATCCGCCTAATTTTGTCTAATAGGAATCCTAGAAAGTGACACCTCAAATGATAAATAACCGACTTGAATTAAAAATTAAACTCGAAGGGCTTGTTTCACTGACTACGCTCTACCTACTAGTTAAATTCAAAAATAGAACAAACATAATTTTATGACATTTTCTATCATGTAAATTAACAGGAACTTACCAATAAGCGGTGAAACAGTGCCTAAGAGTAGGTATCATACTTTTCTTATTAGTATTTAAGTATTTACAAGATCACGGCAAGCAAGGCACACTCGTTTAATTTATTTTAATATTAATTTATTGTCACTCTCAATAAATATAATTATATACAAATAGGGCACAAATTATATAATAACCATAGATAGGATATTCCAGTGCATATTTAACTAAACTTCAAACTTAATACCACCTCTAAAATATAAAATTACTAGCGACCCGCCCCGGCTTCGCACGGGTGCATTATACATAATTATAAACCTTCCTCTTCAATCACTCTATCTATTAAAAACCTCATCAAAATCCGTTGCGTAGTTTTAAAGATTTAAGCATACTCGTACATAGGGATATAGGGACAGAGAAAGCGACTTTGTTTTATACTATGTAGTGATAATGTTTAATACCGTGACTTACATATCAGAGTTCCTTATTAAAATTGTGTCAAATTAAATGTTTTATTTTACGTAATTAAAATAAAACATTTTAATTTGACACAATTTTAGTAAGGAACTCTAAAAAAAAATATTTTTCAAATCAATAATTTGTACTTAACTATTTATAATTTCTATAAAATCGAATTAAATCACGGTTTTAAAAAGTATTTTTTTATATTTTAGAGGTGGTATTATCCACTCTATGTTACGCACTTCTTTTAACTTTAGGTAAACATGCACTGGATTATCCAATCTCTAATAATAACACAGCCAGTTATATAATAACATTAATAAAATTCGTGCATATATAGGTAACCGGTCATTTAATACAAATTTTTATTTAAAAAAATGCTTATAATTAACAAAAAATAGATCAATCTTAACACATTAATTACTGCGCTCAGAGAAGTCAATTAATTTTAACTAATTTTGTCGGTTTAATGCTTGTTAGCGTCAATTGACCTCTCTGAGTGCGACGTAAAGACCTAATTTTTCAATCGTCACATAACTTTGAAGCGAATCGTTCGTTTCTTTCAAGCTTTTGATGTAGCCGATTTGGAAGAACGTTGACGTATTTAAAAAAAAAATAACGTTTTTAAAAATTGATAACCGTTTTTTGCATAATATCTCAAAATGTTAAATGGAATATTGGTCTAAAAGCTATATTATAGGTACTACAATCTGCTAATCTTCATCACATGTCATATTTATACAAGCTGTTGATCTGTAACCGTTGATCTGTGACTATATGACTGATACTGAACACGATTCAATAAAAAAATCGATAGGTTTAAATTAAAATGTATTTTACAAAAAAAAATTAATCTATATATTTTTGACGGGACTTTTTGAATATCTGTAGATAATCATCAAAATATAAAAGTCCCGTTCAGACTTCGGTCATTATTCCTAAAACCAATATAATTTTGAGTTGCATAAACGTTCATAATAATTACTGGTTTACAACCAGTGATTATTTTTATTCCATAATAAAGTTACTAACAATAAAAAATCAGGCCTAAAATGTAAAGTAACCGTTGTCATGTCTGTGATTATTATTAGTCTATGTCAAGACTTCTGAAGGTAGCGACTAGTGTCGAATTCTTTGATTTCTTTTCTGTCTTCCAGAAGTTTTCGTCCAAGAAAGTTTTTCTGAAAATAAAAGACAATTATATCTACGACTAGATAGAGCAAGGGATTCATGATTACCTACACTTTTATATGATTTATTTAGTACACTTTTAAATGATTTAAATTTGAAAGTAATAACAATTTACAGGTTAGTTACTAGTTTTTTCAGCGTATTTTCAAAATTTTCGCGAATCTTTCTAATTTTTCTTTCCCTAAAAGCCATTCGCTTACTAACGAACAGCATGATATATTTAGATTTATTAGTATTTTACATATTTTAATTACTTACACTTTATTCCAAGCAAAGTGAACTCTTATTAATTTAATGTTATGGTTATATGTAACTAGAATTTTGGCTGCATGAATGAGATAAAGTACCTACCTACAGATCTGCAAAACGAATATACCTAACCATAGTCGTAGAATTTTATATTTTTACAAAAAATATCAAAATCAAAATTTAGATTAAAACGTAAAAGTTTGAAATAATGAATGTTGATGATGAATAATAAAAGTTTGAATTAAAAATGTTACCTCTTTTCCATGACGATTTCTATAACTTTTTCGTTCAATTCTTCCATAGAGGGGCGGGTACCACCGAAGTCTTGCGGCAGATCATCCTTGCTGAAGTATTTATATAACGTGTCTGACTTAGGCACGTGGAAATGGATCTGCGGATAAAGGTAACAGAACTTAATAGCCTATAACCTTTCTCAATAAAAGGGTTATCTAACGCAAAAAGAATTTTTTAATTTAGACTGGTAGTTAGTTTCTGAGAATAGCGCGTTTGAAACATATTTATAAACTCTTCATCAAAAAAAAAAAACTAAATAAAGTTGACGGTAGATCAAAAATAATTTTAAATAACTGTTCAGACGCTTGTCAACCTCAGTCTGCCTGCGACCACGAGTGCTGCAAAGTACTCGAAACGTCAGGATTGTATTATCAAAATAAAAACGCGAATTATATCCGTTAAAAAGTTGTTTCATAACTCTTCATATTTATAATATTAGCAGCGATTGAAAGCCTAAACCGTAAACTAGACAAAAAATTAGACTCCTGAAAACCTCTAATGAATATTTTCTATTTTTCCAATCACATTTCGCCAGATAAGTTTATCATTGAGGTACCTTTAAATTGAACGTTTTTTGTGTAGAGGGGAAATGCATACCGTCCCTCTAGGGGTATGCGAGACGGTTATGTCGGACTCTCCAGCTTACAGATGGCATACAAACTGAAACCCCCTGTGTTGCAAACAGTAAAGAAACTACGATTGTAAGTATGTAAAAATAAATAATCTACTTACCATATCAGTGACTTCTTGCTTTAGAAACGGTTTCATGAGCCCGAAGAGTTTGTCTATGAATGGGGGCGCATTTATTATGTGGATCTCCTTTAGTCGGATCGGCATTGCATCCTAAGAACAGAACAAGTTATATAAAGTAAACGAAATATTGGTAGAGACCAGAGGCACAGATTACTAAATAGTTACTTCGTAACCAGAGGTCAAATATGAAAGAGCCATCAGTAATAAGTATAAGATGGTACCACTCTCTGACAGAATATCGGTGTGAAATAACAATATTCGTACTATTGTAGGTATTGAGTCGTGATAGCCTAGTGTTTAGACCGTTGACTTGCAAGTCAAAGGTCTCAAGTTCGAACTAGGCCTCTGACTTTTCGCAAGTCATGCGTATTATAAATTAATGATCAATTGCTCCGTGCCTCGGAAAGCATGCAAAGCCGTTGGTCCTCTCTGATCTCTCTCCGGACGTGTCGGATTGCAGTCCCATCGTACTATGAGAGTTAGGGAACAGAGCTTACTTCGGAATTTACTACAGTTTCCACTTCTTGGTTTTCCTTTCATTTCTTGCATCAAAATGTAAGTATGATAAATATGGGCCGGAGAGTGACATAGGGTAGTTATTTTGCTGGGAAAATTAGAATAGTGGGAGTGACGCCGCAGGAAAAAGTTAGGAAAAATATATTCGCCATTTTCGACGTCATTGTAGAGATAGAAGATATTTTGTAGAGCCATAACATATTGCAATAAACATTGCTAAATGTCGCGTGCGCATATAAATTTGACGTTTACTATTAGATATTATTATAACGTCACGCTTATTTCAAACCAAGATAAGCAGAAACATGAAGTAATTCTTCCGTGTAAAAATACTATTGATCGCTTTCTTTAGTAAATAATAATCTTTAAAGTATATTACCTATGGCTTCAAATAAGAAGTGACACGGTGTCGACAATTATGTTTTACTATGGCATGATGGTCTCATGGTGACTTAAGATGAAAGAAGGACAAACTAACACACTTCCGCATTTATATTATTAGTAAGGATGTGCAAGCGGTAGAATGGGTTGAAAGAGGCTGAGTAACTTTGGAGAGCCTGAGTGGGTTGGAAGGGGCTAGTAACTTCAGAGAGGTTGAATAAGTTGGGAGAGACTAAGTGAGTTGAGAGAGGCTGAGTAACTTCAGAGAGGCTGAGAGAGTTCGGAGAGATCAAGTGAGTTGGAAGAGGCTGAGTAACTTTGGAGTGCCAGAGTGGGTTGGAAAAGGCTGAGTAACTGAGTGAGATGGAAAAGCTGAGCGAGTTGGAAGAGGCTGAGTAACTAGATAGAGAACCAGAGTGAGTTAGTGGAGGCTGAAATAGTTCGAAGACGCTGAGTGAGTTGGAAGAGGCTGAGTTACTTTAGAGAGGCTGAATGAGTTTGGAGTCACTGAATGAGTTGGAAAAGGACTAAGTATGTCAACCATGCAGCAGTGGATTACGATAGGCATACTTTAAAATACTCGTATGTATTTACGTACCTCTTGATATTTCGACAGCTTCTTAGCAACGGACACGTTGAATTTAGTGATGAACTTCAATGTGATATCCTTAGCGTCCATTAAAACAACATCGGCTTCAGCAAACTGCTCGTTATTTAACAGCCAAGCGTCACATGTCATGAAGAACATTCTAGCATCTTGTAAGTAGTCGTAGTTCTCTAGACCTGGGTCGTTCAGTTGCCAAATCCAGATGTTTCTGTTCTCAGATATTGGGTATTGTGCCAATTTTCTGCAAATAAGTACGGTTTTAAATAAATACTGTGTACTAATTGTGTAAAGTATCTTCATTCGTGTACTCCTGTGAATTTTCCTTACTAATTTATCAGGAATGTTTTAATCATTAATGGGCATGGGCCTTTTGCTATCCATAAATATAAAGATGTTGCTAAATATTAACTTTGGTAATTTATGGTAAAGAAAATGGTCTATTTTTGCAGATCTTAGGTATTCGATACGATACGATAGGATATATACGATAGGTGTAGGATACGGTTTTGCAGATCTTCGAGGTATATGGGAGCAGTAAGGAATTTAATACATGTATGCATTAAGAAATGTACCCAACTTCTTACTAGCACTAAATAATAAATAAACCAGCCTGTAACTATCCCAGTGCTGGGCAAAGGCCTCTTCTCAAACAAAGAAATTATTTGTATCGAGGTTTTTTAAAAATGTATTCTTGTTATTTATAATTTTTATTTTTGGTAAATGCACTGGTAAATGAAAATGTTATAAATAAAATAATAAATTGTGTATTAATGAGCTTTAAAATAAATATTTGTATGCTAGAAATGACAGAATATAAGAGACACAACAATATAAGTTATTATATAAGTTAAGAATATACAAGTTAACAATATAAGTTAATAATATAAGTTAACAACTTTTGCTTTATATTTTTACAAACCTTTAATCTATTCTGTTCTAAATGTATAAGCCTTGATGTTTGTGTATTTGTAAGTTAGGTTACCAATCACACTATTTAAGGACATTGGCTTTGATTATAAAGGATATACCTAGGATTCTTTCTATCCAGGTCCGACCGATCTCCACGCTAGCGAAGCTGTAGTCCATATAAAAACCTATATTTTTACTCGTAACGCAAAACATTTGACGTTTATGTATAGTAATTTTTTATTGTAAGTTCTCAACAATTTACATCGTGCTAATTTTTATCTTAGGTAGTTACCTACGCAAAAGGCCTTCGTCAATAACTAACACGAAATTATGAACTCAGGTATTATAAGTCATCGACTCACGACTCACGTGTTGATTCAGATAGTTTTTGTGTTTATTTGTTGAAGTTTAGATTGGATTCTGCTTACGTCAAGGTTAAGTACTTGTCAGGTAGCACCTAACTCGTAACACGTTAACTAAGATAAATGGTTATGGGGATAGGCTCGAAATGACGGACGAGGATACAAAGGATAGTATTTAAACTTCGCTAGATTATTGCAGGTATAAGTATACCTACATACTTAGGCTATTTAAAACAGGAATAATAAGGCTAAGAGGATGGAGTTGATTAGAAGCCGACTACTTCTAATCTAACTGGATACAGCTGAACATCCGTTTTCTAGGGAGCGACTACCTATTTGACTGCCGCGCCGCAACCCAAAGGGATACGATAATCTAAAGATAAATTGTCAGGATTTTATGAAGGTACTGACTTCCTACAGGTACCTATCGACTATCAAAGATTTTCAGACTGGCTGGGGCCAACGGTTTAACTACCAACCAACGGATAAGTATCAACTATATCGTAGCGGTTATATATAAAGTAGAAGTAGTTATAAGAACTGTTGTAACTGTCGTTATAATTAGTGCAAATTAAAGTTATTGTATTAGTCACGAAGTGGCTCTATAGACGGAAATACCAAGGTTCATTATAGGTAATGTTCCTACATTATAATTACTGCAATTTAGACTTAGGTACCACCCGAAGTAAAGACACTTTTTTTTTCACAGAAGAGTAAATGTGCCTTGTGCAAGTGCATACTCCGGCCTCCGGCCTTATAGAGATACCTAACTCTTCTGTGTCACCTCTCATCCACATAGTGACCGCGAACAGGTAAAGGCACAGGTAAAACTAATTTTATGAGAAGTCCTAATCCTAATCTTGATCTCAGCAAATTAAAGTAAGCTAGCAGTGATAAATGACACGAACGAAGAACTACATAAACGGATTATTTATCTATGGGCAATTAACGTTCCTCAAAAATGCAATTACAAGAAAAAAAATATTTTTCTACTTTCTGTTCTGAATCAGAAAGAAGATGGCAGTGTCGCGTACAACTTAAAAGCTGAGTAAGTTGTCTCTTTGTAGATACAATTTCAATTCTATAACCAGCACCAATGTGCAGATAGACATGACCTCTCGGTAATAAAATAAAAGATTATTGGCAATTGATACAGAATTTATCATACATAAAGATAAAAGTAAAGATACAATCAGTTTCTTTTCTCCGACAAAACATGAGCATACAATGCTTAGCTTTGTAACAGTTACTAAAGAATAATAGTATAGGTACTCGAAATTGTTGTGGACACTGGAGCCTGTACTAGGATTACTTGTGTAGTGCCAGCCCCAACTAGTAGACTAGAAATAAACGATAGGCAATTCATACCGAACTAACATTTTAATTTAAAGAGACATGTTGAAGTTTTGCATTTTTTTTTTGATAGCACGTTTATTTATTAGCTTGCCCTGTTTCTGTTTTATTTGTTTGGTTGTAAAAGTAATTGAAATTTTACCCCCTTCCTGTTACCAGATTGATCTGATATTTGGTACTCAGCTTTAGTTCTGACGATAAAAACCGTTATACATAAAAATATTTTTTTACTTAGGTATATTATTTATTTTAGATAGATAGATTTATACTTGGATGTTGTATACACCTATATTACGCGCAAACTTAATAGGCCGGGCTGAAGTTAGTCGTCGCGAACAGCGTCGAAGTACATATTTGTGGGACTAAATGATTAAAAAAGGCGAGGTGGGTTCGGGGTTGTAACTGAGCTGTTCAAGGAGATTTAAGAAGAGAATCCCAGACCCTACCTTCAGCCCGACCGAGTAAATTTGCGCCTACTGTAAATAATGTTAATAAACAGTTGTTACTCACACGATTTTCAAAACCTTCTGCATTGCAGGTGCTAACGGATCCCTGAAGTTGACGAGCTCCGGAGACTGGTCTCTGAGTTTGAAGAACAGCTCCACTGTGTTCTTAGCCTTATCCAAGTCATAGTAGCAGCTGTGAAGAAACCTTTTCACTATCTTGTCTTCTGAAACATAAAAAAAAAGATAAACTATAGATACTTTCCCAAATCTGTTTTGATATCTTTATAAATTGGTAAAAGGGGCTAATCTCAGGAATAGCTAAACTGATTCAAAAATATCTTTCAAAACTAGAAAATAGCACTATTCTATGGAATGCATTGCATTTGCAAAATCGTTTTGCAATTATATTTAGTTTCAGTCTCATTAGTTTGCTTAACTGTACCTTTGATTATGTACCTATATGTATATTTATATATACCTACTTATATCAGTTCTTTACTTATAAAACAGTATCGTGAATTCGTGACTGATTGTCTGACAAACAACGCACAATTTACCTAAACCGACGTACGTTAAATCGAAGATGGTACGTAGTTTTAGCCATTTAAAACATTGTTATCGAAGTAAATGTAGGTACTTCCGATTTTGTAAAGATTTAAACTAAAAATAGTGATTATCATTATTACCCGTTCACGTTACCTAATATTGTGTTTGGTATTGGAAAATATATCATTGGAAAATATTTATGACGGAATTCCAAATTTCTTCCTCTATTTTTCCTTTTTTAATGTCCAGTGATTTTACCCCATTTATTAAAAAAAAAACCCGGAAGGTACTCGTGAAAATATAATTTTCATATCTCTTACTTCAATAATAATGTATTTTACATTCAATTCGAATAGGTTCATACATATAATTTCCATCCCTTTTTACCCCTTTAGGGCAAATATTTTTTTAACACTGAAACAACATGTGCATACCTAAACATACCTACATAAAAATTATTTCATTCCATTCCATATAATTTACTGCCTAGCTATAGGTGGAATATCCAATGGAAAAATCCTTCCTTAGTGGGCGACATAAAAGGTTCAAAATTTCAAGTATATACATATAGGCTCAATGGTTAAGGCTCTGCCTTGATATTATACATATATCAGTCAGACAATCTTATATGTATAAATAGAAGAAATAAATAAATCAAAAAGTTTCCGTTAAACCTTGTAGACAATAATTTTACTTTGTAGCTCAACTAGTAAGTAGCTATAGTGACTAATACCCCTATGTTATTTATGTAAAACTTGTTTTTAGCTTTGTAACCATGCAGGCATAAGTTCCGAAACAGGAAATATAATTTAAAAACTTGTTTTTTTAGGGTTCCTTAACTCAAATCGAAAAGAACGGTAGGTACTCTTACACGTACCTATTATAATATTTTCTTAGTAATATGGAGTTTGTAATTTTTTTTTTGATGATTAAAACGTTGTGATAGCCTAGTGGTATGACCGTTGGGGTGTCAAGTCAAAGTATACTCGTAGGTTCGAAACCCAGGCACGCAACTCTGACTTTTCATATCACTTGATAAATAGGTACAGGAATACATCGTGAAGAAACCGGGACACCCGAGAGATTTTTTAACGGTGTTAGGTAAGTTTTATATTATCTGTGACGGTTTGTACGGCCATGTCAGAGGCCTTTCTTAATTACGATACCCATCTTTATTCAACACAATAAAATATTATTACTTTTCTGAGATGAGAACCAAGCTTATTGTTTCGCATGAACTCAAAACACAGCCTCACAAATTATAGACTTTTGCTATACACAAATACTTACAATTTTACCTTTGAAATTTAGACGTCTATTCTTCATTGTACCAAAGCAGGTATTATCTACTCATAATAATTCTTATAAACATGTTAAGTAATTTGTATCTTCAAATGCAACTTCAAGAGCAACTAAGTAGTTACCTACGTCAGAATATATCAGAATGATATTTATCATGAATACCAGTCGGTAATCTTGTCATATAGATAGAAGACGATTCACAATGCATAATTGTAGAAACGGTTCTTTAAACTAAATTCTGGACTTTATTTTCAACAGATTTGAGTTGAAAGTCATAAATTGCATTAATTATGGTGTATTGGTGTACCATTGAAACATAAGCAAGAGATCCATAATCAGGTGTTTGCTAAACGTTGCATAATCTATGGTAATTAATTGATACCCGATCAATATTATTTGTGTGATTCAGTAGAAGCAATTACTTGCAAATGCCTCTCTTTAAAACCGATCGAATAAAGAGTCCGATGTGCGCTTGACAAACATTTTTTGCCAGAATTTACCTTTTCTTACGGGGTACCTTTTCACCCGCCTTCCGGGTATGCGAGAGACCGGGTGGTACGGGATTGTCACCATCAGCACAAAATTATTTCCACTCGGGAGGGCAATGTCCTGGCGTCGAAGTTCCTGGACATCACCCCAACACGCACTATTATATCCTTGCAAGGTATCTTTCACAAAAATCCATCTGACGCGAGTTCAAGTCGCACTTATTAATATTTTTTTGTTATACCTAATTAAAAAGGCAAAAGTTTGACCACGAACTTGGCCGATTTCCTTCTTTAATAAATAAAAGCGGATATAATATGTGCGTATTTATACATTTTTATTCAAGTATTAAATACTGTTGTTGGTTTCAATGCCATCAAGTTATTCCGACGACGTCAGTAATCTTGGAATACTTTATTCCACTGCCAACTGTATCATATTAGCATGGTTAAGTTACTTACCTATTTATACTTATCTATACATATAAAATGCTTTGTCCTGAATGACTGACTGATTGACTGACTGACGGATCAACGCACAGCCTAAACCGCTGATCGTAGAGACCTGAAACTTGGAGGGTGTATTCTTTGTATGACGTAGGGATCCGATAAGAAAGGATTTTTCGAAATACTACCTCTAAGGGGGTGAAAAACGGGGGCAAACTTTGTATGGGACAACGTGATTCCTTGGTCCAATCTACTTCAAATTTTGCATAAACATTCTTTTACAGAATTAATAGAACACGTGTTTCGTATTTTATTAAAACTCATCACCTAACGGGGTTAAAAAGGGGTAGAAAGTTATTTTGGGGGTGATTTGCATCGAAATTGATATCAATACTCCTTAGTGCTTTTGATTTAAACTGGCTTGGTGCAATGTAATAAAATTTAAAATTGGAACGTCAATTATAAATCGGATTCGTAGAGGAAAAATTTTGCAGTTGACAAATCGGATTAGAATTCGAAATTTCAAATTTATTTGTTCTTTTATACTTTAAAGAAAAACTTACCTTATAAGTACCTACCTTGATTTTCTTTATAAATTCCTTAGAAATCTCTTAGGTTATTATTATTTAATAGCAAATATTTGCAATTGCTATACCTACCGGCAATATTATTGACTGTCATTCGTCCTGTACCTAAGTCTGCTTATACAATGACGCTAAAAGTAGTGGCTTCGACTCAAAGTAGTACAATTTGTTCTCAAAGGCAGCACAGTTTGTTGATTTATCATTTTTCTATGTATTTATTGTATTTATTTTTATACTTAATACTAATTCGATTTAAATAAATAAATTCTGTTCTAAATATTCTATAGTCTACGTGAGCGAAGCCACGCGGGAAAAGCTAGTAATAGTATATTAATGAAAACTATGTGGTAGTCGGTAGATAAATTCCTCCAACATCTGTCTTTCTATATTGCACGTAGCATATATAGCGTAGGTAAAATACCTAAGCAAAAAATGCTCGGGTCTACCACACTTTCTCCTGACCGAAATTCGGTCGCATCGGCCAATTTAATCGGAGACTACACAACTACGCATAAATTTTAATAGCGCAAAAGTACGCAATTACAAGTGCACTCTCTAATTCCCTTACTCTCATAGTCCAATGGGACGGCAATCCGACACAACTGGAAAAGGATCAGGCGCAGGGCCAATGGCTTCACAATACGCACATAACTTACAAAAAGTCAGAGAGTTCAAACCTTAGGTTCGAACCTGAAACCTCTGACTTGCCAGTCAACGGTCATACCACTAGGCTATCACGACTCAAAGTTAGGTACTGGATTGCATAAATAAATACAGAAATAAAACCTATAAGTTTTTGCTGAACAGAGAATTCTTGCACCTATTATGACCGCCATTGTTTTCTAGTTTTTGTATTATTACACCAAAGTGAAGAACAATATTTAATGACAAACCTGTTTGGTTTTTTATTGTAGTCGTTGTTATCTTTATGGAAAATTGTCCAACTAAGCCTAGCTATACTTTAGTGTATGTGTTTGATGAAGGTTTAAAGGTACTTAATCGTTTTCTCTTTGTTTTACCATAAAAACGCATTGATCGACTGCGTCTACATACATACGTCTACAACATATATACATACAAGAGTATAAAATATGCTGAGTTTGTATACCTATAGGTAATTATGTAGTAGATATAATAAAGTAGCTGAGAAGCGCAAGTTGATGGAAGTATCTCTCTCAAAATAAGAGTTGTTAGTACCTATTAGAAAAAATCTCAAAACTTTATACGACGAAAACATTGCATAGAGAGACTATGTATTTTTACATTTAATGTTTGGGTGGGATTTAGAATAGTTGCTAATACTAAAATTATTCTATTATCTCAACACTAAATATAAATTTATAGGAGAGAGACCGCTACATCATATCAACAATAATCAACATCCACAAAACTCCTACATGGCCATATTGAATGGCAATGCTAAACCTTTGAGCTAGATACCTATAAGCCAGGATTTGTGTCTCGATCGAGTAGCTACAATGAGACGCCCCGATAGGTCTTTAAAATGTTTAATTAAGCCTATTATTAAAATAGATAGTTTTGTTTAATATATTAGCCTATTGAGATATAACGTTGTAAATTGTAACGGTTTCGATATTTAAGGCTTGAACTGTCTAGTAGTTTGTTTGCGCTAGTAATTCGTGTAGAGATGGTACATTTTTGTGCTAATGCTCAATATTTACTTATGTAAGTTGTATTACAAAGGCTTACCTATATCTTTGGGCAAATGAGGTTGTCTATTTATCCAATCACGAAGCTGCTCCACTTGCTTTTGTACCTCTTCAGAATTCTTGTTATCCATATTGCAGTCCACCTGAAATATCACAATATTATTTGAAACGAAATAAGTGACTTTCTGAGATTTAACTAATCATAATAGAATAAATTTTTTTAAAGTTTTAAAGGCAATTTTTCAAGATATGAACGTCTTTCGTCACTGAATAACGTCCCTCGTCTCAGAGAAAATACGTCTTAGATAATAACTTCCGAACATATGTACTCGTAAATGTGGAGAGACGATGACGTCAAAGTATTCAGTCATCCTCATTCCTATCCATCCATTATCCATTTCAATGTACGTTAACCATAAATTAGGATTCGCAGGGATAAACATAATTATCAAAATTTAAAACATTTGTAGAAAGAAAAATTACGCCGTACAAGGGAAAGATATAATCACTCACTAGGATCTATAGAATCTAGGATGGTTGAATGTCGAAAAGAATTTTGATAGTTACCATGAGAAGGATTAGTACGCATTCGCTCATTTGGCAAAGCCGCTGAAGCTTTAACTACAAAGTAGGTCGTAGTCTCTCCAAGAATGTGCCTAACAGGCGTTGCATAAGGGAGGTTCCGGAGGAGGACCTCTATGGGCTGAAGCTGATCACTGGGGTGATTTTAGTAAGAATCCCACACTCCTTGGCCTCTTCCGGAGACCGGGTGGTGCCTTTTAATGGTAAACAAAAAAGAAGATTCGAATCCTACTTGTGATAAAATAATAGCCGATCCCACTCGTTTTTTATGAATGTGAGAAAATTTAAACGTGATCATTTTATGCGCAAATATCACTTCCATCTAACTTTACTATGTGGTAGTAGTGAGTTCTGTACTTGAGAATCAAGTACACTATTATTTATTATCTGCAAGTAGCTAGTCTCTGCTACAACATAGGGTAAAACAAAACAAACGATTCATATAATTTTACCGTAGTACTTTTATCCAACATTTATAAACATAGCGGTATTTCCGTGTAGAGGTACCTAACATGTTGATATAGCTGATATTTAATAAACTTTATTGTGTTGATTAGGTTTTCCTTTATTTTTCATATAACGTGAGTTATAGTTGATGCAACAGCATTGTTATCCATAAACTCACAATTATTGAAATCGTAAATTTGTGATAAAGATCGAATGGTAAAAATACGGGTGGAAGGTTAGCCACTGTTAAGTACTGCCACGAATATTCGGCAACTATCACAGAATAGTCTACTTTCGGTATTCGGCCTATTTAGCTACTCTTTTGGCCAAATACAGCGTATTAATTTTCACTAAACACTAAATTTTCGCTAACCTGTTTTAAATTTTTCAAATAGTCTCTTACTATTTGTATAGCGCTATGCCTGGAACCAATACATTTTTGCGATTTTTTTCAAGCTTGTATACTGTACTGTTATGTGTTTGTTGACCATCACTTGTAAGGGTCTGTTGTCAGATTTTTTGGAAAATATTTGTCTGCCGGATATATAATCCGCACTTCGGAAAGCATGGCCGAATATTCCATATTTGGCCATATCTCTATTCGTGGCATCTTTAGTCTAAATTCTTTGTTTTATACGTGTACCGATCTACGTGTGGATTTGGAGGTTACGTTACATCCTCCAGAAATATCGATAGTTTGTAAATTCGGCAGTAATTAACTGTTTTTTTTACCTTCTGATATTAAATATGAGTAATTTATTCACTGTAGTCATCTACCCTATTCTTGACCTAACCCATGAATGATATCAGACTCTACTGTAACATACCTACTTATATGTGATCTTCATACTATATTTTATAGATTCCAGGTGATTCCTAACGCTTGGTTACTGAATTTGCTAGTTCTCTACATTTATAAATTTCCTTATAGATATTAAGATATTGCGTAGGTATTGCAATTGTATGGATAAATTACAATGGTCGCCGGTCGGGTTCTTGGGACCCAAGTACCCAACTAAATTGGAGCGGCCGTTGTGTTGAGAAACTAGGGTCAATGTTATTATAACGAGGTTAAGCCACGAGGACAAGGTATATCTAGAATAATCTTAACAAAAAATTCTTTTATGGAAAAAATATCTATTGTTGATTGTTATTAATAAATGTCAGCGTAAATGGATATTATATTGCTATGAAACAATATGAAGGAATGTTATTCTATGATTTGTGTCCGAAGAAATAAACTTTCGCTAATGCCCCCGTACTTTTGAATTAACCTTTTTAAATTTCTAGGGTACACAAAATGTCCCCCCCGAATGTGGGTTCTCGCCTTGTCGTGGCGGGGGGGCTTAGTAGCCGTGGTGGGGCTCACGGTGAAGCTAAGAGGAACCCCAAGGAGGCGCCGCTCCGGCGGGCTTTGGCCAGAAGCCCACTTTGGAGCGGCCCTGGCGGGTTGCGGTGCTGTATCAGGGTGGAGCACCTAGCAGCACCGCAACTGAGGCGGGCCGCGGTGTTGTATGAACAACATCGCGGCTGAGGAGTGCGGGGCCGCGGCGGGAGAGGAGTACCGGTATTACGGTGCGCCGCTCTCCCTACCTTCCGCGGCCTCGGCGGGGCCGCAACCGTCAGATTGCGGACACGGCGGGGCCGCAGGGGAAGAGGAGTGTCGGTATTACGATGCGCCGCTCTCCCTATCCTCTGCGGCTGGAGTGAGGACCATGGACGTCAGACTCGGGGTCGTCTGGCGTTCATTGCACATGGTCCTCGAAGTTGTCACGGTGGGTGGGTGTCTAACACCCACCCCGAGGAGGGTCCGGCGACGGACGTCCGCGGCGGGTTCGCGGATGTAATACATTGGGATACCGCGTTCCCGCCACTATACGGATAAGAGGTGACACAGAAGGGGTTTTAGTCGGTATGCCGGCCGCCCACCATCTCTAGGTCGGAGAGCCCGACATAACCGTCTCGCATCCCCGAGCGGGACGGTATGCATAAGGCGCATTTCCCCTTCTGCGAAAAAAAAAAAAAAAAAAAAAAAAAAAAAAAAAAAAGGGTACACAAAATGTAAAGGACATAGCTGATAGCTCGTAAAATAAATCAACCCCCGAAGAATTGAGCTGGGGCGGACTGCATACAAAGAACTGAGTACTGCCTGTGGCACAACATCAAGTGATAGAGTAGAGCTATGCTGGATTCAGCAAGAATGGGCCGGCCAGTTCAACCGGGAAGTCCACACACCCACATAGAATATCGACGTGAGATAACAATATTCCTACTATCAAGTTTTAAGAAGGTTCCATCTCTAAAGCTGGCAATATTCCTGCATTACCCCGGTGATGCGATGCCTATGGCGTCTGTGAATTGTGATCACTTACCGTCATCCACCCAAGGGCGTAACAATGATTTTTTTCTAGAGGGGGCCAGACTCTATTGCTATCGACAGGCCATAGACAAGTGATACAGACAATGAAACAAAGCATTCTAGGGTGAGCCAGACAAGCGTAGTACTGGCGGCCTGGCTGAGTCATGTCAGTATGAGTTTTAGAACTACGCCAATAGCACCAATTTTATTTTACCTTCTCGGGAAGAATAGATACAGTTGACAGTACTCCTATGGTTTGCAAATTGATCATACTAGAGGCAGAGTATAATAAACATATGTTTATGTTATACTGTGCTAGAGGTCAGGTGATTCAGTCTTTTAGATAGCTACCTTTTCGAAAAAAAAACTTAGGATGTAGCCGATGCAGTCCATGTTCAACTGTGGATGGCTCTAGACTAAGTTAATGGCTAACATTAAGTTTCCCATTAAATTAAATTATTATAGTCACTTATTTTAATTGAGTGCTGTAAGTAATTACATAAGTGTACAGGAATTGGATAATTTTGTTGTCATGAAGTCAATACCAGCAGTGGTGACATGATGGTTAATGAATTCGTATAGTATAGAGTAGGTATCATTATGAATAGAGTTGTTATTACAACTCACAGAATTACTTTTTTTTCCATGCGTTTGTTACGTTTCTCAATCTCGTTCCCCAGAGGGGTCGGAATCGATCCAATTTTTTCTATAAATTCCTTTTAAACCATAAAAATACAACTAAGGCTTATTTGAAATCTATAAATTTTTAAATCATAACTTTCGTGAGTCATACTGATATGTATATTACAATTAAGACAATTAAGACGACTTTAATTAAGTAATTTAATATGGTAATTATTTGAAGTCATACTTGAAACAAAGAATATTAACTAACTATTCTTGAAGTGCTCGAAACAGTTCCTAACCATGCAATCATAAATATAAAATAAAGCTTTCTAGAACCAATCTATCAGAGATTTTTTTAAAAGATATAAAATAGAGCGGACCTCTATAACCACAATTTCTAAGGTCTAGTCTCCTAGATGTTCACATTTTGATCGACAAATTTACGAGCTCTCAAAGGAGCAAAAGATACCTATTTAATATAAAACACGACATTGACTAACCTTGCCAGGGACTCAAACCTGAAACCTCTAATATGGCAGTCAATCATATATACCACTAAATTTACGCTCTTGGCATTCAGCATGCACATTTTAAATTATAATAACGTCTACAAGGCCTTCATTTTGCTGAATGATTTCACGGTTCGACGAAGTCAGTTTTTTGAGATGATAATGCACAAAGGATTACAAAATTAAATATTCTCATAATATTATTTAACTTTAAACCAAAAACAATCGCCTTATTAGATTTACTCTTATATTGTGGATGCAATTTGAAAAATATATTTGTTAATCACCCAGATATTTGTCCCGTGCACTGAGAAATTGGCACTGGCCGTGACACAGCCTAGAAGGCGATCCAATTCATTGAACCATTTCATACGATTAAACATTTTAAAGGTACCTAACTCATCAACCTACAAAGCACTGCACATCACCTTGTCTGGTCTGGTGCAGTGGTAAAGTAACTGTGATAAGGTCAATTTAACTGCGCAGTTACTTTACTCTCGTAACAGTTTAACATTTTGTTAATTAGACCGTCAAACACCGAGACATAAGACACAAAAGGAAATACATTTTTACGCGTCGCCTGGCGTCCAGAAAAAAGTAGACATGTATTCAATTATAGTATAGTATGAACACACAAAATATACCTATAGACTATAAGCGAATGATAGTTGTAGGCAAAAGTACCAATCCAACAATGTTCTCGGCCCATGTATTTAAAAGGCTGAAAACCCCTGCTCATAAATGCCAAATTGCAATTCCTATCAAATTTGTCTGCTAGGAATAAGCTGTATAAGATCCATTGTAATCATTTTCACTCAAGGCTTCTTGGAGGAAACTAACCCAGGCATCTAAACATTACTGATTTTATTTTAATAACAGACTGATACTAAGTACTTATATTCATACTAAGTACTTATTAATTTTTAAGTGCCACCGTTGAATCACTGATAACAATCATGACTCATGCTATATTATACCAAGTAATATGCCATTTCCACTTGGGACAGTATTGCCGGTAGGTATCAATTGCACCACCATTTTACGATATTTATAAAACAATCGTCTGATAAGTGTTTACAATCCACATTTTCCCGTAAAGTAATAAATCGTTTGCAGTGTTTTGAAATGACGTAGGTCTTAATTTGACACTAGATCAGGGGTTACGAACCAGTGGCAGTGGTCCGTGGACGACTAAAGTCATAAACATAATCAAGGTTCGCGAAACAATGCGAATAAGGAACACAGGAGTGGGGAGGGGAAGAGAGTGCTTTTTTATAACCGACTTCCAAAAAGGGGGAGGTTCTCAATTAATTGCGTATTTTTTAATTTTTTAACCAAACCAGTACTGAGGAAAATGGTCTAAGATGGTCCCAGGTTATAAAAAGGTTGGGATCTACTGCTCTAGATAGACACACACGTTTTTGCTTCATTATATTATTTTTTAGGGCTACGTAAAGTGCTAACAGGACCTAATTACTTAGTAATGCTTTACAAGCGAGTGGGTGAAGGAAAACATCGTAAGGAAACCTGGACTTAATAGTCTGAAATTGCCAACACGCAGTCAGCTAGCGCGGTGATTATTGCTCAATCCTTCTCTGTATGAGAAGAGGCCTTTGCCCTACATAGGGACAGTTACAGGCTAATTTATTATTTAATATTCTGTGTGTCAGATAGAGGGAGTGGGTAGGTAGTAGGCCCTGCAGTGAGAGAAATGGCTTGAAGTAATAATAATGTAATTACCAGTATAGCGTGAAAAACATTTTTAGACAAGCCCAGCTTGCCAAATTCATTCAAATATAGTAATACAACAATACTATGTAGGTTTTTTTTTCTACTTCAATGAACCTGACCTTTAAAAAGTTGTTGGGCTTGCTCTATTGTTAGGTATACACACGCCGCCACCGCTATATGTGCGTCTGTCACAGTGCTGTATCTTTTTCATATAAAATCCTTAATATAAAAAAATTAAAAACTCTCATGGATTTTTTAAAAAAGGTCGTTCCCTTTAAATAAAATCACTTCGGAAAAAGCAATATTATGTTCGGTGCGCTCTAGTGGGAGATTTATTTATTTACAGGAATCTAAATATGCTACGCGCTACACATTTTTGTAGCCCGTAGACGTTACTACGCGGATGTAGCGTAGTAGTAGGCATCGTATTAATGTAAAATAAAAAATAAAAATGTAAAACCTTTTATTGTTTTATTAAAGTTATATTTACACCGTTATTGATTATGACATTTAAGTGTAATCAAAGAAATTATCTATATATCGTGCAGTCGCATGCGCAATTCACGGTGTCTCTTGGCATAAGCAACAATTGCTGCAACTTTTAGGAATTGCTCAAGATTGGCTAAATGTCGACAATTTGTTGCCCGTATCTGTCGCCAGTGTAATCACACGTAACTTCATTATTAAAAAGACAATTAATCATAAAATTACTACCTAACTAATTACAACATTAATACCTTAATTAATTACTATTACGTAATTTTGGTCATCAATATATTATGCTTATCAGTTTTTACAGACTATAACCGTGTAGTCTACCATGTACCTATTACTGCGTTGTTATATATTAGGTAGGTACCTGTATGTAGGTATCCACTCTAGTTTTCCTCTGTTTAATTATGAAAAAGGGGTAATTTACAGAGGAAAAATATAACTTCCTACACTGTATAAAATCACATTGTATTTTTTTAATACGTTAGCAAAAGCACAAAATAATAAATAAAACAGCTTGTAACTGTTGACTTTAGGCAAAGGCCTTCTTTCGTACGGAGAAGGATCGAGCATTAATCACCACGTTATCTCATTGCGTGTCACAAAATAATAATAACTATATTATACATACATATATGTATAAATAATAAATAGCATGTATAGATTATAACAATATTGTGTTTGTCAAATATGTGTATGAAATTAAACGATTTCTACAAGGTTTTTTTTTTGTTTTATTGAACCTTGTTTTTACATTTCAACTTTTTGCTATCAAAAGACTCATTTTGGACTTGAATGATGGTAGAATACTTAAGTTTTTCTTGTTTTTCCTCTATAAAAAAAAAAGATTTGCGAGTAACATAATTGTTGCCAAAGACCTTCATCTCAAACTATTCGTGTCTGTATAAATTACAGATATCGAAGCATTACGGACGTGACTGTACTGATTTTATCCGTTACGAATCACGTAATTAAGAAAAGAGATAAGTAGGTACTATCGTAGACAAAGCCGGTGCACCACTCGCTTGTCCGAACGTAGCGCTAGCCCGTACGACGGCGACGCTCGTAGCATCGTTCAAAGCATTTTGATCGCAAAATATGGTGCACCGTTCGTGTCCGCGATAGTACATTGATGAACAAATTTTTTTAATAATTTCAGAGGTCCAAGAGGAAAAATTATATGATATACAGATACAAAATTCCATCTTAAAGATCCCTATTTCCTAATTGATTGAAGCAAGTCCGTGACTTATACCAGCTGATAAAGATAGTAGAGACCATATCAAGGCCATTCCAAATTGGCAAAACAGCTAAAAGTTACTCATCCACAAACTGACCGCACTAAACCCTGCTTAACTTTACAAGCCGTGATAAAAAATACGGTAACACTCAGCGCTACGAGCATATCATATCAATATCTATTAGCAATAAACTTTTTATACTTATATACGACACCATATATGAATAAGTTGTTTACCGCAAAAAATATCTAAACCAGTTCATATCTAAATTGACAAAGACCTCATCAATACATGTAATAGAGATACGACTAAAGATATAACGGATTACAAAATACCATACGCAGTAGGTACCTAGGTACTATTATTTTTAAATAATCAAAATACAATTATGTATCGCACAGACAAAAACATTACCAAAGCGCTTTGTTTGTGGGTTGAAGAACAGAATCAGAATTACCGGAACAACAGATCGAAACAACAGACAAGCGCCAATAGATAACAGCGTAATTTTATCAATAATACAACTTACTTTTGATCACAAGGAACTGTCAATTACTCAATGATTTACACTGTAATGATATAACACTAGAGAACACGTCGCGAGAGTAGCGCGTACGCTCGCACACTGGGTGTTTGTAGTCTGTAGAGCTCTAGAGCCGGCTTTGGAAACGGTAAACCCACGATAGCGTTGATAGGTACAAAATACAGAATCATCGACCATTTCCATAACAACGGCGCAAGAGCACATTAAAAGCCAACAACTGTCATTTTGAACAGCTGCTGTGATGATTTTTTATTAATGTTTTTCGGGTCAATTTTTTTTACATACTGGACTTGTTGTCTTAGGCTAAAAATAAACGAGGCCGACCAAATTTCCCTGTGGGATCAATTACCTATGATGTAAACATCATATTTCATTTAATTTTTCTATAGAAACGTTCAGCCATATGCTACCTAATTTATTAACTTGCTGAAAATCACACGTCACCATCATTAAAACCCACAGACATCTTCCACTAAATTGGCACTAGTAACTAAATACAAATTACAAGTATCATGAATAGTATGATCCTCTTTGCCTTATTATTCCTAAACGTTGTTGAGGTCGGCTTCTAATCTAACTAGATGTAGCTAAATATCAGTATTCTACGGAGCGACTGCTTGTTCAGACAAACCCTCGCAACCCAAAGGGATGCGATATTCTAAAGTTAGATTAGTTATAAGGTTTTATTAGGGTATTGAGTCCCTATACCTACTCTCAATTATCTTCATAACAGTCGCCCGGGGCTTAAAGTGCTTCCGAAGAATTTGTGAACTTAGGTAGTAGGTACGCACTCGGACGAATTCGAAGATAGTTTTATATAAATATCGGGGGTCCTACTCCAGACTGAATTTGGGTCACAGCGGCCAACTGGAGGAGGATTATATTTATAATTTATTATTAGAGGAGGCCGGGAGAATATCAGATATTATAGTGCACAAGTGTGTGCGCAAACACAGGTGCACTCTCTATTTCCTCTCTCATAAACCGAGGGGACGGCAATCCGACTCGAGAGAGATCAGGCGCAGGGCCAACGGCTTTACGTACTTTCCGAGGCACGGAGTAAGTGATAATTAATTTATACGCACAACGCGCCTTGATTTCGAACCTGAGACCTGTGACTTGCTAGTCAAAGTTCATACCAGTAGTTTATCACGACTCTTACGATTAAAGTCTAAGCAAAGTCAAAGAACACTTTATAAATCAGCCTTAGTTGAAAACAGGTCGGAGCACAACATAAAAGGGTCAGTCTGGAGGTTAATATCATAGAGCTAACCTATGTAGGTCACTATCAGGAAAGGTCATTGTCACTATATCTTATAGTAGACTTTATTAATAAGGAATATACAGACTTACGAAATTATTTAATTAATATTTTATTTTATTATTCGGTTCACCAACTCTTATACATATTTATTATATGTATATATATTTGTTATGCGTAACAAATAGATCCTACGCCTACAGTTAAAAAAAATATTTGAACTTATGTAAAAGAAGTATTTGAACCTGACAAAGTTATATGTTTCGAAGTTCGAACATTCGAAGTTCCTGGAGGAGGTAATATTGCCTGAGAAATCTGAAATGTACAGGTAATAAGTCCAAATCAAAAATGTACAGTGAACATAAAAAGTAGCTTGTTTGAACTTTCATATGGAATACAGCAATGTGATTATTTTGGACCGACATGTGTGTACTAAACTACTTTTACACAAACAGGTTTTAGTTTTTTTTTATTCGTAACACATAACAGGTCCTCCTCAGACTGTCATTTTATCACATACTTTGTTTCCTTCAACCTTGACATTGGCCTAGAATCATCGTTATGATGATTTAAGGATTTAAGGTCTTAAGGTAATGGTTCCTCCATTACCTTAAGACCTTAAAATTAGAATTAAAGTTTGAATTGGTGTGATGACAAAACACTCTTATCTGATCCTACTGTCCAATATGGTTTGGTTGGATAAAGTTGATAAACCAGTTGGCAAACCTACACATTTAGACAAATTAAGAAAAAAATATGGTTAATTTAGAGAAAAGATAGAAGAAAAGGGAAGACAACAGAACCAAACAAAGTTTATCTAAACAATGGAAAAACTATTTTAATTGTGTACAATACTACCAATTAACTAATATAAAGTCCAAAATATCAATCCTATTGGAACGCAATCTGTTTTATGCTCTGGATTTGGTAATCGTACAGAACGTATGTCTAAAATATTAAAAAATGTAGGTACACCAACTGCGACAAATCAATAAGGCCTGAGACTAGGATGTATATTGTAGAGACCAATTTATTATACTTGTAAACAAACTAACACAAAAATATTACGGGCGCAAAATCGAAAAACCAATTTAAAAAACTCATATGAACCTCAGATGTGACGGGTAGTCCCGGGGTGGTTCCTACATCACTTTAGCATTTACGAAAGATACAAGAAAACTCCGTAATTATATCCCAACACTTACCCAGTTCATTTTAATCTATATTATTAGCTTTGATTTAAATAATCAAAGATTATTAGATATTAGATAAAAGTGTAAAACAAAAACTTCGATTCCCATTTTTTTTTAATTGCGCGCACGAAAGTGTGAGTTTTGGCATGTACCTAGTTCCAAGTTTAGAAAAGTGCAGAAAGGTAAATTTTGTTATAAATTACCTAATTACTTAAGTACCTTACTTTGACAACTTGAACTAAAATACCTTACTACTACCCGTACGCAAGATGCACGCGTGCGTTGTCACTGATAATTATAATAAATTATAATCTTTTTCCTATTCAAATAGAGTTTAATGACTGTGATGTCACGCCCGGGGAAAATACACAAAATATAACTCAAAAGAAATCTAAACCAATGAAATGTCGTTTTTTTTGAAGCCGAAAAATACTGCCAAGTTCAATGCGTCCCACGCTATTCCAATGTACAATGTTAGCACAAAAATACAAAATCCACAAAATCTATAGGTTTTTCGGGTTTTTCAAATTTGGCGCCAGTTCTCTACATCTGTTTCTAACAGTGATCGGATTGGTTGAAGGTTGGTTGAATGTGACGTTTGAATGAAACTTTCTAGTGTCAAATAAATACACGGACTTTTAGTGACTTTTACATATAGGCCGATTATCGACTAACCAATAAAAATTATAATTGGAAAAATACGTTTGAAACTATCTTTTTTACTGTTGTACGTAATTTTATTAATTAATATTTTTAGAGGTGTGTCTACAAAACATAAAATATTTTAGCTTCTTAAAACAGTCTGTGCCTTTATTTATGAACGCTACTTTTGTTTGCCTCCGTGCCAATGTTGCTATTATTTTTTATTAATTTATTTGGTATTTTCGTAACTCTTTCAGTGAATATTTCTCAAGTTGAAGTTTTTCAAACAAATAATTTCTAACAGCGTTTCATTATAATTAAAATTAAAAAAATATTTACCTTATACTGTTTAAGTTGGAACTTATTTATACATTTATCTACACTGACAACACAAACTGCTGCAAGTTTGCGCATGCGCCGAATGGCGAATCAGTGACTATTCTTTGAGCTAAATATTTTATAAATAAGAAATTTTATCGTTAGTTGGTAATATATTTTATGTAAACGTGTAATTTTTAAATTAATTTAGATTAAAACTTTTAGTAATACAACTCTTGTATCGCGATTTATGAAGTGTTAAAAGTATAACATTGGTGGCCATTACAAAACCTAAACTTTTTTATCAGAACAAATGTCCATTTGATGTTTCGGCGACGTTGTGACTAATCTCACGAAAAGCTTACTAAAATTCGCGTATTGTGCTTTTATTTACTGCAATTAGGATTCTTATGGTGCTGTGAACTCCAGTATTATAATCCTTGTTGTAAAATTTATTTCAAAACGTTTTGTGCCGACCGACAATTATTGGGGTTGACTTCTCACAAGGAACTGTCAATTGTTAATTTTTTTCGATACAATAGTTTCTTTATCGATAAATAATAATTAGCTCAACACGACGTATATAACTAGAAGATTGGCTGTCTGCATGGCGATTTTGGTAAATTGACTAAGTTGGACACCCACATCGCTTGTTGTTACTCTTCAATGAACATAACATTGGCACGGCGACCTCTATTCACTCTCGCTCCCTTTCCGAGTAAAATCGCATCAAATAATCAATTAATTTCAATAGACTAAAAGACAGGACATTTGGGATTTCCTATACGAGTGGTCAGGTGTCGCCGAAACATTCCGTACTTAATAAAAAAATTGTGTTTGCAGTGTAACAAAAATGATTTTGAGATAAATTGTATACTAGTGCAGTGATAGTATTGAAGTGAAGAAAAAAATAGCAATAATTATAAAGGTGACAAAAGTGTTGTTGTGTTGGATTGTGTTATGGCGATGCGTCGCTGGTTGGTGTCGCGGAGGCTGTGGTGACATGGGCTGCGCTGCGGCCCTGACAGACGCTGGGAACTGGGAGTGAGCAAGAGTGCTGGGCTTAGAGCCTGCACAACAAGTCTTGGATTATGAATAAGCGTGATAGCAAGGACAAAGAAAGACAGAGTGACGACAAAAGAACATCTACGTAAGGATTTTTTATTTTTTATCAGTTTTGTAGACATCTAGTGATTGTACTATCACAGTAACCTGCAGATTGATTGTAATATCAATATCTATGTGGTATCATTCCAGTTCCATTATAATATCATGCTATGAATCATCACAGTTAACCTCAAATCACAATTTTGTATGATACATTGTAGTTAGAATCAAACCTAATATTTTCTACTTCTAGAAACAAATTCAAATACTACCTAAGTATTTATTAACTAAGTATCTTTTAATCAGTTTGCAATAAATCAGACTAAGTCAAAACCTTTAAAAAGCAGTTGGATGCCACTACGCTGATGATAATATTTAATATAGACAATAACTTGAAAAAATGAAATTAAATACCTATACTTAACCTATCTTTTCTGGGGTGTGTGATCTAACTAAGTCATACTAAATGCCAGTATGATTTGTATATACAAATTATAAACTAAGATAATCTTGTCACTGAAAATGCTGATATGCCAATTTATCCCTTAGTTATTCTAAAAATTAATCGACTACATGTAGTAAGTTTTATAACACTATAAGAACTAAGATTCTCTATTCCTAACTCTATACCTAACCTATGAAACAGCATTAGAAAAGGATCTCTCGATTTGATAAAAGGCAGGATGGAGTAAGTTGGGTTGCAATACCAATCCTTTTAGTTTTATACATTACTAGTTTCCACCCGCAGCTTCATCCGGTTGTTACATTGATAATTTGCAGCCTATGTCTTACTCTGATGTATAAGCTATATTACTGTAAAGTTAAATCAAAATTCATTCAGTAATTTTTGCATGTAAGAGTAACAAACATCCATCTATCCATCCTCACAAACTTTCACATTTTGAAGTTTATTTTATTAGTTTTATATATTTCGCATTTTATTTATTAATGTTTTAGTGCTTAGTATTAAAAGTGGGTACTTACATTTACACATTGAAGTGAGCGAGTTCTCTGTACCAGTCCTTGGAAGAGACCTTTATCATGCAGTTATCCATTATTAAGCTCATCTATTGTGTTTATTTTTCACACACTGAGTTTTACAGTGTCAGGTTACTCTTTCTTTATGAATTGGGTATTTTAAAATGTAATCTTCAAGCTATTCCTTAACAGAATATAGCCACAAATATTTCTTCTGTTTAATGAGATAGCACTGCTTTGCCTGTGACTTAATACACATATAATTAAAATATTACATCCCCTAATATTTTAAAATCCTGAGATGGTGTTCTCACTTTTTAATGAATAAGCTAAATTATATAAACATTCACCCTCTTAATGGAGATTTTTCCAAAAAAATAATAGGTACTTAGTTGATAATTTTAACCGAAAACTTAAATTTCCTTGACAAAATTTTGCCGTTGCTATTAACCTAAAACCTCATTGTAAAAATTGTTTACAAAATGATTACTTAGTTAAATGATGCTTTTCCGGAAAATCTCAATTAAAACTTCCACGAATTTAAAAATCAGCCAAAATGCAATATTTTTTAATAATGAGAGACTTACTAGGTTTTTCCCTGTAATATGGGTACCTTTATTACTATTGTAATATTAGCCATACATACTTAATAAATAGTATTTGGCATATTATCTGCTTTGTTACCTATTAGGACCATATTTAACCTAATGATGATCTTAAAACTTGGTATGTAGTCTGTGTAATATTCCTAGGAACAGTCACAATAGATATTTTCTGGTTGCAGTGACCTAATGGTGTGAAAAAGTCTTCCTCATCTCATATAATAATTATGACTTCAATACTTACATGTATACATGTTTCATCATTATTCTCCAAGTATTATTATCCCCAAATGTTGTTGGGGTTAACTTCTAATCTGACCGGATGCAGCTTTTATGAACATCCGTTTTTATGAAGCAACTGCCTATCTGACTCCTGCAATCCAAAGGGATACTGTGTTCTGAAGTTAGATCAGTCGGTGGGATTATATGAAGGTACTGACTCCTTATATTTACTGTCAGAGATCTTCATAACAGCTAGGCCAAATAGCTTAACAATCTTAACACGCTTTCCGAGGCGCGGAGTAGGTGATAATCAATTTATAATATGCACATAACTACTGAGAAGTCAGGTGCCAGGGGTTCAAACCAGAGACCTCTGATTTGCCCATCAATGATCATACCACTACACAATCACTGCTGGATATGAAATGCTTCATTAACAGAAAATAACTTTGCTGTTAACAGATATTTATTAGTCATCGTTCAAACAGTCAATGAATGGTAGGAATACCAAATAGGTACCTTTTTTTTCTATATTTATCCACAATCAGTCTTCCAACTATGAATGGATGTTGTAGGCTGGTTCTCTTGTGGGGTGTGCTCTCTCACTATCCTTGCTACACAAGTACACATACACTTTCCTTAGATGTACACAAAGTTTTTGCAGTACAAACTCATAGTACAATCACGTTTCTAAATCTGGGTTGTTTTTAGTTAATTTGTCTCTTAAGGATTCTGGTGTTTTACAAATAACCTTGTATATTGTTTAACCACATAAACAAAACAATAGAAAATTAAGGTAGCATGTGACCACTTTGCCACCATCTTCTCTAGGGTACCTCAGTGAGCGCACAGACTCCCCAATCTGAGCGCCAGTGACCCCAAAGGCCCAGCCTGCCCTAATTGGTGCAGGCTGGGTTTCAGCGTATTAGGCGCTAAGGCGGTTGCGTCCTTGACGCCTCCTTCTCCTCCAAGCGGGATTGGCTCTCTCTCGATCCCGCTCAAGTTGATAAACTACCTAGTGTTTAGAGATGATACTGCCCATAAACCTCTAATGGCTTTACACAAACCTACATATCTCTGATGTGCTGGTTTCCTTACAATCCATAATAATTAAGGTATACGTAAATTTGACATTGAAAGAAGCACATTGAAGTTGATTGGTGTTGCTTTGGAGGCTTTATAAAACTTGCAATTTGAATCATGCATAGAGAATTTTCATGGTTGTTTCTTTAGCTATGCTTGCCTTGACCTCTCTTCAATATTAACTGGAGGTTTGGCTTCATTTAAAAGAGTGTTTAATATTTTTTGTTGAAGAATTATTTTTAATTGCTATTTACTTATTATGCTATAAAAACTATAGCAATGTTAATCACTAATAGGGTTTTAAGTAAGTAGTTATAATTATAATTACTGAAATAGGTAGATTATACATTTCATTATATTACAAAAAAGGGGAATCTCTAGTACCTATCATGTATACCTAATCATTTAAATTAGAATTTATTAAATTAAATTGAAATGTAGATACATTATCATTGTGGATCTTTCGATATATTTTGCAATATAATCCAATGTCAATGGAATTTTATCATTATCAAGAATCTAACTATGTTAATTTGGTAAACATGACATAGTTGTAAATTAAATCACTAGATTCTTACATAAAAACAAGGTTATTTGGTCACAAACATCAAGAGAAATTCAATAGCCATGGGCAAAATCTTACATAAATTAATTTGCATTAATACATATTATAAAGGATAATAACCTGTTGTTAGGAAATGATTTGCTTAAGTAACGTGAGGGTTATTATGTCACTCATTGTAAATGTAATATAACAGCTAAAGTAATACAGTAGTACTGCTGATGAATCATGAACATTAAACATCTTGTATCTCACACAATACTCACTGTTGATAACATGTTCTTAATAAAAACATTACTTTAAAATACATTAACAATGACCAGTATATGAGTTGTTTACTGTTTCAATTGATTTAATGAAACCTCTGTTTAGGTATCCTTGTAAAAATCAGTTTTTACCACAATTTATCTATCATTGTAAACATTTCGTAACTAACTGATGACTTGACCAACTGAGTGAGTTTCTATAGAAATCAAGAGTGCTTTGGTGGTATGTCACTCAAAATTGACAAGTGAATTAACTGTTGTAGTGACTAATATTTTTTTAATATTAATTATGAATATTCAAAGTGTATGTGATTGTATTTATGGTAATACATGCCACAATGCATAGGAAATAGTGAGTATTTAAAAGGAGTTATTTACTTTATCAAATAATTTGTAATACAACAATTATAACATGAAAATATAATTACTTATTTTAAATTTTTCATGCATCAAGTGAATCAGTATTGATATTATTATATTACCTAGTTTGAGGAAAAAAGTTTAAAATACCTAAATATATTATATATTTTTATTACTATTGCATTGTTTGTAATATTTATATTATGAGAGCAATGAAAAGCACATTTTATATTTATGACTAGAAGAAGTTTTAAAATACATTGGAAACATATAATAATAATTCTAATACAACTGTAACAGAATACTATTAATTCCAAAAGTTACAGATAAATGTAGTTTGTAAACTAATCTAGATGCCATAAAAATGTAAAACGCATAATTTTGAATAAAAATTCTCTTCATGTTAGTGTCTAGATAATTGTCTCCTTCCATGTTTTTGGTAGTTAGAAGTGCATTGTAACTTTCACTTTTAGACTCAATGCCAATAACAGTTAGTATGATTCATTATAACTGCTGTATATTTTGATATCGGATGATATAAAGCATCTTGTAAGCTTATCTTTTAGGGAAGTTGGTACAGTCGGCAACGGAGTTAGGTTGGCAGGGGTTAGGTTAAGTCTGTAAATTTTTCAAGATGTTATCAAAATAATTTCTTTTTACCATATTTTCTGAAAAGGTGAAACTTAAACAAAACTAAACAATTTTTATAATCACATGCAAACTTCTACAAAAAACTTCATTCTTATCTAGCAGCCCTGCCAACCTAACTTATTTGCTGACTGTACATACATGGGTTTCCTTGAAGTTAAAGATTTGAAAGTTGATTTATTAAATGAACAAAGTATTATAAATATGTAAAGATTTTTTACTTTTTTATGAAACTAAAACTCATTATTATCTTCAATAATGTATTTTAATATTATTTACCAACAAAACCACAAAAATTCTGATAATTAGGTTCTTTTAATGTGATAACCACATACAATTTTTACTATAACAAGTAAACATGTATAGATGTAATAATTATTTATCTTTATCTTATCAATATTAATAATATAATTAATAATGCAGGTTATTTAGCTATCACAGATACACATAGATAATAATTTTCATAGATTGTGCACTAACACTAGAAGCATGTGTAAACATTGTACTATACTTTCATTATATTTTCTATGTGTAACAATGAATGATGCATACTTTCACTTTTTCGCCTGTGAGCACTTATTCTTATTATGACGCTGTGGTGTCCCAGGACAAAGGCCTCCCCTTCCCTATTTCGGATACCAATTTTTCTACCCGAACCTTTCGAGCAGTTTACTACTCATGGTCACCCGGTCTGCTTACCCCGCATCAGTCTAAAGATTTTCGCGCGAGTTAACACGCATTCTAAGTCGCTTTTAAGAAAGAAACGAAACGAAAGATCATTTTTGCGATTAAACACTTGCGCGAAAATCTAAACACCTGAAAGACAAAAGACTGGTCATTATGATGACTTAGGTGTGTCATACTACCTTGCTGGGTGTTCACAAGCACGACTGTTCAGTTCGATGTCATGGAATTATTCCTGGATAAGGATTTTCCCATCTGATAATTGTTAGTTGCAGTACCTACTTAGAACTTACGAAGGTCGAAGGAACATCTCTACGTAGCCCTTTTGGGAAAACTATAGTGATGCTATATTAAATGTCCTAAAGGTTTACCAATCGTGTTTTTAGGGTTCCGAAGACCGATGGTAAAAACGGAACCCTTATAGTTTCATGTGTCATGTTCGTCACAGCCAAGACTTTTTATTTTATTTAAATATGCATTATTACACCAGTAACATTTCCCACCTTGGGAATCATACTCAAGACTTCTGTGAAGCGACCACTAGTTCGCTAACAGCTACCAAAACTAACAATTAAATTTAATTATGAAGGATTAATCTAAAAATCTGCCTACCCCCTCTGGGGAATACAGGCGTGAGTCTATAAAAATAATAATAAAAAAAAAAAAAAAAATCTAAAAATCTAGATACCTTGTTTATGTAACCCTTGTATGAACCTAATGTTATTATTATTAAATTAATTTACACATCTACTTTACAACTACTTATTTGCCGCATGAATCACTAATAGGATTATGGATCAGATTAAGTATTTAACTGCTCAAGTACATTTCTTTATACCTTCTTAAGAATTGACGAGCTTCTTTTGATGTTACGACTATTAAGATTTCTTTAGCTAGGTAGCGTCTTATGAAACCCTACTCGAGCTCAGCGTGGTGGCATTCAAAGCGGGATGGTTTTAAATGTAGAAATGCCACCTAGTTTCAAAAAAATTACTTTAGAAAAATAATAAAAGTTACTTGAAACTCCCTCCTAGGTACCATATAAATATACTCCTAACTACTTACATTGGGCTCCTTCATAAAGGCACACAATAGTTTTCGTTTCGTTTTAGTTTTTACATAAGTTTTCTCTAAGAGTTCAGCCCTAATTTTTACTACTAAAAATAATCTGTATCACTAGTTTCATTGCTACGTTCTATGGCACTGCTGAAAAAAAAAGCTTTACTTACATTGAATTTATCAACGATGGAATGAATGAGAATGGTCATAAAGTTTCGTCTCACTTGCTCCACTAACAAGATACATGGAACTACTGGGAAAAAAGTCTCAATAGTTCCATGAAACTAATTAGCGATGGAACCAGTGGGAATGATCCGACCGAAATAAAGATAATTATTATTTAATTACGCGCTGAATACAAGGATGGTTTCCGAACTCTTAATAGGTATCTTAACTAGATTTGCATCTCTACTTTAGCTCAAGAGTAAGGATGGTAAGAACCGTTAAAATGTGATGAAACCAGCTCGAAAGCAGATCTCGTTAGTCTGCTTGTTCATTTTCTACTGATCACAATGTTATTTAGACAAATGGTTTGGGCACCGGTTTGGGTTTAGTTAGGTTCGAACTAAGCCTTCGTCATTCCCTTCGTGTTAGGTTACCTACTTTTGATCGTAAATCCCGAAATAGGAGCCCTGTTAATATATGAATATTCACTGCTTTAGAGTCTCGCTGCGGTCTATTTTATTTTTATCAAAATAGCTTATTTTAAGAAACCATCCTCGATTAGGTGCTGAGACGTAGGAAAGATTTCGAAGCTCTAGGTTGAATTCATAGAAACTCTACATTGGTGCTGATTCTCTTGTACATCCCGCTAAACTAATTTTAGTCTAACTATATCTCTTTCTAATAAACACCATCAAAAAAGGACAGCAAATTGAACTATCAAATTAGTCTACGTCCTTGCAATTGACGTAAAATAAAACGAGACCTTTATCATGCGGTCAACTTTACTCTTTTACTTTCTGCTCTTCCTTTACTCTATGTTTACTTCAACCTTGACTTTGGCAGAATCATCGTGTAATTGCGATGGACCCAGTTTATTAAAATTGGAATTGGAATCATGCCGACTAAATTCTCGTTGATATCTCGCAAATGGACTAAGTAGTTTGACAGCTCTAAAAATCTGCTATCCTTTTCTAATGATCCCTGTTAGAAAGAGAGATGGCGAGTCTAAATTAGTTTAGAGCGTGTGCAAGAGAATTAGCACCATTGTAGAGTTTTGTCATTTTAAACCATATAGAGTTTTAAATACGCGGCTGGGTATTGACACTGGATTTTTATAGCCATTAAAGCAAATCACCAGACATTTCAGTCTTTTATACTAAGGCTACCGCCTACCTTGGTGTGCTAGTACCTATTTAGGTTTATAAAAGGTATTGTTACATGATAAAATATAGTCTGATAGGCAATAATGTAATATCTAGATATTCTCGGAAAGCGACCGCCAACTTAATTTTATTCAGGTATTGAAACTAGGTACTTTTATTAATTACTAAATTCATTCTTTTTGTTTATAACTTAATCCAAAAAATGTCTACCTAACACAGAGATTAAAGTCTCTGATCTTCAAATTCTAGTTAAGGGCAGCGTTTGGGTGGAAAAATATTTTTTTACTAAATTGTTAAACCTCCCTTCCCATTTCTGAAGTCGGTTACAACAACATAAATTATAATGACACCTATTAAATATAACGAGAAGTTTGCTATCCTTTGAGGAATTCCGTTCTACATCGATACAGCAAAGGCTCCATACAACTCCATTCCTACCGGCATTCTATTGAAAAATGGCACAGTCAATAAAGCCTTCTGTGTAATTGTATTTTTTCCGAGTTGGCTCCGGCTTACCTCTTAGAAAAATTCACCCTCCGCCACTAATACCTACCTACCTACTTGAATGAAAAATCTGCCTGGAAACTTAAAAGAAAATCATACTAATAATATTGTAACAAACCATAATCAAAGAAGCCTTAAAAACAATCTACGTATTTAAAATGAATCGAACATTATCTGTATCAACAACACATAGTCTCATACACATTTAATATCTCATCCTAGTTGTCCCACAATATAAGGTCCTCTCATTTAGTCAACCCTTCAGGTTGTTTCGAGATCCAGATATCAAATTATTATTCAGAGAGGTAACCTAACAATACAACACTCATAAATACAGTCACATTTATTGTGCGTATTGCGTGGTGAATCCTATATTGTAACAGATTTCTTGAAATCAATAATTGAACTGTGATTCTCTAGCCACGTGATAAAAGCTAATTCAGACTTCAGTCACGGCGAAATACGCACGGACTAATCCGTAATCGAACGGCTGTACTGTACTAATCTCATTGACATTACCGCTTTTACTTTCGTTTTCGCCAATCTTTAGAGTACAATCCTAATCTCAATCCTAATCCTAATTAATATTATAAATGCAAAAGTAAGTTTGTTGTACCTTTTAAGCCTGAAGCACTAAACCGATCATTCTGAAATTTTGCGTATTATACCTTGGTTGTTAGTGTCAGATAAGCCTGCACACAACCAGTATAAACAGTCGCTGTGGTCGGAACCGGCCAGTAAGAAATCATCAAAAAAAAAAGAAACATAGGTACATAGGATATCTTTCATTCCGAAAAAAGAACTGTTCCTGAGGAAAACAACAATAGCGTTCTTATGATAATAGATTGCGCCATGCCACGTGTCGAATTGAATTTTAAATTCTAAATTAACACGAGCGAAACCGCAAGCAAAAGCTAGAACACGTTTAAATGGCTTTTGTTAATAAATTAGTTTTCTCTCTTTTTCGTATCCTCTTGCGTTAACATCGTTCTCTAGATCTTCTTATCCTGCGCCATCTGATTAGCTGTTGTAGGGTGCCCCGGTAGCTTCCTGAGTCTTGTCAGTCCACGTCCGTCTTTTCCCTCAACATCTCACTTCTGTGTATCGTTTTTACTATCCTAATTTTTTGTACAGCACTTAAATTTGTACTTTAGGGATCAACTGCACCTGATTTAGTCCCCTTGATTAATATCTGTATCTACAAAATAAAAGTATTTTGTCTTTGAAATAAAAGACAGAGTTTATCGTTTTGTCACTACATATTTCACAACATGAATGCAAATCTGATTTTCTTATTGCATTGTTGTAGGCTTGCTAACTAAATATTGCAATGTGTTTTGCAGAATCTATTGTTTCGAGTTATCTTTATTACATGAATTAAATGAGTTGTTTGTCCTACCTAAAGATTCCTAAGATTTTGTCACTAAAATATTGGGGTTTAGCGAACTACCTGTCTTGTATAATCATGGACTTAACAATGTCCCTATTTTGACGTGAGATTTGAATGATACTTGACTTCGAGAGATGCTTCGAGTGGTATGTCAGGCCAAACGGAACATAAGTTGTTGCCTTCAGCCTAATATTTTATAATTATCGCCTATAAATATCTTAAATTTTTAATTATGGCTTCATACAGGTCAATGCGTTACTCGCAAAGTCTAGCATAGAGTATAGAAGCAGTAGAATCTACACCAAGTAGGTACCAAGTTATAAAAACCGTGTTGGGTTAAGTTTAATTACTTAGTCACACCTATTAAAAAGGAGATAATTATGTATTTACGGGAAATGTTTTGTTGTGTTCATTATTCATTACCTGTTAGATACGATAACATTTTCGAGTACGAAGTAAATAGATTGTGCTAAACGAAAAATATGTAGTAGGATTTAAGACAAAATTTCTAATCAAATCTCATCTTGCAGATAAGTTAGTTCTTTTGTTCCAACGTTTGTAAAAAAAAAACAAGTGGACTGAGTTTCTCTATACATACTCGTATATATTATATTTACTAATATTGTATAAAGAAGTTGTAAGAAATATTGTAGCGTCATTGGGTTTGAGCGAATATTCTATCTATTCCTGATGTCTAGACCCCCTAGATACGGGGGAATCAAGATCAGCAAGAATTTGTTTCATGTGTGATAGAAAATTAAACACAGAATCCTCACCATAACGGTTCCGTTGTTATCATCTAGGTCTGGAACCAAATAAAATAGGTATCTGCTCCAAAATTAATTTAACTCATCAACTGACGAGAAGCGAATCTATTTTGTGGGCATACAAGTAGTTTCCAATCAATCTCGCTATTTATAAGTTAGGAATAAGAACTTAAAAGAACATAATAACACTAAAAATATTTTATGTAAAGAGTCTATGTCAAGACTCGCAATCCTTTAAAAGTTATTCTCACATGAAGGCTAGCCCTGAGCCAGTCTTCAATTCTACATCTTGATCAAAGACAGTTCCACGGTTCGGCCGTTTCGTGGAACAAATGGAATACTTATCAGATAGACTGTAATATTCCCACCACTTAACAAAATATTTTCATTCATAATACGCAGTGATACTGGTAACTAGAGAGATAATATATTTTTGCTTTTATTCATTCAACAACACGCATTTAGACAAGGATGTTAGACTGAAGACTCCGTTTTAAAATATTGACATTATCTTATGTCCTACACACATAGGCAAGGACAAGTATTTAAATTTGTTCATTTGTCCACACAAAAACAATTGAAACATATACATAGTGCGGCAAGTATAATTGTAGTACAAAAGTATTGCTTATTTTAGTTATTTCTTATGGAATTTCTTACAACGCACTCGCCATTGACGTAAATGTGTTGTGTAGAATAGTAGGTTTCAAAATTATCACCAGTGTATATGAAAAGCGCCTTAGAGTTTTGCAAGGGAGCATACTGGGACCGCCACTGTTTTTATCACCTTACCAGTTACCAAACTTAAAAGTGGCATTTTATTTTACTACATTTGCCATCTATGACTCGGCTTTAGTATCCCAGTTTAGCTTTCAAATAAATATGACATAATGTCCTCCTGATCGAACTTTAGTCATATCAGCCAATTTCGAATATTAGCCAACTACTCAGGAGGAGATATTATGGTGTATAAGCACATTACATTACACAAACAGGTGCATTCTCTATTACCTCACTCTCATAATCCGTTGGGACGCAATCCGACACGACCGGAGAGAGGTTGCAGATTAGGCGCAGGACCAACGGGTTTATGTAGTTTTCGAGGCAAGGAGCAAGTGATAATTAATTTATAATACGCAGTTAACTTACGAAAAGTAAAGTGCGCGCGCCTCGAGTTTGAACTTGAGACTTCCGACTTACTGCTAGGCTATGGTAAAAATATGACTTACTGCCGAACTAACGCTATGAATTATTTATTAATGACTGCTTTTTTGGCCTAGTAGTCGCAAACGCTACTGCTGTGAATTTTCTCGACACCTAGATTAAAATCCGGAGTCAAGAAAATTGTTTTAATTGTTTTTAGAATTGTGCTCGGTATATGGCAACAATCTATTCCTTTAATATCGACTTCAAATGGTGGACGTCTAAGACTTGGGGCAACGCTTCTTACACACCTTGGGTTGACGTTGATTACATAGCATGGTATGGTGTCGCGTGTCGGGAATCTAATGTAGTCCCAAATGACAAGTTTCAATATAAATTTCATGAACACCGACGTTCTTAGAACGGCTACGAGGGTCTAGTGTTGTTACAATTGTTCTTTAATTAATAATGATAATGATGATTATTAAGAATTACAAAATAAAATCATAGCATTCACACTAAAATCGATGTTGTAGGTATATCTTTTCTATGCATAATTTGATTTTGTTTATTGATTAAAAACCTCCGCTCCCTTGTTTCTAAAGCTGTGTGTACACTTTTGCAGCGCGACCGGTGCGGTGGGCGGGCGTGGTGTGGGCGGCAGCAGCGCAATGCATACGTCGAGGCATTCCGTCACCTCGTCTTCGGGGGTCCTAATGGTGGGGCCCAACTTCCGCGTCGGTAAGAAGATTGGCTGCGGTAACTTCGGTGAACTCAGGCTCGGTAAGTGTAGACGTACCTCTATCATGCGTTCATAGCCCTCTAAATACTGTTTATTATAATGTCAATTTCCGTTAATCCGTTTGTTATAAAGATCCTTACTAAGTTCTAAAACCACGTTCTTTAACCAAGAAAACCTCATTAGACAAGCTTGTTGTAAGAAGCAATAAAACACAGTAACAAATATAGAAAGGATGGCAAGGAATGTAACCCTTCTTGATCCCTAGGTGTGAATTCCTCTAGTGGGTTCAATGGAAATCTGTAATGCTATGTTTGTGCAAACAATGTTTAATCTTGAAGCGGGTTTTTATGTTAGTCGGACAGTGTCTAACCCTTTAGCTAGAGGTGTTTTGCGATTCTAAAGGATTTATAAATTGCACGTATTTATCACTAAATTACAATACAATCTATTTTTACACAACTTCGAAACATATTGATTGCATTAAACTTCGTTACTATGAATCATCATAAGTGATTGGTTTTCTACTTCGCTTGCGTTGACTGATGACTCATATCGAGAGTTGGGAGCACCAAAAAAAAAAAGATGTTATCCTGTTACTTGTCTGGCATGTTTGATGTTAAGATTTTTTACATTGTCCTGCTTGTTAACGTTGCTAGAGTTAACTTGCTTAAGTCATTCAATGACATGTTCATATTACCTGTTTTATCGACCTTGCTCGCTTACTAAAATATGTAAACTTCACCTATTTTGGGCACACAACACCCCATGTTCGAATTAATTCAACTAAGAATCTAGCAATGTCCTTGTCGCTTCAGAATTTGCCATAATGAAAACAAACGATACATTCCTTTAACGTTAGTGGCTGTGCAGTCATTTTTAGCAAGCTTAATAGTCGCTTTCCTAAAAGTTTGTTAGATTTATGTGGAAGCGAAACATCTGGGCGGGTTTTACTACAAGCACATTTTGCTTTAGCAGTTCTACGTATATCATTATGTATAAGCAGCGTTGCTGTAAGTATTTTTTCCTGTATTGATTTTAGCGCGCGTAATTAGTAGATAGTTCAATGTCAAGAAGTATTTATAATGTTTATAAACAGCGTAACTATGTAAAAAATTGCAACAATACTTATTGAGTGAGGTCAACTTACCATTGTCACGAAGATCTTAGACTGATAGGAAACAGAGTGAATCGAACTTAAATGTCCCCATTGAAACTGTCAGCTGGGGGAAAATAGGTCACTATGTTGTCTGTATTTGAAAGGCTAGCAAGCTTTCCATCATCGCATATAAATATTGCACGGTGCCTAGTCTTGTACGCTACACAAATCATTTTATTTTGATGTCGTTTGAGATCCATAATCTTGAGGAGAAAGCGAAGCAAATGTTAACAATTACAAAAAGTGGTAAATTTTATAAGTAGTCTTCGTCAAAACTGGGCCGGAAACTTTTTTTTATACTGCCTCGAGAGCTGATAATTAAAAAGTTAATCTAATAAGTATATTTTTCATTAAAATCTCAGGTTGGTTTATTGAGTAAGATTCGTTAACCTCATTTGGTCCACAATAAAATTGAAGTACTATATAAGTACCTATCTCTTTGTTATTGTACTTTCTTGTATTTCTCGAACGTGTAAAATTTAAATATTTTACCAGCAGGTAGCTACTACGTAACAAAGGACCTCAACCGACTGCCTCACTTATAATAGAAGACTTATGACTCATTCTTTCGCTGTCAGTATTCGGAAACGCTCTTTCAAATGAGCCTTAGCCTGTGTTCACACGTCCCCAACAATTCATTTTTACAACATTGTCACGAGATCTAGAACAAAAAGCATAAGGTTGTTGCGCACATAGTCCCGCCGCTTTGTCTTAGAAGCTACTGTAGGAATTTTGATACTGTTCTAATTTACTGTTTACTACTAATTTACGAGGAAGGTTCACGAGTGAAGCTGCGGGCGGGCCGGGCTGCTATTTCAAAGTCAAGCTTAGTTACAGCTAGTTTCTTTAGAGGTAAATTAAAATCAGCGCAATATTGCAATTTATAACAACTTTTTCTGAATCACAAAATCTTTCTTACTAGGCCAAAACAAAAGTTTTTTTTTAAATTATCTGCCACCGTGTGCGCAACCACCTTAAGTAGAATATTTGCGCTTATTTCAAATGTCAGGGGCTCACAACACGTGAGTCTTATTCTCTGGGCAGTAAGGTTTCATATGGGTGTACTGTCTGGGATATTATATGGCTGCGTGCGGATGAGAATTGGATTCAACCTCGCGTCACTGAAAATAACATTATTGCGGACACGTGCAGGAGGTGATTAAGCCGATACATATATTATTTAATTTACTTCCAAACCAAGTGTTTAATAATGAAGCGGTCATTCTTCAAGCTAAAGTTCTTCGAAAAGTTATTTACTCCTGCTTCGTTTCCTGTGTGGGTTTACTTCATTTAATAGTTACCTCCATTTAACATTTTACCGTAACGATTGTAATCTGAAGAGCAATTAGAATTAATAGCATCTTGTTAGGCCATTAGTGCTTTATCGGATATCTACTCATAGAATCAATTGTTCAACTTACTGGTTTTTCCGCGAATAACTTTCAAACTCATCATGCTACAATGCTGGTATAAATGTTTCATGTTAATCATTAGTTTTCAATGGGTACCTGAAAAGATCCTTGAAATTTTGATAGGAATTAATTTAATTGAATTTTTGTAAAAATTCGAATCATTGAAGTAGGCGCTACTTTATTATGTACTAGCTTCCGCCCGCGGCTTCGCCCGCATGATATGTTGATAAATTGTAGCCTATGTGTTATTCTGATGTATAAGCTATATTGTGGTGAAGTTTCATTCAAATCCATTCAGTAGTTTTTACGTGAAAGAGTAACAAACATCCATACATCCATACATCCATACTTACAAACTTTCGCCTTTATAATAGTAGTAGGATTTACTCGATCAATAAGATGCGTTCGTAAAGCCAAATTGGAGGTCTTATTGGCGACTTGATAAATTTGCTACAAATCCGTCTCCACAAACAAGTGCAGGAGCCGGCAGCTTGATTACTCTCGCACCTAGATTGGTGTTGGACTAAGACTTAAACTATCTATTCGCAAAATAACAAGTTGATCTGTTGCTGCGTGAAAGAAGGACCAACCTACGTTGGTCCTTCGCTTTTACAGTAGGAGCAAACTAATTTGGCCGGCTTGTAGTTAGGGTCTCTGGTACGCGCATTCGCATCACTTTCCTCCTTACTAGCTCGGGTTAAATGCTTCTCACCTTTAGTCCCTAAAATGCGTGCCGCGACGCCCTTCGTCGCAACCTGGTCGAGTAAGTTTGCACCTACTGTATCATATAAATACTCGTAAACAAAATCAAAATAGTCAAGTAGGTACTATAATATTTGTTCTAAGTTACCTAAGGTTGAATTTTAAGATGTAAATTATTATCATTTTAATCCAGGCACTGTTGTTACCGAACGCAAGGGTAGCATCATTAGCGTTACCTAATTTAATTTCTGTCACCGCCACACTCAACTTCTATATCAACAGCCAACATTGTTGCTCCATTTAATTTGTTCCCTTCGATAAGATATTGATTATACAGATCTAATTCTCTGTATGTTGATACGAAAGTATGACGAGCTGTATGATCAATGATGATAATGCTGATAAGTCCCTGTACTCTCAGTGACGTTGTCTGTAACTTTAATCAGTACATACTGTATAAGATAAAATCTTGCTGGATTTATTTTTAAAATGTTTATAAAAGACTGTCCAAACGTAATTGTGTCAGAAAAATACCTATATTGAAAGTACAAACGATCGCAGTTCAGTAAACTTTTGTCTTGTTTGTTTATATTTACGAGTAACATTTAGTTATACAAACTTTCTTTTTCAGGAAAAAATCTCTACAATAATGAACATGTAGCGATTAAAATGGAGCCTATGAAGTCAAAGGCTCCACAATTGCATCTAGAATACAGATTTTACAAGTTATTAGGCACACACGGTGAGTGTTCCTATAATTCTATGCATAATTATAGTAGGTATACATCATGATCTTACAAAAATGTTGTACTGAGTCAGCCTCAAAAATCGGGCACACCAGTCACATCAGTGTTGCTCACAGTAATAGCGATTTTGAGCTTAATATCGACCCACCAGCTATTATGTGGTGAATCATGATCATGGAAATTAATTAGTTTAGATAAAATAATCACCATTTCCGAGACTTAGTTTCATGACCAAAAATTCAGGGGCAATTGAGAAAACTGGTTAGTGTGTTATCATCATCATTAATGAACGATGACGTATACCTATATTATAATATTTTAATGTAAGTTTATCTGATAAAAGGTATTAAATTCGGGGTTACCAAAGTGTCGCTAATGATAATATCCCCGCATTATTTGCCAAAGTTCTTGATAGATTACTCAGTCCGGTAAATGCTTAGTCAATATTCGTCTCTCGAATATTCATTAACTGTATGAGTATGACGTAGTTAGATAATAATTTAGATATTGACACTAAGATTTGCTCAGAGGGCATACCAAAAGTGTACTACTTGGGAACTTGTGGCGGCCGCTACAACGCCATGGTCATGGAGTTGTTAGGGCCCTCGCTCGAGGACCTGTTCGTACATTGCGGCAGAAGGTTCAGGCTGAAGACGGTCCTTATGATTGCTATGCAGCTCGTAAGTGCCGTTCAATTCCTCCGGTAGATAGGTGAATGTCTTTTAGACACAACACCGTATCCGATATCAAAATTTAAATTAGTTACAACGCTCGAGGGTCCGACGCCGTGGTCATGGTCGCTGTTGAGGCCCGTAGAATATTCTTTTTTTTTTAAATTATGTTATGTAGTAGGCCGAACACGAAGCAATGCTCTCGCGTGTCCTGAAGATGTGATTGTAAATATCGGCTACAGTGTTGTGTTGTACAGGTGCGTGCGAGAGCAATGCTCGTGTCTTAAAATGTGAGTACTAAAATTGTGTTCGGTCTGTCTTCCTCCTTTCCTACCCTAATTCCCGTGGCTCCTGCAGCGCCGTCGACGGCCGATGGTATACCGGAGGTGTATTACTTCGGCCCTTGCGGTAAATACAACGCATTGGTGATGGAGTTGTTGGGGCCATCGTTGGAGGATCTCTTCGACCTGTGTGGCCGTCGATTCTCTCTAAAGACTGTGTTAATGATCGCTATGCAGTTGGTAAGTTAATACGCGTAGTTTTTTAAAACTATTTTATATTCGGAAATAAAATAATTAGGTAGGTAGTTTAGTCTCAAACTTTCGCGAACGTTCAACATAATGGAACAACTTTTAACGGATTACTCGCGTAAATGTCTATTTATTTGTAAAGCCTGACGTTTCTTTTTAACAAATAAATAAACATTTACGCGCGATATCCGTTAAAAGTGATTTTATAAAAATTTTCTAGGTTTGTAATAAAATTTAAAAAATAATAATTCATTGATGCAAGCAAATTTACTAAGAAACAATTTTTATTATAAGTCATCGAACTTAAATAACAGCACTGACTTGCAAGATCGTCAGGAAATGTTATTGTAGAGAGCGCTTTAACTGGCAGACTACGTGACGTAATGGATGCAATGCGACGAACAAACGCTTGCATTGATAAAACGAATCAGTATTGCAGGAACTAAGGCTTCGAGAATCGTATTTAATTATATATTTTTTAGATAAATTGTAAAATAGAAATGTCTTCAGCTCGCGCCTATATTTTATTAAAATTTGAACGCTACATACAACTAGGGTCTTGTAACATTCCTGAGGTAGAAAAAAATTGTAAAAGTGGAATAAGTGGGTTCACATCGGAAAAAATAATCTTACTTGGGATAAAAATGCGGGGTAAAAATTTATCAACTTGATATTGAAATCAAATGATTCTTTCAAAATATTGTTGAAAACATGTTTCGATATGTTTTAAAAATAGTAATTATTATTATTGATATTTAAAAAACGAATCATTTAAAAAGTATCAACACGTTATACGTATTGACACATTGACGCTCATTGACTTTAACTGATTTATAGCATCAATGAAATGACTCTTAACTAATAAAATCATTTGCTGACATCAATTGACAGGGCACGCGAAGGCATCACTAATTGTATTCCATGTCTGTTTCAGTTACATCGTATCGAATATGTCCACACAAGACATCTAATATACCGAGATGTAAAACCGGAAAATTTTTTAATAGGTAGAACTGCAACTAAAAGAGAAAAAATCATTCACATCATTGGTAAGTGACTTTTGTTAAATATAAAAAAAATCTTTTATTAACAGGTATGATAACAATGATATTGTTTTTAGAGTCTCGTACCTAGAGGGTGCCAACGGGACCCTATTACTAGGCCTACGCCGTCTATCTGTCCGTTTGTCTGTCTGTCTGACTGTCCGTCCTACCTTTAAGGATTCCCCTATTGAACTGTAATAGGTAGCCGGCTGGAATTTTCACAGAAATATGTGTTATTATGGCGGATCATCAACCTCATCATACAATGATTATGGTGGATATCATAACAAATATATTTCTCTTTTAATGGAAAATAAATTTAAGGGGGGTACAGAACCCTAGTTGCGAAAAAACGACGATTACATGGCAGGTTTTTTGAACAACTGTTTTTTAATCAGTTGCAGTCTGTTATGTTAAAATTCTTTAGAACGGGAGGATGGTATAAATCTTGTAAGAGTATGAAACTTCATGACTCATTAATGTAGGCATTAATCTTATAAGAGGTCATTGATCCTCGCTTAAGCAAATCCGTTGCTATGGGAGTAGGTAATACTATAATCTGTGTCTCTCGGTGTATTTCCAAACTCGTTACTAGAAAAATTAAGTTCGCAGTGGTGTTATTATCAACAAGCTGAATGCAAAATGGTATGAAAAACGATATAACATCCATGTCAAAGGCATCTTGTTTAGAATTAAGTGTCATTATTTAATACTTTCCAGAGCATTACATTTTGAGTCCACTAAAATTCGCAACGGTACCATATTTGTCGCTGTTTCGCGTAATTATACGGTTAATTGATTATTCAAATTACGCTGTCATGATTATCAGATTGAATCATAAGTATTTAAAAATGAAAGTTCGCGTAGGCAGCGGCCATTGTTTATTGGGCCGTTTAATTGCTACGCCAACTTCCTAGTTACTTGTCGTAAATTGTATTCGATTTGTAATCTGTGAGTATCGGGCAAAATATTACTTCTAAAATGCTTAAAATTTTCTAGAAAATGTTCTCTCCTATAAAAATATTATTTCGTACTCAATTGAATTCAGAATTCATTGATATCGCTTTAGGTATATTACTATTTTTAATTAATTTAATTAATTAACACTTTCTAAGCAGTACAAGTTTACGTACAAGTTTTAATCGTTAATTACTTCTTTAGTTCGGATTTACCTACTAAAAATATAAGTGGACCAAGAACAAATCCCTGGGGCACTCCTGTTACAATTTCAAACTTACAGGCTGCTATTAAAATGTATTTGATGGAATATTAGTTGTGCTTTTAAATTTTGATACATACTAACAGTTTGAGATACCTACACGATCAATTATCCCAACAGGTCACATACTAACAGTTTGAGATACCTACACGATCAATTATCCCAACAGGTCACAAGTTGGCATTAATAGTTAGATGTTTTGTAATATGCTGTTACGTGTCGTATGTATCAATAGCTCTATAAAACAATAATAAACTACTCGTAACTGATCATCCTAAACTATAAACTCAACTATGAACTAAATCGCACGTGTGATTCTAAATCACTTCGTGAATGTTAGCACAGTGAATTTAAAAACCTGGAAACAAATACTAGTACACACAAAAATGATAATGGGCGACGTTAATACTGGTAAAACCCACGCTGGCGTTAATACAGAAGTCATGCCAGTTATAATGAACAGTGTCAACGAGAGTCATTTGTGTAATGAAGCATTAAACGTAGCGGTGGACATCGGCATCGGCCCGTTTCGCTAAGTGATAAAATATTCTCATTCATATATTAACGTCACGATTAGGTAACGAGATATAACAATAGTGTAGTAACATAATCTTGGGACGAGGTCTGTGGTTTACTACTCGTGTTCTCACATAGAATACTGAATATAGAATTCTTTATTAGTGATCTGTACCTAAAAGACCCTTCTGCAAAGTTCACTCCGTCTATTTGTTAAAAAAAAATATAGCTTGATGACATACATACAGTGTTTGTCACAGGCTGTATAAAATCAGAATAGGTGTCTAGAATTTTTATTTTTTAATAGCGTTAATGGCTGTTTTTTATGTCAAATAATAAAAAGTTAACCCCCCCCCACTTTGGTGGTTTGAAAACCCTAGTGCGTGAATCGTTATTTTGCCGTTTTTTTTCCAACTGCCAGTCTCGTTTATGAGTTAGGTTTTAAATATTTATGATCATTTTCAGAACAGTGCAGACTATTAGGCGTGATTTGATTATAAATATACAACAGTCATGGTTGAGACCGTTGATGTATTGAATACAATATTCTTTAACTGATAAAATTGATCGTCATGTGATGTCGAGGTCAATGAATTTAGCGGTCTTTGCAATTATTTATAGTTATAATTTGTAAAGCCTTTTCATGTTTTGTGTCTATCTTCTCATTTGTTTTTTTTGCGCAGAGTTTAAACGGTTGGCTTTCTGTGTTGTGAAATGTGGTTTAAAACTACCGCAAGGTTTTAGGGTTCTGTATCGAAATGTTAAAAAGAAATTACCTCGGTTTGTCGTCTTTCACTGATGTTTTACTCGCAAATTACTTATTATATTTTTGTACTTTAGACTTAAGATTTGTGTACCAGATAGATATCATTTCATTTAATAATTTGTGCCCACTCTAAAATAGAATTAGGACAAGAGCAAGAAGCTAGAAAAGGCCTTAAAAAGGCTTACTAAAGGAAAAATTTTAGATGTTTTGTAAATATATTTACTAGTCACTTTTCAAACTTATTTTAAAATACTTTAAATAAAAATCAAAATAAACCTCCAGATATTTATAGTTATCGTAAAATAACCGGTATCTTTTTACCTCTACTCGACTCCGACTAGTTAAAACCCGCGATTCTGATATTTTTCCTTCAGTCCCTATTCTTATCATGTTTTTTTTTCAAGTCATACATACTTACTGAGGACAGCAATTTTAAAGCGTTTTTTTTTTACAAAATCAAAAAGTATTTTTAAAAAAGAATGTTGTATGGTACCCTTTGTGTACGACCCTGACTCGCACCTACTCGGCTTTTATTTTTAAGAAATTTATTGATAATGCTGCTGTGTAGAAATAAAATTAATTAATTACTATCTTCTGTTTCAGATTTTGGTTTGGCCAAAGAATATATAGACTTAGAGACAAACAAACATATTCCATATCGGGAACACAAGTCACTTACCGGGACTGCGAGATACATGTCAATAAACACACATTTAGGAAAAGGTAATTTCTTTTATTTCCTTTATATGGACGGAGGTAGATGTAATGATGATGGCTGATGTGATAGCGTGTAAGCATTGATATGAATAAAAAAGGAGTCATTGCTCCGATGACGGCTGGTGGAGAGGAGTGGACGAAGACATTATGCGCCGACCTCAAGTAGCATGGGACCGGGGCAGCAATGGTAGATGATATTAGGCACGGGGCAATCTTTAAACTATTATTAATAGCTAGCTTAATTTTCGGAAAATTTATGTATATTATCGGCAATCGGGCTTGGGGCACTTGCCCTCACTGCCCAATGGAATAAAAGGGTTCTGATTAGGCTGAGTGCCTACACATTGCATGGACGTCTAGCTGCCGATCGTCCGCGTTTTAATGCATATAATTAAACAAACCGATCCTCCGCGTAGTGCGACCGATTAAAGAAAATTAAAGGCGTCAAAATGTAGTGGCCACCGCAAAAAATCGGCGACGTACACACGGCTAAACAGGGGACAGAAATCCTGGGTTCTGCGCTTTTAGTGTAGTCTAATTTAGTCTTTATAGCAGCAACTTTTTCCCATTTTAAACGTCAAATCTGACCTTAAGTTCAATTATGAGTGATTCGTGTCGGTACTACAGAATAAACTAACCCTAATTTCTTTCTTCCAACTGTATCAAATCTTAAAAAACCATAACATATACATTGATGTTTTTCAGAACAATCAAGACGCGACGACCTAGAGGCTCTTGGGCATATGTTTATGTATTTTTTACGTGGTTCCTTACCCTGGCAGGGTTTAAAAGCTGATACACTTAAAGAGCGATACCAAAAAATTGGTGACACCAAACGAGCGACGCCTATTGAGGTAAGAACTACTTACTGAGGTAAACTACCTATTGAGGTAAGGTTACTAGCCTACATTGTCCCATTTCTGAGCTTCCTCCATTTCGTCAAGATTGTGTGTTAATTGTGGCCTCTAAAAGAAAATTGACCCGCCATCTCCATGTAGTATTACACTAGCAAGTAACTTGCCTAATGTGAATGGGCCTTGGAAATATCTTTTTCAAGTTTATACAAAAACTGTACCAAATCCATATCAATAAGATACTATAAAAGAACAATCAGATCAGATAACTTACTTATCAATCCATTGAAAAATCTAATCGTAACAATTATCTTTTGACATTGTCTGCGGAAAAATCTTAACATTGGGCTGTTAAAGAATATTCGGACATGATATCACTGACGAAATTACATATCGATTTTAGATTTTTTACGCCTGGTACCAAACGCTGGAACAGTTAATCCAAATTTACGAGAAATTAATTATAAATTATCTAAAAGGTTGACTTGCATAAATGCATCGGCATTCGGTCACGAATACTGCAAGTTTGAAGCTCATAAAACGAATTTATTCTTAGGATATTTATGATCTTATCATCTAGCTTTTGCCCGTCGTTTTGCCTGTGTGGCATTTGGTCCACGATAAACTATATCCTAATCCAAGTCATGGTTTACCTGTGTGCCAAATTTCAATCAATAGGTACCAAATTTATAATATATATTACTCAAACTAATATTATTAAATAATAGCTAGTTAGTTCAGTTTCAAATCTATGTAAAATTGG